>OX465191.1:4800000-7678319 GCA_949987655.1 Polymixis flavicincta | reverse complement strand
ATGCCCCCTATATACACGTTTTAAGTCGCGTAATCTGTCAGTCGATAATCGTCTTGTTGTGCCCCAGTATAACAAGCATTTGATACGCGCATAAAACGTCCTGTCTGGACAGGCTCTAAGTCGGGAACCCCCATTCCTTCTGGTAACTCATTTGCCGACACTAGACAACATGCAAGTTAATAAATAAAAAAGTAACTGATTCCATGAACAAAAACTTTTAAATAAAACCATAAATTAACCCAACATTACCACAGTAAATTAAATAAATAACTAAAAATTCATGAAAAATATTTTAAGAAGCACAAGTTACAGCTATACAGCCTTGTAGCCTACTTTGTCAATTTGTATCAATCTGGAATACAGTTATTATAAATATTCATCACAATTATAATCAGCCTATGACGTTCCGACTGCTGGGACTCACACAGGCCTAAATATAAATATTAATAAATTAAAAATGTCATTGCTAAGTCGAATTTCATCACAATTTTTATGGTGTAAGTACCAATTTTTTATGGATTTTGAAACTAAATCATGATGCATCATATTTTTAAATGTTTTCATTTTTTTTCCACATACAATATTTTCTCACATCTGTCTCAGAGAAAATATAGTATTTTTTCATTATTATCAGACTGAAATCATTATTTTAAATTGCTTAAATATTGTATTAAAATGTACCTTCATAACAAATAAAGATGAAGTTACATTTCGATACCCTTTTGATTTTACTACTGGATTGCTTATTTCATAGTTGATAAGACCCTAGAATCCAGATACCCTTATGGCCTGCTTCACGTACCCAGGTTGCAGATAACAATCTGATAACAGGAGAAAACAAATGAGTCTTCTTTGCCCCCTTCCCTTTCAGAAAATCGAATCCAAGACACGTTAGTTTTGATGTCCTCACAACGGCTACATTATATCTCATTCACATCTTAAATTCCCCTTTGCATGCAGCCAATTGCGCATCCATGCTAACAATTAGACAGCACCTTTATTTCGTAGCAGTAAGGACGGTTTTCGCTGCTCGTATTACTTCTGCCGGTCTATTCTGTTGTCATTCCACCTTATGCTAGGGATTGACACTATTGATTCCCCACTTCCACCTAAGTTTCCTCAAAGACATTTTTGCAGAACAACTGGCAACTGTGCGTTTGGAAGTATCTACAATTTTTGGAACCAAATCCTAATAATTTTACACAACTTAGTTTAAGAACTTTCAGAAAAATCAACTTTTCTTTTTGCAAAACAATATCATTCCCCTATAAATAAATGTTGAGGATATGGTGAAGCAGGCCTTTCTAAACGTAATAAATATGTGATGTATAAGGCAGTACTCATAGCTTGGGGTCCGCGGGCGGCACAAGGCACGTGGGGCCGGGCGGGGCCAGTGGGGCGAGCGGGGCGTGTGGGGCCAGCGCGGGCGGGAGCGGGTTGATAAGCTGCAGACGCGCGTGCTCGCGAGCTATCAGGGCACGGAGCTCATCCTGCGAAAAGAAATTCACAACATTACATACCTTTAATACACCCATATTTCGCCAGTTATGTTAACTCACATGTAATAGGGGGCGAGACTAAAATAAATTAAGTTTTTTTTAAATACAATTCAAATCAAGTATCAGGTTCATCCTGGGGGACAAACGACTTGTTCCTGCTGAGTGAAGCTAATATTGCCGACGCAAGCAACCTCAGCTCTGCCACAGTATTTCAATTAGGGACCATGAATCAGCTCACACATACATGCAAATGTGCTTGGGTCATTCTCAGGAGACTCATTATTTGGTTGACTTCGGTGTCATTTTTTTTTTCTAATTTAGGCATGAAATATAAAATCTAGAGTTAAAACTCTACTACTAACATGCTTTAAATTAACTCTAGATTTGATATTTCATGTTAACAAGGCCTAAATTAAAAAAAAATGGACACCGAAGTCAACCAAATAATGAGACTCCTGAGAATGACCCGCTTACATGAAAATTTCAACATGTTGCTGGCACGTTCCTGTGGGATAATTTCCGACATCCATGCGGGCAAAGCCGCAGGCAGAAGCTAGTGTGTAATACATTTAATAATGAAAACTTGGTGTTTTGTCAAGTCGTGGGAAACAGGAGCGGATCGCTTGTTTATCACAAAAAAAGTTCTCTAAATAGTACAAAAACCGACTCACCCCCCAACCAAGCCTATCAGCGAGATCCTGGCAGCCATCATCACAGTCTCCGAGACGTGCTACATCCCTGACGGCCTCCTCGTCCAACTGTAAGCCTCCGGACATGACGCCCCACAGACGTAGCAGCGGAGACCGCATGCCTGCCTTCTCGCGGTTTATTAGGAGACGGGGACACCAGTCAGGTACCCTAAAAAGGAAGATAGGGAGATTGAGCTTATGTTTTCAAGCAGAATTCTAAGTGTAAACATTTTAACTCTTCTTCTATCGTGTCATCGTAAAAATATTGTTGAAGAGTTGGTAACTGACAGGCAGATTTTTATCATGTCTGTGTACTATCACCATAGGTAATAAGTGACCAGTGTAGTCGGATATGGCTGAAGTTCAGTGATAGACCCATAAATCGTTTTGAATAAAATTTAATTTAATTAATAGAAAACAAACAGACCATTTTTCAAATAAAATTTATTTCAGAAACTTCAGTTGATATGATACTATTTATTTTACTGTATTTTTTTTTCTTGGTGCTATACCAGACTGTTGAGTTTTATACACAGGCGTCTCCCAGAGCAAACCCTCAGAGCACACAGACTTTACACAGATGTTTTTAAAAGACCAGCTGGTTGGAATAACCTCTACCTCAACGACTATGTGCGGAAACCAAATTAACAAACAAACAGGGTGTTACTTTGTGGAATTTCATGATAGTAAAATGTTACGCAAAAATTATTAAACCTATAATTTTAATAAAACATAAAAATAATAAAAAGATTTAATATTTTTGAAAATCTAAAGAGTTTTGGGTTTCCTGTTAAATCACAATACTTACATATCAATAAGCGACGCGAAAGGCTGTACTTCCAGCGAGGATCCCATGATAATAAGCATGTCACACCGCTGGAAATCTTCCTGGAGGCACCGTTGGAAGCGGTCGGGCAGGCTCTCGCCGAAGAACACGATGTCAGGCTTCACCACACCCGGGCAATCCGTGCAGATCGGAATCTGATCCGCGAATATGCGCTCTGGAATTTCACTATATACAATATCTATGTACACTTTCCTTTCAGGATCTTTGGCAGTTGTGACGAGTAGCTAGAAGACCGAGTCTGAAAACCAGGCTTACCAAGGCAGTTGCTCTATATAAATACTGGTATTTAGCTGCATCCGGTTAGACTGGAGACTTCCCGTCTGCAACAACCCGCACCCCTGGCAGCCATCTGTCAGGGGTGCGGGTTCGTTTGAAAGAGATACCACAGCCCCTGGCATACGGGCTACTGAAGGAACACGGGTGGGTTTTAGTCAGTAAAAGTCTGACACGCCCTCCTGCTCCACCCAGAGCGGGAGAAGTTATTTGATGATTTCCCACCCAAAAAAAAAAAAAAACCCCTGGCAGCCATCGGGCCTTGTGGACCCCACCAGTTGGTGCTGACATCTCTTTGAGGCTGGATACATAGATGGAGGACCCATCTTCGAATCGACCGCGGCAAACGTAGCTTAACTTTTAGTCGACACATGCAGCTGTATTATTTAACCACGAGAGCTGTAGTTACAGCATAATACGGATGTAAATCAAATTGAATCCAGTTTGAAATAAGGAAGTTGGATTTTGAGAACCAATGAAAGACACAGTTTTCATTTCTAGTGTTTTATTTACTATACAGGGAAAGTTTTTATCCTAGAATGATATGATGAATATTCTAGAATGATTTATGCTGAATTCATGGTTACAGTTTGCGCACTGTATAAAAACGTTTCCTGTATTTATTTAGCAGGAGAGGTGTGTGCGCTCTCGCTTAGTCCAGACGGAACACTACGGTCTAAACTAAGTTTTTTATTACTAAATGGGCCTGCTCTTGACCTCGATCAGCCTGATGGAAAGCGATTGTTGAGGTCTATGAACGTGTCAAAAAAATGCCTGTTCACTCTTGTTTTGAAGGTAGACGGGTTAAATGTGGAAGAGAACACAGACGCAAGCAGAGTTCCACACTTTGGTTGTGCGCATAATAAATCTCCACATTTAGGTTGCGCTGAGTACGACTAAAGAGGATTGGCTGTATCAACGATTTTTTTTTTTAAGTTCAGGTTTTCTCAAAAAAAATATCCTTCACAAACTTGAAAAAGAAACAAGTGATCACGTTCAAAGCTCAATAAATATTACCTTTAACATATTCAAGCCCGTATTCCTTCCGGCAGTCGAGACAGTGTGAGGTGTAGAAGGTGCCGTGGGCCTCCACCAGCTTCTCCTCAGGAATGCCGGCACCGCGCTCCAGTGTGTCAATGTTCTGGGTGTAGTGGCGGAGTAGAAGACCTGAGCGATGAATATGCGATACAGTTAGAGGTGAAAATTACAAACAGCAGATTTTTACGTCTTTTATTGTTACCGAGATGTTCATGAAAAGGAATAATATACATGGTGGCACGAATGCACGATCATAAACGCGCAACCTGTAATCATAGAATATGTAAAGTACCTGATTCTGAAAGCCCTGCATTGAACATTTTTCGTTAGTTTTTAGAAAAAAAAATAGGTGTTCATACATTTTGACCGCGTAGGTATTGCGGTTTTCTACTAAACAGATTTTTTTTTTTCTGATACCTAACCCACAAAATCTCCTATGCTTGGGAGTTCGGAACCATGTACTGAATTCATGGTTACAGTTTGGCCATCGACGTCTCTGCCGCTCTGTATAGGATTGTGAGTCATAACTAGTAGAAATTGCTTTATTTAGTATCAAAACTTAAAAAAACAAAATGATTGACAAGTTAAGACTATCAGGATAATATTGATGTATTATCTATCATTGTAGTTTTTTTATAGATAGATTTATATGTATAAAACGTAAACAATTCAACACAGTTCAGTTACACAGGTAACTGACGAGTTAAAGAAAGACATGAAACTCGGTGTGCCATAATTACGGTGACACAATGTGCATCATCATCATAATTTCAGCCGGAAGACGTCCACTGCTGGAGCTAGGCCTCCCTCAATTTGGGGGGCTTGTCATAATCGTAATGTGCATAAAAGGATAATTGGGACTCTCTTAATGCTGGCAAAAAATGGCTTTCTTTACAAAACTTTTCTTAAAAAATAAAATGGATGAACAGCAGCATTTTCCGGAGTCTTTTCAACATTGGACTCTACAGTCAAATCTGGAGTCTTCTCAACTAGTATATAAATTGAAAGCTGTTAGCTTTGCTAAGAGCTCTGAGCTCACTATTACAAAATCTTCCAGTGTAAAAAAACCTGTCATTTGTTAGGGAAACAACAACCTGTATAGAACCTAGTCCTGGTTTTATACAGGGTGTTGGAGGGTGTGGGCCGGCGACATGGACATGCAAAACATGTTTCTAGATCCCTCTAGTATGGTCCTAGTATCATGGGGGATCTATTTTAGGAAAAGGAATTCTTTGTTGGGCATAAAAAAGCTGTTTCATGGAAAAGTGCAATATCTGTGCAGTCAAAATGTACAGAACAGGAAATTTGTTTAAATAACTGTCAAAAAAATCTCAACGTAGAAGGGTTCAGAATCGTTTAATGAATCCATGGTAACAGTTTGCAAGACAATGTCCGTGCCAACCTGTATAACGTGAATTAATAAAAATATTACAACACTTATTATGTGAACAGGACCTCAGAAATGCCTTCAATGCTGATTACTATGTTCATTTTCCTTTTATTTATTTTTTGTTAGTTGATATTCAACCTCCATTATCATGAATTATATCAATATAATTATATAGATGTACCAACCTTTCTCATGTAAAAGCCTGATAAAGTAATGTGAAAGTGTTGGTTTGAATCTTCCAGGGTACAGTTCCTTTGCTAGCATAAAGAATGGCTTTGGATTCTGTCTGAAGAAGTTGATCTCGAATATTGCTTGAGGTTCCGGAAGGTCATATTTCTGCAGGTTGTGGTACAGACCAGTTTCGGGACTACGGAAATCAGGGATGCCAGCGGCTGTAATGAAAGTTAATAATTATAACAGTCATGTATGTATTTCGGAGTAATCCCTAGGCTTCTATGTTCTATGTTATGGGTCGGCCTGGTGTCTGGGTCCACCAGCTCTCTGCTTGTGTGGGTGGGCTTATGATAGCACTGAACAAACACAGATAACAAAATTTGAGAACATTCTTTGCCAATTATTTAGCCATTTTATACTGATAGTGAGTCGTGAAAAAAGTGAAGATTTTTTATTTTTGTTTTTAATAAACACATTTAAAGTTACCAAAACATTCCAGAATATTACTAACTAAAGTCAATTAACTATAAATCATGTACAACGATGTATAAAACTTATCTACAAGGCATATGTATTATAAATAACAGTAAGCTAATGACTAAATTGTAAAGTTTCCATCAAAACATTAGACTTGTCTGACCTTGATGGTGTTAACACATATGACATATTAATTTTCCACTGAACATTTTAATGATAAAAATTCCATAGTTGTGGCTTTTTATAGTCCTACAGATTTTGTATTGAAGTGTGTTACATTTATCCGGATTTTTTATTTTTGTTTTATATCCATACTGGGTATTATGAAATGGCACTAGAAACAGAATAAACATAATTTTATTAAGAAGTACATTGAAAGGCTTTGGATAGATCTACACACAGAACAGAAAAAACAGTAGAAGTCGCAAGTAGGCGGGGCCCGCGTACCCCGAGTTTTGCGAAGTGCCGCAAAGTCTGCTTCCGCGCACACACCACGCACATCGTCTCGTTACAACCACCACAGTGAAAAGAACTTGAAAAAAATGTACAAAGGGCTATTGTGCTGTTTTAGAATATAAACATGATAGCAGAACCAAAAATGTAACAAATGGATGTACATCATACCATCGGTAGGTCTTATTTGATTTTATATCGATTAAAATTTGCAAAACAAAATTTTATTGAACAAGACAAGTAAAAGTTAACTTTATGCATTTTAATTTAAAGTCTACTTTCTTTAAATTGAAACATATTGTTCGTGAAGATTCCAACTACGCACATGTCACAGTCAGCTACTCAATTAGAGATTACCATTATCAATAAGTTATTGATATTTTAAACTCACAATGTACTCTGTGTTCTATGCAATATCGGGAAAAATTTAACCCTGTGTGCGGTAGCCGTAGTAACTGATTGCGTAATTAAATATCTATTGCATAAAATGGGAAGAAACACCACAGGTGTATCTTTCTATTAATAGAATCATTTTCAAAATTGGATCAGTAGTTTAACATTTAACAATTCTTAATTATACTTTCTATAAATCGGAACTAGAATAAAACAGTATTAGAATAAATTTACATTTATCGACTCAAGCTGTTGACTGAATTTTGTTTGAAAATAAAATGGAATATTGATTAATAACTCAACAACAGTGGTACATCCCTAGAGGAGGACGAATAGTAAAAACCTCGTTCCACAAATATAAATCTTATTTCTCACAAAATACAGTGTCAAATTGATTGCGTTTATTATAGTGACATTTAGAGGCGGCTGCCGTAACTTGGTCAGGATTTTTTTTTGTGTGCAATTTAAATGGAAAAGTAAAAAATACATAAACAGAATACACAATATACAACTCTATAGTCATTTCCCTGTGGTTGATTTTCAATTATGCAACAACTGACATATTTCCTACTTTCATTCAAAATTAAACTACCAATCAGACCAAAGATTTCTTAGTGTTGTGAAATACAGATACCTAACTTGTATTCATGTGAGTTTGGGTATGCTGGTTCCGATACTAATGAAGCATTATGCGACTTCTACTTTTTCCTTTTCTGTGGATCTACATAATATTTAATGTTTTACCGTTGAGGAAGTAATAAAATAATTAACTGCTTTGAAATTACAATACAACAAGAAATTAAATTATTGCTAAATCTCAAATTATGATGACTAATATTTAGCAACAAAACAGAGTGTTATCAGAAATTTTAATGATAAATGAGTCATGAAAAACTGTCAAGTAACAATAATGTAGGTAATAAAGCTAAATAAAATAGGAGTAAACACTATCATAGTACTATAAGTATTTTAGAACATTGAAACTAGACTAATAAATAAACAATAAAATTCAGTGACATATTGTATAAAAAAGCTTAGAAATTATTTAATAAATGTTCCTTTCAGGAAACCAGTTTTATAAATAGCAATATTGTTAATCGAAAAATGTTCTATATTGAATTGTACCACATTCACAATAACCGTGTTTTGATGTTGGTATAATTGCGAATAATTATGATGAGTAAATAAATAATAAACAATAACAATATTCAATTCCTCCATACTAATTTAATGTTGTTGTAATTTGTACTTACATGTCGAAATACCAGCCCCGGCAAGAGTAATGATGTTTTTACACCGTTCACTATTTATCCACTTCACAACGCCGTCCAAGTTAACTTCCTCAAGGACTTGGCTGGAAGGCGGCGCAGTGGTTTCGGGCGGCTCATAAAATCCCAGTTTCTGAGCCAAGTACCGACGAATTGAATCCACATCCAAGTCCCGTATACGAGCTCCTATGCTCTCCATAGGATTTGGCGGGACGGGTAGGACGCTCGGCACAGGGCTATCTACAGGGTCATCACCTAAAATCATACCAACATATTCTAATAATAAAACTATATATTTATCCCACAACGTTCCACATGCAACAATAGCTCACCATCACTCTTTCCCGGCGGAGAATTTGCAGACATTTTGCGTAAATAAATGGAACTGCGACTCGAAACCTTTGTCCACTTTTGCCACGGTTTATTTGACAGATAGTGAACGCGCATTCTCGAATACAGCTAGTGTTTGTATGATAAATGACAAAATGTTTTGATTGACTAAAATAGCATAGTTATTTATAACACGCGTGTACTTTGTTCGATGTGCATTTGTAATCAAGTGCCTGCTTATAACTTAAATGATATTTTTATTTCTATAATCATTAAGTTAAACTCTCAACTCAACTCCTTTAGGTGTAGGAAAACCTTTGCATTCAAGATTAATTAGTTCAGTCCCAGTTGCTCTTGTTCACTAACACCAACTTCGTAAACGCAATATAACTACTAGTGATGTAAAGTGGATTTGACTAAATATCGCTTATGTAAAGATAACTGATAAATTAAAGTTGTTTATTTTTATTACTTAAATGTAGATATTATATATTTTAGCCATATTTTAAGTAATTAGAATGAATTATTTGCACAAATCGTATGAAAATAAAATAAATAACTTCAACGACGGTGTAGATACCGATTCCCATCAACATGCCTGAGAATCCACCAATATTACCTGAAACAATCGTATCATTGAAAATCTTCTTTTAATTTGTCATTTTTTAATAATCCATTAAACATTAGATTCCTCACTTAATATCTCGAACCAGTAAGAAATAACATCAAGACGGTGCAAAATTCCTTCGCTTGTTGGCTGGAAAATATTAATAATGCATTTGTCGGACAGATTCACGCCATCACTGCAAAAAAAAAAATCTACAAAATATCGTAGTTTCATTGCTTCAATCCTAAATATTTAAAAGTATTTTATCAGTCGTCATTTCTGTTACAATCATTATCAGAAAAATGAAGTGTCTCACATTCGTACGAAACAATTATTACACTGATTTAATATTTATTTCATAAAGCATTTAATAAAATCACCAACAGGAAACCGTTCCTAAATCCTCTGATATTTCGTCCAATGTGAAGCGGTATTTTGTAAGATTTAGTAAAGTGCTGGGTTAGCTCGCAGTCTGGCAAACATATAGGGCAAAACAATGAGTCAGCAAGCTCTTGTTCCAATCCCTCAGTATCTTCAGTATCGATAGGATACAAATATTGCAGTTTTTCTGTAAAAAACACAATGATGTATAGTTATTACAAATTAATAATTATAGTTGAAACGCAAGGTTTTTAGTTTCAGTACGAACCTTTGTATTTATTTAGACATTTTAAATTCTTTAGAGTGCAGGTACTAGTATGTGTAGAATTTCCAGTAGGCAAAAAATACGGTGTACATTTGCATAGGGACTGTACAGACTGGATCCGACATTTGATAATACAAGCGCTGTAAGAATACATGTTCTTGAACTCTTTAGCGTATTCATCGCGGAAGAGGCATTGTCTCTGTAAGAGATGAAAAAGTCGGTAAGAAAATATTAACTACTAAGCTTATTTAATTCTCCAATTATATATTCGTAATTCTAGTTACGAATATATAATTGGAGGATTAAATAATAGGGAACTTAATTAGGGCTTAGACACACATAATATCTATATTATGTGTGTCTAAGCCCTAATTAAGTAATTCCTCTGTACTCGATGTTTGTTGGTAGTTCCTATTCCTAGCAGAGTGAATAGCGAAGGAGGCAATATTCGCGACCAAACAACATGTTACCGCATTCCTTGTCATGATATTCAAGACCCCTAAAAATCGTAACGTGTAGGTACAGTACAGAGGTGCTAGTGTGAGTTTCATTAAATTTAACCATTTCGATTTTACGCATCGAGCGCATTCGGCGCTGCGATTGATCCTAGGTTGGTCAAAGACCAATTGGAGCGCCGAACGCGCTCGATGCGTTACATCGAGCTGGTTAAAAGAAGCTTAACACTAGGGCCACTGACAATCTTAACAGTAGTTAAATATATTTATCGAGAAATTACCGTTTTTAACGGATATTTACGGACTTCACCTGAAGCAACTTGTTTAATGGACGCTATTTGAAAGAATTCCGCTTGGTTCGGCTGGACTATGCGCTGCAGCACCCTTCCACCAGTCATATCAGCGAAATGAGTCGGATCAAATATAAGAAGCTGAAAAAGGTTAAAGACAGGTATAAGTAACAGGAAAAAGTTTTGAATTACAAATAATATCGCCTAAAAAACCTGTTTCAAGCAAGTTTTTACAAACTTCGGCCAACACTATTGCAAGATGGACCCCGGCAGTGCTGCCATGTACACCGTAATTACGGTAGATGCACCGTATTCGGCAAAAATTTACCACCTACCGTCGAGGCATGACAACGGTGACAAAATCTACCGTAATCTGGAAGGATTAAGATACCTGTTGTAAAAAAAGTTAACTAAATCAAAACACAATCATTTTGTATTATGAACGCACTCCGATCCCTAATATTTTTGTCCGACACTACAATGGTCACACCTAGACAAGTTCAGGGATTCCGCCTGTTTCGGGCCCTCTATAATGCTAACAAATTGAGTTGACGTTCATAGATATTTATTTCGAATAATTTACGATCGTTCCATTTAGTTACATGGCATTCCTCGAATTTAGTCCGTTTTTGGTAACTTGTCAAGTCGTCAAGTTTTTACGGGTTCAGACAAAAAAAAAACGGAATAAACTCATAACTAGCTCTATAAAAGGGAATATTTTGACGCAGCAGTCTAAAAAGACACGGACAAAATTGTATTAACTTTAAACCCGATGATGATATTTATGCCAAATTTTTTTTTTAACAAAAATGAGGAGATTTTGGTGTCACATTCAGAATAATTATGGTATTTATTTCCATACCTCTCCTCATTTTTGTATTTATATGTTTGTGAATTATTTATTATTTATTTGTAATCTAGTAATTTTACTTGTATTTTTGCATGATTTAAAAAAAAGTGTTACACCGTTTTTCTCATACCCCAATCACCGTAGTTTTATAAAATCTACCGTATTTTTATAATGGATTTACCACCGACCAGGGGCTCAAGTCTGCTATTTTTATAAATTCGTCATTCCAATACGATTCCATTGTCATTTTGCTAAAAGTTCGTAATCTACTAAATTCATAATGGTCGATCAGTGGTCGGTCAATGGTCTCGTAATAGAATTGTGTTAAAATGGCATTGTCATATTGCCATTATTATAAAACCCGTTAGTAGAAATGATTTTAGAAAAAATACTACTTACTAAAATTGAACATTAATTCGTGCCAGTTTTCATTTTTAAGAATAATATTTTAACATATTGTGTTTTAACATATTATTTTAGGAACTGTCAACAATTACCGCCAAGTTAGTCATTCATTTGTCATTAGGCACGAGATTACCAATATATGCCATTTCTTTCAATGGAGTGTCAGTGGCTGACCATTGGAAAGTCATAATGACGCCATTATGTTAGACTTGTCAAAATCAACAATTATGAAATCAATGATAGACCATTCTGACACTATTGTAATAGCAGACTTGAGGCCCAGATTTAGGACATGGCAACACTGGACTCCGGTATTTTATAACAAGTGGCGCGCAATCGCAATGATGCAAATTTAAAATTAGGATGAATTAAGAATTTGTTAATTCAGATGGACTTGAAGTTGATGAAGTTAATTTAAATATTACTAAACATACTTCAAATCCGGTCCTGTAACTTAATGGGTACGCGTAATCGTCCAGCATAGAGTCGATAATCACGCGTAAACCGTTGGTTGAACCTGGCACTATTTGTTTCTTTACTTTCTCTATGGTTCCATGAGGTCTGGTAAGAAAAAGATTCCTGGTTTTAAAATTAATTGAGTTGTGTAAATCATTCCTGCTTTGTGGTGGAACAGGAAGTGAATGACTATTTCATGAAAAAGTTATTCGGTTGAATCAAATGGACTCCGAAGAAGGTTGTAGGTATTGACGATTCAAATGATTGTAATAAAATTATAAAGTGTAGGCGTGTGAGCGTGGGTATATAATGTTGCGGTCGCGAATGTTGCAAATCACATTTTATGTAACACTAGTTTTGGCAGCGGTTTCGCCCGCGTGGAGGTCGGTGTATTATGTATACATAAACCTTTGCTCTTGGATCCCTCGTCTATTAATGAAAAATCCGTTGGTTAGACTAAAAGATCTAAGCAACACAAAAAACATCAAAAGCAACAACATGAAAAGCGTACAAAAAAATAAATTTGAATTTCGCGGGGTACCATGGAGCCTTCAGCTGATTATTTTTTTGCGATGAAAAAGAGTTTTTGATGTTGGCCCCATGGAGAAACTTGTTCAGTTTGGTGGAGGTTATTTATTATTTATTACGTGGATAAATTATTAACTTCTTAGACCTATCTTCGACAAAAATATTCATGCTCCCCCGAGCTAATGTACTATGTACTGGTTGACTTCTTGTAGATACATCTTACAGTGATTGTACTTACTTGATTACAACTTTTTTGTCACGAAACAACATTAAAATTTGTGTCTACAACTTGTTTTTTTGTCAATAAATTACATGGGTATCTATTTGTACAGACTCCAGCACATAAATTACAACAATCTGTAAAATTTGTTTGATAGATTATCAAGTTTATTCCATGAGCTTTAAGGTTCTTGTTCAACTGACGCAGGAGTAAAACTCATCAGTCACATTTTGGAATCCTGGGAGAATTTCCAGAACGCAATTGGCATTTTCTGTGACCTCTCAAAAGCGTTTGACTTCGTTGACCACAATAGACTGATCTGTAAATTACACCACTACGGAATTCGTGGACAAGCTGCTGATCTTGTACTTTGCTATTTATCAAACAGGCAGCAAAAAGTAAACGTTAATGGGGCGACGTCCTCGGGGTCTCTAGTTAAGATGGGCGTGCCTCAAGGTTCAATTCTTGGCCCTTTTTTAGTCTTCTACCCATTTTCTCCATTAAAAACGATTAAAATCTAATTTATTTTTCGTTTATTTTGAATTTACCACCAAAACGCTCCTTACGATGACTTTTTATCACGTGACGTCAACTTTGTGTAAAACAAAGTAGTTAGTAAGTAAACAAGTGAGTGTCGTGTTTATAATTAACAAGATTTTTTATGGATAGAAAGTGAAATCACTGGAGTGCGGTGCCTCTGTCCACAAATACTTCTAAAACTGCGCCAAACTAAGTTTTTGTACTGGTGCTGTTTACATAAAGCTGACGTCACGATGTCACGTGATAAAAGTCATCGTAAGGAGCGTTTTGGCGGTAAATTCAAAACAACGAAAAATAAATTAGATTTTAATCGTTTTAATGGAGAAAATGGGTATTAATAAAATTATTTTTATTTTTCTGTTAAATATATCGTCCCAATCTTAAAATTAAAATAGTTTTTATCAAATTGGTAAATACCCTTATTATCTTCAATATTCTGATTTATTTGTTTATAGATTTATTCGGTTATGTCTGCGAAGAATTATTACTATACCTGTCTGCCGAATCGTAATCCAACACGTAGTTGAAAGCACAGCAGTGTCCGAGGATAGTCCTTCTTACGCGGAAGATGCTGTTACAATCCACGTCTTTTCCAGCCCACATACATTTGACCAGCATCTCTTCACAGCTCGGTGCCAACTGGTACAAATACCAGGAACGAAGTAAACAAAATTAAATTAATTTTTATAAGGCACGTGCTGCAGAGATCTGCAGCTACCAAGGTGACCGACATAGCCCGAAGAATTGCCAAATTTAAGTGGGAGCGGGCAGGGCACATTGCTCGCAGAACAGATGACCGATGAGGCCGAAAATTTGGGGCAGCGACCGCGTACGAGAAGACGTAGAAGCCGCAGTAATCCGCTGGATGCGGGAAGCACAGAACCGGTCGTAGTTGCGGAGCTTGGGGAGGCTTATGTCCAGCAGAGGACGTCTTTCTGCTGAATAATGATGATGATGCCACCGCGCCCTTGTGACACTTCCTAGCAGTAGGTCATCTACTGCAGGGCAGTGTCACACCGGCGCGGTGGCTCCAAAAATGAATTGTTCATTTCCAAAATGTTATTTTCTTGGTATACGTTAGGAATTAGGGGCGTGTATGTTAAAATGTTGGGAACCCCTACAATAAACCCCAAGTTTTGACTGAGTTTGGCACGGGGCGTGATCGCGATAGGTACTCCTTGCATTGCTTGTGATGGGGCCTTCGATTAAACCAACTTGCCATCAATTTGATACACGTACCGAATCTCTCTTAAAATTTAGAGCATCAACCATTTTAGGAGGCGCCTTCCTCTGTGGTTCTACTATTAAAAAGAATACACACGTACCGCTTTCATAATTTCCACTGTTTGATCACTGTACGGCCTCAAAGAGAATAATTCCATCAACTTTGCATGCGCCCGAGTCTGGTCAAACTCGAAGTCTATCAATCTGCCCATGTCCTGGAGGAAATACTCCAGATTTGTAATGGTCGTGTTCAGTTTTGCCAGTTTGGGATACCTGAAAGTTTTCAAACATTTCATTAATGTTTGTTGTTTTTTCTACATCAGACTGAAAAAAACTTTACCATATACCAAAAATATATGATGAAATTGTAAACAAATGGATCAGAAACGTTTTTAATCCATTTGTTCACAACTTCATCAGATACGTGGTAAGTGGATGTCAATTTAGAACCATTCATGAAACGAAGTTGAACTTGAACCCCACTAATTTCTGCCAGGGGTGCGGGTTCGTTCGAAAGAGATACCGCAGCCCCTGGCATACGGGCTACTGAGGGAACACGGGTGGGTTTTAGTCAGTAAAAGTCCGACACGCCCTCCTGCTCCACCCAGAGCGGGAGAAGTTATTTGATGATTTCCCACACAAAAAAAAACCCTACTTATTTAAAATAATGTGTCTACGTATACGTGTGTGAGTTATTATTATGTTACAAATCTCCTTAGTTTATCTTTCCATTAAATACTTGCCTATTTAAACGTTCCGCAATGCTTAATATTGCTTTTCTCATAATTCAGACTCATATGAGGCTTTAATTTAAGGTTTTCCTTTTACTTACATTTCTAAAGTCAGTTTCTTAAGAGCTTTTTTGCTGATCCTGTTGATGTTACACAAAGCTACTGCAGGGAAGTCGATGTCCTTGATGGGGAAAGTAAAGGACTCGCCGGTCACCACTAGCGGCTTTGTCAGCATTGCCATCCAGGTATACTGAAGAAAGTAGATCACGATGCCAAGGAAGGAAAATAGTAAACCCAACCAAAACAATCTGGAACAACAAGATTTAGGTATTTCAACCCATTTTTAGGGTTCCACGTTCCACTACCTTCTACCTAAATAGAATAATGTCAAATACCTACGTAGGTTTACGGATAGAGCACTCAAAAAATCGAGCTTTTAAATCAATGCAATAAATAAAATCGTCCATTCGACATAATTTGATCCTCGCAAACATACTTCCCGATGACTTAGAACCATGAAATTTGGCTAGAAGCAAGGTCTCGCAGCAGTAAAGGAAAATTGCGTAAATCGTTCTTCATAGTTTTACAAAAAAAATAAAAGCAATTTATATTTATATTTGCAATTGAAGAATTATTGACTGTGACGTGAATCGATGTATGGAAGAACATTTTTTCAACTAGAAAGCTAAGTTTGTTCTAGGGAAAAACTCATCTCAACTACTGAACCCTTCTTTGTGCGTGGTCCGACACGCACGAGGCCGTTTTTTTGGGGAAAGTCCGTTAGTTTTATTAAATTTCCAAGTACTGCAACTCTCGTGCGCCAAAGTCTACCTGAACAATGAAGCTAGTTGTTCAAGAGCCTGCAATGAAATGAAACTTTCCGATTCTTTTTTTAATACATTGATGGCAGTCACAGAACAGCTAAGAGCTAAGAAATACTTGGGCTGTGCGGCATGCCTTGAACCTATAGGAGTCCACAGTTGAAAGTCTCCAATCGTTCACCTAGAGCAGTGGTGGCCTGGTGGCCCAGTGGTATCTACTGGCCGGCTGCAACTTACGTCGCCCTGGTTGTAGGCTCGAACCAAGACCTACTTTGCTTTGTGTAAATTATTTCATTCCCACTGACCTCAAACCAAAACAAAATATGTTCCGTGTGGTGCCGGACGTAAAAGAATAGCGCCATCCCATTTCTTCCCATAGGTGTCGTAGAAGGCGACTAAGGGACTTACTAGAGAATGGGCAGCAGCGTTCTCTATGCATTTTACCACCATACTGCGATCGCCAACCCACCTGCCAAGCGTGGCGTTTATGGCAAATCCCCCCCTTTTGGGAGAGGCTTATGTTCAGCCGTGGACGTCTTTTGGCTGATTCCTATGATGATGTTGATCTAAAAAGGGAGGAGGAAAACATCGTGAGTATACGGGAAAGTTTTAGAACCAAAATGTTTGAAGACGTGTGACATCTATCAATCCTCACTGGGCCCGTGTTGTGGATGATGGAAGAAAATAACCCTCTCACTGAGACGAGGCCTGCGTCCCAGCAGTGGGAACATTATGGGCTGATTATGAAATTGTTCACCACTTACCTGCATCCTCGCCACTCACATACCTTGAAGGAGTCACTCCTTCCGACGAAGGAGTGACCCCTTCAAGGTATGTGACTTCATGATCTGTACACTCAAAATAACGTTACGCCAACGCAACGGTCATTGGTTCTTCGGCCAAACTTTAGCTTGCTGATTTTGTACGCAGATCACGCAGCACAGTCCATTTATGAGTAAAAAATAAATCATTCCAAAGAACCTACTTACCGCTGCAATATAGAATGATCCGCAGCAGTAATATGCCTCATCCCTGCGATTGAGGAGGCTGCAATGTACTCATTAACGGTCTCCACAAAACTCTTCCTTATAATCATTTCCAAGGTAAGGTGGCTCCGTGGTTTGTACTTCCTTTTTCTGTATCTATCCCACCATGGTTTTGAGTGCATGGTGACGTCAGGTTGATGGGGCAGGTAAGCGGGTACGGACAGACTTTTCCGGTCCGATGTCACAAGCATTACAGTCTTTTTGGTGGGAATAGGTTTCTGGTGAGTTGCTGTTTGGTTTGCTGTCAGAGGAAAAAATAACTATGAAAAGACTGTTGTGTGTCAGCCATTCGTGTCATTGAAGTTCGTGAATTATTGATTATTAATGGTCAATGTCAACAGTAGTGTGTGGGTTAGTTGCAATGAGTTGAACTTAATTGCAGAGTCGACAATAGAACAGTTTAAATATGTACCTATTGTTTCATGTTGCGTAGGTACAGACGCCAGCACATCATGCTATCCCAAACTGTCAAATTTTCCCTGTTGGACATGAATTAACCTTATGCTTGATGCATAAAGTTGAAAATCTATCAAAGAAAGACAAATTGGGGTAGCTTGATGTGCTACTTAGATTCCGTATTATTATGAAGTTCTGCGCTATCATTCCTACTAATATTATAAATGCGAAAGTAACTCTGTCAATCTGCCTGTCACGCTTTTGACGTCCAAACCGCTGAACCGATCGTCATGAAATTTGGCAGAAATATAGCCTGGGATATGGAGAAGGACATAGGCTACTTTTTTACGCGATAACCGACACCCACGCGAGCGGAGCCGCTGGCAAAAGCTAGTCGCCTTATAATTTCGTCCTTTTTGCATCCTTACCTATTAGGTAATCAGAATCTGAATCACTTTGAAGGATTTAGCTCATTGCTTCACATGTTCGGAATAATTGTCTGTTCAACAACGTAAATAACGCAATGAATGTTGTTGAACTGTCAAAATGGAAGCCATTTCTGCTGTTAGTGTGATACACAATTATCCCTTTCTTTTTTTTTTGAGGGTGGGAAATCATCTAATAACTTCTCCCGCTCTGGTTGGAACAGGAGGGCGTGTCAAAACCCACCCGTGTTCCCTCAGTAGCCTGTGTGCCAAGGGCCACGGTATCTCTTTCGAACAACCCGCACCCCTGGTAGATTCAATTACCCCTTATTTGTTATTAGGCCAGGGGGATACAATTATCCCTCTGCTATATAACAAAAAGCGAAATTTCGAACTTGGAAATTCTGCAAAAAAAAAAACTTCGTTTGTCAGAGAACGAAAGGGTTGTCTTAATATCAGCACAGCACGATTCAAGAAGCAAATACAAATTTATTCCGTGGCGCCATCACTATTTACATTGCATGCCATGTAGCAGTTAACATTTAGTATTTTAAATACATGATATGTTTAATACGCGCCTATATCAGCAGCACAATCTGTGATTTTGATATCGATAGTAGTTAATTAATTTATCTATTAATTATGTCTACAGGAAAAGTTTTTATCCAGTGCGCAAACTTTAACCAGGAATTCAGCATATCATTCTAGAACCCCTAGCGCAGAAATTTTTCACCGATTCCTCCTCATCCTCTAGCCTTTTCCCAACTATGTTGGGGCCGGCTTCCAGTCTAACCGGATGCAGCTGAATACCAGTTTTTTACATGGAGCAACTGCCTGTCTGACCTCCACAATTTTTCGCCGGTTATACAAAAAAAAAAAATCTGCTGTTCCATACATTTTGACCGCAAAGGTATTGCACTTTTCTATGAAACAACTGATTTCTTTTTTTATAACCGAGGAAAAAATTCTGCGCTAGGGGTTCTAGAATGATAAGCTGAATTCATGGTTACAGTTTGCGCACTGGATAAAAGCTTATCCTGTATAATAATTAGGCTGCCTCGTTAGCCTCTTGGTCGCAAACGCTACTATTGATAATGAGGTCCTAGGTTCGGTTCGATCGTCCCAGGTCAGCCAATGTGATGTAATATTGGGTTTTTTCTATCTGGAATTTCTCAGCAGCAGCTCGGGGTCTGGAACTGTGCCCCGTTGATGGTAATAAAGCTCGCCCTCTATTACATGGGACCCTTAATTGACGAAATGCGGATGTACTAATAGTTAGGTTCACCTCTACCCAAACCTTTTTTTTTTTTTTTGAGCGTGGGAAGTCATCAAATTACTTCTCCCGCTGTAGGTGGAGCGGGAGGGCGTATCAGACTTTTACTGACTAAAACCCACCCGTGTTCCTTCAGTTGCCTGTGTGCCAGGGGCCACGGTATCTCTTTCGAACAACCCGCAACCTTGACAGGTACCCAACCCTTCGGGAAAACATGGCGTATTGTTATATTATGTTATTTTAATAACAATAATACCTGGCATGCCTTTTAAGTTCTGTCGTTTACATATTTTGAATTTAGAACTGTTCAATATTCAAATTTCTTGGAATTTAGAATATCAAAACAATTGAAGGAATTAGGATTAATGCAATTGTTTAGTCACAACGTTGTTTTGAATCTGTCAGGTCACGTACGAAAATGAATTTCACTAAGGAAAATGTCCGTGCAATAATTTTCTATAACTTCCGAAGAGGCCTAACACGTCTTCAGTGTTTTGAAGAGATAACATCTGTGCTCCATGATGAAGCCCCATGTCTGCGGACTGTCGAACGCTGGTATTCAAAATTCCAGCGTGGATATACCAGTCTTAGTGACAAATCTCGTGAAGGATGTCCAAAATCTGCCTTTACTTAAGATTTATAACGTCCTTGCTGTGAGACAACTAATCCTCGTAGCTCGTCATGTGACATATCGCGAGATAGAGGCGTTATTAGCCATCTCAGGGACAACCATTCAGAAGATTTTGCATGAGGCGGTTGGTGTGAGAAAGCTAGTTTCTCGTTGGATCCCGCATTTGCTTTCTGGCGATCATAAGGCGACCCGCGTCAGTTGGTGTAAGAAAACTCTTCAAAGGTTCAACCAAGGAGAGTCTAATCACGTCTACGACATCATCAGTGGTGATGAATCTTGGATCTATGCCTACGATCCTGATTCCAAACAACAATCCACAATCTGGGTCTTCCAAGACGAGCCCAAGCCGACTAAAGTTGTTCGCTCTCGAAGTGCTTCAAAGAAGATGGTGGCTACGTTCGTGGCGAAAACGGGTCATGTTGCAACGATTGTACAGAGTGGTATACCACAGTTTGTTTACCAGAAGTCATCACAGGACTTTGGAAATCTAACCCAAAGCGACGCCTCATCCTACACCATGACAACGCAAGCTCACACAGCGCTCGTCGAACAATTTTGTATTTGAAGCAGGAAAACTTAGAAATTCTAGACCATCCTCCATACAGTCCCGACCTAAGCCCTAATGATTTCTTTACATTTCCTAAAATTAAGAAAACTCTTCGTGGTCAAAGGTTCCAGTCCGGTGAAGAAGCAGTCGACGCTTTCAAATCAGCCATATTGAACACCCCTACTTTCAAGTGGAATAAATGTTTTAATAACTGGTTCGAGAGAATGGAAAAGTGTATTAAACTACGTGGTGAATACTTTGAAAAACAATAAAAAGTACCATAAGGTTCTAGTTGTTATTTTTTGTTCAAACGACAAAACTTAAAAGCGCACGCTAAGTAACATGACTACGCTTTATTTAATTACACATAGCCTAGGCCCTTGCCCTTGGACACAATTTGAATCTCAAGTCCAACTTAAGGACTCCTCATTTTAAACTAGTCCTCACGTAGGTACGTTATTTACGTGGGCACACGTAACCGTGGCCGAATTCGAAATCTCTAAATAGACTTCAAACCCAGGTCGGCCGGAGCAAACACAATCTCCAAAGATGGGGGTTCACGGCTCAGATCTCAAGTGCGTAAGCGGCACCTCCCCACAGACAATGACTCGCCTTCCATTCTGCGCAACACGCCTTGCTACTTGTGCATTTGACGATCTTAAGACTGCGTCAGTGAGGGAAGTTCGAGCAGCTGAATTTTGGGGCAAAGATGTTTTTTTTTTGCCATCTATACGCTAAGAAGAAGTAGGTAGCCAGTGATATTCATGAATGTCCATGCTCTTTCATCTATCTGATCCATCCATATTTAATGCCATACCTAAGATTATAATGCGAAAGTAACTGTTGTCTGTTTGTGTCTGCCTGTTACCTTTTCACATTTTCAAAAGCTGGCTCTTTCAATATTTTGTACAAGTTCAGAAATACATCAAAAGAAAGTTCAACCACATATCCCTCCGAATAAAAACAGGAGTTAAATCAAAATTCAGAGTCGTCAAAAAACTTTGTTGATTTTTATTCGTATTTCACCAGTTAATTTGTCAACCTGAGAATTTTAGTTTTTGTTCAGAAACAGACCATTTTTCGTTTTGAAAGAATAAAATAATACACGTTGGGGTGACCAACATTTTATAATGCACCTTATTGTTTCTCGGGAAACCTTAAAACAACGGCTAGCGGCTCCTGGCAGTCGTTCCCATTTGTTCTATGGAACATGACGTCATCGGACAAAATAATACAATTAATAATTAATATCGAATGGCATTAAATAGGTATATAGCGAAATAAGACAACAAGTTACTATCGACTGTGGCAATAGCTGTAGACGCTATGCTATGCGCTAAAAACTTCAAAGTTGCTTTTGTCTGATGACGTCATGTTCCGTAGAACAAATGGGAACTACAAACTTCAGGGATAAGACCCAGTTGTGTATTCCTAACTCATTGAAACCATCCTAGCGGTCACTATAAGCACATGGAGGATAAATGCAGCCAATCTGTCAAACTCTCCTCGTAAAAACTCAGGCGAAGTGTGTTTGAAGTAAGCTGTCATTGCTGTCACTAATGTCATCAGCGGAGTAATTGCGTAACACACTAACAGTAGCAATGGCTTTCATTTTGACAGTTCAGCCACATTCATTGCGTTATTTACATTGTTGAGCAGGCAAATTTCTCGAATGAATGACACATGGAATTAGTAACAACCTTCAAGCAGATTCAGATTCTGATTGACATTGCGCAGTTAGGATGCCGTGAATTCCGTGTGGTGCCGGACGTAAAAGAATAGCACCTTCCCATTTCTTCCCGTGGGTGTCGTAGAAGGCGACTAAGGGACTTACTAGAGTATGGGCAGCAGCGTTCTCTATGCATTTTACCACCACACTGTGATCGCCAACCCGCCTGCCAAGCGTGGCGATTATGGCAAAACCCTTTTGAGGAGGCCTATGTCCTTTGGCTGAAATGACGATAATGATGATGAATTAGGATGTCAATTTAATCACAGCTCACTTCACCTTATAGTCGTTACGGTCCGAGTTGTACAAAATAGATCGACAGCAGCTCGGGAACATCTTCTATTGAAAGCCAGTTTAGGCCTTGGAAGAATGTAGTTTTTTTTTCCATTACGGACGCTTTTAATGTGCACGTGTTTTTACATCGTCCTCGCATGTATAATTTTAACATGAATGTAAACAATTTTCTTTGCAACAATATCTTGATTTGAAAGAGTGTCCGTAGAGTTTCTTCCCGTTCTTCTCCATAGAGACCTACTACACTTTGCAATGGTCAACTAGCATTATCTTCTGACCGACCGACTTCTTGATAATTCAAAAGTTCCTGTAATTGGATTATCATCATTATCACTACATTTTATAAAACAAAGGCCCCCGCCGCGTCTATCAGTCTGTCTGTTTGGGATAAACTCAAAAACTACAGAACGGATTTTCATGCGGTTTTCACCAATAGACAGAGTGATTCATGAAGAAGGTTTAGGTGGCAAAAGCTAGTTTGAAATAAATGTTACGACATGAGCCTCTTCCGCCATCTTTGTCCAGCTTTTAAAATAAACACAGTCACCCTTAAAACGAATAACGCTTACAACATTTTTTTGTGACAAGAGGATCTCTCTTGTCGCCATTTTCGTATTAACAGAAATTGTTTTATAAACGGTACAGCATAAGAAATATCGGCTGTCTTTGACGGGAACTTGCCCGGTGCAAAATTGTCGATCATTTTTTATCGATACCTACATCAATTGTTTTCGATGTTAATCGAATACCGATTGTGGTTTACACGATTTATCGATTGAAGATTCGCATATGAAATATGTCGGAGCGATGTTATGTTGCAAAGGTATTTATTGTTGGTAATCTTTTCGGTGGTTTAATAATAGATTATGGAAATGCAGAACGAGTCAAATTGATTATAGAAGCCTGTGTTATTGAATAGTAGCATCACCAACTGCTTAGTTATCCTACTATATTATAAATGTGAAAGTTTGTGTGTTTATACGTTTGAATGTTTGTTACTCAATCACGCAGTAAACGGCTGAACAGATTTGGATGCAACTGGGCATACAAATAGATTATAACCTGGATTAACTTTAACATATAGGATTTAAAAAAATCCCGGTTGTACGTTCCCGTGGGATAATTTTCGCCCTCCACACGGGCGAAGCTGCTGGCAAAACATAGTAAGTAAATAAATGCTTCAGATAAGTTAGGAAAATGATTAATTGAGGCGGCTAGTGACTTGGAAGCTCTTTGTTCATTAAAAAAGAGCTTACAAGTCACTGGCCGTCTCAATTAATCATTCTGTAAGGGACTACTCACACTTAAGCACTGTTCAGTTTTTGTCCATTGAAAACAACGATTTTGTATGAGATGCGTACGTACGCATCCATTCAGCCGCGGAAAACTGAACGGACTCTAGGTAGGTATACAAAATCATTGTTTTCTTTGGACAAAAGCTCGACAGGATTGAATAAGTGTGAATAGTCGCTAAATCAGAATCTGAATCATTTTACATTACATTATATACAACGTATGTAACTAAATGACGCAATGACTGTTGTTGACATTGGCGTAGCTAGGGGGGGGGGGGGGGTTTCTTCCCCAGAATACTATTACATCTTCTTGCCGTTTATCGAAATCCGTTTGAGCGTGTCGTGGATCACCTTTATACAGGATGTTTGGCAGAACGTTGATTGAACATACGAAAATGGCGGATAGGTGGGCTCATCTGCTACTTACTCAGCCGTATTTTATCTGGCCTTGGCCCCCTGCGTATATATTTTTTTATTTTTTTCCTTATAGTATCTCCACTTTCTTAACTTAAAAATGTATTTTTTATTAAAAATGGGTAAAACAGGCATTTTTTTTTATCTTTAATGTTGGCAGATTCTTATAAAATCATTGCTTTATTCAGTTGTTAGAGACAAAAAGTTATCAGTCCTCAAACATGCAGAAAGATGTAAAAAATTCTTAAATCTTAATTTCAACTTGCTTGCTTCATTTTATAAGAATCTGCCAACATTAAAGATGTAAAAAAATATTGCCTGTTTTACCAATTTTTAATAAAAAATACATTTTGAAGATAAGATAGTGGTGATACTAGAAGAAAGCAAAAAAAAAATACCCATAGGGCCAGGGCCAGATAAATTAGGGCTGAGTAAGTAGCAGATGAACCCACCTATTCACCATTTTCGTATTTTCAACGTTCTGCCAAACACCCTGTGTACCAACATCACACCCTTCCGTGCCTCGGCAAGTACGTAAATAAGCCATTGGTCCCGGCTGTCATTCGTTTCACAGTCTGAAAGTTGGACAACCAATCTTACCAAGGCGTATTGTATATCTAGTAAATAGGTTCAGGAGGCTGTCGCTCCATGTAAAACACTGGTATTCAGCTACATCCGGTTAGACTGGAAGCCGACTCCAACGAAGTCGGGAAGAGGCTAAGCAGATTATGAGGTGGCCACATTAATACGCAAATAAGTGCAGTATCGGCCAGAAATTAGGTGCGTCGCTCATCGACGGCACGATAAAGGGGACAAGAGATGCGCATGCACTGACAGTATTAAATTCAACATGGCCGCTCGTAAAATTTGAATAGCCTCCTCTTTGCATTGTACGAGACAGTTTTTAACTATTAAAATTTGAATATATGGAGGTGTCATCACGTTCTCTATGGAAAGAAAGACACATTCCAATCGATATGTTTTTTTTGCATGACCATGCTTGACTGCGGTAGGCAGGGTTTATTGTAAAAATAACTGATAATCCCAAGAATATTACAAATTTTCACTTAGGTTAGGTAATTTTTATTTGCCTAAAACAGTGCTTTACATACATAACATATCGTCACGCTTCGTTCCCCGGAAGAGCATGGCAGAGGTGTACCTACAGTATACACCCCTTTAGCCAGTTATTCTCAAGTCCCATGTAATTAGAGGGCGAGTCTTTTGGCTTCAAACAGTGCTTTGCATTTCCTTATAGTCAATGTTGATAGGTAGGTTTACATTACAAAACAAAAATAAGACGCAATGGAAGCATTTTGATTATTATCTCCACACTAGGCCTGTCTCATATATTTCTTAAAATAGTATAACATTATGCCTATTTTCCTCGAAGAGTTAAGCAGAGGTCTCCACATTTCGCTGGGTCCCATGAATTAGGGGCGAGCCTAGCAAAAATCCTAATTCATAACTGACTCAATAACTAAATGACTCGTGATTTTCATATATTTCCATTTTCACAGAATTGGCACAATTACCATCTGTGGAATAATTAATTTCTGCCAGGGGTGCGGGTTGTTCGAAAGACATACCGTGGCCCCTGGCACACAGGCAACTGAAGGAACACGGGTGGGTCTTTTTAGTCAGTAAAAGTCTGACACGCCCTTCCACTCCATCCAGAGCGGGACAAGTAATTTGATGATTTCCCACCCCCAAAAAAAAAGTCTGTTAATTTTCCATCGTCAGTTAACTTTTATCCAAGAAATAAAATTGACTTTTAACCAAAAGTAAAAAGAAGTAGAGGTTTTATACGCACTCCGCAAGTGACGTCATTACTTGGCTAATTAGCCAAGTTTTCTTCGTCTTGTCTTTTTCGCTCCTGATAATTACAACATAGGTACCTACCGTCCGACGTCCACGTGTTTTCTGATAATGTGACTTTCAAAATTGTTCTTAAATAGACTAGAGATTAGACGATTGCAAAATCAGCCTTTAATGTCAAAAAGTACACTTGGCAACAACAGTTAATAACGTTTATTTGCCAGTAGTACTTTTCAAAAAGATGGCTAGATACAGTACTACAGTAAAACATTGATCAACATCATAATAAGTACCTACCTAAAATTATGGAAAGCTACTTAGGTACTTATCTACCTACTCCTTAACATTGTATTTATTAGTACTTATTTGCGAATGAAACGCATTTTTCTGAAATTTTAGAGAAATAATGACACGTTAGTGCTCATACACACGAGCGGTATGCGCCAACGGCAGAAGCAATTGCAGCCGTCGACACTCGTCGACGCCCGCCGTCGGCGTCGGTCGCGCCGCGTTGTCGACGGCAGCCGCCGCCGAGTTGCCTTGCCTCTGCCGTTGACGCCTGCTGCACGTTTATATGAGCCTAACGCACACTTAAAAAAAATCACGTGTAATAATCATGCACACAACCGTATCTTTTATCTCACACACGCCAAGATTCGCAGTGTACACACACATTTCTGTATGTGTGCGCGGACGTAGTTGCACGCGATCGTGGAAGTGCAGCCACACGCAGTTCGGGGCATTTATTCGTGTGCACTTTTGCGTAATAAAAACTGCCATAAATTCAGCGTTGGTAGTTTTTTCTATATTTCATCTAGTTTAATTTATTCAGCTAATATGTAATTTTTTTGTTGGATCATTATTTACCACTAATTTAAAATGTGTGTCATTTGACTCGGGTTATTGTTTTATTTCGCTATTATCAGTTCGTAAGCCAACTTAAATTTATAAAGGTCAGTTTCGTTGTACGTTTTAAAATAAAAGAATAGGAGAAATGAGTCACACATCTTAAATCTTATCTCATTTTATATTAGTTATACACACTGAAAAATAAAATAAAGTCAAGCTTATTTAGTCAACTACATTTGTACTGGTAGACTATACAGCAGTTGCAAATGTTGCTATACAACTGCTGTAATAGTTGTATAGTCTACCAGTATAAATGTACTTACCTTTGATTGTCACTAAAGAAAAGGCAGACAGTTAAATCGAAGAATATATTCTGAAAGCATTTACTTGGGATACTAGATTAGAGAAGTTAGCTAGAAGCATTTACAGCTTTTTATTATCAGTTCCTTTGCAAATTCATGTTTAGTAAGTAAGTAACATAGTGTCCCAACACTATGTTATTTACTAAACATGAATTCGATTTTTTTAATTCTTAGTAAAGGTTGTTATGAGTAACTCTGAACGAGTGACGACCCATGACTTGGTTAGAGAAAACAAAAATAAAGAATACTCAATACCATACCTTGTCCTTGACTTACACGTTTCGTGCAGACGTGCACTAACAATCTCTATTCGACTTTTTGGATATTGCAGATACTTAATACATTTATATGATATGATTTGTTATTTGAATAGTAAAATATAATATTGAAGTTAGTTTTAGCCGTTTAGAGAATAAAGTATCATTCATATTTGTTTAGCAATATCTGTATTGAAACCTGAACATATTGCTATTAGTTTACGTACCCAGATCCCAGATTCCTGAAAGACAGGATGTCTTGCGTGAATTAAGTAATTGATTGATATGGAAAGAATTGCATAGTTGCACTGGGGCACGGTAATAAATGCAGTAGCGCGGCGGGGTGGGGCGCGGGGCGGGGCAGAGCATGCCGGCGGCGGGGGCAAGCAGTCGCATCGTGACCGCGCGCCGCACCGCGTGTGCGTTTGTTTCGCGCCCATCGAATTCGCCGCGAACACGGCCGAAAACGAGGGCCAAGTCATGGTGTCTGTGGGCTCGTGGAGGCGCCGTACGCCCGACGACTGTGAAGAACGTTCCGAACCTGGCGCCTCCAGCTCGGGGGTGCCGCGCGCGCCGCCGAACTGCGCGCGCTGTCGGAACCACCGGCTCAAGATAGAGCTGAAGGGCCACAAGCGGTACTGCAAATACCGCAACTGTAATTGCGAGAAGTGTCGGCTGACGGCTGACCGACAGCGAGTGATGGCACTGCAGACAGCGTTGCGGAGAGCTCAGGCGCAGGACGAGGCGCGTGCGCGGGCGCTGGTGTCTGGGCTGCAGCCTCCAGGAGTTGAGCTGGAGCAGCCTGAGCCGCCCATCGTGAAGGCGCCGCGCAGCCCGGCTGTGCCGCCGCCGCGCTCTCTGGGCTCGGCCAGCTGCGACTCCGTGCCGGGCTCGCCGGGAGTGTCGCCGTACGCGCCGCCGCCGCCGTCAGCGCCCCTGCCGCCGGCGATGCCTCCGCTGCTGCAGCCACAACAACCGGGTTAGTGGATTTCTTTATACAGTGAAGTTTAGGACATGGCTTCTGTCAGAATTCAAGCATGCGTACGCGCTTATAGGACTCTATCCTCTCCATCCTCTATTTTTAACCGTATTAATTGAATATGGTTTTAAAAATATTGCAAACAATCGCTTTTCAAAGTGAAAATTCTAGTAAGCGGTTCGAGTCTCGACCAAAAAACAAAGCTATTTCGCACTTTAGTACTTACTTTCTCAGTGTTTTTTGTAACAAGTTGTGAGTAAAAGTGTTTCCTTACCTTGTTTCGTTTTAAAACTAAGAAAAAAAAACCAAAACTTTTCAGATTACTACCTATTGTTTAATCATGGAAGTAGCTAATCATCAGTGACAAGCTTAGCTAAGTAGTTAGCTAGCTTCATTTTACTGGCTGACCGGCCCCTTGACAATTCAAAAGTGCCTGTATTAACTGCTTTGAGTTTGAATAGCAGGCCTAAGTAGCTTTCCCATGATATCAATAGAATTAACTAATTTAATAACAATATTATTTTTAATTAGGTAGGTATGTATTTAAATAGATATTTCTTTTACAACACTACCTACCACTTTATGTAATAAAAATAAGAATCGAAGAAAGATTTAATTCATTAAACATTGGGCAACTTTCACTTATTTTTGTCCCGACTGTACCTACATTTCGACATCTGTCCTAAAACTCTATGCTTTGTGAAACTTTTTTTTTATTACCTACTTTGGCAAACAAACTTTTATTAAATAAATCATTATCGAAAAGAAAATAATTTGGCTTATGACTACAGTAAGAATAGTTGCAAAGAGACTCCCATTAAAAGTTGAATGTTGTTGAGAAAATTTAAATGACCGTTTCCTTACGATTGCCGGCCGCCTTAGGCCTACACCATACACGTGTAACTCTGACTGACATAGCTAATAATAAGATTGCATACTATGAACGATGCTTAAAGATACCTAAGTGCGATGTGTACTTACCTAAAATGCTTATGATCTGCATTAGACCTACCTATTTGAAATCACGTGACTAATTAGACCTGTCTTCGACTTCGTTATTTGAAAATATCGTTTTTTTTTTCGCGTATTCGCGATGGTGTTGGCTTTTTTCGCCGCTCTAGGCCTATTTAATTTATTATTTCGTACGATTGCTCCATAACAGGGCTGTTTGTTTCATAGAAAAATCTTAATTTATTATTATCAAAATTCGTGAAACAATGATAACACGTTACCATCGAAATAGACGAAAAAGTCGCACATTTTTGGTTTTTGCTGGAAATTTATATGATACTATCAACCGTCGGCTACCTATATGTTTATTTCTGTAATCACTAGTTATTTCTTCATTGGCTTTCTCAGCTAAGAACCGTTCATTATTTACATGCAACATCAAGAATGACGTAAAACTTCCGTATGGTCTTTATAACTTACCTCTAGTCTACTTATTCTACTAACTATCCAACATGCAAACTACTTGTACACAAATCTAATCAGCTTTTAGGTGAAATACAAAGAAAAGAAAAAGAAAAACTGACGCCAGCCTGCACCTTCCTTAATTGCGTAACTCACGATTAATCATAATCGGTTTCAATTTCACAGTTCAACAGTACCTATTCATTGCGTTATTTAAGTTGTTGAATAGACACATTTTTCGAACATTATGATTGGTTTAACAATCTGTTTCAAAACGAAATAGATTATGATGACTCGTGAATTAGGTACGCAATTTGGGTGCTGGTTTAATGGATCCAAATGGAGTTATTGATCATTTATTTCAGGCTCCAACCTGCACCTTAATTTCGTAATACAACTATCAATCAAAACCTTTTTGAAGGATGTCCCTAATCCATTGCTTTAATTGTTCGAAAAAGGTGTCTGGTCAACAACGTAAATAACGCAATGAATGTTGTTGAACTGTCAAATAGAAGCCATTCCTACTGTTCGCGTGTTACGCAATTACCTCGCTGTATTGGTTTCATCATTACTTAATAAATAAATAAATAAAAATAGGACTCTATCTGAAGCAAAACTAAAACTAAACAGATTTTCTAGAATTTAGCTTAAAAAAAAAGCTCCGTTTACAAACGAGCATTTCAGTACACTACCGTATCAGTAAAAAATCAAGTTACTCTACCAATGCATACGCGCCCTAAAGTTTCATCCTTCATTGATGCATACAAAATGATTGATATAACGTGCGTCGGTTGTCGTCGTCTCTGAGAAATTGAAAGCGGCTAGACTAGCCGTTTATTGTGCTGTGCGCCGCGTTTACACCCCCACAAGTCCAGATCCCATGAGAATATCGGGATAGAAAGTATCCTATGATATAATCCAGGTCATGGTCTAACCACGTGCCAGATTTCATCCAATTCCGTTCAGCCGTTTTGGCAACAAATGTACAAAAAGTAAGATTAGTGTTCAAATCACAAGTTGAGAAAACTAAAACTTGCATTAGTGACGTGTCTTATCAAAAGATGACACTAAATTCAAATCAATATTCAGACGATCAAAGATTTTTAAGGAAATAATTTTAATCACACTTATTCTACTTCTTTCTGGCTGCAGACTGCCGCCGTCGGGACCTCGAGACCGAGGACTTCATTTATTCTAAAAAACACCGAAATAGTTTCATTTTAGAAGTTAGGAAGTTACCTATCTATTCAAATAAGACAGCTGAACACTAAGTTTATTTTTTGTTTGGACGCGCATATCTTTAGATCTCATCATCGGCCTACCCTTTTCCTAACTAAGTTCATCTTCAAGTCTAACCGGATGCAGCTGAACACCAGTACTTTACATGGAGTGGCTGCCAATCTGACCTCCACAACCCAGTTACTGGGTAATACGAAATCACTTGAAGACTGGTTGTCAGACTCTATCTCGGTTCTCTTCACAACTACCAGTCGTATTTCATAAATTCGTTTAGTATTTGGTAGCCAAATTCTCTATGAAGACTATAAAGGCTATTTAACTTCACGCTAGGACAATAAGGAACCGAGCAGAAATAACAAAAGTTTTTGGCTGGATCGCGTTGGAACATGTCGCACGAATTTTAATTTTCATGAAATTTTGTGAAATAGTGAACTAAATTGTATAATTTTGGTAGTGAATTATTCAATTTAGTTACGTGTGAGTGCACAAGTGTAGTGAAGGTGAAAATAAGTGACTAACGTGAACTTTTCGTGTTCCCTCCAAAAACTCCTAATAGGTTGTAAAGTTACTACCGCTTTACAACAACAACTCTACTTTGACTTAACTTTGACTTGACTGACTAAAGACGACTATGACTTTTTTGTAACTTCGTCCCTGATATCGGTATCGACGGGTTGGGTCGGGGGAGCAAGAAATTTCACGCAGACGAAGTCGAAGGTAGAAGCTAGTGTTAGGTACTACAGGGTATTTTTTTAACCAGTGCGCAAACTGTAACCATGAATTCAGCATGTCATTCTAGATCCCCCCCAGCGCAGAAAATATTCGTCGGTTACACAAAAAGAAAATCTGCTGTTTCATACCTAGAAAATTGAAATACCTACGCGCTCAAAATGTATGGAACAGCTGATAAATTTTTTGTATAACCGACGCATAATTTCTGCGCCGCTGGTCTAGAGTGATATGCCTTTTTTTTTTGGGTGGGAAATCATCAAATAACTTCTCCCGCTCTGGGTGGAGCAGGAGGGCGTGTCAGACTTTTACTGACTAAAACCCACCCGTGTTCCTTCAGTAGCCCGTATGCCAGGGGCTGTGGTGTCTCTTTCGAACAAACCCGCACCCCTGGCAGGCATCGGCTCTTGCGGGCCCCATCATTTTTTGTGCTGACATCTCTTTGAGGCGCGCGTGGAACACAACGCGCCGTCGACTTGGGCTTGGTCCTTACCGGACAGCGAGCTACCCATTACTCGCCGTCCGCAAGCCCATGCCTACGGTGGCCGGAAATCGGCCTGGGATTCCCGACGCCCAGGGCGTCTCCGTATCCTACGGCGGCTGGGGTCGCGAGGGCGCATATGCTGCCTCTCCCTCACGTGCGCCGCCTCCCTCTTCGCGACCATTACTGCTTCGCTGAAGGAGGTGACGGCTCCCCATGCCCTCTCGCTCCGTACCATGGCTTGGACCAGGGCTGGACGCGAGAGATCGCCGCCACCGATCGCCTCTACGAGGACACGGCGGTGCTCCGCCCAAGCCGGGCAGACCGCCACCGTGTGCTCCACCGTGTCCTCAGGGCGATCTTCGCAGTGGAAACACCCGGGCGTTTCCTCCCGCCCTATCCGAAACAGGAACCTCCTGAAACAACCGTGTCCGGTGAGGACCTGCGTCAGGCGGAAGGAGAGGACGCCATGCCGCCTCTCGAACCACTTCTCAAAGAGGGGGACTTACCGCCGCAATAGTGGCGTGCCCATAGAGTGATATGCTGAATTCATGGTTACAGTTTGCGCACTGAATAAAAAAATATCCTGTGTAAGAAATCATTTTTGTTGTTGAGTCAAGAAATAGGAAACAATTATTTGTGAATATCCAGAGACTACCATAGCAAAAAACTTTCTTTAAAACCACACGCATCCCATTTCATTCAATAACAAAATTAAAACATGGAATCAAAATGTTAATGAGAGCGAGACAGAACATCCCATCACTTGAAGGATTCCGTACCACCGTACAATATTTAAATACAGCAAGTAACGCCGAAAAGAACATTTCTTTTAAATTACCTTACATTTTTAATTTTATTTTATGTATGCATATAAAGTCCAAATATTATAACAACAAATTGTTGTTATAGCGATTATAGTAGTGTACCCACTCTGTGAAAATTTCTAGTGTCTACTACCAATTACGGTTCAAAAGATGCAGCCCTGTGACTAGGTTTAGCAGGAACTTAAATCGGATACCCGGTCACATTCGGTTAAAAATCCTGATTATTTGAAAAAACTCCGGTTTTTAACTCAAAATAAAACTTAGTACATTAAAATAACTTTAATGTCATCATCGTCTGCCTAGCCATTTCCCAACTATGTTGGGGTCGGCTTCGAGTCTAACCGGATGCAGCTGAATACCAGTATTTTACATGGAGCGACTGCCTATCTGACCTCCACAACCCAGTTACTGGGTAATACTATACCCCTTGGTAAGACTGGTTGTTAGACTTTCGGGCTTCGACGACCCGTAACGACTGTCAAAGATCCACAAATGACAGCAGGGACCAACTGCTTAACGTGCTTTTCGAGGCACGGAGGGGTCTTGGTAAGTAACGATGGTCACCCATCCACGGACCAACCGCGGCAAGCGTAGCTTAACCTGGTCGATCGACCCGTGCAGCTATTGTTATTTAGCCACAAGCCCCAATTTAACTTTAATATATGAAATAAAAAAGCACCAAAATAGTGGGCCATTTACTTAATGCCTCAACCGGCAACTGGCAAGAACTTCGCCTCTCCACATATTTTATTAAGAATTTCTTTAGAAGTGGTGTCTTGAAAATTATATTGTGATAGTAGTATTACTCTTACAGAATCTATTGACAATCTATCTATTTATTCATTTTCTTCGTTCAACTAGATATCAATAGTGAGAAAATTCTTCCAACGTTTGCTTTGTGTAGTGAATTTTGCTCTGGCGATGATAAATCCAGGCGGAGTCCGGTCTAAGCTTTTAAAAGCCGGTCAAGACCGGATTTATCCCTTCAGATGGTAACCCTACCTGTGACGGAGCCTTAGCAATAGAGGCCCGTTGGCACCCTAAGTTACGGATCCCTAATAAGGCATTACTGAATACAAATGTTGCTGATACAGTCAGATAGATGAGAACTCGTAAATAAGAAAGTCTAATCGATTTTGATATTTTATTAATATGCTAAGTAGATGATTTTTCATTGAAAATATTGGAGCACAGTTCCCGAATACTGTCGCGGCGGAGTATTTTATCGTATTGATTGCAATTACCACACCTTTCTTTCGGTGCTTTTGTTCAAAAGTATTGAACTAAAGTTTATGGTACGTCTGGCCTTGCAAAGGTGAACTTCCCAATTAGTGACACTGGAATAGTTTGACGTTTAGCCACAGAATCCTACTATCATACTAATATTATAAACTAACTTCCGCCCGCTGGTTCGCCCGCGTAGTAGTCGGAAATTATCCCGCGGGAACGTATTACCGGGATAAAAAGTATCCTGTGTGTTAATCTAGGTTATAATCTATCTGGTTAAATCGTGAATGCCCTAATGGGTAGTTTTTTGAGTTACCATAACCTAACTATAAGACCTACTGTACCAAAAATCACACTAATAAATACTTTGACTTTGGAAAGAAGTGAAATATTTAATATAAATTGTTATAAAATTACACATGACGACATGTTTTACATAGGAAGAAAAGATGACAAGAGACCAACAAATAAAAGAACACCATCTTTCACATTTGAATCTGAAGTATGTTCTCTAGATGGCCAGCCTTACATTTGCAAGGCATCATCGCCCCCAATTTTTTTTTTACATTGGACCTTTACATAACTCACCACACACACTCACATCACCACTGCTCTCAAAAACGGTGAAGGAAAACATCGTGACGAAACCGGCATGTCCTAAAACCAAAAATTCGAAGACATGTGACATCTACCAACCCGCACTGGGCCCGCGTGGTGGATCCCAGCAGTGGGAACATTATAGGCTGATGATGATGATGAAACATAACTCTCGAAATGTGGGTGTACTGGGTATAGACACACCATAATTAGCCTAAAATGTTCCCACTGTTTTCTCTCGGTTAGAGGTAGTGGGCTGTAATCCACCACGCGGGCCCAGTGCGAGTTGGTAGATGTCAAATGTCTTTGAATTTTTAATTCTAGGACATGCCTGTTTCCTCACGATGTTTTCCTTCACCGTTTTGAGAGCAGTTGTGCTGAAAAAAATTACACAAAGTATAGCGCTTGTCTGTGTTCGAAACTACGATACACTCACAAGTCGCGGCCGTACCACTAGGCCACCACTTCACAGGTTTAGGTACACCTCTGCCTAACCCTTAGGGGAATGAAGGCGTGATGTTATCTATACTTATCTGTACTAATATTAGAGGAAAGATTTAATTGTTTGTTTGCATTGAATAGGCTCCGAAACTACTGAGCCGATTTGAAAAATTCTTTCACTGTTGTGGAGCTACACTATCCCCGGGTGACAGGCTATATTTTATCCCGGTATTCCCACGGGAAGGGGAACTACGCGGATGAAACCGCGGAGCGCTGCTAGTATGTAATAAATTTAGTGTAGGTACATTTTCCTTAACTTTTCGTTGTTTCCTATTCAAAACGTGCCAGTTCTAAATAAAAGCCCGCAACAGCATTATCTACCTATTCTCTCCGATCCCGATGTTCCCATTACTCTCCTCCAAGAAAGCAGTAGGCCACCAGTACAGTTCACAAACAAAGACAACCGTCATTCCGACCTCGCGGCCGAGGTCCTCGCGCCCCGCGAAGACCCCGATTTAACGAAGCGCCCCACCGACCCATGCTCGATGAAGTGCCAGCCCGCGTTGCAGCTGAGCCTATAGATTTAAACTCCCTGTTTAATAATAAGGCGATTCGCACACCGCACCGCATCACGCAGCGTAGCGCGGTGCAGTGTGTGTTTCGGGTTTACTGCTTGATTCCGAATGTCATATGCCCGATGGCTAATTACCCGAAGTCATCAGATCGAACGTCCGAATTGTCGAAATTCCATAGCATCGATGTAGAAATTGTGGTACCACAATTTCGAATAGCCAGATCGAGCGTCCGTTTCACCGAAAAGCCATTACAACCGTAGTCAACTGCTGGTTTGGTATTAAGCCCATTTTACATTCCTTTTTTTTACTATTAATGAATATTGTAAGAATAGCGTTCGATTTACTGGCATGTCGAGCCAATAGACATTCTATTGATAGGACTACCGTTGCAATGGCTTTTCGAAATTGTGGTATATCGATGCTATGGAATTTCGGCAATTCGGACGTTCGATCTGATGACTTCGGGGAATTAGCCATCGGGCATATGACATTCGGAATCAAGCAGTAAACCCGTGTGTTTCGCCTAGTAATGATATGATCCAGCCTGTCCCAACTTGCTGTCGCCCTATCAGTGATGCCCTGAGCCGAGGCCTGTACCCCACAGGGGGTGCCCTCAGCGTTCAGTCGCTTAGTAATTTATGTAGTTTAACGCCCTGGCTGGAGGCTATGAGTTTTCTTCAGGCAACCACAGGATAGTCCGGTTAAGCAGTCACACCTACCTTTTACACGGAAGCCATTATAGCCAAATAATGAGGCATATAAATAAATTTAAATACTTTGTTTACAATGTACATTTTAGAGTATTTTGTTAATTTAACATTACCTTTATCGCTTTCGGTAGGTATTTAATGTAGATAACCTTTTCCTTTATCACTAAGTAATTTGGACGAATAGTTTTAAGTTATCACGATAAGAATGACCAGTACGCCTAGACAAAATACATTTCTGTTAGCGTTCACGCCAAACGCTACGACAAAATGTATGGGAATGACATTACCTGCGGAATGTTTGGCGTGAACGCTAACAGAAATGTATTTTGTCTCTAGGCGCTCAGCGGAGCGCCATTGAAGCCTGCCATGTTTACTGCGAAGATCGCCCTGAGGACACGGTGGAGCACACGGTGGCGGTCTGCCCTGCTTGGGCGGAGCACCGCCGTGTCCTCGTTGAGGCGATCGGCGGCGGCGATCTCTCGCGTCCGGCCCTGGTCCAGGCCATGGTACGGAGCGAGAGGGAATGGGGAGCCGTCACCTCCTTCAGCGAAGCAGTGATGCTCGCGAAAAGGGAGGCGGCGCACGTGAGGGAGAGGCAGCATATGCGCCCTCGCGACCCCAGCCGCCGCAGGATACGGAGACGCCCTGGGCGTCGGGAATCCCAGGCCGATTTCCGGCCACCGTAGGCATGGGCTTGCGGACGGCGAGTAATGGGTAGCTCGCTGTCCGGTAAGGACCAAGCCCAAGTCGACGGCGCGTTGTGTTCCACGCGCGCCTCAAAGAGATGTCAGCACAAAAAGTGATGGGACCCGCAAGGGTCGATGCCTGCCAGGGGTGCGGGTTTGTTCGAAAGAGACACCACAGCCCCTGGCGTAAGGGCTACTGAAGGAACACGGGTGGGTTTTAGTCAGTAAAAGTCTGACACGCCCTCCTGCTCCACCCAGAGCGGGAGAAGTTATTTGATGATTTCCCACCCAAAAAAAAAAAAAAAGCCTGCCATGTTTGGTATGGATAGTCTAAAGTTCTGAAGCCTGGGGAAGGATATACATATAGGCTACTTTTTATAAACACACCACGCGAGCAAAGCTATTCATACCTAATGAAATGCAATTTGATTTTGATTAAAATAATATAAACATGCTAATATCGTTATCATTATTATCACCTCTATTGACACAGCAACTCTTATCGCTTGCAACTTTGATTACTGACATGCAATGACAACCACTGTATCTTGATAATTTTATTTGAGTGTTATAATGACGTTGGGTAAACTTGAATCATTTATGTTTGGTATTGAAATTATGGTGGTTTTTCGAATGTCAGTGGTATCAGTCAAGTGGAAGAGTTTGACCAGAATATCTATACAAAAATAAAAACTTTTTAATAATAAAATAAAAAGTTTTTATTTTATAATTTTTTGTGGCTATAATCTACTAATTACTACATGCTTATTGATTGATTACTTTTTGTAATACACAACTCGGTATTAAAATCTGTGAGTAAACAATCAATCATCCCCTGTTTTCTTATCCTTAGGGTTGTAATTTTTCTACAAAATTTATATGGGACCAACTTTAGGGGAACCCTTTCCAATAAAAAAAGAATTATCAAAATCGGACTACTCTGGAAAAAATTATGCGTGGTCATACATGTCGAATTGAGTAACCTCCTCCGTTTTTTCGTCGATTAAAAATTTTTAAGCTAATACCAATAAGGAATTAAATGTGTGTTAATCTGTCCGCAATTCTATCACAGAGGTTTATTTAGAATTTAATAGATAAACAAGTGGTATCGTGGTTTTTCTTGTAAGAAGAGTCTAGTCAAAAGTCTATTAGAGGGTAAATTTACACTATAAGAATAAGATAGGCGGGAACCTGCTTTGGAACTATTGATCAGATTCTGCACAAACAAAACGCAAATCACAAAAACCACTAGCCCCTATAACAGTCCTACCTAAAAAATCTACCAAAACTAATAGACAAAAGAGTAATTTTCAGGCTTAATAGGTTATTCGAATGAATTAAAAATCCCGAAACGAGCCAATCGTCACTTTTAAATAAAATAATATTTTCTACTGGCGAGAGACACCAATAAATTGACTTCGTGACAGAAGTCAATTTATTGGTGGGTGTATGTAATAGACAGTTCTAGATATTCGTACAAGGCAACTGGGACGTCTTGAATTGAAATTTACAAACGTTATGGATACAACGAAAAGTTATGGATAAAGTACGAAAATACAAAACTAATACGCACTTGTAAGGATTTAGAAATTAATAAAGCGAGGTTTTTTGTCGGAGACACAAAAACTCATTTGATGCGATTAAAATAAACGTGAATGCTAAAGTGAATTTATGAAATATAGTTATCTGTTCAACAATGAAACAGAAGAGGCCTGATAAGTACTTCATTAATTTTCATATCAATAAAGTTGCATGTTGCGTTTCCAAATATGTAACTATTGCAAACGTCGTGTTTCAGTCATAATCGTTATCTTTACAAGATAAAATTACGTTTCACGGTTCCACAGTTGAATCTTATGCTCGTTTTCTATAAACAAAAACGAATCGTTACAAACTGGGTATATAAATAGACTAGCTTTTGGCCGCGGCTCTGCCCGCGTCGATGTCGGTTCATCATCTGCCTAGCCTTTACTCAACTATGTTGGGGTCGGCTTCCAGTCTAACCGTGTGCAGCTGAATACCAGGTTTTTACATGGAGCGACTGCCTATCTCGACAACCCAGTTACTGGGTATTACGATACCCTTGGTATATGACTGGTTGTCAGACTTTCGGGCTTCTGACGACCCGTAACGACTGTCAAAGATCCACAAATAACAGCCGGGACCAACAGCTTATGGTGCTTTCCGAGGCACGATAAAACCCCTCATCTTGGTATGTAAAGATGGTCACCCATCCACGGACCAACCGCGGCAAGCGTAGCTTAACCTGATCGATCGACCCGCGCAGCTATCGTTACTTATTGTTGGTTATCGCGTAAAAAACTAGCAGATGTCCTTTCCATATCCCAGGCTATATATCTCTGCCAAATTTTATGACGATCGGTTCAGCGGTTTAGGCATTATTATTTTTTTCGGGTGGGAAATCATCAAATGACTTCTTCTGCTGAGCAGGAGGGCGTGTCAGACTTTTACTGACTGAAACCCACCCGTGTTCCCTCAGTAGCCCGTATGCCAGGGACTGTGGTATCTCTTTCGAACAAACCCGCACCCCTGGCAGGCATCGGCGCTTGCGGACCCCACCAGTGGTTGCTGACATCTTTGACGGCGCGCGTGTGGAACACAACGCGCCGTTCCGTCTACCACTTTTCGGCCGCAGGGTATAGGGAGAGCGGCTGACGCTATACCGACACTCCTCTTCCCCTGCGGCCCCACCGCGTCCGCCATCAAACGGTGGCGGCCCCGTCCAGGCCACGGAAGGGAAGAGCGCTGCTCAGAAGCACCGGCACTCCTCCTCTACCGCAGCCCGTAACCCTCAGCCGCGATGCCTCCCATTCGACATCGCGGCCCACCACAGTTGCGGTGCACCTCACCGCAACCTACTTTTTGGCCGCTACGTCAATGGCTTGAAGGCAAAAGCCCTGACGAGCGGCCCCACCTTTGGGTTCCTCTTGGCTTCACCGTGGCCGGAATCCACGGTTACTGAACCCCCCCGCAACGACAATGCGGGAACCCACTCGGGGGGAGTGGTTTAGGCGTGAAAGCATAACAGATAGACAGACGTTACTTTCGCATTTATAATAATAGTAGGAAAGTAGGAATTAGTAAGCACCTGAGATAGCTAGGTAGGTACTTCTACTATGCAAAGCTATGAAGCTTTACCTTCATTATTGGTAAAGATACAAGTCATCATTTTAACCAATAAGGGATTACTCATACTTATTCAGCTCTGTTCAGCTTTTGTCCATAGAAAACAACGATTTGTGTGAGATGCGTACGCATGCGTTCAGCCGCGAAAAGCAGAACGGACTCTATACAAAATCATTGTTTTCTATGGACAACATCTGGTGAGTAGTTCCTATCGGTCCATCACATCAGCCGAAAGATGTCCACTGCCGGACCTAAGCCTCCCCCAAAATGGGGGGATTTGCCATAATCGCCACGCTTGGCAGGCGGGTTGGCGATCGCAGAGTGGTGGTAAAATGCATAGAGAACGCTGCTGCCCATTCTCTAGTAAGTCCCTTAGTCGCCTTCTACGACACCCACGGGAAGAAATGGGATGTTGCTATTCTTTTACGTCCGGCACCACACGGGACAGTATCGGTCCATAAATTGTAGGAATCGGCCATTAGTGTGCCCACACATGAGCTACAGCTGACACCCGTCAACGGCCGAGGCGCGTGCTTTCTGAAGCACGGGATAGACAGTCCAACTCAACTAATGACCGATTCCTGTAATTTACGGACCAAGGGGCTTGTGGCTAAATAACAGTAGCTGCACGGGTCGATCGACCAGGTTAAGCTACGCTTGCCGCGGTTGGTCCGTGGATGGGTGACCATCTTTACGTACCAAGACCCCTCCGTGCCTCGGAAAGCACGTTAAGCCGTTGGTCCCGGCTGTCATTTGTGGATCTTTGAGAGTCGTTACGGGTCGTCAGAAGCCCGATAGTCTGACAACCAGTCTTACCAAGGGGTATCGTATTACCCAGCAACAGGGTTGTGGAGGTCAGATAGGCAGTCGCTCCATGTAAAATACTGATATTCAGCTGCATCCGGTTAGACTGGAAGCCTACCCCAACATAGTTGGGAAAAAGCTAGGCAGGTGAGGTGATCTTTACCTTTAATGAAGCAAAGACTCGTTGCTTTTCATTGTAGAGCCACCCTCCCGGCACAAGGGAGTATGTAAGGATCGTAGCAGATGGCTTTCTGACCCCAATTTGTTTCTACCTACTCGCATGGGAAGAGGGTGTAAGTTTATGTAGGTTGTATGTAATCCTTCACTTGAATGAAAGTATTAAACGTGCAGATACTAGTACACACGGTTACACATAAAGCTAAAAGTTTCCAGTTTACGCTGATCTCGCAGTGTACGGAAATCCTATACAAAGCGAGATCAGCTTATACTGGAAATGTGCCTATACCTTGATGTGGAGCCGTGTGTACAATAAAACGTAACAATCTTAGGTTAAAAGTAGATGACCTTTAAAAGATAACTGAAATTGTTGCATTCATTTTTAATCACCTTCATAACATTTAATTGAATAAAGAAGATTATTGTTTTGGGGTTCTTGTTTACCTACCCACTGTGAAACATGCTGGAACTATTTACATTTAGTACAAGCTGTGCCCGCGACTTCGTCCTCGTGGAATTTAATAAATTTCTAAAATAAAAGTAGTAAATAGTAAAAGTAAGTAGTTACTCCTTATTAAATCAGCTATCAGCCAGTGAAAGTCCCGTCAAAATCGGTCCAGCCGTTTCAGAGATTAGGCGGAACAAATAGACAGAAAGAAAAAAAAAGTCGCCGTGCGAAAGTCTTCGACGTCGGGGACAGGGCGATGCGCCTCAAGTGGAGTTGGGCAGCCGCAGGACAACTTGTTAGACGAGGAAATGACCAATAGAGTAAAGCTGTGACCGAATGGTGGCCAAGGCCAGGCCAAAGAAACCAAGGCCGTCCAAAAGCTCGTTGGGTTGATGACATCGTCAAACTTGCGGGAAAAACATGGATAAGGGGGTCTACTCTCTAACTACATCGACGAAGATACGGGCCCTTCCTAAAGTTGTTGAACTGGCAAAAGAAGTGCTAAATTCATTTATTCGGGCGGAAATACACTTCGGGAGTAGAGACAGCTTTAAAATCGTGTTAACACTCATTTATAGTTCAGGCCCCTCACCAATTTCATATCCGTAAGTGATACGGAGTAGGAAACACCCGTAATTTCGTTCGAAATTAAAGGACTTCGTGCTGACGGAGTAGTCCCCGAGAGACGCACGGAACCGACTAGTATGGCGCAAAAAGACGCCTATACCTAGCAGTTGGTGATTCCGGGCTGAGATGATGATGATGATTTTCCGCGATTAATACGGAAGTAAGAAAGACAAATATGCACATGTTGCACCCGACCCCAAATAAATTGAGATTAGGGCAGGAATAGCAGATCAAACGTGACGTGTAACATAGTCGAAACGATGCGGTTAAGCAAAAGAGTTGCCAATAACTCTTGAAAACAAAAACAAGAAGTATCATAGACGCGAGAATAGTAGAATGCAAACACCTTGCTGTCATTGCATTGTTACTAAAGAAAAAAAAATGTAGCTGTACCATGGAACTAGTATGTACGACATGTAGCTGTAGACACCTTAACCATAGACGACATTATTCTACTTCTTACCCATTATTTATGTTCTCAGTTGCATTTATAAAAATAACCATTGTAAGACAACGATAAAATATTTCAATTCTTGCAACCTTACATTGGACAGCTCTCATTATAAAGAAATGTGACCAATTGTTCTACAACAATAAAACACATTAACAATAAAATTATTATTTATTTACATAAATAAAAATTCAATATGGTTCGTGATAAATATGTGGAAAAGTAACCGCCCATTGGTTGTTTCTTTCTTTTATAAGTGTTTATGCGTCTGTCTCGTTCACTCCTTGAGTTTGTGCCCCATTCCGAGGGTGAAGCATTCCGATAGGTCGTACAAGTGGGGTGGAATGGGGTGGGGTGGGGTGGCAATAAAAACTTAAGCCTATGGGCGGGGCGGGCCTATGCTATGTAAACGATTTTATGTGTAAGTAACGCAAAAAAACATGCGTTGCTTACTGTCTAGTCATCACTTGTTACTGGTCCACAAATGGGGTAGTTCAAATCTATCTATCTAATTACCTTTTAACGAGCAATTCTTTAATATGTATGTCATATATAATTATAATCTGAATCTCGGAAACGGCTCCAACGAGATTCATGAAATTTGGTATGCAGGAGGTTTCGGAGGCGATAGATCGATCTAGCTAGGTTTCATTTTTAGAAAACGTTAAACCAAAAGGGTGCGGGTGTTTTTTTTTTTTTAGGTTTGGTGATGTTATGTAATGTAGTTACCTAATGGTTTTAATGGCAAAATACGAAAACAGTATTAATCTATTATTATAAAGCTGAAGAGTTTGTTTGTTTGCTTGAACGCGCTAATCTCAGGAACTACTGGTCCGATTTGAAAAATTCTTTCAGTTTTAGATAGCCCATTTATCGAGGAAGGCTATAGGCTATATAACATCACGCTAGGGCCCTTAGGAGCCGAGCAAAAAGAAAAAGTCACGAATACGAAGTACTTGCACGGCTTCGATTCGAAGGGGTGGGTCGGGGAGCAAGAAATTTGACGCAGACGAAGTTGCGGGCAGAAGCTAGTTCTTTTTATTTTTAGTTGCAAACCTTTACATAGTTATACATTAGATTAGGATAGTTGTATTATGGTTCACGAAAGTGCATACGTACTGTTTAGTTTTAGAAATCAAAGAGAACACTGAATGATATTTAAAAAAACTATTTATTAAACATGCATAAAAGCATAAGAATACCTCAACCTCTGTAAGAAGTATCATATATTACCCCTAATTAATCGGCGAGCAATCTCTGACTGTATCACATTATTTAAAATCTTCAATCATTCTATTAATAACTCTGATATTCTATCCAAATTTTATTTTAATGTTCCCAGAAGGTCGAAGCGATGGAACGCACCGTTGCGTGTTCCATTTACGTCTACGAATTACAGGCAGAATTCATTTATAGTGCGTGCAAGTAGCAACTTTAACAGCATCTGTAAGCAACACGATTTTGATCCTTTCACAACAGGTGTGTCCTCGGCCAGAAAGTGCCTGAGCCTTGGTTTTTTTAATTAAGATTTTGGTTTATAGGTATTCTTTTTTGGATTTTGGTCTTGGTTTATATTTAATATGAAATGTGCATTTAGTTTGAGCTTGAATGTTATACTGTTTTGCCTTTTCCTTTTCGGTGGCAGTGTTGTGCTGTTCACACTCTTTTTTTTTTTTTTCCAATCTGTTTTTAGAAGTGAAGACTTTTAATTGGCTGTCAGTCTCACATACTATTTTTTAATCTGTTTGTTTTAGCTGTAAGTCATCCATATTGAATAAATAAATAATATGCCTGTATAATTTTCCCACTTCTGGGACTCAAGCCTCCTCTCCGTGAGAGTGAGTGGACCGTAATCCACCAGGAGGGCCCATGAAATTCAACATTCCATCCAGAGAAATCCATTTTCTCTAAAAAACCAATCAATAGAAAATAAAAATAGAACTCCTCAAAAACTTCAATTTGACAAACTTCTATACGTAAGCTTCGTTTCGTAGAACTCGATGCTCTATTGTTCAGCTCCGAATGAGTCTGAACTTTTGAAAGAAGAGCTTAGTTTGGCGAATTTGAAGGGAATCTTCACAAACAAGGTTGCGTTTCCGTCAATACGTGTGTCTAGGGATGTGCTGGATATCTAGTTTGTTTTTGTTCAGCTCTAGGGATGTAGGTCAGAGTTTAGGGCTGCTTGCTATACCTCAAAACCTCGTGATAAATATTGTCTGTTTATATACTGTCTTCAGTGGTTTAAAGCTCTATTTTCAGTGGTAACAGTGTCCTAAGGCTGTGTCGGTAAGCTGTGCTTGAGATTCCAGTAGGTACCAAGCTACCTTTCAATTTGCATTTTTGTTCATTTCAGAATGACTTGCTTTCATTTGAAGGGAAGCTCTACAAACAAGGCTGCATTTCCGTCAATACGTGTGTCTAGGGATGTGCTTAGATCAGGTAGGGATGCGTTTCCCCAAACTTAAAAAACAGTCTAGTCTGTTTCTTACAGGGGTGCCCGCGAAATTCCAATTTTCTTAAGTTTTTTTGGAATTTACAGGTCAGTACCAGGTTGTATGTATAACAAAATATGATTCGCGTACGTTCGCGTGTGTATTTACCATCAATATAATCTTCTTTTAGGCGCGTTATGGAAACTAAGTACCTATGTTCATGTAAATGGTAGATGTGTTTTATTTCACCTCACAGTAAACATACGGCAGCGGAGGATATATACAGAATACACGATTTCCAAATATATAGGATACGAAACTTATTCTAAGTTCAATTAGTCCACTTGAATGATTTTTCATGAAATAGTCGCGGGCTATCTTAGCGCATCTACTTGCTTAATTTTCAGGTACAGCAGTTGCTTAAATGTATGTCTGTAAGCTGTGTTTGAGATCCGGTAGAAACCGAGTTTCATTTCTCATTTAGAATTCGATGTTATATTGTCCATTTCACAATGAGTTGGCGAATTTGAATTGAAGCTGTACAAATAAGGTTGCGTTTCTGTCAATACCTACGTGTGTCTAGGGATGTGTTTAGGTGGTAGATGTCTAGCTTGATTTTGTTCGGCTCTAGGGGTGTAGGTCAGAGTTCAGGGCTGCTATACCCCCGAAACCTTGCAACGAATATTGTTTGTTTTCTATTTTTAAAGTGTCTTCAGTGATTTTCCGGGGTTTAAGCTCTATTTTCATTTGCAACAGTGTCCTAAGCTGGGCTTGAGATCCAGTAGGTACCGAGCTACCTTTCACTTAGAATTTAATGCATTTTGTTCATTTCAGAATGACTTGTTTTAATTTGAGGGGAAGCTCTACAAAAGATGGCGTAACCGTCAATACTTGTGTCTAGGGATGTGCTAGATATCTAGTTTGATTTTGTTCGGCTCTAGGGGTGTAGGTCAGAGGGTAGGGCTGATATATTTATAAAATAAACTTGGTAAGGGTTTTTTTATTGAAAAATTCCAGTCAGCTGAACAAAATAAGACATTTTAATTTAAATAGCCTCCTTCATGATAAACAATATGGCTTTACAAAAGGTCGTTCGACTACAGACGCGGGTGTTGCCCTGCTGAAACACATATTTAACGCATGGGAGAACTCACAAAATGCTATTGGAGTTTTCTGTGATCTTTCCAAAGCATTTGATTGCGTGCACCATGACACGCTTTTGCGTAAATTACGTCATTACGGTGTTCAAAATGAAGCGCTTAACGTAATAAACTCCTATTTAAATAATAGGCACCAATGTGTAGATATTAATGGTGTGAAATCTTCCGGGCTACCAGTTCAGTTAGGTGTACCTCAAGGCTCAATACTGGGTCCATTCTTATTCTTAGTGTACATTAATGATTTACCATTCTATTTAAAGGGTATCTGTGACGTTGTACTGTTTGCTGATGATACCTCTCTTATCTTTAAAGTAGACAGGAATAGACAAGATTTTGACGACGTAAACAGTGCACTCTCAATGGTTACGGATTGGTTTACCACGAATAATTTAGTTCTCAATGCTAAGAAAACTAAATGTATAAAGTTCGCTTTGCCGAATGTAAAAAATCTGGGACCCAACATCGTCTTAGAAAATGAGGTGCTTGAAACTGTAGACTCGGCAGTTTTTCTGGGCATCACAGTAGATGCCAAACTTCAGTGGGGATCACACATATCAAGCCTAGCGGGAAGGCTCAGTTCGGCTGCCTACGCCGTCAGGAAAGTAAGACAATACACTGACGTTGATACAGCTCGGTTAGTCTATTTTAGTTATTTTCATAGCGTTATGTCCTATGGCATTCTGCTGTGGGGCAAAGCCGCTGACATTCAAAATATTTTTGTTCTGCAAAAACGAGCTATACGTGCAATTTACCAATTAGGTGCTAGAGTTTCTCTGAGAGATTTTTTTAAAGATATTGGTATTCTCACGGTGGCATCACAATTCATCTTCGCTAACATCTTATATATTAGGCAAAATTACACTTATACACTAAAAACAGTGATATTCATAATATTAATACCAGAAATAAGGACAAACTACGTGGTCCCTTTCACCGGCTTCATAAAGTTCATAACTCATTCGTTGGGCTCGGTATCACCTTTTATAACAAGCTTCCCTCTTCTTTGCTAGATTTACATTTTAATGCGTTTAAAGCTAAAGTAAAATCAAATCTTTGTTCGAAGGCATACTATTCAATCAACGACTACTTAAACGATAAGAATTGTTGGTCGCTGTGATTAACTCAAGACAACGTTTGTGTTCTTTCACCAGAATTAGCTTACCTACTGACAGGTTATATGAGTTACTCCATAGCATTGTTTATTTTATTTGACTGTATAAACCATTTTTTTTATTTTTTTATTTTTAATATTATTTCCATTTTTTTGATGAAATTTAATTACTTACCTATTACTGTATAGAATCAAGTTCTTCCAACTTATCAGACAGCTGTGCTGCTGGGGAGTTTGTTGCGCCACTTCTTCTTCCCAGCTAAAGCACTAGGAAGTGTCGAAGGGTGGGCGTTTTTGGGGGACTGTCTTATGTAATTTTGACGTTCGAAAAGTGCTGACTCTCAGCCTAGTTTGAATAAATGACTTTTGATTTTGATTTTGAAAATACGTATCGGTTTAGAATGTTTTAGCAAATAATTGTAACAAGGTAATGGCATTCCATATAACTGCACTGAGAGTCTGATGACATTACTTTGGATTTTTCAGTACACATCCGACAAGAAAAAAAAAATGCTATGGCATATTACCTATAACCTTGTGACTTTGACTTTAGCAAATTGGTTGATTGGTGCAACCTACGCCTGTCTTTCTCCAAGGGAAAACCACTCCCAGACACACTGTGATTAAAACTGTACTTGTGTAGGCTGACAGTCATCTGGATAAGGAGACAGTTAGACACTACTTCCATCTGAACATAAAATCATGGCCATTTCACTACAAACGCGACACTTACACAAGGCTATATTTGTCATCCATTTCACAGTAACTACTTAACATTTAATTTATTTTCACTTGCAATAAAGTTTGCAAAAAGAGTATTAGGTAGTCGACACCCCTGACGCAAGCGTTTGATGTTTTACGATCACACCGCTCGTCATTAAACTTCCCTATTTCGGACGAATACTGTAGGGCTGGCACACAGTCGGGGTGGATGAATACTTGAAAGGCTAGTGCAAGATGTTTTTGCTTTTAAGACTATAAATGTTTCGTATTATTTTGAAATTCTGTGTATTAATGGGAGGTTCAATTGTGAGCTATGTAATTTTATGAAAGAACATTGTCCATTAGTGTGTTAGTAAGTATGATATAAAATGTGACACATTTTGTTGAAGCTATCAACTCTCATTAAGTTTTTAACGTATCATAAAACTAGGTACCTACGCAAAACCCACGGTTTGTTGTTGCTGAGACTGCCCTTTAACCAAGTTCACCCCATTTTCTACGTCAATGAAATTTTTTACTTTTATTTCAAAGAATGAAGACAGATTTAAAAAAAAAAAAAACATGATAAATCCTGTTACAATTTAAAAACTTATCCAGACAAGCATTTCAGTTAATGTGAAAATCATTTCACTAGTATTTTCGCATCCACTGAAAAACTTTTAACCCATGTTAAAGTACTTACCTATCAAATTCAATCTTCATGGAATAGAAAAAACTTTTTTTAAGGAAGTAGATATACGCAGTGGTCGTCAACCCTAAGGCAAGGGTTAAAATTTTACGTGCACCAGTATTTCGGGCAGTGGTGCGGGCGGGCAAGGTCGGGTCATAATAAGTAGGTATACATAGCTAGTGAACTACCACCTTGCGTCTTTGTGTTGCTTCCGACTTATTTTGTTCCGGGAAAATAACTTTCATTTCACATTTTATTTTGAGAGATACATAGCTACATATACGATACATATTTGAGGAAGCAGTAAATTTTGGGTTAAAAGTTTCACAACTGTAGGTAAATACCTAGGCAGACAAGTCCTGCGGGTGAATTGCATGACACACTAACAGTAGCTTTTATTTTGACAGTTCAACAAGATTCGTTGCGTTATTTACGCTGTTGAGCAGACAAACTTTTCGAACACATGAAGCAAAATGATTCAGTTTCTGATTGAAAGTCTGTTACGCAATTAGGGTGCTGGATGCACTCCGGGACCCGAATTGCGTAACACGCGACCACGTATCGGTAAAGGTTATGACGGACGCCCCCAGCTAGGTGGACCGACGACCTCAAAAAGGTGGCTAAGACAGACTGGATGCGGAAGGTGGAGGACAGGTTGCTGTGGCGCAGCATGGTCTGCGGTAGGCTGAGTTGATTAGATACCTAGGTACATAGTCTTTCGAAATCTACTACGTACTTACTTGACATGAGCCTGCTGCAAGATAAGTCACAACGCTTTGTCCGTCGACGCCGCGCGCGATCTGCTTAACTAAAGGAAACATAAGAGTTAGAGCCGTATACCTACATAGGTACATACATACATACATACTCAGCCTATAACTTTCCCACTGCTGGGACACAGGCCTCCTCTCAGTAAGAGGGAGTGGGCCGTAATCCACCACGCGGGCCCAGTGTGGGTTGGTCAAGAGCGTATGAGTCAGCCTTAATTCAAACTGATCGAAGTTGTAAGTCAGTGTAAGAAAAGAGCTGCTATTTGAATGTAATAGCTACTTTAGAGAGACTGTTTTAAGGTTCAATTTAAATAATTAGAATTTTATTGAACCCTAAAATTTCAGAGAGCGAAAGCTATATTTTGTATATGCCCTAGAACGAGGGTTAAAATGTTACGTGCCCCTGTATTTCGGGCAGTAGCGCTCTCGTACAAGGTCGTAGCTGTACTATAGCTGTATCTTCTTACGACCTATCATCTTTAAAAAAATATCTCATCTTCCTCGCAAATGAAGTTGGTGGCTTCAAAGATTGAAAAGGTATTGTAGAGCTGAATAATGGCTTAGAATTTTTTCTCTGAATTAATTGTTTTCCAATTTCTAATGGATTTTCAATTATTTAAAATCATAAGTTCAAAACAGCCAGTGTCCTTGTCTCGTCAGTTACTTGTCTATGGGACGTTTCAGCGTCGCTTGACAAACATAAGCCGTCTTATTACAAAACGCGATCTAATTTTAGTTCTAGCTTAAACTCTTTGTCAGTTTTTTGCATTACCCACTTAAATTGACAAAAATGACAATTTAGCACTGGACTAAGTTCATCATCATCAGCCTATATTGTTCCCACTACAGGGACACAGGCCTCCTCTCGGTGAGAGGGATTGAGCCGTAATCCACCACGCGGGCCCAGTGCGGTTTGGTAGATGTCACATGCCTTCGAATTTTTGGTTCTAGGACATGCCGGTTTCCTCACGATGTTTTCCTTCACCGTTTTGAGCGCAGTGGTGATGAAATAATTTACACAAAGTAAAGCGCCTGGCTGGGTTCGAACTCACGACCTACAACTCGTAAGTCGCGGCCGTCGCGGACTAAGTTACAACCAGAAAAATTAAAAGCGCATTGCATTTAAATATACATAAATAATTATAATAATATTGTACCTACTAGTCGCCCAGTGGTCGAAATTCGACCATAATTCATTCAAATTTAATGTATTTCTAATGCATCATTAAATCCTTAAAAATATAACCTTTCTGCACTCCTCATTAACTGTGCTTTCGTACTCCTACGTCCGCGTAATTTTTGTGAAAAGAGGTCCAAAGCTTTTGCTTCACGTATTAATAGAAGGTTATTTAAGTAATTGGATGGAAATAGTCCAGCAACATTTCTAATCAATTAATAAAGCCAAACGACACGAGCCAAGACGACTACATATCACTTATTCCCCACAGTGATACAGAACAATGACTTGATTAAATAAAACCAGTATCTATGCATTGTCTATTAATCTATGTAGTACATTACATAAGTCAGATAATGGTAGATAACGATACTCGTGCCGCGTCTAGACACCCGATGGTTGTACTTAATAGGGTATTTTCCAATTTATTAAAAAGCTGACGTCACGTGTGGTCACATGATAAAAAAGGCATCGTAAGGAGCGTTTTGGCAGTAAATTCAAAACAAGGAAAAATAAATTTGGTTTTAATCGTTTTTACTTTGAGAAAATGGATATAAATCAATTTATTTTTATTTTTCAGTTACATATGTATTTCGTCCCAATCTTCAAATTAAAATAGTTTTTAATCAATTGGAAAATACCCTACTGTACCGTTACGTCTTATGGCTTATTTACACCCTGAGAGTTTACTCGTCACGAAACAGGGTTTCCAAGTGAAACGTCTTAGGATGAATTTCAACAATGAAACTAAACGCGATCAACATTCTATAGAGCTTCAAGAGCTGTCAGTGTCAATGGTGTCATAAGTTTTTTTTTTGGGTTTTAACTTCGCACGGTTTGTGCATTTAGTCAGTGTCAAGTAATTTTACTTTTCAATCAAGTAAATGGCCCGATATCAGGCACGAAGTTACAAAAAATTCATAGTAAGTCAAGTCAAAGTTATAGTAAAGCGGTAGTAACTTTACAACAACCTATTAGGAGTTTTTGGGGGGAACACGAAAAGTCCACGTTAGTCACTTATTTTCACCTTCACTACACTTGTGCACTCACACGTCACTAAATTGAATAATTCACTACAAAAATTATACAATTTAATTCGCTATTTCACAAAATTTCATGAAAATTAAAATTCGTGCGACATGTTCCAACGCGATCCCGCCAAAAACTCAGTGTCATCATTGTTCTGAAAGTTTGGCATTGACAGCTCTTGAACGCAGTTTAATTGTATGTTGTTTATTGGCGAAATTAAACCTCTTTCGTCGATAATTGGACAAAGATTGAGATTCAAATTGCACGCATCACGCTTAGGCACATTTCGTTACGTGAGAGAGAGAAGCAAGATAAAACTATTTCAGTCTCGCACACTAAATCTTTCTTATGGTTTATATTTTGTAAACAAAAAATAAGTTTCAAACTCGTGAAAATCTCCAAGGACGAGTGTTTTATTTATTTATTTATTTGCTCTCATGCACTTCACTCATTTTACAATAAACTTATCAATTTGATTTTTTGTTTTTGTACATGGTTTCTCGATGTGGAAACAGTCAAAAGTCGCTAAAAAGTCTTATGAACATTCTCGCCAAACGGACGCGATACTCATCTTCTCGTGTGAGCCCTAAGCCTTAGTACTTACATGCCATGTGTGTGACCTAAGACTTATGTTATTATATTCAAGAGGTGACGGAATAATCTGTTTGAGGATTATTAATCTGTTAAGCCCGGCTAATGAGACTTTCTTTTGTACCTAACAAACTTAACCGGTTTAGCGTTCTTGAATTTGATTCATTTGTAACGTCGTCGTCGAGTGATGCTTTGATTATAAAAAGCTTGAATAAGCGGAAACTTGTAGCAGTTGCCATTGTACTCGACTTTTTTTTGGTAATTGGAATTAACACGAAACTAAAAAAACTTTTTGTAAAGCTGAAGAATTTTTAGTACGAAAATGTCCATGACAATCACCGGCAGTTCTTAAAATTGGTATTTAGATTCTTATTTTGGTAAAACCTCTGTAATATTTATTACCAAAATACACCGAATTATTAAAAACAAAATACCTTACAACAACGTACAATTATGGATTAGAAAGACCTTCCTCCTTTTAGTCCGAAGTTGTACGTCGTTCAGTTTTCTTACGCCCTGAAAAACACGTCCTTTCCTCAGAAAATGCAAATTCATACTGAAGCTACTAGAGTAAAAGCGAATATCAAATAAAACCTAAAAGTTACTGGCACATTTAAAAAAATATTCTCTCATTTCCTCGTTCCTTTTTCAACAATGTTGCCTTTGTTCGCGTATCTAAAGCCTTCTTTCCGTCTGTCGATGGGGCCCTGGTACTTCGCAGAATTCATTTGCTTCAATTAGAACCAAACCCACGACTCGGTGGCTCCAGTTCCCACTTCCCAGTGCTATTTTCCTAGTATTGACGCAAACAATGTTCTTATGCAAATGAAATCGGATAATCTAATGTTTTATTTAATCAAAATATAAAATTGACATTTATGGTTTTTTGGTTCTTGGAACAGGGTAATGTCAACGTATTATATTTATCATGGAACAAAAATTGTCATAATGCTCACGATTGCTTTATATTGGAAGTCCAAATGCCATATATTCATTAAGCCTATTAATATTTACTATGATTTATTGAATGGAATAAATATTCAAATCAATACCTAACTTAATCGAACTAATTTCCATATTTATGCATTATAGGTATGAATTAACGTATCTAACCTGTAAATTAAAATAGTAATAAAATAGTAGCTCTTTAATTACCCGACTACGTTTTATATTTATGATCAGTGTGTTCAACATTGTCGAAGTATTTTTATAGCCATTGCGATTGTGGAACAGAATCAGGCTAAGTGTTTATACTGACACAAATTTTTGTTTTTACTTCAGATACTAATTCTGAAAACTGAATATTGCAATTAACTTGTTATCTTATTTCAATGAGCTTATGAACCAGAATTCACCAGAAGTACCTAACCTACTGGCAGTCTTCTTTATTCATGAGGAACCTAGGACACCTAAACTATATCATGGCCCAGAATAAACCCGAAGAGGGATCGGGAGGAACGATTCAATTTGCCTCCTCAGCGCGTCAATAAAGAGTGAACGCGAAGGTGGCGAAGCGAGAGGCGCATAAAACTTGCTTGTTACTGAACTTAACTTGGGCAAACAGATTCGCACTAAAAACTGAAAGTGGCTTACAGCCAATGGACACTCAAGAATCGTTACAAAAATTACGCAACTCATATTATTTAGTTTAGTTCTGCAGGATCTTTTTAGTTCTTTGTAAAGCTGGGTTTCGTTCATCCATTGGTCCCGGCTGCAAACGTAGATCTTTGACATTCGTGCCAAGGATTAGGTACCAGCCCAGTAACTCAGTTTTGGAGGTCAGATAGGTCGATACCTTTATCGAACTATGATGAGGTCAGCTAGGCAGCTTGATTGTAAAGTTAGGTTATCCTGTAGTAATTTATCATTTAATGCACTGTCTTCTGTTTTTCGGTTACATTGCTGATTGATTTATGTTTGAAATTCGAACAAAGAAGTGAACGACCGTTGTCAATTAGTATTTGCAGAGTAGCGCTCCTAGGGTTGTGTTTGACACAAAAATGTTCGCATTGCATGGAAACAAGGGTATTCAATAAATCCGTGCATGGAATTAGTACGTACTGTGCGTACAATTTCCAGGCACAGAAATTAAAAAAAAAACACGAGCCGACCGAAGCGAATTAATCGCCAAATGCTTGAGACATATTCAGTCAATATAGTAAGTACCCTCATCATCATCATCATCATATCAGCCGAAAGACGTCCACTGCTGGACATAGGCCTCCCCCAAGCTCCTCCACTTCGACCGGTCTTGTGCTTCCCACATCCAGCGGATACCCGCGGTCTTCGCAAGGTCATCGGTCCACCTTGTGGGAGGCCTTCCTACTCTACGTCTTCCGGTACGCGGTCGCCACTCCAGAACCTTTCGGCCCCATCGGCCATCTGTTCTGCGAGCAATGTGCCCTGCCCACTGCCACTTAAGTTTGGCAATTCTTCGGGCTATGTCGGTTACCTTGGTTCTCCTGCGGATCTCTTCATTTCTGATTCGATCGCGTAGGGAAACTCCGAGCATAGCCCTCTCCATTGCCCTTTGGGTGACTTTAAGCCTTCTGATAAGGCCCATTGTGAGCGACCACGTCTCTGTACCATAGGTCATCACTGGCAACACACACTGGTCAAAGACTTTCGTCTTGAGACACTGTGGTATTTGGTTAGCCGCTCTCCCTATCCTCTGCGGCCGAAAAGTGGTAGACGGGACGGCGCGTTGTGTTCCACACGCGCGCCGTCAAAGATGTCAGCAACCACCGATGGGGTCCGCAAGGGCCGTTGCCTGCCAGGGGTGCGGGTTTGTTCGAAAGAGATACCACGGCCCCTGGCATACGGGCTACTGAGGGAACACGGGTGGGTTTTAGTCAGTAAAAGTCTGACACGCCCTCCTGCTCTACTCAGCAGGAGAAGTCATTTGATGATTTCCCACCAAAAAAAAAAAAAAAAAAAAAAAAAACGCTGCCCAGCCGAGTCGGATTCGACGATTGACCTCTTTCTCGAAGTTGGACTTGCCTAACTGGACAGTCTGTCCTAGGTAAACGTACTCGGCCACAACTTCGAGTGTAGCGCCTCCGATCGTCATGGGAGTGGGTGTTACATGGGCATTCGACATGACCTTTGTCTTCTCCATGTTCATTTTAAGACCCACTCTTTCGGAAGCTCTACTGAGGTTATCGAGCATTGCACTGAGGTCCTCCATGGTCTCAGCCATGACGACTATGTCATCGGCAAACCGAAGGTGAGTGATGTACTCGCCATTGATGCTGATGCCAGCCCCTTTCCAGTCCAGAACCTTGAAGACATCCTCCAGTGCAGCGGTGAACAGTTTCGGAGAGATAACATCTCCCTGTCTCACACCTCGCTGCAGAAGGATAGGTTTCGAAGTCCGGTCCTGGAGTCGGACTGACATAGTGGCGTTTTCATACAGACACTTCAGCACCTCGATGTATCGATAGTCGATCTGGCACCGTTGAAGAGACTGCAGTACAGCCCATGTCTCGATCGAATCGAAGGCTTTTTCGTAGTCCACAAACGCTAAGCAGAGAGGCAGGTTATACTCTTCGGTCTTCTGTATAACCTGCCGCAGCGTATGTATGTGGTCTACGGTGCTAAAGCCTTTACGGAATCCGGCTTGTTCGGGAGGCTGGAAGTCGTCAAACCTGCGCGCGAGACGGTTCGTGATGACTCTTGAAAACAGCTTGTAGACATGGCTCAGAAGTGAGATGGGCCTATAATTCTTAAGAAGAGTATTATCACCCTTCTTCAAGAAAAGTACCACCACACCTCTGTTCCATGCCTGTGGCGTTTTGCCCTCGAGTATGACGGAATCAAACAGCTTCTGAAGGGCCTTAAGAACGGGTTTTCCGCCGGCCCTCAGGAGTTCGGCCGTGATTCCGTCATCACCCGGCGCCTTGTTGTTTTTTAGCTGCTTCAGAGCCATCCTAATCTCGTACAAGCTAACGTCCGGGATATCTTCGGTGTAGTGTCGGGTCAATCTGGCTCTTGGGTCGTTTGCCAGATCCGTAACGGGGTTGCTTGTTGACGTGTATAACTGTCCATAGAAACTCTCGATCTCTCTCAACAGCTCAGGCTTGGAGGAAACGATCCTGCCATCATTGGTCTTCAGTTTCGCAAGCTGACTCTGCCCAATAGACAGATCTCTTGAAAAGACCCTTGTTCCGCTTTATCGCGTCCTTTATGCGGTCCGTATTAAAACGGCGAAGGTCGCTTTTCAAGGCCTTAGATATCTGTCTATTGAGCTGTCGGTACTTTAGCGCGTCGTCTGAAGACTGCAGGATCATTTCACGCCTCTCCTCCATTAGCTGCAGAGTAGGATCAGAGAGTTTCTTTTTGCCATTAGTACGGCGGGTCTTGAAGAACTTAGACCCGACCGTATGGACAGTTTCCACGAACCCATCGTTATAATCGTCCAAGGAGCTCCCTAGGCACTCGAAACGATTCTGGAGTTCGAGCTGAAAGCTCTCGGGGTTTTGGACCTGGATCGGTGCTGGACGGAGCGTAGACTTCATTAGTCGACATCTTTCTAGCTTGATGTTGATATTCAATGTGCCTCTTACCATGCGGTGATCGCTTCCGGTTTTCACCGCGTTGATCACAGAGACATCATTGAATATTTGCTTCTTCGTCGACATAATGAAGTCAATCTCGTTTTATTTGCACCATCAGGGCTCTGCCAGGTCCACTTTCTGTGCTCCCGTTTTCTGAAGAAGGAGTTCATCATGAAGAGGGCTTCCTTCTCCATAAAACTGGCCAGCAAGTGACCCCGGTGGTTCCGTCGTCCAACTCCAAATTGCCCCACTCTCAGCTCATCCTCGTTCCGTTTGCCCAGTTTCGCGTTGAAGTCCCCCATGACAACGGTGAAATGAGTTTTAGAGCCATGCATGGCTTTGGATATATCCTCATACATGGTCTCCACCTCATCGTCGGGGTGTGTCGAGGTCGGGGTGTAGACCTGTATGACCTTCAGCGAATATCTTGCGGATATTCTGAGTATAAGGTACGCCACCCTGGTCGACACACTCTCGATCTTCACCACGTTGGTCACAAGGGACTTATGGACAATAAACCCGACACCACCTTGGGACTGCTGGTCGCCCTCCCGGAAATAGAGCAGGTTACCGGATTTGAGGATTATCGAGTCCTCCCCCTCTCTTCGGACTTCAGATAACCCTACTATACCCCACCGTAACCTGCTCAATTCTTCCTCGAGTTCGGTAATCTTCTCGTCGGTCCGGAGTGTACGCGTGTTGTACGTTGCCAGGTGCAGTTTCCGTTTGTTTTGGTAGCCAGATCTCTTCCGGAGATTCTTAGCACCCCTTGCCTCACCATTACCTTGGCCGCTACCGTAGCCAAGGGTAGGCGGGCCGCCGGGTACTAGGGGCCGTTTTGTAGGGCTGCTTGTCATTTTTGGGGGGGTTTTGCCATAATCGCCACGCTTGGCAGGCGGGTTGGCGATCGCAGTATGGTGGTAAAATACATAGAGAACGCTGCTGCCCATTCTCTAGTAAGTCCCTTAGTCGCCTTCTACGACACCCACTGGAAGAAATGGGATGGTGCTATTCTTTTACGCCCGGCAACACATACGGGACCCTACCTTCCTAGAATGTAACTTACTTAGGTAATAATTCTGTAATTAGAAAGGTTTTTGATCGACGTTTCACCAAATTAATAAACTATACCGTCGATAAATGTGATTAACTGCGCTTGCCTTACAATTATTAATAATGCTACTAGGTAATTAAAACTGTTTCTGATTGTTCAATGTAATTTGCAACATTGTATAGGCAATTGAATCTTTTATGATTTCCTTGATATTAGTTGGAAAATGGTTGAATGATTCCTCTTCCCGGTCTTAAAGGTGTCAAGGAAGACGGTATCCAATGTAATAAGACTGGCTGTCAGACTTGTGGTCTTCTTTCTGTCGACCCGTAACGACTGTCAAATATCAAAGCTGGGATCAACGGCTTAATGTGCTTTCCGAGGACGAGGGGACGGAGGGATCTTGATATGTAAAGAAGGTCACCCATCCACGCACCAGCCGCGGCAAGATCGACCCAACCGTGCCGTTGTTATTTATTACATCGCAAAATTTGAATTTCGCGGCTCTCCTTAACGCAACCTCCATAACACGAATTGTTTTTGTAAATCATTACCCAATTTTTTTAGCTTGGTCTAAATTTAAAGTTAGCCAAAATTTGGTATACAGAACGCATAAAATATTGGTCGTAAAGATGTGAGTCTGCTTTCAAATGTTTTTAATCAATGCTCTTTTAATCGCGCTCGAGTTTTAATCGTTTTAATAATGAAACTGTGCCAAATTACAGTGGCTGCAGCGCCGCAGAACCCGAAATGTGCAGGGACCCATATTAATTGTTGACTTTCGACTTCAGAACGGCCATAAAGTTTTTGTTAGATTGGTGGAGGAACGAAACATCGTGTTTTGTGTTGTTATTTTTTTTTTTTTCTTAAAGCATGGCAACTTTGACTTCGAAGCTAATTAGAATATTTGGATTGATATAGGTAAAACGCCTGGGAAAGCACGTTATGTAGTTGGTCCCGGATGTCATAAATGTTAGACAGTCGTTACTGGTCGTCTGAAGCCCGAAAGTCTGACAACCTGTCTTAACAAGAGGTGTCGTATTACCTAGTAACTGGGCTGTTGAGGTCAGATAGACTCCTGAAAATACAGCTTTCACAGAAAAATGTGAGATCCTAGCTCCAGAACTAGGTTAAACTTAACATAGCTCTGGAGCCAGGGTCTCACATTTTTTCTGTAACCTATTTTTTTTGCTATAAAGAAATGTATTCATTATTATTATAAAGGCAGTCGCTCCATGTAATATACTGGTACTCAGCTGCATCCGGTTAGCCTTGAAGCCAACCCCAACGTAGTTGGTAAACGGCAGGTAGATGGTGACATGGTTTGATACAAGAGTCAACTTTTATATCGTTACAACTTCTCAGCAGACAACGAGACAATCGATTTGCTATTATGTAGCAATACCTGTAGGTAGGAAATGAAATATAATATTTCTGATGAAACATGTACCTAATGGGAACAAAGCCGTAATTATACAGCCCATCATACAAATAAATTAAAAAGTAATACTTACAGGTAAATAGATTTACGATACAATAACCGTTTATGTAACCACATTATTAATGATATGACCCTATGACTAGATAAACATAACCTGCCCTCATTCTATAAATGTCAGACATTGATTTAACACAGCCTGGAATGTTATATTTATTTTAATTCATATTAGCAAGCTGCAACCACGACATAACTTGTCTGATTTTTTTTCCTGTTTAGTGCTAACTCTTTTGCCTTATTAACGAATATGGTCGAAAACACATCGTAGACAAACAGTCACCTAATTTGTGATGTTCTTCAGAAAGATCAAGTGTATAATACTCGCAACCACACCTTTGCCAGAATAGATCTATCTAGTCGTACACGCGGCGTGCGTGTATGACTAGATAGATCCATTCTGGTAATTGTAAGAACGTTCACAGTCTGAACTCAGTCTCAAATTGTCAAAATTACCTCGGGTTTCCATATAATTTTGACAAGTTTTTGACATTTAATTCTCACCGAGATGACAGTGCGACCGGATTTTGAACATTTTTAATAACGAGAATTGGCCTTTTGATGTGTGAACGTAAACGAGGCAAAAGTAGTACGTAAGGATCGTAGCTGAGCCGGGTGGCGTTCTGTAGTTTCTGCTTACTCCATGGGAGGAGTTTATGTATGTGTATGTGTGTGGTAAAGAATAAATCTTTAAAATAAGAACGGAACGAAAGACAAAAAGTAAAAGTATTATTTACATTAGCAATTATTTGAACAGTGTAGTCAAATCAAAAACCAGCCAGCACTTTTATTAAGATTAAGAAAATATCTTTAAAAAGGGAACAGATAACAAAGTATAATATAAATCCCACAAGCTGGACCGATGACCTTGTGAAGGCCGCGGGTATCCGCTGGATGAGGGAAGCACAAGACCGGTCGAAATGGAGGAGCCTGGGGGAGGCCTATGTCCAGCAGAGGACGTCTTTCGGCTGAAATGATGATGATGATGATGACCTATTATTACAGTGTAGCCGAATCAACAAGACAATTACCTATATTTATGTGCAAGAGCACAAAGGTGCGGCTAGATGAGCCATCCATCAGTATATTTCGAATTATGGATGAATATAGAAGAAATAGTACCTAGATATTCTATCATTCCAATATTTCGGTAGAGAGAAGTTTCATACAGGGATACTTACGAAGAATTAATACTTTACCTTGGTTATCCAACTGTCTTGGGATACTATAATAGAAAAGAGACGAGATGCAAGCTTCCTGCACGAAACATTTCAATTTCGTCAATAGCTTCATTGAACTTTGAGATCAGTGGTTAGTTTTAGAAATATGTGCAATTTTTTTACAAGGAATAAGAAGTCGACAAAAGGAACAAGTTATTTATAAATTGACACCGAGCTTCATTCAAAGTTCGAACCCTTTTCTCCTAAAAATCAAATGAGAGCATTTAGAATGTTATTATGAAAGAAAGTTACTTTCTGAAGATCAAAACACAGTTGATTTTTCAAACCAAAACCAATATTAATTTGCGTCTGAAATCCATAGAAATATCAAACAATTTTGACAAATACACAGAATGTAGCCTACTCCCGAAAAGTAATGAAAAAAATCTAAAACATTAAAATTTGCACCTACAGCCCTATGTATGATTTACGAACGCCCACAACACGCTCTAGCAAAAACACACGAAAAAATAGTCCAGAGTTGGCATCGTCCTGGAGTTACAAATCAAACAAAATATATTGGTTATAAAAGTGCAACAAGTATTCGAAATGCACACATCGAGCCTGTACGTATCCCCACTTGCTTTTATAGTCCATAAACTGAGTTTACGACTGCCAGGATAATATCCATCCGGCTAAAAGGGTTTCGACCACTCCGCAAACTTATAGATAGATACGTCGGTAATTAAAAATGTCTGACTACAAATGTAGGTTTAATCATTGTCGTGTGAAGGGTGGAAAATTTGAGCAAACACTGTTGGACTTCTGTTTTGAAAGACGGTTTCGTTTGTATCGTTTTTGCTCTTCTCATGTTTTTTTGGGCCCTATCTTCTTCTTTGTCTCGCTCGACGTGGGTCCAAAACTTCGCCACTTCCAGGGCGTTATCATTGGCAGCGCAGAGATCACCTTGTATGTTTTGGGGCACAGAGGGCAAGACAGATGGAGCATAGTTTGTGAAACAGCTCCTCATCCACACCTTGCTCCCTGTCCTTCGAGGTAGCCCCAGTTTCAAAACGGTCAGGGACTTCCAAGTAGACCACGGAAGGTTACAACTAGCATGACACTTTTATTTCTACTCTACTGTAGAATACAAATCGCTTGTCTACATTTCTCAATGAAAAACTGTCAACTGTCTATACAGAAACGTCATTTTTGTCTATTCTTCCGACGACAAAACGTTTATCTATGGTTCTCGTGTTAAGCCTGCTGCAGGAAGCTGCTCAATATCATACTGCCAAATATCCTCACATCTTAGTATCTGTAATTATCTGTTGCTCTGTCTTCTCGTGTTTCTTTGATTTTTTTTATCGGGGCGTCTGTTGTGGTAGTAGCATACACATGCAGTCTCTGTCATTCTACTACTCTGTATTCTCCTCTATTTTCGTAATATATAGTGTTTAGTTTGTCTTTCGTCTCGTATCCTTACCAATATTATAAATGTGAAAGTTTGTGTAGGGATGTTTGTTACTCTTTCACGTAAAAACGGCCGAACGGATTTGGATGAAATTTGGCGTACAGGTGGATTATAACCTAGATTAACACATGATATACTTTTTTTATCCCGGTATTATGTTCCCGGGGGATAATTTCAGACTTCCACGCGGGCGAAGCTGCGGGTGGAAGCTAGTTACCTATAATTGTATTTGCGGATATACTAACAGTAGGAATGTCTTTCATTTTAACAGTTCAACCACATACATTGCGTTATTTACGTTGTTGAGCAGACAATCGAACATGTAAGTAAAGCAATGAATTAGTAATATCTTTCAAAAAGATTCGTATTATGATCGATAGCGTGCTATGCAATTAGGTTGCTGAATGGGAAATATGCTTAGTTTGTAGTTTTAGAAGATAATCGGCTACATTTTCCAAATATCAAATCTCAATAGCAAAATCCTGAAAAGATTTCTTCTGAACGGCTCTTTCAATTTCTGAAACCCGCTTTATCATACGACAAAGCGCAACCTTAACGATTAAAATGGATCTTAGTGACTAAATTCGAGAAAAAGTTATTAGAAAAAGCAGTTCCCGTTTTTTCAGGAAAATTAACATCATAAACGAGTATTATATCAGCGATCCATTGCGGTGCGCCATTTGTTTTTCCCGCCACAACAATGGCGTATCGGTGTACGTAATTATATGTCTGCATGCCGTTTATGAGTTACGTGCCGCATAAATGTGACTTATCTTACGATAAAATGTTCTCATTTTAACGCCGACGCTCTCCTTTTGTACGTGTTTGGCTTCATCCATTAAATTCATCGCCGCCACTCACTAGAACAGTAAAAGTCACTCAAAACCTCGCAAGTCCTTACAGAACTTACGTCGCCAAGTTTAAGTTAACCATCCCTAGTAAAACCGATGCGTTTCTCGCCAAAACCCTCGGAGAACATCCGAGAGAGGACCATAAACGCCCCTCACTACATGCGAGGCCAAAAAAGTCCAAAAACAAATAGCTTCATATATAATTATACAAGAAATAAAACGCACGTTTATTACTGTGTGGTTTATTCGTTTTATGACCTCCCAGGATCGCATTGGATAGACGTCAGTTGGGAGCCTAGACGTCGTAAATAAGTATGAAATATGATAATTGCGAAATTCTTCAATATATTACGATTTAAACATTGATGATTCGCCTGACGTTTTGTAGGGCCATAACTCGGCTGTTCGCGGAATCTGCGGCCGCGCCGTCTTGCTCACTCCCTGCGTCACTCCCTGCGCCTGCGCAGCCTAAGCTAACGCACAAAGCCTTTTGAGACCCATCGATATTGTGTTTCATGCACTCAATATATTTTTGTTTGTTTTTTAAATGCCCGTATTATATGACATTAGTTTTGCGCTCTAATGTTACTTGAACCTCGTAATTTATTATGAAATATGTTTATTAGCTGTCAAATTGACTTAAATTATACTGATTTCTTCACTGGAAATGTAGAGCGTCAAATTGTTCTTGAAGCAATGGCTTACGTGTTATCTCGATAAAAACGAGTCTTGATTCGATGATTGAGTCGATGATTGTTACGAAATTAGTGCAGGTGCGCCCGAATATCAGCATTTTAACATTGGACCCCTGTTACCCAGTTTCAGCATAGATAACAGGTTTGTGTCTAGACTTTTCGACATATTTCAAGCTGCTGACGACCTTTGGCAAATGTCCGAAGATGCTTACTTCGGGAGAGTCTTCGACAGTTAGAGATGTGTCCCCAACCTTGACAATCCTTTTGGCGTTCACGGCTGGGCATCCTTGGAGGCCAGAAACGCTTGACCCTCTAGAATCTAAATCAATCAATCATTTTCATTAAAATCCGAAAACAAAATGAACTAGCCACATCAAACCATAACATCGCCCCAAGATTTAATTAATCAACTAACGCGACATTTGCAACATTAAGCCTTACTTACGATAAGGACATACCTACTAATTATATTTTTACGATCGTGTACGCAATTAGCATGGGACACGGTGATTGATGCTGCCTCGCGGCAAATGACGTGTGACGGTATAGCGCACAACATTGATTAAAATATCGTATCGTGTTTACATTATAAGGTGAGATTAGGTCTTTTATGACTGGTGGAATTATAACGGTGTTGGTACTTAACTGTTGTTGTTGTGAGAATTGATGCGTGTGCGCAGGGTTCACGTATATGGGTCTGCGTCTTCCTTAGATAAATATTCAGACTGTAAAATTGAGATTTCATGGAAGATGGTTAGAGTTGCGTCTAATATAGAGGGTACAGTCTACATTTTACCAACGAAAATACATACAACGTCGCAGATACTTTTACATTTCATGTAAAGTAAATGAAGGAACCAACGGAAAATCTGTCAAAGCCAAGGTTCCATTCTTCTTCATTTCGTGTCTATGGTACTCGTACACTTTTTTAAATTATAATTAGAGCTCAGTAGGTGGCCACGTTTATTGCGGCATCAGTGGCATCATTCAGATCATCCAATGTGCAGGTGCATGGGCAATTAGGGCACTCCAGAAGTGGGGCATGGTGTGATCAGAAGCACCGCACTCGCACTGGGTGTTGGATGAGTTATTAATCCCCACTTCGAGAAATTGTATCTGCAGCGGTTCCATTCTTTACCCAGATAATAAATTGTCAAGGTCATTCATATCCTGAAATGAATGACCTTGACAATGCTCTATAGCGAGGGTGTAGACATTGTGAACGGCAAAGATGTAGAGTTGACCGTCTTTGTTTGTCCAGAAATGTCTTTTGTCCAAGGAAAAGTCACCTTGCATCAATACCAGCCGAAATGTTGGCAATTTTAATTGATACTACGATATGTTTTGCCTCAACAACAATGTAGATACGAGGATCAGCCATTGTTACACTTCTTGACCTACAGATAAGAAGCAGTACGTATTGCAACCTGATAAAATTTGGTGCATAATAATATCTTATCTCTCTCAATTGACGTGAGGAGATACCACAAGTTTACTTTGGCGAGAAAAAAAAAACAAACAATAAATACAAAAGTGACCTTGGTATGAATATTGAGAATATGGCAGTTTCAGTACTTTGGACTTAGAATGGTCATGGAGAACTGCTCACGCAGAGATGTTTACACGAGTACAACTAGCAGGGAAAGTGCTAATGTGGTGCTGTTCAGGAAACGATGAGACACTAATTATCATGTCCTGTGTGCCTGTAATTCATTTAAAAGAACGTTTGAAACTACTACTCATGACTAAGTTCTGCGCTGGCACAATCTAGACTTAATCAAAGTCTTAATTCATTTATTCAAACTAGGCTGAGAGTCAGCACATTTTGAACGTTAAAATTAAAACAGTCCCCCAAAACTCAAACCCTTCACCACTTCCTACTGCTTTAGCTGGGAAGAAGCGGCGCAACAAACTCCCCAGCAGCACAGCTGTCTAGTAAGAAGAACTTGATTTCATGATTAAGGCAATAATGGAGTTTGTTGTAACCTTAGGTTGATTGCAGTAATGTTTGTAAAGGCTCTGCTAAAAAACTAATGAATACAAACGTTCCTATTCACTGCTCGTATGATTTGAAACCTCTGTCGGATCGTCGAATTGTCTGTTCGATCGTCACCAACCCATCCTTTCATAAATAATAAGACAGTGCAATAAATAAATAACAAATCAATTTTAATTGACATAAAACAGTGATACATTTACATATTGAAGCTCTGACTACTATAAGCTAGGTTGTGTTGCAGGAATCAGTGTTAACTCCATGTCAACTCCCATTTTTGTTACATTACGATTTATGCAATAAAATAAAAACATTCATGAAATCATGCAATCATCGAGTGAGTGAGAGTGGTGAGTGAGTGAGAGTGAGTGAGTGAGTGAGTGAGTGTGTGTGTGTGCGCGCGCGCGCCCGTTTGTGTGTGAGTGTGTTTACAATATGTTCAAGATAAAGCTGTTCTAATCAGTTTTAATTCCTCAATTATACTGACAATGACATTCACGTTTACCTACTGACAAAGAATTTGTTCTGTTCCGGCAAAATGATAAGTAAGTAGGAGGAAGGAGCTCCTTCAGAAGTATTCAAGTCTCTCCTTCACAAGGCCAACTACGTTATCTGTACACACGGCTACACATGAAGCTATAATTTCCAGTATAAGCTGATCTCGCATTGTATAGGATTTCCGTGCAGTGCGAGATCAGCGTAAACTGGAAATGTACCTATAGCTTGATGTGTAGCCGTGTGTACCAGCGGTTGAGTCCAAGGGTCATGAAATGTAAGAATATAGAAGCAAAGTCTTGTGACTACCCGAATCTGCATTATGTTTAAACTAGCTTCTGCCCGCGACTTCGTCCGCATCGCATCGCATCGCCTGCCCATGCAATTAATTCGTTTTCGTTTAGCGTTCTTTGTTTCTTTTTGCTCGGCCCCTAAGGTACCTAGCGTGATGTTCCTTAAGAATTGGGCTATCAACGGTATTTTTTTTAAAGCATACTGGGAGTTTCAGAGATTAGCGCACCCAAAAACAAAAAAAGAACAACAAACTATTCAAGCTTATTATTAATAAATAGATACATTTAAATGTAAAAAGGCCTCTTCTACCAAAAATTCTGCTGTGAATGCTATATTCTTATGCTCACCTTCTTGCCGTACGCACTTCGTCTTCAGACGTTGGTAATATCATCATTTTTTTTAAAGCATTCCTAGAGAAATTCCTAGTGTGGGGCAACTAGGAATTTCTCCTGTATTGTGGGTGCGTTTACAAACATTAAGGTGACACTTGTCCACATTTTTTCCATACAAACTTCGGGACGGTTTTACTCCACTGTCTGACATACTTAATTTCCATCCATGTTTAATTTTTGATGTACTTACATCAAAAATTAAACATGGTATGGTTTTGTCTCGTTATTATTATTGTCTGTACGGAAACAGAATACTAAAATAAAAAGGTATTAAAAAGTTATGAGCCAACAAAGATTCGTTTTTCTTGCTAATTTAACCTAACTTTGAGCATGTTTAAGTAATAAAAGGAATGTAAAATCTCGAAAACCAAGACGGTACCGACAAAGTTCAATTAACAATAAGTTCAATAAACTTTATTGGTCATTGATTTATGCAGTGGTTTTTTCATAAAACCCGATCTTCTGAAGGACTTTCGTTAATTTTTTCGCGATTTTTTTGCCAAAAATGCTCCTGCATCTCACTCAATAACGTTGTACGTGTAGACTAGAGTCTAACTGCTCACCACTGATACTATCTCTGTCGGGTACGAAGCCTGGTGTGACAGCGTGATTTTTAGCCAGGCCCACCAGTGAGTTCGAGCCCAACAACTACTTGTAAGTCATACAAATATTTGTTCCGTGCGGGAATCGAACCCGCGACACGCAGCGCAGCAGTCAATCGCTTAACCACTGCGCCAACCGTGCTGTCAAATGCTATTGTTGCTGCTATTATTGGATACTATTACAAGTTGGCCATCAACTTTGTGAAGCCAGCTCTGTCCTTTGCCAGGCACATCTGTTGTTCACCGTCTTTCTAGCCTGCAGTGGTATAATTAAAGTCTGATAATATTATAATATTACATTATCCTCCGAGAAATTTATTGCCTATAAGATGTTAATATGGCTGTGAACATTAAAATTATGTGGCTGACCGTTAATGATTCCGGAACTCTGCGGTTGAAAGTGGAAGATGTTATTGTAAAACATATGGCTTTGTTAGACCATCACCACTTACAAAGATAACTGTGAAATTATATACATATATAACAGGGTCACTTTGAAAACAATAGAAAAAATGTAAGGGGTTGTTCTACCCATCAACATGACCAACTTTTACTATGGGACCAAATTCTAATTTTTAAACAAAAGTCGTCCTTCCCGTAAATAGGTAAGTTCATTCACTCCCGTTTGTAACATTTTGTGAGGGCCACCGCAGTCTTATGAAACCCTAGCGTTAGACTAAAGAAATATTGTTTTGTTTTGGGTAACCCTTTGCGTGTATCAATCATAATTACAAATAACCGTAAAAAAAAAAAAAAGATAATTCTTGATTTATTTATGTTATTAGTATTTTAAATTCTTATTGTCTTTCGACCTAATTTGTACACCAACCATGGTCAAACATGTTGAGCCAAAAAACCTTGTAACACCTATAATAAGCATCATACCATGTATATTATCTACACATGTTTTTGCAAAAATAAATCTGAATCTGAATCCGTTATTTAGCTCATGTTTGTTTGTCACGCTAAAATAGTAATAATCTTGCTTAGCAATACGAGTAGCTTGTCCATAAATAACCAATGCTAACAAGATAACCTAATTTACAATGTAATTGTAAACAAATCGTTGACATATGGTCACTGCAAGGACTTCATTATAGGCTTGAACTTTGTTAATTTAGGGTCAGATATTAATTAATACAATTTATAGGTTGGCTCTTTGATCTAAAGGCTCTTATAAATAAACTGGGTTCGTATGTCTTGATTTGTATCGATGGTCGCTACGTACAATCCCCTAAGTGGTAGATACGTGATTTGCATGTTTTGTTTTCGTGATCTTCAGGCCAGCCTATATATACTATCGTTTAGTTTAACAAAAATAAGTCTAAGATGGCAAAATGAATTTTAAATCCATCATGTCATTACATTAACTAGAACATGATGTACACGTGTTTGAAACTTTGAAGCGCTCTCCTGTAAAATTTGTCATTGAACCGACGAAAAAACGGAGGAGGTTACTCAATTCGACATTTTTTTTTTTTTTTTATATGTATGGCCACGCATAACTTTTTTCAGAGTAGTCCAATTTTGATAATTCTTTTTATTTATTTTTTATTGGAAAGGGTATACCCTGAAGTTGGTCCCATATACATTTTGAAGAAAAATTCCAACCCTAAGGGTAAGAAAACAGGGGATGATTGATTGTTTACTTACAGATTTTAATACTGAGTTGAGTATTATGCAAAAATTAAGGATGTAGTAATTAGTAGATTATAGCCACAAAAAAATATAAAACAAAAACTTTTTAATAAAAAAATTTAACCGCCGAAAAACCGAAAAGTAAAAAATAATAAACCTGCTTTGTCCAACCCCAATAACTAAGTTCGGAAGTCGGTGACTTTGGATATGTATTTAATTATATGTCACCGCCTTCCGAACTTAGTTATTGGGGTTGGACAAAGCAGGTTTATAATTTTTTACTTTTCCGTTTTTCGGCGGTTTAATTTTTTTATTAAAAAGTTTTTTGTAGTTAAGGGATTATACGTAGGGACCGTCGGTATGTCTGAATTAGCACTTTTTGAACGTTAAAATTACAAGAGACCGTCCCCAAAAACGCCCGCCTTTCTCCACTTCCTAGTGCTTTAGCTGGGAAGAAGTTGTGCAACAAAGTCCTCAGCAGCATCGCTGTCTGTTCAGTTAAGTAAATGACTTTGCTGTGAATTCAACTGATGATTGTACTCCATCTGAGGGAGTTAAATCCTCCAAATCAATATAATTCTTCCGCCGGTATCCGAATCTATTTATCTGTTTTGTTATCATTCATCTCTATTTTACTCATATTAGTATCTTATAAATACACAGTCCATCCATGGTTTCTTTGAAGTTCCTATAATGACTCTTCATTTTGTCACGAGCGAATGACATCGACAAGACATTCATTTTTTCGCATCACATTCATTCCCTAAAAAAAAATACTACATATCCGAAGTCATCTCCGCCATTGTCCTTTTGGGATGCATAAACTACACATGATGGTTTATGGGCATAGAAAATATCTTTGCGTTAAATTATAGATTTCTAATTTCCATCGGTTCTTTCCTGGGATTAAGCAAAAACCCAAATTGTGTCTCCCGATGATCGTGATTGATACAATAATTAGGAAATTCATATCCGGGCATACATTCATGCGAAATAAAAGCTGATGTCCCCAATTTGATCAAGAACTGGCTTTTGATCAAAATTCTGAATAAAGTCGCAGCTCCCAGCAACGTTTACCACAATGAAAACGGGTAAGCTTGCACACAATGGCCCCACGATTTTGACAGATGGCTGCATCTTACTCAATGCACATTTGCTTGCGCGTGCGCATTTATTTTAAAACTTACTCAGGATGTTTTGTTGAACAGATAAAAGTTGTTTGGAACCATACCGTGTCCAAAAAGATTCTGTTAAATGAGTTTTAAAGATATTCCTCCCTACTTTAAGGGATAGAAGAAATATTCGCGAAGCAACCGGTCTTAAAATAAAAAAATATAACAAAATTCCTGTAAGAAAGACATTTAATTTTTTTGAACAGCACATGCTTTAATATGAGTATATTGTGCAAGTTATTGAACTTCGACGTACAAAAGCTCATTATGTTTTGAAATAACTATTGTGACAATCAATCTTTTTTTAATTTGACTTTTTTTTTCTCGGAGCCTTGCGACTCATTTGTAATTCAAAAGGAACCGCTTATACATATTTAATAGGTTTATATTAAATTTTATGAAAGTGAGATACTGTTCGCCAGTTGAGGCTGTTATTGCTGAGGACATCCTGGTGGTGGTTTCTAGGTCAGATATAGTTCTGTTCAACCCTATTTGGCTAGGTTTCTTATTGAGCTAGCATGTCCAATAGATTCCAAGAAATAGCAAAAAAAAATCCTTTCTTTTGGAAAAATTAAGGGAAAAGCCACATGGAATTACACCTTGCACGATGACCAGTATCAAAATACTCAATAAACACATAATTCACTGACTTAACTTCAAGAAACAAATTAATTGCGAGACGAAACACGAAATTATGTTGTAAGGAGTTTTTTATTTAGGAAAGTTAGGCGAAAATGTACGCGGAAAACATCGAATAAACAAAGTAATTAAAAGTAATCTAGACTAAAATACACACACACGCAACTTTTGTTATCCTCTTTAGCATTGTTGCAGTTCCATCAATGACTGACCACACAAGACGAAGCTCTTGTTTTCATTGAAAGCTTCCAAAGATAGCCTTATTTAAAATTAAAAACCCGTCCGTGATGCCTGAAGGGCTTCGATGAAGGCTCAGAAGCAGCTGTGTAGGAGCCAACATCCATTGTTGCAACCGTACAACCGGTCAAGATGTTATTAACTCATAAGAATAGGCTAATGACCATTATTTCGGGCTGTGCGAACATGATGGTGGTTATTACACTAAGTGTCTGGTGGGTGTACCACAACCTTCCGCCGATGTTTTCATTCATCACTGTTCTGACTAACAGTTTGTATTCTCGCTTTATCTTTTCGATGTTAACGTTTCCTCTTACTCGTATTGTGCTTGAATGGAAAAGAGCTACATTCTGGCTCAGATCGTTTTCCCCGACGATGGGTCATTAACTCATTACCTATTGTATTTATTAAATATAACGAATTTGAAAGATGACCACAGACTTCTGAGCTTACTAGTGAAGTACGTTTAGAAATATTACTATGGTAGTAGTTTAACAATTGATAAATACCTAATTTACAAAATCAAAAAACCCGACTGCCAAAAGAGTGAACTTTAATTAAAAAGATGGAAACAAGATACTTGTTTTAAAAGGATGACTATTAGCACAGTATAAAAAGATACAGTAGGGTCGACGCCTTTGATCTCGTGGTAAATGCCGACAACAGAGTCATCACGAACCGTCTCGCGCGCAGGTTTGACGACTTCCAGCCTCCCGAACAAGCTGGATTCCGAGAAGGCTTTAGCACCGTGGACCACATTCATACGCTGCGGCAGGTTATACAGAAGACGAAGAAAGAATATGGCCGCCAGAAAAATTGTACTTTGACAAATTAAAACAAAACCAAAAACTTGATAATAAAAACATACGAGTAGGTACAATACATAAATTAAAACAATAAATAAATTGATACACGATAGCCCTGAAAGTTGTTTCCCGAACTACTAACACGGTAGCGTACGCAGTTTGGGGCGTGCTTCCCCCGTCTCGCCCCTCACGCCCTGCACGATTGCCCTGTCAGCCATCCTTTTAAAACAAGTTTCTTGTTTCAAGTTTTTTAAATTGAAGTTCACTTTTTAGGCAGTCGGGTTTTTGTTTTTGTATTTTTTTTTTTAATTTGATAGTTTTTAGTTAACATAATTATTTTTGACGTTAATGAGACCCATTTATGAAAGCCTTTATTTTGATATCCCACTCAATAGGTAACGAGGAAACATTTTTTTTGAAGACACAATACGGCGCCAAAAATCGGCTATTTTAATAATATTTCAATTGTGATGTACCCAGTGTCACTTTCACAATTTTATTAAGACGAATCTAACGGCACCTCTAAAGCTGAAATCGATTAAGCTGATTAGGCTACAGAGCGTGCCAAAGAAATACATATACACACATACATTATATACATACATACATACCTACATACCCTCGAAAAACATAACCCTCCTTCTGGCGCAGTAGGGTAAAAAGAAAATTCATAAACTTCTAATTACAACACACGATTAGGTAATCAATAGCCTACAATTCCTGATTTACAATAGTAATCAAGGTCGTCTGTTGTGTGAGTATCGAAACTAAGGCACTTCATATACTGTATGGACATTTTGCCTTTTTAGTAGACTCAGACAGAAAAAGGACCGTTAATTCTGGTGTATAGATCGTGGCACGTAAGTTGAACCAAAATCAGAACAAACAACCAAAGGTAGGAAGGAGCGTGTGTACTCGTTCCTTTGCACGGAAAATGAATGTGGTCACCTTCTAGCTGACCCACTGATGTAACGCACTAAAGTTTAGAAATAAATTACAGATCGTGGCAGGTAAGTTGAAACAAAATTCGATATTTTGGTTCAACTTACGTGCCGCGATCTGTAATGACTTTGAACAACAAACAAATAACGTAAAATCAGTCTTCAATAAACCTAGACCCGCGGATGTCGGAACAAGTGGCACCGAGGTGTTTTACAATGCAACAGTACACATCCAATTTTGATGGAATTCGACAAACTCAATTTCCTCTCCAAATAGGTTACTGGCGACATTGGGTCACTGGATATAATTGTGGTGGGACTGCCCATGCAAATCCCATCGCACACGCCATCAAGAACAAGCAACTATAAACTGTATGACTGAGATGTTATGGTATGTTTTCGGTTTCGCGTTTCTCGGTCAAGGACGCAAGCCACGGAATGAGATATTGTATGATTGTCAGGTAGTTTTCAAGGTAACTTCGGAGAGGTCAATAATTATTGTGATTGCTTCCAGCCTTGTCTTGTTTTCAATTTTATTGGTTAGCCAGCAGTTCGTCTTGATGATTACGTTCTTGGCAGGTTTAAGTTTGAGCAAGAATTATTGTGAGCCTTAGAATAATTTGTGAGCGTTGAAAATTTGAAATTATTGATGACTTCTTGGTCTGACATCTTCAGTTCTGGGAGTCTACTTTCACACTCCGTATGTTCTTTGGAGATAAGATTAATTCGTGGCCCGACCTAAGAATGAATAACAAAACAATTTGACAGTTACTATTAACTCCCGTAAAGACATACGGCAAACAGATAAGTTAATTAAACGGGAGTACAGTTCATTCCGAAGTATCGAAATACTTCCGGATGGGCCCTTAGTTAACGGACTTAGAACGCGGATTATTCATTATAGTCAATGGTTGGTTGGATGACTCCGCGTTTTATGATCTACACCATTGCGAATATATAAGGTGACTGGTAATTAGTGACCGACATTTAAACACATGATTGTACTCATCATTATAAACAACTTTTACTTGAGACCAAACCCGAAACCGCGAAAACAAAATCAGGTGTTCCCTACATTTTGACGAGCTATGCGAACATAAATGTAGGGACCAGCAGATTTTTTTTTTTCGCGATTTCAGGTTTGGTCCCATCGTAAAAGTTGTTCATAATGATGAGTAAAATCATGTGTTTAAATGTCGGTCACTAATTACCAGTCACCCTATACAGGGTTATTTGAAAAACACCAATAATCTCTTAAGAGGTCATTGTACTCATCATTATGAACAACTTTTACTATGGGATCAAACCTGAAATCGCGAAAAAAAATCATCGTTTCCCTACATTTTGACGAGATATGCGAACATAAATGTAGGGAACAGCTGATTTTTTTTTCGAGATTTCAGGTTTGGTCCCATAGTAAAAGTTGTTCATAATGATGAGTACAATGACCTCTTAAGAGGTTATTGGTGTTTTTCCAATAACCCTGTATACACCAGCCGGCTTAGCACGAGCACCGATTTGTCGACGGAAGAATAGACATAACTATTAAATAAATGATGTACAATAGGAGAAGATAGCTTTGTTCTTTTATTAATTACTAGCTTTTGCCAGCGGCTTCGCCCGCGCGGAACTCTCATCTCCTATTTAACTCCTTTAGGGATTGAATTTCGAAAAATCCTTCCTTATTCCTTGTCTTCATTATAAAAGGAACCTCTGTGCAAAATTTCAGCTTCCTAGGGTCATTCTGGACTTTTATTTTTATTTTTATAGATCACAGTTACGCGTTCAAAACGAATCATGTTTTTGTAGATAACCGTTTATATGTACAGACGCCAGCACATCAAGCCACTCCAATCTGTCAAATTTATTTGATAGATTTTCAACTTTAAACCTTAATGTTAAGGTTCATGTTCAATTGGGAAAATTTGACAGTTTGGGGTAGGTTGACCTGCTGGCGTCTGTACTTTGTTGCCGTCGAGTAGAAAGTTTGATGTCAGTGTGGTTTTGACAGTTTGGGAACAAAACATTCTCTTGAAATAGTCTACATATACTCGTACCTAGACAAATATCGTTAGAAACGAAAGACAAAATGACAGATTGTACAAGGATTTCTACGCTGCGATACCAATAATGGAAAAACTAAATGTCACTTTACAGTACAGAACGAGCTGTGTCTATTCTTCGTAGAAATAGAAAGCGTCACTAGAGGGAGATTGTAACTACAGATTATTGCAGCGTAATCGTACCATAACAGAAGGCCAATTCTCCTAATTAATAACGTTCATAATTATTAGTCTCATCTCAGCGACAATCAAATGTCAAAAACTCGAGGTGTTTTTGACAGATTGAGACTGAGATCAGAGGGGCAATTCTCGTAATTTTAAGAACGTTCACAGTCTGAGGGGCAATTCTGGTAATTTTAAGAACGTTCACAGTCTGATCTCAGTGTCAATCTGTCAAAAAATCCTATAAATTTTTGTAAAATTTTTGAAATTCGATTGTCGCCGAGATGACACTGCGAACGTTTTTAATTAGTAGAATTGGCCTTCTGATCTCAGGCTCAATCTGTCAAAAATACCTCAAGTTTCCATACATTTTTGATAAGTTTTTGACATTTGCTTGTCGCCGAGATGACACTGCGACTAGATTTTGAACGGTTTTAATTACGAGAATTGACCACCAGACTGTGAACGTTCTTAAAATTACGAGAATTGCCCCTCTGGTCTCTACTCCCGTCATTTTCATTGCACCATGCAAAAGTTCCATCAATTGTCATTTGTCACAAGCTGCCAAGGTTCTTCCTTGTTTATAAAGAAGTATTGTCTTCAATTTTAGTGCTTCAGTAGTAAAATACTATGTTGCATGAATGGCTTGTAGGTGGTAAGTGTTTGTAACTGTTTATTGCTTACTAACGTGTATTATTATAAAATAGCTTTTGCCACCATTCTGCACTGGGCCCGCATAATGGATTATGACCCAGTCCCTCTCACAGAGATGCCTGTGTCCCAGCAGTGGGAAAATTATAGGCTGATTATGCATGTATGCAACGGCTTCGCTTGCATAGAGGTCTGAAATAATCCCACGGGAACATATGATGTACAACGTGGTCATGGGGTACATTCGTGTGCCAAATAGATGTCATCCAAATCCGTTCAGCTGTTAAGACGTGAAAAAGTGACAGGCAAACCGCTGACGAGAGTTACATTCGCATTTAATCTTTAGTATGGAATAGTTACCAGGATTTTTTTTTTTTTTGGGTGGGAAATCATCAAATAACTTCTCCCGCTCTGGGTGGAGCAGGAGGGCGTGTCAGACTTTTACTGACTAAAACCCACCCGTGTTCCTTCAGTAGCCCTTAAGCCAGGGGCTGTGGTGTCTCTTTCGAACAAACCCGCACCCCTGGCAGGCATCGACCCTTGCGGGTCCCATCACGTTTTGTGCTGACATCTCTTTGAGGCGCGCGTGGAACACAACGCGCCGTCGACTTGGGCTTGGTCCTTACCGGACAGCGAGCTACCCATTACTCGCCTTCCGCAAGCCCATGCCTACGGTGGCCGGAAATCGGCCTGGGATTCCCGACGCCCAAGGCGTCTCCGTATCCTGCGGCGGCTGGGGTCGCGAGGGCGCATATGGTGCCTCTCCCTCACGTGCGCCGCCTCCCTCTTCGCGAGCATCACTGCTTCGCTGAAGGAGGTGACGGCTCCCCATGCCCTCTCGCTCCGTACCATGGCCTGGACCAGGGCCGGACGCGAGAGATCGCCGCCGCCGATCGCCTCCACGAGGACACGGCGGTGCTCCGCCCAAGCTGGGCAGACCGCCACCGTGTGCTCCACCGTGTCCTCAGGGCGATCTTCGCAGTGGAAACACCCGGGCGTTTCCTCCCGCCCTATCCGAAACAGGAACCTCCCGAAACAACCGTGTCCGGTGAGGACCTGCGTCAGGCGGAAGGTGAGGACGCCATGCCGCCTCTCAAACCACTCCTCAAAGAGGGGACTTACCGCCGCAATCGTGGCGTGCCCAAGGATCAGAGCCACATGTGACTCTGTACAAAAAATTGCTGTTTGTGATTTTATTTGCTTTATAAAGCATGACATAGGCGATTCGCACACGGCACCGCGCACCGCCGCGGCGGCATACAATTCGACCGCGCGATCGGGCGGTGTACGTGTGTTAGGCATCAACGGATTTCTTAAAGACCAATGCGCCATGAGATCCGCTTCACCGCCTACCGCGGCGGTTTGCGGTGCCGTGTGTTAATCGCCTTAGGGTCAAGTTCTGACCTGCAAATTGCGTAACTCACGATTAATCATAATCTGTTTCGCTTTGAAACAGATTGTTGAACCATTGCTTCATATGTTCGATAAATGTGTCTGCTCTACAACGTAAATAACGCAATGAATATCGTTGAACTGTCAAATTGAAACGGATTATGATTAATCGTGAGTTACGCGATTAGGGTGCTGCTTTCAATCACAATCCGAGGGTTTTGAAGGGAATATCCTTCAAAACCCTCGGATTGTGATTAAGCCATTATTTAATAGGTTTGAAAAATTCTTCTGTTTAACAACGTAGGTATACAGGATAAGTTTTTATTCAGTGCGCAAACTTTAACCATGAATTCAGCATGTCATCCTAGACCCCCCAGCGCAGAAATCGTTAGTCGGTTTTACTAAAAAAAAAACAGCTGTTTCATAGAAAAGTGCAATACCTACGCGGTAAAAATGTATGGAACAGCTGATATTTTAACGCCCAACTAAGTATTTGTACTGGTGCTGTTTACACAAAGCTGACGTCACGATGTCACGTGATAAAAAGTCATCGTAAGGGGCGTTTTGGCGGTAAATTCAAAACAACGAAAAATAAATGGAGAAAATGGATATAAATATTTATTTTTTATTTTTCTGTTAAATGTATCGTCCCATTCTTCAAATTTAAATAGTTTTTATCAAATTGGAAACTAATACTGCTGACCCAATTTAGATTCCCATTGAGAGGCTAAGGAGAAAGACAGCAAATATAATAATTTTATTGGACTAAATTGGCCTTTGTAAAAGTTCGCATAAAATAATTATTATAATAGGTCCGCCCATTTTTCCGCCGGACTTCTGACGTCTTTCAGTCCTTGGACGCCAGTCGGTCACTGCCTTACTCCACCTGTCATCACTGTGCCTTGCCAGGTGTCCTGCACATTTCCATTTGAGTTCCGATATTGTAAACCTTCGGTATAATCTAGATGAGGCATAGGAGCGTAGAGATTGATTACACAAGGAAAGAGAACCCTATGCCCAGCAGTGGGCGAAGTTGGGTTGTGGATAATAATTGTTTTATGAAATGTCCTATGATAAGATAAACTATAAAGACTAAGAGCGCTTCAACGCGATGTATACAAAAACCCATAAATTTAATGAGGCATTTGCTTGCATATTCTTGTTTATATTCAAGTTGTCAAGACATTTATTAAGTTCCCATTTAAAAAACACGTTAATTTACGATCGTCCTAACGATAATTTTAATGACTTGTCACTTAATCTGTTGTAAAAACTTGAATCGCGTATCTGCGGTGGGTCCTAATTTCAAGTAAAACCGTATCTGCCTCGGAAGTAGTCGGAAGGTCCAATTTTAATTTTATGAACCATAAATTGTAGCTTAAATACGTCATTTTGTGTTAAAAGAAACTAATTTGTGATTGGGAACCTATTAATGAAACTTATTATTATTAACATAGAAATTAAATAGTCGTGTTCTTTTTTTAACCATTTGAGATCAATGTCGTTTTTACTTTTTCACAGACTAAAAAGTAAAAATGGCAAAAAAAAAAAATAGTTTTGTAAAATAATTGTATTCATAGATGATATTGAAATTCCTATTTTAATATTTCAAATTATGTTGTTGGTTTTTAAGATGTCGTCCATACAAATTAATGGATTTCGAGTTTTCTGTTGTTGGTATTCAAAGCATACCATGCCGACACGCATCTGCTTAAATATATAAACACGTAAAATAATGACCTGGCTATATACTTTTTAATTTAATAGTTATTAAAATGTGACAAACGCTCGATTTGTAAATGCCGTTCATTACAAAACTTTATAGGTGAACGTCTTGAGACTAATTAATATCGTACCTATAACAAATATAGAAACATAATAAGTATTTATATTATAACAGTGTTCATTTGATAAGTAGACGGCACGACTTATCTGCTCGTCGCTCGGATTAATGCGTTTTATTGTCGCCTCACGAACGACTTTTATGTCGCATTTGCATATTTTTATGGTTTTCTGGCGGTGAAATTAAAGTATTATAAACCGATGCAACTCATTGCGATACAGTCATAAGTCGTAAAATATTGTTGTTGCTCGTAAAAATCGCGTGAAATAAAAACTGTTTGAGCAAAAAAGTTGCCGACTCATTTAACATAAAGCCGAACTAGCTGGGATTGGATATGATTAAGGGCTAAGGGCGCCGACAAATGGGACGTGGAAACGCGTCTTACAACGGCTGAATGCGTTTCACGACTGTTTGATTGACATGCAGTAGGAGCGGCTGAGGGAAATTACAATTTTATAGCTTAGACGTGGATTTTAGATGACATTCGGATATCATTTAGGGTAGCGTCGTAAAAAGCTTATGGGTTTGCAAATAAACCACCGTATTTAGTTTATTTTTGGGTTTAAGCATGCTCACGTTATTGGGTCATATCGTATGGTGTCTGATTTTAAGCCTTTCGATTTCCTTCCACCGTGTTTTTGTTCGTGTCGGAATTCGTGATTTGATGACCATAAGGAAACTCTTGTTTTTTCTAAGTTTTGAAACCAAGCTAGCTGTGAGTTACAGTGCTTTAATTTTCTATTCAATCCATCAGAGGGGCTCGCCCTCGAGTGGGTTCCCGCATTGTCGTCGCGGGGGAGCTCAGTAGCCATAGTCTCCCAGCCACGGTGAAGCGAAGAGGAACCTCAAGGTGGGGCCGCTCGTCAGGGCTTTTGCCTCACAGCCGACGACGTAGCGCCCAAAAAAAGTAGGTTGCGTTGAGGTGCACCGCAGCTGAGGTGGGCCGCGATGTCGAATGGGAGACATCGCGACTGAGGGTTACAGGCTGCGGCGGAGGAGGAGCGAGGCGTAGTACGGCGCGGTGTAGGTGGGGAATTATGTCTAAGTGTGCTTACTCGAACTGACACAGGCAGACACGTGAGGGCAGACAGATTACTGTGCCACACGCAGTTTTTTTTATTGATTTTTTCCGCTGCAAATTCATTATTATTTACTGCAAATTGATTACAATTCGATTTGTTTACACGATTTTTCGTTTATTTAATTAATTTTCTTCGTGAAATACAAATCTACCCAAAGACAATATTCCACGCGGACGTAGTCCCGGGCCCAGCGGGCTTAGCATGACGCTTTGTATTTCTACGAAGAATAGACAGTGCATTTTCAATACAAAGTAACATTTCGTTCCTACATTTTTGTTATCGCACCGTAGATATCCTTCTACAATCTATCATTTAGTCTTTCGTTTCTAACGATATTTGTCTAGGTCCTTATAAATGTAGACTATTTCAGAAGAATATTTCTTCCCAAAATGTCAAAATCACACTGACAACAAAACTTTCTACTCGACGGCCACAAAGTATATACGATTATCTACAAAATCATGATTCGTTTAGAACGCATAACTGTGATAATGAATAGAAAAACATAGCTATCTTATCATATTGTACATCATTTATTTAATAGTTATGTCTATTCTTCCGTCGACAAATCGGTGCTCGTGCTAAGCTGCAGGCTAGTAAAAAATATACCATAAAATTTAAAATGCCAGACTGCATTGATGGATTATTTATTATTAAATAGTTACATATATTATCTAATTTATACGATTTTGTTTGCATTTTTATGACATAAACGCTTTCTCATTTATTATTCGAATTTATTGTAACAGATTTTAACCCGTATCGGATTGCAATAAGAACTATTATCGCTCATATCGACACTATTTAAAGTTAACATGGCCTTAAGCGTATCTTTGGCGGTCGTTATGGGACGTCGGAAGCCCGAAAGTCCGACAACCAGTCTTACCAAGGGGTATCGTATTACCTAGTAACCGGGTTGTGGAGGTCAGATAGGCAATCACTCTATGTAAAATACTGGTATAGGTTGGGTTGGGAAAGGTTATGAACCAGCTTACCTATAGGAAGTACTTTACTACTTTTGACAGTAAAAAAAGGAAGTACACACGGCTACACATCAAGCTACACATTTCCAGTTAAGCTGATCTCGCATTGTATAGGATTTCCGTACAGTGCTGCGACATCAGCGTAAACTGGAAAATACCAATAACTTTATTCCACCTACAATTTCCACGTTCATCAATCCCACGGCGAGTTGATGGCGGCATGTATTCCTCTGATTCCCTCTTGCATTAGACTCAGGCGCAATCCAAGATGGCGTCATGTGATAAAAATGTCAGGTGGGCATTCACAGAGGCCGTATCACTCACAATGTAAGACAACTCAATGTACGCCAGCAGATGAAATCGTAAACTTAGTAATTAGTTTGAATGCCTTAAACTGAGATAACCTGAGACATACGGACGGATAGATTTCGAAATTTCTTTAATTGGCGAAAAGCTACATTTTTGATGGGTGAGTGTTTTATTGTATGTATAGTTGACTACAACGCGGGCGAAGTTGCAGGTAGGAGTTAGTTATTAACTAATTGTGATGTCGACACGGTTTGAAAATTGTAAAAACACCAGCTTTTTTTTTTTCTTTTGGGTGGGAAATCATCAAATGACCTCTCCTGCTGAGTAGAGCAGGAGGGCGTGTCAGACTTTTACTGACTAAAACCCACCCGTGTTCCCTCAGTTGCCCGTGTGCCAGGGGCGGCGGTAACTCTTTCGAACAACTCGCTCCCCTGGCAGGCATCGGCCCTTGCGGACCCCACCAGTGGTTGCTGACATCTTTGAAGGCGGGAGTGTGGAACACAACGCGCCGTCCCGTCTACCACTTTTCGGCCGCAGGGGATAGGGAGAGCGGCTGACGCTATACCGACACTCTTCCCCTGCGGCCCCACCGCGTCCGCCATCAAACGGTGGCGGCTCCGTCCAGGCCACGGAAGGGAAGAGCGCTGCTCAGAAGCACCGGCACTCCTCCTCTACCGCAGCCCGTAACCGACATCGCGGCCCACCTCAGTTGCGGTGCACCTCACCGCAACCTACGTTTTGGCCGCTACGTCAATGGCTTGAAGGCAAAAGCCCTGACGAGCGGCCCCACCTTTGGGTTCCTCTTGGCTTCACCGTGGCTGGAATCCACGGTTACTGAGCCCCCCGCAACGACAATGCGGGAACCCACTGGGGGGGGGGGGGATGCATGACAGCTAGAAATAGGTTCGAATGTTTAGTCTCAGAACTGCGTGCGATCACCAGCTACCTACTTTTCATTGTTTATAGTTTCAGAAACCATGTAATATTAATAAAACTGTAAGTTTTTATAAAAATCTAATAATAACGAGCCATTTTTCCCTTTTTGTTATGAGAATGTAACGTTTCCGTGATTGTTACTTTTCTTTCATGGGACTTACATCAATCTTGTTGAACTATCTTAGAATGATCTCAACATTAAAAATATTACATTAACGTCATCATCGTTGTTTTTAAACCTCCTGATATTAAAATAGGCACACTATACGTGATTATCAATTTCACACATTTTTAAAGTGAAACTTCACAGACCGGGCGATTCGATATTTGAAGTGAATTGAGAGTGACATTTCAAGGACGCGTCACATTTAGGCACATTTCGTTACATGAGAGAGAAAAAAGATATAACTCCCTTTGTCTCTCACACTAAATCTCTCTTATTCTTTAAGAAGTTTTATTTCTATACCGTACGCAGGATTGAAGTCATTAGGGAATTTTTGACAGTCGTAACGGGTCATCAGAAGCCCGAAAGTGTGACTAGTCTTACCAAGTGGTATCGTATTGGTAACTAACTGGGTTGTGGATGTCAGATTGGTAGTCGCTCCATGTAAAATACTGGTATTCAGCTGCATCGGGTTAGACTGGAAGCCGACCCCGACGTTGTTGGGAAAACGCCAAATTGTTTGCTTGAATTTTTGTCTGTATGTCGCGCAAGAAAATCTTTGAGCCCATCCGCCTCATAAATTGGTGCAACTAAAGTACTAAACCAAGTAAAGAATGCCCTGCGCACGATCATATGTTGAACTAAACAAGGACAAGAATGCCCCGGCTGGCCCTACTAACTAAACTTAATGAAATTGTCCGCTGTGCCGCATATTTATGTGGATGACTGTACTTGAATGTTGCGGGAATGTCCTGGTGACTGCAATAGGATGATTTGATTAATGCTTTTTTTTTGGTAACAAGGTTTTTTAATTGTTTTGTTTCTTATTGTGACGGCTGTAATTATGTCCTGTTAATTTTCGGAATAATTGGTTAAAAGGGACATTTTAAAACCGTACATTTTTAAGTTCTGCAAAGAACGCATTTATTTCTAGTAAATTATGGAGACTACTCGTAATTAGGTCAAGACGAGAAATAATTAATATCATATCAACAATAGTACCATAAATAGTGAAATCAAATAATGTATGGAGGAATAAATAGTACTCAGTCCTCAGTCTAGACCGAATTTCATTCAGCCATGTGCATATGTCGGCAATCATCGACGCGGAAGATGTTAAGGGGAACCTAGTCGCGGGCTCGAACTCACTGGTGAGCCTGGCTGAAAAGCACGCTGTCTCACTAGGCTTCGTGTCCGACAGAGGTATACCCGTGATGAGCAGTTAGACGCTAGTCTACACGCACAACATTATTGAGTGAGTTGCAGGATCAGATGAGTAAAACAGGCGCGTAAAAAATTAAGAAAAGTCCTTCGGATGATCGGCTTTTCTGAAAAAACCACTGCATAAATCAATGACCAATAAAGTTTATTGAACTTTGCGATAATTGAGCTTTGTCGGTACCGACTTAGTTTTGGAGATTTAACACTTCTTTTATTACTTAAACACGCACAAAGTTAGGTTAAATTAGCAAGAAAAACGAATCTTTGTTAGCTGCTAACTTTTTAGGTTTTTAATTTTAGTACAATATTAATAAACAAAACCTTCATCATCATCATTTCAGCCGAAATACTTCCACTGCTGAACAAAGGCCTCCCCCAGGCTCCTCCACTTCGCCCGGCCTTGTGCTTCCCTCATCCAGCGGATACCCGCGGCCTTGATAAAACCGTACCATGTTTAATTTTTGATGTCCATTGTCAAACAGTGGAGTACGAAGTTTCTCTTCTCTGATAAATAAATAGGAAGTATCATATAGATAAATAGATAGATCATTGGCGACATACAATAAGAAAAAAAAGAACAATTCATTAAATATATTTTAACTTTAATTATTTTGTTAATTATTATTTTATTTCCATATTTATACTTTTTATTAAGCACTGTAAGAAACTTACTACCGAGATAAAAAAAAAACATGTTATAAACTATCCGTGTGCCAAATTCCATCCAAATCTGTTCTGCCGTTTTTGTGTAATAGAGTAACAAGCATCTAAACATCCAAACAGACATTACATACAAACTTTCACATTTGTGATATTAGTAGGATAGTAGTAGGAGATTACTTTAATATGGATGTCTTATTAGTAGCATAATATGACTATTTATTTAGTCTATCCATTTACAAATGCCAAAAACGTATCATACATTGATACCGATTCCGCTAAAACCTTAACACTAACAGCGATTTAATTCAAACCACGTGCGAATAACAACACAACTGCGGATGCAAACCCGCAAGGATATGAAAATCATTCATTACCCATTAGTGCGTTATTGTCGCATTGTTTAGACTCTAATAGTACCGTAATATACACAGCCTGTTAGTCCGTCCGTCCGTTTTGCGTCTCCTGCGCATCCGGTGTCGAATTCAAGTAATAGCTTCTGAGAAGATCCACTCTGATTGGCCTACAATGGTGGGTCGGGACGCATACAGATGTGTCGGGAACAGGATTTATATACAAGATGTTGATTTGCATCCTAGTCAAATTCAAGGACGTTATTATGCTAATGATTCTCGACCTAAATCAACAATAAAAAGGGTAGGTATTTTTTTAAATATTTTTTCCTGTTTACTAAAATCCGTAAGTGTGAACCAGCCGTATTTAAACGCGGCCCGTCTGTTACTAGCCTAACCGCGCTTCCACACACAAACGCAAAGTCAAACAATACATCCATTCACAACGCTTGCGCGATCGTTCGTTCGGGCGCCGCGTGCGCGGCCCCCCGCCCGCCCCCGAACCAACAGTGTGTTTGATGTCGCCGAAATGTGCGTGCGCGCTTCTCAGTTCTCGGTAAATTGTTGAGACGTCATTCGATACAAAGTGCAAGATGACGGACAATTACACTAATGTCGAGTTGGTGGAGATGATCCGCCTGTATGCCATCAGTGGAGACAGCCTACGTGGAGCCATCCGGATGTTCACGGAAATGTTTCCCGATCGGGAACCCCCATCACAGAGCGTCATGCTGGCTGCTACGCAGAGACTGCGGGATCATCGGCAGTTTGACGTTCCCTGGCATGCTCAAGCTCGCGGCAGCGTAGGTAGGCCTGCCTGTCGCCTTGCAGGAAGACATCCTGGAATACTTCCAGCGAGAACCACGGGCAAGCACGCGGGAGGCTGGTCGACGCTTTGGAGTGCACCACATCACAGTGTACGTGCAAGGATCATTAGTGCTTTCGACACTTTAAAACGAATGTGTTAGTGTTACGTAAACTAAAGGAAAACCAGCTACGTCGTGCTCGATTGTGCCAAGAGTGTGAAGGTGGCAACTTTGAACAACTCCTCCGGGTAACTTAAGTAGGTAATTTATTTATTTGTTTATTTTGTAAATACGTTGTTAGCTTAACCAATTTTATTAGTGTAAATAAGTTGATTTTAAATTTTTAACTACGCCAATAATACCTAAGAGTCGAAAGTATCACCACCTACTTACACATAACTAGCAAATCTTTCCATTTCCATCAAACCTAAAAAACATTTTTAAACTTAGTAGATCGGTACATCAACTAAGGTAGGTAGGTATTATTACCGGTCCTAAGCCCGTTAAGTAGTAAAGAAAATTTCAAATCAACCGATTTAATCCACAAATAAAAACAAAATCATTACGAAAAGTTTAGGCTGAACGATAGCATTAGAGCAAAACGAACATTTTATTTTATTAATCATCTGATGCCAGGTCAGTGAACTTTTCTTTGGCGCACTAGTATTACGGTCATTAGTAAGATTTCCATATTCTAATGATGCTTAAAAAGAGGTAATTATCAAACTAAATTTATGACAATAATGTAGGTGATTTTCGAAATAAAATTAGGTAAAATTATTGCTACCGGTCGCTCAGGTCATTCATTGCTCGCCGCTCGGTCGCGCACGCTTGAATTTGGTTCGTAGGTAAGACGTCGACACTCACGCACACAGCTGCATTGTCGCTGTGTCCGTAGTCGGGTGATTCTCTTTTATTTGTATTGAATTAAGGGTTTAATTCTGAAATACTGTTAAATTTCAACAACAAAAAAAAGCAGCGCTTATTAGTTATTGCCTGGTACTGTACTTTCAATTGATTATTTATGTCTTTTATGACAACTACCTGAAATTTGACGAGGATGCAAAACAACATCTTGTATTAGAACTATTGGTTCGATGAATTTATAGTTGCAACATGCAGGGAATTTATTAGGAGTGATTTATTGGCGTTGAAGTTTGATCTATGTGATACTAAGTATGAATATGTGTTAGTCGGTTTTATGTATTTTAGTTTTTAAAAAAAACAACATACTTCCGAAAAAGGAATACAAAGTGAAAAATAACTTTATTTTCGGAAGTCGGTAACAAAAAACTGAAATACATATCCAAAGTAGTGTTGGGTAGCACACTCTTTTAAAATGAGGATCGTGCGAGGCACTCTTTGTACTAAGTGTGCTACCACACTGTGCTACCACGAATGAGGTGAGGCCGCGAGACAGCGGTGGCCTGTGAGCACACTGAGCACGTACGTGCTGTGAGTCGCGTGACGCGCCATGCGAGTCGCGAGTGTGGTGTGTAGTGATGATGACGACAACGCAACACAGCATGACAGCACACATACCCAATAGAGTAGGCACACGCGGTGACTAATCGGTTAAGCGCGTCACACAGCTCGCACAAGTGATGATGAGGGAAAGAGAAATGAGAATGTTTACGTGAAGGACATCAAAATAAAAAGAATGAGTGACTCGTTTCGTTCAAAACTCACAACACATAGTTAATCGCGGTGTAGCTAATCTGTGGTGTGTGCTAGCACTTCAAAATAAAAAGAGTGAGTGACTCTTTTTATCCAAGTGAGTAGCTACAACTGTGGTAGCACATGTGCTGAGTTACCCAACACTAATCCAAAGACACCGATTTTGAATTGCTATTTCGGAAGCCTGTTTTTTTTTTGTAAAAACTTTTAATTTTTCACTTTTTAGCTATAGTACCTACCCCACACCAATTCGTATACCACTACTTGCTATGTGTACAACAGTGACAGGAAGCAACAATATATATCATCGAGGTATACATAAAGTAGAATAAAAACGAAAGAAATTTTAGAAATCGGTGAACACATAATAAAAACATACAGCCGAATATAGAACCTCTTCCTTACTTGAAGTCGGTCAATTAGTGAGTTGTCAGTTATGTTGTAGTAGGGAGGGAAGCCAAAAATAGTATACAATAAAATATGCGTATAAAGATTCCAAGAACAGAAAACTTGTCATGTTTGAAATTTTAAGAGGAAACGTTAACTTTTACGTAAAATCCATGTACTAAAAATCTTAATTCCATCAATTCACTTATTGATACCGGAATTTTGCCGAAGATTTCCTTTCGTAAGGACGGAAGCGGCTTTTAAAAAATCACCCCCTAAACAGCTTAAATAGTTAGCCATAGTTGAAAGTTTGTATGGGAGTTCGTCATCTTTGCCTATGGGAAACCCCATTGGGTAAACTAATTTCTTCAACATAAATACACCATCTTAAAAACAGTCAAGTAGAAAGTATTTGCCTTATTTTTTGTGAAGAAGTTAATGTAAATATGAATGACTAGCTTTTGCCCGCGGATCCGCCCGCGTGGATGTCGATTATCGCGTAAAAATAGGCTATGTCCTTCTCCATATCCCCCAGATGATGATGATGGGAACATCCCTTCCATCCCTTTTCTGCACGTAGACTCCCATTCGGTCCGTTTTGCGTGGGGATACTGGCTAACAAAGCCAGTCTAGCTCCGCTCAAAGGCACAGAAGCTTCCTGGGAGCTTTACAGGCTTCGCGGAGCGACCTCACAGTTCCGAGGATTTCTTCACGTTGAGAAGCCACGGCCTCGCATTCCAGGATGACGTGGGCGGCTGATTCCTCGGCGTCAAGGCAGCCCCTGCAAAGCGGGCTGTGGCGCCTATGTTAAAAAGGTGTTTGTCAAGGGGGTTATGGCCCGTAATTCTTCCTATTATTATTCTAAGGTTATTTCTACTCAGGCTGAGAAGTTTTTTGGTTAATCGCGGGTGTACAATCGGTAAAGCCAACTTTGACTGTCTACAGTCTGTTGCCCGTGACCATCTGTTGTTATGGAGTTCGGTCGACCTTTGGCGAATCCACGCACGAAATTGTGAGAAAGGCAGATCCCCTCAGAAGTGGGTACGGGCCTAGCACTTTCATATCAGAGCCTCTCCCATATTATATCTCTCCTAAATTTCATGACGACCGGTTCAGCGGTTTAGGCGTGGAAGCGTAACAGACAGACAGTTACTTTCGCATTTATAATATTAGCTTTCGCCCGCGGCTCCGCCCGCGTAGATGTTGGTTATCGCATAAAAAAGTAGCCTAAGTTCTTCTCCATATCTCAGGCTAATCTTTGCCAAATTTCATGACGATTGGTTCAGCGGTTTAGGAGTGACAGCGTGCCAGATAGACAGACAGATAGACGCTTTCGCATATATAACATTAGTAGGGATTTCATGATTTGAATGATTTTTGTGTATCCTAGATTTCCATACGACCTTTTTAACTTTTTCCCCCGACAGAGTCGCGGCCGCACCGACTTTGTTATAAATTCAACCAGTGAAGCTGCTTTAGCCGTGTTGGTGTAACATTGATCAATTCGTTGAAGCGATCAACTTATTTCCTTTGAGAATCGATTGATCGAATCGTTGAATGGATTTTGGAATTCATTTTGCATTCCTCCACTTAGAATGCATATTTTAGTGTTTTTGTCTTGGAGTCAGTTTTTTAGAAGAAGTGCACGCTAAACTTGGCAACTTTTCAGATTGGTCAGTATTTTGACACTGAATGAATAACATTTAAGTAGAATTTTAAAGAGATAAGTTTGGGCACCACCAAAGAAACGGTGAATGGACTGTGCGAATGATGATGAAGGTTGTGACAGCCAAGACGACGACTAATAACGAAGTAAGATAAAGACATGATGCGCCTACCCCAAATAAATTGGGATAGGGACAGGAAAAAAGTTTGTGGAAAAGCCCTATTTAACATCCTAGTGTTGATCATTAGGCACAGCCTGGACTTCACTCACTGCTACGCATAGGCCTCTATTTCCTTGGACGCTTATGTCGCCGCTGGACACCCGACACTTTGTGTTCCAGTCCTTGGACGCCTCTCAGTCACAGCCTTACTCCGATCATCACTGCGCCTAGCTAGGTGTCCTGGCTAACTCCATTGGAGTTCCATAATTCGTATCCCGATATCGAAAGCTTCGCTAGATACGTCTTCGGATCTCGAATCGTAGGTATACTTTTAATAGTTGAGGCCTGTATTTTATGACTGACTTTACTCGCACGACACGTGCGAATTGACACTTTTAAATAATGTATTCTTTTCTGTAGAGGATTCGCACGAAGTTGATTAATTTGTAGGCGATTAGTTAATATACTTAATATTACATTTTTAATAACAAAAAAAAAAAATATTTTGCTTACTACATAATAAGAGAAAATCGAACTAATGTTATTACTTATTACTTTATTGCATAAAATTCAAAAGTGCCAATTGCGTTACACGTATATCTGGAAATGTCGATTCGCCTACAAATAAATTAGATCACCAACAGAAAATTAGATATTATTGTAACTGTGGATTCGCACGTTTTGGATGACTAAAGTGGTGCGAATCTACAAATAAGCCGTTTCCAGAGTAAAGTCATTATAAAATACGGCCTGTATTTCAAATCAAGCCCTGGAAACTTCTGCTAGAATATGTCATAATTAAGCATAAAAGGTATACCATCTGACTAAAGGGTGAAGGCAAACCTATCTATATTATAATAACCTCCGAGTCGGCCTCAATTAGACCTTACCACAAATGGAAATACTTATTGTGTAAAAATATACAAAATACATTACTTTATCAATTATATTAACGGATATTGTATTTCATATCTTAATGATGTTATTATAATACCGAGCTATGTAAAATTATTAGTTTACATGATGAACAGAAATAATATTTACATAAAAGTTTTGTTAAATAAATATGTAAATAATTAATGAAGGCAGTGCCTTGTAATCGAGAGCTTGAGAAAAATAAAAGGACTAAGGTTGGATGTTTCAATACAATTCATATACTTAAATAACTACTAGCTTTTTCCAGCGACAATCCCAAATGACTATTATAGGTTTTAATCATAGATTTAAAAGAAAAAACTTTATTTCCTGAAGAATATTGTTTGGTCTTCTAAAATGATGAGTAGGTAAGTACTTAGCAGTAGTAGATCGTTTTGTTGAAAGAAAACTATTGAACATCTACCTATTGAAAACACAAAGATAAAGAAAAATCTACACACAAAAAATTAAGTACTACAAACACGTGCGTATTGCATAACTCTATGAAAACATTGTTTTATATGACGGTAACAAGATATTGCAGTGTCTAACATCGCACGAAAGTCCGTCTGCTTGACGACGGCGACGAGTCTCCGACAGAGAGAAACGACTCCTTCTCCTCATTAGAAATATTATTGCTAGATCAAGCAGTCTTCGGCCCGCGTGGTGGATTACGGCCCATTCCCTCCCACCACGAGGAAGCCTGTCCCAACAGTGTGAACATTATAGGCAGATTATGCCTATGCAATCAGCCAACATTACGCAAGATGACACCCAGCTCGTCAAAAGCCGCGCTATCACCGAAAATAGCCCCACAGATATCATAAAGAGGACAATACATTACCTACCGCATCGCCATATAAATTCCAGTCACACAATTATTCTTATTCTGCGCGTGAGTCTGATCAACGCGTATGTATATGCACGCATGCGCCTCTATTACCATGCTAAACGATTCAGAGAAATTTTTCGCAGACACCTGTTCTGTTCTTTAAGAATTGGTTTAGACTTTTAACCCTTTGTTTCAAGTCAGAAGTGTTAGTGGAATAATCGGACGCCCGGATGGTGTGGAGGTGGCTTTGTCGTTTTGCAAACGTGCGTTTTGTTGTAAATTGTTGGTTTTATGCTTAGGGAGAGTGGAATTTGAATGTTATGTTGATCAGCAGACAATTTCACGCCGATGAACTTTCATACATAGCGAAGCTTAAACAAAACATCAGCAGGACCATTTTGTAAAAATCTCACGGAAAGATGGCCCGGAAAATCCAATTATCTTACGTTTTTCGAAATATACTGACCAGTGTCAGGTTGTATATTCGTTAAAATATGATGAGTGTACCGTCACACGTATCTAATAACATAATTATAATCATTAAAACACAACTAGGTATCTTAGTTCATTTCATTCCATTGAATGACGATTTCACATAATCAATCATTGGAATGAATGATTTTGAGTTGATGATTGTTCATTCTTCCAACTCGAAGTGAACTGCTAATATTGTCAATCCCTAGCTTAAATGGTGGAATGACGGCTCACCTCAAACTCACTTCGCCTAAGTTTCCACGGTGTCATAATTACAGAATAGCACAGCAAAGTATGTTCCAAAACTGTTATGAGCTCTCAATGTATGTGTTTCTATATTCTTGAATATAGTATTGTTTTAGTAAATGCAAATATAAATTGAAGAATGGACTTATGTATGTGTAGTAATTAGACAACGATAGCCGATATTAAAAGTGTTGAAAGTTGGACTTTTCAATCTGTTGCTACATGAGTAGTATGAATGGCAGTTCTGTGCCTAACCTACCTCTCTTCAATTCAACTTAAGATCTTCAATTCAGTGTCTACCACTGTCTTGGCCACTCGTTATGGCTTGCAAAACTTGTTTTATTTGCCCAACAAGAGTCCTGCACATCCAAAACTTTTAATGTTTCCAGAGTCCTATTAAGTGTTCTGTCGGTAGATCATCCTTATCATCATCATTCTTTCTAGATCCTTTCTCCCCGGTATCCTGCCTACTAACCCTCAAACTCACATGAATTCCCCTTATCTCAATTTATTTTGTTTCGGTAGCATAATCAGCCTATAACGTCCCCACTGCTGGAACACAGGCCACCTCTCTGTCAGAGGGTTATTTTCAATATACTTCTCTATTAGTCGCCATCTCAGTAGTCACTCCCTTTCTAGACTTATCATCTTTCACAAAGTCCATCCATCTTTTCTTTAATTTCCCTCTACCTTTATAGCACACGCTCATACTCAAAACTTTCCTTACGACATTTTCCTCCTTCCTCCGCATCGCATCACATAATCCCAAGCCTTAAACATATATTACTGTTATCACAGCTATGCTTCCAACAATAGTTTCCATCGATGATGTAATCCTAACTAAATCAATCTGCAATAAAGTGTCCGATTTGCTCGAGTTACCATTGTTTATAAGACTCATTGTAATAAATACTAACATTCTGACGTCTGACAAGATTTCAAATGCAAGATTTTGGCACACATTGTGACTGTAAACAATGATTGAAGTGTTTTCATTGTGGATATGTAAGCAGGAGAGTGTCTTCTCTACAAAATGGTGGCGAATGATGACGATTCTGTTAAGAAAATGTTACTGGATAATGTGTGATTGTGTTTGAATGTGTAATCTATCTTTATAGTTACATAATATTTTAAATTAAAGTCGCTTTTCGTGTCTGTCTGTGGTGACCGCGTCTTCAGAACTACGCAACGGATTTTGATGCGGTTTTCACCATCATTTAGAGAACTCATTCTGGAAGGTTTATGTTAAGACGACGATAGATGACAGCTACCTACAGCGATGCACTGCCGTCTGTCGCCCGCAAGAGACCCCGCCTCAACGCGCATCAAGTTTTTCGAAAAACAACCCATGTTGATTTATCAAACACAATTCAAAGAAAAACCGTATACTAAATTTTGGGTGATTAAATTGTCTTTTAGATGGTGAAAGTTTCATGGAAATACACCCGATAGTTTTTGCGTGATTATCGTTTTTATGTCCGCGATAGACATTACTTTAACAATTAATTACATTGTGTTATAAAAATATTATTTAAAATATTCACATATCAAATGACGAAGAAAATTGTCTAGTTTCACATATAATTTTATCAAATACATAAGACAAGCCGTTTAGACGTGATCTTCAATAAAAAGTCCTTAAAAGTCGGCTGTCTGCGGCTTAATATGAAACTGACAAGTAATAAATAAATCTTGGAGAATCATGGATTCCTAGCACCGATACTAATAATAAAGTTAAAGAGTTTGTTTGAACGCGCTTATCGCTGGAACTGCCTAATGGATTTGATAAAATATTTTTGCTTTTGATAGCTGAATTCTTGAGCAAGAATATAGGCTATATAACATCACGCAAGAACCCATAGGAGCCGATCAAAAACAAAAAAGGCAGAAAGAACGCTAAGCGAGAACGAAGAAATAGCGGGGGTAGGCGATGCAATGCAACATGGGTTGGGGAACAAGAATTTCACGCGGACAGAAGCTAGTTTTATATAACAACTAGCTTTCGCCCGCGACTTCGCCCCCGTGGAAGTCGGAAATTATCCCGCGGGAACGTACCGGCGGGATAAAAAGTATCATAATGTGTTAATCTAGGTTATAATCGATGTGTGCAAATTTTACCCCTGTAGGAACAGATTTTCGAAAAACCCTGATACACGTTATTCTTTATTTTTGGTTTTAGGTATAAATACTGGGTTTCGAGTTAATCAAACAGCGCGTTAAATATCTTCCATACAAATTTTGACACCCCTTAATCCCCCTTTAGAAAAATAGTTTAATTATTTTAGAAAAACAATAAATAATCAACTTTATAATTTACTCAGATAAGTATTTGTGCCAAGTTTCAAGTTTATTAACTCAAAGAATAAGATTTTTCATACAAACAAAATCCCCCCTTTTCACCCCCTTAAAGGTCGAATTTGCAAAAACCCCTTCTTAGTGCTCCCCTAGATTATAAAAGGAAGACGTGTACAAAATTTCACGTTCCTAGTCCTAGTAGTTTCGGCTGTGCGTTGATTGATCAGTCAGTCAGTTTCTCCTTTTATATATAAAAGGAGAAACTGACTGACTGATCAATCAACACAAGATGAATATAGAATATAGATGTAGTAAGTATTAACTTGATTACTAAACATCTGGTTCAAATATACCTACCCTCAACAATATCAGTGTTCAATAACCTTGCTGACTTCTTAATCTTTTAACTACGGTAAGACCTGTCGTACAGCTTGTGCCGACATTATAGAAGAGACAGTTTTTTTTTTTTTTGGGTTTTGGCTTCACGCGGTTTGTGCATTTAGCCAGTGTCAATTAATTTTACTTTTCAGTCAAGTAAATGGCCCGATATCAGGCACGAAGTTACAAACAAGTCATAGTTAGTCAAGTCAAAGTTATTGTAAAGCGGTAGTAACTTTACAACAACCTATTAGGAGTTTTTGGGGGGAACACGAAAAGTCCACGTTATTCACTTATTTTCACCTTCACTACACTTGTGCACTCACACGTAACTAAATTGAATAATTCACTACCAAAATTATACAATTTAATTCGCTATTTCACGAAATTTCATAAAAATTAAAATTCGTGCGACATGTTCCAACGCGATCCCGCCAAAAAATCGAAAAGACAGATCATTAATCGATACTTAATCATCCAAATTCAAATCAATATTCCAAATTGATCGTTTTTTGGTTAGCAATAGAAACTAATTTGCTTATTCACGTTTAATCGTAATCAAAATAGCCAACGTGTTTGGATTGGTCGATCGTAAATTTTGATAGCCGGCCATCTAATCACAAGTTCGTATTACTGAGAATCCGTAATTGTGAGGTCAATGCGATATAAAATTAAATGACTACCGATTAAAGTTTATTTTCTAATACTATGATGGCGTAAAATTAGTCTCTATTGACATTCTTTTACTAAATTAGTTACGTTATAATGTTAGTTCGGCACATTTGCATATTCACTGAATTCTTACAACGTGTTCTCGAGTGTTTATCCTGTCTATTTAGATAGACAGGATAAGCAGGGTTTCCACATATTTTTAAATATTATTTTCATGCCACATTTTTATTTTGATGTTTGGAAATCATCAAATCACTTCTCCCGCTCTGGGTGGAGCAGGAGAGCGTGTCAGATTTTTACTGACTGAAAACCACCCGTGTTCCTTCAGGGGCCACGGTATCTCTTTCGAACAACCCGCACCCCTGGCAGGCATCGGCTCTTGCGGGCCCCCGCAGTTGATGCTGACATCTCTATGAGGCGCGCGTGGAGCACAACCTCTTTATTATTACCAGAACAATGGTGGACCAGTGGTATCGGCCGTGACTTACGAGTAGTAAGAAGGTCGTGAGTTTGAACCCAGGCCAGGCAGTCACTTTACTTTGTGTATTTGATTTCATCACCACTGTTCAAAAATAGTGAAGGGAAACATCGTGAGCAAGCTTTGAACAAAACACAGGATAAGTTTTCAACCAGTGCGCAAACTGTAACCATGAATTCAGCATTGATATGCTTTCTGTTTCTGGGTCTGGAATGATTTCCAGACCCCGCAGCGTGGAACATTTTCGTCGATTATAGAAAAAAAAACTGCTGTTTCATAGAAAAGTGCAATACCTACGCTGTCAAAATGTATGAAACAGCAAATTTTTTTTGTATAACTGACGAAAAATCTGCTTTGGGGAGTCTAGAATGATATGCTGAATCCATGGTTACAGTTTGCGCACTGGTTGAAAATTAATCCTGTAGATGAAAACTGTCGTTGCGTCTAGTCGAGAGCTGTCGCGATCGCATGTCGCGGAGTGTTTGCCATGTCTAAAGCCTATTCTATCACTACAACACTTTTAAACAGTGTGATTGTCAACCAATAAAACAAAAAGAAGATAAAAGAGAGATTCCTCTCCATGAAACAATACATTATGTTATAAGAACGGAATAGCTACATGTATTGAAATTGTCTGAAAGAGTGCGTTTCAGGCCTGTAATCATAAGTGTATGGAAGAGAAACAATAAAGGAACTTGCTTAGAAAAGAAACACTTCATTTACTGTAGATACCTGTGATAACAAACAAACATGAAGAACTATGTTTATTGTTGTTAAGTACTCAGAAAAAGAATACACTTCTTATAATTTCCGGCACGGAAAGAAAGAAAATAACCGGAAAGTGAAAAACAAATAAATACATCGTGACCGACCGCCCCGTCGTCGTAGGTGTCATTTTTACGAAAGTGCGAATTTTATCGTTAATGTTATTTTAAACTGTCGTTTAGGAAAAGAATCTTATTTTCTAAAAAAATTATAATTATTTATTTAAAGTTTAGCACAACTAAAAATATATTGTAGTGTGCAAAGACGGGCTTAATGCCTGAGGAATTTTCTACCAGTCAACCCTAAGGGTGATGCAGAGAATAACATGGCAAGTACACCATACGGTATAGATAGCTTGGAAACAACTATACAGTACAAGAATAAATAGGTACTAATACATAGACACATACCTACATATAAACGAAATGAAACTTTGTCAGGAGAAATTTTAATAACGATCGGTAGACTAGAAAACAAATGTAGCAAATTAGCGCTGGGATGATTAAAAATTTCACTAAAGGTAAGTCAGCGGCTAGAGCTCTATATTGGCACTGTGATTGGCACGGCAGAATGAAACGGATGGTATTAGAGTAAATACGCCCAGAACCGTGGCAGTAAATTTATATTGCTATTAATGGACAGTAACAAAAACAATTAATCCATTAGCACCCTCTTTCCAAGTAACATAAATAAACTCATTACATGCGTACAACAGATTGGCAGTTGTAAGTACTAACTGATGAACGTAATAACCTGATGTAAAATACATCTATACTAATGTGAAAAACAGGTGAAATTTGTGAGTTGGTATGTAGGGGGTAATCTTCCGGAAATATTATAGAAATTCTTTCTCTAATTTGAATTTGAATGTCCGATTTTAAAACAAAGGCAGATAGACCGCGCGGAACGCCAAGACTGCCCTGCTAATTGTAAATGCAGCACTTGCAAAAAAACGGTTTCAAGAAAAACGCGGAAATCTAAAAGTAAAATTTTCGTGCAAGTCCTGTGAATATCGTTATCAAAAAAACATACAGTACGCAAATATTTCTTTTTCCCATATAGGTTTGCCTCATGCCTGCCAGGGGTGCGGGTTTGTTCGAAAGAGATACCACTGCCCCTGGTATACGGGCTACTGAAGGAACACGGGTGGGTTTTAGTCAGTAAAAGTCTGACACGCCCTCCTGCTCCACCCAGAGCGGGAGAAGTTATTTGATAATTTCCCAATCAAAAAAATAAAAATAAAAAAAGACCCTGGCAATCCTGGCATACAGGCTACTGAGGGAACACGGGTGGGTTTTAGTCACTAAAAGTCTGACACGCCCTCCTGCTCCACCCAGAGCGGGAGAAGTTATTTGATGATTTCCCACAAAAAAAAAAAAATAAGGATGCCATTTCTGCAAAAAAGTGAAAACACAAAAGTGTCGATTACTGCAGATACAATTAGCAGGGCAGAAGAGTGAAGCCAAAAAACAAATAGTACCTACTGATTCAAAATTCGAGTTAGTACGCCACGAAGCGTCGCATTGTATGTTACATACAATGCGAAGCTTTAGTATTTGGTTTTTTGGACTCACTCTTGGTGTCCCGCGCGGTCTAACTGCCTTCGTTTTATAATGTGAGCATAGAATATATTAATCGCGGGCAGAAGCTACTACGACTAGAAGTACTTATAAAATGCCGCTTAATAGACACATTTGCTGTTCCAGTTGCCAGTTGCACTGCTAAGAGAGAAAGAAAAGTGCATGTAGTATCACCGATTCCCATGCGAAGTAGACCTCCCGTTTGAAGGGAAGAACGAAACTGCAAAGTCGCTAGCAGAAAAGGGTGTGGTGGTAAACTACATAATTACAGTAGGTATTGTATAAATACAAGAAAATATGTAGACACATTCTTTAACAATTGTAATTGCAATGTTTCTATTGGCTAATGAGAAGTTCAGAGGAAATTATCACACTGTATCATTGACATATTTGTTCTTCTAGATCCTTCGCCATAGGACACTTCCGAAGGCGCTAGAGTAGAGGTAGTATAACTTCGTGTCAAAATTTTACCAAGAGGCCAATGTCTAAAACAACCTATAAAAAACTCATGAATAAGGTAATTGAACAAAACTCAAATAATATAGTCCTTTGTTGAGAATGTGTGGGGTTAGGTAATCGTTTGCATCATTGATTGTTTCACTATAAAACATAATCACAATAAGCATTGAGACATCGCTCGACTGTTTGTAAATATTTACTATACCGCTGTCCGATCTATTGTAATAGTAGCACTGATTTGCGTGCTAGTACCAATGCTAGGCTTGGTTCTAGTTGTAAAACAGTCTTAAGATTTTTTCTAGAATATTCTACGGATGAATTCAACAAAGTCTCGATGGAAGATACACCATTAAGTCATCAACCCCTACGATGCATCTGAAATATATCGATATACATGCAAACTGTAACCTAAGATTTAGCAACATGCTGTGTAGAAATTATACAGACATCGAAAACAAAACTGCTGTTCCATGCCAAGTCATGTTATAATTAAAAGGAGTTAGTACTTTACTTTCCTATCTTAAAGAAACTTGCTATTGATTTCCATGAAGTAGTTAACGCTTCTAATGATTCTTCCTACATTGTGTCTATTGAATTTATCTTATCGATATAACTTAGTCGTCTTTCTTCGAGTCTTATCTACTTTTATAAATTCGACGAAACTTTTTATGCCATAGAAAAAGTGTAATATTTTGCTTCAAAAAAAGTGTACATTCCAATGTTTTTCTTGTATGTGCTCAAAAGTTTTCACCAAAGTTCTAGTCATAAGTTGTTTCTTGCGGTTCTGACACAGTGGCTATGTTTACTAGGAAGCTGGCACAATCTGTGGCCTCTATGCATACGGTTAACCACAATATCGTACGTGTCGCAGCCGCTACTAACCGTTCTCGGATAAACTTCGTAGTTTGTTCGAAAATGGAAAGGAATTGGATTTGAAAATTTAAAAATTGATAGTTATGTAAATAATGATGGCCGCTTTTTTGTGATGGTTGGGAACGGTAATTTGATGACTATGATAGGCTTGTGACTTTCTTGGGTTGCGTCTGGTACCAATCATTCTTTGGTAAGTACACACACACACCTTATGGAAGTGAAGGTGAGATACAAATTAAGAACAGATCAAATAAATAGGGTTTTTAATGAAGATACTTTTAATAACAAAATTATGATATATCAACATGCGGATTAAAATATTATGCCTAATTTAGATCAAATAAAATCGTAAGAACGTTAACAAATCGCACATAAAAACTCTACGACAAGATAAAGCTACCGGATACAGCATTGCCAAAGTTAGAAATATATATTTAAAACTCTGTAATCCTCATAAATGAGACACCAATAATTACGATAAGTAGTAGGGGCTGCTTGCAAAGCCACTTTCATAGCGGCAATAAAAAGTTTTCATTGGCCCCAGTCAACTCCGACGGAGGTTTAACTTAAACTTAAGTTTATCTCGGTTTTATGACCAAACGGTATAAACATGCAGGTGTGTTGCAAAATCCACATATTTCTACGAAAAAAGAAAACTAAATTAAAGCTATAAAAGTCAGAGGAAATGTTAATTCGTGCAATGTTGTGTCTTCAATATGTAGTTAAGTAAATCGTAAGTCAAGTATAAGTTGGTCTTGCATTATACAGTGTGAAAATGGAAATAAAAATTATAATATTTTCATTTGATTACGTTGTTAATAATGATTATTTTTCATAAAACATAAGCCTTAAGTCAATAGTATATGTTTATGTTATTTTGTTGTTTCTCAAGTTGCATTTACGATATAGGCAAGTGGTTTCCCATTTAGCACGTTTTGCCATTGATTTCTTTATTCGCAAAATTATCTGTAATTCTTGTGTATTACTGTATAATTAAGTCACTTTCAGATTATGAGACAAAACTTATCGTTGTTTGTAATGGCGAGAGAGGTTTATTTTCATCGACTTTCATAAGTTTCGCCTAGATACATGTGGTGTGTATCTCGTTAACTACAAAAACTAAGTTCTAGAGTAAACAAAAGAGAGAAAGACTTCAGATTTTTACCGGCTTTTTTTTTTTGGGTTGGAAATCATCAAATAACTTCTCCCGCTCTGGGTGGAGCAGGAGGGCGTGTCAGACTTTTACTGACTAAAACCCACCCGTGTTCCTTCAGTAGCCCGTATGCCAGGGGCTGTGGTATCTCTTTCGAACAAACCCGCACCCCTGGCAGGCATCGGCCCTTGCGGGCCCCATATTTTTTTTGTGCTGACATCTCTTTGAGGCGCGCGTGGAACACAACGCGCCGTCGACTTGGGCTTGGTCCTTACCGGACAGCGAGCTACCCATTACTCGCCGTCCGCAAGCTCATGCCTACGGTGGCCGGAAATCGGCCTGGGATTCCCGACGTCCAGGGCGTCTCCGTAACCTGCGGCGGCTAGGGTCGCGAGGGCGCATATGCTGCCTCTCCCTCACGTGCGCCGCCTCCCTCTTCGCGAGCATCACTGCTTCGCTGAAGGAGGTGACGGCTCCCCATGCCCTCTCGCTCCGTACCATGGCCTGGACCAGGGCCGGACGCGTGAGATCGCCGCCGCTGATCGCCTCCACGAGGACACGGCGGTGCTCCACCCAAGCTGGGCAGACCGCCACCGTGTGCTCCACCGTGTCCTCAGGGCGATCTTCGCAGTGGAAACACCCGGGCGTTTCCTCCCGCCCTATCCGAAACAGGAACCTCCCGAAACAACCGTGTCCGGTGAGGACCTGCGCTTACGTGTATGACTAGAGTTCATACATCTAGTGACTCACTAGATGTATGAACGGAAACGAAGCAAAAGGAGTATGTAAGGATCGTAGCAGTTGGCATTCTGTAGCTTCGGCCATTAAAAAAAAACGCGTGTTGTTTTTTTTATGTTTGTAGGAATATAACCCAAAACCCAAACATATTTGAAAGTCATCGACTTCCGAAATTAAAGTAATTTTTCACTTGGTAGTGTTTTTCCGGAAGTCGGTTGTTTTTTTAAGTTTTTATGTTCTATTACGTTACTATAACCATTTGCATACGAAACCAATCAAATAAACTATTGCGAAAGACCAGTAATAAATTGTGCTGTGTATGTAATAATTGCAGATTAATAATATGAAATATAAATTTATTTCCATTGTTCTGTTTCTTGTACTATATTGCGTATAACTTTATAAGTACCATATTTTAAGTTAATTTTAACTAGAACTGACATAATTAAACCTAGTTATTTATTGTTATTAGATTGCAAAATGATTCATTGGTTGCGTTTTTTGTTCAATTTGTAAACTAATTTATTTTAGTTGAGTAAGTACGTATTGTTCGTGCATTGAAGTATGTGGTAGTGCTGCGGCACCTGAAACTTTGCGTGCCTGACCGGTACGTGTGGAGGCGGCGACACCCGCCCCTGCTTGCTGTGCCTGCAGCCAGAACCAACTTACTGGCGAGGACTCCTCTCACTAGAGCCATGCGTTTGGTGAACGAGGTTCACGAGAGAGTTGATGTATTGTGTTGCAATTTGAGTGAATTCGCAAAAAATGTATTAAGTATATAGGTAATATGTTATTTAGATGTAGGTTAAGATTTAGGAAATAGTTTGTAATTTTATAGGATTTAGATTATGGATTTAGCATGTAAGGCCACACTATCGCATTGGATCGCAGATCTGTAATGGTAGTTGTAGGTAAGATTTTAGTAAATAAATAAAAAAATAAAAAATAAAACAGTTGAAATTCTGCATAGTGTATTTTGGTCTAAACCTGATAGCAGGTAAATGTTATCTTATTGCATCCGGGTCTGCTTTACTTTCATTATTTCAATTTTTAACGTAAACTCATCATCATCATTTCAGCCGAAAGACGTCCACTGCTGGACATAGGCCTCCCCCAGGCTCCTCCACTTGACCGGTCCTTGCTGTACGTAAACTCATTTAATCCTAATTTAAATCGATATTTCCGATTTACTTTTTTTTTGTGACTCTAGAGTCAAAAGTTAGTACATTTATTACATTTTAAAGTGTACTAAGAGTAGGCAGTTTCATCCAGAGACGTTGAAACCTGCTTGATAAATTTCTAATGAAAATAAGCAACTAAGTATAGCTTCCTGTGGATAATCGATTTGTAGATCACTCGTAAAGTCATAATATTGATTTAATTTTATTATTATTTATATTGGTTTACAGCATGAAAGTAGATATTAATTCCAACACTACAAGATTAACTGCACAACAATATCCATACAAAGAGCTTTTAAATAACTTTTTATACTTTCATGCTCACTCCATATAGGAAAAATAAATATCGTAGAAAATAAAACATTACTGTACATCCATTTATCAGTAGATACTTCGCGCGAAGGCGTGTCCCCATCATGGACGATTATGTAGGGAATCGACAAACAAATATAAAATAACCTCTCGGTTATGCTCTGTATACTCTACCGCACTGTGTTAAGGTTCATAATTGCTTGTCTCAAAAGCAAAGTTAAGTTGGTCGTGGTAATGTTACTGCGCAAACGGGTGGAGCGTGGCGACTTGACAGGTATTAATGACTCCTAGCTATGGCAAAGGTATTATATTATTCAGCCTTTGTATGCTAGCTTTTGTTTATGGTTAGGTACATCATTAGCTCTGTGGTTACATACTGCCATTTGTTGTTTAATAATTAGATATTTTTTTAGTTTATTTGTGTTGGTGGAAAAAAAAAAAATAATAAGTTCTCATTTTCACAAGCAATTGTTTTTCATGAGAGTAAATTGTGGGTAATGGGAGTGCAAGTTTACTTAATTAATTTTTTGATGTATCTATCAATTTATTATCTAGGGACCAATTATCTATACTTAGGTAAAATATTTTTCTTTTTATCTCTTACGAATTTTGTTTCCACTTTCCTTCTGAATGTTGAAATTAATTGATTTTAACCGTTTGCTAACAAAATACAGTCAGTAAAACGCAAGGAATTAGTATGTACAGTCACGAGCAATAATATGTATACGCTTACCAACTTTTAAAAGTGATTTTCTCCACTTTTACTCATTGTAATCTTATTTTGTTATGAAAATAACATTTTGCAACCCACACTATGATTAAATACCCAAGTTATCTCAAGGTGGCAATTGCTATTTAAAAGAAAATCGCTTTTGAATTTGGCGATGTGTAAACATATTAATGCTCGTGACTGTACTTTAAAATGTGACGTCTGACATCCGCCATTTTCGCGTGACAGAAAAAAGTAATTTCAAGACATTATGGTTTCGTGCTGAAACTGTTTAATTTAACACTACAGATAAACAATTGGACATGCAGAAGGAGCGATAATTTATGCCTCAGAATCTCATTATGAATTTTTATTGCCGTATAAACGTGACGGAAAATTAATATTCCGTTTTTATTTTTTAATTACAGCCGCCATCTTGAAGCGTCCGTCACGCCTCTTTTTTACAGCTGTTTAACGATTTCTTTATCAATGTTGATGATGCTGTCCTCATTGTTCGTAACACAGTATTACAATAAAATAATAATTTTTGAAACATTACATGAAAGCATTACCTACTTAGGTACAAGTAGGTATTATATTTAAAAAAAAAAACTTTAGGTGCATACGTAGCGATTACAATTTCTCAGTAGTAACATAACCGTAAGAAAATATTGTGACACGTGCACTTTAACGACCTGTCAATAATGAATTATTTTTATAATTATTAATTATTCATATAAAATGTTATGTGAATATTAATTTATGGGTTTCCACAGCAAGATATAACTTCTTAATAAATTGATCAAACGTTCCTGGAATCAGAAGCCCACTGGTTAAGATATTTAATAAGGTAAATAATCTCGTGTGTGACTAACGTGTTGAAAAACCTAATAAACATGTCTTTATCTCTTAACATTTTATCCCATAGTAAATAATATTTTTATTATTTGTCGTTTATTTGTGTTGAACTTTACTCATTCTTACCAGTCTTACTGAACAAAAAAACTACTACTTAAAAAAAAAAACACGATACTGTACTCAGTAACTGGGTTGTGTTGTAGAGGTCAGATAGGCAGCTCCATGGAAAATTCTGGTATTCAACTGCATCCGGTTAGACTGGAAGCTGACCTCCATATAGCTGGGAAAAAGCTAGGAAGATTGACGATGATTGCATTCGTACAACTTTACCTATGCAAGATGTCACTTTGTGTCATCAATGCTTCTAATATGAAGTTGCCTTGCCTTTTAAAGTTTCGTATTGTTTTCAGCGAAGAATATACGTACTTTTAAATCATCGAAATATGTTTTTCTACCACGCCATGGGCTATGTATGCATCCAAACAAAACGTTTTATGCCTGCGATGAAGCCAATATCCATATTGGATATACCACTCAGCAATAAAGCATCATTATAAAATAAAAACAGTATTCTCTTGCTATAAATCTGTTTGAAGGCGTGGCCTCTCTGATGCGAGGGCCAACTGCCGCTGATTTAGTGGCCACAACATTAATCATTCGATGCAAAGTATATCGAATATCTTGGGCGGTATCGAGGTACACTTTGAAACAAGACATTTGGAATGTGTACTGTGTAGCTCATTTACTGCGACCAACTATGAGAAAAAAAATAGATAAGAGGCTCCATCATTCAAAAAGTGTGCATCATTAGAAGTGCAAAAGGATTTAGAAGATCAGTTAAATATTTTCCTTGGTATATTTTTAATCCAACCTACACAAAACGGCTACTACCTATCAAAAGAAACAATTCACATCTGTCAAGGATTGATAGGGTCAGCAGTTAAATGTCACTGTCATTTTGTTCAAAGAATGAAAACGTAGACCGAGAACTCTATTAAAAATGTATGAAAGCATTGAAAGAGTTTATTATTAATAATATTTATGTGCGATTCTTTAAATAATGTGTTGAGAATATGTATTTTTAAATAAATATTTATTTATCACAATAAATAAATTATTTATAGCAGTGTTTTCGAAATTAATGTCAGTTTTAGGTTAGACTCAGTTTAAACGATCCTTTTTATTACCTAACCCTTCAAAGTTTTATGGATGCAATAACAATAAATCATATTATAATCATACAAAGCTGCTTTAGTAAGAAAAACTTTACTTCTTGCGAAATAAACAGGAAAATGAATCAACAGGGAAATGATTTAAGACTGTCTGTCGTTCAGTCCGTTATTTAAGCCGATTTTTTTGTAATGAAGTAGGTATTCATCGTCTAGAATTAATTTCACCGATACCGGTAACCGACATAGCCCGAAGAATTGCCAAACTTAAGTGGCAGTGGGCAGGGCACATTGCTCGCAGAAGAGATGGCCGATGGGGCCGAAAAGTTCTGGAGTGGCGATCGCGTACCGGAAGACGTAAAGTTTGAAGGCCTCCCACAAGTTGGACCGATGACCTTGTGAGGGCCGCAGGAGTCCGCTGGATGCGGGAAGCACAAAACCGGTCGAAGTGGTGGAGCTTGGGGGAGGCCTATGTTCAGCAGTGGACGTCTTTCGGCTGAATTGATGATGATGATGAGGTAATTGACCTACTTATGCACTGTCGTCTAAACTGCAAGGTAATTGTGTATTACACACTAAGAATAGGAATGGCTTTAATTTTGACCGTTCAACAACATTCATTGCGTTATTTACGTTGCTGAGCAGACTTCGAATCGAACATATGAAGCAATGCATTTGCAAGATCCTTTAAAATGTTTTCGATTCTGATTGATAGTGTGTTACGCAAAGTTGCTGTATGATGCAAGCAATACATTTCCAGTATAAGCTGATCTCGCATTGTATAGGATTTCCGTACAGTGCGAGATCAGTGTAAACTGGAAATTAATAGCTTGATATGTAGTCGTGCGTTCAACCTACTCTATTAATTTAGTGGCGAGACTGATAAATAGACATTCAGCTAAAAAAAATTGCGCGTACAGCAACGTTCACGATAAATTTACTTCTTTAATATATTAAAAAGTTTAATTTCAATAAACGTATTATTATTATTGAAACGTCTTTAAAACAAAATTAATAGAGAGATTTAGTGTGAGAGACAGAGTGAGTTAGATAAATCTTTCTTCTCTCTCATGTAACGAAATGTGACGTGACGCGTCCTAAATGTCACTCTCAATTCTCGTCCAATTATCAAATCGACCCTTAAAAAGTTGGTTTTCAAAAGACTGTCACAACGAGGGTCATAGATACCCAGTTCCAAAAGATGTCAATGACACGCACGTTGCCAATGCCTTTTTGACACTCTAGCAAAGCTTCCAAACACTGCAAAACAAGCCCTGTATTACGCAGTTAGAATCCAATTTCTAGACGTGATGTCGACAACGTCGCCATTACATCGTAGTTTTATCTACGCAGTAGACCGTTTTTATCCTCATGTCTATGACAACTAAATCTAATCTACCAACATCACATCACCCGACAAACAAACCCAGAAACAATAAAATTAATCGCCTGACGTTTCGCACGTCCGGTCCGATATCGTCGGGTCTAACAACGGCCCATTGAGCCGAAACAATCGGCGCATACACTAAATGCGTTTACATTGTCCCTTACAGCCGGGCTACGTGACCAAAGGCAGAACTACGCAGGAAGTGGACGGTGGCCGATAACGATATCACACTTAGTGGCCACTCTGTGTGGGTGTAAACAAGGCTTAGTACTGGCTGGCCGCGTTCGAGGGTTCTAAATTTAAAATTCGTTTGGCAGAGGAATGAGGTTGCAACCCATTAGAATGATGGATGATGTAATGTGTTGTTGATTCAAGTTTAGAACACCTGGTGTGAAAAACCCCGCGACTAAAGTTAATATTTAGATTTTTAAAGAATTTTGGCTTTTTCACTTTTCTTACAGTTTTCCTGCTGTATGTTGAACAAATGATTCGCGACCGCAACAAATATAGGTATTTAAATAGTCATTCAATAGGATTAGATGAACTTGCGGGTTGTAAGCATATTTTAAACAACATACAACCTGACACAGACTGAAAATTGCAAAAAACGTTAGAAATATTGAATTTCGCGGGAAACCTTAGCGCATCTCCATTCATAGGTTTTTATGATGGTTTTCCGGTTTCCATTGATAAGCAATTGTTTAGTAGGTACTAAACGACACGCCTCACGTAGGGACTGTCCCTACGTGATACTTAGGTACTGAAAGACCATAATTCCTTACTTATTCTAAAGTCAACGCCAGCACTAAAAACTAGCCATAAAACAAAATACATGTCACAGACGTTCCTAGTAAATATTTATTGACCAATTACGAATCAGCGATTATCGCGCGCTGCGTCCTGATTGGTCAGTAGAACTTTCTAAAGTCGTGTACAGTTGGCTGTAACGTTACATTGTACCTATTCAACAATTATGTCTTTGAATTATGTGCGCCATGAAAATAACATAATGGAGGATTGAAGGTCATATTTATAACGAATAGATTAGATAAACCCAGATAATGGTTAAACGTGATTCATGTGAAAAGTTCCACTCTTTTTAAAGAACATTTTCCATTTTAACCGATTGTAAAAAGTTCAAACATGTTTGGCCTAAAATTCAACTGCGCGAACTCCGCTCACTGATGCAGTCATAAGATCAATCAAATACACAGACGTGACAGCCATGCGGCGCAGAATGGAAGCGCCCATCTTCACATATCTGTGGAGAGGTGCCGCATACGCCTTTGAGTCTGTGAACTCTCATTTGTTGAGATTGTCTTTGCTCCAGCCGACTTCAGTTCGAAGTCTATTTACAGATTTCTAAGTCGGCCACGGTAACGTTGGTTTTGTAAGAAAGATAACAACGGTCACACTATTCTTCACATTGTTTGTGGAGAGGTGCCGCATACGCATTTGAGATGAGCGGTCTGTGAACTCCCATTTGTTGAGATTGTCTTTGCTCCGGCCGACTTCGGTTCGAAGTCTATTTACAGATTTGTAAGTCGGCCACGGTAACGTTGGTTTTGTAAGAAAGCTAACAACGGTCACACTATAACTGCGGTCTAAATACAGACCTTTGGCTAAAACCTCAATGTCAAATAGGTACTGGTGATAGTGACAGATTTTCATGGCGGAACCACTTTCCGTACCAACATAAAACAGTAGCATATCTCTCACACACGGTTTGCTGAAAGAAAGCCTCAACAAGTTTGATTAGTTAACGTGTTGTCATATAAATCTTATGTTAGCTATTTCAATGAGCAAATGTTGACAAGGTATTAAGACAGTAGAAAACTACCAGGGACGTATTTAACTATACAACTGACAGGTGACAAATCGACAGTTCAACACTTGTTTTTTTTTTGAGGTTCAGTGCTCTATCTAAATAAATAAAAAGAAAAGTCCTGACTGACTGACTGACTCGTCAACGCCCAGCCCAAACCCTTGGTCCTAGAAAGCTGAAATTTTGCTCAGAGGTTCCCTTTATAATGTAGACAAGGAATAAGGAGGATTTTTCAGAATTGAACCGCTAAGGGAGTTAAATAGGGGATGAAAGTTCCGCGCAGGCAAAGCCGCTGGCAAAAGCTAGTTAAACATAATTAAGTTGTCGTGAAAATGTGTCAATTTTTTTTTTACAAATATACCGCATTTTTATTTTTATTAAATAGGTTCCAGCGGAGTAATTGCATAATACACTTGCAATGATTACCATTAATAAACATTTATATAAATTTCACTTTAAGTCAAACAAACAACAGTGTATTACTGGTTCTTGTACTACACACGGATACAAATCAAGCTATACATTTCCAGTTTACGCTGATCTCGCATTGTACGGAAATCCTACACCTACAATACGAGATCTGTTTATACTGGAAATGTATAGCTTAATGTGTAGCCGTGTGTACTAGGAGGTCTTGCAGTGCTATTCTGTTAAAATCTCACTGTGAGAACTTGTGTGAAATGAGCTTATAGTGAGCTGTCATTAGTATCAATCCCTAGTGTCACATGGAATGACAGCCCACTTCACCTAAGTTCTCACGGTGAGATTTTAACAGAATAGATCGCTAACAGTATCACAAGAGCCAGAACTGAAATAGATGAGATTGCAAGTGTAGTACGCAATCATCATCATCAGCCCATAATGTTCCCACTGCTGGGACACAGGCCTCCTCTCGGTGAGAGGGATTGGGACGTAATCCACCACGCGGGCCCAGTGCGGGTTGGTAGATGCCACATGTCTTCGAATTTTTTGGTTCTAGGACATGCCGGTTTCCTCACGATGTTTTCCTTCACCGTTTTGAGAGCAGTGGTGATGAAATAATTTACACAAAGGAAAGCGCCTTTCTGGGTTCGAACTCACGACCTACAACTCGTAAGTCGCGGCCGTTACCGTTACCACTTGGCCACCACTGCTCTCCCAATACAGTTACGAAAAAAATATTATTCAAATTTATTTTATTGAAAAAAAAAACCTGCCAATTGCCTAATACGTATTTCTGGTCTTGTCGATTCACCCACAAATCAATTAACTTCGTGCGAATCGCCCACAGAAATAACATATTACTTAAGTGTCGATTCACCAGTTTCGTGCGAGTAAATTCGTGCGAACGAATCGTTTAATAAGACAACTTTTCAGTGACCGGTTCCACTTGTATTCTACATTATTCCTCCATATAAAATTTTATGTCCGTCGGTGTTAGGTGATAGGTAGGTACCTGCTTCGGTGTCGCCTTAGCAATTTTAATGAACAAGTACCTGTACAATTTATCTAAAAATGTTGTATTAGTGGATTATCTTGCTCTATCAACACTTGAGGAGTTCAGGATCATAATTTGTGCTTTTATTGACATTTTTGCGCTCATGAAACTTTTAGTACCTAATTAATGATCTTTGGGCGCTAAGAGCCATTTCCCATGGGTGGTTTATTTGCGTTGATTAAACCTTAGGAATGTTGTGTATTTTTAAAAGCTTGTGAAAAGCTTACTTTGTTGCTAATTTGCTTCGAATCTTACAAATAATATTCTTTTGTTTAATTTCTTGTTTTCTAATCGTCTCAAAGGACACTGCCAAAGTTATTTGGGAAGTAGTCTAAGACCATTAATTAAAATGGGAATTGATTTTTTTAAATAATCCTCATGTTATTCTTGTTTTTTTTTTCTCATTTCGACAAAAAATTCGAACCAAAGATTCATACTTCCCGCGCATAATAGACCTAGGATTATTTAATTCACAAAATGAACGAATTTAAAACTAAAATCTCATCACAATTATGTTGTGAAACTGAATGTGGATGGGATGGGAATGGAGACCTCGTTCAATGTGGATTGTGGATACAAGGGCGCTATAAAGTAATTTCATTAAGGCAGTATAGGAATTGCTTTATTGTCAGCATCCGCTGTTTTAGTTAAATTGTGATGAATTATCTGCAAGTAAAGACATACTTGTTTTTATTTTTCTTCGTAGAAAATTGAACATAAGAAAGTAGATTAGTGACATAAAATATGAAAAAAAGTATGAAAATTCCTAAACCCGTATTTTATTTTAGCATACAGTTTTACCTTAATGTAGTTTGTGCAGAATAGGTACTTTCTATTATTCCACTATTTGTTATTTCTAGTCCGGCTTGACAAATTTTAAATAACGTATGACTAAGAATGGTAGAAGCACAGTTTATCCTATAAACGAGGCAATTTAAGCCAATTCAGTGCCATCACCATACCTAACCTAAAAATTAAAATAAATGCTATGCAATCGACTATTGTGTTTTGTTTGAACGTGAACGAAATCTTCAAGTTGTCCGAGCTTGCGTAGGCGTTAGAGAAAAAAAGCGGTTCTATATTCAAAGTTAGTGGTTCGGCCAATCGCGTGGCCGGTAGGCGTGGCGGCGGCTTACGATTGGCCGTTGGCGAGGCGGGCGCAGCTAGTACTGATGGATCGCGCGATTATAACGTTAGTGATGTTAGTCGATGGTCTTCTAGCGTTCCGGACGCATGGCTAGTGAAGGGGCGCGTGATTTCCGCGTTTTTATTGACTTAACGTAGGGTTTTGATAAATCCAGCCGTTTAAAGTAAAAAATTGGGACTTAAAACAACGACCATACAATTTTAAATATTTGTCTTGAATTTAAAGGAGTCAAATAAATCGTAAAATGTTTTTACCAAACAAATTGTTTTTTTCTAACTATTTTGGGGTCGGCTTCCAGTCTAACCGGGTGTAGCTCTGCCAGGGGTGCGGGTTGTTCGAAAGAGATACAGCGGCCCCTGGCACACAAGCAAATGTAGGAACACGGATGGGTTTTAGTCAGTAAAAGTTTGACACGCCCTCCCGCTCCACCCAGAGCGGGACTAGTTATTTGATGATTTCCACCTTCAAAAAAACCCCTTAAAACAAATTAATTTACCTACATCATTACTTCATCCATCAATCAATTTAAAATAAGTAGGTAACAATAGTCAATGTTACTCATTATTTCATAATATGACACAAAATAAGAAAATAATAGTAGCTATTAGGTACCTACATTCACGCTTTTATACAAGTACCCTACTTCATTAATTAATGTGATTTTTATCAAATAGTTACCTAATATTGTACCTACCTTTGACCAGGTTAATTACTATATTTAAAATACTAATGCCTTATCAAATATGTAAAATCTATTCTGTTCTCTTGTTGTCAAATAAAACAGTAGGCTACTTATTTTATTTATGTCTACGGGAAAATAAGAAAGTAATACCCGTTGTTACTTTGTTTTTAAAAAGAAAAACTTTTTCATTTCATGGAGTACCTAATAAAGATAATACTTAGATAAAATATTTTTCTATTATATAGGAAAGTATACATCTCTACTATAATTACTACAATGAGGTAAAATTTGTTTGTAACTTTGTGTAGGAGGCATAGTCTTAGGTATACCTACGAGTACTACTTCCCCGTCGGATTTGATAAATTCTGATTTATCGCATTGAAAGCGCAATTCTTGAGTAACATCTCGCTAGGACGTTTTTATCGAGTCCTTAGCCTCGATATAAGTATGCAAAATCTAACCATGAATACAGCATATCATTCTAGACCTCCTAGTGTAGTAATTTTTCGTCGGTTATACTTACAAAAAAAATCAGCTGTTCCATATGTTTTGACCGCGTAGGTATTGCACTTATCTATGAAACAGCAGGTTTTTTGAAAAACTGATGAAAAATTTCTACGCTAGCGGGTCTAAAATTATATGCTGAATTCATGGTTTACAGTTTGCGCACTGGTAAAAAATTTATTCTGTATGCATACAGATAAATAAAATTGGAGAGTCTGTTTGCAATATTAAAATAACCGCTTTTTACTAAATGCATATGGATGTATGTATACACGGTAATACCTACCAAAATAACATTTTTATTTTTTTTGTCTGTCTGTCTGTTTGTTCCGGCTAATCTCTGTAACGGATGGACCGATGTTGACGGGACTTTCACTGGCAGATAGCTGATGTAATAAGGAGTAACTTAGGCTTTTATTTTAGAAATTTGTAAAATTCCACGCGAACGAAGTGGCGGGCACAGCTAGTTATCAAAATACCTACAACCCTCTTCATCATTTCAGCTGAAAGACGTCCACTGCTGGACATAGGCCTCCCCCAGGCTCCTCCACTTCGACCGGTCTTGTGCTTCCCACATCCAGCGGATACCCGCGGCCTTCAGAAGGTCATCGGTCCACCTTGTGGGAGGCCTTCCCACACAACCCTCTTAGTTCATAATATAATAATTCCATTGAAGGACTATGGCATGATAAACTCATTTATATAAAGCAAAAATCGGGCTACCTGTACGCATCCTCCTTAACAAGATCCTTAAAAAAACCGTCTCGTAAAATGCGCAACATAAAGTTACGGTCGTGTTGTACCTTTGACATCAGCTATAAAGATGTCATAGCCGACCTCGGCTAGCCTCCGCGTTTATTTGACAGGCTATTGATGTTTATCAACGGCTTTAACTTAGCCATATTATTCCATCGCTTTAACCTGCCTAACATTTAGATCTTTACGTGTGGTTACAACTTTATTACAAACTAGCTTTTTCTTTCGGAAAATATCTAACGGGAACGTACTACCGACATTGAAAGTTACCTATGTGTTAATCCAGGCTATAAACTATCTGTGTGCCAAATTTCATCCAAATCCGTTCAGCCGTTTTTGTACCATTCCGGAACAAACATCTAAAAACTAAATTTTCGGCTTCAGAGTCGTTCCCCACGACCTCGTAGAAAATACTTGTTTCAAAAATTTCAATGTACAGTTTTGAGTTCATTACTATTTATTTTAATAATGTGTATAGACAAGTCGGTGAAAACAATTATTGTAAAAGTCATTTCTCAAAGTTGTATTGAAAAAATAAGTGATATCATTTTTGGATATATTTAATATTGATCTATTTCCATGATTCGACCATTGAACTTCGTTATAGACAAAGGCTTTTGTGTCATTCATGTCATAGACTGAAAAACTGTAAATAAGGCTGAAACAAACAGAAACCCTGACCTAAATGACTCGGAGTTACTAAAACACTATTGTCTCGTAGGAAGATAGAACTCAAAAACATTAATTAAGAAGAAATCGTCACAAAATGTCAACTGTTTATGACGAATTTGATCAGTTTAACTGAACTATGAAGCTAGTCGCTTACTCAACTAGATTCGAAATTCGAATACAGTTACTTATCAGCTCTTGGCGGCAAACGGCATTGGGTCCGTAATGGCGGCTCGTAAAGTTGACATAAAGCGTCCGGGGTCCGCACTGCGGCGCTGCTGTGTCTTGAATTTACGTCAATTGTATCTATCCCAAGTTTAGTGCATAGGTTTTACTGTGACCCATAAAAACATGGTCAGAACGCTGAAAACCGTGTGTAGAAACTGACAGAAGAATCTGTCAGTCAATGTGTCAGTTGAAATTTCTATGGATGATATTGGCGTTGCTGACTTTATTGAAACACTAGTAAAATGAGCATTAATGTCACGCGGATGACGTCGGGGGCGCACCCCGACTTCATCCGCGTGAAATTAATGCTCATGTTACTCCGAATAATGAAGCTATCCATAGGTGAAATATATTTTTTTAATCAGAAAAGTAGTTTTTTTTTTTGTAATGACAAACAATCAAATATTTCCTCTTTATAATAAATTATAGTGTAGATCTTGGATTTTCTTTAAGATAGTTATGTAGTGGTGTAAAAATATCTTTCATATAGTAAACTATAACAGCACTTTGCAGTTATCTACGTTTTGATAGTTGTAGTGGTCCATAAAAGGGGTTTACATGCCTCGGACAGTGGCGAAGGCGATGGCGTTTAATGAACTGATCAAACATAGATATTGTGATATGCATATTGTACAGCTTCTTTGAAGAAGTTAGGTTCCTTGTTCTGATCATTAAGTAGTAGATCGATACTATTATTCATCCTGTGAGTTAGACGCTATTTCAGTCAGGCAATCACATTCAATGGTGGTTCACCATTGATTTTCAACAATACAGGATAAGTTTTTATCCAGTGCGCAAACTTTAACCATGAATTCAACATATTCTAGAACCCCAGCGCAGACATTTTTCGTCGATTTTACAAAAAAAAAAATCTGCTGTTTCATAGAAAAGTGCAATACCTACGCGGTCAAAATGTAAGGAGCAGTTGATTTTTTTTTGTATAAACGACGAAAAATGTATGTGCTGGAAAGAGTGGAAAGTCAACAATGATATGCTGATTCATGGTTACAGTTCGCGCACTGGATAAACCTTTTCCTGCACATATTACAAAAAAAAAACAAAAAAAAAAAACTACTTTTACTGTAACTATGTTAATCACGAAGGAGATATCAAGTTTTAACATTTTATTAAAAACTGCAACAAATAATTCATTCAATGGAATAAAGCAAACGAAACAGCTCCACTCAATGTCAAATGAATCAAGACATCCTTCGAATCGATTTAAAACCCATAGCGAAACGTAGTAGCAATCGGACAAAGCAGCGAATAACGTCGTAAGTAGCTATACGACTATTTTACACGTCAACGAACATTACAGCACTATTCCCGACGAGGTTAAAAGCATGAAGATGTGTGTCCAAGTGTCTCTCCCACCTTTGAATAGGTTTTTTATAGTCAACGGAGCTGTCAGCACAAAGGGAAGTCGTAAAGCCGAAGTGTCTGTATGATGCACGACCTTCTGACATATAGTTTATGGTTGCTAGTGACGTGCCGCTGCGATTATTCTTAATCCTTAGTTTATCGTTAGTCGATTGTCTCATTCATGTCGATTGGCGATTTTGTTAGGTTTGTTTCGGTGATAAAGATTAAGTACGTTGTTGTATTTTTTGTGTGGTAGTTTGTTCCGGGGTGATGCTGGACTGTGCTGTGTAAGGCTGCTAAATCTTCTTGAGTATGTTTAATGTATTCTCAGACGCGTTATTGAGATTGAGCAGTTTGAGTGAGTTTTATGAATGGACTAGCTGTTGCTCGCGGCTTCGCCCACGTGGAGGTCGGAAATTATGCTACGGAACCGTACTACCGGTACAGTAATGTCATCTATCTCGTTGCCAAATTTTATCCAAATCCGTTCAGTGGGTTAGGCGCGAAATTGTAACATACGGACATACTTTCGAATTTATAATCTAAGTACGAATCTATTTTAGAAAACTTTTTTCAAAAAAATAACAACCGACTTAAAAAAGTTTACTGAAAGACTTAGAAAAGTTTTTATTTTTCACTTTTTAGTTATCTACCCCACACCAATTCGAAATTTCATCATCCTTAGGGTCAAAACAATGCATATTTATGCGATAGCAGCATTCGCGGTTGATTTGCTGTAATGTTTTGAGGAGTTCCGTTGTCTGTCTCCGAAACGCATCATCAGATCCATATGAAATTTATATGGGACCATTTCGAAATAAACCCCTTTCGAACAAAAAAAGAATTTTGCAAATCCGTCTATATACGACGGAGTTATGCCCGAACATACATAAAAAAATATATATAAACATGTCGAATTGATAACCTCCTTCTTTTTGAAGTCGGTTAAAAATAATTATCATCGTTGGCAGGATAGTAGACATTTGGCTCCATTGCAATAGAAAACTAACCATTCATTCATATGCAGTGAATGAACTGTAACCAACCGTTATGATATGACGTTCACTATCCATGTTTAATTTGCCACCTAGTTCTCAACCGTAGACAGCAAGAAGCCTTTCATCATCATCATATTATGCCAAGCCTTTGCCCAACTACATTAAGGTCAGCTTCCAGTCTAACCGGATGCAGCTGTGTTTTCATGGAGCGATTACATCCATAACCCAGGTACTGGGTAATACAATAACTTAGCAAGAAGTCTGAGTGCCAATAATATTGATTACTAAAGTTTACTAACGACTCCAAATAAAATGCCAAATGGATGTAATTCGCAATCAGTTGGCACATGAACTATGCCAATGTTTTGGCAGTAAATTTTATAGGAAAGAAGTTTATGGTTTTCATTGGCCTAATTCTTAATTATACGACCTTCTGATCTAGACGTGTTTTATATAAAAAAGTAATCGTTTTCATAAAAGGAAAAGTTGTTAGATTCATGCTCAGATTATAAAACAAAGGCAGATAGACCGCGCGGTACACCAAGAGTAAGGCCAAAAAACCAAATACGTAAGTGTCGCATTTTATGTAACGTACAGAGGCCAGCACATCAAGCTACCCCAATCTGTCAAATTTATTTGATAGTTTTTAAACTTTATCACAAAGGAATAAAGTTCATGTTCAATTGGGAAAATTTGACAGTTTGGGATAGCTTGACCTGCTGGCGACTGTACTGCGACGCTTTAGCATTTTTTTTTTTTTTTTTTGGTTTAGATTATAAAACAAAGGCAGTAGATCGCGCGGAACACCCAAGAGTCAAAAAAGCAAATACTAAAGCCTCGCATTATATACACTTTAATATTTGGTTTTTGGGCCTTTGTTTTATAATCTGAGGATTCATGTATTTATGACTGTTCTTTATTTTTTACCGCATTGAAAATGCTTTTGAGTTATTTATATGAACTTCTGTATTTTTTCATTTAAATAAATTGAAACCAATCCTACTAGGTTGCATCTATCTACTTGAAATCGTTGGTTTTTTTTTTTCATAAAGGCGGAGTTTTAAAATGAGGTCATAGCAATAGAAGAGAAAAAAGAATAACGAATAGTTTGATATTTATAATTTCCGTCGTCCTCGATCTGACGGCAAGACACTTCAATCCCATACCTACATTTAATCTTCTAGTAATCATTTGGACCCCTGAAAGAAGGATACGCCGTTGTGGTATATAGTCCGCGGCGAAGTTTGTGTGACGATCTAATCATGTATGCGGCGCCGGTCATAGTACAAAATAGAGAGGATTCAAAAACAATAGTCATTTTTTTAAACTTGGCTGGTGTCAGCATTTTTTGAACGTCAAATTACATAAGACAGTCCCCCAAAACGCCCACCCTTCATCACTTCCTAGTGCTTTAGCTGGGAAGAAGTCGCGCAACAAAGTGGCGTTTGGAAGGAAAAAGGGGATTGCCCACGTGGTACACGATGCAAACTTACAAATACACACAATTTTCTGGATATGCGTTGAAAGATTTCGACGCTTAAAAAGAAACTGCCGTCTCCTACAAAAGTGTAATACCTTCGCGGTCAAAATGTATGGAACAGGATTTTTTTACCACCTACGAAAAATTTCAACGCCCCTTGCTTCTGAAATTTTCCATTGTTCAGAATCATGTACCATTGAATCCAAGGTACCTGCACCCTGCAATATGGAGCTTCTTCGAACGAACTAATTGTTGAGCTCTAACTTTTCATTGAATACTAAAGTGAGTGGGTCATTCATTCTCCGAATTCTTCGGCACTTCAATCCCCTTTCGTCTCCTCTGTTTATTTATGTTAAGTGTCACAATAGCGCATGTCACTATCACTATAAACAAAGTGTCACTTGACACTAAAGTGCCGCTTGTTTACCTTGGCAATACTTAGAAATCAGTAGCTTGGTCTCACGATACTTTGGTTATTTAAAAGTGTTGAATTAATATGTTTTCATCACGTGACCAGACGGCTGGCCAAACAATCACCATTGCCATACAACGTGGCAACGAGAGCATTGGTGGCCTAGAGGGTTAGGCCGCGACTTACGGGTTGTAGGTCGAAGTTCGAACCCCAATAAGCTCTTTTCTTTGCGTAAATTATTTCATAATTTCGACATGTCCCAGAACCAAAAATTTTAAGATATGTGACTTCTACTCACCCGCACTGAGCCCACGTAGCGGATTACGTCCCAATCCCTCTCACAATTAGGGAGGCCGGTGTCCACGCAGTGGGAACATAAAATGCTGATTATGCACTATGCTAGACAATTACAGAAATGACAGATAAAGGACAATGAGCATCTTTTACAAGCCTCGTTAGCTGGTTGTTCAGCAACGTGTCAATTATTATTTGTTGAGAATAGATAAAGTTCTCTACCTTTTTAGGAGTTATATCTTTATCTACAGCTGCTCGATTACACTCGGCGCTGAATCCCGAATACTCAGCTCCAGTCGTACTTTTTCGTGTAGTATGCACAGGCCGATTTCTTTAAATTAAGTTATTGTGAGTTATTTCTATTTAGGAGACTCAATATACAGTAAACCCACGTTTTGTGAAAGTACAATTGTTTAGGAATTAGGATACGATGGGATTTACATACGCTAAGCGTGAAAGCCCCAAAAACAAAAATGCAATATGGTTATGGAAAAAGGTCGCGAGTACCTATTTGCAGTAAAGTGCATATAAAATTGAAAACGTGCCACTCGTACGTTGGTACTTATTTCTGGAATTGTCGATTCGCCCACAAACAAATTAACTTCGTGCGAGTCATCTATATAAAATGTTCGCGATAAACTCAAAAATTACTGAACGAATTTTCATGCGGTTTTCACCAATAGACTGAGTGATTCATGAGGAAGGTTTAGGTGTATAAAAAACGAGGGCGAAGTCGCTGGCAAAAGCTGGTAGGAAATAATATGTATATCTTCTTCTATACAAATAAAAATGAATGTTGCTAAGCGCAAAACTCGAGAACGGCTCGACCAATTCGGCAATATTTTTTTTACGCATAACGTTCCTTAAGGCGCTCTGTAACTCACTGGTGGGCCTGGCCAAAAAGCACGCTGTCTCACCAGGCTTCGTGTCCGACAGAGGTAGTATCAGTGATGAGCAGGTAGACGCTAGTCTACACGCACAACATTATTGAGTGAGCTGCAGGATCATTTATAGTAAAACAGGCGCGTAAAAAATTTAGAAAAGTCCTCCGGAAGATTGGGTTTTCTGAAAAAAAAAAACCCCTGCATAAATCAATCACCAATTAAGTTTATTGAACTTTTCGATAATTGAGCTTTGTCGGTACCGACTTAGCTTTGGAGATTTTACACTTCTTTTAGTACTTAATCATGTCCAAAGTCAAGTTAAATTAACAAGAAAAACAAATCTTTGTTGGCTCATAACTTTTTAATGGCTTTTTATTTTAGTCTGTTTCCGTACAGACAATATTAATAATGAGACAAAACCATACCATGTTTAATTTTTGATGTACATAATCAAACAGTGGAGTAAAACCCCCCCGAAGTTTGTATGGAAAAAATGTGGACAAGTGTCACCTTAAGGGGACACTTTGCGCGGGCTCGAACTCACTGGTGGGCCTGGCTAAAAATCACGCTGTCTCACCAGGCTTCGTATCCGACAGAGATAGTATCAGTGGTGAGCAGTTAGACGCTAGTCTACACGCACAACGTTATTGAGTGAGATGCAGGAGCGTTTTTGGCAAAAAAATCGCGAAAAAATTAAGAAAAGTCCTTCAGAAGATCGGGTTTTATGAAAAAGCCACTACATAAATCAATGATCAATAAAGTTTATTGAATTTATTGTTAATTGAACTTTGTCGGTACCGTCTTGATTTTCGAGATTTTACACTCCTTTTATTACTTAAACACGCTCAAAGTTAGGTTAAATTAGCAAGAAAAACTAATCTTTGTTGGCTCATAACTTTTTAATGGCTTTTTATTTTAGTATTCTGTTTCCGTACAGACAATAATAATAACGAGACAAAACCATATCATGTTTAATTTTTGATTACATAGTCAAACAGTGGAGTAAAACCCTCCCGAAGTTTGTATAGAAAAAATGTGGACAAGTCTCACCTTAAGTGTTTTTTGTCCTGCGTGGACAATAGTAAAAACAACACTTTGATACTTTTTATACCGGTAGTACGTTCCCGTGAGATAACTTTCGAATTCCACGCGGGCGAAGCCGCTGGTAAAAGCTAGTATTATCCAAAAATGTCGATTCGTTCGATTCGTGCGAGTTAATTCGTGCGAATCGACCAATAAGCCATCATGACAGGCACACAATATGCCACTTTACCATGTCAATGTCAACATCAGAGTTAACAAATCGTCTTCTAATTAGCAGTTAGCTGCTTTGTAATAATTATAAGTTAGTTACGAGTATGTAACGCTAACATGAGATACGGTCACTGATGAGCTGTTATTACGACTCATGAGGTAGTTTGTCATAAAAAATCTTTGACACAATACTGTGTGGTTATTGAGTCTAGATACCTGTAATCTCAGGACACTCGCTGGACATAAGCCTCCCCCATAAGGGGGGATTTGCCATAATCGCCACGCTTGGCAGGCGGGTTGGCGATCGCAGTATGGTGGTAAAATGCATAGAGAACGCTGCTGCCCATTCTCTAGTAAGTCCTTTAGTCGCCTTCTACGACAATCTCGGGAAGAAATGGGATGGTGCTATTCTTTTACATCCGGCACCACACGGGACGTGTATCTCATAATATCTATTGTACTACCTATGTAATAATGCTGATTTTAGCATAGCATATGAAGGGGTTGGAGCTAAGTAATCGATCAAGTTAAGCTACGCTGCCGTAGTTGGGCCGTGGATCGGCGACAATCTATACATACCAAGACCCCGCCGTACCTCGGAATGCACGCTAAGCCGTTGGTCCCGGCTGTCAGTCATGGATCTTTGACAGTCGTTATGGTTTATCAGAAGCCTGTAATTCTGAAAAGCCAGTCTTACGAAAGGGCATCATATTAGCCAGTAACTGAGAGTAGTTGGAAAAAGGCTAGGCAGATGGATTGATTGAACCAAATAACTAACTTTATTTTATTTATTTATTAGGGACAAAAAACAGTTACATGCCACAAAATACAGAGAAATGATTTAAACTAAGATTTAACAAACATGTAACCCACACCATTGTCCACGGTTTAACTAAAGGTAACTAACTAACGTTATCTTTCTCTTCTTCCTCAGCGGTTTCCTTAGAAACCTTAGTGGAGAACTGTCACAAGTTGTTAGAGAAGTTCCACTATTCATGGGAAATGATGCCCCTCGTCCTGGTGATCCTGAATTACGCGGGAAGCGACCTGGACGAGGCGTCGCGGAAAATTGACGAAGGTAAGTCTTTGAAATTATAGTTGCTATAGCGATTGTTTTTGTTATTTTTGTTGCATAGCGATTGGTTTGAGAAAAAGGTCTGAGTTTCACGAGTGTTAACGAATAGTTAACGTTGATGAAAAATGTTTGAAATTTCGGGCATAATAGCTTACAGGACGGTTCATGTTGTATAAATTCCTTAAATTATACCCTCATTTCATCAAGAATGTCTAACGGGTCTCTGCAAGTTTGCTTCCGACCCTCGAACGCCTTCCAAAAGGCCGGTACCCCAAGGTCCCAAGATATACATACCAACACATTACAAAATGCAAGAAAGTCCTATTTGAAGAACACACATTATTCCATTAGAAACCTGTTCTCACTCGTGCGAGTTAGACCTAATTCGTGCTACAATGTAGGGAGCCGGAGACGCCCGAATGTCTTCCGAAGTACACGAGCACCGACGCAAGTTGCGTTACATGAATGCTCGTTGTTATTTTGCATACGTGCCTCCCGTTTTGTACTGGCCGTAATTCGGTCTCCCTACAGTCTGGCGTGAGTCAACCTTTAGCTACAGCCGAAGACACACTGGAAACTTAAGTTTAAAACTGTCCGTTTATTTTTTATTAACCGACGTTAAAAAAACGAGAATAGTTTTTTTTTCTAGTATATTTTGTAACACTCATATTATTATGACTCAATACACTTATCACGTTTCTCATTTACAACAATTTGAAAACTTCCAGTGTGCCTTGCTCGCTTGTTACTTTCTTTTGTTCCGTCTATATTTTACGCAAGTTAGTAATTACTAATTACTTCCGAGGTATTCACAAATATCCGATACGCTTCCTTGCCGAATCGAAAATCAGTAAATATTGTCGAAGGGCTCCTTAAAACGCTGTTCACACAAATTTGAAACACGACAATTTTGACAGTTTAAATCGTACCGCGAGGTCTGATTCGATGTGCCGGGAAAAGGTTTCCTGGAAGGACTTGGGGGAGGTATAGGTCCAGAAGTAGGACAGTATAGGCTACTTAAACGATAAGAATAGTTGGTCGCTGTGATTAACTCAAGACAATGTTTGTGTTCTTTCACCAGACTTTCCTTGCCTACTGACAGGTCATATCTTTATTAACTTAATTGTTTGTTTTTAACTGTATAAATTCATTTGAATTTACTTAGTGTTGACATAATCTACTCATTGTTTTTTATTTTTAATAATGAGTTAAATTGCAAGATGTAGGTAGCTAGCTAGCGAGTCTAGCGACCTCGATAATTGGTCTATTATATCTAGAACAATTTTAAATTTTTATATTTCGTATCCTCCATTGTATAAAATCAAGTTCTTCTAACATAACAGACAGCTGTGTTGCTGGGGAGTTTGTTGCGCCACTTCTTCTTCCCAGCTAAAGCACTAGGAAGTGTCGAAGGGTGGGCGTTTTTTGCGAACTGTCTTTTATGACATTTGATTTTGATTTAAACAAAAAAAAATGTCTATCGCTATAAATTTTTCTAACAGCTCTACTATCGGGGCTGGGGGGTATGGTAAATTAGGAATTGTGAAATGTGTTTGCCGATTTGACAACCTGTCGTATGGTTGTGAATAGCTACGCTGTTCAGAATATTTGTTTGAAATTCTCAATTCAAATAATGCTGGCGTAAAATATGACGGAGTAATAAAGATGTTAATTGTATTTTTTTTCTCTTAATAGGGGTGACATTTGCATTAATCGATTGTGATATTTTAAGCTTTTTATTAGTTTATAGAAGATAACTGTTATATATTAAATACCTATATCAAAATACCATATCATAACATCACACCTGTAATCCTTAAAGGGTTGGGCAGAGGTGTAAAGAGACACGAAAAACTGAAATCAATCGTCACCTAAATAAACTTAATACATTGGTTAATGTAAAGAAACACCCTTCCATAGAGCACATGGAGCGATATCGAGTAAGGGTAAACTTAACTCAAATGCTTTTTCTGGCTTTTAATTGAAAGAATTTGGTAAATTCACCCTCACTGAAAATGTTATGCATAACTTAACACGTCTTTACTGATGGTGTCTTATTTTGATGATGTCTTGATTATAATGAAGCAGAAATAAGTAAGTGAGCAGAAGAATAATTTTACTTACCTACTGGGCCCTATTTTTAAACAATAAACCGATGAAAGTCAAAATAAAAACAAGTGAAAGTCAAAATAAAATTACCTGTTTTTGACATTCCTACTGGATACAATGTTACCGACTCTGGCTTTACTTTTCCTAATTTCCATAAAGTATTAAAACGAATGTACTTGTGCCTGTGACTACTTAGTTGTTGACTTGTAGTCTATGGTTCTAGCAGAAGATAAAAGGCCTGATAAAAAAGTATTAACTGCAGTTTCTCTGGATAATCTCAGAGCCACAGATCAATGGTTACTGTTAAAAATATTTAATTTAATTATAGAAGCTTCAGAAATAAACTCCTTTTTGTAAATAAAACTAAAATGGTTTTACTTTTGACTAAAATTCTGTTTAGTCTGTTATGCCCATCTGACTTTATGTTTTTTTTTTCACAAGAAACTTTACTATACGAATATTTCTGTTTTGTCTAGTGCTGATTTTTCAATACTCAGCTAACATTTTATCTGAGGAATAAGAATTTCGGTTTGACAACTTTTGTATAGAAAATAATGTCAAACTGACAGATTTATTCTAGGTAAAAGTTATTTGACTAACGAATAATCACCCCTTAATGACGTTAAAGTACAGTCAGCAATACAAATAAAAGAACCAATAGTAAATAACGTGATAGGTGATGTTTAATAATAAAAATTGTCAATTCCATAATGTCGTAAGTCACAATCACTCGTTATTGAGTTGACTGATTTTATGTTCTTGCAATGCGAATTTACCGTACAGTGGAAATCTTTTGTTGTTAATTGATTAATTATAAAAATATGTACATTTTTATCTATAATTTGTTTAGATAGGACGCTGTTATTGGTGGTTAGTAATTTGTGAGGAACGGTATAATGTTTTCTAGGGAGCTAATACATACGAAGGCAAATTAAGTTACTATGAAAATAGAGTTTTATTTAAAGAAAAAATGATTTATTTGTCACAGACACACGTGCATGCAAACAGATCAGGTAACTTAAAAAAAAAAATGTAATCAACACAGATTTATACATAGGCACATAGAACATAAATAATCGGCAGCTGCACTGTGACAAGAAGGCTTCCACTCACCGTGATGTGATATGCGGGACCCAGAGCCTAGCGCTGATAAATCAAGCCAGGATTTTTACAAATTATACTAAACAAGTAACAAAGTACATCAGACTGATTTGGTTTTAAACAGTTTTTAGCTTTTTCTTCCTTTGCGTAGAGCCGTGTATGTGCTTTTATGGATCATCAACAAGACTAAATTGAATATAACATAACGCCTTGTTTCCTCGAAGTGTCAGGCAGAGGTATACCTTGTAGTACACCCACATTTCGCAAACTAAATTGAATACATTATAGTATATTTTGTTTAAAGAAAAGTAAAAGATTTTCACTGCACTAAGTATTTATTTATAATTTAAAAAAAAACGCATAGTATGAAGTCTCATTCTTTTTTGCACGATTGTCGTTATCAAGTTTCAATTTAGCCATTCTTTTACTTAAGAGCGTTCATTCGGCGTGGGCTGGCAACGTCGCATTTCAAGTGGTTTTTCGTGATTTCCTTACTATGTTTAAATCAAAGTATATAGTATTTTTTTTCAGCCAAGTACTAGATCGATTATATTTATCAGTTTGTATGCTATTCTTAACAGTTATTTTGGTATTTACTGATATAAAAATTCGACATACCGTAAATTATTTTCTATTTGCATTACTTAATATGATTTTTTTATTTTATTTTAGAGTAAATGTTAAAAATACCAACGATCTAGTATAACTTCTCCCGCTCTTCGTGTCAGACTTTTACTGACTAAAACCCACCCGTATTCCTTCAGTTGCCTGTGTGCCAGGGGCCACAGTATATTTTTCGAACAACCCGCACCCGGGGCAGGCATCGGCCCTTACGGACCCTACAAGATGGCGCGTGGAACACAACGCGCCGTCGACCCGGGCTGGGAGCTAACCACGATACGGTACGATCTAGTGCTTACCTGAAAATAATAGTACTTTGATTTATATTTAATGAAATAACAACGAAAACCACTATAAATGCGACGATGCCAGCCCGCGCGGGATGGACGTTCTTAAATAGAAAGTGTGATTTTGTACTACTACTATTATGCAGTTTTTTTTCTCTCTTTCGCCAAGCGATTGTCCAAACCGCGCCTCACTTGTCCACAGGGAAGATGATAATCAACGAATACGCGAGGAAGCACAATCTCAACATCTTCGATGGTCTAGAGCTGAGGAACTCGACACGCCAGTACGGACTTTAATAGTAATAAAATAGTTTTTACCCAAACACAGTAACAGTGCTAAACACACTGTCAGGTTTTACAGGTCTGTGGCAAACTTGGTTCTTGTTTATCTGTATTTTTTTACATATTGTTCAATGGTGTTTCGATTTAGTTTGAATAAGTTCATCGTAATGATTGAAGTTGTATCCATTTTGTCAAAATTTAAACTATGGATCGATCTCTATTTTATTTAGTTTTGCTTCCTTTGAATTTTAACATTGCTGAGGAAGACTGAGAACGATATTTCCTATTGTTTTGATTTTAAAACTGTTATTATTAATTATCATTTAGTTTACTTTTAACAAGAAACGAGTTTGTCATTTACAAAACTAATAACGAATATCGTCACTCACGTTGTAGAAATAAATGTCACAGTCACACAACGCCCGTTGGCACACTTCTACAATACTTTATACGCCTATTACACTTACTACAATTCATTCGGTTGGGTATTCAAACGAATGTTTAAAGAAGCGACAATATTTTGATAAAGGTCTATACCAATTTTATTTTTTCAAAAAATAAATCCAAATTTTTGCCATCATTTCAGTAGCATTAAATGGGGTCTCATAAGTTGTACTGGATAAAACCTTTTTTAAAATAGAAGTTTTTGGGAATTACGTTTTTTTGATCTAAATATCTCAATACAAACTAAATAATTTAAGATAAATAAGTGTAACTAATGACTTTCGCAGCGGTTACGAAGATGCGCAGGCGGCTATTATGTTTGTCGTTGAGATACAACTTACGTTGCTTTGCTAAGGTCACATTCCTATCCAACAATAGTAGCTTATCTATATTAGTATACTAACAGCTTTGGTCATACGTGGCAACATTACGCATGACGATAGATGAATTTTGTTTATGACATGAAAACAACAATGCAATGTTATTTTCATGTAGTTTTGGAAAAGCCATCGAGAACTGAAAGTAAGTTGACGTGTTTTAAAATAATAAATAAAAACTAATACGTTATTTAAAGCTGATGAACATAATGATGTGTCTATTCTCAATTTAGTTACTATCAGTGCACACCCCATAGTATTGGATCAATTTAAACACCTTAATTATATCGTCGTTTCAATACACTCCGCTAACAACTAAACATCACTTACGACACAAATAGGCACAGCCTAACAGATACACTAAATTTACAATTTTACAACACGACCTGACGACACTAATGTCATCTTACGACGTCCGATCTATAACGTCGTATGTTTAGATATGACTTTATTCCTTTTATACATTCTCTTATTCACGATAGTGGTGTAATATTCCGAAATAGGTAGCGAATATAACTGGTTTACGAATAAAATATGGAGTGTTTGTTATTATTTTGGTGAAGTTTCGGCTTAAATAATTATTTCTAGCTACATAGAGCTCAGGTTATAAAACAAAGGCGGATAGACCGCGTGGCACCAAGAGTGAAGCCAAAAAACCAATTACTGATTCAAAACTCGAGTTAGTAAGCCACGCTTTAGTAATTGGTTTTTTGGCCTCACTCTTGGTGTTCCGCGCGGTCTATCTGCCTATTTTATAATCTGAGACATAGAGTATCTAAATAACAACACATTAGACCACGCCTTTACTTAATTAAGGTTCAGGCAGATATGCACAGTCACCAAAAGAGAAAAGTAACCAGGTTCGTCGGATATAGTTGAAGTTCAGTAAGAAACCGATGGATGTTTTAGAATAAAAAATAATTCAATTAATAGAAAACGAACAGTTCATTTATCGAATTTTTATTTACATATTTGTATAGATATTTTTATTATTTTAAAACTACCGGTCTTAAAATAATAATATGTATAAGTATATGTATAAAAAAGAAAATAATCAGTCATCAAAAACTTCGTACGCATCATCATAAACGGGACAAGGCTGGCAGCATTGCCACGTCGTCGTATGGCAATGCTGATTCTTTATAAAATTAAATTTCTTTCGAAAACATCCATGGGTTTCTTACTAAACTTCACCTATATTCGGCGACCCTGGTGTACCTTTATCTCTTTTGGTGACTGTACCTTTGGTGTAGTATAGAAAATGAATGTTGGGTTCTGTTTTTAATCTTTTTCACGCGAAATTATTTGATTACAGTATTCGCTGAAAATAATAACCACCAAAGAATTCCTAGAGCCATCAAATTGTCTATTTATTATTTTATTATTAATTAAGTTAGACAAGATCAAAATTGGACTAGTGTTAATTTAACACCTTAATTACATTTAACAAATCATGATTTTAACAATTATATGAATCCTCAGAAGATTTTTGTACTTATATAAAAATTAAATATCGTTTTAAGGAGAGTGCGCTAAGGGAGCCCCCGAAATTAATTAATTTAATTTAATTTTTATTCAATTCGATGATGATTTAGATTACGGTCGCGAATATTTTTTTTTTCAACATACAACTTAACACTGGCTTGGAGATTCCAAAAAACGTAAGAAAATTTGGATTTCGCGGGGTACCCTGGTGCTTTCCCCTTAATAGATTTAAATATTTTAAAAGGCATTACTTAAAACTATTTTATTAGTAAACCAAGGTATTCCATAATATTGTAAGTTCTATTAAGTACAAGACTAATCAAAAACACATGTATTTCGAAATTGCGACGATCATATTTCCAGTGTGCTTTCCATTAATGTTTTTCTTCATAAATAGCATAGATATATTTAATATTATCATAGCAAAAGCGCAATGGAAAGTTGACCGTCGGATTTTCGTAACAGAATCACAGAACAATACTTAGGTTAGGAACACATTTACGAACGAAACTGAATTTGCAATATATCTTGCACGATAATTTAAAATGGTTGCTGCATTTATAGGGTACATACTTACCTTCTGTATAGGTTGTCTCCAAAAGGGACAATGACTGGTTGCATTCGTTCACATAATCGAATTTAGAATAGTTTTCAAAATTGAATAAGTATGCGGCAAAAATAAGTCCTTACATATGATACGTATAATTGTACGGAAAACCTACAATGCGAGGTCAGCTAAAACGGGAAATGTATGGCTTGATAAGCCGCCGAGTGTAAGTACGTTTAAATAAATATAAAACATATTATTATTACATGCTTTTGAGATTTAAAAAGCATCAATTCAATCGTTCAAGCATCAATTTTCTTCAAAAGCTTTTTTTTTCATTATTATAGGCTAACCATTATTATTGTAGGCTGATAATGATGAACCATTTTATTGTTACAATCTGAAGTAAGGTTACAAAATATAATTGCCCACTAACGGCACTGCAAGGGATTTTTATGCGACGAATAGGAATATAACTTAAATGTAAGACAATAAAATTCAAATTTAAATGATGATGCCTAAGGACGTCGTGGCATCGTTGCCGTTCAAATTTAAATTTTAGTGTCATACTACTGACATACATTAAGTTTTATTTCTATTCGTTGCTTAAAAATCCCTTGCCGTACCGTGCCGAAAGTGGGCGCTTGCTCTAAGTCAGCTTTTGTGAGAAAACAGTAGTTTCGCCTCCATTTTTTTTTAAATATCTATGCCGAAAATCCAATATTACTTACCTACTTGCAACAGTATCTACACACTTAACTAATCAAAACCCGAATAAATAGCTTCTTAAACTGCCTACTAGTTTCAAAATTATCTTATTCATTTCCATGCCATATATTAATGACATTAGCTAATTTTCGAAATTGATCCGTTCTGTAAATCTTGAAAATTGTCTGTGGTTAGGTTTTTCAACGATGATTTATCGTCCATTTGATTGATATAGCTGCATTTGCGATTGCAGTTAGATAATTTAAGACTACAACTAAATCGACTGTTGTTAAACCTAAATTAAGTACAATCTAGTGTTTTTTTTTTACGTTCCCCGCTATCTGGACACTGTAATTTAGATTGAATAGTCCCCTTAGGTTAGAAACAGCTTAAAATGTCTTGAAATCCAAAAGACTTAACTTGTAGTTACGGCAAAAACAAAGTACTAGGTTTTGACAAATTACAGGATGTCTTATGGGCTCAATTTGTTATCCAAACACAAACAATCGGTTTATATTAACAAAATAGTCATATAAAAATAAGTGACTTTAATTTGAATGAATAAGTTAGACCAACATTAAACCAGCACCCTAATAATAGTGTAACACTCTGTCAATCACAACTCAAAAGATTAAGAAGAAAATTGTCTCTCCATTGATTCCTACTCGTAAGTATGTTAGAAAAGATGTCTGCTTGATAACGTTCGGAAGACGGTGACACAAAATTAAAATACATAATATACAAAGACACCGACTTCCTAAATTAAAATTAGTTTTCACTTTGTAGTGTTTTTCGGAAGTCGATTGTTTTTTTTTTTCGGACAAAGTTTTTATTTTTCACTTTGTGGTATATTATATAGTACCTACCCCACACCAATTCAAAATTTCATCATATTTGGGATATTCTCAAAGTCAAACAAATCAAAACAATGCATATTTATGCGATAACAGCAATCGCGGTTGATTTGTTAACATTTTTGGAGGAATTCCGATGTCTGTCCCCGAAACTCAGCATCAGATCCATATGAAATTTAAATGGGACCATTTCGGAATAAACCCCTTCCGAAAAAAAAACAAATGACGGAGTTATCCCGAACTTTCATAAAAAATATAAACATACCTTTTCCTTTTTGAAGTCGGTTAAAAATGCGATGAATGCAGGTGTTACATTGTTATATCGAAAGACATTTGTGTGTTGTGCAATTAGTGTGTGGATTTTTAAACCTTTTAGAGGAAAAATCATAAAAGTAATCACAATACAGCGTACATTCTAATACTGAACTAATACTGGCGACATTCGCAAGAGTTTTACGACGCAGATTCTCAGAAAGGCATTGCTGTGCGCCTGCACACAATTATTGTTACATTTTGACGTCTTTATCGCGATTGGACGCCCGGCAACGTGCACAAATTGCACAATTACTTTTTCATTTTCATAGTGAAGAAAATTGTTGAACAAATTGTTGTTAGGCGTTTTTAATTTGTTGTTAATGGGAGAGAATCGGTTAGCAATTTTAAATAGCTCGATTTTCTTACGGTTATTATTGTAGAGTTTTGTTTAATGGCCAAAAACAACAACAACAAGATTGACGTAAGTTATTGCTTTTTTTTTTCTAAACGAAAAACCGTTGTCTCTATACAATTCGATTTATTGTAAAATATAATTCGTCATTCTGCAAAAACAAAACGAAATTACTTCATTTGTCACAATAACTGAAATAACATATGGAAAATAATAATTGATAGCAGTGACACAATAGTGTTATTATTTATACAAAAAAAAAACGTTAATAATGACACTGAGAAACCTTCCAATTAACAATTATTATTTTATAATAGAAATTGATATGAAAAACTATGTTCGCCTTTACAATTCCGCTATTGTTTTACTTGAATAAAATTGTAATTAACAACAATGGATGTGTTCAATTGAATGATTAAAATAGACTTTATTTTTTAATTAGTTGGGGCCACAAAACTTGTATCAATTTTATTATGCGGAATTTAATAGTTATTAATACGCACGAGTCGATCGAAGTATACGCTACGCTTTCCGAGGTCAGTCCGTGGATGGGTGACCTCCATTACATATGGAGATCCCTCCGTGCTTCCGAAAGTACGTAAGCTGTTGGTCCCGGCTGTCATTTGTGGATCTTTGTCAACCGTTATGGGTAATCAGAAACCCGAAAAAGTGACAACCAGTCTTACCAAGGAGTATGGTATTGTTAGACTGGAAGCCGACCCCAACATGTTTGAGAAAAAGCCAGGCAGATGACGATATCCTTTGGTAAGACTGATTGGTCGGCCTTTCGGGCTTCTGACGACCGGTAACGATTGTCAAAGATCCACGAATGACAGCTGGGAAAACGGATTAACGTGCTTTCCGAGGCACGGAGGTTGTAAATATGGTCACCCTTCCACGGGTCAACCACGACACGCGTAGCTTAACGTGATCGATCGACCCGTGGGGGTTGTTTTTACTTAGCCACAAGCCCCTAAAATTCGTATAATTACGGAACATTAAAAGATGTATATAAAACAAAAAAGGGACTTTTAGCTGTATATACATTTTGTGGTAATGTCAAGTCTTCCTAAAAGTCCTGCTGAATTCATGGTTACAGTTTGCTCACTGGTTAAAAACTTATCCTGTATACTCAGTGCATTCTTATTTACGAGTACCTATGTATAATAAACCACTCTTTCAGAATGTTTCAACTTTGTTCGCTGTTTAGTAGTAATTTTTCTCCGCTCTATACATCGATATGTCGCCGCTATTTTTGTGGCCGTCTCCGTTCTCATTTCCGCTCCTTAGTGATGTGTCTAATAAGAATGTTCGATAGGCTGTCATTCTATCAATAACTAACAATAGCAAGCGGTAACCGAAACGTTACTTGCGGTTACCAATACCATTACGATATAATTTATTGCTTTGGTTATCTGTATTTTATGCTACCAACGCGCAATATAGCGGAATTTAAGAAAACACTTGTATATGTAATTATTTTTGGTTACTATGTCACACAGTAAAGTCAACATGTAATTCAGCAACCATGTCATTAATTATCAAATGATTCACGATTTCGTAACGTATTCAATGTAATCATCACATTACTATCACCATACATTGTGCTACATTGCAACTTCAGTTTCGTCTTACATGCTACACGTTCCACACACACTAGTGACGCGACAAAATTGTTGCACACGATAAAGTGGTTAAGTCAGAATCAGCTGTATTAAACACGGTCTAACCAGTCGTGATTTCAACTTTACAGTGACCGGACGAAGGTGGCGAAATTCGAAATATAACCTGTGACATTCCAATTCCAAAATTCGAATTTAACGGCCATCATAGTGCTGTGTTAGTGTTGAGTGTCGATACCATTTTTATTTAGAATTATTTTCTTTTTTCGTAGGAAAATGCTGGAAATTAATAATATAAGTGGTGTACTATCGTCGTCCATGAAGTTATTTTGCGAATGATACTTTGTTTTACAAGTGCCGTGTTTTGTGTGGACGCTTGCTGTGCGATGCTGTATTGCGAACAACAACGGACCTTATTGTGGCTACCTACGGAGTTTCGGTGAGTTGATTTCTTGAACTTATTGTTGTTAGCAATTCAATAGACATGTCAGAACTCAACAATTTCAATTATTTTTAAGTGTCTATTGAGTTGTATATTTATTTAAAAATTCACAAACGCTTTTGTATTGTCTGCAAATGTTTTTTATACCTTTTATGATACGAAATAGCTATATTGTCACATCAAGATATTTCCCTTGACGCGCATAAAGATCAAGAAGAAACAACTTGAAAGCGTTTGTGTATTTCAATCTGTTTGCACCAAGTAGTTGTTTAGTGCTCATATTCATAAGTAGCACTTTATGTTAAAACTTACACATAAAATAAAATTATTTTTCTGGAATAAGACTATCTGCGATGCGATGGAAGTATTTTATAGCATTTACGGACCGGAGGAATGTATGCGATTACCGCCTTTATTTCACGTTATGATGATGATCGTTATAACTTGTTAGCTTAAATTGTAACTACGAAGTTTTACTACTACACCATAAAATTACTTGTTAGTTGTTACCTGAAAGTTGTCTCAGTTTTTATAGGTACGAGGTGATATATAATTAACTACAATAATATAATAACCTTAATTCGTTTTTGCATAGTTTTATGCACATATAATAATAAAACAAAGCACTAATTAAGAGCTTAAACATCTATAAAATATTTTAAGATTTCGTTTACGCAACCAAATAGGGGGTTTGGTGCGATATCGATACTTCACTCATTCTGTACTGTTTTGTGCAACACAGCACTATTTATTTCTCCATTCTCAATTTATTGAGGGAAATCACGGTGTTTCCCACTGGAAACACTGTGATTTACCACTGTATTTATTAGATTCGAAATTGTTAAGGGTTCAATTGGCAATAGGTTCCTAAGTCAAATGGGCCATTCTTGTCAAAGTTGGATCTTGGAGCGAGTTGGAGTTAATTGGTGGTAACGTTTATAAAAGCGAATATCGCTGATTATTTTTAGTTACTTATTCTTAACTTCAAGAGATGGCTGGCTGGCTTAGAAAGTCAATGGAGATTGGCTCTTATTACTTGTTGTATCAATAGCTTAACCGACGTAACTACACAATAAGTCTAAGGCCCGTATTACACAGAACGTCACTCAATACTCAAGCATTACTTAAATCTAGATTCAAGCCATTTGATTGGTTGAAACTAGTTTTAAGCAATGCTTGAGTATTGAGTGACGTTCTGTAATACGGGATTAAGAGAGTTTCTCGCCCATTCTTCCCCATACGAAACTACCTTTTGGAAGCGGCATCTAGAATCTGTTCTATTTTCTTGTAAATGTTGCCGTTCAAAAGTGCCTTTTAATGGCCAACTTGAAGTAGAAGATTTGATTCTTGGCTTGTATTCAATACAAGGCGCTTAATACGAATGTTGTTTAAGAGTTTTTTCAGTCTCACTGATGATTTTGTATCCAAATTTACTGTATTCTATATAGGCACAAGTCTTTTTCTTCCATACTTCTGTATTATTTACTCATCATCTCGGTATGGATACCGAGGTGACGAGATGTGAAAGAAGATATGGTTAGAAAGCCGGTGTATGGCTTCTTTCACACAATCCATATACCGTTTCTTTCGTTTGCCCCCACTCTTATACCCATAGTTATTAGCATCAATAGGTCGCTACGAGTCTACGACTACAAAATATGAGCTACAGTTAGCGGACGACAAATCACCGAATACACCGTTTTATCTCGTGTTAGACAAGATTATCAAGCGAACGTCCAACAAATTGAGAAATTAGAAATGTTAATTAAACTTTTTGTTGACATTTACATAACCATACATTCGTTGTATAAAACATCGTTAAAGAGAAAAAAAAAACAACTAAAAATCAATATAAAAGCTATTTATTTATGGAATATCGTAGGCAAGAAATAATTAAAGTCGTAACAAACGTGAAACAAATTAAGATATTACTGATATTAATTAAAATTTTAATGACCCAACATACAATATTTTCTAAGAAAGACCATAATTTATTAATGAAATATCGCAGTTATAGAGAATATCACTCTTCCGACGCCATTGCAGACTAACCCACCAACCGCTTTACACTTTTATAATCTACAATTACGGATTGTAAAAATGTAAAATGGAATTCCTTAATGGCGAATGCTGTAAAAGGGCCCAAGTCTGTAATGAGTTGCGTGTAAGCAAAATTTGTATTTATTTTCCTATACCAAGAAACAACAATAAAGTTTTGCAATTATGTTATAGGAGCAATGTTCTGTACTTGTTAGCGTGGTTAGTTGCCGCCAATAAAAGGCAGGCGGTCTGTGGTACCGGTATATTAATTGTTTTATTCAGTAGCTGTAGGACTAAGTTGATAAAAGGCATATGTATATATCTTTAATCGCTAGTATTTATTTCAAGTCTTATCTCAATATGGAAATGTGAAAATCTGTTATTATTTCCTGACGTGGGGTTAGTCTTGCAAAAATGGGAAACTTTCATAGTTTCACTAGAGGGCGCCTCAAGTTTAAGCGCCCTCTAGTGAAATTATGAAAGTTTCCCGTTTCCCCCGTGATTTATCGATAGTTCAGTTTAGAAATCTGGGTGGCCAAACAAGACGCACTGCTGACCAAACAATTATCACAGAAAACACTTAAAACTTTTCATTTTGTCGTAAAAACCCTATTAACTTCCTCTTCTTTTGTAATAAGTAACATAATAAAACACGCACAAAAAACAACTATCTAAACACACAACCAGTCAGTAAAGCGCGAAAAAACATATAAAAAACGAAGAAAGTTCGTTTTCAATTACGTTTCGTCGGTCGTAAATGTTTCGAACTACGCATCAACCAATAGAAACGCGCCCAGCAACTTTGCAGCAGATTATAATTCCTGTTGGTTGGTTGTTTAACCACAGAACAGATTACCCGTATCCCCTATGCGTTAGAAATGTTATAGGAATATTGCTGACACTTTTTGTAGACTGCGGTAGGTCTATGTTACAATATTGCATCGAAAATGTGTCGTGTGAAAATGTTTGGAAATCGCTGTGACTGACGGTACTTGAAACACTCTTGTCTGTAAAGTTAAATGTTCTTCACGTTCAGAATTGAAACTAGATTGGTTGGAAATTTATTCTGATTAGAATCTTACCGGACTCTAATTCATTTCTTACTCTATCGTGGGCTTATATTATAGGAGCTACTTTGTAAGAATTGGTGTGTTGAAGAGATTTCTGTACAAATAAGCATTATACCTTTGTGCGTATTTTTCTGTTCCTTTCTTCTTGTATGTATATATGTGTGTGCATAAAAGATTAAATAAATAAATAAATAAAACCTATTATAAATTTCTCAAATGAATTCAAATGATATATGAATACTAGCTTTTTCCCGCGGCTCCGCCCGCGTAGATGTCGTTTATCGCGTAAATAGCCTATTCTAGGTTATATCTCTGCCAAATTTCATGACGATCGGTTCAGCGGTTTAGGCGTAAAAACGTAACAGACAGACAGAGTTACTTTTCGCATTTATAATATCATTAGGGTTTATGTGATCGTAACAACCTCCAAATCAATGACACATTACGATTTTAATAATCGAATAGATAACTTTGGTAGAGCTCATTAGACTCGTAGTAATAAATACTATATCCAACAGTGGACGTCTTTCGGCTGAAATGAAGCTGATGATGAATAAACACTTACTTTTTTTTGGTTAAAAAACTTGAAGGCAAGGCAATCTAAAATTAATTCCAACCTCTAAAGGGGACTTCTACTAAAAACTGAACGCGATCAGCACATCATAAACCGCGTTCAAGAGCTGTCAGTGTGAATATTCCACAACAGTGACGACATTGTCATTTCTTGAAGCGCTGATCGCGTTCAGTTTCATTAAAATAATGAAATTCGCCCTAAATCTGTTTACAACGCTACAGAAATTACCATTACAAATTACTGGAAACATACGCATTCGAACAAGAACGACTACCATACATTACTTACACAGTAATTAATCGAGTAATTTATAACAATTTATATGCGTATTTCGATAGTGGACACATATGCGACTTCTGACATTTTAGTCTGACCCCTTCGACACGTGTATACGAACTTATCAATGCACTTAATAACATATTAATAATCTGACGTTTTTAATGCGTGGCCTTTGATAAACTGTCTTACATAGACTACATAGTTAACTTTCTGTAGTGGAGTATATTTCCAATAATATGGTCTGGACGTGTTTGTAATTTAGACAAATTACTGGATGCGTATTTAAAACATCGCCCTGTTTCTGGAAATCCTTTGAAGATGAAACAGATGGAACGAATATCTAGATTCGTTTAGTGTGTTTAGTGATTTTTGGTGCAAACGGACCTTAAACTTGATCACAAAGAACGGTGGGAAAAGAGTTTATAAGGGGGAAAACGGTATGTTGCACCGGCCATGTTTTGTCTCCGCATTACTCAAAGGTTCTAAGATAATGACTGAGGATAATGATGCTTTTGAACAGTATTTTTTAGTTCCGCATAAGATTTTAACGTGTTGTTCAAGATTCAAGAAGTCAAAAATATGACTCATATTTCGATAAAAAGTTAGATTATTTCATAAGATTCTTGAGTGGAAACTGCCATCATCTTTGGATTATAGTTCAGTCTGCACCATTATCATCATCATCATCTGCCTAGCCTTTTCCCAACTATGTTGGGGTCGGCTTCCAGTCTGCACCATTATGCAGTAGACTAACTTGTTGTCTTACCTGATTAGGTATAAATTTACTATAATTTGCGATTAAACGATATTACTTTATTTCTTCACGAACTTGGACGAACGATATCTTCATTCTCATCTTATAGCCCTGGAATTATTCCTCCTATCCTCTCTGGGAGTATCCGTATACCGGGAACTATTCCCGGTTCCTAGCAGCCATAATCCAGGTTACCGTGACTTTGGTGATTTTGGTTGCTCTTTTTTCTCCTCGGTTTACTAACCTACTGTAATATTTTTATGAAAAGAAGCGACGCGCGATTTTCTTGTGGTTACTAAGTGTGTTGTGTGTGTAACAAACACGCTGTGAATTCGTGTGTAAGCGTAGGAGCTCTCGGTACCGTCCGAGAAAATGGTGAAGTCGAAAGTGTGAGTGTGTGTAATGTGCTGACGCTACTTGTCTTCACGCACACTTTCACAGCGTGTTGGTAGTTGCACACTGAGTTACCACAAGTAAAGAGAGCGTCGCTTAGCTTAAAAAAGCTGCACTCGTGTTACAGTATTTTTAAATCTACAAAAATACTGTAGCAGGAGCGCAGTTTTTTGTAGTATCATCTTCATCATTAAAAAGTAACGTCAAAAAAAAATCCAAGTGGAAACATGGCTCGTCTGGTCCTCTCATTAAACTGTCATCCACATGTCAGTCGGCTAATACACTACTTATCGCGATTCTTTCACTTCTGTAATGGTAATTATGACCCACTAGATTTATATCATATAATCGTACATACACTAGTGTTGTCCATACTAATAATAAGGCTGAAGAGTTAGTTTGTTTGTATGAACGTTTGTGTCTAGAACCAGCAGTCGGATTTGAAAAATGATTTTTGCATACATATAATAGCCCAATCCTTGAGGAAGGCTATAAGCTATTTAACATCGAGCTACAGCCCTTAGAAGCCGAGCAAAAAGATAAAAACGAAGTAATAGCGCGAGAAGGCGTTCGACGCGACAGGGTAGGTGGGTCACGCAGACGAAGACGCGGGCAGAACCTAGTCTGTAATATAATAGTTATAATTACGAGAACCGGTCAGTCTCCGCGTGTAACTTGGAAGACGTGTATTATTACATAATTATTGTTTTTAGCGCTAATCATTTTGACGCTTCGTTGATGAGTGCTGTCAATGGAGTTAAACGTTTCTTCAATGTACGTAGTAATTTGGTAAATTTTAGTTTGGCTCTCTATTAGGCGGCCCACGTTATCGTCGTCGTTCATGCAAAATTACATGATCGTTATAGTCTGTTGAAAAAGTGTCTTAGAAAAGTGTAAACAGAATAATAACACTGCTGGGACACAGGCCTCTTCTCTGTGGGAGGGAGTGGGTCGTGGTCCAACACGCGAGGCCAGTTCGGGTTGGTAGATGTCAGTGTCCTTCACCAAAAGCAGTGATGTTGATATTAAATACAGGATAAATTAACCAGTGCGCAAACTATAACCATGAATTCAGCATATTATTCTAGACCCCATATCATATAAATTTTTTGTCTGTTATACAAAAATAATCTACGGTATAGAATATGCTGAATTTCGTGGTTACAGTTTGTGCACTGTATGCAAAGTAAATTTTTAACCGACACGACCTACAACTTGTAAGTCGGGGCCGGTACCACTGTGCCACTACTGCTCCAGCGTGTGCCACGCCGTGTCCTCCCGAGGGTAGTCTTGTCCTAAACTATCCCAGTCAAGTTCTAAGCTAACCAAATGTTTGTACAGACGCCAGCAGGTCAACCTACCCGAAACTGTCAAATTTTCCCAATTGAACATGAACCTTATGCTTACGGCATAAAGTTGAAAATCTATCAAATAAATTTGACAGATTAAAGTGGCTTGATGTGCTGGCGTCTGTACTATTAAAGCCGTAAACACAATGCACTACAACCGCATTATTTGGGCTTCCACTATTGTCTATTTCATATTATTTTTCTTCCTTCATCTCTCTTTACTATGTATTTATTGCTTTCCAGCAGATTTGCTTTATGTTTCACATACGAGTAGTTCATCCATATTTCGTAAAGCACTATGTACTGTATCTGTTTAATCGATATGTAAACACTGTATCATAGACACAAGAGGAGGCGACTGCTGTCACTAATGTCATCTGTCAGTCACGAATAATGGTGGGAAACAGATAAAGTGAGGCAGGTCGGCACTGTAGCGCTTGGTGTGGTAGTGAGTCAGTGGAGTGATATAATATACATAATATTTTAATACTAACAAAAACTAGCAATTTACGCCGACGGAGGAGTACGAAAGGTACAGTTAACGTTTATTAGGGAAAAGGAGTGCAAAAGCTAATCTATAGGTACAAAAGCGAAAGGTCACACGAAATCTACGAAGATAAAATTTAGCACTGAGGTAGAATATGAGTAGGATACTAAGAACTTAATATTAAGAACGGATTTTACAGTTAACCCCCGTAAAGTAGGGGCTGGAAGGTTGTATTAAAAATGACGCGGGCGAAAGTGTGGGCAGCAACTCGTAATTTTTTTTATTTTAAAGCATTAGAAATACATCAAATTAATAAAAAACATGGGCGACCACTAGTCAACTTAAATACGGAATCAACAGAATTCTACACTCCTCTTTTACAATCTTTATTACCGTTTATAAAACAACATAAAACATAAACGAGTTGCTGGTATCTTATACGATAGTATGCATATCTTGAGTTTAACGCGAAATACCTTAATGTAGGAAATATTATTGTTTCTTGAAGTCTACGTTTATTCTCGTTTGTTGTTCTGGGGTTGCCACATACATAGTCACTTTTACATTTCATATACACTACATCACCTAAAAACGTATTGACCTTCTAATTATGGATATAGGAGATTGCGAGCGCCATCCAAGTTGGTCGCAGTTACTTGGATATTTAGTATTTTTGCACTCCAAAATAAAATAAAAAACGAGGTTCACTACTTTTAGTGAATCTCATTTTTATTTTGTTTCAGTCATCTATCTACATAAATAAAAAGAAAAGTCCTGAATTACTGACTGACTCATCAACGCCCAGCTCAAACCATTGGACCTAGAAAGCTGAAATTTTGCACAGAGGTTCCCTTTATAACATAAACAAGGAATAAGGAAGGATTTTTCGAAAATCATCCCCTAAGGGAGTTTAATAGGGGATGAAAGGTCACCGCGGGCGAAGCCGCTGGCAAAAGCTAGTAGTACATATTAGAGTGTTCAAACATATTTTTAGGAGCATAAAATGGGAGGTATTAGAGGTTTGATTTAATATATGATGACGATGACGATGACGAAAATTTATTTTAACATTTTAAAGTGAAAATGTTAAAATAAATTTTCGTCATCTGCACCCTAATTGCGTAACTCACGATCAATCATAATCTGTTTCGTTTTGAAACAGAATTACTAAAGAGCTGCCATACCATTGAGTCTTCGTTAAATAACTGCAATAATCATTTTGCTTCAGTAGGGAAACACCTCGTCGATAAAATACTTCTTAAAACATCAGAGACACAAGAATCAATAGTACATAAATACCAGCCGCATAACACGGTAGAACACACGTTTTTTCTACTGACCCTCATGAAATTAAGAATATTATCAATCAGCTCAAGGATGACAGCTCTCCAGGCCCGGACTCACTTACTGTTCCTCTGATCAAGAAAACCCTCGACTCCATAGCTGTACCGCTAACGCATATTTTCAACCTTAGCTTAGAGACAGGCACTTTCCCTGAATGCTGGAAAGTAGCGGCCGTAACCCCAATTTACAAAAGCGGAGCCAAAAAGAATCCAGAAAATTATAGGCCTATTGCTCTGCTTAACACCTTGTCTAAGGTACTGGAAAAGGTCGTTAACACTCGTCTAGTTAACTTTCTAGAAAAGTATCGACTGGTCTCAGACAGACAGTTCGGGTTTCGTAGGGGTAAGTCCACCGAGGATGCCGTAACACTGCTGGTTAATGAAATAGCGTCTCACACGGATAGCAGAGATAACTGCATTGAGGTCTTTCTGGACCTGGCAAAGGCGTTCGATGCGGTGTCGGTGGATTTACTCCTGAGAAAACTGGAGACACTAGCAATCCGAGGAGTATCTTACGACTGGTTCAAAAGCTACCTCACAAACCGCGCGCAATATATAAAAATAGATATCCATTCTAGCCAACAGCTTCCTATTAGTTATGGAGTCCCTCAGGGCAGTATTCTGGGTCCCACGCTTTTCACGCTTTACATAAACGACATCTCTAAATAATAACCTACGCGGATGACACAGTGATTCTATTTCATGACAAGTCGTGGGACCTCGTGTTCAGTCGCGCAGGGAGGGGTATGTCTATTGTTACAGAGGCACTCGATAATAACTTACTCTCACTTAACACTGAAAAAACGGAATACATCGCCTTCTCGAAAACCTCATCCTCTACTCCTTCTAACGACCTCCAACTGACAATACACTCCTGCCCTTCCTTGTCAGACCCAATACCTGCAAATTGCACATGCCGCCCGATTGAACGCACCTCGATGGTAAAATACTTGGGTGTCACTATAGACTCAAGGCTTTCTTTCTGGCCACACATCGCCGCTTTGGCTGGCAGGACAAGGAAACTAATTTACATAATGAATTCGGGATTGCCTGCCCCCAAGTCTCTTAAGAAAGGTATATTTAGCTATCTGTCAGCCCATAGTACAGTACTGCGTCTCTATATGGGGAAGTGCCGGGAAAAGCCACATGATCTACGTTGAGAGAGCCCAGAGAGCACTCCTGAAAGTTACATTTAGGAAACCATTCCGATTCTCAACTGACAAGCTCTATAGAGAGATCCAAGTCCTCCGCGTGAGGCAACTTTTTATCGTCACTGCAATCGTCCGCACTCACAAGACCCTCCCCAAAAGAGCTGACTATAGAGAACTCCTGACAAAGCGAGTGTTCAGAATCCCTACTCCGCCAGCAAAGTCCCTTTTTGCCAGACGGAGCCCAGCTTACTCTGACCTACACACATTCAACAAGGTCTGCAAAGTACTTGACATCAAACACCTGCTTACCACTCACCTAAAAACTGCCCTGAAGAAATGGCGTCTGGAGCTATCTTATTCCGAAACCGAATCTTTTCTCTAACATTTGCCGACAAGACAAAGTGCCAGCAAACAACTCTCTTCACCCTCACAGTCACTCACTCAAACAAACATACACAAACACACACACACACACACAACATGATACGGTTTACTGAACTAGCCCTGTAAGTCGACATATTATCTTCCGCTCACTCGCACTCTGCCCCCCAAGATACAATCCCTGCTTAGTTCGGGGGTCAACGCTGAACCACCTTTTCCTTTTTGCCAATGAAACTTTTTGTATTTTTTTTTTGTATTTTGTATAAACAGATTGCTTCATAGGTTTGAAAAATGTGTCTGCTCAACAACGTAAATAACGCAATGAATATTGTTGAACTGTCAAATTGAAACAGATTATGATTAATCGTGAGTTATGCAATTAAGGTGCTGATCTGAAACATTTGAGTTATTTTCTCACGTAGGATATTTTTTCGATTCATATTTTTCGGATTGAGATATATGTATATCACCCGTCTCTCCACAAGTCAATTGCCTGTTCTAGGATGCATATCGCAATCTTCCCCTATCATAATGGCACATCTTCCCTACCATTACAGCGACCTCCGGTCTACTTCTTGATATGCAATGACCTCTCTAGCACCATAAAACTTCAGAGGCTAGTGCAAATCTTAGGGTTCATTCGATTAATCGAGTCTGGTCAAACTGCGCTGGGGTAGGTGCATTTCTTTCATTCATTCATATTTTTGGATTGAGAAGCTTCTTCCTTATTAATGTGGAATTTGTGAAAAAACTAAAGTTTCGCTTCAATCATAATACGGTGCGAAAGTTGACGGAAAAAAACTACGGTCTTCCCACTAAATTTAGCTGCTTTAATGATTCGCCGACAACCCTAACTCTATACCATATAATTCGTATTAAAATGCACATTGCCATCTCTTATTCCGGTATCGACATTCGTTTACAATGTTGCAAGACTATCCGCCTCTCGCTCCCCCATAACAATTATCGCCTTAGCGCGAAAGTGACGGAGATAAAATTTTACGACTAGATCGTGTATAGCCGAGAGCTTAAACAATTTTCATTGCTTATTTTGCTGTGTGACTAATTTTATGCCAACAGCCGAGGAACTTAGGTATTCTGAGAAATTCTATATTACTTCTGAAGTTTTATACGTTTCATGTTACCATATGGTAATAAGTTTTCATGGACGCCTTCTGCAGTCTACTGATCAAGATGCCAGCCAGTTCTCTGCTGTAAAATTCATTAGTTTCGACGTAAAGGTGTGAAATCGTCACCATTAAATTAATTTGTTGATCATTTTCTTGTTGTTCTTGCTCAACATCAAATCATTAAAGGGTACTTAAAACTTTGTTTATCTCGTAAACAGCTACAAAGTGATGCTGGGTTATAGCCGAAGGTGTTAAAATTACGCCTCCTGGGTTGATCAGCATCATCTTAATAGTATTCCTAGTCTCTGTTATAAAATAGTAGCAGTAACTTGCTATCTTAAACTTAAATCGTGTAAAGCTATTTAATTACTTCTTATATTACTCAGTTGGTCTTGTAGGTCCACGGAATAGTGGATATTCTAATGCCATAGCTACACTATAGTTTACAACTCGTATCATTTCAATGCTCAAGCTAAAGACAGCTGTTAAATTAAGGATGTCTTACCTTTTAACTGAAAGTATTTTTCAGTACGAGTCCATCTTGAATTTATAGTTATTGTCTGTAGTACACCGTCTGTAGTACCTTTAGTTTATTATTGTGTTTGTTATTCGAAAAGTAATGTTTTGCCAAAGTATGGGTCGCGACCCACTGATGAGTCGCTAGCGTAGGTATTTGGGTGGGCCTTGAAAAATAGGACGATATCAAGTGCAGAACTACTTGTTTTATTTTTTTAATACGTCACTGAATAATAGTTTCAAGCCTTTTGGCTCTCAGTAGCTGACAACTTGTCTGTTACCTAAAATTGAAGTTGATACTAAAGCTATAATGTTAAAAAATAGGAAACAGTTGCATATTTCGCATTGAAATATACCTCCTTGTCGATGCTAATATTATAAAGTGGTAAAGTCTGTGAGGTTGTAGGGGGATCTACTGAACTGATTTTGAAAATTCTTTTACCAATAGAAAGCCATGTTATTTGTAAGTGTCATAGGCCGAAAAATGAAAAGACTTTTTCGTGGTAGTCGGATCTGCAAAGAAAGTCGGAGAAAAAAAGGTCGAACGAAAACATTTCTTACGAACGCTGCCTTAACGATGAGACGAAATACTAGCTTTTGCCAGCGGCTTCGCCTGGGTGGACGTCGGAAATTATCCCGCGGGAACGTACTACCGGGATAAAAAGTACACTATATGTTAATCCAGGTTATAAATTATCTGTGTAACAAATTTCATCCAAATCCGTTCAGTAGTTTTTGCATGAATGAGTAACAAAAATTCACCCATCCATCCTTACAAACTTTCGCATTTAAATAGAGTAGGTTCAATTGCAACCGATTTTTTTTTTCTAAATAGAATGACTGTTCCAATAGAAAAAAGGGGCATAACTATGTGAATGGAGAACTGTTCATACATACAGTTATGCCCATTTTTGTTTTCTTTGTGACAGTCAAGAAGTGTGTACCGCATTCGGAAGTTTTTGTTGGGTGCGTTGCGTACTTTAAATCATAGAAAAGATGGTCGCATTTCTGTTTCGTTTTGACACAAACAGTAACCTTTACAGGGATAGCAAATTGTTAAATGTAGGTACATCATAAGGAACTGGACCGTCCATTGGCAGTGTTTCAAACAACATGGCTAGTTTATTTCATCCGGCTGACAAGGCCCTCCCAAGGTTCCTGAGCTAGCAAGGTTATGGTTTAAGACATTTATTTTTCTCAAAAGATTACAATAATCACTTACAGAGAAAATACGATAATGAATGAACAAAATAACCGATTAGCGTTTTTAGTAGGGTAGATGTTAAAAATGTTAGTGGAGATTGTGAGTGCGCGCATACGCTGCGGCGCGAACAAAGTTTGTTTGATAAGGCCCGTGGCACAGTGCGTTTGAATAAGCGATATAAACAGATGCATTGTTTTTGGATTTCATACATAAAATGATACTTTTCGTATGGTAAGTAAGTGGGTGTAGGGTTGTGGGTTATTTAGTTTAGGGTTAGTTTTCGTAGTGTCAGTAAAATTTACAAATCTATCCATAACGTTCCATTAATGAAAGATCCTTCAAAATGTGGCGTTTCAATAGTTTCTTAAAGGTTGAAAAGCTTTTAGCCTCTTTTGTGTCTTTTGGTAACTTATTATAATTCTGGGCTCCTTCGTACAGAATGCTCTTTTTTCCGTAGTTAGTTCGAGGTGGTTTCAAACGGATATTATTGGCCTGTCTCGTATTACATTTGTGGTGGTCTATATTTTTGGTAAAAGTTATTTGTGAGTGAATGTTCTTTGTTATAATTTTTCTAATCAGGATACAGGTGTTGAAGTTGTAGCTTTGTGATAGATTCATTAGTCCAGTTTCCTTATAAATTTTTATGGTCGGTGTTAAATAATCATATCGAAATAACGTTTTAATTAGTTTATTTTGTGATCTCTGTAGTTTATTTAAGTTGCTCTTAGCTGCTGATCCCCATACTTCAATTTGGTAATCTAGATGAGGCTTGACCAAAGAATTATAGATTGTGTACCGCACATGTCTGGGCAAGCATCGGGATATGGGCCGAAGGGCACCTGATAGGGATAGTAGTTTGCTTTGATTTTTTTCAATATGTGGCTTCCATGTGAGTCCACTGTCAAGAAGTAGGCCCAGATATTTTTCTGAGTTTGTTTTTTTTAGGTTCTGAAGAGTTACAGCTCGTTCAGCTTGATATATTTTTTATTGAATGTCATTAGTGTTGTTTCCTGTCACAATGGACTTTTTGTGACAAAATCTATAGTGCGTTTCACGAAAAAATTCCCTTCGCCGTAATTTTGGCTCCCCTGTCTGTAGAGTGCCAACATAACAGGGGCCTTAGTCGGCTATTTTTATAAATTCGTCATTCCAACACGATCCCATCGTCATATTGGTAAAAGTTCGTAATCTGCTAAATTCATAATGGTCGATCAGTGATCGATCAATGGTCTCGTAATAGAATTGTGTTATAATGGCATTGTCGGATTGCCATTATTATAAAACCCGTTAGTAGAAATGATTTTCGAAAAAATACTACTAAATTTGAACATTTATTCATGTCAGAATTCATTTATATGTATATATATTTACATATTATTTTTAACATATTATTTTAGGAACTTTCAAATTACGCCTTAAGTCAGGCATTCATTTGTCATTATGTACGAGATTACCAATAAATGCCATTTCTTTCAATGGAGTGTCAGTGGCTGACCACTGGAAAGTCATAATGACGCCATTATATTAGTAAATTACCAAACTTGTCAAAATCAACAATTATGAAATCAATGATAGACCATTCTGACACTATTGTAATAGCAGACTTGAGGCCCAGGTGTTAAAACGCTGAATTTCCGTGCTACCAACATTACAGCGGCAGCGAAGGGAATTCTTTTGTAAAACGCACTCTAGTTAAGGAACTAGTAAGTCACAATGTTTCGTATTGAAGAAATTATTACTCAAGAGAGGTCATGTCGCGTATTTTAGAGCAGTTGGTTACTTTTAAGTTTTGGTCTATTTGGTCCTATGGTGAAATTTTTATTTAGCGTCAACCATCTAATGTCTGTATTAAATTCATCAAAACAGTCACACACATTAGCCTAAAATGCCCTGTATTTAATTTGCCTGCTTTTAAGCTATTCAACGATTATTTTTAACTACAACTAGGTACTACTAACTGAGGACTTAAAAGACTCCCTTACGTATATATCCTTCGCTATCGACCAAGTTATGATTTCCAATACTATCTCCAGTACTTCTTGTAGATTAAAATAGGGTACTTACAAACAAACAATTTTTATATCATTCCATTTTACGAGTACACCATCAAATTCTGGTTTATGGTATCTGACGCAAACCTTTTTAATCTGATTCAATAACTACCATAAACTAGAAACTTCTACGTCCAAGGAAACACGTAGTTTTGTCAAAGATTGTTATGTTAAATTATAGATTTTTATCTAGGAAACGAATACAGAATAGGATTTCTTTATTATGTGGGGATTGACGTAATAGTACGTCAGTAAGAAGTAAACAGCTTGGCTATTCTGTAAAGAAAGAAAGAAAAGAAAGAAAAGGTATTTATTAGACTCGCACAGTAATTTCACAAACATAACTACAACACAATACAATTAAACACATTAAAAACTAAAACATTACTACGCTACGCTAGGTCATCATCATCTGCCTAGCCTATTCCCAATTATGTTGGGGTCGGCTTCCAGTCTAACCGGATGCAGCTGAATACCAGTATTTTACATGGAGCGACTGCCTATCTGACCTCCACAACCCAGTTACTGGGTAATACGATACCGTTGGTAAGACTGGTTGTCAGACTTTCGGGCTTCTGACGACCCGTAACGACTGTCAAGGATCCACAAATGACGCCGGGACCAACGGCTTAACGTGCTTTCCGAGGCACTGAGGGGTCTTGGTATGTAAAGATGGTCACCCATCCGCGGACCAACCGCGGCAAGCGTAGCACCTGATCGATCGACCCGTGTAGCTATTGTTACTCAGCCACAAGCTCCTCGCTACGCTAGGTATTTAATAACATTAGATTTATACAAAAAAAAAGTAAAAATAAAAACAAAGTCCTGTACGAGGCCAAAAGGCCAAAAAAATCTCACTGTGAGTACTGAGGTGAAGTGACATTGATCTTAGCTGTCAATCTATCTAATGCTAGGGATTAATACAAATGACAGCTCACTTTAAGAGCGCTGTTACAAAATGAAACTGCTCAGTTGTAGGTAAATTTGACGGCGCGCGGCAGAAAATGCACGCGTGTGTGTCTAGTGAAGTACGCTACGCACACATGCAAACCGCTATGCGTCGGACGCCAGGAACAAACCAACATGAGCCTTTGCCACTTTGTATTCGAAATAAATTAAATGACTCTTTCATAGTTCGTGAAATATTTTTTGTACTGATGAATGTTATCACCTAGAATGGCGTATTTAGTGGGTATTGTAACACAAAAAGCACAGTTTGAATTTTATTTCGTGATATTTATTTATAGAACTAAATGCATTGTGATGTTGCTTCTACAGTTTCAATAGTACAGACGCCAGCAGGTCAAGCTATCCCAAACTGTCAAATTTTCCCAATTGAACATGAACTTTATTCCTTTGCGATAAAGTTGAAAACCTATCAAAGAAATTTGACAGATTGGGGTAGCTTGATGTGCTGGCTTCTGTACCTACTAGTATGAAATGTAAACGATGAGTTAAAAAAATCGGCCAAGTACAAGTTGGACTTGCACACGAATAGTTTAGTACCACGGTAATATTATACACCGATAAAATCACGTTTCATGTATTGCGGCTCCTTTCATTTTTAATTTAATTGTGTCTTAAAGCGGTCACTAATATACAACGTGTTGTTTTGCATCCTCGTCAAATTCAAGGAGGTAACTATGCTAATGATTCTCGACACGAATCAATAATAAAATAAGTAGGTATTTTTTTTCATATTTTCGGAAATCGACGTTTGGCATTTTTTTTTTCGGACACGCATGTTAAAACGCGGCCCGTGTGATACCGCACTGTAACACACAGCGATATAGTCGTGCGACACTGCCTACCGCGTACGGAAAGGGGCGATTCTGTTCTTTGAAAGTGGTGTTTTCTAAAATACTGTTAAATTTAAATAACAAAAAAAACAAGTATGTATTCATTAGTGAGCAAGTATCGTAATTTTATTTGATTATTTATGTCTTTCATAACAGCCTCCTGAAATTTGACGAGGATGCAAATCAACACGTTGTATTTAAATCAAATGTGCACATTTAAAGAATTCACCGCGATTTTAAAGTGATGCAATCCTTAAGGTGAACCTAGTCCACATCTTTTCAATACAAACTTTGGGAGTGTATTACTCCACTGTTCGCAAATGTACAGAGGCCAGAACATCAAGCTACCCCAATCTGTCAAATTTCTTTGATAGTTTTTCAACTTTATCACAAAGGAATAAGGTTCATGTTCAATTGGGAAAATTTTACAGTTTGGGATAGGTTGACCTGCTAGCGTCTGTACATAAAAAAATAAACATGGTATGGTTTTGCTTTATTATCAATATTGTCTGTACGGAAACAGGTCACTAAAATTAAAAAGCATTAAAACGTTAGGAGCCTACAAAGATTATTTTTTCTTGCTAATTTAACCTAACTTTGGGCGTGTTTAAGTAATAAAAGAAGTGTAAAATCCCCAAAACTAAGTCGGTACCGACAAAGCTCAATTATCGAAAAGTTCAATAAACTGTATTGGTAAACTTTATTTATGTGATAAAACGTTCTGTATGACCGTTTACTCCAACATGCATCTGCTTCTACTGGTGACATTGCAATACCTCCATTGTTGACTTCACCCCGTGATATTGCAGATGCCTTTTCTTTTTTGGCAGCTTCTCGCATCGTCTCTTCTGCAGTAATACGCTACATTTCAGCCACATTTGCATGAATTACTGCATCTATGGAATTTTCAACGATGACAATTCGTTTGTATAGCTATACAAGCAAATTGGCATCGTTGACAATTCCATAGCTGCAGTAAGCTCATTCAGATTGGAAAGACCAATTCCTATCATTAATGCTCCTGACAATAAGCCTGTATAGACATTTAAATTTAAGTTATCTTCGTTGCATGTTTCTAATTTAAAAAGCGCACAACAGCGCACACATACAACATTTAAAATCAAATTTTGAAATGAGTGTCATTTGTATTTCCTATACAATTTGTAAACTATTCAACCGGCAGCCAAATTTGTCGCCATGTTTGTCAATTAAAAGCAATTGATTCATAAAATAAGTACAATCTATAATTCGCCTTCCATCTACATCTTGAATTTCCTGAAACAATGAAAACCGGGAATATAGATAGTTAAAAAAGGGTAAAATTTGTAATTAAGTTACGTAGTTTAGAGGTTAAAACGCAATTTACCTACATTACAAATGATATGAAATAAATGACCATGTTATTTATATTTCTGTCAGAATGCACTGTTAAAAGTGTCGTTTGGTCAAATGTGCTTTCATTCTCCTGTAAAAGTAAATCAGTCCGATAATGTACCTGTATAATAAGTGGTGTGTTCTTTTTTCATAAATGTAATGAAAAAAACAATACATGAAATAAACGATGTAGGTGTGTATCATGATAGGGAAAAATTACCTCTGTTAAATGAGAATCAATATTTTCATTTGGCGAATTTACTGGCCCCTGCTGCATTTCAGCTTTACTCTGCCTAAAATAAATAGGAAACATGATTTTTTGATAGAATGGAATACAAAGAATACGTCAAAATACACATAAGCATTCACGTTCCCAAGAAACATGACACTGTTATTTTAAACAGTCGTGTAAAAAATAACGAAACAAGACCTCTTCGACATTGAGAAGTTCCTATCGCGAAAAAGTGTAGAGTACATCGGCGTGTGTTGTTATGTAAATACCTGTTAACTATAATATTACAGAATAAATGTAAAGTAAACATTTCAAATATTAAATGTAACACTCTTACCTATAAGCTTCCCTTACGTTTTATAAACTATCGGCCAAAACTTATTTTTTCATGTTGACTGAACCATAAGATTTATTCTTTTCTCTTTTGCCCATTATCATGAACTATGTCTGAAAATAATGGATTGAATTTATATTTTAGATTACATTTTCTTTTAAAATATTCACTCTAGAATATCAAAGCAAAATGTGTAGAATATAATATTACAATAAATAATTAAAAAATACTCCCATGTATCAAGATGTGTTAGTCACGCTATATTCTTGGCGAATTGGCGAGATTACGTGGCGCATAAAGTGGCAACAGTGAGCGATACGTCCTCCCTCTGGAAGCGCGCGGCGCGGACTAAAGCTAAAGTCCGCGCGTCTTGAAATTTATATCGATTTATAGCATTGCATATAAAAATTGTTTAAAAATATTGTATTACTTTAAAATAAACAGATTTTTTTTTTCATGCAAGCTGACATAGTACCCTTAGTTATTACCTAACTTTTGATTGAATTTGGATTAAACATACATAGATAAAAAGTGTAATTTCAGACGAAAAATTATCATTAACTCTCTGTTTTTCGGAATTATTTTTGGTGTATTTCTGTATGAAACTTAAAAAATTGCTTTGAGCACTCCAAATAAAAAGGTACAGTCCTACCCCAGACATTTTTATAAATGACTAAACTGTTATATCTTCCATGTAAAAAAGCATCAAAAGTTGGCCGAAAGTAAAATTTTATGAAACATCCTTTGCCGAGACAAGGTTTTTACTAATTTAGGTAAACAAATTGAAATTTTTTTTTAGAGGGCTCCCTAGATTAATAATGAAACTTTCTCGGACATATGTTTATTTTTATTTTTTGGCTATATCGAAACCATAATCACTCATCAAAATTCGAGTCAAACGCTCAAATTCAAGAAAAAACGTGACAGCGCCCTTAAGGTCACCCAAGTTATCACGGTGAGATTCTTGCAGAATAGCACCGCTGACTCTTTAGATGGAATAAAGGCTCCGCAGAAAGGTGTGTCGCGACTCTGTGGTAATTTGGAGGTCAGTGTCAGCCTGTATTCTGAACAAAATATGATACGCGACCGTAACACGTATATACTTACAGAATTATAATAATTAAAATCAGGTATTTCACTTATCTATGAAACAGCAGATTTTTTTTGTTAAACTGACGAAAAATGTCTGCGCTGGGGGGTTTAGAATAATTTGCTGAATTCATGGTTACAGTTTGCGCACTGGTTAAAAACTTATCCTCTGTATAACCATCTAAATTAATATAATCCCAATGAATAATTGATGACATTGAAGATTTCTATGAAAACTTCATGAAAATTGGCCTACTAGTGTAGCGTCGCGCTAGGTGACGTACTAGGTACTCTACTTGCAAAAGAAAATTTGGTATTTCCATAGATCTATCTATTTTCTAGATCTGACTCTTTTTATGCTCTTTTTTTTTTCTTTTTTGAAACTCTTGTCAATTTTTTTTTTGAAACTTGACAATTTTTTTTTTTTTTTTTTTTGAAACTCTTGAATACTTTTTATATCTGAAAGTCCCTTAGTTGGACCTAATTAGGTATCTAAAAATATTTACACAAATTTAAAAGCCAACTCATAAAAAATAATATGTACAAAAAATAAAAGAATTACGTTCGTCCACATCCACATTATATTAGTCAACAGGAAATGTTTACTTAGATCATTTTGTAAATTCTTCTTTAAGTAATACGAACACACTTGTGCTACTTCCCAGTGATTGTACGGACTTTTTAGGCTGTTCCGTATTCATTGCTCATTTTTAGGCCATCATCACCAAAGTTTTTTTTTTAACGTTCTCCTTTATTTCAGTAATGTTGGGATAAAACAAAAAAAATGCATTTAAGGGGAACCTAGCCGCGGGCTCGAACTCACTGATGGGCGTTGCTAAAAACTCAAGCTGTCTCACCAGACTTCGTGTCCAACAGAGGTAGTACCCGTGATGAGCAGTTAGACGCTAGTTTACACTTATAACATTATTGTGTGAGCTGCAGGATCAGTTATAGTAAATCAGGCGCGTAAAAAATTAAGAAAAGTCCTTCGGAAGATCGTGTTTTCTGAATAATCCACTACATAAATCAATTAACAATAAAGTTTATTGAACTGTTCGATAATTGAGCTTTGTCGGTAGTGACTTAGTTTTGGAGATTTTACGCTTCTTTTAGTACTTAAACACGCCCAAAGTTAGGTTAAATTAGCAAGAAAAACGAATCTTTGTTGGCTCCTAACTTTTCAGTGGTTTTTAATTTTAGTACTGTTTCCATACAGACAATATTAATAATAAGACAAAACCATACCACGTTTAATTTTGGATGTACCTACATTGTTAAACAGTGGAGTAATACACTGCCGATGTTTGTATGGGAAAAATGTGGACTAGGTTCACCTTAAAATCCTATTACTGTCTTCACCACACGCACAAAGTTAGTTCCCAACTCTGTAATTACGAAACAACCATGTGTCCGATCAGTGTTAACCGGACAATTAAAAGTGCTCAATTACTTTGACCATCTCATTTATAAGTCCCTCCTGTTCGGACTTCGGACTGCCTGTCCGGCCAAACTTGTTCATTTGCGTCAAATGCATTGTACGGTACCTGGATTTAAGAGTACTGGAAATGACTTGGGGTAGTTTTTTTATATTTTTAGTAATTTTATGGCATGTAGGAGTCTGTTTTTCCGACTATTTATTAAAAAAATCGCACAAAGAACCAAAGCTAGGGTTTTATGAAAACGATCAATTTAATTGAAAGTTGGAGAATCTAGATCTACCTATGTATATTCGCAATTACATATTTGATTCATGGCGGCGCCAGTACTGACTGTATAAAACATTTTTTTTTTTTTTAAATGAAATTTCCATTTTTTATGACATTTAATTACTTACATATTACTGTATTGAATCAAGTTCTTCCAACTTATCAGACAGCTGTGCTGCTGGGGAGTTTGTTGCGCCACTTCTTCTTCCCAGCTAAAGCTAAAGCACTAGGAAGTGTCGAAGGGTGGTCGTTTTTGGGGGACTGTCTTATGTAATTTTGACGTTCGAAAAGTGCTGACTCTCAGCCTAGTTTGAATAAATGAATTTTGATTTTGCCTAACTCCGTCCGGCTGGTCCACAAACCTTTGGGACTTGGTTGTCACATCCATCCACTTTAGTTCCATGTGTCGAATGTAAAAGGGTGTCGATGTGTCAACAACAAATTGATCATTCGATTTTAATTGATGTCGTTAAGTTTCGGAAACCATTAATTCTGGGATTGGTTTTCGGTTTAAATGTTTCTTTTTAAATGTAGGAATGCAATTATGATGCATGCACTGAAGACAGACATGCAATTTTAAAGATAAGTACAGCGTGTCTGTATTTAAAAATAGTTTTTTTTTAAGACCATGAGGAGCGTTAACTGGCTTTTAAGTTTAAACTGAAAAACGTTTTTGGGGAAAACAGACCATCACCACAATTAACATGAACATTGTCCTTTCGAAAAAATTGTCCGTTTCCCAACTTAACGAAGTAAACATCACTGAATTTTCCCTTTGAAGTTATGACGTCTGTAGAAAGAAACACTGTATTTATTCAAACTACCCTGCTTTTCATAGTTTTCATAAGTGAAATTGTGTCTAGACTAGACACAGTCACAGTCCAACTGTCCTCTCAGTCTTTAGTAGAACTACTGCACAAAGCTGAACTCTCCAACTGGAAAACGGTTCATTTGTTAACAAACAACAACTTTAAGCAACAGTTGTTTGCAATCGTTTATGAACAAGTTCCTGCTGCGGTTTCATTCGGCTATGTTCGGAACTTGTCGGCAGTTTTCGGACCCTCCAACAGCAACATTAGAATTTCAGTCTTAGAACAATGAAATAAGGTTTAAAATAGTTTGGAGTAAAATGTTGCATGGTTTGGGCAGTCTGTGGTTTCAAGTTTAGGAAGGGTAGGACCACAAATGGACCACATTTGGAAAACAATCAATGGTGTGGTTTAATTATGGAAACTTTCGTTTGTGGTTAGATCTGTTAGTTTCGGAAGTTTCTATCTTGTTTGTAAGTGCGTTGGTTTTGGTTTAATTGAGTAGTGTCAATTTATAATATGGTATAAGATTATTAACCAACGGCTTGCTACAGTTCGTGTGGCTACTAATTTGTGGCCATAGACTACAACTTAGTGGCCCAAAGTTATTATCTCTCTCAAACCATAGATTCTATAGTATGGAAGGAAGAGATACAAACTTTTTGAAGTTGTTTGTAATTTTTATGCTGGTCGGCTTTGTGGTTTTTGATACCATATTTGGTTTTGTTCAGTTACTTATTGTGGTGATGCAGTGTACCTTAAATTATTTAACGGCGGAAGATAACCTCTACCAGAAGTGGTCATAGTTGTAGTGGTTCTGCAGCTGCAATATCATCAGGACTGTGATGGAATTTTGGCAGTTCGTCGTAGACGTGGTACAACCGCGGCTTACCAGACACCATCTCTATCTTTAGAAGACAGCCGCCACGCAACCATCGATGCGATGCTTTGCTAGAGTAACTGTCACCGGCCAGCGTCACTTATCTTATCTTAACTTCTTTACAAAAGTAAACGGTGCGGCGCGGCGCCTCTATTGCGCCGTCCGTCATCATAATCAGCTCATAAAGTTCCCACTGCTGGGACATAGGTCTTCTCTTGGTGAGAGGGAGCGGGCCGTAATTAGGGAATGCAATACCGGGATACCAGGATCCCGAAATACCAGGATTCCGCACTATTTTTGCGGGGCCAGTCCCGCACATAAATCGAGCGGGATCCCGCGGGATTAGCGGGACTGCGCAACGGTAAACGCCATGTGTTTTTCGGCACGCGGAAGCGCGCGAACTGATTTGGCTCGAGAAAGATTTCAGCCAATGACGGACGCGGAAGGGTAGGGCGCGTAAGCGGTGGCTTTCAAACAACAAACTCTATCGAGTTTTAAAACTGCATGTTGCACTCATTCTGGAGTTCATTCTCTCGAAGTTTTGATTAAGAAAGAAATGAATTTGTTTGAGTCTAGTGGATTAAAAGGCGAATGAATATCTTCAATTCGCCTACAACGCTTTATTAACAGTTGTACCCACAAGCAAGGAAGCAGAACAAGCGTTTTCAGCTGCTGGCTATCTGGCATGTAAAGTTAGGAGTCGTTTGGCAGACAAGACTATTAACATGCTATGTTTTATGCGCAGTTACTTGCAAAATAATTCCTAAACTACCTATTGTCTCTTTGTACCTAATTTTTATTCTTTTATTATATCTTTTTATTAATGTCTCAATACATAATTTTGAATAATATTTTTTTGTTTCATTTTTAATTTCTAGATGTATTTATGATACAGGATTTCTCTCTTTTCTCAATTACTTTCAGAAAAATCGGGGATTCCGCAAATACCAGGATCCCGCGGGACTTAGACCTCTCAGTCCCGCAAATACCTGGATTAAAATTTTGTTGCGGGATTGCATTCCCTAGCCGTAATCCACCATGCGGGCCCAATGCAAATTTTAGGTACTATAAACATGCCAGTTTCTAAAATCTGACGTATTGCGAGTATTGAGATTTACTGCTCATACTTACATCAAAAGTTGTGTTCTCCAAGACTTTTTCTACGTAAGTTAACTTCTTATATCAATTGTACCACCTTCACAACAAAACCTACGCTCGTTATGAACAACCATAAAAAATTAACAAGCGTCCATATTTGCATTAAGTAGCAATATCGCCTGACGTTACTGACCTACGCCATAAAAGGGTAATGTAATAAAAATCTCTAAAAATTTTAAAACGCATCCATAAAACTAAGACGATACAGGCTATCCGGCAGCCCGGTAGTAAACCGGCGTAAGTCCGATACGGCGGATTCCGACGGTTCCTATCAAAACTTTTATTGTCCCCGTCCTTTGTCCCTCTCACACCAACGCAGTTAAAAAGAGATGACGCTAGCACAGTATTATCTTTTTCAGGAATTCATTGTCGTTGCAAGTTTTATGCTTCTTGTGAAGCATCGCATATTTTTATTGCGTCTCGTGGATTGAAAAGCTCCCTGGATATGTAGGTCTTTCGGTATATAGATTTCGTCCGTTTCTGGATATAACTTTGGGTTTTATCCACTTCCGTTTCGGTTAAGACGGTCATTGGATTTCGTTGTCTCGGGGACTACTTAGCATTTTTGTACTCGGTCTTTCAGCAATCACCGTCAAGTTAGGGGAAACTCTAATTCTAGCCATTCTCCAGTTCATCTTTTCTTTTTGTAGATACTTCCAACAAGATACACTATCGTCTCTACTACTCCCAAAATATGTTTAAAATTAAAAACAAGTACAAAATGCTTATTGGGACCTCATTCAAAAAGCCTGCAACATCTTTCTCCACAAATACCTGCGCCAGTATATACCTACATTTGTTAGTTATAAAGTTAAAATTGAACAATATCTTAGATCGCTAACGTACAGGGTAATGAAAAATGCTGCAGTCGCTGAATTTACGTGCAATTCCTGAAAGCGTATTCTCGTAAATATATTCCGCGCTATAAAAATGGGAGCATTCGGTTATAAGGTTTTTACAACGAACATCGTAACTTTACGCGGACCTATTATATTGGTTCCGTGTGTTATTCCAGAATTCCAGGATTAAACCATTTGGAAGGGTTAAACTGATAAAGTGATTAGTATCTAAAGTTGATTGTATTTTCTTGTTTGCTATGTATTGGACTTATTAAATCAAGATTGAAGAGGTTATACAATCAACATCAATTTCATTTAATAGTTTGTCTTCATTTGAAAGTGACCTATATGATTAAACGTATTTAAACTGAAGTTTAAGATGACAAAGGTTCGAAACATCGAACACAGAATTAGAACGCAATTGAATGAGATTCTGAAATAGCGAACTAACTGATAACATCTAGTGTTGAAACTTAAATTTATCTCCCATCAGCATCAACATTAAGAAGTACCTAACATCTTACTTAACGCCAGCTTTTAGTCAAAATATTTTCTAGCACACGACCCGCGTTTCAAGTTGAAGCAATTTAATTAAACTAAGGTGTACGTCATGAACGTTAAATGTAGACGAAGGCGGCCATTGTAAATTCCACCAACGTTTCAGTTTCATAGCTTTAGTTAGAAAACGCCGTCGGACTTTTATGGGCAATTTCGGTTCAGACGTTTTGTTATATTACCAATGCTTTTAAGGTACTGCACCTCGCTCCGGTAAACATATGTGCAATTTTACGAGCCACTAGTTTATGGTAAATGCGTAGTTATGTCTGCGGCAGCGTTAACTCTTATGTATGAAATGCGCAATTTATCTTGTCTTGACAGATGTGCCTATTGAAAACTTTACGTTTGTCTCTCCTACCGTCCGTCTGTCGCTCGCTCCTCAGTTTTACGTCTTCTCCTCGCGTGAGAATGACGGCACGTTATTATGGTTTAGTTCTAAAGTCATTTTCAAGTTATGATTTTATTTGTGCTGCACTTTAAAGTAAACCTTTTCTGAAGTTAAAACGCGTGAGCTCTATGATGGCACGTTTAAATAGTATCGACAGTTTAATGACAAATGAACAGATAAATATTACTTGCCAATAATAAAAAGAGAATGATCCAAAGAAACTTCAGTCTCTAGCTATCAAAAATCAGATAGCTATAAAATTTTACGACATTACACCTTTTTGTTGTTTTTCTCAAATAAAACACGTATTGTGTTGTTACCAATTAGTATTGCTAACATTGACGCGAATATGTCATAAATACAAGTTTACGAGTATCTCAGATAGTGTCTAATAAAGTTCGCGTTTTGTGGTGAGTTGGCTTTAACTCGAAGTTTAGTGTAACCGAAGTTAGTCTAACAATCAACGTGTGATTGGAGTTATTAAGCTGTAGCGACCGAAGCAATTGAGGCGTTCACTCCATTCGTTCATTATGTTGGTAATACATTATTTGTTTGACGTAAAATGTTGATTTGTGGTTATGTCCTTTTGACAGTTCGCTGCGGTGTAAGTAATAATTACATTTAGTTTTATGGATTATATTTTGGAATAATTTTATGGTAATATACACATTTTAATGGTTTTTTAGATCAATCCCTTTTCATTTCTATACAAATATCTTTAATCTAATAATAGGCCATAGAAGGCTAGATTTTTGTAACATTAAAAGGTACAATGAGTGAACTGTTTTATTAATAAAAAAACAAAGCAAATCTCCGAAACGGCTGTAACGATTTCGACGGAACTTTCACTGGCAGATAGCTGATTTTATTTATTTTGCCTACGCAATTGCCTGCAATTGTTTACACGTTACATTTAATTTAAAAGTGCGTGCACTTATTTACATTTAATAGTGCAACAATTACTTACAGGCTAACACCACATGTAATAATTTATTTATACTATATATTTTCACTAAAATAGTGTAAAACAGAAATCTCAAAATCAAATAACAGAATAAATTAATTAAACTAAGTTTACATTAGAAAATAATTAAAATTAAATAACATTATGAAAGTATAAGAATAACATTGATGATAAAAGGAGAAACATAGGCTAACACATTGCTGTGGGATAATTTCCGAAATTCAATGCGAATGAAGCCGCGGGCACCAGTTTAATAATAAAATACATCGTGTTGAAAATATTGCAGTGATGATCGCATGATCATGAACGATAATGATCGATGAACGCTGCTGCCCATTCTCTAGTAAGTCCCTTAGTCGCCTTCTACGACACCTACGGGAAGAGATGGGATGATGCTATTCTTTTACGTCCGGCACGGCGAAATTCCTATGAATGAATGAAATGCACCAAACCCCAGCGTAGTCGACCAGTCTCGTTAAATCGAATGAACACAAAGATTTTCACTAGCTCCTGAAGCCTCATGTTTTATAGTGCTTCAGAGTAGACCGGGAGCACTGTAATGTTAAGGAAGACGGGCCCTAAGGATAGAAAAGGATTGCGAGCCGTACCGGACATGCGTCCTTGAATAGGTATTGGACTAAAGAAAAATCCAATAACACATGAAAGACTGATCAAAAAGTCCACTGATCTGGACTGAACCCGATCCATTCACTTCTTAACCGACATACAAAACTTTTCCACTCATTCGTTCACAACCCTTCAAATGCCACGAGCTTTTCACAGCTATGAGCACATTTTAACGGCACATAACTTACTCGAGCAATACAAGCACATACGGCCAAGCACAGGCCATGTCAGGCAATGCTGGGTGCTCGTAAACTTGCCTGTTATGCTCGTGACGTCTTTTATACGCGTCAGATGGCTTATTTGTGAATTTTGTTGTGGTATGAAGTAATGAAACAATGTTTTTATGTGTTAGTTGACATTGTTTTAGTTTGATTACTGTGTTATAGAGGAGCTCATTTCCCAAATAATGTATGTATAAAGAGGTAGTGATACTACAATTAGGAGGCTGAACTTTTTTAATGACTTGAAATTGTATCTCAACGCTAACGTTCATATTCAGCCTATTTCCGACTGCTGGGACATAGGCCTCCTCTCTGTGAGAGGGAGTGGGCCGTAATCCACCACGCGGGCCCAGTGCGGTTTGGTAGATGTCACATGTCTTAGAATGTTTAGATAAAGGACATCCCGGTTCCCTCACGTGTATTCTTTCATCGTTTTGAGAGCAGTGGTGATGAAATAATTTACACACAGTGAAGCGCCTTTCTGAGTTCGAACCTACGACCTTAGAACTCGTAAGTCGCGGCCGTTACCACTGGACCACTATTGCTACTAAAAGTCAAGACTGAATTTGAGAAATAAATATTTCACTGCTTATTAAGTAGGCTTAAATTATTTACTTTCTGTACTGAGAATCTTGAGACACAGATCAAATAGTATACTTATGATTGTACTTAAACTGGCAACTGGAACAGTGTGCCCACTCATCTCAAGTGCTTTCTTCTACCACATAATCAATTAAAAGCACCAAACTTTTATCAATCACTCACAACTTCACAAGTCACACTTGAAGTTCAAACGACACTTTAACAGCAACTCAGTAGGTAGGCACTTACGTTATTACCGCTTCAGGAAGCCATAGCAAACACCATAACACTGACGTCTCCTGTCAAATGAACCACCATCAAAGAGAGTCACAAAAACCGCCCGTAAATCGAACGGCATCGGCATAACAAACTAACACCATCTTACTGACAATTAAAACTTATTAATTACCCCGCCACCCGGGCTCGTAAACTCACATTTACTGCACTAGGTAATAAAAGAAGTTTTCCTTTTAAAACCTTTAAAAACCAGCCTCGTTTCAGAATTCGATGGCAGTAAAGAGAGCTGGGTTTACGAGCACTGTGTACGGCGCGTGACTTTTTAGCTAATAACGTACTTTGATTAGTTCGCGAAATTGAACGAATTGTTGTTCTTGGTAGTGTTTGAGTTCGTGTTGTTGGTAAAGGATTGATGGGATAAACCTTGAAGTAGCTTAGAGCTTTATATTTGCAGCAATTCAAGCAATAAAGTTTCGTGTGGTGGACGTAAAGAATAGCACCATCCCATCTCTTCCCTTGGGAGTCGTAGACGGCGGGTAAGGGACTTACTAGAGAATGGGCAACAATGTTCTCTATGCATTTTACCACCATACTGCGAACGCCAACTCGCCTGATAAGCGTGGCGATTATGGCAAAACTCCTCAAATTGGGGGAGACCTATGTCCAGCAGTGGACGTCTTTCGGCTGAAAAGATAATGATGAAGCAATGAAGTCTTCCAAAATAACAATAGCCAGTAATGTACAGCTCTCCTTGGGTACACAGTCTTGTTGCCAGCCATACTGTGATACTGTCTGGGGGGCTTGTGGCTAGTACAGCAGCACGGGTCGATCGATCAGATTAAGCTACGCTGGCCGCGGTTGAGTGACCATCTTTCTTTACATACCAAGATCCCTCCGTACTTCAGAAAGCACGTAAAGCCGTTGGTCCCGCCTGTCAATTGTGGATCTTTGAAAGTCGTTACGGTTAGTCAGAAAGTACCAATAATTTCAGCCGAAAGACGTCCACTACTGGACATAGCGTCCCCCAGTCATGGGGGGTTTTGCCATAATCGCCACGCTTGGCAGGCGAATTGGCAATCGCAGTATGGTGGTAAAATGCATAGAGAACGCTGCTGCCCATAATCTAGTAAGTCCCTTAGTCGCCTTCTACGACACCCATTGGAAGAAATGGGATGGTGCTATTATTCTTTTACGCCCGGCAACACATACGTACCAAGGGGTATTGTATTACCCGGTAACTAACCAGACAATCGCTCCATGTAAAATATTGGTATTCAGTTGCATCCGGTTAGACTGGAAACCGGTACCAACAAAGGCTAGCTGATGGCTGGTAATGCTGCCTGGCCATCATTTCTCATCGTAGGAAGAAGAAAAACTGTAGATACTTAACAATACAGTTTATTTTAAAAACAATTTGTCATTAGTGGTTTCAGTAGCTGTCGTATTTTTGATTGATGCCAATAAAGCACATCTTTTTAATGTTCTTGAATAAAACGCGTGTTACAAAGCGAGTACGGAACATAAATAGATGTCAATAACAATAAGTATTGGCACTACAGTGTAAATGATGCTGAAGTTAAAAGTTAGAGCCGTTTCAGTGAAGATGTGTTGTAAAACTGCGGCCAGTGTCTGTTTATTAGGGTCAAAGTCATCGTGTCGATTGTATTGCTGTTTTCAATCTATACATATAATAAAATTGTAGAAAAGTGGTGTCTGTACAATGGAAATATATAAAAAAAAAGTAGCAGGGGTTGTTAATAGATCGATGCCGAACCCGAAATTGTAATTAATTTTTTTTTGTCTGTTTGTCTGTGTGTCTGTTTGTCTGTGTGTTTGTGCACGCTAATATCAGAAACGGCTTATTCGATTTAGATACGGTTTTCACTAATATATTCTAGTAAGCTTCACTTAACATTTAGTGTTGGTTTATTTCATGTCAATCGGTTCATAAATAAAAAAGTTATGTCAATTTAAAGAATCACGGCGAACATTTTTGAACATTCTAAGGTATGCAACCCCGCCGTCTTCTTACCATGGTTATTTAATTATGGTGACTTCCGGATAAATGTGAAAATATCTATCTAGCTACAGGACGAGCCTGGTCTGCTTCCTGATATCAACAATTTAGAATAACAAAAGGAATCATCAATTTGACTCTACTTTTGTCAATAGTAGTGATTGTCTACTTTCTCGTTCTGCCTGTTTTGTTAATTCTTCTTCCCAGCTAAAGCCATAGGAAATAGTGAAGGGTTTTGGGAGACTGTCTTATTTCATTTTGACTTTCAAAAAGTGCTGATTCTCAGCCTAATTTGAATAAATTACTTTTGTTGTCAACTTCTTTTGGGATACTAAATGGCTATAGTATCGTAAGATTGTTTAACATTCATGTCATGTGGTGTGTGTGAAGAACTTACACAATATAATAGACCGAGCCATAGGCCAAGTGTACGCGAAATATGCTTTGACGTGTAGTTGCGGACACCAACCCGTAATACCTATTACATATTAGACCAAGCCGTGATTTCCCCTTGACCTTATTTCTATCGAGCATTGAGTTGCATTTGCGGTGGCTCACTAAATGGCTGACTAGTGTCACTGTAAATCCTATCCTACTAATATTATAAATGTGAAAGTTTACATGCTTGAATATTCAGATGTTAAGTCGTTTGTTACTCAATCACACAAAGACCGTTGAACATATTTAAATGACATTTGTCACACACTTATAACCTGAATTAACGCATAGGATACTTTTTATCCTGGTAGTACGTTCCCGTGGGATAATTTCCGACGAAACTCCATGCGGGCGAAGCCGCTGGCAAAAGCTAGTAAAATAATAAATGTGTGAAAATGATACTCGTGCATATCTGGGACTGAAGGAACTTCTTGTAAACCTGCTTTGTTAAACATCCGTCAGACGTAAATAGGGATGCCTCGATACGCCTTTTTGCCTATACGATACCGATGCGCTTATAAAAATATCGGCGATACCGATACGATTATTAAATTCAAAAATGAAGGTAAAATAAATAAAACACAAGTCAGGTTATTTTCTTAATCTAAAATGAACAAATAACAGGACAAACTAAATAAAACCGTTTGAAACCATGGAAAGGTTGAGATTCGTTAATAGTATATTATTTAGCAGAGTTCGTGCCTCGTTTGCAATGAAATAGACGAAGCAACACTCGCGCTTACATTACATTTTTAAAGCGCGAAATTTGGAAAGTATCTTTGAATCGGCCATAAAAATATCGCCGATGCGAATCTATCGGCAAACTTCGAGTTTCGCTGATATATCGGCATGGGTATCGGTATCGGATGCATCGCTAGATGTAAACGTGCTATCTCCTCATCGTTTGGAATGAGCCTTCTGCGTTTTTCTCTGACTCCAAAACTCAGGCACTCCAGTATTTTTTACCGTACAAAGTTGCTTTACTTAGCTCGTAAAGATCTTTAGTTGCCATCCTAGTTAAATGGCCGGTTTTATTAGTTCACTAAAGTAATATAGTGTACGTGGTCGAGTAGCCTGTAATACAACGGTTTTATTAATGATAACTTGCTTGTTTTTGTTTTAAATATGCTTGAGAAGCTTGATTAAATGCAGTTACTTACCCAGTAGGGGCAAAACTTGGTTAAAACCTCTTTTTTCTTGTCGGTCCTAATACGTTTGAAGTACCTACAAATATGACCAAGTGCCAAGAATAAAATGATAGAATTGTATGGTGCACCAAGTTAGGTTCGATCTTAAAGGAAACTTGCACGTAGTACCTAGTGTAAAATTTAGTAGATGAAACAACTAATGTATTTGTCAAAAAGAACAGAATGACGTCTACTCTAAATTATAGCCTGAAAAAAAAAGTAAAAAATTAAATTAAATTTACCCTTATTAATAATCGTAACTGTCGGAATAAATTCGCACGAATTTACTCGCCCGGAACGGGCGAATGGACTCTTTAAAATAAAATATTATTTCTGTAATCGATTCGCACGAAGAAATACGTATAAGGCAATTGGCACTTTTTGAATTTTAAGTAATAAGTTTTGTCGATTTTCTCCTATATTAATAAGAAAAATACAATACTGTTTGCTTTAAATTATCCTCGTGTGTATGACCTATAGCTGTGTCTATACTATGCCTGCGAGTAAATTGGTGCGAACCAACTAATAAGCCGTCGAAATGTGCACTGTAATTATGTAATTTATATACGCCCAAGATGCTGTTAATATTTACAATGAGATGCTGTTTTATTGTTCACGTAATGTAATGTAATATCGCGGCATATGATTCTTAAAGATTCATCTCATCATGATGATATCGTTCGGAAGCCATAATTTACGGTAATCAATTGCCCGCGAACAACCGCAGGCCAACCTCTTATAACCCCATAATACCTGCTTTTAACCCACATTTGCACGTGCTTTTTTTGCCCGTGACGATTTTTACCGCACACTGCATTGCCAACGCTCTGCTTTGCGCTGAGAGTTGAGATTACAACATCTTGGGTATTCTGTAAAAATTTCACTGTGATAGTATAGGTGAAGTGAGCTTAAAGTGTGCTGTCGTTCTATCTGTAGTGTTATTCAGAAAAAATCTCACCGTGGAAACTAAGTTGAAGTGAGCTGTCAACAGTGTCTATTTCTAGCATCAGATAGAACGACAGCTCACTTCAAGCTCACTTCACTCGTGCTTTCACGGCGAGTTTATTACAGAATAGCGAAGCTGATGCTAGAAATTGACAGCTCACTTCAAGCCCACCAGAGATTTTTACAGAATAGCACTACTGAACGCTTTTTTTAACATGCTGGGGATGCGCTCTTCAGGATTTTCAACGCTCTGCTCAACGGGGAAAGTTTAAAATCAACGGCGTGGTAAAAGAAACGCCCGTGCGTACGTGGACTTACTTAAACAATCTTGAACATCATACAATTTTGTTCAAGACTTAGTTTACGAGCAACTGAGGAGCAGGTGTTAGCTTCAAGTACTTAACTGTTGAAAATGTCCTAAATTGTGCGCAATTTTGTGACTAAGCGCAGTTGGTAGTTAGTTTAAATATGAACATAACACGTGTCTGAAACATTGCTAAAAATATAATATAAATTAATGAGCTTTTGACATTTCACATATTTTCGAAGATTGGGTTTTATTAATGCTTTTGACCGTCTCAAAGGTTCCGTACGATCGAATGGAAATTGGAAACTTAATAGGATCACTCGTGTGTCTATCGGTCTGTTCATCTGTCACCACCTCTTTAGTGTTTTCCGCAATTAGGGTGCAGGTGTGCCAACCCAATATGCCAAACTAATTCCTAGCAACATAACAAAACCCAACGGAAGTCCATAACTAGGCCAGCCATTCTCAGTTGTTGGTTGTTTTGAAACATTGTTGCTCTCAAACATCTCGCGGCCGATTTGTTAATCCTTGTTTAAAATCGCGAGCCAAGTTTTCGTGTCCACTGCGTCGCATTTTAGGGTTAACGAGCCGTTTGTTGATGGTACGAGAGGTTGACGAGTTGTTGGGTTGATTGTGAAGTGATAGGAAGATTAAAGGACACTGGCGGTGTGTGATACTGGGCCTTTTCTATCGCAGCCGTGAGGCACACTTTGATGCTAGTGTCTGACATCGCACTTCACTCTTTTTTTTTTTTGTATAATGTGTGCATTTTTAGTCTGTGCTAAATAAATGTATTTTGTTTCTTTCTGATAGTAAGTCGACGGATAGGCGTCCGTATATGCAAGACTGTCTTTTCATTAATTTATACAAGGTCAAATTAAATTAGCTAGCGGAACTCCACAGACGTCATGGGTGGATCGATATCTAAACAAAAGAAATACGAGTGTTCTAAATTCATAATAAGGCCTTATTAAGGGAGAGAGTGCGAGTATGACATTGAACTGTTCAAGATTAAGCTTCTGGAATCCAACTTTCGAGGGTTGAAAATCGAGTGCGCGATTGAGATGATCCCACTGCGATATACATTACGTCCATGCTATGTGGTCTAAAAATGATAGAATTGAAATCAAAGATAGCCCTGACCCCTACATACATATCTATAAACCATTCACCTCTTTGGAAGGTACTAAATATTTGGCAACAGTACAATTCCTATTAGATTCTATTGCTATAAAATCCGTGTGACGTCAATTTATATAAAACATAACTACAACCGCTCCACGTGTAAGGCAACTAATAGTTTGAAGTGCCAAGCAACGCATTAATTTAATGTGTAATGCATGTATGTTCCCTAGAAGTGACAGGGTCGGCGCACGCGCATACAATGTTGCACCTTGACCGACAGATCAGCGGATGAGTAGGAATAGACGGTCGGATGTTGACGGAAACTGTACTGCAACATTGTTCGCGATGTTTTCTTTATTTGCAAACAAACAGTCCTTTATTATCGGAGGTTTTTTTAAAAAATCCAAAAGAAAACGGTTCGGAATTGAAATGCTATTTAAATGTGACACAAACACACCATGGAATGACAATTGTTCGCATTTCTTTACATTTCGACGGGTCAACAATGTTCATTGGGTTATTGAGCACACGATTTTTTTTCAAACCTATTTAGCAATGGATTAGGAATACGAGTATCTTACTAAACCCTTTCTATCGGGATTTTCTTTTTGAGGGCGGGAAATAATCAAATAACTTCTCCCGCTCTGGGTGGAGCGGAAGGGCGTGTCAGACCTTTACTGACTAAAACCCACTAAAACGCCCCGTGTTCCTTCAGTTGCCTGTGTGCCCCCGTTGGCAGGCATCGGCCCTTGCGGACACCACCAGTTGGTGCTGACATCTCTATGAGGCACGCGTGGATAACAACGCGCCATCGACCCGGGCTTGGTCCATACCGAACAGCGAGCTACCCATTACTCGCCGTCCGCAAGCCCGCGCCTACGGTAGCCGGGAATCAGCCTGGGATTCCCGACGCCCAGGGCGTCTCCTGTGGCGACTAGGGCCGTGAGAGCGCACATTGGGATTGATATCGGGATTGAAAGTGTATACACAATTTGTATTTTTTTTTTGTTTTCGGATTTTCGGCTTCGCACGGTTTGTGAATTAAGCCAATGTAACTGCTGCTAAGGAACAGTATTTGATAGTTCTTAGTCCACGTTCGCACGACGTAAAAATATCGCGGCGGTATTTTTTGCGTATTGGATCTTCGGCCGACTGCTAGGCAACTAGAGTTGAAAATTGAGCAGTCTGTTTTTTCGACGCGTCGCAATGCACTGTGTTGGATTGTCAACGCTCGGTTCAACACCGAGAGCTTAAAATCCAATTCGTTGCGTCAATCCACGCAGTTTGAGTCTTGAGAGTTGTGTCAGGGATGGCGTGGTTTCTTCTGCCTATATGACTAACTAGCTGTTGCCCGCGACTTCGTCCGCATGAATATCAATTATCGCGGTTGGATAAATAATATTACTATCCTTCCTTGAGGTACTTACTTTCGTCAAAAAGGCCAGCGTCTTGCGCGTTATGCGCGCGTGAACCAGAACATACCTATGATATTGCGGAGTTTTTTTAAATTATGACATCTCCTAAGATGTTGATTGAAATCAAGTGATGTCAAGGACAATTTTGTTTACAATTAAATACTTGTCATTAATAATATATCTATTTATTTGGACAAGTATAAATATTCTGTTGATAAAACTCCGTCGCAAATAATGCATTAATTTCGAGCAAAGATTACCATCAAATAGGTTAGAGTGAGTCAATCTTAAAAGATAGACATATGTGGTCGCGGACTTTTTTTTTCTTTTAAAGAGGAACAATTCCATCATACATATACATGATTTTGCATAACTTAAACCATTTACGCAGCGCGTGCAACGGAAACTCTCAAAAAGGAATATTTTTTCCCGTTTTTGCAACATTTTCCATTGACGCTTAGCTCCTATTGGTCGCAGCGTGATGTTATAAAGCCTAAAGTCTTCCTCAATAATTGAAATATCCAACACAAAAATATATTTTTAATTCAAACCAGTCGTTCCTGAGATTAGCGCGTTTAACCAAACAAACTGTTCAGATTTATAATATTAGTAGTATAGATGAAGACTTGTCAAACTCTTCTCTCATTTATCTCACTTCGTATGTATAAACCGACACATGGAATCTCAAGATTATCTCTTATCTTAGGTGTGTCACATAAATGTCTTTCTATTGTATATCTAATTTATACCGATTTAACTATGTATTATATAAATAGATTTCCCCATTAAACACCGTTGATCTTTCTGTATTCAGAATAAAGATATGCTGCAACAATCATTGACGGTGACATTGTACGTTCGTTATCATTATCACAAAGTACTTCGGTATCTCTTGGCACTAAGCAAAGCTAGACTAGACGTGACATATTAATTGCTAAAGACAATGGCAATAGTATGCTTGGTATTTTCTCCCCTAGTACTACGAGTATCTATATGATGATGGTTTTTAACCTACTTCAAAAAGGAGGAGGTTCCCAAATTCGTCGGTACCTTTTTTTTTCCTATACAGTGTGATTCTTTATAATGTCATCATCATCATCATTTCAGCCGAAAGACGTCCACTGCTGGACATAGGCCTCCCCCAAGCTTCGCCACTTCGACCGGTTCATTTATTTATGGTGCTTGTCATTCAAAATCAAAATCAAAATCAAAATATTTTTATTTCATATAAACCTGCATGGGCACTTATGAAACGTCAGAAGCTAGGTGCACGGTTCCAAATTGTTGTTTCCTATGGAGAAGACCCGGCAAGAAACTCCACAATACTCTTTTAAAAATAATTGGCTTTAACAATATTTTCAAATTACAGAGATAAAATGTATGGGAGGACAGTGCAGGCCTGTCAATAAGTACCAGGTACTTAGACGAATACAGAATAGAAAATCGTCTACAAATCTACAGTCAGTAAGGCCTACAACGTTCTCTCATTCACAATATGTAAAATAATCTACATAAATAAAATTAACCTAAATAAAATTGATGTATAATGTCAATTAATGACGAGAATATGTCAGCATTGTAAAAATAAAAAGAATACAAAAGAACATTATATTTGAGAGCAGTTAATAGACTTTCACATAGTTATGCTGTTAATGAGGTACCAGGGAAGCCCATGTGTGCAGGAGGAATTAATGCCAAACTTCCCTCCCTGTCTTCAACGTAGTCTTTATCTTATAATATCCTTTTTTGATAAAGACACGTTTGATGTGCGTTTTAAACTTTCCATCGCTAAGTTCTGTAACTGACTTTGGCAACTTATTATAGGATACTGTTTATTAGAAATGTCTTGCTGGTTTTAGTCAGTCTAAATTTTGGAATCACAATTTCATCTTTACTACCTTGTATTCAGATTATGGAAATCGCATCGTTTTTTGAAAGAACCTATATGGAGCGACTGCCTAAATGATCTCCAACAACCCAGTTACCGGGTAATACAATAGCCCTTGGTAAGGCCCTTGTCAGACTTTCGGGCTTCTGACGACCCGACCCGTAACGACTGACAAAGATACATGAATGACAAATTTTAACCTACAGAATTATTAAAAATGCGAAATTATTATAAAATTACGTGCCATAGTTTTGAAGTTTCCATTTGGTAGTATCGCATGTTTAGAAAAACTGCAGGACGTGCTTATTTCTTTTATTGGCTAATAAACGAGAGGAGACATGCAACTTGCTTGCTGCTAGAGTAACCTTGATTTTGTTAATATTTTACGGACATTTTTGTACAATAAATATTTGTGTCATAATTTAGGTAAAAAAAGGTTATTTTTTAACCGACGAAAAAACAATTCGACTCGTATATATATATTTATTTATGTATGACCACGCATAACTTTTTCCAGAGTATTCCGATTTTGATAATTATTTTTTTATTGGAAAGGGTTATACCCCGAAGTTGGTCCCATATAAATTTCGAAGATGTCAGCAACCACCGGTGGGGTCCGCAAGGGCCGATGCCTGCCAGGGGTGCGGGTTTGTTCGAAAGAGATACCACGGCCCCTGGCATACGGGCTACTGAGGGAACACGGGTGGGTTTTAGTCAGTAAAAGTCTGACACGCCCTCCTGCTCTACTCAGCAGGAGAAGTCATTTGATGATTTCCCACCCAGAAAAAAAAAAAAGGGTAAGAAAATAGGGGATGATTGATTGTTTACTCACAGATTTTAATACTGAGTTGTGTATTTCAAAAATTAAGCATGTAGTAATTAGTAGGTTTTAGCCACAAAAAATAATAAAATAAAAACTTTTTAATAAAAAAATGAAACCGCCGAAAAACCGAAAAGTAAAAAATAATAAACTTGCTTTGTCCAACCCCAATAACTAAGTTCGGAAGTCGGTGACTTTGGATATGTATTTAATTATATGTCACCGCCTTCCGAACTTAGTTTATTGTAAAACGAAAAAAAAAATACGTAAAAAATTGCACGTTCTTGTAAGATTTGCTGTCACGATATTTCCGTAGTACTTACTCCATAAATTATGATAATAATATGCTTGTACTAATTAATGCGTCATACAATAGCAACAATTCAAACAAATGTTGTACACATACAAATGTCACATAAACATTAATTAATAAAGTACTTTGCTACTAATTTAATTATCTTACCTTTCAATGTTTAAAAAAATATAAAGTGTCAGTAATGGATTACTACTACTATTGATTGTAAAAGGTCAAGGCAATGAAACACCGAAGTAATTATGACTCTTACGTGTTTTCAATGAATATCGTAGAACATTAATTAATTAACACATTACTGTTCTAGAAAGGGATGTAGACGATTTTTTTTTAAACTTATGAAAATACATTGTAAAGTCTAATTTAAAATTGCACGCCCTTCCACTGCTTGTTTCAAGCACTATTTTTATAGTGGGCAAATATTTTTTTTTTGTAGACGGGCGGGCAGTTATAAATAGAGAAAAGATTGGCACTACATAATTTTATTAGCAGGCTATAGAAAAATGTATACCTCATAATTTAAGCTTTTCTGAAGACCTTATGGATTTTGAAAGAGTATTGCGTAAGTGATAAGCTGCCATACTTTAGCAACAACATTACATTCTCTCAGGCTTCTTGGGCGGTATTTGTTCAAGGTCTAGTACAATCTCCATTTAATTACAGTTATTATAGACCAGCCTGTGGTTTTCATGCCTCACCAAAAACTGTATTCGGGCACCAAGTACATGTTACGTCATTCATACAATTAACATTTACAGAAAAACAATAATTAATGTGTCGGTAAATCACTCGTCAACGAGAGACGTCAACTCAGTTTTTTTTTAATAATTAAATCAAAAATCAAAATCAAAAGTCATTTATTCAAACTAGGCTGAGAGTCAGCACTTTTCGAACGTCAAAATTACATAAGACAGTCCCCCAAAAACGCCCACCCTTCGACACTTCCTAGTGCTTTAGCTGGGAAGAAGTGGCGCAACAAACTCCCCAGCAGCACATTATTTTACACTCTCCCACTGCTGACGGAAGGGCTCCCCCAAATCCTTCCAGGCATTCTTTTCTTGAGTCACCTTGATCCAACCCCTGCAATACGCGTCCAGCAGCCTTAACACAAGAACCTTAGACAAGCGTTTTGTCGTCGGAAGAGTAGACAAAAATTACGTTTCCGTTTGTTGGCAGTTTTCACCGAGAAATGTAAACAAGAGATTTCTATTCTACAGTAGAGTAGAAATAGAAAGCGTCACGATAAGCCTGCTGGTCGTCTTGCAACTTCTTTCTGGTCCAGTCTCGACGGCGCCGTCCTTCTTCAGGGACCCACCGTCTGTCAGTTTCTTCAGTTTGGTATATTAACTCAATATTATATTAAAACTTCTCAAAAACTCAACTTTTATTCTGGGTGGCCTTTTGGATACGTATTCTCGGAGCGATCTGTATTTTTTGTATATTTTCCTCCGCATTTGGCTCCGACTTTTATTATACGTACTGTAATAAGGACTACGTTCGTTTTGTTATTTAATAAATGCCTGAAAAATAATAAAAAAGATAAATAATGTAGGCTGCTTTTGCCTTCGACTTTGTCGGTGTGAAATTTCTTGTGTTAAAGTAAAATGTATTCTATCACACTCAGCAATGTAGTAGCTTTTAACTAGTACAAGAATGCACCATGTACGACCTTTGCGACCCCAAAGATAACGCTGTCAGTGTGAATGTTGAATACTGATCGAAGCTTTGACATACAAAATACAATCATGGAAACGACAATAAAGAATTGATCAGTAGTTCCGAAAATTACCCCCTACATAAAAACTCTCTTTATCAAAGCAAATATTAGTGTACTTAGATAGTAAAAATCATGCCGTCTCCAGTATGAAGATTGTTTTAATTCCTTGTAGCGGAAGTAAGCAAGTGATTTACAATGAATAGGACTGGTTATGTTAATAAATGTCAATAACAATGATAGCTGGTGAAGTAAACTATCGCTCTGTCTTATTTACGTTCAAGTAACTTTATTATCCCCTGCCAAAATCAAAATCAAAAGTCATTTATTCAAACTAGGCTGGTATCAGCACTTTTTGAACGTCAAAATTAAATAAGACAGTCTCCCAAAACTCCCGCCCTGCACAATTGGCGCAACAAATTCCCCAGCAGCACAACTGTCAGTTAAATTAGAGGAACTGGATTCTATACAATGGTAGGTACGTAATTAAAGTTACGACACACAAAATATAAAATTAAAAATTTAATATGTCAGCTATCAGCCAATGTGCCAAAAAATCATTAAAAAATTTGCTCAAGCATGAAATAAATAGTAAAAACAAAAACAGAACGTAAAACCTAAATTAAAGCCTTCAGGCATAAAGGGCGTGCCCGCTTACGTATGCAATGTTGCATTATGTTCACATAGCTGTAACTAGAAGTAACAAATGTTAAACTAGGACCTTCGGAGTAAAATAAATCAACAGTTGGTCAGCAAGACGACCAGCCACCACAAGCAGCACCTGTTCACGAGCATAACGCAACGATCAGCCATTACCCATTTGCAAACGACGAATCTCTTTCGGGTGTTTAACTAACATCATCTGCCTTAACTGTTGGGGTCGGCTTCCAGTAAAGTCTAATACCAGTATTTAATATGGAGCTACAGACTATCTGACTCCCACAACCCCGACAACCCAGGGCCTCAAGTCTGCTATTACAATAGTGTCAAAATGGTCTATCATTGATTTCATAATTGTTGATTTTGACAAGTTTGGTAATCTACTACTAATATAATGGCGTCATTATGACTTTCCAATAGTCAGCCACTGACACTCCATTGAAATAAATGGCATTTATTGGTAATCTCCATCGATCACTAATTAGTGATCGATGGTAATCTCGTACATAATGATAAATGAATGACTGACTTAGGCGGCTAGAATTTTGACAGTTCCTAAAATAATATGCAAAAATGTAAATGAAATCTGGCATGAATAAATGTTCAAATTTAGTAGTATTTTTTCGAAAATCATTTCTACTAACGGGTTTTATAATAATGGCAATACGACAATGCCATTATAACACAATTCTATTACGAGACCGCTGACCGACCACCGATCGACCATTATGAATTTAGCAGATTACGAACTTTTAGCAAAATGACAATGGTATCGTGTTGGAATGACGAATTTATAAAAAAGCAGACTTGAGCCCCAGGTACTGTGTAACAAGATCTTGGCAAGACTGTTTTGAAACTTATACTTTAAGTGTAATAACTGTCAAAGATCTACGAATGACAGCCGAGGCCAACGGCTTAACGTTCTTTCCGAGACACGCCCCGTACGTGAATACTCAGCACCTATGTAATCGATAGTCACCCATCTACAGACAGACCTCGGCAAGCGTTGCTTACCTACGAGCCCCACAGAGTTTGACTTTAAATATTAAACCAATCATATCAAAACTCCTGCCAGGGGTGCGGGTTGTTCGAAAGAGATACCGTGGCCCCTGGCCCACAGGCAACTGAGGGAACACGGGTGGGTTTTAGTCAGTACAAGCCTGATATGCTCTCCCATGCCCTCCTGCTCCACCCAGAGCGGGAGAAGTTATTTGATGATTTCCCACCCTCGACAAAAAAAAATAGATAGCCCCCAATCCTTATTTGGCATCGTAGACCAGTTTTTATCACGATGTTTTACATCACTGTCAGTTAGCAAGGTCCAGGATAAGCATAGAAGGACATGTCAATGAAATTGAGGAAGTAACATTGGCAGTTTTCAGATTCCTCGCGTGAAAATAGTGTAAAAAAAATTAATTATTCCAAAACTTTCTGGACTACTAATACTTTTACTTTTTGGTCTTTCTGGCAAATCACTGCCTTATGGAAACACCATTTTGTACAATCACATACAGAGTAATGCATTTTTTTTATTTGTCCCATATATCCGAAAGCTTGGCTCAAGTTTACACTCGACACTTTGTTTCTGCAAATCACATGTAAATGTGATTTATATGTATTTTATCGTCTCAAAACAAATTCTTATATTGCACCTCAATTTTCAACTTTTAAAATTCAATTGTATGTCCACATTTTATTTATTTAAAGGGTCTGGCCTTGGGTTTGTTAGTGCAGTAACCGCGGTTAGTTCGTGACCAAACGGTGAACCGTGTCGACATGCGTGCAACCTTACACTGTACAAACTGAGATTTTCGGAATTCTGATTTCTTTCTACGAATCGCTCACACTGTAGTTAGTTCAAAAGCGACAATTGCTGTGTTAATTTATTTTGTTAATTAGGAATTTGAAATGAGTAATAAGACACTAATTTGAAAATCACTGACTATAAAATTTTTGCGTAATTCCCTCAAAACTACTAAAACCGTTTTTCTCATTAAAGTTTTACTATTTAAATATGGTCCCAACAAAGATAATTAAAATACATGTTTTACTGAAAACAACACCGCATACAGACGAGAAAATAACCATATTTAAATTATACCATAAAAATCGCAATTTACTCACATAGGCCTACGCTCCGCAACATTGTAGGAGTTATAAATATAATTATATGAGTTTTTAAACCTAGGCCATCTCACCGCTTACTTTTACGATTTTACTGCGAATGACGTTAAAATCGGACTTATCCTATTTATCCGAGAAATCGTGGTCGTCCTTTTCTCGTATAAAAGTTTAATTGTGTGCCTGCCCTCAGTCTTGCATAATGTCGTCTAAGGGACTACTCACACTTATTCAGCTCTGTTCAGCTTTTGTCAATAGAAAACGATTTGGTATGAGATGCGTACGCATCCGTTCAGAAAGCTGAACGGATTCTATAAACAATCGTTGTTTTCAATGGACAAAACCTGAACAGGGTGCTTACTCTGGAATATAATTCCGATAGATCGACATTGGTCAAACGTCAGTTGGTTGAATTAAACGTCAGACTGACGTTTGACTGACAATTCCAATGTCGATCTATCGGAATTATATTCGAGAGTAAGTACCCTAAGCTGAATAAGTGTGAGTAGCCTTATGGTTTTGTTGAAATCATAATTTTACTTTTAATGTACCTATTTGATATTATGGACAGAGGTCCTAAATATTTGAAATGGTAGAAAACTGAAAACAAAATTGTGAAATGATTTATCTCTTTGAAAATTATATGTCCATTGAAATACTAATACATAACATAACCCTAATGTTACGAACTTTTTGAGTCAGAATATAATGAATAAACTGCGGTGGGTCGGCGATGGATTATCTGTGGAGGGGGGCTTGTGGCTAGGTAAGTAAACCGCACAGGTCGATCGATCAGGTTAAGCTACGCTTGCCGCGGTTGCTCCGTGGATGGGTGACCATTTTGTCATACCAAGACCCCTCCGTGCCTCGGAAAGCACGTTAAGCCGTTGGCCCCGACTGTCATTCGCGACCACTTTAAATTAATTTTTAACCCTATTTTGGCCACTATTTTTGTTGTTTCTCTCTATGCCCTAGAACTTTGTCAATTCTTGACAACGACTCCAGAACCAGTGTTCTAACTAAACATGTTTTTGCGCTATACGAATTGGAATTTCGTCTCTTTGTGAACCAATTGTGAAAAAAAGAAGGTCGCATGCGCATACAAACGCACCGTGACGTCCTCCACCCAGAGCGGGAGAAGTTATTTGATGATTTCCCAACCTCAAAAAACATATAAAAAACGTCATTGGAAAAGTATATCCCGTTTAAAAATTGTTATAATAATGTTAAAGTTTGAAATTAAAGCGTTTGAAGTTATTATCGGTTGAAATCTTACTCCGAGCGAAAAGACGTTTTCATGTCAAAATGCCTGTGGTTTCGTGTTGTGCTACTACTGGTGAGGCGTCCAATCGGTTACGAAACCTACCATATATTTATGGCGGTGCGACCATGGTTGCGCCGTCACGGGAGTCCTAGTGAGATAGGCCCCTTAGTGGCAGCCCGAGGTGTTATTGCTCTAGTTGCATGCTGCAAAATAAATGTCCTCCAGTAAATTTTCCGTCGAAAAGTCATATTAATACTTTCGCACGAACTTATTCGCCCGAAATAGGCGAAACGACAAACGACACTTTTTAAATAACAATATATTCATTTTTTTAGGCGATTAGCACTAAGTTAATTTATTTGTGGGCACTTCGACGACTCCAAAAATACGTATGAGGCAATTGGGCATGTTTAGAATTTTATGCAATAGACAACTACTGGTATTTCATGTTTGCCATACCTGACACTGGACTTGACGATTGCAGTAAAAAAAAATGGCCAAACAAATTATATTCATGAAATTTATCTTGACTTTAGAACAAAATGCATGCCTTTTAAACCACAGTTTAGCGACAAAAAGGTTTAAAATGAATGTATTTCTCTACAAAGGCAGTGAATGCATTATGCAAGCGTTTAGCTGACGTACATAAGGTATGTAATAGAGTGATCTCTAACCCGCCTTGAAAAGAATCTACATATTTCATGTACTTTTGTACTCACATTGCAACGCATGCATAATATATGTGTCACTGGCGTGCATTCAGGAAGTGGGTAGATAGTGAACAGTTCAGGGTTAGGGTGACCTTAATTTTGTAATTAGTTAACTACCTATTACTTATTACCTGCGCCCCGCGGTTTCTCCTGCATAAGTCTCGATCCCGCGGGAATTTCGGGATGAAAAGTATCGTATGTCTTAATCCAGGTTCGTTTGCGATCCAGGATTAAAATAGCCTATGTCCTTACCCCGACTATATTCTATCTGTGCGATAAATTTCATCCAAATCCATTCGGCTGTTTTAGTAGCGTGAAAGTATAACAAACATACAAACAAACTTACTTTCGCATTTATAATATTAGTTAGGATATATAGATTCAAAATCAAAAGTCATTTATTCAAATTAAGCTGGAAATCAAAACTTTTCGAATGCCATTTCATTAGATAGTCCACTAAAATGCCCACCCGCCCTCCAACATTACACTAGTGAAGCAGTAAAATAACACCTAGGAAACATCGATCACTAATAAAGAACTAGATACACAATCAGCTGCAAAAAATGTCCTCACCGAATGAGCACCCACTTGAACATTTGGGTGCGCTTTTCATTTAGTAGCATTCGAACGCTCCGACGGTAAACATGTCTCGGTGCTCGTTTAAAAATATTAAAATCACACATCTAGGACGCTAAAAAAGTATGGAGTTTGATATTTTCGGTAAGTATTAATATCATCATTACATAATTGTTATCACTGTATTTTAAATGCTGATATTTTGTCAAGAAATCATCGTAAAAACATTTTTTTAAATAAATCGTTTTAAACAGCAGGTGTTATAAAGCATCTCAATTCTAAAGACTCATACTAAACGTATTAACCATGCTATAGCATGCCCACTTAAATTATTCGAGTTATGTGCGGTGATTCTGTTCCATTTGTTGGAGACGCTATTGTTTTTTAAATTTTATTATTAATTAAAGAATTATTGTTTTTTTTTTAATGAGAGTACTTGGCTGTTTCTGTCAATATTATAGTAACATTTTATGGATTTAATTTTGATTATGTTCCTAAAGGGGGGTTGGGGGGTATCAAAGTTTGTATGGAAGAATTCTAAGATTTCTAATATCTGATTAACTCGAAACTCAGTCAAACCGAAAACCAAAAATAATCACTTTACATTGTTGACGTCAGAAGAGAAATATTTATCCTACTAATATTATAAATGTGAAAGTTTGTGAAGATGTTTGGATGTCTGTTACTCAATCACGAAAAAACGATTGAGCGGATTTGGATGAAATTTGGCACACAGATAGAATATAACCTAGATTAACACATAGAATACTTTTTATACCGGTGGTACGTACCCGTGGGATAATTTCCGACTTCCACGCGGGCGAAGCCGCGGGCGAAACCGCGGGCGAAGACGCGGGCGGAAGCTAGTTAATAAATAAATGTGGTGCCCTATCCAAAAACATTTACATTCAAGTAAACTATAATCATTACACATATACACCATAGAATATAATAAAATGTATGTACATAATTTTTTTTAAATACATTATCCACGAAATTAAAAAAGGCCATTTATTATTACAGTACAAACAAAAAATATTGGACAGTTCGACTCCATTCATTCCTTGTCCTAGCGGAGAGCCTGGATCGTAAAACTTTATTGCTGTTTATTAGCACTTTTTAATTCAAACTTTAAGACATGCGTGTAAGGTTGATTTTTTTAAATTTACGTTGACCAGTGAGTATTGGTCGTAAAAATTTATTGCTTTTTGTACATAGCTTTGAGAAATAAACTTTAAGCATTGCGTTTAAGGTTGAATTTACATTACTATATATTTATTTCAACTAGAATTACCTAAACACAATTTGGTGACAGTTTTAAGAGAACTTTTGCTTGGGATTGTGTATCTAGTTCTTTAATAGTGATCGATGCTAGGAAATCATAGATTTAGGTAGAAAAAAACTTTTATTTTTCACTTTTTAGTTACCTACCGAATTCGAAATTTCACTATCCTTGGGGTCAAAACAATGCATATTTGTGCGATAGCAGCATTCGTGGTTGATTTGCTGTAGTTTTTTGAACAGTTCCGTTGTCTGTCTCCGAAACGCATCATCAGATCTATATGAAATTTTAATGGGACCATTTCGGAGTAAACTCCTTTCGAACAAAAAAAGAATTTTGCAAATCCGTCTATATACGACGGAGTTATGCCCGAACATACATAAAATATATATATATATATATGTAAACATGTCGAATTGATAACCTCCTTCTTTTTGAAGTCGGTTAAAAAGTAAAAATAGCGATAAGATCGAAACAAATCGCACATTCTGCCTGCTCCTGCGCAGCTTGCGTGTTGAAATAGTGATGTTAAACTTAATTCTGACTTCCGATTTCCTGCTGATATAGAAAAAAATGAAATAATGAAAAAAAAAAAAACGCAAACGTACATATTTTCGGATCCTAAGAAGATAATTATGTCGATCAAAGGGACCGATTAAATCTAAGTTCTCCGAACTCCGAACGGTGTGGGCCCGCGTGGTGGATTACGGCCCACTCCCTCTCCGAGAATGGAGGCCTGTGTCCCAGCAGTGGGAACATTACAGGCTGATTACATGTGTGCTCCGAACTGCGTGTTAAAAAATAATTTAAAAAAATACGTTTATTTCAGACACAATTAAAATTGCCCATATAATGTTAGTAACAGAGGTCTTAAAAACTAGGTTAGTATTGTAGCATTGAAGAAAAAATTCTCATAAAAATCAAAATGAAAAACATGATTTTATTTCGTCACGTGAAGCCGAATAAGCCTCCCCAGTATTACAATGTTAAATTAAAGACAGTCTCAATTGAAACCCTACTAAGCAACATATTTTATCTAGAAAAGCACTTACGAGTATTATAATGAAATTAAACCGATTCAACATTAAAAAAGATTAGAAAATCTTAAAAACTCAACTATAAATATGTTTTTTTTTTTGTCTTTTGCTTCGCACGGTCTGTGCATTTAGCCAGTGTCAAGTAATTTCACTTTTCAATCAAGTAAATGGCCCAATAGCAAGGTACAAAAAAGTCATAGTCAGTCAAGTCAAAGTTATTGTAAAGCGGTATTAACTTTACAACAACCTATTAGGAGTTTTTGGGAGGAGCACGAAAAGTCCACGCTAGTCACTTATTTTCACCTTCACTACACTTGTGCACTCACACGTAAATAAATTGAATAATTCACTACCAAAATTATACAATTTAATTCGCTATTTCACGAAATTTTATGAAAATGAAAATTCGTGCGACATGTTCCAACGCGATCCCGCCAAAAACACCAACTATTTATTGTACACAAATTATCATATTGATTAAATTTAGAATAAAAAAGATCTAGCTAAAAGAATGCCTAGAATATAGGTCGTAAAACTAGCTTAGTTAGTGGGAAAAGTAAAGTCGTTCGCAATGCAAGTATCAGTTGCAAGGTGTCCCTACATTGTTGCAGTTCGTTGCCCTCGCAAGATCATCTTGACGAGCCCGTTTACACGACACGACTTTATGCAATTTTTTTAGCCGACTTCTCCAAAAGGAGATGTTTTTCAATTTGTCTGTACATATCATACAGTATGACGTCGGGACGTCGACGCGCAAACTGAAACCATGAATTCAGTACATGAAACTGAAACCGTCTCATCATCAGCCTATAATGTTCACATGATCAACAAAATTAATTATTTCTCGGCTTGTCATTCCTGGATCTTTGACAGTCGTTACGGGTCGTCAGACACCTGACGTCATGGGTGGTCTTAATATGGTTTCCGATGGTCATTTGGTGAGGAGATAAGCGTCCAGACAGATTCCCTTTGAACCCGTTGTTGCATGATTTGTGCCAATGTTATCGGGAAATTATCCATTCATGAATATTTTATTTAAAAAAATTCTCAACGTAATAGTTATTTATAACTTTTGCAAGTTAGCATCGATCTTTATTAAAATTACTCCATTATCGAATTCAGTCGTCATTGCATATTGATTTCTATTAATTATGTTGAACTTTAACTGGAATATGTGTCGATCAAGAAAGTTATGAGACTTGCATTTAGCATTGCTAACCGACAAAAAAAAATCCGCCTAGAATCGTGTGCCGAATTCATGGTTACAGTTTACGCGTCGATCTCATGGTTACAGTTTGCGCGTCGATCTCATGGTTACAATTTGCGCGTCGATGCCATGCCACTCTGTATAGTTATCTGCAAGTGTCCCATCCCACTAGCAACATTTTTTTCGTACCCGCCAATTTCTTTTTAAACGCGAATCCCAGAAGCTTTTCCCTAACCTGTTGCCGTCGCGTGTCCGCATCGCACTGTATAAACGACAAACGCAACCTGTTTGTTTTCATTAGTGCGGAATTCTTCAAATTAAGTCGCGTGTCGGCACAATGTCGCTACACTCGCTACTGAATCACGGTCAAGGTCGCAATCGACAATGTTGCGCTTGCGCCGTTGATGTAACACTCAATGAGACTGTCGGAGTTTGTTTGTTGTTGGACCACTTTCGATTCAGACAGTCTGAGTTGTGTCTGGATGCGAAGACATGTATAATTTTGTTGCGAGTAAACAGCTGGTTTTGCATCGCAACAGATTGGAAATAATACCAGTTAAAACTAATTTTAAGCATCTCTTAAGCGAACTGTTATTTTAAGTGCTTATGAGAAATAAAGAGTCCCAAAAAGTTTTGAAATGAAAACTTCTTTAAGCACATTGCGCTATGTCTAAACTGTGAAGGAAACTGGGGGTCTAAGTCAGTTAACGAAGATACAGGCCCGTGCGAAAGTAGGTGATCCGTCAAAAGCAAATAAAAAAATTCGGACGGGTAAAAAAAAAATCGGTAGTAGGGACACTTGTCAAATTGTGTTGTCATTCATTCTTAGCTCGTATCCCGAACTAATCTTATCTCCATAAGTGTTATGGAGTAATAATCGACCGTGAAACTACGTACTTCGTACTTAGGGAGTTGACCTACTGGGCCTAGAGACAAAACACATTTCTGTTAGCATTCACGCCAAACGCTACGCCAAAATGTATGGGAATGGCATTACCTGCAGAAAGGACACGACGTAACCTTTCCGCAGATAATGTCATTCCCATACATTTTGGCGCAGCGTTTAGCGTGAACGCTAACAGAAATGTGTTTTGTCTAGGCCTGGAACCGTCACTCTCGGGTCGGTGACGCTGAATCGGGTATACTCGGCACCAGTTTTTCAACGACGCTGAACAGCGTATACACGGCTCGAATGGTCATGTAAGTACACTAGTATTATTATTTTTATAAAAGAAAATACATATTTAAGGTTTCCTAGGCGGTCATAATTCTGGACAGTGCTACTAATAGCGTAAAAACAAAGGTCAGTAATGAGTTAAATTATCCATAAGACTACGAAAAAGGATTCTTGAAGAAGTAGGTACCTAATAATAAAACAGCTTCAAATTTCACAACTGCCTGTTAATTTTACAGTACAACTATTTATTTCTTGAAAACAAAATATCGCAAATTAACAGATGACGTATTGTAATTGGAAAGTTTACAAGTAAACATCAATCCATTCTTGTATTTTTGGGCACGTTTTGACAGCTCGTATCTGTCAGAGACCGTTGGCCCGTGGACCCACGGTCAGCAGTTTAATTTTAAATATGGAATGCTGTTTGATGCTTATCTGGCCAGACACATGTTTTGATATCTGTGTTTGCGATTATACCGACTTGAATTGAATAAACCGATTTGAAAATTCTTCTTTTGTTTTTGTAGGGGTTTACTTATAGAGCAGTCCCAAATAAAGGAGAAACCCAAACTTCATAGAAACTTGGGCCTGGCGTTACAGGGCTGGAATTTGGCCATAAATTAGAACATGTAGGAAGGTTTCACGCTTCCGATTTTCACGTCTCCCAGCAATGGCCAAATTAGTGAAATCAGACGATGTTTAAGTACATTTTAGGTTATGTTGGTTATTAAAAAAATATTTTTGAGGTTTTATTTCCTACGTAAATGTGGTGTGCTGCTGCTTGCAGCTTATATTTAGGTAGTTACCCACATAAATAGCGCTTAGGAGGTGACTTCAGATTTATTTGGTTGATACTACTAAAAAAAAAACAGCTGAAAACTATTTTTATTAGACATGGCCGACTTAGGTCACGTATGCCTTGCATTTGTTATTAATGTAGATGCATTAATAACAAATGCAAAATGCATTTGCATTTTCAGATTATAATACCTACCTAATCTCCGATTGCAATACATTATAGGTATATTAAAATAAAAAAAACAACATTGTGATAAATGGTTTTATTAATCACCTGCTTCATTAGGTCTATCATAATATAACAATACAGTATCCAGAAATTGTGCAGAAGGCAATTAACTACCCTGGTGCCATGCCTAACCAAATATCATATTATGCTCATGGTGTGGGCACAGTAACGGACCATTGTTTCACCAACGATACAGGGGAAAATAATATTGTACATTCTCAAAATCCAAAAACATAAAATCAGATTATTTTAATGAAAACATACTTGAATTTATTTTCCACTAAATGTGTGATAATTATCACTGATAAAATTTAGAAAGCCCCATGATGTGCATGCTAAATGGATATCACAAAGAAAATTATTTGGAGGTACGTTATTGTTTTATAAGTAACAGTTTTTGCATCGTAATTGTTATTCAGTTTCTTTCATGTCTCCGACATCCTTCCACAAAACATCTACTTTTGGTTTCAACAGCTCTAAAACAATTGGGTAAAACCATAAGAGTTCACACAGTAGGTGTCCTGGGTGCAGAATTTGTTTCTTGCCTTGTTGAAGGTTCTTCTAAATGAGGAATGTCTTGACTATTTGGCCCATTGACAGCTGATGAAGATGCACCAGATGTTGAGGTGCCCGAATGGAAATGCCAGGATGCTTTATTAGCTCGCACCAACCAGAGTGATAAACAATACTTGAAGCACCCACCTGAAAATAATAATTTATCTACATTAAATATTGCCTTTACACCAGAGCTGTATGAAGTGTTATAACATAGCCCGCTTTGAAATAGACTGATCTAAAAAAATCGGTGAATGAGAAATCCTGATGTAGGAGCTCGACCATTATCCCACCGGCTTTCTGATTCACTTAAATGTTTATGCATACGCATACCAAATAACATTTTTAAATACCCTTGTTAACAAAACTAAAGAATGTTATTATTAAAACTTGAATAAAACTAAAATACTAACGGTGCGTGGTAGGATCCATTATCTTGTAACTTCATGTATTCTTGCACTTTACCAGTCCTAAGTTGATGGCGACAAACTTTTCTCAGAAGAGAAAGTCTACAGAAAATACACACTCATCGGTGTTTACTCTCTTCTGGTTAACTTCCATCCAGATATACAGCATTGGGATGATTCCAGCGAGTTTGGCAGATGGTCATTTTCATTTACCTGAAGCAAACATTTATAATTTGACTATTATATCTAGAACTAGCATAGCATAGTTACCGTATTACATTACCACTGCAGGGACACAGGCCTCCAGAGAGAGAACAGGCTATAATTAACCCTGCAGGTTCAGTACGGATTGGTATATGAATTTGTTTCATGTTCTGGTATTATTTCATAAAACACAACTACCAACAGACAACTGAACATGAGCAATAACACTATGTAGTTTGATTACATTAAATAATTACTTAGTTACATAGTAAAAAAATGTTGCAGTTTAGAAAAATGGGATACTAACCGTTTGAGGTGCGCCCCATTGCTTTACTGTTGAAAGAATCATTTCGTCTTCCAATCTTCGCCTTCCTATTATATTGCAGCGGTCCGTTTATTCCGCAATGAATGCACAGACTCATGGTCATGATATCGTTATTAACCAGTCGTCAAAGAGCAATATCCGGTTTTCCAGCAAAGGTGGCAGGTTACAGTGTCGAATGTTCAAGCGAGGGTTAGCCAAAAGGCAATCAATTACGGAGTCCAGTATTAGAGCAGAGGTCTAATGAAATAATAATAGAAATACAAGAAAAATCATTCACTTGCACAAAAATACGAAGTGACATGCATGACATTACAACCATGACAATTGACAGACAGACATTGACATTTACCGTTTACTAGTGCAATCCGCGATGTAATCGATTTTATCGATATTTTTATTTCGTTTTGGCTTCATAATGGTGCTTACGTTAAAAATGAATTAGATTCCTGTTTTTTTTATTTAACTTTGATTTTAATCCCTAAAAAAACAATTAAACTAAAAACATGGAGTGTTATTAATTATTTGTTACAGTATCGATTTCCACTAAATCGATCTTATTCTTAGGGTACGCTCTATTGAAAAATGGAAGCGTTTGTGAAGTTAGTGACGTTTAGTGAAGTAAGTGATAAAACGATTTACAAAGGTTGTTATGAGCTAAGAAAATAGAAATCAATCTTTTTTCGACACTTGGCCATTGCAAATGAGGCTAAGATTTCAATGAGTTAATTAAGAAAAATAGACGAATTTTTTGGTACATATCTGATTCCTGTAACGGTTGGGCCCAGAAACGGGTTTCTCCTTTCGTCAAATTCTGATCAGTGGTTTTGGAGTTAGCCTCATTAATATCGTTCGTCGTTCGTATCGTTGTAATAACTTCCATTCACTGTGTTTTACTTAGCAACTGAAGGTATACGAATTTGTGGGGTAGGTACCACAGCAAAAAGTTAATTTTAAAATAAAATAATCGACTTCCGAAAAAACACTACAAACTGAAATATAACTTTAGGTCGGTTGAAAAAAAAGAAACTAAATAAGTACTAAACCAAAGACACTTTTAAAATTAAAGTTATTTTTCACCTTGTTCTGGTTGTTTTTTTTCTTCTTTTGTTTATGTTCAAAACATTGATTTTATTGCAAAGGACTCGAAATACTAACAATCTAATTTATTCCGAACGATCCTGACCTGAGATGTAGATAGAATAATGTAGATGTGTTGTTTACTTTGCATACAATCGTGTTAAGCTGCTAGCGCCAGTTGCTGGCTATGTTAACACTATTCTACTAGGCTGTAATAAGCCGATTTGTATTGGAATGTTTAAAGTTAAATCTTTCCTTTTCTTCGGTATTTTGCGATTTAAGTTAAGAATAAATTGATTGATTTTGTTTGTTGAAAGTATCTACTGTTTTCTTAACTACATATAATTATGCCTAATAAATAAAATTGAAGTGTCTGTTAATAATGTCTAAAATTCAAATTCATGTCAAATCATGGCATCGGTACTTATAACATAAATCCTTATTTTTTTGTCTGTCTATTTGTATCGTCTGATTTTGGAAGCAGCCAGGCTGCCCTCTAAAAAAATGGTTGAAAACAGCATGCAGATGAAACCACTTTTCGTCGGCATTTACAAATAAATTACATTTGAAAAAAATAGTTAGTAATCTACATAATATGATACGTCATTTGGTTTAGGCATAACTTTTCTATGGGTATCAAATAATAACACAAAAAAAAAAAACACCAAATCACCTCCAAATCGTTGAGATGAAACCATTTTACTCCTTCATTTTTTTAACAAATGAGTTAAAAAAGAATGTCTACTGCTTTGCAAATACAAAGGAAAATGATTTGATATTGTTACTTTTTACAAATATACATTATTTTTGTTACAATAAATTAAAAATGCGACCGATTAAATACTGCACGGCTACATCACCCCGCACTCGCCCACAAATTTAAATGCTGAAGGTCCTTGGCGTGTATACAAGGCTTAACTGCCAGAGAATGTCCCGACATTCTCTGGCAGATGGTGATGCTCTATGGAGTATAATAGGCTACTTTTTGTCCCCAATAACATGAGGATAATTTCCGACCTTCACACTCCTCGAGAAGCCGCTTGCAAAAGCTAGTAAGATTAATTTAGAACTGTCGAGTATTGAATAATTAAGATATAGGATAGCAATATTTACCGCGATTGCTCTTGATGAATCAGTGAGAAATCAGATATTTTAATCATCATCAGCCTATAATGTTCCCACTGCTGGGACACAGGCCTACTCTCGGTGAGAGAGATTGGGCCGTAATCCACCACGCGGGCCCAGTGCGGGTTGGTAGATGTCACATGTCTTCGAATTTTTTGGTTCTAGGACATGCCGGTTTCCTCACGATGTTTTCCTTCACCGTTTTGAGAGCAGTGGTGATTAAATAATTTACACAAAGTAAAGCGCCTGGCTGGGTTCGAACTCACGATCACTCAGATTTAAATAATAGGAGTCAATTTGAGTTGAGGAATCCGTAGAATTTTCCGCTTTCACTTAGGTAGTTGGCTGATAACTTCTCCATAGCTATTCTAACATGAAAAAATATGGTTAACAGGCTCGTAATAGGGACGTAATTATACTTTAACCGCTAACCACAATTACATCAACAGATCGATCGATTAAACCACTAAACCCGCCAGTTTTTCAAGAACGCTAAAAATTCATACTCCATTCGCGTCGTGTCATTTAAAAAAGCACCCAAGTGCGAGACAGAGTCGCACATGACGGGGTCCGTATGACTGAACATTAAGATCGAGCAAGAAACCGGTAGGAATCGCGTTATATGATGCTTTCGCCACTAGTACCCAGCTCCATCTTGTTGACTGGACGCCGACCCCAACAGAGTTGGGAAAAGGCTAGGCCAAATCTCTGACATTTCAAGTATCTACCTTTTACGGTTTAAAGAGGCAACCTTGTGAAACAACGATTTTGTATGAGATGCGTACGCATCCGTTCAGTCGCGGAAAGCTGAACGGACTGTACAAAATCGTTGTTTTCTATGGACTAAAGACTGAATAGAGCTGAATAAGTGTGAGTAGTCCCTTAGGGTTCCGTTAGTACCATTTGGATACGGAACCCTAAAAAGTGGCCAGTAAAACATATATCTGTTTATTTTATAATAGCTTTCGCCTGCGGCTTTGCCTGCGTGGAAGTCGGAAATTATCCCGCGGGAACGTCCTTATGATCCTGTGTGTTAATCTATGTTATAGTATATCTGTGTGCCAAATTTCATCCAAATCCACTCAGTAGTTTTTGCGTGAAAGAGTATTAAACATCCGTACATACAAACTTTCGCGTTTAAGATATTAGTAAAGATTGCACAGCCAGTCGGCAACATATGCGACAATTATGTAACGTTTATAATGAACCCAAGTTTACGGTGTCAAGGCGGTGCTACAATGTTGCGGGTTCTTGATCCGAGACTGCATACAATTGATACAATATAGCCGATGAATCATAATAACTGTTCTCGGCCTGAATTCACTATGACCACTTAACGATTCCTTACTCGTAACCACGTCAATCACACGCGAAATCTGCTAATATCGTATTAATAATATCGACAAATTGTCTTGGAACATACAAAATATGAAATTTCGATTCCTAACTGTAACATTGGTTTCTACAACACCGATATTGACGTAGTTTGAACGCAGTAAGATTCCGCGGGGAATCATTATAACCATACATAATTGGGGCCCAAACCATAGGGTCTCCGAACTTGGCGCATGTTCTCCCACTCACACTCGCCTCACGTCACCGATTGCTACTAAAAAACAGGCGACTTCAAAAAATAGTTTAGAGTGAAAAATCCCCCTAATTTCGGAAGTCGGTGTCTTTAGTTTTTAATTTTTTGTGTTACCTACCACATACAAAGTCGTATACCTTCACTTGCTAAATAAATAACAGTCACAGGAAATCATGACAATATCATCAACCTAAACTAAGTGGAAACTAACTCTAAAATCACGAGTTAAGAGCGCTGTCACAGGTCCACTAGCGCCACTCCTTTAAAAAAATATTATCTCGTGACGGAAAAGGACTTATGAAAAACGGCTCAAGCTGTCTTGGTAAGTGACACGAAGCAACAAAATACTTCGTGTCTCAATATGAAACTTTATAAAAGGTATTAGAAAATTCTAGACACACTTACCGAGACAGCTGATTGAGCCGTTTTTCATAATTCCTTTTCAGTCACGAGATAATATTTTTTTAAAGGAGTGGCGCTAGTGGACATGTGACAGAGCTCTTATGTTAAAGTGTAAAAAACAAAAAAAAAAAACAAAATCTGCTCAGCAACGTAATTAACGCAATGAATTTTGTCGAACTGGCAAAATGAAATACATTCCTACGTTGATTTAAAGTTGCCTATATCCCTAGGTGAGCAGTGTGATCGTTTAATTAATACGTACGTACTTCTGCTGTATAATTGATATGCCGATAAGCCTGTTTTGCTGTGTACATTAACGTTTTTTCCCATCCATTTGGCGAACCGTAAAATTATCTTCCGTCATGGTTGCATTCATTGTATACAAGTTGCGACTATGATCCACTGGAAAAAACACGATAAAAGGCAAAACTTGCTTTTAGAAAGCTTCTAACTTCGCTATTATGTAATTTTGTTACATTCTCTGACAGAGACACACTCGTGTGAAAAACAATGTCTTTGCAAAATATCCCTATAATCCATTAAAATTACCTTCAACTCATATCGCAACATCTTACCTCACACTGCTGACCCCAAAACCGCGCATTCTTCACAACCACAGGCCCCACCACGACCTTGTGGTATCCCCAGTACCACATGGGAATACAACACGACTTTTTATTTCTCTTACTCATACATTGCTTTTTTTCAACTGGGAAAGATGAAGACAACTTGTTGACAGCCAGCAATTGGCGAGCAAAAAGTTCTTCATGCGTTTTGATGGGTGAAGGAGTAAATTATGTGGGAATAGCAACATTGATGAGTCCTGTCTAGACGGGGCGATTTATCGCGAGTTTTAGAATAAAATCAAATCAGGATCTTATGATTCGAACAGAGAATTGCGTAACCCACTAACATTAAGAATGGCTATCATTTTAACCGAATTCAAAAATAAGGAGGTTATCAATTCGACATGTTTATATATACACCGTGACATGTTAGTCGTCTTACAACGGCAGCCCACTTCAAGTATCCAATGACTACAATACACTTAAACAAAAAAAAAAAAAAGTTTTTTACCACATTAATAATTCATAAAATATAATTCAATAAGACGCATGATGTAGTTTTAAACACCCTGATATGGAGATGGAATGAATGATAGAATGTAATAGTATGGTATCTTCTACCCTTTGATACATAAACAGGGTGTCTCATAATTCTGAAACATTATTTATTATTCTTTGTACCTATTATCTTAATTCCCGTGTGTGTTGCCGGGTGTAAAAGAATAGCACCATCCCATTTCTTCCAGTGGGTGTCGTAGAAGGCGACTAAGGGAATTACTAGAGAATGGGCAGCAGCGTTCTCTATGCATTTTACCACCATACTGCGATCGCCAACCCGCCTGCCAAGCGTGGTGATTATAGCAAAACCCCCCAAAAAATGACAAGTCTGGGTGTTAGATATAAGGAGTGGACTGTATGGATGGTTCTGATAGATGATGGGGTCGGGTAGTTCTGTAGGAACTGAGTTCTGCTCGTTCGCCCAATCAAGGATACAAATTCAACAGAGAAAAATCTAAGTAGGTACGACTCACCTTTTTCTCTCGCTGCGGCCGCTTCTCCAGCTCGGTCGTTCCTGTGAGTGGAATGTTGATCCCGGAGTCCGGCGCAAGTACAAAACACGGTAATGCACAATTTGTCCTTGTTTTAGCAATTTTCACTCACGGAGCTCAAATTCAGATTGTATTCTAGCGAGCAATGGCGACCGACGACTTTGTCTTTTGCACGCATACACTTGGTTGTCTATGGCAAGCTAGCCACGAAGCCGCGGAATCAAGCGTTTTGGCGGGAATGGGAACCGACCAATCGCGTGCCGCCTTGGCGAGCCGTCCATAGATTATCTATATTGGATTTGTCCAATCATGGGCTATTTACAGAACATACCCCCTACCGAAACCATAGTGATGGTTTCTAGAAAACTAAAATTACCTAAATACCTATAATCGTTAAAAAACTAAAATAAACTCTAAGCTAGATACCTATCTCTATCAAAAACGTTTTGACGCTTGAATCTAGTTGGTATAAGGTAATGGACAGAGGTTGTTGGTAGGTCTTTGTAAGACATTTTTTCCGGTGCGCAGCGTTACACACCGAACTATTCCGTCGGAACCTGGATGTAATTTTTCTATTTTGCCGAGAGGCCAATTACAGGAGGGAACATTATCAGATTTTATTAGAACTAAATCTCCAACTTTTGGGTTGGAGGAGGATGTAAACCACTTAGCTCTCTGCTGAAGGGTATTTAAATACTCATGACTCCAACGTTTCCAGAAAAGTTGAGAACATCTCTGACTATACTGCCAACGTGACAATCTATTAATATTCACCTCTTGAACGTTATACTCGGGTATGGAGATTAAGCTTCGGCCAATGAGAAAGTGTCCGGCGGTTAGAACATTAAATTCGTCGGGATTGTCGCTAGCGGGTAGTGGGCATAAAGGACGTGAATTTAAAATGGCTTCTGCCTTACAAAATATTGTAGAAAGTTCCTCAAACGTTAAGGATTTCTCTCCCACACTTCTTACTAGGTGATATTTTGCTGACTTTATCCCAGCTTCCCAGAGACCGCCCATATGTGGAGCACTGGGTACATTAAATTTCCAGTCAACCTGCCTTTTTGCGCAGCCATCGGAAATATCATTTTGACTCTCGCGCAGGAACCTTTGGATTTCAGACAGATGTCTACTTGCGCCAATAAAATTTGTGCCGCAGTCAGAATAAAGAACATCACATAGCCCTCTACGCGCCACGAATCTATCCAAGCACGCCAGGAAACAGTCGGCGGAGAGAGAGAATAACACTTCCAAATGCACTGCTTTTGTGGAAAAGCAGACGAATAGTGCTAGATACGCTTTCGTCACTTTAGCATTACGACGTAAGCTTTCTTTAATTGAAAATGGACCTCCGAGGTCAACTCCGACGTTAGAAAATACCTTACTAGGTATTAACCGAGTTGCTGGCAAGGGTGCCATTTCGGGTTGTAGTAAAGTTGGTTTACATTTGAAACATGTTTTACATTTCGATAAAACAGATCTAATGACGCGACGAGCCGACAATATCCAAAAATTCTCATTGATGATACCTTGTAATGTTCGCGGACCTACATGTAAATATTTTTTGTGTAAATGATTGATCAATAGTTTGGTAAATAAACTATTTTTCGGAAGAAGACGCGGATGTTTAGCATTATACAGAAGGTCGGCATGACTGATGCGACCCCCTACCCTGAGGAAGTCGTCGTCCTCAATAAATGGAGACAATTTTCGCAAAGATGGCACGTGTCTCTTATTTTTAATCTGTTTAATTTCAGCTTCAAAATAAGCATTTTGAACTAATTTTATCAATTTATCGCAAGCTTCACTTAACTCGATGGTTGATAATATTCCCGACTTGCGAGTAGTGGTTATATCACCCCTTTTGCGTCGAAATCTTAAAATCCAAGCAAACGATCTTTGCAATTTGGAAAATGATGAAAATTGTTTAAAGATTCTTTCGCAAAATTCCGTTTTAGATTCATTGAAATTATCATTACTCTGATTTTCAGTCAATAAATTAACCGACGCTCTCAATTCGGGTAGTTTATTATTACTCTCATTAACAAACACCGTCATGGGCCAATCGCGATAATTTTTATACATCCAATCAGGACCCTGTAGCCAACGTTGATTACCACTAACAAGTTGTGCTGGAGATGCTCCGCGAGAGCAAATATCGGCTAAGTTATGTTCACTACACACATGCCGCCAGAAAAGAGGAGGTAAAACTTCAATAATTTGTGTAACTCGATGACTGACAAAGGTTTTTAGTTTATAAGGTTCCGTTTGAAGCCACGACAGTACGACCGTCGAGTCTGAGGCAGCTGTTATTTTGTTAATTTTAACGCGGGTAAATGTGTCAACTACGAACTTTATTAATTTGCTTAACAAAACAGCTCCCATTAACTCCAACCGAGGAATCGTTACGGGTTTGATTGGCGCAACTTTAGATTTGGCGGTTACTAGACGAACCTTTACATCACTTGTTTGTCCGCGACTTATAACATACACGCATGCTGCGTAGCCACGCAATGAAGCGTCACAAAATCCAACTAAGTCACATTCCGTCTCACCTGGTAATAGCATGTGACGTTCGATACGTAATTCCTTTAACAGAGGAAGTTCAAGAATAAAAGTTTGCCACGACTTTTTTATGTTAACCGGCAACTTCTCATCCCAACCAATGCCTAACTTCCACAGCTCTTGCATGATCTGCTTCGCCACTAAAGTGCATGGTGCGATAAAACCGACGGGATCGTAAATCGACGCTAGTAATTTTAATACCGATCGTTTGGTTGACTCATTGTCTGTCAAATTAACTGAGAAAATAAAACTATCGGATTTTGGAATCCATTTAAGTCCCAAAACCTTAATAGTACTATCGTTTTCAGCTTTAACGAATGTTACGGAGTTTTCCCTATGTTCAGAGGGGACACGTTGTAGTAACTTCTCACTGTTACTCATCCACTTTTTCAAAGTGAAGTTAGCACTTTCAAAAATACCAATTAATTGATCCTGTACTAAGCAAGCTTGCTCAAAAGTATTAAATGAATATAGAATATCGTCCATGTAAACACCCTCACGGAGGACCTGAGCAGCGAATGAAAAACGTTTTCCTTCATCGTTCGCTAATTGAAGTAGCGTTCGAATTGCTAAGAACGGTGAACAACTAAGTCCGTACGTCACGGTTTTTAATTCGTATAATTGTATCGGATCGTTAGGCGATTCCCGGTATGAAATGTGTTGATATAAGCGATCTTCTTTTCTTAAAGCGATAGCACGATACATTTTACAAACATCACTAACTAGACAAAATTCAAATAGCCGGAATTTCAAAATGATTGCTGCAATATCCGGATACAGCTTAGGGCCGACCAATAAAGTATCATTTAAAGACACGTTATTGCTACTCTTCGCTGACGCATCGAACACTACACGTAGAGGAGTGGAGGTGCTACTGGGTCGCAAAATACTGTGATGTGGAATAATGTATTTGCTAGGCTTCTTACCCTGATAAAGTTCCATATGACCGAGCACTTCATATTCCCGCATAAATTCCTTATATTTATTATTTAAATCTGTAGTGCGCGCGAGTTTGCGTTCGGTGTACAGTAACCGACGCTCAGCCACAGCGCGTGTTTGACCTAGCGGTGAGCGGTCGGGCGCGAATGGCAGCGGAACTACGTATTGGCCGTTCGATTCTCGAGTATGTTCCTTAGAAAATATCTCCTCGGCTAACTGATCCAAAGGATTTATTGAAGGTGAACACGGCACTTCCTCAATTTCCCAAAAATCGCGTAACGTTTTTTCAATCGATTGTTCTTCGTCATACGAAACCGATAAATTTAAATTTTGTGAACTATTATTATTATTATTCGTAGGATATAATTTTCCACTAATAACATAACCGAAAACCGTTTTAATAACACTCGGAATACCATTCTTAATGACTAACGGTTTATCTCTAATAATATCTGGAACTATGTTGTTACCTAACAAAATATCTATTCGCGAACGCTTAAAAAACAGTGGATCCGCTAAGTTATAAGTGTCATACTCGTTAATGACATTTTTTGTGAAAGGTACATTAGGCATATCCGCAGACACCTTTGAAATAACTACTAAATTAACGCTAAAGGTTGGACTATGCGCCTGTCTTGGTTTTAATGTACAAGTAACCATGCCTTGGTTTTTAACTATTCCTCCACCTATACCATAGATGGTAAAAGGACATTTTTTACGTTGTAATCCTAACTTCTGAGCACATTCAGTAGTTATAAAAGAACTCTGAGCGCCGGAATCGATGACTGCACGGCAGTCTTGATATTGACCAACACAATCAATAACATGTGTAAGTGTAGTACCTAACACTACTCCGTATTCGCAGTTATTACTCATTAATGCTTGCTGAATGGGTGAATCAGCTGTGTCACTTACGAAGTGAGACGATACAAGCGCTTGTTGCGCATGTGAAAGAGACGGCTGCATGGTCAGCAGGGTGTTCGCCACGGACGATATTCCCTCGCAATCCGTTTTTCCGTTATCTTTATGTAATAAGTAATGATGCGGTGCTGCGCATACTCCGCAATTCATTGTACTTTTACAATCCTTAGACTGATGGTCAGATTTAAGACAATTATGACACAGTTTTAGTGAATGAACACGGTTCATTCTTTCATCGACCGACAATTTACGAAATTGATCACATCGATAAATCATATGATTTTGTTTACAAATCACACAAGTTAAATTATTGTTATTACGGTTGTAATTATTGTGCGGAGCTCGTGCCGTATTGAGAACTGACTTTGACGCAGACTTAGTTTGGTTCTTATTTTGGGTATTACTAGATTTTGACATATTATTTGAAGAGCTACTTGTAAAAGTGTGTTCTAGAACTTTAATTTGTTTGTTTACAAAATCCATTAGTTCCGAAAATGTAGGTATCAACTTTTGATCCCGACTTTCTTCGAATAATTTTCGCGTATGAACGTCAAGTCTTTGTAATGCCAAATGACACAATAAGAAATCGTCTAAGTTCTTAATTTTTAATGCTTGAATCGCTTTAAGTGAATGATCAAAGGTTTCTATGAATGAAGTTAAGTTCGACGTCGTATCTTTAGCTAACGGTGAAAAATTCAACATTTTATCGAAATACCTACATGCTAGTGTTCTGTGATCGTGATATTTATCAACTAAACTTTGCCAAACTAATGTATAATTAGCGGCAGTGATAGGAAGATTTTTTACAATATTTAAAGCAGAACCTTTCACGCATGAAAGTAAATAATGGAATTTATCGATATCTGAGAAATTTCTATCGTGCACCAATGACGAGAACGTATCGTAAAAGGTTATCCAATTCTCAATTTCTCCATCAAATTGAAATAAAGATATCTTTGGTAACGCGGGTACTACTAAATCATTTTTACCCGTCGCAGATAAGAAATTCGATTCCGATTTAGAATGTTCCTTAGCGGCTAATTGACACATAATTAACATTTCGTCAAATGTTTCGAGTTCACTAATCGGCATTTTAGCTGTAGGTTTTATTTGCACTTCTATTTCGTACAATTCAAATATGGTGGATTCAAACTTCGAACGGACACTTTCTATTTCCGACAATGATAACGTAAACAATTGTAATTTATCTGGTTCAGTTCCCAACTTTTTGGAAGAATCATAAAGCTTTTGAATCTTAGTGAATAAATATTGCTTTTTCACTATTAAAATTGTACGTTTTGTTTCTAAATCTTCCGCCATTTTGGAAGCGTGGTTTTGGAACAAAAATGGGAAAAAATGTAATAAAGAATCCGGACTCGAATGACCAGAATGTTAGATATAAGGAGTGGACTGTATGGATGGTTCTGATAGATGATGGGGTCGGGTAGTTCTGTAGGAACTGAGTTCTGCTCGTTCGCCCAATCAAGGATACAAATTCAACAGAGAAAAATCTAAGTAGGTACGACTCACCTTTTTCTCTCGCTGCGGCCGCTTCTCCAGCTCGGTCGTTCCTGTGAGTGGAATGTTGATCCCGGAGTCCGGCGCAAGTACAAAACACGGTAATGCACAATTTGTCCTTGTTTTAGCAATTTTCACTCACGGAGCTCAAATTCAGATTGTATTCTAGCGAGCAATGGCGACCGACGACTTTGTCTTTTGCACGCATACACTTGGTTGTCTATGGCAAGCTAGCCACGAAGCCGCGGAATCAAGCGTTTTGGCGGGAATGGGAACCGACCAATCGCGTGCCGCCTTGGCGAGCCGTCCATAGATTATCTATATTGGATTTGTCCAATCATGGGCTATTTACAGAACACTGGGGGAGGCCTATGTCCAGCAGTGGACGTCTTTCGGCTGAAATGATGATGATGATGATGATTATCTTAATTAATGGTAACAATTGTTTAATCGCGCCTAGAGGTATTTTATGCTGGATACATTGAGTGGACCACCTTTGTAAGACGACTAAAATGTCACCGGTGTATATTTTTAATGAATCTTCGGGCATAACTCCGTCATATATAGATTTGCAAAATTCTTGTTCGAAAGGGGTTTATTTCGAAATGGTCCCATTTAAATTTCAATGTGTGCGCAATTGATTTGAAATCAACAACCGCTGGTAGTGGAGTTTTGCTAACTACTGTGGGAGCTCTGCTGAGCTCCCAAGGTACCGGTAGTTATAGTGTGTTTAAAATAAAAGAGTTGGTGGTCTTTTAACGGTGGGACTCCACCTTTAATCAAGAATTAGCTCATGCGGACGCCGCGCCTGACAATCGAATGAAGCTTCCGCAAAAAAACCTTAAGTAAAATAATTTGACATTCTAAAGATAAAAACTTCTCGTTTATTCGAACATAGACACAGCCTAAATATTGGCTGCCAGGTCGCTGGTGAGGCGAACAACCTCTACACTACTTAATTTAACACCGTATATTTTTGGACCTAATGATTGCAATTACTCATTCGGAATGTGCAGTGTTTGGTGGCAATCAAAATCCCATGGGGATGCCGAAACGGATCACCAATACGTAAATCTAAAGGGAATGTAAAATCACAAAATAAAGAGAGTATAGAAGGCAATCACATGTATGTACTTCGATTTTCATACCTATGCTCGGCGGTCGCGCTAGGGTTGTCAACTTTGTGGGGGGGAGTTTAACACCTCACTCCCCCCCTATCGCGAGGTGGCCCGCATAGGCGGGCCGGCACTAGTCGGGGATCGCGGAAGACTTAATAGTTCCCGTGATCCCCGGTGTACGTGAGAGACGGAACACCGGGGTGGTTTTAGTCAGTAAGAGTCTGACAGACCCCTCCGCCCTCCCCGGGGCGGAGGACATCCATGAGGATTTCCCCCCGTCATCAAAAAAAAAAAAAAAGGGTTGTCAACTTTGGCTTATGCACAAAAAACTATCGTGGTAGTGGCACTCGGCAGTGGCAATAACAATTAGTCTCAACTCTAATAGTTATGATCGGCGGCGGGTGGCTACGCGTGTGGCCCGGCCGGCTCGCCGAGCAGTTCTATCTTAGCTATTTATAATGAGGAAGATGAGTGTATTTTTTAGCTTATAAGTACTACAATAAATACCTAATATACATTGTAAAAATACTACAAGGCCACAAAGTCATTTTCGCTTACCCACAACTAACGAGGTATTCTGTGTTACGTTAAAACGAACCATCAAACACCTCTCTGGTCAACTCAACAACTGGTAGCTTAAAAAAAGACAATTCACAGTTAAATGTTGAATTCAAACAACCGTCCACTGAACAGGGGCCTAAGTCTACTAATTTATAAACGTCACAATGGTCTCTCAATGGTAAGTTTTTGACAGATTTGCCATACAAAAACTGTCAAAAACACACCATTGAGAGACCATTGTAACGTTTATAAATTAGTAGACTTAGGCCCCTGTAATAGTAACTTTTTTGTTGCTCCGTTTTTGCATTTCACAGACGCGTGTCTCAGGGGATGGCACTCGCGCTCGCACTGGTCCCAACCGGTCCGAGATATCGTGTCCGTGAGCGGTGTCTATGTGTGCTGCTCGAGCGCACTTTGTATGTAGATTGCCTTCTGTACTCTCTGTATTTTGTGGTAAAATGGTCCGCAAATACCAGTAGGTACTATTGTCATCGAATCAAGAATATCTTACAAAGAATTAGTGAAATACATAACATAACATCAACCACGCGGAGTGGCTTGAGGCTAAGTAATAACAGCGGAACGAATCGATCGATCAGGTTAAGCAACGCTTGCCGTGGTTGGTCCGTGGATGGGTGACCATCTTTACATACCAAGACCCTCCATGCTTCGGAAAGCATGTTAAGCCGTTGGTCCCGGCACCTACCAATACTTTTCCAAACTATGTTGGGGTCAGCTTCCAGTTTAACCGGATGCAGCTGAATACCAGTATTTTACTTGGCGCGTGGTCTGACCTCCACAACCCAGTTACTGGGTAATACGATACCTCTTGGTAAGACTGGTTGTCAGACTTTCGGGCTCCTGACGGCCCGTAACGACTGTCAAAGATCCACGAATGACAGCCGGGCCCAACGGCTTAACGTGCTTTCCGAGGCAAGGAGGGGTTGTTATGTAAAGATGGTCACCTATCTACGAATCAACCGCAGCAGGTGTTGACCCGATCGACCGACCCTTGCGGTAGTCTTTACTTAGCCACAAGAATTGTAAAAACGTTCCCACATTAATTAAAACAATGAAAGACGCATTAATTCGTAAACAATACACGACTATTCTCAACTATCAAAACACTCTTTTTGTAAAATTTCAAGTACATACAAAAACATAATACCGACTTTCGGCGTCCTTTCAACAATGTATCACATTTTAGAACTGTAAGCAACTTTATGCGTTATCAACGCACAAAGATTCAATTGTTTCAGTACTATATGAACAGTTTAGTGACTTCTGATAAGGGACAGTGATATGTTGTTCTCTTAGACGTGAACATAAAGAAATGACTCTTTGATAAAAATGGCTCCGGTTTATTAGGTTAGCTGTAAATCAGCAGTATTTTATACAATGTTGTTAATTTATGATCTTTCAAAAACGAGCTGAGGACAGACTTGCCCTCTTTCTGTAACTAACTCAAGTGACAGTAAGCATATCGACTGTTAACTACATACCAAGACCCACACACACACAATTTGACACACACTTTTTTACACACATTTTGACTAACAGGTTTATTCACTAATTCTTCTCTTAAACATTATATTTCACATAATAGAAAAATCTCATATGTTGCATTAATCATCATCTGCCTAGCCTTTTCCCAACTATGTTGGGGTCGGCTTCCAGTCTAACCGGATGCAGCTGAATACCAGTATTTTACATGGAGCGACTGCCTATCTGACCTCCACAACCCTGTTACTGGGTAATACGATACCCCTTGGTAAGACTGGTTGTCAGACTTTCGGGCTTCTGACGACCCGTAACGACTGTCAAAGATCTACAAATGACAGCCGGGACCAACGGCTTAACGTGCTTTCCAAAACACGGAGGAGTCTTCGTATGTAAAGATGGTCACCCATCCACGGACCAACCGCGCATATGTATGCTACATAATACAGTAAATAATAACATTCAAATAATGACAGCAAATCAACCGCGATTGCTACTATCGCACAAATATTCATTGTTTTGATTTTACTTTCTTTAAGAATAACCCCATGGATAAAGAAAATTAGGAAAGCGGTAGGTAACAAAAAATTAAAATACGTATCCAAAGACACACACTTCCGAAATTAAAGTTCTTTTTGACTTTTGTAGTGTTTTTCCGAAAATCGGTTGTTTTTTTTGTGATGGTGAACCAGCGATATGTTGTTATTGCAATCTTGGCACATTTCTTAGCTCGTATTGCCCCGTTGCTGGGCAATGGTCCTCCTATTGTCCTTCCATCTGTGTCCAAAGCAGCCAACGACTAATCATTTTCAAAGGAGTCCGACTCATCTCGCTATCTCTGTCTGGGAATGCCGCGACCTATAGGCACTTTATTACTAAAATTGATCCTTAAAAAACTTTTAATCAAAAAATTAAACCGCCGAAAAACCGAAACGTAAATAATAATAAACTTGCTTTGTCCAACCCCAATAACTAAGTTCGGAAGGCGGTGACATATAATTAAATACATATCCAAAGTCACCGACTTTCAAACTTAGTTATTGGGGTTGGACAAAGCAAGTTTATTATTTTTTACGTTTCGGTTTTTCGGCGGTTTAATTTTTTTATTAAAAAGTTTTTATTTTATAATTTTTTGTGGCTATAATCTACTAATTACTACATGCTTAATTTTTAATTACTTTTTGTAATACACAACTCAGTATTAAAATCTGTGAGTAAACAATCAATCATCCCCTGTTTTCTTACCCTTAGGGTTGGAATTTTTCTTCGAAATCTATATGGGACCAACTTCGGGGTATACCCTTTCCAATAAAAAAAGAAATATCAAAATCGGACTATTCTGGAAAAAGTTATGCGTGGTCATACATTAAAAAAATATATATATACGCGTCGAATTGAGTAACCTCCTCCGTTTTTTCGTCGGTTAAAAAGTGAGGCGTCTCTTAATCCCAGATATACATACTAACAGATATTTTTAATACCGTCTCTCCACTAGTCCAATGCTTATTCTAGGATGCATATCCCACAGGCTCGCAATCCTTTCCTAATTTCCTATGATATGCAATGGCCTCTGTAGCACCATGAAACATGAGGCCCTAGGAGCTAGTGCAAATCTTAGGGTTCATTCGATTAATCAGGTCTGGTCAAACCACGCTGGGATCGGTGCATTTCATTCATTCATTCATGCTGCTACATGTCGGTTCCACACCTCAGCCAAAATTATGATCATTGTCTTAGTAATTATTTTAGGACTTACCTGACCTCACCCAGCAATTCATATTCTTGAATTACAGTGGTCCCATCATCATCATCATTTCAGCTAAAATACGTCCATTGCTGGACAAAGGCCTCTCCTAAGCGTCGTCAGATTCACCCCCCCATTCAGATTTCAGCGACCTCATCGGCCATAATTTCTGCGAGCAATGTGCTCTACCCTCTACCACTTAAGGCTGGCTATTCCTCGGGACGGGACATGTCGGTTACCTTGGTTCTCACGTGGATCTCTTACTTTCTTCATTTGATCGCACCGGGAAACTTCATAAGAATGGCCCTCTTATATTTCAAGCAAATTACATTACGATTCACAGAGCCGTATGTAACCAAACAGACTCGTGTAATTTCATGGGCATGACATGTACATAAAAAAAAAACATGTATGTCAATGAATCTTATACGAAGCACATGTAATTTTTACTATGCACGGCGACATTTTAGTCGTTTTACAATGATGGTTCACTCAATGTATCTGACATAAAATACCTCTAGGCGTGATAAAAAAAAATATACCATAATTAAGATAATAAGTACAAAGAATAATAAATAATTCTTTAGAATTATGAAACATCCTGTTAATAATGTTTACGTATTCAAAGGGTAGAAGATACCTATACCATTACATTCCATCATTCATTCATTCTATCTCCATATCAGGGTGTTTCAAACTACGTCGTACGTAATGATATTTTTTTTAATTATTCATGTGTTCCATTTTTTTTTTTTTTAAATGTATTGTAGTCATTGGATACATGAAGTGGGTTGCCGTTGTAAGATGACTAAAATGTTACGGTGTATTTATTACAAAAATGAAAGTTTGTATGTTTGTTACGATGTTTGTAGCTCAATCAAACGTCAAAGTCAAACGGATTTGGATGAAATTTGGCACACAGATAGTTTATAACCAAGATTAACACATAGGGTACTTTTTATCCCGGTAGTTACGTACGACCCATTAGGATAATTTCCGACAACCGCGCGGGTGAAACCGCTGGTATAAACTAGTCTGACGTAATTATAACTAAGTTCACTCATAAAACGTAATTGCTACAATACAACGCTTGCATGCTGCCGATTGAGGGAATATTTTGTAACGATTGTTGATTGATATAATTACCTTACAACACCATGATGCACGTAATTATAATTGCGAGAATAGGCATTGATTTGCAACAATGGAAACTCGATCACGATGGAGCAATATAACTCAGGTGACCAGTCTAGGTTAGTTCTTCAGTAGACTATAACTGACTTCTGTTCTTTCCTTCATTTTGCGTAAGTGGAAGGGTTTTTGACGTTCTACACTGACAAAAAAAATATTTGCTCTCGAAACGGCGAAGGAAAACAACGCGTCAGGAAAGCGGCATGTCGGAGAACTAAAAATTCTAAGACATGTTAAATCCACCAACCCGCGTGGTAATAGATTTTAAAACATTTTAAAAGAGTAACGGTGGAGTTTCTTGCCCATTCTTCACGTACGTAACTACCTTTTGGAAGGGGCTACTAGAATCAATTCATTTTTTTATGTAAACGTTGACATTCAAAAGTGCCTTATATGTGCCTATTTGAAATAAATGTTTTGACTTATTTTGACAAAGAGGCCTTGTGTCGTAGCAAAAAAATAAATAAATTTACTTGGCTATCGCATGAAAACACAATGTATCTTTTTTTAAATTAAAAACAGAATGGTATCTCAAGTAATACATAATAAATTAAATTAGATTGTTTAGTCCGATTGCCAAGTCAATTTATTTATATGTGTACTGATCAGACCAAATTTGATCTATATGCGTACTGCCATTTTTGCGTGATTGAGTAACAAACATACAAAAATCTAAATATCCAAACTTTCACATTTATAATATTACTAGGATTAGATAAACGTTTCGATAAACGTAATTAGTATCTAGAGTTTCTGGCTCTAGTTAGTACCTATGAAATGTGCTTACGTTTCCGAAACTATATGGTCAAAGAGTGAAATACAGAGATTAAAATACTTCAGCACCCTAATTGCATAACACAGTATTAATCCCAACATTAATCATCTCGAGGATCCAGAGGTGCGGGTTTGTTCGAAAGAGATACCACAGCCCCTGGCATACGGGCAACTGAGGGAACAGGGGTGGGTTTTAGTCAGTAAAAGTCTGACACACCCTCCTGCTCCACCCAGAGCGGGAGAAGTTATTTGATGATTTCCCAAACAAAAAAAAAAAAATCGTCTCGAGGATATTGCGTAAATAAATCCATTGCTTTATTTTCGAAAAATTCGTTTGCTCAACCACGTAAATAACGCAATGAATTTTGTTAGGTGAATTTTGTCGCCATTTTTTCCATTCAAATTTCGGGAGTTTATTACTCTACTGTTCGACAATTGTATATAAAAAATTAAACATAGTATGGTTTTGACTCATTAATAGTATTTCCTGCACGAAAACAGAATACTAAAATGAAAAGCCATTAAAAAGTTATGTGCCAACAAAGATTCGTTTATCTTACTAATTTTAAATAACTTTGGACGTGTTTAAGTAATAAAAGAGATTTGAAATCTCCAAAACCAAGTCGGTACCGAGCACGCTCAATTATCGAAAAGTTTAATAAACTTTATTGGTCATGGATTTATGCAGTGGATTTTTCATAAAACCCGATCTTCCGAAGGACTTTTCTTAACTTTTTACGTGCCTGTTTTACTGTAAACGATCCTGCACTTCACTCAATAATGTTGTGCGTGTAGACTAGCGTCTAATTACTCATCACTGATACTACCTCTGTCGGACGCGATGCCTGGGGCCTAAGTCTACTAATTTATAAACGTCACAATGGTCTCTCAATGGTAAGTTTTTGACAGATTTGCCATACAAAAACTGTCAAAAACACACCATTGAGAGACCATTGTAACGTTTATAAATTAGTAGACTTAGGCCCCTGGCGAAACAGCGTGCTTTGAGTGAGTTCGAGCCCGCGACTAGATTCCCCTTAACTATCAAAATGAAACCAGTTGCTAATGTTAGCATGTTACTAAATTACAGTGCTGGTCTCAAAAATAGATTTTAATCTGAATACTAAGGAAAGTTAATTTTCTAACTTTGAAATCTAAATTAAGCCTAATATTCATTACTCTATACATAAACTCTAATATTCATTACTGTCCAACTCCCAAAGTGAGTCCCCAAAATACGTACAATTTAGATCTCCTAATTAAAACATTTAGGCTGAATTCTAGTCGTGGCCCGGTAGCTCAGTCTAGCCTTTTAATAAGTAATCGGCTATCAATTAGCCTTTGTGGAGTAACCCTCAGTGGACTGTCCATCACTGTCCACCTCGGAATAGATTCTGGACAGTTTTTTTAGATATTTCGAGAACTGACCGCCTGTTTACAGTTGGGAGCCGTTTACATGTTGCAACTAATTTTGTGTCTAGAAGCAAGCGATTTTGGAGTTCAAATACGAGTGATGTATAATTAATTGCCTTTTATGTACGGAATATGGAATTGAGGTTTTAATGTATTATGTTTATGTAGCATTGTTTTAGGACGTATGGGAGTACCTAGTACGATATTATTACGGCCCTCATTACATTTTTAAATAACGAGGTGTTTTTTCTTTTTTTAACGTAAGTAAATCTTAAGATACTTTTACCAAGTCAATACGTTGTTGGTCAGCATTTTAAAACTATGTGGCGTTGCCTAAGTGACTGATCCCTGAGAGAGAAGAAAAGCCGAAACAAACTTAGAGGTCATGGTCGTTTTAAAGTCCAAACATTATATTAATAGAATTTTATTTGAGTCTAACAATGCCGGGCAATATCTGGAAGGGCCTTTTGAAAAAAGAGTTGCAGCTTTGAGCTGTCCTGTCCCAATAGACGGCATGTAGGTATGTGTGTTTTATGGCCCGTATTAGGTATATTTTTAAATAATGAAATGAAAATCTAACTTCTATTTATGTAAGTATATCTTTTAAGGTGAAACTAGTCCACCTTTTTTCCATACAAACTTCGGGATAGTTTTACTCCACTGTTTGACAATGTACATCATACTTAAACATGGTATGGTTTTGTCTCATTATTGTCTCATTATTAATATTGTCGGTACAGAAACAGAATACTAAAATAAAAAGCAGTTGTAAAGTTATGAGCCAACAAAGATTTGTTTTTCTTGATAATTTAACGTAACTTTGGACATGTTTAAGTAATAAAAGAAGTGTAAAATCTCCAAAACTAAGTCGGTACCGACAAAGCTCAATTATCGTAAAGTTCAATAAACTTAATTAGTCATTGATTTATACAGTGGTTTTTTCAGAAAACCCGATCTTCCGAAGGACTTTTCTTAATTTTTTACGCGCCTGTTTTGCTATAACTGATCCTGCAGCTCACTCAATAATGTTGTGCGTGTAAACTATCGTCTAACTGCTCATCACTGATACTACCTCTGTCGGACTCGAAGCCTGGTGAGACAGCGTGACCGTCACCAGTGAGTTCGATCCCGCGACTAGTGTACCCTAGAAGAAACTTCATGCTTGTCGTCTTTTAGCTCCTGTTCATCAGTGGACCTTAGCGGGCTGATATAATTTGGTATTTAAAAATAAAAACTAGTTCAAAGGAAACCCAGTTTCAATTAAACATAACGGTATCACTTACAAATGTCCTACACAAAGTAGGTGTGTGTTATATAGAGCGGTTATTTTTAATTGGCTCTAGAATGTCTATAATCTAGAGCCAATGGTTACTGTTCAGCGCTGAACTTTGACTTGGCAATCACCATAATGCTACTCGTGGAGGTAACTTGTAGGTAACTAATTACTTGATACGATATGCTCAGGACCCCAATTCTGAATCATTATAATGTGTGTCTGTGGAATCTTATTACGTTCAAACTACGTCAATATCGTGTTTTTAGAAAACCAATGTAACGGTAAGGAATCGAAATGTCATATTCTGTATGTTCCAAGACAATTTGTCGCTATAATTAATACGAAATTAGCAGATTTCGTGTGTGATTGACGTGGTTACGAGTAAGGAATCGTTAAGTGGGCATAGTTCAGTTCAGGCCTAGCTTTTGTACGCAATTGAATGGAAGATTTTGTGTAAATGTACCTGTTGGTTTCGTAACCACTTAACGATTCCTTACACGTAACCACGTCAATCACACACGAAACCTGCGAACATCGTATTAATAATATCGACAAATTGTCTTGCAACATTGAGGTAACGGTAAATCAGAATCTGTATCATTGTGAAGGTTATTGCTAATCTATTGCTTCATACGTTCGAAAAATCTGTCTGCTCAACAACGTAAATAACGCAATGAATATTATTGAACTGTCAAAACGAGAAATATCAGTGTGTTACGCAGGTGTTTCGATTATCTTTAATCGTTTTCATTAAGTTAGAGGTTCTCGATTTGTTTGTGTAGGCAGTTAAGTGTTACGAGTGAAAAAAGTAGTGTCGAATTGGATTTTACGTACACGTGTTTAGAAAACCCTAAAATAAAAGTAAAATCCAACTCCCACACTATTTTTTAATTTACATAGTTTGAATGAATTTATTATTTTGAATTCTTGGGCCTGTCTTTTTTTTTTTAAATACAACAGTATTTTCTAGTCTGTTAGATATCGATCCTAATCTAATTTGAACCCTGTTTTGTTGACATTTTAATGAGACAGTTTCGGAACGGACTGTTTGCACTCAACTTTAGAGATCTAGTCAACAGCAACATTCATGCAAGTGAAACTGATGTAAATAAACAAATAGATAAGGAAACGGACTTGAACTTGAGACCCCGCGACCGAGACCCGCCGCTCAATGCCATAACGTAGAATGTAACAAGAAACATGAATAATTACTGATTCGATACGTAAGTACGTTGTGACGTTGTTATTAAATATGTACAGTCACCAAAACAAGTAATCAAGGTGTAAAGAAAGACAGAAAAATATATTAAATTTGAAACACGCACAGAAAATACAAACAATAAAGAAGAATATAATGATGAAATACAAACAATACAATTTCAAAATAGCAAAAAAAAACAAAAAAAAATTAAATAGTACGACCTGTGCGAGGCCAAAAAGCTTCTATCTCAGCATAATGCTGCGATATTTGTAAAAAATAAACAAAGGGTAGGACAAAAATCATTTATCTATTCATTGTAAATAAAATACTTTTATGTAAAAAGTTTATTCCTGATTTCACATAATATATACATATAATTAATTTAGTATCCTATTATTCTAGTCACTATTGTGAAGATGTAACTTCAAATATTAATAGCCCCGTAAAATAATAAACTTTGTAACTGTGAAAGTCCCATCAAAATACCATAAGCAGTGTCTGAGTTTTGCCATCAATATAAAAACTAATTGATTCTTCGTGTTATTCTGGTGACCTGTGGCCCTAGTGTGAGTAAGAAACTTACACTATGGCCACAGGTCACCAGTGCCCTGCATTGGTGAAGGACCAATCGAAGCGCTGAACGCGGTCGATGCGTTCGATCGAGATGGTTCAAAGAAACTCACACTGGGGCCACTATGCTCAAAGTAAGCATTTTCCTTTAGTAAACTTACAATCCAAGATGGAGGCGTTTGTCCACCGCGATCCGACAACCCCAGGCAGGCTTAGCATGACGCTTTGTATTTAAACGAAGTATAAACAGTGCTTTTTCTACACAAAGTGACATTTCGTTTCTCCAGTTTTGACATCGCACCGTAAATATCCATCTACAATCTGTCATTTAGTCTTTCGTTTCTAACGATCTTTGTCTGGGTCCTTATAATCCTATTTCAGAAGAATATTTCTGCTCAAACTTTCAAAATCACACCGACAACAAACTTTCTACTCGACGGCCACAAAGTCGGCCATACGATTATCTACAAAATCATGATTCGTTTAGAACGCATCATCATCATTTCAGCCGAAAGACGTCCACTGCTGGACATAGGCCTCCTCCAGGCTCCTCCACTTTTACCGGTTCTGCGCTTCTTGCATTCAGCGGATTCCTGCAGCCTTCACAAGGTCATCGGTCCATCTTGGGGGGGGCCTTCCAACGGTACGTCTACCGGTACGCGGTCGCCACTCTTGAACCTTCCGGCCCCATCGGCCATCTGTTCTGCGTGCAATGTGCCCTGCCCACTGCCACTTCAGTTTGAACGTAGAACGCATAACTGTGATAATTTTATATCAAAACTATCTTCTCCTATTGTACATAATTTAGGTACATAATTTAGTTAACGGTCATGGCTATTCTTCCGTCGACAAATCGGTGCTCGTGCTAACCCTGGTCCAGTTCTAAAGGTCGTGCCGAACTTGTTCGAAGAATTCTGTACCCAAAAACATACGTGTTACGGTCACAAATCATATTTTGTTTTATATACAACATGACTATGCCCTGCAAATAGAAAAAAAAAATGTATTTCGCGGTTTTCCCTGGCTCTTTCACCTTATGCAAAGTTAAATAAATATTAACAGCGGGCTTAGCATAACGCTTTCTATTTCTACTCTACCGTAGAATAGAAATCGCTTGTCTACATTTCTCGGTTCAAAACTGTCAACTATCTACACGGAAATGTCATTTTTGTTTACTCTTCTGTCGACAAAAAGCTTCTCTATGGTTCTCGTACTAAGCCTGCTGTTATGGCTTAGTCATTTAGTATGTCTTCCTTTGTATAAAACCTCCTTTCTCTGTAAGACAGATTAAAAATAACTTGAATATATATGTCGGAGACGGTCATTCGTATGGTCGCTAAACGAAGCGCGGCACGTAACCTGTGTAGTGGTAGCACTAACACTCGGTTATCTTCGTGCTACGACGGAGCCTAGATAATGGAGGGACGCCAGGGCGGGGGCACTTGCCTTCCGACCGTTCTAGTGAACACAACCTCCAGTTTAGGAACTGTCCTACGTTTCGTTTGGCTTAACGCATTATTGTGACTATTGTGTTTGATTATTATTATTAAAAGTGATTACTGTGCATTAAGTGTCCTTCTTTGCTCGATCTAATATCCGCCCACATAATGTCTAACAACGGTGCCAATAATGCTCCTATCCCGACATATATATTATTCATTACATGGCAGAGACAATATAACTGTCCGAGTATGTATTTATGAATGACTAATTAACAATTGATATTTGCAAAGAATTTTAATTGCATTGGCATTCTATTAAAAAATAAACACAATTGTAGTCATGTTTTGTCATATTTGTAACCATGTTTTATATGCTTATGTGTATTGGGAGCTGAATCTATTTAAATCTTGTGAATGTTGAATGTCTTGTGAGTTTGGTATTATAAAAAGTTTAGGGTTTTAGAATTTTTAGTAATATTTGATAAATTATTTTATTTCTGTAAGTAGGTGTGTACTCTCTCACCGAGAGGAGGCCTGTGTCCCAGTAGTGGGAACATTATAGGCTGATGATGATGAGGTGTGTACAAACACGATTACACTTCAATCATATTATTAAATCTAGATGAGGTCGGTGTTTTCAAACTCAGAGGTCACAGTCACTTTTAAAGTCCAGAAATAATCTTGGTCAGATCATGTGAAGACCATGTGGATTGGTATCTGAAATGGTCTTTTTAGGAAAGAACCACACAGATTGAGTGGACATACATCATGCCGATAATCCTTGAAGCAGAGCTGTACCCATAGTACACCCACATTTCGGCAATTATGTTCAAGTCCCATTTAATAGAGGGTGAGCGTATTACCATCAAACGAACGCAAATCCATACTACACATATAGATAGATAGAAAAACACAATTACACTTTTCCCGACCTATGCCAGCCAGACTAGTGCTTGTAACCACTAGACCAGTAAATATTGATAGCTGTCTTTGCCGCAGTCTAGTTATAATGATTTTTTTGTTACGACTGCTCTGCGACGTGTCTGCCACCCGAACTATTCTTAGTTTTGCCAAAGCTACCCGAAACCAGCCTCGGCGTCCTTAGGTATGCTTACGACTGCCGAGGCAGCTCTCAGGCGCCCGAAACCGTCCGAAGCAGACCTCAGGCGCCCGAGCTGTAACGAGCCGCACCGATGCCCACCGATAATGGGCGCCGCGACTTAGGATACGGAACCCCCAAAAGTTGCCAGTAAAACACTGGTATTCAGCTGTACCCAGTAAGACTAGAAGCCGGCCCAAAGCTAAGCAGATGACTTGAATAGCTATTCTTTGTCCGTCTAAAAGTCTAGAGCCAATAGAAAGCTGAATTGATCACAGTATCTATACAAAACAATACAATAAGAAGAAAGATTTATCTTTTTACGTCACAAATTCTCAATTTAGTTTCCTTTACGTCAGTTTCTAACTATAGCAAACACTGATATTATCTAATTGCACATAATACATATTTAAACAGGAAATTGTCACAATAATGACAATTTTAACTGCTTTATTCTACAAACGGATGTTAAATATCACTATGCAATTAATCTTTGAACAATAAAACCGTATCAGTCACATTGCAACATTTTCTATCTCAGTATAGAAAACTGACCAGCCACAATGACCTCCCCTGCCCTCTTCTCTGAGTACATTATGATGACTATTGACTGATATAGATCCTAATCAAATGGTTCAGATTACACTGGAATATACTTTTCCATGTCTACATATATAAATACTATGGCACGTGGTAGGTACGCACTAACTACTTATGAGTTGGCAATTGTATCATTGACACCACCACATGCGAACTGGAGTTCTTCGTGAAACGGTGTGAACGCCACATTGTTGCAAGTTAAACTGCATTTTAATAGACTGGAGATAGAGTTTAGACTTGAGTGGTGGGGAATAGTTTTGAGGTGTGTGGGTGAGGTAATAAAAATAGATATAGTTTGATAGTGGCATTACGTAGAGGATTTATATTTGCATCTTGGAGCGACAATGTTGCGTACTTGTTGCTATTCGATCGGTCATTTTATGGTGTTTAGTTTCCTTATTTTGGTAGTAACATTTCAAAGTTATTCCCAGTTTGGATACGCATCTGGTAACTAATAAGTTCCGTTGGCAGTTTCTGATTTGTTTCAATATTATCTGATAAGTTGTATTTGTTGAACATTATCTCGACAATGTAGGTGTTTGAAATGACCCTGTTGTAGGTATTTACAATTATGTAAGTATGTCTCGTCTTCATCGTGATTATATCAAGGTTAGATGCGGGAAATAAGAGTTTTATCTATTGCAGATTTCTCAAACATTTTCTTACTGTGTGTATTCTGAAGTACTGGAGTAGATTTTTCTTTTCTTAAAGCGATAACATTTTAAAACCTGCGAATTGCCTACGTATTTCATGAATTTTAGATTCGCCCATAAATAGTGCAAATCGCCTTCAAAAAATAAAACATGATTGTAAAATGCCGACTTGCGTAATACGGGCAAGAATATTCGTGCGAATCAAATAATAAGCCGTTAGCCATTGGCATACCTACAATAAAATTTGAGGCGAAAAATTACCTGTAATTGTTGTTGTTCACTCAATTAAATCGCACCGTGTATATCAGGCTCAAAACGGCATCTTTTTGCGTTCCTAACAAGCTTCTAACTATAGTAAAAACCTAAGGGCCCGATCACACGTACCACAACTACACCACATCGCAGCGACAAAATATGGTCAAACAGTGGTTACTTGTGAATAGTGTCGCAGCAGATTCTTGCAATTAAATCGTTGTAACTATAAAGGACATCGGACATATTGGGCCGTAAATCCAAGGTGGCCATCGAAAAAAGAAATGTCACCCTGGTCGGGGTAGTCCTCCTTATAATTTTTACTATAGCGCCGAATCTGTACGACCATCTTGGTTTTGGGCCCACCTTTGTATGACGTGTGAAACAAGACTGGTATCCTTTCGATGTGATTACGTTTTTGCTACCACAAGACAATGCATTGTGGCTGCGACATGGCCTACGTTTTCTAAATCAAGGTACACGGTTGATTTTAAGGGCCAAATGTGTTCCGTGTGAATAAACTATTCGTTTTCATATCCAAATTAGCGCCCGTAAAATACTGTTATTCCGCTGAGTCCGGTTAGACTGTAAGCTGAACCCAACATTGTTGGGAAAAGGCTTGGCAGATAAGTCTAGCCCTTTCCCAAAAATGTTCCCTCAATGTTCCCAATTGCGCCAATACAAATTGGTGCCGTCCACATGTTGTCGTTGTAGTTGTGGTGTGGTTATCGTACGTGTGTTCGGGCCTTAAGTATCGTTTGTGTTTCAACGATCATTAGGTGGCTGAAGTCGCTGAAATAGAATACTTTAAAAATAGATGACGATACTTTCAATGGTCGTGAAATACTAATAGGGCTGGGATCGGATTGTGTAGTTGTAAGGTATTTGATTTAATATTTCGTCACGTTTTGTAAGAAGGATTTATTTGAAGCTTACTTAGTGTTGTAGTTGTTAGAACTTTTGTTTTGTGTTGTCCTCTAGTTTTCCTTCAACCTGTGCCTAGGCGCTATTTTGGTTGATCGCCACTATATATTTTATTATGTATTTTAGTGGTTATGAATGCAGACGGGTTTTAACAACCAAAAAAAAACTTGCTGTTTTGGATACGATGAAGTATTTATTCCCTTCATTAATATGGAAAACTCCATTTGTATGCGTAAGTTTTAAATAAAGTAAAAATATCATTCGAATATTAACATAATTGCCTACAATAAAACATGTGAACAGACGCGTAACCACAATCCATAGTAATATAATAAATTCGAAAGTAACTTTGTCTGTATGTTGCCTTTTCACGCCTAAACCACTGAACGGATTTCGATAAAATTTAGCAAGGAGATAGATGGCATCCTGGGGTAGGACGTAGTTTGTCCCGGTAGCCCGTTCCTATAGGATATGTTCCGACATCCACGCAGGCGAAGATGCGGGCAAAAGATGTTTGTAATAAAATTAATTACTAAGACAGTCAACGGTACTTTCATACAGGTTCTGTGGTCTATAAATATGAAGTGGTTATTGATACGTATAATCTATCTGAAGCCCTAGACAAAACACATTTCTGTTAGCGTTCACGCCAAACGCTACGCCAAAATGTATGGGAATGACATTAAAGCAAAGGTTACGTCGTCGCGTTATTTCCGCAGGTAATGTCATTCCCATACATTTTGGCGTAGCGTTTGGCGTGAACGCTAACAGCAATGTGTTTTGTCTCTAGGCCCAGAATACTCGTAGTTAGAATTCCTTATTGGAGTCTTTACTTTAGCTAATACCAGACAGCTGAAATGTCAACGCTACGTCAAATCCTTTGTATCTAATTACATGATTGATTTAAAGGAGCTCGTCTGATGGATTACTATCAGCCAAAGCACGTCCACTGCTGGACATAGCCCTCCTCCAAGCTCCGCCCCTTCGACCGGTTCTGTGCTTACCGCATCCAGCGGATTGCGGCCTTAACAAGGTCATCGGTCGACCTTGTGGGAGGCCTTCAAACTCCACGTCTTCCGGTACGCGGTAGCCACTCCAAATCTTTCGGCCCCATCGGCCATCTGTTCTGCGAGCAATGTGCCCTGCCCACTGCCACTTAAGATTAGCAATTGTACGGCCTATGTCGGTTACCTTGGTCCTTCTGCGGATCTCATTTATTTATTTTAATCTGCTGTTTATTGTGTGCCTGTAGGTATCTATTTTCTTTCAAAAGACAGCTAGATAAAAACTGTGTTCCTGTCACAATTCAGTAATACCAGCAACATGACCCAGTTTCTATGAATATAATAGAATTGTAACAATTTGCACATCAAAGAAGCATGAGTAATGATACGTATCAGATTAGCGCCGCGCGTAAACGAAGCTTGTGAATTATGATGCGTATGCGCATGTTAATGGCCCGGGACGTGATCGATTGGAGTTTAATTCATATGAGGTGGTTATATTATTGTAGAATTTGAACAATTCAGAGTCGAGAGAAATCGACCATAGAATTGGCATACCACTCGAAGGTTCAATGTTCCTTACTCGTCATAAATCGGCAAGGTATCTTTTTGCTCAATAAAGACTCGAATTTCGATTTGTCTAGCATTTTCCAAACCATGTTGGGGTCTTGCAGTCTAACTGGATGCAGATATTTCAATTGGAGCGACTGCCTACATGACCTCCACAACCCCAGTTACTGGGTAACATAATACCCCTTGATGATATCGACGATATATCGATGATATCGATATGATGGATATCGACGGTCCCTACGTACCTACAATCCCCTGAGTGGTATACTTGATTTACATGTTTTGTTTTCGTGACCTTCTGGCCAGCCTATACTATCGTTTAGTTTAACAAAAATAAGTCTAAGATGGCAAAATGCACTTTAAATCCATCATGACATTACATGATGTACGCGTGTTTGAAACTTTGAAGCGCTCTCCTGTAAAAATTGTAATTTTCTAGTTAGGGGTTTATCGTACGGACTGTCTATACGGTCACCCATCCACGAACCAACCGTGGCAAGCATAACTTAACCTTCGATTGACCTGTGTGGCTAGTTATTATTAAGCCACGAACCCCAATATTGTTGTCTGTATCCTACTTTCTACTTAATATTATGAATGTGAAAGTTTGTATGTTTGTAACTGAATCACGCTAAAACGGCTGAAATAATTTGGATGAAATTTGGCAAACTGATAGTTTGTAACTTGGATCAACACATATTTTTGTCCCGGTAGTACGTTCCCGTCGGATAATTTTCGACCACCACGCGGGCGATGCCGCTGGAAAATTGTAGTCTACACGCTGGAAAATGATGGTATACACCAAATAGCTTGTTCTATTGTACATTTAAGAACAAACACCTGACATCATCGAAAGAAGCCAATTTCTCTTGTCTTTCTAAAAATAATCTGCAACAAAAAACAAATCGCACGATACACCGTACAGTACAGACCCCAAAAAAATTAAGCTTCAATACCATCGCAGTCAATCGTATGCGCATTTTTATTGACATGTCAGAACGTCTTTATTTTGTCATGACAAAACAAGGTGACATGTCTCCATGGCAGGCCGTTTCCATCACAATTTATGGTGCCAAGTTTTTTGACATTTAACGGTGTTTGCAAGCGCGCCTTGTAATTTTTGAATTGTGATTTACATATTTTTTTGTCATCTGTTGTTGTGGCCGTGGATTTGTGATGATATTATGGCACATGGCTTATTAGTCGATTCGCACGAATTTTTTGGTCTGAATCGTCATACATACATACATACATACTCAGCCTATAACGTTCCCACTGTTGGGACACAGGCCTCCTCTCGGTGAGAGGGAGTGGGCCGTAATCCACCACGCGGGCCCAGTGCGGGTTGGTAGATGTCACATGTCTCGAATTTTTTGTTCTATGACATGCCGGTTTCCTCACGATGTTTTCCTTCACCATTTGAGAGCAGTGGTGATGAAATTATTTACACAAAGTAATGCGCCTGGCTGGGTTCGAACGCACGACCTACAACTCGTGAGTCGCAGCCGTTACCACTGGGCCACCACTGCTCTGGCCTGAATCTCTTTTTGGCCTGAATCGTCACTTTTAATTAATTTCTTATTTTGTATATGCGATTCGCATGAAGATAGTTTATTTGTGGACGAATCGACAAAAAAAAAATACGTAGGTCATTGGCACTTTTGAATTTTATGCATCTTGTCCCAATGTTTTTTTTATGAGAAAAGGTCACTTTAAGTACAAGTACTTGCAGTGACCTTTTCTCATAACTTTATTGCATAAAATTCAAAACGTGCCAATTACCTAAAACGTATTTCTATGTTTGTCGATTCGCCCGGAAATGGGTAAATGTACTTCGTACGAGTCGCCTACAGAAAATTATTATATTATTTAAGGGGCAAGTTAGTTCGTGCGAATCGACTGTTAAGTCGAAGCTACCAAGAAATTACATGGTAGACTTACAATAAAATGTGTTTGTTTGTTGTGATTGATTATTTAATTTTATTATACTAAGGTCTTGTAAGAAAGAAAGGTAGCAAGCACTAGCTCATTCACCATATCGGCGTAAAATCATAAGAAAATCACTTCAATGTAACTCTTATCTCGGTAAGATTAAGCATAAATTACAATGCTACTCAAAGTTTTATCAAACACACGGCAGTCGTTCTAATTTATACTTTAGAACAATGAGATAAGATTAACATTGCATAAAACAAACGAATGGTTTTACATCTTTCAAATTTCACCGTGAATGTTGACTTCCCGATCTAGGGTTAAACTACAGTTACTTAAACCACAACCTTTGTTTAAGACATTAGTACAAAACTTAACCTACGAGTTTTGGTTTTCTTTGGTCCATATTTAGCAATTCCGCTAAGTGTTTAAAGATTTTAGTGAAACAAAAATACTGTTGACTTCTACTACTGTTATTGAACTTTAATATGTCTAACGAGGATTCAAGATTCTTTATTTGTGGAAACATGAGTACACATACAGAGCATGCAAGTTTTTGAATTACAATCGTTGAGATCAGTCATGTTTAGCCTTAGTGGCGTACAAATATTTAATTTTCGTCATAATTATTACACAAGAATTATTAAATGTCAATTAAAATAAATTATCATCATAGCAATAATATGTTGCTGCATGTATGGATTATGTCAAAGATGTATTGATAATATTGTCATTGAGAAATTCTAGAACACTGTAGTATGCTTTGCCTTCTAGCAGTATCTTTATTTTTTAATTGGCGGACATTAAGCACCTTCCAACTATTAGGGAGTTTATTGAAAATTTTAGGGGCATACAGAAAACACTCTTGTGCATTAATGTTGTTTTAGACCTATGTAGACAGAGAATACTATCATCGCGTCTACTATGGTTGCGATCAACCACTTCTGATTGACGTGGAAATAAGAGCCGATTTAATTTTACAAACATGACAAATTGACAATCTCTAAAATGTAAAGGCACGGGAGAGTTAATATTTTATATTTTAAAAAGTAGGGCTTACAACTTTCGGTTGACTGCAATCTAAACATAGTCCTGATGCACCTTTTTTGGGCTTTAAAGGGTACGTCCTTGTCAGTTGAGTTGCCCCAGAAAATGATCCCATATCTTAAGTGTGAAGAAACCAAACCGTGATAAGCCGTGAGCAATGATTCAGTGTTAAGCACTGGGACCAGTTTGAACAGAGCGTAACAAGAATCACTATATTTTTTACTGAGTTCTTCTATGTTTGCTTTCCAGTTCAGCTTTTTGTCAATCGTCACTCCAAGGAATTTAGTGTTGTCAACTTCTGTAATAATTTTATTATTGTATGGGACGTTAAGATCAGTCATAGTTGATAAACGTTGTCAATCAATCAATCAATCAATCAGCTCAGCCTATCGCAGTCCACTGCTGGACATAGGCCTCTCCCAAGCTGCGCCACAATACTCTATCCTCCGCCTTCCGCATCCAGTCTGTCCCAGCAACCTTTTTAAGGTCGTCGGTCCATCTAGCTGGGGGGCGTCCCACACTACGTTTGCCAAGACGCGGTCTCCACTCCAGGACTCGTCTGCTCCACCGTCCATCGGTCCTTCGACAAACATGGCCAGCCCACTGCCACTTCAGCTTGCTCACTCTGGGGGTCGACCCACACTACGTTTGCCGAGACGCGGTCTCCACTCCAGGACTCGCCTGCTCCACCGTCCATCGGTCCTTCGACAAACATGGCCAGCCCACTGCCACTTCAGCTTGCTCACTCTTTGACTGAAGTGCATTACGGTAGTTTTATTAAGATTAACGTTGACTGAAGTGCATTACGGTAGTTTTATTAAGATTAATTTTTAGATTACTATTATTCATCTAATCTATTATTGATGTCAGAGAATTGTTAATGTCATTATTGTAGCTATCTTTAGTACAGAGGACCTAAGGCATTGAACGAGGCCTAATCTAGGACCTGTATAGGCCAACTACATCACATTTTCCTTCCAATATCTCGCAAATTAGGTGTTATGTGGATATCAAAAGTGAAATAGAGAAATAAAGGCGGTAAGTTTGTTTCTTCCTCCGGGTGCATGGCTTGCATGAATTGCGTCAGTCGACTTCACACGAGTTGAAAATCGAACTTTTTGGACTCGCTAAAAAGCACACTGTTGGATTCTCGATGCTCAGTTCAAGATTGAGAGTTGAAAATTCAATGCGCGGTGTGGACGACGACTCATTCTAAAAGAAATGCCGAAATATTTTCGAATGCATCATCTCCAGGTAAGTACATATATGTTGTGCTAGCGGCAAAGCGCCTTGCTATCATTGATTCACAGTGGGACCATGCCTTGACTGCTGTCTTTAGTACTCTGTGTATTCCGCGGCGGGATTTTTGACACGCACTCGATCTTCAATGCACTGCTTGGCGCAGAAAGTTGAAAATCGAGGTTTCGTTTTTCGACTCGCTGGGATGCACTCTGTTGGATTCTGTTGTCGGTTCGACGACTAAGGTTGAAAATCCAGTGCGCGATAACATCTCGTCGCGATATTTTTACGTCCCTCAAACGTGGTCTTGATCGTTCCATCTATTGTCACTATAAAGCAGTAACATCTGAGGAGCAATTCTCGTATTTTGAGAAAACACTCAAAAACCGCGTAAATCATGAGTGTAGTAACCTATTAATACTGCATGTATTAGTAGGTTATTACATTCATGATTTATCATACAGTGCGCGAAGAACAGGAAACACAAAAAAAAACGTAAGAATATTTGAATTTCGCGGGCTAATCGGCTACGGCTAAGAATGAGAGACTGAAAATTAAATATTCTCAATTTTGAAACCGGGTCATGAAGTTCGGCAAGATATGGTCCCGCCCTGCATGCTGCAACACAAGCTCCTCGCACAAAAGCCTTACCTGTCTTCGTCTTCTAGCCCACTGGGTGGTCCACCAATGGCGGCTGTACGAGCGGTCGCTCTGCTCGCTGCTGGAGCTGCAGGCGCGCAAGGGCTCGTACTCCATGTGCTGCTCGCCGCGGTACGTGCTGGCGCCGGAGTACCCCGCGCACCTGCTGCCGCTGCCGCTCACCACGCAGCGACCCTCGCCGCCGCCCGCGCACTTGTAGCGATGCGAACATGCGCCGCACCAAGTAAGACCTTTTTTTCATTTTGATTGTTAATCCTATAGGTACTTACTTTACTTATTTCTAGTGTTCGACCGACTTTTGTTTTCGGTTAAAAATATAATTACATATTTCCGCTTTTGGGCGAAAATAAAGAAGTCTCGACAATAACTCAGACAAGGTGGAAAAATATAGTTTTTCTCGCATATACTCGTATCAACATATCGTTTATTAAAAATCATGCCTTTGAGAAAAATATAAAGTTAATTTTCGTGTGGCGTTAAGTTTACGTTTTCATAATTTTATTATACTTTTACGAAGCAAAAACCCATCGACAAATAAAAGAACTCAACTAGGCGCGTATGCGGGGATCGTGCGGTCCATGGCCCTATACGGGGCCCCGGTGTGGGCGCCTACATTGAGGCGCCAACCAGCTCGCAAGCTGAGGGCGTCCCATAGGGTCATGGCGATCAGGATGATCCGAGGATATCGCACGATCTCCGGCGAGGCGGCGGGCCTCCTTGCCGGATTACCGCCATGGGATCTGGAGGCAAAGGTCCTCGCGCAAATATGGGAGTGGCGCGAGGAGGCCAAACGCCGGGGCGTAACTCCGCTGCCGCGGGAAATCGCGGCACAGCGGACAGAGCTCCGGCGGGATCTCATGGTGACATGGAGAGAGCGATTGTCGCAACCCAGTGCTGGGCACGCCACGATTGCGGCGGTAAGTCCCCTCTTTGAGGAGTGGTTTGAGAGGCGGCATGGCGTCCTCACCTTCCGCCTGACGCAGGTCCTCACCGGACACGGTTGTTTCGGGAGGTTCCTGTTTCGGATAGGGCGGGAGGAAACGCCCGGGTGTTTCCACTGCGAAGATCGCCCTGAGGACACGGTGGAGCACACGGTGGCGGTCTGCCCAGCTTGGGTGGAGCACCGCCGTGTCCTCGTGGAGGCGATCGGCGGCGGCGATCTCTCGCGTCCGGCCCTGGTCCAGGCCATAGTATGGAGCGAGAGGGCATAGGGAGCCGTCACCTCCTTCAGCGAAGCAGTGATGCTCGCAAAGAGGGAGGCGGCGCACGTGAGGGAGAGGCAGCATATGCGCCCTCGCGACTCCAGCCGCCGCAGGATAAGGAGACGCCCTGGGCGTCGGGAATCCCAGGCCGATTTCCGGCCACCGTAGGCATGGGCTTGCGGACGGCGAGTAATGGGTAGCTCGCTGTCCGGTAAGGACCAAGCCCAAGTCGACGGCGCGTTGTGTTCCACGCGCGCCTCAAAGAGATGTCAGCACAAAAAGTGATGGGACCCGCAAGGGTCGATGCCTGCCAGGGGTGCGGGTTTGTTCGAAAGAGACACCACAGCCCCTGGCTTAAGGGCTACTGAAGGAACATGGGTGGGTTTTAGTCAGTAAAAGTCTGACACGCCCTCCTGCTCCACCCAGAGCGGGAGAAGTTATTTGATGATTTCCCAACCAAAAAAAAAAAAAAAACTAGGCGCGTATTGTATTTATTTTATGTAATAAAGTTACTGTACTTTTCCTTAACTTTTCGTTGTTTCCATAGCGTTTTATTCTAAACGTGCCAGGTGCTGATTGAAAAATGGAAAAGTGTTGATTCGCACAATTCGTGCAAGTCGAGATAAGCCCAAAAGTGCTTATTCTCAGCCGATTTTAAGTCTAAGATGTGTGATGTATCTCATTATGCTTAACGAGAAACCATGTCACGAAGGTTATTTCACCCGTATACAATTAAAAATCACCATGTATGTAATTACTGACAACTGGTGACTCCTACTATATGATCAACAACTACCGCAAAAAACAATTGAAGGATCATTAATAATAATATTTTTACGTCAAATTAATTGCTTACTTTGCTAAAATTACATTGAATGTATAGTTATGTATTATATTTTTTAACGTCTTTATGTTTACTTTGAGCTGTTGTTTAAAGGTGGTCTTACACGGGCAATTTTTCGAGCAATTATTGCTCGGCAACACTGATGGATCAATTAAGTCGAGCAATCTGGAGCAACAACAATAAATTGCGGATATGTTTCGGGAATATTGCTTCTGATTGCTCCCTATATTTCATGAGTTGCCGAATATCCAATCGGTTTAGAAATTTTTAGTCAATTTTCTATCTCGTTTGTGCGAGAGGAACCGGCCGGCGCGCCCGCGCCAGCCGGTTCCTGTCGCACAAACGTAGTTATAGGCGGCGGCGGCAGAGGCGGGCGGATGTGCGTATTGTCTAGTTTTTAAGTTGCTCCATATTGCTTGATATGGAGCAACATCTCTGGCAACAGGTTTTTACATGTTGCCATTGCCCTAAATTGCTGGAGGTAGTCGTGACGTCATACTTGACGAGAATTGCCCAAGATGAAGCAATTTTAGTTGCTCGTGTAAACGCACCTTTATAAAGAGCTAGCTGTGCCCGAGGCTTCGCCCGTGGGAGGTCGGGAATTATCCTATATTACTCTTTATAACATCAGCTATCTTGCAGAGAAAGTCCCTTCAAAATCGGTCCAGTATATTAATTTGTATAGATTAGCTTTTCCCGCGGCATCGTCCGCGTGGTGATCGGAACTTATGCCACGGAAACATATTAAATACTACGTTTAATAATAGATATTTTTAAAACAGTAATAGTTCCGTAATAGGTACAGACGCCAGCACATCAAGCTACCCCAAACTGTCAAATTTTCCCAATTGAACATGAACCTTTATTCTTATGTCATGAAGTTGAAAATCTATCAAAGAAATTTGATTGATATAACTTGTATCGGATTACGCGGCGCACGACAGCTCCTATACGGCATGATTTTTTCCGATATCTTCAACAATAATCGTCATTTTCAGCAAAAAACAAAACCTTAATGCACCTAAACCTTTCTCATGAATCCGTCCATTGTTGGAAACCATATGGAAATCCGTTCGGTAGTTTTTGAGTGTATCGCGTTCAGACAGAGAGACACGGCGCCGCGGCAAGGGAACTTTTGTTTTATATTGTATTGAAGTGATATAATTTTTTGTAGTGCAATTCGTTATTTTACGGTCAGAATAAATTGTCCATGTTTCAATAGGGCAGAAAGAATCTTAATTTCGGACTTGAACTGACTAAACCTTTGTGCCTGCTTCGTCGGTTAATTAATAAGTCGGACTCAAAAAAAGGAACATGAATTCAAAGGAACATTTGCTTGCAGTCAAATTCTGCTATAACGACATCGAAGGGACCACTAATATTTCATCGTAAAAACTGATATAACCATGAATTCAGCAAATCGTTCCTGACTCCCCAGCGCAAACATTTAACGTCGGATAGACAAAAAAAAAATCTGCTGTTTCATAGAAAAGTGCAATAACTACGCGGTCAAAATGTATGGAACAGCTGTGTTTGCGCGCTGGTTACAATTTGATCCTGTATATATATAATACATTAGAGAACATTTTTATCTTAGGTATATTTTATTATTGCACTGTATTCATAAAATCTTTAATCTCTACAGTAGGTTTCGGTGCGTCTTTTGTACTAATAAATAGCAAACTGATTTGAAGAGAATTGAATTTGAACTAAAGAGATTCTTAATAGAATTACAATAGACCCTAAACTCGATACTTTGTTTACTTTTACGATCTTAATAACCTTTGTCCATCATACTATGCATGTGGCTGTGAGGTACCAACTAAATTTAACAAAACACATTTGGTCGTTGTAATAGATATACTTAAAGGTCGCTAAAGGCATTAAGGCAGTATGTTGTCAAGAACGATGTCGTAAAAAGCGGTGTGCTTTACAAGGCAGTCATATAAAATTCAGCCGGGACCTATGGTTTTGGTTGATATACCCAATATGTTTTCTTAGGCGGTATTAGGTTCTGGTAAAGAGTCATTTTTATTTCGATAACTTAAAGTTGCTGTTTTTATTACAATTTTGGTTATTTCCAAATGCTTATGCTATTATGTGTAAAAATTAGGGAAGATTGTGCTTCCCTAATTTTTACACATAAATTATAACAAGATCTGTCAATTTCGTTTTAAAATCTCGTAAAAATCCCATTTGAACTAGAGCCCCGTAAACCATAAACTATGTTCACGATTTACGACACACTCCAGAGTCGATCAATACACTAACTTTTTATCTATTTCACGTCACGGCCTACGGGCAATGGATATGGCTTTCCAACAGTGTGACTGGCCTCTGTCTGGTTCCACCCTGACCGGGTCTGGTATGTGACAATGTCACTTGAGTCCTTGGTTTAGTTTTGCACGCATTACTTGTGTCTGTGGATCTTGCTTCTTCATGTATCGAAATGATTCATGATCCATTGGGCCCACTAAAATAAAAAATGTCCTTAATAATACTAATAAGCTGTACCAATAAACTGGGTTATAAACTGCGCCTTGACCGAAAAGCATGATAGGCAAACGCCGCAAATGGCCGCCATACCATCGCAACTCCCATGCTACCTAAGCGACATTTTAAGTTAATAATTATCATTTATATCTATTATCACTGTATTATTGTCTTAGTCTATGTATTTTTATTGATTTCTTATGGTAGATTCCGTTTATTATGGACATGTTTATATTTATACATGATAGGTTCGTCTATTACATAATTTTTTCGAGGAAAATTGTACTTACCCGATAACATAACATATTAATTACATCACACGATGAGCGTCTTTACGTCACTCCAGAAGGTACTTGCAGAATTATCAGCGCTGTTGACAATAGGTCCGTCCGAAGTCACAGCATTTAGCTGAGCAAGGACCTGGGGCCTAAGTCTACTAATTTATAAACGTCACAATGGTCTCTCAATGGTAAGTTTTTGACAGATTTGCCATACAAAAACTGTCAAAAACACACCATTGAGAGACCATTGTAACGTTTATAAATTAGTAGACTTAGGCCCCTGTTCGTGCACAGATGCGACGCACGGCTTAGTTGTTTTTATATTTGTGACTCGGTTGAAATAAAAGTAGTCACTAATGCACTCTGCTTTCGGCATTTTGTTTTTGTTTTGCTTGTTAATAATTATATAATTGCATGTACGTAATCCATTTGTCTATGTTCGGTCCCAAGCCTTGACTGACACCGTTTATGATATTGTAAGGAGAAACCTCTCTTATGTCAGTGACAACCCCACGTCGCCTATAAAAGCAAGGCGCTGGGGGTAGAACGCCCTTTTTGCTCTGCGCTCGGACTGGACGGACGTGTGAATCTTCAGCTAGTCGTAAGGTTACGTAAGCCATTTGAATTTAGTTTAGTGCAAAAGCGATAAAGTGTTCGGTGTTTCGTTTTCGAATTTTGTTGATTGTAATTTGAGACATTGTATTAATGAAGTAAAATGGTTTTTTTGTGGTAAACTGTTATTTTTATTTGAATTTCCACTTCTGAATCCTATATCAGAAGTGGGATCAAGGACTTTTAAAGCCCACTTTAGACGAAGTTTCGTAGCTAAAAATTGTTGTGAACAGAAAAACCGTTTTCTTTCGATCCTTTCAACTTTTTGCAATTACCCACTTTATCACTTTTTTTTTATTCAATTGTTTGCTTCTCTGATTTGTTTGTCTGATTTGACCCTGATTCTCTTCTTGTGATAATGGGGCGAGAACGCTCGCGTACTCGTGAAAAACGGTCACATACTCGGGATAGGTCACGCGATCGCAAACGGCTTCGATCTCGTGGGTCATATGATCGCAGTAGTGGTAGATCACACCGCGATTCGAGTAGGAGTCGTCGTACTTCGCGAGATGGCTTACGTAATCGAGATCGGCATGATTCTCGTGGTCCCGAAAGGCACCGATCGCGTACTAGGGATCGTTCGCGTAGTAACATTGACCATAGAAAGCGCACATGTACTCCTTCGCCCCCGGTTCAAACGAGTTTTACCCACAAGAATAGCGAGGTTTTGCCAAAACCTAAGGAGTTAATAATCCCTAATACGTCAGAACGACATCGGTCTACGGAGTCTAGTGTCCCCGGTTCCGAGGTATCCTCTCTCGCTCATGCCTTAATGCAAGCAATAAAAACGATGCAACCAGCAAGGTCACAAAACTATTACGTATCGAACTTTGACCCATCTATTAACAGCATCGAGGCGTGGTGCGATGAAGTGGATCGTGCTAGAGAGGCTAACGGTTGGAGTGACCACGAATGTCTGTCGCGTGTAGCTACCTGCCTTAAGGGTGACGCTAAGGTCTGGCTAGGGGAATGGGTGACAAGCGATAGGACGTGGTCCAATTTCGTACGCGAGTTCAAACCCCTTTGCCCGAGTAAATTAGACTACGCGAATATTTTGTTCGAAGCTATGAATACTACGTCAGACAAGTATACATCTTACTCAGAATACGCCCGTCGTACCTTATTGCGTTTGAGAATAGTTCAGGGGCTAAGTGATGAATTAAGAACGCTAATCGTCATACGCGGTATAGACAATCCACAGGTGCGTGCAGCTGCTGCTAACGCAAACTTAACCCCTGACACTATTGTCTCATTCCTGTCAATTTACGCGAAACCTTCGAGGTACAACAAGGTTCTCGATCCTAAAAGGCAAGATCAAACGAAACCAAACCAACGTTCAGGGCCAAAATGTTTTAATTGCAATCAAACCGGTCATCTCAGTCGTCATTGTAAGAGGCCTAGGCCAAACGCGACCAATAGCAAGCCTGCTAACGTGGCTTCGGACACATCTTCCAATACACAACAATCTTCGAGCAATTCTTGTACGTTCTGTAAGAGATCGGGACATACTGAGGACAAATGCTTTACCAAAGCTAAAACCGAGCAACGAAATCCGCGTAATGTAAACCTTTGCTCTTATCGATCAAATATCGCACAAAACAACGACATGACTACCGCGATAGTAGATGGAATACCTGTAGACGTACTCATTGATAGCGGAGCCCTTGATGTGTCCCTCATTTCTTCAGATATTTTGAAACATTTTACGTGTCAGCCAAAACCGAGACGTTGTGTGTTGAAAGGGTTGAGTGAGAAAGAAGTGATCGCCACGTCTTACGTCACGTTAACTGTGGAATTCAGCGACATTGCTATTGAAGTTGACTTAGTAGTAGTTCCATCGTATTTTATGAACGCTCCTATCATAATTGGCACCGATGTCTTGAACCGCGAAGGCATCACTTACATTCGTACGAAAGATGAGCAGTACCTCACGCGTTCCAATAACATTAGCGCAAAAGTCAATGCCATTTGTGTGGGTGATCAGGTCAAAGTAAATACACCCCTTCAGGGCACGGAGTTGGATAGCCTTATGTCCGTCATAAACGAGTTCTCCGACTACCTAATATCAGGGACTGCTATGACCACAGTCCAAACAGGTGAGATGGATATAAAGCTTACCAGTTACACCCCTGTCGTTTATCGGCCGTATAGACTGTCTTACTCCGAGAAACTCAAAGTTAGGAAGATTACGCAAGACCTTTTAGATAAGGGAGTGATTAGGCATTCGAAATCTGAATATGCGAGCCCTATTATACTCGTGAGTAAACGTGACGGCTCAGATAGGCTCTGTGTCGATTTTAGGGCGCTAAATCGAATTACAGTGAAAGATCGATATCCCCTTCCACTAATAGACGACCACATTGATAGGTTAGGCGCTTGTAAATTCTTCTGTAGCCTTGATATGGCTACAGGATTTCACCAAATTCGTCTCAAAGAGGAATGTATTCACTTAACTGGTTTTGTGACGCCGGAAGAACACTTTGAATACGTCAAAATGCCTTACGGATTAGCTAATTCCCCAATAGTTTACCAGCGCATTATAAATGACACCTTACGCTGCTATCTTAATGATGGAAACGTCCTAGTCTACGTCGATGACGTTCTTCTGCTAAGTAATTCTGTGTCAGAAGGGATTGAACTGTTGCGTAAAGTACTCAGGACGCTTACATCCGCCGGTTTTTCAATAAATTTGGCTAAATGTTCGTTTCTCGTCACAGAAGTAGAATATTTGGGGAGATTAGTTAGTCAAGGTCAGGTTAGGCCGAGTCCACGAAAAGTGGAAGCCCTGGTTAACACCTCGCCGCCCGAAAATGTAAAACAGGTGCGCCAACTTTTAGGTTTGGCGGGGTATTTTCGGCGGTACATAAAAGATTACTCCACTAGAACTGCTCCTATTGCTCATCTAACCCGTAAAAATGTAAAATTCAATTGGACTCCCGAATGCGAGGCTATTCGCCTCGATCTTATTAAAAAACTGACCAATGAACCGGTCCTTTCCATTTTTAACCCTAACTTTCCCACCGAAGTCCATACAGATGCCAGCAGTGCTGGATACGGTGCGGTACTTCTACAAGCTCATCCAGACTCAAAAAAGCACGTTGTGGCTTATTTCAGTAGGTCCACTCAGAGTGCCGAACGGAAGTACCACTCCTACGAGTTGGAGACCCTTGCCGTCGTCAAAGCCCTCCAAAACTTTCGACACTATCTGGTTGGGTTGAAATTTGTAGTGGTGACAGACTGTAATGCCCTTAAGGCAACCGAACGAAAGAAAGACATTTTGCCTCGAGTAGCCAGGTGGTGGATCTACCTCCAAGACTTCGATTTCTCAATCGAGTATCGAAAAGGAGTGATGTTACCCCATGCAGACTACTTAAGTCGCAACCCTGTCAGCGTCAATCAAATTTCTAGACCCAGAAATTGGGCTCAGATTGCACAGTCAGCCGACAACGAGACTCAAAACCTCATACAAAGACTTCACGATGGCAATCTCGACGCTAATCGTTATTCCATCCGAAATGGAGTCTTGTATTACAAGTACACCCCAGTAGGCCAAGTCCCACGCCTACTCTGCTATATACCTAAAGGGCACAGACTTAGTCTTTTGAGAGTATTTCACGACGAGCACGAACACATTAACGTAGAGAAGACCCTTGACCTTATCCTAAGACATTTTTGGTTCCCCGGACTCAGCCAGTTCGTTAGCAAATATATTGCTCACTGTCTCGTGTGTGTGTCACAAAAGAGAGTTCCTCGGGCTCCTTTGCAAACTATTACTTCCTGGGAAAAACCCGACACACCGTTCCACACTGTTCACGTTGACGCCTTAGGCCCTCTGCCTGTATCTGAGGGGTACAAATTTGTTTTACTCATCGTCGACGCTTTTACCAAATATACCCTCCTCTATCCGATTTGTCGACAAGACGCTGGCGAGCTAAAACGCGTCGTTTCCCAGGCTATTTCCTTGTTTGGAGTGCCTAAGCTTATGGTCAGTGACAAGGGACGAATGTTCGAGTCTAGGGAGTTCGTGACTTGGATAAATGAACTCGGTTGTAACCTGCATTACATAACGCCGGAAATGCACCAGGCAAACGGCCAAGCTGAGCGTTACATGCGTACCGTCCTCAACATGCTACGTATCCAGTCGAACTACAAGAACGTACCCTGGTCAGAAACGTTGTGGAAACTTCAGTTGGTATTAAACGTCACAAGACAGAAGACTACGCAAGTATCACCATTGAATCTTCTGATTGGCACTGAATCGACAACTCCTGTGGTTCGAGCTCTGGTGCGCGATATAGCTGTCGAAGGATCGACACCGAACAGAGAGGCCGTACGTGAAGTAACCAGAAGCAGGGTCCGTGAACTATTAAGGAACAATCAAGCTAGACAGGACGAACAGGTCAACCAACGGCGACATCCACCTCGCCAATTTAACGTTGGTGACTGCGTGTTTGTAATAAAATTTTCCCAGTCAACTGGCAAACTTGACTCCGGAATGCGTGGTCCGTATAAGGTGGTAGAAGCACTGCCTAGTGGACGCTATACACTGCGTTTGCTCAGCGGTAGCTATGGTAAAACTACGCAGGCTGCTGCCCAGTACATGGTGCCGTGGCGCGGCGAGTGGTGCCCAGAAACGTGTGCCGCATTATTTGAGAGTAAGTAAATCACTGTTGTTTGATTTACAAAGCTGGCATTGTGTTTGTTTTAATTTACAGACGAGAGTGATGTTGGAGCTGCCGCGTTGTACTGTGGTGCCACCAGTAGCAAGCGTGTGTGTGTCGCGTCGTGTTGGCACTATTTGCTGAGTCTCGGGTGGCCGTATAAATTTGGCCATGTGCGGTTAATTTGTGGTTTCACACGTATGAATATCGTCTGCATATTGAAAGAACTCGTGCGTATGAATACGGTCTGCGTATCGAGTGGGCTCGTACGCATGATTGTGATCAGTGTATGGGTCGGCTTACACGTATGAATACGGTCTGCGTGTTAAGCGGCTTACACGTATGAATACGGTCTGCGTGTTAAGCGGTTTGCACGTATGAATACGGTCTGCGTGACAAGCGGGTCTGCGGGTTGTCAGACCATGTTACAGGTGGCGAAAGCTGAACGCTGGTCGCGGTCGCGGTCGCCGTCAGCAAGACAGCAGCGAAGAAACCGCCACTTGCATGCTGGACACATACAGGACAATGCCTTGGTTTTGTTTTTGGTTTGAGAAAGATGGATGTGTGTGTCTATTCAAACTTATGAACTATTTGAGAGAACGATAAATGAATTAGTTGGCTGAAGACGAACGGAACTTTGTGAGAGGCTGAACGCTTTTACACAAATTGCTTGGGTAGCTGCTAATAACATTTTGTTTGCAGATGAAGATACTGATGACGACTGTGAACAAACGGCGTCTTCTGTTGCGGTCGACCCGTCGCCTCGGCCAGTGGGCGAAGGAGAGGTCGAGTTGCCGACCTCACCCATCGCGGGTCCTAGCGGGGCCACTCCAAGAGTTTGTATCGAGGACGACACCTCATCAGGAGAGGCCGTGTAAGGAGAAACCTCTCTTATGTCAGTGACAACCCCACGTCGCCTATAAAAGCAAGGCGCTGGGGGTAGAACGCCCTTTTTGCTCTGCGCTCGGACTGGACGGACGTGTGAATCTTCAGCTAGTCGTAAGGTTACGTAAGCCATTTGAATTTAGTTTAGTGCAAAAGCGATAAAGTGTTCGGTGTTTCGTTTTCGAATTTTGTTGATTGTAATTTGAGACATTGTATTAATGAAGTAAAATGGTTTTTTTGTGGTAAACTGTTATTTTTATTTGAATTTCCACTTCTGAATCCTATAATATAATAATGTACTCTGTGACATACACTATCAGTCAATGGACAATGTTGTGAAAATAATTATCGACTTGAATACGGGGCTTTTGGCTACATTGTATGTGTGCATTTTATTTCATAGTTTATTTTATTTTGTGTAATGTGCGTTTTGTTTGTGCAGAATAAACATTTTTTCTTTTCTTTCTTTCTTTTCTATTTTACTAAATGGATTGACAAAAATTAGGTAGATAAAAGATTGGGGCTTTGTGGCTACATATTACAGCCGCACGTGTCGATCAATCGGGGTTTTAGAGCGTTCATCCCAAACGGACTGGCAACGGCGCATTTATAGCGGTTTTTCTTGATTATACAAACAAAAGTAAAAATTAAGTTCAGCCATGCACTAGATCGTTGGTATTTACGAGTTTGTATACAGGGTAAATTTTTATCCAGTGCGCAATTTTTTTTTGTATATCCGGCGAAATAATTCTGCGTTAGGGGGTCTAGAATGATATGCTGAATTCATGGTTACAATAGGGTATTTTCCAATTTTTCAAAAACTATTCTAATTTGAAGATTGGAACGATATATTTAACAGAAAAATAAAAATAAATTTATTAATATCCATTTTCACCATTAAAAACGAATAAAATCAAATTTATTTTTCGTTGTTTTGAATTTACCGCCAAAACGCTTCTTACGATGTCTTTTTGTCACGTGACGTCAACTTTGTGTAAACTAAAGTAGTTAGTAAGTAAATAAGTGAATGTCGAGTTTATATTTAACAAGATTTTTAATGGATATAAAGTGTTATTACTGGTGTGCGGTGCCTGTGTGCAAAAATACTTCTAAAACGACGCCAAACTAAGTATTTGTACCGGTGCCGTATAAACAAAGTTGACGTCACATGTCACGTGATAAAAAGTCATCGTAAGGAGCGTTTTTGCGGTAAATTCAAAACAACGAAAAATAAATTTGATTTTATTCGTTTTTAGTGGTGAAAATGGATATAAATAAATTTATTTTTATTTTTCTGTTAAATATATCGTCCCAATCTTCAAATTAAAATAGTTTTCATGAAATCGGAAAATACCCTATTTGCGCACTGGATAAAAACTTTTCCTTTATAAGGTGACTGGTAATTAGTGACCGAAATTTAAACACATGATTGTACTCATCATTATGAACAGCTGTTACTATGGGACCACCCCTGAAATCGCGAAAAAAAAATCAGTTGTTCCCTGCATTTATGTTCGCATAACTCGTCAAAATGTAGGGAACAGCTGATTTTTTTTTCGTGATTTCGGGTTTTGTCCCATAGTAAAAGTTGTTCATAATGATGAGTACAATCATGTGTTTAAATGTCGGTCACGAATTACCAGTCACCCTATAAAATACTATTTTTAGGGTTCCGTACCTCTAAAGGAAAAAACGGAACCCTTATAAGATCACTTTGTTGTCCGTCCGTCCGTCCGTCTGTCAAGACCGTTTTTCTCAGGAACGCGTGGAGGTATCAAACTGAAATTTCTATATGATACTTAGTTCTACTGTCCCTGGAAGCTGTAGAAAAATCAACCTTCTAAGTCAACGCAATCAAAAGATACAGCCATTTAGGCCGCAGATTTCCGCAAATTTTCGAAACTCGCACGGGAATCAAAACCTACAGGGTACTTCCCGTGAACTTAGAATCTTGAAATTTTGTACGAAGTCACGTCTTATAGTACAGATATAGGAAAAATTACGAAAACCGAAAATTTTTAGTTTCGTCATATAAAAAAAAATATTTTTGACAATTTTGAACTTTTACTTATATACCCACAGGTTTGTACGGAACCCTCGGTGCGCGAGTCCAACTCGCACTTGACCGGTTTTTTTTACAGTTATGTTGGTATGTATTTATAAAAATCGACATACCGTCAATTATGTTCTATTTACATACCTACTTAGTACGATTGAATGTTTTTATCAAAGATGAAATGTCAAAAATAATTCAAAATACCAACGATCTACTGCTTGGCTGAGAAAATAAAGTACTTCAGTTTGTATGGTGGTTGTGGCGCTGCATGTAAAATACTGGGATTCAGCTGCATCCGGTTAGACTGGAAGCTGACCCCAACATAGGAAAATACTAAGCTGATGATGATCATCATCATCATCATTTCAGCCGAAAGACGTCCACTGCTGGACATAGGCCTCCCCTAAGCTCCGCCACTTCTACTGGTTCTGTACTTCCCGCATCCAGAGGACTCCTGCAGCCCTCACAAGGTCATCGGTCTACCTTGTGGAAGGCCTTCCCACTGTACGTCACCCGGTACGCGGTCGCCACTCCAAAACCTTCCGGCCCCATCGGCCATCTGTTCTGCGAGCAATGTGGCTTGCCCACTGCCACTTAAGTTTGGCAATTCTTCGGGCTATGTCGGCTATGTAGACTGATGATTTTGCTATTTTTTGTGTAGGTAAATGGATTTTGGGAATTCTAGTTTACTTCGTCTACTATTTTTTTTTGTAATTTCATACAATTTTTACATGATTTTGCGTAGCTTAAACCAGATTGGATACTTCGCCACAAGCCCCTCTCAGCACAATAAAGACCAAATGCTCGAATTTACTTTTTATTGTAAATGTCAAATTGTTCCACCAACTTAACTAACTAATGTAGTAAGTAAGTAGCTAGTAGATCGTCTTCATTGCTAATTAATGCAGTTATGTTACTCGATATAGCCACAGAAACCAATAAACCGGTATTTATGATGACAGTTCATACTACATCAGAACATCACCTTTAAAGTTTCGTCAGACATTTTTACTTATCAGGTCACTTTTAATTATTCAAGTAGAACAGATGTCTGTAGAGTTGGACGACCAGTTTATCTTGAAACTTTAAGGGTGGCGCTAGTAGTAAGGGCGTTATGTCAAATCCAGTACATTTTCGCGTTTAGTTCGCGGTCTCGCCGTCTGTCAAGATTTATTGGTTGTGTTATTAAAATGCAGCGAAGGGTGGACGATAATTAGACCTTTAAGAAGGTAATTAATCAGTTAAAGTTAGACCACACTAGCGTGGAAAACACGTCTTATTTTCTGTTCTTTTTTATTGCTCTCGTACTTAATTAATATTTTATTCGCTAATTAATTATGTTGAAAATCATCTGGTGGTAACGGGCGTATTTTTTAAAATCTAGCTTTATGTGTCTAATCTAGGTCGTTTAAAATAGCCATTTAAAGGCGAATGTTGAGTAATTCCGTATAGAAAGAACTAAACAGCGTGTATCAGAAAGGTTGAGGAGATCAGCCATATTTGGGGTCAAAATGCAAAAGCGAAAAAAAATATATGTTACAGGCTTACAGGGGGACGGTTTTTTTTTTTTTTTTTTTTTTTTGAAGCCATGCTTGTGATCTTTTACTATTTCGCCGAATTTCTACTTTGGGTTTTGGGCCCAACTTTGCATCAGATGTGACAAGTCTCCTGCGTGTTATGGGACAGAAAATCAAACTGAAATTTTGTCTCCATGGGACCATACGTATTCGGAAAAATAATCAGCTGTAGGTAAAACTAAAATTAAATTATAATGTTTAAATATGTACAGAGGCAAGCAAATTTCTTTGATAGTTTTTCAACTTTATTGCAAAGGAATAAGGTGTATGTTCAATTGGGGAAATTTGACAGATTGGGATAGCTTGACCTGCTGGCGACTGTACATAACGTTGTGTCAGCGGTAAATAGATATTTAAATAGGTACACTTTTGGACGTCAATATTTTGTTGATCAATATTTAACTAGATGACTGATCCCTGAAAAGAAATGCCGAAACAAACTCAGAGGTCATCTCTTTTGAAGTCCAAATTTAAGCAGCGTTTAATATTAGGATTTTATGTGACTCTAACAATGTAGGTCTGGAAGTGCCTTTTGGAGAAAGAGCCTCTGCAGCTTAGAGTTGACCTGTCCCAACAGACCGTCACGGTCATCGTGTAGCTCAAACCGGTACAAGGGATTTCAATGACGTGTGTATGGGACATTAGGGTCGAGTAGATATTTTTGAATGGGACAGTTGATAATTTTTCGCGATTCCGATGTTAGTCCTATAGAGAAAGTTGTTCAGTTTGGTCTGTCTACCATGTCCTTAAATATGTCCACATCTTTCTGATACATGCTCGTTTTTAAGAGGAAAGTAATTAAGGGGGAAGTGCCAGGGTAACCCACGAAATTCATGTTTTTTACCATTATTACAATTTGCAGGTCAGTGTTTCAGGTCGTATGTTGAATATAATATGATTCAAGACGGTAACAAATATGCTTTTTAACCAACTTCAAAAAGGAGGAGGTTATCGACATGTTTAATTTTTTATGTATATTCGGTCATAAACTCCGTCATATTATAGATTTGCAAAATTATTTTTGGAATTGGTCCCATTTAAATTTTATATAGATCTGATGATGAGTTTTGGAGACAGACAACGGAACTCTTAAAATAATGACAGCAAATCAATTGCGATTGCTGCTGACGCATAAATATGCATAGATTTGACCCCGAAGATGATGAAATTTTGAATTGGTGTGGGGTAGGTACTATGGTGACAAAAAATTTAAACTTATTTTTGACTTTGGAGTGTTTTTCCGGAAGTCGGTTGTTTTTTTTTTTGGTGAAACTTTTTTCTGAATTATTGTCATTAAAATCATCGCGAATCATACTTTTGTCCAACATACAGCCTTACTCTAATCTGTGCAGAAAAACGTAAGAAGATTGGAATTCCTTGGGCTGCCTTAGCACAGCCTTCTTAAGTAAACTCTCCATAGTCTTTCTTCGCGTGAGCTGCACGCTCATAAATAACTTAGCTAACTATCTACTAACAATTTGACGTCTCGCACTCATATTTCTAAAACAGCGCCCATTAAAACGTGTTAAATGAACTCCTAGCCATATTTTAGTAATAAATAGCCCATAGCCTACAGTGGGCCACGTTAACTACCCATCACTAGTTTCAGAACCCCATGAATGGGCAGTAAAACGTTGTGTCAGCGGTAAAATAAAGCATGTTGTCCTGGACACTGTTATTGGCAATAAAGCACAAACAATGCTCGTGTGCTGTACTAAAAATAACTTGGGTGACGTCATTTGACACTAATAAGTTGTTGGTGTTAGAAAACTGCAGGGTAATGAGGGTTTTCTGAAATTACGTTTACTAGGTGGCAGCACTGAGACGTCAGGTCCGGGCACCTCTCAAAAGTGTCAAAGCGCGTACGGACTGAATGGTGAACGAAAGAATGAAAGGAAAGACATCAAATATTTTAAGTTCATTGTCGAACTGGAAGACCTCTTGTCACAGTGGCGTCAACTGGTGGCTTGAACATACATGAAACCCTCATTCCGTAAGATGTAACATAGTAACAGTAGCACTGGCTTTTCATTTTGATTTTGACAGTTCAACAGCATTTTTTTATTGGTTGGGAAATCATCAAATAACTTCTCCCGCTCTGGGTGCAGCAGGAGGGCGTCTCAGACTTTTACTGACTAAAACCCACCAGTGTTCCTTCAGTTGCCTGTGTGCCAGGGGCCACGGTATCTCTTTCGAACATCTTATCTGCCATGGCTTATTTTGAATCTAATTTTTTTAAATTTTTTAATTAATTTTTTTACATTGTTCTCACATATAGAAGCACCAAGAATAATGTTCCCAAAATTTTGTAATACCCACGATTTAAAAGAGTGTCCTTGGAGTTTCTTGCCCGTTCTTCTCCAGAGAGATCTACGTTTTTGGAATGGGCACCTAGCTTCAACTTCGATTTTTGTTTGACAATTCAAAAGTGCCTGTGAAAGGTCTAATTGAAATAAATGCTTTAAGTTTGAGTTTGAGTTTTCGGCACCCCTGGCACTGGCAGGCATCGGCTCTTGCGGACCCCACCAGTTGTTGCTGAGATCTCTTTGTGGCGCGCGTGGAATACAAGTACAGTCACGAGCATTAATAAGTATACACATCGCCAAATTCAAAAGCGATTTTCTTTTAAATAACGATTGCAACCTTGAGATAACTTGGGTATTTCATTATAGTGTGGGTCCCAAAATATTATTTTTATAATAAAATAAGATTACAATGAGTAAACGTGGAGAAAAACACTTCTAAAAGTTGGTAAGCGTAGACATATTATTGCTCGTGACTGTACAAAACGCGCCGTCGACCCGGGCCTGTGTGCTTACTCTGGAATATAATTCCGATAGATCGACATTGGTCAAACGTCAGTTGGTTGAGTTAAACGTCAGGGATTGGCTCCCCCTTATTACAGAACAAGGTTTTTCTTTGGGTATGGTTTAAACCTTCGAGCCTGTTTTTCAAATAAGAACCTAACTGAAATCGAAATACAGCTCCTTTTACAAAACTAACAAGTTAGTCCAGTGCTAAATTGTCAGTTTTGTAAAAAAAGTTCTTATTTCAAAAACAGGCTCGGTGGTTTAAACCATACCTAAAGAAAAACCTTGTTTTGTAATAAGGGGGACTGAGTCTAGCCAATCCCTGATGTTTGACTGACAATTCCAATGTCGATCTATCGGAATTATATTCGAGAGGAAGCACCCTGGTCCTAACGGGATAGCGAGCTACCCATTACTCGCCGTCCGATGGTGTAGTAGGCTCTGTAACTGATTCCGGGGTCGATTAATTCGTCGAAAACCAAAAATATGAAATGAAATTGTCAATGAAGTTCAATAGTACTTACCTAGATAAGCTTTTACAGAATTATCATGCCGTCATAAATGTAAACGATACTTTTTGACTACCAGTTAGCCGTTGAGCTAATAATAATTCCGCCTACACATAAGCTGCGGAGCAAAAAAAAAAAGCAACTGAACCATTTATCCACGCCTATCTTCGTATTACACGCAAGCCTATGTGTCTATTTACAACCAAACCCATATAATATACATCGCTAGCAATAAAACGCGCCCCGCAGAGCCGCACCGCGCACTCCTGCGCATAGACCAACCACGGCACTCGTGCGGCGGCCATTAGCATGCCATATCCCCCACTATGGGCCACGGTATCAGGGACTGTATGCTAATTATCTTGAAACTGGCTTGTCTGTCTACATATGGGTAAAGTAATTAGTAATAGTAGGAAAGTCAGGTGGATTTTGAATTCTATTTTTAGTGAAAATCGGTTCATTCTGAATGTCAGTTCAATCTTGTCCGTGAGATTGAATTGACACTAGGAAAAGGCGAATTTCACCAATGATACTGAACGCGATCAGCACATAAACAACGTTTTCGAGCTGTGAGTGTCATTATTGTCTGTGGAGTATTGACACTGACAGTTCTTGAACGCGTTCCGTTTCATTGGTGAAATTCGCAGTAAGATGACTAAAGCCAACTAAAGGATAATTTTACCAATGAAACGGAACACGATTACCAGACCCAGACCGCGTTCAAGAACTGTCAGTGTATTGCAATAAGTACTCCACAGAAAATAATGACACTGACAACTCTTGAACGGTTTATTGCGTTTAGTTTCATTGTTGAAACACGCTCAAGCACAGAATATATAAGTACTCGGGTATATGTTCTGTGCCCCACAGTCTTTTAAAATCAAATCGAGGTTTCGAAAGAAAATTGAAACAAAAGCTCTAGTTAACTGTTTTCTAAGTAAAGCTTTGTAAATTATCGTGAAAACACACTTTTCATATTAATCTTTCTACTTACTCATAATTCCGTTGAAAGATGAACGAGGTGCATTTAGCAGCCGATTCCTGACGTCATTAAAAGCTATGAAGTAATTTAATTATGAGAGGTGTCTCGTGCCAAGCTTTTGACGGAAAATTCTTGGACAGAGCTCAGTAGAAGTTATTTTATTGTCATCGTATAGAATGCTTTAGCTACCGTGTAAGTCCTAGGAATTTGTGAAAAAGTATTCACGATCGAATGACGTAATACCATTAGTACTTACTTAAGTCATTGCATTTCAATGTAATTGTAAAAATCCAACTATCCCACTCAATTTTGACGGATTACCAGATCTCAGTCTGTCATAAATACTTCGAATTTACCTATGTATCTTTGACAGATTGATACAAAATATAATGCGAACATTCGTAAAAGCCGGAAGTGCTCCTCTTCCCTTTGTTTCTGAGTCTGACCGCCACAACCCATTGTAAAGTATGTACTAGGAGTAGGAAGTAGGAAACGAAACACCGGGCGGTTTAGTCACCATCATAGTATTTCTGATCGTAGACGTCTAACCCCGCGTGGTAAACAAAAGCTATCGTCGCGTTCATATGTCACTTTTTGTTCGGAAAACTGGAACGCTTTTTGTATCAGCGTGACTACGCGTTCCATTTTCCCCAAGATCGCGGATTCGCGCGACAATTTGGTCAGGACACAACCTTAGCATCATCATCAGCCTATAATGTTCCCACTGCTGGGACACAGGCCTCCTCTCGGTGAGAGGGATTGGGCCGTAATTCACCACGCGGGCCCAGTGCGGGTTGGTAGATGTCACATGTCTTCGAATTTTTGGTTCTAGGACATGCCGGTTTCCTCACGATGTTTTCCTTCACCGTTTTGAGAGCAGTGGTGATGAAATAATTTACACAAAGTAAAACGCCTGTCTGGGTTCGAACTCACGACCTACAACTCGTAAGTCGCGGCCACCACTGCTCTCCTTAGCCTTAACCTTAGCATAAACCTTCCTATTACCAATTAATACAGATTAGATTATGTAATAACCACTTACTTATGATAAAAGTATACTTACGAAATCATAAATTTATTTTACCCATAGATAAGAGTACTCGGGTGGTCTATTTTTTATCGAAGAAAGCATTGTTAAACATTTTATTGCCTAACAGTGTGCTAAGTCTTCCATAAACCGTATTTAATTTATACCAACGTTAAGTAGCTGTACTACATTTTCATTTAGCCCACGTGGCACGGGCGTTTTTAACGCGGCGTTTTTTTACCGCGCACTGAATGTTACACGCCTTTTACGCTTTATTGCTTTCAACTACATAGTTGGAAATCCATCGCTGCGTTTTTTAACGCACTGGGATGCATCCAGGCGGGTAATTGCGTAAAACACTTAATTGCGTTATTTACGAAACTTTTGAACATATGAAGCAATTAATTCCTTCAAAATGGTTCAAATTCTGATTGATATTCTCGACTCTGCGTGGACAGTTGAAAATCCAGTGCGCGGTTCAAAAGCGCCCGTGAGTACGTGGGCTTACCCACATTTCCTCATCAGCATATAATTAGCTATCATAACATAAACTGACATACAGCTTTGCTCACTGTACCATACAAAATGGCCATATCACATAACAGTAGTACTATTTATCATTAACAAGGCGTGAAATAATAATCAATTGTGGAAATCTATGATGGGTAATTAAATGAAAAAAAAAAAAAACATGTTAGACCATTTTGCTGTTGCCGTATTCTTTGTTTTTTATTGTTCGGCGTTTTTTATTCATTTGAGTTATAATTTCATATTGATATACGTTAATGTCTCATTAACACTTCTACGGGTACATTACAGTCCACGTTCGCAGGGACGTAAAAATATCGCAGCAGAATTTAAAATTTCTTTCACTGTTGAGAAGCTACACTATCCCCGGGTAGGGTTGCCATCCGCCTGGGTTTCCCTGGATTTGTCCTAGTTTAGAGGGCATCCGGGTGGCGTCCGTGCGGGGCTTCATTTGTAGTCCGGCCACCCGCGACACGCGCACAACGTTAAGATTCTGTTTTGTTCGGTATATTTAAAATGATAATAAAAGATGACTAAATTGAATTTTAAGGTATGAAAATAAATAAAAAGATTATTTATGACATTTTCAACTGTTTTTATAACACTATGTTTAAAAAAAACCTGTTGGCATGTCTGGGTTTCTGGGCTCTAAAATCCGGGGAATTCACGCGTCTTGTCCTGGTTGCCAAATTTTAGAGATGGTAACCCTATCCCCGGGTGACATAGGCTGTATTATATCCCCATATTCCCACGGGAACGGGAACTACGCGAGTGAAACCGCGGAGCGCTGCTAGTATTCATTAAAATCATCAATACAACTCACTGAGAAAAAACGTAAGCCAAGAATTTCGCGGGTTACCTTAGCGCATCCACCTTACTACATTGTAGAATAAAACTTATCCCGATAATTTGTTTTAAAGAATGCATATTACCAAACATCATCATCTGCCTAGCCTTTTCCCAACTATGTTGGGGACAGCTTCCAGTCTAACCGAATGCAGCTGAAAACCAGTATTTTACATGGAGCGACTGCCTATCTGACCTCCACAACCCAGTTACTGGGTAACACGATACCGCTTAGTAAGACTTGTGATCAGACTTTCGGGCTTGTAATGATCCGTAATGACTGTCGAAGATCCACAAATGACAGCCGGGACCAACTGCTTAACGTGCTTTCCGAAGCACGGAGGTGTCTTGGCATGTAAAGATGGTCACCCATCCACGGACCAACAGCTTTACCTGATCAATCGATGCGAGCGGCTAATATTACTTACCAAACATATTTAGTGAGATGTATAATTATTAAGAGCTTCAGCGAAATTTTCTATCTATCTATCTATACACGATAAGTTTTTATCCAGTGCGCAAATTTTAACCATGAATTCAGCATATCATTCTAGACCCTTTACCGCAGAATTTTTTCGCCCGTTCTACAAAAAAAAACAGCTGTTTCATAGAAAAGTGCAAAACCTACGCGGTCAAAATGTATGGAACAGCTGATTTTAAAATAAAAAACTTATCCTGTATAAATAAAAAGAAACCTCCTGACTGACTGACTCATCAACGCCCAGCCCAAACCCTTTGACCTAGAAAGCTGAAATTTTGCACAGAGGTTCCCTTTATAATTTAGACAAGGAATAAGGAAGAATTTTTCGAAATTCAACCCCTAAGGGAGTTAAATAGGGGATGAAAGTTCCGCGCGGGCGAAGCCGCTGGCAAAAGCTAGTTAGCCATAAAACTGTTAACGCTAGTCTAAAACTGAACAGCCAAGTAAGTGTAACGGGGTCACGTACAGCAAACATAGCCTGAATTTCTAAGACCTAGGACATGAAACCTTTCGGACATAAAAACTTAAATGTAACATTTCCTTGATGGGTTTCTTTTTACGATTTTTCGCGCTAATTACTACAATTTCTTTGCAGAGCAGTTAAGAGCGCTGTCACAAGTCCACTAGCGCCACTCCTTTAAAAAAATATTATCTCGTGACTCTTAAGAGTTTGTCTAAATAATTTCATCACCACTGCTCTCAAAACGGTGAAGGAAAAACATCGTGAAGAAACCGCCATGTCCTAGAACCTAAAATTCAAAGACTTGTGACATCTACCAACCCGCACTGCGTGCGTAGGTAGATTACAGCGCACTCCTTCTGGTAGATGGGCCTGTGTCCCAGCAGTGGGCACATTATAGTTTGATGATAATGCTTTGCAATTATGTTTGAGTACATTCTGTAACTCTACATCACGCCTGTGTGCCCACAACGGCTAGGCAGAGGTGTAGTAATATGTAGTTCACCCACATTTCAGCAGTTATGTTTAATATCCAATGTAACAGGGGGCGAGCCTATTGCCATCAACCGGGCATGGTTGACAATAATAAGTTAAGAAAATAATAAATATCCTTCAGTGGAAAATACGGGTATAGGAACTCCAGAAATGTGTCTAATTAGCTATAAAAGATTGAATTCAAAACAGAACTAGATAATAATAATAAACCCAAGAGCTCTTATGTCGAATGTTCAATCTCCTGTTTTCCTTCATTTAGCAAAGATCAACATACATACTTCACAAATTAATTAAACAAAAAAAGTAAAAGTTAAAAGGGCTGTGTAATCGTTCCAATAATTAAGATTGAATTCAATTAATTCTCATTAGCACAAAACTTATCCATTTTGCCATACATTATAGTATCATACATACACAACCCTTACACACCCATTTTCAATCCGATTCCGATAATTATTCCCATATTTTATGCATCGAATTATGTTGGCAAAAAACTATACTACGAAAATAAATAGTCTATACCTTGAAAACTAAAAGGACGTATGGGTTCCTACCTTTAGTATCCTCAACGCTGCTTAAAAAAAAATGAAACGTCAAAGGGCGCAAGTGACATTAAAAGGGATGTCCCTTACGCTCTTTGCTCGCAAGTTGTCGATATGTCACTGCAATAACGGAGCTGTGATTAACATTTCGATTTATGCATACTTCCATAAATAAGTGTTCGATTTGTATCGCCTGCATGTTATTTCTTTCTTTTTGATCATCTGGTATAATTTTCTTGTAATTATGCGTAATTAGTTATGGGTCTTTTGCATAATGATTTACGGACACAGTTCTTTTCTTTAACGGACTCACTACGATGCAATTACATGCACAAACCATATTCAATACGTATGAAATTCTATAAGATGGAAGCTTTCTTGCTAAATAGCTCTTTCATAAAAATCAAATTATTGGCAAATTATACGGCTACGTTCACAATGTTGAGCGGGTTCCAAATGTAAATGAAACCCGTTCGTAACATCAGCAGTTTTGACATATTGTGTTTTGCCCTCAAGCTTCCTAGCTACCGCTAGTATACATACATAAGTTCACATCGCTCGCATACCCGGTAATAAAACTACCGGTACGGTATACCTATCTCGCGTTTTCACGCTCGTAAACTCACTGTGGAAAGGGACAGCAAACTTTTATAGCACCCCGTCGCTTTTCGCAACAAAAACTTTTATTACCGGCCACTCGTAAATTACGCAGTCTTAACGTTGGGTCGGGGAAATTTTTAAAAAACTGCATCGATTTAAACCTGCACTTTTAAGTTAAATGCACCAAAATGAAGGCTTAATCTTCAAAATATACTTAGAAGTTCATTTTTAACAAAAGCGCCATGTTAAGCCGTTTAATTATTATTATTTATCCAATGACCTACCACAAGCAGACCCATTTAAAAATGGAATACGGGAACGAGACGGTCGTAAAATGATCGTCTTGAGTGACGTGCTACATTTGCAAAACACCGTATCGATGGAAGAAATTGAGCTCCATTACTGATCATTCAACTTAACAATTTTACCCTTATATGCATGTGTTAGATTGTTCATTTTGATAATATAATATTGTTTGGTAGATAATGTCATTTTTCACATTGATGAAGACTTGAAGTGCAGAAGTACCTAGTTTGACTAGTTTACAAAAATAACGGTCTCAATTTGTGAAAATAACTTGGATGTTGTTACTATAAATGATTACGTAGTATTTAATTACACTTGTAATATATTTGGGTTTTCTAGTATTACTTAAAATAATAAATAGACTGATTCAATTGACTAGCACAATACTGGCAGTTCATATTGATACTTTTAAGTGTCTTAAATTACGAATCAATTCTTATTAAATTGCTTAATTGCCATAAAATGTTTTCTAACGGTTTTACTACATAACCTTTGTTTATTATTCTGTGTTAGAAGTTATTAAGCCAACTGAGTGACGTTCTGTAGCTTGTTCAAAATGGCGGTAGTTGTTTAATGTAAATTGACACTGGGAAGTTATAAAAAGGATTAAAAATAACGTTATTGGGTCAGTTGCTTGGTAGATGTTCAGGAGGTTAGTCCTAGTGCTGTTGTTGTGTGGAATAAATCAACCAGATGTTATGTAAGTTAAGTAATTTGATATTATATAATAATTAATGCTTATTATAAAAATGTTGTTGTACAAGTTATATTATAGTCGGTTTTCCTAATGTTTTAAATCATAACAATCATATTCATGTTCTATTCCTAGCTATTGTAATAATGTAATATCAATGTTATAATAATTCTAAGTTCTCTTGGACAATGGTCCAAGTGTTGAAATTAAATGTATGTAGGAAAATAATAATTCATAGTAATGTAAGAGATGTGTTGATGAAATACTTCAATACTGTTTCCATGGAGTTTCTTGTCCTTCTTCTCCATGAAGACCTAGTTTTGGAACGGACGACTAGCTTTCTGATTCAATATTGACAAGCCTAACTGAAATAAATGTCTGGTCTTGTCTTTCTGTGCTTTACTTCATGAAATCCTTTCCCTACAAGCCATATTCATAAGAACCTGCATATACAGTAAATAAGCAGTAACCATTCTGATATTCAAAGCTTGATATTTGTTTTAAATGTACACACTTATAAATGTATATATCCCCCCGATTCTGACACATGCATGCAATTACACTTTGTACAATTCTCATTTCATTTCTCCTGTAATTTGTTTGAAAAAGTTACTGTGTTATACAATAATTATTACTATGAAAAAATAGACGTGTACTCCAGAGAAACACAAATGCGTACAGTTTAAGGGTTATCCGTTCCGCATTTTATCGAAGCGTATTACCATAAATATGTGCTCAACTTGCTCATTTGTAAGCGGTTTGAATCAAACGAAGAAGGAGATATCATGTGTCGTTGTATAACGTTACAAATACATGATTATAATGTTCAGTAGTGCTCACAAACAGCGACTTGGTGCAGGTCTTGTAATCGAGTTTCAAAATGAATCGGCGTCTGCGTCTGCATTTGTTCATTTTGTCAAACTGTAAAAATATTCATGCAGTCTAATGTAACTTTTTCGTATCCAATTGTGATTGCATATAAGTGACAATTTTATTATTTGGATTAGCGGGCCAAGATTTACCACAAGGAGGCAGAAGAAAAGTTCATCAATTTTCCGGATTTTTCTTTCCAATATCTGTATGAAGTAAACATAAACAACTTCTACAAATGTCTGTATCAGCAATACAAGTTAACAAAACCATCGACATATTGTCACACGGCTAATAACATCACTGTTCGTTTGACGCGTCGTCGTCTGCGGATCGTAAACCTTTTCGCGCGTAAACGTCACCGTTGACATTGGCTAGCAGATGCAGCGCTTCGCAGCGCCCCTTTGTGCCGCGACCGTCTAGTAACCATAATGATTTACTGCTTACCGGTATATTGTTCCTAAAATTTTAATATGCGTGTTTCTGGTGCGGGGTCGGTGACCTCTACAGATGAATAAAAAATATTGTTTGTGGACTTGTTTGACTGTGAAAAATCAGCCCTTAGTTGAGTAATGGCGGCTTTTTGGTAAGAAATAAAAAACACTGACATAAGTCAAACTAAAGTGGACCGAGCAGTTTTCTAGCAATTTTATACTTTTGAATTTTCGGAACGAAAATTATAAGGCCACGTACACAATGCACAACACTCAACTTTGACAGATGCTTGTACCGCGAACAGACGCACACAGTAAACCACAATAAAACAGTCATCAAATACTTGAACAAATATTCTCAACAGCGTTATCTCGACGAATCTGGATTCTAAAACATTCCTGTATGCAGCTACCATAAAATCTAGCCAGACATTCATCCAGCGGGCCCCGAGTCCCGTCTTCCGTCGTAAACCGTACCTTAAATAAGCCATAAAATATTGTCTGAGTATTTAAATTTATCTATACTGAGCTAGGTTAAATTGGAACGTCTCGTGGGCGAATTGTTAATATATTGGCACACTGTGATAGATAATAAATTAAGGAAATGGTAGAAATGGTAGCTTTGTGTTTGATTTGCGAACGTTGAGTGACGTTTCTTGTTTGTTTTGTTTGATTGAACGAAAATAATAGTTTTGATACAAACGGATACTATTTTGGAATGGTGGTTGTAAGGATTTCTGCAATCGTTAAATTTGTGAGTTCGAGTGTAGAGGGTAATCAACGGATGATCCGATGGCGAAAATTCTGGCACTAATGGGAAGCCACAGTCTTAGGAAGAAAAAGGAAATAAAACTAGTTAAAACCAAAACGTAACTAAATATTGCGACTTCACTCTTTATAATTGCAACAAAGTATCCGATTTTCACAGTCGGCTATAGCTTCGCGTATCAATTATTTGAATTAGTTCCAAATTAACCCTCTTCCGCCGACGATTTTTACGAGCCCGTGGTAATCATGGGCTTTCGGTTTTTGCTTCCATTCAGCGGCTTTTGGTACTTAAACAACCAAGTCGTTATTAGCGGTCGTAATGCTACTTAACTAAATACAGAAATCATGTTCACAATACAATTTAATCACATAATGGAAGAAAGCAAAAAAAAAAAACTCAAATAAACAACAATAATTCTGATTGGAATGCAAAAAATTGAAATACTTTTATACTCTTCCTCTTTTGCAATAATTATGCAGTTTTTGACATTATAGGCGTGTCGTTCACGTGTCTAATGAAGTAATGATGTTTGATTCCGGTTGTATCATTCCGTAGTGCCGCGGATTTTTAATTTATTTCTTAATTTATAGTCACGACTGCTTAGCGGCGTGTGTTTGTAGTGAATTGTAAACATATTTAATTTGAAGGCTATTTTCTCGAAGATCTTGTCGTTATCCATCTTTAGGTGGTAGGATTTAGATGGCAAGTTTAATTACACACGTTGTCGATTAATTGAATCCAGTGTAAGCGTGGGATTTGATGGGTCTAGGTTAGATCGATTTGTCTTTGTTTTGTATAATTTGTAAAAATCCTGGTTTGATTTTCGTACAGACGCCAGCACATCAAACTACCCTAATCCGTTAAATTTCTTAGATATATTTTCATATTTATTACAAAAGCATGATGTTCATGTTCAATTGAGAAAATTTCAGAGTTTGAGGTAGCTTGATGTGCTGGCTGGCGCCTGTGCGTTATTTTTTGTGGCTCCCATAGCACAGGCCACAACATCATGCCGAGTGGAAGCCTTCTTGTCACAGTCACGGCTTCCGACTATTTATGTTCTATGTATAAATCTATGTTGTGTTCATGTTTATTTTTAATGAGATCTTGTGTATGCACGTGTATCTGTGACAAAAACTATATTTTCCTTTTTTTCTGTTAAAATGGCTTTACCGTTTTACCTGTTCAGTTTTCCGGACACCAAGTCCGTAAATCCCAATATTTACACCCACAAGCTGTTCAGGCTCAACAACTTTAATATCCTTCTTCACACTAAGCATAAAATTGAGGAAACAGACCAGTACTGATAAGGTCCGAGCGCTTAACCTGCGGAACCCCGGTAAAACAAGTCGAATGGGTCCGTACTTCAGGTTTAGTACTGAACGCGCGGCTATCACTTGTAGGGGACATTTTGTTTACAGTTTATTGCCTAGGTACTGAACTCGACTACCAGAACCGACACCGGTTTCGTAAGGGTTAAAAATGATATCATTTAAGATGGCGTCAAAATTTAAGTTAGGAGTTTAGACTGGTCTTGTCATCTTTCTTCAAGGATCTAGAAGACTTTTGCGATCTTTTAAGTCTTTTCGGTGTCTCTTGGAAATTTTACGGTAGATTTTTTTGTGATAAAGGCATCTCATATTACCTTACTACGAATATTACTTAGAATATTGGAGCGATTTTCTTCTATTTTTATCAAACCTGATATTTTTCTTGTCTGAAAGGAGTAGTCTTTCAGTACTTTATTTTCGGAGCGTATACTAATTTAACCTAAAAATGTAAGCCGATTGAAAAACAGGTTATATTTAATGTACGGTCACCAAAACAAAAATATAACCAGGTTCGTCGGAAGAAGTTCAGTAAGGAACCCAACTATTTTTCAAAAAAAAAAAAAAAAAAAATTTATAGAAATCAAACCGTTCATTTATCAATTTGAATTTTATTAGTAAACATCCATCGGTTTCTTACTGAAATTCAAAATAATAATAAAATATATGTGATTTAATTAATACAAAAAAAAAAAACAGTTAATTTATCAAATTGAATTTCATTACGAAACATCCATGGGTTCCTATTACTATGGGTTCTTCTTATTACTTCAACTATTTACGACGAGTCTGGTTACTTATCCAATTTCAGCCAAAAAAAATCTAACCAGACAAAATGTCTGAAAATTAGCATTGATGTCTCAAATAATAACAGCAAACCGAACATGAGCCACGTGCTACATATCGCCGTGTAAACCCAGCTTATCCGCAGCACATTTGTCATCTTTTTACGACGACATCTCTGCGTTGTTACAGAACTGGTAACTTTAATCGCCCATTAACGACGTCGGATGAGTTCGCCCATTCTCTGAGCCATCTGCGATGTAAGAGACACGATGTGTGGATGAGTCTCGTATGAGTTTCTAATAATGTTAGTTATAGTATCTTTTTGTCGCTTCCGCGCTTTTGTTTTGATTTGCGTTGTAGATGTAAGTCGACATACACACGGACGTCTCTCTATCTTTTTATTTCAGTTTAATGGCTTAACTGATTTTGACGGGACTTTGAACGCTCGCAAAGCCGGGGGAAGCAGCAGAGTTACAGAATATTGCAGGATGCGCAATTGTGCATCGGTAAAAAAACTGTATGAGACTAAGGGTGTGTATTACAGATTTGGCGAATGCGCCGCTCGCGTGCCGCCCGCGAGCTGCACGCGTGCTACTATTGCAACTGTTTGTTGCGCCTCTAGCGTGCAACTTACACAACGCTCGCATGGTGCACGGGAGCTGTATGTGTACCGTGCGCATGCGTTCTCAGGTTCTCTGCTATTTTCAACCCTCACTTTGTTACTTGCTTTTGACGATGGCGGACGATAACACGATTGCCACCATCATTACTGCAACATCAGCTATTTTATTAGTGTCAAGAAAACAAAAAGAAAGCGACGTGGGTGGCAGATTGCATTTTCCAGAAGACAGAGTATATTATCAGAATTGAAAAGCCAACAAATTAGTGGGCATTATGCTAATTTTTTTTTTGTATTAATAATTTTGAACGTGCGCGGCGCATTCGCCAGATCAGTACACACAAAACCTACACTCCGCTAAAATGGAACAAGTATGTGTTCTATACTGCCAAGAACATACTCTTAGATAAACGAATTTTAAAATTTGTTTCAGTTGTCCTTGTTGCAACTAGAGCTAACACATGTTCATTCTTAGAAATAAGTCTCAAAATTACTTCGCAATCGGCTATATTAAGGTTCTCCGAATTCTTTACGACACGATATTAAGAGGGAACAGGGCGTGGGATTCCCCATTCAAATGTATTCCCCTTTTTTCTTCCTGAATAATGCCTCTAGAGCAATATTTTCTTTTTCATAAAATCAAGGTCTGCTGTAAACACGTCCCTGTCATTTTCTTTTATTCAGCAACTAATAAAGTAAAGAAAATATGAATAAATATGTCCCTACCCTGTCCACACTGGGCACGCCACGATTGCGGCGGTAAGTCCCCTCTTTGAGGAGTGGTTCGAGAGGCGGCATGGCGTCCTCACCTTTCGCCTGACGCCGGTTGTTTCGGGAGGTTCCTGTTTCGGATAGGGCGGGAGGAAACGCCCGGGTGTTTCCACTGCGAAGATCGCCCTGAGGACACGGTGGAGCACACGGTAGCGGTCTGCCCGGCTTGGGCGGAGCACCGCCGTTTCCTCGTGGAGGCGATCGGCGGCGGCGATCTCTCGCGTCCGGCCCTGGTCCAGGCCATGGTACGGAGCGAGAGTGCATGGGTAGCCGTCACCTCCTTCAGTGAAGCAGTGATGCTCGCGAAGAGGGAGGCGGCGCACGTGAGGGAGAGGCAGCATATGCGCCCTCGCGACCCTAGCCGCCGCAGGATACGGAGACGCCCTGGGCGTCGGGAATCCCAGGCCGATTTCCGGCCACCGTAGGCATGGGCTTGCGGACGGCGAGTAATGGGTAGCTCGCTGTCCGGTAAGGACCAAGCCCAAGTCGACGGTGCGTTGTGTTCCACGCGCGCCTCAAAGAGATGTCAGCACAAAAAAATGATTGGGCCCGCAAGGGCCGATGCCTGCCAGGGGTGCGGGTTTGTTCGAAAGAGATACCACAGCCCCTGGCATACGGGCTACTGAAGGAACACGGGTGGGTTTTAGTCAGTAAAAGTCTGACACGCCCTCCTGCTCCACCCAGAGCGGGAGAAGTTATTTGATGATTTCTCACCCAAAAAAAAAAACCCCTGTCCACATCCTACGGGAGCAGGCTTACTGACATAGCGACGGCAATCGTTTCTTCAATTACCAATTTTTCAAATTCCGTGCATGCCCCGTGTCGACAAATCTTCCGCATGCTCACCTTTAAGGCGATAATCACATATCAAGGCTCACGTCTCGATCGCACAATGCATGCGTTTTGACCAATAGAATGCACGAAACATATTTTCGTAGTGTTCTTACGAATATAAAGCAAAGCGTGCGTGAGATATCGATTCCGGTCAACTGAACAGAATCGATCGAAGATCGTAGGACATTAGACATTACAAATTACATTGGAGGTTATGATATTGTTGAGCTTTGTCTAGTGCTTCAGGGCTTCTTACAAAGGTATACAGAGTGGTAAGGACATCGACGCGCAGCCTGTTACTCTGAATTCAATGGAATAAAACATTTTGAATCCCGTTGAAATATTTAGCCGGTGATTTAGAAAAAAATGGGGTTCCGTTCACAAACTATCATATTTTATGTAATGATAATAAACGGAATTCAAAAGGAATACCTGAATATTCCTTTTTTTCTTAAATTTAAATAAAACTGCAAAATTACTTTTATTTTGGTGCTCATTCGAATTATCTGACATGAAAAACATCGCTGTTTTGAACCTTATTTGTTGCCGCGTTGCGCTATTGTTCAATACCAAAAAAATTGCTGCAGGCAGTTGTGGTTCTGTGTGGTTCTTCCCTGATTGATGGCTCTTTAATATATTTTAATTTATTGCTATAACGACTGCCTTCGTCTGCCTGGTAATAACTATGATGACGATGGGGGCTCCCTTTTCCGTACATACTCTCATTCGGTCGGTTGTGCGTGTAATACCTATGATATTTTACCCATGAGAAAACTGAAAAACACAGTAAGACTTTTTATAATACCTATAGGTATATTGTGACTTGATAATATTAACAAGATACTTTTTATTGTCTCGCGAAGATGTCACAGTAAAAAGTTATTGTTAGCGGTTAAGATAAAGTATGTAGTTTTTACTGAAAACTGCTAATAACAATATGCTAAGTTGTAACCATTTGCTTTTATGAAGTTCTATATTAAATGTTATAAATGGGGGTTTTTATTAATTTACTAAAATTGTTACTAAGAATATAAAACATTGAGTCTGATGAACTTTTTGCCAGATCATGAAAAAAATATTTTAAACTGATAAATTGCACAATATGCAAATCTATGACGAACCCGAAAACATACTAGGAATTTCAACATTCTCAATACCTACAAGATACACACAAAATCATTCAACCTTTGTGAAGCCTATTAAACTTGAAAATGCTATTACAGATGAATTTATAATTTTATTTATTTATTTATTTTATTATTTATGTACACACAGTAAAATACATAGGAGATACGGCATAATAACAAGTGAGTACAAAGGCACTGCTTATTTCTTTAGAAATTTCTTCCAGCAGACCTGCGAAAGGAGAAATGAAAAAGAAATGTAGACAATAGTGTGTGAGAACAAGATAAGGAAATAAGAATATGTGACGTCTTAAACTAAAATATACTTACACATATAATGCAGAACATTTACATATACTTATATAAATACATATTTAATGATAAAATATTTTTTGATATTTTTTATATAGATCTACCTACATTTACTAAGAAATGGCTGGTAGAAGAGAATGTCTTGATTATTGGGGGTGGAACTCGGGAAGATGGTTTCTTGAAAGTCCGGGTCATTCTGCACCCTAATTGCGTAACTCACGATTCATCATAATCTGTATCGTTTTGAAACGGATTGTTAAACCATTGCTTCATATGTTCGAAAATGTGTCTGTTCGACAACATAAATAACGCAATGAATATTGTTTAACTGTGAAGACGAAACCAATTATGATCAATCGTGAGTTACGCAATTAGGGTGCCGGTTTATAACCACTAAATGCAAAATTATATAAAATGCTTACTTTAGCGGCGGCTACTTCTGGAAAGTAAGGCTTGATACTAACTTGCGATTTTACGACAGCGAGTACCTAACTGAATATTTTAAATATACTTGATCAAATTAATTATGTAGCCACAGAAATAGGTACAAAGAAGTCTTTTTTTTTCAATTCTAAATGTAGATACCTACTCGAAATTAAAATAGGAAAACATTGTTTTTAATAGATACTTACTGAATTAAAATGAACTTGCATGTGTTTATGGTAGATACCTAGATTTTTTTTATACATATAACGGAGATAGAACGAAAATGAGTACCTAAGTATGTCATGTACGTAAAATTAATAACGTTCTACAATAAAATACAAAAAAATGCTCTTTCATTCCTTGTAAAAAAACATTGAATTTTAATTGTGAAGTTCAATCTTTAATCGATTCTCTACTAGAAATGACGCATTTCTTCCCAACGGGCGGTATAGGCATGGCAATTGAGCGTTTATTTATACAAAAATGATTAATATATTAATAACTTTTGCAACTTTTGCAATTTATAAATTAAGTCCGAGACACTCTCTCAGAGATAGATTTAAGGAGATAAATGTAATGACTGTGCCTTCACAGTATATTTATGAAAATCTTTTATATGCTCATAAAAATATTAAATTGTTTAAAAAATACAGTGATATCCATAGTATAAATACTAGGAACAAACACAAATTTGTTGTACCATCAACAAGGCTCAAGAAAATAGGTGGGTCATTCAGATGTCAATGTATACGCTTTTATAATAAACTTCCAGCCATGTTCAAGATCTAAGTCTAAATAAATTTAAATCATTCATCAAACGTAAGTTGTGCCTGAAAGCCTTTTATACCGTTAAAGATTATATTGAGGACAAAAAAGCTTGGGATTGACCTGCTCCAATTTTGTATACTGAATGTTGTTTTTTCTTTGTTTTGCTCTTTGACATTTGATTATTATTATTTACACTTTGACATTTGATTATTATAATATACACTTTGACATGAATATTTACTTTGAGAAGTATAATATTATTTTTGCTTTCATTATTGTGAATGTGAGGACTATGTGGTATTTTTGTTTTCGTGTTTCGTCTCTTTCTCAGTTCGGTTTTAATGTTAATCTGGCAGTTTGAGTACTTTATGCGGCCTACCCAAATGTCCTTTCTTTGGTATTGTTCGTCAAATCGTTGAGCTCCTCAAGTTCTGAGTTGAGCCGTATGATTACTGATACATGCGTGCACTGAATGGACAGGTCCACTCAACCTGTGTGGTTCTTTCCTCAAAAGACCATTTCAGACACCAATCCACATGGTCTTCACATGATCTGACCAAGATTATGTCTGGACTTTAAAAGAGACTGTGACCTCTGAGTTTGTTTCGGCCTTTCTTCTCAGAGTAGTCAGATAGGAAACGCCGACCTCATCTAGTTTAAAAAAATATGATTGACGTGTAAAAGTGTTTGTACAAACCTACTTACAGAAATAAAATCATTTATCATTTATCATTTATTTATCATACATTAATATGCGACGTCAAAAAGTCGCAAGAGAAAAGGACAAGTCGGTAAGTGTGTTTACGGCCTTAGAGAGAGGACATCACTTTTCTAGTTGTAATTAATAATAGTGAAATAGTAAAATTAATATACACGTGGGAATAAAAAGGGCTGAGGTCAGAAAACTAAAAGAGATCTTTATCATTTAAATAAATTATAAGCAAATATGCATGAATATGTTTTTGAAACACACGTCTTCTCGTCTGTACGTCCTTCATCAAGCTTTCTGTGATTCTACATTTTTAAAACTCGTCCACGTCATCTCAAGCATAGACCTTTGGTATACGTCATCTGTCTCACTTACACCTTAGTATTCAGCTCTTTCACACAAGTCATGCAATCATCAACGTTCCATTCCTACATACAAACTTACTTTTAAAGCTATTTCAATGTAAAATAAATATTTTTAAATCGCTTTTACTTTGAACTTGAACACCTGAATTCAATGAATAAATAAGATGAGATTTTGACGTTCTGATGATAATTAATGAAAACAAACAACAAATAGGGTTAAGTGAGCTTATGAGGAATCTAGTCGCGGGCTCAAACTCACTGTGGTGGGCCTGGCTAAAAAGCACGTTGGCTCACCAGTCATCGTGTCCGACAGAGGTAGTATCAGTGATGAGCAGTTAGACGCTAGTCTACATGCACAACGTTATTAAGTGACATGCAGGATCATTTATAGTAAAACAGGCGCGTAGATTTTTTAAAAGAAGTGCTTTGGAAGATCGCGTTTTTTGTAAAAACCACTGCATACATCAATGAGCAATAACGTTTATTGAACTTTTCCATATTTGAGCTTCGTCGGTACCTATTTGGTTGTGGAGATTTTACACTTCTTTACACGCCCAAAGTTAGATTAAATTAGCAAGAAAAACTAATCTTTTTTTTATTGTTTTTTATTTTACTATTCTGTTTCCGTACAGACAATACTAACAATGAGACAAAACCATACCTTATTAATTTTTGATATACATTGTCTAACAGTGGAGTAATACACTCCCGAAGTTTGTATGGACAAATGTCGACTAGATTCACCTTGACATCTGCACCCTAATTGCGTAACTCACGATTCGTCATAATCTGTATCGTTTTGAAACGGATTGTTAAACCATTGCTTCATATGTTCGAAAAATATGTCCGTTCGACAACATAAATAACGCAATGAATATTGTTTAACTGTGAAGACGAAACCAATTATGATCAACCGTGAGTTACGCAATTAGGGTTGCTGACGCTAGCATGGAATTGCCATGTGATGTACGTTCATACTGTAAATGCTGGCAGGGACATCGACGCACGAACTGTAACCATGAATTCAGCACATGATTCAAGACTGTTTACTTGCCGTAAATAAATATAAACTTTTTTTTTTAAGAAAAAGTTTTTGAAAACAAAAGCATTACTTACTTACTTTGTTTCACTATGAAAAAGTTTAAAGATAATTTAAAAAAAAAAAACTTCAGTTTAGTTTTAAAGATAACTTAAGGCTATTCGTACACGGTAATGAAAAAGACCGATGACCTTCGTGCCATTTCCTTTCGTGTGAATCAAACGGACTGTTTAAAGATAATTCCTCACATTACGACAGAATCACGTCGCTGCGGGCGAATCTTGACGTAACATGAAAATTAAACAATCTGAACGCAACCTTAATTTGTTTAAAAGGTAGGTATGATGAAGGATTAAAGGGAAGTGTTCCATTGTGAAGGAATTTTTGATCTTCCCTTCGGTAGTTTTTCATGAATAATTCTTTAACATCTCATCATCTGCCTAATTTTTCCCCAGCTACTTTAGGGTCAGCTTCCAGTCTCATCGGATGCAGCTTTTTTTTTTTTGTGAAATCATCATCTCTTCTTCTCCCGCTCTGGGGGGAGCAGGAGGGCGTGTCAGACTTTTAATGACTAAAACACACCCCTGTTCATCAGTAGCCAGTGTGTCAGGGGCGGCGGTATCTCTTTCGAACAACCCGCATCCCTGGAACAACCTACACCCCTGGGATGCAGCTTTATACCAGTATTTTAAATGGAGCGACTGCCTCTTTCTTTCCTTCTGACTGTCGGGCTTCTGACGACCCGTAATTACTGCCAAAGATCCACGAATGTCAGCCCGGACCAACGGCTTAACGTGTTCCGAGGCATGGGGAGTCTTGATATGTTAAGATGGTCACCCATCAACGTACCTACAGCGACAAGCGTAGCTTAACCTTATCGATCGACCCTTGTGGTTATTACTTTGCCACAAGTCCCTCTTAGATTCCCAAATTATAAATTAAAGTCGATTTTCGTGTCCGTCTGTGTGACCGCGTTGTTCTTCAAAACGACGCCGAGATGCAACGAACTTTGATGCGGTTTTCAACATCATTTAGAGAAATTATTCCAGAAGGTTCATCATTATAATACATGAATATGTAAACGTCTCTAATAAAGAAATCTTCAAATTTTGTGAAGGGCCGATCACATTTTCCAAATATTTCATCGAGTTCTCGATAAAACAAAAAATAAAAAGTTAGCCTTAATCATTACATAACTCCTGTAAATCTCGAGGGGAATGATGTTTGCACTTAATTAGGACTTAATCGCAAAATCATTAACAAAAAATTGCAAAAGGCATGCTAAAACAGACGAGATAATCTGTCAGAATAATTTCAGATCATTGGGTTCTAGTCAGGGCTCGGATAACGGTATATTTTTCGAAACGTTATCGTCTTAAATACCTAAGAAACGATTTGTTTCGTTTACGTTCGAACAGAACGTTATAAATAACGTTTTCAGAGAACAATTACAATTTCAATTGTTTTTGGTTAATAAACGTTTTAAACCGTTTTTTTAAGTGCGACGCACAGTTTACGATTTGACAAAACTAGGTGGACAAAAATCGGAAATGCAAGTAAACGATAGTAAATGACTGTAACTTATTGGTGGAGAGGGTAATAATAAAATTAAAACCAAAAGTGTTTTATTATCTATAACAATATTTATTTACTTTTTATTAAAAAAATTAAATCTCTGTGTTTCTTGTATGTGTTTTTTTGTGGCAGTTTCCTTAATAAAGTTATATATGGGTTTTTTTTTTTTTTTTTTGGGTGGGATATCATCAAATAACTTCTCCCGCTCTGGGTGGAGCAGGAGGGCGTGTCAGACTTTTACTGACTAAAACCCACCCGTGTTCCTTCATTAGCCCGTATGTCAGGGGCTGTGGTATCTCTTTCAAACGAACCCGCACCCCTGACAGGCATCGGCCCTTGCGGGCCCCATCATTTTTGTGCTGACATCTCTTTGAGGCGCGCGTGGAACACAACGCGCCGTCGACTTGGGCTTGGTCCTTACCGGACAGCGAGCTACCCATTACTCGCCGTCCGCAAGCCCATGCCTACGGTGGCCGGAAATCGGCCTGGGATTCCCGACGCCCAGGGCGTCTCCGTATCCTGCGGCGGCTAGGGTCGCGAGGGCGCATATGCTGCCTCTCCCTCACGTGCGCCGCCTCCCTCTTCGCGAGCATCTTTGAGGAGTGGTTTGAGAGGCGGCATGGCGTCCTCACCTTCCGCCTGACGCAGGTCCTCACCGGACACGGTTGTTTCGGGAGGTTCCTGTTTCGGATAGGGCGGGAGGAAACGCCCGGGTGTTTCCACTGCGAAGTTATATATGGGTCAGATGATATATTATCAATAAATACTTGATTAAATCGTAATTCGTTCTGTGACGCGAAGTTTTTAATGTGTGGCCCAATCGCACGTTTCTGATCTCTTTATTCTTGGCTTCTGAAGCCTCCTCAGACATTTGGCCTAGAGGTATGATTGAATGTCTCATAATGTCTGCGCCATGTACTAAGATCTTGTGTACAGTCACTGGCATGTTATACCAATGGTAAAAATTTAAATATATGTCGCTAGTTTGTTTACAGTATGCTTGAAACTTGTCTGGATCAATTTCGTAGCCAGAAGCGATGACTGCAAGAATAGTCCCCAAACGTTCGATGAGGTTCTCATCTAGACCTGTGATACGCGCTGTTTCAGAACTATTGTAAAAGAAAGCCCGTGCAGTATTTCCATCGTTACTTGTACCGAATCCAGGTTTGACTTTGTCAATAATTAGACCTATTTCCTTAAACTTCTTCTGAATTTCTTCCTTTCGTTTCTTTTTCATTTCCTGCATTTGAGGTCCTCTTGCTTGCCATGCTCTAAATTCCATGCGATAAGAAATATTTAAAAGGCACTCCATGGTGCGAATATATGCATGAAGACTTGATATTCCAAATTCATACATGTTTCGATCAGGTTGTCTCTGTTTTGTATTTAAATTCATTTCAGCTGAAGTTACTTTGCAAATAAAGCATCTTTGCGTAGAACTATTCTCAGACAAGACATTTCATACTTTGCCGTCTATCATAGAGAGGATCATATGATGACTAACAAATATATTAGAGTCATTTATCTTCAGATGTGTTGGAATTAAGTCTTTTATCTGTTTTTTTATGTATTCACATTCCTTTTTAATTAACTGGTCCGTTTCTTTCTGGTAGATAAATCTTATTATTCTACAAAATCTTGGAGAAGATGGACGAGGATTTTCCCAGAGGATTTTATCATGGTCACTATCTGCCACAAGTCTCAAGGGGACCAACGATATAATAAACATGTATTCATCGGTGCTCTCTACATTTGCAAAACGTTGTTTATACAAACTATGTCCTGAAGAACCGTCACATCCCCACTTATACATCATAGTATAATTTTGCTCCTTTGTCGAACTCAACAATACTTCCCCGAGAACATTCTTACATATTCTTGTAGACGTGTGATCTAAAAGAGCTTGAAGCTGAACCTCTGCCCATGTACGAGTATCACTCAATGAAATGAGTTCCACGGGAGGATAGCAATCTTTTTTGGCTCGTGCTAATTGATCATAGCAAGGATATAACTGGTATCCCCTCTCCTTAGCTTCCTGTTGTAAACTCTTATACGTATGAACCGTTAAATTATTCGAAATGAACATAGCTAACGCTTCTTCAGCAGTATAAGGCTGTTGCTTTTTCTCAGAAAACACACTGCTTCCACTTACAGAATGAATACGTCTTCGAGCTTGCTTAAACGTAGTTGCACGTCTTGGTGATGCCATTGATACTTCTTGTATTAAATCAGCAGCGTCACGTTTGCCACTCGATCTAATGCTCAATTGTGTAGTATAAGACAACTGTTCTTTGCTATATTCTCGTAACAAATTTTGGACTTTACGCGTTTTTATCTTTTTCGAACTGTCTTCAAAACTTTTTTGCGGTCTGCCACGAACGGAACTTAATTGTGATGGCACTGTAATCATGTTTAAAACCAAATCTTCACTGAGCCAGCCCTCATAAGAATGTAAAAACAAATCCAGCTTTCTTTGTTTACGCTCCCATTTTTCACGAATTTTTTCACTTTCATTTTTCATTAAAGCACGCAACAGCCTTTCTGCTTCTTGACTTAGGACCGGATCACCAAATTTAGTCTTCACGAAGTTAATAATTTGCGTTAAACGCCACTTAGTGGGTATTGAACGCCAAAAATCAAATAAAGACTTTCGCTTGATGCGGGCCCCTACAAAAAAAAAAAAAAAAGTAGATTAGCGCAAAAAAACGCAGAATTTAATGATTTACCCAAGAAAATAGGATAAATAAGGAATCTGTTAAGACTATAACCATGATCTTGCCGCATATTGCAACATACTTTATGCTTAAGAATACTTTTGAATATGGGAAAAGTATGTAATTAAAACTGTGATTTTTAAAAGCCTGACATTAGTATCTAAATTAAGCAATACATGATAAAATTATAACTTAATAGAAAGATTATTACCTCCGATTGAAGATTCCATCATTAAAAATTTTCGATACCACACAAAACACTCAGAAACATGCAAACACGATGACGTTACCGGTCGCACTGAGCGCGCACTCGACTACCTGCGATCGGAAGGGTAACTTTGGCTATTGTTATCGAAAGGGTCGCGCCGTGTTCAGAAATGATTGCTTTGTGTTATGTGTTGCCAGTGTTATTCAAGATTAAGAAACAAGTGATAAAATGTATTTATTTAGAAATTTTACTCTTATGTTTTTGTCCACCTAGAATATCAGATCGTATTTATCGTAAACTGTGCGTCGTCTTGCGGAATAAACCGGTTTTTGCCCTGCGGAAATAACGTTCTCATTTCGTTTTCGTTCAGAACAAAATGATATACAAAGAACTGTTCAAAACGTTTTAAAAACGTTATTTTAAATAACGTTTCCGAGCTCTGGGTTCTAGTACTGTCGTTAAATCTCCATTCCGGTTTCTCTTTTTACCGCTCAGTGTGCCTTCTGAACCTTTCCTTAGCAGTGATACACGTCACTACAACGAAAAAAAAAAGAAAATCGCATCGAGATGTCAGTTCGAACTGATGTAGCGTCCGATACATCGAATAATAGCGATTTTTAATCGTGTCGGGACTCGGGCGGCATTCCGCGCCGTATTCGGGTGTCGTGTCTCCGCAACATTGTTGCAAGTAAACAATGCTAATTCATGAGCGGATAGCGGTTTTACGCAACGGTTTCTGCAACCTAAATTAACAGAATTTTCTAAGCGCCCGTAAACTGCGGGGTAATTGTCTAACATACAACGTGTAAATCTTAGGTACATGTAAAATTAATGTCTGAAATAATTTGGTTTGTTAGTTTGATATAAAAAATGCAAACTAACTAACTAAACAAATAAATAAAAAAACAAAAGGACACTTAGGCGTCGAAGTATTCGTCAACATCGCTGTCATCAGGAAACCTGCCCAGAAGACTGGCAGCATTGCCACGTTGAATGGCAATGCAATTAGCATTGCGATTCAACGTGGCAATGCTTTTGCCGATGGCTTTGGCCGAAGAATGACCCAGCACTCTCACATGTAAATGATAATAATAATCAATTAATAAATTTGTCTATTGAACAAGTAGTTCTCATACTCCTGAGCCCAACTAAACAGTGTGTAATGGGGTAATTGCGTAAAACACTTACAGTAGAAATGGCTTTCATTTTGACAGTTAAACAACATTCATTGCGTTATTTACGTTGTTGAGCAGACAAATATTCCGAAAATGTGAAGCAATGGATAAGCAATTTTCTTCAAAACGATTCCAAAAATTACCAACTGATTACGAAATCATCGTTCATAATCAACCACCAACAATGATTTATTAATATTAATAACTTCTAAAGCATTTCGTGATAATTTCTCGAGACAAGACGCCGTTTTGCAATCCAGCATTCCATCTGATAGACAGACAGGCGCTTTCAAATCAAATCAAATATTTTATTTTATATAAACCTGCATGAGAACTTGTGTAACTTCAGAAGCTAGGTGCACGGTTCCAAATTGTTGTTTCCTACGGAGAAGAGCCGGCAAGAAACTCCACAGTTACTCTTTTAAAAATAATTGGCTTTAACAAAGTTTTCAAATTACAGAGATAAAATGTATGGGAGGACAGTGCAGGCCTGTCAATAAGTACCAGGTACTTAGACGAATACAAAATAGAAAATCGTCTACAAATCTACAGTCAGTAAGGCCTACAACGTTCTCTCATTCACAATATGTAAAATAATCGACATAAATAAAAAGAACCTATTTATTTTAAACATAGTGACATGACTTTGTGTAAATTATTTCATCACCCACTGCTTCCAAAACGGTGAAGGAAAACATTGTGACGAAACCGGCATGTCTTAGAACTAAGAATTCTAAGACATGTGACATCTACCAACCCACACTGGGCCCGCGTGGTGGATTAAAGCCCGCTCCCTCTCGGAGAGGGGAGGCCTGTGTCCCAGCAGTGGGAACATTATTGACTGATATGTATTTCAAGTTGATTAATTTCTATCAGAGAGAGCAGTGGTGGCCCAGTGGTAACGGCCGCGACTTAAGAGTTGTAGGTCGTGCGTTCGAACCCAGCCAGGCGCTTTACTTTGTGTAAATTATTTCATCACCACTGCTTCCAAAACGGTGAAGGAAAACATTGTGAGGAAACCGGCATGTCACAGAACCAAGAATTCGAAGTCATGCGACATCTACCAACCCACACTCGGCCCGCGTTGTGGATTACGGCCCACTCCCTCTCACAGAGAGGAGGCCTGTGTCTTAGCAGTGGGAACATTATAGGCTGAAATGTAATCCAAGTTAATTACCTAATTTCTATCATTGGTTGAAAATGCAAGCTCTTAAAAGTACGACGGCACGGTTGGCGCAGTGGTTAAGCGATTGACTGCTGCGCTGCGTGTCGCGGGTTCGATTCTCGCACGGAACAAATATTTAAATGACCTACAAGTATTTGTTCCGGGTCTGGCCGTTTGTGTATGTGAGTTTAAATGTTTGTAAACGCACCCACAAAACAGGAGAAATTCCTAGGGTGGGGCAACCTTTTATAAAACACTAAACTAAACCTCTTTCAGCTTGTACCTTATGCCCTAGATCAATATCATACTAATTTATAGCTAGTCTGAATGTCACCCAATTTATTAAAAACAGGTGTGCGTTTACAGCCGGATCAATAATTAATGGATCACATCAATAGCCATAAATCAACTGCAATTAATTAACAGTTTGAAATGACTTAAGAAATGCATTGTTGCGTAGACGCAATTCAATTTTCTGCATCTCTTGTTCAGTGACAAAAATGGAGGATATTATAGAATAAGGTATTTTTTTGGGATTTTAAGGCGCAAGTCTTATTTTCTTTTGCTGTTTTTCTTGGTATTCCAGCCTCTGCAAGTTTTGGCCAAGGAAAAAGACACCATTAGGTACTTACATTTTCTGTAAATAATATATCATGAGTTTTAAGTGACAGATCCGTTCTCAGTTACTTTGCTTGGAACCCGCCCCAGCTCTCTAATATTCTTACCACAGTATGAGCTGAGGCGTGTGGCATATCTCATTGACAGTCATTGATGACTAACTATTACCTACATTAAATAACACGGTGGTTTGGATTTTTGGAACGTTATTTTTTTATTTCGCTTATAGTTTATACTGTCCGAAAGCTCGAAAAAGGACTTCTACAATTCCTTCGAGGAGATTTTTTCTGTATGTATTTTTCACATCTTTAATATTTTTCTTACATAGGGGTAATTTTATGTACTTTTAGTCGTTTTATTTTCTTGACCCCGAGACACAAAGCTGGCTACGCCCGTGATCCATATCCAATCACCTGCCTATTTTTGTCCCTATGTCCGGATGCAACAAAATACCAGTATTTTACATGGAATCTATCTGCCTTTTACAACCTAGAAACTGGGTAACAAGATACGTGCCTATCTATGGTATCGATACTCGTAAAACTAGTTTTTATACTTGCGGGCTTTTGACGACTGAATAGTATAATCTTTTTTTGGAACCGTTCATAAGCTTATTACTTGGACCGCGTTCAGCCTCAAGTCAGAATGTCGCGTTATTAGCAACAGGTGCGTGCTTATGGTGGATTCATTCAGAAATCGGATCAACGCCCGCTCTTCATTTCATCTACAGTTCACTATAGTATTGCGGAAATTGTGGAATTCGTCTTTCACGTCTTCGAAATGACGTAAATGACCTTTCTTAGGTGATGAGAAGTGCCAAGATTTTGAAAGTCTGTTTTCTGTCAGTATTAAAACCAAATTGAAAGATTATTTTTGTGAGTATTCCGTAATGCACGTATTGAGAATCTTCAGTGGATACAGGCCTAAAAGAAGAGTCTTAATCTGCAAAGATCGATGATGTCTTTTGAATTTTCTTTCTATTGATCAAGGTCAAGCTGAGTTCAATTCCCTATTATTGGGTTTTCCATCATGGATTTTTCAGTTGATGGCAATAGGCGCGCCCCCTGTTACTTCTTCTCTTCTTCGCAACAGCACTCTTGTCAGAGTGTTCGTAGTATTCATGTAATTTCTTGTCCAAGGCTTGATGTGATTTGCCTCCCGATTTCTCGCCATTTAATGCAATTTACAAAAAATTTAAAGAAAGAAAGAAAATACATTTATTTAGCACGGGCACACAATAGACAACAGACAAAAGTAAGGTTAAAGTGCGATGTAAGGAGTTAACAGGAAAGTTTGCCTCACGGCTGCGGCAAAAAAGCTTCAGCAAAAATATCAGACGACTAGTCCCTGACGCTGGTTTTCAACTGGACCTGAAGTGTGAGTTGTTTCACTTTCAGTGAACTCATATAAAGGATCAGCCATCATTTTGGTCAGTCGCATCTCATTGCGTCTGCGTCCCTATAACTTACATGAGATGTAAACATGACTGCCGAAATTGTGGGCCTATTAAACAGGGTAAGTTTTTAACCAGTGCGCAAACTGTAATCACGAACTCAGCATATCATTCAAGACCCCCAGCGCAGAAATGCTTCGTCGGTTATACAAAAAAAAAAAACCTGTGTCATAGAAAAGTGCAATAGTGGTCAAAATTTATGGAACAGCTGATTTTTTGACTAGTTAAAAACTTATCCGCACGCATCTCTGATTAATTCTTCGGAGATTACAAGCGTGATGTTATGTTACAAAGGATTTGCGAAATCGAAGAGCCTAAAACCCAAGACCGTATCTCAAGCCAAATTCCATCGTGTCCAAAGATAGCAGTCTTGGAATTCCAAAATACATAAATATGCTGTTGTAAAATTTAACTAATCTCGTCTAGTAACCAAATATCTACAGTCTACAAATCCTTCTAAAATACAACATTAAATAGAGATCCTCAGTCTAGTCATAAATCAAGCCCAGCAGCAAAGTATTTCAATCTAGTTAATACAATGATTTACAGAACCGTATGTATGATTTATGCGCTATTCTCGGGAACCAGCCCGACGGCTCACTCTTCATCATCTCTGCTAATTTCTGCGGATCAAGTTGTATTAAGTGTTAATCTAAAACATTGGATGTAATTAAAGGGAAATGCCAAATTGTTCTCAGTCTGGGTATTTTCATTATCTGTTTAGTAAATTGAATTTAAGGTGACACTTCTCCACATTTTTTTCATACAAACTTCGGGAGGGTTTTACTTCACAGTTTGACTATGTACAGTCACGGACTTTAATTGATGAGCCACTTGCCACAGTTCCTATTTTAGCCGTGTAATACAAATCGGGTTTAGTCGGTTATACTCGTATATAGTACACATTGACAACCCAAAGTCAACCAATTGCAGGGCTAGCAACCGTAACCTAGCGAAAATTGTTTTAGCGTAGTGATAGTAACGTTAGCATACGGAGAAATATTATGATTGGTCATTTCGACATCGGAAAAACTCGTATCCACGATATAATCCAAACGCGTAGCGCCCAAGATAACGTTCATGACAATCATGATAACTGTTGCACATAAACATAAATAACACCCAACTGCCGCCATCTTGGCACAATTGATCACGAATTTTATTTACTATTTCTGTTTTGTAGTTGACATTTCAACTGTCACTGTCTTCGGATAGGTTTTCAGAAATAACGAGTATTTAATGAGCTCTAATTCAAAGGAGGCCAGTATCAAATAGATTGGATAAACGTATGCAACAGTGTATTGACGTAACATTCATTGACAACTTATTAGTCAACCTTCAACCTCTATGAATAAGACTATCTCCGATTTCATCTTGTTTCTGTAATGTCGTGAGTGTATAAAACTGCAAAATTGGAAAGTTTAAAAGTGGCTCATCAATTAAAGTCCGGGACTGTACATCAAAAATTATACATGGTATGGTTTTGTCTCATTATCAATATTGTCTGTACGGAAACAGAATACTAAAATAAAAAGTCGTTAAAAAGTTATTAGCCAACAAAGATTCGTTTTTCTTGCTAATTTAACCTAACTTTGGGCATATTTAAGTAATAAAAGAAGTGTAAAATCTCCAAAAACCAAGTCGATACCGACAAAGCTCATGGTCATTGATTTATGCAGTGATATTTTCATAAAACCCGATCTTCCGAAGCACTTTTCTTAATTTTTTACGCGCCTGTTGTACTCAATAATGTTGTGCGTGTAGACTAGCGTCTAACTGCTCATCACTGATACTACCTCTGTTGGACACGAAGTCTGGTGAGACAGCGTGCTTTTTAGCCAGGCCCACCAGTGAGTTCGAGCCCGCGACTAGTGTACCCTTAAACTCAGCAGCCATCTTGGCTTATTAGTCGATTCGCACGAATTTACTCGCCTGAAACGGCCGAATCGACAGTTTTTAAATAATATATTATTTTCTGTAGGCGTGTAGTCCTAAGCCTGTATTAAAGTATGAGGGAAAATCGACATACGTATAAAACTGAACTAGTGAAGTAAATCATTTGTCGCAACTTGTCAATCACTGTCGTCATCTTATTCTGATTTGACTCGTTCTGATTTGAACGAAGTACTGAAGTAAATGAGTGGACCACTTCGTTGAGCGAAATGATATACTTCATTCATTTCTTTTTACTGACACATTTTGCGCATCTCTAGTTGGCATCGTCGCTTACTTGCCGGTTTTTGTATATCTTTATCTCAATTCCATTTTAAATATAGGAAGAAAAAAATGAGAAGAAGTGAACATTTTATCTTGTATGTATGTAAGTAGTACCATACAAGCAAGTCACACTATAGCATATCTAATTGAGGCACAAAATCTTTAAGACATTTTAGTGTCTCTCAAACAGGCCATCAATTCAAATCAAAAGTAGAGTATCATCGAACAAAACTTTAATCTCAATAAAGACCACCATAGTCAAGGGGGACTATTCTCATGATTTTACGAGAACTAGTTACTATTTCCTGCTCAAGCGCACATGTCATTCAAGTCCTGAAGGGACCAACTATAACCGTTTATGGCTTCTCGCCGTATTCTTTAGCAGTTAAATAGTAAATTTTAATATATTTTTAACGCGTACGAAGTTCTCAATCGCCACGCTTGTTACGTGTGTATTAAATATTGTAATAAAATGTACAATGTTTCTTTTGAGTGGCCGTTTGGCCGTCAACGTGGATGGATGTGGTTTATAGCCGTCAATCCGTTACGTCTCGCTCCTGACACAATGCGAGTTAATAAATACGTGTTTAGGTGCTTGTTACTTAATTGCGTCGTTCGTTGAATAGGTTGTCTCGTTTTTAGATAGGTTGTTGTTCTGAAGTACGGTCTTAAAAAGGAGTAGTTGATTTAAACAATGTTTATTTGGGCTCAAGAGTATGAGAACTTATGGTACTTATGGTAGTCTATCTGTTGGACAGACAATGAATTTAACGTAATATTTTTAACAATTAATCCATGCGAGGTAGAAAAGACACTTAACAAATTAGGTGAAATTGGTCGATGTTAAATTAGTTTCAGCAAAGGCCCCGCAAACAAAAGTAAGTACAATTTCTATGAAAACTTCATTGATATTGATCTACAATCTTAAAATTAATCTTATATAACTTATTTCTTTACCAAACCTTGCACGAAAACCACTAGTTTTTGCATTCAACAAACGTCGAATAATTTAGTTATTAAAAATATAAATGCTTATTCATAAGTGAACTAAATAGAAAACATAAAATTCTCTACCGAATTAGAAAATTGTAATATATTTTAGCTTATGACAAGGTTTTCTTTTAATTTATCCCTATTTTCCTTGGTCACGGTATTACACGTGAACGGCTGGATCAATTTTGATAATTCTTTTATATCACGAGAAGGTTCTTATGGAAGAAAAAATTAAAAAAGTTAACAACGCGTAACACTAAAATTTTTAAGAAAACTTAACGACCCTTAATTATTAACTTTTCTAATATTATACAAATGCGAGTTCAATATTCACAGTTAAGACAGGACAACGTCTGTCGGGTCAGCTCGTTTTATTATATAATATTATTAACTTATATACGTAAAATAAGACGACAACAAACGACGATTTAATTAAATTACTCTTATGAAACCTTCTTGAATAAGAATTAGTCTCAATTAAGTAATAACAATAACACTCAAGCCTTTAACATTCAAAACAAGATATAAAATTCAATTACAATTCCTTCTACATCGATTCAAGTTACCCTGTATAAGAATAGAATATTATAAGCAATATTAAGTTTCCATATACGAGAAGCAATAACATTATTATAAAGCAAAACACTTGAAACTATACAATAATAATGTCAAAGTATACCATTTTATACAAATTTATAATAGAGCCAAACTTTTATGTAGGCTGGAAATGCTTATTTGTCTATTCGCACGAATTTCTGGCGAATTGACACTTAATAATTTATATTTTCCTATTGGTGTCTCTTGTACACTGTTATTTGTTTGTGGGCGAATTGACTACTCCTGCAAAACATATAAGGCAATTGGCTCGTTTTGAAAATATAAAATTCCATTCCATATAAAATTCCAGTAAAATTTTCTAGTCCGTATCGTCTAAGTACCTGATACTTATTGACAGGCCTGCACTGTCCTCCCATACATTTATCTCTGTAATTTGAAAACATTGTTAAAGCCAATTATTTTTAAAAGAGTAACCGTGGAGTTTCTTGCCGGCTCTTCTCCATAGGAAACAACAATTTGGAACCGCGCACCTAGCTTCTGACGTTTCATAAGTGATGGCCGTGATGGGCAGGTTTATATGAAATAAAATATTTTGATTTTGATTGATTTGATTGAATGAGGTGCCAATTGCCTAAATACGTATTTCGGGAGTTGTCGATTCGCAAACAAACTAGTATTCGCACGCAAGAAAAGAAAGTATTAGGTAGATAAAAATGTCGATTCACCCGGTTCCGGAGAGCAAATTCGTGCGAATCGAGTAATAAGCCGCTGAGACACGCGAAGTGTCGTTGAAATTCTCATTAGTATCGGTTTCCCCATATCTCGTGACGAAGGCCGTAGAATATGGAAAATATGAATATATAATGACGGACATTACAATGACTACACCTGCGGAACCTCGCTGGTGCGTCCGCGGTTCAGTGGGAGCGCTCACAAATAACGTATAGGAAAAATATCGTTTAACATCGAGTCTATGGTAATAGGATTCAGTAATGGCGATGTAAGTTCCTACTTACATCGCCATAATATCGCCATAGTCGGTTACAAAAAATCACACTACAATCCTTTGTAGTGTGATTTTTTGTAACCGACTTCAAAAAGAAGGAGGTTTACAATTCGACATGTTTATATAAGGTGTTAAAAAATTAACTGCAAGAATTTCGTCCACTTACTCGACACCGAAAAAGGAACACATAAAAAAAAAAAAATTAGCATTTTAATATTTTCAAATAAATAAAATATTTTTATTTATAATTCTAAACAAGTCCTTACTTTTCTTGCAGTTAATTCATAACACCTTATATATACATGTATGTTCGGGCATAACTCCGTCATAAGTAGATGGATTTGCAAAATTATTTTTTGTTCGAAAGAGTTTTATTCCGAAACGGTCCCATTTAAATTTCATATAGATCTGACGATGCGTTTCGGAGACAGACAACGGAACTCCTCAAAAATGACTGCAAAACAACTGCGATTGCTGATATCACATAAATATGCATTGTTTTGACCCAAGGATTATGAAATTTCGAATGGGTGTGGTGGGGTAGGTACTTTAACTAAAAGTGAAAAATCCTTTTTTTTCCAAAAAATAAAAACAACCGACTTCCGGAAAAACACTAAAAAGTGAAAAATTACTTTAATTTCGGAAGTCGGTGACTTTGGATTAATTTAATTTTTGGTCACCGTCTTAAATATTAAATATCATGGTTAAATAGATGCGTCATAGAGGAGTTTGTGGTGTAGTAGATAATAATAGCCGGCTCGATCAATAGCTACGTTTGCCACGGCCGGTTTGTGGATGAGTAACCATCCATAATTCGATCGTCAAAATTACACAAGACAGTTCCACAAAACACCCGCTCTTCACCAGTACCTTGTGCTGGGAAGAAGAAGCAACAGCAGCCTCAGTAGCATAGCTGTCTGTTTAGTTAGCTAAACTTGATTCTATACAATAGTAGGTACGCAAAGTAATTAATGAGGCACAGAACATAAAATAAAATCATTTGCCATTATATATCGGCTAGCCATGCCAATAAACCAACAAATAAAATGAAAAATACCAGATTAAAGCGAAAAATAAATAAATATATTTACAGGAAAAGTTTTTAACCAGTGCGCAAACTGTAACCATGAATTCGGCATATCATTCTAGACCCCCAGCGCAGAAATGTTCGTAGGTTATACAAAAAAAATCACCTGTTCCATACATTTTGACCGCGTAGGTATTGCACTTTTCTATGAAACAGCTGATTTTTTTGTATAACCGACGAAAAATTTCTAAAAACATAATTATGTAAACAAAGCTAAACATATCGAAACTCCTCCGTGCCTCGGAAAGCACGTTAAGCCGATGGTCCCTGCTGTCATATCATACGTAGATCTTTGACAGTCGTAACAGGTTGTCAGAAGCCCGAAAGTCTGGCAGCCACTCCTACCAATGAGTATCGTATTACCCAGTTACTGAGTTGTAGAGGTCATATAGACAGTCGCTCCATTTAAAATACTGGTACTCAGCTGCATCCGGTCAGACAGCACACTGACCCCAACATTGTTGAAAAAAAAAAACACCCGATTCGGTAGCGAGAGCCGGCTTTTTATGAACAAGGAATAAGATCATGTCAACGTATGAAGTTTTTGTCTTTCTAAATTCTATTCAATAAACTTGCCCCTATTCTCAAAACCACTCGTAATTAAGTTACGCTCGACATGATTTATCGTACAGGGGACGAATTCTTTACGCATATTTCACTCGATACCGCTCGAAAGGGATGTCAAACGTACAGCAAATATAATAAAGACGAGGAACGAATTACTTTTTTGCTAACACGCACCACGGGGTGGTTTCGGGGACTCAAATATCATATCGGCTTACAATCGCGCGAATTAATTAGTTGCTAGGAACCTTCGACATTCGCTGGCGTTATTATAAAATACTTATTAAAGTTAGCAATGTAAATGTTATGGCTGAAATGGCTAGGGGTCCCAGAGACCCCGCGTTGGTAAAATGGCGAATATTTGAGAAAGGGAAATATTTAACTGATACTCTAAAAACCTATTGACATTACACTTTTTTCAATAAATGAGCCTTTTTAAATTAACCCAATTTACCACATAACCGGCCGAAGTGGCGGCGCTTGGGGGAGGCTGAAGTCCAGCAGTGGACGTCTTTTGGCTGAAATGATGATGATGATGACTACGGGGATAAAATATAGCCTATTTCACCCGGGGATAGTGTAGCTTCCCAACAGTGAAATAATGTTTCAAATCGGTTCAGTAGTTTGGAGCCTATTCAATGCAAACAAACAAACAATCAAATCATTCCTTTTTATAATATTAGAAAATTATAGATGATTTACATTCTCCTTCGTCGAAATAGCTCCAGTCTTTTCCGAGTAATTGAGCACCCAAACAAACAAACAAAGAAAACAAACATTTTATTTTATTACTTAAAAAACTGGCCGTTCAAGACTGAATGCAAATAAGTGCAGAATATTATTTAAACACGTACTTTTGCCGTACATTTAGTGAATTATTTTCTATTTAAATATGTCTGGAGTCACCCTTTTGGTAGTTCGCTCGTAAAACTTAACGACCGTCATTTTTATGGGCGAGTCACCTTCGGGTCTTTGTGGCAGGACCACATACGCACACTCATAAAAATTGAATAATAAATGTACTAGTTTACTTTAGCTGGACAAATTATGACGGTGTTTTCGCTACGAGTAGATAATATTTAAATCAATTTGGTCCTGAATTCACTATGATCAATTGATCACTTAACGATTCCTTACTCGTAACCACGTCAATCACACACGAATTCTGCTAATATCGTATTAATAATATCAACAAATTGTGTTGGAACATACAGAATATGACATTTCGATTCCTTACTGTTACATTGGTTTCTAAAAAAAAATACGATATTGACGTAGTTTGAACGTATTAAGATTCCGCGGGGAATCATTATAAACATACAGAATTGGGGCCCTGCTTAGTCTTTTTCCTATGTTGGGGTGTCCAGTCTAACCGGATACTGTTGAATACCAGAATTAAACCTGGTGGAGCGATTGCCTATTTGACCTCCACAACCCAGTTACTGGGTACCACGATATCCTTCGGTAAGACTAGTGTTATCAGACTTGAGCTTCTGACTACCCTTAACGACTGTCATAGATCTACGAATAACAGCCGGGACCAACGGCTTAACGTGCTTTCCGAGGCACGAAGAAGTCCTGTGTAATGTTATCGATGGTTATATATCCACATATCTAAGGTAAAGTACTCCAGTGAAAAACGCCGCATTCGTAAAATATCTCGAATGGTTCCAATTACAGTCAAATTAGAGCAAAATATATTCGCAGTAGAAAAGCATTAGCTAAATAAGTTATTACTTCGTCTAGATATAATTAATATTCAGTCTCGTGACTTAATTCTAAAATCTATCTCTGCGGTCTGACTTGGTATTATCGATAATAAACTCTACCTTTAAAACGTTAAGGTTGATGTTAGGGTGCTTGCGGTAAAATTTTTATGTTCGAAATGAAATTGTTTTCAACCGCACCTCGGGACTATCGAATTGTCATGTTTTGCCCCGAGATTTGGATATTATTTCTTGATAGGTATGTAAAATAAAAATGAAATGAAAAAATAAATGAATGAATAGGCTCCCGCAGACAGGCGCGAGTCGGCGCGACGCGACACTAGAACAACAATTTTTATGAATGAATACTTCGTGTTCTACTAGAATCGCGTCACACCGTCGGCGTCGCGCGTCGCGATACGCATGTTTGCAGCCTTTAAGTGGCAGTTGCCGCTCTTCTAGCAAACCGTGTACCTACACTTTGACAATGAGGGTTTTACTAGGTGGCAGCACTGAGACGTCAGGTCCGGGCACCTGTCAATAGTATCAAAGCGGCTACGGACTGAATGGTGGACGAATGAATGTAACGAATGACGTCAATTTTTTTGAGTTCATTGTCGAACTGGAAGACATCTTGTCAAAGTGGCGCCAACTGGTGGCTTGAATATTCAAGAAAACCCTCATTGTGTATTGCGTTGATGACAAATATAGACGGATTAATATTATTACGAATATTTATACCCTACGGATGACTACATCTTTAAAACATCATAGAAAATGTTCTAAAAGAATCGCGTCGCCCCTGTCTTTGAGAGCGATAACCGTGTCAAGAAACGCTCTCTAAGGAAACACCAATTTTCTTTCTTATATAACGTTTCAGTGACGTCATTCGCGGGTAAATTGCGGACGCTATGTGGCGGCCACTGCAATCTTAGGAAACCCTAGCTTTAGCTATTTTGATCGTGCGAGTCAAACGAAGCATACCGCAGTATATGCAAAATCACCCTATTGTATATTCCCACTGCTGGGGCTCAGGCCTCTCTTCGAAAGGGAGTAGTGGGCTGTAATCCACGCGGGCCCGGTGCGGGTTGGTAGATGTCACTTGTCTTCGTTTTTTGAAGTGAAACTTTTTACGCACGCTTGACTTCGGGAGTAAGCTGGCGAACGCGTGACGTAAGCGTTACGAAACGTGTGATCGGGCGAGGCGAACGGGAGTTGAGTGGGGGAAAGAGAATATAAGCAAGAGAAAGCAGTGCGCGTTTTCTTTCTTTCTCTCTTCCTCTCATAGCCAAATCATACATTTATATATTGTACACACACATCACTTTAGTCGTGTGGTCATAAGCACACTCGGTTTTTTTTTGTTCTAGGTAATGCCGTCTCAATGTTAGCTTTCACTGTTGTGATGAAATTCCTTAGACAAAGTAAAGCGCCTACCTGGGTTCGAACCCACGACCTACTCGTAAATCGGGGCCGTTACCACTGAGCTACCGCTGCTCTTCACAATGCAATTAGGCTGCAATTAATACACTTGTCACCCAACTTAACCATACAAACATCTTCTATTGTTTTATCAAATCTACCACACAGAAATCGATTAGACAACCCGTGTCCGTCAAAGTTAATTTATCTTTGATGACAGATTAGCACACAAGTATTTGCAGTGCACGTTGACATGGAAATTAATTAATTCTTAAACGCATGGCGACTGCGCACGCGCAACTCGTGTCGATTCTAGATCGTGTGGACGATCAATTTAGTTTCAACACTGGAAGGATGCATGTGTTGGTTTTAGAATTTAGGCCTGTTGTACAGACGCCAGCACATCAAGCTACCCCAATCTTTCAAATTTGTTTGATAGATTTTCAACTTTATTGCGTTAGCATAAGGTTCATGTTCAATTGGGAAAATTTTACAGATTGGGGTAGCTTGATGTGCTGGCGTCTGTACCTATATGAGATACTACTGTATGTATATGTGGTTTAGTCCGCGTCTTCGCTCGCGTGGAGGCTGGTTATAATCCTACGCGGGTACGTGCGATCTAGATAAAAAGTGCCCTATGTTAGGATATAGTATACTTTCGGCACACAGGTAGACCACAGGTAGAGCATGATCTAGGTCCTTACTTACCTATAGGTCATGATCTACATGTGTGCCAAATTATATCGAAACCCGTTAAAAAGGTAACAGAGAGAGAGTTACTTTCGAATTTATAATATTAACTATGGTAGAGGTGGGGTTACTTTCGAATTTATAATATTGATTATGGAAGGGGTGGGGAACCTGGACGCGTACCGCAAAGGTTGGATCGAGGTGACTCTGGAAAAGGAATCCTCGTAGGATTTGCGGAAGGCCTTTGCATAGGACTGTAATTTTTTTAATTAGATTTTTTCATTGGCTACGAAACAAACCAGGACCTCGGACCTGCACCCTAATTGCGTAACTCACGATTGATCATAATTGGTTTCGTCTTCACAGTTAAACAATATTCATTGCGTTATTTATGTTGTCGAACAGACACATTTTTCGAACATATGAAGCAATGGTTTAACAATCCGTTTCAAAACGATACAGATTATGATGAATCGTGAGTTACGCAATTAGGGTGCTGATTTACAAATATTTTGGTCGGGAGTCGTATTAACATTTATAACATAATCGGCCTATAATATTCCCACCGCTGGGACACGGATGAGATAAAGTGAGCCATAATCCAACACGCGGGCCCAGAGCGGATCAGTGGATGAAAGATCATTGTAAATAAATATTCATGTATTCCATTCAAGTACACATTCTCACTAACCGAACTTTATTTAATAATTTAATTATTATAATATAATTGTATTGTTTTAATTAATAATTCAACTGTTCAAATTCTATTAGTGAGAACTTGATGACTAAATGGGTACTTGAACAAAACTACAAACATCATTCTGATGTGCTCATGACGACGGGAACAAATCGTACAAACGCAGTAATTAACATCTCTTAAGCTAGTATGTATGAACTATGTAATTGTTGTGTGATGAAGCCATTATCTGCACGGAACTACGGCTATTAAATATTCGCGCAATGATGACTCCTATATGGAGTATGGAAGCCAAATGAACTTTAGCATAATTGAAGCTCGTGCATCATTTTTCTTCTTGGTAAATCTTGAGGGAACCAAAATGGATTACCTAAGTATAAGGTGTAGCTCAATCTGTCACACCCAACCGGATGCAACTGAGTACAATTATTTTACATGGAGCACTGCCTATCTGACCTCCACAACCCAGTAACTGGGTAATACGAAACCCCTTGGTAAGACTGGTTGTCAGACTTTCGGGCTTCTGACGACTCGTAACGACTGTCAAAGATCCACGAATGACAGCCGGGACCAAGAGATTAACATGCTTTCCGTGGCGTGGAGGGGTCCTGGTATGTAAAGGTGGTCACCCATCCGTGGACCAACCTTGGCAAGCGTAGCTTAACCTGATCGATGCCTGGCTGTTATTACTTAGCTTATAGGGCTTATATATATAAAATTTAAAACATCTAAGTGCGTTTAAGATAGACAGGCTAGTTGCAAGTTGTTACAACATAATTTGACGTGCGTTCGCAAGCCAAGCCAGACATGTCTACGATACGGCACAAGTATGAAGTAGTGAGTGATACACACTACCGAGACTCGAGACTGTGGGGCGACGATGTTACAAAGTATGTATGTTAATGATAATCTGTGTAGTGTTTTGTTTTGTGCCAGTAACTGACGGTTGTCGATGAGTGCGTGATCTTTCCGAGCACGATTGTTGAACCGGACTCTTGACGTTCAAGTTTTTGGTTCTAGAACGCCGTTTAAAATTTTGAAAAAAGACTTCACAGATTTCATAATGTTGTTCGTACACCTCCACTTTTGAATATTTATACCATATGAAGCGAATAAAAAGTTCATATTCAATGGAATGTCATTGCTTGTTTTGAGAAAAACATTCTAGGTCATTTCAGTGCACAATTCAAAATTTCTCGTCTGTCACGCACAGGTCCGTTTACAGACACGAAACTCATATTCACAAACATCTGGGGTCTGCCGTACGCGAGACAATGATCTGTAGGCTACACAAGTATTGTCGTGGTAGCCCCAAGGTTTCTTCACCCATTTCTGAACCATCAGGCTGTCAACTGAAATTATTGAATGGACATACCGATATGACATTTTCATTGTTGTCATGATTATATACGTACATCTGAAATTGGAAACTTCTACACCCATTTCTGAAGTACCAAGTGGTGCGCTCAAGTCCTGGCATGGAAATAAATACCAATATGACAGTTTTATTGCCATAATTACGTACCTCAAAAGTTTATCTCGAGGCGTCAACACGCAGAGTAAGCGTGGTGAATGGTGATTGATGCTCAATTGCTCATTCCGTTTCTGTACGAGCAGAGAGAGAGCCTTTGCCCTGCCCTCGGACAATTACAGGCAATACTTAAACTCATACAAATATTTTTGCTTCTTGTAAGAGCTCTTGACTTGTCCATTCGCTGACAGTTGTTTTTCTAAACGTTACCTATTTCGAAATTCGAACGGTGTCGAGGTGTGAATCCGTCTTGATTTATTTGTTTCCTATCAACCCTTAAACATAGTTCATCACACACGATCCCCAGGGGGGAGACTGAATTTTCATACAAAGGACAGGCATAGCTTGTCCACTTTCAACCCCTAGTTCGGTAAGTACCTAAAATTTATATTTTGGTATAGTATGGTACATTGTATTAATTGTATACTTTGGGGGTCGAATGGAAACTAAAACTTGGCTGGAAGATAAAATCCACTCTCGACCCCCAAGGGTCCCCAAGGAATAAACTATAGTCAGGGGTCCAGTGGACACATTATTTAATGGGGTCGAGGGGCCAAGAGTGGACTAAACGCGGAAAAAGAGGGGTGTTACAAGTTTGTATCTGTATATACAGGGTAAGTTTTTATCCAGTTTATCATTCTAGAACCCCTAGTGCAGACATTTTTCGCCGGTTCTACAAAAAAAATCAGCTGTTTCATAGAAAAGTGCAAACCTACGTGATCAAAATGTATGGAACAGCTGATTTTTTTTTGTGTATCAGGCGAAAAATTTCTGCGATAGGGGTTCTAGAATGATAAACTGGATAAAAACGTATTGATCGTAGCTCCCAAACCAATTTTGTTTTTCTTTGTTTTATCTGAAAAGCATTGTCGCGTCGGGGGATGGTCAATGAAAGCACTAAACAGACGAGGCTCAGCAATAACAAATTTATGTTATTGTAAGACACTATAACATTTTCATCAACCGTCCCCCGACGCGACGACGTTTTGATCAAAATATTACCACCTTTCTCGAGCAAACATGCGGGAATATTCAAGAGCAGAGCCATTGTAAAATTATTGTCCTACAAATACAACACAAGTATGATGAACTACAATATTATAATAAGCTGTTGCTCAGTCAGCACTTTGGAGCGCGTCCGCGAACTCGACGCGGGCTTATCAACGCTGTCGGCTCCATAGCTAAGCAAAGGTAGGGCTAGGTAAAAAACCCCGGAACAAAAACCTCTAAGACACGAGGCACGGAGGGGTCTTGGAGTGTAAAGATGGTCATTTGAATTTCACGGCCTACCCTGGAGCTTACACCATAAAGACGTCAAAAATTTAAATATACGCCAATTCTCCCTACTTTTTATCTAAAGTGTCAAGACCATCAAGAAGGAATGTAACTTTTCAATTCCCTAATTGAATTTATATAATCAGAACTAAGTTCTATTGGATCTCCATCTAAATCAGTCCTTGACGTTTTATCCTTTTTCTGATACACGTATATCCGCAGCACATGTAGGTGTGTTGTCAAATTTTACGCCACAACTAATAGGATCTCATCAATATGTCGTTGGCTTCGCTACTACACTGTCTTCGTGCGATGCCAACCATTATTCCAGATAATTAATGTTGGCAATTTACTAGTGAAACGATTCATCGTTATTGTTTACTTATAATTAATTTTGTATCGGGTTTGTATATGAGGTAGAACATAAAGTTAGAAAAATAATATCTATAAGCATTAAAGATTTTTTCTGCAAATTTTGTCAAATGACCAGTAGTAGTAGTAGGGATGTCGTGTTTCCCAGTAACTGGGTTTAACGGTCAGATTGTCAAGGCAGTCGCCAGTCACGCCATGTAAAATACTGGTATTCAGCTACAACTGGTTAAATTGTTGGAAAAAGGCTAGATGGATGATGCGGAAGAGGCCCGCGTGTCCAGGCACACCAGGTGCGCTGAAATGCGCATCTTGGGTCTAGACGACTCCGTGATGGAGGGCGAGGTGGTGGCCGCCGTCGCCAGGACTGGGGGGTGCTCTGCCGAGCAGGTGAGGACAGGCACCGTTTGTCCTGACAACACGGGCATGCGAACCGTGACGGTGAGCTGCTCCGTGTCGGCGGCCAAAACTTTCACCGGGAAGGGCCGAAGGCTCCTGGTAGGCTTGAGGATGATTTTGTCAAATGACTAAGTTCTCATCAAGTACGCTGTTTTTTTGTGCACTCCATTGATTTTTTCAAATCTAAGTCAGCAAATACAAAGGCCAGTCTTGATTTGAACTTAGTGAAACGTAAGGTTTGTCTGTATTATGTTTTTTTTAAGTTTCGACATTACGGTTAGGTACATGCGTTATCTTTAAAGTTATTTAGAAGCTAAGGAATTGCATGCAAAATGCGTATACTTTGTTTTCTGATAGACCGTCAAACAAGCTGTGAAGTTCCTGCCATACTTCTTATGCTGTTTCAAATCGCATAACTTTCATTAGATTCTTTTTGGTCATGTTGCTTGTTTTGATTATAGTATCTAAAGCGTTGCTGTCCGCCTTCCTATATGTAAGAACTAGCTTTCGCCCGCGGCTTCGCCCGCGTGGAAGTCGGAAATTATCCCGCGGGAACGTACCGGCGGGATACAAAGTATCCTATGTGTTAATCTAGGTTATAATCTATATGTGTGCAAATTTTACCTCCGTAGGGGTAGATTTTCGAAGAACCCTGATTCACGTTATTCTTTATTTTTGGTTTTAGGTATAAATACTAAGTTTCGAGTTAATCAGACAGCGCGTTAAAATTCTTCCATACAAACTTTGAGACCCCCCAATCCCCCTTTAGGGGGTAGTTTAGAAAAACGATAAACAACCAACTTTATAATTTACTAAGATAAGTATTTGTGCCAAGTTTCAAGTTTATTAACTCAAGGAATAAGATTTTTCATACAAACAAATCCCCCCGTTTCACCCCCTTAAAGGTCGAATTTCCAAAAACCCCTTCTTAGTGCTCCCCTGCATTATAAAAGGAAGCCGTGTACAAAATTTCACGTTCCTTGTCCTAGTAGTTTCGGCTGTGCGTTGATTGATAAGTCAGTCAGTTCCTCCTTTTATATACATATAGATTGGGCATTGATGCCCAACTCGATAATTTTGTACATCAGCATCACCATTCATTCATTCATGGATGGACTGTTTGAAAAATTATGTGGCTAGACGCCCCCCCCCCCCCCGTCTAGCCACATACATGTTTTGTCATCGTTTCTAAGGTCCTCCCCTACTAAACCCCGCCTGGAACCCTGGTCTTGAATTATTTACAGAAGCCACGTCCGAAATGTTAACAAAGATATCAATAACATCGAAACGATTACGATACTACCGCCCATTCTGACCCTTTCAAAAGGTATTAATAAAGCTAGTGTTACAATGAAAGCGTCGTAAATACGCTTCACATCGCAACCGCTCGCTCCGGATGTTAGCCAACAAACACCACTTTAAATCAACGGAAAACGACTTAGGACTTACGTTAGGGTATGGGTGCACGATTTGTGCATTACCTTTTTATGACGAAAGCTTTTGTGAAATTAGAAAAAAAAAGAATGAAATAAAAAACTTGCACCTGAAAATTATTTAATTTTCTTTGATATTCATAAAACCTTTAAAGTTTTGTCCTATTTTACTAAATACTGAAATTGTAGGTATTGCCAATGCATAGTTAATTGCTTGGCATGCTTCCCCCCAAATATGAGTAGGTATCGAAGATATAAATGTAGGTAGATCATAATTTTAATTATCTTAATTGCAGATAAGAGAAATATGCGAATTACCAAACAAACGAGGTACTTATTAATAATTGTCTCAAAAATCAAATACAAATGATTAGTCTCCCACGTTTGAGTAGGTATACGAAAGGACCATTTGTCAAGTACAATTTTCGGTGCGAATAATGTGTCCTGTGCACAACAGCGGTCGAAAGCTGAGTCCCGGTGCACTCCACATGATTGTTTTGGAAATAAACGCCATGGTCCGGTCACGCGCGCGTGATTTTAACGTAAACAAAGCGGTGTGAGCGCCCGCGCGTCTGTGTGTACCCGCCTTAGCAACAAAACGAATTATTTGTCATACATTCGCGCAAGATTATACGCCTTCTTATTGTGCGGTTTGTAACAGATGGTATGCGCGTTTGCGCGTGCGATTATTTGGCTTATTAGTCGATTCGCACCGATTTACTCGCCCGAATTGGGCGAATCGACGCTTTTAAATAAAATACATATTATTTCTGTAGGTGCCTCTTATGAAGTTATTTTGTTTGTGGGCAAATAGACAGCGGCGCCAGAAACACGTATTATGCAGTGCCACTTTTGAATTATATGCAACATCGTTTTGAAAAAAGGTCACTGCCAGTACATGCAATCATCATCATCATCATCATTTTCAGCCGAAAGACGTCCACTGCTGGACATAGGCCTCCCCCAAGCTCCGCCACTTCAACCGGTTCTGTGCTTCCCGCATCCAGCGGACTCCTGCGGCCCTCACAAGGTCATCGGTCCACCTTGAGGGAGGCCTTCCAACTTTACGTCTTCCGGTACGCGGTCGCCACTCCGGAACTTTTCGGCCCCATCGGCCATCTGTTCTGCGAGCAATGTGCCCTACCCACTGCGACTTAAGTTTGGCAATTTTTCGGGCTATGTCGGTTACCTTGATGCAGTATGCAGTAAAGTGCATGAAATAATAATTAGGCTAAAACCTATATTGCCCTTATATCGCCTATAGAAAATAACAAATTGTTATTGAAAAGTGTTGATTGGTCTGACTCGGGCGAGTAATTTGTGCGAATCAACGAATAAGCCGATTATTATTATCGTTACTTGTTTTTTTGTTTTCATCCACTGTCGTTTTAAGTTGTTATTATTTAGCAGTTTATGGATTTTTAGCGAATCAGCGAATTATATTTTAATTGGTTATTTATACCTACTTTGTTGCAGACTTCCGTAAGACATTTTTATACATATAAAACTAGCAACGCTCCGCGATTTCACCCGCGTAGTTCCCGTTCCCGTAGGAATACGGGGATAAATTATAGCCTTTGTCACCCGGGGATAGTGTAGCTTCCCAACAGTGAATGAATTTTTCAAATCGGTTCAGTAGTTTCGGAGCCTATTCAATGCAAACAAACAATCAAATCTTTCCTCTTCATAATATTAGTATAGATTAATTATCAAGCACCCTACGCTTTTTTGAAATTAATTTCTGCCTTTATAGCGAGTTTTATAGATTTTTAATTTATTATTTATTTTCTATTTCTTAGTTCTGCTAACTACAAAAGCGTGTTTTTTTTTTATTTATTTGGAAGAACAAACAATTACACATTATATTTTATAAATAAATAGTACATAGGAAGTAATATAAGTGTGCAACCAACAACGTTCTCCACAGATACACAAAAAGACAAAGACAATGTTTACAAAGTAAAAGTCGGTAGAATAGATAAGAACATGAAATAAAATATAGGTACATAGATTACAGCCACCAAATACAATAAGGAACACTTAAAGAGACTTTAACACAATATTGTTATTCTTTCGAGTTTTTTTATTGTGTCAAGCAGTATTTTTCTAAATTTTCTAACGGATTCACCGAACAGATCCAAGTTAGAGAAAAACTTATTAAAATTGCCTGTGAGGCGACGTAGACGTAGTTTTTAATTGAGAATTGTCATCGGTCCTTGATAAGTCAACAAAGTTTAAATGAAATCTGACCAAAATCAAGTGCAAAGGTGTCGGTTACAAACAAACAAACATACAGGTGAAGCTAATAAAAGCAGGATTCTTTCTTCGAAACCGGAATATAATTTAAAAAAAAGTCAATAATCGGTATGTTATGATGATAGATGGCCAGAGATAAATTATAGTTGATTTTATTTCTGAGTAGGTTTGTACAAGAACTTTTACACGTCAATCACAAAAAAACACTACAAAGTGCAAAATAACTTTAATTTCGGAAGTCGGTGACTTTGGATGTGTATTTTAATTATTAGTCACCGTCTTCCGAAATTATTTATTTTATAAATTTTATTTTTCACGTTTTAGTTACCTACCAATTCGAAATTTCATCATCCCTGGGGTCAAAACAATGCATATTTATGCGATAGCAACATTCGCGGTTGATTTGCTGTAGTTTTTTGAAGAGTTCCGTTGTCTGTCTCCGAAATGCATCATCAGATCTATATGAAATTTTAATGGAACCATTTCGGAGTAAACCCCCTTAAACAAAAAAAGAATTTTGCAAATCCGTCTATATACGACGGAGTTATGCCCGAAACAAATATTAAAAAAAAACATGTCGAATTGATAACCTCCTTCTTTTTGAAGTCAGTTAAAAACTAGATGAGGCCGGCGTTTCCTATCTAACTACTCTTTGAAGAATGGGCGAAACAAACTCAGAGGTCACAGTCTCTTTTAAAGCCCAGACATAATCTTGGTCACATCATGTGAACATCATGTAGATAGAAAATGCATTTTAAAGGAAATAGGTACGTTACTCTAATATACTAATAACAATCTGTCTGGTTTACCTTTCAGAGTAATACAGGGTAAGTTTTTATCCAGTGCGCAAATTGTAACCATAAATTCAGCATATCATTCTAGAACCCCTAGCGCAGAAATTTTAAAAATAGAAAAGTGCAATACCTACGCGGTCAAAATGTATGGAACAGCTGATTTTTTTTTTGCATGTCGGGCGAAAAATTTCTGCGCTTGGGGTTCTAGAATGATATGCTGAATTCATGGTTACAATTTGCGCACTGGATAAAAACTTTTCCTGTATGTACATACTATAAGTAAGTAATACATTCCTTACGAATTATATATTTATATTTCTATCCTTGAAAAGAGGGACTCAGCTTGTCATGCAAGGGCATTTCGGCCAAAAAATCGGGATGTCCCGCCAAAATCGGGATGTCTTGCAACGGTCACAGAAGCTCGCCAAACCTCGCCCGCCGTACATACCAAAATTGATTTATCCAACACTCAAAGCAAAATCATGGTTATGACTGTCAAATACATTACAAAATATCTATTCAGAAGCGGATAATTATAGAGTGTTTATGTGACCTAATGGTCGTTGCCTGGTCGTTGCTAATTTATATCAAGACTGTGCTGTAGAAGTATATTGGCTACTGAAAATAAATAAGGCTAGGTGCTGACAGTAAGTTTGTGTTGCGATGCGGTAATTGCTTGAAATCTTGTGTCTCGAGACAGAATATAAGGGTGGAATGGTTCTCGATGTGTGTTGCGAGAACGTTTGTGTCGGATATTATGAGACATTTTCTTTGTATTATGGCTCAAAAGATAGGGGGACAGGACCTAAATAGCATATAGTATATCAAGTAAACGTATTACACAAATAACGTTTTCGCAACAAAAATCTACGATCATTATCATCAACATCATCATTTGAGTCGAAAGACCTCCACTGCTGGACATAGGCCTCCCCCAAATGCCAAGCGTGGCGATTATGGTAATCCCCCCCCCCCTCCCCCCGGTTATGCCATAATCGCCATGCTTGGCGCGGGTTTGCGATCACAGAATGGTGGTAAAATGCATAGAGAACGCTGCTGCCCATTCTCTAGTAAGTCCCTTAGTCGCCTTCTACGACACCCACTGGAAGGAATGGGATGGTGCTATTGTTTTACGTCCGGCACGAAACGGAACAAAAATTAATTGGATTACATCTGGGAACAGAGAACGACTTTTCATCAGATCCTTCACGCAGCTTGCAGTAGGAGAATTCATCCCTGACGAGGGTCTCCCGGTCATTGTGGTGATTGATCAGAAGGCCAATTCTCGTACCTAATTAAAAACATTCAACATCTAGTCGTAGTCATCAATCGCTTTCCGGCCCCATTTAGTATTTAAAAATAAAAAATCTCGGTGACAATCAAACGTAAAAAACTTGTCAAAAGTACCTATATGGAAACTCGAGGTATTTTTGACAGATTGAGACTGAAGTCGAACTGTTAATGTTCTTAAAATTAAGACGATTGCCTCTCAGATCTACGGCAAAAAGAAAAAAAATTCGCAAACGCAATCGTGGAACGTACACAATCATTATGTAAATTAGTATGCTGCAATAAAATTATGTGGGTAACGTGGTTTCTGGATGAAATTATTGAGGCTAGTGTTCGCGTTATTTCAGGCTGGATTAATTCGGGATATCAAGAGTTCTTCAAAACGCGGTAAATATAGGTTATCGTATCTTAGTATATGAATACTCCCCAAATAGTACCAAATCACTCTACGACTTTCAAAGTAAGTACCGATACACTATCTACATTCTCCAAAGTCCGTAGTCCATCCGGCTCCATAAGTAAGTACCCTTTAAAAAGGCCAAAGAGGCAAACCGTTTCTGTATACAGCGCAATAAACTAGGAATCGCCAGTAAAAGGAGTAAGCACACAGTTTGCTGGCCATATGACCCGCAGGACACTTAACTGTTCTCACTAAAGGTATAGAAAGTACTGTCGCGTGTGCCTTTAAACGTGAGTACAGGAGATCGCGAGTTGACTTGGATGCATACCGCGAGGGTTGCTTCGAGGAGGCGCGAGAAAAGAGTTTCGGTAAAAAACGTGATCTTGGGTTGTAGATAGTAACTTGGCGGTGGTTGCAGTGGCTCTAGTGTGGGTTTCCTTTAACCATCTCGGCGGCGCGCGGCGCTCCGATTGGTCCTTCACCAATCTAGGGCCAATCAGAGCGCCGAACGCGGTCTATGCGTAAAGTCGAGATCGTTAAAAGAAACTTACACTTCGGCCTCTGATTTATCAGGGAACTGGAACAACATGGCCATGTCATGAATATGAGAATACTTAGAAATCTCTTCCTGCGCTGTCTATATGTCAGGTTTCCCTCTTCTCAATTGTTTATTTTTTGCGTTTGAAACCATAAAATAACTTCTCCCGCTCTGGGTGGAGCAGGAGAGCGTGTCAGACTTTTACTGACTAAAACCCATCCGTGTTCCCTCAGTAGCCTGTATGCCAGGGGCTGCGGTATCTCTTTCGAACAAACCCGCACCCCTGGCAGGTCTTCTCATATGGTGGTTAGCTTTTCTTGTCTTCTCTCTCTACTTAGATATCTTGTATCTCTCTACGTATTTAGTGGATAGTTACTTGATGGTGGTTTCAGATGGGGAACTGGAAATGATATGGCCATGTCATGGATATGAGAATCCATGGAAATTCATTCCAGCTCTGTCTCTGTCTCCGGTGCGTCTTCCTAGCTTTCGTCCCTCCTTCTACTCCTTATAGTGGACAGCTTTTCTTTTCTTCTCTCCCTAATTAGATATTTTAATGTAGTGGATAGTAACTAGATGGTAATTGCAGATGGAAAACAGGAATGGCATCGCCGTGTCATGGATATGAGAATACATAGAAATCTCTTCTTGCTCTGTCTATGTGTCAGGGTTCTCTTTTCCTACCTTTAGTCCCTCTTCTAATATGGTGGACAGCCTTTCTGATCTTCTCTCTCAATCAGTGGCAATTCGTCCACGACACAAGCAATCACAAATAAGTTAATAACGCGATAGTAAGTCTACCACTCATTGGGACGAAGTTAAGCAGAAAGTACTCAATGCACACAAAGTCACTTTTGCGTTTAAAGTTTATCATTTATGTGCTCTTCATACTGTGGGTTGAGTCGGGATAGCGAGAAAAACTAGTTTCCGTGTACATTTTAAAAATAGGGTTTACACTACATGATAGATTCGACCCTCAGGAGTATGATGGCATACCCGCATACTTAACTCAATTTTGGCCAAAGTGTGGATTGACTCCTTTCTGCTTAACTACATCCATGGTGATTTGAATTTGTAACTGGTTACCAAAGAGTAGCGTCGTGGCTGGGGTTGTCAGGACTTAAATCCGAAAAGCCAGCTGACAGACCAGCCAGTTAAATCGGACACCAACTTAGCTTGAAAAAAAAAATGCAATACAAGGTCAGGCTTGCGGAACGGAAACCAAAAAGTACATGAGAAACGTAAAAATAAATGGTTAAATTTAAAAATGCCTCACAAAACCCGGACACGCCGGGCACACCGTCTGATTTGGCCGTACCCACAACCAAAAACCCTTTATCGGCTTTGTCCGACGGGACTTTGGACGCCTGCAGTCGAGGCCCAATGACGATGACCTCATGTGATGAGAACTGGTGTGGTTTTGCTTGAACTAAAAAGCTTTCTACATTTCCAATAGCCACACTTAGAAAATGCATATTTGATCGCCAGATAGAACATGGGTAGTTGGGAAATATTCCTACATATCCATATTCATTACTAGGAGTTTTATAATTAATATGGATATGTAGGATTATTTCCCGACCAAACAGGGCCCCCAGTCTGCTATTTTTATAAATTCGTCATTTCAACAATGTCCCATTGTCATTTTGCTAATCTGCTAAATTCATAATGGTCGATCATTGGTCGGTCAATGGGCTCGTAATAGAATTATGTTATAATGGCATTGTCGTATTGTCATTATTATACAGATTAAACCCGTTAGTAGAAATTATTTTCGAAAAATACTACTAAATTTGAACATTTATTCATGCCAGATTTCACTTACTTAAATATATTTCGACGTATTATTTTAAAATATTATTTTAGGAAATGTCAAAGTTTTAGCAGATTACAGCCTAAGTCAGTCATTCATTTGTCATTATGTACGAGATTACCAATAAATGCCATTTCTTTCAATGGAGTGTGTTCTTTCAGTGGCTGACCATGAGAATGTCATAATGACGCCATTATATTAGTAGATTATCAAATTTGTCAAAATCAATGATAGACCATTCTAACACTATTGTAATAGCAGACTTGAGGCCCTGTTCGATGACAGTCCCATAAATAAAATATAATATGTCTTTGACACAAGGTAGCAACAAATAAAAGTAAATTTAATTTATTACATCTGTTGGAAAGACGCCAAGAGCAATTGTAACGTTGAATCAACTGGGCGGGCCTTTTAAATCATTTCGTGTTGATTTGGTAATAATTAAGTGAATCTAATTAAGAAGAACACAGAAAAGATAAATGGATTGTGTGAGGGATGATAATGAAAGAAAAACCGGCCAAGTGAGAGTCGGACTCGCACACGAAGGGTTCCGTACAATAAGGCAAAAAAGGCAAAAAATGCCACAAAAAAAACACATTTCTTGCATGGAACTTTGTTGTTTTTTGTTAATTGTTTATGCCAGCGGCGAAAAGAAAATACAGGCTGTGAATTTCTATGTATCTCTTTTTACAGAATACGGTTCATGAGATACAGCTCGCTGACAGACACACGGACGAACAGACGTATTTCTAGTTGATTTAATATCTAGTTGATTGATTGAAATAAACTTATCATGCCATACGGTGGTCGGGTTTGTAGTGCTATCAAAAAAGAGGCCATATTTACAGCTAGCCTACGCTCTCCCGTTGCCAGGAAAAGGCCGCCCTATAAATTCATCCAGCACCCTAATTGCGGAGCACTATTAATCAGAATCATTTGAAAGGATTTTCCTAATCCTCAATAACGCAATGAATGTTGCAGAACTGTCAAAACGGCCCATTCCTACTTTTACTTGTGTGACGCAATTACCTCTCTAGTATCCTTTACTTGAGTCACCTCGAATGGACACTTACAGGCCAATAAGGCTTATATCGTACTAGGACACAACGGTGGCGCTTTCAGCAAAAATATACACAGCTTTATGGTGGGTATATTTTTGCTTTTTTCACCAAGCCATCGGTTGCGCAACCAACCATACATTTTTGACAGCGCGTCTATGATTGCGCCGCCACTGGTGTCCTAGTGAAGTAGGGCCCTAATACCTAAAATAATCTACAATCTGAAATCCTATTCAAAGATTCCTGTCTGGAGACAGTTAATTTCCGGGCGTAGACAAATATTTTTATGTTTTCCTTTCATAGATTTGCGACCGAAGTTTTTTATGGGTCGGATGTAAAATTTGCGCAAAGTGAGATTGTGACGGGCATCTCTAGTTGCCTTTTATGCAAACAAAATGTCTGTGTAGGTATTCCGAAAAATCGCGATTTTATAACAAATTTTATGTTCCATAATATTCGAACACGATAAAATTACCACTGTGCCGTTATAGTCCATAAATCACCAGCACTAAAGGTCATTATGCCATGTTAATATATTGTATTGTGTGACAAACTGTGTTACTAGGTGTCCACTGCTCTCAATCAGCCGTTGGGATTACAATGTCTTTATTTATAAACGCTGGTAACACTGGTTGGCAGCGCAATGACAGAAATGCATAAAATAAAATTAGGTTAACGGTTTTTTAGGGTGACAATACTCGAACGCAACAAGGATAAGACGGACTATGGAATATAGTTTTCAGTCCTGTTTGCAAATTATCCCAAAAGGCTTTTTTTTACAATAATGGTAGCTTATTAGTCGACTCGCCCGAATTGGAATTGTCACTTTTAAATCATGTAATATTTTCTATGGGCGGTAATTTATTTGTGGGGGAATCGATAATTCCAGAAACACGTATTAGACAATTGACACATTCTGTATTTCATGTAATAAAGTTAGTGTACTTTTTTCTTAACTTTTCATGGTTTCCATAACGTTTTATGCAAAACGTGCAAATTGTCGATTCATATAAAAACTAAAAAAAAAAATTAAACCGCCGAAAAACCGAAAAGTAAAAAATACCAAACCTGCTTTGTCCAACCCCAATAACTAAGTTCGGAAGGCGGTGACATATAATTAAATACATATCCAAAGTCACCGTCTTCCGAACTTAGTTATTGGGGTTGGACAAAGCAATTCGACGCGTATATTTTTTTTTTTATGTATGACCACGCATAACTTTTTCCAGAGTAGTCCGATTTTGATCATTCTTTGTTTGTTGGAAAGGGTATACCCCGAAGTTGGTCCCATATAAATTTCGAAGAAAAATTCCAACCCTAAGGGTAAGAAAACAGGGTTGATTGTTAACTCACAAATTTTAATACTGAGTTGTGTATTACTACTACTTCTACTACTTATTACTACTACTTCCGACAAAGTTCGGAAGTCGGTGACTTTGGATATGTATTTAATTATATGTCACCGCCTTCCGAACTTAGTTATTGGGGTTGGACAAAGCAAGTTTATTATTTTTAACTTTTCGGTTTTTCGGCGGTTTAATTTTTTATTGCTGCTTTACAAAAGGTCGTTCGACTACTGATGCGGGTGTTGCTCTGTTGAAACACATATTTAACGCATGGGAGAACTCGCAAAATGCTATTGGAGTTTTTTGTGATCTCTCAAAAGCCTTTGATTGCGTGCACCATGAGACGCTTTTGTGTAAACTTCGTTATTACGGTGTCCATAACGATGCTCTAAACGTAATAAATTCTTATTTGCAAAATAGGGTTCAATGTGTAGAAATTAATGGTAAAAAATCTTCCGGGCTGACAGTTCAGTTAGGTGTGCCTCAAGGCTCAATACTCGGCCCATTCTTGTTTTTAGTATATATTAATGACTTACCGTTCTATTTAAAGGGTATTTGTGATGTTGTACTGTTTGCAGATGATACTTCTCTTATTTTTAAAGTAGATAGGAATAGACAAGACTTTGACGACGTAAACAGTGCACTCTCAATGGTTACGGATTGGTTTACGGCAAATAACCTTGTTCTCAATGCCAAAAAAACGAAATGTGTAAAGTTCGCTTTACCGAATGTTAGAAATCTAGGTCCCAATATCGTCTTAGATAAAGAGGTGCTTGAAACCGTAGACACGGCAGTATTTCTGGGCATAACAGTAGATGCCAAACTTCAGTGGGGATCACACATATCAACACTAGCAGGGAGGCTCAGTTCAGCCGCCTACGCCGTCAGAAAAGTAAGACAATACACTGACGTCGATACAGCTCGATTAGTATACTTTAGTTATTTTCACAGCGTTATGTCCTACGGTATTCTGCTGTGGGGCAAAGCCGCTGATATTCAAAATATTTTTGTCCTTCAAAAACGTGCTGTTCGTGCAATTTACCAGTTAGGTGGCAGATTTTCCTTGAGGGACTTTTTTAAAGATATTGGTATTCTCACAGTGGCATCACAATTCATATTAGCTAACATCTTATTTATTAGGCAACATATACACTTGTACACTAAAAACAGTGATATTCATACCGTTAACACTAGAAACAAGGACAAACTACGTGCTCCCTTTCACCGGCTTCATAAGGTTCATAACTCATTTGTTGGGCTTGGTATAACTTTTTATAACAAGCTTCCCACTTCTTTGCTAGATTTGCCTTTTGATGCGTTTAAAGTTAAGTAAAATCCATCCTTTGTTTAAAGGCTTACTATTCCATTAACGACTATTTAAATGACAAGAATAGTTGGTCGCTGTGATTAACACAAGACAATGTTTATGTTCTTTCTCCAGAATTAGCGTACCTAGTGACAGGTTATATGGGTTCATATATTTATTTAGTTAAATACTTTTTTTTTAAATTTTATTGACCAAATGTTTTTTTATTATCTATCTAATAAGTCATTAGTTATTGACATATAGAGCCCTTTATACCAGGAAACTTTTATTTTTGGCAATATGCGTTATTGTTTATTACTTTGCCTATGTATGTATAGAATCAAGTCCATCCGACTAAACAGACAGCTGTGCTGCTGGGGAGTTTGTTGCGCCACTTCTTCTTCCCAGCTAAAGCACTAGGAAGTGTCTTGGGGGACTGTCTTATGTATTTTGACGTTCGAAAAGTGCTGATTCTCAGCCTAATTTGAATAAATGACTTTTGATTTTGATTTTATTAAAATGTTTTTATTTCATATTTTTTTGTGGCTATAATGTACTAATTACTACATGCTTAATTTTTGCATAATACACAACTCAGTATTAAAATCTGTGAGTTAACAATCAATCATCCCCTGTTTTCTTACCCTTAGGGTTGACATTTTTCTTCAAAATTACATGGGCCAAACTTCAGGGTATACCCTTTCCAACAAAAAAAGAATTATCAAAATCGGACTACTCTGGAAAAAGTTATGCGTGGTCATACATAAAAAAAAAAATACGCGTCGAATTGAGTAACCTCCTCCGTTTTTTCGTCGGTTAAAAATAAATAAGTAAACTTCGTGCGAGTCGCCTGTAGAAAATATTAAATTATTTAAAAATTCACCAGATTCGGTGAGTTAATTAGTGCGAGTCGACTAATAAGCCACCGTCGTGAATTAGATGGCAGGTAATGATTCCTATAATACAATAGGTAGAAAGGTAACTTATGGAAATAAACGGACAACTAAGTGTTATTTAAGAAACGTGCAATTATCCAAAATCATTGCTACTGCACGATGTAATAAATTTTTATTTTAAGCAGGTAAGTCGTTTTCATTTCACCGGTTTTGTATGAAAAAGCATCAGCTTTAAAACCAATAAATTACTACACACTTCAAAAACTAGCCGTGTCGACTGGACTGCAAACAGTAAATCAGGTTCTCGGAAAATTATATTTTTTTTCTAATAAAGTTACAAGCTAGGCAGAAAGCATTGTGCATCTGATAAAAATCTTTTAGACACACTGCATACGTGCGCGTGCGCCCCTGATGCGGAACCAATGGGGTCCAAATCTTAGGTTTCATCGTTCACGCGCCACAGACGAGCAATAATGTCAATAAATCAAAAAAAAAAAAAAAAAAAACTATATTATTTATGGATTACGGTATGTACATCTAGTTACTAATTGGCAGAATGTTAATTAAGTGGTAACGATCACTTAATTAACGTTTTAATTAAAGTCTTTCAATAAGTAGAAAAGTAAATTAATTAATTATTTGCAACATAAAGCGTTTTATGATCTTGCTACTGTTGTCTATGCTAATATTATAAAGAGGAAAGACTTGATTGTTTGTTTGCATTGAATAGGCTCCGAAACTTCTGAACCGATTTAAAAAAATATTTCACTATTGCGAAGCTACACTATCCCCGGGTGACATAGGCTACATTTTATCCCCGTATTCCCACGGGAACGGGAACTACGCGGGTGAAAGCGCGGAGCGTTGCTAGCCTTGGATAATTGAATATTTGGTCTTATTTTGAAGGGTACATAGGCAATGAAAAAGTCACATTGGTACTTGCCCGGATAAGAACATCTAACCTCATGCGTGAGAGGCAGGGGTACCATTGGACATAATCATTAATTATTAGAAAAAAAACTTCAACAAAGGCATGATTATCAAGGGTCCAAATACGAACATCTAAGTTGTGCGTAGAAAAACTTTGAGCATTTTTGTATTAGAAACTTTCAATCAATGTGTTTATGTGAGTAAGATTTTTAGGACAAATCTTGCAAACCAATTTTAGTAAACTTCTTCATATCCTATAAACTTGGAACTTTGGACACTCATTCCTTTCTGATGACAATTGACAAATACATTTATATTATACATAATTTCATCTGTTGTTTTTTCTCAACTCAAAATCAATGTTCCTTTCCTTTTCCCAACTATGTTGAGATCGGCTTCCATTCTATCTGGATGCAGCGGTATACCAGTACTTTACATGGAGCGACAGCCTATTTGACCTCCACAACCTTGTACCACAATCATCATCATCATTTCAGCCGAAAGACTTCCCCCAGGCTCCTCCACTTCGACCGGCCTTGTGCTCACATCTAGCGGATTCCCGCGGCCTTCACACAGGTCATTGGTCCACCTTGTGGGAGGCCTTCCCACTCTACGTCTTCCGGTACGTGGGCGCTACTCCAGTAGCATACCACGATACAACGCGGTAATACTGGTTGTCCGCCTTTTCGGCCTCTACTACCGCTACCTGTAACGGAGTTTTTTTCTTGTTTTTTTTTTTACTCAAAATCAATCGGCCTTGCCTTTTCCCAACTATGTTGAGGCTTCAACTGAATACCAAAACTGTATTTGACATGGAACGACGGCCTAACTAGCGTCCACAACCTTGTACCATGATACAGCGCGGTAAGACTGATTGTCCGATTTTTAGGCATCTGAGACCCGTAACGAAGTTTTTTTTTTTCAAATAAAAATCTTTCTGTCTAGCCTTTTCCCAACTATGTTGAGGTTGGCTGCTAGTCTAACCGAATGCAGCTGAATACCAGTCATTTACACGAGGCGTCTGCCATTTGACCGACGTCAGACTTTTAGGCTTCAGAGGGTCTTTTTCTCAACTATTGTCACCACATCATAAAGAACTTGTAACACTTGTTATAACAATTTATGTTCAAACTAGACGTCGCTCGTAAAACTGAGTTAGATATTAATTTAGAACTGTCCGCCGATGTTCGTAAATTATGGAATTAGTCGCGCGGAACTGACTGCGCACCGTATGATACGCATGTCAATAAATCTTATGACTTTTCACTTGATCTTAACTGTTGCATATCCTTTGGCTAACGAAGTATATAACTATTATGTTTGCTGCTTAAGGTTTGTGGGAACTGAATTCTTGTTCAAATTGGGCAATGTAGATTGAGAACTAAAGACAACTAAGGGCGAATTCGATCAAACAATCATTATACCTAGTACACAAGGCTACACATCAAGCTATACATTTCCAGTTTACGCTGATCTCGTGCTGTACGAAAATCGTTTACAATGCGAGATCAGCTTATACTGGAAATGTATAGCTTGATGTGTAGCCGTGTGTACAAATGTTTCATAACCTACGATTTTTTTTTAATATTTGATTTTTGTTCCATCCAAGATTCCACAAATAAAAAAAGACTGGTAAAATCAGCCCTAATTCCTAGTCATCCATCTATTTTATGTTCACGGAAAAGCTTCGGATCTGTTGAAGGATTAGCTATAGATGCATTCTCTACGGAACCAAAGCCAGTTCCTTTGCCACAACTGAAAGTCACCGAAGGTAAAAGCAGTGTCGGTTACTTCCACTTGTTTACCCTTTATGGCTCCCTCAAACAGGCGCCACAGTAGAACCATTTATAACTTCTTGGAAATTGCCCCTGTCTGTGGGAGGCTTTATTCATCATCATTGGCAGCCTTTTTCCACCCACTGCTGAAAGACTCCTTTCTTTTCTGCCATGCTTCCCTGACCCGGGCGAGTTTCATCCATGTCTTCCCTGTGATCTTCTGTAGGTCGTCCACTCACCGGGCTATTGGTCTGCCAACGCTCCTTCTACCGTTTCTCGGCAACCATTCAGTTAGGGCCATCCATCTACCGTCACGTTTAGCCAAATGTTCTACCTCTATAAATGATTTTATTTCTGTACTTGTGGCTAAGTAATAATAGCTGCATGGGTCGATCGATCAGGTTAAGCTACGCTTGCCGCGGTCGGTCCGTGGATGGGTGACCATCTTTACATACCAAGACCCCTCCGTGCCTCGGAAAGCAAGTGTTAGGCAGACGATGACGTGTTAAAGGCTTTGTACAAACCGAATATTTGTAGAAACACCATTACACGTCAATCTTTTTAAACTAGATTTCGTCGCCGTTTCCTGACTACTCTGGGCCTAGAGACAAAATACATTTCTGTTAGCGTTCCTGCCATACGCTACGCCAAAATGTATGGGAATGACATTATCTGCGGAAAGAACACGACGTAACCTTTCCGCAGGTAAAGTCATTCCCATACATTTTGACGTAGCGTTTGGCGTGACTGCTAACAGAAATGTGTTTTGTCTAGGCCTGCTGAGAAGAAAGGCCGAAACGAACTTAGAGGTCACAGTCTCTTTCAAAGTCCATACATAATCTTGACCAGATCGTGTGAAGACCATGTAGATTGGTGTTTGGAATGGTCTTTTGAGGAAAGAACCACACAGATTAAGTAGACCTGTCCAGTAGTTGATTTAATAATCAACTAAACTTTAATAAACTACTAGCTTATGCCAGTGGCTTCGCCCCGCTTGGAAGTCGGAGCTTATCCCACGGGAACATACTACTGGGATAAAAAATACCTTATAAAACATCGGTCTGCCAAATCTATCTACATATACTCGTATATCTAAAAGGAGAAACTGACTGACTGATCAATCAACGCACAGCCGAAACTACTAGGACTAGGAACGTGAAATTTTGCATACGTCTTCCTTTTATAGTGTAGGGGAGCACTAAGAACGGATTTTTGGAAATTCGACCTTTAAGGGGGTGAAAAGGGGGTATTTTGTTTGTTTGAAAAATCTTTTTCCTTGAGTTAATAAGCTTGTAACTTGGCACAAATACTTATCTAAGTAAATTATTAAGTTAGTAATATATTGTTTTTCTAAACTACCCCCTAAAGGGGGATTGGGCGTGTCAAAGTTTGTATGGAAGAATTTTAACGCGCGGTCTGGCTAATTCGAAACTCAATATTTATGTCTAAAACCAAATATAAAGAATAAAGTGTATCAGGGTCTGTCGAAAATCTACCCCTAAAGGGGTAAAAAAAGGGTAGTTAATTTTACAAGGGATGATTTTACTGCGTGTCTTGATAACTCGAAAATTGGTATAGATAACCTTTATGTCAAATAATGTAAAAGAAACAAAAGACTTTTCCGCCTTCCACTTTCATATAAATCCGTTCAGCCGTTTTAGCGTGGCTAAGTAACAAATATCCAAACTTTCACATTTATAATATTAGTAGGAGTAGGATTATATAAATTATAATAGGATAGGGTAAAGCCGTAGACAAGTAAGTACGTTGTATACGGCTAATTTTAGTGAACCGTCCTATGCCATCTTGTATAACGACTTTTGCTTTCTTAGTTCTTTGAAATGGACCATAAAAATGTTATTTTTATTGCAATATTCAGATACAAAAAGTTCTTTAAGCAAATGGTTCATATTAGGAAAGTTAGTACAAAACAAAATGGTTGTTGATTGTAAACATTGCAATATTATTTGGAATCCTCCAGTAATATCAGTAGCCATAACGTTTATGTTTCTTCATATAGCGTTATAACAGCCGGGTTTTCGGAGAAATATCGGGACTCCGCTCAGTGTTGCTAGGTTAGAAAATAACATTTTGTACGACTATCAAAATGTGTGGGCATAAAACACGCTGTATGTTTTTCTAATAACCTATTATTAAACACTTCACGTGTTTAAAAATATATTTTTGTAAGTGAATAATAATAGAAGACATTGTATAAATTAATAAGACACGTTATTTATTTATGGCTTACTAAAGCTGTAAAGCACTAACAAGTTTAATCCAACAAATTAATTGCAAATCGATTCCTGCGGGCTTAGCATGACGCTTTGTATTTCTACGAAGAATAGACAGTGATTTGTCAATACAAAGTGATATTTGTTCCTACATTTTTGACATCGCCCCGTAGATATCCTTCTACAATCTGTCATTTAGTCTTTCGTTTCTAACGATATTTGTCTAGGTCCTTATAAATGTAGACTATTTCAGAAGAATATTTCTTCCCTAACTGTCAAAATCACACTGACAATAAAACTTTCTACTGGACGGCCACAAAGTAAATACGATTATCTACGAAATTATGATTCGTTTAGAACGCATAACTGTGATAATTAATAGAAAAACATAACTTTCTTATCCTATTGTACATCATTTAGTTATAGTCATATCTATTCTTCCGTCGACAAATCGGTGCTCGTGCTAAGCCTGCTGTTGCCGAGAAAGTAATTCCTCGTCAGTTTCTATTAATATTCCTCTATTCCAAATTAAAAACCTTTCTAGAAACCAGATGGCGTTCCGAAAAACCAGCAGCACTTCTGCAAAAACCTATTCCTGGCAACACTGGTAGCTGGCAATAAAAGTAAGTGGATGCAGCGTTTATAGCCCGTTTTATGGGACTTCGTATAAGTTAGCGATACCCAACGTTACCATGATTAAACTATGGCGTTTATAATCTTACTAAATTAAATTTCAACTGAATCTGGTGATCCTCTTTAGTGAACTAGTTATTTATACACGTCTTGTATTAATTTAAAGTGGTTTATACTCCGTTTATATCCCGTTTTACGACGCATAGTGTTGTGATTGGCACTCGCATGGTTTTACTCCAGTTAACGATGTAGGATTGTGAAGTTTTGTCATTGAAAAAGTTGATCTTAATTTAATTTTAATTAAATTGTGCCGTTTTGATGGGGCAGGATAATGATAGACTGGGACAATTGCGTGTCTGGTGGCAGGTTAAGCTTGGTTCAGATGACACGCACGCTGTTGATAATTATCGCGGAGACAGGACTCTAATTGCATTGTAAATTTGCTATAGCAAAATGGCTATCCCAGCCGACTTCGTATTTAGCACAAAAGGGGACTGTAACTATTGTTAATGATAACCAGCTGTTATTATGAAATTAACCTGGGAAATGAACCTTAACGTGAAGAATTTGGATAGTTTGGTGTATGTTCTTTAACTGGCGAAATATGGATGTACTGGGTATACCTCTGCTTATCCCTTCGTGGAATACAGGCGTGATGTTGTATTTTTTGATCGAAGGGTGCTAAGTGCGGATTTCACCAATGAAACTGTACGCTGTCGGCTTTTTTTAAACTGCGTTCAAGACCTGTCATGTCAATATTCCATAACAATTTTGACACTGACAGCGACTTTGACTGACAGTTTCTATCGTTTTCTTTGGCTAAGTTTAAAACTGATGATAAAGCACTATTTCATTTAAAATCCAAATAAACCAGAAGATCCTGCGAATTACGACAGACTTTTGGCTCTTTGACAAATAAAAACGTCTGAAATTGGTTCGTAAAACTCCAACGATTTCCATTTATCACAAAGACCTTAAAAATAACTATACAAAGAATAAACTCAGTTCCGAATGTTTTTAAAAACGTCATAATCTGAGATAATACACACTGGCCGATCGTTAAATGCCTTCAAAATTATAATTTAGGTCATTTTAACTCGTAAAACTTATATTTCTTAAATGACATTCAATGTATAACGATTCTGAGAATGTTACATTGATAGCTTTTCGGCTTTCGGCCTCCGTTTTGTATTTAAATTAGTTTTTATTTAATGTTATATTTATTTTATACTGCTTCGTTAAGGGAATCAATTGGGTTATTTGTTCGATTAAGCGATAAGATTCTTGATTTTAATCGTTTCTTAAAAAAATAGTCGTTTTAAATAAACGTTTTTGCGTAAATTTTTGCAACTTCTTGTTTCTCTCTCTCAACTGTTTGTTTCTATAAAAATGCTTGCACAAAAAGATGAGCAGCTGCAACCTTATTGCATGTTAGTTACTCCTAAATATAACCATGTCTTTTGGCTTCCCTGTAGTTGGGTAACAAAGTGCGATCAAAGTACGATCCGTCAACCACGTGAGATTATTTCATTTTCCTTTTTACGATCGGATGTACTACACCCCCCCTTACTCTGCCACCTTATCATCTACATTGCAGGTAATCGTCTGCTGGCGTAGCACGGCCGAAACTTTGTGGGAAGAAACTAAAGAAAAAAAAAAAGAAAAGTGATTGTGGAAAGAATTTTGCGGGCCTCTCATGTCAAAAACGAAAAAAGCCTTCTGTTCTGTAAAAAATTCACCGTGGTAAGTTCGGTGACGTGAGCTTGAGTTGGGCTGTCAATAGTGTCAATCCAGCATTAGTTGGAATGACAGTTCACTTGAGGTTTTTACGGAATAGATCGGCATAAATGTCACTTTGTAGGGAATGTATGGAATTAGTATGTACTATATGTTTTGGGATAGTAGGAAAAATTATGATACAGTTACGGCATATTATGCAACATGGCCTAAGTAATTAATAAATACATTTTATCCAACGTTCTCTCACCTCTCCCAGACAACCACAAGTTATTTAAAACAACATCTCCGTTACATAATTACGAGAAACATCATTTTGTAGAGAACAAGATCACACAAATTATAAACATTCGGTTATAATTCCCCATATGTTTACAGTCCCACTCAAACATTTGCCCGGTTTAATGTAAATCGACGATCTACTGCCACTAATATTATTAAACATATGCTGTTATATTTGAAACATCGTCTAACGTGGCCCGTAGGACAGTTGGAGAAAATGGTGGCAACACATCGGCCCGATATTGCATGTTATTGTAAGATTATTATGAACATTGTAAAACAATGGAATCTTGTGAATTACTCCGGTTTAAGTTTAGCGTTACATGTGTTGTTGATGCGGGCCACGCTTTAATTTATGTGGTGATCGCGGAAACGGATCTATCTATTTATTAATCTACTAATATTTTAAAGAGGACAGATTTGATTGTTCGTTTGTTTGCATTGAATAGGCTCCGAAACGACTGAACCGATTTGAAAGATTCTTTCACTGTTGGGAAGTTACACTAACCCCGGGTGACATAGGTTATATTTTATCCCCGTATTCCCACGGGACCGGGAACTACGCGGGTGAAACCGCAAAGCGCTGCTAGTGTTTAATATTTTAGCTGTTTGGCTTGTATCTTTTATACGGTACTTTCTGAGACTTTTTCCGTCCTATTACAACGGCAACATGATAAAACTAAACACTGAGCCTAAAATTTTAGAGTGAGACAGTTTTTGTATTACGAACTTTGCCGACTTTAGTGCTGTAAGGGCTGATTTTTAAATAGTCAGATAACTTCCATCTGAGGAATAAATTGTGCGGTTTGACAACTTTTGTACAGAAAAAACTTTTTTCAAAAAAATAACCGACTTCCAAAAAAACACTACAAAGTGCAAAATAACTTTAATTTCGGAAGTCGGTGACTTTGGAGGTGTAGGTATTTTAATTATTTGTCACCGCCATCCGAAATTAAAGTTATTTTGCACTTTGTAGTGTTTTTTGGAAGTCGGTTGTTTTTTTTTTGAAAAACGTTTTTATTTTTCACTGTTTATTTACCTACCCCACACCAATTCGAAATTTCCTCATCCTTAGGGTCAAAACAATGCATATTTATGTGATAGCAGCATTCGCGGTTGATTTGCTGTAATGTTTTGAAGAGTTCCGTTGTCTGTCTCCGAAACGCATCATCAGATCTATATGAAATTTAAATGGGACCATTTCGGAATAAACCCCTTTCGAACAAAAATAATTTTGCAAATCCGTCTATATACGACGGAGTTATGCCCGAACCGAACATACATAAAAAAAAAGAAATATAAACATGCCGAATTGATAAACTCCTTCTTTTTGAAGTCGGTTAAAAATATGTCGAAACTGTCAGATTTAATCTTCATATAAAAGTTATCTGACTGTTGAAAACAACCTAAGACCGTACTATGTTGTTATTTTCGGAAAAAAATTTTTTTTTATTTCTTTTACGTTGTTACTTCAAAAACAGGCTTAATGGCTTAAACCATGCCTAAAGTAAAACCTTGTTTTGTAATTTGTGTATTTCCTACTGAAAATTTTCAGTGTATCCTCGCCATCTTTTACATAGGACTTAAATTAAACTTAACGGCTAAATGCGGGTCTATTCTAGGTACACCTCTGATGCTGCACTTCGAATACAGGCGTGATATTATGTAATGATTCTTTCTTTACTCCACATTCGGACGTTAAAATGTCGCGACAGTATTTTTTGACGCACTTGATTTTCAACCCACTGTTTAGCGCCAAGAGTTGAAAATCGAACACAGTGTTTTTTCGACGCGCTGGGATGGATTCGATTAGATTCTCAACGCTCGGTTGAACACGGAGAGTTGAAAATCCGATACGCGATTGTCGTGCGTGGGAAAAGGTTCTTCAATCGTTTTTCACAGACAGACAGACGCACAGATTCTTTCGTAAGTATACTGATCTCGTCACTTCCCCAACCAAAAACCACACCGTGAAAATGAATATCAAAGTACCCAATATCTTCATAATGTGTTTCATTGAATACCAATAATGGCAGAGCGGCGCGGCGCCCATAAAGAGTGTGGCGTTAAAACTTGTGCACTTACGTCTGAGTTCGAGATGACGGTCGTAAATTATAACTAATGCTATGTTATGGTTCTCTTCTGTAACTTCAGGATGTAGATACCGGGAGAGCTTGACGAGCTCTCGGAGGACCGGGGATATTCAATTAAAAGAATATTAAAATCACTAGTTTTTGACAGCGGCTTAGCACGTGCCGAGGTCTGAAATGATCACAAGGGAACGTACAGACGCAAGACATCAAGCTACCCCAAACTGTAAATTTTTTCCAATAGTACATGAACCTTATGCACATGTGGTAAAGTTGAAAATCTATCATTTGACATATTGGGGTAGCTTGATGTGCTGGCGTCTGTACTAGCAGGATGAAATGTATCTTTTGTGTTAATTAACCTTTCTGTATGCCAAATTTCTTCCAAATCCGTTCGGCCGTTTTTGCGCGATTGAGTAACAAACATCCATACTATACAAACTTTCGCGTTTGTAATATTAGTAAAGACGTATAAAAAAGTACAAACCTACTTACAGAATTAAGGTGACGCTTGTCCACATTTTTTCCATACAAACTTCGGGAGGGTTTTACTCCACTGTTTGACTATGTACATCAAAAATTAAAAATAGTATGGTTTTGTCTCATTATCAATATTGTCTGTACGGAAACAGAATACTAAAATAAAAAGCCATTAAAAAGTTATGAGCCAACAAAGATTCGTTTTTCTTGCTAATTTAACCTAACTTTGGGCGTGTTTAAGTAATAAAAGCAGTGGAAAATCTCCAAAACCAAATCGGTACCGAGAACGCTCAATTATCGATAAGTTCAATAAACTTTATTGGTCATTGATTTATGCAGTGGTTTTTCAGAAAACCCTATCTTCCGAAGGACTTTTCTTCATTTTTACGCGCCTGTTTTACTATAACAGACTGAGCCTGCAGCTCACTCAGTAAACTAGCGTCTAACGGCTCATCACTGATACTACCTCTGTCGGACACGAAGCCTGGTGAGACAGCGTGCTTTTTAGCCAGACCCACCAGTGAGTTCGAGCCCGCGACTAGTGTACCCTTAAAATCGCTTATCATTTATCTGTTCGGCCGTTTTTGCGTGATTGAGTAACAAACATACAAACTTTAACACTTATTTATAATATTTAGTAGGATACTAGGATTTTCTCACGCAAAACCTACAATAGCAGCGTGTGCATTCAAACTATCGATTTGAAAATGACACATCATTGGACATAATTTCCGCAAAATGTAGATGCATATTAAAATAACAAGTAATTACTGTTTACTGGCCACAACCTAGGGTGCACCCACGAATGGTTCCGTACCCTACATTATAGCCATAATAATGGGTAGGTAGACATATTAATTAAGGTGGAGATATGACAATATTATGGTTCGCGATTGTTCAACGTTTCGCATTAGAATGGTATCCATAGATTTTATTTAGACATCTAATTAATCGAACCCCTAATAATTACAGAGAGCAGTGGTAGGTTGCGGGTTCGAATCCAAGCAGGCACTTGTGTAAATTATTTCATCGCCACTGCTCTCAAAACGGTGAAGAAAATATCGTGAGGAAATCGGCACCTCCTAGAACCAAAAATTTGAAGACATGAGTGATATCCGCCAATTCGCACAATGCGGGGTGGAAGCTTCTTCTCTGTGAGAGGTGTTTATTCGCCCACAAATAAATTCGTACGAATCGCCTACAGAAAATTAAATAATTATTTTAAGGCCCTGGTAATTTTGAATGTACTCGTCGTATTTTCGTAATGAGCGATAATAGTTCTTACTGTAATCCGACACGGGTTAAAATCTGTCGTAATAAATTCGAATAAGAAATAAGCAAGCATTGTCTTAAAATACAAATAAAATCGTAAAAAATTAGATATTAACTATTTGATAAAAAATGATCCATCACTGGATGCAGTTTGGCATTTGGAATTTTATAGTATATTTGTAATTACAATAATAATTGTTATTAAAGGGATAAACTGGTTTTAAAGATAATTAAGAGGTGACTTTGATGATTTTTTGATGCATTAAAGATTGTTAAATATATTTTGAGTTCCATCACTGTATGCAAAAAAGATTTGAAAATATCATAATGTTTTTTGCTTTCTATATTGTTTACGGTTAAAGAGATACACTGGTTTAAAAAACCGTATTTTTAATTACAAAAATAATTGTTATTGAAGGGATAAACTGGTTTTAAAGATAATTAAGAGGTGACTTTGATGATTTATTGAAGCAATAAAGTTTGTTAAATATATTTTAAGTTCCATCACTGTATGCAAAAAAGATTTGAAAATATCATATATTTTTTTTGCTTTCTAAATTGTTTACGGTTAAAGAGATACACTGGTTTAAAAAAAACACCTTTTAGAGCGTTTCCAAGAAATCACCGCCTTAAGTGTCGATTCGCCCATTTCGAGTGCGTAAAATCGTGCGAATCGATTATTATGCCACGAAATAAACTAAAACGGAGATTGTAAAGGAAAATAAATAATAATTATCTTCGAAATTGTACGTAATTTTGCCAGTATATTTTTACTCTTAAATGCTCTATAATAAATAGTGCACTGTAACAATTGCATTGTCTTGTCATACATATCTTGATCGAGTTGTTTTGTTCGCACCGATCCTTACCTACCAACTATTTATTGGGTTGAACATACTATTAACGAGCAATAACCTGCAAAAGCTCGATCATCGGTGATATTATTGAGACTAAGACCAAGATAAGAAACTGTTATACTTAGGTACTGCTTAATAACCGAGATTTAAAAAAAAACCCGGCCGAGTGCGAGTCGGACTCGCGCACGAAGGGAGCCGTACCATTATATATATAAAAACAGCAAAAAATCACGTTTGTTGTATGGGAGCACCCTTAAATATTTATTTTATTCTGTTTTTTAGTATTTGTTGTTATATTGCAACAGAAATCCATCATCTGTGAAAATTTCAACTGTCTAACTATCATGGTTCATGAGATACAGCCTGGTGATAGACGGACAGACAGACAGACGGACGGACAGCGGAGTCTTAGTAATAGGGTCCCTTTTAACCTTTGGGTACTGAACACTAAAAGTGGTCTAGAGACACCGTAAAACGCTCAGTATTTGATGCGAAGTTAGGCGAAGTTTTTTGTTATGTTAAAATTATATATTGTAGCTGTTTATTGTCCCTAAATAAAATAAAATAAAAAATAGTACCATGATAAAACCATCGGAAAAGAGAGTGCTCTAAAATATTTTCGTCGCAGAGTTCTTGAAAAATATTGAGCGTAAGCTATCATATTTTATATAATTACAAAAGAGGAGATTTCAATCAACTGAAGAGGTACCTACCTAAAAAAAATCACTGAGTCGTACATTAATTTTTTGATTAATTAAAACTGCAAAATAACTTTTATTTTGATGCTCATTCAATTCAACTCACATCAAATGCGTCGCTGTTCACAACCTTATTTGTTGCCGCGATGCGCTATTGTCAAATACCTCAATACGTATTCCATACCGCGCCTTAAAAGGAACACCGTAAATTAAATCTTTGTTTAGTATTAGATGTGCCCGCGACTTCGTCCGCTCGGAATAGTTATTTTTAATTATTTATTTATCTGTATAGATATTATTAAAAACAAATAATATTTCTAAAATAAAAGTAGCCTATGTTACTCCTTATTACATCAGCTATCTGCCAGTGATAGTCCCGTCAAAATTGGTCCAGCTGTTTCAGAGATAAGCCGAAACAAACAGACAGACAGATTTTTTTTATTTTTTTGTTATTTTTATATTACAAACAGACACTCCAATTTCATTTATCTGTATAGATGTATAGATTATGAAAACGTCTAAAATGTAGGTTATCTTTTATGAGGCTTTATCGAATTATTACATATCCTACCATTTTAGTACAGTACAGCGATTGAATTAGTTTTCAGTTATGTTCTAATCAAGTAGCTAAAATTCCCATAGCCCAAAGACCTCTTAAAAAAGCTTAATTAAAACTCATGTTCCAACAAAAGAATCCCAAAATCTTTAAAGACCTTAATTAAATGGCGTTTTCTTACGTTTAACATTACGTCACGAGATGCATGTTGTCAGTTTTTATCATGAATCGGTTAAACGGCGCGTGAGTCGGTCGCGGTGCCCGAGTGTAGTGTTGCTGATTTTGAGTATTTTTGACATCCCGAATATGAATTTTTGGTCCAGGGCCGAATTTAGGTGTGCCAAAATATTGACGAAAATGGTATGATGTTTTTTGTTAAGTTTTTGTTTGAATTGTATTTAAAACAATAATATACGTCTACCTAATAAGAAAACGAAAATATCTTAATTCTTGTTAGCACAGCGATTAGTTAATTTGTTTAAATTGATTTAAACTCGACTGATTTCATGAGGATCAACAAACAGCAGAGCATAGAGATAAGTAGAAAACACGAACAGAAGTCTTGGCCCTGCAGTGACCCAAACGGTTGAAAATAATAATAAAGGGAATCTTAACTGTTAGTGTTAGTATTCAAAGCAGGCCAATTAATAATATTATTTTAATAAGTATGCAAACAGATAGAGAGGTCACCCCGGTTATTATTTACAAGTTCCTTCCCTTTATGGACAAATATTGTAATTAACATTTAAAATGAATTCCAACAAAATAGATGTTAAGCTGCTTCAATAATACGGACAGAAATAAATAAAGTACCTGTACTTAATTAATTCTGTACTTTTATGATTTTAAATTACTTAAAGAATACTTTCTCACAAAACTTTGACACTGGTGATTTTTAACTTCTAAATAACTTCTAAAATCAGTAGTAGGTACCTAACATTCTACAAACAGTCAAGAATCGGTTATCAATCGGTAAAAATCAATTACTAATCACATTTTTAGAAAAAAAAAATATTTGAACGTACTTATTATTTTTTTGGTTTTTTTTTAGTAAATTTTATAACAATCATAAAAACCTTAGGATAGTAATAAAAACTCTAAAATAAACGCGTTGTTGCAGTAAGACGCAAATAGTGAATAGAAAAAAATACTAGATTTAACAGTTAGCTTTTATTTCAGAGACGAATTCAGAAAAGTCCAATGAAACAACAACTGCCAAAAAATCTACTTCAATTTTTTTATTTAAAATATCAAAAAGTGGAAAGTATTCGGTCTTCGTTTACAGTAATTCCTTTGAAAGCTTCAATGTATTTATTGAATTAGTTAAATAATTCTACCTATTCTAAGCAATGCGAAATAGCTATCAAGAATGACGTCTTAAACGGAATGGGCTGCCTCGTGGACATTTGTCAATTTCTCAGTAAGCAATAAAATGAAAATATAAATTTATTTTCAGTGCCCTTCCACAGAATCAATAAGGGGAACACGTGTCGCACTCCCACTTCAAGTTTTCTGTTCGAAGAAATTGTTCGCTCTATCACACCGTAAGCGAAAGGCATATTTTTGCATAAGTTGCTCTGGCAATGGAAATGTTTAAGGTTATCGATTTCTGCTGCAAAATATGTCTTTAAGCTCGCTGTCTGTCTTCTTTCGCACACATTTAAACGATTTGGGACCATTTACAGATATAAAACAATTGAGAAATGTTAAAACTATACTATAACTGACTCACTGGTCTACTGATCACAGGCGCTACTACTGAGCTTGAGATCCTGGGTTGATTCCAAGGTCCGGCAAAGTATTGGGTTTTCCATCAAGAATTCTTCAGTAGCAGCCCCGAGTCTCGATTTGTGCCCGGTTGATGGCAATACGCTTGCCCTATAAAAGATGGGACTTAAAAAATAACTGGCTAAATGTGGGTGTACTATAGGTACACCACTGCCAAACCTTTCGGGGATCAGAGGCGTGAAGTTATGTTATGACTCTTAAGTTTCGGTCATTTGGCAACAGAACACAGAATTACAATACCGTGTGATAGGCGGCCGCGTCCGTTGAATGTTTTATAGATTGCAGCAGGTAACTATCGACCGACTTCGTCGTTTCTAACTAACAATACAATAAACTAATACTTGTATGTTTTGATTCCGACAAATGAGTCATAGTTAGTACTAGACGCGATGTTAGTCTATATTTACTATGTAGCGAAATGCTGTACTATTTTGCGCTAGTTGAAACCAAACTGCTGGTTGCTATTTTTGAGGTAGGTGAGGTGTAGACGGTTTTGTAGTCAACATGCATTATTGGTAAGGACTTTATTTATTAGTTAGGTATTATTGGTTCGCTCCGCTACGTTAATAATTTTATGGTTCAAGAAAGAGTTAAAATAATTTAACATTGCTTTAAAAAACGAAATTTTTCTGATAACATGTTTTCATCACGAATCCATTATCATATTTAAATAAATAATGTAAAAAATAATAAATACCCTTCAATTCTTTACAAAAAACATAACTACTTAATGTTTTACAAAAATTGAACTATTAGCAATTCCTGTTTCCTTAAACACTAGATTAACTTACAAAACTTGTCATTTTACGATATTTTAACGTCGCAAGTGGCAATTATTGTGTTTATTCCTCCACGCCGAGTCCGGCCCAGTGCTGGGACTGGTTTGCAACAATGTTGCGGCGGCACACGTAATTGTTTTATTGGTTTTTTATCCGAACGACTGTGCGATCCGGTCCGCAAGTCCGTATTGTACGCGCGTAGGACGTTGGCCTACTGACACATATTGTTTTAGAGGAAAATTGTATTTCGTGTTCGATGTTGAGGTTATTTTTGGAAAATCTGAAAAGCAGAGACCAAGTAACCGCAATGATGATCGTTGCTAAAACTAAACCCAAACTGGTATATTGATTATTATTTTTATAAAAAAATAATGCATGTTTTATTTATGCAAATCCGAAATGGAATTCTTAAATATATTTAAATAAAAAGGAACTCCTCCTGTATCGTAATTGACGCAATTCGCAAGAAAAAACGAAAGTACTCGTCATTTTACTGCGTGGGCGAGATGTTGCACCGTTCGACATACACAGCCGGCGCTCGAGATTGCCACCAAGGTATTTTTCATTCACAAGACCGAAATTCTTCATATAGCAATACATGGTGTTTATTAAAACTGGTAGGTAAGCTTAGAAATAAAAGTTATTACTTATTAAAAACTGATGACCTAAAAGCAATGCTAAACGATTGATAAAACTACTTTAGGCAATAAGCCCAATCAACAGGAATTAAAAATCATGTTATTTTCTAAAATATCCATCTAATATGCAAGGTATTGGTAATAAAACGGATATACCTAAATTAATTAATTGCTAATACATTGCAATAAATTAGAAATCTAGAAATTGTATGTGAACACCCGCGGACCAACCGCGGTCAGTATAGCTTCGCGTTCGATCGACCCATTTTTTTTGTTTTTTTTGAGGGTGGAGCAGGAGGGCGTGTCATACTTTTACTGACTAAAACCCACCCGTGTTCCTTCAGTTGCCTGTGTGCCAGGGGCCACGGTATCTCTTTCGAACAACCCGCACCCCAGGCAGGTAGCTCCACCCATGCGGGTGTTATTTAGCCACGAGCCCTACTTATCTAAGTCCTAATGACCACTTGGGGGTTCCCATTTGAAAATTAACCTTAAACCTGTACAACAATAAAGTCGAAAATCCATCAAAGAAATTTCATAGATTGGGGTAGATTAATGTGCTGGCGTCTTCTGTATCTATCAACCTACCTTCCTAGTATACTTGAGTTTAACTATCATGTTAGGTTTTATTTTGGTAAAAGTAGGTTAATAACTTAAAAGGACTAATGTGTTCGAGTCCAGCGCGGGCTTTTATTTTGACATTTCAACAACATTAATTGCGTAATTTACGTTGTTAAGCAGATGAATTTTTCTAACATATGTAGCAATGGATGAAGCGATATCTTTCAAAACGATTCAGATTGTGAATAATAGAGTGTTACGTAATTCGGGTGCAGAATAATTTGGTCCTTTTTGTTTATTGTGTTAGTATGCGTTTCTTAACCTAAGAGCTATTTGAATAAGTAGCATTTACTTAAAATACACTTAACCTATTGAGTTTCTAATTTCTACTTAATCCAGTCCACGCAATCCACTGTAAATAATTTAACAGATTTAATTACTTAAGCTCCCCACAAACCAATGATTGCGGTAGAAATAATAATTATCAGCTGTTTAATATTCTATTTACAAATAATAAATAATGAAAATTAGGCCAATCCTGAGCGGGACTACTATGTTTAGTTTGATGCAACTGAGGAAACATGTATTGCAATTGTGTATGTGTGTCTGTGTGTTTGTGTGTGCAAAGGATAGCTACTGGCCGTAAAGTACCTAAGGTCGGAGATTCAATCTTATGGATAAGTGAAGCCAAAGAAAAATATTAAAATAAATAAATTATGCTGTTTAAAGTATAATCCTGTACAAGTATAGTTACCGTAATAAGTACACATAAATTTAAAAAATAACGTTTATTAAAACGTTTTCATCGGAGGCCCTTAGTGTGGGTTTCAATTTAACAATCTCGATCAAACGCATCGAGCGCGTTTGCCGTTCTTCCGATTGGCCCTGGATTGGTGACGGACCAATCGGAGCGCCGAACGCGCTCGATGCGTTTGATCGAGATGGAATGAAACTCACACTAGGGCCACAGATTTATATACATAGTTTAACTGAGCTGCATCAGGCCACGGAAAGTGGGAGAAAAATTACTCAGAATTACATACAAAGAAATGACTGGCCTTCCGAAAATGTCAGGAATGCTATTTTTGTTTCTAGAAATAATAAGTTATCTGTTAGACCACTAATGATAGAACGCGTTTCCAGCGCTATCCAAAGCCGTGTTCTCGTAATTAGCAGTGGACTTTTATTTTTTGTGGCAGTTGCTGGTTTAATGTCATCTAGACGCGTTCAAAGTGTATTATAAATAATCGCTACGTTCACGCACTGTTGAGGACTTGACATGTTGCACTTATGTGTGGTACGGACGTTACACCGTCGTTTAAATTTCGAACTGTCGACTTAAATTGTTTGTTTTATTTTTTTATGACAGTGATTATGGTCAGAAAGTTAGAAAAAAGATTTGTAACTAAAAAAAAAAAACAACCGACTTCCGGAAAAACACTACAAAGTGAAAAATTGCTTTAATTTCGGAAGGCAGTGACAAAAAATTAAAATACTTCCTATTAAAAAAAAAAAAAAACAAATTCACCGACTTCCGAAATTAAAGTTATTTTTATTTTTCACTTTTTAGTTATAGTACCTGCCCTACAATAATTCGAAATTTCATCATCCTTGGGGTCAAAACAATGCATATTTATGCGATAGCAGCAATCGCGATGGATTTGCTGTAATATTTGAAGAGTTCCGTATTCTGTCTCCGAAACGCATCATCAGATCTAAGTAGATGAAATTTAAATGGGTAGTTCGGAATAGATCTCTTTCGAACAAAAATAATTTGGCAAATCCGTCTATATTATGACGAGTTATGCCCGAACATACATTTAAAAAAAATACCAGTCTATTTTGAAAATATGATTAATTGTAAGTAAAAATAGGTAGATACGTTCCAATTTTAAAATTTCCCTCCACATTGTTTGCGAGCTAATTTAACTTATCGTGTCTCATTAAAAAATGGATCGGCGTCGGGAACATTTTAGCGCTTAAAAATTTAATCCATGACAACAGGCGAGTTACGTATCAAGAGATTCAGCACATACTGCAGGTGGGATCGGGAAGCCTTCACGAAATTGTACACGTGCACGCTGGGTGCCGCACAACCTCACCGATGCTCAGAAGCAGGCCCGGATGGAATGGTGCCGTGATATGATAAACAAATTTGAAGCAGGTTCCTCTCGGCGTGTTTACTTCATTACAGCACCCTAATTGCGTAACTCACGATTAATCATAATCTGTTTCCTTTTGAAACAGATTGTTAAACCATTGCTTCATATGTTCGAAAAATGTGTCGTAAATAAAGCAATGAATATTGTTGAACTGTCAAATTGAAACAGATTATGATTAATCGTGAGTTACGCAAGTAGGGTGCAGGTGATGAGTTTTGGATTTATCAATACGATCCAGAAACGAAGCGCCAGTCGACGGTTTGGGTGTTTCAAAACGAACCAACGCCTACCAAAGTGAAGCTATCTAGAAGCGGGGGCATTTGACTGCCGTCTTGGTGTAAATTCCTTTACGGAACCAAAGAAGCATCAACGCTGAATGGTATACTACCAAATGCTTGGCAGAAGTTTTCTCTGTTGTGAGCAACAAGCGACCAAACACAGGGCTCCGCAGTCTACTGCTCCACCACGACAACGCGCCTTCGCACACCGCGCTCAACACGAGGGTCTTCCTGGACAGCACGCCGGTCAAACTCCAGGATCAACCTTCTTACAACTCTGAGTTAGCACCGTGTGACTTCTTTTTATTCCCGAAAATAAAAAATCTGCATAAAGGGATACAATTTTCGTTGCAGGAAGATGCGCTGTCAGCGTTCTAGTAGGCTGTAAACGAGGTGTCTGCGGCGGACTGGTTTTTTTTTTTCGAAAACTGGTTCAGACGCATGAAACTTTGTATAGAGGCTAGTGGAGTGTATTTTGAAAATATTTAATAAAAAAAGAACATTTTATTTTCGCAAAACTATTTTCACAAATCCCTTCTTTTTGAAGTCTGATTAAAATTAACTTTATGATTCTAGTTTTTCTTCAGCTGTCATTTTCAACTTGGCCATAAAAAAAAATATGTCATAGTTTTTAGTTTTTTCCACAAAATTATGTTTCCGGCCATAGTGCATGGGAGGTCGCGAATGTTGAATACATTATGTTAATTGCTTATAAATTATGTAAAAGTACTAATTAAAGTTGGTGCAACTTCAAGTGCAACGGGTTGATAAATTAGGTATGAAAATGTAATCTTTTGATTGTGTCTGTCGTCAGTTTGAAGTGTTTTCTTATGTTTGAGACATTGAAGTTTAAATGTTTATTAAACAATACCTAATACCTTTAAACGAATTATTCTTGTAAATATATATATATAATCTGAACCTCGGAAACGGCTCCAACGATTTTCATGAAATTTAGTATGCAGGGGTTTTCGGGGGCGAAAAAAACTTTATACTCGACGGCCACACGATACGCTGTACAAAATCATGATTCGTTTAGAACGCATAACTGTGATAATTAATAGAAAAACATAGTCATCTTCTCCTATTGTACATCATTTAGTTAATAGCCATGTCTATTCTTCCGTCGACATATCGGTGCTCGTGCTAAGCCTGCAGCACGATTATAGCCAGGCCCTAAGCTCGTGGTTGTTCTGCTGGGCATTCTCATCGTCAATCACGTTTGACTAGCCTTCACCATAGTACTAACACCACTGCTGGACATAGGCTCTCGAATCGCACGGCACTCAACCAGGTCCTCAAGTCTGCTATTACAATAGTGTCAGAATGGTCTATCATTGATTTCATAATTATTGATTTTGACAAGTTTGGTAATCTACTAATATAGTGGCGTCATTATGACTTTCCAATGGTCAGCCACTGACACTCCATTGAAAGAAATGGCATTTATTGGTAATCTCGTACATAATGACAAAATAATGACTGACTTACGCGGTAATCTGCTAAAATTTTGACAGTTCCACTCAAACTCTTTTGTTTTAAACAAAAATCAAATTAAAACACTCAAATGTAAATAAATATCTATCAAAACACCGGCCGCTAGAAATACAAACAGATAAACGTCAGTAAGCAGTAGGTAATATCACATTTGACTTTGACAGCTAAACTGATAAAATATTATTGAGTTGTGAGTTTTTTGCTATTTCCGAACTTCATACTACTTCGTATTGCTTATAACAATAATAAATAATATGCAAAATTATATGTAAATGAAATTTGGCATTAACAAATGTTCAAATTTAGTAGTCGTTTTTCGAAAATCATTTCTACTAACGGGTTTTATAATAATGGCAAAACGACAATGTAATTATAACACAATTCTATTACGAGACCATTGACCGACCACTGATCGACCATTATGAATTTAGCAGGATCGTGTTGGAATGACAAATTTATAAAAGTTGCAGACTAAGGTCCCTGGTCCTCAACCATTCTCATCCATCCGCCATCAGCCACCCTGCGAGGTCGTCGCTTCACCTAACCTTAGGACCAACCCCACATTACCTGATACTCCGCGACCCCTTGACTTAGTCGTGTCGGATTGCTGTCCCATCGGACTATAAGACTGAATGCACTTGTGCAATATAATATCTCCCGCGTCCATGGCTAGTCTCCGCTGCGACTGGCCGCCATGACCGATATGCGGGCTGGAGGGACTATAATCTAATTACATTGTACCCGATACTTAATGTACTTGTTTCTTCTTTCAGGCGGCGCAGGAGCCCACGGCCCCCGCTTCGACGTCCACGTCGACGTCAGCGGCTGGCGACGGTGCCAGCACCTCATAGGGAGCTAGCATCAATGTTGGGACTCTGTGTATATTTCCAGGACACCTAGTGCTAGATCTGTTAAGTTACGCCCACACGAAAATGTACCTTATGTTATGTTGTTATAAGACTTGTATTTTTTTTTGCGCACTGACGGGTGATAAGGCCTGTTGTCTTAATTTTGTATTGGAGAGCTGTTGAGAAAATAAGGAGTCCATTCATGGAATTGAAATCTTGGATTGGATAATTCATTCAGACGTTGTGAACGTATGACGTTACGTTCTCTGCACTGAGACCCATAATTAAGATGCCACTAATCGAGTGATGATCGTTCGAGTTGAACCATCTGCTATAATGCCACATCATTATTCCAAATTCGGATAACTTGAAAACCTCCATCACGACAGGACAAAAATCTCGAAGGATGAATTACGTATGACGTACGAAAAGACGAATCGCTATCCGAAAATTATAGAGTAAAGTAAGGCTGTGTTCACGTAATCGGTGCGTTCACGATCACGATCCATAGAGAAATGTTTTTTTTTTTACAACACCTTGTAATTAGGAGTCATACGATGTTATCAATATTGTCTGTTCCATCATTATACAGTGTGAGATTTACTTTGTATAACACTAACATATTTATCACCTGCAGGCCTAGACAAAGCACATTTCTGTTAGCGTTTACGCCAAACGCTACGCCAAAATGTATGGGAATGAGTATGACATTACCTGCGGAAAGGTTACGTCGTGTTCTTTCCGCAGGTAATGTCATTCCCATACATTTTGGCGTAGCGTTTGGCGTGAACGCTAACAGAAATGTATTTTGTCTCTAGGTCCTTTAATTATTGGGAATCAGACACTGTTAAAAATAATAGCCCTTTTGTATTGGGAGCAATGGTTTATTTTATGAGGCTGCAATTTGTGGGCACAAAATGATAGTATTACATATTTACAATGTGGTTTGAAAAATAATCAGTCAGCGGTGGAAAAGAAAACCTTCGCTTGCCTTTATTGTTGTTACCTTTAAAGTTAGGTTGCATTCGCAGCTTATTTTAGCATACTTACCTACGCCTTAATAAATTAATTAAAAATCTTTATTACGAGTGACAATTCTCAGAGAATTGATAAACAATATTGTTCTTACGATACGATGACAGATGTAACTGACAGCAGTGAATTACATAATAATATGGACAGTCCACCTTGTCAGCAACAATTTTCAAGCTGACCATGACTCGAGCCACCATCGATGCTGCGCTTGCGCATTATAGTGTAAAAAACAATAAAAACTCGGCCATTTTTGACAGTAAAATGACACTTCAGATAAGTACTCATAACTGCAGTGGAACGTAATATCGCCACTTAAGGCGGTGATTTCTTGAAAACGCTCAAAAAGGTTTTTTTTTAAACCAGTGTATCTCTTTAACCGTAAATAACTTTGAAAGCAAAAAAATATATTATATTTTCAAGTCTTTTTTGCATAAAGTGATGGAACTCAAAACATAATTAAACATACTTTAATGCATGAAAAAATTTATCAAAGTCACCTCTTAATTGTCTTTAAAACCAGTTTATCCCTTCAATAACAATTATTATTGTAATTAAAAATATACCATAAAATTCCAAATGCCAAACTGCATCTAGAGATGGATCATTTTTTATCAAATAGTTTATATCTAATCTTATACGATTTTATTTGCATTTTTACGACACTGTTTGCTCATTTAATAATCGAATTTATTACAACAGATTTTAACCCGTATCGGATTGCAGTAAGAACTATTATCGCTCATAACGACAATGCGATGAGTACATTCAAAATTACCAGGGCCTTAAAACATTCAAAATTAAACGTGTTAAGGTGCATGTGATGCCAGCGAAATTAAAATGGTCTTATATTTTTTTTGCAATTTTCCGATCAGTGACAGGTTCTATAATGATTAAAATATGATTCGCGAACGTAACAAAATATCGCTTAACAAAATTATAATCATTCATTGCATAGAATCATAATATTTAGTGCTATTTCATGAAGATGTCATTCAACGGGATGACCTGACCTCCATAACCCAGATACTGGGTAATATAATAACCTCTTGGTAAGACTGATTGTCAGACTTTCAGGCTTTTCAGACCCTTAACGACTGTCAAACATCCACGAATGACAGCCGGGTCCAACGGCTTAACGTGCTTTCCGAGGCACGGAGGGGTCTTGGTATGTAAAGATGGTCACCCATCCACGAACCAACCGCGGCAACCGTAGCTTAACCTGATCAATCGACCCGTGCAACTCTTATTACTTAGCCACAAGCCCTGACACTGCCCTGGAAATTGCAAAAAACGTAAGAACATTTGAATTTTGCAGTCTACCCTGGCGGTTCCACCTTAAAACATTCACAGTTAAACGTCTTTATAAAACGTAAAATTCACTCTCAAAGCAGTCTCTGGTGACTTTAAATCTCTGATTTATTCACGCAAGGACGTCCGTCGATTTATCATGCCCGAAAACGAGCATTGAAATTAATTAACGTGATTACTTCGATATTTTTTACATGTTTAATTTAAACGTCTGATTCTGGACAGACTAAGAGGTGCATCATATTTTTAAACGAGCTTACATTTTTGGCAAGTTTTCATTTGTAATTTTAAATATTGTCAAGGATAAGAGCAACGAATCTTGCTACCAGATTTTTAAAGTCATTGTGTTGGGGTGTTTTTCCTATCAACACATACCTACTTCTCTTTTGATCTTTTGATACGATCGCTCACTAAGACAATTTGGTCTCCTTAGCCTCAGATTATACAAAAATTTGTTTTATAATCTGAGTCCTTAGCCAAATTTTCGTTGAACTAAGAAAAAACAACGAATAATCTTGGCGTTGATGTTAATGTGCCCAGCAGTTGAATGAATTTTGAATTAGTCTCAGTAATCCCAGTCCCTGAGGACACAGGACCAAATTGTGAAACAATCACATCCCTAAAGGGGGATAGGCTACGCTAGACCGCAAAATTTCAAATTTTCTTACGTGTAACACGCAGCAGGCTCAGCACGAGAACCGTGAAGAAGGGTTTTGTCGATGGAAGAGTAGATAAAAATGACGTTTCCGTGTAGACAATTGACAGTTTTGTGCCGAGCAATGTAGAAAAGCGATTTCTATTCTACGATAGAGTAGAAGTAGAAAGCGTTGTGATAAGCCTGCAGGTCAGTATCACGTTGTATGCTGATCAAAATATGCGTCGCGACCATAACAAAGACGTTTTTTAGGTACTGAATTAGGTATAATCATTAGATTCAACAATACAACTGTCTTAGTTACAATTGACCTCTCAATGTAACGATTTCGTGAAATAGTCATTGAACGGGGTACTTAGAACGGACTTGTATTGATGATTTTAATGATACTCTAAATACAAATTTGTTACGGTCGGGATTTAGAATTTGATTAACATAGATAATGACCAGAAAATTGCAAAAAAACGTGGCTTTTGCGGATCACATCTGAAATGTTGACTTCTGCGATAATATTCGTCTAGCGGGCACTTGGCTAGTAATCTAGCTATAAAAATAGCTTTTGATGTTAAGTCGTAACAATATTAATGTGCTACACATAGCTAGGGATGTACGCAAGCGTCGGGCGGGGCATGTGGAGCGCCGCCCCTGGTTACATGGTTACAAGTCACAAGATACACACAACAACACAAGATATATAAAATGGGCATGGAAATTTGATTTGTTGCCCAATTTTGTGGACGATTATAATAAAATGAAATTCGGGTAAACCTGGGCTGATTTTGTGCGCACAAATTGCAACTTTATGGTTAAGCTAAAATTATTTTGATTATGTCATGTCACACTGTCAGAAAGACAGCTAGACAAGACCCAGTGAAGAAGTTAAAAAAAAACTTAATTTTGTAGAAAATAATGAGGCAGGAACTTTTGATGTTCTATACAATATTTTAATATGTGTCTAAATATTGTAACATTCAGAATTTTATATTTTTATTTCCGTTTCACATATTCACTTAACACGGTGTGTATTTATATCGCTATCTCATGTGCTAATTTTAACTTTATTCATTCCATCCTGAAAAACACTATTTTTGCGTAGTTTTGGTCAATGTGATATTTACTAAATTATGAATTGGTTTACGATCTCAAATTCACTAATTAATATTTTTTTACAATATTTTTGTAATTTTTATTTTTTAATAAAAATTGTTGTTCGGTGGCCCGAAAAGTATTTTTTCTAATGTATGAAAATATTGTTTGCCAAGTATAAAAAATAAAAACGATGACTTGAAATGGTTTTTAGACGATTCCTAGACCTACTTAAACAATAATAAATTTACATTTTTGGCCACTTTAGGTACTACGATTAGGTACATTTTGAGTAGATTCTCTAGCGGATTATAATTAATGTAAACAAAAAAATCATACATGATGTTGTATTTTGTATTTTGATATTAAATTGTTGCTAGTCACGACGAGAATACTAAATTAAAAAAAAAAAAACATTTTCCATTCGAATTTTTTTTAAAGTTTTTACTTTTTACTGACCGGTTTTAATTACTTAGTTCAAAAGTTTACGTACTTACATTTTTAGACGGCGTTTTAAATGTATTTGGTTTCCCAAAAATATTAAAGTTTTTTTAAATAAAAGTTGTTTTTTACCCAATTTTTGGGTCATATTTTGATTAATAGCATGATCTACGCTTTTAAATAATATTACAAACTTAGTACGTCCATGGAAATTTATATTCAGCCGTACCAAACTTCGTCCTATTAACAACAACCGTCTAACTGTATGTAGTAGTGTTGTCACATACTTAAAGTAGTACGTTTTCAACTACACAGTTAATATTAATATACGATTACTTGAATATATTCAGGAATTTAACTACATCGCACCTATGTCATGTCACAACTCTATGTAAATATGTATTTTGTAAATATATTATATTGTCGATTCACAGTCGGGATATTATTTAGTTTTAATTACTTAGGTACGGAAATCTCTGCACACGGAGTGGTTACCTAAACTGTTATAAAATTCTCTGAATATTCGTTTTTAAATCGTAAAATGTGGAGTTTTTATTGATAGCACAGTAAGAACTGAAATAATTGTACCCTTATTCTAATTGTAGATATAAATTGTGAAAGGATCCTAGTAATTTTTAAGATCTTGTAATTATTAAGTCTAGATTTAAAGTTGACATTACTTATTTATGATTATTGTTGTAACGTTTAGATTAACATTTGAATGTTAAACTTCCGCCCATCGAATCGAGGCATCACATCTTTTGTGATAATCAAAATAAAAAAAAATTACGTACCTACCAACTAGAAAAAAAAAAAATCTTTGTAATTTTTGTCCAATTCGTGAGTCCACTAAGATTGTAAGTAGTGACAAATTAAAGTAGATTTTTTAACTTTACGCAAACATATTTAAAAAGCCAAAGTTCTTAAATGTCTAGCTGCTTTTGTTGAAGAGATATTTGTAAAGGAGCACGAGTACCAAAATCGTCCGTAACTTCTGGTGCTTAAGTCACAATCTTCCTAAAATTACGATATACATCTTTTCTCTTTTGTATAGTAGTAGGAAGTCAGTAACAGCACATTATACTAAGCGACAGTCCATCACAATAGATTATTAGCTAACAAAAATTAAATTAACGATTTTAATATTTAAGATAGATTTAAGGACATTGAAGTAAGAAAGAGATGGTTTTGGGTCGATCGGTAGTGGCGACATCTATTGCGGAAACGTTTTGTTAATATTTTTATTTTTTCATAATATTTTTTATCAGCATTTTACTTGAGAATTAACGAAATAAGGAAGGCTATACAGGCTAAAATATTTTAATGTAAGATTAAACTTATGCATCAACCTGGTTTCTCAAATAAACGGCTGATTTGCAAAGCTAGTTCACATTTTGCAGTTACTAAAAGTAAAATAACTACTCACCATATTACAATAAACTCTTGTTATGGATAAGTATTACAGTACAGTTAGAAAGTTAGGACTTAACTTACCGTCAGTTCTAAATTAAACATAGATAGATACTTACTGAAATAACCAATAAAGTACACTGATCAAAAAAAGTATCTGCCACTTGTGAGTAATTAATTATTAAAGCCAGAAACAACCCTATTGAGACCTATATTTGACTGAATTTATTTTAATTAGACATGTTACACTAGTGGAAAGAGAAACATGCTAATAAAGGCATGTCCTATAGTTTTCGAATCGAAACTGTATTTAGGTTCAAGATACTAAGTATATGAAACAACTATAAAATACTCTAAATTTAGAGTATGTTGTATGAATGACAATATCAAGAAACTAAAAAAAAAAAAACAACAAAATCACGGTTGGAATTGAGAGCCTCCTCCTTTGATGACGTCTGTAAAAAAAAAAACGAAATGGCTGCTATAAATGGTCAAAACATAATTTTTTTGGTCAGTGTAATTTCGCCATCCAATAATAAGTTAATAACTAACCTTTTGTGTAATAATAACTGCGAGTGTGAACTTGATTCAAATTCCCAGTTTTGTACAATAATGATTATTTATTAAGTGGTTGACATACTGTCAGAAATCATCTTTATCGTATTATAATTGTTTAGTCTCTCAGTCAGAAAATCTCTAGCTCTATGGACGAGAAACATGTTTTTTTTAAATATTCCTGATACTAAATATGCTTTCCAAGATTCTTCAGAAGTCTTTTCTATTCAAATAATTCATTAAAGTTTGGCAACACATTTTATTTTTATCAAAATTCTTTTGTTTATTTTAGAAAACGTTTGTGTATTTTATTGCCTAAAGTCAGCATTTCAGACTGAGAGCGCCCTATGTATCGTGTCATCTTATGTTTAAAAATAAATATCAAATACATTTTGAATTTTGAAATATAAAATATTTCTGCAAGTTTGCTGGTTTTCTAATGTGAAAAGTGATATTTAAACTATTTCTTGTCAAATAAACGATTTCAATTATCGTGTTTAAATTGTTTGATTTGTGTTTCACCCATTCCCGAGTATTTCATGTCTAGACAGATAGATACAGGAAAAGTTTTTATTCAGTGCGCAAACTTTAACCATGAATTCAGCATATCATCCTAGACACCCAGCGCAGAAATGTTTGGTAGGTTTTACAAAAAAAAAAAAAACAGCTGTTTCATAGAAAAGTGCAATACCTACGCGGTAAAAATGTATGGAACAGCTGATTATTTTTTGTAGTACCGGCGAAAAATGTCTGTGCTGAGGGGTCTACATTGATATGCTGAATTCATGGTTAAAGTTTGCGCACTGCATAAAAACTTATCCTGTATAATATTCTTCAAAAAAGTGAACCTTAATTTAAAAAGATGGAAACAAGAAACTTGTTTTAAAAGGATGACTGCTAGACTGAATACTAAAAGTAATCTCATGCAGTCGGAGGAACGCGGAGAACCGCGTGGCCACCGAGATCTTTAAAACGAAGCGTTGCAGATACCTGAAATTTAGGTAAATGATAGATTGAATTTGTAAAAAAATTGAACAAATATTGAAAAAAACTCCTAGGTTGTCCTAGGTTTATATTTTAGGAGCTGTAAGACTATAACCCCATGGCGGCGCCATTGAAATGGCGCCGATATCTTGCTGAAAAGGCATCGCAAACGTCTGACGTTTTTTGGAAAACCCAGATTTGAATTTGTTAAAATTATTAAAATACTAGTTTTGTATTTCTGGAGTTGTAAGACTAAAACCCCATGGGAGTGCGATTGAAACGGTGAAAAACACGATATTATTGCCGATATGTTGCTGAAAAAGCATCGCACAGGTCTGAAGTTTTTATGTAAAACATAGATTTGAATTTTTCAAAATTAGTAAAAATATACCAAAAAAATCATAGCGTCGCAGGACTCCCGGCCTCCAGTGGGGGCTGGAGGCCGGGAGTCCTGCTCATTGCCATTATTACATAGTCAGCATTTATTATATTGTTCTCACTGCTGATTATATCGTAATTCAATCTCTATTGGTTCAGTTTTACTTATCACTGACGTGCGATTGGTTGACAGTACAGCAAGACCAGGTAAATAATGCAGACTCCAGTCAGCTGTGCAAGCAAAAATGTAAAAATAGAAAAGGACACGTAAAAGTGATTTTAGTATTCGTCTTCCCAGTGATTTAATCTTTAAATAAAATGCAGACTGCAGCAAGATAAAAATCCACTGCCCCCCTGTTCCATCAGGGTCAACGGTTTCTATAAAATGAAAGTAAACGCCATCTTCTGGTTTTTAGGAAAACTACTTCGGCGGTGAGTAAGCTTCTCAAAACCTAGGTGTTGCTACTCCGATTGCGTAGTTTGTACAGTTTAAGCTAAATGGCAGTGTAAATGGTTCGGAGATAAGAACATAGATGACACTGTACTTAATGTCGTTTTTGGGGATAGCTAAAGCTAATTATCGTTTCTACTTAATTAATCAAATACGTTTCTCTTGATTTACTTTTAAAATATATATTTTAAAACCTTTTTGTTGCATTTTAATGGAAGCATAGACCATTGCATCTCGTAAGAAATATTGATGACGTTAGACGCATAAAATAATTATTAAAAGCACGAATTGTCTTTGTAAACACGTTGTTATTGGTGTCAATTTTTTTAATTTGTACATTTCTTTTAATAACAGCTTAGCTGAGTAAAATGTGAAGAGTTTAAAATTGAAACTTGCTTTTCTAGGATTAAACAGTGTGCTAATTGTTTTATCAAGTCTAATGTAAATATTTACAACTTACATTGCAAATACGATTTGAGGTTAAGTATGTGAATGCAGCGAAGTATTAACTCGCCAAATAACAAACAAATCTTGAATCATTAACTATGTCGAACCTAGATTCTATCCAAAAATACGAGACTTTCATCAACGAAGTACTCAAAGAAGACTTACGCAAACTGGAATTAAGGCTCGACCAAGTCAACGCGGAGATAACCGACCTGGTACAACAAAAGCACACTTTAAAAGTTATTACGGACAAAGAAATTCACCCAAATGGCTTCAAAACTCAAGTAAACATCGGCTGTAACTTCTTCATGGAAGCTTCAGTTCCTGATACATCAAAATTGCTAATGAACGTGGGTTTAAATCATCATTTAGAGTTTACAATAGAAGAAGCTAATAGATACTTGGATGTTAGAATAAAGGCGTTTGAGAAGAAAGCAGAGGAACTACAAACGAAGGCAGCGGAGACCAAAGCACATATTAAATTAATGCTGTTTGGTCTCGGAGAGTTACAAGACAAAGTTGTGAATGGAAGTTGATTGTCGGGTTTGAAGTTGATTGTCGGGTTTGACAGACTTATGTCATTGTGAAATGTGCCAGAGTAGATTGTAAAACATATTGTTTAAGAATGACTTTTAGAATTAAAGGTACTCTGAAAACTGAAAATATTGCTCAGGCGTTGGAAGTCAAAGTTTATATTTTATGTACAGGATAAGTTTTTATCCAGTGCGAAAACTGTAACCATGAATTCAACATGGTATGCAAGACCCCCCAGCACATAAATTTTTTGTCTGTTATACAAAACAAAAAATCTGTTGGTCCATACATTTTGACCGCATAGGTAATTGCACTTTTCTATGAAACAGCTGGTTTTAGTTTTGTAAAACTGACGAAAAATGTCTGCGCTTTCTACTTTTTAATTTTTTCAAGGATAATATTCCCTAAAATGCATTGGGATTTGATTTAAACAAATTGTAAAGTTGTGCATTGTCTATAAAATACTTCCACGCCGGTTGCCAGTACAATGCATCTGACCTACAGGTGTAGGGAATATTGTTTGAAACTGAATATCATTACAGCAGCACAGTTCTAAATACTCGCTAACCTTTCTGAAATCTATTGTTTTTATCAGCTCTCATTATTTATATTTCTACATGTAACTTTGGAAAAACATTTTGTAAGTGCTTGCAAGTTACTGCAGTTAATAAAATATGTTGTAACATGATATTTTATTTTTTCTTTAAGAAAATAATATCTAAGTAAATGTAGAATAGCCATTCAATTATAGGTACTTATGGGCATGCCAACCCAAGGCAGTGGGGATAAAGATTTTTCTGTAGTTCATGTCTACTGGTTCGTTTATTGTTTACACCCAACATCCAGTTGCAGAAACAGATTTTAACTTTTAAAGTCATTATTAAATAATAATAATACTATTCTTCTTCCATTAACTTGTTGAAGAAAGCAACATTAGACTCTATTTTAATGGTTGGTTCTTCATTTTAAATAAAAAAGTGTCAAACGAGGCAATTTGTCACAGTTTTTGTTGCACAAAGCAAGCATCATTAGCGCCCTAAAGCTGTTTTGTGCAACAAAATTAAATTAATGAAATCATTAGCGTTAACGATCCATTATGTAATGTGGCATTAATGTTTGTCTGAGCAACTGGGTGATAAAGACTAGTATTTTCTTTGGAAACTGAACCGATGTCGCCTACGTATTTAATCTGCCAGTATATAACGTAGAACTCTTGCCAAAAATTTCATAGAGCTAAGATTAAGTATATATCTAAAACAACATTACACTTTGCTCCAATCTGTACCACAGGTGGGACAAAGTGGAATGTCCACAATTTTTTCGTCCATTGTCTCAATAATGGGGGGGCAGGGAATATTCAACATTGCCAACTGGCTGTCAGGTTTTCGGGCTAAATCGAGCTCTAAAAAGGGCTGGATTAGCACATTTATAAAAAATGGTCTAAATAAAAAAAAAAAAAAAAACAAAACATATAATTTATTTATTTTTAGTTTTCGTAGTTGTCTGCCATACACACCTTAATATAATTAATGAATAATCATGTAGTTTATGTTGTAACGTTGACTATTTTGTTGCTTTTTTTATTATTTTAGCATTTTTCATTCCAAGTTACATGTAAACCATACAAGTTGCCTTAATTTTTTGCAAGCTTTTTTTGAAACCCTTTATTTTGATACCCCATTCCATAGTTTTTGAGAAAAATGTAATCGAAAAGACACTGTGGCGTCAAAAACCGGGCATTTTTTTTTTCAATTTTGATATACCCAGTGTCACTCTCACAATTAAGACGAATCTAATGGCACCTCTTAAGCTGAAATCGATCAAGCCGTTTAGGCTACAGAGCGTGCCGAAGAAATATAAAATACATACATACACTCGAAAAATATAACCCTCCTTCTGGCGCAGTCAGGTAATTACTAAACAACGAAAAATAATAACAGATATTTTAGAATAATTGATTGTATGAATAACTAATGTATACATTTATAATAAAATACATAATTGTGGATTATAAAATATCGTTTCATCATAAAATTACGTATCTAAATAGCCGAAGGGTTTAACTTTGCGCTGACGACGTTGTATTTGTGGTATGGAATTTATTACCCGACTGCGCCAGAAGGAGGGTTATGTTGTTGGACTCAAAGTTCATCCTGTTTCGTAATTATTTATGTTTAATTACGTTCTTAATGCTGAAAACTTTGTTTTTTTCTCAGCACAGAACACAAACAAAGATGGTTCTCCGTTTATGGTTTTGACAGGCGCTAATATTTTGGGCTAGATTACGGGCTAGGGGCTAAATCATTTTATTCGGGGATGACCACGAAGAAAAAGTGCTAGATTTGGCCCCGAAGGGGCTAAATTGGCATCACTGGGAAAATTACACCACCTAAATCCTGAATTCACCTTTTCCTACTAGGGCTGGCACTTGGATAAATATTAAATCACGTACGCATAGACGTAAGAACATGCGGCGGGATTTTACCGCGCAATACATTTTACCGCGCAATACATTTTACCGCGCAATTCATTTGACCGCGCACTATATTTTACCGCGCAATACATTTTCAAACCTCGGCGTTGAACCGAGCATTGAGAATCCAATAGAGTGCATCTCAGCGCGTCGAAATAACGCACGGTTCGATTTTCACCTCTAGGCGCTAAGTAGTGCGATGATTTTATAATGATGATAACTTCTGTAAAACAATATTCGTTACCGTCGCGAATTATATTTTAATCAACAAAAAGAAAAAAAAAACAATGCCAACAATAGACTAATCTTTTTTTGCCTTGTTTGCTTTAATTTATTTAATCTGCATTCTACTACGGTTGGCATCTCATTACCTATACAGCACCCTAATTGCGTAACTCACGATTGATCATAATTGGTTTCGTCTTCACAGTTAAACAATATTCATTGCGTTATTTATGTTGTCGAACAGACACATTTTTCGAACATATGAAGCAATGGTTTAACAATCCGTTTCAAAACGATACAGATTATGATGAATCGTGAGTTACGCAATTAGGGTGCTGGGTATGGTTTTTCCCGAATCGAACTCGCGACACGCAGCGCAGCAGTCCACTGCGCCAACCGTGCCGTCTATTTGTCATTATACAATGCGACGCTTTAGTATTTGGTTTTTTGGCCTCACTATTGGTGTCCCGTGCAGTCTATCTGCCTTTTTTTTATAATTGAATGCCTGAAATGTCTGCTCAAGCCTCTTTTTGTGGAAATGGTAGGGGGGTGGGTGGAGGTGCACGTCTGTCTAACCCTTTGGGGAATAAACGCGAGATGTAATGTAAATGTGGCTAAGTAACTTTAGCCACATGGGTCGAAGGATCAGGTTAAGCTACGCTTGTCGCTGTTGGTCCGTAGATGGGTGATCATCTTTACACACCCAGACTGTCCCAGACCCCTCCGTGCCTCGTAAAGCACTTTTAGCTGTTGGTCCCAGCTATCATTTGGGAATTTTTGACAGTCGTAACGGGTCGTCAGAAGCCCGATAGTCTGCCAACTAGTCTTACCAAGGGCCCCCTGGTAAGACTAGTTGGCAGACTATCGGGCTATACGGCAGGGAGTTTCGTATCACCCAGTAACTGGGTTGTGGCGGTCATACAGGGTAAGTTTTTATCCAGTGCGCAAATTGTGTGTATTTTTTTTTTGTATATCCGGCGAAAAATGTCTGCGCTAGGGGGTCTAGAATGATATGCTGAATTCATGGTTACAATTTGCGCACTGGATAAAAACTTTTCCTGTATAGGCAGTCGCTCCATGTAAAATACTGGTATTCAGCTGCATCCGGTTAGACTGGAAGCCGACCCCTACATAGTTGGGAAAAGGTTAGGCCAGGGGTCGGCAACCTTTCGAGTCGGAAGAGTAAAAAAATTCAATTTTCAAAATTTTAAAGTGCCACAAAAACTTAAAATATCATACAGATTACGAAACAAGTCACAATTATTATTGGTTTCATAGTAAAATTGCGTGAAATCGGGGTTTAAACGCAAGATGACCGAAAAGGGGCGTGGCCTAATCTACGCCATTTGCAAACTTGCCATTTTTTTATTTGATGGCTCGCCAGAAGAAGAGAAAGTAAATAATATTTGCGTATGGAACTAAAGAGTCGTACTTCACATCCACAGAGCCCCATGTGGCTTGCGAGCCGCAGGTAGCCGACCCCTGTGCTAGGCAGATGATGATTCACTTTGGTACGTAAATATTTTCCACATTATATGGAAAAAATGTGCAGTAACAAAGAGCGAAAGTTACTTCAGCCTACAGCGTACTACGCCTACAGCCCGACATCCGATGACAACATACATTTTACGTACAGACTCCAGCAGGTCAAGCTATCCCAAACTGTCAAATTTTACCAATTGTACATGAACCTTATTCCTCTGGAATAAAGTTGAAAAACTATCAAAGAAATTTGACAAATTGGGGTAGCTTGATGTGCTGGCCTCTGTACTTACTGCATTAAATGTAAAAATAAACCGATTTAAGAAACTCCAACTAGTAACAATAAGTAGGTAGGTACCTATAAAAAAATTGTAGGTGGCAAATAATAGTTTCCATTACCTACCTAGTTCATTAGTACCCTTCAATTACTAAAGGCTCCAATCAGTTATTTATTATTGGTAATATTTTATCAAAATCTGCGAGAACCCTGAAAAAAAATGAAGTAGGTAGGTACATACATAAATGTCTTAGATTAGGTTAAAATAAGTCCACGTATACGTTACAACGGATTTAGTTTAATCCAAATACAACTCACTTTTCTACAGTAAAAAAAAACACGAACAATGGATAGTTCAACCTTTAAACTGCTAGAAGGCGCGAACTTAAATATATCACTGTTTTTAGTGTACAAGTGTATGTTTTGCCTTATGTATAAAATGTTGGCCAAGATGAATTGCGATGCCACGGTGAGTATACCAATATCTATAAAAAAAATCTCTAAGAGAAACTCTAGCACCTAGTTGATAAATTGCTCGAACAGCTCGTTTTTGAAGAATAAAAATATCCCGAAACCCCCTGCATACCTACTAAATTTCATGAAAATCGTTGAGGCCGTTTCCGAGTTCCAGATTATATATTTAAATAAATATACAAGAATTGCTTGAAAACCAGCGCTGGGGCTCTGTCTTGCATAGGGTCGCAGCATAATGCTGAGCGATAGCCGTTTTGCGTGGATGTTACGCATGTTTCCCTCAACCTTTTCTTATTTTTGTATTCCTGTTCTTTTTGCGTCATGTTTACCGCAAATAAACGTTTTTTCTTTCTTTTTATTTCTTTCTTTCTTTCTAAAGGTATTAAATAAATAAAAAACGATCCTTGAGACATTATTTTTGTTCGGTACAGTAAGTTAGGTACTAGTTTTAGGATCAAATAACTACATATTGTCAAATAAAACTTCAGAACGCACGCATGATTTCATCCTGAGGACACGGTGGAGCATACGGAGGTCTGCCCGGCTTTGGCGGAGCACCCCCGTGTCCTCGTGGAGGCGATCGGCGACGGCGATCTCTCGCGTCCGGTCCTTGTAAAGGCCATGGCACGGAGCAAGAGTGCATGGGTACCCGTCACCTCCTTCTGCGAAACAGTAATGTTCGCAGAAGGAGAATGCGAGCATTACTGCTGAGAATGCGCGCGAAGACGGAGCACGTGAGGGAGAGGCAGTATATGCGCCCTCAAGGCCCTAGCCTCCGCAGGAGACGCCCTGGGCGTCGGGAATCTCAAGTTGATTACCCGGCCACCGTAGGAACGGATTGCGAGTAATGGGTAGCTCGCTGTCCAGTAAGTATCAAGGCCGGGCGTGTCCACGGCGCGTTGTGTTCCACGGGCGCCTCAAAGAGATGTTAGAACCAACAGGTGGGTTCCGCAAGGATCGATGCCTGCCAGGGGTGCGGGATGTTCGAAAGAGATACCGCCGCCTCTGGCATACAGGCTACTGAGGGAACACGGATGGGTTTTAGTCAGTAAAAGTTTGACATGCCGTCCTGCTCCAACCAAAACTAGTTGAGGAATACCCACGCTAAAAAAAAACGCATGATTTCATAATGTGCGATCAGGTGCCTCCGTCAATTTTTCTTGGAGCATAAATCAAAATCAAAAGTCATTTATTCAAACTAGGCTGAGAGTCAGCACTTTTCGAACGTCAAAATACATAAGACAGTCCCCCAAAAACGCCCACCCTTCGACACTTCCTAGTGCTTTAGCTGGGAAGAAGAAGTGGCGCAACAAACTCCCCAGCAGCACAGCTGTCTGATAAGTTGGAAGAACTTGATTCTATACAATAATTATTAAGTAATTAAATTCCATCAAAAAACGATCATTTCATTAATAAAAATAAAAAAAATGGTTTATACAGTCAAATAAATTAATATCGTTATGGTACCTATATATATACCTTGCCGTTTCAATATTGGTTTGTACTGACGCCAGCATATCAAGCTACCCTTACTGTCAAAATTTCCCAGTTGAACATGAGCCATATGCCTATGTTATAAAGTTGAAATACTATGAAAGAAATTTGATAGATTGGGGTAGTTTGATATGCTGGCGTCTGCACAAGACATGATAATGATGTGGTTTCAACATGAGGTCCCGGAAGGCCCTACAAAACCCAGTCACATTAAAGCCCTCCCTTTTTGAAGGTGGCAAAAAAGTGAAGAGTTTTAATTACAAGCCAGAGACCCCTAAGAACTACTTATTAAGTCTAATTAAAATCAAGTGCGTACTCCAGACTTATTAAAGGTCTTAAATGCCTGTAATCAGCTTCGGTAACCAGCGTCAAAAGTCGCTGCCCTAAGCGGTTAGCGACAAATTAGGGTTAATTTGAATATTAGATAGTCTCAAGATGCAGGGGTTGGTTATTACCCATTTGGTTGGAAACCACTTGAATAAAATTAGTACTGGATGTTTTAGGGAATTAATTTTGGTTTAATAAAATACCTTGTGCACCCGAATCGGGTTCAAATCTATTATGTCCTAGACAGGTTAAGAACTTAAGATACTTATTATAGGTACTATACACACTAAAACTACTGAACACCACCCTAATTGTATACGTACCTACCTAACACACTTTCAATCACAATCTTTTGAAGGTTCTATTGACGTATTTAAGTAGAAAGGACTCAATCCACAGTTTGGGCAAAATTTTGATAAGTATGCCATCATAGGTACTCCTGAGGGTCGAATCTATCATGTAGTGAAAACCGTATTTTAAAAAAGGACATACACAGAAACTAGTTTTTGTCGCTACCCCGACTCAACCCACAGTCAAAAGAGCTTAAAAAATGTCAAACTTCAAACGTCGAGTTTTTGTTAATTGAGTCCTTTCTGCTTAACTATGCCTAGTTAATAATCCATTGCTAAATTTCTCTACTCATCAACGGAAATGACGCAATTAATGTTGTTGAACTGTTACGTGGTAACCGCGGGGTTACGCAAAAACCCCGCGGTTTTATCTTGCACCAATAGGTACCTACTGGTTCTTTAGTAGATCCTACATTTTTCAAACTCTGCTAAATAAAGTTTGCTCTATCATTGTTTTCCCAGAATGAGCCTGTCCAATCTGTTTTCAGATGACGAAGTGCAAAGCGAAGTGACATCTAGCGGCGATGTTTAGTACTTATGTAGCAATGGCATCACTGTCGCTCACGATTCTGGTACTACAATAGCGAACAGTAATTAGTATGGAGTTCAAAGTGATCAGTTTTCGCCTTGCAAAACAGAGATGGCGTTGTCGCGAGATAAACCCCTCGCAGGATGCGTCACGTCGGTGTCGTACGACTTCTGTAAATTCTATACCTTCGTCCCAATATGAGAGAAGCGTAAGCGCCATGGCATGGTTGCCCGCGAAATTCAGGTTTTCTTACGTTTTTATGCAATTTGCAGGTCAGGCTGTACGTTGAAAAAATATATTGATTCGCGACCATAACAAATTTGGCTTTACAGAATTATTATTATTTAAATCGTCAATTTAGGCCTCTCTAAGTACCTATCTACATTTATGGTGAATCTAGTCGACATTTTTTCCATACAAACTTCGGGAGTGTATTGCTGCACTGTTCGACAATGTAATCAAAAATTTAACATGGTATGATTTTGTCTCAATATTAAATACAGTCTGTGCGGAAACAGAATACTAAATTAAAAAGTCATAAAAAAGTTAAGAGCCAACAAAGATTCTTTTTTCTTGCCAGTTTAACCTAACTTTGAGAAGTGTAAAATCTCCAAAACCATGTCGGTACCGATAATTCGACAAAGCTCAAATATTGAAAAGTCATTGATTTATGCAGTGGTTTTTTCATCAATCTCGATGTTCCGAACTTTTATGAATTTTAACGCGCTTGTTTTACTATAAATGATCCTGAATCTCACTCAATTATGTGTGTAGACTAGCGTCTAACTGCTCACCACTGATACTACCTCTGTCGGACATGATGCCTGGTGAGACAGCGTACTTTTTAGACAGGCCAACCAGTGAGTTCGAGCCCGCGACTGGATTCCCGCTAATCCCAATACTGGATTCCCGCTAATCCCAATGAATGATTTTTTCATGAAATAGTCACTTTAGTAGAAAATGATGATACTGATCCTTAGCGGGATTCGTTTTTCTGTTTGTAGCCTAATGCAGTGAAGAAGAGTCTGAGGTTTTTTTTTGTAATGCTTAGCCATTACCTACATTAAAATATACGTGTGTGTACTAACTTATGTGCACGTAAGAAGTTATACTTCGTAGGCGTAACAGAACCAAAATAGCTAAAGATTTCATTGCGTATCTCACAACTCTCTATTTGTAAAATTAATGATAAATAATTAATGACAGTTATCAGCTAACTTCAGCTGTCGGTGTGCAAGTGCATCGACAAAAATTGGAAAAAAATAATCCTCGCATGATTTTGTCCAAATGTGCCAAAAGAATTATAATAGAAATATTACGAACTACACCATATTTGCGTACACACACACACTATCAAACGCAATCTGAATCATTCTTGCTAATCCATTGCTTTTGAAAAATTTGTCTGCTCAGCAACGTAAACTACGCAATGAATGTTGTTGAACGTTCAATTTGAAAGGGTATCAGGACACTTGCGCGAAAGACATTTGCGCTAAAGACACTTGCGCGAACCCACATGCGCGAAAAGACATATCCGCGCATGGACTTTTGCGCGAACAGACTTTTGCGCGAAGGGACACTTGCGCGACAAGACATTTCCGCGAACGGACGTTTGCGCGACTGGACTTTTGCGCGACTGTACCTTTGCGCGAACGGACATATGCGCGAAAGACACTTGCGCGAACGACAGTTGCGCGAAGGATACATGCGCGAAGCCGCTTGCGCGAAAGACACTTGCGCGAATCCACTTGCGCGAACCGACAGTTGCGCGAAAGAGTTGCGGAAATGAAATTTCTTCATAACATCACGCCTGTATTCTATCAAAGGGTTGGGCAGGGGTGTGGCAGACTGGAAATAAACAGTTCAATTAGGTTTCGTAGCCTTTTACGGCACATTTTTTTTAAATTCCTTCTTCATACCTGTAGGTACCTATATTTTCAAATTTTCCATCATGGGTGTCGTTTTCAGGGTATTTGGGGCATCTAAAGCCGATGGTGGGGTCAAAATGAAAATCCAAGATGGCGGCCGAGAATTTTTTTTGAATTTTCCATCATGGTTGTCGTTTTCAGAGTATTTGGGGCATCTAAAGCCAATGGTGGGGTCAAAATGAAAATATAAGATGGAGGCCGAGAAAATTTTCGAATTTTCCATCATGGGTGTCGTTTTCAGGGTATTTAAGGCATCTAAAGCCAATGGTGGGGTTAAAATGAAAATATAAGATGGAGGCCGAGAAAATTTTCGAATTTTCCATCATGGGTGTCGTTTTCAGGGTATTTGAGGCATCTAAAGCCGATGGTGGGGTTAAAATGAAAATCCAAGATGGCGGCCGAGAAAATTTTCGAATTTTCATCATGGGTGTCGTTTTCAGGGTATTTGAGGCATTTAGAGCCGATGGTGAGGTCAAAATGAAAATGTAAGATGGAGGCCGAGAATTTTTTCGAATTTTCCATCATGGGTGTCGTTTTCAGGGTATTTGAGGCATTTAGAGCCGATGGTGAGGTCAAAATGAAAATGTAAGATGGAGGCCGAGATTTTTTTTGCATTTTCCATCATGGGTGTCGTTTTCAGGGTATTTGAGGCATTTAGAGCCGATGGTGAGGTCAAAATGAAAATGTAAGATGGAGGCCGAGAATTTTTTTGAATTTTCCATCATGGGTGTCGTTTTCAGCGTATTTGAAGCATCTAAAGCCGATGGTGGGGTCAAAATGAAAATCCAAGATGGCAGCCGAGAAAATTTTCGAATTTTCCATCATGGGTGTCGTTTTCACTTTTCATTTTAACCCCACCATCGGCTTTAGATGCCTCAAATACCCTGAAAACGTCACCCATGATGGAAAATTCGAAAAGTTTCTCGGCCGCCATCTTGAATTTTCATTTTTACCCCACCATTGGCTTTAGATGCCCCAAATACCCTGAAAACGATACCCATGAGGAAAATTCGAAAAATTTTTCGGCCGCCATCTTGGATTTTCATTTTGACCCCACCATCGGCTCTAGATGCCGCAAATACCCTGAAAACAACACCCATGACGGAAAATTCGAAAATTTTCTCGGCCGCCATCTTGGATTTTCATTTTAACCCCACCATTGGCTTTAGATGCCCCAAATACCCTGAAAACGACACCCATGATGGAAAATTCGAAAAATTTATCGGCCGCCATCTTGGATTTTCATTTTGACCCCACCATCAGCTTTAGATGCCTCAAATACCCTGAAAACGACACCCATGACGGAAAATTCGAAAATTTTCTCGCCCGTCATCTTGGATTTTCATTTTAACCCCACCATTGGCTTTAGATGCCCCAAATACCCTGAAAACGACACCCATGATGGAAAATTCGAAAATGTTCTCGGCCGCCATCTTGGATTTTCATTTTGACCCCACCATCAGCTTTAGATGCCTCAAATACCCTGAAAACGACACCCATGATGGAGAATTCGAAAATTTTCTCGCCCGCCATCTTGGATTTTCATTTTCACCCCACCATCGGCTCTAGATGCCCCAAATACCCTGAAAACGACACCCATGATGGAAAATTCGAAAAATTTCTCGGCCGCCATCTTGGATTTTCATTTTCACCCCACTATTGGCTTTAGATGCCCCAAATACCCTGAAAACGACACCCATGATGGAAAATTCGAAAACTTATCGGCCGCCATCTTGGATTTTCATTTTGACCCCACCATCAGCTTTAGATGCCCCTAATACCCTGAAAACGACACCCATGACGGAAAATTCGAAAATTTTCTCGCCCGCCATCTTGGATTTTCATTTTAACCCCACCATTGGCTTTAGATGCCCCAAATACCCTGAAAACGAGACCCATGATGGAAAATTCGAAAAATTTATCGGCCGCCATCTTGGATTTTCATTTTGACCCCACCATCAGCTTTAGATGCCCCAAATACCCTGAAAACGACACCCATGACGGAAAATTCGAAAATTTTCTCGCCCGCCATCTTGGATTTTCATTTTAACCCCACCATTGGCTTTAGATGCCCCAAATACCCTGAAAACGACACCCATGATGGAAAATTCGAAAATTTTCTCGGCCGCCATCTTGGATTTTCATTTTGACCCCACCATCAGCTTTAGATGCCTCAAATACCCTGAAAACGACACCCATGATGCAGAATTCGAAAATTTTCGCGGCCGCCATCTTGGATTTTCATTTTGACCCCACCATCGGCTCTAGATGCCCCAAATACCCTGAAAACGACACCCATGATGGAAAATTCGAAAATTTTCTCGGCTGCCATCTTGGATTTTCATTTTAACCCCACTATTGGCTTTAGATGCCCCAAATACCCTGAAAACGACACCCATGATGGAAAATTCGAAAATTTTCTCGGCCGCCATCTTGGATTTTCATTTTAACCCCACCATCGGCTTTAGATGCCTCAAATACCCTGAAAACGTCACCCATGATGGAAAATTCAAAAAAATTCTCGGCCGCCATCTTGGATTTTCATTTTGACCCCACCATCGGCTTTAGATGCCCTAAATACCCTGAAAACGATACCCATGATGGAAAATTTGAAAATATAATTACCTTAGGTAGGTACCTACAGGTATGAAGAAGGAATTTAAAAAAAATATGCCATAAAAGGCTACGATGAATACTATTTAAGTCTAATTGGACTGTTTATTTCCAGTCTGCCACACCCCTGCCCAACCCTTTGATAGAATACAGGCGTGATGTTTTGAAGAAATTTCATTTCCGCAACTCTTTCGCGCAACTGTCGGTTCGCGCAAGTGGATTCGCGCAAGTGTCTTTCGCGCAAGCGGCTTCGCGCATGTATCCTTCGCGCAACTGTCGTTCGCGCAAGTGTCTTTCGCGCATATGTCCGTTCGCGCAAAGGTACAGTCGCGCAAAAGTCCAGTCGCGCAAACGTCCGTTCGCGGAAATGTCGCGCAAGTGTCCCTTCGCGCAAAAGTCCGTTCGCGCAAAAGTCCATGCGCGGAAATGTCTTTTCGCGCATGTGGGTTCGCGCAAGTGTCTTTCGCGCAAATGTCTTTCGCGCAAGTGTCCCAGATCCATCATTGAAGCATGTATGGTCGCGAGATAATTATAAAACCCTGTTAATTATTGGTCACGCCAAGAATAAATCAGTGCTGAAAGGTTCAGAACTAACCTTCGATATACGAGCGGACGTGTAAATTTAGTGAATCGGCAGTGACAAAAGTCGAGGCGGGAAAGGGAGGAAGAGAAGGGATATGCAGCACTCACCAGGGGCAGGCCAGCTGAATCCAATCTCCTTCGAACTTCGCACAGCAGTATTTCACTTCACGGGTCGCGCGACCATATTATAAAATATAGTTTAGTTCTTATTACACTGTAAGTAATCAAACACAAGGGTGCGTTTGGCGGAGCGGGAATGTACTAAATATTGCGGAGAAAGTCTCGATATGATCCTAGTCTCCTCGCGGATGATCAGACGAAAAGACACGTCATGCGGTGCGGGTGATTCGATAGATCCGTTACACACGGGTGTTCATGTGCAATTTCTTTGTCGAACTGTCAGCTCATCAGCTGTCAGTCCTCGTTCTCTCGTTCTCACGTTCACGTTCTTGAATGATGATAAAAGCGCTGCATGTGCAGGTGGGGAAAAGGAGCGGGAAATACAAACTGCCTCATATTAAAAGAATGAATCTATCTAATCAGTGTTGGCGTTACCATTTCCACCCGCCCTTAATGGGTCACCATTAAAGAAGCGATAATAAGACGAAGAGGAAAATATTACTATGACTCTAGGAGCGCCTAATGCGCGCGATGAGATAAATAGTTCCGTAGAGTCACGGCGAAGCGGGATAAGTTAATAACTTGCGTTACATACTAAAGCGATGCGGTATTACTAGCTAACTTAAACTAATGCGAAGTGCGGTTTTACTAATTATTGTCTTGGAAGAGGACACAGACGAACGACCGGGCGCAGGTAAGTTCCCTTGGCGGTTCTAACTGTACAGACGCGCACGACGCCGTCTTTAGACGGGTGGACGTTCTCCACAATAGCTAACGGCCAGGATAGGGGCGGTGAATTATCATTCATCACAACAACCACGGTTCCTGCTGTGATAGGAAAGGACGGCGTGTTCCACTTCTGCCTAACCTGCAGACCGTGTAGATATTCCATCTTCCAACGACTCCAAAACGACTGGACCAACTTGTCCAGTAGCGAGTGGCGGTGAAGTAAACTGACAGGGTCAGAGTTGACTTCAAGCGCGGGCAAAGAAAATAGAGGCGCGGTATGCAAAAAATGGCTTGGCGTAAGGGCCGTGGGCGTAAGAAAGACACACAACACACCGGGCTGCTTAAGGAACTCAACAGTGAGTTCCCCATTACGAAGGCAATAAATGACCGGGTACCCAAACAATTTATCTTCGATAAAAAATACAGAATCCAACTGCATGAGGATCGACGATGCGAAGGCTTGCGCCCCGCAGAGCTGCGTATCTTCACGGACGGATCAAAAACAGGTAGTGGCACAGGGGCTGGAGTCTTCTCGGAGGACCTCAACATCCACATAGCCACACCACTGGGAGTCCATAACACAGTGTTCCAGGCCGAATGCATGGGCATCTCCCTTGCCGCGTCTGCTATCATGGCCAGGGAAGTTAAGGATCACTCGATTCGCATACTCTCAGACAGCATGGCTGTTCTACAAGCGCTGAACAGTCACACGGTTGACTCTGGGCTGATATACGAGTGCCACCAGCGCCTCAACGAGGTAGGTAGCCTCAACAATATTACCATTCAGTGGATCAAAGGACACAGCGGTTCGCTAGGCAACGATGCAGCCGATGAACTTGCCAGGAGGGGGTCGAGCATGACACCAGTGGGACCAGAACCCATTGCGCCACTTCCCTTCGGGTATCTACGCACTCTGGTAAGGAAACGAACCAGGGATCATCATCACAAAATATGGATGGACCTAAGTGAGTGCAGGCAGGCTAAGGAAGCGATTCCTGCGTTCGATGTCCGCCTCGCGAAACAGGTTCTCCGTTTAACAAAACCACAGCTGCGTACAGTTACAGCAGCCGTAACTGGCCATGGGTCATTTAATAAACATCTCTTTGTCATAGGAGTAACAGACAGTCCGCTGTGCAGGGCCTGCATGGAGGACGACGAGACAGCGGCTCATGTGCTGTTAAACTGCCCGGCGGTTGCTAATTACAGGGCAAAATACTTCGGTAACCCAGGTACCCTACGTGAGATTGTCAGCAACACCAAGGCGTTGCTGGCCTTTCTCGAGGAGCTGGGGTGGATCGAATGACCGATTCTCCCACCCGTACGCAAAATACGCGCTTTGACGTGGAGTTGCGGACAACAGCCCGTTTTACCTATTACCTATTACCTAAGGGCCGTGGGCTCCGCGGGATCGGAACTCAGTACCGTCAGCGGGCGTGAGTTTAGGAGACACTCAATTTGAGCGAGAACAGTACAGAGTTCTTCGTATGACAGAAGCTGCTGTCCGACGACTCGCAACAAATGCATTTTTACAACCTTCACGACACTTTCCCAAGCGCCTCCGAAGTGTGGAGAATTGGGACAGATAAATTTCCAAGATATCCGATTCTCAGCGTACTCCTCCTCCAACTTTGGGCGATACACAGTACTGAGAAACTTGTACAAATCGCGGAGGTAAGAGTTAGCCCCCTTAAAACATGTACCATTATCAGAATACATGATCTGAATCGGTCCTCGACGGGCAAGAAACCTCTTCAGCGCGGCAAGAAAACTGGGAGTGCTGAGGTCCGTGGCGACTTCGACATGCACGGCACGGGTCGTAAGACATGTGAAAATGCACAGGTAGGCCTTCGCACTGTGGACACCACGACGGCGCACAGGAACGTACGGTAGGGGACCAGCGTAGTCACAGCCTACGTGCGTGAAAGCTTTAGTGACCTGACGCGTGCGATAGTCAGGTAAGTCGGCCATCAGCGGATAAGTTGGACGCGGTTTTAAACGAAAACACGTATTACACATGTGGACGCGCTGTCTCACAATGCGGCGTGCGGACAGGATCCAGAACTTCTGTCGAAGAAGCGACATCAATAATTCTGGTCCGGCGTGTAAATACTTTACATGATAGAAATCAATGATCAAGTTTACGACGGGATCATTGCGCGGTAAGATAACTGGATGCTTTTGAGCGTAGTCCAGCGCGGAGTTCACGAGTCGACCTCCTACGAGGATCAGACCGTTTTCAATGAAAGGCCTCAAGCGGTTGAGAACCTGCGAACAAGATTGATTATTCTTAATATTAGAATAATCCTCTGCAAAGTGTTGACTTTGCAGGGCGCGAAGTATTTTATTTTCAGCGAAATTTAATTCATCAGCGGACACTGCAATACTGTCACGGCGGGGTAACAATTTTGCGAATTTACAAATGTACACAGTTATACGAAGAGCTTTACTCCATGTGGAGATGCGGTTAGCGAGATCATATAAAGCACAGTGCTTTACAGGCGAGTACACAGCGTGTGTTAGAATTTTTCTTTCAATAGTAGGCGGAGTAAACTGGTCGTCAAGAGGCTTGAGAGGCCACTCAGACGGTTCCAATGTAGCCCACTGGGGCCCGTGGAGCCACAGAGGGTGCGTGGTCAATTTATGAGGCGTAATGCCACGTGAGAGAACGTCTGCGGGATTTTCAGTTCCCGCGACGTGGTAAAAGTTGTCAGCACAGATGTTTTCCGTAATCTGAACAACGCGGTTTGCTACAAAGGTTTGCCACCGACTTGGCGAACTTTTTATCCAATATAGCACGACCTTAGAGTCAGTGAAAGCGAATACCTTGATTGGAAGATGATGCGAGTAATTTTCATAAACTATGCGTAGCAGTTTGGACATGAGAAGCGCGCCGCAGAGCTCTAAGCGTGCTATAGACAGAGGCTTGGTAGGAGCGACCTTGGACTTTGCGCAGACAAGCTGGACAGTGTTACCGGAGGCGGTGGTCACATGAGCGTATACAACGGCACCGTAGGCATGTTCACTTGCGTCCGAAAAGGATAGAAGAGTGAGAGTGCAGTTGTTAGAAACGCCTACATGACGCGGAATGCGTATATTGTTAAGAGCCGGTAACTCGTCGCAGAACTGCTTCCACATTTTGACAATGTGTAGCGGTGGGGTGTCATCCCAATCAAAATTAAGCTGCCAAAGCTGTTGGATCAGCAGCTTAGCATACACGACTGCGGGGGCCACGAAGCCCATTAAATCCCACAGTCGGGCGACTGTAGAAAGGATGGAGCACCAATGCAGGCCTAGTATTTTATGCTGCATGTTCTTGTCAAACTCAACCTCCGTAGGGAGTTTGTGCGAAGCGGGAAGATTACCTAGTACAGCACGACTGTTACTGTTCCATTTTACGAGATCCCATTGAGCTCCTTTGAATAGGTCTATCAATTGTCGTGACGCAGACATCGCTTCTTGTTCCATGGGAATCGAGCAGGCGAGATCGTCCATGAACAGCGATGTAGACGCGAATTTGCTGGCGAGAGGATAGCGCGCGCCATCATCTTCGACTAACTGTCTCACAGTGCGCAATGCATGGTAGGGACTTGACTTTAAACCGAAGCAGACGCGGTTAAACCTATACAATTGTAATGGGTCTTGTGGAGTAAAGCGATAAAGAAAACATTGATAACGACGGTCAGCTTCGCGCATGATTATCTGTAAGAACTGCTGGCGACAGTCTGCGGTCAATGCGATCGCGTGTAAGCGGAAATTTAATAATATTGCAAACAAATCGCCTTGCAAATTCGGACCTGAGTGCAGAATATCATTCAATGACTGCCGGCCACCAGCAGTAGACGCGCTGGCGTCTAGAACTACGCGCAGCTTAGTCGTTGTCTTATCTTCGCGCACGACCCCGTGATGCGGTATTACGTATATGGGTGTTGGGTCGCGGGGATCGTATGACGCAGGAGAAACGTAATCTTTCGCAAGATAATCCTTTATTACGTCATCATATGCAGACCTAAGTTTAGGCGAAGCTTCTAGCTTTCTTTCGAGGCATATGAAACGCTTGCGGGCATTATCAAAAGAATTCCCGAGGGAATATACATCCTCGTTGAATGGCAGTGCTACAGTATACCTACCACTAACGGGATCGCGGGTTGTTGTAGACTTATAAAATAATTCACATTCAACATCAGAGGGGTGTTGAATGGGCGGTGCCGAGGGAAGCTCCTCGAGCTCCCAAAAACGCCTGACTAATGAGTCAATAGCGACAGGCTCCTGAGCGAGGCAACATGCCAGGGCCTGGGCGGTTTGATGCATAGGTAACGTAGGCGCGGAGCCCATAATTACGTAGCCGAAAACAGTACGCAAAGCGCGCGGCACCGACGTGTCACGATTGTGGACGACGTCGGGGAGAAGTAAATGCGGGAAAAGAGAAGCACCTATTAAAGCGTCTATCTTACTAGGCACACCATATGATTCGTCGGCTAGCGGTAAATTATCTAGATGTGATAAATAACTGGTATTTATCAAAGATGTAGGCAGTAAGTCCGTTATCTGATCAACAACAAGTAGCGAAATATCAAATTTAATTTTGCTGTCGAATCGCGAATATAGTTTAATATTTATCGGACTAGAGTTAACTACCTTCTCAGCCCCACCGAACCCTTTTACAACAGTACGGTTCATGTTCTGAGGTTGAATACCTAAACGCTCACAACACTCATTAGTGATAAAATCGCTTTGTGAGGCGGAATCTAGAAGCGCGCGAATAATATGTGGATTCCCTTTAGAATCGTAGGCAACGACTTGAGCGGTTGATAACAGAACAGTCGTAGACTGCTTGTTACGTGTGAGTGTATTACTCGAATACTGATACAATCGGGAATCAACAGATGCACACAGCGTAACATCTGCTTGTGCCGTAGATGCGGCTAGGTTTGGAGAAGTATGTGCAGGCGCACAGGCGGGGGGCGCCGCAGTGGTGAGCTCGACCTGCTGATTAGCGGGAGCGGCTTGTGCAGAGTACCCAGGGCGCGCAGTGCATGACTCGTTGAAGTGTAACAATGTGTGGTGATTTAATTTGCAAACGCGACATTTTGACTTAGACGAGCAATTAGCGACTCGATGTTTTAAACTAAGACAGTTAATACACGCATTGTTATCCTTCACACACTTATAACGCTGTTGCGGAGTCATTCCATTAAAGTCGGCGCACTTGAATAAATGTTGATGCACAACATTAGCGCATAGGCACTTGCACGCGGATTCAACCGTTGTGCTTAAATATGTTTGACACTTCGGCGGCGAAGCGGTATTTAAACGCCGATTAGAGTTAACCGGACGCTTATTAGTTGAAGAAGTTGGCTCAGTACGTTCTAACACTTTGGCTCGATTTGAAATAAATTCCACTAAGTTATCAAAGGTAGGTATTTTTGTTGAGTATTTTATTTCAAACGCGCGGACGGTCTCAGGGTCTATTTTCTGTAGGGCGATATGAATCAGAATTAAATCGGTAAGGTTATCCATTTTAAGGTTCTTTAAAGCGGCGACTGCGCTGCTAAATTTCTCAGTAAATAAATCAAAGTTGGTTGCTGAAGCGCATTGGAAAGTTTTGAACTCAAACATCTGATTTAAGTATGTAGAAACCAACATACGCTTGTCGTCGTACTTATCAATGAGCGTTTGTAACAACAGACTATAATTTTCCGGACATGGAGATATCCCGGCGCACACGGACTGGGCTTTACCGGTTAGCTTCACCAATAGGTAAAACAATCTATCGGCGTCAGTGAGAGATGGATTATCGTGTACAGTCGATTTAAAACTGGCATAAAACAGTGGCCATGAGCGAATGTCGCCAGAAAACTGAACTAATTCAATCGGCGGGAGTCTAGGTTTAGACTTGTGCGGAACACTATCGCTATGTGGCGAGCACTGCGACTGCACTCGCTTTATCCTACCATACAGAGACTCAAAAGCCATGAGACTCCCATAGTCAGGCTTAGCGGATGGGTTTTTTTTTTTTTTTTTTTTTTGGGTGGGAAATCATCACATAATTTCTCCCGCTCTGGGTGGAGCAGGAGGGCGTGTCAGACTTTTACTGACTAAAACCCACCCGTGTTCCTTCAGTAGCCCTTAAGCCAGGGGCTGTGGTGTCTCTTTCGAACAAACCCGCACCCCTGGCAGGCATCGACCCTTGCGGGTCCCATCACTTTTTGTGCTGACATCTCTTTGAGGCGCGCGTGGAACACAACGCGCCGTCGACTTGGGCTTGGTCCTTACCGGACAGCGAGCTACCCATTACTCGCCGTCCGCAAGCCCACGCCTACGGTGGCCGGAAATCGGCCTGGGATTCCCGACGCCCAGGGCGTCTCCGTATCCTGCGGCGGCTGGGGTCGCGAGGGCGCATATGCTGCCTCTCCCTCACGTGCGCCGCCTCCCTCTTCGCGAGCATCACTGCTTCGCTGAAGGAGGTGACGGCTCCCCATGCCCTCTCGCTCCGTACCATGGCCTGGACCAGGGCCGGACGCGAGAGATCGCCGCCGCCGATCGCCTCCACGAGGACACGGCGGTGCTCCGCCCAAGCAGGGCAGACCGCCACCGTGTGCTCCACCGTGTCCTCAGGGCGATCTTCGCAGTGGAAACACCCGGGCGTTTCCTCCCGCCCTATCCGAAACAGGAACCTCCCGAAACAACCGTGTCCGGTGAGGACCTGCGTCAGGCGGAAGGTGAGGACGCCATGCCGCCTCTCAAACCACTCCTCAAAGAGGGGACTTACCGCCGCAATCGTTAGATGTCAATAAACGATTATTATATTCGTCCAGAACCAGTTCGAATTTATCGCGCAATGAATCTATTTGTGACTATTCGTCAAGAAAACTTTCCCTTAGATCGGTGTTCGAAGAAAGATCGTAAATCCTTTGAACAATTTCAAAGATAGCTTCGCGTTTAGCTTGCAACGCAAGTAACTGTGTATCTACTGCATCGTCATAATCAGAACCCGAATCACAAGTTTTCTTAGCTTGTTTAGGCATAACGAAGTTTAAAGATTCAACCTATTGTAAACAAGCAGCTAATCTGGAGTATAATGAACCACAGTAATACGATGAAATTAAGTAGTTTAATAAGCGGAGAATGGCGACCTACCACTTCCGACTTTGTTCGGTTAATAATGAACTAGAATGCATGAACAACTTGAAATGACCGAGTAAATATGAATGTCAAATCAAATATGGCGAACTTTTTCAACTCTTAATTTCTCACTACACGGCAAGACAACAATTTAATTTGAGGGTAGTTTAATATAAAATTGTCGAAATTAAAACTCGATTTTATCCAACGTTAGCGTTATTTAGGTACTGAAATAAAGATTAGATGGCGAGTTAATGTATGTTTATCTAAATTAGTAATCATTTATGAGAAATATCAACGCAATGTTGATCTACGCGGTGTACTACAATGGGGTAGATTTATAATTGTTTCTCCTATTAGGGCCTATGAAATCCTAATAAGGGCGGCTGGAGGATTCCGGTTCGAAGGACCTAATTATGGTCACGCCAAGAATAATCAGTGCTGAAAGGTTCAGAACTAACCTTCGATATACGAGCGGACGTGTAAATTTAGTGAATCGGCAGTGACAAAAGTCGAGGCGGGAAAGGGAGGAAGAGAAGGGATGTGCAGCACTCACCAGGGGCAGGCCAGCTGAATCCAATCTCCTTCGAACTTCGCACAGCAGTATTTCACTTCACGGGTCGCGCGACCAAATTATAAAATATAGTTTAGTTCTTATTACACTGTAAGTAATCAAACACAAGGGTGCGTTTGGCGGAGCGGGAATGTACTAAATATTGCGGAGAAAGTCTCGATATGATCCTAGTCTCCTCGCGGATGATCAGACGAAAAGACACGTCATGCGGTGCGGGTGATTCGATAGATCCGTTACACACGGGTGTTCATGTGCAATTTCTTTGTCGAACTGTCAGCTCATCAGCTGTCAGTCCTCGTTCTCTCGTTCTCACGTTCACGTTCTTGAATGATGATAAAAGCGCTGCATGTGCAGGTGGGGAAAAGGAGCGGGAAATACAAACTGCCTCATATTAAAAGAATGAATCTATCTAATCAGTGTTGGCGTTACCAATTATCATGAGTCATATACTAATTTGTTGCTCGTCTGATCGTTTGAAAAAAAATATACTCGACCAACACCTCAGAAGGCTCTCATTGCGCGGCTGGATCAAGGGCTTGATTCAGAAAGCAGTACTCCTAGACACGGCACGCATAGTCAGGAGGTTCCTTTCTCTAGAGCCCTGACCACCGGCATCCTGGACCCTGCTCCTGATGCCGATGGGCCACAATTTTTTATATTTTTAAATGTCTTTTTTATGATTTTTGTGAAAAAAAATTAAAAATATACTTAATAGAGAATAGAATAAAATAGAGAATAGAATATTTTTATTTTAGACAAAGTCCATAGGATTAGTAACAATTTTGCTTATCCTCTAGTGTTAGTACAAATACAGATTAATATTAAATAATTAAAAATCAGCGTGGAGCTGCATCCACCTTCGCAACATCAGGGAATCCCACCGATCTGCGAATACACTGAGAACACTGTTGGTGCTGCCGCGAACACGTGACATCAGGGATGCACATCTCTTTCTAATAATGGCGGCAAAACCATCAATGTTGTTATCTGCAAACATCCCTGACGCACTACAACGCCACGGCAGCCGCAGCAGCACTCTCAGTGCATTATTATATTGAACACGTAGGTCGCTGTATGCCCGCTGAGTGATGTTGACCCACAGGCTGCACGTGTAGAAGGACTGACAGTAAGCTTTGAAAAGCGTTACTTTAACTGCCCTAAAAGAAAATAAATGAAATAATAATATCATAGATGCGATTATGTCGCCCAGTGGGTCGATATAACGATTTATGCGGAAAAAGTTTTATATATGTATTGATCTGCATAGGTACTTACATGGCAAAAAAAGAAGTAAAAATAAAACGCTGCTGCAGGTATCGTAATATCATTGATAGAGTGAAATCTCAAATTATTCAGGTGTCTCTCTTATTCGGAAAACCTTCCTGTTCAGGATTCTTTCTTATTTGGGATTTATCCAATGTTACCTCATTTAGACTAAGTAATGATATAGGTACCTAGGTATTGTTGTGCTCTTTTCGTGCAAATATTTTACCTTGGTGTAGTGTCTTATGAGGGAGAACAGGGCGTGCGATTCTCCATACAAATGTATTCCCCTTTTTTGTTCGTGAATAATGCTTCCAGAGCATTTTTTTTCATAAAATCAAGGTCTGCTATAAACACGTCCCTGTCATTTTATTGCTTTCAGCAAGTAATTAGTAAAGAAAATATGACCCTCTTTTTAGAGGGTCATAATTTTTTTATTTTACAAAAATTGCCCTATTTTTAACGGCGTGATTAGAGGACTACCAGACAGATTAGAAAAGATTTTAACATTTAAAAAAAAGATAGGAACCTAAACACACTCTTTCTTAAAATGTTATTGTAAAAAATAATTGAATCAGCTTAGTTTTCGAGGAGAAAAAAGGGGAATAAGAAACGTCGATCTCGTCAAAAATTTTGTGATAATTTTGGTCTGAGCTGCAGCTGTCCCTATCACACACTACGGGGGCAGACTTACTGACAGCGCGACAGCAATAGTTTCTTCAAATACCTTTTTTTCAAATTGCTCGCAGGCCCCGTCCCCTCTTAAGGCTTTTAAGAGCGTAGTGTTTTGTTAGTACAGTTCATAAGCACGCAAGTTTTAAAGTTTCTTATTAAATTTGATGTGTACCATCATTCCTCTCACTTTCCTGCAATCTGTGGGAGTGATTTCTAGAAAAGGAATGGAAATGTATAAGCCGGGGAAGCGCGCGCTATTTGATTTGACCAATGAGCGCTCGCGGTGGTAGAATTGGCCGGTCGTACCAACCCACTTTCCGAGAGATTCGTGCTATGTTGCTGATAATGTAAGAAGTCAGATGTTACACACTATATGCTACTACACACTATGCCGGCGGCCCAGCCGGCGGGCATGACATCAACATGCCCGGCGGCATACTCGGTTTCTGCGGCAAGTACCTGCAGCATACCCGCAAGGCAAAAACCCGCCGGCTGTGCCGCCGGCATAGTGTGTAGGAGCCTTTAGGCTCGCTCGTTTTTTATTTTCTTAATATTATGTTTTTTGTTACCCGCTGTCTTCAATGGCGCGGGGTACGTCTTTACTTAAATGAACATTGTCGATAAGGTGGGAAAGGTAAGTTAGAAATAAAACACCATGTATTCAAATAAAAGCTTAGCTTTATTACTCGTTATATTCACGAAGAAACATCCCCCACTGGTACAACAAGTCTCCATCCTGACATTGCTAGTAGAGATTCGACTTATGTTCCACCGTACTTCCATCCAATAATTTTGATAAATTTTGATCAACAGACTTTAGAAACCGCCAATGTGTTTGCCAATAAACGAACGCAATTTGCACGAACCGCCGGCCACTCGGCCGACGCACTCAATTTAGATACAATTTCATTTTCATTCACAATAAATCCACTTTTATGTCTAGTACACCGAACAGTGGTTAGATCCTAAAACATTCACGGACAAAGACACACGCTCGTAAATTATAAGCATTATGACAATGTGATATTATATTAATGTATAAGTATTGTTGTAGTATTAAGAACCGTAATAATTAATGCGTAGTTAGGTTAGGTTAGTTTCCTGATATTAGGTATGACGTGTCTGAGGCCCACAGATTACAATAGTGACCCGCTATCAGCCATTCTAACACAAATACCGACGAATCGTTTACAATTTTTTCCACATTTTTTTTCACCTTAAAATTGCTTTTAAATTTATCTTTTTTACATCCAGAACCATATAAACATCTTTGAGTTATTTATATATATTTTTTACCTATATAACCGGCCGGCCGCGCCGCCGCCCCTCAGCCGCGACGCTCAACTTTTTATTTACAAATGGTTAATGCTCCTAAACGTTTTATATCCGACGCTATTCTTAAAATTAAATACAAAAAACGTATGACATTCTAAATTTACCTAATGTCCCATTTTGTCACCGCTATAATTTATGAATTTTGACCTTTACACCAACTTTAGAAATATTCAATACAAAAATACTCTTTTTGAATAAAATTTTATACACGACTCATTTATATCGTAGGCGCGTGCCGGGGGCGGTTGTGCGGGCGCCTCAAAAGAAAAGCTTTGAGCCTCGTAACCTTAACATCATGAAATTTGTACTAAATATATCAAAACAAGCGGACGCGGCCACTTAACACTTAGCCGAAATGCGAGGATACCGAAATGACGCCTAAACACTAGTCAAAATCTCAATTTCATTAATGGCACATCACCTTTTGTCCAGTGCACGACCACAGTGGGCCGAAATGGGTCGTGATGTGAACAAAAAACACTGCGTCACTATCAAAAATAATTTTGTATTTTTTTAAATTTTGTCACTAATTTTATCACTGGCGTCCGCGTCCGCTCGCTATAGTTTACAAATATATTATAAAAATGTCGCCACATTTTGGACTGTGGCTCACCAAAGTAACTAAATTAACACATTACGTACGAACACACAATACAGAACTGAACGTGTATCGCTGTTACCAATGAAGACCACAAGGATATTTAAAATATTGTTTGAAACTCACTACAGTATGGTTAACCTCGAATATAAAATGATGAACGCTTAGTCCCGTGTTGTGGGGCTTGTGCTACGTTCACAAGTTCACATAGTTATACAATTGGGCGTTCGAGCTTATCATACTAAATTTTATTGATAAGCGTCGGCAGTATTTGTTTCAAGACATCCTAATAGTATATCCGTGCTCAATTTTTGTCATTTTTATGAGATAATATATATATATTATTAAGAATGATACTTATTTCCATAACTACCTAAACTTCAGCAATTTTCCTTATTGATTTTTTCACGTATAGAAAAGTTGATACAGCTATTTGGTACATCTAAATGTCCTAACCTCCAAAAAATGAAACGCTACATACAATAGAGTCTATTACAATTTCGAAAATTTAGGAACCATAATACCCAAACGTGAAACCAAAAACTCTACATATATTGTTTTTTTATTTATTTATAATTAATTTTGAAAATAAATATAAAATTTGTTTCATTTTACATTGATAATAATCCAAACATTTTCGTAGACGGATTCCAAAATACAAAACGTGTAAAGCAAAAACTTTAGATTAGTACATTTCCGTGAAACATAAATAAACTATCATCTAGATAAAGCATATGAAAACAATGAGAAAGCCGAAACGGGCAATTTCAATAAATCTACATACATATTATATTATAAATAGATACAAACATGAGATTTAAAGTCAACACCGAATTTTGTACTTTTTTCTGCGGGATTAGCCCCCATGATCACTGTGGACTAAATATTTCGATGTTTCAAACTTGAGTCTTAATTTTTTTTATTAAATTTAGAAAAATTGTCAACCGATAACTTACAAAAAATTGAACATCGAATAAATTTAAAAAATCGGCTCGATCGCATGTTATATCCATTGTGGTCTTGTTATATTGCACAGTGAGTCACTCAAGTATAAAATCCGGACAAAAATTGCATTAAATTACAAAAATTGATAAGTACATATTCTGAGTTTTGACCTTGAAACTATATTGTAGTACTTAAAACATTTTAATACGGCTCCAAGTATCTGCAAATTACGGCATGTCGGTTGATAACTGTTGATGGAAAACCAATACATTTCTATTGTAATATGTGTGTGTAGCCTGCGTAACAGTTCTATTAGATAAGAAGAAATCTATGGAGAGATCGGAATAACGAATTCATTACTTACTATACAAGGAATTAATCGGTAAATGGCCGTTTAGAGCTAAAAAGTGGGCTGTGCAAACAATACTACCATACTGCTAGTGATCTTAAGGAATCTAGTGCTTAGGAATTCTCGTACTAGTCATCAATTCCGTGACTCAATTCAGATACTAGTACAGTCGGACACTTCTCAGCTCTAAAACGCCAGTGGCTATGTTACGGAGAAACAAACAACTTGTAACAAAAGACAATCGCAAACGTAACATGGAACGTTGCTCGATCTCGAATAAGCCCAGCGACGACTGAGTACCTGACGTACTGGCGCGAATCGTGGAAACAGAACCCGGGCTATTGTCTGAGGGAGTGGTGGTGAGTGTAGGGGCGCGTCAGCCTACGTGACCGACGCGGTGGGAACAATTTAGAAATTAAAACCGGTCTTCCGAAAGAGGGAGGCTGCGTGTTAATCTATGTGTCGATGTCTCAAAAACTTCAGTATCTCTAACTCTCCTAACCTGAGCTACTAAGCACACCAGTCGACGCCTGGTCCATCCTAAACTGAGGTACTCTTATATTATCGTAATAGTTCAAAATGGTTACAAATGAAACGATAACAAACATGTAATATCAAATGAAATATGCTTACTTGCTTAGCTAGGGCCGGCCGCCCTCTCGCGCGGTTACGTACGTGTAAATTAGGATGGTTTAAACATTTTGTACATTTTGCAAAACAATATATATTTCCCGTTTTTCTATTGTCTCTTAATTAAATACCATTAACGCTAAGATAGTTACTCGATATTTTCTCATCTGTATTAAAACTATCGTTATATGTACAAATGGCTATACATTTCTGTACAACTATCTATCTTATTGTGTTATAATCTATTTGAGAAGCGAAATTATTATTATATTTGTTTGTTCTGTAAACTGAGGATGGAAACTGAAAGTGTTCCCGCGTGGCGGGCTGGCGGCCGGCAACTACATGATATAACAAATACACCGAGATTGCGATGCTGTTGGAGCTTGCTCCCTGACTCGTCATGCTGCATTCAACCATCTGTGCTTCTCGAGTCATGTCATATTCGCCTGCCATCAGTCAGGGAACAAGAGTCCAGCGTACCGCGCTACATATATCTACGAATCAAACTAATTATTCTTCTATAGTATAATAGTAAGTGTGTATGTATACTGATCGTTCGATGGCGAACTGGGGCATGCGCGGGCGGCGGGTCGCGGGCGCTCTGTGGCGGCCCCGGGTGGGCGGTTAGGTCTATTGAGGGCCCTTTTTTGTATTTAATTTCTTTTTTTTTTTCGTAAAAAATCTTTTTTTTTGAAGGCACTTCTGTTCGGACGAGGTGGCCCAGTGCGAAAGGGTTTATTGTTGGATGCCAAATAATGTAGCTGTCATTTTGAGAATTTAGATGATTTTTTTTGGGATTTAGATCTATTGTATTGTGTTGCCTTCAACTATTGCTGCTGTATAGATGTGGTTCGAATGTCTATGTGTTTGATAGCCGCCGCAAAGCGTTCGCCTGCCGAGTACGGGCGTCACAGTGGGGTAAATAAAATAAGTGGGAGTCAAAAATAACGGTTATTGTCAAAATAAAATGAAGAACGTTACAGTAGTTTGCCTTATCATTATCGGGTATATGGTTTGTATTGTGTATGAGTATGGGTAATATTAGATAAAATAATGCCTTGATTAACGTGTAAGGAGTGACGGCCCGCACTCGCGTCGTGTCAGTGATGCCCGCGCATAGTTTCAGAAAGTAGTATTTTCTAACAAATAAACTTAACCCTATTCCGGAGCCGACCTCCGGACGAACTGAACTTGCGATCCGAACATTGCCGAAATATTGTAAATACAAATCAGGATGTTTACATTAATCTTTACTCAAGATGTGTAATCTTTTCGAATTTTGAGTCTTCATTATAGTTATTCTATTGATAAATCCTCTGCATGAACATAAAACCGGCTATCAGTATAAAAATAATCTTTAAATTCTTTGTTTGTGGATCGAAAAATAACCCTGCTCTATTGTACTAATGTCTATGGTTAACTTTAATTAATTACTCCTAAAATAAGTATGACGAGGTAAAGGTTGACAATTTCCAGCCGCACGTGGCGAGCCTCCAAAATAAACACTACCAGGGACAAACAACTTAGCATGCTCCAAAGGACAAGGAAACGAAGGAAAACCAAAAATAAAAACAACAAAAAATTCAAAACTTAAGCGGTTAATATATTAATCGTTTTTTTCCTTAAAGAATAAATCAATAAATGATTTAAGATATACACAACTATAAAACCATTTTAAGATAATACTTAATAATAATATAATAATAATTATATATAGCGAAATATATTATGTGCAGAAATAAAATTCTAGGTGACTTAAATTTTCTCTTACTCGTATAACCTAATGAATTTTCTAGTAGAGCGCAGTTTGTGGCACGGCAGTTACCGTGCCACGCGACGTCCAACGTACAAATCCAAAAATTTCTTTTTAATAATTTAATTTAACGTTTTTTATCAATAATTTTGAATCTGAAGGCCTAAATGCGAGTGTCGTAAAATTTTGGTGTGCGAAACAATCGTCCAATGATTTGTTTTTTTTTTTTAATATAATTTAGTTTTTTGCCGAAACAATGTGCGTCGCGTCGATTTGGCGCTTACTCCAACTGCTCGAGAAAGTTCGGCGACTTGAAGTACTCGGGCACTGGGTCGTCGAGCCGCGAGATCACCTTGTAGATGGACTTCTTCCAGCTCTGCTCCGCGTCCTTACCGCCCTGGATGGCGCGGAAGAACTCTCGTAGTGTCTGTTCAACCACGTATCTGAAGTTTGGTGGCACCTGGAATCGTAGGAAGTACATACTTAGAAACCAGTTCATGTTGCTCAAGCATCAGTTTTGGGACTGTTTTAAGACTAGATTTTTTTTACTGATGACAAAAAGTGCTTGTTTCACCAAAGAACGTTTTCAACTTAACCTAAAATATTCAAAAAGTTTTATCACCTGCTGCATGCTCACCTCAATGTGGTTGTTTCGGTTGTAGTGCAGGTTGAGCACCCTGTACAGTTCGGAGTCACCAGCTACGTGCAGGTCCTCCGCTGTCTTCAGACCTTCACTAATGGCCTGTCGCGCATACTTCTCCATCTGGATGTAGTAGAATTCTCTGTAAAGAAGAAAAAGCATACGTTAGATAAAAGTAAAACAGAAGGAAGAACGCACAAATCAGTCTATTCTTCACAAATAAAATGTTGATGAAGCTTGGCTAACGAGTTATATGTATAAAAACTTTATACGTATCTACACCGTGACACTTCACGGCACAATGAAAATAAAAAGCCCTCGAATACCGTCGAGAGCGGGAAAGGATTTGATTAGCCATTTTCGCTCTCTCGGCGTCGCGTCGCATCGCTCCGCTATCTTCGCTCCGGTTCGCTTACGAGAGCGAGTTGAGCGAATCGAGAGTCTCGCGAGGCTAATTACTTACGAGTTCGCATTCAGACAAGCTAATTCGGTTTTTCACGTTCCTGCAAGTGACGAGCTAGTTGCTGGGGGTAATTTTATGAGCTTTTATAGGGTTACGTTTGGCAAAAAGTTAAGATTAATTATGAAAACGAACTAACTATCTTTTTCATATTCAATCTTCTAGATATTTATAATGGTTTAATTTACGCGATAAAGAGTCGATTTAATTAAATACATTCCTGCTATTCAATAAATATTATCTACTCTATTAGTCACGAAAAAAAAAAAGATCAACATATTTTTTCTTATTTTTAATCGCCTCCAAGTATATTCGCGTTAAGCAAAATTTGCGAATAACGCGACACTCATGTGTCAATGAGCACGGATCATCTCTAAACCTCTTGTAACACTCCTCTCTGGCTTCTATTATTTTTTAATTGGCACTCCGCGCGATATCGCAGCCTTACTAATTGAATAAGTAAATGAAGTATCTAAATAATTAGATGTCTTTTTGGCTGGCGCGAGAGGCAGTGTAACCACTGTGCAATTTTAAGTAGGCTCAATGAAATCCCTGTTATTAGTCGTTGATATTTCTTTGATTAACTTTTCCGTATTGCGTAATTAGGTTTCGTAGAGAGGAGGTGGATTATTCTCTTTCAAATGAAATGTTAGTAGTCACTTCGGTATTGTAATACTAATTTGATTACGTGAGTTAATACACGAGTTATGGGATAAACCTCTCACGATAACGACCTTCAATTAAAATTATCCTTATATAGTCAATTATTGTCAGGTACACTTATTTCTAAGGAAAGTTATATTTAATGACTAATAAGTTCCAAGCTTTAGTCACTAACAGACTTATTAAGTTATTACTCATATCTAAAACTCATTAGTTACTCATATACGATATTTAAAATATTGATAAGTTTGAATGGGAGACACATTTGATATCTTCGCTGGCGGCCATTAGGAACATGTGGCGTGTCATCACATGTTTTATAAGTGGGTGATATTTATATGATAGTAATTAATATATTTTAATAGATGAACAGGCGTTATTTGGACTTTGAATCTTGTTAAGAGAAAGTGTGAATCAAGTAACATTTTTAAGTTATCTAAAAATTCAAGCATATTCAGAAATTAGATTCAGTAAACTCAGTTGGATTTTAATCCTGGTATAATGTAAAGAAATAACTTAATATGAAATATATAGGCCTGCTGCCACCTAGAGAGAACACCCACCCTTCAACCCTTATTTTGATTATTTCAAGATACTAGTGAAACTTAGCAGCGCTTCCAAAATCATTAAAAATCTTAAATAATTATTACTTGACGACACCAAAAGTTGCTTTCAAAATTGGAAACTTCTCAATTCCTACTCTACTCGTTGTAGGTCAACGATTATATCGACCGACGTATTTGATAGCGATCGACATAAATGTGACGTATTAGTAAGCGGTGAACGTACTAACGCTTAGGTTATGCTAATTGCATGCGGGCTAGCGATTGCAAAAAGAAAAAGTGTTGCCTTTACGTAAACAAGATAGTAGTAACTAATAAACCTAGTTTTAAGAATAACAGTAATTTAAAATCAAAAATAAGTTTTTGTCCAGGTGAAGATAGCCGTTGCCCACTGTGCGTTGCAAAATTTTCATTACCTGCAACTAAAAGGTTTTCAGTCGAATTGGCAGGAGACTGGTGATTTCTATGTATTTTTTCATCCTTAACAATAACATCGATAACCCTGAGTTATTGTCAAAATTTTATTTCAATGTGCCAAGTAAGACACTTCGTTTTAATCCACCTATACGTGTGCCTCATGCATCTTTGAATTATAGGCAGAACAGTTATATTGTGCGCGCAAGCAGGAACTTCAATGACATATGCAAAGAGTACAATTTTGATCCATTCACAGTTAGTGAGAATTCGGCAAGAAGGTGCTTAAGCCTTAAGTTTTTCAAGTCATCATCATCATCATCATCATATCAGCCGAAAGACGTCCACTGCTGGACATAAGCCTCCCCCAAGACGGGGGGATTTGCCATAATCGCCACGCTTGGCAGGCGGGTTGGCGATCGCAGTATGGTGGTAAAATGCATAGAGAACGCTGCTGCCCATTCTCTAGTAAGTCCCTTAGTCGCCTTCTACGACACCCACGGGAAGAGATGGGATGGTGCTATTCTTTTACGCCCGGCAACACACACGGGACGAGTTTTTCAAGTAGCGGTAGGTTAATTGTATTTGTTTTTTTTTTATTATTTCTTCTATATTTTTAGTCATGTAATTGTAAAACTTTGTATTTATATTACTTTTCTGTTTATTAAGGCGATGTGTGGTTTTCTTTGTTTTTGTGCTCACACCATAAATTATTGTTATATTACGTCTATACGTGAGGATTTGTAATTGGTTTTCTGGTGACTATAGCATCCTTTTTTTATCTGTTTTTAATAGCTGTAAGTCCTCCATGCTCTTAAATAAATAAATAAATAAATTCTATAAGTTTATTTTTTTTGGGAAAAGTCTGTTTTTTTTCGTAAAAATCTGATTAAGTATTTGTCTAAAGTTACTTTCTTGATAAATACAAAAGGAATCATAAGTAGAAGTTGGTAACAAAACTTGTATATTTTAAATAAAACCGTTAACTGTGGGAATCAGCTGTTGCATTGTTCACACAAACTACCCTTGTAAGAATATTTTGGCGAAGAAACTTGCAAAGACATATCAAGTCTAAAACTTACAAGTTAAAGTACAAAATTCCTTGAAGTCAGCAACTACAATCGTCAAAATTTAAAACGGGTAATGTTATTTTGTAATTGATTTTGAACTTTAGCAGTAGAGGGATAAAGTTGAAATCAATTAAGTGGTGTCTGCTATTGTTATGTTTTCTTATGGATTGGCATTTTGCCTACCTGGACCCCAACGTCTTGGCTTATTGTTTGTTAGATTTTTTGCAGAAGTTACTTTTCATCAATTGAACCGGAATCGAAAGTTGGAAGATGTCTTCGAAATTAAGATTTTGTTTCCAATCGAAGATTCTCTTTGTATACTATTTTACGCCGAGTCTGAATCGAATTAAGAACGAAACAAAAGAACAGAAGAGCATAAAGTATCGTAAGTCATTAGGAAAGATAATATTTTGAAAATGCGATGAAGAAAATGAACTAGGTAGACGATGTTGCATTGATTTAAAACATAAATTTGCCAAAATAAGTTTCTGGGAGACACTTAATTGGGCTGTTTTTTATGTTGTCCATAACATCACATAAACATTTTTGTGTCTTACACATATTTTTTGGAGTTCAAAGACGGCGAAAACAATATTGTTTTAAATTTATTTCTCAGAATTAAAATCACAAAATTAAACCCTGTTTTTATTTTTGCTTTGACACAAATAAAACCACTATTAGGGTGGCTAAACATTGTCAGAGATACGACCGGGACTCCTTGAGCAAAGAGCAGCGGGACCCCTCAAGAAAGCGATTCGATTCCCGTGTGAACCACCATAGGACCACAGATTATAAAAATATAGTATTGGAGAAGTGACAGAAAATTTTCTTATCCATTTAGAATAACGTCCTACGATTTAGCATGTTGGATTCGATTATAGATTTACAAATCTATAGGTAACCTATCCATTTACCAGAATAGATTTATGAATATAAATAAATAAAATAAAAAGCCTTTTATTCCATGCAAATATTTTTTACAAAGCAGTACACATAATGTTTTTTTTTTTTTTCTAAGTACCTAAATCTGTTTTTTTTCTTTTCTATAAATGTATTCAAGTAGCCTACTCATTTTTTAATTTATTTGAGTGAATAAAAATAAAGTTTATAAATTAGGTAGTAAGTAAGTAAGTAATAATAAAATAAGTATTTTTCCATTCCCTCAGGTGAAGGCCTCCTCCAAAGACTTCCATTCGTCCCTATTTTTTGCTTTTTGCAGCCATTGTGGTTTGAATGGTATGGTATGAATATAAAGGTTGGATAAATATATTTGCCAAGATAGATATAGATTTATCAATCTAAAGGTTACTGTAGATTTCCCAGGATAGATTTAGATTTACCAATCTAAGGCTTACCTATAAACTGTGACGTTATTCGCCCATACTTTGAACATTAAATTCGGTACCATGTTTTATTATTTTCGACGTTAAAGATATTTTTTCCTCCTATACAACTAAGTTAGGAAGTTATTTATTTCTTCATTGTGTCAACACGTCATTTTCCTTAAATTGATTAGTCAAAAGTTATGTATAGGTAAATCCAAAAGTAACCGCTACATACCTCCTTGAAAACAATTCGCAAGTAGGTACGTAAAATTATCAGTTATATGGAAATATGACTAACGTTACTATTTTAGTTGTCAAGTTATTATTATTTTCGGGGTTTCACACGGTAGTAACCAAAGGTGGTTTTATTCAAGAAGTTGTACCGTCTTATTTTTATATACTCTATGTCCAAGGAGCAAAGACGTCACACAGGGGTCATACATTGTTTTTTTTTTCTGGTTTCTTTTCATCCCTTCATATTGTTGGATCTTAAGACCGTGTGGATTTTTTGTGTCGACTCAAACTTGCCTTTTAACGTGGATTTAAAAGTTTTAGATGTTTTTGCGATGGCAGAAATGTCCGTTAGCCTACCTACATTATTTCTTCAAATTGGGTTATACCTATTTAGTACTGCCTCAGATTGTGTTTTTTTTTTAAATAAAAAGCAATATACGAAATTCCTAAAGAAGGAGGCAAACCAAGAAACAAAGGCGAATCGAAGACTTACAAAATCGAAGTGACGTTTTTCAAATATTTTTATAACGAAATGTTTTCAATTAAAATTCCATCATGTTAAAGAAAATTAAAGGGGCGAACTGTGGTTGATTAGCAACACAAGTATGTAGGCCAGAGAGTCGATCGGCGATCTTTATTTCCATAGCTTACGGTGCTTGCAGATGCGGGCGTACGCACATACCGCTAACTGATAACACGGGGTAAGAACCTCTACACTTGAGGGTTTTTAATTAAAAACCTAAGGTTTTTTCTTTGGAATCTGGTTCTTTTGCTATATCTACAATCTGCACATCGGGTAGAAGCTACTTTCCAATAATAATAATAACGGGCCCTGTCCGCGCCGGTAACTTGGACCTTGTACCGATACCGGTGGGTTACAATTTTTTATATTTTTAAATGTTTTTATATTTTTATACTAATATTTAAAAATGTAAGGAAATAATAATAATAATGTATTTGTATTCCCGTCTAGCTCTTTCTTAAGAAATTAGTAGGTATATACCCACTCTTTTTTGACATCGCCGCAAACCATCGAAACAAGCAAGGCAAGCTGTTTCATTGCAAAGGAATTCCACAAGGTTGTATATTTGGACCTTTCCTGTTTCTTGCTTGGCTTGCCTTTATCTATGACAAACTATGATGTCAGTTAGTCTAGTCAATACCTAAATAATAATATTTTCTACAGAAACTTATGCCAGAATTTGAAAGTCGTAAGATTTTGTTATTCAAAAATCCTACCTATAAGTAAATATTTCTCTTAAAATGGACATAAAACCCAAGTAATATAACTGAAAACCTAAGATGCATACAAAATTACGCATAATTTTATTAGTACATTTTCAGTAATACAACATTAAATTAAAGATCTGGCACAAACTTCCTTTGTTCCATATTACTTGCAAGAACTTGTGATAATAATATTATGTATTTATATTTATTATATGCGCGCTTTATTATTTCATTTGCTGTGTTTTTCCTTAATATGATACTACGCAAGATTATTTAGTATTTTAATTAGGAACGTGTTACTCCTTTAGTATTTACTTGCGTACACCTAGGTATTGGGGAAATACTGGAACGGTCATTGTTTTAAATATGTATCTAGACAATGGTTATAAATATAATGGAAGTGTAGATTTAATATTTATTTTTCCATATTTAAATATTGATGAATCTTCTGTTTTGAATGAAGGAAAAACAAAACAAGTTTGTTTTTTTCAGCCGTTTACTTAAATGATTTTTTTGAGCCGTTTCTTAAATGATTATGAATAATTATGAATAGATAGATAAACAGAAATTATTTTTTGTTGAGTTTTAGTATTCATCCTACTACTGTCCTACTTAAGGCGTAGACAGCCGACTTTTAAGGACTTTTTATTGAAGATCACGCCTAAACGGCTTGTCTTATGTATTTGAAAAAAAAAAATATGTGAAACTAGACAACTTTCTTCGTCATTTTGAAATGTGAATATTTTAAATAATATTTTTATAACATAATGTAATTAATTGGTAAAGTAATGTTTATCGCGGACATAAAAACGATGATCACGCAAAAACTATCGGGTGTATTTCCATAAAACTTTCACAATCTAAAAGACATACGACAGACATACAGGTTTACGGTTTTTCTTTGAATTGTGTTTGATAAATCAACATGGGTTGTTTTTCGAAAAACTTGATGCGCGTTCAGGCGGGGTCTCTTGCGAGCGACGGGCGGCAGTGCATCGCTGTAGGTAGCTGTCATCTATCGTCGCCTTAATATTGTTAATGAGAACATTTTCATGTTTAGATGTTTGTTACTCTTTCACGCAAAAACGACCGAACGGATTTGATTGAAATTTGGCATACAGATAGTCTATAATCTGTATTCACATATAGGATTAACTTAACAGACAAATTGTACTGCTGAGGAGTTTTTTACGCCACTTCTTCCCAGTTAAAGCACTAGGAAGTGGTGAAAGGCGGGCGTTTTTGGGGAACTGTCTCATATAATTTTGACGTTCAAAAAGAGCTGACTCTCAGCCTAGTTTGAATAAATGACTTTTGATTTGATTTGGATACTTTTTATCGCGGTAGTATGTTCCAGTAGGATAATTTCCGACCAAAACGCGGGCGAAGCCGCTGGAAAAAGCTAGTGTACTACACCTAACCCTACTTCCAATCAATCATAGCGAGGCATGAAGCCAATCAATTAAAATCGAGCTATAAACAAATAACATTCACATCATTGGATATCCACAGGTAGGTATAGTTACGAGTATATCTAGGTTCAAAACATCACAGGCCAGTGTAAAACAAACTTCGACAGATGAAAAAAAGCTCATAAAATTCGCAGCACGCACGAAATTTGCGAAAAAAAATATAGTTTCCAGACATTTTTCGTACCGGACTCCGCCAAACACACTCATTTCAATCGCTCCCAAATACAATAGTTATTAAACGTGATGCTCGTACCTAAAGGCCAGGTATTACTGTGCATACATAGATCAGTTATGTATATGTGGGCGTGTTACCTATGTGTGTGTGAGTGGACCGCGTCCAGGTTTCGAGGAGCACGGGAGAATGAGCCGACAGACTGCATTCTACAGAGCACCGCGGTTATACAGAGACGGCCATATTTCTTTTTTGTTACGAAAACTGCAGTCTTCAATGACGTGTTTTCATTTTTATTTTGCTTATAACGATTATTGTGGTGTTATAACGACTGTGTTGTGTAGGCAGAAAACTTTAACAATTGCTGGGTAAAACTTTTCGGTTTCAACAGTATATCAACAATAACAACAGTATTCAGTGCTTGTCGTATTCACATTGACGTAACAAAAATGAATAGATAAATCTTCACTAAAAACTTTATTCTTTGCAGTTCTCTACAAAATTTCTGTAATCCATGGAATCATCTTAAATCAATCTACAGCATGAATTAAAAGTGATGCATCTGCATTTTGCGTGCTCTATGCAAAAAAGTTGGTCGGCGGTTCGCACACATGCTCATAACGCACACACAGCCAAGTAAAAGCGAGTAAACTAATACCAGGCCGGATTAATGCTTCAGTTAGTGAAAAAACTTTTTTTCAGACTGCGCCGTCCGACACAGGGCCGTAATCAGACGGTAGAAAATGTGCAAATTATGATATAATGAGAATGATGCTGCGATGCGTTTTAGAATGAAATGTTTTTGTTTTTGCTGTCGGTTGTGACGGTTTGGAGTTTGTAGGTGTTGTCTTTGATGTTAGGTTGTGTATGAATAGTTGCATTTGACTTTCACGATTGCTTTTTGTTACATCATTTGTACGGTTTTTGGTGAAGAAAGATTCTAAGGCTCGTTATTTGATGTGGTGTCACATCTACAAATTATGAGGAAGATAACTAATGAGAAGAACTAATGAGCAATTCGTATATTTTGTTACCTATAAATTGTGTTTTCCTTAAATTGTATTTATTTACTACTTCATTTTTTGTCAGATAGGTATGCGAATAAACTCAGATTGTTGTTACTTAAATATAAATCATAGACTACTTTTATTGAAAGTTTTACAACTTTTAGTTATGTGAAATTATTTCCAAGTCACCGTAAATGCGGGTTACAGATATCTACAATAACGGCTTGCGCATGAGCAACTTTCTCGCAAAATAAACGTTATGATGTCAAAACTTATGGGAAAACCCAGTTACGCTGCCAACAAATAAGTATGAAGTAATAAATACCATCGATTGCAGAGTAAGGAAAAATATCAGTTAACGTTATTTTGATCAGAATTTTCATTAGTACTGGTTTAATTAGCATTAAACTGACCGCTAAACGGTTATTATTATCTTGTTATTGTCACGATTACCTAGTAGGTTTATCTAATATGAATAATAAGGATATTTAAAATGTTGCACATAGGTACCTAATATAATGATATGACGAAGTCCCTTTGTTTTTTTTTAATTAAGGAATTAAGGTTTATAGTAAAAGCAGTGCCAACCAGTATAACCAAGGGAGAAAATTGGAAATTCTTTTTTATCTTAACTTCTGTGCGAACCTTTATCTTTGTGTATCTAACGAATAAAGATAAAATTATTTAAAAAAATGAATCAACTTCTTGATCTTTGTTCTTTCAATTTAATGATACATGTAGCCTAACTTTATCATGTTTGGTATGACTTTATCATACCTTCCAGAATGACTTTGATAATAATCAGCCTCCTAGATTAATACTCGCCCGAAGTCCGCCCCTGTCAATCGTCTCCCTCCTCGCTGACCCGTCTGTCTTGTACCCTAGGCTTCAAAAGTTCAGCTCATTTGAGTGGCTGCCGAGATTTTATTACCCCAACTACTACTCGCTTCGGTATTAAATTTTTTTTCGAAAAAAAAAAGGGTTAAACGTACGCGTAGCCTTTTAAGGGCCACATAAAGCTGACCATTCACGGTTACTTGATCGTTGAATTAGTTTGTTAATTACTGTCCGGAGACAGTTTCAAAACAGTTTTTTCGAGTGTCACTTTATTATGATATTTCTGTTTGTGTATGTACCGCTTTATGACGGAAGTCTGCTGTTGTGGTTTTAGTAATATGGACATGGTTTTTTTGTGCCCTTAAATGCATTTGTGATTTTAATGAGGTTAATGATTTTGGTGCCAGTAATTGATTAACGGAAAGGTAAAGGAAACTTAACTTCGCTTTCCGATTTATTTAGGTAATTCGCTGTGTAATAATCACCACGAACAAAAGTTACAAAAAAGGTATGAATCCTTTTTGCAACGTCTAAAAATAGATGTATAAATGTCACAATCACTAAAACAGATAGAATCATCGATCTCAATCAGTTTCCCACAACGTCAAACGGAACTCTGACAAAAAAGAATTTTCATAAGTTACGCATCATATTAATATACAGGGTGTGTCTAACGATAATTACTTTAATGCGACTAGATATAAGCTTGCTTGCTGTTTCTACTTAAGTTTATTTCCCGAGGGACGTGATCATTGCCACTCGTCAAGATTTACTATTACTAGTTATTTAATATGTCAATAGAGTATTTGTATTTTTAGATATTTGCTGTATAGAAATTAGTTACTTTTACGGATTTTGTGAAGATTTCTGAAACTCAGATCGTAGGCCACTTAAGAATTGCGAAAAAATGACAATTTGACTTTTAGGTGGTCAAAGAGTCCACCAAATATTAAGGCCTTATAAAATAAAGCGAACGGGGCTCTATTGTGTTTCCATGAAATATTTAATACTATAAAATGTTAATTTTATAGAATTAAAATTAGTGACACTACCATACACCTGAAGTTAAATTAATAGGCAGGTAAGCAAGCACGACACTATAATAAAAAATAAACTATAACAATCTCATAAACGTAAGGGTAGGTTATACATATTAATTAATTATGTCTTAGGGCGGGTCTGCGACAAGTCGCACTTCCCTAATTTCCCATGTGGATACAGCCTACCACACCTTTTTGCCTTCAACGTGCATGATTCCTTACGAGCGATAAGTTTTTTGTTACTAAAACTTACATTAAGAAATGAGAAATATGAATGTCGTTACTAAATGGAAAATAAACCATTGCTTTCGTGACAAAACGGAAAATTACAAGAACTGAAAGGTTATAGAGGGTGTTTTAATACCAACTAAGTTGGGCATTAATTAACAGATTATGATTTAATATGGTTTCAAGGTGTATTTTCCTTATTAAATTGATAAATAAAAACCATTTTTAAAGTTTTCTTCGATTTTTCCATTTGAATATTTTTTATTCAGTCTATTAATATCAATGACGGTTGGAGGAGGTCTTTGTACTTATTTATTTTATCCTTGAGACACATTTGCATGATATGCTTGCTCAAGGATTGTTATTAATGAACGACACGATATTCTTGTTTACATAGATGAAGTCAGTGCCTTATAAAGTTATAAATAATAATAAAATTATGTAAATTGTTAATTACCTTTGTTTGATGTGTATGTAATCACTATCGGAACCTTCAACTCGTAGAATAAATTAATACTTATTCCTATGTTTCTTATAACAAGAGAAAAAATAAATTTGAAACCTATCAAGCAATACAATTTTGGCAGAATTGGTTCGGTAGTTTCGCAGTTAGATCGCAGCAAACAAACAAATACAGACAGATACTTTGTGATTTCATGTTGTAAAATATTACAGTGGATTAAGCTCTGAAAAATTTACACAGTATCATATCATTAAATATTTTAAATGAGGCAAATTTTAACGATTTTCTTGTCGCATTTAGCAAGGGCATTTCCTGGTGACCCGATGTATAATTAACTGTTATAAATGCCAAATAAATGGTGTATACAATCGTTAATTATTATGGAAGCTACCACAATCAGTTTGTGTAACTCAACTTGATATTGTTGTTATTGCTAAATGCTAGAGTAGGTTACATATTATTTATAATATATTTTCCTTTTCATTTATATAACGCCTGTCCCGAAATTAGGAATTCGTACTTAAATTTATTAGTTTGGGAATACCAAATTTCGTCTTTTATTTGTTAAGTATGTAGCAGGTAGGTACGTCAGTACATACTTACCTACATCAGTATGTAAGTACATAGATACAAAAACATATTAACTTTGTTTTAGAAAAATGTTAATTTCTTATTAAGTTAAAATTTCCAGGATTTAGATAAGTTGTAAAATAATGAGGATGATGTTAGTTATTGTGTTTTTAATGGCCACTTCAAGATATTAAACCTTAATACTAGATCAATTTCATTGACTGCAATTATAAACCAAAAAATGAAGACCCCTCGATACTAAATAAAACAATCGAATGTCGTCTGAAAAACAAAGTGTTAGGGGTCTTCACTAACTAGTTGATAGATAGAGTTCCTCGTAAAGTGGAAACAATGAAAATTCGATATTATTTCCGTACCGATAAGTAGTTATATTGTTTTCCAACGATTTGTTGCAAAAACAATTGCAATGAATAAATAATAGTTTGCTATTTTATAAATTAAATCATATTTAAAAGATAACACCATGTAGGTTTAAAAGTCACAAAATAATCTCATTTTTTGTTTCCAAGCGGCCATCTTGGAAATTCAAGTATAGGAGTATTTCTTGGCGGTAAAATATCGATGCAAAATTTGCATTCGATTACAAAACATTCGTTTAAACAATCGCTCCTCACAGTCCTCACAGCCATAGCCAAGTGCTGCGCCAGATAAGAACAGTGGTCAACTTCCGTTACCACCGATAGTGGCCATTACAGTAAGGATAGAATAAGGACAAAACAATATTACAGATATTTCAATTCTAAGAAATATTCATTTCGAAGTAACAAGTTATGTTACTTCCTAAATTATTTTTATTGAAGTTGAAATTGTTAGTTATAGTTTTATGATAACGTAATTATTAGAACTCAATTAAAGTCGAACGCCTGATTAGTTCTTTTTTTTTCATCATAATTAAAAAAAAAACTCTACAATAACTGGCCAGCAACCTTTAAATCTCGACTAGTAAATCTTATTAACACACTTAAAAACCATAAACAATATTTTTTAAAGTCCGAGTCATATCATGTCCTCATTAAAAAAAAGTCGCGTGACGTTCCCGCCCAAAATTTACTGTCACTGTCAGGCTAAGGTGTTGTAAGGTAGAGGCTAATGAAAAGAACGCACCCGCTCCTTCGAGACCAACCACAAGGCGTGCCCGGCCTCGCATGACAAAACACGAGCTTCAAAAATGCTTGGATAACGTGAAAAATTCATGTGAACATTCCTGAGTTTATTTTTTATATTACTTGGCTGAACTTTGTTCATATTTCCTTAAGTTTTGTGGTGTCAAATTGTACGGTCTACGTGACTAATTGCATTTGTATTTCGTTTTTTTTTTTAACAACACTTTTTTACAAAACTATTTTTAGTTACTTATTTACGTGATGCATCAGCTAATCACGATATTTAAAGCAACGTAACCGTTAATTCCTAACACACATTGTCCATAATACGATGCATGGGTTTGGCGAAGGGTGGAGTAATTAAAAAACTTAATGCCGCATCGAAGACAAGATAAGGTCGGCCGTCGGAAGAAACCGCCACTTTTCTAATTACTCACTCATTAGCTGATGGATGGTACATCGCCTGTGTTACATCGGCCGCTTGCTTGTGTTTGCGGTTACTGTGCGGCGTGCCTTGTGAGCCAATTGCAAGGCCGATTTTTCTATAGACCCAACGTGAATTACCCTGATTGATCCTATTGAGAAGCAAGACAGGAAAACGAACAGACTTTTAACTTTTCTGGATTTTGAATTCAGAAAACAAAGCATTAGATATTCGAAAAAGTAGATAAAGTAGGACAAGTAATTCGGATGTAACATAAACCCCCTTCTACACGACTCACTCCTTGATCGCTGCGATAAGTAAGACCGCGCCTTCGCGTGTTTTAATTATATTATTAACGACGATGGCCGGCGAAAGGCTAATATTTTATAATGGCTAGCGTATCGCAATGATATGTAAATATAATGCCGCGCCCTCTTCACCTATTACGTACGTCGTTGCGTGCGTGTGAACTTTAATTCGGAAGTAAAGACACGTTAGCGAGAATTTAGTACTAAGGCGTGACGTTCTTTTTGGCCCACGTATGGGGCTTTAGACGAATTCTTATGCTAAATAAACACGCCCGCTAATGGGATTGGCGTTGAGTGGCCGGCGCTCCTAGCGACATTTTCCACAGAAGAGAAAACTTCTGACGTGTAATTAGCAGGTTTTTGAAGGAAAACTACTCATAAGCTTCCTCGAAAGGGTCGTATTAATTACTGGAGGTGCTCGTATGAGCGTGGCGCGATATAAATGGCCGGCCACTTGGCGCCCTAGCCTCGCCGGGCCTTATTAAAAATGTTAACACGTAAATTAGACTCCACACGGGTGCAGTGTATTAGCCAACCAATTAAATTTTACAATTTCTGTATACAATGCGGCGCGAAGAGACTGCAAGGTGGGGGATGAATTAGTGACACTAACTAGACTCGTCTATACATTCCTTTATGTGCTGACGTCACTCGCCTGGTTATGCGTTAGAGTTTACTTTAATTCTTTTTCCTTTACACTTTGGTAACGTTTCAAGTATGTCAAAGCGTGTTTACGTTAAATAGTGAACCGATAAAATTGTACACTTAAGTTTTTTAATTACAACATTAAATATTGAACTAAATATGTACAGCCTCTGGCTGTTAACACGGTAAGTTAAAAAGGCATGTGGAAATTGCGACGTAAGGTTGGCAACATTTCCGTATCCGAGTGTAAGAGTCCTCACAGATGAGAGATTTGAATCTCAGTTTTAAATATTCGCTGCCGATAACCGTTATAAAATGTTTCGGTCGTTAGTTCTGTTTATTTTAGTGCTTAAAAACTTGAGTTCTTTAATTTAAACGTATTTCGCAGTATTTAATTAATAAAATCTTTCGATAGCTCTTAAAATAACTTCAAAAGCGAAAATAATATTTCGTATTGATAATTTAATAAGCGTATGATTACTGTAGGGTGAATACACACTTGATGTATGTACATTTCGCAGCCGCGACCGCACACGGTCGTGTGTAAACGCTTAAAAGGTTTTTACCTCGGTTGGTCTAAGTGCACACCCTCATGCGACTAGTTGGATGTGTAAAAAGATTAATTGGAGTGTTGCCCGTGTTTCTAACAATTTACGACGCCTTCTCGGGGCGGGCCGGCCGCAGACCACTTCTGCGCAACTTAATTAAGCGAAATAACTTAAACGAGTCACCGTTGCTAATTAGTGCTATCGTCGCGCCGGCTAATTCTACGAGTGACTCTTTGTTTGCAAGCCTGCGCATTTCTTTGAGTTCGCGCGCCAAAAGAATTTGTCTTTGCATCGACTTTGAGTAAAGGATGTTTGTTTTGCCCCCGGGAGAGTTTCTGTGAAGACTTTTGTGTTTGTTTGAACTTTTGCGGCGTTGATTTTAAATGAGCTGAAGACGTTAACATCTCCAGTGGACTCGTTTAGAAAAGGTGCATTGTTATTGTTTTGAAAATTATTTTCTGTTTTTCTTTCATCAGACTTGAAAAATGTAATATTTTAGATATGAACAGCTCTTTTATTACTGTAGGTACCTACATATTTGTACTACGGTAAGAATGAAACTTCATTTTCATCAGTTGGCTTCTAAAATTTAGAGGATTGTGGCCTAAGATTTTAGGAAAACCAAGTACATATTATGTGTCCTCACCGCCTGTAATTTCAGGTAGGCATAAAATAACTTGCCAACGGACTTAGCTACTCAAGCCCAACAAGCTTGTTTGCAGGTAAACATTAAAGAAAACAAATATAAAGGCGGCTTACACGAGCCAAGCGTCTAAAAGACACAAGGAGAGCTCTCGGCGGCTAGAGCCCTCGAGGTGTCCTACACGTCAACAAGTGGCCGGTCGTGTGAGCGGGGTCTTATGTCTTCGAATGTCGAACGCTTTGAGAAATTGACAGCAGTTCATGTTTTGAAAGTAGCTTTCTAAGATCGCGTAGATTGGAACGCGGTTTGAATTTAAAATAAAAAGAAAAAATACCTATTGTTTATTGTTCTTTTTTGGAAATCTTGTTTCAATTATAGAAAAAAAAAATCTTTTTAACTTATTTAGCTTAATAAAATGTTATCACAAAGTTTATCGTTCACTTTTAGCCCCGTTTTGTTAAATCCTATTAAAACAATACAAATCGCTTACTGTAACACTGATTAGGTCTAATTAAAAAAAAAGTAGGTACTCTAATCAGTGTGAAGTCAAAGTTAACGATAGCCTTAGATAAGTATAATGATGTGAAATCGATAATAACAATAACAAAGCATTAATTATCGATAAATGAAAGTTATCAGAAAATAATTAGAATAAACGAGGAAGAAAGTTTTGGACCCGACATTTTTATTTTCACAAGTGCCCATTATGGTTTATCTCAAAAATATTAATACCTACGTAAGTTAGAGTTTAAAAACATATTTAGGTTTTAATTAAAATTTTAATAGCAGCATTAATCAATGATGATCTCAAATAATACGCGGAAACAATCAAGTTAATAATAAAACCTACTCCAAAACTGAAACGTTTACCCAAGTCGACCAGAAAATCTACCATTAGTTATTATTAATTTAACTGAAAACGTTACTTTAAATAAGTACATAAGTATTTAAATAGCTTTGCAGTTGACGGTAGATACCAAAAAAAAGGTTTTACTGTCAGGAAAAACGTATTCTTTTAAATCCGGAATACCCCTTCTTACTGCGTCTAAAAATTTACTCAGCCTTTTACGTTCGATATTCAAACCTCAATTGACCACAGAGTAGTTTAAACTTAGTCTAATCGATGTTGAAAAACGTCATTCGTCGGACACCTTAGTAATTGCCTTTCGTGCGATTATAGAACTACCCTCACCCCTTTAGCCCTTTCAGAGATGTTTATCGCGAAGGAAATGGTCGTTTTCCGATGTCCACAATGCGACCATTAAGGGGACAATGCTAATGGACTAAGTTGTCCAAGTCGTGTAAGGAAGATTTTCCCGCGTGGCGCCACCATTTTGATTTTTATTTTACAGTTATATTTTTACTGGTGTTTTATTTTGCTGAATCATGCTTGACCGGTCGTTTTTTTTATAGCTTTGATGGAGTAGAAATCGACTCGAAATATTGAATGAGTTTTCAAGAAATTCTTTTTTTCACATTTTATTTAGATGTTCTTGACTCACAGAACTGAAACCTGTATTTTTGCTAAGTTAGGTGGCCCCCACCACAAATTATATTAGTGCGTACAAAAGTATGTTATACAAACGTTCGTTATCAAACCTTTCACTCACAGTATCGTTTATCTAACTTAGATAATGATAATACAAGCTTGAGATAGCAGCAGAAAGCTTTAATAATATGAAAGTCGATATATCAGCAACGTCAAGTGTTTGGCACACATCGCGACAGAGCGCATATTCTGACGAGCGATATCATAACGATACGGCCATGGTATCGAAACGATATTGATAGGGGGGAATAAAACATAATTAGTTGAAAAATATGAATCTTGTTTTGTTTAACACTAATAAATCGTGGATGCACCCATCCACGATTTATTAGTGTTAAACAAAACACCCCCTTTACATTTCGAGACGCCTCCGTGCCTCGGAAAGTATTTTAAGCCGATGGTTCCGGCTGTCATTAGTACCTTTGACAGTCGTTACGGGTAGTCTAGAAGAGAAGATGGGTAGTTTACAAGCCCTAAAGTCTGACCACCTGTATTAGCAAGGAGTAATAGTGTTACCCAGTAACTGGGTTGTGGGTCCGGTTAGACTGGAAGCCGGCCCCAACGTAGTTAGGCAAAGGCTATGTTGATTACTTTCTAGGTATTTTAATTTGTAGTGCAATATTAAAAATATTTTTCTTAGAGTTCTAGTAATATTAAAATCTTAAGTATCTTTTTTACGAGTTGGTTTTCAATAATTTATAGTCAAATTCGAGTGTGATTTAAATTCAATTTTAACATTTAAAAAACTTAAAGATACTCTTTTAGAATTCTGGAATTGGTATGAAGAAAATCCATAAAGATTAACAGCTCTAGTAAAAAGTTTAAAGCTAGAAAAAATATCCATAGTCTTTAATAACCACGCGAGTCGCAGGTAAGTGCGAAAGCGTTAAAATCGATGCGGACTCGAGTGAATCAGAATAATCAGATAGTGTGAAAGAAGGGGGGAAGGTGTTTATCATAGGAGCACGCCCCTTATCATAGGACTTAGATAACGTGAAAAATTAGTCGAGTAGAAATCAATACCGGGGCGGATTTTTCCGTTACTTGTAACACGTTTCAATATGTTTTGTATTATCGTATTAAAATGTTCATACATTTTCTTGAAATTTTTTCATTACTAATTATATGTATCTGGTATTGATGTTTTCAACTAAGTACGTTTTGTACGAAAATAGAGAAAATATCCGTTCATATCGATCTTAGATTATCAAACGTACCTATTTTGTAAATTCTAAAGTTGTTTTTACAACGTAGAGTTAACTACCCCCTATGAATTACATTAAAAAAAAATACAAGCCGTTTCCGGTATAGATTTTATCAAATAATAACTAGCTTCAGCCTGCGACTTCATTCGCGTGAATTTTCTTGTTTTACCATGAAAAATGTGTATCGTAAAGCAGTTTCTCTTAGACTTTTATTTCATCCAGCTCTTTGAGATCGTAGCGTGATGTTAAATGACTGACCTTTCTCAAGAATTGGGCTATTAAATGTAAAAATATTTTTTTCAAATCCGACTTGACTAGTAGTTCTATAGATTCAAAAAAACAGATAATTAAACAAATTATATCTCTTTACAATATTAGTATAGAAGTTTTGTTTTATTCAGGATACAACAATTTGGAACCGTGCACCTAGCTTTTGACGTTTCATAAGTGCCCATGCAGGTTTATATGAAATAAAATATTTTGATTTTTAATTTGATTTAAAAAATAAAATTGCAGCTATTCATAATTATCAGACAATAAAACAGACAGCTAATATGATAACTAACTAGCTAATATAATAATAAAACAGACAGCTGTGCTGCTGGGGAGTTTGTTGCGCCACTTCCTCTTCCCAGCTAAAGCACTAGGAAGTTGTGAAGGGTGGGCGTTTTTTGGGGGACTGTCTTATTTTGACGTTCGAAAAGTGCTGATTCTCAGCCTAATTTGAAGAAATGACTTTTGATTGATTGATTTCAATCTTCAGAATATGAAATGTTTTATTTTTGTAAATTCTAGGAATTCTTAGATTTTACTTCCCCTAGCGTCCAAATATTAGAATGCTATTTTACATTTTCCTTGAATGATTGCAAACACATTGTCTTGAATTAAGTATAGATGAATAAAATGCCATACGTACTTAATTCCATTTTACTTTGTATTCGAACTTAACGAGTAGGTATGTCTTGTGTAATTTGTAGCAATTTCTTCATTTGATATTCTGTTAGATCTTAGGGAAAAACTTATTCTATTATTATGTTTACTTTGTTTACTTTCTTACCTTTGAAACTAAACAATCACTAGGTATTTTTATTGTAGAAATAAAGTGGCGTAAAATCATCTTTAAATCCGTATTTATTGAACATTAAGTCATCAAAGTAAATGCCACTAAATTCCCCATTTGTTTACTCTAACCCGTTTAAATTTTAGTTAAGGGGCCGCACCCTTTCCGAGAATTTGATAATTAGGAAATAGTGAATTCAAAACCCTTTACTCTGAAGGAAGATGACAGAATTGGTATTAATCAATTGATTTACCATATCACGATGGTACTATTGAGTTTAATCAACGGTGCTTCAGCTTTCCAATGTTTTTGCAGGAAAATTTAATAGAATAGATTGATTTTATACGTACCTACGATGCAGAAAATATAGATAGATAGGTAGGTAAGTATTTGCCTTAGTCAGTGCTTCTAAAAACAAGACAACAGGTAACTGGCTCTCTCAAATAAATAGATGGACAGGGATAAATGCATAAAATATAATCTATTTTCGTACTAAACTGTACCTATACCTACATTATTTAAATAATCATAATATGTGGACGGACAATCAAGCTTTTAACTAAAATTAAATATCCAAAAGATGAAAATACTCGTAGGGAACGGAAAATATTCCGAAAATAATCTAAAAGGATGGTGATATCATATTATTCAAATAACATTTATGGCCAATTAAGATATTTTGGACTTGTTATGCTTATTTAATATTCATTAAATGTATTGATAAATGCAAGATAAAATTGAATTTTTAAGGATAAGATTTTAATAAAATTATTTTGGTATACTTTGGTATAGATCGTTTGTTAACCTACTCTACACGTTTTAGATTTATTTTTAAATAAATCGGAATAAAACCTTTTTGTCTCGGAGCAAACTGAAAAATAAATAATAAACGAAATCTATGACTCACCGGAAATTAGAGAACCACTTGACAAGTTGCGCCGTGTTGTTCTTGTTAAACTTGATGTCGGGGAAATACATCTTGAGGACTGCGGAACTGGGATACCGCACCCAGAAGAACATCAGCTTGGCCTTGCGGAGGTGCATCGGCGTTAGCGTTGAGGAGTACACAGGAGTTAAAGGCTTATTGATTTAAAAATGGCATGACATAAAAATGGCAGAGCGTTGCACATTCTTTATTTGAATGAATAGAGGTCTTGTAAAGTTACAGCTAGATGGTACGATTTATGTGAAAGTTCGAAGTTTGAAAATTTGAATTTATTGTTTTTTTGTTTTAACTGCTCATTATTTTTAATTTGTAAACCGTTCCAAATTTAGACATCTTTTGTATTTTTTTTTTTATATCTAGATCCTAAGACGTTGGTCGACATTGAAAATCGAAGCCAATTCGAACTATTCGGTAATAATAGATACCTACTGGAGGCATTATTACTGAAACGTTATTAATAGAGTCTTACGACTGCTTCCTGCCTAGGTATAGGTTTTATAGACTGAACTATGTCCCTAAGTAGTTATAGTATGATATTGTTCACAATATAACTAAGTCATTTCTGTATTTCCTTATGAGAATATAAATGAAGACAGTAAATGTAGTAAGCTGTCTATTCAATTATTTCTAAACAAGTATATCTCCGAGGATTGTCCCTCAAAGATATATCAAATCTGATTAGATCCCGGCTTGTCGTGGGCGCACTACGAAGCACCACAAATACTAATCCGTTTGCATTTTCTAATCTTATAATGTGCCTTAGCCGTCTGTAGTCATGCGATGGAATGAGGCGGATTATGTATGTTTACCTATACGATTGGATACTTGTCTTGGAACTTCGAATGCGAAATAGATTTAGTTCGTTTATAAGACAGTGTTTAAGATTGATAGTTTTTGGAAGATAATTAATAAAGATGATTTGTTCTTTTTCTGGTATTGACAATATTAATTATGTCATATCATTATAATGTGATTGGATAGTTCAAGCGAGGAAAAACTTAATGTTAATATAATTCTATTCTACAGTTTATAAGTACGCGATAGGCCTGGGATCGTGGAAAACGTAGAAACCGCAGCATTTGTGGGGTTTCCTCAGTCGTAATACCTAACCAGTAAGTAGGAAGTAGGCGGCGGCAGTCGTAAGGTTAAACACTACAGAAATAAGATATCAGTGGGCGTGCGGGGTTCGTGCCCTGTCGGGTAGGCTCGGGTTTCATCGGCAAGTTGACCTCGATACTACACAGATTGCTGAAAGGTAATGTTTGTTATTCTATTGAAAAGGATATAGTAGGCTGGACTCCGTCGTAGGGCAGGTCCGTGGAGTTGCAGTCGGAGTGCGGGTCCTGCGCGTCCATGAGCGGGTGGTGCTGAGGACCAGCGTGGTGCGCCAGGTTGGCGTGGTGGTGGCGCAGGTAGTCGGGCGAGGCGTGGTGCGCCAGTAGCGCGGGGTGCAGCAGCGCGGGCGCGTGCGGCAGCGGCGGAGACTCGCGCTCCGGAGCCGCAGGGGGCGACCGCGCCAGCCCGCCCCCCGGGCCGAAGAACGGCGAGTACGGGGAGAACACCTGGCTCTCGTGCAGCGCTGGGTTGGGGATGGCCACCGGCGTTGGCAGCCCCGCCATGCCGCCCGGATAGGGCCGCGGCGACGGCGACTCCGGGAACTTGCTCTCTGGCGATTGACCTACACCTTCCCCCAAGATCCGGCTAACAGTTCTGGGCGTGATTCTCGTATCCGTCACCTTATGCCGCTTCTTCTTGGGCGTGACGACTAGACTCAGGGCCTCGTTCTGCTCGGGGTTAGGTTCGCGCTCGAAGTGCCCGTTCATGTAGAGCTGACCGAGCGGTTTCGGCGGCGTCTGGAACATGACTGTGGGAGGCCGTATGTGAGCACCGTGGCCGGGCCCGCTCGCCTCGGTGTGCATCGAGAATGCTGCACCGTTGGGCGCGCGGGGGCCGTTCATCTGGCTCATCATCATTGGGTTATGTGTCAGAAACGACGGGACGCCATTCGGCGCGCCCGGGTGATGGACGGGTAGGTTACCTGACATTTGCCCTGATGGCCTCTGCGGTGGCTTCGACGGCGGCGACTTTCTCTCGAGCATCTGCGTCGCTATCATTATGTCTTTATTGAGCTGCTCGGCGGCCGCTGCTGACGCCTCCGATTGCTTTCCCATGACACGACGCTGATGCATGAAGCGCGTCACAATAGAGTCGATGAGACTTGCGAGTGACGCTGTGATTTCACTTTTCAGCACTTCGGCTAGTCCTTCTAGATCTGCTCCAGTGACGGGCCCTACGGAGCCCGCATTGCTGCGGAGCGCATCTAATCGCTCGGCAAGCTCTGAGGATAGTGGCGGTTTCGGCGTCGGTCCATGTTGTCGCTGCTGTGGCGAGTGCTGATTTGACTGTGGCCTGTGCTGCTGCTTGTTTTGCTGTTGTTGTTGCTGTTGCTGTTGGTGCTGCTGCTGCTGCTGCTCAGCAGCTTCCTTCATGCGCGCCTCCTGCTCTAGGAAAAGCTTCTGGCTGACGTTCAGGTACATGGCAGCCGCGTTGTTGAGGTGTTGATGGGGATGCGGCGCGTGCATGTGCTCGGGAGGTAGGTGCGGCATCATGGGCAGCGCCCCGTTGAAGCCAGGCGGCAGGTGCGGGTGACCCACAGCGTGCGCGTGCATCTTAGCCGACATCATCTTGCTCATCACTTGCGAGAGCATGTTCGGCGCGACGCTGTTAGGTATTGGGGGAGGCACCTCTTTGACCGGCGAGGCGGGCTCAGACTTGGGCACAGGGTCATCGTTCTGTTCTACATCACTAGAAGCACCATCGTTGTCGTTCGTCTCAGATTCTTGTCCCATACGGTTGCATAATTGCATATATTTTTCTTGCATTTCTGCGAGTTGTTCTTGCATAGTTCTAAGTTGTGATTTAAGTGCATTTTTTTCTACTAACTTTCTTTCGATAGGCGGTGGTCTGTCCCCGTCGTCCTCCGAGTCGTCCGACACTGTCTGCGCACTGCTACCGTGGCTGGTGCCGTAGCGCTCGTGTGCGCCGTCGTGCTGCTGCGGATGATACAATTTCCGTTTCTTGCAGCCGTTCACTTGCGGCGGCTGAGGAACGGGACTAGAACGCATCGTCGACACTATGTTCTCAACACGGGCACGTTTCACATCTAGCGGTCGCGGCGAGGACCGCTGAGCGTCACTATCACGATCTTCAGGTTCAGACTTGGGCGCGAGCAAGGGCTCAGATCCCTGCGCGGGATGCGCAGGCAGCGGCGAGGTGCGCGAGTCGCCGGCGCTGTCAAGCGCCAGCAGCGCGTCGTCCAGGTCTGGTCGCGAGTCACGGGACTGTGGTCGCTCCGGAGACATCTTGAGTTTCGGCTCGTCGTTGTTGTTGTTGGCGAGCACATTGTTATTGTCCGGGGAGAGGCGCATGAGTTCCTTCTTGCGGCTCTGCAGGATATCGCGCAGCACTCGGTGCGCGATGTCGCCGCCGGAAGTTTCGTCACCGGCGTCTTCCTGCTTGGGCGTCCGCCCAAGTAATTCGTTGATCATTTCGGCCGGAGGGTAGCCCGGGCCGAACAGGCCGAAGTGTTGGCGGCCCTCGAAGATGGCGCCGTAAAGTCCGCCGCTCATGTGTGCGGCGCGCGCGGGCGCGAGTCCGTTCGTCGTGAGAGTCGAGTAAGAATTGCGTGGCTCACCGGCGTCCACGCGCTGTCTGGCGCGCTTCTGTTTCCTAAGCAGTTGATCCGCGTACGAGTCCTCCTCCTCCGATGACATCATAGGCAAGACGGGCCACGATTGGCCGGCTTGGCGGCGGGTAGCACCCCACCGCTCTACTCGCGCCGCATCGCCCGCACTGCAATAGGAGGGGAGCGATCAGAGCACACCTGCCTGCGCGCCGGTCGGCGCGTGCGCGCCTCACAGTGCATCGCTTACAAGGCGATTCACTTTGAGACTTATTATTAGAAATGCATTCACTTAGTTACCAGCAATTTTCCAAATATTTTACAAGACGAGTTATATTTAGGTACTTATTTTTATAAATATTTAAAACTATAGTTACTGCCTTATCAACATCACAACGATCTCTATCTTACATGATTCAGTACAATGTACTTACTATTCAAACCAACCAGACTTAATTCTCGTTTCGTATGTACTTAGATTGTTATCAAGAAATCGATCGCCTATTAGCCGACACTGCTAGACATCGATACTGAACTAAAAAAGTTTCCAGCTATCATAATACGAACATCTGGATAATTTCTCGTAATGACTGGTCGTAAAACAAAATCACATGGTATTGGAAAGTATAAGGAAAGTGTGATGGGGTTGCAGATAAAAAAGCCACGATATTTACTAGTACACACGTAATTGGTATCAATTTTTGTGAGCAATTGAATATAATGACTGAACAAAATTCAACTAGAAAACGAAAAGGTTTTGTTAGAAACTATGTAAGTATCGTTGAAGATCATCCTAACAGATAACAATAAGCTGTATAATACTGTATATATATAACTGTACCAATGTACAGTGATGACAAACAGTGGACATAGATGATGGCATTAATTTCTCCTGGAGCGTGACTTCGTGTGCAGATGACAATGAAGCTAAAAATGTCAGGAATAATTCCGTGAGACACATGTTTTGCCGCGAGTCCATTGTTCGTACGATACGAGTTTTACAGGGAAATAACTAAAATTACGAGTGGTTTTATGCCTTTTCAGCAATAGTAGAATTGCAAAGTGAGAACATTTAGATATATCAATAAGATGCGAACGAAAATGATCAGTCTTATGAGAATTTTCAAAGGCGTCATTACCTTTCAAAGTAAGGTAGAAAAATATCTTAACATTTTCAAATAAGAAAATTATATCTTTCAAGATGAGTTTTATTTCTTTTCTTAACTACAACACAACGTCTTGTAAAACTTTAATTGAAAGAAACATGTACTCATTCTTAGATGATTCTTCATGAATCAGTGTCTTCAACAAAAAAAGATTTTTGAATGGTCTTGTAGATTTTGCCAATACTTTTCATATTGTTCTAAAGAAGCTTTAGATTTTTGGAAATTTTGCTCTAAATCAATATTTAATTCCTCTTTTTTTCCTTGACATAAAGATCTTGTTAAGTTTTTATCGCAAAGGTCTAAAGTTTTTTTTTTTTTCACAATACTTTATGCCAATTTTTTCCTTGTAAACCAAAGAGTACATAAGTGAGTATGGAACTTGGTCGTCTCGGACATCCGGCATCAATTTGCTGCTCACAATGAGATGGTATCAATGGCGGATGACTTCCGATGGTGGCGTGACCGTCCACTTGCGACCGGCGTCACGGCTCGCGGCCTGCTTGTGCCACTGACAAACTGCGTCGTGAGGATATGGAGAAGGTTACTAGAAGAGACGAAGTAGATGAATCTATATTTTTTAAGTCTATAGCTTGGAAAGCAGTGGTGGCCCAGTAATAGGCGTTTTACCTACTTTATTTAGATAATTTCGTCACCATTGCTCTCAAAACGGTCCTAGATTCAAAAATTCGAAGACATGTGACATCTACCAACCCGTTCCCGCGTGGTGGATTACGGCCCACTCCCTCTCACGGAAAAGAGGCCTGTGTCCCAACAGTGGGAACATTATAGGCTATTTATGTATTATCATTATTATTTTATGTATTTATTTTTTACCTTATGAACTGGGATCTCTTGTGAAGTATTCAATCGAACCCAAATAAATTTGGATAAAGGCTAGTCTATGTCATTTATAATAAAATACCTCATAGCTTTAAGGATTATTCAGTAAACATTTTTAAATCTAACCTTACTGCACTTCTATTAGGCAAATATTATTACTAAGTGAAAGACTTTCTAATTGATATAAATTTATCCTAATTATGATTGTTATAATTAATTACAAATTTGACCAATTACGACTTATGTACCTGACTATAATAGTATTAATTGACTTCAGTTTAACTTCCGTTTTGTTTTGTTGACATTATTTAATTTGTATTAATAGTTTAATTTATGAACCTAATAATTTGCACGCCGTGAGTTAGACTGTAGCCGATCTCATTAATTTATGTATAACATAAATCTGTACCTACATTCATTGCAAATAAAGTTTCTAATTCTGATTCTAGAAAATGAAAGAAAGAAATAAATAAAAATGCGTTTAATGGCATTATATCATTAATAAAAATCTTAAACTATTTAAGAATAAAAAATGATGATAGGCGGCCTCCTTACAAGATGACACAGGGTTATTTGCTTAGAAGGATGGGCCCCACTCGTAGTTGAAGTATTCACTTTTTCATAATACGTAATATGGGTTTTATGAATAAAAGGTCCATGTTAAAAGCCTTTTAATTAAAGTCCTGTATGGACCGGAAATGTAGCACATTCCTAATCATCAATATTGATTGTGATGTTATTTGGATAAGATATTTTATCAGAATATATTTGTAGTTTTTCTGATTGTGTAATTGAGATATTGTTATGATTATGTTAGTGAGATAAAATGCATGTTGATTAACGTCGGTGTAGCTTTATTTAATTAGTTTACATCTCTGTCTTATTTGCCTATTGTTTTTCTTTTGTTCTTGTATTTTTTTTTTTATTGTAACCTTAAAATCTACTGGTCTTAATCATAAGACATCAAAAAATACGTCCGTATCGTTGTCAATGAGAAAAGTGCCCAAAAGGCTGGCAGCATTGCCACGTTGAATGGCAATGCTGATTCTTTGACCGAATTCTTGTAATTAAGTAAAGTTTATTTTTGTCAAGAGAATTTTGATTTTTTCTCAATATCATGAGACAAGTTAGAATAACAATCTAACTGAACCCCCTAACATAAACAGGGTGGCAGGGACATTGACGCGCATTCTGTTACCATGGATTCAGTACTTACATGATTCTGTGGAAAATTTAGGTCGGTAAAAAAAAAATTGTTTCATATTAACCAAGTAGGTAGGTAAGGTTTCTTTGGAACAGCTGTTTTTTTTTTGATAACCGACGAAAATTTTCACGGGATTAGAATCATATGCTGAATTATTCTTCTTAGCGTATCAGCAGTATAATTCAGCTGCGCGAACTCCGATCGCTGACGCAGTCATAAGATCGTCAAATGCACAAGTAACAGGGCGTGTTGCGCAGAATGGAAGGCGAGCCATTGTCTGTGGGGAGGTGCCGCATAGGTACGCACTTGCGATCTGAGCCATCCATGAACCCCTGAATTCATAGTTACAGTTTGAATAACGATGTCCCTGCCACTCTGTAGGTACATATCTTCGTGCCTTTCATCGTCTTCACACCAAACCCACCACCTCAATTTCCTAACCAGATATTCGTAACCCTGCCCCACATTTCCACATCACCTGCAACATCGGTACATCTCAACATTTGCACACACGGGTATTTTCATGTGTTGTCTATTCAGTTACAGAACATTTCCAATTATACCTTATGTAGAGCGAGTATTGTGTGGCATATAATGAAACAAAGTATTACCTAAGTACTAGCGAGCCAGCGGTCTTTGTTGACTACGTTCGAGGTTGAAATTGTTTACGAACTCTAAAAATTATGCTTACCTATTACCTATATAGGTATAGAATAGGCTCGAGGCTAAGTAATAATAGCTGCACGGATCGATCAATCAGGTTAAGCTTCCCTTGACGCGGTTGGTCCATGGATGGGTTACCATCATTACATATCAAGACCCTTTGGTCGTTGTTACGGGTCGTCAGAAGCCCGAAAATTTGACAACCAGTCTTACCAAGGGGTGTCGTAATACCCAGTAACTGGGTTGTGGAGGTTAGATAGGTAGTCGGTTCATGTAAAATACTGGTATTTAGCTGTATCCGGTAAGACTTGATGCCGAGCATCATATCGGGTATTGAAGGAAAATTGCTATAATGAGTGGTTACATTAAGATGATTGTTAACATATTGTTGGTAAACAATGTTATGTAGGGCAGTTTTGTTATGGCAGGTTCTGTTCCGTTTTTGTTTTAGTTAAGTTATTTCTTATTTAAGACTTTTTAGGAACCCAATTACCAAGTAACTGAGGGAACACGGGTCGGTTTTAGTCAGTAAAAGTCTGACATGCCTGCTCCACCCAGAGCGGGAGAAGTTTTTAGTTGATTTCCCAACTTAAAAAAAAAAAAACTACTGCTGCCCATCCCTGTATCTCATGAACCGTAATAGGTAGAAAGTTTAAATTATCACAGAGCGTGTATTTATAACAAGATATAATAAATATAAACAAAGTTAAAAATGAAAGAGGGTCTCCACCTGTCTTCGTGTAAGTCCGAATCGCACTTGACACATATAAGTGTGTTTAATGGAAACTTGCTTAACCAAAACTTTCCTGCTGTATTTCTGGAAGTATTCTTATAAGACCCGAAGTATTTCTTACAAGTCTTTCATAATTTCTTCATCTGTACAGCAAAGTAAATATTTCGGTAATTTCAGCATTTGGTTTATTTACTTGTATGTTCCGTCTGGTGCCGGACGTAAAGAATATCGTCATCCCATTTCTTTCCGTGGGTGACGCAAAAGGCGACTAAAGTAATTACTAGAGAATGGCCAGCAGCGTTCTCTATGCATTTTACAACCATATTGCGATCGCCAACCCGCGTGCCAAGCGTGGCGTCGTCTTAAGTCCAGCAGTGGACGTCTTTCGGCTCATTATGTTGATGATGATTCTCATGTAAATAACCGCAGAGTTTTCTAGAACGTCATCAAACGAGTACACCCTGTATTAGGTCATCTGGCAACATTAGATCGAGTCGCCTGCGCATATCATTACGAACTCTTTTGGTCATTGTGCTGTATAATTTGCGGCCATTTTAGTACGATTGCCATGCAAGAGATTGCGAGATGTCATACAGTCAACCACCCAAGTCCTGTCACTGATGTCTAGAGGTATTTTGAACCGTGTGCTTAACGGAATAAAGGTGAGTTTCCTCTGAAGTGTTGCTTATAATATGTGGTAAGGTGTAAACGGTGACTCGCTGGACCATCTCGAAATTGTTCCGGTACTTCCTGCTCTTTATAATTGTTTTACATTGTATGGTTTATAGGAGGTCGATATACTTTGTGGGAAGATAAAATGACCGGGTTTTGTTTAGCGAAAAAATGTGAAAATATTTTTCTTTTGTTGCTGCTACGGACTAGTGCGTTGTGGAAAAATTTCGGTTAGTTTGTTGTCGTATGGTGCTTTTTTGTACGCGATGTGAGAATTTCTAGTTTTCAACGGAGAAATTACAGCTCTCTCCTAACTGGGTTACCAATATTGCTATTCGCCTTTCACTCGCCCAAAAACATGTTAGCTACAAAAACCTTTATTATTTTTAACTTGAAACTTTTTTGTCTTGTACGAAAAGCGTTTTGAATTCATACTTTTTTAATAAAATATAAATTCCTTCCTAGAGTCAAGGATTTTAGGCCCCCAAAACCGCAACCACCCTACTTTCCAACCGATTCCACGCTCATATAAAACAATTTCGGTAATTAACCTCATGAATAAGCAATGTGCTGTCAAATACTATCCGTTGCGCTTACTGATTGCGACTCGTCGATTATCTGGAATCATGCTGGAATGTGACGCGATATGTTGAGAAGAAGTTCGGTAGCTTTGGTATAACAAAGAAAGAAAAAAAAAGAAAACGGTGAACTTGATACCATATTGAAATGAAAAGTATGGGCTTGGCAGAAGGGTTTTCTATAAATATTTTAGAAATATTGTCAGTTTGTAAATCATTGTAATAAGAAGACTTGAAGGTGTTATGATATAACAAAATCAATATTGCTATATTGTTGTGTATTGTCGTCAATATTGACGCTGCGTCAAAGAACTTGAGAACAATTGGCGTTGGAATATTTTAATTTGAAAAAATAATACGGGTATTAGAATTATGTGACACTTCATTACAATAGTCATGTCATTATTTAGAATTAAATTTAAACGAGTTGAATGAAGATCTTGCAAAAACGTAACAGCTGGAAGACGCGTTTCATCTCAATCATTTTCTCAGAACACAAAAAATCTGCCCAGAAACAGCAGGAATCCAACTCAGGGTACAATATCCTTTCGTCTTTCTAAAGCCTGTGTTTCTTAGTCGTCGTATATGAACGAGACAGGCCTGTCGACGGGAACCTGTTGATTTCAGTAGAACAGGGGTGCGGCGTAGGCACGTCCAGGTGGAATGTCGATGATGTCGAGTGTCGATGCGTTGTGTCGGGAATTTATGGGATGTGAGGGCCGGAGAGAGGGCAAAAGTTTAATAAGGATTTGAATATTGGTCCAGGATTTTGATTTGTTATCATGAAATGGAAGAAACTCGGTATTGTATGGTCTGTTTATAGAATGTTAGAAAGAGTGATTGTTAGAGAATCCCAAAGGCTTAAAGGCTTTTGCACCCTTTTTCGTGTGCGAAAAGTATAAATACATAAATAAGTGCTGGAAAATTGGATTTTTCAAATATTTATGAAGGGCAGAGAAAAGTTACCTATATGAAATCAAATTCAAATTATTGATGGTAGAAGTCCCAACATATTAATTGAAACGATGAGAAAATGCCAGAATAACGATTAATGTGGTACTAAAAATAATCTACTTCGACAACGGAAAATTCTACGTGAAATGGGCGTATTTCGCAGCTGTGAAGCACACAATACTATTTCACTTATTTTTATTTTTGTGTGAATATTGTGTGCCCTGACCAAGGTCAAATATTTTTGTTTTTTCTGTGTCATCTGAACCATAAAAAAAAACTTTCACACATTTACCACCCTCGTCACAACATAATCACTACGGAAGTAACCCGACATTCTCCCACAAACATCGATAGTTTCCCAACACTAGTGCCTCAACCCGGGCGTGCTTAATTTGGCGTGACCCGACGTCGTCTAATTTTTACGGAAACATTTCTTTTCCCACCCACACGCAGAAAACGACCCGTTGCGAGTACTTGACATACTCGTAAGTTAGCAGGATTTTATATGAATTAATAGTGCCCATAGTTGGTACAAAGTGGTAGCCTAAGTAGGCTTAAAATTCGAAGGTATGTGACATTTCAACCGCACCGGGTATTACGGCCCACTTCTTCAGCGAAGAGTGGGCCCCTAGCGTAGAAATTTTGCGTCCGTTATACAAACACGTTATGAAAACAGCTTCTCCATACATTTTGACCGCGTAGGTACTTTTCTATGAAACCGCAGATATTTTTTTTGTATAACCGACGAAAAAATTCTGCGCTGGGGGTCTACAATGATATGCTTTTTTTTTTTTGGGTGGGAAATCATCAAATGACTTCTCCTGCTGAGTAGAGCAGGAGGGCGTGTCAGACTTTTACTGACTAAAACCCACCCGTGTTCCCTCAGTAGGCTGTATGACAGGGGCTGTGGTATCTCTTTCGAACAAACCCGCACCCCTGGCAGGCATCGGCCCTTGCAGACCCCACCAGTGGTTGCTGACATCTTTGACGGCGCGTGTGTGAAACACAATGCGCCGTCCCGTCTACCACTTTTCGGCCGCAGCGGATAGGGAGAGCGGCTGACGCTATACCGACACTCCTCTTCCCCTGCGGCCCCACCGCGTCCGCCATCAAACGGTGGCGGCCCCGTCCAGGCCACGGAAGGGAAGAGCGCTGCTCAGAAGCACCGGCACTCCTCCTCTACCGCATCCCGTAACCCTCAGCCGCGATGCCTCCCATTCGACATCGCGGCCCACCTCAGTTGCGGTGCACCTCACCGCAACCTACTTTTTGGCCGCTACGTCAATGGCTTGAGGCAAAAGCCCTGACGAACGGCCCCACCTTTGGGTTCCTCTTGGCTTCACCGTGGCTGGAATCCACGGTCACTAAGCCCCCCCGAAACGACAATGGGAATCCACTCGGGGGGGATGTATTGTACGGGTTAGACTACCGTTATTTTAAGAAAGACATTTATTGTAAAAGTTTATATACTGATCATGAAAATACAGTGGTCAAGAATTTTTACACTTCCCAAATTAATACATTTACAATTTACCAATAAATAACATTAAGCTGTCGACGATCGAGTACAGGCGTTTCGTTTAAATTACAGATTAAAATTTTCATGAAGATCGTTACCTATAATTCATTATGATAAGATCGCTTTCCTAGTAAACCAGAGGTGTACGAAATAACCGCCATTACCGTATCTATAGTAATTTATTTTGCGAAATATCTAAGATATTGAATACGGTGTATGATGGTGATTGATGATGTTGCAAAACTAAGGTAGCTTCGTTTCTGTTGGATGACCATAATGCTTACCCACGGTTGTCTATGCTAATATTTTTTAAATAATGAATCCTTGACATGTGTGTCTAAAAGATCTTGCTAAAGTAATTTCTTTCATGTAAATTAAATAGACGTTTGTTACTCTAAATTTATTACTAAGTCAGATGCCATAATTTTCCTCTAACAGTTTCATTATTGCAAAAGTCATCATGCATTCCTTAAGTTAATTGTAACCATGATTGTTTGATCAGCTTGGCTATTTCCCAACTATGTTAAGGGAAGCTTCCAGTCTAACCAGATGTGGCTGAATACCAGTATTTTGCATGGAGCGCTTGCCTATCTGACCTCCACAACACAGTAACTAAGCTCGTTGTTCGAAAGGGATACTGTCGCCCTGGCACACTGGCAACTGATCCCACACGTGTGGGTTTTTGTCAGTAAAAGTCCGACACGCCCTCATGTTCCACCCAGAGCGGGGGAAGTTATTTGATGATTTCCGACTATCCAAAAAATAAACCCCAGTACCCAAGTTTTATTACAACTGACTGTTCTACTTAAAAACACCACATTGAATGCATGTTCTTATTCCTTATCTACAGCAAGAAACACGTATTTTCCTCAATTCACATGAACTGCGCATTAAATAAACTAAGTTTTAAAACAATTTCCGATAAGATCGTTTGCCATACAGCCATATGGTCCACTACATGGGGTGGTGTATGGGAATGTGTGGGAAACTCACCCACCCCTTGCAATAATTATGTATCTGTCTTTGTCCACCTTATTCCAACGGTGACTTATGGTCATTTGACCATATGGTGGCGGTCACGCCATGGTGGTTGGAACAAGGATATTTTAATCGGTAAGTTGAAGATAATATTGATAGTAATTTCTACTTACCTAGTGCATATGGTGAAGTTTTGTTTTACATATTTGTGACGGCATTTGTGTACCGCTTTACCTGTAATGTTTCTTTCAAGGACTGGAAATATGAGATTAGATAACACGAACTTCTAATGTTAGTTAATTTGTCTGAAGGTTTTGACGATTCGCAGCTCATCGAGAATTTTCTGTCTTCGTGAAGATCGTACAGAAACGACGTTGTCAGACTTTCGGGCTTCTGACGACCCGTAACGACTGTCAAAGAATCACGATTGACAACCGAGCCTTTACGTGCTTTCCGAAACACGTAGGAATCTCGGTATCTGAAAATGGTCACCCATCTACAGACCAACCTAGGCAAGTGTAAAGATTATTTAGTTCAAACGTGTCTTGGCGAACCATTGACACTAACGAATCTTGGTATCGACCAACCATTCATTCTTTGGGCCTGCATGGAGGCTGAGGAAACCGTCGCGCATGTGCTTATCGAATGCACAGGCGTAGCCCAGATTAGGACAGAAACCATCTTACACGGATGTTCTCAACAGATCAGGAGTTGTAACGTTGAACCATGCTTTCTGTGGTCAATTATATCGTTCGGGTCATTCTACAAGCCGTATACCTAAGACTCGACAGATCGATCGATCCGCACTTAGCCACGAGCCACTCTATGACCTGAACAGTATTCATTGTATTTATTTAGAAATTTTTGCATTTAAACTAAAGACACCGACGCTTATCATTTCGATCATAATTACTTACTGCGACAATTTTAAATTATATTAAATGTAGGTAGTGTGGCAAACAGTTTGAAGGCTGCGACTGACAAGACATGCACGATGTAAATATAAAATAGGTCGGCTTGTCGCGTGTGTCCAGTGATTTGTACCCGTATTTACTAATAATTACAGTATAATGTCTGCCCGTCTGTTTAGCTACATGATCTGTTTATTTAATGGGCTGATAAGGAATATTGGGACGCTATTTCTATCTTTGTTGTTAAAGATATACGCACTCTTTTTTGGCTTGGATCTCGATTATCTTTTTATCAGTTAAGCTATTTCATATTCTTACTTTTCATGTAAAGTGCCTACAAATCTTTTATTAACAGTAATAATTATATTCCATGACGATTTCGGCTGATGTGACTGTTTTAGTTTCTGACGTCTATAGATTCCGTACGACTTACGAGCGTGTGCTCTTATATGGTTATGAAAGTGGTAGGTATAAACTTTATTACGAGTAATAATGTTTTCCCTCTGTTCAAAGAAGTTCTAAGGACAAAATAGGTTTTTGTAATTATATATCATCTTTTCCTATTGCCGGAGGTAGTGACGATATAATTATGAACATGTAGGCCTACCTACCAGCCTAGGTAACTACCAAATAACGTACCTAACAAACGATTGATTTCCTTTTTGATTGAAACAAGAATACCGTTACTAACTTAAAAGTAATTGTAGAAAGAAGATTTGAAAAAATAAATCCGGCCATTTTGAATGCCGACTCATTCTTGATCACAATTCTAGAACACAGGCCTTAAATTCAAAAATTCGAATCAATTTTAGAGATGTCAAGATTGATATCGACATTGGAAGACAAAAAAAAAATACCTACGATAAAATGTGTCCAGTAAAGGGTGGATGTAGAGCAATCAGTATGCATAAGTTATAAGCATGGATGGCGTGCCTCCTAGCCCATTACTGTGCTTCTATGAAAAAGGACATTTCAGCTTATCGGTGGATATCACGAGAATAAAAACCGAGCGATAAGATCGCGCCGAGGGCGGTGCGGTGGTGGGTATCGATAAGTTTGTAAGGTCGTCGTAAAAGGGTAGGTTATTTGAATATGTCGTACTTATTGTCGATAGAACTACTCCAGGCAGTTATGTATTTTTTAAATTATGTGTTTGCGACTATAAGGTTACTTATAGATTTAATGACAGTATCTGTGTATGTTCATTGTAGCAAACTGTTTGTAGCTTTTGCCTAAAGTCTTTACAAAATATATTTAACCAGAAAAAATCCAGTTTTAAAATCAATCTAAATTAAAATTTCATTTAGCAAACCCTACTGCCCTGTCCCAGATAGCAGCTTATCGACATTTTCCCCGCCCTAGCATGGTGTGTTGGAAGACAGGCACTTATTAGCCGTCATTATCTACGGCGGTATCGCCTGTGACATATGGCTAATATCGGACACGAGCGGCGGGTCATGCGAGAGAGCCACGCTACTTCCATGTGTATGAAAATATGCTTTAATTACTTATTTGTACTGCATGGTATAGTGTGCCTGGTATATCTTGGATTGTCATGGCGCCACAGGACTGTCATGGCGTAGGTACAGCAAAAAGTCGTTTGAACATTAGAATGTTTGGATGGAACATGCAACGAAATGTCACTTTTGCATTTTGTATATGTAAATTCTTACGATCACCTTTGTTATCGGAATCTATATTTACATTTAGACATTAAATAGTAGGTTTATTCAAACCGACAATAATAGCAACCTTATCACCACACCCTTATATCACAGACAATAATTTACCATAATTTCTTTCTACTTTTCTTTCTAATTTTGTTCAGCCTATCCATATTTATGGGAGAAAGCCATGGGGAGGTAATCGCCGCAACTTACGAGTTGTTGTAGGTCGTAGGTTCGAACCCAGACAGGCTCTTTATTTTGTGTAAATTATTTCATCACCACTGCTCTTAAAACGGTGAAGGAAAATATCGTGAGGAAACAAAAATTCAAAGACAAGTGACATCTACCAATCCGCACTGGGCCCGCGTGACTCCTCTCACAGAGAGGAGGCCTGTGTCCCAGCAGTGGGAACATTATAGTCTGATTATGACGATAGGAAGTAAGATAAATATATATTTGATAACAATTCATGAACCACGAATCCCCTTGCAGTTTTATTAGGTTGTTAACCTGATTTATCCTGCAGTCATTGCAATATTACTATATTCGTGCTTTGAGGAAAATGTTTAATTTTTTCATCAGGATAAACTGATAAGAAATGGGTTTTCTTACACAATTAAACGACGTCAGATGAGTCCCGGGATAAGGCTATTCCGGGTCTGTGACACAGTTAATACTAGCACAGACATCGTCGTATACTCCAGCATTTCTTCCATCTAGAAAAACTAAAGGTACTCAAAACTTCTAAATTGTGTTTTTCGTTGCCGAGTTGTATCCACATTTGTTTTATAAAAATATATTTTATTTCATGTAAACTGACACTCTCCATTTTGACCATCGTTTTCAGTTGTGTAGAAAGACATTTCCAATTTTTTCGTCTAAGAAAATACTAGTTTATGCACTGAACATACCTTCATAAAAAAATCCTGAAATACAATATAATATATTTATCACATAACGTTTTGACTTGCAGGAAAACTTGTTGTATTGAGGTGATCGATAGGTGCACATTGCATGTAATTAAAAAAGAAACGACTAATTAAAAGGTAGATTGATTTTTTAGTTAGGTATCAACAATTTATCCTGCCTACTTGACTCCACGAACCAATTGATATAAAAGTCCCAAGTTAGAGAGCACATTTTTCCTTGAATAATATACAATGAAACATATTATCAGTAGGTAATACTCGGAAGGTGTATTTAAAGGCATTGGGTTTTTCTACATACCTTCGTCAGTTATGTAAAATAAATCGCTTTTACAAGCGATTTATTTTATATACCTGACACCTACGTGTAATCATGAAATAAATTTTCCCAGCCTAACCTTAATTTAATGTTTAAAAAAATTGTTATATGAGTCAATCGATTTACTGCTATGCACATTTAGATAGTATGACACAAAAAAAAAACCATATCGCAATTAATAAAGAAAAAAAAAAACTAGATACGTTTCCCACCTATAATAATTGATAACTCAATCAATAAACAATATTATTTTTTTATCATTTGAATATCGAACTCTTGTAATTTGAAACATGAAAATATGGGTTACGCCTGTCCAGTGTTGCCAGTTACATTTATAGATTGCGAAACACGACATGTATGCCTCACTCACACTTCTTATCGTTTTGTCCGTCTGTCCTGCACAGAAAAATGATAAAACATATCTGGTTACAATTTAATAATGTGCTGTCCAATTTGTATGTGGAAGCGAGTTTTGAAGAAGATTCTTTGACAGCTTCAATTTAAACATTCGATTTTCAAATTGGTTTAGAATAGTCCATAGATTTTTACATCAGAACAAGAGATGCCTCTCTCCTTTGCACAGAGAATTTCGAATGTTATGCACGAGAAAGACTTCTTTAGTGTTCTTGATATTTAATTCTTGTCCTTTTGTTTTTGACCACGCTGAAGGAAATGTCAAAAAAAAAGAGTCAATAAATGATTTTATTTCTGTAAGTAGGTTTGCACAAATACTGTTATACGGCTATCATATTTTAAAAACTAGATGGGGTCAGCGTTTCCTATCTGACTTCTCTGGGAAGAAAGGCCGAAGAAAATCAGATGAGACGTCTCTTTTAAAATCCAGACATAATCTTGATAATGTGAAGACAATTTGGATTGGTGTCTGATATGATATTTTGAGGAAAGTACCACTCAGATAAAGTTGGAGGAAAGTACCACTCAGAAAATGTTCAATCAGTGCGCGTATTTGGATTAATTATATTATGTTTACGTGCGTAAAATTACCTATGACTAGTAGGATAGATTCCCAGCCCCTTGCAAACCAAATCCCTGTGCGCGCCGCCGCCGCCGTCTTCCTTATTCGCTTATCGCCCATGCCTTAAACTTCCACGTGCCCGACACTGGACAATAACTGAGTACCACATCTGGTGGTTTCTTATCAAGCAGAAACACCAGTTATTGTATTTTGAAGGAAAACATTGGATATTATCGCTCTGGCACCATTATTCATACATCCGTGCTTAAGTTTTTATACTGTCATTCGGGCATTATGATGTTTTATTTTATGTTCCTTGTAGAGTTTTTTGTTAAGTTTCCTGCAGATAAAGTGTTGGTTAATTATTTTACAGTGGGTTTTGCTTCGGTCTCTTGGGGCGTAAAATGTCGTAAACGTGTTTGTATTAGGATGGCGATTCGGTAGTTTGTTTAGGAGTTTAAATGTCATGGTAATTTTGGGTGTAGTATAAACAAAGATTTTTTTAGCCAGATCCTACATACTTAAAAGCCCACCATATATCTTCCCTGGGGTATTAAATGCATTTCACCAAACGACATAAAAAAAACCTACACATCAAATGACACTCACTCAGCGTTAACCCAAAAACTTCGCCATCGTTATCACCCTCATCAATTCCTCAGACCAAATCCACCCAAAGAAACACCCACACAAAAAATCTAGCCAACAAATCCCATACAGAACATCGTTCAACAAATATTATGACACAAAGTATACACAGTGGCTGCTCTATCAATTACTCTAATAGAGACATCCTAGCTTCGCGGACGGGCCGTCACAACACAACCCATTACCTTATATAACCACTTGTACTTAGGACACTACTTCCACTGCGATCGGAATTGTCTCTTCCTCCCATGTCTCTGTAGGGCTGGTACTTGTACATTAGTGTTCATCTAGTATGTTTAATGTAAGGAGTTGGAACAATTTGTATAGGGATTTGGGCCCAGGGTAGATCGGGTTGATACTGAATAAAACTTAGGTTATTGTTAGTACAACAATTTGACGTTAATTATTCCTTGATACTGTTTTGATATCTAACGGAATTAAAAAAAAATGGTTATTGTTTATGTCAGCATCGTCTAAACCTATGTCATTTTTCAATCATATCTGTGCATTTTTCCTTAGATAAAAAATTGTAAACTTTCTGCAATATGTCAATTTTTTTTTTTTGTGTAGTGTAAGAACCCTATCGGTTCATCCGTTGTGCATCACTCACGCGCAGCTGAGATTGACTGGAGTTCCGTCCCAAGCGGTGCGCGTGCAAGATTGTTTCCTCGTTAGCCCGCAATTGAACGGAGGTTCCGTTCCTTGCCCGCGGAACCCCAACTCTAATAGTTCAATTGCTCTCAAGTACGTATTTTAAATTATTTGTTGGTTGTTTGCTTGTGTACGATATTATAGTATTAGGTTGACACTTGAGTTGATACTTTCGAATATTATGAAATTAAAACCTCCAGTACATATAAAACCGCTTAATAAACTGCATTGTTTTTTTAGAGGTATGAAGCTCGTCTATGGCCAATTTCATACAAATTGATTCAGAAGTTTACTGGGGAATATTCACCAAACCGGCAGATAGAAAACGATGCCAATTTTCAAAATTGTTTTCTGTAAATATATTAAGTTTGTCCCGTCTAATTTAGTCTCACAAAAATGTAGATATTTTCCACAGCTGGAACAGGTCACTGACAGCTAAGTGTCATAACTACAACACATTTTTAACCTTTTACTGAAGACCAATTCCCGTTATTAAAAAAGTTCAGAATCTAGTCACAATGTCATCTCACCGATAATCAATGTCAAAAACTTTTCAAAAACTACATTTTTGATAAGTTTTTGATATTGAAAAGTTGAGGTATTTTTGACACATTGAGACTGAGATCAGATTGTGGACGTTCTTAAAATTACGAGAATTGCCCGTCCGGTATCACGTGCAAAACTGACATAAAACGTCATCCTTCCACAAATGGTTATGCGTATAAACGTAACATTTGTGCAAAAATCTGTTTGTTGTTTTAAGGATATAGAAGGTAACAAACATTCAGTAAAAACCCTGGATTGACTTCGAGGAAGAAAACATTGGTATATAACCTTCATTGTCGCGTCGCCGTCCAGTTGGTTGTGATAACAGGTGTAGTGTTATAATAACACTACACCTGTCACGTCAGCCTATAAGTTACTAGTTGTGATCAATCTTCTGATGAGTGTCGGAAAAGACTACTTAAGGCGGAGATTTCTTGAAAACGATCAAAAAGTATTTTTTTAGAGCAGTCTCTATGTTGAAAGCAAAAAAATATACGATATATTCAAGTTTTTTCTGCGTACAGTGATGGAACTCAAAACATAATTAAACATACTTTAATGCATGAAAAAAATCATCAAAGTCACCTCTTCATTATCGTTAAAAGCAGTTTATCCCTTCAATAAAAATTATAATTATAATTAAAAATAAATCTTAAAATTTAAAATGCCAAACTGCATTCAGTGATGGATTATATCTAATTTTATACGATTTTATTTGTATTTTCACAACATACGCTTGCTCATTTATTAGAACCGATTTTAACCCTTAACGCATTACAATAAGAACTATAATCACTCATAACGATACTATTTAAATTTAACATGACCTTAAATAATTCAAGACTTGCTTTTGCTAGTGGCTTCGAAAATTATTCTACCGGAAATTAATAACCAGGATAAAAAGTATCCTGCACCCTAATTGCGTAACTCACGATTTATAATAAGTAATCGGTTTAGTTTTGACAGTTCAACAATATTCATTGCGTTATTTACGTTGCTGAGCAGACACATTTTTCGAACATATGAAGCAATGGTTTAACAATCCGTTTCAAAACGAAACAGATTATGATGAATCGTGAGTTACGCAATTAGGGTACTGGTTTGTTTATTGAGTAGCAAACATCGTAACATACAAACTTTCAGTTTTGTTATATTATTAGATAACAGAGTGAAATCAGACAAGACAGTGCAATAAAAAAAAAAATTGTCACTATGTTAATTTGGACAGTGCAATAAAATTTAAGGGTAGCAACATTTTTCATTTGTTGACGTTTACGGGGTAATAATGTCGACATCAATGTGACGAGTGATCTTCTAGGCAGTTTTAAATAGTTATATAAATAGATAAAAATTAGAGGAACATAAATTAACTTCGTTTTTTTTTAGTTATTGTGTCAACACTGAATATGGAGACAATATGACTCAATCTTTTTGTTAACTTGTAAGTAGGTTTTTGTCATGGAATTGTCAACCGCTTAAACGCCCCTTTATAAATAATACCACTTACGTTTGTAATCGTACTGTTACTAATCATGTCCGGTATTATATTCGCCCACACAGTATTAAAATACCTCCTGAAGCTATATCAAGGTCATGAAGTTTATTTTAGTTTTGTAAAGATGACTAGCAATGGCCGACTTATAAAAAGAGGAGGTTCTCAATTCGTCTGCATTTGTTTTGTAGTTTTTTTCGGGATCTCTCCGGCAGTTTTGAATCGATTTCGAAAATCTTTTTTTTAATGGATACGGTGTACCTCAGGGCTAGATTGTAACAGCAATTTCTTGTTAAAAAAATACAAATAAAAATCACTGAAAAGTGAACATTTGCTTTAATTTCAGAAGAAGACTTCCGAATTTAAGTTATTTTAGTACTCATTAGAACATCGTCAAGATACACAAAGAGGATTAAATACGTACCTATTAACGATGCTAACACAAAAACTACACACTCTTGGATACATCACTCCGACTTTCTTAGGTTTCATATTAGTACGACGTATGTTGTATTTTATCCAGACTTTAATAATTCCATTAATCATTTTTTTTATTGAAATTATTTTAATTAAAATAGCGTTCAGCTTTTTGATTAGCTTCCGCAAATTTCAGAATTTTTCCCATAAAAAGAATTTGTTCCTCTTCAATTGAATAAAAAATGCTTGTACTTTGGATTGGGTTCACGTCACAGGATGGGTTCGAACTCATGACCTCTTGTTTGCCAGACCATTATTATTGCCATTGAGTATCGACAGTGTTAATTTGTTGTAGTATTTATTTTCAGTCAATAGTAGGTATAAAAGGATTGCCATATTTTAACAACCAATCGTATTGTAGGATTAAATTCGAGGTAGAAGCACTTTTAGTATTACATTTTAACAAAACAAAGTGCGGACCGGATTACAAAATAAACTGCCGTATTGTTATAACAGTCAAAAATTTTATTTATTTTAGATCTCCAAAAAAGGAAGAAAAATATACTATAAATAAAAATAGAGAGATATCTTTTCTCATTCCTTTTGTGTACTTCCTCAATTACAGGAGACTAAAGTATACACATATAACTAGGTGTTAAAACGGTTAAAAAATAGAGAACAAAATAGAACTATATAAAATAAATATAATATGCGATCTTCGAGTGGTCTAGCTATATTATATTCTGAAATTCTTCCTTACTTATTCTGCAAGTTAAAAAAAACCATGTTCGTGTAAATGTATGTACTATCAAAACCACATTTTGTCGTCGTGTGGTTGCAATTACAAATTGTTGAAAAAAAAAATTGACCGCAATTCCTATTAAATTTTACTTGAGGAGTAAATTACTTTTGAATTTGTCTGTGTATACCTAAGGGTATTTTTCTTTATAACGTAATTCGTCACTGTACAATGCATAGTGTAGTTTTCAGTAATGTATTATTCATAGATGTTTGCCAGTCGCTACGGGTAGTCACAAGACCGAAAGTCTGACAACCAGTCTTACCAAGGGGCATCGTGTTACCCAGTAACTGAGTTGTGGAGGTCAGATAGGCAGTAGCTCCATGTAAAATACTGGTATTCAGTTGCGTCCGGGTAGACTAGAAACCAATCCCAACATATTTGAGAAAAGACTAAGCGATTATTAATTTATATAAAAACTAGCAACGCCCCGCGGTTTTACCCGCGTAGTTCCCGTTCTCGTGGGAATACGGGGATAAATATGACATAAGCTATGTCACCCGGGGATAGTGTAGCTTCCCAAAAGCGAAAGAATTTTTCAAATCGGTTCTGGAGTTTCGGAGTCTATTCAATTCATACCTACAAACAAACATACAAACAAATAAACAATCAAATCTTTCTTCTTTATTATTAGTATAGACAAGAAAGAAATACATAACAAAAAAAAATACACTAAAAATTAAAATATGTGAAAATATGGGGGCAGCCCATGTTCAGCAGTAGACGTCTTTCGGCTGAAATATTGATGATTATGATAGAATAAACAACGGGCGGCCTTGTCGCTTTCTGCGATCTCTTCCAGGCAACCTTGAAATGGACAGTGTACCCTGGACATTAAATGCGGATGTCGTTAGTGCAAATAATTAGGAAAAGTGATTATAGCCTAAGTTCCAAAGTCTCTAGCCACGTATATTTCGCTGGACAACAAACCATACAAGTTTTCCTCGTCTAATTCCCGCTTCAAAGCCTAATTCCCGAATAATAATAGGTCTTTACCTATGAAATTGCCGTTTTGTATGAAAAAATTTAAACGAATTTTTTTCATGAATTTTTTATTTGTATTAATCGAAGTAATCACCCATGCAATCAATGCATCTTTGCCATCGCAGTGGCAGTTTATTGATGCCCTTCTTAAAGAAATCAGCTGGACGGGAGGCAACAAATTCTTCAAAGGCATTTTGTACTGCCTCTCGGGTATTAAATTTTTTTCCCGCCAAGAAGTTATCCAAATTCTGGAAAAAGTAGTAGTCTGTAGGCGCAAGGTCTGGTGAGTAGGGCGGATGACGGAGAGCTTCCAACCCCAGTTCTTGCAACTTGGAGACCGTCTGCTGTGCAGTATGAGGTCGCGCGTTGTCGTGCAGGAGCAGCGGAGACGAGCGATTGACCAATGCTGGTTGGAGATGCGCCAGCTTCTCCATCATTGTGTTCAGTTCTTCACAGTACACATCTGCAGTAATGCTCACCCCGTTTGGTAAGAAGCTGTGATGAATCACACCGACGCTAGACCACCAAAAAGTGACCATCACTTTTCTAGGGGTAAGTTTTCGTTTAGGGCATTGTTTAGGTGCTGAACCAGGATCCAACCAACTTGCTGAGCGCTTACGGTTATCAAACAGAATCCATTTTTCATCGCAGGTAACAATGCGGTTCAAAATTCCTTCATTTGTGTGTCTGTTGAGCAGTGCAAGGCACGTCTCGACGCGTACTTCGCGCTGGCGATCATTGAGTTCGTGGGGCACCCATTTGTCAAGCTTTTTTACCTTGCCAATTTGACGCAAATGGACCAATATTGTTTTGACGCTAACGTCGAAAGCTGCTGCTAATTCAGCCGTAGATTGTGTATCATCAGCTTCCACAATCGCCTTTAATTCGTCATTGTCGACCAAAGTCTTCGGACGACCGCGAGGTTCATCTTTCAGGTCGAAATTTCCAGAACGGAAGCGAGCAAACCAATAACAGGTGGTGCGTTGGTTTGTAGTGTTAGCTCCGTAAACGTCGTTGATGTTGCGTGCCGCTTGTGCCGCGTTGCTGCCACGACAGTACTCATATTCCATAATTACTCGAATTTTTAACGTATCCATGATGACAAAAAAGATTGAAATGCGATGAAAATGTAACACTAATCAATAAAGAAATGACTACTTTTAGAAAAAAAAATCCATGTTTTTAAAATAAAATTAATTTGAAATTAGAATTCTTAGCCAAACAAAAATTATTTTGATTTGAAATGGCCAGTACTGCAGAACGGCAATTTCATAGGTAAAGACCTAATATGTAAATGCAAAAACTTTGGAAGTAAAGTCCCGGGACTCAAGTGCACTATATCTAGAAATAAAGCGGGTGCACACTGCAGTCGATTGCGCCACGGCTCACTAAACACACATTCTCTTGTGGTATTACCGAAGTTGGTTCAAACGACATCTTGAGGCCAAAAAGACTTCTGGCTACCTTCCAAAGTATACTGGGGTATTCTGAATAGAGATATCTGACTGACATACGGGGTTTAAGTTTGGAAAACGCATTTTTTGTCAATTGTTTTTGCATGACACAAAGCATCCAGGTTTTTGAAACAACCATCAAGTATGTTTTTTTATACCCCGATTAAATTATGTCTCTTGATTCTTTCTGAGAGAAAAATGACTTGACTTTGTCCCAAAACTGTGACATGGACCTAATGCAGGACGCTGTTCTTGATAATACGCAGAGTAAGAGGAAGAAACAATAGCATTCTGAAGGTTTTTTTTTTCTCAAAGGTTAGGGCCTATAGTGGATAGGTTTATCAAGCTCATCATATCATATCATGTCAGACATGGGGCCTGACAATCCTTCCTGTAATTGTTTTTGTTTATAAGATTTCATGTGGTGTTTGTGAGCCTAATTTGTTACTATTAAACATAGTTTTAAGTTATGTACTTGTAATACTTCCACGCTATATGCTGATGATGTCTGCCAATAAATAAACATTGTTTGCATAAAATTGATTCTGATTCTAATTCACTCACGTCGCAGAAAGTCTTTGTGAATTACCCAAGTGTCGCATGCTCCAAGTTACCAAGCCTGTCACTGAACGTAGCATCTATCTTCCATAGTTCATTATCAGTTCAACAAAGACTTGAAGCTTCACAACTAAGTTGACGTTCCAACATGTCAGCCGTTCCAGAAGTCCGTATAACTAACTTGGACTTGGGTTACGAATGACCCGGCAAGTCGCTTGTGTACGCAACTGTACCGGGACAAGTTCCCAGCATTAATGGCGATTGTTGGTAAGTGTAATATGTGTAATAAACGCTGTACGCGAGTGCCCCTGGCTGTTTGCTACGGAATTATTTGAGGATTTTCTAAAAAGCTGTTGGGTTTGCAAGACTTAGGATAAGTTGCTGAGAATTTGAGACTTTTGTAGAGAGTCCGAGAGACTCGCCCTTGGTTTAAGTCTCTTGAACTTTCAGGTAAGTCTTCTTCGTAGTTCTTTTGTTTTCGTAAAGAACTTGCTACGTAATTACAAACAACGGTTTTTAATCAAAGCGTAGGCACCAACACGTCACTGCTAACTGACCTCGGCAGACTTTTCTATTATAAAAACTAGACCACTTTAATTCACGTTAATTTCAGTATTAATACCATATATCTACGTATTGAAATAGTACACTCACGAATAACTATTCGTTAGTAGTTAATCCGACATTCAGAGCCTTTTCCATCAAATCTAGTAATATTCCTCACTTATATCGAAGAAGAAAAGTTAGAGAGGAAGAAGAAGCAACAATGATAAAAAAGCTATGTACGTTTATTACTGGAGCCGAATATACGCGATTCAGCGCCGACTATACCCGAATCAGCTTCACCGACCCGAGCGTGTTTGTTCAGTTTACTTCACTGCAAAGAAAGATCGCGAAGCCTAAAGAAGTTTTTACTTCAATAATGTAAACAGAGAGAGCAATGATAGCTCAATGGTATGGGCTTACGAGTTATGGGTCGTGGCACTCGTGGCTTCGAACCCAGGCGGTTTAGTTTGTGTAAATCATTTCATCTTCATTGCTCTCAAAGTGGTGAAGGAAAACATCTTGAGGAAACGTTAGAACCAAAAATTCGTTGACATGTGAAATCTACAAATCCGCACTAGGCTCGCGTGGTGGATTATGGCCCACTCCCACTCGAAGACATTCCTATGTCCCAGCAGTGGGAACTTTATAGGTTGTTTAAGCACGTTATCACAACCACAATGGCATTCTGGTAATGTTCTCTCATTGTTTGTCTCATTTGTTTTTCGTAAATTCGTTTATTTATGTATATTTATTTGTGCTTATATTTATTTATAGTTAGGTATATTTATTATATTTTTAGTTGCACTTATATTTATTCCTCTAATTTATTGCACCTACCACTGTTTGTCTCTGCGTCACTCAAAGGTCGACTGGTAGAAAATGCCTATGGCCTTAAGTCTGCCTCTGTACAGTCACGAGCAATAATATGTAAACGCTTACCAACTTTTAAAAGTGATTTTCTCCACTTTTACTCATTGTAATCTCATTTTATTAAAAAAAAATATTTTGGTACCCACACTATAATGAAATACTCAAGTTATCTCAAGGTTGCAATCGCTATTTAAAAGAAAATCGCTTTTGAATTTGGCAATGTGTATACATATTAATGCTCGTGACTGTACATGTGTGTGCTTAAAGTATTAAATAAATAAATAAATATACTCTACCTACGTGACTTGGCCCATTCACAGGAAAAAGCGACGACATTTAATAAAGAAAACATCTGTTAATAAAGTATGACCTTCATCATCACTCATTTTAGCTCAAAAACCGACGTTACAAAAGAAACTAATTGATGTAAACGTTTAAATGAGTACAATTAGACATAATATGCCTGAATTGAGCGCATCTTGTAAATATATGCGGCAACACCTATTCTATTTTAGCGACGGAAACGGGCGCGCACGTAATTAGGACATCTGCTAACCTGAAACTGTTCCATGTACGGTTTAAGGCCATTTGTAGTCTTTTATTAATGTGTATGTAGCCTTATGCTGTGTGTTTTTGTATCTATTATTGTTTTGTATGAAGATGAGTTGTATTTTCATCATAATCATCAGCCTATAATGTTCCCACTGCTGGGACACAGGCCTCCTCTCCATGAGAGGGAGTGGGCCGTAATCCACCACGCGGGCCCAGTGCGGGTTGGTAGATGTCACATGTCTTCGATTTTTTTGTTCTAGGACATGCCGGTTTCCTCACGAAGTTTTCCTTCACCGTTTTGAGAGCAGTGGTAATGAAACACAAAGTAAAGCGCCTGTCTGGGTTCGAACCTACGACCTACAACTCGTAAGTCGCGGCCGTTACCACTTGGCCACCACTGCTCTCCTGTATTTTTATGAAGACTAATTAATCTATCTACTATATATTATAAAGGGGAAAGATTTGATTGTTTGTTTGCATTGAATAGGCTCCGAAACTACTGAACCGATTTGAAACATTCTTTCACTGTTGGGAAGCTATACTATCGTCAGGTGACATAGGCTATATTTTATCCTCGTATTCCCACGGGAACGGGAACTACGCGGGTGAAACCGCGGCGCGCTGCTAGTTAAAACTAATTTTAGTATACACTAGCTTTTGCCAGCGGCTTCGCCCGCACGGAACTTTCATCCCCTGTTTAACTCCCTTAGGGACTGAATTTCGAAAAATACTTCCTTATTTCTTGTCTACGTTTTAAAGGGAACCTCTGTGCAAAATTTCAGCTTTCTAGGTCCAAGGGTTTGGGCTGGGCGTTGATGAGTCAGTCAGTCAGTCAGGACTTCTCTTTTATTTATATAGATTTTCTATAATGAGATGATGAAATGATGAAAATTCAGCATAGTGATGCTGAATTCTATTTTTGTATGCTCTAATTTGTAATGTTGATTGCTTTCGACAATGTATTCAACAGTCGAAAGACGTCCACTGCTGGACATAGGCCTGCCCCAGGCTCCTCCACTTCGACCGGTCTTGTGCTTCTCACATTCAGCGGATTCCCGCGGCGTTCACAAGGTCATCGGTCTACCTAGTGGGAGGCCTTTCCACTCTACATCTTCCAATACGCGGTCGCCACTACAGAACTTTTCGGCCCCATCGGCCATCTGTTCTGCAAGCAATGTGCCCTGCCCACTGCCACTTAAGTTTGCCAATTCTTCGGGCTATGTCGGTTGCTTTAGTTCTCCTGCGGATTTCTTCATTCCTGATTCGATCACGTAGGGAAACTCCGAGCATTCGAGAAATCGTCGAATCCGACATGGCTGGGCAGCGTTCGGGATATCTTCTCGTCCCAAATACCGCAGTGTCTCAAGACGAAAGTTTTGGCCAGTGTGTGTTGCTAGTGATGTCCTATGGTACAGAAACGTGGTTGCTCGCAATGGGCCTGATCAGAAGGCTAAAATTAATTCAAGTCAGTCAATCAATCAATTTATAGTATTTTAATGTTTACCTATTTATATTTATAAGCTGTTGGGGCCAGACATGACTGATTCAATTTTATGTACAAAGGTGCGTATTAAAAATTGTTTGGACATTTTTTAAATCTTTACTTTTTAAATCTACTAATTTTTGTGCATCCATCTTATAAAATCATAGATTTTTCCAAAAAAAAAAAAAAAATTTTACTCTATCAGTGATTATTTCTGAAGAGTGATAGAAACGTGTCATTATAGGTGGTTTCACCGTTTGCTGACGTACAGTCCTCAATACATTGTATGTTATCTGCCCATATTCTGTTTCCATGCCACAAATGGGAATTTCCCAACTGCTTTTATTCGAATGACAGCTCATTCGCTAATTCAGCTCGCCCAGACAGACAATATAATGTAACCAGAACTGGAAAGATTGTAGTCACCACATCAACCGTATCAAAAGGGGTCACGCAATCCTGTTTAAGAAATGTCGGCGCCACAGCACAATCATCTCAGTGAGTCAACAATTAATCCTTGCCCTAAATGATGGCGTTGCGTCAAAACCAAGACGATATAGGATGTGGCAAAGGTTAAATCTATATCGTCACATCCTCGCGAGTTTCCTGTTTAAATACTGCGTGTTAATTGACTGTGTTCGTACGAATGTGGTGTTGTTTGTAATTTGCGTGCCACAGTCTACGAGACAGTGCAGTAATTGCCGTGAATTCATCTGGTTACATCGGTTGTTGGTGGTTGAAAGTAATGTAAATCAAAACTGTGCCTTTTTATTTTTAAAAGAGAGAGGGATAAATCGAAACGCCTGTACTCGATCGTCGACAGCTTAATGTTATTTATTGGTAAATTGTAAATGTATTAATTTGGGAAGTGTAAAAATTCTTGACCACTGTATTTTCATGATCAGTATATAAACTTTTACAATAAATGTCTTTCTTAAAATAACGGTAGTCTAACCCGTACAATACATCCCCCCCAAGTGGATTCCCGCATTGTCGTTGCGGGGGGGCTCAGTAACCGTGGATTCCAGCCACGGTGAAGCCAAGAGGAACCCAAAGGTGGGGCCGCTCGTCAGGGCTTTTGCCTTCAAGCCATTGACGTAGCAGCCAAAAAGTAGTTTGCGGTGAGGTGCACCGCAACTGAGGTGGGCCGCGATGTCGAATGGGAGGCATCGCGGCTGAGGGTTACGGGCTGCGGTAGAGGAGGAGTGCCGGTGCTTCTGAGCAGCGCTCTTCCCTTCCGTGCCTGGACGGGGCCACCACCGTTTGATGGCGGACGCGGTGGGGCCGCAGGGGAAGAGGAGTGTCGGTATAGCGTCAGCCGCTCTACCTATCCCCTGCGGCCGAAAAGTGGTAGACGGGACGGCGCGTTGTGTCCCACACGCGCGCCGTCAAAGATGTCAGCAACCACTGGTGGGGTCCGCAAGGCCTGATGCCTGCCAAGGGTGCGGGTTTGTTCGAAAGAGATACCACAGTCCCTGGTCTACGGGCTACTGAGGGAACACGGGTGGGTTTTAGTCAGTAAAAGTCTGACACGCCCTCCTGCTCTACTCAGCAGGAGAAGGCATTTGAAGATTCCCACAAAAAAAAAACCAGTACAATACATATGTTGTTACTCTGTGTCCCAACAACATCGTCCCGTGGTACATATGTGAACACACATCCGCAAAACTAACTCGCGTGAATTGAGCTCGCTTATTAATTTGTGAAAAGGATATATCCTTAATGAGTGATTAAGCTGCAAGATTATACGGACGGTGCTCATCTAATGGACACTTTGGCGTGTAGATGACACTTTGTTTAAGTGGGATGCATTAGGAAATGCATGTTGTTGTTTTAGGACAATTAGAATTGGGTACAAAGATGTGGAAGGTCGCAAAAATCTACTAGGGTTTTGTAGTACTTTTTCTTGTTTCAATATTTTAATAGGCATGGCGTGTATAAACGCAAACGAGCAAAAGAGTATGTAACGATCGAAGTAGGTGGCGTTCTGTAGCTTCTGCCTACCCCACATAGTTAAGGACGTGAGTTTATGTACCTAATGTATATATTTTATTACGAACTAGTTTTTGCCAGCGGCTTCGCTCGCGCGGAACTTCCATCACCTATTTATCTCCCTTAGGGGTTAAATTTCGAAAAATCCTTCCTTATTCCTTGTCTACATTATAAAGGGAATCTCTGTGCAAAATTAAGCTTTCTAGGTTCAAGGGTTTGGGCTGGGCGTTGATGAGTCAGTCAGTCTTTTTATTTATATAGATTACAGTATCTCTGAATTTATTTTTTGTCAGTTCGATGTTCTTTTTGTTGATGGTTTTTCTTGAAGTGAAATATATATCTTTCTTTTTTTCATACCTAAAATTTTTGTTTGGCTCGCTATTGGCATATTTTGTAAATAAATGCTTGTGCTTATCAAACTAACAAAGCTGTTTCCACGAACTAGCTGTATTTAATTTCGTCTGTTGTGATTCATTTTGAAGTTGTAGTCCTAAGAGACTTGAAGTATTCTTCAACCCATTCATCTATAATCAATCCATCGTCTGCCTAGCCTTTCCCCAATCAGTTCGGGTCAGCTTCCAGTCTAACCGGATACAGCTGAATACCAGTATTTTACATATAGCGACTGCCTATCTGACCTCCACAACCCAGTTATTAGGTAACACGATACCCCTTGATAAGACTGGTTGTCACACTTTCGGGCTTCTGTCGACCCGTAACGACCGTCAAAGATCCACGTATGACAGCCGGGACCAACGAATGCCTTAACTTGCTTTCCGAGGCCCGGAGGGGTCTTGGAATATAAAGATGGTCACCCATCCACGGACCAATCGCGGCAAGCGTAGCTTAACCCGATCGATCGATTCGTGCAGCTGTTATAAGTTACCCACATGTCCCTCTCTTCTTCAACCCATTCTAAGGTCAAAAACACCCTAAGCAATACAAATAAAACTTAACACAACAATACTTAGTACAAGACAACGATCTCCCGTCTTAATCCATAACTTAGCCTATAGCTTGTTGTCTCGGGGGCAAGTTTACTAAACTGCGTTAAGTTAAAGGTAAGTTGAAGCTAAGATAAGCCCAGGGAACAGCCGGGGAAATTGCTTGTTGTGTTAGGTCAGGGACTTGTAATGTCACGACAGAGCTTGTATACGTTTGCATTATCTGATGTAAGCATATTGACTTATATATTTTGATTGTAGCTAAGTATTAATAGCCACGCTCGAGCTCGTTAAGCTACACTTATCGCGGTTCGTCCGTGGATGGGTGGCCATCTGTACATACCAAGACTCTTCCTTGCCTCGGAAAGCACGTTAAGCCGTTGGTCCCAGCTGTCATTCATGAATATTTGACGGTCATTACGGGTAATCAGAAGCCTGAAAGTCTGACAACCAGTCTTACCAAGGGGTATCGTATTACTCAATAACTGGGGTGTGTTGGTCAGATAGGCAGTCGCTCCATGTAAAATACTGGTATTCAGCTGCATTCGGTTAGACTGGAAGCTGACCCAACAAAGTTGGGCTGATGATGATGTTTTGTTTCTTAGTTATGGTACTTCTTCATAAATAATTTCAGAGTCGTCTGAGGATCTTATGGCTAAGTAATATTAGCTGCACGGGTCGATCGATCAGGTTAAGCTACGCTTGCCGCGGTTGGTCCGTGGATGGGTGACCGTCTTTACATACCAACACCCCTCCGTGCCTCGGAAAACAAGTTAAGCCGTTGGTCCCGGCTGTCGCTTGTGGATCTTTGACAGTCGTTGTGAAATGGCTATGCAGATGATGATGAAGAACGTTTGATTTCCGAATCTAGATTCCTCTTGTAAAACTGGCGAAATGTGGTACTATATACCACTCTGCCGAACCATTTGGGGAAACAAGGCGTGATGTTATGGTATGACATTTTTCAGTTGGATGTAGTTAAGCAGAAAAGATTCAATCCACACGAAGTCACTTTTGAGTTATGGGCGTTTGAAGTTGATATTTTATGTGCTCTCTAAACTGTGGATTGAGTCGGGGTGTGGCGGCACTACAGAATAATAATAATAAAAATACTATATCGACCTCTGGTCTCCTGGGGTGAATGATGTAGCGGCACTAAAGAAAAATACTTCGCAAAAAATATCTAGAAACACAAAAAGTGATGTGGCGCCATCTACAATGCCACATGCTAACTACGTCACAGAAATCCTACATCGCGCAGTCAGAGTTTACTACGAGACTCACATATAAACAACATCCCGACATCAACTGTCGGGCAGTTGCCCACCAGACAACACTCGTCTGGCCGAAGGATCCTCCTTTACCAATAGGGGATGAGTGAACTTTACATTCTGTTCCTCATACCTCATAGAAGTAGCGAGTAACACTAGATTCCGTGTACATTAAAAAAAAAGTGTATTTACTATTAATACGATAGATTCGACCCTCAGGAGTACGATGGTATACTTAACTCAATTTTGCCCAAAGTGTGGATGGATTGAGTTCTTTCTGCTTAACTACGTCCAGTTTATCTTCAGAACGAAATGTTCCCCATTCCCAAACACAAACAAATAGTCTGAAATGTTAATTAAGCGATTAGAAACGCAATTCGCAGTACAAACTCGAAACTTCTAAACAGCCTAACTTGTGGTACTTACAAGTACTTAGTGCTGGGTAGGTTCGAAACGCATGGAATACAAAAGTTCGTACTATCAGGGATCAAAACCAGCACTTAGTAAGTGCGAAAGATAAGAGCCACGCGAATTTAGTCTGGACTAGAGCTTTCAAGTGCTTTTGGGGTTATTTATAGCCTTCGTTAACGACTTCTTCGTGATGGAAGTCTTCATTAAAGAAATATAGGTAGCTAGCTTTTGCCGACAGAGTCACCCGCGTGGAAGTTTGACATTACCCCACGGGAACGTACAGTCAGCAAAAGATATAAGTAACCAGGGTCGTCGGCTAAAGTTGAATTATAGTAATAAACCGATAGATTTTTAGTAACACGCTTTTATTAGCTTCACTTGTATGTTTGTTTTTTTGTTTGTAATCGACTCCTTTTTTGGACTTGATTTTGACCCACTTCAAACGGTCAGATTCCATTTAAACTTTGTAGACTTATCGAGGTCCGATGACAGTTCAATAATATCAACAAAAAAAAAGAAATGAAAAAAAAAAAAACTGAAAAAGAATACTGAAAAATCACGCTTTTGTAGTTAGCAGAACTAAAAAATAGAAAATAAATAATCGTTAAAAAAAGCTAAAAACACGCTTTTAATAGAATTAAATTATTTTCTCCTTTTTAGTTTGGTTTTAAAGCGTGTTTTTCAGTTTTTAAACAATTTTTTAAGCTATTGCATAGCTTCTATCGCGGGCCTTGAGCGTGGAGACCGAACCCAAAAATTCCGTAACGAAAATAATGTCACACCTAGCAACAGGTCGGACTGTTGCATAGCAACGGAGGAATGACATGTTAAAATTGCAATTTTGACTGCTTTATCTGAATTTTCATACACAACATCGTGTATTTATGGATAGTTTATGAAATTTTCTTACCGTTTTAGCAGTATTTTAGCCATTTCATACTGGGGGTATAGTATCTGTTTATTACCTGATACTGTACTTACGCTTCTTTTTCATTCATCCACATCATCTTTATGTTTTAGTATCCTTTTGCGACTTATCCTTTTACATTATTTATATTTCACACTTTGTTTTCTGTATTAGTACTCTGCGAATCGGTCTTAAACGATTCGTCTATTTAAAATTACCTGATTTTACATAGAATTTTCCATCTTTGTACTTAATAATATTATTGTTATGATATTTAAGTCAAACGTGTCAAACTGATGTCTACTTATTCTTTTAATTGTCTATGCAGTCTATTCAAGTTATGATTGTATTTACTAAAAATAATTTTATATCGTTTTGGATAGCCCAAATTTGGTCTTTTCTACCTAATTACGTTGTCTACTAAATAACGGAATTTTAAATTATTATTATAAGATTCTTAAACGCACTCTCGGTTTTTATCAAGGAGGTGCATAAGTTGATAAAAAATGCTATACAATAGCTTTACCGCGGAAGTCTCCGAGTGCCACACGTTTTTTTTTTAAGAATTTAATTTGATAACTGAACTGTTTGTTTTCTATTGATTAAACTCAATTTTATTGGAAGACATCCTTCGGTGCCTTCCTAAACTTCAACTGTATCTGACAACCCTGGTCACTTATCTCCTTTGGTAACTGTACTACCGTATTAAAAAGTATTCTATGTACCTCTTAATCCAGTCAATAAACTATCTTCTTTGTTGTTTTGCGTCATTAATTATCTAAAATCAAATCATTCAAACTTTCACATTTATAATATTAGTAAGATTGAGAGGCCTTCAGATAGTCCGAATATTTTTTTGGGATATTTTTGCTAGGGAGTTTTAAACGACATGCGTCTTTTAGTATTTTTTTATTGATTGTATTCCATAATGTAAAAAAATATGTAATAAAGGGCTTAGAACTAGGTACAGAAATATGGAGCCAGTAAGGGTATAGCGAAATGATATAATTAAGATAAGAATAAATTAAATTAAATTATTAAATTACATTATAAATTAATGATTCTAATTATTACAATTAAGGTATGGCTATAGGTTAAGTCGCGATTGTGTTTAAACCCGTTATTGATTACACGCAACTATCTGCGGGCTTAGCATGACGCTTTGTATTTCTACGAAGAATAGACAGTGCTTTTTCAATACAAAGTGACATTTCGTTCCTACATTTTTAACATCGCACCGTAGATATCCTTGGGCACGCCACGATTGCGGCGGTAAGTCCCCTCTTTGAGGAGTGGCTTGAGAGGCGGCATGGCGTCCTCACCTTCCGCCTGACGCAGGTCCTCACCGGACACGGCTGTTTCGGGAGGTTCCTGTTTCGGATAGGGCGGGAGGAAACGCCCGGGTGTTTCCACTGCGAAGATCGCCCTGAGGACACGGTGGAGCACACGGTGGCGGTCTGCCCAGCTACCCAGAGCGGGAGAAGTTATTTGATGATTTCCTACCCAAAAAAAAAAAAAAACCGTGGATATCCTTCTACAATCTGTCATTAAGTCTTTCGTTTCTAGCGATATTTGTCTAGGTCTTTATAAATGTAGACTATTTCAGAAGAATATTTCTTCCCAAACTGTCAAAATCACACTGACAACAAAGCTTTCTACTCGACGGCCACAAAGTATATACGATTATCTTCAAAATCATGATTCGTTTAGAACGCGAAACTGTGATAATGAATAGAAAAACATAGCTATCTTTTCCTATTGTACGTCATTTAGTTAATAGTCATGTCTATTCTTCCGTCGACAAATCGGTGCTCGTGCTAAGCCTGCTGGTATCGAAAGCTGCTCTACCGTTATCAGTCATCTTCTATCTAGCCAACCTAGTTGAAGTCGGTTTTTAGTCTTACCATATGCAGCTGAATACCAATATATTACATAGAGAGACTGCCTCTACGACCTCCACAACCCAGTTACTGGGTAAGACCTCCTGGTAAAAAAGTGGGGCTAATGTTTCAAGAAATATTAGCTAACTGCAGTTTGAAATTCTCTTCCCACAAATCGTTAATTACATGTAAACTAGATGACCTCTTTACAAAACGTTCATAAAGATGCGCATCTCAAGAAAGTGAGGTCAATTGTCGAGGCGAGGCAAGGCAAGAGGCCTAGATGAGGCAAGGCAAGAGGCACGAGGCGTTAGGCAGACTCAAAGAGCGAAGAAATTCAGTTCATTACCGTCTTACAAGCTCCTTGCATCGTGTAGGGAGGGGACAGTTGATGCTGTTAATTGTTATCGATATAAATGTATTATTTTAAGTTAGTGATTGGTGTAGCGTTGGAAGTAGAAGTCCATTTTCGGATGCATCTCTGATAGAATTAGCTTTCAAAGTTTATGGGATTACGTGATGGTAGATTTGAAAAATTGAGTGCTTACCACTCAATTTTTCAAATCTACCATCACGTAGAATCGAGTTAAGAGAAGACTAGTGTAATAACTTACTTTTAGCTTATCAATAGATACAAATAATACAATATAAGTATCTGTTTGTAATTAAAAAAATCACAACTTTTTACTATTACAGTACTTAGAACAGAAAAGCAAATTGTTAACATTTTTGCCTGTCTGTTTGTTCCGGCTAATCTCCAAAACGGCTGAACGGATTTTGACGGTGCTTTTTTTTGCAGATAGCTGATACTACTGCTAATAATATCAGCTGTCTTTTGCCTCCGTGGCACGTTCCTGTTTGACAATTTCCGATCCACGCGGTTGAAGCCGCGAGCATCCGCTAGTTATTCATATGAATGAATAATACACATTAACTGTTGTAGTAGGTATGTCTTAATATTAGCCAATTCCGTTTTGGGCTCTGATAGCACAAAATAATCACCGGATTTAGGTACATAACTCATAAACTTGACGATGATGTCATAACTGGACTGATTAAAAAACCTAAAATGACATTCGCAAAACAAAACGAACTAAGTAAGTAAGTAACTAACAACAAACCAGTTTGTCTGTCGAGCTAGCAAAAATAATCAACGAAATTACTATCCCGGCGTTCTCAAAAGCTGAAAGTCACTCGAACTATCATCGTTGCAGCAAGCGGAACAAACTACCGCCAAGTGTGTCGATTTCCAACGACGTCGACTCGAGTAGTGTAGAAAAAAAAATATTCTCGAGTCGCAAGTTCAGGGTGGGGGGAGGCTGCCTACCCTTCCTACGGACCTCCTTAACTGCTTGCAGCGGACAAAAAGAATGAATGGATCCGCCCCTTAACGAATACACCGAGCGGCATAATTCATACTTAGGAAAGTGCAAGGAGTTGACATGGACTTTTTATTTTTTTTTCGTTTTAATTACGATAGCGTCGCCAATGAGGTTAGGTTTTGCTTTCGGTGGAATATTTTCATTTGTTTTTTTTTTTCTGTCGACTTTTCTCTTATATGCGTGAGGCTGGTCGGGAATTTTAGATTTTTTTTTTTTGTTTTCGTTCCCCAAACTTGCTCGTGTCGTTGGAAACTGCACGTATGCAGTTTGATTTTTTGTTATTTCTTTAGTTTTTTTTTACTACGACCTCAACTAAATAAAAATGACGTCAGCAGAAGTCATCTTATAATTTAAAAAGTTTTACCTCGGCTGTCTCTAACGACATGCCAAATTAAAAAATCTTATGCACCATTTAAATGAGTAGAACAACAGCTTGCTGCAAGTATTCAAGTACTTGTACACAATTGATTACTTACTGGCCACCAGTGCTCGTTTGAATTGCACTTCCTTTGGAATTAAACATTATCTATTATGATTACACCTTGTACTGTATATACAATAGTTAGTTTTCTCCATGTAAAATACTTGTATGCAGCTACATCCGGTTAGACTGGAAGCCGACCCCGTCGTAGTTGGGAAAGGGCTAGGCAGATTATGACTACAGTATGTTAGTTAAAAAGTGAAATAGAACATTCCAAGGTACCTACACATTTGCGCATTTTAATTGGGGTATCCCATAGGTTAACGAATACAAACTCTAACAGTAGTTACCACTCAATCTAAATTACCAATATTGGGAAATATTTCAATTGCATACAAACAATGACACTGAAGTGTTTCACAAAACATCCTAATTACTAAGTCCTCAATACAATGAAAATAGCGGTACTCGAAAGCACTATACCAAGACAGTGAATGTACCAAGCGCACTGGCCGCTGCAAACGGACCACGGAAGCCCGCCTCGGAAGTTAAGATGCGTCGGTTGCCACGTATAATTTTTTCCACTCTCTTTCAATTCACTCCCCCTATCGCCCCCCACCCCCCTTCTCAACCCTTCCGTCTGTCAATCTTAACTACAAGGCGGGAAGCCTCCGTATTACAGGGTTCAGTACTGAACCTACATTTTTTTATTCCACTATCGAGATTTTAATAGGACTCGACTAGACTTTCTGAGAATCGATGATTTGAGCGGGATTACGAGTTGGATGGGCTTCGGGATAGTTTTTAAAGAGTGAATTTCGTTCGTTCTGAAATTAGGGAGGTTTTTTATGTTTTTGTTCGAAGCTCATTGCCAGTGCCTCGTTTGGTGCGTAATGCGTGCACTGGCGCGCGAAAATGTGTTAAAACGAGCCTTGTTTGTTTTTTTTTGCATAGTTGACTAATGTGGTATGTTAATTACGAATGTATGTAGTACTTATCTATTATTTTTATATTTTTACTGTATGCATATTTCATTTTCTTTTGGTATTGTTTATACATTTCCAAAGAGATTTAAGGGTAAAAAAAAATACGCTCATACATTCCCAAAAACTGCAAAAAACTAAACAAAACAAACCGTAATCGCAGTTAAAAAATCTCAACGTCTACACACCATAGACAAAAACAATCATCGGTCATTTTTTCAAAGTGAAAATCCAAAAAGGCTATAAGTTGCCGTCTGGGCACTAATCAGTGGTATTGTGGAGGCTGTTTGAAGTCTCAGCGTAATGGAAGACCAGACAAGCCAAGGGGAGAAGGAAATAAAAAAAATACTCAACGCACGCATAAGTAGGCGGACGTCGCGGCACAAGTGCGAAATATTTGGCTAGATATTACGGAAAAATGATGGTTCCGTTTTCAGAGATTTATTAAAAATAAAATTGTGTGTAATTATCGTCTGTGGTGTTATATTTATAACTAGTTTTTGCCAGCGGCTTTGCCCGCGTTTACCAATTTAAACATGACCTTAACAAATTATAAACCTAAACCTTCCTCATGAATCACTCTGTCTATTGGTGAAAACCGCATGAAAATCCGTTCAGCAGTTTTTAAGTTTACTGCGAACATACAGAAAGACAGAAGCGGTGGAGGTCTTTGTTTTATAATATGTAGTGACTTACCATGAAAATAATAAAACGTAATGTAGTTTTTATTCTTGGATAAGTCTTAAATCAAAAATATATTTAAGTACGATTTGGAAAAATAAAAGAATGGCTGAAACTGAAGGAAAAACAGATGTTTAAATCAAATATTCTAACAGAAATTTCAGAAAAATCATTGTAATATCAATGAAATACTTATGTTTAAACCCGCAATAAACTCAATACGTGAAATAACACCAAATACAACTTCAAGAATCAGTAAATTCTCAAAAAAAAAATATTCCAAAAAGTCCACCCAAATCTTGCCTTGCACCGCGACACGAGACTCAAGATACATCACCAAAGGGGGTCCCCTACGATCCACTACACTGTACAAACTTACAACAGATAAGGGCCTCAAGTACCCCCCAAAAGGGGTAAGACAGACCCCCCAAGTCTAGGCAGACTTTAGTGCAAGAAAAAATAATGCGCGCCGGGGTGCCTTCGACGGGCGGACGTTTTAACTTCGTCATCGCATATTTTTAGTTTCACTGAGTATTGGAAGGTTCAATTTTGTTCTTGGTATGTTGTCTGTGGTAATTTTGAAATGATATAAATCGAGTCTAATTGTGTTTCTTTATATTGGAATATAAATGGATGACCGATGATGTTTTGTAAAAATTTAACCTAGCTAGATTGATGTATCACCCCCTGCATACAAAATTTCATGAAAATCGTTGGAGCTGTTTTCAAGATTCAGAACAAGAATTGCTCGTTTAAAGGTATTAGATTTGTTTGTTTCTTAGTTTGTTTATTTATTTAGGATCTCCAACAAAGAATGTACACATACAATTAAAATCACAGTAATTAAAAATGATCTTTAACGTGTGCTTCAATTACAGGAGACCACAGTATGCACATTTAACGAGGTGTAAACACGATAAAAATAGAGAAAATAAACGATTTGAATGAAAATAAATTATGAGTTTAATTGAGTTGTGAAAATTTATTTATTATTTATTTATTAAAATAAATATAAATTAAAAAAAATATAAATCCAACATTTTATATTAAAAGACAGAAGTTACTGACTGCTTAATTAAACTGCTTCATTGAAAGTATATCTTTGACTAGGTTTTGCCTGCGGCTGCACCCGCGTGGAGGACGGATAAAAAGGGATAAAAAGTACCCTATGTGTTATTCCAGGTCACCAACTATCTGTATGCCAAATTTCATCCAAATCAGTCGTGTCGTTTTTGCGTTATTGAGCAACAAACATTCAAACCTCTAAACATCAAAATATTAAAAAATCTAAACATGCATACTTTCACATTTTTTATAATATTATTATTAATTTATACATTTTCTTTCCCTCTTTTTTTTCTTGCAAATTTTTTTACCACCAAATCCTAACTTTTGAATGACCAAACTAACAAAACCTTTGTTTAACTGAATGACCTCACATTAAAAACGTGTCCTTAAATCGTTAACAAAAGGCTCATTGTCTCAAAATGTTCTCAAATAGTCTGAGAAAGCCGCGACGCTCTAATTGTCCCACAGTGCGTCCGATATTGTGTTACCATAGCATTGTCCTTCGCCACACTGTGCCGTTTCTGAATCTTATACGGAAAGGAATCAATTTCAAAGTACAGTTGGTGGCAGAAATATCTACGTTTATACAGCATAAGTTTTTAACCAGTGCGCAAACTGTAACCATGAATTCAGCATTTCATTCTAGAACCCCCAGCGCAGAAATTTTTCGTCGGTTATACAAAAAAAAAATGTGCCGTTTCATAGAAAAGTGAAATACTTACGCAGTCAAAATGTATGGAACAGCAGATATTTTTTTTGTATAAAGACGAAAAATTTCTTGTGTCGTCGTAAATGTCAGTGTCGTGGGCGTTAAATGAAGGTTTTAAATGTCGAAAGCAATTACATACAAACTTCTTGTGATTTTTAAAAGCAATTACTTTAAAATTACCATAAATATAAATGCTAAGATTCTAAAAGATCATTTGAAAATGGATGCAGAGACCAAGAAAATTAAATTATTTGCAAAACTAACTTTTACTCGACGTAAAATTCGAAGTATTTTAATGTCCTTTTGAGTCCTTAATAAATCTCATCGGTCCAGTCTAGACTGCTCATTGAAATTCTAATTATTCTAAGTCTAACAAAGTTAAGTCATTGTGAAACTTTAACTGCAAGATATATTTGTAAGGTTTTTTAATATAGATCAACCATTTCACACAAAGAACTTTACATTTAAGCATATTTTGAATTCTGTGATTTTGTTTTTTTTTTCCTAATGGAGCTCCTGGGCTAAGGTCTCCTCTAAGATTCACCACTTCACCCGGTTCCTTGCTACTCGCATCCAGCGGATCACCACGAAGAGGAGAATCGAAACAAGCAAATATGAAACAAAATCGTCCCTGACATTCTTTTGTTTTTAACTGACTTCCAAAAAGGAAGTGGTTATAATTTTCGACTGTATGTATTTTTTTTAAGTATGTCCATCGATTTCTCCCCCATTTGTGGACCGACTGTCAAAATTCCAAAGAATATATATTTATGAGGTGGTCCCATTGCTACCAAGTCAGGATCTGATGATGGAATCCCAGGGACATCGAGGGCAACCCTCAAATGGTATAGGTATTAACAATGTTTTTCATATATGTATTTTATAAAGCTATTGAGACATTTGCGTTGGTTATCATAATCTCATGACGCTGAGCTGATGAAGGACAGGTACAACTCTTTAACGGTAAGGAGTTCGGTGGAGGTTCGGGCATAACTCCGTCATGTATAGACCGATTTGCAAAATAAAATACATATCCAAAGTCACCAACTTCCGAAATTAAAGTTATTTTTCACTTTCTAGTGTTTTTTGGAGGTCTGTTGTTTTTTTTTTTTTATTTTTTTTTTTCGCTTTCTTTATGAGTGCCGATATCAATAAGCCTGTCTGTCTTAATATTTTTAACACGCTTTATTAGCTTCACCTGTATGTTTGTTTGTAACTCATTCCTTTTTTTTGGACTTGATTTTGACCCACTTCAAACGGTCAGATTTTATTTAAGCTTTCTAGACTTATCGAGGACCGATGACAATTCAATAATTAAAAAGAAAATAGAAAAAAAAAAGCAAAAACTGAAAATCACGCTTTTATAGTTAGTAGAACTAAAAAATAGAAAATAAATAATTATACATTTCTCAAAATAATCTCGTTTACTTTTCCCAGAACTACGCTGATCCGACTGTACCAGCGGCCGCAGTCTCGTGAACTTGATACATGACATTGTCTGCCCTTTTCACGCACTCAGCCACCGCCACGCCTTTTGTCTTGCCTTCTTGCTTACACCTTTTTAGTATTCCCACTAGTCTGACGACTTTTTCGCGGACTATATTAAACTAGTACCTTCTAACTTGTTGTTGAGGGGCTCGTGGCTAAGTAAAAACTGCCGTACAGGGGCCTTAGTCTACTAATTTATAAACGTCACAATGGTCTCTCAATGGTAAGTTTTTGACAGATTTGCCATACAAAAACTGTCAAAAACACACCATTGAGAGACCATTGTAACGTTTATAAATTAGTAGACTTAGGCCCCAGGTCGATTGATCAAAGCTAGGCTTACCGCGGTTGGTCTGTGGATGCATCCCATGGGTCATGGATCATCTTTACCCCTCCGTGCCTCGTAAAGCATGTTAAACCGTTGATCCCGACTTTCATTCGAGGATATTTGAAAGTCGTTACGGGTTGTCAGAAGTCCGAAAATCTGACTAACAGTCTTACCTAGAGGTATCGTGATTTCCAGTAACAGGGTTGTGGAGGACAGATAGGATAGGAAGTTAGATAATGCTATTCAGGACCGGTTAGACTGGTAGCTGACCCCAAGATGGAAAAGGCTAAGCAGATGATAGTTATTTCTTACTAATATATGTGTAGGTTTATATATGATGAGATATGATAATTGTTACTGTCCTTTATTTGTTATTCATCATCATCATCAGCCTATAATGTTCCCACTACTGGGACACAGGCCTCCTCTCTGTGAGAGGGATTGGGCCGTAATCTACCACGCGGGCCCAGTGCGGGTTGGTAGATGTCACATGTCTCCCGAATTTTTTTGTTCTAGAACATGCCGGTTTCCTCACGATGTTTTCCTTCACCGTTTTGAGAGCAGTGGTAATGAAATAATTATTGTAATTATTAAATAATATTTGTTATTATTAATTATTATTATTAACACTAGTTTGTAAATTCACAATTGTATTAACAAATTATGTGTGTAGACTTATGGTGAATCCGAAATAAATGATTTTATTATTGTTTACGACCATTATATTAAGTTGGTAAGACAGCTGATTGAGGCATTCAATAATTTCTGTGCATGCTGTTTTTAGAACACTGTTTATTATTATTTTATGACTCACTTTATTGTAATTATACTAACAGGCAATCATGCACGTTAATTATTTTAATTTTTACAATTCATAGACATTAAAAACCCGACCACAGCGAATTAATTCCTAAAGTAAGTAAGTAATTCCCTTAAAGTAAGGAAAATAAGGTAGATATTCAAATATATCAAGAATTTTATGAGGGTTATAGGTTTCGTAAGTGCAACGTGGAATCATCGTTTTAAAATTAAGGAAAATTCAAGGAAATAAAGGGTTCACATACTTTTTATAGAAGTCCCATATTTATTGAAGCACATTAATTGTTATTTTGTAACACAATACTACGCTCCTTAGCCACAACAAGTTTTCTTTCTAAAAAAGGTAATTAAATACCTGGAGTTTATCAAATTCAATAGTAATTGTTTCACCCCTGGACAAGTATACATAGGTATGTAATACGTATGTATTACATACTAATGTATAAAGGAACGCATTGTGTACCACAATTACTTATTCATCGTATACTGGAAATTTCAGGGTTTCTTCACGATGTCATTTATTGTCAATGAATTGTATCAAGTTTTACTGGAAAAGTAAATACTAATAGAAAACACTACAAAGTGTAAAAACTTTCATTAAAGAAGTCGGTGTTTTTTTTTTGTATTTTCGTTTTTGCCACTGACTTCCGAAATTAAACTTTTTTTTAATTGTTTGTTTTTTGGAAGTCGGTTATGGTTTTTTTTTTTTTTTTTTTTTACTTTTTGTTGTAATACCACAGATTCGTAGTTCATCAATTGCTAAGTAAATACTGGTGACAGGAAATCATTATAATATCATCGACATATACTAACTGGAAAAAATACGTGATATTGGAAGTAACACAAAAACCACTAATGAGAACTTGACCAAATTTATATGGGTGCACTACTTGCTAAGTATATCCCTTTCAAAACAAAGAAGACTTTTTCAAATCATTTTATAGATGACGGAGTCTTGAGGTTACAAATATAAAAAAAGAACTTGAGAACCTGCTCCTTTTTTGAAATCGGATAAAAAAACAAAATGTTTTTTTTTTAAATATTTTATAAATTTATTTTCATTTGAAAAGAAAGTCTCTTGGCAAAAACAAAATTTAAAATGACGGAATTTTATCGTAACTCTTATTTGGGCAAGAACTTCAAAAGGACAATATTGGCAGAACAAAACAACCCTCAAATGCCAACGGTCCTTTGACGACACTTTTTAAGTATTAAAGAAAACTTTCACGCGATCCTTTCTTTCATTGAAAACCACATCATTAGACAGTCTCAGAAACGGTTCTCTAGTAAAACGCTTAAATTTCGTGTTTTGGTTAAAATATTTGTAAGAATTATGAAAACAAAATAAATTTGGGTGTGTTTCCTAAATTAATATTCACTGTTTGAGGTATAAATACATTGATCTTTAATATAATAAGTCGAAGTAATGACCCGATAACATATGGTGGTAAAAAAAAACTCATAAATCATTTAAATCGTTATTTTAAGACGGATAGTTTTTAAATTATGTAAAATAAATCAAAAAGAAATCATCATCAGACTATAACGTTCCCACTGCTGGGACACAGGCCTCCTCTCCGTGAGAAGGAGTGGGCCGTAATCCACCACGCGGGCCCAGTGCGGGTTGATGTCACATGTCTTCGAATTTTTTGTTATAGGATATGTCGGTTTCTTCAAGATGTTTTCTTTCACCGTTTTGAGAGCAGTGGTGATGAAATAATTTACCCAAAGTGAAGCGCCTGTCTGGGTTCGAACCTACGACCTACAACTCGTAAGTCGCGGCCGTTACCACTTGGCCACCACTGCTCTCGAAAAAAGAAATCATTTAGATAGAAAACGAATAAAAAGACAAAAGAAAGGTATCCTTTTCTAACCGTTATAATATTGAGTATTTTGTTGTGACACACACTAAACGCATAAAATCACTGAAATAAATGCGTAAAGGTTCGTATTAAAAAAAGATTTTTTATTGAATCTTTGCGTAATTATGCAAAGTCAATATTTCTTAACCCGTCGCATCGCTCTCACATTTTCCTCATAATTTAGCATTCTCCGGTACGCAGGGTGGAAGATGGGGGTGTACTTGACCACCCCAGCAACCCTTCATCGCCTCAAGAACAACATAGCGATTTTAATATAGTCTCGTTTTAACTCGGAGATAGTTAACGATACTGTAATATTTTTTTGCTGCTTCTCGTTGTTTTTGCATTTTTTTTTTTTTGTATTAGTTTTTAGTTTTACTTCAGTGTTTTATTGAAATGGAATTTGATTTGAAAATATGTTTTTTGCTATATACTTATTTTTTCTAAAACCCATTAAATACATAATTAAATCTTTTTTACAGTTTTGCAATTTTAGAGTTACCACTTGGTATAAATACTTTCATTTTGAGATTGGTATACATTGGCACATCATGTTTAATTGAATAAAATATTTATGTAATTTATGTTTTTGTTAAGTACTTTATAAACACGTTCCATCGTATTGGTATTTTGTTGAATAATTCAAACAATCAATTCTTTTTAATTAAGAAATCAATCGATTCCCAACCAATGAAATAAACAACACCACCAAAATACCAATAATTTAAAAAAAAATCGCAATTAAAAAATAAGCTCCTATTAGAAAAATAGTGGGGCTCTCACATGTTTAACTAGCGTTTCTCAAGTCGACGCCAAATGAGGGTGAGCAGCTTTAATGAATAATTAATGTGCACACTGTTCGCGCCAATTATAATTACGTAAGGAAAGCAATTATGCCAGCCACCCTGTTTGTTCCTCATGATTTGCACATAGTTTAGGGAAAACCTATGCATTCACGCGAACACGTCTGGATAGATTGATGTTATGACGTAAAAAAAAAATTTATGTTTCAGGAAAATAATGTCAGACTATTTAAGTGCCTTGGGTTGCTCATAGTCCACTCAATCAATGTAGTTCTTTCCTCAAAGGACAATTCAGACATCAATCTACATCGTCTTCACATGATCTGACCAAGATTATGTCTGGACTTTATAAGACATTGTGACCTCTGAGTTTGTTTCGGCCTTTTTTCTTAGAGTAGTCAGGATAGGAAACGTCAATCTCATCTAGTTTTAAAAATATGACTGACGTGTAAATATGTAGATAAGAAGACGTACGTGAGCTATCATTTCACTTTATGCTAGGGATTTACATTATTGACAGCTCACTTCAAACTCCATTCACCCAAATTTTTAGGGTGAAATTTTCTACGTCATACTCTGCTGTAATGAATAAAGAATTAAAAAAAACATGAAAACTGTCAAACTATTGTGACCATTATTGCTATTAAATATTTATTAATAAAGTGAAATTATCGATTTGGTTTTAATTCACAGAAACAAGCACTACTTATCTAACATTAATCTTATCATACCTATTATATTTAATAAAAATCCTTTTATATACAATCTTCATATAAAACCAGCTAACAATCAAACAAAGAACTCTTCAGGTTCCATAAATAGATAGGCTGAACAATGTGTTTACCTTTGTTTACGTCTATTTAAGACCTAAACACTCCCGCGACTAACAGAAAAGGATCGTGGCGGGTGACGCAACAGAAATACACTGGACTTTGATTTATAAAGGACTTTAAGATGAAGTGGACTTCACTTTTTCTTAGCACTTTGTGGAAGTAACATTGAAAATTGATTAAATAAAAAATGATTTCAAATGTAAAACTACACTTTTTTTGTAAATGGGTGCGCCGTCTAAGGGTTAAAATTAAAGTCAAATTGAAGACGTTGAGAGGTCTGTCAAATTATTGGGGTCAATACGTTAGTACATATTACCTCAATGGGGTCAATTAGTTTTTTTTTATTGCATCAGTAACTGAATGGTATTCTTATTTCAACTCGAGAAGATTCTGACACTCAACAGCACACATAACAGATGTGCAAGATGGAAGATCACGTAGGTAAGTAATTCAATTTTTTTTTTTATACTGTGCTCATATTTTACTTAGTACATTTTTTAAAAATCTGTTCAAACAAAAAATCCTTCAGTAAAAACAATAGCACTTTAGATGTCACTAAAGTCGAATTTGAATAACAAAACCTCAAATTCACCGATCCATCTCGTTGATCAAAACACCTCCCTATAATTACTACCGGAAAGCGCATTTTTTCAACTTGTCTGTGAAATCAGTGCACGTACCTAATTAACAACAAAAGCGACGCGTGCGCAGGACACGGGGCTCGCGCGTCACGCCTTGCTCGGCCGGAAGTACCGCCGGACGTCGAGATTGTGGCCCCAGCCCCTGATTCCTTCCGGTGGACCCGATGGGCTCTTTGCTGGTTAAAGCGCGAGGCATAAGAGAATGGAGTGTTGAGGAAAAAAGTAAAAAACAATATGTGTGTTATTTTGACGTAGATACTGGAGAGAGGTGTGGGTTTAATTTTTGTGTTGTCAGTGTTTTTAGATGTTTGTTTTTTATTTTACAAAGAAATAACACCTTTTTGAAACGGGCGCTATAATCTATGGCGTTTTTATTAAAAAAAAAAGAAAGAAAACTACCTACAGCAAGAAGATTTTTAAAAGCTTCTTTATTTAGCTCCGCCTTGTGTATTCATTTTAGAAGAGATATTAATTGAATTTAATAAAACCACGTTCGAACGTACGTATAAATATCGCACGCTGGATTTTTTACTTTCATTGTTGAACCGAGCATTGTAAAACCAGCAGAGTCCATCCCAGCGCGTCGAAAAACACACTGTTCAATTGACAATTATTTTCGCTTAGCAGTGCGTTGAAGATCCAGTGAGCAAAAAAAATCCCCCTGCGATATGTTTACGTCGTGCGAACGTGGATTAAAAGTGAGGCAAGACATTTGAAAGAGACCAAATTATTTAAATCCAATCTTGAACTCTAAACATTTCGCATATACAATTTATCCCAACAATTATTGCGGCGCCCAAAGGTTTGCAAAATTTGCGAGCCTGCATCAACCCGCTTCAGCTTATACGCTATCCCACACATAAGGTCGTCGCTCCGATCTTCAGCACGGAACGATTGACTGTGATCTTTTTTTTATTACTTGTCATGTACCGTGACTACAACGAGAGAGTGATTCATGTCGGAATGTAAGCATGAGGTGACCTCTTTGCGACTGATATTGTATTTGTATATAGTTCGTAAAGAGGACCTGTTTGTAAGTGAGGCGATCTGTGGGTTGGGTGCCTTTGTTGTGTTTGAATAATAATGATTAGGTTTTGTTGAATGGAGATTAATTAAGGTATACGATTTTGCGTTATTTTTGTAAGAAATTAAAGTAGAAATGTAGTTTAGTATATTTTTGTGGGTTAACATAAGATATAGGACCAGCGGGGTGATTGTGTAACGTAACCTTACTGACTGTAGATTTGTAGACGATTTTCTATTCTGTATTCGTCTAAGTACCTGGTACTTATTGACAGGCCTGCGCTGTCCTCCCATACATTTAATCTCTGTAATTTGAAAATACTGTTAAAGCCAATTATTTTTAAAAGAGTAACCGTGGAGTTTCTTGCCGACTCTTCTCCATAGGAAACAACAATTTGGAACCGTGCACCTAGCTTCTGACGTTTCATAAGTGCCCATGCAGGTTTATATGAAATAAAAATATTTTGATTTGATTTGATTTAATACAGTAGGAATGGTTTTCCTTTTTTTTTCTGTTCAACAACATTAATTTGTGGAGTAGACAAATTTGTTCGAAGATAATTATGAAGCAATGGAGAAGCAAAACTCTTCAAATTGGTTTAGGTTCACGAAGCAGATACAGTTCCGTTGCAAAAGTTGTTTAAAATGACTGGTAGTATACTTACCTCCTTGACGGATGCAGGTTACTAAATCGCAAACCCAACATTTATAATGACATAAATATTCCCAAACTCATGAGACACATACCATAATATTAACCTTGCATTAATCTCTAAATGCACTACACTAGCTACGCTTGCCACGGTTGGTCCGTGGATGGGTGACCATCTTTACATACCAAGACTCCTCCGTGCCTCGGAAAGCACGTTAAGCCGTTGGTCCCGGGTGTCATTTGTGGATCTTTGACAGTCGTTACGGGTCGTCAGAAGCCCGAAAGTCTGACAACTAGTCTTACCAAGAGGTATCGTAATACCCATTAACTGGGTTGTGGAGGTCAGATAGGCAGTCGCTCCGTGTAAAATACTGGTATTTAGCTGTATCCTGTTAGACTGGAAGCCGACCCCAACATAATTGGGAAAAGGCTAGGCAGATGATGATTAATCTCTAAATGTAGCACTATCCTTACCACCAATTGCACTATCCAATATCTAAGACCAAAACACAACACCTAAAAAAAAAAAAAAACTCCGTAAAACCTAACCCTAAAAAACCGCCTCAAATCCCACTAAGATCACTATCCGTCGCAACAAAACCACAAATAAATATTAATAGAGTCCTCCAGTAGTAACAGAGTCCTCCGGCGGTAGACCACAAGGATCACCTGTGGGTCGCACGGCGCCGGCGCAGTTCCCACGCGCTCGCCTTACGCTTCCTTCCTGTGTCTGAGCATTGAGCAAGTGTAGGGTTGGTTCTGTCATTGAATTATCATAATTTTTATTTTTGTTGGTAATTGTATGTTATGGTGTTTTTCTGTAGTGTTGTGATAGGCATTGGTATTTTTTTACACGTAATTTACATATGAAAAGTAGTAGTATAATTTCTTTAAAAAAATCTATTTACTGTGTAAGGATTCCTTGAATTAATATGAAAGAAATCCTTGATATAAAAATTACCTAGCATAAATTAATTTGGAAAATGATTTTATGTAGGGAAATTGCTGTGATAATAGCTTGAAGTCACTAACAAAAAATGTTTTTTTTTTCCATGATTTCTTAAAACAAACATTCTTATCAATATCCGTCCAATATCAAAACCTCATATAATTTTTCATTAAAATCTTTGCTTATACCTAAATCTATTCTACTTAATGTTTTAGCCTTGTACCCGATCATAGCCCTCAAGGGTCATCCAGTGGTTAAGGGTGATAATAGTTAGCTGCCCCATCGGCTGGGAACCGTGCCTTCCGTTCGGCGTAAGTGACAAATCTTTTTTTGATTGTGAGAACCTAGGAGTATCCGGCTACTTACTATCCGGCTACTTGTACTTAGGAAGGAAGTGATTTGTGCGGGATACTGCAATGTCCTTCACTCTTTAGAGACGCACTTATTGGATGATTAGCTCTTAACGATGCATAGAGGATGAAGTGTTTTTTTTTACAATGGAGGTGTCTGAAGGAGGTCTGTTTTGTGAGTGAAATTGGGGGATACATGGGTGGGAAGTAGAAATAGGGTAATGTTATTGAATAAGTAAAGGCCATTTCCCATTTAAACGGTCAAAATCTTACTATTTCATCTCGGCCGTAAATGTCAACAACTTGTTTCGTGTCCATGTCGAGCTATTTTTGACAGATTGAGACTGACCTTTGAATCTGAACGTTCTTAAAATTACGAGAATTGCCCCTCTGTTTGTCATGAGAACGTCGTTGTTCTGAGTCATACTCAAGCGAAATTCTACGAGTTACCTAACTAAAGACGAAAAAACTTATTCGCATTTCAAAGAGGTTTGCTTAACGTTAAGGAATAAAATCTTAAAACATTTAAACGAAAGGAATCTCCTTCGGTATTCCTTTTCAGCGCGGCATTTGGCTCCGCCTTATTTCTTGGCAGTTAACCCTTTTGTCGCCGCGGTTAAGGAGCCCATTGTTTCACGGCGGCCGGTCTCACGGGCCCCGTCTCAGGCAAACAGGTCAGGTTTGTTACATTGTTTAAGTAGGCTAATATTCCCATGGGAGTGGAGGGTTGGGCGAAGTGATATTGACGATCTGTAGTGATGTGTTTGAGGAGTTCTTTTTTTAATCTTTATGCGCAAGTATAAATATACTATACTAAGTGAGACATTTTCTACCAGTCAATCTTAGGATGATGTAGAGACAAAACTTGGCAGGTGCAACATTTTTGGCTGTCTTAAAATCTGTCGATAAATGAGGGAAAGCAAATAAAATTCACACAGTCGATCGAGCTTCATAATTGATAGAAGAGCTTTTTCGCGAATTATTAATGAATTCCAAAAACGAGCGTATTGAAGACGAATACGTAGAAATGCAATTGGATACAATTTTTTTTAAAGAATTTAATTAATTTACTTTTTTTTGTTGGTGGCCATAAAAATAGTTTCTTACTTACTGATATATACCCCTTTATTCATACACGTGACTCAAAATTAAGTAATGATTACCGACTGTTAAACCATAATTTTTTGACGTTTAAGTGTCTCTTAACTTAAGCAACGTTTATAAATAAACCCTATAGTCTTGAAAATGAATAATAGATGTCATTCTATATCATAATCACTCAAAACCTATCTTACTTAAAGCATAACAGACATTTAATTTCAAAATAATTACGTACGGAACCGTCTCAAGATTATGATCATCGCGTGCGGGAGTGTCATTAGGGTGCGTACACACTGTCATATTGTGTGGATCGCATAAAGCGTCGTATCTTGAGGGTGGCATACTGGGCGATGAATGGATATTGTGTATTGTAAAGAATAAGGCTTAGTTTAAGCAAATGGCCATTTGCTTAAACTGCCTTATAAATCATTTATCAAATCAAGAGATTTGGTAAATGATTTTATTTCTGTAACTACGTTTGTGCAAACACATTTAGTTAAATCATATTGTTTTAACTAAATGAGGTCGGTGTGTCCTATCTGACAATTGTGAGAAGAAGGGCCGAAACAAACTCAGAAGTCACAGTCTACGTTAAAGTACAGACATAATCTTGGTCAGATCATGTGAAGACGATGTAGATTGGTGTCTGAAATGGTCTTTTGAGGGAACACAAAGACACAACACACAGATTGAGTGAATTTGTTCAGTTAGTGCACGTATTTGTCAGTAATCGTGCAGCTTAACTCAGAACATAAAGAACACAACAATTCGCCAAACTTTGGATAGATCGCATAGAAAATGTACTTAAGTTGTTGTTTTATTTTATCGAGGATATTTTAGATCAAGAACTGGCCAACAAGACACTATAGAAAAATCTATTGATAATTTGAAGACGATTTTCTGTTTAATTATTTCAAATATTCGGTTGGGCAAATGAGTTACTAACTACAAAGTGGTGTTAAAACGAGTTACATAAAATATTTAGCAAAATATTCAACTAACTGGGTGGTTGAGCAAATAATACATTCAAAACGAGTTAAATCTAGCTTACTATTCAAAATAACACTAACACTTTTATGATAACATTTATTTATAATGACAAGCTCATTAACAATATAAAACGTCTCACACAACACATGAACGATCATTCCCACATCGAAACTGCCCGCCTTCATTTTTAGCGCATAATTACGTCTACAACGGCCTGCCAAGCTGTCGCGTGGCGTACCGGTCGCCGCGCATCTGTCGCGCGTCTGAGCTCAGCCTTATGACACGGAACATTATTATTAAATTTTAAAAACAAAAGAATTTCAATTGACGTTTTACTGGTTCTTTTTATGGTAGTGAGTCATTGTTTTATTTTGTAGTTTTTAAAACTTTGTGAAATGAAATCAAATGTTCGTTTATATAAGTTGATGTTTATAAGCAGTGATAGGAATAGGTAGTGCCTATTTGCCTAAACTTCGAAGAACAGAGACAAGAAACGGAGACTTCCTTAGGACTAATTTTTTTTTCCCGGGATTTGGGAAAAATCTTCAGTAAGTTAAAATTTGCGCACTGGATAAAAACTTATCCTGTATAAGATGTGTAAAAGCTATATTTAACTAAACTTGCAACTACCAAATTTTCAGGATTTTCACGTAAAATCCCGAAATAAATAATCTAACTTTAATTCATGATTTGAAACAACTGTTAATTGGATCGTAAATATAATTCGAACACATGAATTAAAGTTAGATCATTTATTAAAGCAAATAAAGCTTATTAAAGCTTATTTTCAACTTGCTGAAGATTTTTCCCGAATCCGGGGAAAAAAAAAATTGTCCTAAGGAAGTCTCCGTTTCTTGTCTCTGTTCTTCGAAGTTTAGGCAAATAGGCACTATCTTTTCCTATCACTGGTTATAAGACACTCGTACACGTATAATTGCTTTTGGTAAATTTTCTAAAAACTATAAAGCAACGGCTGATCGATGTCTGAGAAGAAATGGCGAAACTAACTCAGTGGTCATGGTCTCTTTTAATTAAAGTCCAAAAATTATATTATTAGAGTTCTATGTGAGAACAATGCAGGGCCATATCTGGAAAGGCCTTTTGAAAAAAGTGCTTTGAGCTGACTTGTCCCAACATACTGCATGTATGTATCAGTCATCGTGTAGCTCAATCCTATTTTTAATTGACTTCAAAAAGAAGGAGGTTATCAATTCGATTTAAAAAAAATGTATTTTCGGGCATATCTCCGTCGTATATTTAAGGATTTACAAAATTCTTTTTTTGTTCGAAAGGGGTTTACTCCGAAATGGTCCCATTAAAATTTCATATAGATCTGATGGTGCGTTTCGGAGACAGACGACGGAATTCTTCAAAAAATTACAGGAAATCAACCGCGAATGTTGCTATCGCATACATATGGATTGTTTTGACCCCAAGGATGATGAAATTTCGAATTGGTGTGGGGTAGGTAACTGAAAAGTGAAAAAAAAAAAACACAAAAAAAAATTACAACCGACTTCCAAAAAAACACTACAAAGTGAAAAATAAGCAAAAAATATCCAAAGTCACCGACTTCCGAAATTAAAGTTATTTTGCAGTTTTTAGTGTTTTTATGGAAGTCCGTTGTTATTTTTTTGAAAAAGTTTTTAAGAAGTTCAATCGAGCTTCATAGACGGGATTTACGTCTTATACTGTCCAGTTTAACATTGGTATAGTATACATCAAAAGAATGCTTAGACAAAGATTTGACAACTCAAATAATTACATTCAAATTCCGAAATATTGATTTAAATGCACGTAGAATGTATTCTCAGAAAACGTAGCACCTACGTAGCATCTACGTAGCAAAGCGTAGTATCTTCGTAGCAATTTGTAGCTTCTTCGTAGCGACAGGTTCTAGGACACACCGGTTTCCTCACGATAGTCACGCATTCTTGCATTTCTGTCTTAAGAATTCTTTGCCTACGGTGATGCGGAGTAACGTTTATAGGATTTTGTTAAACTACACAATACTGTTCCGAATCAAAATAAAGTATTGATCTGACAAACCTTCGTTAAATGTAAAGGGTTAAACAGCAATCGTCATCATTACACATTTCTTTATATCAAACATGAATTGGCAAAACTTTTAACTTGGGGTTACTTGTTAATTATAAAGAATTGTATTCTCCAATTAATCTATATAGTATTTCAAATGTTGAACGTAACATGTGTGGTTTACGTTTGCCCTTAGTGACTTGCAAGAAACCACCCTTACAACTATATAAATGCACTTTGAACATTCCCTATTACAAGACTTAAGGGTTCAAAATCGAGTGTTTTGGCGTTTTCACGCTTGATTAGTTTTAATTTTACGCCCTTTTCGGGTGAACAATGACGTGGAATGAAGATCTTTGTCTTGGAAGAAGGTTATAGGAGAAGGGTGAGACAGGATAGAACAAAAGTGTCAAGGAATATGTTTGAGAATGGGTTTTTGTATCAACTGAATTTAATTAAGAGCGTAGTACTCGCAACGTGCGTGTATAACCAGTGGCCCTAGTGTTTCATTTAACCATCTCGATCAAACGCATCGAGCGCGTTCAGCGCTTCGATTGGTCCGTCACTAATCCAGGGCCAATCAGAGCGCCAAACTTAAACGAAACAAAAGGAGCACGTGAGGATTGAAGCAGGTGATCTGTAGTTTCTTAATATCGCCATGGGAATAAGACGAAAGACGTGAATTTATGAATGTATTGTGAATTGAATTAAGTTTTTAGTGAAAACTTTCTTGTTTCAAATTGATCAAGTCAACAGTTTTAGTATGCATTTTTACATTTGTTTCCGTTTCATTTCTTGTCATATCCCCAGTTGAGTCTTTTCATAGTTACATTAACGAGAATAAAGTCTTCTGTGATGCAAAATGAGAGGCAAAATAATTACTGTGTATCTGAAGATAGAGTTCAAAGACAGAACGTCTGCTTGAAATCTCAACATTACTCTTATTTCAATATTTCCTCATTAAACAACATGGAGGGAGCTCATTAAAGTTTTCTACACTTGCCCATGCCTTGTCTATGGTCAACAAAAACAACAAACTGTTACTTTCACTTTTTATGGTACAGGAAGATCGAAAAAAACAAATAACTATTGGAACGTGTCTTAAGTTTTAAATTGATACCGGCAGGCGGTGAAGAAACCATGAGTGGACAAGTTTCAATTTCGAATTCGGAAGTCTTGGCTTGATTAGTTCGTTTTTGTGGAGCACAAAGCGCACTTCCGGCTTGTCACGTTCTATATACGAATTGTGGAAATGACGTCGATCCGTCGATGCGCTCCAACGGTTTATTAGAAATTGATATTTGGAATCTTAGATGGTCATTAGACCGTCTGTCTTCCGGTTCAAGCGGAGGGCGCGTGCCACTTAATTGCTTCATTTGAACCCATAATGCGGGATCAATATAGTTTTTTCATGCCTTTGAGGTGTTATGCTCCACTGATGATTGAAATTTATTCATCCATTTCCTAATACAGTCCCTAATAAATAACCAGCAGCGGAACAAACAATATCAATCGTCATCCGCCATCGATGCATCACAATCACGGCGCATCGTAAACAAAATTCGATAAAACTCATCATTTTATACCTAAACGAATTATCTGGTAGCAAATTTTAAGCCAGGCCTGCACAGTGCGTCCGCTTATACAAACAAAATACCAACCAATCACGATTTTGTGAATTTGAAATTTGTTAAAGCCCAACGGTTGTACAGAAAACCAATACGGTGTGTACATGTATGTACATGGTAAAACTACGCACGGGCTAAGCAAACTAGTGTGGGTGTGTGTGTGTGCGGCACACTCCCGCACGCACCTCCCGCGTACACTCACTCACACAATGCGATATTGCAAATGGGCTAGTCGAATGTATTCGTTTGCCCGCCGGCCGCCAGGGGGGTGAGGCCGCCCGCCTGGAGGAGGAAGATGCGTTTTTGTGCAGTACTCTCCGCTCTAGCTACGTTTATGAGTAAATATAAATGCGTAACCGATAACGTCCTTAATACGGGCCACGTCAGTGTGAGTTTCCCGCTTTTGGACTCAATTATACCTGTCTGTGCGCGACATCTAGACTTTCTTCACAATAGGGCTGTCACCGACGTTGTATAACTATCTATTTGAATCTGATGTGATAAACGTTTGTGTGAGCAATAGTAATTCTCTTTCACTAGTTTCCAGAAGGCCAATTCTCGTAATTAAAAACGTTCACAATCTAGTCGCAGTCTTATCTCAGCGACAATGAAACGTCAGTTTTTTTTTTACAGATTGAGACTGAGATCAGACTTTGAACGTTATTAAAATTACGAGAATTGCCCCTCAGGAGTCTTTTAAGTTATTTCGGGAACAAATGAAACAATATATATATCATCATAATCAACCCCTTATGTTCCCACTGCTGGGACACGGCCTGCTCTTAGTGAGAACTCCACACGGGCCAATTGCGAATTTTTAGTCCTAGGACATGTCGGTTTCCTTACGATGTTTTTCTTCACCATTTTGAGTGATTAAATAATTTACACAAAGTAAAGCGCCAGTCGGGGTTCGAATCTACGACTTACAAATCGTAAGCTTCATCATCATCATCATCATCATTTCAGCCGAAATACGTCCACTGCTGGACATAAGCCTCCCCCAAAAGGGGGGTTTTGCCATAATCGCCACGCTTGGCAGGTGGGTTGGCGATCGCGGTATGGTGGTAAAATGCATAGAGAACGCTGCTGCCCATTCTCTAGTAAGTCCCTTAGTCACCTCCTACGACACCCACGGGAAGAGATGGGATGATGCTATCCTTTACGTCCGGCACCACACGGTACAGCCCTTACTATAACATAATTCAAAGACAGGGTAAACAAAAGGAAGACCATTCCCAATGGCGAGTAGTTTCGATATATAGTTAGTGCTGAATTCAAACACCTGTGTTATAAGAACCCATCTGCTTAATCTTTCATAGTATTCTATCATCCCATTTCCATCACGGGCAGTGCAAGCGATATATGCTGTAAATCTAATTCTAAAGTCAAAAATCATTTATTCAACGCGTGCGGAACAACTTACAAATACAGAATGTATGTTTGCTGGTGCTACCAGTTAAAAGGTTTGCAGATTTGGTGGCGACTGGCGGCTGCCGGCCCTATTGCGCACAACCCGCCGGAACGGTAGGCTTTAAAAAAATAAACGAGTTGGTATTTTTAGTGACAGAAGCAGACTAAGTGGCTTCGACCCGGGGGAAGTCCGATGTCCTCTGCGAGTTAACCACACCTGAATGACGACGCTCACGGCCCGATTAACACTTCTTTCAGCGCTCAGAAGCGGCCGAATGGAAAGTACATGAAAGGCCTGTTACTTCGTTACTAAGAAAAAGAGTAAAACGAGCGCGAAAAATGCTCAGCGAACGGGAATTCGGGTGACGTTCTGTAATATTAGATAACCTGGGAGAAGCCTGTCGGCTCCGTGCGGAGGCGTGTTAGTCGCCGGCCTATGCTCCTCTATTCGTTGTCAAAACTGCACGATGTTTGCCGCTGACACGTTCCTGGGCATATTTAACGTCATTCCAGCTAAAATTTTGCGAGCTGTACGACTCTTTGTAACGATTCTAAATTTAAACAATGACACTTCTGTTATTCCCTCCAAATATTGAATATGGAACGTAAACTCGTGAAAAGTATTTATTAATAATTCATAGACAAATGTCAGTGTCACAGATAATAAAGGATGGAAGAACAAAAATGTATTTGTAGAACGCGCAACCACAACATGCGGTCAGCCCGGAATCTATTTCATTATAAGGACGTTTAACTCAATGAACCGCGGTGTTTCTACTATAAAATTTATTTTGATTAATCCGTAACATTCTCGTACCTCTGGTAGGCTCGATGCCATTTCCGTAGGTACACGACGCATACACAAAGCAATAGTGGACAGTGTCCTCTCCTCTTACGGGACGAACACGAATTTTCGCACACACACAAACGCCTATTTCAGTTTTACCGCACACTGGTGCTTGTATAAAATTTATGGTGCACACTTTTGCATTCGAGCCGCTATAGCAACATAGATCTGTGGAAGGGGGATGGCGCTGGTCAGCCATTTCGTGTCGGCGAGATTTATAACCTGTCGGTGCGTTGCCGCTAACTTTAGTAAGATGCGTGCATTTGACGTTGGAAGGCTTTATTAGTCGACTAGGGTTTGTATTTTTCAAATTACGTTTGAAATTCGATATTTGTCGGACTATAAAATTGGAAAATGGTGGCGGGGTTGGTAACAGAGCCGTTGGGAGCATTATTTCAAAATGTACGGTTAGGTGGGGGGGGGGGGGATTTAGGGTGGCGGGTGGGGGTCAGCCCGGTTGTTTGTCTATCGCCGCGCTTTCCCATTCACCGGGTGAATTTTCCGAAGCCCATTGCGCTTCCGGCCCCACCCCCCCCTTGAGCCTTTCCTCTCTGTATTTTTATTAACGGAATTATGGCGTCTGAATGAGTAGTGCCTACTTATATTGATTAGGCCTCTAGCATGGTATCGTGTATGTGGGTATGATAAGCAGTTTTTTATTTGAATCCTAATATTTTCCAGCAAAATGCTGGTGAGTTCCTTCGTTTTTGTGTTTTCAATCAAGCTATGTTTGTAAATTTTGAATTTTAATAGGTAAATAATGGAAAAACTTTTTCTGCTTCACCTTTGTGTATGTTTTGAAATGAAGAGAAGATTTATTATGAAATGGATTTTTTGATATTGTTGCTGCAAATGCCTTATTCAATTTAGTTTTAATCTATGTACATTCTGTTGGTTCTATTTGTAATGTGTAGGATGTATTATGCTCATGATATAGTTATATATCAAAATATATATTTAGGTAAAAAATACATTCTATTTTATTAAGGGTTTCCGAAATCATAATATAATTTACAATGACAACCTTTCCAAAACAAAAAAAAAACATTCAATAGTTTGAAATACGAATCCCAGTTCTCTTTTTAAACAGATTCAGAAGCTCTGTATAGTCTGTGGGCGTTTCCAAACGCAAGGTTCTGATCAGAAACTCATAACGGACACGTCATGTCTTATCTATGGTGAAAAGTTGGGCTTTAGAGTGCGCGGGAAAGCGCTTATGCGCCGTAGTTTTCCGTCACCCGCTTCCGCAGGCGTTTTGGTAAACGCTGTTGTGTCTAGTTTTCGTGTTTTTTTTTTGTAAACCCATTGAACGATTGTTGAAGACGAAGTTAGGTTATTGTTTTTATTCTTCTGTCAACGATGTAAACTTTTTTGACAATACATTGTGTTTTTACAACTGTTGCCTAACTTAAGTGGCAGTGGGCATTGCTCGCAGAACCGAAAGGTTCTGGAGTGGCGACCGCGTACCGGAAGACGTAGAGATGGAAGGCCTCCCACAAGGTGGACCGATGACCTTATGAAGGCCGCAGGAATCCGCTGGATGCGAGAAGCACAGAACTGGTCGAAGTGGAGGAGCTTGGGGGAGGCCTATGCCCAGCAGTGGACGTCTTTCGGCTGAAATAATGATGATAATAATGAACTGTTGCATGGGAAGAAAATATACAAAAACAAACAGAGGTTTCAAGGCTAAGTATGTGATTTGTATCATCTTTGTATAGTTTGATATTGCTACTTAATTTGATGACCAATACCAATTATACCATCAAATATTTGAGGTCAAAGCAGATTGAGTATGTTTTAGTGACACATTTCTATTAGGAGCGTGCTACAAACAATCCTTTGACGTGATTAGTGGTGTGTTTAGGCTGAATTAAGAGACGCCTATAATGGATTATATGGATGGATTACGTCAGTGTCGAATTTATTACAGAAGTATCGGATAGAAGTATGTTTTATTGAATCAAAGAAAAGAGTGCGTTGGTAAGAAATAAAAAGTTATTTTTTTTGGATAATTTAGGTGGGAAATTACTGCATCATAGCCTTCCGGATTTTAAACAGAATCCAATTAGACAAGTAATTAAAATATTAACAAAAAAAAAAAACATCAAACACTTTTGACAGTCCTTTTACTTAAGGGAGAAGTTCCAGGGTAGACCGGGAAATTGAAATTTTCAAAAGTTTATTGAAATTTTCTGGTCAGTGCCAGGGTCTAATATCATCATCATCATCTGCCTAGCCTTTTCCCAACTATGTCGGGGTCGGCTTCCAGTCTAACCGGTTGCAGCTGAATACCAGTATTTTACATGTAGCGACTGCCTTATCTGACCTCCACAACCCAGTTACTGGGTTACACAAATCCTTGGTAAGACTGGTTGTCAGACTTTGATCCACGAAGTCAAAGATCCACAAATGACAGCCGAGACCAACGGCTTAACGTGCTTTCCGGGGTGCGTAGGGGTCTTGTTATGTAAAGATGGTCGCCCATCCACGGATCAACCGCGGCAAGCCCAGCTTAACGTGATCGATCGATCCGTGCGGTTAATATTACTTAGCCACAAGCCCTTCAGGTATCAGGCTGTAGGTTTAACAAAATATGATTCGCGACCGTATCAATAAATATCTGATACCTTTAAACGAGCAATTCTTGTTTAGATATAATCTGCACCCTAATTGCGTAACTCACGATTCATCATAATCTGTTTGGGCACGCCACGATTGCGGCGGTAAGTCCCCTCTTTGAGGAGTGGTTTGAGAGGCGGCATGGCGTCCTCACCTTCCGCCTGACGCAGGTCCTCACCGGACACGGTTGTTTCGGGAGGTTCCTGTTTCGGATAGGGCGGGTGGAAACGCCCGGGTGTTTCCACTGCGAAGATCGCCCTGAGGACACAGTGGAGCACACGGTGGCGGTCTGCCCTGCTTGGACGGAGCACCGCGTATGGAAAATATAGGTCGGTATCGGATCAAAAATCTGTAACTTCATGAATTTTTGTCGTATCGTAATGAAATTTGGCACAAATATGCAGTAAGGTTCGGAGATTCGAACAATGTGTAGTTTATAGTGTTTTCTTGTATATCTATGTATGTTTTTTTGCATAGAATGAAAGAAATGGGAAAAAATCACGAAAAAAATAGTTAAAAATTTATTTCAAGTGAAATACAAGTTTATAATGACTAAAAAGATTAAACCATGGTTAATTACAACAAGCAAAGTAAACAAAATATATATATATGAAAAAAAAATACTAAATTAAAATCATATTACTAATAGGTACATCCTATACTCTGGCTTCAGGAAATAATGTAGCTAGGTACAAATATAAGTAATAACTAAATATAAATATTATTTTTAACTTATACCACTTCAGGATCAGGGTCAGTAAATGTGGGTTCACTTTCAGGTGCCACGTTTAAAAGACTTAGTGCCTCTTCTTCAAGTTCTTTCACATTTCTTACGTACGGTTTTCTCAAACTTGTTATATATGGATCTGACGTGTATAAAAGCGTTTTAAAGACATCTTCATTTGTAGCAGATCGGGAACATTTTCTGGCATGATGAAGTCGTATGTTTCTGTAGTCTTTGTTGCGAGACTCTTGTGCGTCTTCCGATAGCTGTCCAATAGGAAGCACCGCAAAATGTTTGATAACGTTTTCCCCGTGTATGAGTATTTTATGAACGGAGGATGGCATATAATACCAATCGTAATTACTTACATAGATTCTTGCAGTTTCTATTGCATATTCCCCAAATTTTTCAGGGTCGATCATCATTCCAGAAGAAAGAACTTGCAAGATAATGTATAGGCGTTTAATCAATGCCTCATCTACACCTGTTATTTCCGATGAGCAAGTGCTATTATAGAAGAATCTTCGTGCGGTATTGCCATCGTTCGTATTCCCGCTAACTTGCCGAGGTTTGTCGACGATTAATCCCAACTCCTCCCTGAAACGTTTTTGAACAACTTCTTTCTTTTCTTTTTTTAATCTCTTATTTTCCTCAGTTGAAGCAGACCAAGTCTTAAACGAAAGATTATAGGAAATATGCAATATCATTTCCATGCAGCGAATCCAGGCGTGTAAGGTGGACAATCCGTATTGGTAGGCGTTTTCGTTTTCGGGTCTGGCAGTTACTTTCGATAGGTCATTAGTCGTGGAGTAGCCCCACATATCGTGCATGTGGAACCAGATGGAGTATCTGTAAGGACCTGAGCCACCTTTCCATCGATCATCGTTAGAAATAGTTCATGCTTCACATTTACTACAACACCATCTTTGTTTATAAGTGATGCTTGTGCAGCCCTAATTTGTTTTTTAATATCATCAACAACTGCCTTGGTTTTTTCTGGAGTTTCCTTACAAAACTCAAGAGAAATGGGTCTGCAAAAACGGACAGATGAAGGTACCGGATTTTGCCAAACAACGGATCCCGATTGCACATCAACTAATCTGATGGGAACTAATGAAGTGATGAACAAATTGGCATCTGAAATTGTTTCCGACTCTTCTGCAAGTATTTGCTTGTATTGGCTTTGACCAGATGAACCATCACATCCCCATTTAGAATAAAGGATCAATGTTCTATGTTGTTTTTGGAAAACAGAATCGATTTTTAAAATTCTAGCAGCAGTATGATCCAATAAATCTTGGAAATTAATCACTTTAGCATAAGTATTCGTGATTTCGATTGTAGAAGATGGTGGATAACAGGATCTTTTTATTTCTTGTATTTTGTAGTAAGGCGGGAATATACAACACTTTCGTTCGTTGGTTAAGGTTTTCAGGTACATATATTGTGCTTTTGTTAGATCTAAATCTATAAAAGCACTCAATGCTTCCGTATCGGAAAGAATCTTCATCTGGTCTGAGTCGTTCCACTTACTTGAGATATCTAATTTCTTTTGAGTGTCAGCGGTTCTTAATTCTTCGACAAGATGAGCTTCTGTGTACTCACGTAAAGCCCGTAGTCCCTGCAGATAGGCGTTTTTTATATGCTCGAAGCCATATTCTTGGAGTAGAAGAGTGTTTTTCCTCTTCTTGGTAGATTCTGAGGAGTCTCCATAAGCCACGCATGCTCGTCCTCGCTGGCCAGATGTTGATGGCGTAGAATATTGTTCAGAATCCGGTAAATTTAACGAATACCTTGAGTCCAACCAAGTAAAATTCTTCTGTAAAAATGTTTCTTTTTTCCGAGATGCCAGGGCCCAGCGCTTGTTGAAAATAGGAAGAATGTGCCTTTGTATGTCACTAATTATAAAACACAAGTTGTTTTCAGAAACATTCAGCTTTTCCACTAAAACTTTAGATAATGATTCCATGGTCTTGCCGCCCTCGATATAGGGGATTATGAAGTCTCGTTTGGTACAGCTGAAGGAAGACATTTTAACACTTCACAATCTGCAGAAATAATAGGCGTAGATGATATTTGCTTCACTTGAAGTTACACTGATGTAGATGGTTCGAATAGTTTTTGCTTCCCTTTAAATACTCATTTTACAATATCGAATTGGTACCTACATCATTATTATCTTGTAATTTCCCACGCAAACCGAGTGCAAATTTGATAAGGTCCCTTTGTTATCACGAAATAATGAAGAAAATATCCAAAAAGTTCTATATTGTTCATGTGAATGGTGTCAGTGGTAAACCGCAAAAGATACTAATTTTCGGGTTCTGACTTTTATCAGTTTTTTTCTCATATCTTCTAAAACCGCAAATATCCGCAGCTGATTTTTTTGCATTCTATTTATGAATAGTTAGACTACTAGTCGACACAAAAAGTAGCGCTTGGGCAAACGTGGGTAATACTGAAAACCTTCGACGAAAAAAAATACAAGTGAAAAAAAAGGTATGTCACTTTTTAAGTAATTACTGAAATATTTTTCTTTACTTTTAAAATCATTAAGCTGTATCGCAAAAAGCATAAAATAACCTTTCTAAAAATGTATAATACTGCATATCTGTACCAAGTATTTTTTTCACAATATGGTATTGAAACATGTATACGCAAAGACTTGAGTTTGGCACTTCTGTCTTCTATGTATTTCTATCTAAGAAAAAAAAAAAAAATTCGCGTATTAAGAAAAAAAATCGTAATGAATATTATAATTTGACTATTAGAGAACCTAAACGAATAGCCATATTAGCCAAATTATGATATTCGTAAAAAGCATTTTTGATATGCGCTTGTTCTACCATTTTCCATAGTGCACCGCCGTGTCCTCGTGGAGGCGATCGGCGGCGGCGATCTATCGCGTCCGGCCCTGGTACAGGCCATGGTACGGAGCGAGAGGGCATGGGGAGCCGTCACCTCCTTCAGCGAAGCAGTGATGCTCGCGAAGAGAGAGGCGGCGCACGTGAGGGAGAGGCAGCATATGCGCCCTCGCGACCCTAGCCGCCGCAGGATACGGAGACGCCCTGGGCGTCGGGAATCCCAGGCCGATTTCCGGCCACCGTAGGCATGGGCTTGCGGACGGCGAGTAATGGGTAGCTCGCTGTCCGGTAAGGACCAAGCCCAAGTCGACGGCGCGTTGTGTTCCACGCGCGCCTCAAAGAGATGTCAGCACAAAAAATGATGGGGCCCACAAGGGCCGATGCCTGCCAGGGGTGCGGGTTTGTTCGAAAGAGACACCACAGCCCCTGGCTTAAGGGCTACTGAAGGAACACGGGTGGGTTTTAGTCAGTAAAAGTCTGACACGCCCTCCTGCTCCACCCAGAGCGGGAGAAGTTATTTGATGATTTCCCACCCAAAAAAAAAAAAATCATAATCTGTTTCGTTTTGAAACAGATTGTTAAACCATTGCTTCATATGTTCGAAAAATGTGTCTATTCAATAACGTAAATAACGCAATGAATACTGTTGAACTGTCAAATTGAAACCGATTATAATTAATCTTGAGTTACGCAATTAGAATGCTAAATCTTGGAAACGGCTACAACGATTTTCATGAAATTTAGTATGCAGGAACCCCTGCATACTAAACCTTCGGGGGCGATAAATCGATCTAGCTAGGTTTCATTTTTAGAAAAGGTCAAACAAAAAAAAATCTAAATATTATTATTTAAAAGTGACGATTCGCCCTAATAAATTCGCCAATTTAATGGAAATGTGCCTACATTTTTGCTTAAAAGGTGATCTCCAAAACACGTTTGTTAAAGATTTATGTAATTGAATTGAATATTTTAATTTTATTTTGTAGTTTTTATGAGAATAATAGTATTTAATTGTTGTTACTACTTTAGGTATTATGTTTGTACTAACTATATACTTGAAGCAAGTAGGTACATATACTAAAATTGTTGTTGAGCGACAATCATCATATTACATACCACCCTTCTGAGACCAGCAAAATCTCAGAAGTAAACTTTGATTTATATGATTGATTTCTTAAGCCGTGTAAATCAAATAAGTAAGCCGAAATCGTCGGCGCTTCCTCCTTAAACAATTTATTAGGTACAGTCGCCAGCAGGTCAAGCTATCCCAAACTGTCAAATTTTCCCAATTGAACATAAACTTTATTCCTTTGCAGTGATAAAGTTGCTAAACTATCAAAGAAATTTGTCAGATTGGGGTAGCTTGATGTGCTGGCCTCTGTACTTTTTCTTCCAGCCTAATCGCTTGCTCAAAATCTTACTCGCGATCTTTGTAGCCCATCAAGCTCGCCTCGAATTCGCGATGACTGCGCACTGATACGGCGTCGATAGCTTAAAACGTGGGTTTTCGATGCTCAAAACTGTACAGCTGATTAATGCACGGTTTATCGGTTTCGACTGTTAATTATTGCTTTTTGAGGAATAGATACCGGTTGTTTACCTATTAGGATTTCTTGGAAATGGTTGTTCGTAATTTTGTTGTTAAATGTGAGTACCTGTCAGTGTCGTTTTAGAAAATGTTGATAAAAAACTGAAGTGTCATTGTTTTCAACGGTTTGAGGTGATATAAAAGTAAGTTCCCCGATTATACAAAAATTATACGCTTTAAAAAGTATGAAGCAAGGAAATATTCTCAACTAAAAACCGTGGTCGAATGCTATTTCGCCCTGAAGCGATCGCTTACTACTATTATTGTCACATTGTATTGTTACGGCGACGGAACCTCATCTGTCAAATTATGATACATGTGAACAGATGAACCTACATACATACATACTAGTCAAAATCATAACCCTCCTTTTTGAATCACCGTAGTCGGATAAAAAAAGGGTCAAAGTGACTCGTTGGCTCCTAACAGCCTGACTACAAAGTCAGTAATTCCATTTCAAAATACCGTCACAAGCTTCACAGATTTCCTGTTAAAGCCTAAACTACCCACCACTAGACAAGCTTTAAAAACTATACAACCAAAAAAATACATACAGATCTGTCGGTACCGTCAGCAAAGCGACGTAACATTATAACCGCGACTGTAGTAACAAGTCAACAGAGATGGGTACAGTCAGCCGCGTTAAATTCGTTCCCTTCAAATATTCAGGGCTTTTCCCGAACGAAAAAGGGGAAAGGGATGAAAAACTGTCGGCCCTGTCCACCTTGTCTACTGAGTAACTAATGTATGTGGTAATGCTATTATTTTGATCGCCAACACTGTCAGTAAGTAAAATTAGCTGGTACTGGCTTTTGCTAGCGGCTTCGCCCGTGTAGAGGTCGGAAATCATCCCAAAGAAACATATTACCGGGATGAAAAGTATTCTACATGTTAATCTAGGTTATAAACTATCTGTTTGCCAAATTTCACCTAAATCCGTTCAGCCGTTTTTACGTGATTGAGTAACAAACATCGATAAACATTCAAATCTTACTGATATTTTAAATGTGAAAGTTTTTGAGGATGGATGCGTTGATGTTTGTTACTCTTAAAGCAAAAATCACTTAACGGATTTAGATAAAATTTGGCGCACAGATAGAATATAACCTGGAATAACAAATAGGATACTTTTTATCCCGGTATTTAAGTACCGTGGCATAATTTTCGACATCCACGCGGGCAAACGCTAGTTTATATTTATTAGCAGGATAAAATATCAGTACCTACTCTAAAGAACAATCCATAAAAACGTATTATGTACTAGGTACTTTTTTTTAAACCAGGTGTTTCAGATTACAGGACAATGTACGGGAAAACGCAATAACGAAAAGAAACGTTAACATTTAACAAATATTTACTTATCCTCGTCACGTTTATCATCGTTTGTTATATTACAAATAGGGAATATTTAATCTAAATGATAAAAAAGTCTTTGTTAGACAAAAATACCATGTAACAAAAATAACCATTTTAATGAATTTTCAATAATCTCATCCATTATGTAAAAAGGAATATTTAACACGTCTGTATTATTGAACAAATTCAATTTCATGACACCCAACAAGCACGTGTCACATAAGTCTATGGCGGCAAGTGTCCAAGCACATATGCATGTCTGATTATTCGAAAATTCATGCCCTGTCCACCCCTGTCAGGCCGCAGACAAAATACGGGTATATGTACGAAACTCACCCGGTTTTATTCCGGCGTTCGGCCTCCGAAAACCGGTGCCAGCCAGTTCATACTGCCTAAAACTGCGTATGTACGTTACAAAGGCATTATAAAAGGCCGGTTAAGTTGGAATTGAAATTGGATTTTATTGTCAGACTGTACTTTATTTTCGCTTCGTGTGTCTGAGGTAATTTGATTAGATTATCGACTTGAATGAAATATTTCCCAAGCCTGAAATACGAAATCATTATCGGTGAAAATGGAAAAGATTATTTTGCTTTTGCAAACTTGGTTCTGAAGTCTGGTTGGAAAGTTATTTTGGAAAGTTGCTAGTAATTAGACAGGTAACATATCAGTGTCACTTCGTGTTATTGTAATTATCTTACCATTAATATGATTTTGAAATCTTATCAGCTGCGAAATATGCCCGTAGCCTGCGGTTGATCTGCAAAGATAAGAAAAGATTTGTTAGTCTTCAATTTTATGCACGGTTGAAAAGTAAAAGATTTTTTATTTAGGAACAAAAATATACTGACATAAATTACCATGGAAACTAAGATAGCTACAAAAAGTTAAAAATTGACAATTTAATTATCAGAACTGATGTTCTGGTTATTAAATTGATTTTGACACCTTCTGACCAGTCTTATCATCTGTTATGACTGGTCAGAAGCAGTCAAAAACCAATTTTAACACATTTCTTTTTTCCACCCGTCTACCCAGAATCGATAAGAAAGTACAACACTACTTATCGATATCGATCAGATAGGGGTGGCCACGAGCGCGACCACCCGGCGTGAGCGCGTGCGCAGGGCTGTAGGAAATCTATGGGGTTTTTTGTTTCTTCCGATAAATGGCGATAAAGCCAATCTTTTTGTGAATTACCCCTATGAAACTTATAAAATAAGTAGTATCAATGTTTAAATATGACGATTTTGGGACAAACATCCAATTTTATTGATTTTAACTTTTTTTTTGTCTTTTTCAAAGAGCTTTTTGCACTCTGGGCACCATGGCGCGAATAATTATGTCATCCACATAATTATTCTCGATGTAAAGTTAAATTATTCGACATTTCCGAAGTTTCGTGTTTTAAGTCGTAGGATGTACAGACGCCAGCATATCAAGCTATCCCAAACTGTCAAATTTTACCAATTGAACATGAGCCCTATGCTTTTGTGATAAAGTTGAAGATCTATCAAAGAAAGGAGATTGTTCTGCATCCATACATCGTTCGCCCCAGAACCAACAGCAGAGGAAAATTACTTTGCGTGTTCTAAATTACAAGTATATGCCCATGAAGACAAAGTTTAGTGACGGACAACTTGCAGAAAGGATTTATTTCAAAAGAAAATAAAGATTTTGAGGTTATATTTAGTAAGAAATACATGCTAATAAATGCCTGTAACACGTTAGTGAAAGCAATCAGAGTCCGTAAAAAATAGCAAGGTCGTCGAATGTATTCCGAAAATAAAAGCAAATTGAAATCACTAGGTACACAAAGCAATCACGAAGAAATTCGCGCGAGTGTGACTTGACTGTATTACCACTTTGACACTTTTGACAGTTGAGTTGATTGACAGATATGACAATGATTAGGGATGCCAATACAGTAGATCGAATATTTCAAATAAAATCGAAACAATTTAGTGCCCAGCGTGTTATTTATATTTGGAATATTACAATGCATCTCACTTATGTGTAGTACTTAATTGTTTAAAAAGGTTTTTATTTATGGATTAAGATACGAAAATTGGTTTTGTTGTTGAATTCTTTTCGTACCTAGAGTATATAGTACCTACGGTACCAATAAAAGCGGGGCAAAAGTGCCTACAGAAGCGTTATACGCTTCTGAGTCACCCAACCTAGAGCGAAAAAGGTTATATAGTACGTATGAATACGTATAAAATCCGTGAGCAGGTGGCCAACACAAGTAATCTCGCTCTCGATGTGTGTGAAATGAAAGAGTGGACATCACTAATTGTCATGTCTAATCTAATTGTCAAAGGCCACGTTCCAAGTTACTATAATATCGATTTGAGCGCGCTCACGCCCGTTCCGAAGAAAGTGAGCGCGATAACGACGTCTCGCGAATCTTCATAGATGACGTCATGACATGCGCCATCTTGCGATACAGTTGTGCTGTTTAGTTTTGAGTCGCAGTCTTTAGCTAACTTAGAATCGTGATATCTAAATCGGAACGCAAAATATCGATGTGAGCACTCGCAGCGCCATTTGTCTAATTCGGAATGCGGCCAAAGATGGCGGCATATTTTATATGATGTCAATAGTCGCTCTTTTTAATTATACACTATGGAACGCAGAATGTCCGTTTCATACAGATATTCGCAATTAGTCTAATAAAATATATTTATAATTATTATGTAGGTCAGATGCTTGTTGGTCCTGGGGCCATTTCCGACGATGTCCATGGGGTAGCTTGATGTGCTGGCGACTGTACAAACGTAATTACGGATTTTTTAAATCATTTAAACTACAGAAATTACTTCTTGCGATTTCTACGTCCAAGCAGCTGATTCTAATAAGTACTTTTCTTGTCATTTATTCTCAAACCAACAACTTAAACATTACTACAATATATCATAACTCACACTCAAAACTACCGAAAGATGTTTCTTTATGGAAACCAGGTGCCATGGGGTGCTGTAGTACTCCATTGATCGTTTTATGGGCTATTAGGGGCTCGGTACACTTCAAGGACCTAATTGTCAGGTAAAGGAAGCTCTGTAGTGCAGGAAGTAATTTGTAAAGTATCAGTTTTGAAGAGGTGTGGGTGATTTATTTGATACCTACTGACTGTACTTAAGATTTTGCGAATTTTTAAGTTTTTTTTGCTGTCGCTATTGGCTTGTTTTAATGGATTATTTAAGTGACGGTTTCTTACCTGTTGTTTTCTTTCGGCGATTTTTTTTAAGTACCTACTAATCTTAGGTACCTATCTCATGTGCCTACAAAATGTTAATAAAGTTACAAGTTCACATAGTCGGGCACAACAATTTAATACAAGACGAATCATGCTTCAAAATAATTAATTAAGTAATATAAAATTAATAGTACACACGGCTACACATCAAGCTATACATTTCCAGTATAAGCTGATCTCGCATTGTATAGGATTTCCGTACAGTGTGAGATCAGCGTAAACTGGAAATGTTTAGCTTGATGTGTAGCCGTGTGTACCTAAGAACGTCATCATTTAACAATATGATATATTCAGTTATCAATAAAAACTGAATCAATTTAAAATAAATATTACCACATTGAAGTGATAGAAAAAGACAGTAAAGTCACAGATTAAAATATTTTCAAAAATTCAAATCAATCCGTAAAAAAACATAAATCAAACAAATACAGGAAAAGCAGTTCTTAATTTAAAGATATTTTTTTCGTTTTTCAAACTTATAATACCAACGTTGATCGTCTGTCGTAGAGATATTTTTTTAATTAATCTAACTACCTATTTGTTCTCAAGATTACCAATTACCTAATCCTCCGTCTCTTTCATCTCATTTCTGTATATTTTATTTTTGACATAAAACGTTGCTTACTTTTTCTTACCTTTTCGAAATGTGCAAATCTAAAAGACCACTCCACTTAAACATCTGTTTCTATTAATCGTATCAACACCGTCTATCCGATTTACGACACTTGAGATCTACAATGGTAGTATACGTGTCAAATTAGTTCTATAAAGGATCAATATTTAGCACAAATTGGGCAGAAACACGCAGATGTTACATTGACTTCTGTTTAGCTTGAAAAATGGTCTCAATGTATCAGATTCGATTTCTATAAGACGTTCGTGTGATTTGTTAACTTTGTTCCATTGTCTTTTTCAATACGTTTTGTGGCGTGGTTACGTATGTAGGTCGTAGGTTCGAACTCAAACAGGTACTTTACTTTGTGTAAATTATTTCATCACCACTGCTCTCAAAACGGTGAAGGAAAACTTCGTGAGGAAACCGGCATGTCCTAGAACCAAAACTTCAAAGTCTGGGCCTGCGTGGTGGATTACGGCCCGCTTCCTCTCAAAGAGAGTAGGCCTGTGTCCCAGCAGTGGGCACGTTATAGGCTCATTATGCAAATGGGAAGTCTAGCGACTAGCTTTTGAGTGCTACTAGGTAAGTACTTCCCATAAAGACCCTTCAATCTTCAATCAATCCGTCACAAGATCGCCAACTATCGAATCAAGACCCAAAAGAACTCAAACGTCCCACAAGGACAAGGACTCTTCACCATTAATATTTATTCGCGGGATGCGGGCGCACATTCAAGGAACAATTCTTGGCCCCTCATACAATGGGCCAGGAATTGGCCTACTTGGCCCACATTCCCACAAAGCCAATATTGGTCTACTTACACCAAATTACCAGTATCGCCCCGCATCCTTAGACCCCTGCAGAGACAAATTAAATTTTAATGGTTTTTTGCAAGAGTTGACGCAGGAAGTAGTTTCATTATTGTACTGTACAAGGTTATAAATAACGTTTTTTTCGTCCAGGAATTGTACAAGTCGTTACAAAGGATTTGGTGATAATGCGACAAATTGGCAGAAGAATAAAATTGTAACGCGATACCCATTTGAGGCGGAATGTTAGGGTTGATTTTTTGATTGACATTGGACTGCGAATTATCATATAAAAGACTATACTAAGACCGTCACCCGACCGGACGCGAAGCAAGTAGTACAAAACTACAACTTAACCAATAAAGTCAAACCAAAATTACATGTTACATAACCTTAACCCTTTACTTATCTCGTCAACGGAATTGTCAAAACACATTCCACGTTGGGGTGCGTTCACACGCCCATTTGTAAGTCTTGTGACGTCAGCGGATGCGACGCGACGCGGCGACGTAAGGACTCGAGACGTCTTGAATGGGCACGCACACACGCACACCTATACACCGACATCTTAGACGCGCGTGTGGGTTGAATGAACGTACGTCGTGTTTACGTCGAGATTGCAGCCAGCCCGACTATGGAGATTGACGGCCGACTAACGTGAACAAACATACTCGTACCGACTAATTGAAACGCGTCCGTTATCCCGGATTGACAACAAACAGTTTCAAAAAACTTTCTAATGAGCAAACATACCAGTTTTCCATCATAAATTCACACTTGAATTGCGACGATACGAGTCGAAAAACTGTTTCGTCATTTCCGAATTTTAATAGTGTATGTTACGATGAATGACGGGGGCATTGGACCTTGTGCCAAAACCATAATACACGGACAAAGTTGTTTGTGCTGTCAAATAAGTTAATTTAGACTGTAATACTATTCAAATAACGCGTTAAAAATAAGAATGGGGTGTTGAAAACTATAATTGTAGTTGCAGTATCGGTATGGAGCGTACGAGGGGTGAACTCGGGCGCTCAGGCAGGTGTGAGGCCAGATGTCTTGAACAAATTGCCGTGCCATAAGGTAACGTGTGGACACACCCTTACTTCTGTGGGCTCGGCGTGTGCCAAGTTTTAATTTTATGCTTGATTAAGACTCCGATACCGGGAGCGACTAATTAATGGCCAGGAGATCGACTGTGCGGTTTTTCGAGTGCTTTGCCGCATTACTACTTTGCCAGAAGTTCTTGGGTTTTTGTGTGTTTCGGGTTAAAAGACTGCGGCAGTTTAAGTGAAAAGGAAATGTTTGGACATTAATTGCAGGAAAATATTGAGGAAGAATAGATTTATTAACATTGTATCATAAATCATCTGAACTTCATGGCTTTTTTTTTAAATACGTTTTTTTAAAAGATTCACTAGGTCAATTTCAGATTGTATGTTGAAAAAAATATGATTGATTGTTTTATTGATGATTTTAATTATTATAATTATGTAAAGCCATATTTATTACGATCGGGAACCATATTTTAGAAAATATGGAATAAATAAATATATTAAATATAGAGCTCAAACCGATATTTTTCATTATCAACAAAGGCCTAACAAGATCACATAAAGTATTATTGCGATATTTTACCATTTTTAGGTCCTATAATAAATTTTCTCCTCACACTCAATTCAAATTTCACCGTAGCAACTACTTAATTATTTATTTATTTTAAACAGAACGGCCGAAGCCAATTACAATATTTAAACATATCAATATCGATGGTACTCGTATGTAAAAAAGGCTGGACGGTATCATCAAAGTAAAGCCACTTTTTACACCGTAAGCACATTTTTTATCACGACTCAATGGACAGTATACCTTCAGCTAATGGGCGCAAAAAGAAAATTCTCAATGCTGCAAAGAATAAATAGCGAGATGGGATGTGTAATTTTTTATATTTTTTATTTAGGCATTCAATATTTCCGATTAGTTTTTTTGTTATTATTAGGTAAGACTTATAGAAAGAAAACGCATCATATTATTTTCAAATTGGAAATAGTACACAGTAGAAATAAGTTGCCATTTGTCAGAGTAAATCATTTAAACGATATTATTAAAATTAACTTATCAAATTTCATGAATGTTCGTACTACACAGTAAACTGAAATAAAACATTCTTCGACAAAAAAAGAAAGCATTGCACTAATTCAGCCGAAAGACGTCCACTGCTGGACATAGGCCTCCCCCAGGCTCCGGGGGGGTTTTGCCATAATCGCCACGCTCGGCAGGCGGGTTGGCGATCGCGGAATGGTGGTAAAATGCATAGAGAACGCTGCTACCCATTCTCTAGTAAGTACCTTAGTCGCCTTCTACGACATCCACGGGAAGAAATGGGATGGTGGTATTCTTTTACGCTCGGCACCACACGGGACAAACATTATGGTACATACTAATTCCATGTTTAAAAAAATAAAAACAACGGCGATAATAACGCGCCGAAAATTCTCACGCCACATTGAAGGAAAATTCAAATGATTCCTAAAATGGCGTCGGCTAGGTGACGGAAGTGACGATGACCGCTGCGTTCGTAATTATATTATTTCACGGAAGTTACAGTCATTGACTGTCTGGTCCTGGGATTATGGCGATTTTGTAAGAGTATGTTTCATAGTTTATTTACCTACATAATGGGAATGTAGGTACTGAGTTTATTGAAGAAAATGTGATAATTTTTGGCATTTCAATTTTCAATTTATTTAATTCAATTTTGTTAAGGCACTGCATGAGAAGAATTGGTAGATATACGACTTGCGTCAATTCGACATCATATTCATTACTGTTGAAATATATATTTTTTCCTAAAACGAAAAAGTTGATAATTAAATTGATCAAATAGATAAATCGTTAGTGAGTAACACAAATTAGCCCAACTTGCTGGAAATTGAATAAAACAAAAGGTGTATTATTCAATTCAAACACGACACAAGAATGTGACTGAAATTATACCTTTATCAATATCATAAATTAAGTACTAGTAACAAATGAATCTTTGTTCAATTACTTGGGTGCTAAACAAAAACTTTTTGAATCAGTTTTTTTTTAAATTTAAGCACAACTTCTAATTATCAAATAAGCCAACCCCATATTCATCTAAACTTTAAATTGTAAAAGATTAGAGCCTCAAAGCTATGGATGCCGTCAATTGTTATAGTCGATCGATTGTCAAGACCCTCATACACAGTTTCCAGGGTCGATTCATCGATTGTGACGTGTAATAATAGAGGAAAGGAGAAAGGGGTCGCCTGCACCTTTAGCTATTCCGGTAGAAAATGTCGCGTGCCCGGTGCGTACAAGCGTATGATACGAGTCATCCCGCGGAACAAATGTGCATCTTTACACCTTGTGTCTTAACTGTATCAGAGACTTGCAAATCTATCTATACTTATATAAATGAAGAGGTAAAATTTGGGAGTGTGTTTGTACGGGGTAATTTTCAGAACGATTGATCTGATTCCAGAAATTCTTTCACTAAAACGAAGCTACAGTATTGCCAAGTGTCATTCTACAACGAAATGTGAAAGTTTAATGAAGATGTTTGGATGTTTGTTGCTTAATCACGCAAAAACGGCTGAACAGATTTCGATGAAATTTGGCACACAGATATATTTTGATTCCGGTAGTACGTTCCCACGGGATAATTTCTGACGGAAGCTAGTAGAATAAATTTTATGATAATTAAGCGAGGAAGCTCGTCTATAATATAAGTAAATTAATTATATATAGAGCAAAGGTGGCCCAGTGATAACGGCCGGGTTTTAAGGGTTCTAGGTCTTGCGTTCGAACCCTGACGGGCCCTTTAGTTTAGTACATTATTTCAACGCCACTGCTCTCAAAACGGTGAAGGAAAACATCGTCAGAAAACGGTCATGTCCTAGAACCAAAACTTCGAAAATGTGATATCTACTAACCCTGACTACGCCTGCGATGTGGATTATGGCTGTAGTGGGAACATTATAGGATGATTATTTATGAAAGCTAGTTCTATGAATGACTGACAGATAACGCACAAACTTAACCACTGAAGATATAATGTAACATTCAAAGATATGGTCCTTAGAATTTAAAAGATGTGAGGGTTAGTGGCGTTATAAGAAAGTAGTTACAAAGTCAACCTTTGAGCCACTGAGCATGCCACGATTGCGGCAGTAAGTCCCCCTCTTTGAGAAGTGGATTGAGAGGCGCCATGGCGTCCTCGCCTTCCGCCTAACGCAGGTCCTCACCGGACACGGGTGATTCGGGAGATTCCTGTTTCGCATAAAGCGGAAGGAAGCGCCTGGTTGTTTCCACTACGTAGATCGCCCTGAGGACGCGGTGGAGGTCTGCCCGGCTTAGGCGGAGCACCGCCTTGTCCTTGTGGAGGGGCGACGATCTCTCGCGTCCGGCCCTGGTCCAGGCCATGGTACGGAGCGAGAGTGCATGGGTAGCCATCACCTCCTTCTGCGAAGCAGCAATGCTCGCGAAGAGTGAGGCGGCGCACGTGAGGGAGAGGCAGTATATGTTCCCTCAAATCAAATCAAATCATTTTATTTGTCACAATGCAGGTACATAGTTTATATTAGGTCTTATAGTGATAATGTTAGTGCGCTGCATTCTACTCGCAAGCATACAAATATTACACACAAGAATGAAATATAATATTACAAAAAACATAAATTAAATGTCTGTAGGTATAATTAAAATGTCAAACCATAAAATAGAAATAAAATTATGTCAAAATTTAAAATATCATTGTCAACAGTTATCCTCCATAACTCCTCAGGGCCCGAATCGCCTCAGGAGACGCCCTGGGCGTCGGGAATCCTAGGCTAATTTCCGGCCACCGTTGGCGCTGGCTTGCGGATCGCGAGGAATGGATAGGTCGCTGTCCGGTAAGGACCAAGTCCGTGTCGACGGCGCGGCGGCGCGTTGTTTTCCACGCGCGCTTCAAAGAGATGTCAGCACCGACTGGTGGGGTCCGCAAGGGCCGATGCCTGCCACGGGTGCGGGTTGTTCGAAAGAGATACCGTCGCCCCTGGCACACAGGCAACTGAGGGAACACGGGTGGGTTTTAGTCAGCAAAAGTCTGATATGCACTCCTGCTCCACCAAAGAGTAGGAGAAGTTATTTAATAATTTCCAAACCTCAAAAATAAATAAAAAAACAACCCTTGAGCCATTAACGTAACACTTATCTTAGACATTAGCAAAGCCGTGAGTTATAATTCGGTGTAGAATCAAAATTACTCGATTTAAGAATCAATAATATTGATGAATTTCAATTTGAAACAGATGTGAAATCGTTACAGAGAATTTGCATTATTGTGTTCGACTATCTGTAATAGAGGGGCGTGCGCACAATTTCGCAAAATTTCTTTATTTTATTGATATTGCGGTGTAAGCGGCACATGCGTTTGCGCATCTGTGGGGCGCGTGCGTTGCAAAAGATGTTTTGCGAATGATGGATGGATGTCTTCCCATTGTGTGAGCAAAACATATCGAGTTTCGGGATTCGATTGTTTTGGTAGCGAAATAATCGAATAGGTAATTAATGATCTATTGATAAGATTGCAATGTGTTGATCGCGATCGATTGTTGGCAAAAAATCAAGGAGTCTGTTTAGTTTGTTTTCTTTTTTGCTGGTTTGATTGACGGACAATTTTGAAGGCATTACTTTCCTCTATGGTGGTCCACATTTCAAGTTTTTGTAAATTTCAATATTAACAGGTAGGTAACTACATTTTGTTTATTTTAACATAATCGGTTGTTAAAGTATTGGCAGAATTTATAAGTTGCATAAATTACCCTGAGATTGTTTTTTTTAACAAAACAAGCATATTTTCAAATGACATAAAAATGCTTATTAACCAACTACCCAAGCTTAGATTCGCGCACGAAACTTTATCGATCGCGATGCGCTCCCCTCGCCGCCATCTTGGGCGCCCGGGCAGCTGCGCCTGCGCCGGGTCAAAGGTGCGAGGGGTAAGCAGCTATTGTAATGTAGTGGGTGCTGAGTACACTGTCTGTAGGATTACCGCCATATTGTATGTCGACTTACGAATTGACTATTTAGTAGCTTAGAAAAATGCTTTATTTTAGATAGAAAACCTATGCGGAGTTTTGGCGCTTGTTTTTGATAGTTAGTAGAATTGGTGTCTTCTTGAATGTATGTGAGTGATCCAACAAGTGATCAGAAATCTAGGAAGTATTGATCTCTGTATAGATTTTTGCAACAATCATTCGATTGGCGTCATGCAATAATCTATATATTTTTTTGAACTAAAATTCAAAACTGATCTACTACAGTGGAACCAGACTAAATCACTTTCTTCAAAACAAATAAGGAACTTACAAAAGCCGGGAATGAATCCACACCTGGTCACTCAGATTGTTTTAAGCGCCACCGTTGGTCGGTAACCATGAAGATATTTGATACGCCCACAAAACACGGTAAGTGCCGGATTAAGCATGTGCATCGATGCTATCTTTTTAACACGTGCCTTTTATAAAACTCAAGCCAAAAATCGATCTTATATCTGTGGTTGAAGGTTAAAATTCGACTGACGGAGGCCTAAGGAGAAGACATGAACCACCTTACAAGGTTTAGGAATTCTCAAGCAGTTTGAGACTTTATTTTCTGGAAGGTACAGTTTTGAATCGATTGTAAGTATTTTACTCCAAATATTTACCGTAAGGTGCGGGCGTAAAATCAGCTGGTCCGTCTTGTAAAGACGTTTTTTTCTTAGAAGAAGTTGCCGAACGGAATTAAACTTTGAGTCTGAGACATAAGTTGCTTTATACCTTGACCACCAATTTGTCAATCTCGGGACTTACAAAAAGGTTTTGCTTTTAGGATTGCCAAGAATTTTATCATTTTCGTTCTTATTCCATATGTTATAGGGTTCTCTTAACAATTTCAAAGGTGTTCTTGAAGTATTGTTGCTAGAAGGTGGTCTACTTGTCAATACCGGATGACGCATCTTAGGTTTTTTGCGCGTGCGCCCGATTTGTATTCAATAGATCTACAAGGTGCAGTTTAAGCTTTATAATATAAATTAATGCAAAACATCTTTGCATCCTTTAATCGACCTTTACTTTTGGTCTATACTTGGGACCTTTCTTTACTTCTTTCTTACTAAGTATGTAGTTCCTTTAGTATTGGAGTTTTAATATCAATAACGTAATAATAATATAAAACCTATCAACCACTAATGTATCCTTATAATCCACGAACAATACTCAAACAAGTAAGAGCTTTACGCTTTACAGTAGGGGTCGATCGACATGTGCGCATACGACGCGTGGCTCGACAATCACAGTAATAATAACTAAAAAATAATAATAAAATCGGGTGAAGAATAAAGAAATTCACCCCCTGCTCCCCTTGTGCTTTATCTTGTAGACTTGGAAATGTTTAAAGATAATAGGGGCGAGTCCCCTCGTTGCTGAGCGCGCGCGCACCTTTCGCGGGGGTTGTGACTGGGGCGTTGTGACGCGTGCGCAGCGGCGGTTAAATTCAAATTTTTGACGCGTCTTCTGTAAGTACGCGTTGTGCTTACCTATAATCATGCTTGGAAGCCTGTTGAATTGATGCCGTGCTGTGAACTTAGGTTGCTATACGAATTAATAATATGGAAGTATATTTTTTTTGCGAAGAAGTTAGGCCATTTTTGAAAAGCCATCTTAAGCAATAGAGTAGGTATAGCACTTTCATTAAAAAACACTTGTCTGTAATTATATTCTATAAATAAAGATAAAAGTCCTGACTGACTTCCTGACTGGCTGACTCATCAACGCCCAGCCCCAAACCCTTGGATCTAGAAAGCTGAAATTTTGCACAGAGTTTTCCTTTATAATGTAGACAAGGATTAAGGAATGATTTTTCGAAATTCAACCCCTAAAGGAGTTAAATAGGGGATGAAACTTCCGCGCGGGCGAAGCCGTTGGCAAAAGCTAGTAAAGTATAATAAGACTAGGTACTTGAAAAACCGTTTAAGAGACCATATTTCAAATCTTAACCATGTTTATTTTAATTAACTGCTTCCTAATAAATGTTTCGGCTTTTAGAAATAAGAAAATAATATTACAGACACAACACGAAATGTCGAGATTACGCTGATTCCAAATCACGTAGCTACTGATACGTCCGTTGCCGCGTCGCCTCTCAAACAGAATTCGCCTCTACCACAGATTACCGTATATTTAGCCTTGCCTACAACTGGCCGCGAGCCTACGATCCATAGCCATTTCCTACAAAACTAGCTCAGGAAATTAAAGCGCTTCGCCATTTTTCTTCCAAACCTGACTAAGAGCATATCTGGCACTAGTTTTTGGCAGTCCCGTCATGATGTATTGTTACTTATTCAAAAACATCTTTACCTCGCATGAAACTGTTACGTAAATCTTCTATTATTAACAGCGAAAGGTCGCTCATTCATACATTCATTCACTCACTGATTACTCACGAAATCTCGACCTACGAACATGAAATCTATATTAATATAAAGAAAAGTCCTGACTGACTCATCAACGCCCAGCCCAAACCTTTGGACCTAGAAAGCTGAATTTTCACACAGAGGTTCCCTTATAATGTAGATAAGGAATAAGGAAGGATTTTTCCAAATTCGGGATGAAAGTTCCACGCGGGCGAAGCCGCTGGCAAAAAGCTAGTTTGGCATAGAGGTAGATTATGAATAGATGTCAGTTAAGAAAGGAATTTTTATTCCTTGTGACAGAGAAGCCTCTTCCAGATAATTTTTAAAAATGACGCGGATGGGGCCACGGGCAGCAGCTACATAGTATGTAGATATTTCTCGTACATAATACCTACGAAGGTAGTTACCTCGCACATAACTGTGCATATATCTCTCTTGAATTCAATAATTTCAAACAATTTGCAATTGTTTTCAATGAAATCGATACAGTTAGGTAATTGGAAGACGATACTGTAGAATGCGAGTAGAATCATTAATGAGTTATTAATTATTTAAATATTTTTAAAGGTTTAAATCTACAGACGGTTTTTTTTTTAAACTACGTCAGTATAAATCAAAAGCCAATTATGGAGATATGAATGAAACGAGAGGCCGGCGAAGCAAAGGACGCTTTCAAAAAGCCAGAGGTAGGCTTTGTTGTCCACCTTTGATTACCTGTGGACGGCAGAACGCCGACCAAAGACAATATGTGGACGTGAATGGAAGGAGGAATTAGTTTTTGCGCAGTTTTTTTTTTATTTCGCAATTCATTGTGAATTTTGCTAGTTTAATTGTTGTCGTTGGCTGGATTATTGTTTTGGGAATATGTAACTATATGAATTTTATTTCGAAGTGATCTAAAATTTAATGGAAGAAATTCAAGAAAATAATGTAAAAATATGTTCAGCGCAATTCTAATTAACCGTAAAGCATTTTAAAGGTTCATCGGTTTAGTTCCCAGTTTTTTTTTTAAAGTCACCAAAAGATTTATAACCAGCACCCTAATTGCGTAACTCCCGATTCATCATAATCTGTATCGTTTTGAAACGGATTGTTAAACCATTGCTTCATATGTTCGAAAAAAGTGTCTGCTCAACAACGTAAATAACGCAATGAATATTGTAGAACTGTGAAAACGAAACCAATTATGATCAATCGTGAGTTACGCAATTAGGGTGCTGGTTCGGTGGATTTAGTTTGACTTTAGTAAAATACCAATGGATGTTTTCGAACGAAATTTAATTTGATAAATGAACTGTTTGTTTTCTATTCATTCAATTAAATTTCATTCGAAAAAATCCATGACCATGGTTACGTCTCTAGTGGTGACAGTACGTGCATCAATTTAAAATCAACTGAAAAAGTTTCCTATCTCCCAGGCATTAATATCATCAATCTAAACTATTTATTCCTCCACGCCATCCCATTGCTCTAATTCTCATCAAAATTCAATCTTGGATTAAGCAAAAAAACTGACAAGACATGCGGGTTTGCCATATGGTAGCAAGGTGTTCTATCAAAGGGAACTCTTTCGCCGAAAGCTGCAAAATTTTGAAGTAGGTCATCTCCTATTAAATTAAATATCAAAACCTTTTTGCTTCATGTCATTTCTTCAAGCTTTACCTGGTCGCACGTGGATGGGGAGAAATCAGCACATGTTCCATTGAAAAAGTTCACATTTTGAATTATTTGATAGGTAGAGGGGTTAGTGGCTAAGTATTAACCAACCACACAATTCGATTGATCAAGTTAAGCTACGCATGCCGCGGTTGATTTGTGGGTTGAGATGACTATGATGCTATTATGATGGTTGAGCTGGACGGTGCTGATCTACGCGTTATGTTCGTGAACGGGCGCTGTCGGTTGAGACTGGTCATCTCCTAACTGCCAGGGCTTATTTTTTTAATCTTATATTTAGAATTGGTCATTTTTTTTTCATTGTTCTCACATACAGAAGCAACAAGAATATGTTCCCAAGTTTTTGTAATATCTAACTGTTTTAAAAAAGAGTGTCCGTGGAGTTAGTTTCTTGCCCGTTCTTCTCCATTGAGATCTACGTTTTAGAATGGGCAACTAGCTTCAACTTTTTGACAATTCAAAAGTGCCTGTAAATGGTTTAATTGAAATAAATTAATTGAGTTTGAGTTTTGGGTGGATGACAATTTTTAGATGCCAATGCCCTCCGAGCCTCGGAAAGCACTTTAAGCAGTTGGTCTGTAATTTGTGGATCTTTGACAGTCGTTACGGGTCGTCAGAAGCCCGAAAGTCTGACAACCAGTCTTATCAAGGGGTATCGTATTAGCCAGTTAGTGGGCTGTGGAGGTCGGATAGGCAGTCGCTCCATGTGAAATGCTGATATTCAGCTCCATCCGGTTAGGCTGGAAGCAGACCCTAACATGGTTGGGAATAGGCTAGGCAGATAATGATGAACCATATCATCATAGCCAGCCTATAATGTTCCGACAGCTGAAACAGGCCTCTTCTCATTGAGAGGTAGTGGAATTTAGTCCACCACGCGGGTTTAGGAGTGATAGATGTCACATATCTTCGAATTTTCGGAGGATATGCCGGTTTCCTCACGATGTTTTCCTCTACCGTTTTCAGAGCAGTGGTGATGAAATTAATATTTACACTAACAACAAGTAATGCTCGTGGGTTCGAACGTACGACCTACAACTTGGTAAATCGCGGCCGTTATAATTTTTTTTTTGGGTGGGAAATCATCAAATAACTTCTCCCGCTCTGGATGGAGCAGGAGGGCGTCAGACTTTTACTGACTAAAACCCACCCGTGTTCCCTCAGTAGCCTGTGTGCCAGGGGCGGCGGTATCTCTTTCGAACAACCCGCACCCCTGGCAGGGCCGTTACCATTGGAACATAACAGGGCCCCAATTCTGTATCGTAATAATAATTCCCCGCGGAATCTTACTACGTTCAAACTACGTTAATATAGTTTTTTTTTAAACCAACGTAACGGCAAGGAATCGAATATCAAGTTCTGTATGTTCCAAGACAATTTGTCGATATTAATAATACGATATTAGCAGAATTCGTGTGTGATTGACGTGGTTACGAGTAAGGAATCGTTAAGTGGTTATAGTGAATTCAGGCCCTGCTCGTTGATGCCTAGGTACCTATACTAGGTAGATCACAGCGTACCTAATAACGTTTTGTTTTTAACTCAAGGAAAAACGTACTTGCACGTGTTTTTACGGTAGAACCCAATGTTTTGTGGTTACCTGTTGTTTTAATTCCGTTAAATATAGTTGTTTTATCAGTTATATATTTTTAGTACTTGCTTTTGCTAGCAGCTTCGCCCGCGAAAAATATCCCTCGGGAACGAACAACCGGAATAGAAAATTGCCTATATGTTAGTTCAGGCTATGATCTATCTGTGTGACAAATTTTATCTTAATCTGTTCAGCTGTTTTTGCGTGATTTGGTAACAAACATCTGAACAGAAACTTTCACATTTATAAGAAATACATATACGTGAATGTTAGCATGTTGTGGATGTTTGTTACTCAATCACGCGAAAACAGCTGAACACATTTGAAAGAAATTTGGCACGCTCATAAATTGTGTTAGCAAAAGCTACTTTTTAATACTTATTAGTAGGTAAGATAACATCTTGTTTCCATTTTGTTACTTTCAAATAAAAATTATGGCTCATCATCATCTGCCTAGCCTTTTCCCAACTAGGTTGGGGTCGGCTTCCAGTCTTACCAGATGCAGCTGAATACCAGTATCTTATATGGAGCAACCACCTTTCTGACCTCCATAACCTCGTTACTATTAAATGTCATACCCCCGGGGTAAGACTGGTTGACAGACTTTAGAGCTTCTGGCGACCCGTAACGACTGTCAAAGATCCTCGAATGACAGCCGGGACCAATGACTTAACGTACCTTCCGAGGCACGGAGGGGTCTTGGTATGTTAAGATAGTAACCCATTCTAGGTCCAACCGAGGCCAGCTGATCGGTCTAACCAAACTAAAAAGATGACCAAAGATTTTAAAAACAACTTTATTATTTCTTCAATTTGAAAACAGAGAATTAAACTGTAGTTAAACATTTCGCACTACCCTTAAATAATTAAATAAACATTATTAATAAAACTTTTTAAAATTAAACAATCAAAGCAATTCGAATCAAAATTCATGAACAATTCAAATGATTTACACACAACCCGAGGTCGCGGCCATAATCTATGTTAGTATGCCACAATATAATATAATCAATAGCATTTAGCACACGCAACCCCATCGAAAAACCATGAAACACCCCGTACAAAACCAGACCTTACTTCGCTGCGAATATAATCCAATTTCCATTGGATTAAAAACTGGTGTTTCAAAATAACCAATAATAATTGACCTGTCAAAATGTTGTGTTGACGTATGTTTTGTTGGTAGCAGGGATGGTGTTAAGGGTCATGTTATGTTGGTTTCATCCCCTGTCTAAGTTTCATGGGACATCTGTTTGTAAGTTCTTGAACGGGACAAGCGTGACATTTCGGTAAATGTTCCTTGAAGGTTTTTTAATTTGAATCCGGTTTTGTTACTCCCACTGGTTGATTTAGGGTTACAGATAATTCATTAATTAGTTAAGGAAATTAATAAACAAAAGACGGTTTTTTTTATTGAATTGCATCTGTTTCTCAATTCTTTAGGTCTTTTCTTCCAGGAAATAGCGAAGAAAAAAATTTTTTTTTGTGTAAATATCTTCTGAAAGGCGATTTTCCAAGTGTTAATTCCTGTTCCAAAGAGGATTATTAGTTTTGTCAGCGGCTTCGCCCGCGCGGAGGTCGAAAATAATGCCACGGGAAAGTATTACCTCTTTCAAAATTATTTGCTTTTTATAGTCTAAATTAAAATGCCATACAATGTGATCATGTTTAAAGGGGTGTGAGCCTGGAGATCTGTCTTACAGGTCCCGAACCTAGTTTAGACTCCAGCTCTCACAAAGGTTCTAGAATAAGGCAAAATTGTATTAATAAATTTATGTTACAATGTACCTTTATGAAGATATGAGAAATAAACTATAACTATAACTATTACCGGGATAAAAAGTCCTATGTGTTAGTCCAGGTTATAATATATCTGTGTGCCAAATTTCATCCAAATCCGTTCAGTAGTTTTAGCGTTTGAGTAACAAATATCAAAATACCTAAAAATACAAACTTTCACATTTATAATTTTAGTAGTAGGTACCTAGAAATAGGATTACTCATAGGGATTATAAATTGAGAAAAAATATTGATAGTATTGAGTTAAAAGCATAATACAATGACTAAAACTTTTTTGGTTTTAAAGCTAACTGTTAATATTAAGAAAAACGTGTTGTCCCAAGCATTGCTTTATGCATTTAAAATTAAGTCTTATAGCTTTTAGTTAAGATTCAATTTTCTTTGGCTCAATCAGTGGTAGGTATGGCAAAAATAATTTTTGAAAAAAAGAAAATATACTTATGTTACTGAAATTGATTCACTAGTCCATTAGGAACAAATTATTTTTAGGTTTTGCGTATATTATGTTACACCTTGTATAAGTTTTATCTAAATCTGTATAACATACATACATACATACTCAGCCTATAACGTTCCCACTGCTGGGACACAGGCCTCCTCTCCATGAGAGGGAGTGGTCTCGTAATCCACCACGCGGGCCCAGTGCGGGTTGGTAGATGTCACATGTCTTCGAATTTTTGGTTCTAGGATATGCCGGTTTCCTCACGATGTTTTCCTTCACCGTTTGAGAGTAGTGGTGATTAAATTATTTACACAAAGTAATGCGCCTGGCTGGGTTCGAACGCATGACCTACAACTCGTAAGTGGCGGCCGTTACCATTGGGCCACCACTGCTCTGTATAAAATCTGTATAAACTGAAAAAATACTAGGTACCTACGTCTACTCTACAAATTTATTCAAAACGCTCATGAAAGAAATTAGCGTATAAAAGTTATGGTAATGAGAAGTTAACATCAATAAAATTATTTAAATCAAATCGCCCCTTTCAATTAAAGTGCATACATCCATTATAACGTGGGCCACTTCATGAGCGGAGAGCGATTTGCTTTCATCTATTTAGCACACAAGAGGAAAGTGAGATTAATGGAGCCTTATGAAGTATGTTTTCATTAGAATACGAATTTACGGCTATTTATAGATTTAACATTTCCCATTTAAATAAAATATTATTATTTTCTTCTAATCGTGTTGATGGCCAATATAGTCATTACTTTACATGTGATGTTTATCTTTTATTTTGCCCAAATGCCAGCAATGTTGAGACCATTTGTTGAAGCAGTCACTGTGTCCTCGCGTGTTCATGCTTACTAAAATTAATTTAATTTTGAACATTTCCTTAAAAACACAAACAAACAACACATTGTACCTTCTATAAAAATCACAAAAACTTGTAAATTCCTGATGAATATTCCATATACTGGGTTTATAAAATTACTAATTAAGCTACAAATAAGAATTCTATCTCTCGTAACTTGCACCGTTGTTGACGCGACGCTCACACAAGACAGGAAGCGTGGAGCACACACAGTCTCCACAAAAGAGAACATATAATTACGATATCGCATAACGGCGCAGATAGCAAGAAAAGCCGGCAAGTGGCTCACTTGTCGCTTCCCTTGCCTGAATAGAGCACATGTTTTAAAAATTATACGCTATCATATGACGTTTATCCGTTTGGCGCACTTTTTAATCTGTGGTTTGACGTTTCGCAAGTGATGACATTTGAATAGATGGATGATTGACCCGTTTATTTATTATATTGTTTGCCACATAAAAGGTATAAAGGCAGACTTAATGCTTTGGGCATCCTCTACCAGGACCTGTTTATGAGCTGTTTTGCCAATTTTTGAGTTACTGGACATGGGATTTTGTGACAGAAAGTAAATTTTTGAGCAAATGTTTACTAAAAGTGGAAGCCACTATAATGGTCTATGATTTGTAAAATAATTTTCAGTCTGTGCAAAATTTGGTTAAAGTTCTTGTAAATATTTTGGTAAACAAAAGAAAACGTAGGTACCTACTTATAATTTGACAAAGTGGAAATGAGGGAAAGAGTGTAGGTACCACATATTTTACCTTCCGGCGGAATCTATAAAATGATTGAGGGGTGAATGTAAATGAATAATTTTCCAACAAGTGATCCCCGGTGCAATGTTGTATTGGACTTTTTAAGTTTTTTGAGATGCCATTTGAACCCAAAGTATCCAAAACGAAAGTAAAACTAAGGAAATGTCGGATCATTTTGATAAAAATCACTAAGACTTCCAATGTGTAAGAACCTCCCTTTTGAAATCGGTTAACAACCATATCTACAAACTAGCATTTATTGGACTACTTTTTATCTATGTACCAGCAAACTTAAAATTTAAATATTTTTGGGTTATATTGATAGGGCATAAAAATAACCCTAACACACAGGAAAGAAGGAAACACACTAAACAATGGGTAATTGACATCCATATTGTTCTACACCAGCTGCATTCAATATAAATGTGAAAGAATTTTGTTGTAAAAGTAGTGTATTAGTTCCGTACATTCCCACAGGTCACTTCCCCTTTGTGATACGTAATGTAATTATTACACCTGATTGTAGGGATAGAAAATACATTACACTGTATTTTTATAAGGAGATTTTATAAAAACGGTTTTACAGTTCAGTTCGCATACGTTTTATACTTCTACGAGTAGTTTGTGTTTTTTTCATTATGAAACGGTAACTCTGAGGGAAAAAAACTACTCTTAATTGAATTAATAAAACCTTTGGTGCTTCTTTCATTTACCAACGGCTACTTTTTTTTTTTTTTGAGAAATTTTCTTTACTCCAATTAATTTAATAAAAGAAATTGACAAAATAATACATCCTCTTAGATTTGTCAACCTATATTCTCTAAGTAGTAGTTTACGTATCGTAAACTAATACTTATTAATTAAAATATATTTCAAATAAAAGTAAACTTTCTCTTGGTCAGTACTAGCGGCCGTGCGTGACTCCGGCCGGAAGCGGGCGCTGCCATTGTGACGTAGCTTCCGTGCTCTATGGCTCGTATCCGCTCTCGCGCATCGCTTGCGCTATCGCGATCTTGTTAGTAAGATCGCCACCTAGTGTGTGATTAAATTTATTCGCTTTTTGTACTAGGTGTTGAAAAGGAATTATAATTTTTGTGGTAATTGGTAAAGTTGTGGAAGTCGGATAAGCAGCCGCTTCATGTAAAGTACTGGTATTCAGCAACATCTAGGTAGACTGGAAGCCAACTCCAACATAGTTGGGAAAAAGGACTCTATAACATCACGCATAGTTTCCCCGAAGGGTTGGGCAGAACATTCCGAGATCCTCGATAATAGGTAGGTTGCTACACACAACTATTCTGGGAAAATCCTATTTAACTATGGGTTACAAACTTCACAAGGTACACAAAGGATTTAAAGCTTCGCCAGATCCTCGCAAAATAATCGAAACAGACTAGGAAACATGAACAAAAAGACTGAAAATAGCATTAAATAAACAACCAGTTTTAAAACCAACCGCGTCGGAAAAACGATCTCGAATCTCTCAATTTCGCTTTTTACGGCTACATCGAATTCTCCTCGATTCTTTTTCGGGAAATCCCGATTCTTTTTTCCCGAAAATTCAGCAGACCTTTCTACGATCACTTAACGAGAATATTGGTGAACATGACCACTCAGACAGAATACAGTGACAACGATGTTCGATATCAGAAAAAAAATCGTCGTTCGAACAAGAGGTACGCAAAAAAAAAACGTACTTGCGTTTAAAAATCGTAGAATTTGAAAACAAAAGCGCATCGAGTGGTGGCGAGAGATGTTAACTGTATGTATCGGATTGAAGGATATCGTTATTTTTTTGTTTAGGAAAATTGTATGGATAAGTAAAGGTGGATTTAGAAAGTTGTTTTGATTTCGTTTCAGAGAAAATCATTTCCAGTTTTTTCAATCAGCGTATAATGTTCCTATTGCTGGGACATAGGGCCGAGAGGACTCTTTGAGAAGGAGGGGGTCGTAATTCACCACGTGGCCCCAGTGCTAGTTGGTAGATGTCAAATTTCTTCGAATTTTTGCTTCTAAGATAGGCCGGTTTCGTCACGATATTTTCCATCACCGTTTTGAGAGCAGTGGTGATGAAATATTTTACACCAAGTAATGCGCCTGTCTGGGTTGAAACCTACGACTTACAAAGTCGCGGCCGTTAACCACTGTTTTCCAAAGTTAACTGTGTTGATGAAATAATTAAATATACAAGTAAATAAATGCCACTTAACCGACTTACGAGACGGCCAGTTCAGAGCCAAATGACAAAAAAAAAAAATAACTATAAAAATAACATGAAAAAGCTACAATAATTGCAGCAAACATCTTTAATTAATGAAGTCTCTCATCGCGGTAAAAGCGTAATCTAAACCGAAATAGGTTAAACAAAGGCAGTGTAGTCGTGGCTCAAGCGAGCCGTGGGCCTGCGCTGGCTGGCTCTACGCTACCGGGCTCAAACGAGCCAACCGGCTAATCCCAGCGCATCTGCGCCGTAATGAGCTACTCAAGTACACCCTAACCTGTTTACATTGTATCTTTATTGTGTTTTTTGCTCGACTCTTTCTTTCCTATGTAACGAAATGATTTTTTTTCCTACCCACAGCCCGTAATAAAACGAAATCTGGCGTCGGTACTGCCTTTGTCTTTTAAGCGATTTATTTTTAATTACGGACGTACGTAGTTGTGTGGATTATGGGTAAGATGCACTGCTCCAGGCTCGGCTTCGCGAATGTGATTTGTATTTGAAATTTTTCTTTCTGCATGTTATGTTGGTTTTTATGATGTAGAAAAAAGTTTTTAGCAGAATCGGGTTACCTCAAAAGGGTTTCCACGACAGCATAAGCATTCCAAGTACACCACGGCAGTCAGTCTCTATGATTTTACTCACTGGAATGACTGAGAAAGAACAAGGCTTTCTCCTTCTCTTGTGCTAAAAAGAAAAATGGAAGACTGTCAAATTTTTAGGGTTTTTTCGGAGTTTCGATTGGCATATCTAACTACAACTACAACCAAGCTGCTTGCTTCGTCTTTTTCTGGTAATCAACTACCGAATAGGCTTAGTTGTTCCCAACATAGATTTCTCTCAACACTTTACCACCACAAAAGGGAAATAATACTCGAATAAAGCGTGTGTGTGCAACAAAAAAAATATTACCTACCAACCAACAGATAATCATAACGGCACGATTCTCGCCAAAGTTTTCACAAAAGTGGACGATACAAAGCAGCTAATCAGGCTGGTACATGCGTGGCCCCATTTCACACATTGTCTGTTCGCAGTTCCGTGATTAAGAGGATTGTCGCCACTTCCCTGGGATATTAAAAGTACATCTTGTCTAGATGCGTGCTAGAAAGTTTAGCCAACGTTTTGTTTTAGCTTATGTGCCGTTTGTGTTTTGTTTTTATGTTTTTTTTTTGTTTGAGCTGCCGTTTTTTGTTTTAAATCTCGATTGTGTGTTTGTGCCTTTTTGTGTAGGTATTTTATTTATGTGATATTTAATGGTAGGTAGGTAGAAGTATGTATGGTAGGTAGGTTCGAGCTTAGGTAATGATGATGAGGAGAAAATGCTGAAACCTTGGCTATAGATGTCGGATTTAACGGAATGCAGTTTTTTTAACTCCTGGGTAATTAATTATATCGTGCTATATTGTGTGGTGCCGGACGTTAAAGAATAGCACCATCCCATTTCTTCCAGTGGGTGTCGTAGAAGGCGACTAAGGGACTTACTAGAGAATGGGCAGCAGCGTTCTCTATGCATTTTACCACCATACTGCGATCGCCAACCCGTCTGCCAAGCGTGGCGATTATGGCAAAACCCCCCTTTTGGAGGAGGCCTATGTCCAGCAGTGAACGTCTTTCGGCTGAAATGATGATGATGAAATTCAAGGACAGGCACTTTACTTTGTGTAAACTATATCATCACCACTGCTCTTAAAACTGTGAAAGAAAACATCGTGAGGAAACCGGCATGTCCTAGAACCAAAAATTCGAAGACATAATGTGACATCTACCCACACTGGGCCTGCGTGGTCACGTAGATCACCGTCTACTACTTTTCATAGGGAAGAGGACTGTGTCCCAGCAGTGGGAACTGTATACTCTGATTATGACAAGCTAAACCAATGTTTAATATCAATTTACTTTCTACTTTTTGAAAGTAGTAACATTATAAATTACACGATTACAATCATGCTGATGCAGCACAGAAATTAATAAAGAGGGCTCTCAGAGGGCTGAAGAGAAAGTTGGGAGGATTCACTAATTCCCTCCGATCGATAAGAACTTTCACCGGAAATGAATCCTAATTTCTATTAAAATCTATTGTTATCTCTCTTCCGATGTATTTTAAGACTGTTGTAAAATCTGTGATGGCTTTAGTTTATTAGTTTACTTTTGTTCTCAGAAATGGAAATAATAGAGATAAATTAGTATTGCTTTGTTAGGATTTAGATTTAATTGCATATTATTGTAGCAGTTTACGTTTAGAATTCTGAATTAACCGTTTAGATGAGCAAATGCATTAAGTAGTCACAAAATCTAGCATTCTTGTAACAGCTGCTGAGCTACTATAAAATGGTTTTAAATTTGTTCTATTATAAAATTGTGTAAGAGACCGTGCATTTGTTATAAGTAAACATTTTTTTAAACCTAGCCTTTGCAACAAAAAAATGAAATCTTGTTAACATAGGCGCCACAGACAGCCCGCTTTGCAGGGGCTGCCTTGACGCCGAGGAATCAGCCGCCCACGTCATCCTGGAATGCGAGGCCGTGGTTTCACAACGTGAAGAAATCCTCGGAACAGTGAGGTCGCTCCGCGAAGCCTGTGAAGCTCCCAGGAAGGTTCTGTGCTTTTGGGCGGAGCTAGGCTGGCTTTGTTAGCCAGTATACCCACGCACAATGGACCGAATGGGAGTCTACGTGCGGAAAAGAGAGTCGCATCATCATCATCATCATATAATTTAATTGCTTTTTTTTGCATTTCAAAGGACAATTCCCGTATTTAAAAGAAAGTTCTCATCCTTTTTTGATTACTAAATGAGCCTGCTCTTGACCTCGATCACGTCCGATGGAAAGCGATTGATGAGGTCCATGTTGGATTGAGCATGTCCAGAAGATGTTCATTCTCAGCCTGAATCTATCAAAAATACTTTTAATTTACCAACATTTTTGGTAAGATTTGATATTGATTCTAATTCAAACTAAAAGCATTTATGTCCAATAAACCAATTAAGATGAAGCTAGTTGCCCATTCCAAAGCGTAAAAATTATTATAAGAAACTCCCCGGACACTCTTTTTAATCGAATTAATGTTACAATTTTTTTTTAACATGTTGAAATTAAACATCATTTATGTTGAAATTATACATGTGAGAACGATGTAAAAAGACGTGCGACATTATAAGACGTGCGACATTAAAAGCGTCCGTAAACAAAACATCAAAAATTGAGATTGCGACTAGATTTTGAAATTTCTTAAAATCACACTTCTGGCGTAAACATGCGAATCTAAATGAATTTGACTAGAAATAACATCCGAATTCACCATAGCCTAACAGTTACGAGTACCTTAAAATACCACAGTCAAACAGTAACAGTAGCACAACTCGAAATGTTTATTAAAAGTAAAAAAATAAAGTTCATCGGCATGCTGCAGCACCGGGTCCTGTTTGTCATGTCAACAGATACCTATTACTTTTCGACGGCCACTGTCAGACTTTTACGTTTATTGTATAGTTTTGTACTTTTCGTAGCACTGTTTATGTTATTCGAATGTACTGTGTATCTGACAATATAGGGATGTGATTGGTTTGTTAGTCTGTTATAGGATTTTGTTTCATATTTCGGTTGAGTTAGTGTCGAGATTCGGGAAAAAAGTGTTTTGGACGTGTTTTAGTTGTACTGATACACATACTGCATCACTCAATGATATCGTTTTTGTTATGAGTTCGTGTATATCTTAGGGCCGCCATAGTAATTGTTTAGTTTAATCTTGCAATCGGCTTTCCAAGCCTTTAGCAGATGCGTTCTGTGCTGTGTTGGCGTTTCGATCACGGTTCTCCAGTGAGGGCCATCCCTCTTTGTGTTACTTGACTAGATCTAGCTGTCTCATGTGCGCTGCCTTTTCAATCTAGTGTTCCAGTGGGTTGGTTAGTACAGAAGCCAGGTTGCTGACGTGCTTTTCAATGCGCGCTTTGTATAGTTTTGTTCTGTGCTCAATCTCTTCCTTTACAGTAGTGATTTTGAGGCAGTTGTGTAGCTCAGACATTTTGTAGTGTTTGCAAGCGTGATTTAAATTATAAATCCGTATATTAAATTTGTTCGACGGGTTTTGAATCCATCGTTTTGTAGTTGGGAAAAATTACAGATCTTAAGCATTTTCACGTACCCACAAAGATTCTTCTCTTGTATGACTAACTAATGCTTGAAAAAAAAAAGCAATCTGTAACAGCCAGCGTCACTACAAAGAAATTTACAGCCAATATATCGCCACAAATGTCGGCAAAGGTGTTCAATTTTATGCGCACGCGCGGAACATATGTTTGCGTCGCGTGGCCAATGTTTAACCAAACATTTGCACAAAAAATTGATGAGTCAAGGTGTGGTCTGGAGGTATCTAAACAGATTGTGTTGTGTTTTTTTTTACGTGTTTGTTTTTTTTTTAATAGTTTACAAACTGATTTTTTAAGAAAACCCTTTGACTTCCGATTGGGTGTGCTAATATTTAGATTTTTTGTCGATCCTGATTTATAAGTGGTGCATGCTTTTTATGATCTGTTAAAAAAAGCATGATACGAAGATCAAAAATATGAATAACATGTGTAATTTAGGAGCAGTGGTGGTCCAGTGGTAACAGCCGTAACTTACAAGATGTAGGTTGTAGGTTCGAACCCAAATAGGCGCTTTACTTTGTGTAAATTATTTCATCACCACTGCTCTCAAAACGGGGTAGGAAACGAGCATGTTATAGAAACAAAAATTCGAAGACAGGTAACATCTACCAACCCACACTGAGCCCGCGTGGTGGATTACAGCCCACTCCCGCTAACAGAGGGCCTGTGTCCCAGCAGTGGGGACATTATAGGCTGATTATGCTATGCATGTACAAGATTATGGTCTTTGACTGAGAACTGATCCATTTTAAATAAAATTCTGCTGTCAAAAAAGAAAACCGTTGACATAAATGAATAAACTAATAATCACAATGTAAGTAACTAATCAACCTGATCAAAACATATTAAACATAACAATAAACAATACGCATTTCCTAAACAAGTGATAAAAATAAACGGCGGTAATACACAAATCAGATACAACACCGTAGTTAACCCTCCCACGGCGATCGCCTTAAGTATAAGGAGCATACATCGCGCTCCCCCAAGCAGAAAACACCCATTTAAGTGTTAGGTACAGGTGCCAGTGTTAGCGGGTTATAAGAAACGAAACGTCTTAGGATATTTTCTTTATATGCCTGTTATAATTTAAAGGAACGAAGCTTTGGTTTGTAATGAAAAAGAAGAACTACGACAAATGGTTACGAAGAATTAATAGAACTGATTAAGTAAAAAGTGTAAAAACATCCGCAATTTGACATATTCCAGGATTTTTCCGAATACATGAAACAAATAAGATTCTTTCGCGTCATGAGTATCGGTAAATATTATTTTAAAAATGATATTTACAGCACCCCACGAAAATATTACGGTGAAAAAGTAAATATTTTAAAAAGTCCTCACACGTTTTTATACAACTCTTTTAAATACTTTAAGCGTTATTAAAATAACGTCCACAATAATTGGGTGGCAACATTTTTCATCATTCATTTTACTTTTTAATCGAATTCTGTTAATATCTGTTATCGGTGGCGGTTGTTTTAATATTAAGCGTTTTTATTATTCGCATTTATTGGCTACATGGATCAAGGTCCTGTCAATTTAAACATTTTTTTTTGCACTGTTATTTCTCATGTCAATAATTTTTAATAAACGCTATTTTGCGAGAGCGGTTTCTTAAAAATGTTGAATGAATGAATGACGGAGCGGAGTATTTTTAGGTTATTAGTCGCTCCGCTTGCATTGACACCGTACCTTAGTATGTTTAACTAAACGGTGTTTACATCGTCTTGAGACGGAGGGTTAAGAAAGACCTAGGGGTGTCACGTCACATCGTAAATGTTAGGAACACGCAATGTAAACGTATGGTTTCATCCATTACCTGTTAATTTGAGGTATTTGTGTCGTTTATGGTTTATTGCTTAGGGAGGAGGGTGGGCTTTGAGAATGAATGTGTTTTCTTGTTCTTGGAACTTATGAGCAATGGGAAATTCATGTATGAAGACATTTGTTTATTCTATGTAGTGACTCAATCAAATCAATCAGCCCTGCTTTTTTCCAAGTATGCTGCGGTCGGCATCTAGTCTTATCGGACGCTGCTGAATACCAGTATTTTACATGAAGCGTCTGCCTGTCTGACGTATACAACCCAGTTACTGGGTAACACACTAGCTCTGGAAGCTTTTTTATTACTAATGGTTGTTTTTTTTCGAGTTTTTTTGATGATTAAGTTTACGACTTCTTACAACAGTGGCTTTTCCTGGCATACGTCTAACATATTTTTCATGTTCTAGCCTATCCTATTCAGACTGTTACATTATAAATATACCTTCGTTAGGTTTCATCAATAGTCTTTTGATGTTACCTCATGCATCTCATCTAGACTTAGAACTCTGTGTTTTTAAGAATAGTCGTATTTCAATCTCAGTTTTAATCTTGCATAAATCTTTTCCTAAATTTTTGACAATTTTTTGACCTTAATTGCCGCTGAGATAAGATTACAATTCGATTTTGAATTGGCCATAATTACAGAAAATAAGTCTGTGATTAATTCTTTCGAGTTTCTTTTGCGCCAACCCTAAGATGGGCCACACAATCTCACGGCTTTATCGAGGGCACTCCGAAGTCCCTCTGAGGAGGCCCCGATGTTCACACTCTTATTTTATTGCTCTTTTATGGATGTGAACTTTGTAAGTAATGTCTTCTCTTTGAGATATAGATTGAGATGAATGTTTTTGATTATTTTTTCAGATGATTCTGTGACACATCTTTGGGGTGAATTTTATTGATTGAATTATCTTTTACCAGTGATTTTGATTTATTGATAAAGACATTTTTTGTTTCTTTTTTATTGCTACATACTCCTCTCCGTGATAAGGACTGGGCCGTAATCAACCACGCGGATCCAGTGCGGGTTGGTAGATGTCACATGTCTTCGAATTTTTGGTTCTAGGACATGCCGGTTTCCTCACGATGTTATCCTTCCTTCACCGTTTGAGAACAGTAGTGGTGAAATGATTTACACAAAGTAAAATCCATATTAATATTATAAATTCGAAAGTAACCCTGCCTGTACAATACGATTTCGATATTATTTGCCAACGAGATAGATGACATCTTGGTGAAGGACATATGCCACTTTAGATCCCAGTAGAACGGCAAAAGGTACTTCTTGTCTAAAACCAAGATGCTTTTTAATTAAATCAAAAGAAAGGTAAACTACTAAAAGTAAATCAAACTCAAATAAACGCCAACTGTTCCAGCTGTTTCTATTAGTAATTAGATCCGTGTGAGGAGAAGATACCCCTCGCCATCTGTCGGTACACCACTGAGACAAGTCAAACATTTGTTTGTATGTACTTACATACAAATGTTTGACGTAACATAACGTACTCTGCCATCACTATGTTAAGTACGTGCTCAGTTTGTCCCCAGGGTGGACAATGGACATCCGTCCAGGCTTCGTTCACTCTTGTAGACATTACCAGGAATAGGACATTTTACGGAGAGAAGGTAGATATTTAGTTGGTGTATGAGTCGTGGTGGTTAGAACGTTTTTCTCCTAACATAAGACATAAAAAAAACCCGGTATTTCACGTGATAAGTTAGCCGGGTTTTTCGGGTGGGTTGTATCAGACTTTTACTGAGTAAAACCCAACAGTGTTCCTTCAGTTGCCTGTGTGCCAGAGGCCACAGTATCTCTTTCGAATAACCCGCACCCCTGAAGTGAGCTGGTTCAGTTTATATTATATCATATAAATAGGTTTCTGTAGGTGCATTATTTTTAAAATTTCGTCGTACCTACTTGTTCTGATTTGTGATTGATTAGCGGTCGTGGCTAAATATTGACAGCTTAATGGATTGATGAAAGGCTAAAAAAGCCAGGCCTTGACGCGGCCGAGACGTGAATGGGATGACCATCTATCAATGATAAATGGTAAATTATTTTATTTCTACAAGTAGTTTTGTACAAACACTTTTACACGTCAAATATATTTTCTTAAACTAGATGAGGTCGGCGTTTCCTACCTGACTACTCTGAGAAGAAAGGCCGAAACAAACTCAGAGGTCACAGTCTCTTTTAAAGTCCAGACATAATGTTGGTCAGATCATGTGAAGACCATGTGGATTGGTGCCTGAAATAGTCTTTTGAGGAAAGAACCACACAGATTGAGTGGAGCTGTCCAATCAGTGCACGCATTTATCAGTAATCATGCAGCTCAACTCAGAACTTGAGGAGCTCAACGATTTGACGAACAATTCCAAAGAAAGGATGTCCTTTCGTAGGCCACATAAACGCATTACAAGTCAAGACCCGTCGAAAATCACATTAAGCTGTAGGTCCCGGCTGTCCTGGTTGATCGTAGCGTTAGAAGCCCGTAAGTCTGACAAGTCTTACCAAGGGGTATCGTGTTAACTGTATTGTGGAGGTCAGAAAGGCAGTTGTTCCATGTAGAATACTAGTATTCAGCTGAATCCGGTTAGACTGGAAGCCGACCCCAACATAGTTGGGAAAAGTCTAGGCTGATGTTTTTGTTCTAATTTTGAATGTTTGTGTATGTATATAAGATTTTCATCTGTAAATGCAGCAGAAAAAAAATGATCAAGGTGTGGCTTGTCATTATTTCCATTCACAACCAACGCTTAATTTTAAAACCGATAAAACGTCAACATACCTTTTCAATTTTAAAACGACTCAATATAGACCATATTTAATCACTCTATTCTTACATGATCAGATCGATCATAATTTAATAAAGCGCGTGAAAAAGGTGTTTTATGTTATGAAGGCTGAGGGGGTTTACGCAATAGTTATAAATATCTGTCATGGACGGTTGGCGGGAAGCATCACGCAAATTTAAAGTTTCTATACGGTATATTTTTGGGAGAATTTTTTTTTTTCAAGACGTGTAAATGAGGATTTGGAAGAATTCAGATTTTGTTACAAACTAACGATAGTTCTTTAACAATATACTGAGTATCTTACTAAAATATTATGATTAATTAGCTTCGCCAGCCTGGCGTCACATATGATTCCACGAGAACGTACTTTCAGGGATAAAATGTATCTTGTGTGTAAATACAGGCTATAAACTATCTGTGTGCCAAATTTCGTCCCAATCTGTTCAGCCGTTTTGGCGTGATTGAGTAACAAACAACCAAAAATCCGAACATACAAACTTTCACATTTTAATATAAGTCGGATTTATGACACAGTAAATGAAGTCATACAAGAAAGTAAAAATCAGATGTCTAAGAAGGGACATAGACGGTCTGGACCATGACTCCTAATTTACTTTACTACTATCCCATACTAAATCCCAAAATCTTGACGTCACTAAGAACTTAAGAACACTAATGGAACTAAAAGTTTTTCCTCAAAATCAATTACAAGTTGCTCCCAAATATGTGGCGTCCCCAATCTTGTGTGATCGGCGGTGAGCCTGGTATCCCTTCAATTTAACTTGGAAGATCTTCGAACTTGAACCATGTGTGGTAATTAATTACCTATGGGTGAGATTGGTAGTCTTTTTATTACAATAAATTGGGAGCTATATCGTCTTACCGAAGGAAATAGATTAGAATCTTCTACTAAAGATCTATCGTCCTGGTAAAAGAGCCTTGAAACCAAATTATCATTTTTAGAATCATAACGCTCTAATATTTACATAATTTAAAAATTACTGGTCTTAAAATAATAATTAAAAAAAAGGAAATAATAGAAAAAATAAAATAATCATACGGAATCAAAAAGTTCAACCGACAGTAAATTAATTATTATTGATTTTTAAAATATATTAAAAGCAGTTTGAATAAACTTAAGATTAACATTGAGTACAACTGTATCAATCAAAGATTTATGTCTGTTCTACAGTTAAGATTATTTTCTTTTTGAATATGTACGTGTGTTTATGTGCGCTACTTACTTTTCGAATTCACTTGAAAAAAATCTCAAATGCAAGCAAAGCTGATGTCGACAATGGTCGCCTTTCTTGCCATATTATAAAATAACGTTGAATTCAATAACCATAGCAAAATACTTTAAGTCAAATTATATGTATTTAATCTACATTTAAATGTAACCAAACAAAATATGTATTAACTAGCTTTTGTCGGCAGCTTAGCCCGCGTGGAGGTCCCAGTTACGTATTACCGGGATACAAATTATCCTATGTGTTAATATAGGTTATAAAATATCTTTGTGCGAAATTTCATCCCGTTTCATTTTTTCGTGATAGAGTAACAAACATCGAAATATACAAACTGTCACAATTATAATATAAGTAGGATTAATTAAATATTTGAAAAAAGAAAACAGCAGAAAACAAAACAACCAATGAGACGTATAATCTTACGGCACGCGCACGCGTTTAAAAAAGAACCAACAAACAATACGCCATTAAACGTGAACAAAAGGAGCAAAAGCCAAGTCGGGGACAATTAAAACAAGAAATAATAAGGAGTTGTGATAATAAGTATTATTATATCGCAGGCCAGAGGGTCCTGTACACCTGGCAGGCGATTCCCCTCGAAATATTAAAATGTTGAACTTTTTTTAGCCCCTTTTAAAAGATGTGTTCGGCTTCCAATTGGATGTTTGAGGCAGAGACAATGAGATAATTTCTTTAATTTAGAATTATGATAATGAACGGGGGTTTGTTTTTGCTTCCTTTCTTTCGTAAGCGTCTTTCTTTGTGTGGATTAATTTGATGCAGTACTTTAATTGAGAAAATAGAACGTTATGTGCTCATTACCTATTATTATTTTTAATATATTTTTTCCTTTATAAAATATCACAATAGATGATACTTTATTCACATTACAATCTAGCCTATAAGTAATTTAAATATAACTTAAAACTGCTGAGTAACTATAAAACTAAGAAATCATCCAATAACATCTTTCTTATTCACTGTAAGTTAAGGTGAAGACACTGGATTCACGTTTTCTTAATTAAAGTCAGCACTTGCACTACAATTTAAGATTAATTTTAAATGAATGTTTCTTTTTCTTACGATTTTATTCCTTTGTCTTTGATATTGTAATAAAGTTATTCTATTCCACATAAGTCTACTTAACTCAATAACTTATGTGGAATAGAATTACTTTCAATATGAAAAATTAATCCAACAAGAACTTAAATAAGAAAAGTCAAAAACCTTTTTTTAAATTAAACTAAGAAATTACGATTGTATAGTTTATTCCAAATATATCAAAAACTGTAGTACTGTACTATATCAAAAACTACTTTTTAATTACCCACTTGTTGTATAAAATCATCATAATATTCAAGTGATGCATCATTTGCATGCTCAATGCTCAAGCTATGCTCAAACGTGCGCGTGCGCTGCTTTGCCACATCTGTCAGTACCACCTGGTCAACTTGGTGCATTTCTGAGCCCCCATTGTCCAAGTACTTGGGGGAAACAGTATTTAGTGAAGAAAAATAATAGTAATGTAAGTGGACACGCTAGGTACGTAAGTGTGTTTTTAAATATTATTGTTATATTTTTGTGCACGATTTGTAATAAGGTTGCATGTAGGTGTAGATAGCAGTAATGCTTTTATAATTTTTGGATTAAATATAGAGTTAATTTAAATCGTGTAGCTGAGGTCTTTTTAAATGCTTTTTTATGGATAGATACTAGTGATCGCCCAGTGTTAGAAATTCCAACATAAGTAATTACTTAAAACGATTATTGTATTAATACATTATTGTATACAAATATTAGTTTTATGCACTCTTTCTTCAGATAAACTTTAACTGTGCCAAATTTAATACTTCTACATCCCTCCGCGTATTTTCGTAAAAAGAGGCACAATTTTTTTGCTTCACGTATATAAAGATTAGACAAGAAAACTTAAGCTTTTTTGGAGGAGAAAATGGTACAAAGCTTCTACTTAGAAAATTATGATTAATTCCTTTACAAATATTCTTGTATTTAGCAAACAAAGCAAAGACCCACAAACGTATAAAGACTTAGTTGGTGGGTCCTGCCTAAAAATTGTGTTCGTAGATATTTATCTAGCGTTATAACTACGTAAAACAATAGGTGCTCATCTACATACCATATTCATTAATACCTGTTCATTCCCACAGCAACATGTAATTACAGTCAATTATGTTAATTCAATTCATCATACATCTTTATATATACAGGTGTACCAACCTTTCAAGAGTAATTGGCGTGACTTCAGGAAACGGAAGTGCGTTTAGCCAATGGCGGGCCGTCACGGAATGCGCCCGCGCCAATGGAATGAGGACTGGTGTGAGGACTACGGTAATATTAAAGATGTAGAGTTGTAGATAGATACTGATTGTAATCGGATATGAAAATATTGGTTATTGTTTGGTTTTGGTTATCAAAGAATAGGGCGGTGTGTTGTGTAATTTTGGTTAAAAAGGTGTGGAACGATTTTCCGGTTCACCTTTTAAGAGGTGCCGTTTTTAGACTATATCGAGTGTTTTTGTTAAGCGTATTCATTTTAATAATATTATGCTAGGGTTTCATAAGACTGCGGTGGCAACCACAAAGCGGTCTTATGACGTCACTGAAACTTTATTTTTGAATGTAAGTTGTGTTTCCTTATAGAGCTTGTTTGACACCGTGTAGTCAAACCTGGACGCCATTTTGTCGACCAACACTTTTCTGGGAAATCGTAGCATTGGATAATCATTCCCGCTATTTTGTTTCCTGGTATTAATTAAGATGGAGCCAAGTACTCACAAACGTTTAGAGACTTGTGAAGATGTTTTCTTATTTATCCTTAAACATGGGGCTTGTGGCTAAGTGATAACAGCCTCACGAGTCGATCGACCAGGTTAAGCTACACTTGCCTCGGTTGGTCTGTGAATGGGTGACCATATTTACATTTCAATACCGCTCCTTGCCCCGGCAAGCACGTTAAGCCGTTGGTCCCGGCTGTGATTTGTGGATCTTTGACAGAAGTTACGGGTCGTCACAGACCCGAACGTCTGACAACCAGTCTTACCACGGGGTATCGTGTTACCCAGTAACTGGGTTGTGGAGGTCGGATAGGCAGACGCTCCATGTAAAATACTGGTATTCAGCTGCATCCAGTCAGACTGGAAAGCGACCAACCATTTGTGGAAAATTTGAGCTACAAAATTGACTTTAATATTTCTTCATCTCATCCCCATTAGATTCTATACAATAGTATAAACTTCCAACTATCAAACAGCCATTCATCAGAGTTGTAAAGACGCTTTAATTACTTTTTCTCGCGGTGTGGCTTAATGCGAAAACTTTAAAATTCTTGAGCGTGCCCGACACCATACGCGGGTGTTCGGGCGTGACTCGTTGGTACCCAAGTTGCCGTGTAAATGTGTGTTTACACTTAAGGGATACACACGGGGCTAGAGTTGAGACGGTCCCGAAAAACGCGGATGAAAAAAATATAGGACGTTTTTTCTTTGAATGTTTGTTACAGTGTCAATTAAAGTCAGTGTCAATGAAAACCACAAATCAGTAGACATAAAGGTGGCCCAGTGACTCATTTGTTTGTCTCGTCACGGTCTGTTTGGTTACTTTCACGGCATCAATTTGTTATTTTATTATTGTGACTCAGTCAAAAGTTTTCCCGTACTTATTGGATAGGTACTCCTGTGCTAAACGCAATCGATTTTATTTTTAAACCTGCTATCTAATACCCACATTTTGTTTAATGAAGTCAACCTGTATTCGGTGATAAATATAAAACATATGAGTGATCTCAAACAAGATATAATATTAAATCATCATCATCATCTGCTTGGAGCTTTCCCGGATCCGGATTCAGTTAAATATCAGTACTTTACATTGACTACCTATCTGACCCACACAACCCAGTTACTGGGTAATACGACACCCCTTGGTATAACTGTTTCTCAGACTTTCGGACTTCCAACCAGCAGTTAACGTGCTTTCCGAGGCACGGAGGGTTCTTGTTATGTTAAGATGGTTATCCATCCACGGACCAACCGCGAAAAGCGTAGCTTATCTTGAACGATCGACACGTGCAGATGTTATTGCGTAGCCAGGAGCCCTTCAACATAACAGTAACTAGTGTTACGAAAAATTCTAAACGCGCGTTCCCGCTTTCTTTCCACACCCCGTATGTTTGCTTATCACACCTCGGCATTCAATTTGCGACGCGTCTCGCGAGCAATTTGCGACTTGCGGCAACTTACCTCATTGTGGTGTCGCGGCGTCTTTTGTCGCAGAAACGCAACCTCATGTGTGATGAATATCTTGAATAGTATTTTTTTAATAATATTCTGTCTGTTTTGTTACGGGTTACAAGCATAGAGGCTTTTAATTTTTGAGATTCTTATGTAAAGATGGAAGTATTAGATATATTTGTTTATTGATAGAATTTAATATTATTTGCATGCCCATGAGACGATAGAATATGGAGGACTAGTTTTTTTGGAAAAACATCTATGTACCAATTACCAATGTTTGCAAAAATAAATGATTTGATTGAGTGATTTTGTTTGTGATGGGACGTTGATGCGTAACTACCAAACCAATACTATTTTAGGGGTATGAGGAACAGGGTGTAAAGTCCACTTATACCTATGATGATAAAGGAGGATCCTCCGACCAGACGGGTATTGTGTCTGGTCCGGGCAACTGCCCGACAGTTGATGTCGAGATTTTGTACCTCTCTGAGTGGCGTGGTAAACTCTGATTGCGCGATGTAGAATTGCTCAGTTAGTTCGCCTGTGGCATTGTAGATGGCGCCACTTTCTTTTTGTGTTTTTCGATATTTGTTGCGAAGCATTTTTATTTGTAGTGCCGCTACACTATAATAAACTAGAACATGCATCTAAAGTCAGTCTACCTAACCTCTTCCCAACTCTTTTGGGGTCAGCTTCCAGTGTGACTAGATGCAGCTGAGTACCAGTATCGTATAGGGAGCGACTGTCTATCTGACCTCAACAAACCAATAACTAGGAAACACGATATACTGGTTGGCTTCTGAGCTTCTTACTACCCGTAACGACTACCAAAGATCTATCGAATGACAGGACCAACGGCTTAACGTGCTTTCCGAGACACGGTGGGGTCTCAATATGTAATAGGCGGTCACCCATCCATGAACTGACCGCGGCAAGCATAACTTAACTTTCGATCGTATGGCTGTTAGCATTGAGCCACGTGGTGTTGTAGTTAAGTCTAAATAAGGAGTTAGACTTAAATACAACACCAAATTTTTCTTAGAGGGGTTACAAAGAACTTGCAACTAAATTAAAAACATTAAAAAACGTTTAGACAAGTGTCGGCCAAGTTTCCCACCGTCCTCTTGGCACCACTATTTCTCCGTCGCAACAAACCTTAATGAAGAATCCTCAACTACATAATACCTCCTTTGCCGACTGCGGCACACCATAACACTTTAGCGCTATCTTGAGTACAGTTTCTCTCCGGTCTTAATGGAGAAGCTCTTTCGTCCGGTTTTTGAACGTTAACGGCCGACTTTGTCTTTTTGCTGACGTAATAGTATGGTCATTGGAAACTGACGATCATTTTGCGTTCTTTTTCTTTTGTTTTTGTGAGATTTCGGATTGATTATTTTGTCGAAGTAGGTATTTGAGAGCGGGCTATAGATTTTTTTCTGTAAAAATATGACGACAGTCTGTTCAGATGAGATTGAAGAATTATTTTTTATTTCATTCCATATTGTAAAAAAAAGATGTAATAAAGGGCTTAAAGCCAGGTACAATTATATGGACCCTGTAAGGGTATAGCAAAATTATAAAAATTAAAATTAAGGTAAGAGTAAATTAAATTATTAAATTACATAATATAATTTATTTCACTATTTGAAACATTAATCAAAAATTAACTAGATAGCAAAGTTTTTTTTTGGATATTACACGTATAAAGTCATAAATGATTATACTTCTATAATTAGATTTGTGCAATCAATTTTACACGTCAACAATATTAAAAAAAAAAAAAAAAACTATAAGAGGTCTGCGTTTCCTGACTACTCTGAGAAGAAAGGTCATCTTGGTCAGATCATGAGATGACCATATAAATTGATGTCAAAAATGGTCTTTTGAGAAAAGAATCGTACAGATTGAGTGGACCTGTCCAGTTAGTGAACGCGTTTATCAGTAACCGTGCCACTCAATTAAATTGATTAAATTGATCCGTAATTTTTCTATGATAGCCATAGTATCGTCCCGTGTGTACAATCCCATTTCTTCCCGTGGGTGTCGTAGAAGGCGACTAAGGGACTTACTAGAGAATGGGCAGCAGCGTTCTCTATGCATTTTACCATCATACTGCGATCGCCAACCTGCCTGCCAAGCGTGGCGATTATGGCAAATCCTCCCGTCTTGGGGGAGGCTTATGTCCAGCAGTGGACGTCTTTCGGCTGATATGATGATGATGATGATGATGAGCCATAGTATCTATGCATATACAGGTAATCTTCAGAACCATACAACTTGTTCTTTATAGTGACTAAGCGAGATGGGATACTTACATGAAAGTAATTTTTTGTGCAAACAAACTTACTTTCCTTACAAATCATGACCCACATTACAATCAAAATAGAAAAAGAAAAAAAGGGCGCTAAAAAAAATAATATAAAAAAAAAAACATGTCCGCCGTATCGCTCCGTTCCACGTAATGATTCCAAGATTCGCGCCATCAGATCGGGAATGTTTCTCTAATGAGATCCACCTTCGTGTCTACGTACAATGGAACGCGATGCGTGAGTTTTCTTTTTTTTTTAAGCGTCAAGGATCGCGCCCATTCAGCCTTCCTGGATGACGTTTAAAAAGATGGCGTTCTAAGTAATGATTCTACATGTGACGGTTTAATTTTGTTAGTGGGAGGTATTTGTTGCGCGAGAAAAAAGTAATTCTTGTAGTGTAGGCTTACCTGAGTGAATATGGTGCCTAGATTTGTTTGGCTTTAATTTTTCTGTCTTAAAATAAATTGTTTTGAGTGACAAGTTAGTTTATAGATATAAACATGCGTTACTCAACCACTCGTAATCATCTGCGGGCTTAGCATGACGCTTTGTATTTCTACGCAGAATAGACAGTGCTTTTTCAATACAAAGTGACATTTCGTTGCTACATTTTTGTTATCGCAACGTAGATATCCTTCTACAATCTGTCATTTAGTCTTTCGTTTCTAGCGATATTTGTCTAGGTCTTTATAAATGTAGACTATTTCAGAAGAATATTTCGTCCCAAACTGTCAAAATCACACTGACAACAAAACTTTCTACCGACGGCCACAAAGTATATAAGATTATTTACAAAATCATGATTCGTTTAGAACGCATAACTGTGATAATTAATAGAAAAACATAGCTATCTTCTCCTATTGTACATAATTTATTTAATAGTCATGTCTATTCTTCCGTCGACAAATCGGTGCTCGTGCTAAGCCTGCTGCTCAGCCTTTTCCCAACTATGTTGGGGTCGGCTTCCAGTCTAACCGGATGCAGCTGAATACCAGTATTTTACATGGAGCGGCTACCTATCTGACCTCCACAACCCAGTTACTGGGTAATACGATACCCCTTGGTAAGACTGGTTGTCAGACTTTCGGGCTTCAGACGACCCGTAACGACTGTCAAAGATTCACATATGACAGCCGGGACCAACGGCTTAACATGCTTTCCGAGGCACGGAGTGCTCTTGGTATGTTAAGATGGTCACCCATCCACGGACCAACCGTGGCAAGCGTAGCTTAACCTGATCGTTACTCAACCACTATACAAATATATTGTACTGTTGATTAAATCCAGAGGGACTAGCTAAGTGGCAATTGCTGTCAAGGCTTTTAGTAATTCTACAACGGCTTTCAACATTATTGGGATTATAAGCTTTTCAATAGCTTACGAGTATGTCAATCCAATACATTACTAATTTTTTTATCATTGTTATTGCTCACAAAATATCACTTTTTGTAGAAACCACCCCTAAAACTTAACCCCTAGAATGCTACTAATATTATACATGTGAAAGTTTGTGAAGATGTTTGGATGTTTGTTACTCAATCACGCAAAAACGGCTGAACGGATTTGGATGAAATTTGGCACAAAGACAGATTATAACCTAGATTAACACATAAAATACTTTTTATCTCCGGCAGTACGTTCCCGTGGAATAATTTCCGACCTCAACGCGGGCGGAAGCTAGCTGAGTTTGCAATATTTTCCGCTGCGGAGACACAGGCCTCCTATCTGTGAGAGGAAGTGAGCGTGGGCCCAGTGCGGGTTAGTAGATGTCACATGTCTTCAAATTTTTGGTTCTAGGACATGCCGGTTTCCTCACGATATTTTCCTTCACCGTTTTGAGCAGTAGTCAAATCAAATCAAATCATTTAATGGTTTGCAAACATGGGTAAAAAAGTACATAGATGTTTTATTTATTTTATGGGTCCTCCATGTTCTACCGTCACATGGGCATGCAAATCATATATTATTATTGAAATTACACAAATTTAAGATATAATAGTTTCAAAATAATAGTAAGGAAAATTAAATACTACAAGCTACAAATTCATGTCAAATCGTTTGAATTTCAGTAAAAATATCACAATAATACGAAAATGTCAAATTTCAACCAGGTTACTGTATTACAAAAAAAAAATTTACAAAGGTCACTTTAATTTGTGTAAATTATTTCATCACCACTGCTCTCAAAACGGTGAAGGAAAACATCGTGAGGAAACAGACATGTGCTAGAACCAAAAATTCGAAGACATGTGACATTTACCAACCCGCACTGGGCCCGCGTGGTAGATTACGGCCCAAATCCCTCTCACTGAGAGGAGGCCTGTGTCCCAGCAGTGGGAACATTATAAGGCTGATGATGAAAGGTCACTAAGATACACTAATAAAATAGAAACGAAAAATGTAAAAAAAAAAAGAAAAATAGCATGTCAATCGGTCAGTGATTTATCATTAAGGAAGTCGTCCATGATGGAATTAAATACACAAAGTAAAGTGCTTGCCTGGGTTTGAACTCACGACTTTGGTACAACACCAACTTTTCTTAGAGACGCTACAAGAACATGCAACGAATTCGGGACCGATACTATTGGGCCTCCACTCGTCTTCGACTAATAAGTACAGGTACCTATGTATAAATGATTACTTACCTAAAATATGCCTATTAAAGATGTCACCCAAAGGTATCAGATGTTTTGATTAGACGTGGTAGCGAAGTCTGGAATAAAAGAAAATACATTATTTAGTTTATTCCTCAACTCAAGGATACGAAATTGTGAATATTATTTGGGTAAAACATAAGTAAACAAACAATTTAATAGGCAATGAAAATCTTTTTTGTATGTCGGAATAGTAGTGTTTTTTGTCACCAACAAAACGCGCACGATATTGGTGAAGTTTACTAATAACAGTCAGTGACTCAATAGAAGTTCATTAGTTAATTAATCATACAGAACGGATTCATAAAAACTACAGCTAAAAGCTTTGCTATTAGTTAGCTACGAAAACGGAATCTTCGTAGATTCTTCGTAGACCCTGCTACGAAAATTGTCTACGACGTAGCGCACTCGTAGCCACTCTAACCTCATTCGTCAGAATTCCTAAGATTGCATTTAAAGTTAGTGTAAACTTAAGCCCCGCCCCCTAACATCTTGCGCACGCCTCTCGCTCCGCGCCGCACCCCCGCGCGGCTCCTTGCGCACCCACGCCTTGTTTCTTATGCCGCCGTGGTACTTACTATACGCCCTGAAGAGGTGGGGTGATGCGTCTTGGAATTAGGTTATCAGCAGAAATGTAGGTCGTATGATTGTGTTGAGTTGTCAATCAATCTGTACAGGACTAACGGCTAATGTGCTTTCCGAGGCACGGAGATCTTGATATGTAATGAATAGTGACTTATCCACGAACCGATTCCGGCAAGCGTAGCAAAACCTTGACTCGGACCCGTGCGGTGTGAAGTAATAATTGACATAGAAATATTTCTCTTGAACTAGCTTTTGCTAGCGGCTTCGCCCGCGCGGAACTTTCATCCCCTATTTAACTCCCTTGGGGGTTGAAGTTCGAAAAATCTTTTCTTAATTCTTGTCTACATTATAAAGGGAACCTCTGTGCAAAATTTCAGCTTTCTGGGTCCAAGGGTTTGGGCTGGGCGTTGATGAGTCAGTCAGTCACGACTTTTCTTTTTATTTATATGGATAGATGAATTAAGTAGAATTGATGAACATAATGTGGACACCAATTATTAAGTCCCTTAAGATACAGCTACAAATTTAATACCATACTTGAGTTTTCCTACCTAGGTACATACTTCGAACAGTTTTCTTAAGATGGAGAGGCAGACTCACACAGATATATATACTAAATTAATCTTAGTGATACAGACGAACGGGAAGTAAATGTTCACGGTTTGATAAATAAATAAGAGAGACCTCTTAAATGCCAGTAGTACCTAGATATTATTGTTGATAGATCAAATTCGATAATATGGGTTTGTGACTAAGTGATATTAGCTACACGGTTCGATCGAACAGGTTAAGCTACGCTTGCCGCGGTTGGTCCGTGGATGGGTGACCATCTTTACATTCCAAGACCAGTCCGTGCCTCGGAAAGCACGTTAAGCCGTTGGTCCCGGCTGTCATTTGTGGATCTTTGACAGTCGTTACGGGTCGTCAGAAGCCCGACAGTCTGACAACCAGTCTTACCAAGGGGTATCGTATTACCCAGTAACTGGGTTGTGGAGGTCAGATAGGCAGTTGCTCCATGTAAAATACTGGTATTCAGCTGCAGGCGGTTGGACTGGAAGCCGACCCCAACATAGTTGGGAAAAGGCTGAGCAGATGATGACGAGGTATTGTTTGATATATGTCCCTAATTTCATACCTATCAAATAAACGGCCATTGATTAACATATGAGCCTAGCGGTACAAAGAGCCGATGAAAGAACCATTTGCCAGAATTGTATTTGTTTTAATCGACATTTGAAGTCCTTTTGTCATAATGCAAAGTACGGAGGAGGACGTGACTCGTGAGTCGTGACAGCTTCTAGACATAATCAGTCTTTTATATAAATAAAAAGAAAAGTCCTGACTGACTGACTGACTCATCAAGGCCCAGCACAAACCCTTGGACCTAAAAAGCTGAAATTTTGCACGAGATTCCCTTTACAACGTAGACAAGGAATAAGGAAGGATTTTCAGAAATTCAACCCCTAAGGGAGTTAAATAGGGGATGAAAGTTCCGCGCAGACGAAGCCGCTGGCAAAAGCTAGTCTATAATCTATCTTCTTTTATGAGGCCAGGAAGACGGTGGTCTTAAGGTACTCCATAAGAAGATACACTTACCACCTGCAGACAAGTTACTCATACGGTAAGTAGCATTACCTACTGGAACGAATTACTTTACTTCTTTAATGCAGCTTGCGGTAAGAGTCATCATCCGCCTATAATGTTCCCACTGCTGGGACAGAGGTCTCCTCTCGGTGAGAGAGATTGGGCCGTAATCTACCAAACGGAAAGAGTAAATTTGTAGAAATCGTCACACAACGTAAACTATTTAAATGTACCTACTTGCGATTTTCTATTACATATCGACGCTTGAAAGGCAAACCTTACTAAGCGACATTGAGCTAACTTTACAGGAGAGTGATTTAAAGTTCGTATAAAAAAAAAAACATGAAAATTCACCTAATTGTCCGATTAAAATGATTTTAACACTCGTAGAAATCATTTTAATCGGACAATTAGGTGAATTTTCATGTTTTTTTTTTTATATTTGAACTTTATATCACTCTCCTGTAAGGTTAGCTCAATATCGCTTAGTAAGGTTTGCCTTTCAAGCGTCGATATATTTAATACCTTTAAACAAGCAATTCTTGTATAATACATAATCTGAATCACGGAAACGGTTCCAAAGATTTTCATGCAATTTAGTATGCAGGGGTTTTCGGGGCGATAAATCGATCTAGCTAGGTTATATTTTTAGATAACGTCAAACAAAAAAAAAAAAAAAACCGGCCGTCCAGATATTATCTAATAGGAAGAGATATAGAGGGAGGGAAATAGTTTTCATGGTTTCAGAAATATAATTTTAAAGTATTCGGACTTCAGGAAAAAGAGTAAGGTACTTTGTTCCTGACGGAAGTCCCCCGAACCCTGGTTTTTATGATTTTAGGTTACACAATACATATCCTATGGTACCTACTTGGGAATATCGTAGTTTTCTACCAGAACGATGTTTTTTTTTAATCGGTTGAGTTGCTTCTAAGATTACCTCATACATACAAACTAACAAACTTCACTTATTTGTAACAGCTATTAATATAGTATAGATGAACTAAATTTTCCTGTAAGTTGTTATTTTTCGCATTGAATAATATCCTTATACACATAACAAGCAATTACTTAAAAAAACGATTCAATTGTATAGCAAATGAACTAAAGTAAATCACGTACATATTTGATAACAGTTATTACCATGAAGCAGAGGTGGCCCAGTGGCAATGGCCGCGACTTACGACTTGTTGGTCGTGCGTTCGAACCCAGCCAGGCGCATTACGTGGTGTAAATAATTTCATCACCACTGCTCTCAAACGGTGAAGGAAAACATCGTGAGGAAACCGGCATGTACTAGAACCAAAAATTCGAAGACATGTGATATCTACTAACCCGCACTGGGCCCCCGGTGGATTACGGCCCACTTCCTCTCACGGAGAGGAGGCCTGTGTCCCAGCAGTGGGAACGTTATAGGCTGAGTATGTATGTATGTATTACCATGAATGCTTGAAAGACAAATTGACGGCACGGTTGGCGCAGTGGTTAAGCGATTGACTGCGCTGCGTGTCGAAGGTTCGATTCCCGCACGGAACAAATATTTGTATGAACTGCAAGTAGTTGTTCCGGGTCTGGCTGTTTGTGTATGTGAGTCTAGATGTTTGTAAACGCACCCACAACACAGGAGAAATTCCAAGTGTGGGGCAACGTTTAAAAAAACAAAACTTCCCAATACAAAAGACAGAACTATTTCCAATCTTTAAACTGCTGTCAATTCTAACCTAGAAGTTATTAATACCTACTGCCCCAATTTTCAGACTGATGTACTATTAGTAGCGACGACTGAAGGTTTAGCATGTCGCTTTATATTTCTACAAAGAATAGACAGTGCTTTTTAATACATAGTGACATTTCGTTTCTCCATTTTTGACATCGCACCGTAGATTTCCTTCTAGAATCTATAATTTTGTCTTTCGTTTCTAACGATCTTTGTCTAGGTCTTATAAATGTAGACTATTTCAGAAGCCAACCGCCAACCCGCCTGCTAAGCGTGGCCATTATGGCGAAACCCCCTTGCCAAGCGTGGCGATTATGGCGAAATCCCCCTTTTGGGGGATGCTTATGTCCAGCAGTGGACGTCTTTCGGCTGAATGATGATGATGATGATTTCAGAAGAATATTTCATCCCAAACTGTTAAAATCAACTGACAACAAACTTTCTACTCGACGGCCACAAAGTATATACGATTATCTACAAAATCCTTATTCATTTAGAACGCATAACTGTGACAATTAATAGAAAAACATAGTTATCTTCTCCTATTGTACATCATTTAGTTAACAGCCATGTCTATTCTTCCGTCGACAAATCGGTTCTCGTGCTAAGCCTACTGGTCAAGGCTCAAGACCACATTTCAGTAGGTATTTGAACAATGTGTCTCAGCCAATAGCGAGTTAGCACCGCCTACGTCTTGCCTCGCCCACTTTCTTGGAAGTTTGTTTACCACACCTATTGGCCATATACGCCTACCCAATAACAAGTTTCGTATAAGAAATCATACATGTTTAAGGAAATATATTTGGCTATGAGTAACGTAATATCTGTAGTGCCTAATATACCTATACCAATTTTTCATTTATGTGTAGCTACGCTAAAATGCTAAAAGGAACTAGCAGAGACTATGCTATTTGAGCCAAAATAAAACCTTATCGTTTTAAAAAGTTAATTAAGCTACACTTTTGATTGTGTTAGGTATTTAAGCCGTACGTAATTAACGCTAAAAATATGAGCTATACCTACGTTCGTTCATTGGTGTAGGTATCACTAAAGTCATTTATTCCACGTAGTTAATTATTAAGAATAATCAATGCTTTACCACGCATAATTTTCGCAAAACTCCGTCAAATAAAATGAACGGACCTTCCGATCTTAGACGGTATTCAATTCTACGGGCTACACTTCAAACCAACGCTCCTACTGCCATCTCTTACTCAATATAACAACTAACGTTATTGCCGCGTACCTACTTATCCGAATAATAGATGGCGTTGCATTATTTTTTGAACTGTAATGAGCTGCCCTCTATCGAGTAAAAAATGGAAAGCTATCGACATAATAATTTGGAGTTTGAGTTATAGATGGCGCATTAATCATGAGAGTCCATTCGGAAGTGTCAAAAAAACCTTACGTAAAGCATAAAATCACACCTGTAACCGGCGGGTTAGGCAGAGATACACCCACATTTCACCAATTTATGTTTATGTCGCTTATAATTGGGGCGTCCCAGTCCCTATTGCCAGCAACTGGGCATAAAGCCAGTCTCCGGACCGCTATTTACAAACGAACCATAATAACTCGTTAATGTTAGAAAAACATGTTTAAAAATACTGCGATTTCACGGTAAATGAATAATTATTTAAAACGCATCACACGTCACTATCGCCATCTGCAAAATACGTATAGCTTTACGTTTGCGTTTACGAAGGGTCCTAGTCAGATGCGCCCGCGTCGGTTCTTACACCGCCATCTATGTTATTGTGTCGGAACTTCGTAAAGCACACCCTATGGCTATTTTTTGTACCTAATTTATGTTTTAAATGTTTGGTTAGTGATCGTCATTTAAGGTAGATGACGCTATTAGTGAATTTGAAAAGGTTTGATCAATAAAATGTTTTAGGTTAATGACAAAAATAGATAACAGCTTGTATGACTTTGGCTAGAGAATTATGAATACTCATTTTCCGATTAAATTGCTTCAATTCTAGAAGATAATTATGACGGAAAAACACTTGTGGATAATTGTCTGAAATCGTCTACACCAACTAGAAAAATAGGAAATAATGAGCTTTCTTTTCCATGTGAGAAAAACACTAAGTAAATCCTTTCGTATTTATAAAATGGATCTTATACCGAATTACTTAGGCATTAAGGTAGGTTTTATCTAACAAAGATGTGAACAAATATCTTCCATGTAGGTATTTAGTGTGGGGCGTTGATAGCCGCGCCACAGTATTTCTCTTCTGCAGCTATTTATCTACGTGTGCTTTGTTACGAGTAAGTAATCTTGATAAATTATCATAAATAAATTACATTTTTGCGTTAGGGAACCTGAATCTGCACCATAATTGCGTAACTCACGATTAATCATAATCGGTTTCAATTTGACAGTTCAACAATATTCATTGCGTTATTTACGTTGCTGAGCAGACACATTTTTCGAACATATGAAGCAATGTTTTAACAATCTGTTTCAAAACGAAACGGATTATGATAAATAGTTAGTTACGCAATTAGGGTGCCGTTCATTGAAATGAATTAACGATAGAGTTTGGGTATATCGCTGTCTCGAAAACGACCAACTTTGAAAAACGGTAGGTACCTATCTATTCCGTTTATGGATTTATTCTGACAACCCTTTTTTCTCTCTAACTATCTACCTATTCAGACAAAAGCTTTGTATCTTTAATGTTCAGTTTTTATGTTAACCTGCTGAGTAACGTTTCCGTATCTAATAAAAATGGGTATCATATCTTCAAGTTTCAAGATGTATGTAAACAAGTCATGTCATACAAATAGACCGCGGGTTATAGTCAAGAGGCTCATAAAACCTAAAGATTTGTATTTACTAAAAATGATTTAGAGACGAATACTGTGTGTCGTGGTGAAATAATGGTTTACAGAATCTGTGTGATCTATGAGAAGGAAAATCCGGATATGGAAACTAGGCGTCGGTACAATCGACTCTTGGAAAAAATAGAAAATGGCTATTTGCAAAAATTGACATCATCATCATCAGCCTATAATGTTCCCACTGCTGGGACACAGGCCTCTTCTCGGTGAGAGGGGGATTCGGCCGTAATCCACCACGCGGGCCCAGTGCGGGTTGGTTTTTGGTTCTAGGACATGTCGGTTTCCTCACGATGTTTTCCTTCACCGTTTTGAGAGCAGTGGTGATGAAATAATTTACACAAAGTAAAGCGTCTGTCTGGGTTCGAACTCACGACCTACAACTCTTAAGTCGCGGCCGTTACCACTTGGCCACTTGGTCACATGTAAAGGTTTATATCGGTAAATCAAAATGAAATAACTAAATTTCTATTACATTATCAATTAGGTGGTATTAATCGTATCATCAGTAGGCAGCATTTAATTGCAAATCGCTAATTTCGAGTACCAAGTTTCATTTGAGTTTGTTTCGGCCTTTCTTCTCAGCGTACCTAGTCAGATAGGAAACAATCTCATCTAGTTTTTAAAATATGATTGACGCGTAACAATGTCTGTACAAACTTACTTACAGAAATAAAATCATTTATAATTTATTATTTGGTGTAGAAATATAATGATCTGCACCTTTATATGTTTGCAGTGTAGGAGACTTTAAAAAGTCGTCGACTGACTAGATTATCTTATTGAATTACCTACGAACACTATGATTCCGTTGTTTCTCTCGTGAATCTGCGTTTCTTGTGCCATTTAAATCAAACAGGACTAAACCACGTTATGGTAAGGGCTATTGTGAGACATAACATGCAGGTCAATAAGGGCTTATGATTTCAAAACCAGTTACAGACCATTTCAAAAACGAGTTCCCTTCGGTATTGTGATAGTCTTCCCTAAGTACTTATTGGTTGGTAGCTGTTAAATACTTCTTACAAAATAGCGTTAGTAAAATCGATTTCCTATTCATTTGTAGGAATCAGAAATCTTGTAGTGATTCACCAGTTTAGCTTATCAGTTTCTCAATTCCGGAGCTAGCACCGCCTTTTAAATAAAGTTAAAAATGGTAACGGAAATGAGAATATAGAATTTGTTGTAATAATGATAAAAACAGTAGAGGTTCTCAAACCCAGGTTAATTTTAAATAACTCTATTTTATTACCAAAAAAAAAAAAGAGTTTTATGAAGTGTATTTCAAATAATGTGAAGAAATAAGAACGAAGAACTCTTTGAAATTGACGGCGGAAATAAAAGCATTTGAATACAAGAAAAACACTAATGAAGCTACTAATATTTCAAAAGTACAAGATACGATATAAATGTCTAGTTTATGTATCGAAAACGATTCATATATGAATTGAATAACACAAAAACTAAAAACGGAGACACAGTTTCGGAGAAAAGTTTGTACTTACCTTTGAGGTGTAAATAAGGCAAAATAAAAAAGTAAACAAGCAAAAATAAAAAAAAGGTTTATTGTAGGTAAACAAAATGATAAAAATAACAAAAAATATAAGTAGGTGCTAAACGCGGTAAAAAAAAAAAAACACTTATTCTGTAACAAGAAAACGATAAAAACACGTCAAACTCAAAAAAAAAAAGCTTTAAAAACTCGACTAGTTGATTTTTTAATCGGTTTACCAATGTGTGTTTTAAAAAAAATAAAAAGTAAAAGACAAACTTTTTTTGAGTTAGCCGCAAAAATAAAAATAAAAACTAGCTCAACAAATAATATCTAATTCTAGCTAAGTTACAACGGTTGCTAGAATTGTGAAATCTATAATAGAGATGGGGGCCGTCCCGTCGGACGACGCCAAAAAATTAAAAGCGCGTAAAAATACGCAAAAAATACAGAAATACAATAAGTGTGATGATATCAATGTTAGGTTTTCGTGAAATAGGTAGTTTCGACACTGCCACTAATAACAATTTTTTATAAAAAAGAAAAAAAAAGAAAAGAAAAAAAGCTATCCACACAAAAAAATAAAAGAACTTCACTAGCTCTACAAAAAAACATTATTATATGTATCACCACCTTGGTCCGGGAGAAGAGTTCTTGAGATCGAATCACAAAAAGTTTGTACGTCCGAGTAAACCACAATATAGTCCAAAATATATTAAACTAAGTACAGCAGACAATATTTGTGGCAGTCAATAGTTAGTTCAATTACTATCAATTACTTAATATTAATATAACGCTTAACATTAATTATTATTTACTCATCAATCGCTCACTCAAGATCGCTCGTTAGTTAAGAAAAATAAATTTTGAAATAAAAATATTCTCATTAACGGCCAAAAGTTTAATCTCTTTACAAATGTAACCGACGTAAATATTAAAAATTTCGCAAAAAACTTTTTTCCACTGCCAACAGTTTAGGTCAAAAAAGTGAGGGTCGAGGGGATTTTAGCCTAAAAATATTTTCGATTAGACGCGGTTAATTTTTTTTTAATTTACTTTTTTGAATTTTGTATTTATTAAAATTTATAATCACAAGAGCACGAGGAACGTGTATTACGCCGCGCGGCCCGGCCGGCCGGCGCGACTCCAGACGGACGACTGAGACGGTACCACGGCCGGCCGCGCCACCACCCCCGACCCGCGCCTCCCCCACCCCTGCCCGCGCGCCCCCGCCTCCACCCCGGGGCCCGACTTCGTTACGAGCCACTTGTAATCGCCGCGCGATTTTTCCGCCTAAGACAAATTAGGCGGGCCGCCCGCCTGCGCGCCCCCAGCGACTTACGTTTGGGCGGTTTCTTACGGCTAAGACGTTTCGTCTACGCCTTGTATGTTCTTTTTGCGTAACACTTGACTTTGTGAACGAAAGTCTTTCATTTCTGTGTGGGTACTGTTACACGATTACACAGTATACACAAACGAGTTAGAAACACGTTAGGGTAGAAGTGACCGTGCATCACACACGCTTGTCTATAGGTGTACGTAAATATAAATGATCGGTATCCCAATGTTATGGCGGCGAGCTGTTTTATTTTTAAATGGCATTTAATCGTCACTCTCGCTTTCGCCGATGCCGAGGCCGGGTTAATTGTAAATAAAATTCAATCATTCGCAAAAAATCCTCCGGTAATCGGCACCCGACAATATCAATGAGAGATACGTATTCAGCGATTGTACTTTTTAATGCATTATGGTGGCGTGAGTGGCGTGACGTCATCACCGCACTTTTTTTGTTCGACACTTGTATGAGTACATACGAGTCGGTGGTTGATCGATTTTAAGACAATGAATGTGGGTTTCGATGAGCTGTTGATTAGAACGAAGTGAGGAATAGAATGTACAGACGCCAGCAGGTCAACCTATCCCAAACTGTCAAATTTTCCCAATTGAACATGAATCTTATTCGTTTGTTATAAAGTTGAAAAACTATCAAAGAAATTTAAGAGATTGGGGTAGCTTGATGTGCTGGCCTCTGTACTCTAACAACACTGTTCAAAATTTTTATCTATGTCAAACTGAGCAGATTCCTGAACGGACGGGTCACGATTGTGAAGAAGAGAAACTGGTTATTCATTTAGTTTAATCTCCACCCTCATTTATGAATTGGTTCCCCAGCTTGTTCACAAAACAAACGGGCAACATGAAAAAAGACGTTTCTAAATTCTAACATCTGTGAGTTTGACCTTCCTAAAAGATTGGTTTCAATACAAATCACAATAAGGAAGTTAAGTCAATTCTAATAATACAACCCAATTTCAAGAAATAGGTACAAAGACAATTCAAGAAATACAAAGACAAAAAAATGCCATTGGTTTTTTTTTTCAGAATCGTTTTTTGATTCATTATACGAACGGAGACGTTAAATTTATCACAGATATATTAAGGGGTCTTAAAAAAATAGATACGTAGCAAGAAAAAAAGAGAAGAGTTCTGTGAAGAAAAAGAAACATTTGGAAACGAAACGTTCAACTAGGTAGATAAGTTAATTAAAAAAAAAACAATAAGCCACTTGCCACTGACAAAAAAATAGCACAACAGCTGTATCACAGGATAAAAAACGAAAAAGATCGCCTCACTCACGGGACACAAAAAACAACACGACGTACATTTTAACACCCAATAATGTTGAACTCATTGACGGGAAATTTAAAAAAAGGAAACCAATAATTTACGTCGATTTCGTTGTATAAAAAAAAAACAACAACAACGTCACGTCCGGAGCGTATTTTTTAATTCCGCAACGCAAGTGAATGTTCACGGTTTTAACCGTAAACAGCCGAATGAGTGTGAATTAATATGATTCTTTTATCAGAAACCGGTCCAGCGAGGTCGACGAACCTGACGCGGTTTCAGATTTTTTCCCGTTCAATTACGATTTTTATTGCTGTTCGGAAATGTTTTGATATTTTCTACATGTCGACGGGGTGTTGTTACAAGAAATGAAAGAGAGGAAGAAAATAATCTAAGACCTAAACTTGTAATTTTTTTTTGTTTTGAAGAAACTTTTTTTTTACAAAGTTGTTGAAATGCATTTCTCTAAGGTGTAAAAAAAAAAATGAAACATGTTTTTTTTAATTTCAGTAGAAAGAGTAGGGTAGACTATTTTTTAAACGGTTTACCTAAATACTCTTGTTAAATTAAATTTAAACAGATTAAATAAAAAAAATGCGTTTACGCGGTAAAAGTGCTGTCACTGAATCGAATTCGAATTTAATTGACAGGAACTTGCAATTTTGTATATTTTGACCACAACTGATTGGCTTTGCGCAACACAGTTTATTTTTGTTATAAATGTAAGGCCGTCACTGAGAATATGTTTTATTTTTTACAAAATTAGCGATCATTGCGAAAGAAAAATAATTTAGCAAAAAAGTAACAAAAAAAAAAAAAAAAAAACTAAAACAACAAAACTGAGAATTACCAAAATACAATCTCATCCACAATTTACCTGATGTGCTGACTAGAACAATTTTTCCTTATCTTGAAAGGAACCACGTATCTTGATAAATAAACTTATTTCTAACTTTACAAAAACACCACAACAAATACTTTATAATGAACAGTTCGGAATGTCCGGGGAACTTTACAATAATTTAATAATACAAAATTTATTTCATTTCTAAATTAATTCAGTCCAAAAAACCGAGACGTTACACTAGAAAAAATTACACTAATTAAAAGTCCTCGACACGGCTAAAGTCAATTTGTAGCGTCCACTAATTAACCGGTAAATAAAATAAAAAATCGAACGCGGCGAAGGAACTTAATACCACTTATAGACTATGCGGCAAAACGAGCCGAATATTTACATTGGAGAAAAAAAAATGAGGTCATTCGGAGGTTACGGGCAACGCAGCCGGTCGGCGTGGGCCGCGACGGGATGTGGGCCTCGCGCGCGGCTCACCCGCGCCCTCTCCCACACCCGAACCGAGACTACCAAAAACCACGTGTGCGCCACTCACGACAGAGACGCACATATACCAAACACACGCGCCAGACAGTAACAACACTATTCTTTTTTCAATTTACTATATTTGCTGATTTTTATTATTTTTTCACATTTCGATATTTTATTTTTTAGTTGATGCGCTCCGCAACTCACCTGTTGTGCTTGACCCGGTTCGATCTGCGACCGATCATGTGATCGACGCTTTTCAATACTTTAGTGGCGCGTACGATTATTTTTTGGTTTAGTTAATTATGTCAATAACACAAAAAAAGTAAAAAAAACCTAATTATACGTTTTTTTTCATGTTTAGAAATAACATAAAACGGTTTTGCGTGAAAAAGTCGACAGCTCTACGAAGCTACGCACGAACCAATGCATTTGATTTATAATCCTGCACGAAAAAAAATGTTTTTTTAAAGAAATAACAAAAAAAAAAGTCCTACATTTTAAAATGGCTTACCCTTATTTTAACACCACATTTAATTTATAAAAACCAAAATAGTAATACAACAGTATTCTTATAAGATATCTCAAGTGCTGCCATAATATAGCAGCGTCGGATAGCAGAACTAAAGCCAAAAGCAATGAGCTCGCCCGCCAGCGCCACTCCGGCGTCAATAAGAACTATTAGCCGATGGTTCATTTCTAACGCGTCGTTTATTTTTTCAATTTTATTTTTTAATCGTGAAAGTGCAACGTTCACTTCGCCGGGCATTCAACGGCCATTTTCGTTTACAGTTTCTTTTTCGTTTCCATTTGTTTTTTACAGACGTTTTGATCATGTCGTCGGATCTCTGTCGTTTTGAATACAGTACCTTTGCATTTGACACGTTCAATACAGATACTGTTAATACGTAAACCTGTAGTATTTTTCTAAGCGTTTTGTCTAAAATATTTTCATTTTTTGTCTAAGTTCTAATCCGAATATTAAATAATGAAAGCTCATTATGCTGTGTTACTACACTAATTACAATAGATGGCGCTAGTGGTCTCGAAATTAGATGTTTAGAAATCAAACTGTTTAATTTGTTATGTGTTATTATTTATTAAGTTTGGTTAACATTACTAAAATTTTGGGTCTTATGTTATCGTCAGTTTCGGATAATTTTAATAGTATGTTATTAATACATTGTGATTAAAGTTCTGGATACCAATAGTTCAGTGACCGAATATTTTGATTGTTCAGTTTGCAAATGGGTCTCATTTTCCATTATATATTTTTACTGCTAAAATTACATCTAGCTTTGCTAATACTGTCCTGGTACAAAGCTTCAAAGCAGAATGTGTCGATAGGCTTAGCGTCTCTATAGGTATTAGAGTAACTCACTTCGCCCGCTCCCTTCGGTATGAAAAACGACTGTCCTATATTTTTCAGCAGCATCTAGGCTATTTTATATACTCAAGTATAGATATTATTTTTAATCGGAAGTAGTAAACATTATCAAAAATAAAATATGGTGACAATGGAAGCCTACGGTAACAACATTAAATTTCGGAGTTCGAAAAATAAAATCTTGCAATATTGCACTGATTTTATCTGTTAGTTACTTTTAAGGTCTGATTTCGGAGTCTCCCTGGGCAAGCCTCTTTTCCATAAGAGTGAAGAGAGACTGGTTTTAGGAAATTGGGAGGAACAAAACTATATTTCTCAAAGAATCGAAGACATGTGACATTTCCAATCCGTACTCGGCACGCTCGCGTCGTGGATTTATCCCACTCCCTTTTATAGGGGGAAGGCTTGTGTCCCAGCAATGGGAATATTATAGGCTGATGATGCAAGCATGCCCAAAAGATAACGCGCCAAAACATCTCATACATATAAACATATGAGTAGCGGGATGTTTTCACGGCGCTGTACAAAAGTGCAGATAAGCGGCTAACGGTCCGTGTAAATGGTTACGTATTAGACCTCAAGAAATTCAAAAATGTGTTGGAAATATTGTGTTAACCTTTCGTACACCGCACCGCCAGTAAATCAAGATAATAAGCCGGCCACTGCGTTTGCTGATCTGTCAGTTTCTTGCTGAAGAAGGGACCCACTTGTCGTTAACGAGTTGTTAAAGAAACGACTCAAAAAAAAAAGAAAACAAAGAAAGAAAACCGAAATTTAAAAAAAAAAAAACGAACAGGTTCTCTTCTTTTTCATATATTCAATTTAAGTCTTCTGCAGTCAGGCGCAAAACACGCGATTCTGGTAGAATAATTACATAAAATTTCATTTAAATTTTTCCAATTGAATCGCGTGGCGCCTATTTGCTAGAGCTTTTATGGTTATCTACGCGTAAACCAAATCTTTAACAACACCATCCCTTTAAAAAGCATATCTTGTCACAACGTGGTACTAAAGTACCAAGTACCGAATGTCGTAAACATGTTCCACAATTACTTATTCTATATAAATTACTTTTACATACGAATTTTCTCAGAATATCTACAGGTTACTTGCGTTAAGGACAGTGGAATAGACCCTATGAACGCTAATAAAACTGAAACTGAAATTGTCTGTATAACACAAAAAAAATCAGTTTCTGTTCGTCTAAATAAAGTTTATATAGACGTCCGAATTATTTCCAATTCGAATCATTCTGAAGTAGCTACTGCGACGCAGCGCTACGCTGTGCTACGTTACGTAGCATGGCGTAGTGCGTCTTTTGTTTTATATCTAAAAACTGCTGTGTTTGTATGTAGTTATCTTCGGAACTTCGGATCCGATTTCGAATATTCTTTCACTGATAGGCAGCTCTATTGCAGAGTGTCATAGCAACTAATTCACGCGGGAGAATTCACGGGGAAACTAGTGTCGTATAAGCAAAATTTACGGTCAACGGTTTGTCCAAATGAAAAAGTAATCTATTCTTTGAGCATGCGAGATAGACTATTGATTCAGTTTCTTCTTATAACACATCCTGTATAATGTCATCATCATCTGCTTAGCCTTTTCCCAACTATGTTGGGGTCGGCTTCCAGTCGCGAGGAGGTCGTAGGCGTCAGGAGCTACTGCCTATCTGACCTCCACAACCCAGTTACTGGGTAATACGATACCCTTTGGTAAGACTGGTTGTCAGACTTTCGAGCTTCTGACGACCCGTAACGACTGTCAAAGATCCACAAATGACAGCCGGGACCAACGGCTTAACGTGCTTTCCGAGGCACGGAAAGTATAATGTATTGTATGAAAATCTAAATTCCTACAATAAACCATTCGATTACCATAACAAAACAGATTATCAGGGTAGCTCAGCTGTCGTTACGGTGAGTGTCACCCTCACCGGATCATAAAACGTTACCTCAGTAACGTTACAGCCAAGAGCGTCATAAAAGTGTCGTCAATTCGTTCCTTAACTAGCTCGAGATTGACTTGCCGACACTTCACGACACTTGCCGACAGTTGACGACAGTTACCGACGCGGGAGTAGAACATCAACCTGTTATTTCATTTGCTTTAGCTACTGAAAGTAAATCTTTAGATGATTTTTTAATCAAATCTTTTCTAGAGAAGTGTCAAACAGATCTGTCTTCAGGTCGATTGTGTAGGAAAATAACTGTAATTATGAATAATCGTGTTGGTGGACGGATAACATTTCAAATTTCCCATCAGTGGCGGAGCCAGCAGTCATCACGAACGCTGGCTGCGCCACTGAACCCTGGTTCATGGCCACTGACCCAATAATTATGTTTTGCAGGGTACTTTTGTCAATTATTGATTAAAAAAGAAAGTCAATACGTTTATTCGCGATAAACATGACGCAGAGAACGAACAGAAACACAAACAACAAAAACATTAGATATTTATACAATCTATATATTTATATATTTTGTATTAAGTATGTAAGTTTGTTTGTACTAAGGGGTAATTTGTGGACCTCCCTACCTGCATGACCTTTTCTATTTGTACTCAACCGTAGAATAGAAATCGCTTGTCTACATTTCTCGGTACAAAACTGTCAATTGTCTACACGGAAACGTCACTCTTGTCTACTCTTCTGTCGACAAAATGCTTCTCCACGGTTCTTGTGCTAAGCCTGCTGTCTGATTTGGTAGCAAAAATTCTTTTTGCATTTGATAGCCCCGCTCTTGAGGAGGGTTATTGAACATCACCAGGCTTAGCACGAGCACCAATTTGTCAAGGGAGGAATAGATATGACTATTAACTAAGTGATGTAAAATAGGAGAAGATAGCTATGTTTTTCTATTAATTATCACAGTTCTAAACGAATCACCATTTTATCGAGAATCGTATATACTTTGTGGCCGTCGAGTAGAAAGTTTGTTGTCAGTGTGATTTTGACAGATTGGGAAAAAATATTCTTTTGAAATAGTCTACATTTACAAAGATCGTTATAAACGAAAGACAAATGACAGATTGTAGAATGATATTTACGGTGCGATGTCAAAAATGGAGAAATGAAATGTCACTTTGTACTGAAAAAGTACTGTCTATTCTTCGTAGAAAAAGAAAGCTTCATGCTAAGCCTGCTGGCTCCGTAGCAGAGTAAAAAAAAACCCATCAGAATGAACGTTAAAAGAACACGGAGTAATATATAGACCGGGCTATGCGATGCTTACCGGAAGACGTAGAGTAGGAAGGCCTCCCACAAGGTGGACCGATGACCTTGCGAAGACCGCGGGTATCCGCTGGATGTGGGAAGCACAAGACCGGTCGAAGTGGAGGAGCCTGGGGGAGGCCTGTGTCTAGCAGAGGACGTCTTTCGGCTGATATGATGATGATGATGATGATGATGATGCGATGCTTTATGACTACTACATATTATAAAACAAAGTCCTCCGCCGCCTCTGTCTGTCTGTTCGCGATAAACTCAAATATTACTGCATCGATTGTCATGTTAATTTCACCAATGCGTAGAGTGGTTCTCGAGGAAGGTTTTAGTATATAATTTGTCAAGTTTTTTGTATACATTGGCTAAAATATAATGATATTTGTTGGAGGTGTCGGAAAAAAATAAGCCGTCTGGGAGCTTTCAACGAAAATACTGCCTGAACCCTTTTAGATATAACAAAATAATGCATGGTCAAATTGTGTATCTTATATACGTCTACAGAAAAGTCCGCGATGGCATATACTTACTTTAAAAAAGGGCAATTATAAAGCGGTAACTGGAAAGCTATTAACACAAATACGGTACAAAGTCCCCCGCCGCGTCTGTCTGTCTGTTCGAAATAAACTCAAAAACTGCTGAACGGATTTTAATGCGGTTTTCACCAACATACAGAGTGATTCATGAGGGAGGGTTAGATTTAAGTACTTATAATTTGTTAAGGTTTTGTGTAAATTGGTTAACGCGGGCATAGCCGCTGGCAAAAGCTAGTGTTGTATATTTTATGTTACACAAGAAACTTCACGCGAACGAAAGTAGTTAGACATCATACTTTGACATTTCAAAGAGGAACGCATGGAAATAAAGTATTTTTATAAAAGGTAAAAGTGATGAACAAGACAAAACGTTATTTTATCTGGGTCCGTTTACGATACGAGATAAATTGTGCAACAAAATAAGAATAAAGTGCTTCCAAAATGGCGGCCGCGGGGCCCATATCCCACACCTTGTTAACGTAAGAAGCTAACTTCTTTTTTATTGGCAACACCTTTAACGTTTTAGCATTACGAATAACTTTGAATTTGGAACGTTTTTATTGCTGCTTACTTTTGCTTGTTAAGGTAAAAAGGACTTTGGACTAAGAAGTTAGAGTTGATTTTAAATTGGAAGGGTTAAGCATGAAGTGGTGAGGCGATAAATAAAAACTTTTTCATTTGTTTTGTTATACGTCATACGTGCGAGCGTGTTTATGTAATTTTCGACTTTGGTGTCATCACCTAAGGTTGGTTTTAAGTTAGAATTACATCTATCTTTGCGATAATGTCCTTCTGAACCAATATTGAAGTCTGGCAATTCACAGATATTGTTCATCCGTTTTGATGTGACGGGCTACGGAACATTGTACTCTTATAATGTCCGGGATGAACCTAAAGTCCGTTTACGATTTTCTACGAGAGGTGCTTCAGTTGAAACGAATCCAAGTTTTTATTTCTTGTTTTATTTAAACACCTGGGAATAAAAGGGTGTGTAATAAGATGGTGTTAATGTTATTAGAAAATAAAGTAGGTTTTATTGTTATGAGCTTTTGATTTCATTGCTAGGCTTCCTACGACCGCAAAACCTGGATAAAATATGATGGAAATATGAAAGATTTTGCATCATCATCGTCATTTCAGCCGAAAGACGTCGACTGCTGGACATAGGCCTCCCCCCCACTTCGACCTGTTCTGTGCTTCCCGCACCCAGTGCACTCCTGCGGCTCTCACAAGGTCATCGGTCCACCTTGTGGGAGGCCTTCCAACTCTCATAGTTCGATGCAGTGAATCTATTTTAACCGACGAAAAAACGGAGGAGGTTACTCAATTCGACGCGTATTTTTTTTAAATGTATGACCACGCATAACTTTTTCCAGAGTAGTCCGATTTTGATAGTTCTTTTTTTATTGGAAAGGGTATACCCCGAAGTTGGTCCCATATAAATTTCGAAGAAAAATTTTAACCCAAAGGGTAAGAAAACAGGGTATGATTGATTGTTTACTCACAGATTTTAATGCTTAGTTGTGTATTACAAAAAGTAAACAAAAATTAAGCATGTAGTAATAAGTAGATCATAGCCACAAAAAATTATAAAATAATAAGGCGGTGACATATAATTAAATACATATCCAAAGTCACCGACTTCCGAACTTAGTTATTGGGGTTGGACAAAGCAAGTTTATTATTTTTAACTTTTCGGTTTTTCTGCGGTTTATTTTTTTTATTAAAAAGTTTTTTTATTTAGGCAATTTGGAATGCAAAATAGAAATAAGTCCGAATTTGACAAAGTTTGAAATAAAGTCAAAAATGATGATGCCAAAATGACAATAGTATGCTTTATCTAAATGTTCATCCAGAACAAGACAGGTACCTAACTAAATTTGGTTAGACATAGACTGTTATTAAAAAAAAAAAAAAAACCGGAGTAACATCACTAACTCTCACGGTCTTATTACAAAACCAGAGGAGTTTTTGGCGGGATCGCGTTGGAACATGTCGCATGAATTTTTATTATCATTAAATTTTGTGAAATAGCGAATTAAATTGTATAATTTTGGTAGTGAATTATCCAATTTAGTTACGTGTGAGTGCACAAGTGTAGTGAAGGTGAAAATAAGTGACTAACGTGGACTTTTCGTGTTCCCCCAAAAACTCCTAATAGGTTATTGTAAAGTTACTACCGCTTTACAATAACTTTGTTATGACTAGAATACGTTCTTAATAAAGACTTGGCTAAAAGGTCTCTGAAACCAGGCCATAAAACAAATAAAAAAAAAAATACAAAACCAGATTTTTCTTTAGTCATGGTTTAAACCATCGAGCCCGATTTGAAATAAGAACCTAACAGAAATCGAAATACAGTTCTTTTTACAAAATTGACAACTTAGTGCGGTGCTAAGTTGTAATTTAATTGGACTTTACCCAAATCGAAATAAAGTTGAAAATGCAAAAATTAAAGTAAGATCGAGTTTTGTAATAAGACGGTTAACGGTTTACTCCCATAAGGTTGTTAAGATTTTTATTCAGAACGGCAAAGGGCAGCACAATAGAAGAAAGAAAAGGGGTAGTAATCCTTTATAAGCATTGGTCTATGGTCATAAAGTAAGCGATGCGTCTTTAAGCGAAATCTCCATAACTATGGTACAGAGGCCAGCACATCAAGCTACCCCAATCTGTCAAATTTCTTTGATAGTTTTTCAACTTTATCACAAAGGAATAAGGTTTATGTTCAATTGCGAAAATTTGACAGTTTGGGATAGCTTGACCTGCTGGCGACTGTACGCACCGCTACACATCAAGCTATACATTTCCAGTTTACCGTGATCTCGCACTGTTCGGAAATCCCATACAATGCGAGATCAGCTTATACTGGAAATGTATAGCTTGATGTGTAGCCGTGTCTACCTTGGCTTCATCTTCATAGGGAAAAATTAATTCATTATCATCGGCGACTCTCATTCAGCTGCTAAAATGAATATTTTTTTAAAAGATAAGGATAAAGATAATTTTATTTGTCAAAAACATGTGTAAACATGCAAATTAAGCATGCAGGATGTCACAATATTAATATTTCTTGCGTACATGTTTCACCCGTATGGCGTAAAAATTTATAAAATTTACAAAATAAAATAAAATAAAAATTATAAAATAAAAACTAAATTAGTAAAGGCACTTCAATCCAAGTAGGTACACAATGGTCAGTAAATAATTATATGTCCGTTGAATTAATCAAGCATATAATGTCACAAAAATTAAGGAAAATATAAAATTAAAAATAAAGAAATTATAGTGTCATTTAAAAAGTCGTTTATGTTATACTAACACTTGTCTGTTAATAAATCTCGCATCTTTTTTTTTTTTTTTTTTTTTCATCATATCAACATTTCAGCCGAAAAACGGCCACTGCTGGGAATAGGCCTCCCCAAACACCGTTGTTTATATAAATAATAATATATATGTATATGTATTTCTAAATTAATTAAAATAACCGGTAAAGAGTTTTCTTTCATTTAATTATCATTCATCTTTAAAGACTGTGATAAATGTTTTCCTACTATGTTATGAAAGATTTGTCTGTTTGTGTGTTTGTCCGTTAATTGCGGCTATATCTCTAAAATCTAGGCTATGTACCTGCTATGGCCGTGGTACTGGTACACGAGAACAGAGCTAGTCACTTTCGTGTATGTCTATGTGACAACGTTGTTCTTCTCAACTACGCAGCGGATGCTGATGCGGTTTTCACCATAATTTAAAGAATGTATTCCGAAAGGTTTAATTATGTGTATAATACCTACATCAATATTAATCTGAAATACTATTCAGAAATCTAGATGTTACGTACGAAGAAAGGGTTGTGTCGCTGGTTAAGTGACAGTAAAAATAAAAATAATTTTAAAATATTTAAAGTTCTTAGCAGCTCTGGACAGACTGAGATAGAAAGAGATTAGGGAAGCCTTCGCCTATCAGTGGGAATAATAAAATACGAATATTCTAAAATCGCTATACGCGCCTCTATCCGCTATCAAAGGGACCTCACCCTTACACTTAGCACATTTTATAACGAAATAAGTTTCATAAAAGAACTTTGTGAAGGATTGTGGTTCTTTAAGTTTGAGCTCCTTTATATTGATGAAATGAGAAATACTTTTGTAATGCAGTTTTAACGAAGGACTTAAGCGAAGTTTAATTTTTCAGTACAAGTTAATAAAAGTATTAAAATAAATATCTGTTGTAGTAGTAGGCTCAGTTAGAAAAATGATTAAAAGTAATCGGAAAGTACTTAGTAACTACTCAAGCAAAATTCATAATTATCTGGTAGACCCCTATTTAATACAACTGACAGTGTGACATACTGTCAAAAAATGACGGATTTAAGGTGAACCTATTCTACCTTTTTCCCAATTGTTTGACAATTTACATCAAAAATTAAACATGGTATGGTTTTGTCTTATTATTAATATTGTCTGTACTGAAACATAATACTCAAATTAAAAACCATTAAAAAGTTAGGAGCCAACAAAGATTCGTTTTTCTTGATAATTATATAGTTTAAATAATAAAAGAAGGTGTAAAATCTCCAAAACTAAGTCGGTATCGACAAAGCTCAATTATCGAAAAGTTCAATAAACTTTATTGGTCATTGATTTATGAAGTGATTTTTTCAGAAAACCCGATCTTCCGAAGGATTTTTCTTAATTTTTTAAGCGCCTGTTTTACTATAACTGATCCTGCAGCTCACTCAATAATGTTGTGCGTGTAGACTAGCGTCTAACTGCTTATCACTGATACTACCTCTGCCGGACACGAAGCCTGGTGAGACAGCGTGATTTTTAGCCAGACCCACCAGTGAGTTCGAGCCCGCGACTAGGTTCCCCTTAATTATACATTTTTCACGACATGTGCCCTTAACCACTGAAACTATTAAAAAAATATAGTAAAATTGTCGAATTGTCAGATTGTCGCCTGTCAAGTGTCACCAGTCGGTTTTATTAGCTCCATTGTTCTGCTTATATTCTCATTAGTTTTTTACACTACAGTTTGTAGCATCTTTACACAAAAAAAAAAAAACAGTAACTCGCATGTTATTTCAGTTATGTTTGCACCCCGTCGTTATCCGCGTAATTGCTGACAAAATATCATTATTCCCGATGAACGTAAAATAATAGAAAAATAAAATTTTGCTATTCGCACACCGAGCCTATGACGTCAAAAAGTTAGCCGAATATGTAACAGCATAACGCACAGCTAACCCGTTTAGATATTTTGTATTCTATTTCGGAAGTTATACTGCTCATTTTAGCGTGTCCCCTGCATGTGTGGTTAGAATAGACAAATGATTTCATGTGTTTGTATGAAACTGTAATAGTGATTTGAACAATATGTGGCTAGATTTAGAGAATATTGTTGCTTGTATGGCCTGTAATTACAATTTGTTAGTCTACTTACCGATATTAATGATGATTTCGTTAGGAAAAACGAATAGTGAGACGAGTATCATCATTTTGATATTTCATCATCATGATACAGCCGAAAGGTTTAGATGGCCGATGGCGCTGAAAGGTTCTGGAGTGGCGACCGCGTACCGGAAGACGTAGAGTTGGAAGGCCTCCCACAAGGTGGACCGATGACCTTGAGAAGGCCGCAGGAATCCGCTGAATACGGAAAACACAGAAGCAGTCAAATTGGAGATGCTTGGGGGAGACCTATGTCCAGCAGTGGAAGTCTTTTAGCTGAAATGATGCTGATTCAGCCGAAAGACGTCTACTGCTGTAGGTAGTACTTTTCTCTAGGGATACAGCCTTGCGCGCAGCGCTAACGCAGTGGCGAAACAATAGTGTGTAATTCATTAAGACACTAGCGCTCAAGCTCAGTATAAATCTGGACAGTAGGTACCGAAACTACGAAAAACGATCAGATGTGCAAGAGAGTCCCTAAAATGAAGAAGGTGAGCACTAAGGAACGACTTTTGAAAAATTAAATCCCTAAAGAGAATAGAGGATGACAGTTTGCATGGACGTTCCTCATCTTTGAATTAGAAAATCCCGTCACGTACACACACGGCTTGTATCGAAATAAAAAAAAATATACAGTCACAGGTTGTCTGACTTCTTTTCTCCACCATAATTATATATTCACAACCATACGACAGGTTGTCTCATCGAAAATGGCACGTCTTCAATTACTACTTTCCCGTGCCCCCGATAGCAAATAGCTGTCGGAAGAATTGTGGTCGTCTATTTAAATAAAAAAATCGGTTGTCTGTAAAGTCGGTTTACTGACGATAGTTGAACGTGACAACGTCATAAGATAATACTATTGTTTATTATTGTATTATTGTATAGCAGCTGTCCACGCAGACGCATCGCTTACTCAAGTAGGAGAGAGACTGATGTCGAACGCTGCTGAACGCGGAGGCCGATTGTGCCTCTTTGTCGCTCGTTCCGCGCTCTCGCTTGCACTTCAAGCCTTAAATGGAACGCCTCAGAGCTAGGTAACGCCGCATGAGTCATGTTTTTTCGTGCGTGCAGCCGGCTCCATCGAATTATAAGACGTTGTCACGTCAATAACAAAAATGTTGGGTTTGTATTCGAGAACAGCCTTTAGAGGACTCTTTTGATAACATTGATTGATGTCTGAAGACAACACGGAATCGTATCGAACGGGTGTGAATAGATAATTATGCTGTTCTCAAACCAACAGTTGACTAGATCATGGATATAAACCGTCAAATAAACCAGAGAAATAGTTTTTAGATTAGATTATATTATTCGGGGAAATTTCCCCGAATAATATCAGCTTCTCGATGTAAATCTCAAGCCTCATACATTACCGTTGTCTGGCGGGCCACCCCAGCTAATTTATAGTCAACTTTCAATTTAGCTAACACGTCTGTGTCTCTGTGTTCCGTAAATCTGGACGGCCATTAAACTGTTCCTTGTGGTCCCTTCGGTAACCGGACACTTGGACACTGTTAATACGATTCTCTGATTAAAATTTTGAATTAAAATGGCGGATAGTTTCCTTCCCATTGTCTTGATGTCACTTTGAGGGTACTGTGAAGGTTGTTAGCAAAGGCGAACCTCACATCAAGCAGGCTGGCATGAAAAATATTCTGGTTTCATTCGATCTCTCATTTGAATTAAGAATCAGTTTTAAAATCGTAAAAGTACGAGGTAAGAAAAAAAAAGAGAAGCGTTAAAAAATAGTAAGACAATTGTTTTGGGAGCGTTAAAGTGAAAACGGCGCGTTAAAATGAAATAGACAAAGTTCAGCATAGCTTCTCATTTAGCGGCATCGTCACGTCTAATACGGTACTCATTATGAAAAATTTCAAGAAGGAAACGCTTCCGAAAACGAAGACAGGTGATAGAAGTAGTGATTCTCGATACAGTACCATCAAAGAATCTTGTTTTTAACAATTTTGACTTATTTTTCTTTTGCCTTTATTGTACACTATGCTGTGAGAACAGTTAAATGAACCATTATTTGAGATTAAACACGTTTAAAAAGGACCCCAAGTCCAGGCGGTGACTTTAGGTTTAGGCACCCTTTGTAAAGCGCCGCCAAAATAAAATAAGCAGAAACATTACAGAAGCGTCAAACGTTTTAAATTGATGCAAAATAACCAATTTAAGGCGACAAGTTATGTGGTATCCGTTTGTATTTTAGGTTGTATATAACCTACGCTCTGGCTTCGGAAGCGTTCTCCTTACACCCTGTATAGTACCCTGACACGTTCATTTGGACAAGTATTTTGAGTTTACTGACATTGATTTCGCTGATGTTGGCCCTTCAGACTTGCTTATTCTTCATTTTCTAAGAATGACACAAAATTCAGTACTAAAAACTTAAAATCTAAGCGACTACACGCAAAAAGCAGGGAGTGCCTTTAGCATGTAGTTGCTTAGATTTTAAGTTTTTGGGGTATTAAGCAAACAGCTTTTCCTAACGCTGTCATTAGATCCTAACATACAAACGTCACAGTACATCATTCCTCATAAAAAAAAAAAAACTTAAAGTAATTCCACCTACAAAAATGTGTTCCATACTTAAAAAAGTAACAAGCTCAATGAGTGCATAAATAAATTCAGCCTTGACACAGCTACTGTAATACAGTGTTCCCGAATGCCAAGGTCAGCCAATGACCTCGACCGAATCAATAACTCATTACTTTTTTATTTCGTTTAACGTTTAAAAATAACGTGTTTTTTCGCGTTTCGCGCGCCCTCATCGCACCGATTACGTATCGTTGGTGTTGTGTCGATGGCAACTGTGACGTCATGTGGAGTCATGACTTATTGCAGATTTCATTATTGTTGTATTGGCTTCCTGCTTACTGTAACATTCGAGAATCGAGACCCTTTGATGTGGTTATGGAAATATGTTTTGAATTTAAACTAAATTCTCAGAAAATCGTGAAGGGTGAGACACAATCAATACATCAATACATCTACTTATGCCTTTCTTTTACAAGCAAAGAGAAACGGAAGCTTCCAGTTTTTATGATAGTTCTTCGTAGCAGCACATAATATTATAATATAAGATTTAGATATAGGTAGTGCAGCATTAGGTCTAGATCCTCTTTTCTTTGATGACTATAGCCATTGCCAATGGCTATTGTATCTCCAGAAACAAATATATCATTTAAAAAACTGAGCCGTTACGTAATTAGTCAATGAATATATTTTAATCGGCGTATTATTTTCTCTGGGATTCGATCTGATCTGGGAAAAAATGAATGAAAGAATGAACTGTTTATTTCACACGCAAATTTTAACCAAATAATTTGGGTAAATATTTTTTAATGGAGCAGATTTTTGGTCAATATTTATTTTAACTTTAAAATAATGGTTCTTTTTAAATCCAATATTGTGAAAACGTTTTCTGATATTGTTGGCTTCTTTAAAAATGAGTTTAAAAAACACTTGTCAAGAACAAATCGGTCCAAAGAAGTTCCGTATGTAGGATGTAGTAAAATAAAGTAACAAGGAAACATTTTTTGCCAGGCAAAGAGCCCTACCTGGCTATTTATTGACAGGCTTTGCTAAAGTAAACGCTCCAATTTGTCTTCTAGTTACGGAACCCTAAAGAAGTATAACAAACAACGATGGGTATCCAAAATATTATCCCAATTTGAACTTTACAGTGGAAGTTATAAGAACCATAATGAAAAGAGGAGAAATATGGAGAGAGTCTGCATCTTTGAAGTGGCCACTTACCTCATGATCATATCAATAATAATAAGATGTCAGAACAGCTGAGTAGGTATGTATACCCTGTAGGGTTGCAGGGACATCGGTGGATAACCTGTGATCATGAATTCAGCACATGTTTCTAGACCATAAACATTCTTCTAGCACATGTTTCTGGCATAGAAAATTTTCATCTGTTTATCAAAAATAAAATCAGCTGTTTCATAGAAAAGAGCAATTTCCTCCGTGTGTAATTCCACCCGGTCAAAATGTATGGAACATTTCAACATGATTTTGAACCCGGTTTCAGAATCATGTAGGTACTGAACGATCTTTTAGACCGATTTTATGAGTTTCAGTAGATATGTATGTACTTGCTCGTAGTAGTAGCAGTTAGTCGTCAGAAGCCCGAAAGTCTGACAACCAGTCTTACCAAGAGGTATCGCATTACCCAGTAACTGGGTTGTGGAGGTCAGATAGGCAGTCGTTCCATGTAAAATACTGGTATTCAGCTGCATCCGGTTACGACTGGAAGCCGCCGACCCCAAGATAGTTGGGAAATAGCTAGCCAGATGATGATGTATTAATTGACCATTAAATAAAAAAAACGTACCTACCTACTCAAAACTAACTCCAGTTTTTTTTTTGGGGTTTTGGCTTCACACGGTTTGTGCATTTAGCCAGTGTCAAGTAATTTTATTTTTCAATCTAGTAAATGGCCCGATATCAGGCACGAAGTTACAAAAAGTCATAGTCAGTCATGTCAAAGTTATTGCAAAGCGGTAGTAACTTTACAACCACCTTATTAGGAGTTTTTGGGAGGAACACGAAAAGTCTACGTTAGTCACTTATTTTCCTTCACCTTCACCTTCACTACAATTGTGCACTCACGCGTAACTAAACTGAATAATTCACTTCCAAATTTATACAATATAATTCGCTATTTCATGAAAATGGAACATCGTGCGACATGTTCCAACGCGATCCCACCAAAAACCAGTTACTTTCATAAATTCATTACTTCATAGGATCCGATTATGGAGAGGATCATGGTAACCCCGACCAAAATAAATCGATGTCAGTTTCATAAGGCCACGTTCGGACGGACGTAAAATATATCAGCGGGATTTTATCGCGGATTCGATTTTCAACTCTCTGCGCTAACCATTGCGTTGAAAATCCATTGTGCTAAAAAATCCCGCCGAACTATTTTACGTCCGTGCGAAAGCCTAGAGGACTTGTACAGGGTAAATTTTTAACTAGTGCGCAAACTGTAACCAACAATTCAGCGTATTATTCTAGACTAGTGTAGAAAGTTACACCAAAAAAAAAAAAACTGCTGTTTCATAGAAACACGCAATACCTACGCGGTCAAAATGTATAGAACAGCTGATTTTATTGTATAACCGACGAATAGTTTTTTTCTACGTTAGGGGTCTAGAATGATATGCTGAATTCATGGTTACAGTTTGCGCACTGCTTAATTTTTTATCCTGTATTGGTACAATAGGTATGTTGACGATAATTTTACATAAACCCGATACACCCTAGTTTTCTGTAATCATCATCATTTCAGCCGAAAGACGTCCACTGCTGGACATAGGCCTCCCCCAAGCTCCACCACTTCGACCGGTTCTGTGCTTCCCGAATCCAGCGGACTCCTGCGGCCCTCACAAGGTCATCGGTCCACCTTGTGGGAGGCCTTCCAACTTTACGTCTTCCGGTACGCGGTCGCCACTCCAGAACCTTTCGGCCCCAACGGCCATCTGGTCTGCGAGCAATGTGCCCTGCCCACTGCCACTTAAGTTTGGCAATTCTTCGGGCTATGTCGGTTACCTTGGTTCTCCTGCGGATCTCTTCATTCCTGATTCGATTACGCAGGGAGATTCTAGAGAAAGGGCAGCAGCGTTCTCTATGCATTTTACCACCATACTGCGATCGCCAACCCGCCTGCCAAGCGTGGCGGTTATGGCAACCCCCCCACCCAAATGATAAGCACTAGTTTTCTGTAAGACACTTTAACCCTGATTTTCCTACTAATATTATAAATGCGAAAGTAACTCTGTCTGTCTGTTACGCATTCACGCCTAAACCGCTGAACCGATCGTCATAAAATTTGGCAGAGATATTAAGCCTGGGATATGGAGAGCTATTTTTTTACGCGATAACCGACATCCACGCGGGAGGAGCCACGGGTATAAGCTAGTATTTCATAATTCTCATCTAAACTAAGTCTACATTGTTTTATTCTTTTAAAATCGTAGTTTGTCAAATCACAAAACCTACCGTGACAATTGACAGCAAGATTTAGTTTGATAACAATCACATTTTCAGAAACCAGGGTCACTACATTGGTCAAAATATAAACAAAGGAGCCCAGAATCCATCTATAATTAAAATCAAATTGAAACCACTTACCGAAATATTTGCAATTCCCAATGGCGTATGTAAATAATTTATCTAAATAAGGCACTGTTATCACTATTATCAGACTATTGATTTCCTTACACACGATATATTGCACAATTAACAAAAAAAAAAAAAAAAAAAAATTGAGCACCACCGTCACCTGATTCAAAAAAACAAAAACAATCTATTCTTATTTTGTGTAAAACTATCACACTTCTTTTTCATAATTTGAATAAAGAACAATCACACCAAGGCACTTATTTCGAACAATTTTGAATTTGAATGTGTCAGTTTGAGTTTTGGCGGGAGAGCAAGGGTGGCGTGCGCCCGACCCGCTTTGTGCGACGGTCTACAAGGAACTCGTCTTGGGCTCAAAAGACGTTACGTCGGTATCGGACCCTACGAACTCCCCTTATTTGATCTTGATAAGTACGTGTGCTCTTTAGTGGCCCTTTGAATTAAAATTTCTTTTATTTGGAGTGGTAAACGTTTACATTTGTTCGTTCTTGCTATGCGCGGAAAACTTATGCATGAAGTGGAGATTAAGTTTATTGATTTTGCAAATAACAAATATTTTTTATATTTAAATTTTCACTGAAAATATCTTGTATTTGAAGTAATGTTGGTGACATTTTATGATTATGGGTAGGTACCACCTGAAAAATGAAAGAACATTCCAGGAAAACCATCTAGTTTAAATTGGACACAAGATATGCGTATTTTTTAATTCAAGTATAATATAATCTTAGTTCATACAAAATCTATTTTCAAATATTAAAAAAAAAAAGAGGCGACGGTCACAATTTCAACACATCACAGGATTAAAAGCGACCAGTTAAAGTATGAAGGCTCATACAGCACATTTGCTAATGTAAAATAGCATCTATAATCGAGACAATAAAGTCTAAACGTCATTAGGGCCAGCTGCTCGCATAAAAAAAAGTTTATTTTGTTAGGGTGAGCTTTCTTCGCGATTGCTATTGTTGTTCGTACACACATAAAGACTACAATAGTTCAGAGATGAACTAGGTAGGTAAAAAAATCTTTTTTCAAAAAAATAACAACCGACTTCCAAAAACAACACTACAAAGCTCAAAATAACTTTAATTTCGGAAGTCGGTGACTTTGGATGTGTATTTTAATTATTTGTCACCGCCTTCCGAAATTAAAGTTATTTTGAGCTTTGTAGTGTTGTTTTTGGAAGTCGGTTGTAATTTTTTTGAAAAAAGTTTTTATTTTTCACTTTTTAGTTACCTACCCCACACTAATTCGAAATTTCATCATCCTTGGGGTCAAAACAATGCATATTTATGCGATAGTAACATTCGCGGTTGATTTGCTGTAATTTTTTGAAGAGTTCCGTTGTCTGTCTCCGAAACGCATCATCAGATCTATATGAAATTTTAATGGGACCATTTCGGAGTAAAGCCCTTTCGAACAAAAAAACAATTTTGTAAATCCGTCTATATACGACGGAGTTATGCCCGAACATACATAAAAAAAAAAAAAAAAAAAAAAAAAACATGTCGAATTGATAACCTCCTTCTTTTTGAAGTCGGTTAATAATTTCCTACTAATGTTTAATTTCTTATAATTGTGCACGCGGCTTCGGCCGCGTGAATATCGGAAATATGTGAACGGGATCGCGCTACCGGGACAGTAAGAAGCCTATGTTACTCCTTATAAGATCAGCTATCTGCCAAGAAAAACCGTCCACTCGTCAAAATCCGTACAACCGTTTCGGAGATTAGCCGGGAGAAACAGACAGACAGAGAAAAATGTTTTTTTTTGTTTCCTAAAGTACCAACAGATACCTTGATGTGCATTTAGTACAAAGCAATTATTTTGACATTATAAATAGGCACTTCAATTTTATTTATTTGTATATAATAGATACATTCCAGTTGTTATCAGTCCGACCTCATCTAGTTTAAAAAAAAGTAAAGAAATATGATTGACGTGTAAAAGTGTTTGTACAGAGGCCAGCACATCAAGCTACCCCCAATCTGTCAAATTTCTTTGGTAGTTTTTCAACTTTATTAAAATGGAATAAGGTTTATGTTCAATTGGGAAAATTTGAAAGTTTGGGATAGCTTGACCTGCTGGCGACTGTACAAACCTACTTACAGAAATAAAATCATAAAAAATTCCATTCAAAATCCAAAAATACAAAGTCTTGAGCTAAAAAAGTGTGTCCAAATGTGGATTAGGTTTGGGAATGAGTTATAGTTATTTCGATCCTACTAATATTATTAATGTGAAAGTCTGTCTGTTTAGATATTTAGATGTTTTTTACTCAATCACGCAGCAATGGCTGAACGGATTTGTATGTTTGGCACACAGATAGTTTAAAATTTGCAACACATAGGATCCGACCTCCATGCAGGCGAAGCCGCTGGAAAAAACTAGTAGTTTTTTAATTCACGTCGTTAATTCTGATAAATGGCGCACTATGTTCTCTACGTCAATCAACTGAGGGATACAAAAGGAAAAAGTCCAAGTTCGTCCCTGTGTTAGGAAGTATTGCACGGTGACTTATTTTTAACGGTCGTACGTGGCGCGCGCCCTTGCAGCGGGCTAGAAAACCGCGGCCCGCTGGCAATTTAGGAGTTTTATAGGTTTATATGCATTTTGTGTATCGTGGAAACCTGTATATAAAACCTTTGAATAACAAATTTTATTACAGAGGCAAAACAAAATGCTTGGATAACTCTCATTAAATTAAAATGAGCGTACAGAGTAGGATGTCAAATGTGTAGCAAAACAATCACCTATTATAATTCCTGTATAAGTTGTAAGAAAAAATGATTTAATCTGAAGCATGACATAAAACACTTAGGTACACACTGAAAAAAAAAATATAATGATTTTTTCAGTTGTAGGTATGTAGTTTAAGAAAACAATAGCAAATTTTGATTATCTTGATACAGATATTATGGTGAATACTTAATTGAAAAACTACCATTTCAATTAGTTACTGATCCTTCATCAGCTGATATATTCTGTTAAAATCTTACCGTGAAAACCTAGGTGAAGTGACCGTGAAGTTAGCTGTCAATCCATCTGATGCTAGGGATTAATACTAATGCAGCTCATTTTAAGCTCACTTCACACAAGTTATCACGGTGAGATGTTTACAAAATGGCACTGTAGGTAGAAGGACAGTTCACTTCACCTACGTTTTCACGGTCAGATTTTTACAGCTCAGCTGCTGACATGGTAAAAAGCGACCCGTGAGTTGGCTTCTCCTGCCCGCCGTACGTTATGGACGAACGTTATGCTCCTTCGAAATTCAAAAACAAGCGCTCGAGTGAGACGGGGCTAACGTGTTTGTGCATTTAGTATTAGGTAATAAGTAGATATTAAAATAAAGAGAAAGTGGCTATTTTGTGGTATAAGTAGGTACCTATTGTCCTTCTATTTTTTGAACAATATTTTTCTTAGTGCGAATTTCACCAACGAAACTGATCGCGATCAGCACATCCAAACCGCGTTCAAGAGCTGTCAGTGTCAGTGTCAAAATTCCACAGAAAATAATGACACTGACAGACTTTAAACGGGGTTTATGTGCTGATCGCGTTCAGTTTCACGATTGGCGCAGTGGTTAAGTGATTGACTGCTGCGGATTCAATTCCCGCACGGAACAAAATAATATTTGTATGAAAATAATATTACAAGTAGTTGTTCTGGGTCTGACTGTGTATATTATTTTAAATGTTTCTAAATACACTCACAATACAGGAGCAATTCCTGGTGTAGGGCAACGTTTAAATAAAAAAAAAAATCTTTGATGAAATTCGCCCTTAAGGGAACTCACTGGTGGGCCTGGCTGAAAAGCACGCTGTCTCACCAGGCTTCGTTTCCGACAGAGGTAGTACCCGTGATGAGCAGTTAGACGCTAGTCTACACGCACAACATTATTGACTGAGCTGCAAGATCAGTAACAGTAAAACAGGCCCGTAAAAAATTAAGAAAAGTCCTTCGGAAGATCGGATTTCTGGAAAAACCACTACATAAATCAATTACCAATTAAGTTTATTGAACTTTTCGATGATTGAGTTTTGTTGGTACCGACTTAGTTTTGGTGATTTTACACTTCTTTTATTACTTAAACACGAAAAAATTTAGGTTAAATTAGCAAGAAAACTAATCTTTGTTGGCTCTGTTTCCGTACAGACAATATTAATAATAAGACAAAACCATACCATGTTTAATTTTTGATGTAGATTGTCAAATAGTGGAGTAATACACTCCCGAAGTTTGTATGGGAAAAATGTGGACTAGATTCAAGGTGAATCTGTTGCGTGTCCCATAAGATTGAACTAAAGACACGCATGTCAAAGTAGAATTAGATTCCGTCCCGATTTCAATCAAAAACGAACCCGCAGACTAGTCTTTGATTAAAATCTGGATAACTGCAATTTCCGTCATCACCTAGAAAAACCAGAAATCTAAATTTTTTCTAAGGATCTCTTAACTTTTTTTTCAAAGTAAGTACGGTAGTAACGTTAAAAACGAATTTAAATTCAAACACAACTGCCACCTGGTCAACTTAACCATATCGCGCATCATAAAACACAGGACTCGTGGCTGGCACACGAACGGATGTCTCCAATTTCCATTAATATGCCAGTAGTCCACAATTATTACAATACCCACGAACCTTAACGACATAATTACAAGGGGGATTTTCCTTTGGCAGTGAAGGCACGCGCCGTCTTCGTACTGTTCAAGAAATCAACAGGATGCGACGAAGAAGGGTGATTCCAAGACGTTGGAATAATAAAAAACTATAAAGTAAGCAAGCGTTACGAACGACAGATGGCTGTTTCTTTGGTCTAGTGATTAGGCGTCAGGGTTGTAATCTATGGAACTGGCCACTGGCCATGAGGTCCTATAGTATAATTGTTGATGCTGGTGTTATCAATATTATAAAATTTAAAGTAACTGCCATACCGGTCTGTTTGTCTGAGCAGATTTGGATAGACCATGGCCTGCGTTAGGAGCAGTGATGGCCCAATGGTAACCCAGACAGGCGCTTTACTTTTTAACAGACTTCAAAAAGAAGGAGGTTATCAATTCGACGTCTTTTTTTTATTTTTATAATTTGTGTTCGGTCATAACTCCGTTATATATAGACGGATTTGCAAAATTCTTATTTTTTTAGAAAGGGGTTTATTCCGAAATGGTTCCATTTAAATTTGTTATACATCGCATGATGCGTTTCGGAGACAGACAACGGAACTCTTCAAAAAACGACAGCAAATCAACGGCGATTGCTGCTATCGCATAAATATGCATTGTTTTTTTTTTTTTTTTTATCTTTATTTATTTAGGGACTTTTATAACCGCAATGCGTATGACAGTCCCATCGTACCCTAAATACAATGCTTCTAATTACATTTGTGCCATGAACCTGAACAGACTCTTCGCATCATCACCATTTGGTTGGCACAGAATTTTATGAAATGTGCCCATATCAAGTCGGTTCAACCTCAAGGTCCGAAACAGATCATTTCTCTGAGACTCATACCGAACACAATCCATCAATAAGTGATGTAAGTCTTCTACAACTCCACACTCCCCACAATTAGGCGAGTTAGTCTTTTGCATTGTTTTGACCCCAAGGATGATGACATTTGGAATTAGTGTGGGGTAGGTAATATATCTAAAAGTGAAAAATAAAAAGGTTTTTTTGTAAAATTATTTCATCACCACTGCTCTCAAAACGGTGAAGGAAAACATCGTGAGGAAACCGGCATGTCCTAGAACCAAAAATTCGAAGACATGTGACATCTACCAACCCGCACTGGGCCCGCGTGGTGGATTACGGCCAATTCCCTCACCGAGAGGAGGCCTGTGTCCCAGCAGTGGGAACATTATAGGCTGATTATATGTATATGTCCTGGGTTAGGACATAGGATACGTTTCTATCCCTGTAGGACGTTCCCTTGGAATAATTTCAGCCCTATATGCGGGCGAAGCCGCGGGCAAGTAGTTGTGTGTGATATTTTCTTCGAATCTCGTTTCTTCCTCATCATTCACAGACTGTTGGTTCTTCTTCTGCTCTCGCGACGACACAACCGATAGGTTAGGTCTCAAATCATGTTCTGCCCGCTGGGATATCCTATCGGCAACTTCTCAGGAGCCTTAGGGAAAAAAATATACAAAAAACAATGATAAGTACTGCTAACTATTACTTATAAATAGAAGTCGAAGTTCCAACTTTCACGTGTCTAACTTAAAAATGATTAAATTCCATAAAAACTTTCATCCTCGATATAATCTCTGACGGGAAGAGTTTAAAAAAATCGTTTTTACGCTCAAGTTTGATAATAAGGAACTCTAGTGCAACATTTTCTGCTTTCTGGCCACATTACAAACCCAGTTGCACTGTCAATTCATACCATGGGCAATGACTGTTTGCGTCTTTTAAATGAATATCTAAAATTTTGCTGAAAAAATATGATTTCTCTGGTACTAACCCAAATATCAGCCATCGGTGAATTGTAGACTTTCACTGTAATATTAAAACATGTTCAAAATGTGATTTATCATTAGAAAACAGCATTTATTTTTTCTGACTTTATTTATTTGGGTCCTTTCTATAGCACCTAGATTAGTTTAGGATAAAAGTTTGTCAAGAGGGAATTTAATAGCTTACTATACAGGGTAAGTTTATATCCAATGCGCAAATTGTAACCATGAATTCAGCATATCATTCTAGAACCCCTTGCGTAGAAAATTTTCACCAGTTGTACATAACAAAATCAGCTGTTTCATAGAAAAAGTCCAATACCTACGCGGTCAAAATGTATGGAACAGCAGATTTTTTTTTGCGTATCCGGCGAAAAATTTCTGCGCTAGGGGGTCTAGAATGATATGCTGACTTCATGGTTATAATTTGCCCAAAAATAAAACTTTTCCTGTAAAGTGTTAATAACGAAATCATCAATTAGTCCTTTAACAAGGCAGTAACCACTGACAGTTCACCAATTTGTCAACCACCATCTTGTTGCCGACAGCTAAGTTAGTTAAGACTAAGTTCCGAAGTGCCAGTCGGACACAGTTCCCAGATTTGCCACTTAAGTGATTTGTCCCGATGCCTAACTTGCGAAATCGAGTAATTTGTCTCTCCGAGTCGTACTTAGTCCAGTCGAGTTTGTCCTGTTTAGTTTGTACTAGATTAGAATAAGGTATTCAGAAGCATTTATGGATCCAGCGAGCAGTGATGGCCCAGTACTAAGTTTGTCCAAAGTGTTGGAGAGAGTAGTGTATATGCAGGTTTCCGGTTTTCTCGAAGCGCATGGTGTATTACCTGACTTGCAGTCGGGTTTCAGGAAGGGACGCGGAACCACTACTGCCCTAGCTGACGTCTTGGGTAATATCCTTGAAACGCGGGACCGTGGTGAGGGATCTATACTAGTACTACTTGACTATTCGCGGGCATTTGACTCAATAAATGTTTCTCTATTGTTATCCAAACTGTCGTATTACGGTTTCGATAGCCGAACAATAGGCTGGTTTAAGAGTTACCTAACGGGCAGGTCGCAGCGGGTTGAGATACGCATGCAAGATGGTTCTATAGTAACTTCTTCCCCACAATTAATAACAAGGGGTGTCCCTCAGGGATCGCTGCTCGGCCCTCTTCTCTATATACTGTATAGCGCCGACATAACCACGTGCATCAAGAACTGCAAATTTCATATATACGCAGATGATACTCAATTGTATGTCTCGTTTAACGCCAGCAATACAGCATCCGCCGTACGTAGCCTAAATGAGGAACTTGATAGAATTGCTTCGTGGTCTATGGCCCACACACTAGTGCTGAACCCTAAAAAATCTAAGTTTATGATCATGGGGAGCAGAAATCAAATAAAAACAATTCTTTCTGCGAAACCAGATGTAAGAATCATGGGCGAAAGTATTGAAAGAGTAGAAGTCGCGAGGAATCTGGGCCTAATCATCGATCCGGAACTTCGTTTTGAGGCGCACATTAATGAGGTAGTCAAAAACTGCTTTTATAGATTAAAGGTTCTGTACAGAGTGAGGGATTTCCTTAGCATCGCTATGAGGAAGAGATTGGTGGATAGTCTAGTACTATCTAAACTAAATTATTGTGACTGTGTATACGGGCCCTGTCTCCTTTCCCGTACAGAACGTCTAATACAGCGTGTACAAAATGCGTGCGCTCGTTATTGCTTTGGCATACCCCGGAGGCATCATATCACACCATATTTAAATGATCACAATGTACTAAAAATGGCTGCACGACGGAAACTACATCTAGCCGTTCTAATGTTCGGTATCATAAAAACACACAAACCGGAATACTTATTTAAGAAAATTCGCTGGAGGCACGAGCACTACAGCTACTCGGCTCGTTCAACGTCCAAACCGATCTCGATGCCTCGACATAAGACCACAGCCTTCAGAGGATCTTTCAAGTATGCCGCCTCTCGCTGCTGGAATGATTTACCACCTCCCATAAGATCCCTGCAAACAAAACAAAATTTTAAATTACATTTAAAAAAAAGTCTACTTGAAAAACAAAAGTGTGAGCAGCAAATATATTACAAATAAATTATACTCACATAAGGTTTATCATCTATGGGCAATGTACATCAATATCAAAGCGGCCCGAGGCGACATCGTGTTTGGTTTGGTGAATGCTCGATGGGGATGGCGTGATGGGCAATGCGTCGGTTGCGTCGCGGTGTATGCGACGTATAGCCACTTACAACGTAGTCTATGATCCGAAGTACGTAGCACTAAACACCTGTTTCCATTAAGCGTCGACTGAGACGCACGTAAGTCACGCATCTACACAGGACACGTGATCACGCAGGACGCGTGCGCCGAGCCGTGCGGTACATTTTGTGTAGGTACTTATATTTTTGGTAGCTACATATTATAGCATTTTTATACCATTTGTTGTAGGGTAATATCAAATTATGTGTTTATTAAAATTATTTTACTTTGTTACTTGTTTTATCTAATTTGTAAAAATCCTGGCTTGATTTTCGTACTTTGTTTTCGGGTGACCACTGAAAATCAGCGCTGTGCTGTGGGTCCCATAGCACAGCATCATGCTGAGTGGAAGCCTTCTTGTCACAGTCACGGCGTGCAGCTGCCGACTATTTATGTTATGTATGCCTATGTTTAAAAATATTTGTGTTGTTATCATGTTTTTTTTTTTAAATATGTTTTTTCATCTTTTTATATGCACGTGTTTCTGTGACAAATAAATAAATTTTTCTTTCTTTCTTTCTTTCTAGGTAAGTTGCAGGTCGCAGGTTCGATCCCAAACTGGCGCTTTACTTTTTGTATATTATTTCATCACCACTGTTCTCCAAACGGTGAAGGAAAACATCGTGAGGAAACCGGTATGTCTTAGAACCAAAGCTTTGAAGACATTTGAAATCACACACATTCTTATACCCTTTCAAACCAGTGAAGTATTTTTCAAATCGGTTTATAAATAGCGTAGTACTGTGTAACCAAAAAATACAACTGACTTGAGAACCTCTCTTTTTGAAGTCTGCTAAAAATAGATCATCATAATCATCTGCCTAGCATTTATCTATCCGGATGCAGTTGAATACCAGTATTTCACATGGATGGACTGCCTATCTGACCTTCACAACCCAGTTACTGGGTAACACGATACCCCTTGGTAAGACTGGTTGTCAGACTTTCGGGCTTCTGACGACCCGTAATGCCTGTCAAAGATCCACGAATGACAGCCGTGGCACAGAGAGGTCTTTTTTTTTGAGGCTGAGAAATCATCAAATAACTTTTCCCGCTCTGGCTGGAGTAGGAGGGCGTGTCAGAGTTCTACTGACTAAAACCCACCCGTGTTCCCTCAGTTGCCTGTGTGCCAGGGGCCACGGTATCTCTTTCGAACAACCCGCACCCCTGGCCGTCATCGGCTTTTGCGGACCCCACCAGTTGGCACTGATATCTCTTTGAGGCGCGCGTGGAACACACAACGCGCCGGTAGACCCGGGCTTGCTCCATACCGGACAGCGAGCTACCCCTTACTCACCGTCCGCAATCCCGCGTCTACGGCGGCGGGAAATCAGCCTGGGATTCTTTGTCTTGTCATGTAAAGATGGTCACCCATCCGCGGAGCAACCGCGGCAAGAGTACCTTAACCTGATCGAACGACTCGTGCGTATGTTACTACTTAACCACGAGCCCCTCAAGGTTAAAAATAGATGTAAGTACCTGACTAATTCATTCAATAGTATTTCTTGGTAAAACCTCAAATATTTTGTCGGAATCCGTTATTCCCGTTTTAATATACTCATTAAAGTAATTGAGGACCCTTTTACAAACAAAAAACAGAAGGTTTATTTGTAATCTGTCTTCAAATGTTACAGTATAATTGAAAATTAAGAAAAAAAGCTACCGTTTTTTGTGTTCCGTAACGGTCTGCCTTACCAAATTAAAGTGGTCTTGATTGTTTCTTATTGTGAAGGTGATAGGGTTCAGAATTGCTTAAAGGTTACCTGTGTTAATAGCTGATTAGTTCTGGGTACAGGTTGATGAGTAGTTTATGACAGTGATGGTTGGTTAATCGATTTTGATGATTTTGTTGTCGAAAACCCTTCATTATGTTATGAGAACTTGTTTTGAACTTATTATTTGTGTTTATGCCAGGGGTTCCCAAACTTATTTTGTCTACTACCTAACTTTGAGAATAAATAATTTTTTAGCGCCCCAAATTTTTCACCTACTTAAAAACCACTATAACTTCAAATTAAAATTATTATTGTGAGCTATGTTAGCGGAGATAGAGTGGAATTTGCGGGTCTCCTACCGCCCCCTTTAGGCCTGCAGCGCCCACAAGGGAGCGTTATCGCCCATTTTGGGAAGGCTCGTATATACATAATATATCATTTCCGTTTTAGTCGACGTTCACAAAGACGGACGTAAAAATGTCGCGGTGGGATTTTATCGCACCCTGAATTTTCAACTTTCGGTGTTAAATCGAGCATTAAATCCAACAGTCTCACCATCTCAGTGTGTTGAAAAAAAAAATACACTGTTCGATTTTGAACTCTAGGCGTTGAGCAGTGAGTTGAAGATCGAGTGCGCGGATGCAGCTGAATACCAGTATTTTATATGGAGCAACTGCCAATTTGACATCCACAAACCAGATATTGGTTAATACCATTCCTTCTTGGTAAGACTGTTTGTCAGATTTTCGGTCTTCTGACGACCCGTAACGACTGTCACTGATCCACGAATAAAAAATCCACGGACCAAGGCTTAACGTGCTTTCCGAGGCACGGTGAGGTCTCGGTATATAAAGATGGTCAACAATCCACGGACCAACCGCGGCAAGCGTCCCCCCCGAGTGGGTTCCCGCATTGTCGTTGCGGGGGGGGCTCAGTAACCGTGGTCTGCCACCCACGGTGAAGCCAAGAGGAACCCAAAGGTGGGGCCGCTCGTCAGGGCTTTTACCTTCAAGCCAATGACGTAGCCGTAACGTAGACGTAGGTTGCGGTGAGGTGCACCGCAACTGAGGTGGGCCGCGATGTCGAATGGGAGGCATCGCGGCTGAGGGTTACAGGCTGCCGCAGAGGAGGAGTGCGCCGGTGCTTCTGAGCAGCGCTCTTCCCTTCCGTGACCTGGACGGGGCTGCCACCGTTTGATGGCGGACGCGGTGGGGCCGCAGGGGAAGAGGAGTGTCGGTATAGCGTTGGCCGCTATCCCTATCGCCTGCTGCCGAAAAGTGCTAGGCGAGACGGCGCGTTGTGTTCCACGCGCGCCGTCAGAGATGTCAGCAACCACTGGTGGGGTCCGCAAGGGCCGATGCCTGTTAGGGAAGCGGGTTGTTCGAAAGTGTTACCGCCGCCCCTGGCACACAGGCAACTGAAGGAACACGGGTGGGTTTTAGTCGGTAAAAGTCTGACATGCCCTCTCTCCTGCTCCACCCAGAGCGGGAGAAGTCATTTGATGATTTCCCACCCAAAAAAAAAAAACCGCGGCAAGCGTAGCTTAACCTGATGATCGATCCGTGCTGCTGTTATTACTGAGCCACACGCCCTTCTCAATGATCACAATCAATCTAATAATAATCATTCATTTTATTTCAGATAAAGTATTAAAATTAAACTTATTATTGATATAAAAATCACACATACACAATAAAATAATACTCAAAAATTCAAATCAAATAAAATTAATATGCACAACATGAACAGCTGTTCAAGTATTAAATCACCAAGTACCTAAAAACATTTATTATCATATTAAGTGTAATAATGGAACTTTAAATGTGTTGCTTCAGATTTTTTTTACTTCCTTCTAAGTTTTACTAAAAAAAAAAAAATATAAACTTATATTATCCCCTAGGTATAATGTATACTTAAACATATGTAGGTATCTGAAATTAGAGAAACGACATTTTGAAGTTTTATACCTATTTCGATTCTTTCCGATACAGTTATTTTTATTTTTGGCTTTGCACGGCTTGGGTATTTAGCGGTTATTCTAATGTTACAGACTGTTTTTTTTTATTTTTCTTTGGCAAATGAACCGATGTCGACTATTCTGCCAGTGTTAATAAAATATTTTTTAAACAAAAATTAATGTTGCATAGACCATGTCAACACTTTTTCTAGGTGGCATCCATAACTACTAACTGTCATAGAGAAACTCTCGCGATTAAATAAAAATGTCTGGATGATCTTTTTGATGGTGATGATGATTTTTTTAGTTTGACGTTTTCTAAAAATAAAACCTAGCTAGATCGATTTATCGTCCATGAAACCCCCTGCATACTAAATTTCATAAAAATCGTTTAAGCCGTTTTCGAGATTCAGATTATTATATATTTAAACATGTATACAAAAACTGCTCGTTTAAAGGTATTAGAAACATTTTCTTTACATACGTAATAGTACAATTACCTCAACATTATCTAGAACTATAGTCGCTATCTCCTATCGCTTTTATACCGTGGTACAGGGCGACGAAGTTCCACAACATGTGTTGGATGGAGTCGTCTTCATTAACGATTAAGTGGGATCAGGTGGTACCCCATTAGCTACAGCATTCTATTCTTCATGCCTGCTGACGTAGACATCATTATTATTCTAAAGTTTCGATATTTAGTGGGCTTTATTTTGTGATTCTAAATTAAGAAATCCAAATGTTCTGTTTTTTGGCAGAGCTGTATAAAAATGTAGCATTTAATGCCATAAAATGAATGCTTACAGCAGCACCCTAATTGCGTAACTCACGATTCATCATAATCTGTATCGTTTTGAAACGGATTGTTAACCCATTGCTTCAAATGTTCGAAAAATGTGTCTGTTCGACAACATAAATAACGCAATGAATATTGTTTAACTGTGAAGACGAAACCAATTATGATCAATCGTGAGTTACGCAATTAGGGTGCAGGTTTAGCACGAGCACCGATTTGTCGACGATGATGTACAATAGGAGAAGATGGCTATGTTTTTCTATTAATTATCACAGTTATGCGTTCTAAACGAATCATGATTTTGTAAATAATCGTATAAACTTTATGGCCGTCGAGTAGAAAGTTTGTTGTCAGTGTGATTTTGATAGTTTGGGAAGAAATATTCTTCTGAAGTAGTTATAGGGACCAAGACACAGATTGTTGGAAACGAAAGAAAAAATGACAGATTGTAGAAGGATATCTACGGTGCGATGTTAAAAATGGAGAAACGAAATGTCACTTTGTATTGAAAAAGCACTGTCTATTCTTCGTAGAAATACAAAGCGTCATGCTAAGCCTGCTGATGTTCTTGTCGTTTTTTGAAGTGAAAACTTTTTTAGGCGCATTGGGCATTCCCAATGCGCCAAGTTTAATAAATGTATTGAAATGGGAAAAAAACAATTGAACTCGCGACACTGTTACCGTTACCATTACCGACACCTCTGTGTATGAAAATGTACATCTATTATGTATGTACGTACATAAATACACATGGATGTACAATAGCGCATTAAATGAAAATTGTAAGTTTAATTACATCATTATTATCAGAAAGAGGGTTATATTTTTCAAGTGTATGTATGTATGTGGATTTCTTTGTCGCGCTCTGTAGCCGAAGCGGTTTGATTGATTTTAGCTTGAGAACGTCGTTAAATTCGTCTAATTGTGAAAGTGACACTAGATATATTAAAATTAAAATAAATAAATAAAAAAAGCCTTTTATTCTACCATATAAAATTTCACTTCACATATTAATATTGCGTAATTATCATTAAAATTGTTGTTTATAAAAAAGTTAAGTTAAATTAAAATTTACATAGGTTAATTAATTATATTAATTTCTATTAAAATATGGAAGGATTCAAATATTAACTAGTGTAAGCATGCACTTAAAATTATTTATTTATGGAAGTCGCCTCTGCGGCGTAGGCCTCCCCCAACTTTCTCCATTTTTCCCTATCTCTAGCTTGTCTCCTCCAGTCTGGTCCACATCTCACCTTAAATATATCTTCCCAGCGTTTCCGCGGCCTTCCTCGTTTTCTTTTTCCATCTCTAGGTACCCATTCTATGACTTTCTTTGTCCACCTTTCGTTTTCCATTCTACAGATGTGTCCTGCCCATTTCCATTTCAGACTTCTTATTCTCTCCACTATGTCAGTTATTTTAGTTTTTCTCCTAATTTCCTCATTTGTAATTCTGTCGGATAATTTAATACCCAACATGCTTCTCTCCATTTTTCTCTGCATTACTCCAAGTTTGTGTTCTTCTTTTACCCGTAGAGACCAAGTTTGGCAACCATATGTAAGGCCTGGAAGGATCGCTATCTCGTAAAGCTTTCTTTTCGAATTCATGTTAACCTTTGTGTTTTTCATGATTTCTTTGAAACTCCAGTATTTTTTCCATGAAATTGCTATTCTCCTATTTATTTCTTTTTCCGTTTGGTCTTCAAATGAGATCGATTGTCCCAAATAAATGTATTCGTTTACATAATCTATTTGATGTCCATCTATTATTATTTCTTCTTCAGATCCATTCGTTAAAATCTTGGTTTTTGCAGCATTCATAGTCAATCCTACCTTTTTACTTTCTTTCGCAAGCTCTTGTAACATGTTCTCTAATTGTACGGAATCTTCTGTAAATACCACGATGTCGTCTGCGAAACGTAAATGGCTTAAGTATTCACCGTCGATTTTCACGCCTTTGTGATCCCAGTCAAGGTTTCTAAATATTGTCTCTAGAACAGACGAAAATATTTTAGGTGACAGCGGATCACCTTGCCTGACGCCTTTTCTTATGGGAAAGGTTGGTCCTTCTGATTCTAGCTTTATTTTTGCAGAGTTTTTGGAATAAATGCTATGAAGTAACTCGACGTATTTTAAGTCTATTCCTTGTTCCAGTAGTGTCTTCCAAATTGCACTGTGTTCCAAAGAATCGAATGCCTTGGTGTAATCAATGAAGCATAGGTATAGAGTCTTGCCATATTCTTTCCCTTTCTCTACTATTTGTGTTACCACTTGGATGTGGTCAGTTGTTGAGAAGTGTTTTCTAAATCCAGCCTGTTCCCGCGGTTGATTTTCGTCCAGAGTGGTAGTAAGTCTATTCAATAGTATTTTTGCGAATATTTTATACAAGTTAGACATAAGGCTAATTGGTCTGTAGTTACTGAGGTCACATCTATCTCCTTTTTTATGAAGAAGAGTTATTGACGACTGGGACCATTGTTCTGGAGTTTCTCTTTTTTGTAGAATGTTATTGAATAATATTTCCAATGGCTGTTGTATAGGTTCTGATAGAGACTTCAATATTTCGTTTGTTACCTTGTCTTCTCCAGGTGCTTTGTCTTTTTTCTGAGTTTCTATAGAAAAACCAATCTCTGATCTAAGTATTTCAGGCAGGGGTTCATCGACATAGGTTTTGTTTGATACGTACTGCGTTAAGCTGGAGTTTTCTTGTGACGAGTAAAGATTCTGGTAAAAGTCAGTAGCTTCTGTTAGTATATCTGACCGCTTTGAAATAATCTTGCCTTTCTTGTCCACCATGTTTGTAGCCCACTTTGTTGTAGTTTGCAAATCTTTGTATGCCTTTTTAATGGCTCCCTTTTTTGATATGTATTCCTCAAAAACATTTTGCCTGTATTTCCTTCTGTTATTAGAGATCTCCTTGTTTATTTCTTTACTTGTTTGAGCGATTTTTCTTTTAATTTTCTTTTGTTCTTTTTTCTATAAATAGTTGTTTTCTAACTTCTAGGAGTTGACGTGTGTGTGCACTTATCGGGTATTTTTGTTTGTTCTTTTCGCATGGTATTTGTGTTAATAAATGTTTCATACTTTGCTCGAAGTGATTATACTGGATTTGAACTTTTGAGGATATTTTGATCGAGTCAACAAGTTTATTTTCCCAGCGCATCCCGTCTTCCCTTGTTAATATTGGTAAGTTTCTTGTACAATTTGCGTTTATAGATTTGCTAAAGCTCCTTTTTTTAGTGTTTTCCAAATTTATTTTGCACCGTATCATTCTATGGTCCGTGTTAAAGTTAAGGTTTTTAATTATATCGAATGCAAATATATCTGAACCTCTGTTTGTTAAGATGAAATCTATTTCATTATGGTGTTCTCCATTCGGTGATACCCATGTCCATTTTTTGTAATTTTTTAGGGTTCCGTACCTCTAAAGGAAAAAACGGAACCCTTATAAGATCACTTTGTTGTCCGTCCGTCCGTCCGTCCGTCCGTCCGTCCGTCCGTCTGTCAAGACCGTTTTTCTCAGGAACGCGTGGAGGTATGAAACTGAAATTTCTATATGATACTTAGTTCTACTGTCCCTGGAAGCTGTAGAAAAATCAACCTTCTAAGTCAACGCAATCAAAAGATACAGCCATTTAGGCCGCAAAATTCCGCAAATTTTCGAAACTCGCACGGGAATCAAAACCTACAGGGTACTTCCCGTGAACTTAGAATCTTGAAATTTTGTACGAAGTCACGTCTTATAGTACAGATATAGGAAAAATTACGAAAACCGAAAATTTTTAGTTTCGTCACATAAAGAAAAATATTTTTGACAATTTTGAACTTTTACTTATATACCCACAGGTTTGTACGGAACCCTCGGTGCGCGAGTCCAACTCGCACTTGACCGGTTTTTTTTATGATAAACCCTACTCCACACCTTCCCTTTGTTGCCTTACTATTGTAAAATATGAAATCGGGGTATTCTTCTATACTTTCTTCGTTTCTTCTTGTTTCGCATAATCCTATAACATCCCATAGTACATTTTCAGTAGCATGATTCAGTTCTGTAATCCTTGTTTCAGAGAGTAGAGTTCTAACGGTCTTGTCTCTGCCTTTGCATTGTCGGGGTGAACAGACGTGTCGAACAATTAATTGAAATAAACAAATAATCACTTGCGAAGTCGTGACCTAGTTTTTAGTGCAATAGCCGGTAATTACGCAAACTGTGTCGGAAATTAACGTAGGTTTGTGTAAAGTGTGTGTTTGGTTGACGATGATCCATGATTAGCAAGTAAATAAACTGTTTCACAATGGAGGAGAGTCCCTTCAGTCCTAGAAGTAGGTGTGCCCGCTCCCCACCAGCTACACCTGTGCCCGCAGCCGTACCTGCTGCTCCCCCTCAAGCGCCCAGTCAAAGGAACAATGACCTCGATGCTATACCGACGACAGAAGTCCAAAATTGGATGACCAATATTGAACAGAGCCTGAAGGAGGTTTGCGCTATTGCAGCTGATGGCAAGCTGAACATGGACCAGAAATTGCGCATCAATGCCCTATGCCGGAAGGTTGGCCATGGAACGTCGCAAATGGCCGTCCAGTACCAGTCCATCAAAGCAAAAGCCATCCAATTCCACCATGCCCTTATAAATTTAGAAAACCAACTTGACCTTTCGCAGCAGCTACAGGAGCTCAAGTCGAGAATCGGAGAGTCACTGAAACCTGCCCAAGGACCGTCTTTTTCTGATATGGTAAAGAAAGGAGCCAACAATTACATCCAGCCAATTAACTTAAGTTCAGTGGCTATCTATCCGAACGACAAATTAAAGACCAGTGATGAGACAAAATGTCTGGTCCAAAAAATAATTTGCCCGGAAAAAATGCAACTTCACGTGAGGGGCTTACGCAAGACTAAAAACGGCGGAGTGATTATCAGCACCGAGACGAAGGAAGATATTGAAAAGCTGAGACAATCGGTGCAGCTCACAAAGTCGGGTCTAACCGTCGACGAGCCTCATAAAAGAAAGCCCAGAGTAGTCATCATAGGAGTGCCGACATCCATGACAGAAAATGAAGTCTTCACATGTTTGTACCATCAAAACTTAGCCGAAAAACTTCAGGACTGCAATGTTGAGTCATTCTTGACCTCTATAAAGCTAAGCCATAAGTCAGGTAAGAAGGACGCCGAGACCTGCAATTATATCGTAGAAGTATCTCCGGTCATTCGAAAAGCCCTGATGTCTAAAGAACGTGTTTTTGTTAATTGGTCATCGTGTCCTGTCAGAGACTTCACTTTAGTCACACGCTGCTATAAGTGTCAGCAGTATGGACATGCTGCCAAGTCATGTCGACAGACATCTTACACCTGCGGCCATTGTGGTGATCAGGGTCACTCGATCAAAGACTGTCCAAAGAAGGCAAATGAACCAAAATGCGCTACTTGCTCGCATTTCAAAAAGCCAGACAATCACATAACAGGCGCTACTGACTGCCCGGCGAAAATAATGGCCGAGAAAAGATACGTTAATTCTGTTGATTATGGAGGCGCCTAAGAGCGCCGTTTATAAGTTATTTTAGACCTTTTACTTAATTTTTATTTTACATTTTTCGTTTTCTATTCTTTTTATTTAATATGATCGACACGGTAATTAATGACTTAGATAATTTATCTGTATCCGAGTCTAAACTCTGTGAAGCGGAACAATGCAAACAATATATTTCCGGCTATAAAACTCCCTTAACCATACTAACACAAAATATACGTAGCATATATAAGAATTTTGATAGTTTTTGCACTTTTCAACAACGGATAAACATGGCTTGTGACATAATTGTTTTGACCGAATGTTGGCTTGCTAAGCAATATAACATACCGCAAATCACGGGATATACTATGTACAAAAGTAGTATAAATTTCAATCAAAATGATGGGGTGATAGTTTATGTCAGAAGTTATTTAAATGTCTCCGTTGAGGAACCTAATATGGTCGACTGCAACAGTTTGTTAGTTAAAATTGGGTCAGAATTTGCGATATTAGCAATATATCGGCCACCCTCCTTTAAAAATATCAGCAATTTTACTAACTCTCTGAATGACACCTTGCAAAACCTGTCATCCTTCAAAAACACGATTTTAATTGGCGATATTAATATTAATATTCTTCCAGGAAGTGCTGATGCATCTGCTCAGGACTACCTCAACCTATGCGCCTTTCATGGCTTGCTCCCCGCACACAATTTTCCTACACATCAAAGTGGCTCTTGCTTGGACCATATTATGCTTAAATCGAATTTCCCTTCACTTGCACTTGTTATTAACTCAACAATAACCGATCATAATGCTGCCCTATTAATCATAAACTGTAAATTACCTAAACAAAACACTCGCACAATTACTAAATTAAACATAAATAAACTTGAAGAAGATTTACGCGTCATCAACTTTGATCCAGTCTACAATTCTGCTGATCCGCAGTTTTGTATGTTGTATGTAATAGAAAATATACGACATGCAATTCAGAAAAATACAGACATATCAAGACTGAGCCGTAAAAATTGTAACATAAAACCCTGGATCACGACAGGTCTTATTCGTTGTATGAAACATAGAGATAAACTGCACATGAAGGCTAAATCTCATCCAGATAATGCAATACTGCAGCTGTCGTACAAAAGGTATCGTAATTTCTGTAATGATCTCCTTAAAAAGGTTAAAAGCAACTACGATAAAACTGCATTGGAAGAGGCTGGAACAAATAGTAAACAGATCTGGAAATATATTAAAAATGTAACATATACCTCGAAACAAAATGAGTCATCTTCAGGTTTATTAAAAGCGCACTCGACACCGCTAACATCTGCTAACTTAGCAAATAATTTCTTTGTTAACGTCGGAAAGAATCTGGCAGAAAGAAATCGGGTTCAATCACACTTTCTAACAAGCACGCCTTTTGCATGTAACTCCACCTTAACATCCTTCGCCCTGCTAGATACAGACGAAACTGAGGTAGAAAGAATAATCATGACTTTGAAAGACGACTGTGCAGTTGGTTGGGATAATATATCAAATAAAATCATCAAACAATTCAAGACTATTTTGGTACCACCACTGACTTATATTTTCCGAATGTGCCTGTCCTTGGGTATTTTTCCCGAGTGCCTCAAAAAAGCAGTTATTGTCCCTGTATACAAAACAGGCAGTAAACAGGAAGTAACAAATTATAGACCAATTTCTTTACTGTGTTCTATGTCAAAAATTTTAGAAAAAATCATAAATAAAAGATTGTTTAGATATCTGGAGGATAAATCAATTTTGTCGGACCGTCAATATGGATTTAGACCTAAAATTTCAACTGCCGATGCCGTACATCATCTAACTGACTATCTAGCCCAAGAACTTGACAAGGGTAACCACACAGTTGGAGTTTTCCTGGACCTCGCCAAAGCTTTTGACACAGTCTCCATTCCTATTCTGTTGCGCAAGCTTGAGACAATGGGCATAAGAGGCATTCAACTGAAACTTCTCAAAAGTTACTTAGAAGACCGAACCCAGTGCGTTAAAATTGGCAATGTTCTCAGCGCAGACGAAAAAAACACGTCTTTTGGTGTGCCCCAAGGAAGTATTTTAGGGCCTACTCTATTTTTGATATACATAAATGACCTCTGTAATCTAAACCTAGAGCACGGCACTATAATATCCTACGCTGATGACACTGCCCTCCTTTTTTCTGCTGAATCGGAACATGAAGTCTACAAGTTTGCGCAACACGGTTTTAATATTGTAAATAAGTGGCTTCAGCATAACTCACTAACACTAAATGCGGCTAAGACAAATTATATTAAGTTTTCAATGCGCAAACAAACATCTGTTTTGCCCTCGACGATGTATGCTCACTGTTGTATGGCCCCGGCAGATTGCCTCCTTACGTGTCCTAATATTAATATAACTAATCAAATAAAATATCTGGGTATTATAATAGATGAAACCTTATCTTTTAAACAACACATAGAAGCCTTAAATAATAGAATGCGTAAGCTTATATTCATTTTCAAAAAACTACGTTATATTGCAGACCCAAAATTAATTAGGCGAGTTTATCTTGCTCTCTGCCAGTCAATTTTGACGTACTGCATCACCTCTTGGGGTGGAGCAGGTAAAAGTTTGCTACTACCTATCGAGAGAGCTCAAAGTGCGATTCTCAAGGTGTCTACTGGCCGCCCTTTCCTTTTTCCTACTAACCTACTCTATAAATCCTGTGAAGTACTAACAGCTCGACAGTTATTCATAATGAGCATCGTATTAAAACAGCACGCAGCCCTCCCATATAGCACTGAATTTACTAAAAAAAGACGGAAAGATATAGTTTGCCCTACAAAAAGTACAAAACATGCTTTCGCAGCCAAATTTTTTGTCTTCCTAGGACCACTACTTTATAACAGACTAAATGCTAGAACCAACATTTATTCTCTTAATTATATAAATTGCAAAAGAACTCTCAAGAAAGCTCTCCAAAGTATGTCCTATGAAGATACAGAGAAATTATTAGTTGTACTTAAATAAATAAAAAAAAAAAAAAAAATTGTATTTGTACTAATTAATTTTAGCTAGGTTAGGATAGGTACTAAGATTTTTAGTTTTATTGTACTATTTACACCATTTTACATACCTACTAGATTTTATAATTAATGTGATTATTTAGAAATATGATACCTTGCCACGCCTGAAACACAGGATGACCTAGTTCAGGCACATAACACAACTGAATTTTTCGTAGATTTAAGCAAATTTGTATTTAGTGTTTTACCTTTTTACCTCAATAAACTTTTTTTTTTTTTTTTTTATTAACGTTTAAGCTCGCGATATATAGGTGGCTTGATATTGCCTTTTTTCTAGGGTTATAGTTTGGGGGGTTTTGGTCGTAATTCTCCACGGGGACCAGCCGGCTTGGAGAATAACTAGATATATATATATATATATATATTAATTTTACCAAAATTAAAATGGGTGATCTTTGGCGCCTGACCTTTGTTTTCTCAAAACCTATCGAGTGTGGTATCAAAATAAAGGGTTTCATAAATAGGTCTTATTAACGTCTACAACAATTATATTAACTAAAAAGTGTACAAAAGAATCCCCTAAAAGTGAACTTTAAAAAAGATGGAATAAAGAAACTTTTGTTTTAAGAGGTCGACAATTAAACTGAATACTTTATGCAATGTCATGCGACTGTGGCTTGATGTGCTGGCGTCTGTACATTGTCGAACAGTGGAGTAAAACACTCCTGAAGTTTGTATGGAAAAAATGCCGACAAGATTCACCTTAATACAAAAATAGAGTGTTGTTAAGTAAATATTTCCTTAATTCCAGGTAAAACTTGGCCTATTGTTTGAAGAGGTTCCCAAACATCGTAACGGAGTTCTTCGCTCGTAAAAACACCCTCTGTTGGTCTGTCTGTCTCAACACGTCCCTGTAATTAAGGGCCAGTGAGATTTATTAGCGACTTGAGTAAGCAACATGTGGCTCAAGTACAATATTTGATATGGGTTACTAAAGTGTAGGATCTGATGAAGATTTTTTGCAGTTAAGTAGATAAGCTGAAGTTTTCATTCATCTCTGGTGCGCAGAGTGCGGGGCAGTGCCAACACCGTGCTGGCGATGATCGCCAACAGAGTGGATTGTCCTTATGTCCGGCAATGCTGCAGCATCTATATTGTTTTCTTGTGAGTGTTCTTTTTTTTCTGTGCTTGTTATCCTGTCTGTATCCTTTATGTGTGTGTGTATATGAATCTTGTTACTTGAATTAAACACATTTTTTTTATATACCATACAATCCTGTTGTTTTTGGGCTGTTTGTGTATGAGAGTTTAAATGTTTCTAAACGCACCCACAGCACAGGAGAAATGCCAAGTGTGGGGCAACGTTAAAAATAAAACCTATTATCCTACATTTTGATCATCATTTCAGCCGAAATACGTCCACTGCTGGACATAGGCTTCCCGCAGGTACCTCCACTTCGACCAGTCTTGTTGTCATTTTTGGGGGTGTTTTGCCATAATCGCCACGCTTGGCAGGCGGGTTGGCGATCGCAGTATGGTGGTAAAATGCATAGAGAACGCTGCTGCCCATTCTCATATAAGTCCCTTAGTCGCCTCCTACGATACCCACTGGAAGAAATGGGATGGTGCTATTCTTTTACGCCCGGCACCACACGGAGCATTTCGATAAATACTTATAAATTATTTTTTATTATTAGAATCTTAAAATATCAAAACAATGAAAAAATAAAATGTGAAAGCTAAACGAGCTTTGTTTGTTACCTACTTAAGTCGCGGCGGATAGCACTGGGCTACCACTTCTCTTCAGAGCAGTGACAGGGATTTAAAAAATCATATATTCAATGATCGATTTTTAAAATAGTTTTTAAATAATAAGGCAAAATATCAACAAATAGCCATGATATTTGCCTATATTTGCCAAAAAAATGATTTATTGTATGTTTGTTTGTTACGCTTTTACGCTAAAACGGTTAAGCGCATTTTGATTAAATTGTGTATATGGGTAGACCATGACTTGGATTAGGCTTTATAATAATTTTAATCCCAATTCTCCAGCGATAGTCAACAAATTACTGGCTGTTGAAAAAACCGCACCCTTCATCGTCACTTTTTATTAAATAAAAAAGTTAATTATTCTAGTAACGATGACTCCCGTGAAGACATCGGTAAAATTGACAGAAAATCGATTGAGAACTGCAACAGATGGTAATTCAGTTGTAAGCAAATTGGAGCGAAAAATAACAAAAAACTCCAAGACACTATACTTTTCACCAAAATTATTCTCCAGAATTTACTAAGTTGGGAACGTTCAATCAATGTTTTTTAAAGGACATCTTGGAATCTTTCTGAAATCATCAAAATCTTTGACTTTAAGAACTTCGCTCCATAATTCTTCCATACAAACTTTGACATCCCTCAATCCCTCTTTAGGGGGTAGTTTAGAAAAAATAAATTAGGTACCAACTTTATAATTTATTTAGTTGTGTATTTGTGCCAAGTTTCAAGTTTATTAATTTAAGGAATAAGATATTTTCATATAAACAACTTCTCCCCTTTCACCCCGTAAAAGTCGAATTTCCAACAACCCCTTTTTAGTGCTCCCCTACATTATAAAAGGAAGCCGTGTGCAAAATTTCACGTTTCTAGTCTTAGTAGTTTCGGCTGTGTGTTGATATGTCAGTCAGTCAGTCAGTTTCTCCTTTTATATATAAGGTGACTGGAAATTAGTGACCGACATTTAAACACATGATTGTACTCACCATTATGAAAAACTTTTACTATGGGACCAGACCCGAAATCGCGTAAAAACATCAGCTGTTCGCTAAATTTTGACAAGTTATGCGAACATAAATGTAGGGAACAGCTGATTTTTTTTTCGCGATTTCAGGTTTGGGCCCATAGTAAAAGTTGTTCATAATGATGAGTACAATCATGTGTTTAAATGTCGGTCACTAATTACTAGTCACCCTATATAGGTAGATTGTTTCTGTGCACACACAGAATGATGCTAGTCTCCCCACCGTCATAGATAAAAGAGATAGACGTATAAATTACCGGTATAAGAATTGTAACTTTTACCGCTATTAAAAACTGGTAATTACACAACGTTAACTGACTTTGGGTATCGGTATTATTATCATTATCATCTAAAGCGGTGATAAAACTGTTTCGTGTATGTACTTGTAGCAGGTCAGGCTAATCTGGAACAGTCGCAGTCGGTTCGGATGGATTATTAGTCGACTCGCACGAATTCATCATCATCATCATCATCAGCCTATAATGTTCCCACTGCTGGGACACAGGCCTCCTCTCGGTGAGAGGGATTGGGCCATAATCCACCACGCGGGCCCAGTGCGGGTTGGTAGATGTCACATGTCTTCGAATGTTTGGTTCTAGGACATGTCGGTTTCCTCACGATGTTTTCCTTCACCGTTTTGAGAGCAGTGGTGATGAAATAATTTACACAAAGTAAAGTACTTGTCTGGGTTCGAACTCACGACCTACAACTCGTAAGTCGCGGCCGTTACCACTTGGCCACCACTGCTCTAACGAATTAACTCGCCCGCATCGGGCGAATAATCTTTTAAATAATAAAATAATTTCTAAGGCCTCTTGTACGAAGTTCATTTATTTGTAGGTGATTCGACAATTCCAGAATTTCGTACTACGAAACTGGCACGTTGTGTAAAAGTTAAAGAAAAAGTTGTACGATTCGAATGAGTGCACTGATTATGAAAAAAAAAAAAAACATACATTTTGACCGCGTAACTTTTTGAGTCGTAGCTGGAGGCCTCAATTTATTTACGCAGCCACAGGCAAGTTCGGTCAAACAGCTGACAACCTCCTTTTTTTTTTTTTTTTTTTTTTTTGATTACGTGGGGAAATCCTCATGGATGTCCTCCGCCCCGGGGAGGGCGGAGGGGTCTGTCAGACTCTTACTGACTAAAACCACCCCGGTGTTCCGTCTCTCACTTACGCCGGGGATCACGGGAACTAGTAAGTCTTCCGCGATCCCCGGCAGCTGACAACCTCCTAGGTTGACCTGCGAGATGCCTGAATTTGTAAAAACCGGCCAACATTTTCTACGCTAAGAGGGTTCATTTACATACTGTAGAGGTTCTTCGCCTCACGAGCGACCTGGCAGCCAATATTTAGTCTGTGTCTATGTTCGAATAATCGAGAAGTTTTTATCTTTAGAATGTCAAATTATTTTACTTAAGGTTTTTTTGCGGAAGCTTCAGATTTCGATTGTCAGGCGCGACGTCCGCATGAGCTAATTCTTGATTAAAGGTGGAGTCCCACCGTTAAAAGACCACCAACTCTTTTATTTTAAACACACTATAACTACCGGTACCTTGGGAGCTCAGTAGAGCTCCCACAATACCTACATGTAGTAGGTATGTAATCATTGAATAAAAAAGAAACTCTTAACTGTAAACCTACATCAACTGCCTAGCCTTTTCCCAACTATGTTGGGGTCGGCTTCCAGTCTAACCGGATGCAGCTGAATACCAGTATTTTACATGGAGCGATTCGTAAGAGGCGACTAAGGTACTTTCTAGAGAATGGGCAGCAGCGTTCTCTATGCATTTTACCACCATACTGCGATCGCCAACCCGCCTGCCAAGCGTGGCGATTATGGCAAATCCCCCCCTTTTGGGGGAGGCCTATGTCCAGCAGTGGACGTCTTTCGATTGATATGATGATGATGATGATGATTGCCTATCTTACCTACACAACCCAGTTACTGGGTAACACGATACCCCTTGGTAAGATTGGTTGTCAGACTTTGAGGCGTCTGACGACCCGTAACGACTGTCAAAGATCCACGAATGACAGCCGGGACCAACGGCTTAATGTGCTTTCCGAGGCACAGAGGAGTCTTGGTATGTAAAGATGGTCACCCATCCATGGACCAACCGCGGAAAGCGTAGATTCCGTGCGGTTGTGATTACTTAAATAATTAATATTTCTATTTAGTTCTTCATTAATAATTTAATGTTCTTGTTTCATCACCATAACAAAATGGAGATGCGATAAAGATAAGCATAGTCAATGACGTCACTACTTAATCGCGTTCCAAGATATTATTTTAACCCTTTCACCGTCTTGATGGTTGATCGGCTTTCAGATAAGTTTGTCTTCGTCTTAACCCTTCTTAAACTTGTGCCTAAGTATTGAGAGGGTTATTTGGCACGCAAATTAAATTTGCATGAGAATTGTCCTAAATTGAAGTTGTCATGTGGAGTTATGTTCATAAGAGCGGTTGGTTTAGATTACCTAGTTAATTAAACTACTTCAAACCTGTAATTCTATCTATGTAAATAAAAAGAAAAGTCCTGACGGGCTGATTGACTGACTGACTCATCAACGCCCAGCCCCAAACCCTTGGACCTAGAAAGCTGAAATTTTGCACAGGTTCCCTGTATAATTTATTTATTATTTATTTATTTATTTATTGTTCAGAAAGCTTACAGTCTAATATCTACTTAAAAAAATAATATAAATTTAGCGCTTACAGTTGCCATTTACAAGTTTCCACAAATTAAAAACTATGTACCTAAAGTTAAAAGAAAAAAAAGATCAGACAAAAATAAAATAAAATCTTCTCACAACAAATAAACATAACAAATTATTCTTTCTAAATATTTAAATATTAAAAAAAAAAAAAATTAAATATAAAAAAAAAATAAAAAAAAAAAACAATTTCACATAATGTATACTTATAAACTATTAATTTTTTTTTTTTACAAAATGCAATTTCATGTGCTTTAACTAGGAGTATTGGTATTATTGTCTTTTCCAAAGTATTCCTTATTTATAGCTTGTCTAAATGTGCTTGGACTGGTTCTAAATAAATCAACATCTAAGTGAGAGGGAAGATTATTGAAACTAGTTGCGGTACGTGAGAAGTAGGCATTCCGTCGGTAGTTTGTTGACGCGAATGGAACGTGGAGAAGTGGCCGCTGTCTAAAACCTACGTGATGTGTTCGGAGTGATAATTTTGAGAGGAGTTGGGAACAATCGATGGAGCTATTGGCGATATTTAATAAGAAAGTGATATCATTAACATGGCGTCTGTTTTCCAGCGGTAGGAAATGGTATCTTTTGCAACGATGAGTGTAATCCATTGAGTATTGCTTCGTCTTATTATCTAGATATCTTAAAAACTTTTTCTGTATATTTTCTATTCGGGACTTATACACATCATACTGTGGGTTCCATACTTGAGATGCATATTCTAGCTGGCTGCGTACATATGAACAGTACAGTATTTTTATTGGTTTTAGAGAGCTAAAGCAAGTAGTTGACCTTATGATGAAACCCAGGGACTTGGAAGCTTTCTTAACGATTTCGTCAATTTGCATTTCGAATACGAGTTTTTCGTCCTGGGTAACGCCCAAGTCCCTAATACTGGTCACCTTGGTGATCGTTTGGTTATTCAATGCGTACCCTGAACCAATTGTCTTCTTTTGCCGTGTATAAGTTATGTGAAAGCAATAATGTATCTAGACAAGGAATAAGGAAGGATTTTTCGAAATTCAACCCCTAAGGGAGTTAATAGGGGATGAAATTTCCGCGCGGGCGAAGCCGCTGGCAAAACCTAATTATATAATAAATGCGAAAGTAACTCTGTCCTAAACCGCTGAACCGATCATCATGAAATTTAGCAGAGATATAGCCTGGGATATGGAGAAGGACATGGGCTACTTTTTTATGCGATAACCGACATCCACGCGGGAGGAGCCGCGGGCAAAAGCTTCTATATATATACATGAAGCAAAATCTTTGTAGCCATTTTTACGAAAATTACGTGGGTGGAGGAATATGTAATTTGGCATAGTTGAAGTTCTGCATACAAGATCAGTTTTTATCCAGTGCGCAAATTTTAACCATGAATTCAACATATCATTTTAGACGAACGCAGAAATTTTTCGCAGGTTATACAAAAAACAAAACAGTTGTTTCATAGAAAAGTGCAATACCTACGCGGTCAAAATTTATGGAACAGCTGTTTTTTTTATGTATAATCGGCGAAAATTTTCTGCGGTACGGTCTAGAATGATAAGCTGAATTCATGGTTAAAATTTGCGTACTGGATAAAAACGTATCCTGTATATCTAATATTTTATATTATAATGTATTAGAAATACACTGAATAAATAAATAAAAAATGTTCGAATTTCGACTGGGCGACCTCTAGTTAGATTTAATCGACGTGTGTGTAAAAACGCCAGCACATCCAGCTACCCCAATCCGTAAAATTTCTTTGATCGATTTTCATCTTTATCACATAATATGCTTAAAGAAAGAAAGAAAGAAAGAATACCGTTTATTTGGACACAGTTCGTGTAACACAAAATAAATAGCAAAAAAAAGTGAAAATAAATAACTAGGTACTATAATATGTGCCTCACGGCTGCGCCAAAAAGGTTCATTTCAGCATTAATGCCAGACAGATGCTGTCTGACGCTGGTTTTCTAATGAACTGGCTTAAGGATAATTTTCAATTGGGAAAATACGACAGATTGGGGTACGTCGACGAAATCTCAGGATTTTATCGTGCTCTAGAGTTTTGACTCTCGGTATTGAGCATTGAGAATCTAAGGCTCGCCATACATGGACTGCTCGAACTGTTAGCCAGTAAGCAAAATACACGGACCGCTCTTGCAGTCAGAGTCAACAGCTTGAAGCAGTTCATACTGCAGTTCAACTGCTCAACAAGTCACAAAAAGAAGAGTCACAAATGAAAAGCGAAGGCGGAGAGACTGCGCGAGAGCAGTCGACAGCTCGAGCAGTCAGTGTATGCCTGGCGACTGCTTACCTGTCCTACGAAATTTCACCGCGCTGCCGAATGCCCGAAACAGTCGCGATTGCTCGAGCGGTTCCGTGTATGTGTGTACGTAGAATACTGTAGGTTGCTATGCAGTCGCAGCTTGAAGCTGGATGCTTCAAACTGTCCATGTATGGCCGGCCTAACAGAGTGCATTGAAGATTAAGTGGACGAAAAAATCCTCCGCGATATTGTTACGTCCTTGTGAACTTCGAATTTTATTAATTGTTTGTCCAGGAAATTTTATAAACATATTTAATAAGTACAGCAGTAAACCATTGCCCCTAAAATACAGCGTACTCTTATTGCTCCCCGCAATAAGCCATACCAACCATATTCGCACACACTTAATCATATCACGGTCGGATTTCATCACACTGGATTTTCAACAATCAGTGATGAATCGAACGTAGAGAATCCAACAGAGATGCACTTTGTTGGATTTTCAGCGCGTCGAAAAAACCCACTCATCGATTTTTAATTCTCGATTCAGTGGGTGACAAAAACCCGCTGCGATATTTTTACGTCCTTGCGTACGTGGCCTAACAGTAATCTATTCTTCGCTCACCATGTACATTTAGATGAACTAACTTGAAGTTAGCTGTCATTGCTCGAGATTGACAACTCACGTCAGTTACGTATAGAAAATAAGAATAGCAGATTAATGGCCGATTCTTAGATTTTACGGACCGTTATTGGTTAAGATGAAGAGTTTAGTCTTTACCAATAATGAAACAAATACTTCATAGGTTTGCATAGTAGCCCCTTCCATATAGAAGTCGCTATTACTGGTAAAATTAGCTTATTAATCTATCTACATCGCCAGTTTGGCAACAAAAATTGCTACCATGTGTAAGCAAAACGATGTCTAGCAGTGTGTACAGAGGCCAGCACACCAAGCTTCCCCAATCTGTCAGATTTCTTTGATAGTTTTTCAACTTTATTTCAAAGGAATAAGGTTTATGTTCAATTGGGAAAATTTGACAGTTTGGGATTGACCTGCTGGCGACTGTACCTTTTTCGGTTGAATTATAATGATGAATTTAATAAGTTTTATGTGCCCAGTAAAATGTATTATCCGAAAATAACATGATTTTACTGAATATAAAAACAGTCGATAAAAAAACAAAACTTTAATTTCAAAAGTCGCCTTTGGTTTTGTGTATTTTCGTATTGTTGCGTCGACTTCCAAAATTAAAGTTTTTTTGAGAAGTAGTTTTTGGAAGTCTGTTCTTTTTTTAAACTTCTTGTTTTTAATTTTTTGTTTGTCGTGGTTCCTACCGAATTCGTATACATTCACTTGTTATATAAATAATAGTGACAGGAAGTTATTATAACACTAGCTTTTGCCAGCGGCTTCGCCCGAGCAGAACTTTCATCCTCCATTTAACTCCCTTATTGGAAGAATTTCGAAACTTCCTTGTCTACATTATAAAGGGAACCTCTGTGCAAAGTTTCAGCTTTCTAGGTCCAAGGGTTTGGTATGGGCGTTGATGAGTCAGTCAGTCACGACTTTTTTTTAATGTAATTAGATCATCATCAACATACACTAAGTGGAAAATATACGCATTATTGAAGCTAACTCAAAAACCACTTATCAAAATTTAACCAAATTCATATGAGGCCACTTGTTAAAAACTCGACCACTCCCTTTCAACCAAAAGGAATAATTTCACATGAAGGAGTTCTCAGTTAACAAAATTATATAAAAATTCAAGCGAATTGAGAACCTCCTCCTGTTTTTAAGTCGGTTGAAAACTATTCTTAATCCATAATTTCCACAATGTAATGATCTATTGGTTTTAGTTGCCACTAAAAGCCAAATATCGAAAATAGTTATGATCTTCATTTTCAATGTCGATGGTAGCAGTCCGCGAAAACAGATGTTGGCGTATATATTTACACACACGTAAATACACTACATTTACAATGTCTCAATCAAGCTTTAATTTAACTTATTGTTATAAATCGCGGTTTAACTACAATATTGTTCTAATTGAAAAGGTGTTGTTTCTTTCTCAGTAAATATTTATTTTAATACTTTTGTTTTGAATAATTTTTACGTCAATGCTTGGCTAGATTTTCGGTATAAAAAGGTCTGAAAATGTTGTATCGACATCAGTCCAGTTCCAACTCTCGGTCAACATGGGAGGAACAGCCATCGTGATCCTTTGCTGCGCTGTGCAGGTAAGCACACCAACATTCATTATTTTCTATCTTTGAAGTTATCAAATTATTGTGTTATAGCTTTAAATAGTGTACTTCCATAGTCACAATATCGCCATACCAACTAAGAATGTCTTCTCATATTGAATTTTAATATGCATAAATATCCAATAGGTAGCTACTGCTAAAATTAATAGCTGTTGTAAATGAACATAACATAATAATCACGCCTTGTTTCCCCGAAAGGCTGGTCAGAAGTTGGCCGATGTACGGTGGGCTGCATCAATTGGTTACCCCAGTTGTATTAAAATGTTAATACAACTGGGGTACCCAATTGATGCAGCCGTACACATCCACACTACGCCAATTAGGGTAAAAGCCGGATAGTTGCCACTGTTTTTGAAATCACTCTTTATCTCATATTACAAAAAGCAAAATACTTTATTTGTAAAACTGGCTGAGACTTTTTTTTTTTTTTTTTTTTTTTGGGTGGGAAATCATCAAATAACTTCTCCCGCTCTGGGTGGAGCAGGAGGGCGTGTCAGACTTTTACTGACTAAAACCCACCCGTGTTCCTTCAGTAGCCCGTATGCCAGGGGCTGTGGTGTCTCTTTCGAACAAACCCACACACCTGGCAGGCATCGGCGCTTGCGGGCCCCATCATTTCTTGTGCTGACATCTCTTTGAGGCGCGCGTGGAACACAACGCGCCGTCGACTTGTGCTTGGTCCTTACCGGACAGCGAGCTACCCATTACTCGCCGTCCGCAAGCCCATGCCTACGGTGGCCTGGCTGAGACTTTAGTTTTGTATCTACAAATTTTTGAAAAGTAAAAAACATTATCTTTAATATTTCCTGAGTATTTATGTGGACCTATATATTTTGAGATATCTATCCCACATAAGGGATAGTTGCCTTATCCATATAAATTGCGTTTAAGATAGATGCCCTGCCGAGAAACAGGACATCTATCCCGCAAAAACTTTGATCGCATTTTGCTTTACCATGCAATCGCACAGAGACCTGCGACACGGTCAACTAAGTGGAATTTGGAGAGTATTTCGATAGATAAATAAAAAAGCATGCAATTCATCCGCGAAACTAGAGTAGGTACTTACAATCGGGGCAACTATAACCCTGGGGCAACTATCCTGGTTTTATCCTATGTTTACGTCCCATGTAATAGGGGGCGACGCAATTGCCATCAACAGGGCTCAAATCTAGACTACGGGCTGTACCAGATAAAAAAAAAAAAAAACTTTATGTCACTTTGCTTGACCTGGGGATCGAACCCAGGGCCACATGCTCAACAGTACCGCTTGCGAACACTAGACTAACTAGTCATCTAATAAATCAAAGGATGTTTTAAATAACATGAAACTGTTAAATCTAAGAATGGAACAGATTAACTGAGAAAAAAAAACCAGGTGTAAATAAATGTTTTTAAGTTACAACAAAACTGGCTTCTGTGACTACGTCTGCGTGAAATTCTTCCTCCGTGTCTCAAAGCACGTTAAGCCGTTGGTCCCAGCTGTCATTTGTGGGTCTTTTTACGGGTCGTCAGAAGCTCGAAAGTCTGACGACCAGTCTTACCAAGGGGTATCGTGTTATTCAGTAACTGGGTTGTGGAGGTCAGATAGGCAGTCGCTCCATGTAAAATCTGGTATTCAACTGCATCCGGTTAGACTGGAGGCCTACCCCAAAATAGTTGAAAAAAGGCAGACGACGACACTCCCACCACCTTCGCATAGTCTTCTATTAAGTTTCTATCGTCAAACATATACGTAACTAGATAAAAGGTTTTTAATAAATTATTTAGAGACTACTAAGAGGTAAGCCCTCGGGTTGTGGGATCCAAGTGCTCATGATCTATTTAAACAAATCTCGAAGCGGCTGGTTGACTCTTCCCGTGACCCAAGGGCTGGTTTCTACCTTGACCAGCGGCTAAACATTGCCATATAACGTGGTAATGCGCCAGTCTCTTGGGAACATTACCAATCGGCAGCGATGCGTATGAATTTTTCGACGCCATATTTTAATTTGTTCATAGTTTTAGTTTAAAAAATAAACATTAAAGTAACTAAGTAAGTATTAAGTTTATCTAATTATGAGACTAAGCTATAATGACGGCATTCGTCGGAAGGTCTTTTCCTAAAGTGGTTTGATCGTACTCTATTGAGGTTAGGATAATAGAAGCGTTATTTTTACCCATTCTCCCATAGTCATGATCTGAGACCCAAGAAATAGACTAACTGTCTGGTTTAGGATTCACTGGCAAATATTATACCGTAACTAGTTATTATAGGTAATATTTAAGTCACTCATATCGTCTCAACTTGATGTTAACCTGTGTTTGCTAACGTGTCTTACGTGTGTATTACTTCTAGACATTAAATATTTTATGTTTCTATTTTCTTTCAATTTCTACTTAACGATGTGCCCACGTGAATCTTATTAATTTTTTAGCGTAACTAAACATTTCAATTTAATTTACAGTATGCAACCGCCAACTTCGCACCTGGGATCGACTATCACCCAGAAAAAATTGCCGGTGCTCATACAACAATCTTAAACGAAACTGACAACATTGTAAAAACCAGGGACGGATACGAGGAGCACAAAACAGTCCGATCGAAAATTGAGTTTGACAACCTACCACCGGGTCTGCAACATCATGACGGGCTTAAACATCATGAAAAGAAGAGGATGAGGTTCTACATTGATATAGATGAAGAAGGTCATGAAACCATTTTTGAGGAAGAAGAAACCATAACAAAGATATCCGAAGCAGAGGCAAATAGCTCAGCAGGATCCTCCGCTAGCTCCTCATCATCTGGAAGTGCCTCAGCTAGTGCTTCGGCATCGACAGCAGCCACAGCTGAAGGTTACGGCAGCAGAGGCCCGTACCAACCCAGCGGCCCTAGAGGTCCAGCCAGCCAACAAAGACCAAAGCGACCTGAAGAAATAATAATAATTACAGGAGGAAATTCGGGCACATCTAGCTCAACGGCTACCTCTTCATCATCATCTGGACCGAGTGCACAAAAAGCCGGTTATGGACAAGGAATCGGTTATGGTCAAGGATCCAGCAGTAGCACCCCAGCAGCAGCTACTGGAATTGCTAGACCTACTGGATCATTAAGACAAGAAGGATCAGGATCAGCAAGCGCAGTGGCAGCTGCAGCAGCAGCAGCAGCAGCAGCTGCTGCTGGAGCAGGACAGTCAAGATATAACAGACAACGTGAACCAAATGGAGCATATATATCAGACGGACCTGAAACAAATTCAGCAGCAGCAGCAGCAGCTGGTGGAGCAGGACATTTAGTATATAACAGACAACGCGGTCCTATCGGATCGCATCGATCAGACGGATCAGGCGCGGGTTCAGCAGCATCATCATCAGCAAAAGCAGTTGCTAGTGCAGCAGGACAGTCAGGAAATCCTGAAATAATAATCATTGAACGCGGATCTGGATCATCGCAATCAACATCAAGCTCTTCATCTTCTTCGTCTTCTGGACCAGGATCACGAGAATCTGAAAACTCTTGGTCAGCATCAGCGGCAGCTGCAGCAGCAGCAGGCAATTCTGGTTCGTATGGAATCGATGGCTCCTCCAGCTCTGAGGAACAATCTGTACTCGGATTAGGACCTTATGGTCGTGACAATTCTGGGGACAATTATGGCACAGGATCTGGACCTGCTAGCGCAGCGGCAGCGGCAGCTGGACTGTCAGAAAGACGGCCAAATACCCTTAATGGGTACCAGGATAAATATGGACGGGGCCGATCAGCACCAGCAGCAGCAGCAGTGGCTGTAGCAGCAGCTGAAGCATCCGATGACGGTAATGAAGGTCCAATCACAACTTCTTCATCCGTAAGCACTTCAGAATCAAAATCGAATGGGGGTGCAACCTTCATTATCATCTCAGAAAATGAGCCTGATAGTTCAGCTTCAGCTTCAGCAGCAACAGCAGCAGCAGCTGGAGAATCTGATAGATACCAGGATGGATATGGATGGAGTCAATCAGGATCAGCAGCAGCAGCAGGCAATTCAGGTTCGTATGGAATCGATGGCTCCTCCAGCTCTGAGGAACAATCTGTACTTGGATTAGGACCTTATGGTCGTGACAATTCTGGGGACAATTATGGCCCAGGATCGGGATCAGCAAGTGCAGCGGCAGCAGCAGCAGGAGCTAGAGAATCTGATGGATATGGATGGGGTCAATCAGGATCAGCAGCAGCAGCAGCAGCAGCAGCTGGTGGACCAGGACATTTAGTATATAACAGACAACGCGGTCCTATTGGATCGCATCGATCAGACGGATCAGGCGCGGGTTCAGCAGCATCATCATCAGCAAAAGCAGTTGCTAGCGCAGCAGGACAGTCAGGAAATCCTGAAATAATAATCATTGAACGCGGATCTGGATCATCGCAATCAACATCAAGCTCTTCATCTTCATCGTCTTCTGGACCAGGATCACGAGAATCTGAAAACTCTTGGTCAGCATCAGCAGCAGCGGCAGCTGCAGCAGCAGCAGGCAATTCTGGTTCTAATGGAATCGATGGCTCCTCCAGCTCTGAGGAACAATCTGTACTCGGATTAGGACCTTATGGTCGTGACAATTCTGGGGACAATTATGGCCCAGGATCAGGATCAGCAAGTGCAGCGGCAGCAGCAGCAGGAGCTAGAGAATCTAATGGATATCGATGGGGTCAATCAGGATCAGCAGCAGCAGCAGCAGCAGCTGCTGGAGTAGAATATTCAGGGTATAACAGACAACGTGGACCAAATGGAGCATATATATTAGACGGACCTGAAACAAGTTCAGCAGCAGCAGCAGCAGCTGCAGCAGCTGTTGGACCAGGACATTTAGTATATAACAGACAACGCGGTCCTATCGGATCGCATCGATCAGACGGATCAGGCGCGGGTTCAGCAGCATCAGCATCAACAAAAGCAGTTGCTAGTGGAGCAGGACAGTCAGGAAATCCTGAAATAATAATCATTGAACGCGGATCTGGATCATCGCAATCAACATCAAGCTCTTCATCTTCATCGTCTTCTGGACCAGGATCACGAGAATCTGAAAACTCTTGGTCAGAATCAGCAGCAGCGGCAGCTGCAGCAGCAGCAGGCAATTCTGGTTCGTATGGAATCGATGGCTCCTCCAGCTCTGAGGAACAATCTGTACTCGGATTAGGACCTTATGGTCGTGACAATTCTGGGGACAATTATGGCCCAGGATCTGGATCAGCAAGTGCAGCGGCAGCAGCAGCAGGAGCTAGAGAATCTGATGGATATGGATGGGGTCAATCAGGATCAGCAGCAGCAGCAGCAGCAGCTGGTGGACCAGGACATTTAGTATATAACAGACAACGCGGTCCTATTGGATCGCATCGATCAGACGGATCAGGCGCGGGTTCAGCAGCATCATCATCAGCAAAAGCAGTTGCTAGTGCAGCAGGACAGTCAGGAAATCCTGAAATAATAATCATTGAACGCGGATCTGGATCATCGCAATCAACATCAAGCTCTTCATCTTCATCGTCTTCTGGACCAGGATCACGAGAATCTGAAAACTCTTGGTCAGCATCAGCAGCAGCGGCAGCTGCAGCAGCAGCAGGCAATTCTGGTTCGTATGGAATCGATGGCTCCTCCAGCTCTGAGGAACAATCTGTACTCGGATTAGGACCTTATGGTCGTGACAATTCTGGGGACAATTATGGCCCAGGATCGGGATCAGCAAGTGCAGCGGCAGCAGCAGCAGGAGCTAGAGAATCTAATGGATATGGATGGGGTCAATCAGGATCAGCAGCAGCAACAGCAGCAGCAGCTGCTGGAGAAGAACAGTCAGTATATAACAGACAACGTGGACCAAATGGAGCATATATATCAGACGGATCTGAAACAAGTTCAGCAGCAGCAGCATCAGCAGCAGCAGCTGGTGGACGAGGACATTTAGTATATAACAGACAACGCGGTCCTATCGGATCGCATCGATCAGACGGATCAGGCGCGGGTTCAGCAGCATCAGCATCAACAAAAGTAGTTGCTAGTGGAGCAGGACAGTCAGGAAATCCTGAAATAATAATCATTGAAGGCGGATCTGGATCATCGCAATCAACATCAAGCTCTTCATCTTCATCGTCTTCTGGACCAGGATCACGAGAATCTGAAAACTCTTGGTCAGCATCAGCAGCAGCGGCAGCTGCAGCAGCAGCAGGCAATTCTGGTTCGTATGGAATCGATGGCTCCTCCAGCTCTGAGGAACAATCTGTACTCGGATTAGGACCTTATGGTCGTGACAATTCTGGGGACAATTATGGCCCAGGATCGGGATCAGCAAGTGCAGCGGCAGCAGCAGCAGGAGCTAGAGAATCTAATGGATATGGATGGGGTCAATCAGGATCAGCAGCAGCAGCAGCAGCAGCTGGTGGACCAGGACATTTAGTATATAACAGACAACGCGGTCCTATCGGATCGCATCGATCAGACGGATCAGGCGCGGTTTCAGCAGCATCATCATCAGCAAAAGCAGTTGCTAACGCAGCAGGACAGTCAGGAAATCCTGAAATAATAATCATTGAACGCGGATCTGGATCATCGCAATCAACATCAAGCTCTTCATCTTCATCGTCTTCTGGACCAGGATCACGAGAATCTGAAAACTCTTGGTCAGAATCAGCAGCAGCGGCAGCTGCAGCAGCAGCAGGCAATTCTGGTTCGTATGGAATCGATGGCTCCTCCAGCTCTGAGGAACAATCTGTACTCGGATTAGGACCTTATGGTCGTGACAATTCTGGGGACAATTATGGCCCAGGATCGGGATCAGCAAGTGCAGCGGCAGCAGCAGCAGGAGCTAGAGAATCTGATGGATATGGATGGGGTCAATCAGGATCAGCAGCAGCAGTAGCAGCAGCAGCTGGTGGACCAGGACATTTAGTATATAACAGACAACGCGGACCTAACGGATCGCATCGATCAGACGGATCAGGCGCGGGTTCAGCAGCATCATCATCAGCAAAAGCAGTTGCTAGCGCAGCAGGACAGTCAGGAAATCCTGAAATAATAATCATTGAACGCGGATCTGGATCATCGCAATCAACATCAAGCTCTTCATCTTCTTCGTCTTCTGGACTAGGATCACGAGAATCTGAAAACTCTTGGTCAGCATCAGCAGCAGCGGCAGCTGCAGCAGCAGCAGACAATTCTGGTTCGTATGGAATCGATGGCTCCTCCAGCTCTGAGGAACAATCTGTACTCGGATTAGGACCTTATGGTCGTGGCAATTCTGGGGACAATTATGGCCCAGGATCGGGATCAGCAAGCGCAGCGGCTGCAGCAGCAGCAGCCGGAGAATCTGATAGATACCAGGATGGATATGGATGGGGTCAATCAGTATCAGCAGCAGCAGCAGCAGCTGCAGCAGCTGTTGGACCAGGACATTTAGTATATAACAGACAACGCGGACCTAACGGATCGCATCGATCAGACGGATCAGGCGCGGGTTCAGCAGCATCATCATCAGCAAAAGCAGTTGCTAGTGCAGCAGGACAGTCAGGAAATCCTGAAATAATAATCATTGAACGCGGATCTGGATCATCGCAATCAACATCAAGCTCTTCATCTTCATCGTCTTCTGGACCAGGATCACGAGAATCTGAAAACTCTTGGTCAGCATCAGCAGCAGCGGCAGCTGCAGCAGCAGCAGGCAATTCTGGTTCGTATGGAATCGATGGCTCCTCCAGCTCTGAGGAACAATCTGTACTCGGATTAGGACCTTATGGTCGTGACAATTCTGGGGACAATTATGGCCCAGGATCGGGATCAGCAAGTGCAGCGGCAGCAGCAGCAGGAGCTAGAGAATCTAATGGATATGGATGGGGTCAATCAGGATCAGCAGCAGCAACAGCAGCAGCAGCTGCTGGAGAAGAACAGTCAGTATATAACAGACAACGTGGACCAAATGGAGCATATATATCAGACGGATCTGAAACAAGTTCAGCAGCAGCAGCATCAGCAGCAGCAGCTGGTGGACGAGGACATTTAGTATATAACAGACAACGCGGTCCTATCGGATCGCATCGATCAGACGGATCAGGCGCGGGTTCAGCAGCATCAGCATCAACAAAAGTAGTTGCTAGTGGAGCAGGACAGTCAGGAAATCCTGAAATAATAATCATTGAAGGCGGATCTGGATCATCGCAATCAACATCAAGCTCTTCATCTTCATCGTCTTCTGGACCAGGATCACGAGAATCTGAAAACTCTTGGTCAGCATCAGCAGCAGCGGCAGCTGCAGCAGCAGCAGGCAATTCTGGTTCGTATGGAATCGATGGCTCCTCCAGCTCTGAGGAACAATCTGTACTCGGATTAGGACCTTATGGTCGTGACAATTCTGGGGACAATTATGGCCCAGGATCGGGATCAGCAAGTGCAGCGGCAGCAGCAGCAGGAGCTAGAGAATCTAATGGATATGGATGGGGTCAATCAGGATCAGCAGCAGCAGCAGCAGCAGCTGGTGGACCAGGACATTTAGTATATAACAGACAACGCGGTCCTATCGGATCGCATCGATCAGACGGATCAGGCGCGGTTTCAGCAGCATCATCATCAGCAAAAGCAGTTGCTAGCGCAGCAGGACAGTCAGGAAATCCTGAAATAATAATCATTGAACGCGGATCTGGATCATCGCAATCAACATCAAGCTCTTCATCTTCATCGTCTTCTGGACCAGGATCACGAGAATCTGAAAACTCTTGGTCAGCATCAGCAGCAGCGGCAGCTGCAGCAGCAGCAGGCAATTCTGGTTCGTATGGAATCGATGGCTCCTCCAGCTCTGAGGAACAATCTGTACTCGGATTAGGACCTTATGGTCGTGACAATTCTGGGGACAATTATGGCCCAGGATCGGGATCAGCAAGTGCAGGTGCAGCAGCAGCAGGAGCTGGACAATCTAATGGAGATGGATGGGGTCAATCAGGATCAGCAGCAGCAGCAGCAGCAGCTGCTGGACCAGGACAGTCAGTATATAACAGACAACGTGGACCAAATGGAGCATATATATCAGACGGATCTGAAACAAGTTCAGCAGCAGCAGCATCAGCGGCAGCAGCTGGTGGACGAGGACATTTAGTATATAACAGACAACGCGGTCCTATCGGATCGCATCGATCAGACGGATCAGGCGCGGGTTCAGCAGCATCAGCATCAACAAAAGCAATTGCTAGTGGTGCAGGACAGTCAGGAAATCCTGAAATAATAATCATTGAACGCGGATCTGGATCATCGCAATCAACATCAAGCTCTTCATCTTCATCGTCTTCTGGACCAGGATCACGAGAATCTGAAAACTCTTGGTCAGCATCAGCAGCAGCGGCAGCTGCAGCAGCAGCAGGCAATTCTGGTTCTAATGGAATCGATGGCTCCTCCAGCTCTGAGGAACAATCTGTACTCGGATTAGGACCTTATGGTCGTGACAATTCTGGGGACAATTATGGCCCAGGATCAGGATCAGCAAGTGCAGCGGCAGCAGCAGCAGGAGCTAGAGAATCTAATGGATATCGATGGGGTCAATCAGGATCAGCAGCAGCAGCAGCAGCAGCTGCTGGAGTAGAATATTCAGGGTATAACAGACAACGTGGACCAAATGGAGCATATATATTAGACGGACCTGAAACAAGTTCAGCAGCAGCAGCAGCAGCTGCAGCAGCTGTTGGACCAGGACATTTAGTATATAACAGACAACGCGGTCCTATCGGATCGCATCGATCAGACGGATCAGGCGCGGGTTCAGCAGCATCAGCATCAACAAAAGCAGTTGCTAGTGGAGCAGGACAGTCAGGAAATCCTGAAATAATAATCATTGAACGCGGATCTGGATCATCGCAATCAACATCAAGCTCTTCATCTTCATCGTCTTCTGGACCAGGATCACGAGAATCTGAAAACTCTTGGTCAGAATCAGCAGCAGCGGCAGCTGCAGCAGCAGCAGGCAATTCTGGTTCGTATGGAATCGATGGCTCCTCCAGCTCTGAGGAACAATCTGTACTCGGATTAGGACCTTATGGTCGTGACAATTCTGGGGACAATTATGGCCCAGGATCGGGATCAGCAAGTGCAGCGGCAGCAGCAGCAGGAGCTAGAGAATCTGATGGATATGGATGGGGTCAATCAGGATCAGCAGCAGCAGTAGCAGCAGCAGCTGGTGGACCAGGACATTTAGTATATAACAGACAACGCGGACCTAACGGATCGCATCGATCAGACGGATCAGGCGCGGGTTCAGCAGCATCATCATCAGCAAAAGCAGTTGCTAGCGCAGCAGGACAGTCAGGAAATCCTGAAATAATAATCATTGAACGCGGATCTGGATCATCGCAATCAACATCAAGCTCTTCATCTTCTTCGTCTTCTGGACTAGGATCACGAGAATCTGAAAACTCTTGGTCAGCATCAGCAGCAGCGGCAGCTGCAGCAGCAGCAGACAATTCTGGTTCGTATGGAATCGATGGCTCCTCCAGCTCTGAGGAACAATCTGTACTCGGATTAGGACCTTATGGTCGTGGCAATTCTGGGGACAATTATGGCCCAGGATCGGGATCAGCAAGCGCAGCGGCTGCAGCAGCAGCAGCCGGAGAATCTGATAGATACCAGGATGGATATGGATGGGGTCAATCAGTATCAGCAGCAGCAGCAGCAGCTGCAGCAGCTGTTGGACCAGGACATTTAGTATATAACAGACAACGCGGACCTAACGGATCGCATCGATCAGACGGATCAGGCGCGGGTTCAGCAGCATCATCATCAGCAAAAGCAGTTGCTAGCGCAGCAGGACAGTCAGGAAATCCTGAAATAATAATCATTGAACGCGGATCTGGATCATCGCAATCAACATCAAGCTCTTCATCTTCTTCGTCTTCTGGACTAGGATCACGAGAATCTGAAAACTCTTGGTCAGCATCAGCAGCAGCGGCAGCTGCAGCAGCAGCAGACAATTCTGGTTCGTATGGAATCGATGGCTCCTCCAGCTCTGAGGAACAATCTGTACTCGGATTAGGACCTTATGGTCGGGACAATTCTGGGGACAATTATGGCCCAGGATCAGGATCAGCAAGTGCAGCGGCAGCAGCAGCAGGAGCTAGAGAATCTAATGGATATGGATGGGGTCAATCAGGATCAGCAGCAGCAGCAGCAGCAGCTGCTGGAGTAGAATATTCAGGGTATAACAGACAACGTGGACAGAATGGAGCATATATATTAGACGGACCTGAAACAAGTTCAGCAGCAGCAGCAGCAGCTGCAGCAGCTGTTGGACCAGGACATTTAGTATATAACAGACAACGCGGTCCTATCGGATCGCATCGATCAGACGGATCAGGCGCGGGTTCAGCAGCATCAGCATCAGCAAAAACAGTTGCTAGCGCAGCAGTACAGTCAGGAAATCCTGAAATAATAATCATTGAACGCGGATCTGCATCATCGCAATCAACATCAAGCTCTACATCTTCATCGTCTTCTGGAACAGGATCACGAGAATCTGAAAACTCTTGGTCAGCATCAGCAGCAGCGGCAGCTGCAGCAGCAGCAGGCAATTCTGGTTCTAATGGAATCGATGGCTCCTACAGCTCTGAGGAACAATCTGTACTCGGATTAGGACCTTATGGTCGTGACAATTCTGGGGACAATTATGGCCCAGGATCGGGATCAGCAAGTGCAGCGGCAGCAGCAGCAGGAGCTAGAGAATCTGATGGATATGGATGGGGTCAATCAGGATCAGCAGCAGCAGCAGCAGCAGCAGCTGGTGGACCAGGACATTTAGTATATAACAGACAACGCGGTCCTATTGGATCGCATCGATCAGACGGATCAGGCGCGGGTTCAGCAGCATCATCATCAGCAAAAGCAGTTGCTAGCGCAGCAGGACAGTCAGGAAATCCTGAAATAATAATCATTGAACGCGGATCTGGATCATCGCAATCAACATCAAGCTCTTCATCTTCTTCGTCTTCTGGACTAGGATCACGAGAATCTGAAAACTCTTGGTCAGCATCAGCAGCAGCGGCAGCTGCAGCAGCAGCAGACAATTCTGGTTCGTATGGAATCGATGGCTCCTCCAGCTCTGAGGAACAATCTGTACTCGGATTAGGACCTTATGGTCGGGACAATTCTGGGGACAATTATGGCCCAGGATCAGGATCAGCAAGTGCAGCGGCAGCAGCAGCAGGAGCTAGAGAATCTAATGGATATGGATGGGGTCAATCAGGATCAGCAGCAGCAGCAGCAGCAGCTGCTGGAGTAGAATATTCAGGGTATAACAGACAACGTGGACCAAATGGAGCATATATATTAGACGGACCTGAAACAAGTTCAGCAGCAGCAGCAGCAGCTGCAGCAGCTGTTGGACCAGGACATTTAGTATATAACAGACAACGCGGTCCTATCGGATCGCATCGATCAGACGGATCAGGCGCGGGTTCAGCAGCATCAGCATCAGCAAAAACAGTTGCTAGCGCAGCAGTACAGTCAGGAAATCCTGAAATAATAATCATTGAACGCGGATCTGCATCATCGCAATCAACATCAAGCTCTACATCTTCATCGTCTTCTGGAACAGGATCACGAGAATCTGAAAACTCTTGGTCAGCATCAGCAGCAGCGGCAGCTGCAGCAGCAGCAGGCAATTCTGGTTCTAATGGAATCGATGGCTCCTACAGCTCTGAGGAACAATCTGTACTCGGATTAGGACCTTATGGTCGTGACAATTCTGGGGACAATTATGGCCCAGGATCGGGATCAGCAAGTGCAGCGGCAGCAGCAGCAGGAGCTAGAGAATCTGATGGATATGGATGGGGTCAATCAGGATCAGCAGCAGCAGCAGCAGCAGCAGCTGGTGGACCAGGACATTTGGTATATAACAGACAACGCGGTCCTATTGGATCGCATCGATCAGACGGATCAGGCGCGGGTTCAGCAGCATCATCATCAGCAAAAGCAGTTGCTAGCGCAGCAGGACAGTCAGGAAATCCTGAAATAATAATCATTGAACGCGGATCTGGATCATCGCAATCAACATCAAGCTCTTCATCTTCTTCGTCTTCTGGACTAGGATCACGAGAATCTGAAAACTCTTGGTCAGCATCAGCAGCAGCGGCAGCTGCAGCAGCAGCAGACAATTCTGGTTCGTATGGAATCGATGGCTCCTCCAGCTCTGAGGAACAATCTGTACTCGGATTAGGACCTTATGGTCGGGACAATTCTGGGGACAATTATGGCCCAGGATCAGGATCAGCAAGTGCAGCGGCAGCAGCAGCAGCAGCCGGAGAATCTGATAGATACCAGAATGGATATGGATGGGGTCAATCAGTATCAGCAGCAGCAGCAGCAGCTGCAGCAGCTGTTGGACCAGGACATTTAGTATATAACAGACAACGCGGACCTAACGGATCGCATCGATCAGACGGATCAGGCGCGGGTTCAGCAGCATCATCATCAGCAAAAGCAGTTGCTAGCGCAGCAGGACAGTCAGGAAATCCTGAAATAATAATCATTGAACGCGGATCTGGATCATCGCAATCAACATCAAGCTCTTCATCTTCTTCGTCTTCTGGACTAGGATCACGAGAATCTGAAAACTCTTGGTCAGCATCAGCAGCAGCGGCAGCTGCAGCAGCAGCAGACAATTCTGGTTCGTATGGAATCGATGGCTCCTCCAGCTCTGAGGAACAATCTGTACTCGGATTAGGACCTTATGGTCGGGACAATTCTGGGGACAATTATGGCCCAGGATCAGGATCAGCAAGTGCAGCGGCAGCAGCAGCAGGAGCTAGAGAATCTAATGGATATGGATGGGGTCAATCAGGATCAGCAGCAGCAGCAGCAGCAGCTGCTGGAGTAGAATATTCAGGGTATAACAGACAACGTGGACCAAATGGAGCATATATATTAGACGGACCTGAAACAAGTTCAGCAGCAGCAGCAGCAGCTGCAGCAGCTGTTGGACCAGGACATTTAGTATATAACAGACAACGTGGTCCTATCGGATCGCATCGATCAGACGGATCAGGCGCGGGTTCAGCAGCATCAGCATCAGCAAAAACAGTTGCTAGCGCAGCAGTACAGTCAGGAAATCCTGAAATAATAATCATTGAACGCGGATCTGCATCATCGCAATCAACATCAAGCTCTACATCTTCATCGTCTTCTGGAACAGGATCACGAGAATCTGAAAACTCTTGGTCAGCATCAGCAGCAGCGGCAGCTGCAGCAGCAGCAGGCAATTCTGGTTCGTATGGAATCGATGGCTCCTCCAGCTCTGAGGAACAATCTGTACTCGGATTAGGACCTTATGGTCGTGACAATTCTGGGGACAATTATGGCCCAGGATCGGGATCAGCAAGCGCAGCGGCAGCTGCAGCAGCAGCCGGAGAATCTGATAGATACCATGATGGATATGGATGGGGTCAATCAGGATCAGCAGCAGCAGCAGCTGCAGCAGCTGTTGGACCAGGACATTTAGTATATAACAGACAACGCGGACCTAACGGATCGCATCGATCAGACGGATCAGGCGCGGGTTCAGCAGCATCATCATCAGCAAAAGCAGTTGCTAGCGCAGCAGGACAGTCAGGAAATCCTGAAATAATAATCATTGAACGCGGATCTGGATCATCGCAATCAACATCAAGCTCTTCATCTTCTTCGTCTTCTGGACTAGGATCACGAGAATCTGAAAACTCTTGGTCAGCATCAGCAGCAGCGGCAGCTGCAGCAGCAGCAGACAATTCTGGTTCGTATGGAATCGATGGCTCCTCCAGCTCTGAGGAACAATCTGTACTCGGATTAGGACCTTATGGTCGGGACAATTCTGGGGACAATTATGGCCCAGGATCAGGATCAGCAAGTGCAGCGGCAGCAGCAGCAGGAGCTAGAGAATCTAATGGATATGGATGGGGTCAATCAGGATCAGCAGCAGCAGCAGCAGCAGCTGCTGGAGTAGAATATTCAGGGTATAACAGACAACGTGGACCAAATGGAGCATATATATTAGACGGACCTGAAACAAGTTCAGCAGCAGCAGCAGCAGCTGCAGCAGCTGTTGGACCAGGACATTTAGTATATAACAGACAACGCGGTCCTATCGGATCGCATCGATCAGACGGATCAGGCGCGGGTTCAGCAGCATCAGCATCAGCAAAAACAGTTGCTAGCGCAGCAGTACAGTCAGGAAATCCTGAAATAATAATCATTGAACGCGGATCTGCATCATCGCAATCAACATCAAGCTCTACATCTTCATCGTCTTCTGGAACAGGATCACGAGAATCTGAAAACTCTTGGTCAGCATCAGCAGCAGCGGCAGCTGCAGCAGCAGCAGGCAATTCTGGTTCGTATGGAATCGATGGCTCCTCCAGCTCTGAGGAACAATCTGTACTCGGATTAGGACCTTATGGTCGTGACAATTCTGGGGACAATTATGGCCCAGGATCGGGATCAGCAAGCGCAGCGGCAGCTGCAGCAGCAGCCGGAGAATCTGATAGATACCATGATGGATATGGATGGGGTCAATCAGGATCAGCAGCAGCAGCAGCAGTGGCTGTAGCAGCAGCTGAAGCATCCGATAACGGTAATGAAGGTCCAATCATAACTTCTTCATCCGTGAGCACTTCAGAATCAAAATCGAATGGAGGTGCAACCTTCATTATCATCTCAGAAAATGAGCCTGACAGTTCAGCTTCAGCTTCAGCGGCAGCAGTAGCAGCAGGTGGACAATCAGGAAGACGACCAAATGGTGCTTACGTATACCAGGGCGGAAAAGGACAGGGCCGATCCGGATCAGCCACAGGTTCAGCAGTAGCAGCTGGAGCGACAGCAGATACAGCTAGACAGTCAGAAAGAGGACCAAGTGGTCTGTACGGAAACGAGTATGGATTTGGAAGGGACCGATTAGGGTCAGCAACAGGTGCAGCAGCAGCAGCAGCTGCTGGACAATCGGTATCTGGACCCAATGAGAATTATGGATCCGAAGAAGGATATGAACTTGACCTTGCTGAATTGGGATCATCAGTTCGTGACAATTCTCAGGACAGATACGGTCCAGGATCGGGATCAGCAAGCGCAGGGGCAGCAGCATCAGCATCAGCTGATTCAACTTCAGGAGGTGGTTTTGAAGAAATCATTATAATAGAACATGGCGGATCAAAGTCAACATCTAGTTCGTCTTCTGCAAGCCAGGAATCTTACGCCCCATACGGGCCAGGCGCTGCTAGTGGCTCATCTGCAGCCGCTGTAGCTAGCAGTGCAGCTGGTGGTAAATCTGGAGGTTCTGCATCAGGTACAAGAGGTCGCAAGAGCTGCCGCATCACCCGCGGCCAGCTGTTTGTGAAGTACGGTACTCGCCGCTCCCCGTGCACTACTTGCTAGTTTCTTTATTCTATTATTTCGTTTGTTTCTATTGTCTGGATACATCTTTTGTTTTTTTATGTAAATAAATCTTGGCATTCTACTTCATGTTTTTCATTACAATCCCACATTTTGGATTTATTATTTGATTGTTATTTTAAGAATGAATCTTTAATTAGGAAAGGTAAACTTTTATTTTACACACTTACCTAACTAATACGAACATATTTTGACAAAGATTACTATTGATGAAGTCGACCTCACACAAATTTTAAAATGCTCGTGGTTAGGAAAAACGAAACTGATCGACCTGGGGTAGTTTAGGCACAGCCACATGTTTTGTTGACACAAGAAGTTAAAAAAAAAAAACTTTACTACCTTCAGTTGTACAAAAAACACTTAAATAAACACTATGCATCCTTACAATATGATTACAAACACATGACGTTATTAACTGCATTAGGTTAAGCGATTGATATGCGTAGTAGTAGGTGCTTTAACGCTCTATGTAATGTAATTTTGAAGCTTTATGGAACAGTTTCCGTAATGCTCTAACATTCCAGTGCGGACACTTGCTTGGTTCATGCTCAAATGTTCATGGGTGCCAATGTATTATTTAAAAACATCTTACCGGTGGTTTTCAAACAAAAACCTTTGTTCACACCACCAGAGGGGCAATTCTACTAATTTTAAGAACGTTCCCAGTCTGATCTCAGTGTCAATCTGTCAAAAATACCTCGATTTTTCATACATTTTTGACATTTGCTTGTCGCTGAGATGACACTGGGACTAGATTTTGAACGGTTTTAATTACGAGAATTGGCCTTCTGGTCGATAAAGTCAATTTCATGTCATGCAAACCTAATCTAAAGCAAGTCATTAAGGCCATTCAGACAATCTGACTCCAACGGGTTATATTCTGTTCAGCACCCTAATTGCGTACTCACGATTCATCATAATCAGTTTCGTTTTGAAACAGATTGTTAAACCATTGCTTCATATGTTCGAAAAATGTGTCTATTCAACAACCTAAATAACGCAATGAATATTGTTGAACTGTCAAATTGAAACCGATTATGATTAATCGTGAGTTACGCAATTATGGTGCTGTTTGTATTCAGTATCAGTAACTTAATTCGAATTTGGAACCTAAACAAAAAAAAAAAAACTTTTTTTGAATCACAAAAATAATTATATTAAACTTCAGCTCGAACAAAAAGTGAGAACTCTATAACCGGTGTCATGATCAGTCTTTTAATGTCCCCACTGCTGGGACACAGGCCTTCTCTCTGTGAGAGGGCGTAGGCCGAAATCTACCACGCGGGCCCAGTACGGGTTGGTGGATGTCACATGTCTTCGAATTTTTGGTTCTAGGACATGCTTGCTCACGATGTTTTCCTTCACCGTTTTGAGAGCAGTGGTGATGAAAATAAATAACACTAAAAAAGCGCCTGCCTCGGTTCGAACCCACGACCTACAACCCGTCGTGGGTTGGAACTGAACGTTCGAATAACAGGTATTTTAGGTCGAAAATAAATTAATTATTCGATGTTAACAAATATACCATATGTATTAGATAATCACTTTCACTTCATTAAATATTATAAAACAAAGTCCCTCACCGATTTCTTCACGTTGAGAAGCTGCGGCTTCCAGAAGGACGTGGATGGCTGATTCCTTGGTGTCAAAGCAGCTCCTGCAAAGCGGGCTGTCTGTAGCGCCTATTTTATAAAGATGTTTATCAAAGGGTTATGGCCCGTAATTGTTCCTATGATTATTCTAAGGTTATTTCTACTCAGGCTGAGAAGTTTTATGGTTCATCGCGGGTATACAATCGGTAAAGTCAATTTTACCCGACTGCCAAAGAATGGTTATGTAATGACTGTCTACAGTCATAACTATCTGTTATTATTAAGTACGGTCGATCTTTGGCAAAAAGATTGATCTGTGTGTGCCTAGCGGTCTGTGAAAGTTAATGTTGAGGTCAAGGGAGTGTACGCCAGCATCTGAACCGTCTGTTTTTGAGCCGTCTGTGTGGATACGCGCTTCATTGGGTACTGACTGATCCCTTTCTCTTTCCACTGTTTGTATCATATAGTTTTTGTTAAACATAGGTTGATTTAGTAGTTCTATCACACAGGGCAGCGATGAGAGGCTGGTACTCAATCGCCCGGTCCAGGATGTTAGCGTGTGGACTGGTAAGATTTTTGCTCCATATGTCTAGATGCATTAGCCTGATGGCAGCTAGCGCCGCCTGCCTGCGTATGTACAGGTCAAGGGGAGTTAATTGTAGGGCTGTCTCCATAGCTTCTGTTGGGGCTGTGACAGATATTTTCATTTTTTATTTAATTTAGAAAGAGAAAGTAAATGACGACTCACAAAAGAGTTCGTATACCTAGTCTTGAACTTGCTGCACGTTAAAAGCTCATCTTTCAACAAACATCACCATTCTCAGATGGGTCACAAATCATGAAAAAAAGTATTTTTAAGTTCCTTAAGCCCGACGTCCGCTACTCTATTTGATTCATTAGTAGTTCCTACTAATATTATAAATTGGAAAAGCACTAACAAAATTAATTACATAGTTTATAACTCGTAAAAGAATACTCTATTGCTTTCTGTGGAGGATTGTAAATGGCTTGTCGTGAATTACCTCAATACTACTTTTGTATTTTTAGCTGTAAGCCGCCCAAACACAATAAAATTAAATAATTATTAAGTACTAGCTTTTACCTACGGCTTCACCCGCGTGGATGTCGGTTATCGCATGAAAAAGTGGCCTATCTCCCTTTCCATTTCCCAGGCTATATTTTTGGCAAATTTCATAACGATCGGTTCAGCGGTTTAGGCGTGAAAACGTAACAGACAGACAGAGTTACTTTCGCATTGATAAGATTAGTAGGTATGGTCATTAAAAGGGATTATGTAAGTGATTCGTGTGGCGCCGGACGTAAAGAAGAGCACCGTCCCATTTTTTCCCGTGGGTGTCGTAGGAGGCGACTAAGGGACCTACTAGAGAATGGGCAGCAGCGTCCTCTATATATTTTATCAAAATACTGCGATGGCCAACCCGCCTGCCAAGCGAAGCGATTATGGCAAATCCCCCCAAAAATGGCAAGCATTAGCGGCCGCAGGAATTTGCTAGATGCGAGAAGCGCAGAACCGGTCGAAATGGAGGAGCTTGGGGGAGGCCTATGTGCTGAAATGATGATGATGATGATGACATAGACACATAGCAAAACTATCTGAAAAAAAAAAACAATTATAAATATGCCCAGCCTTATTAGTTAATAAACTATATAAATTAAACCAACTCATACAATTTATGACAATCTACGAACATCTCTATAAATAATAACGGTAAAAAACCGGTTATCGCGAGACTGCGACCCCTGAGCATGAACAGAACCCACGGTTGCCCGATGACATGAAATCAATGCAAATTAATACAAATTTATGTGAGAAAAGATGTCCACTGTCCTTAAGATTTGACCATTTCACCTTTGACCGTACATTTAGACGGATCTTCACAGAATCACTTTTATAATTTCACTTATTATAGTTGAAACAATGGGTTTGAAAATCATGAAACATAGGATAAAAAAGTGATTGGGTGTTATTTGTGATGTTACAAAGAATTACGATTTAATATTTTTGTTAGTGATATAAGTGTAAAAAGAACAGTGCTATGTTTTAACATAAGTATGTGAATAAATACCTAAATAAGTGTTTTGTGGTTATCTCAGTGAACGTTAATGCAGCTTACTTCGCTTCCTCGTAGAATATCATGTAAGTGAACATGACGTGTTACTTAACCTACTTACCAACTAACAATATGAATAGTTCTTCTGGCAATTCAGTCAAAGTTAGGTTTAAATAAATAAGAACAGCATAAATCCTTGCTAATATCATAAACGAAAAAGTTTGTAGTTAGTTTGTCGTTTGTATCTATGGATGTTTGTTACTTTTTCACGCAAAAACGGCTGAACGGATTTGGAAATTTGGCACATAGATAGATTATAACCTAGATTAACACATATGATTCTTTTTATTCCGGTAGTTAGTTCCCGCGGGATAATTTCCGACTTCCACGTGGGAGAAGCTCCGGGTGGAAGCAGTAAAAATAATATAAAGTTATAAATGAAATTTAGGAATTAGGATGCCTTACCACAAGACAAAAATACGTTTCTTAAAACGTATTTTTGTCTTGTGGTAAGGCACCCTACGTGTGCGAGTCCGACGCCCACTTGGCCGGTTTTTGATATCCCGACAACGGAAAAGCCCATTGATTTTAATATATCTGTTTAATCTAATTAATTTACCCGTCATTACATTATTCTTATTTCTTTTTACATTCATCATAACATCACGCCTTGTTTCCCTGAAGGCTAGGGCAGAGGTGTAGTTATAGTATACCCACATTTTGCCATCCACACCATAATGCATACGCTAGAATTCGAATCTGATTGTTAAGCCCGGACTAAAATCAAACAATATTTTTACGTAAAAATATTATAAAACAATTACAAGTTTATTTACGTATCCGTTGACATGTAGGTACTTACACAGTGATAAAAATGAAAATGACAGATTAACGGTCGAATTTACACAATTACTTTGCCTTTAAACAAAAAAAAAAAACAACACTGCTGTGTCACCTGTGAACAATTAGAAATAGGATCTAATAACAGTTTGAAGTTTTACAAAATTCGCGTTCTAATTTGAGAAAAAAAAAATGCGAAAAAAAAAATGGCGGCGCAGTGATCGTCACGAGGGGGCATTTTAAATGTTCCTAACACAGACGCAGCAGTCAGTGCGATGACGCGGCGGGGGCGGCCCTACCCCTCACTATCACTCAACTACACGCACACATACAAATTCGCCCAGTCTCCTTTGACACGCTCCACCTCGTTGATTTTCGAACAAAACTGGGCATTTGCCCGCGTGGTGACGTGTCACGACGTACTGGCCACATACACGGCTCCCAAAAACTAGAGTTGCACACAAATGCAGTATGTACGTGGTACGCATAAAATTCGAAAATATACCTATGCGTATACAAAGCTACATATAGGTGTTTGTTTCTCTTGTGCGGCCCACAAATGAGATGGTACGCGGAGTGGAATGAATGCATGATTTCGGTTTATTTGACTTTCCTATCTATTCTATGTAGGATTGCCTGCTGTTTTTTTACCTGCGCTTGTCTATCGATTAAATTATGTAAACCGAAAACTGTTAAAATGTTTTGAAATACCTTTATCATTTCATAAACGTTTGTGTAGAAGATATTACATAATGTACAGTAGACACCCGAGAATGCATACCTTGTCACTACCGAGATGACGACTTATAGAGAAGAATGGATGAAAAAGAAGTGTTGCACCGATCCCAAATAAATAATAATAATCATAATCTTTATTCACGAATAAGAGACAATCTTACCGAGTAACTTAATAATAAACACAAAATAGACAATAATAGCTTAAAATTATTTCGACAATAAAATTTAGACAGCGCTTGGAGAATGTGAGATGGTAGATTGTAAAGATAGCTTGGTTGTCTTCGGACTGATTTGCCCTATCGCCTCGTACTAGTATAACCTGTATCTCAAGCGGATAGTCTTCCTCGACCTTAGAACAACATATTCCCACTAGTAACAAGTCACATACTTAGATAAGCAGATCAATTACATACTGTGTAGGCAGTAAATCATAGTACAGTTATGTGACTTAAGTTACATGATTGGAAATGTCTGTGTTGTTGTGTTGAGCAGTAAAATGATGATGATGACGCAGTAGGTAGGATACGGATACGCCCTGGGCATCGGGAATCCCAGGCCGATTTCCGGCCACCGTAGGCATGAGCTTGCGGACGGCGAGTAATGGGTAAGTCGCTGTCCGGTAAGGACTAAGCCCAAGTCGACGGCGCGTTGTGTTCCACGCGCGCCTCAAAGAGATGTCAGCACAAAGGGATGGGGCCCGCAAGGGCCGATGCCTGCCAGGGGTGCGGGTTTGTTCGAAAGAGATACCACAGCCCCTGGCATACGGACTACTGAGGTAACACGCGCACTCGCGAGAGAAACAAATTCAGCGAAATTGATATTCAAACTCTGCCGTGTCTTTATATCCTAGAAAATATCTTGTATGTTCGCAAAAACTTAGGCATTTTCAAAAAACGATGCGATTTCCATGGTCTGAATACACGTAGTAAAGATGAAATTGTGATTCCAAAATTTAGATTGACTAAAACTAGCAAGTCATTTCTAATAAACAGTATCCGCTTATATAACAAGTTGCCAAAGTCAGTTACAGAACTTAGCGATGGAAAGTTTAAAACGCACATCAAACGTATCCTTATCAAAAAAGCATATTATAAGATAAAATACTACGTTGAAGACAGGGAAGTTTGGCATTAATTCCTTCTGCACATGTGGCTTCCCTGGTACCTCATTAACAGCATAACTATGTGAAAGTCTATTAACTGCTCTCAATGTTCTTTTTATTCTTTTTATTTTTACAATGCTGACATATTCTCGTCATTGTTTGACATTATACATCAATTTTAATATCAACTATTTTTTAGTGATTGTCATGTTTATCATGTTTAATTAGGTTCATTTTATTTATGTAGATTATTTTACATATTGTGAATGGGAGAACGTTGTAGGCCTTACAGACTGTAGATTTGTAGACGATTTACTATTCTTTATTCGTCTAAGTACCTGGTACTTATTGACAAGCCTGCACTGTCCTCCCATACATTTTATCTCTGAAAACATTGTTAAAACCAATCATTTTTAAAAGAGTAACCGTGAAGTTTCTTGCCGGCTCTTCTCCACAGAAAACGACATTTTGGAACCGTGCATCTAGCTTCTGACGTTTCATAAGTGCCCATGCAGGTTTATATGAAATAAAAATATTTTGATTTTGACACGGGTGGGTTTTAGTCAGTAAAAGTCTGACACGCACTCCTGCTCCACCCAGAAAGGGGGAAGTTATTCGATGATTTCCCAAGCAAAAAAAAAAAAAAAAAAAGATGACGCAGTAGGTACCTAAAAATTATACACAGAACCTCCCCATGTCTGTGCAATATTCTACCGTCATTAGCTACGATGTCACAAGGCAACGTATCTGATTTGAGCTGCATGATTACTGATAAATACGTGTACTGATTGGACAAGTCCACTCAATCTGTGTGGTTCTTTCCTCAAAAGACCATTTCTGATACCAATCCACATGGTCTTCACATGATCTGACCAAGATTATGTCAGGACTTTAAAAGAGACTGTGACCTCTGAGTTTGTTTCGGCCTTTCTTCTCAGAGTAGTCAGATAGGAAACGACGACCTCATCTAGTTTAAAAAAAAATATGATTGACACGTAAAAGTGTTTGTACTAACCTACTTACAGAAATAAAATCATTAATGCAGTAGATATTGGACTATCATATGTATATTAAAATTTAGATTAGAGCAGTGGTGGCCAAGTGGTAACGGCCGCGACTTACGAGTTGTAGGTCGTGAGTTCGAACCCCGCCAGGCGCTTTAAATTATTTTCATCACCACTGCTCTCAAAACGGTGAAGGAAAACATCGTGAGGAAACCGGCATGTCCTAGAACCAAAAAAATTCGAAGACATGTGACATCTACCAACCCGCACTGGGCCCGCGTGGTGGATTACGGCACAATCTCTCTCACCGAGAGGAGGCCTGTGTCCCAGTAGTGGGAACATTATAGGCTGATGATGATGTATATTAGGGTTTAAACGAATTTGAACGTATTGTGTCAGGGCAAAATATGTTTTAAAACATTCAATGTTTTCTACAATCAACTTTGCATTGATCCCAAAAAACACTACAAAAACCTAAAATACATATGCAAAGACACCGACTTCCTAACTTTGTAGTGTTTTTTCGGAATGCGGTTGTTTTTTTTTTTTTTTGGAAAGTTTTCTTTTTCACTTTTTAGTTAATGTAACTACCCCACACCAATTCGTATACCTCTACTTTCTATGTAAACAATAGAGTCAGGAAGCAGCAAAATATCATCGAGGTACCTACATATAATGGATATAAAACGGATTATCGAAGCTAACGCAAAAACTACCGAAGCAAAGTTAATGGAAGGTACACCACATCAAACAAAAAAAAACAAATCGGTTCTGGCGTCTTCGAGTAATCGGGGAATATACAAAAAAAAAAACAAGTACTTTTGACCTAAACAAAAAAAACAACACACATCCCCATAAAACTAGTTATTATTCTTATTTCTTCTCTGTCCATGCTGTAAGATTGTGGAACTCACTTCCGCCTAGCATTCGTGACTTAAAAACAATTTCCGTATTCAAATGTCGAGTAAAAGAGCATTAAATAACGCACAACCTCTTAACGGGTCATTGTACTCATCATTATGAACAACTTTTACTATGGGACCAAACCTGAAATCGCGAAAAAAAAAAACTGTTTTTCCCTACATTTTGACGAGATAAGCGAACATAAATGTAGGGAACAGCTAATTTTTTTTTACGTCACACATTGTCTATAATTGTTTATATATATTTAATCATTATGTATTTTTTTTAAGTATATGTAAATTTCCTGCATTCAATGTGTAAGTATATTTTAGTTTAAGACGTCACATATATTATCCATATTTTCTTTTCTTGTTCTCACACACTGTTGTTCACATTTTTTTTCATTTCTCCTTTCGCAGGTCTGCTGGAAGAAATTTCTAAATAAATAACCAGTACCTTTGTACTCAATTGTTTGATTATGCCGTATCGCCTATGTATTTTACTGTGTGTACATAAATAATAAAATAAATAAACAACAAACAGGGCAAGCTAAATAGAACCGTTTAAAAAATAAAAGATTCCGACGAATTGATAACCTCCTTCTTTTTTTAATTCGGTTAAAAATAAGTTAGTACGAAGGCAGCATTGAAAAACCAAATGAAACTGAGGCAGACCCGTTTCATTTTCAATGCAGTCCAGGTACCATTGTGCTTCTGATAGTTTAGCTAATACTTAATTATAATTTCAACCACTAAAGGTTTTTTCGGAGTTTGTACTTAGTTGTTGCTATTCTTAGTATGGTTCACTTAGACCTCACCTAGGGGAGCAGAGACTATCGAGTTGTAGGTCGTGAGTTCGAACTCAGACAGGCGTTTTACTTTGTGTAAATTATTTCATCACCACTGCTCTCAAAACGGTGAAAGAAAACGTGAGGAAACCGGCATGTCCTAGAACCAAAAATTCGAAGACATGTGACATCTACCAACCCGCACTGGGCCCGCGTGGTAGATTACGGCCCAATCCCTCTCACCGAGAGGAGGCCTGTGTCCCAGCAGTGGGAACATTATAGGCTGATGATGAGACCGACTTGAGAATTTGGACCGACTTCAAATAAAGAAAAAAATCTGAAATTAATGCTATTTTGAACTTTGGAGTATTTTTTTAATACTTAAAGTGCCGATTTGAATGATTTCTAGTCACGTATAATGTGGATATTGGTTTTTAAGATGGAGGTATTAACTATTGATTAGCGTATGCATGGGTTCTTCAGCGCTGAATGTTTAACATTTGAGAAGGCATGCCAAGCCAACCCAAACCATTTGCAGGCACTTTTGAACTGTCAAGGTTCCGTTAGTCAGAAAGACGAAGCTAGGTTCCTATTCCAAAGCGTAAATGGAAATACCTATGGAGAAGAACAGGCAAGAAACTCTTCTGCCACTCTTTTAAATAAAAAGAATGTTACAAAAAATTGGTTACATCATTATTATTATTTAATGACACACGTAATAGATTATAAGGGGTTGTGGCTAAGTTACAATAGCCGCACGGTTTAATTGATCAGGTTAAGCTACGCTTGCCGCGGTTGGTCGGTGGATGGGTGACCATCTTAACATACCAAGACCCCTCCGTGCCTCGAAAAGCACCTTAAGCCGTTGGTCCCGGCTGTCAATTATGGATCTTTGACAGTCGTTACGGGTCGTCAGAAGCCCGAAAGTCTGACAACCAGTCTTACCAATCGGTCCAACCAGTCTTACCGTATTACCCAGTAACTGGGTTGTGGAGGTCAGATAGGCAGTCGCTCCATGTAAAATACTGGTATTCAGCTGCATCCGGTTAGACTGGAAGCCGACCCCAACATAGTTGGGAAAAGGCTTTGCAGATGATGACGACGCGTACCTAATAGATTGACGTGGGTGATCCCCAGGAGGAAAGAGCAAAAAAAAAAAAAACTTTAAACAACGTTAACGTTAAAATAGCGTTAAGTACCTATGTCTCAATGTTTAACGGGTGCTGAGTTTAATTACAATGACTTACAAATCCAATTAGAAAGCATATCTTCAAATGACAACAGTAAAACCAAATAAAATAAGAAATAGTCTTATTTAAGAACGTCCTTCTAGTAAAAAACTTATAGAACGTATAAACAAAATACGTACTAAACATGACACAACACAACCCGAACGCGTGCGTTTAAGTCCAAAATAACCAACAAAAAATCATGGTTAACGCAAACGGCGGCTTTTATTACGTACGCAACTGGATACCTAATAGCGATTTTTGGAGCAGTTCTCAATATATCACGTCGGTTGCAGAATGTCACGGGGTAGGCAGTAGGCACACACGCACGCGAATCAACACCCACACGCGTGCGCGCCGTCATCGTCAAGCTATGGAGTAAGGTCGGAGAAAAAAAAAAGAGGATAAAAAAAGTGTTTTATTTTTATTATTCATATTGGTGATGTTGTCTTTAGACACAAGAATCAAACTGATCATGAAATTAAATGTTAACAAGAATGCGATAATTAGGTAGACTTTTTGTAACAGTAAAATTTTACCCACTTATTAAAAAAAAAAAAAAAATGCTTAAAGTTAAGTAATGATTAGCGAGTGTTTATCCATAAATTTTTCGCGTATAAACATCTCTTAACTTTAAACAGCGTTTATAAATACGAGGGTTATTGGTCAAATGAATGGGAAATGAAACGTAATGTTTATTCATGTATGTAGATGTCATAAGACACTTTTACACGTCGATATTTTAAAAACTAGATGGCACCAGGATTTCCTAACTGACTGTTCTCTAAGAAGAAAAGCCGAAACAAACTCAGAGGTCATGGTCTCTTTTAAAGTCCAAACATTATATTATTTGAATTTTATGTGAGTCTAACAAATGGCATGCAAGTTGAGATTAATCAATCCAACTAAGAGTGTTTTTTCTTAGAGATTCTCTGAATCCCTAAAAGAGATGAACAGCATCAATCACCATTTCTTTACATCTCAAATGACTATCTTTTAGCGAAAAATTATAGCATCGCTCCATGTAAAATGCTGGTACCGAACCAGTATTTTACAGAGAGCGACTGCCTATCTGACTTCCACAACCCATTTACTGGGTAACATAATATCCCTTGATACTGCTTTTATGCTTCGGACAACCCCAAGTATTTCATTAGCATGTGACCAAAAAACATTCCAAAAAAAAACGTCTTTTTCTTTTTTTACCGAACTTCTGCAAACTGTACCCCCCTAGTGGGTATTTGGCGAAGTGTGAGCGGGCCCAGTTATTAGTCCGCGCGCGCGTCCAGGATAGGTTTTCACAATTTTGAGCCGAGCCGTTTCACACAATGCCGCGCGTCATTTTCTATGATTAATAGTGGCGCGTCAGCCAACGGGTTATGCTATTGTCTATGTGCAGCAAACTTGATGAAGTGCACATAGGGTTCAGGTTTTATAAGGTGTAGCCTTCTTTAGGCACCTGTGCGTCTACAGTATCATTTCACCTACATACCTACATGGCCATTTATTTTTTTGCAAATCGTCATCTCGACAAAACAAGGAATATCTACTAATACCTCTCAAAGAGATGATTAGAAAGTATACATACATATTCAGCCTATAATGTTTCCACTGCTGGGACACAGGCCTCCTCTCTGTGAGAGGGAGTGGGCCATAATCCACCACGCGGGCCCCAATAGTAAAGAAAGTATGCACAATAAATTAGTACGTTTTATTGAAAAAAAAAAACCAGCAGTGTTTCGTGTTATATATTCACGACTGCTTGGTAGGTACTCATTGCTCAATTTATTAAGAGATTTAAAAAAAAAGGATTTCAATTCAAATAAACAAACTACAACAAAAAAATCGTTAGCTACACAACCACCGCTAATATCAATCATAATGAACATTGAAACTAACGCAATATTCGATAAACACGGCAAAATTGCCCAAAAAGCTTATGTGAATACTAAAAAGGATGGTTAGGCCTAAAAACGCGGATTTCGGCCATCATTCCGCAGCCTCCCCCTGGCAGGGGGGTGGGGGATGGGGGACCACCTGCACTATCCCCCGGGCGGCACTTGACGACCGCGACGCTAGAATATTAATGCTCGTACTTAATTGAATATTTTTGACTTATCGACTTTTTACGAGGACCGTAGGAAACCGAATGTCTGACGAGTGGTTCTGCCTTTTAAAAACTAGATATTGTCTAGACTAAAAGCCGAAATCAGCCTGATTGGGAAGGTTATAAGCGGTTCATGATTATGGTCTTAATTATTATAACATTTACGACATTAATGTTGGATTTGAGAGTAGCGTAAACAATTATAACCCGTTACTAATGTGTTACCATACTGTTTTTTATGAGATCGAACGATGTAGGTATAAACTTGTTACAACTATACATAGCGTTTATGAGTAAAGAGTAAATAATGTATTTATAACAGTGCTTCTATGGTAACATAATATGATATAGATACGGTACGATATGATATAGATTTGTATGCATTATAAGTCGGCTCTAAGTGATCAGTCCGACTTATAGGAATTTACAGGTATTCATTTATATATCAGATCAGATGTCCAGTATAATATGGATACGAATGCCTGATCAGTATTTATAAAATAATGCGTACAGATCCTTCTAATAACAATCTTTATAGTGCCTAATAGTCCTCTTCACCGTATCCGGCGACAACGACCCAGATTACTGTTTTCTTCTTTCGTGAGTTGCCTGATGTCTAGCAAAACCAAATTTGGTCTTAAAAACCCGGCCACTTCTGCTGCGGCTCATCAACATCGTTGTATGTATAAGCATATGAAAGCTAGTGAATAGTGCCTAATACAAGTTATTCAGCTTTTTTTGTACTGATTAGGAACCTATTCAAAATACTGTGATTTGAATACTCGCAAAAATAATTTGACAAAACAAAAACCACCGCATGATAACAAAATACCCACATGTAATAAATCACAGCATTGCAAACTCATTTATATAAGCCAGACCTAACCATTATCCAATTCCCAAGTTACAAAATCGCTATCGAACTATCTCGAACACCCAAAAGCAGTCGACAATCGAACAAATCCAATAAATTGGACGGAACCCGAGCTTCCTCTGAAACCGGCGTCTAATTACTAACCTTTAAATTAATTTCCGAATCGTAAATAACATCGGCCGGCGAATTCCTACAATGTTATCTTAACAAACTGACGTGAGGCTAGAGCGAGACAAAAGTAAGTATCCACGAATTTTACAATTTTGCGAGCCAGTGTTTAGCAGTGTTTATGAAGGGGGCGGAATGAAGGGGGCTTGGGGGCTTATAGTGTCGAAAGGGGGAAAGGATAAGGAGAACTGACCGAAACCTCCGACACTTAGATATATTTGTACGATGTTACCCCCAAGATACAAGCGTGTGTGTGTGGGTGCTGCCATGACGATGTTTAGAAGCCTTTGTAAAATAAGGGTAACTTATTTCTCTTAGTTTAGTTAGATAGTGTAGATGGTCGGGGATGGGTAATAGAAGAACGGGGTGAATATTTTAAATCAGAACTGTATTTAGAGGATGAATTGGACAAACGGATCAATTTTTATAAGTAGCTAGTTATTGATATCTGTATTTTACTCTGTAAGAGAAAAAATCTAAAAATATATTATTAGCAAAATGCAGTCGCAAAATTTAGGTTTTAGTTCATCAACAAAATAAAGTAAAAAATACAATAAAAAAAAATCAGTATTTTTAATCTGTTTTTGAACACCATGAAACACCCCCCCGAGTGAGTTCCCGCATTGTCGTTGCGGGGGGGCTCAGTAACCGTGGATGCTGGCCACGGTGAAGCCAAGAGGAACCCAAAGGTGGGGCCGCTCGTCAGGGCTTTTGCCTCAAAGCCGACGACGTAGCGGCCATAAGGTAGGTTGCGGTGAGGTGCACCGCAACTGAGGTGGGCCGCGATGTCGAATGGGAGGCATCGCGGCTGAGGGTTACGGGCTGCGGTAGAGGAGGAGTGCCGGTGCTTCTGAGCAGCGCTCTTCCCTTCCGTGGCCTGGACGGGGCCGCCACCGTTTGATGGCGGACGCGGTGGGGCCGCAGGGGAAGAGGAGTGTCGGTATAGCGTCAGCCGCTCTCCCTATCCCCTGCGGCCGAAAAGTGGTAGACGGGACGGCGCGTTGTGTTCCACACGCACGCCGTCAAAGATGTCAGCAACCACCGGTGGGGTCCGCAAGGGCCGATGCCTGCCAGGGGTGCGGGTTTGTTCGAAAGAGATACCACGGCCCCTGGCATACGGGCTACTGAGGGAACATGGGTGGGTTTTAGTCAGTAAAAGTCTGACACGCCCTCCTGCTCTACTCAGCAGGAGAAGTCATTTGATGATTTCCCACCCAAAAAAAAAAAAACGATAAGCAGAATATTAACTAATTTTTAAAATTATAAACAATTAACATATAAAATATCAGCGCATTTGTCGGCATAGTAAACTGACGTCATACCCACAGAGCAATATGGCGTCCACTGCGCTCAGCGTTTTCGTCAAATTACGCGCGAAATTTGAAAATGTAAATTAAAAAATCCATTTTTCCGGCACTAATCGATTAAATAAAAATGTTGTGGTTTATTAGAACTTTGGAATCTAATTATGACACTTTTAAAAAATGGGTGTAATTATACCCTATTCGAACTGTAATAACTTCGTTCTCACCAGAGCGATTTATTAATAATGTCCTTTCTTTGGTACTGTTCGTCGAATCGTTGAGCTCTTAAAGTTCTGAGTTGAACTGGATGAATAGTGACAACTGCGTGCACTGATTGGACTGTTCCACTCAATCTGTATGGTTCTTTCATCAAAAGACCATTTCAGACACATGGTCTTCACAAGATCTGACCACAAGAATATGTCTGGACTTTAAAACAGACTGTGACCTCTGAGTTTGTTTCGGTGTTTTTTCTCAGGGTAGTCAGATAGGAAACGCCGATATCATCTAGTTTAAATAATATGATTGACGTGTAAAAGTGTTTGTACAAAACTTCTTCCAGAAATAAAAACATTTATTAAATCCAATTTAGATGACGTAACGGCCGCGACTTACGAGTTGTAGGTCGTGTGTTCGAACCCAGACAGGCGCTTTACTTTGTGTAAATTATTTCATCACCACTGCTCTCAAAACGGTGAAGGAAAACATCGTGAGGAAACCGGTATGTCCTAGAACCAAAAAATTCGAAGACATGTGACATCTACCAACCCGCACTGGGCCCGCGTGGTGGATTACGGCCCAATCCCCCTCTCACCGAGAGGAGGCCTGTGTCCCAGCAGTGGGAATATTATAGGCTGATGATGATGATGATGATTAATAAATCCGTGAGGTTAAGTATACTTTCTTAAGAAAACGAAAAAAAAAAAATGAATATAAACCAACCATGTTACTTTAGTCTTGAAAATAGACAAATTCTGTTTCGAAGCGGTTTCCAATAATTGGAAATTTTTATTTGAGTACTCCGCTTTCACAAACAGGAGACTATCAAAGTGAGGTCGAAGTTAGTATCCTTTGCCATCTTCTTATTCGATAATCGTTCCTACAAACTCAAGTCTACCACGTACCTGAATTTTATCTTCCAATTAGTCATTTAACAAATTTAACCCTTTATACTAAACATTACATATTAGAAAATTGAGACAGAAATGGTTGATTCTTAACAATAAATAGCTAAATATTACAATAATTCCACAACTAAGTATTTACACTAGTAAATTGAATGACTGATTATACAAATTAGTGCTCGAATTTCGACCATAACTAAAAAGAAAACAAGTCGATGTTTTATTTCTGTCCTCCTCCATAGTAACTTTAACTATGCCAAATTTGATACTTCTCCGTCCACGTCATTGTAGTAAAAAGGAGTACTCCTTTTAAACACCTCCTTTTCAACAACTATTAGAAAAGAATGAGTTTTACTTATTTCCTTAACCAAGTGGAATAATATAATTCCAATACGACGCCTTTCTCATCAGTATAACTAACAAGACTTCTCAAAACCCTCCGAACATGATATCCCAAAAAGAATTGAGACTAATCTTCCCAAAAATCCTTTGAAGAAAATGGTTGAAACCCGTACCACTAGAGCAGAGGAGAGAGGGGACAAAAGACATTCCTTTCCACAACAGCGGGGACGCTGGGCACCAGTCCGATTTAATATTCTATTTTATGTCGGCGATAAGATTAAAGTATGTAATTTCTTCTGTCCGAATGTGAGAGGCGTTTTGTACGCACTACGTGTTCGTAGGGCTGGCAATACCTCTTTGAAAACATTTAAAAATGTACTTAATTATTATGTTATTAGGAAAATTAAATTTTTTATGTCACTATGCGGTGTAGTTTTAATACATCTACCTCTAGCACAGCCTTGGTAGTTTGATCCGCTACCATCATGCTGATTTTATATACGAGTAGTATGCAATAAATATGTAAGTATATTTTAGTTTAAGACTTCACATATTCATATTTTCTCTTCTTGTTTTCACACACTGTTTTGTCTACATTTATTTTTCATTTCTCCTTTTGTATGTCTGCTGGAAGAAATTTCTTAAGAAATAAACAGTACCATTGTACTCAATTGTTTGATTATGCCGTATCTTCTTTACTTTACTGTGTGTACATAAATAATAAAACAAATAAATAAAATAAGTAATATGAAGATGTAAGTGAAAAAGAGAACGAATCTTCGTGAACATGTGGATGATGACAACATCGTTCACTTGTTGATGGAATCATTTGGATGTTCCTGAATTTTTGAAAGCCATAAATACTCACCATTAATTCCTCGATTCTTAACAGCTGTCAGTCAGCGTAGCTGGAAATGAGCTACGACGACGGCTACTTCGTAGAAAAATTCGTATGTAAAGGCCCGATTTTTCAATCGTCAGATGTTTTGTCTGAAGAATAAATATGACAGTTTGGTAGCTTTCGTCTTCATTTGCAAAAGATGTTTAACTGTCATATTTATTCTGCTGTTTTATTAATAATATAACTGACGATTGAATAATCCGCCCTACACATCGAAATATGTAAATAAGTAAGGTTCAATGCGTCATGCTTCTTCATAAATAAACAAAAACATGTAAAATTATTTTAATACGCAGTCATAGACTTTACAATAAATGAACCATACCTACACAATCAAAGTCACAGTTGAATTTAATAGAGTTTTCGCTAACCTTAGTAATTCCATTTTACAATTAAAATCGAAAACACTTCATAAATGAGTTTTTAATGTCCAAAATAATTCGACAATTTATTTCACATAAACAATCATAGTCTTTTAGACCGAATTTCGGCCATGGCTGCCAATCCCAGCACGGAATACCCATCAACGCGGGAGCTATTAGTGGTTCAAAAATGTGTGCGCAGACACAGGTGCAAACTAAACATAACAAAACTAATCCATATACCTACTCTTAAGTAGGTACCTACTTACAAAGATATAATCCTACCCATAATTAACAAGTAAAAAAAAAACTTTTAGATATTAGGTGGTATTGTAAAATGCAAGAACTTTATGCAACTAGGTACACTAATTCCAACAACTAATCTTGACAATACATTTGTTATTGAATTCAATTGCGAATTTTACATATTTTTTTAATCTTCTAAACAGAAATAGGAATAATATTCACTTACAATATATGACACTTGCCTTATAGCCAAGGGCCAAGGTAACACCACATTCATCCTAACGATTTTATTTCCTCAATAAAATTTAAAATACAAAATGGCTGCCCTTAAAGAGAAGTGTTTGACACTTGAGACGAAGGACAAATCAAATTTAGGCAACTAAAAAGAAAAGTAGTCAAAAAAACAAAAACGGAAAATCAAAAATGGCAGCCCTTACAGCTAGCCATAAGAAGTGCGTCCCCCCGCCCGGGGCAGCCACAGAGCCGTCCTATAATAAAACCCTCCCTACCCACACTAAGACGACGTCCAGTACATTGGACAATTTTCGTCCATAGACAATTCGTGAGTCGTGACTCGCTTGCCGATTTAGAATTTACAATGTAACTGTCGGATTTTAGAATGTAATCGATTTTGTTAATTTGGTTCTGTTGGGTTGAATGTTTTTTTTTTATTGACATGTAACAGTTTACTTACTAAATGTAGATAATATCAGACTGTGGGCATTTTATTTGTGACTTTGTCACCAATGACTAAGGGCCAATTTTTCATTCGTCATATCATATTGGCGTGTGCAAGCTGACATAATTGGAAAGCAATTTATTTTATTTTATTCTCATAATATTAGTTTCCTACTATTGTATAGAATCAAGTTCTTCTATCTGAACAGACTGCTGTGCTGCTGGAGAGTTTGTTGTGCCATTTCTTCTTCCCAGCTAAAGCATTAGGAAATTGTGAAGGGCGAGCATTTCTGTTCAAAAAGTGTATGACTTTTGATTTTGATTTGGTTGGTCAACTTTAACATTTTTGACATTTTCACCATCGCTATGGATATAATGACGCTTTTGCTGGGCCCTCAGGTTTCCTCTTAGAATTTCTCAGCGCTTTTTTTTTGTGGTTTCTTGAACTAACTTATATTTACATAAGAAACATCAAAATATCTCTTCATCAGCCCATCATTGACTACGCTGGTGCCTGATATTTCGATGCCACCGAGGAGCTTTTAAATAAACTTGAGCGTTTGCAAAATTTCTACAATCGTTTTGTTTTTAACCTTAACAAATACGATCACGTTTCTTACTTTCTCAAGATCCTCGAGTAGCTTCAAATTCGATTTCGCAGAAACTCTCGGATATTGAGGTTGCTATTTAACATTCTTCACAACCCTAAAACCCCATCCTATCTACGGGAACGCTTCTCCTACGCCCGTCCTTTTGATGCACCTTGCAGGTCGCATCTTAGAAATCTCAAGTCCCCTCCTCACTCAACCGACTTCTACTCCTACTCCTTCACTGTGCACGCGGTCCGGTTGTGGAATTCACTTCCGCCTGTCATTAGGGACTGCCAAACAGTAGTAGCAGTATTCAAAAGAAGAGTGAAAGAACACTATGTCTCCACTTTGTCATATTTGCTTACGTATTTATTTAGAAATAACATTATAATTATATATATTTTAGTGATATTTATTTCAGAAGTATGTATGTATGTACATGCTCGTGTATATCTAAATTAAGAGTTTAATTTTTACTTTTATGTTTTCCCTTCTACTATTATTACATGCGTTGTCTACATATCTGTTATCTTCTCTCCTATCGCAGGTATTCTGGAATAGATTTTTGTAGAAATAAGAATTACCTTTGTACGTATTTTTCTATTCCTTTCTTCTTGACTGTTTAAAAAAAAAGAAATTGAAAAAAATAATATGTACCTACACCAAATTACCTTTAACATATAGTTACCGCTTCGTCGCCGAATCGCCCGTTAAAATAATGAAATAAAAGCGTTAAATAATTACTAACCCTCGACTAATTCCATTACGTTAACAGAATTTTCGAGAAACACCATGACGTAACAAAAACTAAACCCTTTAAACTTCGCCAACACCCCAAAAATGATCCCAAAACCACCCTCGCGATTTTCTTTCATCCCTCCCTCGCTGGGGGTTAAGTCACCCTACTTAAGATCGATGGAAGGGTAGTAGATGAGACTTTGCGATAAGGGTAGAAAGGGCCCTGTCCCCGAGTTAGGGCCCACCCTTTGTGAATCTCAGATGGGTCGCTCGAACTTCATATCTTGTTTTGACGTGTTTTATAATTAATTTGCTAGTTTCCAACCGTAGTTTAACGAGGGTTGGGGAAATTAATTTTAACGAAATTCTGCAGGTTCTGGTTCAATGTACCTTTTAGTTGCTTATGTAGTAAACGAGTGACGGCTTGGTTTGTTTGTAGTTCTTTGCTATTTACCAAATGCATGATCTACCAATTCGTTTTGAAATTAGTTAAGATAAGTTGTCACCATTGTCGTAATTGTAAACACACACACGAAGTATAAAACATGTATTCTACGAGTGCATGCTGACATTGTTTGTCAACTGTTTTAATTGATCGTTTACACATAAAACAAGCTGTATGCAAAACTAAAGTCAAAAAGGTAAACAAAATAGTCAAAAATACATCTTCATAAACAACTTCATACATAAATAAATTTTTACACAAGTCATTTACATGATTGTCGAAAGGACGTATCATGAAGTGGTAATTGATGTATTATACGCGGTTCCACACCCATTTTTTTACAGATTTTATTATTTATACGACCCATTTAGGAATATTGTATCTGAGCATAACACTACTAAGTAAATAATTACCTTTATAGTTCAAAGGTAGGTGCTCAAGTTAGGGCACACCCTAAGTCGTCCATACCTCGGTTCCACACGACTCTTAACGGTCTCGTGCATTCGAATTCAAATTCTGATTTATTCGCGGATGAATGGAAGTTGATTCCCTTACAATATACATATGTATGAAGTTCCTTTAGTGCCAAGAACTTGTGACGTGTACCGGCTTTAACGTTCATTCGGACCGAACTAGACATGTAAAGACTATAACATGAAATAAGGGATTTCAGAACTTAGAGGGTTGTATTCATCATCATTGGCCTAGCCTTTTCTCAACTATGTTGGGGTCAGCTTCCAGTCTAACCGGATGCAGCTGAATACCAGTATTTTACATGGAGCGACTGCCTATCTGACCTCCACAACCCAGTTACTGGGTAATACGATACCCCTTGGTAAGACTGGTTGTCAGACTTTCGGGCTTCTGACGACCCGTAACGACTGTCAAAGATCCACAAATGACAGCCGGGACCAACGGCTTAACGTGCTTTCCGAGGCAAGGAGGGTCTTGGTATGTAAAGATGGTCACCCATCCACGGACCAACTGCGGCAAGCGTAGCTTAACCTGAGAGGGTTGTATTGATGACTATAATTCTGAAAAGGTATATTTGTTACGATCGCGAATCTTTAACGTGACAACCTGACACTGAGCTGAAAATTGAAAAAAAAAAACGTGAGAAATTTTGAATTTCACATGCTATCCTGGCGCTCCCCTTTAATGACGTAGGAAAGTATGAATTTGACGTCTAGTGTCCGCCATTTTGAATTTTCTATGACCTTATATTTATGTGCTTTACGATACCTTCATTCCAGGTCAATGTATCTACACACACGTTCCGTGTGGTGCCGGACGTAAAGAATAGCACCATCCCATCTCTTCCCGATTTACTAGAGAATGGGCAGCAGCGTCCTCTATGCATTTTACTACCATACTGCGATCGCCAACCCGCCTGCCAAGCGTGGCGATTATGGCGAAACCCACCTTTTTGGGTAGGCCTATGTCCAGCAGTGGACGTCTTTCGGCTGAATGATGATGATATATATATACATCATCTACATACCTACACCACGAGATACACAAAAAACGTAGTGAATTCATTACTCCTAATCCTTAAAGACTTAATCATTCATCATTTCAGCCGAAAGACGTCCACTCCTGGACATAGGCCTCCCCCAATTTGAGGGGTTTTGCCATAATCGCCATGATTGGCCGGCGGGTTGGCGATCGCAGTACGGTGGTAAAATGCATAGAGAACGCTGCTGCCCATTCTCTAGTAAGTCCCTTAGTCGCCTTCTACGACACCCATGGGAAGAGATGGCATGGTGCTATTCTTTACGTCCGGCACCACACGGTATACGGTACTTAATCGTTAATAGGTATTTATTAATTGAGGTGTAGATTTCTACTATCATATTATGTCATAAGTTCCTAACATCTTAATTATTGAATTGTAAATGTTGGTATTTGTATAGACACTGCTTCGTCGAAATTACCTATGTATTAGGTAACCGGTGTAGTGAAAAAAAAAACTGTTTGCTTAGTTAAACGTGTTTGCAAGTTCACATTTTTATAGTTGGCACAATTATTTAACTATGTCTACTTGTCCAAAGACATGGTGTCATTTTCCATCAAGTATCTTGATTCGGAAATACGTCGTTTTGTAGACGTTATTTTATGAATTCTTAATTTCAAAACTACTTAGCAGTTCACGTTATATTAATTGGATAATATTCCAACCTCAACAGATAGGCTTTTATTGCTCAAAATTAAATACATCCGTAAGTTGAATTTAATATATAAGTACATCTCGCTCACAGCCACTTTTACAAACACCTACTCACACACATACAGTTACTCTATCTTGTCGTGATTTCATTGATTTCGTTTAAAAAAAAATGTATTATTTAAATACCGAATCAAAAATATCCATTGTGGCAGCACTGTTAAGTTATTATCATGAATTTAAACGGTCTTTTGTAGATATATTTTTATATTATGACAAATCAGACAATTTAATGTGTAATTGTACGATGGCAACACTCAGAAGCAACGTCACCGAGCCGTTGTTTCTGGGTGGGGACATAAATGTGTTTTAATGTATTAAAAATGGAAAAATGATGTAGGATTCATTCGTTGTTGGACAGTCGAAGAGAACAGTTGTGAAAATAAAAGTATAAGCAAGTTATAAGTATCGTTTTTCTTTATAATCTCTAACACACACTTCACCAATGAGTTAATCAAAATCAGTTTTATTCTTGCTCTCTTTTATTATGTTCCTGCTTTTTACTATATTTCCCTATACACCAGTCTAATTTTGCATTGTATCTTTTATGTTTGTTTTTACTCAAACTCAAAGCATTTATTTCAATTAAACCTTTTACAGGCACTTATGAATTGTCGAAAAAAAAAAAAAAAACAAAGTTGAAGCTAGGTGCCGATTCCAAAACGTAGATCTCTGTAGAGAAGAACGGGCAAGAATCTCCAAGGAAACTCTTTTGATTCATGGGTATTACAAAATCTTGGGAACATTATTCTTGGTGCATCTATATGGGAGAACAATGTATTTTTTATATAAGATTCAAATAATATCTTACTTTGTATATAATTGTGTCCTATCTAGGTAAATTATAAAGCTTATTAAATAAATGCATAATTTTGAAGGCACACTGACTTCTAACATACAGGTTTTTACCTAGTTTAGAGGTCAGGGTCTTTTTTACTTTGAATCACTTAGCTTAAGCAATTTTCTTATTTGTTCCTTGTCAATGTAATGTTCGTGCATTTCTGGGAGTAATAAAAGATTTATTATTCATCATCATCATTAGCCTATAGATAATGTTCCCATTGCTGGGACACAGGCCTCCTCTCTGTGAGAGGGAGTGGGCCGTAATCCACCACGCGGTCCCAGTGCGGGTTGGTAGATGTCACATGTCTTCGAATTTTTTGTTCTAGGACATGCCGGTTTCCTCACGATGTTTTCAGTTCAAATTATATTTATTAATAATAGGCAATTATTTCAAATAAACGAATTACAGGCATATAAAAAAGAAAATAATCATAAGGCATCAAAAAATACGTCCGCATCGTTGTCAATGGGAAAAGTGCCCAAAAGGCTGGCAGCATTGCCACGTTTTATGGCAATGCTGATTCTTTGGCCGAAAAATAGGCTAGCCCTTTGGTCACGTGAAGAAATAATAGGCTAGATTGTAATGTGAATAAACTTTTACTAATTGTGATACTATATAAAGTAAAATAAAGAAATTGCCATGTACTTAGGAACTATTTCCGTACGACAGGCCCTACACGTGTAGCTTGAGAACTGGACCGTCAAATCAAACTAAATAAATTTCACAGAATACACAAGAAAATAACATTGTGTACTTATTGTGTAACGTAATACCAAGGGAAACCGTTGCGAAAGCCATCCACTTATAGCTATGCTATTAAAATTACGAAATAGGTAGGCTCTTTTCGACGCTATGTTACGTTTTGCTTCGAAATTACCTAGGCTAATAAATAATTTGAATTGGATTGTTATTTATTAGTGATAGTAGGCCCAGTGGTAACGGCCGTGAGTTACGTGTTGTAGATAGTAGGTTTGAACCCAGCCTGGCGCTTTACTTTGTATAAATAACTTCATCACCACTGCTCTCAAAACGGTGAACGAGAACATCGTGCGGAAACCGGCAAGTCCTAGAAACAATTTTTTTTTCTATTATAGGAATTGCCGGTTGACGTGACATCTATCACCCCGCAGTGGGCCCGCGTGGTAGATTACAGCCCATGTCTTTGAAGACAGATAGTGGAACCATTATAGGCTTATTAATTATTATAATATTACTAAAGTATTTAATAAATAGGTTACCGTAAAGAATCACCGCGTCGTCGGCAGCAGCTGCCGAGTCGTCTCCGGCTCTGTGCTTTATAGATCGTCAAACAGCGTAAAGTTTTAGTGCCGGTTTGTTAAAAACGATTATTAATCTGTGATTTTAATAATATGAAAAGATTCCAAACTAAAGTTCCTAATTTTCAAAAAATAAACTCAGGGCTTTGTTAATCAATAAAGCCTATTACAGCATTGACGAATTTTGTAATGACGAAAAATCTTAGAAGTATTATAAATTAAATAAGTGTATCGGTTGCTCTTTGACGTTTGTAATAATGTTCCTTTTTTATATTTAAGATTTTGACATTAAATGTATTTTTGTAGCATTTTGCTAGGGACTTTGTTCTGTATCAATATTATTGAGAATGTTTGTAAAGTCAACGTTTTTAATTTGGATAGACGTTCTAACTTCGATGATGGGAGAGGAAAGATGTTAGTTGTCTTATCATTGTTTATGTTGCTTCTTTTTGCAAATATTTCGATACAAAACCATTTTTGTTATGAAATAAATAACTTGAACTTGATCTTGAACTAAGAGACTTAATAGTGAATGCGAGGCAGCGTTCTCCATGCATTTTACCACCATACTGCGATCGCCAACCCGCCCGCGTTTCGGAGACAGACAACGGAACTCTTCAAAAAATGACAGCAAATCAACCGCGATTGCTGCTATCGCATAAATATGCATTGTTTTGACCCCGAGAATGTTGAAATAACTAAAAAGTGAAAAAAAAACAACCGACTTCCGGAAAAATACTATAGAGTGAAAAATAACTTTATTTTCGGTAGGCGGTGACAAAAAATTTATTTATTTCCAAAGTCACCGCCTTCCGAAATTAAAGTTATTTTTTCACTTTGGAGGGTTTTTCCGGAAGTCGGTTGTATTTTTTTTGAAGACTGTTTTTTTTTCTCGATTAGATTTTTATCAATAAACCGGCTGTAACAAAAAACTCGCTCAGACTCGCTCAGCATCGCCAAGACTGCTATGTACAGTCCCCTTCATCGACATACAGTACCAGTAAACATGTTTAAAATTAACGCTCGCCCATGTAAATAATGTGTTAATAAGTTGTTGGCCCAGCTTTCTGTTTGCTACACAATATTTTCGTGTTCTCATTTTCTAACTAGTTGTGTTGCATGACGCTTCAAGGGATGCTGGGCAAAGTTGTATTTGAGTTAGGCTATGAAATAATTTGGATGTGATTCATAAACTGCATATATCCTTTTCCTAACTTGGTATCTAGGGGTTGGCTTTTAGTTCAGCAGCAGCGGGGTGTCAATTTTTCTAGGAGAGATGCCGAAGCGAAGTCGGGTTTAACTTAATGATTTATCAATAAAGAATACTTAATATTGTTTTAAAATGAATATAGGAATGTACATAATTAAATAATAAGCTGTAAATCAAATAAAAAGTTGCGATTTTCCTACATTTCGTTCTCGCTGACGCATTTTTCTATATCTGTATAATGTTACTCCACACTAGGAATTTCTCCTGTATTGCGGGCACAAACAGCCAGACCCGGAACAACTACTCGTAGTTCATACAAATAATTGTTTCGTGCGGGAATCGAATTATTATTTCTTGTTGGTGCGGCGATATTACCTACCTATATATAAATAAATAATAGTAAATAGTAGTACACATTCTGTGAAATTAATGAAACTGAACGCGACCAGCACATTTAAACCAAGTTCAAAAGCCGTCATTGCGGTGAAATATTGACGTTGACGGCTCTTTAACTGGGTTTAGATTGCGGATCGCAATCATTCATTCATTGGTGAAATTCGCCCTTAGTATCAATAAATTACATAAATATCCAATTTACGATATTCTGCAAACTACAACAGTCATTATGCTGAAGAAAAAGACAGCACGACCATCATTCAACTTGTAATAGTGTATATTAATTAAGTATGTGAGCCTTTCACAGTGTCCTTTGTAAGCGCAGTGACTTCATTGGCGGCACAGCCTTTTTCTTAAAGACACTTTGGTTGTTAACCATCAATAAACCTATCGAGTCACAATTGGAAATCACCAGCTCATGAAATAGTCATAGAACCGAGCAACTCCAACAAAAGAAACTCCTGCTTTTTGTAGTCACTAAAAATCTTTCAACTTGCTTAGGGCGTATTTCACCAGTGGAACTAAGTGCGGTTTAGATCGCTGATCGCGTTCAGTTTCATTGGTGAAATTTGCCCTCATTATCACTAGACTATACACAGCGACATTTTAGTCGTCTTAAAACGGCAGTCCACTTCATGTATCCAATGACTACGAGTACAAATACATTTAAATAAAGAAAACATATTTTTTTGATATGAAGAATAAAAACATACTTTTTAAGAAATAAAACATTTTATTTTTTATTTTTCTGATTATGAAAATGGAATGAATGATGGAATGTAATGTCATAGCTACCTTCTACCCTTTGATACGTAAACATTATTAACAGGGTGTTTCATAATTATAAAGCATTATTTATTGTTCTTTGTACCTATTTTCTTAATTAATGGTAACAATTTTTTAATCGCGTCTAGAGATATTTTATGCCTGATACATTGAGTGAACCATCTTTGTAAGACGATTAAAATGTCACCGTGTATAAATACGTAACCAAGATGCGCAGACATCTTTAGGTAACTGCAACCACCATTATGCGAAAGACAAGGACAGCAATACCATCATTCAACTAGTTATAGTGTAGTATTTTAATTATGTGAACCATTCACAGCAGTCTCCTTTGTAAGCGCAGAGACTTCATTGGCGGCAGAGCCTTTGTCTTAAGGACACTGGGGGCTTTTAATGTATGAATACCACCACTATCTGTGGACCACTATATATAGGGACAATAGTTATTGTTTCAAATGGTTGGAGATAGTTGGTTTTCTTCGTGTCTGGTTGTGTTATCTTGGGTTTTGTTGTGCTGTTTGAATCGGACTGTTTTGCGTTGAGCAAATTCTACTTCCTACATAATAGTATAAATATATAAATATTTGTATGCTTAGACGTTTGTTCCTCAATCACACAAATACGGTTGAATGGATTTGGATGAGGCACACAGTCATAACCTGGATTGACACATGGAATACTTTTTGTACCGGTAGTACAGTCCTGTGGTATAGAATCCGATCTCCACGCGGGCGATGCCGCGGGTTAAACCTAGTTAATTTTGTATTTGTGATTTTTTAAGTAGTTGTTTTAAAAATATTGACATTTCAAAGTGTCTTAAAACATGTACAGACAGCTCCACAGAAACCTCATCCCCTACAAAGGCGACATGCCTTTGTAGGGGATGAGGTTTCTGTGGAGCTGTCTGTACTTGCATAAATAAACATTTCATTTATTTTCGTTTCAATGAAAAATTTGTAAAAATTAAGTATATGCCTTAATAGTATATGATACGGCGGGAAACCCAATGCATGCCGTCTTTGATGTTTCTGGTGTATTTCTTCGTTGGTAAATGGGTAGTTGGTTTACAATCACACACAACACTTAACTCAAACCATGTATTTTCACTTAAATCTTTTACACGCACTTTGGATTTTTCATAGAACAGCGAATCAGACAGTTTGAGTTAAAAGGGAATCTAGGCGCCCATTCCAAAGCTACAGTAGGTCTCATATGGAGAAGAACGGGCAAGAAACTCCACGGACACTCTTTTAAATCAAAACATTATGTTACAGAGGTTTCTTATTCCACAATTATAATTTTAGTCCTTTTCACACACTTTCATAGCGATACTGTCCAGCCGTCATTCTCGACCATCCCCTCAAGTGGGCGGAAGTAATGCGTATCGCACAGAAATAATCTTATTACTTAGTTAGTGTTATAAAAATTAACTAACAATGGTGAAATGCTTATCAGTTAATTCTTTTACAATTAGACAATGCCAATATTCACAAATGCAATGGCGGTTTAAGTCGATTGTATATTTAGCAACGTCATTACTTTTTACAACACAAATTATACTACTTTATAACATTTCCGGCAGTTCAATGAATTTAATCAAAGAACAGGTATTCATAAATAAAGTAAATGTGTGTGAAATAATCTTGCTACTTTATAGATTGTAAATTTTGATTGAAACTGATTTAGTTTTCGTATTAAAATATAACAGTCAGTCATTGACCATGAAACTCGCAATACGCGCCATTTTTTCGGCACAGTAGGTAGCCATGTATCATAAACTAAGAGCCCAAAGACAATAAAAACTATTATCCTTTATAATTGTGACTATAGTTTTAACTAAGATATTGTTGTTAGTTTTATAGTTATTCAGCTAGTAATTAAACCAGCAGTACTTTGAGTTTTATATTACAACCTGGCCAATAGATGACGTTGATCTCAAGATAACCAATAGACACTGATTGATGCCATGCAAATGGTTAGAATTAATAGTTACGCATAAGATTATGTTATAATCTTAACAGGTTGGCGCTTTCGCGGCGACATATAAATAGTGGTAGGTATATTAATGAAACAATTAATGATATTTCTTAAATCTGTCATGATTGTTGCACCTTCGACTGAGTATAGGCCACCCACAATAGTATCTAATACTCGTACATGGTTTTATATGTAAATGACGTATATGTAATAAATGCTTTCCGTATTATTTGACCTACAAACTAGTCAGTGTGTACTCTCGTTAAAATGACGATTGTCGAGAATAATTTTGGTATTACGATTTTTTACGCAAAAATATAATATTTTTTTCAAAATTAATCACTGATCTCGCTTAAATCAAGCGTACCCACATTCCAATCGTAAATGCCAGTACCAAAGATCACTTACAACCGGATAAACGTCACTGAATTGTCACAAGTAACCTTTATCACTGCTTGCTCGTCCGCAGGGAAAGTTTTCCAATTACGAACACCGTCAAGTGACCACCTCACCACCCTGCTTACCTCAACACCCCCGGACCCCCCCTTCACCCCCCGCGACCCCTCTAGCCGGGTACAGCCGCACAAAGAAGTTTTAATTGCTAGCCTTCGCGCTAGCTATCAACTTGAACGTACACTATTTGGATTGCCGTATTCATAATGTTGTATTCAAAGGGAATGATCGTTAATGAGGTTTGATGGTAAGTTTTTTAATCGTATTGTTAGTTAAGTTCATTAGAAAAGTTTAGTGTTGAGTAGTAGAATTTTGCGGGTTACCTTAGTCCATCCTCCTAAGTGAATCCCACTATACAGAGTGTAACAGAAACCCTATTGCATTAAGCACTAAAGATGACAGCTGGTATTGAATCACTAAATATAGTTTCGGCTCAAAATAAAATACTCTAAGAATTGATACCAAATTTTCGGTTTCATATGTTTCTTAAATTCAAATCATAACAAATGTATCACCGCACTACGTAGGTCAATAACTTTCCACGTTACTTGCCGATATCACGATAAATCTCTTCCGAGTGATGTGTTTATTTCAATTTGAATTTCGGTTTCTGATAGCAATGTATTAAAAATTCTTATAACTTCCGAACATTTAGAGATAGGATCAAAAAACCCTTCCAATATCGTTTGGTACCATCCAAAGAAGCCGTGCCCTTGGTACATGTACCCTTTACACGTTGTATAGTCATCCAGACCCTATTTTGGCAATGGCGGCCAATCTCAACTCAGACTAGCCTCCGGCGGCGGCGCGGGAGATATTATAGTGCACAAGTGTATGCGCAGATACAAGTGCACACTCTTTTCCCTCACTCTCATTGTCCGATGGGACGGCAATCCGATACGACCGGAGAGAGATCAGGCGAAAGTTTAACGTTCTTGCTGAGGCACAGGGGTATCACACCGCCAACTTCCAAACTCCGGGCTTTTACTAACGGCCTGGCCACGGGGATCGGTGGTGCGAACGACGAGGCGGTGGGCCAAGCGACCATTCGCGCGGCATCGTTTGCAGGCCACGGGCAGTCACGTTCGTCGCCGCGACCAGTAAGGAAGTCCGAGAGCGAAATGTCTTTATCAAAGTTATCTCGATATTGCTTAGAAAATAATAGTTTTTTGGTTCAAGACATAATATTTGGAAGAGATTGTGGAATATATAAGTCGAATAGGAATCGAGGTATAGATGGAGAATTCCACAAAAAGTACGAGAAAATTTGGAATTTATATTTTAATTTCTTCCCACAATCACTTCACCATATGTTTATATTTAGTTATGCTGTGGGTGGCCAGACTTCCAAATATGTGTCCTTGCTAGTATTTCAGTAATAAAAGTCTCGGTGTTCATTATTCGCGGCGAAAACAACTAAACTCGTTTGATCGCTGCCCTAGTCGCCGCGACTGCCGCTTGACGCCGTGGCTCGCGCCGTACTGATTCATGTATTTCAGTTTTTATTTCAGTCACCAGCCGCGCCGCCAGTCGCCCGTGCCATTCGCTTGGTACATTTCGCTGGTCGCGTCGCCGGTCGCCGCTCCGCGTTGCTTGATAAGTACATTTCTATGCGTTTGTTTCAGTCGTTAGACGCCTCGCCGTTGGCACCGCACAAATATTCGCTATGGCGAATGTCCCGTGGCCAGGCCGAGAAATTCTTATTGAAATAACCCAATATCACTTTGGTCAATTGGGAATCGAACCCAGGATCCCACGCTCAGCAGACGCGCTTGTAGCCGCGAGACCAACGCACAACGGGGCAGTTCCCATCCCACTATACTGACACCGGGAAGACATAGAAGGGGCTCAAATTTGATTCCAGAAGGGTCAGACAGAAACTAATTTTAGTTACAAAAGCAAACATCGTAATACGAGACCGTTTGCCTAAGTACCTGAGCGGACTTCAGCAAGTTTAAAATTTAATTATCGTTTACATATCTGCTCGTCTGCCTGCTCTTGTTATTTGAAACTAGATTTTAGAAACCACTTTGTTTGAAAATTGAGTTTGGTGTTTTCCTATGAAAATAGTTGATATTAGTATCGCGTAAATGCATACCTTTACGTGGAATAACTGACTGTTTTGACTGTTAAGTTATTTATTCATAAAATGCACTACTTCTATCAAAGGACAAAAAAATCACAGACGATTTTTTTAAATGATACTCGATGAACTCGTTCTAGAATCGCGTCGAATTCGCGGGCAACAGCTAGTCATGAATAAAACCTCATTTATTTTGACGTTGCAAAGAGTTTTTTTTTTTTATTACAAACAAAATATTTAATTTCACATAAACCTGCATGGGCACTTATGAAACGTCAGAAGCTAGGTGCACGGTTCCAATTTGTCGCTTCCTATGGAGAAGAGCCCGCAAGAATCTCCACGGTTACTCTTTAAAATTATTAGCTTAAACAATGTTTTCAAATTACAGAGATAATAGGTATGGGAGGACAGTGCAGGCCTGTCAATAAGTACCAGGTATTTAGAGGAATGAAAATACAGAATAGAAAATCGTCTACAAATTTACAGTCTGTAAGGCCTACGACGTTCTCTCAATCGATCAATTTGTTGTACTTATTGTGTTCAGACTGTTAGTTTTTTTTTTAATTATGTAAATAAATTAAATCATAAAAAATCCCTACAGAAATAAATCCTACCTATTAATGTAGTAAATGTGAAAGTTTGTATGTTTAAATGTTTGTTACTTCAATCACTCAAAAACGGCCACACGGATTTGAATTAAATTTGACACACAGATAATTTATAACCTGATACTTGTTATCCCTGAAGTATACGTTCCTAGTAATATAAGATAATTCCCGAACCCCATGCGGGCGATGCCGCTGGCAAAAACTACCCTCGAATTGATTAAAACCTACTAATATGACTTGACACTAAAAGCAAGCTGAGGGGCAATTCTGGTAATTTTAAGAACATTCACAGTCTGATCTCAGTGTCAATCTGTCAAAAAATCCAATACATTTTTGTAAAATTTTTGAAATTCGATTGTCGCCGAGATGACACTGCGAACGTTTTTAATTAGTAGAATTGGCCTTCAGCTCTTAGATAACATTACATATAGCAGTCTGGTATTGAGATAAAGAGCCAAGGGTTTTGGGTTTTCTCTGTTTATCCCGGAAGGGACTGACATGTCTAAAATAGGGTCTATACCTGGTCTATTTATAGTGTATACCAGCATTATTTAGGTCAGATAATAGAATTTGTTTTGTACAACATAATGCTGATTTATTCTTTACAGGGTGTTAAAGAAATTGCGTGCCATATCTTCATGGTGAGTTCAGTATCGATAAAGAAACCCGTAAAAAAAGAAATGGACTACCTGGGCTAGATGGACTTCTTCTGATAAAAAAAATTCAATGTTTTCCGTAATCTATACTATTAATAAAGGGGAAAGATTTGATTGTTTGTTTGCATTGAATTGGCTCCGAAACTACTGAACCGATTTGAAAAATTCTTTCACTGTTGGGAAGCTAAACTATCCTCGGGTGACATAGGCTATATTTTATCCCCGTATTCCCACAGCAACGGGAACTACGCGAATCTTTAAGTATAAAAGTTAAATAAAATATAAAACCTATGTAAACCAAATAACATGACACATTTGAAACACTAATAAAGAGGAGTTGAAATTAGAATTGTAGTGAAATATCAAATCATGAGATTATGTCAAAGTGTGTAAAAAATAAAAAGGACAGGACATAACCTTTCCGCAGGTAATGTCATTCCCATACATTTTGGCGTAGCGTTTGGCGTGAACGCTAACAGAAATGTGTTTTGTCTAGGCTTACAGTACAGCCTGTGCTTAAAATGCGGTCCATTATATATTTTTGGCAAAATGAAAATAATAGTCTATTTTCAATATAGACAGTGCTTTAGAAGATTGTCAGTGGACCTAGAACGCTTTGGACAGTATCCGCTTATATAACAAGTTGCTAAAGTGGGTTCCAGAACTTAGCGATAGATAGTTCAAAACCCACTGTGTCGCGTCTAGGCCCGGAACGCGTTGAAGTCTATGCAACGCTGGAACGAGCTAGAACAAGTAACAATCGAATAATTACGATATCTCTGCCAAAAGGCTTTCCTTATTAAATTTAACATGCAAATATTAATAGTACATGTACCTATATAATATAAATAAAAATAATATAAAACTATAATATAATATAAAACAGAGAAAAAATTATCACAGGGCATCAAAAAATTCGTTCGCATGGCCAAAAGGTTGGCAGCATTGCCACGTTGTTTCGCGATATTGTTTCTTTGGTCAAAGAATAGGCCAGCTCTCTGGTCACGTGAAGAGTCGACTAACCGCTTTGCGATGTCTCGAAAAACCAAGTGGGCACTCGGACTCCATGGCCTAAGTGATTCAACATGCAAATTAATGTAAAAAGAAAACACCATTACTTTCTCGCCAAATTAACAACGAGGCCTAAAATAAAATGCAAAATTACATCCTTCCGAAGACTATTACGGCAACCATTTTGCGAAGGGGGTTACAGATGGCGCCGAGGGGTCGTCTTAATTTCGCCGTATTAGTGAGTCTTGCTGACCCTCTGGACATTAATCGTGAAGGGTCCAGAGGTCACTGACCCGCAGAATTAAGATGGAAACTTGGGGTAAGAGGCGATCGTTAAATTTATCCGACTACTCGGTTATGTAGTTTTGTTTTGGAATAAGGTTATAACTTGGTGGTGCAGCGAGGCCATTTTAAAGGTTTTTTGAGCAAATCGCCAATATTATCAAACTTCACATAGGTACTTACTTATGATATAGATGGCCCTCACTGAAATAAGGTCTTAGCAAATTTTATGATCATTTTTCTGCTGTATCCTCACACGCTATGATAGTTGTGAGCTTAGACAAAGTCATGAACAATTTAACATGACAATCGAAAATACGTGTAAAACTGTAGCAAAATGGTTTGTTAATTAATTATCTTACATAATACATACATACATACTCAGCCCATAACGTTCCCACTGCTGGGACACAGGCATCCTCTCCGTGAGAGGGAGTGGGCCGTAATCTACCACGCGGGCCGAGTGCGGGTTGGTAGATGTCACATGTCTTCGAATTTTTGGTTCTGGGACATGCCGGTTGCCTCACGATGTTTTCCTTCACCGTTTTGAGAGCAGTGGTGATGAAATGATTTACACAAAGTAATGCGCCTGGCTGGGTTCGAACTCACGACCTACAACACGTAAGTCGCGGCCGTTACCATTGGGCCACCACTGGCTTACATAATATTCTATACTATTTACTGCTAGTTTCTGCCCCCTACTTTGTCCACGTGAAATTTCTTGTTCCCGGACCCACTCAGACGCACTATAATTCCTAGTTTTCTTTCCGACTTTTTATTCTGCTCGGCTCCTAAGTGACTCCGGGTGATGCTAAATAGCTTATAGCTTTTCTCAAGAATAGGGCTATCAAACTGACGCGCGCCTTGCACGCACTGAATGACACGGCTGACAGGATCGATTTATTTACGTGTTCTCTGAATGAATTCACAAAAGTAATGTTGTATGTCTTATGTTATTTAAGATAGTTAGTTAAGATAGTGATCTAAGATAGTTTCATTAAGGACCACGCTACCGCATTAGGAAATTCCTGTGGTGATAGCAGTGTTTGTGATAAATAAATAAATACATTTTAAAAGAATTTTGCCGATCTGACAAACGAACAAATAGTTTAGCTATATAAATAGTTTTTTTCATGGCTTATCCTGCAGTAGAAGCGCAGGCCGGATAGCACGGCACGCCAGCATCAATGACATTATCCGTCGTGCTCTTGTCACCGCCGGGGTGCCAGCTGTTCTAGAACCCAATGGCTTGGCACGCGACGATGGAAAGAGACCAGGGGCCTAAGTCTACTAATTTATAAACGTTACAATGGTCTCTCAATGGTGTGTTTTTGACAGTTTTTGTATGGCAAATCTGTCAAAAACTTACCATTGAGAGACCATTGTGACGTTTATAAATTAGTAGACTTAGGCCCCAGACGGAATGACCATAATGCCTTGGAAGTTAGGTCGGCCTTTGGTGTGGGATGCAACATGTGTCGACACCCTTGCGCCATCCCATCTTTCTTGTACGGCGGGTTGTGCTGGGGCGGCTGCTGCAGGTCGGAAAACCTCAAACGGCGCAAATATTCCAATCTTATTGGAACATATATGTTCGAGCCGTTTGGGGTTGAAACTCTAGGGCCATGGGGTCCGAGTGCCCACTTAGTTTTCCGAGACATTTCCAAGCGGTTGGTCGACTCTTCACGTGACCAAAGGGCTGGCCTATTTTTCGGCCAAAGAATCAGCATTGCCATACAACGTGGCAATGCTGCCAGCCTTTTGGGCACTTTTCCCATTGACAACGATGCGGACGTATTTTTTGATGCTTTATGATTATTTTCTTTTTATTTAAGGGTCAACACGATTTTGTTAATATTAAAATTTACCTTTAAAAAAATCAATAGTTTTCCATCCCCAGCCCAGCTCCAGCCCCATCTCATTGTATCTTAGACCGTTTAGCACGGCCAGGAATTACTTTATCCTGTCTGATTGTGCATTCTACAAAACATTTATTTATTTATTTATTCCTTCTCTTGTATCTCTAGAGATCAACGGGATTCGTTCATGCCGTGGTGTTAGCCACATGGTGTCTAGAGTGCGTCAAACATTTCAAAATATCGTCTCATATGAAAGTTTTCATCAATAATGAACCATATTTAACCTACAAAGACTTCACACCTATATACCTGAAGTACATAGCGATGTAACAGCACATAGCCTGAGCTATATAATGCTCGGACAAGATAAATAATGCGGAGCTATCGTCCAGTCATCCAACTTTATAAATTACTTTCTCAGATAGCGCGGTTTGTTCTACAGTGGACGCAGAATTGGCATAAATTATGTTAAATTTTGAGATTTTATTTTTCCTGCTTAATTTGGTGGTTGTGAAATGTGTATTAAGAATAATTTCACGATAGACTAGTACTAGTATAAAAAAAAAATCATTATTAGCAATTGACCGAACAAAAAAGTTTCTAAAAGAGAAAATATTATTGGTAGGTAGATTAGTTCGATCTGTTTCTAAAGAAATAAAAGTTCTTATGCGTAGGTTGTTGAGCCCGATGCGAAACTAATGTACACTAATTAGTAACGTAACCTATATGGTAGATTCTCTGGTGTAGAATGACAGTTGTTTTTAGAGCATATATAAGTGTCAAAAAATCATCTTATAACTCAGTGGCAAAGTCTAATCATTTATTTCAAATAGGCATAAAAAAACAATTCCTATTTCTTCTCGTGGGTGTCGTAGAAGGCGACTAAGGGAATTACTAGAGAATGGGCAGCAGCGTTCTCTATGCATTTTACCACCATACTGCGATCGCCAACCCGCCTGCCAAGCGTGGCGATTATGGCAAAACCCCCCTTTTGGGGGAGGCCTATGTCCAGCAGTGGACGTCTTTCGGCTGAAATGATCATGATGATGAACAAAAAAGCTCTTTTGGACGTCAGTCATCATCATCATTATCATCATTTCAGCCGAAAGACGTCCACTGCTGGACATAGGCCTCCCCCAGGCTCCTCCACTTCGACTGGTCTTGTGCTTCCAACATCCAGTGGATTCCCGACTAAGGGACTTTAGGTTCTCTATGCATTTTACCACCATACTGCGATCGCCAACCCGCCTGCCAGGCGTGGCGATCATAATAACCCCCCCCCCCCCCCCAAAATGACAAGGAACGTCAGTATTTACATTGAAATAGAATTGATTCTAGTCGTCCCTTCCAAAAGGTAGTTTCATATAGAGAAGAATAGGCAAGAAACTCCACCGTTACTCTTTTAAAATGTTTTGAATACATTTATTCTACAAGTGGTGGTGGTTATCTGCCTGCTTTTATATTTAAGTGAGTACATATTAGACATAATTATAAGAAGACAGCTCCCGTAACTATTAGGTACCACTGTAGATGGCGGTACGCGTGGGGCGGTCCCACAAAGGCTGTGCCCGCAACTATCGCAGCAAACTTCTCCCAGCACGCCCCGCGCCCCGCACCGCCCCGGTGAGCCCCGGCCCTTATGGCGCCTCTCGACGAAGAGATGACAGCATCAGGACTGATTTTAATATTATGATAGTGAAAATTATCTGGGTTACTGTTGATTCGAGATTGACGCTGTAATTCGTGTGTCTGCTAAGACCGCCATGTTGAAATTCGTGTGTCTGCTAAGACCGCCATGTTGAAATTCTTATTTATTTAACCATTTGTGTACACACGCACTACAGCAGTGGTGGCCCAGTGGTTTGGTCTATAACTTACGATTTGTAGGTTGTAGGTTCAAACCCAGAGAGGCGCTTTACTTTGTGTAAATTATTTCATCACCTACTCCCAAAACGGTGAAGGAAAACATCGTGAGGAAACCGGCATGTCCTAGAATCAAAACTTTCGAATACATGTGATAACTACGAACCCATACTGGGCCTCAGTGGTGGATTACGGCCCATTCCTTCTCACCGAGAGGAGGCCTGTGTCCCAGCAGTGGGAACATAGTAGGCTGATTTCCTTCACCGTTTTGAGAGCAATGGTGATGAAATAATTTACATGAAGTAAATCGCATGGTCTGGGTTTGACCTACGACCTACAACACCACTGCTGCCAACTATTAATACAGGATAAGTTTCAAGCCAGTGCGCAAACTGTACTTAACCATGAATTCAGCATATCATTCTAGACCCCAGCGCAGAAATTATTCGTCGGTTATACAGAAAAATAATCAGCTGTTTCATACAAAAGGGCAATACCTACGCGGTCAAAATGTATGGAACAGCTGATTTTTCTTTGTATAACCGACGAATTTTTTTTGCGCTGGGTTTGTCTAGAATGATATGCTAAATTCATGGCTACAGTTTGCGCACTGGTTAAAAATTTATCCTGTATACTTAAACATAATCATCATCATCTGCCTAGCCTTTTCCCAACTATGTTGGGGTCGGCTTCCAGTCTAACCGGATGCAGCTGAATACCAGTATTTTACATGGAGCGACTGCCTATCTGACCTCCACAACCCAGTGACTGGGTAATACGATACCCCTTGGTAAGACTGGTTGTCAGACTTTCGGGCTTCTGACGACCCGTAACGACTGTCAAAGATCCACAAATGACAGCCGGGACCAACGGCTTAACGTACTTTCCTGTATACTTAAACAAAATTGAAAATTCTCCCATACGTCGACCAGCAGCATTTTATCGGCCCACACCTCAGCACTTGTTTTCTTACTCCATCAGGACTTTTCTAACTCATTTGCATGCAAAAGCAGATAGCAGTGATGGCGCGATACCGTACCTTTGTGGTACAGCATAGTCTACAAAGTTGCCTACAGTAGTTCCGCTAGTGTACTGCCTGTTGGCAACTTTTGCTGAAGTTGGCGTAATGTTGCGGCAAAAAGCGTTCATGGCAGGTTTAACAATTACCTAAGCAGCGCCTGCAAAGTTTTGCACAGCAGTTCTGTTGTTGTTGCTTTTGCAACGTTTATATTAGGTATTTTAGTTTATATATATAGGGGCTTAATTAAGAATTTTCTGCTTGATGTTTCGCTAGTTGGTGTTTTAATTTCTGTTAGAAATTTTGAAATTTTTGACTCTAAATATAGTCTTTGTTATTGTATCAGTGAGCTGATTGAATGTTATTACAAAAGCTCCCGGCTATGCATGAAGTTCCAGTCAGTTTTTAAGAAAATATTTTTTTTAACATTTACGAGTATCATCAAACATTTATCAGCTTCACCTGTATGTTTGTAAGCATGTTTGTTTCTAACCAACTCTTTTGGAATTGATTTTGACCCACTTCAAACGGTCAGATTTCATTTAAACTTTGTAGACTTATCGAGGACCGACGACAATTTAATAATTTTAAAATATTTGTTCCTTAAAGTAAAAAAAATGTTTTAAAAACCGCAAAATCACGCTTTTGTAGCAGAACTAAAAAAAATTAAATGAATTAAAAAATCTAAAGACGCGCTTCAAAAACCAAACTAAAAAAGTAGAAAATAATTTTTAAAAAAGCGTGGTGTGCTTGACATTAATTGATTTTAAAAATTCCTAAAAAGCACCCCACGCTTTTTCTATTATTAATTTTTTACAAAGACACTCTTATTTTCGTTCCGTCCACTAAAATAACTAGCAAGGTAATAAGCTAACAATAACAAGCTCAAACATACAACTCTACCTATCCATTTATATTGTAAACTATATTTTTACTTGTAGGTGCAAACATATTTTTTTTGTTTTTAATTAACTGTACAAATGGCGTTCATTTTTATAAATCAACAACATTCATTGTATTATTTACGTTGTTTAACAAACAAATTCCTCAAACATTCGAAGCAATGGATTAGCGTTAAAATCCAACATTCCAACAACCAACATTGCGTAACACATTACGTAATGTTGGATCATTCGGTTCCCTACAAAATGGTTGAGCTGGATGGTGCTGATCCACGAGTCAAGTTCGTGAACGGGCGCTGTCGGTTGAGACTGGTCATCTCCTAACTTCCAGGGCTTATTTTTAATCTTATATAATTAGAATTATTTCAGTAATAAATTAACATTGTTCTCACATACAGAAGCAACAAGAATAATGTTCCCAAGAATTTGTACGAGTATTATCCAACTTGATTTAAAAGAGTGTCCGTGGAGTTTCTTGCCCGTTCTTCTCCATAGAGATCTACGTTTTGGAATGGGCACATAGCTTCAACTTTACAACTGATCGATTTTTTGACAATTCAAAAGTGCCTGTAAATATTTTAATTGAAATAAATGCTTTGAGTTTGAGTTTGAATAAAGGTGCTGTTTTTATTGTTTTCGCAATAGTTGCAGATTTATTCCTCTTCTTCGTCGTCACACTCTTGGCAGAGTGGTCGTGGTCGTCACATCAGGGGTGGTGGCAAGCTTCACAATCCGTCGCCATTCCTCCCGTACTTTGGCTTTGCTTGAGCATTCGTGGAGTGGACCATTGAGTGCAGTTTTGACTTGGTCGGTCCAACGCATTGGAGACCTGCCGCGTACTCTTGTACCTTCAACCTTTCCCTGCACTACAAGTCGCTCCACAGATGTGTCTTCTTGACGTGTGATATGTCCAAAGAATGTTAGAATACGACATTGGACGATGGAAGAAAGACGCTGTTCGATACGAAGCTCTTGGAGGATTGAGACGTTAGTTCGGAACTGTGTCCAGGTTATGCCAAGCATTCTTCTCCAGCACCACATTTCTAGGGCGTCTATCTTCTTTTTCTCGCTTTCCCTTAAAGTCCATGTCTCAGCACCGCACCGTAAAGAAATATGGGAAACGCTAATGCCCTGACAAGTCTCACAAGTCGCAGATTTATTACCAAACAGAAAAATAATTATTTACATTTAGTGATTATCTGAGTAATCTCAGAAAGTGGTTGATTGTAGCTTGGTTTGCATAAATGTTACATTATTGGTTAAAATGGATCTATGACTCTTAAGTTCCACCCACTCTTCACTCAGGGGTGCGGGTTGTTCGAAAGAGATACCGTGGTCCCTGGCACACAGGCTACTGAGGAAACACGGGTGGGTTTTAGTCAGTAAAAGTCTGACACGCCCCACCCAGAGCGGGTGAAGTTATTTCATGATTTCCGACGCTAAAAAAAAAACCCGTTGACCGGCCTACACTGTTCTGAATACCTATTAACACTGTAATTTTAAAACATTGCAAAAGCCATTATTTTTTTATAGAGTTACTGTAGAGTTTCTTGCCGGCTCTTCTCCATTGGAAACGAACAATTGTAACCATGCCCCTAGGTTCTGACGTTAAATAATAGTGCCCGTGTAGGTTTATATGAAAAATATGTCTGTAAGGAATTGATTAATATCTAAAAATGCTCAGTATCAAAAAAACCCGAACAAATAGCTATCTAAACCCACTGACCGATTGATGAACATAATACTAATAAATCCATACAGATGTACTGGCATCAGTCTACCAGCAGCCCAGTAGAACAAATGCCTAACACGGCACATCTGCGAACATTACGTAAGGACCATTAAAACTGTCCGAATACACTGTGTTTTCAATTACAGGAGGCTCGCGAGATATTTGACTCGAATAGGGTTGTGTGGGCACGAAAATGTATCGTGGTTTTGTATGCAAATAATTTAATACAAGTAGATTCTATATTTTCGAGCCGCTGGGGTCCGAGTGCTCCTGGAAAACATTATCATCATATTGGAAGCAAATTTGTAACCGGCTGGTTGACAGTGACACTTCCTTGAAGGTTGACTTTTACTTTGGCCAGAGGCGAAGCATTAGCGTACACACAGGATAAGTTTTTAACCAGTGCGCAAACTGTAACCATGAATTCAGCATAACATTTGGGCACTGGTTAAAAACTTATCCTGTATAATGAGGCAATGTTGGCGACATTGCCTCATTATACAGGATAAGTTTTTCTCTCCCTACCTAGTCTCCTGAGTACTAAAGTCGAAAGCGATGCTGAGGAATTTTTGAATCCCAGATTTTTTGTTCATTGTTTTATTTTTGTTTAATGGTTCGTTTATTGTAAGAAGTTTATCTTGTACATTCTACAGTTCGGCTCTGGATTAAAGTTTAAGGAGTTTGGTAGAATTGGCTCTTGGTAGAATTTGTAGTCGTCATCTGTTTATCATTGACATTACAATCCAGTCATTTTCCCGGTTTGCAATATGAGTGTGAATGGAGGGACTGCATCTTGATTTCTTGTAGAATAATTGTAGAACAAATCTGGGAATTTGTATTATTAATGTATTAAAAACTACAGCCCTTTTGTGTGATCCCTCAGTTCTCACAGACCTTCATCTCAGATCTCGGAAAGTTGTTCCTCAAAATTGGGCTACGAAATGCAAAAAGAATTTTGTCGAATCCGACTGTTCGTTCCAAGGATTAGCGCGATCAAACAAACAAAACATTCTTCAGCTTTATTATTAATATGTAGTTTTGTCCACACTAAACAACTGAAAAATTTCATTGTAACCTAGTAATCATTGGTGGGGCCTGCAAGGGCCGATGCCTGCCAGGGGTGCGGGTTGTTCGAATGAGATATCGTGGCCTCTGGCACACAGGCAACTGTTCCCCACACGGGTGGGTTTAACACCTACTACTACATCATGTCTCCCTAATTCTTTGGGGATTGCAGGTGTGATGTTCTGTTATGTATCTACGGAACAATGATGACACAGACAGTAGAAATCAAGCAATTTTTCCCACACTCGTGTCGACATGACCCTATCACGGCGCGGTATCCGCGTGCCTTCCCGCCTCGGCGGCGTTGCGGCAGCCATGCCATTCGACATCAGCCGCCCAACACCTTACACACACACCTTTCGGTATACTGGGGAACTGATAGCGGTTTCGTATGGAATGGAATCTGTGGAAAAAATGCTAACGGCCCCAATTCTGTATGATTTTGAGGTTATAATGATTCCACGCGGAATCTTACTACGTTCAAACTACGTAAATATCGTATTTTTTTGAAACCATTGTAACGGTAAGGAAGCGAAATGTCATTTCTGTATGTTCCAAGACAATTTGTCTATATTATTAATACGATATTGGCAGATTTCGTGTGTAATTAACGTGGTTACGAGTAAGGAATCGTTAAGTGGTCATAGTGAATTCAGGCCCTGTTTGGGCGGACCTATGGGTTTTGCCGATAAGCCGACGAGCTATAGTGACTAAGCTATTCAATATATTTGATTGATTGTTTTTTTTTTTTTTTAATAAAAGGAACGTCATTGGATAAAAGAAGTTTAAATAATTGTTGTAGTAGGTAGCTTTTGCCAGCGCCATCGCCCGGCGTGGAAGTCGAAAATTATCCCTCGGGAACGTACGTTTCTAGATCAAAGTATTCTACCTGTTCATTCATATTATATACTTTCTGTGTGCCATTCAAATCTGTTCAGCCGTTTTTACATGATTGTGTAACAAAGATCCAAACATCTAAACATTCACATTTACTACCACTATTAGGATTTCCGTCTCCCACATACAAATAATTCCATTATCAAATTCAATCTATACAGGTTGGATTTGATAATCGAATTATTTGTATAAAACTTCGACATTCATTTGTTTCTTGAGTTATGCGGGGCAGCATCAGCGGTGACGCGTTTTTAGTCTTTTTTTATAGTGTTCATGCCACGTAATTTTTTAGGCAAAAGTTAAAAATGTATGGGCTGGCATTAGCGACCCGAGATTTTTTTGATTTTAGGTATAAGTAATTTCAATATTAATGTATGTACTAAGTAAACACATAGCCACTAGCACACACTTCCGGATTAAACTCACTAAATGATGGTTAAAATCGCATTACAATCCTTTGCGTAGTTTAAAAGAACACCACGGTCACACAGCCAGACACGAAAAGCGACTTTATTTGGTAATATTTAAAGATAACATATACATACATAGATAACACACGTATATCACGGTGAAAATTGTGATGACACTCGAACAACGAAAATTATAATTGATCGGAACGTAGTCTTATGGTGGCTAATTTCCTTTCTATTACATAATATTAAAAAAAAAAAAACAAGACTGACATTGATTGGTATATCACGTTTCTTTAATGTAGATAATTCTAGGGACTCTTGGCTTCATCGATTTGTATTTTGAGAGCCTTTCATAACAAGAAAATGCTCATGAGACCCCGTATTATAAACGTTCATTTCTCTACTTTCATTCAGTCATAAAAACACAAAACTTGCACGATGTACTCTGCATACAAAACATTCCCTAAATCCACATTACAATGCGAATATCAACAAAAAGAACTACCATTAAGTTTGTGTTGTAACCTCATTCCTATTTCACTCGAACGAACGTCTGACTTGTGGTATTCATTAGCTCCCTAATACGTGTTACTTTGTCCTAATCTTACCACAAAAGGCCCCTGACACAACTGAAAATAAACCCTGAAACCTTCAACGTAAGGTTTAGGATCAAACGTCTGAATATAATCATTTTAAGTCGATTTGACATGCCCGGGACTAAGTATTTCGCCGCATTGTTTCGTATTCAACGTTATAAAAGGGAATTCGTTAAGTTCCTAAATGTCCGAATAGTGGGTAAGTTTAGACCCTTAGGGGAATTCTCTTTGAGTATAATATTAAGATTTAATTAGTAATTTAGATGAAATAATAACATTTACCCTGGTATTGTTAGTTTCGAGATAAACTGAATGCGTCTAGAGCTCTATTTGTAATATAAGTACTGGGAAACATATTCAGTTTCTGCGAAATAGCGAATAATGAGCTTTACGATTGAAATACAAAACTGTATGTGTGTGTAAGTTAATGTGAAGTTTAATTGAGTTTCGTAATAACTTCACATGAACATAATAAAGAGTTACCAGTCGATGTTTTGTAACAAAATACGGTCCAATAAATTATCTAGAAAAGCTTTTTAGTAAAGCAAATCTTTACACCCAGTTGCACAAAGACAAATATTAAACAATATTAATGATTTCATTAATTTATGAAGTGCACAAAACGACTTTAACGTGCTTGCTTTGTGCAACAAAAATATATTAATTGTAAGTCCTGGCCGTTGAAACTGGGCCCCACTGCTCTTGGCCACCACTCTTAGAATAATGATGACTAGTTTTGACTTGAATTTTTACCAAAATAGCTAGCAAAAATCCACCGAAATACTTATAACTGATTTTAAATAACAGGTTGCCAATAAAGTAGGACCCAATTTATAAGCCCTAATTTCAGACCAACTAAAACAACATTCATGTTTGAACTTTGTAATAAAATAGGCTGGTGTCCGTGGAAGCGTAAATTGGCTATCCCCCTGAGGTCAATAAAACATTATGTAAATCAATAGCTACCACTACAACTAGCGCCCTCGCAAGACCCGAATTACGTAATTAATCACACACGCACACACAACCCTCATACGCACACATACAAAAACAAAGACCGTTATACAATATGTGTAGGAGTTGGGGGGTTAGATTGTGAAGGAAATAGGCACATAAAGACCGGAGATATAAATTAAAGTTAACAGTGTTAAATTCCGATTCGTTTTTTGTAAATAAAAAAGTAACCTAGATAGATCCTATACCAATTATCACTGTAATTTGAAAATATTAAAAAGCCAATCATTTTTAAAAGAGTAACCGTGGAGTTCCTTGCCGGCTCTTCTCCATAGGAAGCGACAAATTGGAACCGTGCACCTAGCTTCTGACGTTTCATAAGTGCCCATGTAAGTATATTTGTTTTTTTTTTTATGTAAATAAGGAAAAATCGGTTTTTAAAAGAATTAATTGAAGAGTCAAGAGTAGAAAAAAACTAACACAAGGACCAATGAATTCCGTGAGAATTTTTGTTTGTGTCTTCGCAATCCATGGCATTATTAACAGAATTTCTTCTACATTCATTAAAACATGTCATCAAAGCTTTAACACACACATCTAACGTATAATTACTGCTAAAAATCTACCCAAAGCCATTGCAGGAACAAAACATAGGCCTCGTAAAGGAACGTCTAAAGATAAGGGAAAAACGGGTCGCAAGGATACAGCAATAATGAATCTGGGAGTCACAATTAAACAGGGGAAGTGCGTGCGGATGATCTTCGAGTAATCTAGGGGTGGGGAGGGGGGGAACGGGGTGAAATTAGGGGTGGAACGGATGGGGTAATGTTGTATGTAAAGATAGGGACGTGTTTGCGTTGTTTGCTCAGTATTAGATGGAGGATTTTGCTCTCTTGATCTTGAAGAACAATTTTTTCTTTGGAGGAATACTCACAAGTTTTTGCATACAGAAAATATTATAAATGTAAAAAGTATACCTAATATTAGGCACAGGGTAACGGTTTCGACTCATATAGATAATAATAATTTAGATTTATAAATTTTCTCATCATTTTTGTCAGTCAGAGTCAAAGTTTTTTATTTGTAAAACATAGGTATAAAAAGGTGTTGTGTGTATAGAATATGTATAAGTACGCTATTTTTTGCCGTTGATGGCTTACAAATATCATTTAAATACTAATAGTAAGTAACAGTTAATAAATCTACATTTTATTACACATTTCATTTTGTGCCCAGTGACAACTTCTCCGCGGAAAAACAACAATACCTTCTATCAATTTTGGTTAATTATTTTTGTATGGTTTTGTGACGTATTCTCTATACAATATATACGACTAGAATCAATTCTATTATAATGTAAATGTTGACGTTCAAAAGTGCCTTTTAAGGTGAAACAGTCCACAATTATTCCATACAAACTTCGGGAGGGTTTTACTCTACTGTTTGACAATGTACATCAAAACTTAAACATGGCATGGTTTTGTCTCATTATTTATATTGTCGGTACGGAAACATAATATTAAAATAAAAAGCCATTAAAAAGTTATGAGCCAACAAAGATTCGTTTTTCTTGATAATTTAACGTAATTTTGGACATGTTTAAGTAAGAAAAAAAGTGCAAAATCTCCAAAACTAAGTTGGTACCGACAAAGCTCAATAAACTTGAAAGTTCAATAAACTTAATTGGTCATTGAGTTATGCAGTGGTTTTTTCAGAAAAACCGATCTTCCGAAGGACTTTTCTTAATTTTTACGCGCCGGCCGGTGTAACTATAACTGATCCTGCAGCTCACTCAATAATGTTGTGCGTGTAGACTAGCGTCTAACTGCTCATCACGGGTACTATCTCTGTTGGACTCGAAGCCTGGTGAGACAGCGTGCTTTTTAGCCAGGCCCACCAGTGAGTTCGAGCCCGCGACTAGTGTACCCTTAAGTGCCTAATTGAAATAAATGCTTTGACTTTGACTTTGACAACGGTAGTTGTTCACGAACTAAATTAATTTTTATCTTTGTGCGTACCGTGCACAAAGATCCCCTTAGTGCAATTTCCGCGAAAATCTAACTATGCACAACGACAGTGAAATTTGAACGACAGTGAAGTCGAATGTAGATTGTGACATTTCCAACAAATAGCCCAGCCGGTCTCATCATTTCAGCCGAAAGACGTCCACTGCTGGACATAGGCCTCCCCCAAGCTCCGCCACTTCGACCGGTTCTGTGCTTTCCGCATCCAGCGGATTCCTGCGGCCCTCACAAGGTCATCGGTCCACCTTGTGGGAGGCCTTCCAACTTTACGTCTTCCGGTACGCGGTCGCCACTCCAGAACTTTTCGGCCCCATCGGCCATCTGTTCTGCGAGCAATGTGCCCTGCCCACTGCCACTTAAGTTTGGCAATTCTTCGGGCTATGTCGGTTAACTTGGTTCTCCTGCGGATCTCTTCATTCCTGATTCGATCACGCAGGGAAACTCCAGGCATAGCCCTCTCCATCGCCCTTTGGGTGACTTTAAGCCTTCTTATAAGCCGGTCTATTCTATAAAAAAACTGACATCATAGGTGAAGTGAGCATGCAATTAGTTGTCATTCCATCTGATGATAGGTATTGACACTATTGACAACTCACTCCGAACTCACATCCCCTGAGTCTTCACGATGAGATTGTAAGAATAGATCGGCAGCTGACTCCCTTTTAAAGCTGACTTTAACCCTTTCGCGAGTGTTGGCAAAATATTTGCCACAGCAGTATTTTGAATCTGGCGCGTAATCGATTTGAAATAATGATATTTTAATCTATAATTTAATAACGAGCATAGGCAAAAATATTGCCACCCCCAATAAAAGTAAATAGGAGTATCTGCGGGGGTGCAATTTTTCAGAAATGTTATGTAGGGGACCTCTTAATACGTCGCCCAAACATCTACGTATTTCGTACTGCCCGTTAAAGGGTTAAAACACTAACAACATCTGGCGTTTTCATCAATTTCTTTCATCGCTAATATTGAACCGTCGCATTTTCGTATTCTAAACACAGCGTCCCTTACATATTCGTCGCAGGGTGGCAAGGGTCGCCGAAGGGTGGCAACCCACTAGATAAAACGGTGTTATTACGCCCGAGGCTGGCAATTTCTTGAATAGTCCAGCCAGTGAAGTAGGGGCGACCCTGCGAATTCACTTGTCTTCCACGACCGAATTAATTTCGGCTTTACGAGGGACCGTTGATTATGTAATTTGTTTATATATTATACATGTATATGTGTTTAAAGTTGTTTATATTTTGTACGTGTTTGTGTAAAGTTCTTTGTTTTAGCCGGCCTACTACGATTTTAGCGATGAAATTGGGGTGTGGTTTAGTGAGATACACAGTTTTATATTTAAATCCGGCCTTAATGTTATTTCAATCAATTGTACTTATTTAGGTTTATAAATTAAGATAATAAATATATATTAGGCATAGAGTAAATTAAACTGCAAATATTTAGTCATTAGCATTGGTATACAAGACGGTAAAACAATTGCAGTCAAAATAGATAGATCTTGAAACAGGTCGAAATTAACTAAACCTACACACGTTCTTCAGAAAGATCAGGTGCATAGTACTAGCATTCGGCGTGCGTGTAGATGAACGTAAACAAAACAAAAGTAGTAGGTATACAGGATAAGTTTTTAACCAGTGCGCAAACTGTAACCATGAATTCAGCATATCATTCTAGACCCCCCCAGCGCAGAAATTTTTCGTCGGCGAGACTTTTTTGGCCTACGCGGTCAAAATATATGGAACAGTTAAACTTTTTTTGCATAACCGACGAAAAGTTTCCGCGCTGGGGTCTAGAATGATATGCTGAATTCGTGGTTAGGTACAGTTTGCGCACTGGTTAAAAACTTATCCTGTGTAGGGAACGAACTTAGCAGCCAGTAGGTAGCGTTCTGTAGTTTCTACTTACCCCGATGAGAAAAAGGCGTGAATTTATATAAGTGTAAAAACACGTGAAAGTTAAAATCATAAACTAAATTTATACCCGTCCAAATATAAACCGGAAGAAATATTCCCGATTTTTTTTTTCTGCTTCTGCGACTCTGTACTTAAAGTAGGTACTGTTAAACATTTCCACTGTTTATACACCTACAGTTTTACGATCATCTGTTTCAAACGTTATTTCCGTGACGGCATCAGCAGTGAGATGGTGTTGCCAGTTCAATGGAGTCACAGAATCACTGAACTGTTGCAGGCATCTGAGATCAAAAGATCTGAACATAGGATTTTGCGCCTGCAGTGTTAGCCGCGTGGACTGCGACTTGTTGTATGTGGATATGACTAGTTTAAAAATAAACTGACGCCATATCTTGCGGCGGTAAGTCCCCTCTTTGAGGAGTGGTTTGAGAGGCGGCATGGCGTCCTCACCTTCCGCCTGACGCAGGTCCTCACCGGACACGGTTGTTTCGGGAGGTTCCTGTTTCGGATAGGGCGGGAGGAAACGCCCGGGTGTTTCCACTGCGAAGATCGCCCTGAGGACACGGTGGAGCACACGGCGGCGGTCTGCCCTGCTTGGGCGGAGCACCGCCGTGTCCTCGTGGAGGCGATCGGCGGCGGCGATCTCTCGCGTCCGGCCCTGGTCCAGGCCATGGACATACGGAGCGAGAGGGCATGGGGAGCCGTCACCTCCTTCAGCGAAGCAGTGATGCTCGCGAAGAGGGAGGCGGCGCACGTGAGGGAGAGGCAGCATATGCGCCCTCGCGACCCTAGCCGCCGCAGGATACGGAGACGCCCTGGGCGTCGGGAATCCCAGGCCGATTTCCGGCCACCGTAGGCGTGGGCTTGCGGACGGCGAGTAATGGGTAGCTCGCTGTCCGGTAAGGACCAAGCCCAAGTCGACGGCGCGTTGTGTTCCACGCGCGCCTCAAAGAGATGTCAGCACAAAAAAAAGATGGGGCCCGCAAGGGCCGATGCCTGCCAGGGGTGCGGGTTTGTTCGAAAGAGACTCCACAGCCCCTGGCTTAAGGGCTACCGAAGGAACACGGGTGGGTTTTAGTCAGTAAAAGTCTGACACGCCCTCCTGCTCCACCCAGAGCGAGAGAAGTTATTTGATGATTTCCCACTCAAAAAAAAAAAAAAAAGCCATATCTTCTACTTTAATTGCTTGACAGAAATACGTAGTTATTAATTGTTAGTAAAACAACATTTAGGGGGCTAGAGTTTAAGGGCAAATTTAGCCCCATCGAAATAACTGGACGAATATTTACAATTTATTTTAATAATACTTTATTTATTTATTTATATTATATATATATACATACAGGGAAAGTTTTTATCCAGTGCGCAAACTGCAAAAAGATCAGCTGTTTCATAGAAAAGTGCAATACCTACGCGGTCAAAATGTATGGAACAGCAGATTTTTTTTTGTATGTCCGGCGAAAAATTTCTGCGCTAGGGGGTCTAGAACGATATGCTGAATTCATGGTTACAATTTGCGCACTGGATAAAAACTTTTCCTGTAAATCTGAATCTCGGAAACGGATTTTCATGAAATTCAGTATGCAAGGGGTTTCGGGGGCGGTAAATCGATCTAGCTAGGTTTCATTTTTAGAAAACGTCAAATAAAAACGAAGCTCGGTCATCCAGATATAAAAATCAGTCAATAACAACTATAAGAACATAGTTTATTTATTCTATCTGAGACGAATCATACACTACAACGCATCTCGTGATGGGGCGCAGGAAACGGAGCCAAATTCGAAGCGCGGAAATGCGTTTTCATTGAATTTTTGTTTAAAAAGTCAGGCGCGGGGGCGCGTTTGTATTGTAAGATCCACCTTACTAGACTATACTGTAAGTAACATAAGGCTAGATACGGACGGAACGTGCACACACGCGCCTTAAATCCTAAGCTATTTCAATTGCCAAAATGGAGTGGACGAGCTTCTTTTGTCGACGATTCATCAAGTTTATGTCATGTGAACTTAACGTTACAATAGAAAGGATATCTTCAATGATATTATTACAAACGACCGAATTCAAATTTGGTTTTAAAAAACATACATAGTTTTCTTTCTCCTCTAGAGCATCTTGCGTCTAGCTCTGAACCCAATTAACTTGCAGCAAATCAAAGAATATCATTTCAGGGACAGTTCAGCTCAAATTTGCAATGGCTCTTCCTTCAAAAGGCATTTCCAGACATGCCCCTGCATTATTAGACTCACTTATAATTCTAATAATATTATGTTTGGACATTATAAGAGACCATTATGACCTCTGAGTTTGTTTCGACATTTCTTCTTAGGTATCAGTCAAATATGAAATGCCGGCGCGGGCGCCTGGTTTTAAAATATTGACCAACAAAATATTGACGTCTAAAAGATCATTTTACACAAATAAACATTTCATTTTATCTCCAACTGAAAATATATATCCAAAAATAATAACAAAACTGTTACAAGAACCTCCATCAAAAGTGTACAGCTAGACACACACACAGTAGAACTCGGCCCGTCTGCGGTGCATACTAATTGATTCCATATCGTCGCTGTCCTTTTGCATCATTTCCTCTTCGCTGAGATCCAATCACTTTTATCTAATACGTGCAACAACACTCGCTGGGAACTGGGCACTGGGAACTGGGAGCGGTGATTGCTTGTGTGTGATGAGTTATAAATGACAAGTTTGAATTGAGCCTTAGATTGTGGAATTGATATAATTTTAGATGTGTGTTGATTTAATACGTATATTTTACGATTTAATATTATGTCCCTACTCTAGTAGGTAGGTAGATTAGAGTCCACTGCTGTCAAAAACTGAAGCAAAACATTGTAAGGAAATTGGCATAACCTGGACCCAAAAATTTGAAGACATGCGACATCTACCAACGCGCACTGGGCTCGCGTGGGAAATTATAGCCTACTCCGTCTCGTAGAGCGGCCTGTGTCCCATCAGTGGGAATATTATAGGCAAATATTTGAAATTAGGACTGGGTTTTCTTTTCTCCGTTCCATAGTTTTGTAATTTTAATGTGAGTAGAACCGAAGGCAACTAAACCGGAACCTTGATACAAATACATAGAACCACGAACACAATATTATAATAAATTTATTTTTATCAACACGTAATGTCCTTGTGTCATGTTACTACCGTTTTGAATTTAGAATTTCTATTTTACTGTTTATTTTAAAATTTTAATTTTAATGTTTAATTTTGATTCAAGTAATTACTTTTGTTTTTATTTTGTTTTTATTTATTTTTTATTCTCATTTCGATTACAATTTTGTTTTTTGATTTTAATTCTAGTAATAGGTAACTTAAGTTTTTTTTTTTAACTCTTATTAGGTATGATGATTTTGTTTTTTAACTAAATGTTGTTGAAACTTATATTTAAGGAGCTATTTCTTAAGTAAGTGCTGTGTTCGCCTGTAAGTGACAAATTCACCATAATTCAATCCAAATGTTATTTTATTATGTTAATGTTTCTAGTGAATAAGTCGTTGGTGTACCTTTTAAATAAATAAAATAAAATGTTCAATCTAATTTTGTTGTAATGAATCGAGCAGAAATGAATTCAGCTGTGTTGGCCCAGTGGTAACGTCCGCGACTTACGTGTTGTAAGGTCGTAGGTTCAAACCAAACCCGTACGGGCGCTTTTATTTGTGGAACGTATTGTCATTGCTCTCAAAACCGTGAGTAAAGCGGCATGTTGACAGCCAAAAAGTTTTTCGTAATACGTATTTCTGAAGTCTTAGATTCGCCCACACCTATTAATTTAGTGCGAGTCGCCTGAGAGCAGTGGTGGCCAAGTGGTAACGGCCACGACTTACGAGTTGTAGGTCGTGAGTTCGAACCCCGCCAGGCGCTTTACTTTGTGTAAATTGTTTCATCACCACTGCTCTCAAAAACGGTGAAGGAAAACATCGTAAGGAAACCGGCATGTCCTAGAACCAAAAATTCGAAGACATGTGACATCTACCAACCCGCACTGGGCCCGCGTGGTGGATTACGGCCCAATCCCTCTCACCGAGAGGAAGCCTGTGTCCCAGTAGTGGGAACATTATAGACTGATGATGATGATGAAATCGCCTATAGAAAATCATAATTAGATTATGTAACTGCGATTCACCTGTTTCGGGGCGAATAAATTCGTACGAATCGACTGATAAGCCGTAAAAATTACACCATAAACACACAAAGGCAAATTAACATTTTATCCAACAAACACAAATACAAAACATCGATAGGTGTAGTAATTATAAGCTGAAACATTTCAGTTTCCAGCTCATATTACGTTACGGTAAATGATAGCACAAAGCTGATACATAAGTAATGTGTTGAAGTTCTCTCGATATTTGATATAGTGGAATATTTTCCCGTTTTTGTTGCAAGCTTTAGTTTTAACGTAGGTACATATGTATTATTTATTTGCAACGTTGATGAGCGTTGCTATCGGCTATTTACCTGTATTTATTTTAGGCGGAATATTTTCCTGCATTTGCTGCGTTTTCCAAATACCTATGTGTTTTGATTTCGATTTTAATTAACGCGTGTGTGTTAGTTATTTTTGTAAGAATTGAATAGGTGCCTTTGTTGTAATGTTTTAGTTTTAATGTACATGTATGATGTTTGATAAAATTACATTAAATGATTCAAAAAAAAAAAAAACGAAAGTCTTCAACAGATCTGGCTCGCAGTTCCATCATAATAATCAACTTATAATATTCCCACTGCTGGGACACAGGCCTCCTCTTTGTGAGACGGAGTGGGCCGTAATCCACCACGCGGGCCCAGTGCGTATTTATAGCTGTCACACTTCTTCGTAATTTAGGTTCTAGGACATGCCATAATTTACGCGCGTAACAAAATAACGCGAAAACAAAAACCATAATTTAATAATTTATCATCCATAAATCTCCTTCATTATAATAAAATATCTAAACTAAACCAAAACCCTAATGCATCATTACACTAGCTAAACCCGACCGGATCAATACACGAAGCAAAACTTAAATTTCGTCCCCCCCGTAAGAAGAAGGTTGGACGGCTCCAAATTCGTATGTTAATACATCCCCCCCACTGCGGGGCGGGGGCCTCCACCCACGAGGGAACGGACCGAACTATTATAAAGGGTAGCACGAAAGTTAGATTAATGATGTTAGGAGCTGACCAGGGTACAGGCGAAGAGGATAGTGGATTTAGATGTGGTCTTCTTGGGTTAGAAAATTGTTCTTGAAATGGTTGAGAAACTGTAATTATTCTTTGCCAGGATTGAAACTTAAGGTAGGCCTTGCCAGTAACGATATGGCACTGTATGCAATATTCTTTCAAACCATATTCGATTAATACTGCGTTGGTTTTGCAACTTAGATATGGATGTATTCGGCTTTTACGATTGACGCATAGTGATTGCCGTATCCTGACTCCTGGAATACCGATAATTTAAGACTAATATTGTTATAACATTTTCAGTCGTTTGACTACTCGTATCACGACCAAGGGAACACCGTGCTATATTAGAAACGAAAACATAGGCGTGCCCAAACACTTTGACTGTTCCTCCGGAACATTACATATTGTTGAATTTTCACTGCCCGTACTTATGATAATGAACATTCTTTATTTTTTCCATTCATGCATAAGAGCTGCAATATAAGAAAAGTCCAATAATTGATCTTTAACTGTCTAGTAGTTGTCTTTTAACTAAAATATCGCAAATTCCTGTGCCAATTTCGTATGTAGGTGTACCTCTCCTATCGAGTCCCGCGGTAAAGTGTGGACGATCTAACTTCGCCTTACACACACACACCCCCACTCCGTCATACACACACATGAACACACGACACAGTAACGCCGCGGGCTGTAGGTAACGCTGAGTTCACATGGGATTAGATTCGTCACTACATACCCAGTTTTTCATTAGACACTGTGTTGCATAAATCATATATGCAGAAAGCCACGACACTGTTTGAGAAAGGACACTGTGTCCTATAGTGTGTGCTGTGGAAAACGGGACGAAATTCTCTGTGTACGAAATTAGAAATATTAGATGTTTTACTTCTTTTATACCAATTTGTTGCTTTTAAACGAAATATTGTTTTTCTTTTGTTAGTATGAGATTTCCATTAAGAAGATTATAGTTTTTTTTATTTAAATCTTTAAACTCAATAACCATTCGTTTTTCTACATAATTAATCACAGTCATTATTCAACACGCTCTACTGACAGTTTAGTCCTAACACGAAATATATTTCAAAATTCTGCAACAATCCTTATTAACAACGAACGAAATAACGAACATTAAACTAAAATATCTAATGTATCGCATACACACATAATTACTGTTAGACACACACATGCACACCACACACACATACACAACACGTCCTCAAGTGATCCGCCTTCACCACCACCATCATGTGAATTCAAGCAATCTGTTATAGAATATGCAATAAATAAAGATGATTTCACTTTTTCAGAATTAAAAAGCGTTAAAACTTTTGATAAAGGATTTTATATTGACTATACATTTCCAGTTTTAAAATAAAACAACAAAACCTGACCTTCTGAAAGGACAGAATTTTACACTTTAAAGTTCAAACTTACATGTCAAACGTAAGTTATATCGAGATAAATAAACTATTCAAAAAGTTTATTAAATTTCTTAACCCACCTCGACCTCACAAGCTCAAACTACAAACACTTCGCGACCTTTTAAGAAACGAGTCTAATAAAACTTCCCCAAATATCACGTATCTATTAAAAACTAGTTTAATAAAAGATCAACGGTCAAGTCAAAGGGACACCGAGGTTGCGCAGACGCATGCTAGAATGTGGGAACTTTGCCCTCATTATTATGCGTTTTGATCTCTGACCGGAGGATCTCACGGTGACCGGTCCGGACCGGCTATCTCCCTTACGATTACCAATTTATTCTATTTTTATTCTAATAGATTTTATTAATTATGTGGAAATCCAACGACGTTTCTTTTGATATCGAAGTTTTTGAGAAATTCCCAGGATAACGGAGTGAATTATTTAGATTTTGTGTTTTATGAGATGTTTCATGGGGTTGAATTGAATATTTTAATAGTAGTTGTCGTTTGTAATTTCTGTAAGCAGGTCGTGTTGTGTTAAACGTTAAGTGTCACTGGTAGAACAGATATGTTGGTGAGTTTTGGTTATGTTTTTGTTTAGTTTCACATAGTGGTTGAGTCATGTAATCTGTTAGTAATTAAGACGTGAATACCCGATTCCTTCTTGGGCTTCTCAATGTGAAGAAATCCTTGGAACAATGAAGTCGCTCCGCGAAGCTTGTGGAGTCGCCAGGAAGCTTTTATGCTTTTGGACGGAGCTAGACTGGCTTTGCTAGCCAGAATCCCCACGCACAACGGACCGAATGAAAGTCTAAATGCGGAAAAGGGAGTCCTATCATCACCATCATCATCACACGCGTTTCCTTTTAAGACAAAGGAATCGGGTGTGATGATGACGTTTAACGTGAGTTTTGGTTCAATAAAATTAAACATAAGACGCGAAAAGTTATCTGCGTTCCGGACATATACTACAGAAGACCGCCGCCCACTCGCTCGCGAATTCGACCAAAACTACACTCACACCCCGATATATTTACGCTTTATCCCAAACTTGTCGCCTTGCATGGCGCTCCCCCGTCGACGACTGAGGTGCTGCCCGACGACCGTACGGTATAAAAGCGGATTTTAGCCAAACCCTGTTTCGTGGACAGACGTTTTTACTTTGTTTTTGGTTGAATAAATTTGCAGTTTTTCATGAAGCTACCTTATCTAATGATAATAGAATCGGAGTTGAGACAAGCTGTCATTGGTGTGGTTTTGCATAAAATTGACCATCTCGTACTTCCTTTCTACTGTCTGTCATTATTTGTACTTAAGGCAGGTCATGTATCGTGGAAAGAGGTTTAAATGTACCTTCTAGTTTCAGTTTATTATTGGAAGGATGGTGTATGATGAATTATGGAAATTGTTGTCTAGTATGGCGCCTCCCACGTCGGCTTTGGTTGAATGAATTCGCGTTTTTTCCCAAATTTGCCATTTCACAATTAATTAATGCAGAGATATAATAGGTACTAATATTGAGTTGGTAGGTGGTTTTTCCGTGGGTCGTTCGGACGGATTTTGTATAGTAGATTGGTAGATATAGCTGGTATGTCCAGGATAAGTTTTTAACCAGTGTGCAAACTGTAACCATGAATACAGCATATCTTTCTAGACACCCAGCGCAGAAATTTTTCGTCGGTTATGATATGCTGACTTTATGGTTACAGTTTGCGCACTGGTTAAATACTTATCCTGTATATGAAATACACAGTATGACTAATGCTAAGTCTAAGTAGGTATTGCCTACCTACTACTATTTTTGTTATAGACGTTATATTACGTATTTGGTATATATTTTTCTAGCTACTTTGTCATCATTATCTTTCTGATAGCTAGAAAAATGTCTCCTTGTCGTATGTTACCTATTTGAGGTCGGCGCAATACGTTTTTTACTTCCATTCTCTCCTGTCAACAGTCACGCTATTGCTAGTTACTTTTATACGACTAAAGAAAATAATGTGTTCGGGGATAATGTTCGAAGAGTAATTTTAACTGAATTTTGTTTACTAATGATATTTTGTTTCTAACCATAATTAGTTACCTACGATTGTTCAATTTAATTATTTTGTTATGCTTTAGATTTACTTTGTGAAGTTTGTGATTATTATTTTATCACCAATGCTCTCAAAACGGTGAAGGAAAACATCGTGAGGAAACCAACAAGTCTTAGAACGAACAATTCGAGGCCATGTGACATCTACCAACCCGTACTATCTACTCCCTCTCATCGAGAGGAGGACTGTGTCTCAGCAGTGGGAGCATTACACTATGTTTGTTGTTTTAGTACCAAAAAATCCCTTAGACATAAACTAGAATTCAAAATCAAAAGCCATTTATTCAAACTAGGCTGTGAGTCAGCACTTTTTGAACGTCTAAATTACAAAAGACAGTCCCCCAAAAACGCCCGCCCTTCACCACTTCCTAGTGCTTTAGCTGGGAAGAAGAAGTGGCGCAACAAACTCCCCAGCAGCACAGCTGTCTGATAAGTTGGAAGAACTTGATTCTATACACAAAGTAATTAACATTCAACAAAAAATGAAAATTTGATTAACAAAAGTTCAAAAAAGAAAATGGTTATTACAGTCAAATAAAATAAACAATGATATGGAGTAACTCATATGACCTGTCAGTAGGTAAGCTAATTCTGGAGAAAGAACACAAACGTTGTCTTGAGTTAATCACAGCGACCAACAATTGTCATCGTTTAAGTAGTCGTTAATAGAATGTTACGTGTATTAGTACAAACAGAAACACATGTTGTCGTATTTCTTTGCTCGCAATTAAATTGTGTAATGAACGTGTTACGTCATTCACAATCCACACTAATTTAGATTGCTACGCGGACACCGTTCCACGTCATGTCTATGCAAATCAGAAATTAATTTCGTACATTTACTATATATCCTTATAAACAACAGAACCAACGTTTTAAAAAATTACACATGTTTCGGTCAATTTCGGTTGATAATCGAATCGGTTTAGGGCGGCGCGAACTGGATTTTTCCGGGCTTGATCGGTAATTTATCCCAATTAGTGTAGGCAGAACGAGCGGTAAAAGAATTTTGGTGGAGGTGTGACTTAAATCGTGTTAGTCGATTAACTTCCCCTACGTTATTTGATTTGTGTCATCGCTGGGTTAGATTCAAATGGAGTGATACAATCGGATTTATAGCTAAAATTAAAAAATGTCATCGACATCGTTCATATATAATCCTGTATGTACAATCCTGAAAGCTGTAGCATCAGAAACCTACTTTGTCCGCTATAATGAGTCAGTACGTATCTGCGAAAACTGTTATGTTATGATTGATGATTTGTGTTTAAGTTGTTTGGACAGTCTTTTCATTAATTAGTTTAAAGTGTAAATAACTAACAATAATATTATAAGTGCAAAACGATTACTAATCATTTATAATTTATGTATCTCTTAGCTGTCCGTAATATAATGACTGATATGATTTGAAACTTTGAAACACTATTGGCCAGCTCAGCAGACTTAGCACGAGCACCGTGTCGATGAAAGAATAGACATGACTATTAACTAAATGATGTACAATAGAAGAAGATAGCTATGTTTTCCTATTAATTATCACAGTTATGCGTTCTAAACGAATCATGATTTTTTAGATAATCGTACTTTGTGGCCGTCGAATAGAAAGTTTGTTGTCAGTGTGATTTTGACAGTTTGGGAAGAAATATTCTTCTAAAATAGTATACATTTATAAGGACATAGACAAAGATCGTTAGAAACGAAAGACAAAATGACAGATTGTAGAAGGATATGTACGGTGCGATGTCGAAAATGGAGAAACGAAAGGTCACTTTGTACTGAAAAAGACTGTATATTCTTCATATAAATAGAAAGCGTTATGCTAAACCTGCAGAGGATGGGTTTAATTTCTTTTATAAGTAAATGCGGAAGTGAATTTCTCAGTTTTCCTAGATCAATACAACCTTTTCACGGCTGAACTTACGATTGATATGACATTGACGGCTGAAATGATGAAGATGACGTTGAACCTATCGCATCAGAAATCAATACGTAACTCAATGTTAACAAAAATTCAAAACAAACACCAATTTAATACTTTACTTTTAGCTTCATAATGCTTAAATTACAACAATAGTCAGTTAAACATCTATATTTACTTAAAGTAAACAATATTGAACTTCTGTTTAACTTAAGACATCTGTGCAAACATGAGCACGAAGTGGGTATTGTTTCAATAGTCCTCGTGGTCATAAGCGTGTGTGATGAGCATGATGTCTTGGGTTCAACCAACAGGATAAAGTGTTTTTGGGTATTTTCATAAATAATTTCTTAGCGCAAAGTCTGGATTCGCGCCCGGTTGACGGCCTGCTAAAATTAACATAAAAATATTTTCTTTTATTTGGGGCACAGACTGTAAATATCAACAATAAATAGGGCATTTTAAACTAGCAACATCGTTTACTAATTATAAAACTCGAGAGTTTTTTGTTTATTTGAACACGCTAGTCTCTGATGCCAGTCAGTTTTGAAAAAAAATTTGCTGCATTTGATAACCCCAACTCTTGAAAAATGCCATAAGTAACAATAGATAAACATTACGCTGGCACTCTTGAAGCTGAGACAACAGAAACAAAAAGAACGCTAAGCGAAAACAAACTATTAGCGTGGGAAGGCGATGCGAAGCGATGGGGTGGTTCGCGGGAGAAAGACATTTCACGCAGATGACGTCTCGGGCAAAAGATAGCAATGAAATTTTTAAAAATGACATGTGCGAGGCAAAAAGGCTATATTTCAGTATCATCATCATCATTTCAGCTGAAAGACGTCCACTGCTGGACATAGGCCTCCCCCAGAATGGGGGGTTTTGCCATAATCGTCACGCTTGGCAGGCGGGTTGGCGATCATAGTATGGTGGTAAAATGCATAGAGAACGCTGCTGCCCATTCTCTAGTAAGTCCCTTAGTCGCCTTCTACGACACCCACTGGAAGAAATGGAATGGTGCTATTCTTTTACGCCCGGCGACACATACGGGACATATTTCAGCATAATAACTTCAATATTTATTTTCTGAAATATATGTGTACGTACCACGCTTCTGCCTATCTCCTCCGGGAAATACAGGCGTGATGTTATATATGTTCCATAAATAATACTACGAATAATATTCTAAAAGTTTTGTGCAATTAAAACCCACTTGAGAGCAATAAATCTGTTTATATCTGGCAGTCAAAGTTATCGTTAAAAACTTATACTTGGCGGGTAGTTGTTTTTGTTTATGGCTAATATTTTAATTATCTCTATATGGTTTTAGTTTCACTTACTAAGTTATGTGTGCTTTGGGAGTTTGGGTTTGAATATTGTTTTTACTAGAGAATGGACAGCAGCGTTCTCTATGTATTTTACCACCATACTGCGATCGCCAACCCGCCTGCTAAGCGTGGCGATTATGGCAAGGCCCCCCAAATTCGGGGAGGCCTATGTCCAGCAGTGGACGTCTTCCCGCTGAAATGATGATGATGATTGTTTTTAAAAAGATGGTTTTTAAGACCATTCGTATTTAAATCTCGGTCTCAATCTGTTAAAAATATCTCTAAAGTTCATATACTCGTATTTTTATTGTCATTAACACGTTGAACGCCAACGCGGTCAATGGTGACCGACAGCGAACTTTCCCTTCAGGCTAAGCAAAAATCATAGTTTTGTCCAAATTTAGACCAAATGTTTTTTTGATTAGATACTTATATCTAATGTCCAAATGTATGTTTTTATTAACATAAGTCAAATTAAGTCATTATTTATTGAGATATTAAATGTCGGGCAGCAGTGACCGACGCGGCTCCTAGCGACGAAAACTTGCATTTCCGTTCAAGGGAGCCGCGCGGGTCCCGGTGTCAGGTCAACTCAAATCACGCGATTTTTATCCAGTGTTGTTACCTACCTAATTGGTGGAAAAAATTGAGAAAAGTTATTATTTTTAAGGCGACAGGTTACACGGAAGACCGAAGAGTATAACCTGTCTCTCTGCTTAGCGTTTGTGGACTACGAAAAAGCCTTTGCTTCGATCGAGACATGGGCTGTACTGAAGTCCCTTCAACGGTGCCAGATCAACTATCGGTAGATCGAGGTGTTCAAGTGTCTGTACGAAAACGCCACTATTTCAGTCCGACTCCAGGACTGGTCATCAAAACCTATCCTTCTGCGGCGAGGTGTTAGATAGGGAGACGTTATCTCTCCGAAACTTTTCACCGCTTTACTGGAGGATATCTTAAAGGCTCTGGGCTGGAAAGGGGCTGGCATGAATATCAATGGCAAGTACATCACCTACCTTTGGTTTGCCGATGATATAGTTGTGGCTGAGACTATGGAGGACCTCAGTACAATGCTCGATGACCTCAGTGGAGCTTCCAAAAGAGTGGGTCTTAAAATGAATATGGACAAAACAAAGGTCATGTCCAATGCGCATGTCCAACACCCACTCTCAAAACGGTCGGAGTCACTGCACTCGAAGTTGTGAACAAGTACGTTTACATAGGACAAACTATCCAGTCGTCAAATCCGACTCGGCTGGGCAGCATTCGGAAAGCTACGCAATATGTTCTCATCCTACATACCGCAGTGTCTCAAGACGAAAGTCTTTGACCACTGCATGATGCTAGTGATGACTTAAGGGACTGCAACGTGGTCGCTCACAATGGGCTTCATAAGAAGGCTTAAAGTCACCCAAAAGGCAATAGAGAGGGCTATGCTTGGAGTTTCCCTTTATGATCGAATCAGGAGTGAAGAGATCCGCAGAAGAACCAAGGTAACCGACATAGCCCGAGGAATTGGCAAAATGAAGTGGCAGTGGGCAGGGCACATTGCTCGCAGAACAGATGGCCTATGGAGCCGAAAGGTTCTGGAGTGGCGACCGCGTACCGGTATAGTTGGAAGGCCTCCCACAAGGTGGGACCGCTGGATGCGCGAAGTGCAGAACTGTTCGAAGTGGTGGAGCTTGGGTGAGGTCTATGTCCAGCAGTGGACGTCTTTCGGCTGAAATTATGATGGTGATTGTTTTCGCTTCGATTACTATTTGATACAATCTTTTGTGTTAAATTTTTTTACGGTAACAATACAAAATGAGTTTTGGTTTATAGTTTTCGCGAAATATTTTACAAACACACACACAGCTCACACACACACACACACACTCACGTACACACGCACAGACACTGACGCATACACACACGCACACACAAAAACTTGTGGATTTATAATATTAGTGATAGCAGTCATCGAAGACGTAGTGAAAGAATGTTTGAAATCGGATGAGTAGTTTTACAGATTACTTTCTACATCCAAACTCACAATCCCACTAAATTTATTTCTATATCATCATCATCATGATCATCTTAAGTCCGGGGAAATCCACTGCGGGACTAAGGCCTTTCCAATTTCGCGCCACACAAATTTTCACTCTTTAGTAACTGTTGTATTTTTTTCTTAGTCCCTTACGTTTTTCAAAAACCATCTTAACTGGAGTAACTAGAGGGCCACGCGGGTCAATGAATATGGGATTTAGTTTTATAGCACTGCCCTATGGCCTGTATGAACGGATCGAAAACACTCGTAAAACGCGGGCAGCATTGACCGACGCGGCCCGAACGGAAAGTCTAGTTGTCGACCACCATTGACCGACGCGGCCTGAACGGAAAGATGCATTTTTTTGCTTGGCAGTGAACGTGTTAACATTAATTTTCGCTTTGATGAGATTACAACTAGATTTTAAACTATTTTTATTCTGGCGTTATTGGCTTCGATCTTCTAATAAATATACAATCATATTGGACTAAGACAAATTAGTGTATCGATTACATTACAACCCGTGCCTCGGTAAGCATGCTAAGCCGTTGGTCCCAACTGTCATTCGTGGATCTTTGACAGTAGTTACGGGTCGTCAAAAGCCCGAAAACCTGACAGCTAGTCTTACCAAAGAGTACCTAGTACTTAACTGGGTTGTGGATGTTAGATAGGCAGACAGTTCATGTAAAATACTGGTATTCAGCTGCATCCGGTTAGACTGGAAGTCGACCCCAACATAGTTGGGAAAAGGCTAGGTAGATTGATTGGATAGAGAGTAGATACACAGGCCTCCTCTCTGTGAGGGGAAATCATAAAATAACTTCTTCCGCTCTGTGTGGTGTAGGAGTGCGTGTCAGACTTTTACTGACTAAAACCTACCCGTGTTCCCTCAGTTGCCTATGTGCCTAGGGCCACGGTATCTCTTTCGAACAACCCGCACCTTTGGCAGGCATCGGCCTTTGCGAGCCCCACCAGTTGGTGCTGACATCTCTTTGAGGCGCGCGTGGAACACGTCGTTGACCCGGGTTTGGTCATTACCGGACAGCGAGCTACCCACTACTCGCCGTCCGCAAGCCCGCGCCAACGGTGGCCGGGGTATCGAACTTTCGACCGTCAACTCGTAAGTTGTGGCCGTTACCACTTAGCCACCACTGTTCTCTAAATATAATTAATCAATAATATTCTTAATGAGAGTAATAGTACTAGATGCATCGAATAGACAGACCTATTTGGTTATCTTTAGTCGTACCTAGGTTTAGTTTTGATTTACGACAAATAACTCAAAAATCAAACATCAAAAGTCATTTATTCAAACTAGGCTGAGAGTCAGCACTTTTCGAACGTCAAAAGTACATAAGACAGTCCCCCAAAAACGCCCACCCTTCGACACTTCCTAGTGCTTTAGAAGGAACTATTATTATAAGGAACATAAAAATTGAATGGTGATTTAATTTGGCCTACACCCTAAGCCGTTGAAATAACAGGATTCACAATTGATGAAATTAATTATTATAAGTACTAACATATTTTTGTACAAATATAGGCTTTTTCACGCAGACGCGAAGCGCCACTTGTAGAACGATTTCCATGAAGTTTTCATAGAAATAGAAATTGTTCAATAGTCGCATCGCGCTGTCGTTTCGCGCTTGTTTATGGGATCCTTTATGAAGACACGTAGCTGTCTCCAAAATTTTAATTATCCTTGAGAGTTTAAAGATTATTTTCTTCTGGGATCTCTTAAACAAAGTAGACTCATAGTCAATGTATTGGCTTCTTTTAACATCAGCCTATGAAACAAAATATAGCTCTCCTTTCAATAAAATCGGCCTTTTCTTTTTTCAGTTGCAAAGAAACGGAAGTCAATCAACGTAGCCTGAGAGAGGGAAGATGCAACGCTGCTACGTGGGTGCCATCTTGATTATGCTGTATAATGATGTAAGATTGTATTATATTTCCTTACATTATTTTTACCCGACTGCGCGATGTAATGACTTAGTGTCTTACAGACTGTAGATTTGTAGATGATTTTCTATTCTGTATTCGTCTAAGTACCTGATACTTATTGACAGGCCTACACTGACCTCCCATACATTTTATCTATGTAATTTGAAAACATTGTTAAAGCCAATTATTTTTAAAAGAGTAACCGTGGAGTTTCTTGCCGGCTCTTCTCCATAGGAAACAACAATTTGGAACCGTGTACCTAGCTTCTGACGTTTCATAAGTGCCCATGCAGGTTTATATGAATTAAAATATTTTGATTTTGAAACATAGAGTTACGTTTTTCGTGCGTATACATTATATAAATCTTTTTCCTCTTACTCTTAGTTACCACAAAACACTTAGGCACTTCTTCAAAACTTCATACACAAACGTTATGTTTCTATAGTAACGTAAATTTTCATGAATGTAAATTAAACCTATTACTCCGCAAGAACTTGATAGATTTTCATGATTGTCAGTTGTCTAGTTTATTGGTGGAACAGCAAAAATAAAATTCATCATCAAAATATTCTGGTTTCCGGAGTCATTTTCTCTTTTTTTATTTTCGTAACTTTGCTTTAGGCCAAGAATTGTTTGAAATTTTATTTTAACATCGATAGTTTTAATAACATATTATTTTACTAAAGGTGATTGACTTATTTAATAAATATGCTCAACCAATCCAAAGTTCACACTTTAATACAAAATAAAAAAAAGAAACCATATACTTTTTACGATTTCCAATCCGAAATCTCCAAAAACAATTTCTACTTGAAATAGTAAACTTGAAAGCGAATAGACGTCATGTTATAACCAGTTATTTTTATTAGTTTACTCGTAGTCTCGTTCAAACTAAACCGGCTTTTATTGCGTTTATTTCCAGGCCGTATTGGTGTCTGCGCCATATCCGTACACAACCAAAACGAGGCGAACAAGGTCTGTACCGAAACCGTAATAAAACTATTATTCCTTTTCTGTTTCATGGTGACAGCAAGTTTGTCGATTAAATAACTGTATGTTTGGGTCTTGAAATGTAAGGGTTTTTCAGTAAGTTTTTAATGAACAGTGGATTCATTTTTATGGGGTTTGAGACAACTTTAATCTCATAAGAATACAATAATCCACTTACATACGAGTAAGAATATTAAAAAGTAAGCGTAATTCAATGGTGTAGTAGTAAAATTAGTAAATTAGAATAAATTCATAGGTGTAATTCTAGAACGACATTAAATTTGAAATTAAAATAAGATGTTAATAGAGGTGTCTATCGACACTCATGCTTGGCTATCGCTTCGATTATAAAACAAGCCATCATTTGATGGGTCTGAAGCTTCAAATGTGGATGAGTTTTAAACCGACTTTTTGATGGAACTGAAACTTCATTACTTATAAACCGATTTGATTTCTTTTATTTTCTATGAAACAGCTGTTTTTTTTTTTGTATAACCGGCGAAAAATTTCTGCACGAGGGGCTCTAGAATGATATGCTGAATTCATGCTTAAAATTTGCGCACTGGATAAAAACTTATCCTTTATAAGAGGTGTCCCACATAAATTTTATCAAGTTTTGATCAGTGGTTTTTGGGTTAGCTTCAATTAAAAAAAAAAAACCACTTAGTGTATGTTGATGACGTTATAATAACTTCCTGTCACAATTATTTACTAAACAAGTAAGGTATACGAATTTGTGTGGGGTAGGTACCACAACCAAAAGTAAAAAATACAAATATAATTTTAAAAACAACCGACTTACGAAAAAAACACTACAAAGTAAAAAATAACTTAAATTTCGGAAAACGAACTGAACGAACGAATAAAAGAGTGTTTTTTCTCGTTTTTTTTTTTAAATATCCGTTTATAAGTCATCCGTCTGTATAGCCACTGAGGATTACAAATTAATTGCTACAATTACTCATTGAAATTAAAAGTTATACCTGTACAATTTCAGGCCCAGCATCGTCAACGAGCCTGAAGCTGTAGTAACGGAGCGATGCATCAAACGAAGTTTCATCGGAGACCTGTAAGCATTTCTGCTTCGCTACGCCATCAGCAGCGCTTCGCTACGCTTCTGCTTTCGCTCATCGTACAATCGTTTTTGTACTTGCTTCGGAGCTAAGGGCAGATTTAACTACTTAATCGATAGAAGGATAGTAGAATATGGATGAAGATATTGAGCATTGCGTGTTGCGTAGGTTTTTACTGTTATAAAGCTTTTCTTATTGGTAGTACAATAGTGTATACACTATTGGATTACCAAATAAGATCATAAACAGTAAATATACTGGACATAGCAAGTTCTGGGTAGATCTTTTTGAAGACTTATCGTTTTTGATTTTATTCCTAATCTTGTATTTGAGTACTTTAATTATGAGCTGTAAATACTGAATAACTGAAAGCCCAACAATACAAAATGACTTAAATTCGACATTAAATTTACTTACGTATTTATAATAAGATTATTGGTCTATTCAGACAAATTTACAAGTATTAATTTATTTGTGAACGAATCAACATTTCCAGAAATATGTATTAAAAGTTAAAGAAAAGGACACTGACTTTATTACACAAAATACAAAACGTAACAATTGTTTAATATATAGCATATCTGGAATTGTCGATTCGCCTACAAATAAATTAATTTGGTGCGAATAGCCTACAGAAAATAAAAGGTATATTATTTAAAAGTGAATGTGTGTATATTCGTGCGAATCATCTGATAATTTAATTGGCCTGTTTAGGAACCATTTCGAAAACATTAGAGAAAAGTCCAGAAGTAAGTATGTATTAATTTACAAGCTTGCTTAACTCTTTGTATTAAAATAACAATAGTTATTTCAAAGCATATTCATCTATATCAACCATTATTGTCTTCCCTGCTTACATCTGCATAATTATTGAAAGTTATCGGGTGTGTGGTTATTCTTACAGTGCAATTTGAAAGGCATTAATAAATGATTTACTTACAAAGAAATGTTGTTTTATTATCCTGAACTGCTGTAAGCTTCTGTAAATTGCAATTGTAGGCTTTGCTTTGGGGTAACTCTTAATACGTTCAATAACTTAAAAATCATGTTTCTAACACCTTTAAATTAATGTACAGGTAAATGTTGCTGTTAAATGCTAATCAACATTATGTACCGGTGGTCGCGCAAAGGTCCAAATTAGATCATAATCCATTTAAAATTTAATGTATTTTCTAATGCATTATTAGGTATGTAAAAATATTAGCTGCACTCGCTCTACATAAAAAATGTAACTGTGCCAAATTTCATACTACTTCCCATCTCTTCCCGTGGGTGTCGTAAAAGGCGTCTAAGGGACTTACTAGAGAATAGGCAGCAACGTTCTCTATGCATTTTACTACTATACTGCGATCGCCAACCCGCCTGCCAAGCGTGGCGATTATGGAAAAACCCCCTTTTGGGGGAGACTTATGTCCAGTAGTGGACGTCTTTTGGCTGATATTATGATGATGAAATTGCATACTCTACCGTCCGTAAAAAGGGGTACGAAGTATTTGCTTCACGTATGTATATAGATTACTAAGCATGAGAGTCATAGTATATAATAATTAGGGAGTACGTAGACCATCTTAGTGGAGGCAGCTGCGGAGGGTGAGGTACGATATCTCAAATTATGATCACCACGCTTAGCAGGTAAAATGGTGAAAGCCAAACACGTGTTCATCGTACATTAACGTACATTATCATACTTCTGAACTATGTACAAATAACAAAGAACGGCCATGCTGAAGATTTTAAAATGTTATCTACTTAAAGTAAATGTTTAAATCCACTCGTTTAACCCTGTCTTGTATATCAACCATCATTACAGGACAATCTTATCTATAAGCAGACGGAAAGTTCTCATAGAAAGGGAAATAATCTTATAAATCACTAGCAACGCTCCGCGGTTTCACCCGCGTAGTTCCCGTTCCCGTGGGAATACGGGGATAAAATATAGCCTATGTTACCCGGGGATAGTGTAGCTTCCCAACAGTGAAATAATTTATCAAACAGGTTGAGTCGTTTCGGAGCCTATTCAATGCAAACAAACAATCAAATCTGTCCTCTTTGTAAAATTAGTATAGATTAGCACTTCGCCCGTGACTTCTTTCGCGTGAAATTTTGGCATCCGACGCTTTTACTTGTTTTCATTCAGCGTTATTTCCGACTCTAATCATTTTTACTCTACTCCTAAGGTCACAGTTTAATGTTAAATAGCCTAGAATCTTTCTCAAGAATTTGTCTATCAAATGCAAAAACGACATTTCAAATTCGACCAGTAGTTCCGGAAATTACCCCCTACATGTATGTAGGGGGTAATCTCTATTCGTTATTAGCAACTTTATGTATACTTTTGTTTGTAAACTAAATAATAACATTGTCTTCCTCGACTTAACGCTCTCTCCCTCGGATTGGTTAAGCTGTGTGTCAAGCCAAATCCGTTTATTTAGTACGAGCTTTTGCCATGTCGGTTATCGCGTAAAAATTTGCCGATGTTCTCCTCCATATCCCAGGCTATATATCTGCCAAATTTCATGACGATCGGTTCAGCGAGTAAGGCGTGAAAGCGTAACAGACAGACAGAATTACTTTCACATTTATATAATTAGTCGCGACTTTCAGTACTGGACATAGGCACCTCCCAAAATCACACACTTTCATTTCAACACTAGTGACAAACGTATAATCAGCTAATTCATTTAAACGTTTCGTTTTTGTTTTTTGTCGTCTCCCGTCGCGTCTTCATAACATTGAACAAAAGCATATCTATTTAAAAATATTTCTCAAATAAAAACACCATTTTACCTAATGCTATCTCTGGGGAAACGGTAATATTCCAGAGAACTAGAATCTAATTAAACGTTTGAAAAGTCATTAAAAGTACATAAGCCTTTACAGTTAGAATAATCCTCGACCGAAAGTTTCATTTATTATCTATTTGGAAGCTATCTACTAAGTACAAACATTTAATAATGAATTTTAAAAGTAGGTACAATGTGGAATGTCCCAAAAAAGCGGAAAATTGTATGAAAACCAAGATGAACTGAAAGATAACTTGATCGAATCTCGGTTTCTAATCGTAATATTTTTCACACAATCTTTGTTTTCGATCAATTTCTTTCGTATGAAGGACACCTAATCCGGTTCACGAGTCAATATTTCCGATCCAATACACCATGACCGTGTCAATACGTAACCCGTCGACAGCCATCAGTTACCAAAAATCAAAAGTAACCCGTCGCAGCTGAAGCCCTTTCGTGTGAAAACGGTCGACTAGAGCGCCCCCGAGTAAATTTTTACATAACTAAATGGCGAGCGGAAAAAATCGCGCCCGTAACGGCATCTCTTAGCGGACGGCAGAATTTTTCACGAGTTCGGTCATAACACCCGACCACGTGCATTTGTTTTGGTTGGGTTTTTTTCTCGAAAAAAAGAGCATACATAAAGCTCACCTCGGCCGCCTCGTAGGTGCGCAAAGCAAAATGGTCGTCATTTTTTTCTTCTCTTTTCAGCCATCTGTCCGTCCTTTTCGGTCAAAAATGCGATCGTTATTTCTGTTCCGGTGCGGGTGTGTGCGTCTAGCGGCCGGCGTGCTAAATATACGCCACGTTTACGCGCTGTGAATTTCGACTGTGGACCCTACAGAATAGGGTTAGTTTTTGTGTTGGAACGAAATCTTCTTACGTCTAATGTTTGACGGAGAAAAAATAGAAATATAGGAGGCACGGCGTGTACGATAAAGAGAGCCGGAGTCGTTAACGATTCTGCGCCGGGAAGTTGCGCAGATTGCGTTTTTGGTACTTTTTTTGGGGGCAGCACCTCACACCACGGGGAGTTTTTTATGGCTGTCTTTTTCTGGCACGCAGTCTCACTCGGCGCTGCGATGTGTTAGCGGATGTGCGTGTGTGCAGGGGGCAAGCACCTAGCGCTAGATTTTTGCATGCAAACTTCCTAGATAGGTGATCGGCGGGTAGGTACATAGTCGCGGTATATAATGAGATGTCACCGCTATGTACATAGTAAATAGAGCTGTGGAACAAAGCGTATGTACGTTGACGCTGATTAATCGTGGTCTTTCATAATTCCGCGCGCCAACCTACTGACTGTTAATTGCCTATTCAGATGAATATGAAAAGTATGCGTAGGTTTTCAAAACAAAGGCTAAATTTACCTTTTCGTAGATTTTCGGCTTGGTATAGTCTAGCTTTTGACGGTCATTATTATTTTCCATTTCTGCCTATTGTTAATTCACCTATTGAACTAGTATCTGAGTTAATTACTATGCCTATTCATTGCAATAATTCAATAGGGTGGGGATAAACTCGCAACAGTTGTGTGCGACGGTAGTTAATAATAAAGCTATAGTGTATGTATACTAGTGCCCCTTGCTGTCGGCTTGAGCCTCGATATACTCTTAATGAATTAAATGTTATTGTATTGGCGCCAAGCGTAGCCATGGCAACGAGACGAGTTTTCTTTTTTTTAAAGAATGGCACGGTTGCGTTCGGAATGCGGAGCCGATAAATACAATTTTCGCAATTTTTTGTCTGAATGTGTTGTTTATTTTTCAGGTAGGTTGGTTTAGCTCTATTTTTAGATTGGAATTTGGTGAGAAAAGGAGGTGATTCATAATTTTGAATCTCAACGTTGGATACATATTACTGGCGGTTATAGCCAGAAAATTAAAAAGCAGACAAAATACAGCCAAGATGTAAAAAAGACAAGAAATATTTAATTGATTCCTTAAAAGCTTCTTAATCTTCGAATGATGTACCTATGCTATTTTAAATTAAAGAATAACTAAAAAAAACTGTTAAGCCTTCTAACGGAGCAAGTTATTTTTTTTATATTTGAGAGTTTTTTGCCTTTTTGGCCTCTTCACACAGTTAGTCGCAGTAACTAAACTACGATACCCTACTCCAAATGAGTTAGGTTGGGCTAAAAATGCTAAATTGTAACTTTATAAAATAAACGATTCAGTAGACTGCCGCAAAGTAAGTAGACGAATTTCTTACCCAGTGTTTAGACCAAGGTATAAAACGTGTGTTCTACATTTTGTGTATACTTTTTCCGTGTATCGTTTACACCTAAAACAAGTTGCATCAAATACTAAAAAAAAAGTGTTAACAAACTAGTAACAATACTTTTCTTAAACAGTACATGTTTCTTAATACACGATACTATAGTGACAAGTTTTACGATTTGTGGAATATAAGATTATAATTAAAAAACTACAATAATCACAAAGGCATTATTTTTAATCTGTTCTACCGCGTCGCTAAATTGGTATTCTGTGTATTGTAAGATATTTAGCTTTGTTAACTTTAAAACTACAAACAGTATTGGAAAAATATTATTGATTCTCGCCGTAGTTAAGATCCACATTTTAAGACAATCCAGCACAGGTGGAAGCGTAAAGGTGCTATTACACGAGCAATTTTTGAGCAATCATTGCTTAGCAACACTAATGGATTCATCTGGATCAATTAAGTGGAGCAATCTGGAGCAACAACAATAAAATGCGGAAATTGTTTCGGAAATATTGCTTCTGATTGCTCCATATATTTCACATTTATCAATGTCGCCAATGTTGTATGGCGTAGTTTTGTAAGTTGCTCCTTTTTGCATGGTATTGGTGGCCGAATCTCTGGCAACAGGTTGCTACATGTTGCCACTGTCTTAAATTGTTGGATGTAGTCGTGACGTCTTAGTTGACGATAATTGACCAGAATTGAGCAATTTTAGTTGCCCGTGTGTGTAGCCCGCGAAATTTAAATTTTCTTCCGTATTTTGCAATTTTTTGTAAATTGCAAATCAGTGTCAGGCTGTTTGTTTCACGACTGCAAAACGTATATCTAAAGAATTATGATAATGAAAATAGTCAACCCTCTAATTAATTAAATTAAATTAAATTTTATTAAAGAATCAGACAATGGGATTTGATTAGTAAATTGCAAAAAACTAAAATTCGAATTTCGTGGATACCTTAGCGCAACCACCGTAACTAAAAGACGGTAAATGGCAACGAAACGTAACGTCATGCTGCTACGATTTGAATTGTATTTCATTTTTAAATTAACATGCAACTGAAGACCATCAACTTTCATGACATGAATACGTAATAGATTATTTCGTAAAAATATTAAAACCTTCGAAACTTCATAAAGAAACTTGAGTGCGTATGCAAAGTGACATTCTATTTACAATAACTCAAACTCAAAGCATATTTTTTTGTAAACCATTTACAGGTTTGATTATTGATTATTACACCTTTGAACTGTCAAAAAGTCAGTCAGTTAGTGAGAAAGGTGAAGCAACTTACCTATTGCGAGAAAAACGGGCAAGAAACTCCAAGGACACTCTTAAGTCAAGATGTTACTAAATCCTGGATAGGTACATTATTCTTCTTGCTTCTACATGTGGAAACAATGTCAAAAAACAAGATACAATTCCAAATTTAACATTAAAAATAAGCCCTGGCAGTTAGGAGATGACCAGTCTCAACCGATGGTGCACATTCACGAACACGACGCGTGGATCAGCACCATCTAGCTCAACCATTTTGTAAGGAACCGAACGATAATGGAAATATGGAAAAAAAAATGGATTGCCAATAGTTATAGAAAAGCGTATGTCAATCCTGGTGGAAGTTGTTGCAGACATACGAAAGGCTTTAAAAGCATTGCCACATGTTTAGGCTCACAGGACTTATAGCCTATAAATATTTGCATATTTTAAGTACCTTGAGCAATCTTGGTGATCAATACTCACGCCTTTTCCATTTTTGATAAAAGGTCTTGGCTTTGCAGTATGACAATTATAGGCTGGGATTATTTACTAAACTGAAGTCGTGGGTTCGACTCCCGGGTCGGTCGTTTTTCAGTAGCATATCGGAGTATTGGAGTCTAGGTTTGTGCCCGGTTGATGGCAATAGGCACGCCCCGTATACATGGGACCTATAAATAACTGGCGCTATGTGAGTGTTACTAAAGCTGGACCTCTGCCTTGGGTAATACATGTGTGATGGTATGTCTAACATCATCATTTCAGCCGAAAAACGTCCACTGTTGGACATAGGCCTCCCCAATTTGAGGGGGATTGCCATAATTCCCACGCTTGGCAGGCAGGTTAGCAATCGCAGTTTGGTGGTAAATGTATAGAGAACGCTGCGACCCATTCTCTAGTAAGTCCCTTAGTCGCCTTCTACGACACCCACGGGAAGAAATGGATGGTACTATTCTTTACGTCCGGCACCACACGGAACTGATGGTATGTGTGTTTATTTTATAGAAAGAAAAAAAAAACCGTCGAAAATAGGTAGATAATGTTAATTTTGAACGTAGGCAAGAATTTCCTTTTAAACTGAAAATCTGGTGGTACTCGGAAATTAAAAGAGTATAATTATCGTGCATTTGCCAATGTTTTTGATGACTGATTGCCATCCATTAGTAGAATCACGACATCTAATTAGTTGCATTATTTAATAATTGATCGAATGTGTTGTTTTTAGCGTAGTTTTAAAAGCAATAAGAGATACTTATTTCATTAATTGAGTTGAAATATCTGACTGGTCAGACGTTGTCCTGTCCACATTTTAATAATTCGTACTCATTCTATAGAAAAAAGGATTTTCAGGCTTTCCGAAATTTTCCAATTAGCCGGGCAACTTTTCTAATCTTCTAAAATTCTTTTTCGCATTTTTCACTATTTAAACATTCGAAAATTAAGAATAGCTAAATCGGTTCAGCTGTTCTCAAGTGGTATGCTTACCAACAAACAGCTTTTATTCTTATTTTTTCCTCAATCTTTTTTTATTGTTTATTTAAATAAAAATAAAATATGTATGAATTCTGTATTACGAACAAACTTTGCGACAAACTGAAGTTAGCATCAAACTTTTTAAGACACGTGGCCTACGAAAATGCTACGCCGTAGCGATTAGTTTCGAACGCCATCTGTACATGTTTAGAAGTACTAAAGTATATTGTTGAGAAAACTTTAGTAGTTTACATAAATCAGCATTTGCATGTAATAATGGTTTTGTAAATATTTTTATTATTATCTGATACGTGACTGCTGAATTCATGAACAGTAAGTATTTATATGTAAGTGACATTAGAAACAGCGCCATCTGTTGGTGAGTAGCCGAATTTCAACCCAAAGTTGTGAACGGGTGTCAAACACGTGTACGTAGCAATGAGTAGGGTGCACATCTTTTCGGTCATGTAAAATTTATTACAGTTACTTTGCCGTACCTACATTATGTCAAATTTCAGAATCAAATGTCATTAATATAAAATGTATTTGTTAATTAATGTTTATGTTTGTTTAGTATAAAAAGCATGTGTTTGTAAATAGGAAAAGTAACATTTTCAAAACTTACATAGGTACATCTGTCTACTTATGTAGTATGTATTTGCTAAATATAACAATGCTGTGACAAATTATATACTTTTTCCCAGCTATGTTGGGGTCGGCTTCTAGTACCAGTTTTTTACATGGAGCGACTGCCTATCTGGTCCACACAACCCAGTTACTGGGTAACACGACAACCCTTGGTAAGACTGGTTATCATACTTGGGCGACAAATTACACACTTATAAAAATGATAACCCATTAAATATGTTGTACCTATTATTCGGGAATCGAACCAGCAACCTATAGTGCAGCAAGTCAACCATCCGGCCAGTGGGCCAATCAACCCCTGCTTTTTTTATCCACTTTACTCCACAACTAGACTTGGGTCTTCCAAGATGAATAAATTATCGTTAAGTCTGTGTAGTGGCAATTCTCTTTCTGAGGCATTGATAAGGGTAAGTCGGTTTTCAACAGTCTCCTTTAAGACACCACCTCCACCACTCTTCCTATTTTTTTTTGGGGTTGGGTCATCAAAAGACTTCTCCCGCTCTGGGTAGAGAGCAGGAGGGCGTGTCAGAATTTTACTGACTAAAACCCACCCGTGTTCCCTCAGTTGCCTGTGTGCTACGGGCGACGGTGTCTCTTTCGAACAACCCGCACCCCTGACAGGCATCGGCCCTTGCGGACCCCATTAGTCGGCGCTGACACCTCCGACGGTGCGCGTGGAACACAACGCGCCGTCCCGCCTACCACTTTTCGGCCGCAGGGGATAGGGAGAACGGTCAACGCTATACCAAAACTCCTCTTCCCCAGCGGCCCCACCGCGTCCGCCATCAAACGGTGGCGGCCCCATCCAGGCCACGGAAGGGAAGAGCGCTGCTCAGAAGCGCCGGCACTCCTCCTCTGCCGCAGCCTGTAACCCTCAGCCGTGATGCCTCCCATTCGACATCGCGGCCCACCTAAGTTGCGGTGCACCTCACCGCAACCTACTTTTTGGCCGCTACTTCATCGGCTTGAAGGCAAAATCCCTGACGAGCGGCCCCACCTTTGGGTTCCTCTTGGCTTCACCATGGCTGGGAGACCACGGCTACTGAGCCCCCCGCAACGACAATGCGGGAATCCAGTCGGGAGGGACTACTCTTACTTTGATGACTATGCTCGGCTTATATCTGTAAAGGGTGGCAGGAACGTCGACACGCAACCTGTTACATGGTCTTAGTACATGATTCTGAATCCCCCTGTTGGAGTGAACAAAAATGCTACCTACCTACGCAGTCAAAATGTATGGAACAGTTAAGTATTTTCGTTCCAAGAATCATCAGAATTCATGGTTTCAGTTTGCGCGTCGATGGCCCACCCTGTATAGACAGGGGAGCCTAGGACCTTCGGCAGATTGAAACGGGGCACCGGTTTAATCCTGTATCTGCTTCTGCCCGTCGAGATCAACACTCTTAAGGTGTACGTCAGCCGATTACCACCACGTGCTTAAAGTCAAATCGTTTATTTCGATATGACCATGAAAATGCAATTTAGACTGCTAACTTATCATTACGCATTGTTTGCCTGAAAGATTAGATAAAGGTGTTCTTATAGTTGTATCTACATTTCGCGGGTTATGTTATGGTTTGGTGGTGGGTATGGTGTTGTTTTTACGAATAAAAAAATTAAAACACGACTTACGTAATTATTAAAAGCGTAATAAATAGTATTTCGGGTCATCGCCAAGCGGTTGGTCGACTCTTCACGTGACCAAAGGGCTGTCCTATTCTTAGGTCAACGAATCGGCATTGCCATCCAACGTGGCAACGCTGCCAGCCTTTTGGGCACTTTTCCCACTGACAGTGAAGCGGACGAATTCTTTGATGGCCCAATGAGGTCTTCCCTTTTTTACTTTATATATACCTGTACAAACTGTCTAATTATTTTTATTAACCGACTTCAAAAAGAAGGAGGTTATCAATTCGACATGTTTATATATATTTTTATTTTATGTGTGTTCGGGCATAACTCCGTCGTATATTGACGGATTTGCAAAATTATTTTTTTTTGTTCGAAAGGTTTTTACTCCAAAATGGTCATTTCATAAAGATCTGATGATGCATTTCGGAGACAGGCAACGGAACTCTTCAAAAAATTACAGCAAATCAACCGCGAATGCTGCTATCGCATAAATATGCTTTGTTTTGACCCCAAGGATAATGAAATTTCGATTTGGTGTGGGATAGATAACTAAAAAGTGAAAAATAAATACTTTTTTTCAAAAAAGTAATTTCGGAAGTCGGTGACTTTGAATGTGTATTTTTAATTATTTGCGCCTTCCGAAATTAACGTTATTTTGCACTTTTTAGTGTTTTTCGGAAGTCGGTTGTTATTTTTTTGACAAAAACTTTTTATATGTAGAAGATTATTAATAATAAAACCCTATTTTATAAAAAAAAAAAATTAAATGCCTTTGCCATTTTGTCCGCAACTGTACATTTCTGTGCGTTAAGTATCAAATAAATAAATATATCCACATTTCGCCGGTCATGTTTAAGGCCCTTGTAACAGGGGGTAAGTTTTTAAACGTCGCAGCATCATGCTGAGATAGGGCCCTTTTGGCCTTGTACAGGACTCTTTTTTTTCGCTGTTTTTAAACTATATTCTACCAAGCATATTGTGTAGTTAAAAGTTTGTAATACTCCTGTGCGAGTCTAATAAATACTTTTTCTTTCTTTCTTTAAGTCTATTGCCATCACCTGGGCATAAATCAAAAGACTAGGCTATTACTGAAACATTCCAGAGAGAAAACTAAAATAACACTTTGCCAGATTTGGGAATCGAACGCAAGACCTCATTGCTCAGTATTAACGAATGAAAATAAAAATATTTTATTTCACATAAACCTGCATGGGCACTTATGAAACGTCAGAAGCTAAGTGCACGGTTCCGATTTGTGGCTTCCTATGGAGAAGAGTTGGCAACACACTACACAAAACGGTTACTCTACTACACGGCTTTTATAATGTTTTGAAATTACAGTGATAATAGATATGGGAGGACAGTGCAGGCCTGACAATAAGTACCAGGTACTTAGAGGAATGAAAATACAGAATAGAAAATCATCTACAAATTTACAGTCTAAAGTCTAAAGGCTACAACGTTCTCTCATTCACAATATGTAAAAGAATCTACATAAATAAAATGTACACAATTAAACCAAGTGACATGATTTCCATGACAATCACTAATATTTAGTCGATCGAGTTTTTTAGAGGTAGTTTTGTGTCGAGAGGAATGGGCAAAAAGCTACACCACCATAACTAGCCAATAATGTTCCCACTGCTGGGACACAGGCCTCCTCTCATTGAATGGGATTGGACCGTAATCCACCACGCTGGCCCAGTGCGGGTTGGTAGATGTCACATGTCTTCGATTTTTTGGTTCTAGGACATGCCGGATTCCTCACGATGTTTTCCTTCACCGTTTTGAGTTGTGATGAAATTATTTTCACAAAGTCCGGGCCGATAGATACTGTACTGGTTTAGCACTTACTGTATTGTGCACGTATTGTATAAAAACCTACTCCCGGTTCAACGACCTCAGTGTTCAACCTTTGACTATCTCGGTCCACATGCCGTTCTTTTTCTCCTGATAATTCAACCAGAAGGTTCTATGTAGAACTTGTTTTGTTTAGTATCCTTATACGTAAAGGAAGTGTCGGTTTAGGGAAGTAATATAAACGCATAAACTCATCGAAAAATCATTTATTTCTCCCTATCCCTTTCTCCCCTATCCCAAAACACTTCAGTACCACTGGGCTACCATTGCTCCACGCACCTCCTCAAACTCCAAAGAAACTCCTTTAAAATTGTTTTACAATATTTTGTTCACACAGCTACCCCCTTTCAGTACTTATGCTAGGCGAGTGGTGATGAGTCTTTTATTCATAGACCTGTGACTATAGCACATTATGGCAGCAGGCTTAGCAGGACGTTTTCTATTTATACTCTGCCGTAGAATATAAATATTTTGTCTGCATTTCTCGGTTCAAAACTGTCAACAGTCAACACGGAAACATCATTTTTGTCTACTCTTCCGTCGACAAACCGCTTCTCTATTTAGAGGTTAGTCCACATCTCTTCGTTAACCGGTAGCTGTGATCAAGGGCAAGTGCAGGTATCCACGACGCCAAGTGCTATGGAAACTACAGGTAAGTGAGGTATTTAAGTATAGTGCCTCCAACTGCTTAGGTTTGAAATACCTCATTATAGCCTGACCATTACCGCTGTACCGCGCCTTAGGTATGCGCGGCGAGGCGGGGTACGGACGTTGTGAGTGGTGACGAATGAGCGGCTTGCACTGACGAATGAGCGGCTTACACTGACGAATCAGAGACCTGCACTGCACCACCGACGCGCCGCGCCCATACCTAAGGCGCGGTACAGCGGTATCGGTCAGGCTATACTGTTCCAAATACTTACCTTTAGGGGAATCTAGTTGCAGGCTCGACCTCACTGGTCAGCCTTGCTAAAAAGCACGCTATCTCACCAGGCATCATCGTGTCCAACAGTGACGAGCAGTTAGACACTGGGTCTACACGCACAACCTTATTGATTGATTGATTGATGCAGGATAATTTTTAGTAAAACAGGCGCGTAAAAAATTAAGAAAAGTCCGTCGGAAGATCGGGTTTCATGAAAAAACCACTGCATAAATCAATCACCAATAAAGTTTATTGAACTTTTCGATATTTGAGCTTTGTCGGTACCGACTTCGTTTTGGACATTTTACACTTCTTTTATTACATAGAGACGCCCAAAGTACGGAAAATAAACGAATCTTTGTTGGGTCCTAACTTTTTAACGGCTTTTTATTTTAGTATTCTGTTTCCATACAGCAAATATTAATAATGAGACAATACCATACCATGTTTAATTTTTCATGTAGGTACTTACATTGTCGAACAGTGGAGTAATACACTCCCGAAATTTGAATGGAAAAAATGTCAACCAGATAGTGTCTTAAGTCGTGACAGAAAGTGTCTGATAGTGGCTTAGGTTCGAAACACCTCTTACTGTTCCAAATACTTACTGTCTGGCTGTCGACCTTTTTGCTGACCTAGCACATAAAGTTAAACAAAATATTGAGCCAGATGTCCAAAAACATAATCAGCCTATGAAGACACCACTGCTGGGACCAGGCCTCCTCTCTGTGAGAGGGAGTAGGCCGTAATCCACCACCCGAGCTCAGTGCGCTTTAGCAGATGTCACATTTCTACGAATTTTTGGTTCCAAGACATGTTAGTTTCCTCACAATGATTTCGTCCACCGCTTTCAAAGCAATAGTGATGAAATAAGTTACACAGTACTATGCGTCTGTCCGGGTTCGAACCTACGACCTACAAATCAGGCCCACTACAGCTCTTTTGCTACCTCAAATGTCCATAGACACATAGATTGGGTATTTATTAAAATATCAACAAGCAGACATCAGCTTACAAACAGCGCTAATCATAAGTACGTAATTACAAAGTCATTAACGTGAATAATTAAAACAGTGTTCCATTTGATCCGGAAAACTACAAAATAGTTGCATTTGGTAAATAATTTATTTTCACTCACCCCAGTTTTATAATTTTATATAAACGTTCAAACCAATCGCGAAATATATTTACGAATAAATTAAATATTGTGTGCATTAACTATTTATAAAATAGTACCCCCGATTACCCCCTTTCCCCGTGAATAGAGTCACCCTATTGCTAGTAATAGATGAGGGTGTCTATTTTGGCCTTCAAACTAAATTTAACTTTATTGCAAACTAGCTAAAGTCCATTTTTGCCATTGGCTTTGTTTTATTATATACTTTTATTCGAGCCTATGTATAATCCGTGTCTATTTTATATGCGGTGGGCGTACTGAAAATTGTTTACAAAAATTTTGAGGAATTATATTACGAAGGTACGCTGAAAATAACATGTCATGTCAGTGCAAAATGAAAATGAATATCCCGAGAGTATTTTAATTTTTAGTACCTATGTCGGATATATCGATAGAAATTGTGGTTTTTTATATAAACCAGTTTGCAGTTGATAGAATTTTCTATGCAACACCTACGTAACTTGTGGAAACTAGTTTTATATGCTTGTATTAGTGGTACTTCTGGAGGTATTGTGATCTAATTATTTACTTCTTTAATAAAGGAGTTACCCTACGCAATCGAATTAGAAATCAAAAGATCCGTAGGAGAACCAAGGTAATCGACATAGCCGGAAGAATTGCCAAACGTTAGTGGCATTCGGCAGGGCACATTGCTCGCAGAACAGATGGCCGATGGGGCTTGAAGGTCATGGAGTGGTGACCGCGTACTGGAAGACGTAGCGTTGGAAGGCCTCCCACAAGATGGAAACTTTACGCACAAGTAAAAAATAAACGCACCCACAAAATAGGCGTAATGCCTTTTTTTGAGATTGGGATATCATCAAATAACTTTTCTCGCTCCTGGAGCAGGAGGGCGTGTCCGACTTTTACTGACTAAAACCTACCCGCGTTTCTTCAGTTGCCTGTGTGCTAGGGGCCACGGTATCTCTTTCGAACAACCCGCAGCCCTTGCAGTCATCGGCCTTTGCTTACCCCACCAGTTAGTGCTGACATCTCTTTGAGGCGTGGAACGCGCCGTTGATCCGGGCTTGGTCCTTACCGGACAGCAAGCTACCCATTACTCGCCTCCGAGGCAGACATAATGCCTAAAGGAGACCTTGAAATTTACATTCTTTCCTTCTTTTTAACAAGGTTCAGCAGCACTTACGATCACTAGACCAACGAGAATTAAAATCAACAATACGAGGCTTTAAGTTCACATAATCTAATTAAATAACTGTTTCATTTAAGTAATACATTTATTAACCTTTCTTCTCTCCTTTTTGTATTAGGTTTACAAAAGAAATGTATTATTCATAATTATCATCATCATCATCATTTCAGCCGAAAGACGAATTATAATCCCATGCAATGACTTTTACATAAAATAGGTAATCGTTTTATATAAGCATTACAACATGAACATACAAAAAAGAAAGAAAAAATACCTTTAGGGACCACTCACACTTATTCAGCTCTGTTCAGCTTTTGTCACTAGAAAACAAGGATTTTGTATGAGATGCGTACGCATCCGTTCAGCCGCGGAAAGCTGAACGGACTCTATACAATTTTTTTTTTCTATGGACAAAAGCTGAATAAGTGTGAATAGCCCCCTTAGGCATCAACAGCTAACTTCAAGCTCACTTCGTAACTTTTAACGCTGAGATATTTGCAGAATAGATCGGTTATACCTACATCAATGTTCCATTTGGTTTAGTATTACCTAAAACAAGTTTGAAATATCCTCTTTATTCTATTACTAGGACTTGTTTCGAGTGAAATTTTGGCCAGAACCCCGCGCCGCATCGCATCGCTATTACTTCGTTCACACTTAGGCTGAGGCTACATTAGGCCGCGACCTGCGACACGAGCGATTAAAACAAATACAGCACCCGGCGATAAATATTGCACATCGACCTTTGGAAAGAGACAATCGGCTAATTTCGGCTTCGTAGAGCGTTATCTCCGTCGCACGAAATACAAACAGTTCGGTATCTATGTATTAGGAGCTGTTAAAACAATTTTGATTTGATTCTTCTGATAATTCTTTTTATTCTTTGCATAAAATACACCAATTTTTCTATAAGTGATGGCTTTAGGTTGGGGTAAACTAAAATAAAAATAAACATGTTCACATTATGTTTACGTATTTAATTATTATGGAAAATTACAGCTGTAGTGTACATAATAAACACCATTATACCTATTGTTAGAATGAGATGTGGCATTTGCAACTCGCTCTTGTACCTTCTTAAAATAACAACTTACATTTTCATCTTCATTTTTTTTTATCGGTTAGTTTCGGTTACAAAATATTTACAAACATTGTAGATACTTTCGCGTGACTGACCTCGTAAAGGTTTCCCTCTTTTTCCTAAAGATGCCAATAGTACAACTTTAAATTATTTAAATTTGGGGGTGTTAACAACGACTGACAAAATGTCACATAGGTAGTATGCGACAGAGATAACGCTATATGAAGCCGAAATTAACCGATTGTCTCTTTCCAAAGGTCGATGTGCAATATTTATCGCCGGGTACTGTAAATGAATGCTCACGTATATGGCTACACCGTACTCATCAAATATTACTAGCGATCTTTATGATTTCTTTATGCAAAAGGAACAAAATTACTGTTATCACGGCATTGGCTACATAAACATATCAGCGAATTTGAAGTGAATTTATTAGAAAATTTCTCACTTGCACTAGTTTATTAGTGCAACTAAATATGCATTTGGCTACATTATGCGTATAGTAAACCGCGATGGATGATTTGCTAATTCGTTGTGTAGCATGTGTACTGTAGCCACGTCATCGCCGAATATACGCCGGATTTTAGCTTATAATGGAGCCATATCATGTTTAGCTCGTTTCGCTCTTCCAGTCGCATCGCGAATCGCTGCTTACTGTAGCCTCAACCTACGAGCTTTTCTGACTTTTTTTCTCAGCTCTTAAAGGTCGTGGCGTGATGTTAGCCTTTAATCTTCCTTAAGAATAGGACTATTATATGCATAGAGAATTTTTCAAATCCGACTAGTAGAATCAGAGATTACCCCCTACATACGATGAGGCCCTCAAGGGCCGATGCCTGGCAGGGGTGCGGGTTTGTTCGAAAGAGATACCGCCGCCCCTGGCACACAGGCTACTGACGGAACACGGGTGGGTTTTAGTCAGTAACAGTCTGACACGCCCTCCTGCTCCACCCAGAGCGGGAGAAGTTATTTGATGATTTCCCAGCTAAAACAAAACCCCTATATGCAGGGGTTTATTTTTTACTTTAACTTTTTTTTAACTTTCATCTGTTTATGATATTAGTACAGATGAAAAAAACAGAACCTAGTAGGTACTTTCTAAAATTATATTACTATCACACTCAAGTGGTTATTTGAATATTTATTTAGGTTAATAAAACTTTGTAGGTAACTTATTGCTGAATACTTGAAATACTAAACAAAATACAAGTCACCACAAAAAATAAAAATCGCACAACAAAGCAGGTTTTTTTTGTAATACGAATCCTCTCTAAACATTAAAAGCAAAACATTAAAAAGCCTACTTCTTTTGTAAAGGCCCCTATAATTGTATCACGTACCATAAACCCACAATACCGGGTGTTGAAAAACAAAAACGGATTTATTTCTTACGCATTCAAATTAAGCTTACCCACCATTTTTATAGCTTAAAGCAGTCCGTAGCGAAAATAAAACGTCCTTTATTTGGCACATAAAGGACTTATTTGGCACATAACAAAAATAAAGCTGGTTCATATGAATAGGTTTCACACAAAACCCTTTAATTTATACAAACGATGTATGCCAAATGAAGATATGTGAAAGAATGGTTATGTAATGCTTGAACATAGTTGCCATTGTTTTTTCACTGTCGTACTTAGTCCGTTTTGCTTAACTTGAAGTTTGTCATTGGTGTTTTTTTTTTTTTGTGGTGGGATTTCATCAAATAACTTCTCCCGCTCTGGGTGGAGCAGGAGGGCGTGTCAGACTTTTACTGACTAAAACCCACCCGTGTTCCCTCAGTAGCCCGTATGCCAGGGGCTGCAGTATCTCTGTTGAACAAACCTGCACCCCTGGCAGGAAATTTGTCATTGGTGTTGATTCTGTTATGCACCAACTAAACTTTATATAGGCTATTGCTATCTTTTTCCTTCTTGTGAAACAAGAAAGAGACGGATATAAACTGTCAAATTTAGTTTAACTAAGATTTTCATTGACGCAACTACGACGAACTAAATTCATCATGCTAAAATAACGCCAAATTCAAGGCAATCGAGACATAATTTAATTTGACAGTTTTTAAGCGCCTCTCGTCGTTTTCTGTCGCGGTTTTTCAGTAAGAGATAGCAATATAGTGTAGGTGGTGATTAAAAAAATCAGCACCAATCGCTAAGATATTTCCCTTCAAAATTGTTGAAATGGTTGGGTCATGTTCTTGAGGGGCTTGTGGCTAAATAACAACAGCTGCACGGGTCGATCGACCAGGTTAAGCTACGCTTGCCGCGGTTGGTCTGTGGATGGGTGACCATCTTTACATACCAAGACCCCTCCGTGCCTCGGGAAGCACGTTAAGCCGTTGGTCCCGGTTGTCATTTGTGGATCTTTGACAGTCGTTACGGGTCGTCAGAAGCCCGAAAGTCTGACAACCAGTCTTACCAAGGGGTATCGTATTACCCAGTAACTGGGTTATGGAGGTCAGATAGGCAGTCGCTCCATGTAAAATACTGGTATTCAGCTGCATCCGGTTAGACTGGAAGCCGACCCCAACATACTTGGGAAAAGGCTAGGCAGATGATGATGGTTGGGTCATGTTCGTGAACAGACTCCGTCAGTAGGGACTGGCCATCTCTTACCTGCCACAGCTTATTTTAATTTCTCAAATTGTTATTATATTTTTCGTTATCATTACGGACACTCTTAATGTCGCAAGTCTTTTTACATCGTTCTTAGATGTATAATTTAATCATGAATTGTTGCAACGAATATGTTGTTATAATATTTTGATTTAAAAGAGTGTCCGTGTAGTTTCCTGCCCGTCCTCCACAGGTTTGAAATGGACATCTTTATGACTGACCGACCCTTGACAATTCAAAAGTGCCTGTAATTGGTTTATCTATATAGATAAAAAGAAAAGTCCTGACTGACTGACTGACTGACTGATTCATCAACGCCCAGCCCAAACCCTTGGACTTAGAAAGCTGAAATTTTGCACAGAGGTTCCTTTTATAATGTAGACAAGGAATAAGGAAGGATTTTTCGAAATTCAACTCCTATGGAAGTTAAATAGGGGATGAAAATTCCGCGCGGGCGAAGCCGCTGGCAAAAGCTAGTTTAAAATAAATGCAGTTTGAGTTTTAATTTAATTCTAAACTACAACTTACTGTATTTAGTAAAATCCTTTTGTGTGTATGTCAAAATTATGTACTATTTATGAAACTGTCTTTTGGATTGAACATGATTTGAATATAATTTTTCAATCAGTGTTTCGCGGCTTAAGAATTTTATTTTTATTTAATTAAATAGGAACAACAAACAGCTACACTATGGAATATTACAAAAAGAAAATAATTTACTTAAATAATAACGTAGCCCACAGCGCTGTTCACAGATTACCAATAATATATAAACATTAAATTTACTAGGGGGTGAACTGTACAGTCGCCAGCAGGTCAAGCTATCCCAAACTGTAAAATTTTCCCAATTGAACATAAACCTTATTCCTTTGTATTAAAGTTGAAAAACTATCAAAGAAATTTGACAGATTGGGGTAGCTTGATGTGCTGGCCTCTGTACATACATACATAACAGATTCAGTAAACAATAAAAAATTGTTACTCAAAAGCTTCTTTACGGAAAAGTAATTGATTTTGTCTGATTTCTTGTTTTTTGTATAATATTGTCGAGCGTGTATTATTTATTTCCTAAGTTATATTAAGCAACTTACTATCGGAATTTTGTACCCATAATTTTTTGTTGTCTTTATGTTAAGTGTTTTTCAGTGAAAACTTGTAAATGGCCTTCAGTTTTATATTGATAATAACAATATTTAAGTTAGCTGTAAGTTTCCCGAATATTCTGAAATAAAGTACTTACAAAAAATGTTCTTAAATTAAATATTGCAATAAAAGCTTTACAGGAAAAAATATTTTGTGTTTTCTTTTGATCACACTAATATTTACCTCTATTCCTACACCGTGCCATGTTTATTGGCCACATTTGTAATTTGAGTGTTCGATTTATAAATGCTGCCTAAAGCTAAGTAAGAGCAAGTGCCCACTGGCGGTACGGCATGACAAGGGATTTTTAAGCCAGGAATAGAAATATAACTTAATATTATGGCAGTAAAATTGAAATTTCAACGGCAACGATGCTGCGATATCCTTAAGTATGCCACGACGTATTTAGGCATCATCATTTAAATTTCAATTTTATTGTCTTACATAATATAAGTTATATTCCTATTCGTCTCATAAAAAATGCCTTGCCGTGCCGTGCCGTTAGTGGGCACCGGCTCTTATGATTAGCGACTTATTATTAATCGTACCTTTTTTTATTAATCTTTGACGTTTAAAATTTTCCGAATTTAAAAGTTTATAAAAACAAAGGATACGTTTTATGTTTTTAAATTTGAAATAATGTCGGTTACTATATTAACAAGAGTGTGAGGGGTTTGTGGCTAAGTAACAATATAGCTGCGCGGGTCGATCGATCAGGTTAAGCTACGCTTGCCGCGGTTGGTCCGTGGATGGGTGACCATCTTTACATACCAAGACCCCTCCGTGCCTCGGAAAGCACGTTAAGCCGTTGGTCCCGGCTGTCATTTGTGGATCTTTGACAGTCGTTACGGGTACGGGTACGGGTACGGGTCGTCAGAAGCCCGAAAGTCTGACATCCAGTCTTACCAAGGGGTATCGTATTTCCCAGTAACTGGGTTGCTGGTATTCAGCTGCATCCGGTTAGACTGGAAGCCGACCCCAAAATAGTTGGGAAAAGGCTAGGCAGATGTGACTATATTAACAAGAGGACATTGATCAATGTTAATCATTCCGATTCAGCTCGTCCCTTGCTGTCTTCTTTCAGCGACACCCTAAACCGAGGACCGTACCCCACAGGGGGTACCCTTCGCGTGTATTCGTTTAGTTTTAAGTTTTAAAGTCCTGGCTGGAGGCCCTTAAATTATTGTGTCAGCCATAGGCAAGTTCGGTTAAGCAGCCGGCAACCTCCTTGGTTGGCCGGCGAGATGACATTCCCAACAAAAAAAAAAAAAACAGATAGACTAGTGAAGTAACATAGAAAACTTATGTCCAAAGCCGCATTTAAAAATGTTCAAACTCACAACAGATTTAATTAATTTTTATAAGTATCAGTGTATAAAGCTCTCAATTTACTTTATCCTGATGCCTTTATTCTATACGCCATTAAAACACGATAAACGAGAAAAAATAATTCAGGCGCATTTAAACCATATCTTTCCTACATAAAAGTGGGTGCGCAGACAATTTTATAATCCACCCCATTTAGCACACCAGGCCGACAATAAAGCACCCAGTTCCCTTCGAAAGCTCGCCATTTTTCTCCGCAGGACCCCACATATATTAATAATATATTGCACTGTAAGAAATCGCAAACGCGAGGGTGGGCCGGCTAAATGCTCCTCGATCCCTTGCGGCACGAACAAAAAAAAATACGAAATCCCTCACACGACTTTCAACTAAATTCCAGTAGAATAAGGTGTATTTTTGACTGGAAAAATACAGCACTTAATCACCGCTGTCTCTCGCATAATATGTATGTAGAACGGTCGCGTACTTAGGCCTTTTTTAGCAAAAACTGTGACGCCTCGCGGATTCAAGATGGCCGCTCCGTACGTATGTTGTTTTCGTGTAATTACATGCTCTTCAGAGTTCTAAATGGGTTTATGCTTGGTGAGTGAAATCATTTGAAATTAGAACGTTATTGTTTTTGGCGCGAACTGAAATTAGATTGCGAGGGGAACATGAGGAATGGAGGGAAATGACAAAAAAAAAACGGTCATGTGAATCCAGAATGTTTATTTTTGACACGAAAAATGATTACCTACACAAAAAAGATTTTGTTGCGGATTCTCTGTTAAGATAGACCAAATAAATCAGACTGGAAATACAAATGCATGTGAAGGTACAAATTAAATCTTACAATGTAGGTAAATTAGTACAAAGCAAATTAAACGTATTGGTAAGAGGTAGGTATATGTTATGGAGAATTAATACCAAATCACTGAATAACAAGCAAGCGTAAGGTCATTAAGAATGTGCACAGTATCAGCAGGTAAACTGAAGGTGAAATCCTCAAGTGAGAGCGTAATGTGTGATGTTTAATGTGTCATGTAGGTGTAATGTATGATGTGTAATATGTGATGTAGGTGTAATGTATGGTGTGCAATATGTGATGTATGTGTAATGTGTGATGTAGGTGTAATGTATGATCTATAATTTACATGTAACATGTGTAGTGTAATGTGTGGTGTGTGCTTAAAAGACTACACTGCGATCACTAATTCTTCCAAACATGACGAATTAGCCACCTCACGATCGTTCGCAAAATTAGTTCATTAAATTTTCTGTTGCTATGCAAAACAATAATGAACACATAATAGATATATTTTATAAAATATCTAGTTATGTAAAAGGGGCAGCGTCAGGGGTATCTATCCTGTGAAGTTCAATTCAAATGTTCTAAAGTGTTTTGTAATTTGCAGGTTCGAGTATTCTGAGATGTATTTTGTAAACTTAGCACCCTAACCTTAGCGCATTCAACTTAACTGATGTGACAACAGCTTTGTTTGTTATAGTCAAATTAGTTGATTTTTAATGTTAATCAATTAGAGATTATTGCATCGTTTTGGATTTATCTTAAATTACAAGCAGACAAAAAGGTAAAAAAAATAGTCCTATAAATGCATTTTTTAAATATACGACGGTAGCAGCTGACGTTCTAAAATTAAACTCATTTGACAAAAGCAAACAAAATGTCCTTACATCTGTCAGTTTAAAAAAATCGAACAGTGAGTCGATATTGGTTGTGTGAACATTTTGGTTTTAAACAATGAAAGCAAACGTTTGGTATTGATTGTGTATCGACTTTGTGTTTGTTGGAAAAAATATCGGATACCGGTAAAAGATCCCTGTTTGTTGTACGTCAGCTGCTTTTCAACCAAACGTTTGTTATTTTTAATATAATTCAGTGAAGGTAATATATCTTCAATTCAATTAATTTAAAAATTAAGTTTTGTGAAACCCGTAAGTGATTTTGTGAAGTATTTTCCAAATGGTTTTGCAAGTATTTGTAGTAAATGTAACCCATTGTTTAATCACTAAACATATAACTAATACATATATATATATATTTTCAGAGGCAAATTATTCACGGAAAATGTTTTTAAATGTTTCGATAGAAAGTATAACGTTAGTCAATAAGTTAGAATTTTTAAAGACACACGTATTCATAATAAAATGGCAATTAATCAATTTTATTTTTACTATCTTATTACTAGGTATTCCTACATATTTTTTTTTTGGAATTTTGATTTTTTAAATTTCTATGAATGAAAAATGCATGGAAATTGTTCTACCAGAATCGCGTCGCAGCGGCCGTCGCGTCGTGTCGCGCCTGCATGAGCTCCAAATCATCACTTACGGATCCACAAAATTACAATAGAAATCAGTTTTGTGTCTAGTAACATTTTCTGTTGTTTGGAAAGTTCTACCTACAATGAAAAATACATTTTGGATATTTTTTAGATGCCAGTACACAAAACAAACAAGAAATAGCTAAAAAGTTACTCAGATTTTTTTGTTTTATAAAAATGAACTTGTAATAACTAAATCTAATTTGTTCGCGGTGTCCTCTAATAGATAATTGGTTACATCTGCTTGGGTTGAAATCATAATTCTATTAATAGACATGCGAAATTAATAATTAAATAAAAGTATCAACATTAGTTAAATTTGAAGCATCACATTTGAAACATCATATATTTTTGTGTCTTTTGAATAAGTTGACATTGTGTTGAAGCTGTTTAACAGTTATAACGTCCATATTTCATGATTTTTCAAGCTGTAATTTTATAATTGTTGAGAGCCTGTTTTATCGTTTTACAATAAATTTAAATACTGGTGTAGTTGCGGCGCATATTAATTAAAAAAAGCCTGTAGTGTCTAGATTATGAAAAATTGATATTTAAAACACGTGAAATTGTTACCCAACTGACCAGAAACTACTATTTTTAATAATACTTATGTTCCGCCATTTTTTTTTTTTTTTCAAAAAAAATCTATTCATGACAAAACAAAATCTCAAAACAAGAATCCAATACAACAAAAACTATTTACTATAATCAGTCATACAATCAATAAAACACGAATCGATTACCTCCAATACCGATTGCAATCGATACTGATATCGGTATCGGTAAAAGAATTCCGCCAGCGAAGTGTCAGCCATCCGATCGTGAGTAAATATTGGTCGATTTTGTCTTTTTAACCGAACGGCGGCGTCCGTGGCCGAGTTAGAGGTTATTGTTCCATTTTTGAAATTCCCGCCGAATTTTATTTTGTTTTTGACGTGTAATGGCGACGCGTTGAAACTGTTTTCGTTTGCAGATGTATGGGTTTGCACTGAAAAAGAAGATGGTTGATTTATATCTTGGATTTTGGAGTTGTTATATCACAGGTGTAGGTTCTAACTTTTATTAAGGGGTTGATTGATTGAATTTATTTAATATACCTAGGTAGTATGAAGGTGTACATTTTCCTCAATCAGCAATCGATAAGGGTGCTCATGTGAAAAAATATCTAAATAATTGATAGATAATATCAAATAAATAAAGCGAAAAATTATTGGAAACAATTTATGAAAAAGTGGATAAAAATATTCTTGTGTTGTCACAAAGGTGCTAATTTTAATGGTAGTAGTGGGCTTTTTTCGTAAATTATGCAGATTGAAGTTTACTTAAATAGTTCTTTTTTAATATCTCTCACATACCACGCATTCATAAATAGCCATATTAACAAACACTGACCTGGAACAAATATCTATAGGACATACAAATATTTGCCGGTACGGGGATCGAACCCTTTATCCGGGAACCGGCCGGCTTTACAATGTTAATTAACTTTAGAAATCATTACGAATGAGCTCAAAATAGTAACGATGCTACAATCTTTAAATCTAGAAATCCTCAATTATCTGATTCTTTCGTGAAGTTATTTTCATTATTTTCCACTTTGTAGCTGAGCCTAAGAATCTGTGATCAGTCTAGAATTTATGATCAAACCAGGATGTTTGAATTGACATTTAAAAATGTGAGGAAGTAGAAAAACAGAAAACAGATACAAACAAAAACCGAAATCATCTAATAAATAAATGAAAATGACGCAGCCTCGGGAAGCGGCATAAATAAAGAAAACGAAAAACACGCGTCAATGGCGCGGGTACACAACAACAATTGTCAAGCAATTGTTGTCATTTTGCGTAGAGTGCGCGTTGACCGTATGGCGTGCGTCTACTCTCAACAAATAAATAAACAAAATTATTATTTTTACCTGTGGTCTGTTGCCTGGTGGGTTGTCTGGAATTTGTGGTACTTTTGTTGAGATTTGGATTCTAGCTGGATCATATTATTTTCTTAAGTAAATGGTTCGGTCTTGAAGTGTTTGTGATTTATTAGAAAAATGTTAGTTCTTATTTTTAAACTGCACTGAATTTAGAGAATTTCGAGAACTGACATTATTTTATGCAAAGCATTTTTGAACTGTTTTATGTTATTATTCACTGTTACATTTTGAAGTAATTTTTCAAGCGAACTTATCGATCGGTGGCCAGATGTGAACTGAATTCGATCGGTGCTCGCGATCCTTTAACGATTCGCATCCCCACTCTAATTTTAAGAAAACATATTTACCTGGCCACAATAACCACCAAAATTGAGCGTCAAACCATAGAAGAATACAAATATTTTATTCCAAAAAGAATAAAGACTAAAATCCTTTGCAGATTTCAAAATGAGATTCCAAAAAAGATTGGGTACTAGTTTTCCAGCCAGTCTTTATAATGTGTTGTGAAAAAGAACTGGTTTTAAAAACGTTGCAGCTTTATATGGCTTGTATTATATAGGTTGCAGCGCTCTGGCTGCAGAATTGAGCTCAAGCGAAGGGTGCAACCCTTTGTCGTGTGGTCGCGCTATGTATAAGTATGTACCGAACAATCTTTACAAGGGAACCGCCGGTTTGTTTTGTACCTAACCAGTTTAATTCGGTAGAGAATTTGCTTTTTACGTTGGGTGATTGTAAAGGTATTATTCTCTGAAGCTATTTCATACATTGAGTCATTCGAATCAGGAAATTATTTAAAACTGACCGATTCTAGGAGTGCTCTGCAACACCTGGCTCGATGCACCTCCAATTTTCGAGGCACACCGATAGCCTATAAAATTTTAGACTCCATCGGTAAGGCCCAAGACAAAAGAATTGTTCTTCAATGGGTACCATCCCATATTGGCTTGGATGGAAATGAAGCAGTAGATCGTTTGGCAAAAGAGGCTATCACAGACGGAATATCCGATTAATGTTTTCCCTTATATAGCGACCTCTTGTATCGAGTTCGCGACCAGTGTGTGGAACTATGGAAAGAATACTTTGATGAGAGGTCGCTAAGTAAGGGAATTTGGTATAGAACCATTAAACATAGCCTTTCCCGCCTTCCTTGGTTTGTGGGCACAGATATGCACCGAGATGAGATTGTGACTGCTTTCAGACTACGTTCGGGACATATTCCGTTGAATAGCTTCGCCTTTTTAATGAGAAAGTCGGATTCGCCCAATTGTTCTGAGTGTGATAAGGTAGAGGATACCACTCATATTTTAGCGGAATGTGTGCGGAACGAGGTTGAGAGGAGTAACTATGTCATATAAAATAGTTTTAAGGTGACACTTGTCCACATTTTTTCCATACAAACTTAGGGGGGGTTTTACTCCACTGTTTGACTATGTACATCAAAAATAAAACATGGTATGGTTTTGTCTCGTTATTATTATTGTCTGTACGGAAACAAAATACTAAAATAAATAGCTATTAAAAAGTTATGAGCCAACAAAGATTCGTTTTTCTTGCTAATTTAACCTAACTTTGAGCGTGTTTAAGTAATAAAAGGAGTGTAAAATCTCGAAAACCAAGACGGTACCGACAAAGTTCAATTAACAATAAGTTCAATAAATTTTATTGGTCATTGATTTATGCAGTGGTTTTTTCATAAAACCCGATCTTCTGAAGGACTTTTCTTAATTTTTTCGCAATTTTTTTGCCAAAATTGCTCCTGCATCTCACTCAATAACGTTGTGCGTGTAGACTAGCGTCTAACTGCTCACCACTGATACTATCTCTGTCGGATACGAAGCCTGGTGAGACAGCGTGATTTTTAGCCAGGCCCACCAGTGAGTTCGAGCCCGCGCAAAGTGTCCCCTTAATTCTATTAATGTTGGTATGTTAATAGTATCTTGGCAGCTCCTTTGTCTAGGACAGCCAAAAAATTATACAAAATTGTACACCTAGGTATTAAGCGTAGATAGACATAGAAAGCCCCTATGAGGGTGACATGGTCAAATTGATCAAACCCTCTACAACGTGTTGATTTGCATCCTCGTCAAATTTCAGGAGGCTGTTATGAAAGACATAAATAATCAAATAAAATTACGATACTTGCTCACTAATAAATACACACTTGTTTTTTTCGTTATTTAAATTTAACAGTATTTCAGAAAACACCTCTTTCAAAGAACAGAATCGCCCCGTTCCGTATGCGGTAGGCAGTGTCGCACGACTATATCGCTGTGTGTTACAGTGCGGTATCACACGGGCCGCGTTCTATCAAGCGTGTCCAAAAAATAATAATATGCCAAATGCCGATTTCCGAAAATATGAAAAAAAAAACCTACTTATTTTATTATTCGTGTCGAGAATCATTAGCATAGTTACCTCCTCGAATTTGACGAGGATGCAAAACAACACGTTGCATAAACTAATAAAGAATTTAAAAAAAAAAGGTATTATTGAATGGATGGGAAGATTATATTAATTTTGGCATGGAGTTTGTGTTTCAAAAACCGTTATAATATTCGGTACCAGTGAAAAAAAATGCAACCTGTTATTGCTGGTCCAAATATGGGTGCTGTTTTTCCAGCTCGTTGTCCAGAATACAGGGTCACATAAAAAAAAAATAGCATGCTTAGGTACTTAAATATTTAAATCCTATGTTTACGAGTTACTGTGCATCATTTCAAAAACTTTTTTCATAAAATTTTATGAAGTTTGTAGACACCGTGCATTTCACATTTTTAGCTGTTTTATATGAATGAAAGCTTAAAAGTGGAAACTCTGAATTGTAAACTCCGTAAACAGTTCTCGTTTGAGATTAGCGTGATCATAATGAGCTCTTTTGGTTTCACAACTATGGCGTAAGTAGCTTAGCAGATTTTAATTAAATTTGAATTTAGTTTAACTGTCCCACAAGGTGGACCGATGATCTTGTGAAGGCCGCGGGTATCTGCTGCATGTGGGAAGCACAAGACCGGTCGAAGTGGAGGAGCTTGGGGGAGGCCTAAGTCCAGCAGTTGACGTCTTTCGGCTGAAATAATTATGATAGCCATCGAAAAGAAAAAGTCGATCTCTTCAGCCTTTTCCCAACTATGTTCAGGTCGGCTTCCAGTCTAACTGGATGCAGAAATACCAGTAATTTACATGGAGCAACTGCCTATCTGACCTCCACCGCTCAGTTACTAGCCCATTGGTAAGACTGGCTGTCAGAGTATCAGGCTTCTCACGAAACGTGACAACCGTCAAAGTGACAGCCGCGACCATCGGTTTAAAGTACAGACGCCAGCACATCAAGCTACCCCAAACTGTCAAATTTTCCAAATTGAACATGAACCTTAAGTTTACGCAATAAAGTTGAAAATCTGTCAATGGAATTTGACAGATTGAGGTAGCTTGATGTGCTAGCGTCTGTACTTTCCGAAGCACGGATAAATCTTGGTATTTAAAGACAGTTACCCATCCACGGAACAACCCACAGCAAGCGTAGGTATTATTAAAAGCACCCTGAAATCAGACTACTAAATTAGTTTAAACAAAGATGGCTGACTTCAAAAAGATTTTTGAATTTCAAGAGACCTTAAACAAAATAACTCAAAACTCAACTCAAAAAAAAAAGTCTCAAAGCATTTCTTTCAATTAAAACTTCAAACCTTTTACAGGAACTTTTGAATTGTCAAAAAAAAAAATCGAAGTTGAAGCTAGGTAACTAACAACCTTTACATGGGCCGGTAGGTACCTATCTATAATTTGTAAACAAAGCGTTGCGGCCCACCACTAATCTAAATGCAAATCAAGCATCTGCATTATGCTGACTAAATTGAACATGATTGATTATACTTTTATTTTCATACGTATGTTATAGGCATTATAATGCAGGAAAAGGCTTTTTTTCTGTCTGCGGTTCCTTGCATAACATGCATACATAATCAACCTACAGGATAAGTTTTTAACCAGTGCGCAAACTGTAACCATGAATTCAACATACCATTCTAGACCACCCAGCGCAAAAACTTTTCGTCGGCTATACAAAAAAAATCAGCTGTTTCATAGAAAAGTGCAATACTTTTCTTTTTTTTGCTGGGTGGGAAATCATCAAATAACTTCTCCCGCTCTGGGTGGAGCAGAAGGGCGTGTCAGACTTTTACTTACTAAAATCCACCCGTGTTCCCTCAGTAGCCTGTGTACCAGGGGCGGCGGTATTGCTTGCGATCAGCCCGCACCCCTGGCAGGCATCGGCCCTTGCGGGCCCCATCACTTTGTGCTGACATCTCTTTGAGGCCCGCGTGGGACTCAACGCGCCGTCGACCTGGGTCTGGTCTTTACCGGACAGCGAGCTACCCATTACTCGCCGTCCGCAAGCCCATGCATACGTGGTGGCTGGGAATCAGCCGGGGATTCCCGACGCCCAGGGCGTTTCCTGCGAAGGCTAGGGTCGTGAGGGCGCATTGCTTCTCCCTCACGTGCGCCGCCTCCCTCTTCGCGAGCATTACGCTTTGCTGAAGGAGGTGACGGCTACTCATGCACTCTCGTCCGAACCATGGCCTGGGCCAGGGCTGGACGCGAGAAATCGCTGGCGCCGATCGCCTCGATGAGGACACGGCGGTGCTCTGCCCACGCCGGGCAGACCTGCACCGTATGCTCCACCGTGTCCTCAGGGCGATCTACGCAATGAAAACACCCGGGCGTTTCCTCCCGCCTTATTCGAAAAGGAACCTCCCGAAACAGCCGTGTCCGGTGAAGACCTGCGTCAGGTGGAAAGTTAGAACGCCATGGCGCCTCTCCAACCACTCTTCAAAGAGGGGACTTACCGCCGCAATCGTGGCGTGCCCAAAGTGCAATACTTAAGCGATCAAAATGTATGGAACAGCATTTTTTTTTTCTATGACCAACTAAAAATTTCTACGCTGGGGGGGTCTAGAATGATATGCTGAATTCATAATTACAATTTGCGCACTGGTTAAAATCTTATCCTGCATAATCTTATCACTGCTGGGACACATTTGGGACTCTTGGTGAGAGGGAGTGAACCTAAAGCCGAAAAACCGGTAAATTCACTAAATCTTCTGACGTTTCATAAGTGCCCATGTAGGTTTATGTGAGATAAAATATTTTGATTTTGAAATCCACCACGCAGGCCCAGGTGGTGTGTCACATGTCTTCAAATGTTTGGTTCCAGGACATGCTGGTTTCCTCACATGGTTTTCTTTCACCGTTTTGAGAGCTGTGGTGATGAAATAATTAACACATTATAAAGCGCCTGTCTAGATTCGGGCCCAATACCACTAGTAACCACCACTGCAGTCCCTTAGGTACTTTCGCTTAATTTCCTTTACACTGCTGTTTAACTTTTATTTCCTTAAAAATATCATTATTGAAATGACGAAATGCGATGACAAATACCCACGCGTTTAAATTTTTTTCCGCTTGATTTAAGTAGATTTTAATCGATACCTATCTACCTATTGCTTTGTTGCCACTTTCTCATATCTAAACTGATATTGGATAAAAAAAACAATTCGAAATGCATTTATCTAATTTTTGTTTTGTTTATTTAAATTTAATTCCGAATTAGGCTGGGTAGCAACATGATGATGGAAAACGGAATTCATTTCATAAAAGTCCATTATTGACATTAAGGAATTCAAATAAAATTCCAACATGGCTGATTGGCCATCAAACCAAACAGAACAGCATTAAAATAGATGGAATCCCTAGTAAAGTTCACCACCACAGGTTATACTAACTTACGCTTAATGTTTAAATACAAAAAGAAATGATTTCCTAAAAATAATAATTAGCACTTGAGACATCGAATTATTTTTAAAATAAGCTAGAAGTCTCTCTCTCTCAAGTCTTACGATTTGTACCTACAGTGAAAAATTTGTTTTAGGTGGCTCTTATGAAAAACACAATACCAATCCTGTAATAAAAAAAACATCCAATGTCCGTTTTAACGAACACGTTTTAAAGGTCGCACAAAAACGTTACAAAATGACTTATGCTCCTTTATATACGCTATTGGCAATCCAAACGCGCCCCAGTGTAATTCGCTCATTTCGGCCGAGCTCCGTGCAAAACGCAGCTAATGCAATCATGCAAAAACCGGATTCTAAAAAACGGACAAAATCATTTTTATTAACCCATCATCATTCATTTTTTTTTTTTTTATAAAGTTTGAAAGAAACAGGTTTTTCGGAGCGAGGGTTTCTGCAGCGCACAGGTACCGCGGAATGCAAACTTCGAGCTGCAGATCACCAAGCGGGTTTCGGGACGTGTTTTCGACATTGTCCTCAAGAACGAAAGGGGTAGCCGAACAATCATTCGCACACATAAATACGCCAGCTGCAGGTTGCAAAAACTGGTACTGCTTGAAAAGATCCGTTTTCGTTTATTGTAATATTTCAATAGCCATTTAATACTGTACAGATCCATGATATTGTTAAACGATAATCCAATGAATTCAGTTGGTGTCGCATCTCCCCAACCAACATCGCCATTTTAGTAATATGAAAAGAATTTTGAATTAATACCATTCTTTCGGCATTCCATTTGTAAATTAAATATTGAAAAATGGAACGCTTTTATACAAAGGCGTAAACGTCATGCTTTGTTTTTAAAACTAACACCGAATGCCAAGAAAAGGAACGTGTTGTGCACGCGGCAGTGAATTAAAAAAAAAAACAAGCAGACATTTTTAAAACAGCGTAATATTCACATTTTCCTACTAAGATAACGCTCCGCCGAGCGAAATATGAAAGGAGTTATCAAAACAATCTCGCGCGCACTAAATCACTGTATATAAGGGGAAGAGGAGTCCTATTTACTCGGAAACGGACAAAATAAATGTTTTTATTACATAATGCGAATTTTCTCAAAGTCTCATTCTAAAAATGGAGACAACAAAAATGGTCCCTGGCATTTAGAACATAGAGTCAAGTTTCTATTGTAGATTTTTTTGAACATTGACGCCGTTTTGTGTTAATTACAAAAGGACCTTTTCGAGGAAGGAATAAGGCTTGTTTTCGTTTGTGAGGTGTGAGGGCAGATGGTGGGCTTTGTATATAAAAAGGTATGGTGCACAATTTTAAGCAGAGGGATTTGGTGGCGCTCGACAGCCCAGTGGCTTTCGTCGCTTACCTACCTGTGCATGCGTACCTACGGCCCGTTGGTAGAAAACTCTGCATGGAAACATCTTTTATACAGTGATTGTGTATGCAAACTCTGGAGTCTCTTTGTTTTGTGTGATTGCTTAATGAAACTCTTTTAGATGAACTTTTGGAGACATAGCGGTAGCTAAAAGTTCAATTGATTCCATATTGCTTGCTCTATCGAGTCCTTAATTATGTCGTCTGTAGTTGGATAAAATATCACTGCTTTCAAATGGGTACCGTAGCGGTTTTACACCATATTTGTGACCAAACAACATCCCAAAAAACATTATAGTCCGATTTTTGCGACCTAACGCAATTTTTGTGTGTGCGATGACTAGCGTATTTGCAACTAACCAACAATTTACTATCTAAGACTGCGACTTACTTACTTCAATAATTTACTTATGTACGAATAACTGATCCGTTTGACGAGATGCAACAATTTAGATATATCCAACAGTGGATTAAATTTGGGCCAACAATGCCCCCTTACCGAAACCAGTTCCCAGAAACATGCACAACACACATCCACTAATATTTAACCCACAATTGAGTTAAAGGATAACTCGAGTGTTCTGACCAACTTCCAATATAGGATACGCTTTCTGAGTTTAATTGGGTTCCGCACTACACGTGGAGAGATTTGTTTTCAAGTCATCTAATAATATGCCTAGCCTTTTCCCAACCATGTTTTGTTATCTGTTTGTTAGGAATCTTGGACCGAACATCGTCGTAGATAATGAGGTACTTGAAACTGTAGACTCTGCAGTTTTCCTGGGCATAACAGTAGATGCCAAACTTCAGTGGGGTTCATATATATCAAGCCTAGCGCGAAGGCTCAGTTCGGCCGCCTACGCCGTCAGGAAAGTAAGACAATACACTGACGTTGACACAGCGCGGTTAGTCTATTTTAGTTATTTTCATAGCATTATGTCCTACGGCATTCTGCTGTGGGGCAAAGCCGCAGATATTCAAAATATTTTTGTTCTTCAAAAACGAGCTGTTCGAGCAATTTATCAACTAGGTGCTAGAGTTTCTCTTAGAGATTTTTTAAAAGATATTGGTATACTCACCGTGGCATCGCAATTCATCTTGGCCAACATCTTATATATAAGGCAAAACATACACTTGTACACTAAAAACAGTGATTTTCATAATATTAATACTAGAAATAAGGACAAACTACGTGCTCCCTTTCACCGGCTTCATAAGGTTCATAACTCATTTATTGGTCTTGGTATAACCTTTTATAACAAGCTTCCCTCTTCTGTGCTAGATTTGAATTTTAATGCGTTTAAAGCTAAAGTAAAATCCAACCTTTGCGCAAAGGCATACTATTCTATCAACGACTACTTAAACGATAAGAATAGTTGGTCGCTGTGATTAACTCAAGACAATGTTTGTGTTCTTTCACCAGAGTTTCCTTGCCTACTGACAGGTCATATCTTTATTAACATAATTGTTTGTTTTTTATTTGACTATATAAATTCATTTGAATTTACTTAGTGTTGACATAATCTACCTACTCATTGTTTTTTATTTTTAATAATGAGTTAAATTGCAAGATGTAGCTAGCTAGCGACCCCGATAATGGATCTATTATATCTAGAACTAATTTCAATTTTGATATTCCGTAACCTACCATTGTATAAAATCAAGTTCTTCTAACATAACAGACAGCTGTGCTGCTGGGGAGTTTGTTGCGCCACTTCTTCTTCCCAGCTAAAGCACTAGGAAGTGTCGAAGGGTGGGCGTTTTTGTGGGACTGTCTTTTGTAATTTTTGACGTTCAAAAAGTGCTGACACCAGCCTAGTTTGAATAAATGACTTTTGATTTTGATTTTGAATTTGATAGGCTTCCAATATACCCAAAAAACCGGCCAAGTGCGAGTCGGTCTAGCACACGAAAAGCAAAAAAACGCCGAAAGAAACACGTTTCTTGAAATCGAGATAAAAATGAGAAATGCTAGTGTTGGTAAAGAATAAAAGAACACAATATAATCTGTCCCGTAACTAATTAAATCCAGTGAAGTACATGTAAATGTAACAACTTAAGAGGAAACTAGTCGCTGGCTCGAACTCACTGGTGGGCCTTGCTAAAAGCACGCTCTCACCAGGCATCATCGTGTCCGACAGAGGTAGAATCAGTGATGAGTAGTTAGAGGCTAGTTTATACGAAAAACGTTATTGAGTGAAATGCTGGATCATTTAAAGTAAAACAGACGCGTAAAAAGTTAAGAAAAGTCCGCCGGAAGATCGGGTTTTATGAAAAAACCACTGCGTAAATCAATGACCAATAAAGTTTATTTAACTTTTTTTAATGTACTTTGTCGGTACCGACTTGGTTTTGAAAATTTTACACTTCTTTTATTACTTAAACACGCCCAAAAAGAAAAAGGAATCTTTGTTGGCTCATAACTTTTTAATGGCTTTTATTTTAGTATTCCGTTTCCGTACAGACAATATTAATAATGAGACAAAACTATACCATGTTTTATTTATAATGTGTACATTGTCGAACAGTGGGGTAATACACTCCCAAAGTTTTACGGAAAAAATGTCAACAAGATTCACCTCCGGCCACCGTAGGCATGGGCTTGCGGACGGCGAGTAATGGGTAGCTCGCTGTCCGGTAAGGACCAAGCCCAAGTCGATGCAAGGCGCGTTGTGTTCCACGCGCGCCTCAAAGAGATGTCAGCACAAACAGCGATGGGACCCGCAAGGGTCGATGCCTGCCAGGGGTGCGGGTTTGTTCGAAAGAGACACCACAGCCCCTGGCTTAAGGGCTACTGAAGGAACACGGGTGGGTTTTAGTCAGTAAAAGTCTGACACGCCCTCCTGCTCCACCCAGAGCGGGAGAAGTTATTTGATGATTTCCCACCCAAAAAAAAAAAAAAAAAAGGCTGGTAAGTTATAAGAACCGGACTAAGTTACCCTGTTCCAATAAACAAACGTCATAACTACTCCTAACTTCAGGCAAACGGTACAAAATATAAAATCCTATGCACATACACCTCGTATGATACAAGTATCGTTACAGATCAGCGTCACTCGTTAGCGCTTCTGACTAGTAGTGCGGGGTTCAATCCGGGCACATGTAATTGGGAATTCAGTCAGAAAAATCCGCGATGGCGGTAGGTGGAATATGTATGGGGAAAGTGTTGAGTGATAGTGTTGGTGACGAGGTATTCAAGTTCACGTATACATTTTTTAAGTGTGAATAAGTGTTTCATTACTCTTCTGTGTGGTTTTTAACATGATTCTTTTAACACGCTTTTATTAACTTCACCGGTATGTTTGTTTGTTTGTAACCGACTCCTTTTGACTTGATTTTGACCCACTTAAAACGGTTAGATTTCATTTCAACTTTGTAAACTTATCGAGGACCGATGATAATTCAATAATTTTTTTTTCCATAACGTTAAATAAAAAAAACTGAAAAATCACGCTTTTGTATTTAGCAGAACTAAAAAATAGAAATATTAAAATACATTTCAAACACCAATCTACATGATTTGACCAAGATTATTTGTGTAGTTTAAAAGAGACTGTGACCTCTGAATTTGTTTCGGTGTTTCTTCTCAGAGTAGGAAAGAAAGAAAAAATATGGTTGACGTGTAAAAGTTTTTGTAAAAACCCACTCTCAGAAATTAAATCATCCAGGTATGTTGGGGTCGGCTTCCAGTCTAACCGGATGCAGCTTAATACCAGTATTTTACATGAAGCTACTGCCTATCTGACCTCCACAACTCAGTTACTGGGTAATACGATACCCCTTGGTAAGACTGGTTGTCAGACTTTCGGGCTTCTGACGACCCGTACCCGTACCCGTAACGACTGTCAAAGATCCACAAATGACAGCCGGGACCAACGGCTTAACGTGCTTTCCGAGGCACGGAGGGGTCTTGGTATGTAAAGACGGTCACCCATCCACGGACCAACCGCGGCAAACGTAGCTTAACCTGGTCGATCGACCCGTGCACCTATTGTTATTTAGCCACAAGCCCCTCATTTCCTACTATCCTACTATTTAATATTATAAATAATTATGAAAGTTTGTATGTTTAGATGTTTGGATATTGAGATGCTTGGATCTTTGTTACTCAATCACGCAGCAATGGCTAAATGGATTGGTTTGAAATTTTGCACACAGATAGGTTATAATCTGGATTAACATATAGGATACTTTTATCCCGTTAGAAGCTTCTGGTTCTTCTTCTACCGCTGGCAAAAGATGGCTTATCACAAATGTTGTGTGTGTTTTGGAATGAAACTTACATTGGCACATTAAGTACTTAGGGGCCATCCATAAATTACGTCACACGTTAAGGGGGAGGGGGTCAACGAAATGTGACATTGTGTGACAAGGGACAGAGGGGGTCAAAAGCTTTGTGACGTCAAATGTTAAAATCTAAAATACTAAAACTCCAAATTTATATGTTAATCAAAAACTCTAAGAAATGACTTATTCGATCAAAGCTTCTTCTATCGATCTAAAATACCTATTTGATTTTATGTTTGCTTTTGTTCAAGATTATTTTTAATTTAAATAAAAAGATAATTGAAAAACTGCCGTTTAAATTTAATTCATTCATTCATTAAAAATATGTGCCACCACACAAGGGGGGACTCACAAGTGTGACTACCTGTTAGAAGGACGGGGGGGGGGGGTTGTCTAAAAACCATAAAAATTAGTGTGACGTAATTTATGGATGGCCCCTTACCTAGGTAAAAGTTGTCAAATTGGCAAGCAAATTTATTTCGCAGATTCTGATTAAAAGCATGTTTTAAGCAATTATTGTGCTGACTCCCAGATTTCGATCTCAATTCAATACATCATACCGTTTCAATGCCCCGACATTAGCCCTGTTATCTTCCCGGCATAACATCGAAAGTGCGAGTGCACGGCAGACATCCACGCCCCCTGCTGTCGCGCCTCGGAACTAACGATATCGAGCAGTAATCGGCCCCTATCGGGCATCGAATCTAGACTACCACGGATACACTAATTGCACTGGATTGCGGAACATGTGTAGCGTAACTAGCTGAGACCGCGATTCCGTCTGAGTGTGAAGATTTCGATTTCAACTTAACTATCTTGTATCTAAATTAATTTGGTTTGCCACACTTACGTAGGTACTTTTGTATGATTTAGAGTAAACATTTTTGTCATCTGCAAAATTATTGCAATCATCATCATTTTAGTCGAAAGACGTCCACTGCTGGACATAGACCTCCCCCAAAATGGCAAAACCCGCCCGGTTTTGCCATAATCGCCAGGCTTAGCCGGCGGGTTGGCGAACGCAGTATGGTGGTAAAATGCATAGAGAACGCTGCTTCTCATTCTCTAGTAAGTCCCTTAGTCGCCTTCTACGACACCCACTGGAAGAGATGGGATGGTGCTATTCTTTTACATCCGGCACCACACGAAACTTTACGTCAGGCACCACACGGGACCAAATAATTGCAATAATAGAACGATTTAACCTTAAACTTTTTAGTTTGATTGTGCTGAAAATGCCGGTACTCAGCCATTCGATAATCTTTGGTTAAAAAATTAACTATTGCGAAGTGATTCCGTAAATTTGTAGAAAGTGCGTAAATGCCTGTTTTAATAAAATAAAAAAGATACCGGGAATATATTTTTAATTACATTTTCATAATGCTTTTCCAAGCGTAACTCACACTGGTTCCCTCTCGTTTAATATCGTACGTGCGATAATCCCCATAGAGAAATGAAAATTTAAACAAAAACAAAGCACGCGGGCCCCGCCTATTCTAACCTCAAAACATAACTCTTGCTCATAAGCCCTCAGAAACAAAAAAAAAAAACATTCGCAGAGACCGCTCCAATTATAAAAGGCAGTCGCCCCGAAAACCCTCGGCTTTAAAAAAAAGAATAAAAAAAAAAAGTTATTTAAATAAAACCCGGCGCCCACGCTCTGTGTCGCATAAATTGCCTTCATTAATTTCCGGACCCTGCAAAATATTGTCTTGAAAGGATAATCAAATACAAAAACGTGGAAATGGCGGTGCGTCATTTCCATAACATTTCCCTGGCCCGCCCCGCGCGCCCCGCTGCCCCCTCGCCCGTTTTTCGTCCCCTTTTCCGGTCCCTCCGTCCCCTTTATGAGTCGTCCAATTACGACCCAACGTAGGAGCTTAAGGCTCGCATTAGAGAGAATGGTAATGGTCGCAATTAGATGTATATACTATGCAGACTCACGAGGTTTTATGCGCAAACCATTGTTTAAGAAATTAACTTTTTTTTTTAGTTAATCTCCGTGAATTAAGGATAAATGTGTGAGCAAGCACGCCTGGGTACTGTCGCTAGATTCAACTGCAAGCGAGAAAATAAAATACTGTCCAAAACTACTCTCGAACAGTAAGGACTAGCAACCGCGTTATTGACTAACACACTATCAATCAGAATCTCATTCATTTTGAAGGCATGCATTGCTTTATAAGTTCTAAAAATTAGTCTGCTCATCAACGTTAATAACGCAATGAATGTTGTTCAACTGTCAAAAACAAAGCCATTCTTCCTGATAGTACCTATTTTACGCAATTACCCCGCGGTTTTGGTCCCAAACTGGGGCCATTACGATTTTCATTTATTAGATACGACGATACGATCGATTTTTTAGAATTAATATAAATTTTTATGATAGATCGTAGATGTCTTTGTAAACATTTTGTTGAAGAGTGTCATCATAAACCTATGTATTTTTGATTCCGTTTTCTGACACTGGTGGCGCTGTTGCTTTTTCTCTTTGGTATACAAATGTCATGTCGTTTGTGCTCATTATTTATTATCGTGTTTACAGGAATCTAACGTGAGTTTTATTGAAAGATTGCCGAAATCCAATAATATGGATTCTGACGCTAATCCTAGTTAAAACTACCAAAAAAATCAGCTGTTCCATACATTTTGACCGCGTAGGCACTTTTCTATGAAACAGCAGATTTTTTTTGTATAACTGACGAAAAACAGCACCTAGTTACAACCAAACAGGTTTTCGTTCAAAACTAAGCAGATATTGCCGCCTTACCGTCTTATCGATTTTCATAAAAAGCTGTTACGACACTTACAAGAACTATTACGACATCTTGTTGTTTTGATTTTAAATAATTATTCCTTTCTGATTGATGCTGAAACACGCGATCCCTTAACTGTGACATTCCTCTCTCAGTTAAGGGATCGCGTGTTTCATCCTTCATAGATCAAATACTTGTAGAATGTACGGCAAAGTTTGCTTATTCTCAGTCATTCCCATATTTCAAACACTTATAATATCCTTGTTCTGTTTCGTGTCAAATTGATCTACGTGACAATGGACCATACCGTGATATAATAACTGGTCACGAGGCTGACTAGCTTAAGGTGTGCCGAAATTGCCCAATACCAACTTAAATTGTCCGTATACTCAAATAACAAGTATCTTCTTTGAGAGATGTATGCAATGGTTATAACATGAAAAACTTACGAAGTGTATCATAACTATAAAGAAAATACACCTTCATTTTTTTCAATTGCATAACTGCACTTTCACAATCCTACAACTACTGATTTTCCAGTAAATTTTTGAATTTTGTCCAAAGTCGCATTGATTTGCACATGCATGTGTGTGAGTGTCTTATTTACTTATTTGGAAGGACATGCATCAGCGAAATTATCTAGTTTATCGCTACAAATAAGTGCGTCTATAACCATACAAATTCAAGCACCCATTCCTAATTCAATTAAACATAAAATCAAATTAGGATCTTCAAAAACACATACTATTACCCACATACAAAGGGCAAACACAGACGCGCAGCGAATTCGTTCCGAAGCTGCGCCTAAATAAACAAAAACATTTATTGGTTGTGTTTGTCCCCACTTAATTAATTTTCTCATTTCCTATTAGCCCTGAGGTGGTAAAGGATTTTCGTTGCCCTGTTTGGTTTTCGGAATCATGTTATGTAAATCCACTGAAGGGAGCCCTTATGTAAACGTGGTAGATACCCTCTCTGAGTGGGCGTAACGTATTTTAAAGCAAGTCACTCTTCTACTGTGGTCTGCAAACCGTATAAAAAATAAAAAAAAAAAACAACAAAAAACATTGAAAGTTAAATAATGTATTTGAAATAGGCGAAAAGGCATTTTATAACGTCAAAATTTGCAAAAAATTTAAACATAATTGAGTCTAGTCGCCAACCCCCCCCCCCCCCCTTCAAAGGGTGCGGCGATGAATGGCTAAGAAACTCCACCGGTCTTTTAAAATGTTTTATAATATTTAGTATACCTAATTACATTAATTAAATAATTACATGTGAAGCTGAAATACTGTCAAATACTTTATTTAAAAGTAAATGAATACATTTTTTAAACGTCATACAAATGTTATGAGAACTATGTGGGAGAAGTTTGTGGATATTTTGAAATAGACAGTGAAATTGCATTCTCGTGATCAATGGAACCGAACTCACGATAACGCGACGTATTAACTTTAACCGGTGGGTATTGGCGCTTCTGTTTATAATGTTTCGAGTAGGTACACACGGCTACACAACTAGCTATACATTTCCAGTTTACGCTGATCTCGCATTGTATAGGATTTCCATAGAGTACGAGATCAGCGTAAACTGGAAATGTTTAGCTGATGTGTAGTTATGCGTACCAACCATTTATTTCTATAGAAACGAGTTTGTCTAAAATTAAACTTCAAATAAGTACAAGTACTTATAATGCTGTGTGTTCACGCAGCACATATAGAGTATTATGTACTTCCCAACAAAAAAATATCTACCAGTAGCCTATACAAAGCAAGAATTATTCAAATTAATATTTAATCAATCATTGTTTTCCTATCAATTGTACAGCACTGTACTGAGGGGATTCAAACTCAAGTTGGGATTCGTAGATGAAACGAAAATACACGAAGGGAGCCGAAGGGCATCGGGGTCATAAATGCCGTTGGTATTACTTGCGTACAGGAATTTTCACCAACAGAGCGAAATTATAAATAGCCGTATGTATTAAGGCTGCCCTCTCAAAAAATGGTTGAAACCAGCATGCAGATGAAACCACTTTTCGTCGGCATTTACATAGAAATTACATTTGAAAAAATAGTAATCTTCATAATATGATACGTCATTCATTAGTTTAGGCATAAACCAAATGACCAACACCAAATCACCTTCAAATCGCTGAGATGAAACTATTTTACTCCTTCATTTTTTTACAACAGAGTAAAAAAAAATGTCTACTGCTTTGCAATACAAAGGAAAATGATTTGATTTTGTTACTTTTTACAAATTTGCATTATTTTTGTTATAATAAATTAAAAATGCGACCGATTAAAGACTCTACGGCTACATCACCCCGCATTCGCCCACAAATTGAGTGCGCCCAAATGCTGAAGGTCCTTGGCGTGGATACAAGCCTTAAGTAATCATGAAACAGGCCATTATTTAGCATAGCTGTGTGCCATATAAATGAAATTCTAAATATTTATTTCATTAACTGGTAATGCTTGTATACAATGTGTTTTTTTTTTTTTTGATATCACGTATTATATTCCCGGTTATACTCTATAAGTAAAAATGATACAAATAGTCCTAGAATAAGTAGTCCAAAAATGCAGTTTTGAAGATATCATCAAACATAATTAATTTAGATCAACAATTGTCAACCGTATGACGAAACTTTACTTTTGCGACGTTGCCAAATTACCGTACAGAATACTAACGTCAGACTCTCCTTGTGTGTAGGTATCTAAGTTTCATTGATAAATACGAGTAATTCATCTTCATTCAAACCAATAATTCATATTTATAGCAATAAAAATGCGACGTTAACAATATTACACGTAAGGATTTTTTACATTTATAATCGTGACCTTGTCGAATTATTTTTTACGAATAACGAAAACAAAAAGAAAACCTATAATTGATAAATAATTCATATGCCAGTTGGTTCATACCCTAGAATTATGAGATTTAAAAAAAACACTGACAGTAAAAAAAAAACACATACAATAGTTAATTATTGTACAACTGAGTATTTAGACTGGGTAGTAAATTTATGAAGTATCTAACTCTACAAATCTATAAAAATACACGAAGGGTTCCATACCTCAAACATCAAAAAAAAAAAACACGTTTTAAAATTATTTAATAACTTGATTTCATTATTTGTTATTATTATAACGGTAATAGAAATCCACTCTGAAAAATTCAACTATTTACCTATTATGGTTCATTAGACGTAGACAGAGGGACAGCGTCGGCTTGGACCTAATAGGGTTCCGTTGGCACCTTTGGATACGGAACCCCAAAAAAAATGTCACTTAGGAGTCGAAATTGTTATAATGATTATCCGCGTGCCCATCAATTTCTTTAATTTTATTGGTCCTTCAATTTTCGAAACTTGCTGCATGTGCTACGCTGTAGCCACGAAAGCATTGCAGTAGCACAAAATAATGTAGCATAATGCCGTCGCAAAAACATCCGCAAGTGAAATTAGTCTGTGAATGTTGATATATCTGTCACGTTCTCGTTAAATTAGCCAGCTAATTGGATGACTAGGCCGTTCATTGAACGCCGGCATCCAATTAAATAGCTGAAGGAGCCAAGTAATTGAGCGAAACGTTTTACTAGATGGCTGAATGTCTTGTAGTCATTTAGTTAAATTGAATATTGATAAATTTACGATGTTTGGTCAGGATGACGATGGGTTCACAAATTATTTACGACTACTTTTTACTAATAACTACCACTAAGTAACTAGTAATACTGAAATATTTTTAAATAAACAAATTAATAAATAAATAATTTCACTTAAAATCGCACACAAGAACGAAAAATAACATTCACGGTTTGCGCTTGATGCCTAATAATAATAATATTTGTTTTGGTGACTACTAGCGCCGCAGTGGAAAAAACTGAACTAAATTTGAATCACTTGGCTGGGTCTAGGTCAGTCATCTTTAAAGGACCGACTTTCAATATGCCAAGTTGTTAAACGTTGAACGACTCTAGTTCAATCAACTATCGGCCTAGGCATCCAATTGGATGCCGGCGTTTAATGAACGGCCTAGTCATCCAATTAGCTGGCTTACTTAACCAGATGGGTGCGACATATCTACTTACTAAATCTTATGTCTATCAACTAGCTGATAAAACTTGAAGAACAATTTTTGATTAACTCATTTTGTTCAGATAAAATGGAATGTTACACAAACTCATGCTCTGTAATATTTTCCATTTTAATCTAAAAGCTAACCACAAGTTTCAACCCAATAAGCAATATGGTACACCATTGGTCTGCACGCAAAAGTAATATTGTCTATACCTACCTACTATACGTTCGTCGGCAGCCTAGTCTATGGTCTATGGGGGAGGCCCATGCTAAATAATTTACGAGCTAATTTTATGGTGCAGGTGGTTATAAGTATTGCCACATAACGCTCTTTTTTGCATATGCTAGCGTTTTAATGCAAACCTTCATTTATTTCGAAAAGGGGAGGAATTGTATCAAGTTGTACTCGTATCTACACATAAATACCTACTTATAAAACAATGATCACATCATGCTCGAGCAATTGACCGTATTTCGGCCATGGAGGCCAATTTCAACGGGCACTAGCCTTCGACGCATGAGATATTATAGTGAACAAATGTGTGTTCATAATTTCTTCATATCAGACTTTAAGAAAGTCGAACGGACTTGTGTGAAGTATATCATCATCATCATCATCATCATCATGTCAGCCGAAAGACGTCCACTGCTGGACATAAGGCTCCCCCAGGCTCCTTCACTTCGACCGGTCTTGTGCTTCCCACATCCAGCGGATACCCGCTTCACAAGATCATTGGTCCACGTTGTAGGAGGGCTTCCCACTCTACGTCTTCCGGTACGCGGTCGCCACTCCAGAACCTTTCGGCCCCATCGGCCATCTGTTCGGCGAGCAATGTGCTCTGCCCACTGCCACTTAAGTTTGGCAATTCTTCGGGCTGCTATGTCGGTTGCCTTGGTTCTCCTGCGAATCTCTTCATTCCTGATTCGATCGCGTAGGGAAACTCCGAGCATAGCCCTCTCCATTACCCTTTGGGTGACTTTAAGCCTTCTGATAAGGCCCATTGTGAGCGATCACATGTGTAAAGTACAAAGGACACTATTCTAAGTTTTTTTTTTTCATCATGTATAAAATTAAGTTAGGTTAAAATTGCTTATAAGTCTTATAGACAAGATTATAGTGAATTATTAAGAATCGCGTTCTTTTTAATGAAGGATCAAAACAAAATGTGTGCGCAGACACAGGAGCACTCGCTCTTCCCTCACCCTCATAGAATGATGGGCACGTAATTCGAAGCGACCGGAGAGAGAATAGAAGCAGGACCAACGGCTTAGCGTGTTTTCCAAAGCAGGGGGTATCATACCGCCAACTTCAAAACTCCTGGCTCTTACTAAGAAACTCCTAACGGAAAAACCCAATAACACTTTGATCTGGTAATAGAATCCAGGACCCCACGCTCAGCAATCGTTCTTGCAACTATGAAATCAACGGGACAGTAGTAGCTCGCTGTTCGGTAACGACCAAGCCCGGGTAGCCGGCGCGTTGTGTTCCACCCGCGCCTCAAAGAGATGCCAGCACCAATTAGTGGTGTCCGCAAGGGCCGATGCCTGCTAGGGGTGCGAGTTGTTTGAAAGAGATACCGTGGCCTCTGGCACACAGGCAACTGAGGGAACACGGGTGGGTTTTAGTCAGTAAAAGTTACACCCAGAACGGGAGAACTTATTTGATGATTTCCCACCCTCAAACAAAAAAACGGGGCAGTAGTCGAGCAACTACACTATTATCAACCAGAAAGATGTGGTAATATTCTAGGATGCAGAAGAGATCATCAAACTGAAAAACTTGCTCCATGGGACCAGTATCATAATCGAGAAAAAATATTGTCAGCCATCCCATATGGTTCCCTACATTTCGGTCCAGTAGGTATTGAAGTTTTGTATGGGACTGTTACCTAATATATTTTTTTGAGATTAAAAAGTAGGAGCCCGAAAGTCTTACCAAGGGGTCTTGTGTTAAGCTTGGTTGAGGAAGCCAAATAGGCAGTCGCTCCATGAAAAAAACTGGTTGAACTGATAGCCGACCCCACATAGTTGTGAACTGGCTAGGCAGATGATGATATCAACCAAAATAAAAACATTGAATATTGTAAATATTCTCACAGCAAAGAAGACATAAGAAATTAAAATGTACGTTTAGGTCATAACTATCAACTTTCGTAAAGCATCAGAAGCAGAGTCTTTCTATTTGCTAAAAAAAAAATACTGTTATCACAAATGCAACTACAAAAACTGATTGGCAATTGTTTTGCATGAAAAAACAGAAAAAGAAAGACTTTTCAATTACCGTTTAAAAATAAAGGGGACATGGGAAGTGACACGACCCAAAAACGTACCCTTTCCCGGCGATCGACCACATCGCGGATTCTCATTAAAATTAGGAAATTACATAGCTGTGTTGCTCAATCGAACATTTACCAATACAAAGTAATTCTCCATAATTATTCTTTGCGATGTACATCGGTCACCACCAAGAGAGTATTGTTAATTTAGTAGGAAACCAATGGATGTTTTCGAATGAAAAATAATTTATTCGATAAAACAAACATTTCATTTATCAAATTAAATTTCATTTGAAAACATCCATCCAGTTTCTTACTAAAGTTCAACAATATCAGCCGACCCTACTTAACTCTTTTGGTGAGCGTACAAACAGCGTAACTATCTATACACATTTATAAATATTAATCACTAGCTTTTGCCAGCGGCTTCGCCTGCGTGGGACTTTCATCCCCTATTTAACTCCCTTAGGGGTTGAATTTCGAAAAATCCTTCCATATTCCTTGTCTACATTATAAAGGGAACCTCTGTGCAAAATTTCAGCTTTCTAGGTCCAAAGGTTTGAGCCGGTCGTTGATGAGTCAGTCAGTCAGGACTTTTCTTTTTATTTATATAGATTTCTCATTATTAATATTATTCATTTCTGATTACTTACTTACTTATCCAACCCTATTTCTTCCCGTGGGTGTCGTAGAAGGCGACTTAGGGACTTTCTAGAGAATGGGCAGCAGCGTTCTCTATGCATATCATAAACCATACTGCGATCGCCAACCCGCCTGCCAAGCGAGGCGATTATGGCAAATCCCCCCCCTTTTTGGGGGAGGCTTATAGATTTGCATATATTATACATACTTATTGTAAGTAACTATTAAACATACTTTACTAGTAACTATTATATTATGCATATATTATACATACTTATTGTAAGTAACTATTATACATACTTAACTAGTAACTATTATATTATGCATTTATTATACATACTTATTGTAAGTAACTATATTTTCTTTCATAGAGTTACTTACAATAAGTATGTCATGTAGTAAATTGATTGGTTAGATTTAATTTAATTTAAAGTTTATTTTCTCCTTTTTAAGGCAATTAAATAAAAGCTTGTTTTTAAAAAGTTTTTTTCCATTAATTTATTTGTATAACCGACGAAACATTTCTACGCTGGGGGTCTAGAATTATATGCTGAATTCATGGTTACAGTTTGCGCACTGGTCAAAAACTTATCATGTATTATAATAAAAAAAGTATACGAGTACTATACCAAAAAAATAAGAATAAATAATTTCTCATTAAAATGAGGAAATAACGTTGTCGTGTTGCTTATTCAATTGTTTACAAATTCAAAGTAATCCTAAATCTTCTTTGCGATGGACAAACAGCGTTTACACATGGCTTGGCCCGTCTGAAGGTCGGTTACGTACTACTGGGATAAAAAGTACCCTCTAAGTTAATACAGGTGAATTATCTCTGTGCCAAATTTTATCCTTAACCTTTTACCCGTTTTTGCGCTAATCCTGAACATACAATGAAGCTCCAGGAAACTCTATTGTTCATCGCTTCGCTCATGACTATAATGACTAGGTACTAGGGCTTCTTCATGAGTACTTTTTGCTACGGCGTTGTAGACTTTCTTTAGTACAACTTCTGCATCACGCCTATTGGTCGCGTTGTCTGAATAAATCTTCTTTGACCAGCCTCTATGTGCAGCCAATCAGCGTGGAGCCATTATCAGCGAATCTGCAGACAAACGGCCAAAAATTCTTCCTTACCATTTTATAATAACGAATTTATGAACATACTTTACACGGACGGAGAGTCAAATTGAAAATCTACAGTAGCAAACTTTCAATTTAACTCCACGCCCGTTACAAAACCATAACCATTTCACAACGCCATTTCCCGGCACAATCAAAGTAAGCAATAAACATACACCCACATAAAACACAGCACACCACACGATGATATAAAACGCACACCCATCTCCACAAATAGGCTAAACTCCAGTAAAAAGCTGGCAACATTTGCATAATGACTTTATATTATGCCCGCAACTCCAGCGCAGAATTTTAATGACCCGAGCAGCATTTCGAGTTTTTAATGTAAGCAAACATACATAATATTGTGTAGGAGTTGGTAGGTTATGTTATGTGCCTGTGGTTAGTTGAATATTTTAATATTTTTTATAAGAATTCGACTTGTAAAATTAAATATCAAATTGTCTTAGGTGAACATCGGACTTAGAAGATAACTACAGTTAAGTACTTGGATAAATTAGGGTTAATTTTATAACAGTTGCTCTCAAAACGGTGAAGGAAACATAGTAAGGAATCCGGCATGTCTTAGAACCAAAAAATTCAAAGACGTGACATTTACCGACCCGCACTGCGTCGCAAGATGGATTACGGTTCGTTCCCTCTCACAGAGAGGAGGCCTGTGTCCCAGCAGTGGGAACATTAAAGGCTAAGTTTAATTTTATTTGCACCTCGGTCACATGCGCCCGTTATGTGGGAAAGTAATTTATTTAACAACTGACTAAATAGTTAGAAGCTACATACGTCAGAATATAACCATACTACACTACTAACTACCTATTTGGTGTAATCAAACATCAATTACTTTATTTACGATTTACAATTTCGAAATACAATCCTTCGCTTGGTACATTTGAACCCATATTTACATTAGGGACTTATTTATTCTAGTCAAGTCATCCTACGAAACGAATTGTTTCTTTTAAGATAAATATTTTCTGCCAGCCAGTATGTAATTTTATATTTTTAAAATATTTATGGTTACAATTACACCCTGATAATTTTCTCAAACTATCTGAGAGCTTTCCGCCTGGACACGTGTTACCGAGTCCGACTTCGATATAGAGATATCCAAGTCGGCCTCGGTAACACTTATCCAGGCGTAAATAGACTTCGAACCCAAGTCGGTTGAAGCAGACATTCTTCACAGATTGACATATTTAACACACACTGACTTATTTCTTGTTAATATTCTAGGAAAATCGTATACTTACTCTTACAATGTTTGTAAATATGTGAGCACCATGTATCTATCATAGAATTAATTTATTTTTATTGCTTCAGTTGCATTTTGTTACCTTTTTTGGTATAGTAACTTTATTCTGGGTGCATCGTTTTCACATATAATTATATAATGAATGTACTATGATAAATTGTGTGTAAAACATTTTAAAAGAGTAACGGTGGAGTTTCTTGCCCGTTCTTCTCCATACGAAACTACATTTTGGAATGGGCGACTAGAATCAATTCCGTTTAAATGTAAATGTTGACGTTCAAAAGTGCCTTTTAAGTGGCTAATTGAAATAAATGCTTTGACTTTGACTTTGAGATGGAGGTTCACTGACGGCTCAGATCGCAAGTGCGTATGCGGCACCCCCCACAAACAATGGCTCTGTTCCCACCCTGCGCCGTATCACCTATGCATTTGATGACCTTATGACTGTATTTTGGGTCAAAGATGTTTGAACTCTTTACCATCGGTACGCTATGAAGAACAATATATTTCGTAGTCTATAGACTACTTACGCCTCTTGAACACCAAAATATAACCGTGTTTTTTTCGTCATAACAATCTCATTAAAAAAAAACCTCATTACGTATCCAGCTCCACATTTACATAAAACAGCTATTATATAAAACACGTATTATGTGAACAGACAAGGGTAAATCCCTGCGATTTACGTCATGTCGTTAGTCATTACGCATTCCCGTGAAGGCTTTGAAGGCAAAATTACTGGCCCTTGAGGGGTGGGTGATCCAGGAGTGGGAGGGGTGGATAATAAATGACGCCGCCAGGCCCAGAGGGGCGAAGTTGCCAACTTTTTTTTTGACAAATTGCCGTAAAAGTGCGTGCCTCTAATCGTAAGGGGTTAATGTGGGGGTGAAAACGGATGAGTCTCCATCTAATGCTAAATCGGTGCGCTTTGTCCTAATTTCTGTCTGTATTATATAAAAGGATATTTTGGTTATTTTAGGTGGAATTTATTTTGTTTTGCGCTTATGTGTGTCTAGTTTGATTTGTATTTGTACGTCAATGAGTCAAAGCCGGTTGTCGCTGAAAACCAGCGCTGGGGCTCTGTCTTGCATAGGGTCGCAGCATATTGCTGAGCGAAAGCCGTTTTGCGTGGATGTCACGCATGTTTCCCTCAACCTTTTCTTATTTTTGTATTTCTGTTCTTTTTGCGTCACGTTTACCGCAAATAAACGTTTTTTCTTTCTTTCTTTGAATTACAAGGTCTAATTATTCTTTAATAAATTCATCAGCTTTTTCCCAACTATCTTAGGGTCGGCTTCCAGTCTCACTAGTCAGATGGACTATTCTTTAGTAGGGTTAATAGCTTCAATTATATAAGAATGACAAACTTTTAAGTCTTTTTTCAATCATTCTTTGCTTTCGGAAATTCATTGAATCAATTACTAAGGCACACTTACAATTGATTCAATGAAATTCCAAAAGTAGTAGACCGAAAGATAAACGGTGATTGAATAATTAATATTCTACATTAGTAATTTTTTCCAATCCGTTCATTTCTTTAACTCATTATGTTTGGTATGTACTGTAGGACCCAAGTCATTTGTTTTTCAACTTTGATAATTATTCCTAGAAATTAATTCTACGAGTCCTATTTATGCTTATCCCTTGGCCTGTCAACCAAATCTCACCCTTACTGTTTTATTCTGCTATTTCATTTTTACTCGAATGGAACTAGAGTTATTTTATCGCCAGCTTGTACAAATAAGGTTGACTTTGGCGGTGAACCTTAACATAAGCTACATATATAGATAGTGACCACTACAATAACATCTTATTTACATAAGCTGATAGTGCGTTCTTATTGAAATACATACTATTTGATTACATACTCGTATATTCCAACAGGATAGCAAGAGCAACAAATGTCGATTAACGTTAATGTTTCTCAGACATCGCCGACTGGTCTACACATCACGTGGCCAGAGGGCTGGGTCGTTCATTTGGTCAAATAATTAGCGTTGCAATTTACCGTGGCAATGCCAGTCTTCTGGGCACGTTTTCGAATGACAGCAATACGGGGAAGTACTTCGACGCGTGAGTGTTCTTTTGTTTTTGTATTTAATGGGAGGGATATCCAATTTATTGAGACGAAGGCGAGTTTTAGTGCTAAACATGCTGTACAGTAATGTTATATATTGTTACAACACATGGACCAGGTTCTAAAATGTTCACAGTTTTTCATGAACATGTTTTAGACGCATCAACTTTTGAACTCAATACGTTCGCACTCTAAACTCGAAACTAGTCAAAGACCCCAACGTGCTCCTACATAAGACCGTAAACAATCAAAAACCCACACCTACTACCTACTTTTTAAATATGCCCTCTCAATTCTATTCCAATGCATTTTAATCAAGGAAAACACACGCACGGCATTAAAAACATAGGCCCGTATTCCCGTTACTCCCCTTCCGTAAACTCTCAATACATAAGCGGAGAGTTTCGGAGCAAATGGAATATTCATACAACCATTCCGTTTACGGCCTTGTAAAGGGCCACATAAAAATTTAGAGGGAAAAAACGAGTACATATCCCTTTAGATGTACTCCTGGGATGGAGCTGAAGTTTGTAATTGAATTTTTGCCAGGAGCCCGCAAAGGGCCGGCCTGCTTAATTTGTCGTGCGCCGTAAAGGGTTAACGTGTGTGGTCCAAGGTGAGCGGACGCGGGTCGTGGTATGGGTTGTAATACCTACTTATTTTATTAGAAACCATAGCTTTTGCCAGCGGTTTTCCCCGCATGGAGGTCGGAAATTATCTTACAGGGACGTACCACCGGGATAAAAAAAATCCTATGTGAATGGACAAAACTTTCATTACAAACATTTAAAATATCCAAACTGTCAGATTTAAAATATTAGTAGGATTCCATTAGCCCCGAACTGGGAGACGTTGGTTTATTAACGCCGAGAAGAGATAGAAAACAAATGGCGGTAATAATGTTTTTTTTTTTCAAACTTTCGCTGATAGGTGGGATTCACCGATCTTAGGGCGGTGGATACGACTGCACGCAGTCAAGTAGACAGTCCCCAGGATCGGCGTGCCTCGCGCAGCTTCTTCCTTAGTGTATTAATGTTACTAACACTAGTTTGTAAGTCTACATTGTTACTCACAAATACGGAAGTGATTCTGAAACTAATTTTACTTTTTTTATGAATAAAACAAACTCACTAGTTCTTCCCATGGATAGTAGACATGAATTACAAATCGTCAACTGCTGCGATCTTTACATACCTACTCCTTTTGTTTTGTTTACATTTACATAAACATCAGCACGATAATTGTGTAACACACATTTTTGAGGGATGCTGTTAATTCATTGCTTCTGAGGCCGTAAATGATTAAAGCTCTGTAAAGCCATATTTGTTATCAGCCAGCCTTTTCCAAAGTTGGCGATAACGCCCCTTGTGGGCGCTGCAGGCCTAAAGGGGGGCGGTAAGAGACCCGCTAATTCCGCTCAATCTCCGCTAATATAGCTCACAATAATTAATTTAATTTGCAGTTATAGTGGTTTTTATGTACCTAGGTGAAAAAATGGGGAGCTAAAAATAATTTATTCTCAAAGTGGGCAGTAAACAAATAAGTTTGGGATCCCCTGGGTTACGGTCACGAAACATATTTTAATAAACACGCCGACACTGACCTGCAAACTGCAAAAAACATAAGCAAATTTGAACTTCACGAGCTACCTTCACGCATCCTCCTAAAGACCCGCTAGCCTCCTCTAACTTAAAACCCCGCACAAGATACAAATTATATTGTTGTAATCAAAAAGAAATATTCCATTTTTTACCAGAGTAAGGGTTGTTTCGGCCTCCTTTTTTCGGCCTACGTGCTAAAATTTAATTCGGGCTTTCCGGATTATTTAAAGGTATACGTTTGAAATAAGTACATAACCCTTTTTTATCTTTGGTGTAAAAAAAAATCGAACACCCTTTAAAAAAGGCGACACGTACATTTAATTCTATTAAGTTTTTTTAAATGTGTGTGGACAAAAGATTTTTTGTCGTTGTTGATTCGGTGTTTGTAATAGATGGTTATATTCAATTGTTTTTATACATATATATCCGGGGTACTATCGAGGCGGCACCGTCAACATTTGCCATACAGACCAAGCGTAACACCGTTTACTCGCACTACAACTCTACGACACAAATGAGGACGTCATTTGAAAACTGTGACCGCTTTGATCGGCGAAGATGACAGTTGTGCTCTCAACGAACATGGTACCCCTTAGTACCCCACGAAATTAGTTACTTTATATCTTGCGAACCAAAAACATTCTAAAATCATACTCAAACCTATTACGGAAAATATTTGATAAAACAAATCAACTCGATAGCTAATTTCTTTAAGTGGAAAAAAAGGAAAGCTGATATCGAGTTGCTGCCTTTATTGATTGAAGACTAACTTAATAAGTGGAATGCATTAGATGTGTTTGCTTACTCAATAACCAATCACTTAGCTTACGGGATACTTTACTTTACTGCTTTGCTATAGGGTCTGTTTTCCAGTACCTATGAACCTATCATCATCTTCGTAGTATTTCCCTAACTACGTACCTATTATGTTAGGGTCGGCTTTCATACCAGGTGCAGCTGAACCAGGTAGAGCGATTGCCTATCTGACTTCCACAACCCAGTTACTGAGCAAATAGGATGCCCCTTGGTAAGATTGGTACTCATGCTTTTTCAGTACCTACCTATTTATTTTATTGAATGCCAATAGTCATCAAGTAAATTGCTATTCTTAGCCTTATATGTTAACGTTCATTTCCCCACAACCCAAAGTATATCTTTTCACACTAAAAATAAAAAGCCTTAACACAATTTCAGCATAAAACCCCTATCTCCGGTTTTAAGCCCGCCAGCCTAAAGCATTAAATGACAAACAGAAACGTCACTCTAACCCAAAAATAAACACAAATATCATTTATTATCTGTGGACCAAAAAAACGTCACACAATCTTACGTTACGCACAAACAGAGCCCTGCTTAAAACCTATCCCGGCCTTTGCTTTTCCATTTTCCGCTACCAATAAACTCTGAGCCCACTCTCCCCTCTCTTCGATACTAAAAGTGCTAAAATCGGGGATGTTGTTTAAAAAGAGGAAGGTCGGGCTAAAATGGACAGTTACCCCGTCCAGCGTCGTATGACAGATGATTATCTACGGGCGACGTCAAAGTGAATAATTGGAATTTAGAATAGGCATGTTTTTGGAGTTTATGGCAGCTCGATAGGGCGCGTATGTTGATTATATTGTAGTGTAGCATGGTGGAGATTTTTTAGTAATTTGAACCGGCTATGCTTTGATCCGAAAAAGGTAACAAAAACACTGTGTAGCTATTTATAGCCAATGCATTGACCGGATTGCTGATGTATTTTTAACGAAGCGATCGTGATCTACCTTCTATCGTACTTGTAATTAATGTTTTGAAAAGCAAGGCTTAGTTAAAATAAAACAAAACAATGCTTTTCATTCCACTTTTCTAACGACATCCCATATAATAAACGTACATTTATTTTCCCAATATTCTATACTCCAATATCCTTAAAGCAAGTAGGTGCCTATCAAGTGCCCTATACATATTATTATCTACAAAAGCATTTAAAACGCCCAAACGAAAGTGCCAACACCTACACATTAAAATTCTTTAGCCCCGGCCGTGCCCAAAAAAACAAAAGAAAAGCGTCCATGTTTTATAACGAGTACCTAACACGAGCGGCGAAAATGAAAGGGTACTAATTAATTCTACAAACCACACACACACAAAAACAGGTCTATCTATAAATATGACCACATACAAAAAAAATCGCATATCAAAGGGATGCTCAAGAAAGATAGGCGAAAAACCCGTGCCTACTGAAACAAAACCCCGCCCTCCCCGCAGGTCGCAGCGGCCGCGTCTCCCTCGGGGAGGCTGGGGCACGCACATGCGTATTTTGCCGCCCCCACTCTAAGCCAGCCTTCCATTTTGTTTTTGCGTGGTCATTTTTTCCTCCATTTTAGTTTCGCTAGACGACTGTTTTACGGTTATAATAGAAGAACGGAATGTAATGATTATTATAGTTTGATACGATTTCCTATTACTAACTTAGATTTAGATTACGATAGTACCTAATTGAGGTTGTGTTTAGAAGGACCAAAGAAGAAGTTTATCCGTCGCAAGCTATGAAAATTATTCCTCCGTCCGCCATTCCATGTCCTACAGTCACAAAAGCTACTTAACTTAGCTAAGCTGCAATTGTTTTCTTTTCTAGAAACTTCCGTATTTCCCCTCATTCTTTGCTAAACGCGTCAGTTACAATCATTTTTTGGGGGATGGTTCCTACTGACTAATAGTAGGTATTTAATCTAGTGGTCAGACTTTCGAGGTTCTGACAACCTGTTGCGACTGTCAAAGATTTCACGAATGACGCAGAGCATATATAAAGATGATTGCCCTTCCACGGATCGACCGCATCAAGTGTAGCTCATCCAAGCGGCTGTAAGCACTTAGCCTATTACGGTTTGGTCTATCTTTTTTATGAACAATGGAATAAGAAAACGTATTAGCCGACCACAAGTAACACGGGCGGCGATTATGTGTCGAATAGTTATTAGGCGAATTGGCACTTTTAAATAACATTATTTTCCATAGGCGACTCGCTCATCATCATCATCATCATCATTTCAGCCGAATGACGTCCACTGCTGGACATAGACCTCCCCAATTTGGGGGTTTTGCCATAATCGCCACGCTTGGCAGGCGGGTTGGCGATCGCAGTATGGTGGTAAAATTCATAGAGAACGCTGCTGCCCATTCTCTAGTAAGTCCCTTAGTCGCCTTCTACGACACCCACTGGAAAAAATGGGATGGTGCTATTCTTTTACGCCCGGCGACACATACGGGACTCGCTCGTAGACACCTACTATGTGACGTGCGAATCGACAACTCCAGAAATACGTATATAGGCAATTGACACGTTTTAAATGTTTCTTAGTAAAGTTATGAAAAAAGGTCATTGCAAGTTTAACATGCAATAAAGAGCATAAAATTCAAAACGAGCCAATTACCTATTATGTATTTTTGGAATTTTAGATTTGCCCATGAACTACTAACTACTTTGTGTATCAGAAATACTTTCAGTAATGTAACGAATGTCATAAAATCTTTTTCAGGAGCTGAAAAGTGGGACCTTTCATCAAGAGAAACTTCTATTGGGAGCTTCCAGCAAATAAAAAATTAAAAAACACGGTATGTGTAATATATTTTTTGGCTTAGACTTTAAACAAAAATCTATGTGGAAATTGTTGAAAGCCAAAATCGCAAAAAAAAAAAATCTGGTGTTCCCTACATTTTGACGAGTTATGCGAACATAAATGTAGGGAACAGATGATTTTTTTTTTCGCGATTTCGGGTTTGGTCCCATAGTAAAAGTTGTTCTTCGTTCGTTGTTGTCTACCCAAATGTCTTTTCTTTGGTATTATTCGTCAAATCGTTGAGCTCCTCAAGTTCTGAGTTGAGCCGTATGATTACTGATACATGCGTGCACTGAATGGACAGGTCCACTCAACCTGTGTGGTTCTTTCCTCAAAAGACCATTTCAGACACCAATCCACATGGTCTTCACATGATCTGACCAAGATTATGTCTGGACTTTAAAAGAGACTGCGACCTCTGAGTGTGTTTCGGCCTTTCTTCTCAGAGTAGTCAGAAGGAAACGCCGACCTCATTTAAAAAAAATATGATTGACGTGTAAAAGTGTTCGTACAAACCTACTTACAGAAACAAATCATTTATCATTCATAATGATGAGTACAATAATGTGTTTAAATGTCGGTCACTAATTACCAGTCACCCTATATGTATACATATATCTAATCTAAACTTAATATTATAAGCTAAAGAGTTTGTTTGTTTGTTCGCTTGAACGCGATAATGTCAGGAACTACTGGTTCCAATTGTTTTTTTTTTTCAGTGTTAGATAGCCCATCTATCGAAGAAGGCTATAGGATATATAACATCACGCTAAGACCCTTTGGAGCTGAGCAATGAGAAAAAATGTCACGAATACGAAGTACTTCGCACGGGCAGGCGATTCGAAGCGACGGGGTGGGTCGGGGAACTCGGTCGGGGAGCAAGAAATTTGAAGCAGACGAAGTCGCGAACAAAAGCTAGTTTAAAATATTAAGTAGTTAGGACTAGCTTTTGCCACCGGCTTCGCTCGCGTGGGGGTCGGAAACTATCTCGCGGGCACCATTATTGTGAAAAAAAAGTAATCTATGTGTTAATCCAAGTGTTACATCTGTTTGCCAAATTTCATACAAATCCGTTCAGAGTAACAAACATACATCAATCCACCCTCATCATCATCATCATCTGCCTAGCCTTTTCCCAACTATGTTGGGGTCGGCTTCCAGTCTAACCGGATGCAGCTGAATACTAGTATTTTACATGGAGCGACTGCCTATCTGACCTCCACAAACTGACACAAACACAACTGGGTAATACGATACCCCTTGATAAGTAATGGTACGCGATCGCCACTCCAGAACTTTTCGGCCCCATCGGCCATCTGTTCTGCGAGCAATGTGTCCTGCCCACTGCCACTTAAGTTTGGAAATTCTTCGGGCTATGTCAGTTACCTATAGAGCAGTAGTGTCCAAGTGGTAACCATGCAGTAGGGTCCATGTTGTAGGTCGTGAGTTCGAACCCAGAAAGGCGTTTTATACTTTGTGTAAATTATTTCATCACCACTGCTCTCAAAACGGTAAAGGAAAAAAACGCGAGGGAACCAGCATGTCCTAGAACCAAAAAATTCAAAGACATGTGTCATCTACCAACCCGCACTGGGCCCGCGTGGTGGATTACGGCCCAATCCCTCTCACCGAGAGGAGGCCTGTCCCAACAGTGGGAACATTATAGGCTGATGATGATGTCAATTACCTTGGTACTTCTACGGATCTCTTTATTCCTGATTCGATCACGCAGGGAAACTCCAAGCATAGCGAGGGCAATGATTATCCTGTAGGTAGGTACCTACAGGCTAATTATAGCCAATCACAGTCCTTAATCAACAGCAGCCCAGACAAGCTCGAACAAAAACAAAACAACCTCCCATCCATTAGAAATTAACACATCAATTACCTAAAACAAATACTTCCACCCTTATTTCCTTTATAAACATACCCTCGACTATTTACCTACCGATAATGACAAACACAGTCTTGCAGGAACCTCGTTACCTCATCAACACCTTCAATTTTGAACCTTGTCTCTTTGAGTTAAGGCTGCAAGAAATTACATGACTTGAGTGAGTATCTAAGGTAGAGCCACGCGATTTTGAACTTTATGACTTTGTGATAAGGGTGTGGAGAAAGGGAAGATATTTTACTTCGCGGCTTGGGACGGTGATCCATCATAGTGTCGTTTCTATTTATCTTGATAAGGCCTCACTTCCTGCACTAATGGCCCTATGTTTTTTCCCCTGTTTGTGCAGGGTACCTACCTACCCACCCTGTGGCTGCAGGGTGCAAATTAATCATTTACGTAATCTACCGCCATGTGTTTTTGTACATCGAAGTCGGTATATTAAGAAGTGGAAGGTAGGTACTTAGTTTAAATTATATTAATTATATACCGTATGTTTGATGAGTCCCGTATAACTTGTGTTCGTATGCCAAATAGAGAAAAAACATGAAAAGTAAGTTACTTACATTCGTGGTTCCACTCAATAATAAAAGTTTTCTTTTTCAATTTTTTTTAACCAATCCAACTTGTTAAAAGATAAGTGCAGTGGTTAAGTCGTCGCGTGAGTTCGAACCCAGACATATGCTTTACTTTGTGTAATTATTTCATCACCACTGCTCTCAAAACGGTGAAGGAAAACATCGTGAGAAACCCAGCATGTCCTCAAATCAAATCAAATATTTATTGGAACTAGAAAGAGGTTTACAAATTTTTAGTGTTCGTTAACAGCTACGATAGTTTAAAAAACTGTGTTGCAGCCATTAGCACCCACCTCCGAGAGAGGAGACGTCGGTGTTCCAACATTGATAATTAAAGCAATAAAATTAAATTTAAAAGTTATAAAAGAATCTAAAGTAAAGGTAAGTAAGTACAGACGCCAGCACATCAAGCTACTTCAATCTGTTAAATTTATTTGATAGATTTTCAACTTTAGACCATAAGCATAAGGTTCATGTTCAACTGGGAAAATTTGACAGATTGGGGTAGGTTGACCTGCTGGCGTCTGTACATTAACTATTTGACTAAAATATTATTTAATTCCTATTATTTTAAATAATGAAAAAATAATAATTAAATAATGATATTGTGACTAATTATTTAATTATGAATAATTAATAAAAATGTCCTAGAACCAAAAACGAGTAAAATAACAACCTTCCTCATGTTTGAACCAAGTCTAGTTTTCTCATGTAGGTACTTACAGAAGCCAGCACATCAAGCTACCCCAATCTGTAAAATTTCTTTGATAGGTTTTCAACTTTATTCCAAAGGAATAAGGTTTATGTTCAATTGGGAAAATTTGACAGTTTGGGATAGCTTGACCTGCTGGCGACTGTACCTTCAAACTAAACTCTACCCAGTACTTAACTAGTCAAAATTAAGATAACCCTTTTCTGCACTGGGTTTCGTGATATAGGCACTGCTTCAGTAAAAACATGCGATACTGTCAGAATAACCATTTCTATCACACTAGCTTTTGCCAGCGGCTTCGTCCGCGCGGAACTGTCATCCCCTATTTAACTCCCTTAGGGTTTGAATTTCGAAAAATCCTTCCTTATTCCTTGTCTACATTATAAAGGGAACCTCTGTGCAAAATTTCAGCTTTGTATGTCCAAGAATTTGGGCTGGGCGTTGATGAGTCAGTCAGGACTTTTATTTTTATAGATTCTTTACATAAATAAAATAAAATAAATCCAAAGTAATTTATTCAAATTTGGCTGAAAATAAAGCACTTTTTAAACGTCATATAGACATAAAACAATAACCCAAAACGACCGCCCGTCACCACTTCCTAGTGCATCAGCTAAAAAGTGGCGCAACTAAGTCGGATAGCTGTGCTGCTGGAGCAGCACAGCTATCCGTTTACTAGATAAACATGATTCTATACAATAGTAGGTATATAGGAATTAGTATTGTCATAACGAGACGAAGAACATTAAATTAAATTATTTGCCATATGTGATAACCAGTGATAGGAATAGGTAGTGCATATTTGCCTAAACTTCGAAGAACAGAGACAAGAAACGGAAACTTCCTTAGGACAATTTTTTTTTCCCGGGAATTGGGAAAAACTTTAGTTATTTATTTCGGGATTTTCAAGTAAAATCCCGAAATAAATAATGTAACTTTAATTCATGTATTCGAATTATATTTACGATCCAACTAACCGCTGTATCAAATCATGAATTAAAGTTAGATTTTTTATTTCGGGATTTTACGTGAAAATCCTAAAAATTTGGTAGTTGCAAGTTTAGTTAAATATATGTAGCTTTTACACATCTTAAATAAAGCTTATTTTCAACTTACTGAAGATTTTTCCCGAATCCCGGGAAAAATTTTTTGTCCTAAGGAAGTCTCCGTTTCTTGTCTCTGTTCTTCGAAGTTCAGGAAAATAGGCACTACCTATTCCTATCACTGGTGATAATAGACAATAACTAAAGAGTCCTATTGTCTATTTACTCTCAACGTAAAACAGGAATCAAACTTCCAACCACAGGAGAACCGCTCCACCATTCACAGCTGCCCTAAACTTGTTAACGTGATTACAACGCTAGCGGTGCAGCTAATGCCTACAGGCGTGCCTACCCCGTAATCGAAATGAGCGCAAAGATATATAGTAAGCTTTATCCCACCAATTTGTGGATTGCAACCGCGAATGTATGGGATAGTGTGTGACAATGCAGACGTAGGGCGGGTTATTAGAATGGACGATAGCGGGAGCTAAAGGGTTGGAATGGTTTTTGTAAGTAGACAAGTGTTCAATCATAGATATAACATGTAAAAATAGACACTAAACTTCATAACTACTTTAAAGTTACGAAACGTTAGTTTTTTAAGTAGAAAAGTGTTATAATTGTGACAGTAAAAAGTTATCCTAAGTTTTTATCGCTATTTTATCATTTTAAATCACCATAATGAAAATATTAGGATAAGAGAGGCAAGTAGATCAACATTTCACGACTTAAGTTTTTCATAAAAGGTAACTAAGGGCAAATCATGTTTTCTTGTTTCCATCGTTTTTAACGTTCTCTTTTTATGAATCTTCTTATAATCAGCCTTTAAAGTTCCCACTACAGGGACGTAGCACACAGGCCTCCTCTCTGTGACAGGGTGTATCTTTTTGAAGATTTAGATGATTTTCAAAGGCCTATTTAATGATAGGTACCCCACTTGACATCGTTCGTCGACTTTCATTTTTTCTTTTTCACAAAATGGCGTCTGGTTGTCGCCATTTTGATTTTGATTACTGTAATTTCTTCTATTAGTGACACAAACAAAATTAAGACTAACCGATTGACCTAACGAATCATCCAAATCGGCCCACGCGTTGGTGTCTAGATTGCCAGAAAGGAACAAACATACATGCATAGGTTAAACACATTTCCTTTTTTTGCAGTTGGTTAAAAAACGATAAAGTACTTACAAAATATTTCAAAGTAAGTAACATATTTTGGGGACCTTTTCGTAAAGTTCTCAAATAACATAATATTTTTTGCAAATCTATTCACAAACCACTGAGAAATTAGTGTGTACTCAAAGTCTGTTTCAAAAGTTCAGATTATAAAACAAAGGCAGATAGACCGCGCGGAACACCAAGAGTGAAGCCAAAAAAACAAATACTAAAGCGTCGCATTTTATGTAACATACAATGCGACGCTTTAGTATTTGCTTTTTTTTGGTTTAGATTATAAAACAAAGGCAGATAGATCGCGGGGAATACCCAAGAGTCAAAAAAACCAATACTAAAGCCTCGCCATTATATAAAATGCGACGCTTTAGTACCTATTTGGTTTTTTGGCCTCACTCTTGGTGTTCCGCGTGGTCTATCTGCCTTTGTTTTATAATCTGAGTTCAAAAGTATCTGATGAAAATGTTAACAAATCGATCAGAAAACATACATGTTATGCAACTTTGTAGGACCACTTACTAATAAATTGAGGGATTTCATTTGATTATTTGCATACTTAAACCTGCATATCGAATTTTATATCACCATAAAGATGTTTTTGACATTTGACAGTTGATTTTAATTCCGAAATTTAAATCGTCGATAATCTTTCGACTACATTTAAACAATCATCATTATCATTAGGCCTCTTCAATTGCATGCCATTCAGCTAAAGTAATTTTCTTCAACAATTCGGTGACATCTAGCAACCCGCACTGGGCCCACGAGGGTCGCGTGGATCTAGAAGCTCGTGGATTTACAGCCCACTCCCTCTCGAAGAGGGGAGGCCTAAGTCCCAGCAGTGGGATTAGGGACTACTCACACTTATTCAGCACTGTTCAGCCTTTGTCCATAGAAAGCAACGATTTTGTAAAGAGTCCGTTCAGCTTTCTGCGGCTGAACGCATGCGTACGTATCTCATGCGAAATCGTTGTTTTCGCATGAGTCTTTCCATAGTCCCGATTATGGATTATGGAATGTTCTTCCTTCTAAATACATAGAATTGTGTGACTAATTCCCTTTAGTGAGAATTTAATCTGAAAAGGCTTTTTTTACAACACCATACGATACTTTGTAAACATAGTCTGTTTACACACATATTTTACCAAACAATACGCATCGAATACAAAACCTCCTCAATTTCAGAAGTCAGTTAAACTCGTCCAAACTTCATCCGTCGCTCTCCCTCAGATGAAATCTCCCGAAGTGACGGTTCGCCTACAAATAGCCCCTGCATTATGGACACGCAAACAGTTTGGCCCAGCGACGGTGTGCGACTATTACGGCCATCAAATTAGGTTGGCTAATCTTCATTGTTTTGCTATATTAGATATTATTTAGCTTGTTGTTTTATGATTGGGTATGGTAGCAGAAATTTGTTGCTTAAATGGTCTTAAGTTTGAAATCGATGCTCTGAATTGACTTCCGTGTGATAAACGATTGTATTTATTTCTGATATTAGATCCGTACAAACACTTTTACACGTCAATCATATTTTAAAAACTAGATGCAGTCGGCGTTTCCTATCTGACTACTCCAAGAAGGAAAGACGCCCCGGGCGTCGGGAATCCCAGACTGATTCCCAGCCACTAGGCGCGGGGTTACGGATGGCGAGTAATGGGTAGATCGCTGTCCGGTAAAGGACCAAGCCCGGGTCGACGGCGCGTTGTGTTCCACGCGCGCCTCAAAGAGATGTCAGCACCAGCTGGTGGGGTCTGCAAGGGCCGACGCCTGCCAGGGGTGCGGGTTGTTCGAAAGAGATACCGCCGCCCCTGGCACACAGGCAATTGAAGAAACACGGGTGGGTTTTAATCATTAAAAGTCTACACCTGTCCTGCTCCACCCAGAGAGGGAGTAATTATTTGATGACATCCCACCGTCAATAAAAAAAGAAACGTCACAGTCTCTTTTAAAGTCCAGATCATATAATCTCGGTCAGATAATGTGACATTGTCATTGTATTGAAAATCTATACATAGATAGGTATCATATAAATTAATGTATTTTTGTGTTGGTTAGTGTGACCGCGTTTATCTTCTAAACTACGAAACGGATTGAGATGCGGGTTTCGCTGTGATTTAGAAAATGTATTCCGGAAGGTTTATATGTATTTGTGTAGTTGGAAATAATGCATAAAGAAATCTAGTGCGTGTTTGGTCTTTAAAGTCTGCCTGTAGCCTGCTCGAAATATTTACTCCTGAAATAAACAGCCATAAAAAACTACATAATCATTCAGCCGAAAAACGACCACTGATGAACATAGGCCTCCGACAAGCGTCGCCACTTCGACCGGTTCTTTGCTTCATACATCCAGCGGAATCCTGCGGCCTTCACCAGGTCATCGGTCCACATTGTGCGCTACGTCTTCCGGTACGCGGTCGCCACTCCAGATCCTTTCGGCCCCATCAGTCATAGATCATCACCGGTCCAGATCATTAGCCTGGTCGTTGAGCTCCCTAAAATAGGGTTGAGCTACACGGTGACTGATATATACGTCTGTTGGGACAGGTCAGCTCAAACCTGCAATGGCTCTGTCTTCAAAATACCCTTCCAGAAATGGCCCTGCATTGTTAGACTTACATAAAATTCAAATAATACAATGTTTGGACTTAAAAAGAGACCATGACCTTTGAGTTTGTTTAGGCTTTTCCTCTCAGGGAACAGTCAGCTAGGAAATGCTGGCGCCATCTAGTTTTTAAAATATTGACCAACAAAATCATCGTCATCATCATTTCAGCCGACGACGTCCACTGCTGGACATATGCCTCCTCCAAACGGGGAGGAGTTTGCCATAATCGCCACGCTTGGCAGGCGGGTTGGCGATCGCAGTATGGTGGTACAATGCATAGAGAATTCTGCTGCCCATTCTCTAATAAGTCCCTTAGTCGCCTTCTGCGATACCCACGGGAAGAAATTGGATGGTGCTATTCTTTATGTGCGGCACCACACGGAACAAAATATTATTATTATATTAACCAACAAAATATTGAGTCTTGCAAGAACTACTTACATAAATAAACATTTAATTTAATTTCATTAGCCTAAATCTATCTTAGCGTACACTCAGAGTAGCGTGATGAATACAACACAGTACACTAAAACGTGTCCTAACGGATATCCCTACTTAATATTATAAATGCGAAAGTAACTCTGTCTGTCTCGCTTCCACGCCTAAACCGCTGAACCGATCGTCATGAAATTTGACGGAGATATAGCCTGGGATATGGAGAAGGACATGGGCTACTTTTTTCTGCGATAACCGACATCCACGCGGGTGTAGCCGCTGGCGAAAGCTAGTTTCTAATATTTAAGCAATTTCTCCTCCTATGTAGCAGTGAACACAAAACAGTAGTTCCAAGAGTATTTTTTTTTTCTTTTTTTTTTTCTGCATTAGGTATATCTCAATATCTGTCCGCCTATGTTGTGGGCAGCTTCCAGTCAAACCAGATGTATCTGAATACCATTATTTTACATGGAGCGACTGCTATCTGATCTCCACAATCCAGTTACTGGGTAACACTGGCTTGATAAGACTGGCTGTCATGCTTACGGGCTTCTGACAACCCGTAACGACTGTCAAAGATCCACGAATGACAGCCTGGACCAACAGCTTAACGTGCTTGTCGAAGTACGGAGGGATCTTAGTATGTAAAGACGGTCACCCATCCACGGGCCAACCGCGGCAAGCGTAGCTTAACCTGATCGACTTAACCATGTGTCTGATATTACTTACCCACAAGCCCTGCATCTGTATTATACCTGACAAAGTAAATAAACAAGGTTCTAAATAATGCAGCAATTCACCGCAAGATCATCCCATTCTTTAAAGAAAGGCCATTCGTTGAAAACCACATTATTCCCCGGCCTTCATTGCCATAGGCTCACACAATGGTCCCCACAACCAAGACAAATGAGAAATACACAATATCTAAAGCCTAGGTAAATAGGATAGCTTTGTCGTAGCCACGCAAAAGTGGCACCTTCTTTTATACAAAATACCTTGCAAACGAAAATCGTCTTTAGTTTGCAAAAATAGAGCGTTTTTTTGCTAACCGTCAAATGCCGCTTCAAAACTCCGAGACCGTTTCATTTGCATATACTATGTTACTGTTTTGAACTTTCTTGAAATTCGACTCTATTTGCTAAGTCACAAAGTTCAATTTCGTTACGTATGTTATGTAGTATACAGGCTGTTTTGGCTAGTCAGAAGCGGTCAAAATTTATTGCGCGTAAATGTGCTCCGGCTAACCCGGGAGTTAGAGGGTGGGGAAGTAGGCTTAAAAATCGGGGAAAGGGGCAAAGGGGTACGTTTTTAGCGTTCGCAGCGCGTCGGCCTATTTGGGGTGTTGACGGCCTACAGGGACGGACTTGGGATTGTTTTAAATTGTGTTATCAAACTTTGCGTTGCAATCACTCGTGAGTTTGTTGACAGTGTGCGGACAGATGTTTTATGATTAGGAACAATGTTTATTACAAGATCATTACTTTAGTTGATCTGTTTTAATTTTAAGTTGTAAGCTTTGAAAAACTTAAAGTGATCTGTTTCATGGTAAGATTACATAGGTGTTTTTGTGCTGAAACAATATTTTTTGTTACTTACTTATTTTTATTGGCATATTTAATTTTATTAATTTCAGTATCTCCGTGTACTGCTCTTCTAGAGTGAGATTGCTGAATCTGCCTGCTACCTGGCTCGGCAGAAATTCACGTGGCTTTTCAATAAGGTAATTTAGGTACTTATTTCGTAAGTTAAACTTACGTTTGTTCAACTTTTATTAAAATAAATGGTTACCCGTTATAACCTATACGCAGACGCACATTAAAATCCAAAACAGTGCAAACAGGAGTTCCTCTAAGGAAAAGAAAGATTTTGGAAAACTTTTATAAATATAACCAAAGGTACTACTTACCTACCTACTTCGGCGTTCGAACACCAGCTGCACTGCGTCAAAAGTACTTAATATCACAAAAATACCCCAAACGTCCTTATCCGGCCCTGTAACGCGTTTAACCCCGCACCCTCTCGACCTACGCATGTCTCACTCGCACAAACTACAAAAAGAACTCTCCGTCGCTTTCCACCCTTTGCTTAAATTATTGCACCTCCGATCCAACCCCACACACAAAGGCCTAACCTCCATAAAAACTGCCACACAAAAATATACCCTATTGTACTCAAAATAGGGTGACAATTAACTTTACTGCACACAATTGTGAGAACAAATTTCTCCAAAGAACGCAGTGATGATCTGATATCCTATTAGCTAACTGATCAAACGTTATTTTCTTTTTAAGCAAATGTATACCTTAATGTTTAGTATTAGATCACAGTTTTGTGTGTTCCTTTTTGTGTAAAATTCGTCTTTTAAGAATCAGGGAGTAACAACGGAGAGGTTGTGAGCAAAGGCGGAGGGTATTAAAAAGGCCACCCAGGGGTGGTAGTTTAGGGGCTAGGGAGGGTGTAAGGGGTGGGGGCAAGGGTAGTCGGCATGCCGGAGGGTAAAGATGCATTGCTAGGGAAACCACCGTCATGAGAAGACGTCGATTAATTGACGATTTAAATTTGATGACTAATTAACAAAGGCTTTTTTACAGGTAGTTTGTTCTTTTACTCAGAATAACGCCATGAGAGTATGAATTGTAATAGGTAAATTTAAATTGGTCAGACCAATAGGTATTTTGAAATAAAACACGAACTTTCGCAGTTTAATGCAAATTAATATCAGCTATTAGCAATGATGATGATTTAGATTGATCATGATGATTTGCTTTCATAATTTTATTAAAAAGTAAAAAAAAAAAATCCATACGAAGAACATATTTTTATTCTTTTTTTCTTGGAGGCAAGGTAAACATTTAACGTTAATTTATCAAAATTTAATTCATAGTTACCTATTTTGTTAGTAGTGCGTTCTTAAAACGCATAGGTAGTTAGTAGGTAATCAGAACGCATTTTTTGACCGGGGACCAGGTAAAAATATCAAATAGGGATGTCTACATATTACATGTAATACAAAACGTGGGCGAAAATAACCATCTTCTGTCAATTTTTTTTTCTGTTTTATTTTGTTTCGATCATGAAATAATTATTATTATAATTGTTCAAACCATTTTCCTGTAGGCTTAACAGTTTATGTTGATGATATTTTTTTTATGTTCAAAATCAAATATAACAGTTTCTTGTAAAACGTAATTATTCGAAAAATTCGCTGCAAATAATAGTGATTTTCCATTGATGCTAAAATTATTTGATAAATCCCTTCACGCTACTAGGTACCAAAACTAAAAACTCATAGTTTTTTTTTTTTTTTCTTGTCTAAAATAAGTCCACTTTGGCCTCTTAACAAATCTGATGAATCAGAAACGTTGAAGTACGAATGGCTTTAATTCTGACAGTAGTAGATACAGACGCCAGCACATCAAGCTACCCCAATCTGTCAAATTTCTTTGATAGAATTTCAACTTTCTTGTGTATGCATAAGGTTCATGTTCAATGGGGAAAATTTTACAGTTTGGGGTAGCTTGATGTGCTGGCGTCTGTACAACAACATTCATTGCGTTTTTTACGTTGTTGACCGGACAATTTTTTTGAAGTAATGTATGAAGCAAAGCAATGCAATATCCTCTAAAATAATTCAGATTCTTTTTTGTGAGAGTTTGATAAGGTGCTATGGGTACTATCGAGGAAATGCGTGTTCTATACACCGTAAGGACTAATGTTGCTTGCAGCTCTCAGCCGCTACAGTAAAGCTTGCTAACAGATGTGGTCATTGTGTGCAAGGGATTTTGTTTTCAAAATGGTCACATGTAAGTTTCCTCGATAGTACATACAGTCATCTAAACGGGTAGTATCGACATCACTATTGTCGACGCTTTTTTTACGTAGCCCGCATGACAACGAACAATAATACCTATGAACGGTGCGTACAAAGATACTGTTTGAAAAACCAGTACTAGCCAAACTGTACTGGTTTCCAATTAGAATCAGAGATGGTGAACAGTTCACCATCAATTAGGTATTAGCAAGTTTAGTGTTTAAATCCCATATGCTTTTATAAAGATAAATGGAGATATTTGACGATTCGATGATTAAACTTTACTGAAGCTGTGCAGCTTAATCCATTAATTTTGATAGGGTTGAAATGAGAGAGATAGAGAGAGTCTATACGATAAACCCTGTTATAAAACAAGCAACATAGCTACATCACCAATCCTTAACTTCGTTCACTATTGAACGAAGTTTTTCCAACTTAACAGACAGCTGTGCTGCTGGGGAGTTTGTTGCGCCACTTCTTCTTCCCAGCTAAAGCACTAGGAAGTGGTAAAGGGCAGGCATTTTGGGGGCCTGTCTTATGTAATTTTCACGTTCAAAAAGTGCTAACTCTCAGCCTAGTTTTTGACAATTTTGACAAATGACAATTTTTTTTTTGGATTTTGATTGTAATTCAAAAGGACTCAAAATCCAATAAAAATACAGATTGTTTTTACCAACGTCGGAGATATTAAGTCAAATTGAGAAAAGTTTATTTTTCCACAACCCAAACCAAATCCCAAACAAAATTAAGGGTTAGGGTGATCCACGAACCAAATCGACATCACAAAATCGTTGCGAAACAATTCGGGTAGGTCCTGCAGTCCTACACCATAATTGCGCAATAATCACAATCTCCGTCCCTAATGTTAGTGTGGTACATACGCAACTGTCCCGCAATCATTAAAACTTATAAATAGATTCCACAAAAAATATTATGGTACCTACATATCTGTAAGTTGCTCGTAAAGAAATACTGTTTTACATAGATACCTATTATATCTGCAGACACAGGTGAGGGTAGATGAACAAAAAGCACGGAGACAGCGTCGGTATCAGATGGGCGTAATTTTTCATTACATTACCATAGAATAGTCATGCGCGCGTGAAGATAAAACCTTGTCCCTAACCCTCGTACTGCGAGACGAATGCGGGAAGCGATAGCGATACGACAACGGGTATATTTTTTGTTTTCACTAGCTTTTTCTCGCGACTTTGGTTGCATTTTAATACTTCATGATGGCCAATGGTGGTGGAGTTTTCGAAAAAACGTTTCTTAGTAGGTAACGAATTAATCATAGGCTCTTAGATGCTAATGATTTTCTTTGATTATTCTTGTTAAACACATTAAGTACCTGTTAAAAAACAAATACGCCATGATGGACAATCAGTGGTGTAGTTTCCGAAAAAACTTTTCTAAGTGACTAATTACTTAGGTAAGTACAGGTTTTTAATTTTCGTAGATTTCTCGTGCCAAAAAGCAGAAGGACCTGATGAAACCACAAATTACTGTTAAACAATAAGTAAAATCATCAATTTAATTTTCTTCTTATTTAACCGCTAAGTATCACGTATACCTTAGGTAACTTTATTTTTCGTAGCATTATGTTATTATGCAGCAAAATGTTTTTTTAACACCTACGTTTTGTTTTGCATAGCTATGGGACTAATTGGAAGAGATTTTAGCAATGACAGCAATGGCTAAAATCTCAGTAAATTTACTAATTCTACTAAGTAGTCCTACTAATATTATAAATGTGAAATATGGATGTTTGATACTCTTTCACGCAAAAGCGACTGAACAGATTTGGTTGAAATTTGGCACACAGATACTTTAGCACCTAGATTAACACATCAGTACTTTTTGTTCCAATAGTATGTTCCTGTGGCATAATTTGCGACCTCCACGCAGGCAAATCTTTGAAAAGGAAGAATTATTAAGGGTTGAAGTTTTGTCCACGATGAACCGCCAAACGTGTTCGTATGGTGTATGCTGTTCCTCGCAACTTTCAGTTTTCTTCTGGTTTTATCCATCTAGTTTGGTTTCAGGAAGGGTCCACTGAAACAATCATATTAAACATCGATTACAAAATGTTTTCTTTTCGAATAAAAAGAAAAAAAGTAAAACAATGTTCGAACAGTTAACATTTTATTAACGGAAAGTTTGTTTCAATTCATCACAATCTAAAATATTTTGAAGGAGGACATTACTAATAGATTGCTTCATTATATTCGAAAAATGTGTATGCTCAACAACGGAAATAACGCAATGAATGATTTTGAACTGTCACAATGAAAGCTGTTCCTACTGTTAGTGTTACGCAATTCCTGCTAAATATTTTCTATTTACATTTCGAATTTAGAAAAAAAATGGAAAAAAAACTAAAATTAAAAATAATCGTCGCATCGTTCCATGGTACGAGGGCCGGGGTGTAGAGTTCCCTTAGGAAATTAATAGTCGAGTGGCGGAGACCCTTCGGGCTCGAAGTTCTCGGGAACGCCGCTAGGTGGCGACGTCTGACGCGGAATGTGGCGCCACGAGGCAAACGGTCAGCGACGCTTCCATTTTTAAATTTGAATATGAGATTACTTACGTAAGTTACGTATATAGCCGCAGTGTTGGAGGGTTTGACTGAGATACATTGTTATGTTTTATTGTAGTTGTAAGTCGGTATTATAGGTCGTTTAGGACTCCTGATTGACAGTCAAAGCTATTCAATACTTTGAATACCTAATGCTATTAGAGAAAATCAAAGCTTTTCGCAAATCTGGTGAATTAAATTCATAATCACAAAATGCTTTGAGAACATAGCGCCTTTACTTTTCAGGTAAATTCTGTGAAAGATCATTATTTAATATTTCATTTTCTGCACACCCTGAACTTACCTAAATGTATTTATTTTTTGCAATTACTCCTCAACATTCTCATCTACTGCAACTCCTGTAGGTACATTATAAATCATCAAAACAGCATATTTTTCAAAAATTAATTCCTGCAAAACCATACAGATGGCGCCACCCAACAAAAATACGCCCGGAATAAAATCACCAATTTTCAAATGCACGTAACAGGAAACTACGAACCGCACACAAACTATTCTGCTTACATCGAAATATTTAATAGTCGCTAAAATATTCGTCGAGCCGCGACGTGCGGGGCTAGAAACTAAGCTAAATTAAACGAACTGCTCAGTTTATTAGTTGTAGAAATTATTATGATTTTAGTTTTGCAACACTCGCAGCGTAGGGTTGAAGTCGGAAAGTCGGAACTCGGCTTGTTAATCGTTGCAAATTCTGTAGGAAAGCGCTTCCCGCAATGTAATGTACGAAATTAAAATTAGAATGTTGAAAGCTGTTACTTTACTCATGTAGCTTCTAATGTACACGAGTTTGTTAAGGCGGGATGTAGACGGTTTGGAATTATATGCAATTAAAATTTTAGTACGTTTAATTCTAAAAGGAGTATTTGTGGTAATGAAACTGTGATTCTATTTCGAATGTTCCTCTTCTGAATGACAGTCAGTAGTGTCATAAGATTGCTCATGTAATTGTCATATGCATTTTTAATGAGATGACGGTGATGAAATTTTCAAGCTCTAAATTAGAATTTACGCGAAAAAAACACTTCTGTGGGGACTATGTGAAATCACGAGGATATTCCAGTCGCTTATTAGAAACCATACAATATTCTTTAGCAATGTGTCAATTAATGGAGTAGAATATTAACAGAAAAATAACGTTCCAAAGTTTTTGACAAAAGCCAATGGCTAATACAGTATGAACCCCATACCTACTCAAAAATAATTGACAGTAGCATTATATTCAACTTATACGTCGTCAGGGAGTAGATTAGTTAATCCTTAGACAAATGTCTGAGTTCACTTGGAGAAAAAGATGTGTGAGGAAGTTAGATCAATATAATGAAAGGAAATATTTAATTTATCCTCAAAAAAAACTCGTAATGCTACAATTAACTTTATGTCTGAGTACCTACACTATAAACCATTCTTTTTATTTGGAAAAATACCAAAATGTTAATGAAAATAATATTTTGCCAAATATAGTTCAAAAATAAGGTCCAATTATTTCGCTCTTCTCTAAAATGACATTCCAGGCTATTTCGAGTTTCAAAATAATTCCAATTACAAAACTATTCTTAACCCATCGAAAGCAAACATGGCATCCGCAAGTCCAACCCTCTAAAAGCGAACGAATCTAATTTCCGACCTCGGCAGCACCAACTATTTAAACCGAAGTTAGTTTAGTCTCGAAGTCCCAGACGCAACGCACTCTCAATTAGTGAGTCCCGTATGAAAGTTTAACCGCCCATACATAACCATTATGTGTAAAATACGGGTAAAGTGCAAAGTTAGACAGCGTTTCTATCCTTGCGAGGCTATAACTCATGTGTGGCCAACTTCTGAGAGTACCGTGCGCAGGCACAGGGTTAATAGTTTTTGTGTTTTTTGATTGGGCAACTTTTGTTAGTGGAGGGTTTTATGTTTATTGTGTTTTATGGACTTACAGTTACGTTAATGTTTATTGCATTTGTTTAAATTAAGAATTCCAGCAACGCAACCAGAAATTCTTCCTAGAATGAGCTGAACTAAATTACGGTTTAATTTGAACATGAGGTCTCATGTTTAGACTTTTTTACCTAAGGTATTGCTTGGAAGTATGACAACCTACAAGTTAATACCACAACAGTAACTGCCACCTGTGTCACATCGTAAGATGGAGAGACCTAACAAGGACTCACCAATTTATAGACTCTAATGTTGATTAATAGCTTAATTCTGCCAACAATACGTTAAAAGTTTCCTGTTTGGGGGCACGGTACAGCCCCCGCCAACCAAGCGGAGCGCAAGGGAACTACCAATTTTTTCGCGAAGGGGTTCGTCGTTTTTTTAACCCTCATAACTTGGGTTTGGATTATACCAGATTAACAAAATTCTCGGGAAAAGTTTTCAATATCAGACTTATTAAACATACAAAGGTTTAATTGCATAGCTCTTATGCTTTAGATTTTAATGAAATCTAAAAAAAAACTGATTTCGTCACGGACTCACTGATGATCATTAAAATTCTTAGGGTAAATATTCTCAAACATTCTGCAGTGTATTTTTACGATACTTATGGTACTTCATTAAACGTTTCTATTTCATCCTGTCTTGCGTTATGTACTTATGACAAAAATATCCTCATTTTAATTTTGCTAGTGTTCTTTTTTTTTTTTTTTGCGAAATCGGAATTAATTATTTGAATACCGCGCTGTACGATACGATGGCATATTGCAGTTTTGTGTACAAGCCCAATATTAGCATCAGCGCGCCTGACATAAGCTGAGCTGGCCTCCCATTTGGTACCTATAATCTTGAGACGCAAACTGCGCTTTGTTTGTTCTTAATTTGAATCAACGACGTCGTAGACTTGTCACTTTCTTTCTATAAAATATTCTTTATTTTTATATAGCACCTTCTGTTTTCTTTTTAGATACCGTCAATGGCATAATGTGTGATTTATTTTTGCTATAACTTTTGTGTGCACAACAGAAATGATTTGTGATGATCTATCTGTCTTTCAACTGGCCTTTCAACATGTTTAGATAAAATTCATAAAACTTGAATAAAACCTACCTATGCCTTATTTTGCAGACGGTGCTGGAAAGTACGGGGCGCAGGGAGGCGGCGCCAGTGTGCGGTAATTGTACAAAAGTTACCATCCTCAGCTACGGTGGATTCGTTCACGCTTCCTTAAACGCAAGGAGCAGACGAGCGGGCGAAACGCGGCGGTTTGGGCAGCCGACTACTTTTCTGAAAAAAAAAAAAAAATCATTATCACGTCTACTATGCTTTCCTCACCACGTCTAGTAGATGCCTACTAACTAAGACTATTCTTTCATCGAACAAAATTCCTTATGTTACCTTTATTAATTATGGTTTGACTGCTTTCAACTTAGGAATTTCTTGTAATTATACTCATTTACAAGAATCCGCTATTTTACCATTTTGACCATTTACATCGAAACCTCTAAAAAACGGAAAAAGTGCATAATTGTAGTAGTTACTTTAGAAGGTCCTACCTAACCCTGTTAAGCTTTCCCCCGATTGGGTTCCCGCATTGTCGTTTCGGGGGGCTCAGTAACCGTGGGCCCACACAAGGTGAAGCCAAGAGGAACCCAAAGGTGGGGCCGCTCGTCAGGGCTTTTGCCTCAAAGCCGACGACGTAGCGGCCAAAAAGTAGGTTACGGTGAGGTGCACCGCAACTGAGGAGGGCCGCGATGTCGAATGGGAGGCATCGCGGCTGAGGGTTACGGGCTGCGGCGGAGGAGGAGTGCCGGTACTTTTGAGTAGCGTTCTTCCCTTCCGTGGCCTGGACGGGGCCGTCACCGTTTGATGACGGACGCGATGGGGCCGCAGGGGAAGAGAAGTGCCGGTATAGCGTTGGCCGCTCTCCCTATCCCCTACGGCCGAAAAGTGGTAGGCAGCGGGGCCACTGTGTTGACCCGTCGCAGGGTGACCGAGGGGTCCGCAAGGGCCGATGCCTGCCAGGGGTGCGGATTTTTCGAAAGAGATACCGCCGCCCCTAGCACACGGGCAACTGAGGGAACACGGGTGGGTTTTAATCAGTAAAAGACTGACACGCCCTCCTGCTCTACCCAGCAGGAGAAGTCATTTGATGATTTCCCGACCAAAAATAAAAAAAAACCCTGTTAAGCTTCAATTAACATAAAATTCAGACACTTAATACGTACCGAATTTATATTATCACTTTTAATTTGAAAACCACTTAAATATGACGCATACCAAAAAAATACATTTACCAACACTGTTCCATTCAGTAACAGGTCTAACAATAAAATAGGTTTGTCTACCATTTAGCTCTTGTTTTTAAAAACCCACGGACGAAATAAGAAGCCCAAAATAACAGTAGGTACTCTCCAACAAAAACACAGAAAAAACAACACACGACACCTCCCTTTACCTTACAAATTACCCAGCTTTATTTCCCATCACTACGGAGCCATTTTCCGAACTTAATCAAATACTTTCCAAGTCATTTCACACACGCCCGGTCCCCCAAAACCGTTACGTTCGATTTCCCGTCCCGAACCCCTAATCGTAACTTTTCTTCAATCAACCGTCTACGAATCGTAAAAGTAAAATCTAATTACCGCTTACAGATTGCCATCGGCCCAGGGCTGCGCGTGATTAAAAATTTAAATTATGTTTTAAAATTAGAACATTTTAATCTAGGGTCCTGGTTTGAAAAAGTTTTTATTCAAGTGGGAATGCTTAAAGTTGACGGTCGTTGTTGAGTGCGAGTAGAATAGGGTTGCCTAAACAGAAAAAAAGAGTTCGTAACGACTTTTTTGTGGTTTTTCTATTTGGATTATTTCCGGATTTGTCCCTTCAATTATTACTTACAAATTGCATAACTGCCTAGCCTTTCTGAAAATTCAGGCGTAATTTTACGTTATATTTCTGGCAACAATTACTACTTAACTCATTTAGAGCTAAATTAATACCTAGAAACATGATCCAATATTTTATTATCATTAACATATCAATTCAATAGACTATCTGTTAAATTGTACTCTTTTAATTATGTATTTTCACTAGATGTGTACTTGAAACTTAAGAATATAATAAAATAATTTATTTAGCAAAAAGAAGAAAAACATTGCATATATGTTTACGTTATTATGATATTACATTTGTGCACAATTTTTGTGAATAATGACCCCGATGCTAGGAAAGTCCTGTGTTATCGTGGAACGTTACCGTGGGAAAATTTCTGACAACCACGTGAGTGGACACACCTCGTATTAACTAAATTAGTGATGGTTTTCATCATAAAAATAGGCACACTATTGATTACTTTAAGTTACATTACGTTACTGCCTGAGCAGTGGTGGCCAAGTGGTAACGGCCGCGACTTACGAGTTGTAGATCGTGAGTTCGAACCCAGACAGGCGCTTTACTTTGTGTAAATTATTTCATCACCACTGCTCTCAAAACGGTGAAGGAAAACATCGTGAGGAAACCGGCATGTCCTAGAACCAAAAATTCGAAGACATGTGACATCTACCAACCCGCACTGGGCCCGCGTGGTGGATTATGGCCAAATCCCTCTCACCGAGAGGAGGCCCGTGTACCAGCAGTGGGAACATTATAGGCTGATGATGATGATGACTGCCTGAAAGTAACCAACACAAACGATTATACTTCATCAGTCCATTTAAATGTTCTCTTACAGAATCCCATTAAATTTCAAGTACTAATTTCACATAATTCCCGTTCGAAATGAAGCCACTTCAATTGGTTTTCGATTACTAATAATCGGAATAGTTTGCAACAACCTGAGACCTCGGTAAATCGATTGTGTTAGTGCTGTGGTTTTATGCAATATCTATAATCTTAATATACCGGTGACACGTACTTCAAAATACTCTTAAATGTTCATAAGCCCAATTAACATTAAATCAGTTTTTTTTATTATATATCTCATGTGTAACAAAATTATTGTTATCATAAGTTATCTGAAATTTTGGATAAACATTAAATTTAAAGAAAAGAAAAGGATAATGCGTTCGTTGACATTATATAATTAATAACAATCTTTCATCATCATCATCATTTCAGACGAAAGACGTCCACTGCTGGACATAGGCCTCCCCTCCGCATAACAATCCTTAAAATATTTAAAAAGAAGAGAAAAATAAAACAGGACACAATGATAATTATGCCAAAAGGGCCTCAGCTCAGCATAATGTCAGATGGCAACACAGTGTGCACCACCTGACGCTGATTTTCAGCTGCAACCCACTAGTAGGTACCATACGCTAGAGTAATAAACACAGTGGAGTGTGTGTCCGTAATAATATGAAGAGGCGTGTCTGACTTTTACTGACTAAAACCCACCCGTGTTCCTTCAGTTGCCTGTGGGCCAGGTGCCACGGTATCTCTTTCAAACAACCCGCACCCCTGGCAGGCATTGGCCCTTGTGGACCCCACCAGTTGATATTGAGATCTCTTTGAGGCGCGCGTGGAACACAATGCGCCGTCGTCCCGGGCTTCGTCCTTATCCGACAGCGAACTACCCATTACTCGCAATCTGCAAACGTGCGCCTACGGTGGCCGGGAATCAGCCTGGGATTCCGGACGCCCAGGGCGTCTCCTGCGTTGCAGTGGTGTCTCACCATGAAATATTAGAGAATATTCTACCTTACAGATTTATTATCACTCTCTTTCTATTTTTGTTTTTGTTTTTGATTTAAACAACTTTACTTAATTACCGTAACTCGTATACCCAGTAACTGGGTTGTGGAGGCTAAATAGGCAACCGCTCCATATAAAATACTGGTTTTCAGCTGCATCCGATTAGACTGGAATGACATCTGTGGTGACAGATTTCTAATCGAATCGTATCCACAATAGATAGAATTGCCTACGTATATTATGTTATATGTTATACTTAGGTACCTATAAGAAAGAAAATACGTTTATTTGCGGTAAACAAGACGCAAAAAGAAACAGGTATACAAAAATAAGAAAAGGTTGAGGGGAACATGCATCACATCCACGCCAAACGACTATCGCTCAGCATTATGCTGCGACCCTATGCAAGACAGAGCCCCAGCGCTGGTTTTCAGCGACAGCCTTACTTTTACCTACATAATACTCGTTATATGTTCCTTTTTATATTTTGTATAATACTTTCTAATATCTAAGCTACTAGCCAGCCCTGTAGCTCGCACAAGTTAGGCAAGCGGTAGCCGGGGCGGGTCTTGTGGCGCAGGGCGAGCGGTAATGAGTTGGGCGGCTGTGCCGAGGACTTGCAGAGGTGGACGTAGGCATTAAAGTTTGGGCGGATTTGGTTGGTTGAGAGTTTGTTAAACTTAGTTTGACAAATGGCTTATTATAAACAGTTTAAAGATAAGTTTGTGCTGATTTTAGACTAATATTTTTGATGGAGTAATTTGAAAGTAAAATCGTTTAAAAAATACTGCTATGGCAGAAATTACAGAACGCTACGTGCTACGGTTCTTAAATACTTCTTCAAAACAACAGTACCTTGTCTGCTTATTTTTTTTTTTTTTTGTGTTAGCATTTACTTAAAAGGTTTTTTGATATTACAAACAGACACTTAAATTTTATTTATTTGTATGTACTGCTATAAATCTCACACACAAAATTCCGGGTCGGTAGAGTAATTCCAATTACTAGAGGGCCTACACAAACTGACATTCAATGAGTGAAAAATTATATTTAAATACATATTGGATCGACAAAATCTACTTGTATTGCTTATGTAAATCCTATTGAAAGTTGTTGTAGTGCCAAACGCTTTGAAAGCGATTGCTACTTGTCTAGCCAGTTGGGTATCTGTGTAATGATCTAAGCAAGGATTTGCTTTGCCCGGGAATCGAACCCACGTTCCGTAGCGCTGAACCGGAATGTCGTTAATTAATTAATTTGGTTATTCTGTACAATTGCTAGATCAATAAGTCGACTTACTGTTATTATAGTGTTGAGCTAATGACCAAATACATCCATTACATATCGACACTGCTCCATGCGTCGGAAAGCACGTTAAGCCGTTACAGGTAGTAAAAATCCCAAGAGTCAGACAACCAGTCTTACCTAGGGATATCCTATTACGTAGTGGGGGAAAAGCTGGTCAGACTGATTTTATTGTTATTTAATAACTGAATTACAACTAAGGTGATTCTAATTGATTTATTTTTCCCATTAACACTGGAGTGGTCAATATGGTAATAGGGTATTTTCCAATTTATTATAAACTATTTGAATTTTGAGATTTGGACGAAATATTTAACAGAAAAATTAAATTAAATTATTTATCCATTTTCTCAATTAAAATACGATTAAAATGAAATTTACATTTCGTTGTTTTGAATTTACCGCCAAAACGCTCCTTACGATGATTTTTTTATCACGTGAAATAAATTCGATTTAAATCGTTTTTAATTGAGAAACTGGATAAAAACAATTTTATTTTTATTTTTCTGTTACATATTTCGTACACCCACTCTTCTAATTAAAATAATTTTCAATAAATTGGAAAATACCCTATTCTACGAAACTTTTATTCATGCATTACCCGGTTGATTTGACAACTGTGTGAGCATATTATCCATTTGATAGATGACACTGATTGATCACAGCCACCCATTATTGACTATCGCGTGGATAGGTTTTAGCGACATTTCATTTGTATTGTTAGTTGGGGTTTTAAATGGGTTATTGATACCTGGGTGTTGTTTACAATATGCTTATAGTGATGCTGTTTTATATATTATTTCGGCGGTATTACAATTACCTAATAGATAGATACTGTAGCGAAATAGAAATGAGAAATTCGCTGCTTTACCTATCATGTGTTGCGTGTGGTAGGTACCGGACGTAAAAAATAGCACCATTCCGTATCTTCCTGTGGGTGTCGCAGGATGACTAAGGGACTTACTAGAGAATGGGCAGCAGCGTTCTCTATGTATTTTACTGCATACTGCGATCGCCAACCCGCCTGCCAAGAGTGGCGATTATGGCAAATCCCCAATTGGGGGAGGCATATGTCTAGCAGTGGACGTCTTTCGGCCGAAATGATGATGATAATGACCTGTCATGTATAATTTTATTTACTTAGGGAATGAAAAAACTCGAAAACATATAAAATATACATTTTTTAAATAAAATTAACTGAATTTGGTTTTAAAGTTAAAATGACACAACTCAAGAACACCGTGATAAAACTTTGTAAGGTAAGTGTTTGTTTTATGACCTAAAGAGTCGATTTCAATCAGTTTTAGGTACGTGATCAGAAATTGAACAAACTTTAGGATGAATATTATCGTATATACGCTGCACTACTTGAAGTAATGTAAATTATAAACGACTAGCAGCGCTCCGCAGTTTCACCCGCGCAGTTCCCGGATAAAATATAGCCTATGTCGCCCGGGAATAGTGTAGCTTCCCAACAGTGAAAGAATTTTTCAAATCGGTTCAGTAGTTTCGGAGCCTATTCAATGCAAACAAATAAACATACAAACCAACAAACAAACAATCAAATCTTTCCTCTTTATTAATAGTATAGATATAGAAGAAAATTATAATCAGTATAATAGGAGAAAAATACTTAATAATTAGAAGTTGCTATGCGTATAAACCCGCGTACCTACCAACCCGAACTGGGCCCGCGTTGTAGATTACGGCCCACTCCCTCTCATAGAGAGAAGGGCTGTGTCCCAGCAGTGGGAACGTTATAGGCTACTTATTTTATGCTTATTCTGCGTATAAATATGTGTGATAGTGGCTGTACGATGTTGAAAAAAAAAACAATGAAAAAAACAAAAGACTGTCGCGTCTAAATTTTTTCTTCGAACTCTTTGGTGGAAAGTTGAAATTCGGCTCCGCTCTCGAGACTACAGATAAATATCTGGCCGTGGCCGGACTTTTTTAATATAAATGTTCTTTGTTCCTGACGGGAGAAAACTTTTAATGAAAATTCAAATAAGGACAACTTTTAGCCTTTTGTTTTTTTTTTTTTTCATGAATGTTTTTTTTGGCGTAGGAATTGTTTTTTTGTTATCCCAAGTGCCGGTGATAAGGATCGTGGTTTGTTTCGCTTTGTTCTAGTTTTTTTTTTGTTTTGTTTCTGGTGGATAAATTAAGTTTAATGTACCTCTTACTTTATAATTAAGGGTTTATTTGCGTTTTGTTTACTTAAATTACATCAGAATCAATCGTCTTGTTCAATGAATGAGCTCAATCCACATTTTCAAACATAATATTTCAAATTAGAATCTACTAATCGTAATTTTAATGAAAAATTACAGTAAAATCACTCTCATACAAGAGAGAAATAATATACGGACTAATAACCAATATACGACGTAAAATATAAATACTTACGTGGTTCATTGTAAAACCCATCTCTTCATTAACGTTCATCATTCAATCGATTCTCCACTCAAAATTCGAAATTCAAAACCTCAGCTACATTTTCCATAAAGCAACGACCACACCCACTCTTCACAACCCACGTCATTACCATTTCTCTCACACCGTCATTACCTTACAAAGAATTCCCGGTAATGAGTATATGCCCTTATTCATTCGGCCCCATTGCCTCAGGGATGAAAAGCAAATAAAGCCCTCTTTATTTAGTCTATGCCAACATACATTTTAATCAAGTGACCCTGTCAGAACAGTAGGACCTACACTTAATTACTTAAGTTGATTAGGTTCATGTACCTATGTATGTAACTTGTGAGTGTTTTTAATTTCGTTGAAGTAGTTTTGTTACTAAATGTATGTGGTTGAAGAAAAGTGTTGTGTGAGCTGGGTTGTTTTTGTTGGGCGTAAGTGTATCTCTAGAGATTTTATTACTGTAGGTAGTAACAAAATACTCGTTCTTTAAAAATATCAGCAACTTCGAGCACATACATGGTAACAGATACATTGACGCACAACCTATTTCTTCAGTACAGTAAAACGGTGTGAATAGAGACTACAGGGGTGAATCGAAACCAAACTTTAAAGTGGATTTTAGTGTTGAAATTAGATAGTTTGTAGCCAAAAAAGACCAGAAAGGACAAAAGGAGAAACTGTTAACACATTAGGTGTTAACTGTTTTATAATTAACGATTAAGTGCCTTTGTTGGCAGAAAACGATCATAATTTCAACAGTAAAATACACTTTAAGGTTTCGTTTCGATTCACCCCTGCAGTCTCCATTCACCCCGTTTTACTGTACATGATTTTTAATCACCTGCGTCGAAAGTTCTCGTCAGTTGTTTAAAGAGAAAATTTTGACCGCATAGGTCCTTTTTTATGAAACAGCAGTTTGTTTTTTTTTATAACCGCCTATATTTTTCTTGGGATTCAAGAATAATGTGCTGAATTTATGGTTTAAGTTTGCGCGTAGATATCTCTGCCAACTTGTATATTCGTTATATTCGGTCATCACATTTACCAAACAATTTTTTGCAAAAGGATTCACTAAATAGCGCTGTAAATTGAGCAATTTCACGAAATAATTTATCTGTTCAATGAATTATTCAGTGTTTAAATTATATTTAGTAAATTGTTAATGATTGTAATTTCAGAACTTAAACATGTACAGTCACGAGCAATAACATGTAACCACATAGCCAAATTCAAAAAAGATTTTCTTTTAAATAGCGATTGCAGCCTTGAGATAACCTAGATATTACATTACAGTGTGGGTCCCAAAATATTATTTTCATAATAAAATAAGATTACAATTAGTAAAAGTGGAGAAAATTACTTCTAAAAGTTGGTAAGTGTATACATATTATTGCTCGTGACTGTACTCCACGATTACTTACGCCCGAACTTATTGAAGAGGGGATGTGAACGCAATGAGTTTACTATAAACGTTTTATGAAAATTATATCTATAGAGGGTTGGTTTTCAAAGACCTGCCAAATTTAAGAGTTTAAATGCATCGTAATCACGATAAAACACAGTCGTCCCATACATTTATATTTAGTATGTACTTTTTTTTTGCGTTTACTATATTGGTCCCATGGATAAAGTGGTTCAGTCTGATGGTCTGTACCACATACTTAAATTAGGCATGTCTTTGAAAACGAACCCTGTGTTTGACAATGGAAATGCTGTTCGCTGGCGATTTTTTAATTTAAAATGTTATAGTCTGAATTAAGTTTTTACGGAGAGAAAAAAAATGGAAAAGATCGGAAAGATTGGAAAATTTTGGAATAACTAAGTGTCCTCGAACCAAAAATTCGAAGACATGAGGCACTAGTCCCGCATGGTGGATAACTGCCCACTTCCCTCCCACAGAGAGGAGGCCTTTTTCCCAGCAGTGGGAACATTATATGCTGATTATGTTTATGCCAACTACACATTAACATAAAAAAAAACAAGCTTGAGACTTGAAACCTCATTAACTCTCAAATACAATACACTCAAACATTACCGACCAAAAAAACGACCCTCACAAAATTAAAATTCTCAAACAGTCCTCCTTTTGAAAGAGATATATGAGGGTGTTCTTTCATCTTTCCCAAGCGGTGACCTTACCTTAGTCGTTTGCGGGTTAGGGGCGGGTCCAGCGTACCCCTAAGGGGGAAAAACCCGGGAAAAGTTGGGGAACAGACCTCTGCGGTGTTATTTATGGGTCTCTCGAGCACAGTGAAGTGCCCGCTGAATATAAATCCTGGGGTCGGCAAAGACTTAAAATGTAAAATAAGAACGGAAAAGGGACTAATTTAAAACCCACGGTCCGTACCTATGTATGTTGTTTAATTTAGGAGGTAAAATGGTTAGGTATATGTGGTAGATGTTAATGGTATATAGCCGAAATAAGTACCTACGAAGGCAAAAAAATATCATTTACGTGGTGGGCTGAATAGAATAGTTTTTTTTTTCAACGGTTATTAAAAAAAGGTTAAATGTCACTTACAAAATCAGAATTTTACAAATACATTCGGTGTATTTTATTTGGTGCAGTTTGTCCGGGAGGGGATCTTTTGCAACCTATTATGTAATTCTTATCACACACGTTTGAATTATATATAAAACAATTGTGAGAAGTTTTTGATTTAAGATCCCATCAGGTCGTAAACCTGAAATTATTTATAAACTAGGAGTGACTTTGAGAGTCAAAGCCTATGCTGACGGGGGAGGGCCGTACTTTTGTGAAGCGGTTTGCCTCTCTCGGATTTGTTGTTAATATATACTATGTCACAATTATTCTATTTGAGAAAAGGAACGGGTCGAATTGTACATATTTCGTGTCCGGCCGGGATCTTTTAAGCCATTGATCGTTAGTGAAGTTACTTTTTCAATCACATCGCGATGGAAGTCGTCTGCTCTGAGGTGCTTACGTGATTAGTACTTTTGTTGTTGACGGCTTCGTTAGTCCAGTGGTAGCAAGTGGTAGTACTGAGCATGAGGTCCTGGGTTCGATGCCCAGATCGGGCAAAGTTTTATCGGGTTTTATATCTGGCAGAAATTCTAGGTTCCATGCAGGGCCCCAATTATGTATCGTTCAAACGATTCCTCGCGAAATCTTACTACGTTCAAACTATGTCAAATCGTTTTTTTAGAAACCAATGTAACGGTAAGGAATCCGAAATGTCATATTCTGTACGAGTATGTTCCAAGACAATTTGTCGATATTATTAATACGATATTAGCAGAATTCCTGTGTGATTGACGTGATTACGAGTAAGGAATTATTAAGTGGTCATGGTGAATTCAGGCCCAGAATGGGGTCCAAGACATTTACATTTACGATTCGAAACTTTGCAGTTTCACTGAAGTACGAGTATACATATACTAGCAATATGAACTTACTACGAAAAATTTCCACAAGGAAATCAAGCAATTAAAAATATCACCACCCCTAAATAATGATAATCTATGACTTCACCCGCCGGGAGAATGAAAAGATGACAAAGAAGGGTTGGGCTGCAGACCGAAGTATGCCCGCTTCGGGTCAAGTTACATTTTTCATTCTCATTAAACGAAATGGTATCTGACCCCCGATATGGGGTTGAAACAATCTTCACCCACCCTCGCACTTTTTATGGCGTAAGCTGATACTTAAATAGAATGCTCCACAACCTGTACTAGAGGGGGTCCAAATGATTGCCTTCGCTTAATGTAATAAGGTTTCACGACTAGGTTTTTATTTTCCAAACACATAGGTGAAAAATGTGGTAGCCATTTTAGAAAAATATCAAAATCAAAATATTTTCATTTCATATAAACCTGCATGGTCACTTATGAAACGTCAGAAGCTAGGTGCACGGTTCCAAATTGTTGTTTCCTATGGAGAAGAGCCGGCAAGAAACTCCACGGTTACTCTTTTAAAAATAATTGGCTTTTACAATATTTTCAAATTACAGATATAAAATGTATGGGAGGACAGTGCAGGCCTGTCAATAAGTACCAGGTACTTAAACGAATGGCACACAATGGGCCTTATCAGAAGGCTTAAAGTCACCCAAAGGGCAATGGAGAGGGCTATGCTCGGAGTTTCCCTACGCGATCGAATCAGAAATGAAGAGATCCGCAGGAGAACCAAGGTCGGTTACCTTGGTTCTCCTGTCATAGTCTGAAGAATTGCCAAACTTAAGTAGCAGTGGGCAGGGCACATTGCTCGCAGAACAGATGGCCGATGGGGCCGAAAGGTTCTGGAGTGGCGACCGCGTACCGGAAGACGTAGAATAGGAAGGCCTCCCACAATGTGGACCGATGACCTTGCGAAGACCGCGGGTATCCGCTGGATGTGGGAAGCACAAGACCGGTCGAAGTGGAGGAGCCTGGGGGAGGCCTATGTCCAGCAGTGGACGTCTTTCGGCTGATATGATGATGATGATGATGACTTAGACGAATAAGGAATAGAAAATCGTCTACAAATCTACAGTCAGTAAGGCCTACAACGTTCTCTCATTCACAATATGTTAAATAATCTACGTAAATAAAATGAATCTAAATAAAATTGTTGTATAGTGTCAATTAATGACGAGAATATGTCAGCATTGTAAAAATAAAAAGAATAAAAAAGAACATTGTATTTGAGAGCAGTTAATAGACTTTCACATAGTTATGCTGTTGGTTGCATAGTTATGAGGTACCAGGGAAGCCACATGTGCAGAAGGAATTAATGCCAAACTTCCCTGTCTTCAACGTAGTCTTTAATCCTATAATATGTTTTTTTGATAAGGACACGTTTTTATGTGCGTTTTAAACTTTCCATCGCTAAGTTCTGTAACTAACTTTGGCAACTTGTTATAGAAGCGGATACTGTTTATTAGAAATGACTTGCTAGTTTTAATCAGTCTAAATTTTGGAATCACAATTTCATCTTTACTACGTGTATTCAGATTATGGAAATCGCATCGTTTTTTGAAAAGGCCTAAGTTTTTGCGAACATACAAGATATTTTCTAGGATATAAAGAGAAGGCAGAGTTAGTATATCAATTTCGCTGAATTTGTTTCTAAGAGACTCGCGAGGCCCCATTTTATAGATTGCGCGGGTTGCCCTCTTTTGTAAAATGAAAATTGAATCTATGTCAGCTGCCGATCCCCACAGCAGAACGCCATAAGACATAATACTGTGAAAATAAGCAAAGTAAACTAACCTAGCTGTGGGTACATCAGTCAACTGCCTTATTTTTCTTACTGCGTAAGCAGCTGAGCTTAATCTACTTGAAAGAGCTCTAATGTGAGCACCCCATTGCAATTTTGAATCTAAAGTAATTCCCAAAAATACAGTTTCCGAAATAGCATCCAGTTTCTTGCCATCAAGTTTTAAGTTTAGACATACTTGGGGTACATTCGGTAACGAGAACTTAAGGCATTTAGTTTTGTTCGCATTGAGTAAGAGATTATTAGCAGCAAACCATTTCGAAAGAACAGCTAGACTATTATTGACATGTAAGACATCCGTATCTTTTCTATCTATTCTAAAAATAAGAGAAGTGTCATCAGCGAATAAAATTATGTCCGAGAAGTTAGCCATCAGGTAAGGAAGGTCATTTATATAAACTAGAAATAAAAAAGGGCCAAGAATTGAACCTTGAGGCACGCCCATCTTAACTAGAGACCCCGAGGACGTCGCCCCATTAACATTTACTTTTTGCTGCCTGTTTGATAAATAGGAAAGTACAAGATCAGCAGCTTGTCCACGAATTCCGTAGTGGTGTAATTTACAGATCAGTGTATTGTGGTCAATGCAGTCAAACGCTTTTGAGAGGTCACAGAACCCCCCGAGTGGGTTCCCGCATTGTCGTTGCGGGGGGGCTTAGTAACCGTGGTCTCCCATCCACGGTGAAGCCAAGAGGAACCCAACGGTGGGGCCGCTCGTCAGGGCTTTTGCCTTCAAGCCATTGACGTAGCGGCCAAAAAGTAGGTTGCGGTGAGGTGCACCGCAACTGAGGTGGGCCGCGATGTCGAATGGGAGGCATCGCGGCTGAGGGTTACGGGCTGCGGTAGAGGAGGAGTGCCGGTGCTTCTGAGCAGCGCTCTTCCCTTCCGTGGCGTGGACGGGGCCGCCACCGTTTGATGGCGGACGCGGTGGGGCCGCAGGGGAGTGTCGGTATAGCGTCAGCCGCTCTCCCTATCCTCTGCGGCCGAAAAGTGGTAGACGGGACGGCGCGTTGTGTTCCTCACGCGCGCCGTCAAAGATGTCAGCAACCACCGGTGGGTCCGCAAGGGCCGATGCCTGCCAGGGGTGCGGGTTTGTTCGAAAGAGATACCACGGCCCCTGGCATACGGGCTACTGAGGGAACACGGGTGGGTTTTAGTCAGTAAAAGTCTGACACGCCCTCCTGCTCTACTCAGCAGGAGAAGTCATTTGATGATTTCCCAATCAAAAAAAAAAAAAAAAAAGAGGTCACAGAAAATACCAATTGCGTCCTGGGAATTCTCCCAGGATTCCAAAATGTGACTGGTGAGTTTTACTCCTGCGTCAGTCGTCGACCGACCTTTCGTGAAACCAAACTGTCGACGATGTAAAATCCCATTCGAGTTAAAGTGTGACAATATCTGGTCCAGCATGATTTTTTCATAACTTTTGCTCAATGCTGGAAGCACAGATATATGTCTATAATTAGAGGGATCACTCTTACTACCCAATTTGAAAATTGGTTCTACTTTACTGTGTTTCATTAAGTCAGGAAACGTACCGCTGTCTAAGCATTGATTAAATATGCCTGTTAGGACAGGGGCAATTGTGTCAATGATATTTTCGAGAACCTTAACGGATATATGATGTGTTAACTGACATGTGTCAAATAATTTAATTTAATGTTCCGTGTGGTGCCGGACGTAAAGAATAGCACCATCCCATCTCTTAGCGTCAGTGTCGTAGAAGGCGACTAAGGGACTTACTAGAGAATGGGCAGCAGCGTTCTCTATGCAGTTTACCACCATACTGCGATCGCCAACCTGCCTGGTAACCGTGGCGATTATTGCAAGCCCCCCTAATTGGGGGAGGCCTATGTCCAGCAGTGGACGCCTTCTGGTTGAAATGATGATGATGATGAAGAATGTTTTGTGTTTTGTAAGGTACTCTAATTACTTACTATTGTATAGAACCAGCACTCTCATTGCGTAATTTGAATGATTTTGTGGGTTATTATTGCTTATCCATTTTTTCATATGTTCGAAATAAATGTCTGCTTAGCAACGTAAACAACGCCATAAATGTTGTGGAACTGTTTTATGAAAGCGATACCTACTGACAGTGAATTTCTTATAATTGCATGCTATGATATTAGCTAACCATGTAGGCTCTATAATGTACCAGAAAATAACTTTACATACCATATTTTATGCAAATAAATATTATTTCTCATCATCATCATTTCAGCCGGAAGACGTCCACTGCTGGACAAAGGCCTCCCCCAATTTGGGAGGGGTTTGCCATAATCGCCACGCTTGGCAGGCGGGTTGGCGATCGCAGTACGGTGGTAAAATGCATAGAGAACGCTGCTGCCCATTCTCTAGTAAGTCCCTTAGTCGCCTCCTACGACACCCACAATAAGAGATGGGATGGTCTTTACGTCCGGCACCACACGGAACAAAACAATGATTAATTATATTTTTAAGCATTTTTTTTTTTTTTTTTAGGTACCAGTTTCGTCTAACTGAATAGAAAGTTGTGCTGCTAGGGAGTTTGTTACGCTACTTGTTCATCCCAAGCACAAGGAAATTTGTCACACAGATAGTTTATTACCTGGATTAACACAAAGGGCAATTTTTATTCCAGTAATGCGTCTCCGTGGAGTTATTTCCGACCTCCATGTGGGCGAAGCCACTGGCAAAACCTAGTAACAACTAAATAACAGTTACCCATCACGAATTTTGTTGAAAAGTTTAAATGCTTTTGTTGTGTGCCTAATTTATGTAGTACTAGCTTTGCCCGCGGCTTCGCTCGCATAGATGTCGGAAAATATCCCACGGGTACGTACTACCGGGATTAAAAAATACCCTATGTGTTACACCAATATTCATGGTTTACACTACAAATATGACGATTTTCCATCCACATTTTTATCCCCTATTTAACTCCCTTATGGATTGAATTTCGAAAAATCCTTCCTTACTCCTTGTCCACTTTATAAAGGAAAAATCTGTGCAAAATTTCAGCTTTCTAGATCCAAGGGTTTGGGCTGGGCGTTGATGAGTCAGTCAGTCAGGACTTTTGAAAAATGTAGATTGACGTTTAAAAAGTGCTGATTCTGGCTCCAAATGACGAGAGTAAATTAATGAGATTTCGTACTGATTTGGCTTAAATGAAGGTTTAGAAGTACCGTCAGCAACAGAAGTAGATGAACACAATGACATGGACTTTTACATGGTATCTAAATAGACCGAAAATTGTTCGTTTCTAGAACATTTTATTTATTTATTTATTTAATACTTTAAGCACACGTACATGTACAGAGGCGGACTTAATGCCAAAGGCATTTTCTACCAGTCGACCTTTGGGTGATGCAGAGACAAACAGTGGTAGGTGCAATAAATTAGAGGAATAATAAGTGCATAAAACTATTTAACCTAAAAATAAGATATATATATACCTAACTATATATAAATATAAGCACAAATAAATATACATAAATAAACGAATTTACTAAAACAAATGAGACAAACAATGAGAGAACATTACCGTTGTAATGATACTGCCAACTTTTTGCGAATGTGTTCGCGAACTTTAACTTTGAAAGTCAATCGGTTGGTTGCCATCCTGATTTCTTGGGGGAGCGCATTCCACAGAGCGATGGACTGGACGAAGAAAGAAGAGTGAATGAAGTCTGTGCGGTGAGTGGGACATTGAAGAAGACGATTATGCGATGAGCGTAGATTTTTATTGTGGTTTGCGCAAATGTACTGAAAGTGGGGCGCTAGATAAATAGGGGAAGAGGGAGAATCAAGAAATGAGAACAAGGTGGTCAGCGCCCTTTGCTCTCTGCGCTGGCGTATGGGCAACCACTTAAGAAGGGACCGATGCGCAGATACATGATCGTATTTACGCAGATTGAAAACGAATCGAATGCAGTTATTGAGAAGACGGTCAAGTTTATCGAGGAGATCTGCATTCAGGTCATAGTAGCACACATCACCATAGTCGATAATGGGGAAAATTAAGGACTGCACAAGCATTGTCTTCGTACTCGATGGTAGTAAATTTTTCAATCGGTATAGAGCCCGCAACGTTCCAGTAACCTTCTGGCTTACCCTAGCGACTTGAGTATGCCATTTCAGGGAACTATCAATATGCAGGCCTAGGTCCTTCACGTCAGTGCTAAAAGGAACGATCGTACCATTGAAAAGCACTGGTGGCAAGATTGTACCACTCACCTTGCTAATACTATGGGGACTGCCAATGATGATCGCCTGACACTTCGTAGGGTTTACAGCTACACCAAATCTATCAGCCCAGGTTTTTTATGGCTCTCAAGTCCCTATTTAATTTGTCGATAGCGTCAGGTAATTCATCAACCTTCCCTTGAGAGTACAACTGCAAGTCATCTGCATACAGATGATACGCACACTGAAGTTCGGAAGTTATGAGATTAATAAAGATAGAAAACAGAAGAGGAGAAAGTATACCGCCTTGAGGAACGCCAGTTTCCAAATCACACCAGCAAGAAGAAGAATCTCCAACATGGACGGACTGCTGACGTTCCTGAAGGTAAGAGGAGAACCATTCCAGTGCTTCGGGAGAGACCATAACATGTGACAGAATGGCTAACAGAATGTCGTGACTGACGGTATTAAAGGCATTCGAGAAATCAACCAATACTAGAGCAGTAACTTTGGTGTCTTCCATTCCTGCCCTCATATCGCCAGTCACTTTAAGGAGAGCGGAAACAGTGCTATGCCCAGGCCTAAACCCAGATTGAAGGGGACTAATGAGTGAGTTAAGATGAACAAAGTTGGAAAATTGTTTGTGGACACAGGCCTCAAGCACTTTGGATAAGAAGGGAAGTATAGAAATTGGACGGAAGTCGGAAGGAAGAGAGGGATTAGAAACCTTTGGTAGTGGGCGAACATAGGCTTTGCGCCAAAGGGAAGGGAATACTCCGGTGTATAAGGAAAAATTTATAATGTGGGTAATCGAGGGTAGCAGATGATCCAGAATAGTTATAATCATACCACGGGTGATATTGTCACATCCTACCGCCTTCGATTTGATGGAGAGGATGATTTTTCTGATCTCTCCCGGTTCGACTGGAATGAAACTAAAAGGATTATTATGAGGACGCGTTAGACCATAGATTAGAGAAAGAGTTTGTTGCTTGGTTAGACGATCCATGGTAGGCACAGTGGAGAAATGGCGGTTGAGATCGTCTAAGTCAATTGAACTGGGAAGATCTAAATGTCGCGATTTGCCGATACCACGAGTTCCAAGGAATTTCCAAATATCGGCAGAAGAGGAAGAATTGATAGTATCAAGAATGTGGCGGCGTTTAGCATTACGTATCATCTGATTACATCTATTCCTTGCAGCCTTGAACAATGTCCAGTTCTCGTCAGTACGATCCTTTTTAAACCTACGGAAAGCGCGGTCCCTACGTCGCATTGCCATTTGTATACCTCTAGTCATCCAAGGTGCAGGTGGGCGTTTTAACTTAACCTTTTTGACGGGAGCATGGATGTCATAAAGTTTGACTACGACGTCGTTGAAGTTGGCACCCTTGTCGTCAACTGAAGTGGCTTCCATCATAGGCTCCCAATCAACCACAGACGCATCTTCGTTGAGTTTCACGATATTCATCCTCGCAAAACAACGCCTGTACAGAACCTTGGGCTTGGGTTTGGGAGGTTTCAGGATATATGAAAGGAAAATCAGGTCATGATGAGAAAAGCCAGGAGCGTCATGTTGACCGTGGCAGGAAACGAGGGAAGGATTCGAGGTAAGGATCAGGTCGAGCCAAGTGTCATCGCCGACAGTGTTATGATGAGTAGGTTTGAGTGGTAACACGTGCAGACTAGCTGACTCGATCAGGTGGAGGAGCTTACGGGACCGAGGGGAGTTGTGAGCAAGTAGGTTTGTGTTGAAATCGCCCATGATGATGTGATGTGCATACTCTGAACCCAAAGATTCAAGTACTGATTCGAATTCAGTGAAGTAATCAACAGTGGGAGGACAGTAGACAACACCAATAATGGTTTTGACTCCTTTGACACAGACTTCGAGGAAAATAAACTCAGCAGAAGCAGAATAATTTTAAGAGGAAGTAGCAAGTATTTTATACGGAAAGTCATTGCGAAGGTATATGGCCACGCCACCTCCTCCTTTGCCAATACGATCATTCCGTATAAGATCGAAACCAGTAAGAGGGTAAGTGGTGGACAGGAGATGCGGTTTGAGCCAAGTTTCAGAGATCAAGATGGCATGAACATTGCTGTTATTAAACGCGTCATACAGCTCGCTATAGTGGCTTGGAACGCTTTGAGCGTTAATGTGACACACATTCACCAACCGATTAGACTGATCATTAAAGTTTTGTTGCAAAAAATCACCAAGGGTGTGGCTGAAAGAAGTAAAACTTTCACTTTCAACGCAAGAAGAGGCAGTAGATTGATTGGCAGAATAAAAAGACTCATTGTCTGACATAAATATCAGTGAAAATTAAGTTGAAAGAAAGTTATTTAAAAAATAAAATATGCTATTACTAAAAACAGAGTTACTAATAAGTGCAACTGCACCACCCGCCAGCTAACACAAACATTAAAAGCGATAAAAACATTATATTCAGCACAAATTACATATGACAAAACCTGTTCACATTTATTGTCTACTCTACAAGGCTAAAACCGTAGTTCCCAAATAAAAAAACAAAAGTTAAGAAAAAGAAAAATAATTTGAAAACCCAAGACCCAACTGCAGATTGAATAAAGCGCATAAAAACAAAACGTTAGTAAGTAGCAAGTTATTTACGAGCGTATACTTGGAACGTCAACGTCAATGTAACATTACCAATGACAAATTGAAAGCCTGACATTTACAACAAAACAACATGATTTGGAGGTTGAACAAAATAAACTCTGTTAGAGGGATCAAAAAACCAATACACCTCATTAATTGAGAAAAAAATTACATAAGCAGTTGGGGAACAAAACATATGAAAGAAAGAGAACGGACAACAACACAGCGGTAAGTAAAGATTATGAATAGGTATTTGAAATGAAACAACACAAGACATCAATGTAAACAATCAAGATAATTACGTTATGTGTTTTTCAGGCTCCCGACAGCATCGATACTTCTTCATCTCGTTGACGGAGTCGCGCCTGGTGCCTTAGGATACTTGGCTAGCAAGGGCTTTAGTTCGTCGGTGGAAGTAATCTTGTGCCGACTTCCATCAGAGGCCTTTATGAAGATAACGCCGTCTTGCGTCCAACACGACCGCATACTAAAGTGCTCCCGCGCCTTTCCAAAGACAGATTGCCTGACCCTGGTCAAGAACTCCTTCACAGATATTTTAGAGCCTTTCAATCCTGTCTTTGCCTTCCAAACTGAGGCTTTGATGTCCACACTGGCGAACCTAACGAGTATTTAGAGAGTTTATGTACTTAACTAATAGCATTTTCTTTTTTTTTATCTGGTTCGTTAAACTCAAACTCAACAACAGATTTGTAAAGGGGTACCTAGTTGAGTCAGAAACATGAAGCTAGTTGCCCATTCCAAGCTAACTAGTTACCTAACAGACGAGCGGGGAAGAAATTCCACGGACAATCTTTTAAATAAAAATATTATTACAAAAAATTGGTTAAGCACATCGTTCATGTTGAAATTATACATTTGAGAACGAAGTAGAAAAAAAAACAATTAAACAGGTATGCCTACAATTTTTTGTCTCCCAAAATACATGTTTAAAAAAAAGAAGTGTTAATCAAATTTTGTTGCTGACCGCACAAACTTAACTGTTAAAATGTATCTTTCAAAATTTCGAAATAGAGGTCAAATAAGGGACAGTTCCATGTAAACGAGGTCGCATTCAGAACCTAGTACCTATTCACAAAACCCCGACTCGGCACAGAGTCGTCTAAACGTGCTTAGGCGAAGTTTACACAGGTACATAGGTACCGGGTAATCTGCGAAAAACACGCGAATTCGTCATAACTCGTAAGCCCGTCCGTAAAGTACGCACTTCACTAAAAATATGAGTTTTGGTACAAGTGAAGAGAGATTTGGTAGGTACGCTTTAAACATTTACGTCTGTTGCTTCATGAAACTCTAATCAGGAAACTCCGCCACTACGGGATCCGGAACACCGCTCTGGATCGTCTTATTTCATACTTGTGTAATAGGATTCAGTGTGTTGATGTAAACGGAAAAAGATCTCCGGGATCCGTAGTATCAATGGGAGTCCCACAGGGCTCAATTCTTGGTCCTTTCTTGTTTCTTATTTATATTAATGACTTGCCTTACCTCATAAAGGATAATCATGATATAGTGTTGTTTGCGGATGACACTTCACTTTTGTTTAAACTTAAACGTCAGCAACTTGTTAATGACGATGTAAATAGCGCAATCTCAAAAGTAGTTCACTGGTTCAATGTTAATAATTTGCTTCTTAATGAAAAAAAGACCAAATGCATTAAGTTTACGCTACCTCACGTTAAGCAGGTGAAAACTAATGTGTTGATAAAGGGCGAAGAATTGAATCCTGAAGATAGCACTGTATTCTTGGGCTTAACTTTGGATGCCAAGCTTCAGTGGGGCCCACATTTAACTAAATTGTCGAAAAAGCTAAGCTCTGCAGCATACGCTGTTAGAAAAATTCGTAATTTAACTGATGTAGAGACAGCCCGCTTAGTGTACTTTAGCTATTTTCATAGTGTAATGTCGTATGGTATTCTATTGTGGGGAAATGCCGCCGACATTCAGACTATTTTTGTCTTGCAGAAAAGAGCTGTCCGATCAATTTATAAATTAAGTCCGAGACACTCTCTCAGAGATAAATTTAAGGAGATAAATGTAATGACTGTGCCTTCACAGTATATTTATGAAAATCTTTTATATGCTCATAAAAATATTAAATTGTTTAAAAAATACAGTGATATCCATAGTATTAATACTAGGAACAAACACAAATTTGTTGTACCATCAACAAGGCTCAAGAAAATAGGTGGGTCATTCAGATGTCAATGTATACGCTTTTATAATAAACTTCCAAGCCATGTTCAAGATCTAAGTCTCAATAAATTTAAATCATTCATCAAACGTAAGTTGTGCCTGAAAGCCTTTTATACCGTTAAAGATTATATTGAGGACAAAAAAGCTTGGGATTGACCTGCTCCAATTTTGTATACTGAATGTTGTTTTTTCTTTGTTTTGCTCTTTGACATTTGATTATTATTATATACACTTTGACATTTGATTATTATTATATACACTTTGACATGAATATTTACTTTGAGAAGTATAATATTATTTTTGTTTTAATTATTGTGAATGTGAGAACTATGTGGTATTTTTGTTTTTGTATTTCGTCTCTTTCTCAGTTCGTTTTTAATGTTAATCTGGCAGTTTGAGTACTTTATGCGGCCTACCCAAATGTCCTTTCTTTGGTATTGTTCGTCAAATCGTTGAGCTCCTCAAGTTCTGAGTTGAGCCGTATGATTACTGATACATGCGTGCACTGAATGGACAGGTCCACTCAACCTGTGTGGTTCTTTCCTCAAAAGACCATTTCAGACACCAATCCACATGGTCTTCACATGATCTGACCAAGATTATGTCTGGACTTTAAAAGAGACTGTGACCTCTGAGTTTGTTTCGGCCTTTCTTCTCAGAGTAGTCAGATAGGAAACGCCGACCTCATCTAGTTTAAAAAAATATGATTGACGTGTAAAAGTGTTTGTACAAACCTACTTACAGAAATAAAATCATTTATCATTTATCATTTATCACTGATGTAATGATTAATTGTTAGGTATTGTTGGTTAAAATCAAAACTATGTGTACCTAAGTAAAACAAATTTGTAATTGACTGTAGAGTTTCTTGCCGGCTCTCCTCCGTAGGAACGACTAATTAGAACCGTGTACTATGAAGATTCACTAATGCAGTCGCATACTAAGGGCTATATTGCTATGAAGTGGCGGTCCAGGCCGTACCTACAGCTGTGTGTATAAGTGATGTATTAACACAAAACTCACCGCTCCACTCACACACTGGCGTTACTCTCTGTATTTTATACATACCGTCGGCGACGACAGACATGACCTTGGTCGGTTCATACCATTGCTAAAATTTACTTTTATAATTTGAGTTCCGGTAGCGTGCAGCGTATCGTCTTGGATTAAGAAACTCATAGGTCTGGGTTCAAATCTCGCGATGAAGCTTTAATTTTTCTTTTTAACAATCATCTTCATCTGTTCTTTTATTATTCGATTTATTAATATACCAGAATAATAATGTAACATTTTTTTATTATTACTCGTATTGTTATTTAAATAAAGGTTTACCAATAATAAATGAATACAAAATGTTTATTCGTTATAACTTCATGAAGAATGTATAAAAATAACTAATAATAACTTCTTGTTAAAACAGTTTATTTTCTCATAAAGAACAATTTATTGAAGTAAATAAGCTAGTTGGTGAACTATGATAATCAGGCTATTGTATCTTAGTAATATAATAATATTGTGCTGATTACTACTGTGTGTCGGTACTCTAAATAAATCACAATATTCTACAAAAATCTACCCACGTAAAAGTAACAAATGCGGACAAGTTGTCACAATACAATTAAATGACTCAGTAGTACTACTTTTATTCTACTGCGAGTGAGTTCGTTCTAACTCAAACCTCAAAGTTAAAAAATCGTATTTAATAGGACTTAAAGAGGTTATAGCTTAAGTGTTCATTTTCATTCCGAAAAGAAGATTGAAACTAAACCTCAAAATAATCCAGATTACGGATAAGACAAAATATTATTTGAATATTACTAAAATAAATAAATATTTGTAATTATAACTTAATGTTAATGTTTTTTCCGTTAACTATGTTTTTTGAGCTGATTCTCCAGCTGGTTTTTGATGATGCGAACCTTCTGCGTGGAGTGCACGGCGCACGGTTCGTAAAGATGTGTCGAATAATTCGGCAAAATGTCTGTCGTTTTGAAACCACTTCATATTCGCTGAACGTGTGCCTGTTATAGGAGCTGGGGTCTTCCACTTTGCTTTCCACGGGCAAGGCTACCGCCTTCCTCATATCTTTTCACCCACCGACTCACAGTATTTCACTAAAACAAAAAAGGGGTACTGTTAGGCTACTAAGCAAAATACACACTTTATGTATTACCTACTATTTAGAAACAAAATTATTTAAAAGGGCAATTTCACATGGATAGTAAGTTTATTGTTATTTTCATCGTTCTATAATCTAGGAAATAAATTTACATTGAAATTTTATATTTTTATTCTATTTAGACATTGTGATATTTATAAAACGTTTAAAAATAACTACAAGGATGTTTTTTTTTTTTTTTTTTTTTTTTTTTTTTTTTTTTTTTTTTTTTAAAAACGTTGCCCCACACTAGGAATTTCTCCTGTATTGTGGGTGCGTTTACAAACATTTAAACTAACATACACAAACGGCCAGACCCGGAACAACGACTTGTAGGTCATACAAATATTTGTTCCGTGCGGGAATCGAACCCGCGACACGCAGCGCAGCAGTCAATCGCTTAACCATTGCGCCAACCGTGCCGTCGAATCAGCAGTTATACTTTAATTAAATAAATGTTTAATATATATTTAAATCATAATACTCACACTCAGTCCGGTTTCATCACATAGGTATTTGTGATATAGGTATTAAGTCCACTTTTATGCAGCGCAATAATATTCGCTTCCATTTCTATATTTAAATTTGCTTACATTTTAAAATGAATTAGAAGAACGCTAATAGATGAAACACACGTCACTAGCACACAATATCAACCAACACCGTTCTATAAGTCGCGGTGAATGAGTCGTAAATCATTTAAATTTATTTAGGTTTCTGTGGGTATAATGATAAAGTTTTGCGAGTTTAGTCAATAAGAAGAACAGAACAAGAAACTATACTCAAAAGTGATTTTTAAAACAATAAAAAGACTATCACACAGCGAGTGGGATTTGAAACCGCGACTCGCTGCGCTCAAACGCGATAATCAAGTGCGGTAACCGCTCAGCTATCATGCCATTTGCTTTAACGGTTGAATTTAGGAAATACATTCATTCGTGAACGTATGAGAGTGTGTGTGTATATAGTATTATAGCCTATAGAAATTGCTTATTATAAGAAGGTCGTAAGTTAAAGCGAAGTGTCAATCTATTGCTTTTTGAGATTGGGGCACCATTAGTGAGGGCTACTGTACCTACTTCTGCCGTTTCAAAGGTGCCGTTTCAAATGTAGGTTTATGTGAAATAAAATATTTTGATTTGAAAGAATAGCATTTACAAATAAACAGCAAAATTCCAGTCGAGCCGTCGAGTGACGGGAAATTCTGTAGTCGTTTTTACTCATGAATTTTAAGTTGCATTGCAAAGCCTCTCTCAAGTTCCGTAAAAAATGTCTTAAGATCTTCCATCTAAGACATTTGTTACGGAAGTGTGTTGTCGTTTTATTACGTTATTCGGTAGAGTGTTTGGCATTTTTCCCAAATAAGCGACCGAATACCGAACATAAAATAATATTCGGCCCATCCGTACAAAGTAGTTTTAGCTACAATTAGCGATTACATATTTTTCCATGCACTTCTAGAATTAAAGCCTAAAAATCTTACCTCTACTCGCGGCCGCTTATCACCCACACCACACCCCACACCGTGATGTCGCACACAATCCCTCATTAAACGGGACACGGCGCAGGCTCCGCATTACGGCGATAATTTGTACCAAACTCGCATCGAACCCATTTGTACCTCGCTCCACGTACTGAACTGACTGCGAAAGAGCTGCAACTATTAGGACCTACGTAGACTATAGACTTTTTGTGCGAACGAGTATGTGACGTGCTAAGTCTGTATAAAACTGTTCTTATTTCATTTACTATGGTCTCTTTTGATGGACAAGAAACTGCGTCGCGTATGGTCTGTCGACAGTCACGTGGAGACGGTGCGAAAACATTCGCAGATTTTTTGGTATTCGCCGAATTGATCGCTTGAAAAGTCTGTCGTCTGCCTGCCCCTTAACATTACGTTCGTAAGCACTCTGTGGTAACTTTTAGCTGTTGATAAAAGGCATTGGCAATGGCAGTGAGTTTTTTTTTGTAACATATTTATCGCTCATTGGCAAGAAGGGTGATTTATATTTAAAATTAGCAATTTTGAGTTCAGTATACAAAACGACATTATGCCAAGCCTAAAAATGAGGAACCTAGAAGATGTAACTTCATACTTCGCCGCACTCTTACCGTTGATTTTAAATCATCATACCCGACAATTGCTCTTTTTTAATTGTTGAATATAATATAATAATAATAATATCGTTTATTTATAAAATTATGTCAAGGTTCTCGCAAATTAATGATATGTTTTGTGTATTTGCGTAAATCTATTTTTTTTTATGACTTTGATGGTAAATCCTACATATTGTTACATTACATTAAACGCCAATTGGAATATTTTCAAAGAACTTCATAAATATTCTGGCCCTAATATAAAAGAGGCATCTTTGTTTTTTTTTTTTACCAATCCTATGTATATTTAAGGGGCTTTTCCGAGGAATCCCCTTCAAATATATTTTATTACACTTCGTTACATGTAGGTACAGGCAACCGAACACATCCGTGATAACAACTAGGTATTAATAGAACCTTTATGTCGTAGCAGTAAGCGCGATTTTCGTAGTTGAAGTGTTCTCGCTGATGTACGGTTGAATCATTCAGTTTCTAAAATACCTACCATTTAAAAAAAAACCTTCGTTTATCTATCCATGTATCATGGTATTTATTAATTAACCTTTAACCGGATTTGTGATGATTTTGTTCTTCACCCACTAAAGTTAATTTAGGCTATTCTTATCTTTTTCTTATTTATTAAACAAGAAAAAGACGGGATTAAATTAGAGCTGCCAAATTTCGTTGAAATAAGATTTTCTTCGACGTAGCCGCGACGAACTAAATTCATAAATGCTTAAAATCGGTTTAAAGAACTTTATTCTAACTAAGACAATCGTCACTTAGATACATGAGAACAATAAAAACGTAGTTATATTAATTAACCCAGTGCGCGTATAAGAAAAATAAAAAAATGGTTAGCTGACAAAATTAGAAGTTAGAAGCGAACATCAAAAAAACAAAATCACGCCAAAATCATGACAATCGAGGCGTAATTTATTTTGACACTTCCAAACCGTCGCTTGTTCTTTCGCGGTCTGTCAGTAAAGGACAGCAATAATATTGTCGTGTCCAAAAAAATCGGCACCTATGTGGTCTTTATTAAAAGAAATATAGTTACCAAACAGTTCAGTGTAGTTTATTTCAACGCTTAGGGGACACATTGTAAAACCCAAAACTACGCCACGCGTGCCCATTACCAGATTAATGGAACCCATCTTTTTACAGCAGATAAGCACGCTACACACGCTTAACGTAGCATGACTTTTCCCAAGTCTATTCAAAATATTTCGCACTAATCTACATAATGTTACCAAAACAATGAAACCAGAGAAGCTGGCCAAACCCGCAAGCTCCCCTAATTTTCCATTATCACAAAATTCCGCCATAAAGAGTGTCCCTTCAGCCTGAAAATATCTTATGATAGAATTTATAATGAGCCGCTGAAAAGGGATAATTGATATGAATTTTCCGTCGAGCCTTCGTTGCTCGGAAAGGCTTTGTGATGAGACAAAAGGAATTATAAACAAGTGGTACGTACGATGACGGGGCGTAGTCACGGAGCCCGGGTATAGTCACGTGGAATTAATTTATGTTGGAGGATTTTGAAATGAAAATTTTAAAGTATGAAGACCAAACATAAGATTGATGGACTGTGTGAATGATAATGTATAGCTAGAAAGGGGATAACTACCGAGATGACGACTGATAGATAAGTATAGAAGAAAAATAATTGTTTAACAAACTAAAAAAACACGCTTTAAAAACCAAACTAAAAATGTAGAAAATAATTTAATTCTATTAAAAAGCGTGGAGTGCTTTTTGAGGTATTTTTAAAATCAATTAATATCAAGCACCCCACGATTTTTAATAGAATTAAATTATTTTCAACTTTTTAGTTTAGTATTGAAGCGTGTTTTGTACTATTATTTATTTTCTATTTCCTATTTCTGCTAACTTCAAAAGCGTAATTTTTCATATTTTTTTTTTTTAATTATTATATTGTCATCGGTTCTCGATAAATCTACAAAGTTTAAATGAAATCTGACCATTTGAAGTGGGTCAAAATCAAGTGCAAAAGAGTCGATTACAAACAAACATACAGGTGAAGCTAATAAAAGCGTGTTAAAAAACATGTTGTGGCGATGCAAACTAAATTGGGAAAAGGGCGGGAAAATGTATCGAAATTCTCATTATCCTGTATGCAACGCTCAATTAGCCCCACTAATATTATAAATGCGAAAATAACTCTGTCAGTCTGTCTGTTACGCTTTCACGCCTAAACCGCTGCACCAGCCGTCATGAAATTTGGCAGAGATATTATAGCCTGAGAAATGGAGAAGAACATAGTCTACTTTTTTACGCGATAACCGACATCCACGCGGGCAGAGCCGCGACCAAAAGCTAATCTTAATAATATCATAAAGAGGAAAGATTTGATTGTTTGTTTGCATTGAATAGGCTCCGAAACTACTGAACCGATTTGAAAAATTATTTCACTGTTGGGAAGCTACACTATCCCCGGGTGACATAGGCTATATTTTAATCCCGTATTCCCATGGGAACGGGAACTACGCAGGTGAAACCGCGGAGCCCTGCTAAAAGAGATCTGTCTTTTGTGCCCGGTAGGCTCGTCAATAGGCTCACTCTCTGTTACTAGGGACTTAAACATTACTGGCGAAATGTGGGCTTAACCACTATGGATATACTTCTGCTTCACCTTTCCTTATGGTACCTTTGTCCTAGAACCAAAAATGCGAAGACATCTAATTTCATCCAAACGGCACTGGGCCCGCGTGGGACATTATAGCCCACTAGCCACTCCATCTCTACGAGAGGAGGCCTGTGTCCCAGCAGTGGGAACATTATGGGTTCATTATACTATACAGGGTAGATTTCTAACCAATGCGCAAACTGCAACCATGAATACAGCATAATATATCATTCTTAAGTGCCCCCAGGGCAGAAATTTTTCGTCGATAAAATACAAAACAACTTTTTCATAGAAAAGTACCTACCTATAGGTAGTACATACCTATTGGTAGAACATGCGTTTTGATTCTGTCTTAGGTATTTTGACGTTTGAAAAGTGCTGAATCTCAGCCTAATTTGAATAAATGACTTTTGATTTTGAACGACTAACTTTATGTAAACACAAACGCACATTTTCATAATTCGTATAGATATTTTATTTCATAACGATATTCCATTTCTGTTTTGATTAACTCCCAAACCAACAAACCCATAGGTATAAAGGGATGCTCCTACACATACACACGGCTATAGAAATTTGGATAGGCTAATTAGCAATTTTGTGAGTAAAATAGCCACTGCGGGATGATAAACATTCCAGTTTCGTTCAATTTACTGGTTTGTTTTTATTGATCCGTGTTTGTGAACTGCAATAGCGGCTGATAGTTCTTTTATTATTTCAGTAGTTATGTGTAACTGTTTCTATGTACACGTTTATATGTAGTGTAGGTTTCTGGGAATTTCAATATAACATCGAGTTGATTTACAGATTAATGTAGTCGTGGGCTTGAACTCACTGATGGGCCTGGCTAAAAAGCACGCTGTCTCACCAGGCATCGTGTCCGACATAGGTAGTATCAGTGATGAGCAGTTAGACGCTAGTCTACACGCACAACGTTATTGAGTGAGCTGCAGGATCAGTTATAGTAAAACAGGCGCGTAAAAAATTAAGAAAAGTCTTTCGGAAGATCGGGTTTTATGAAAAAACCACTGGATAAATCAATGAAAAAAACTTTGTTCAATTTTTCGATATTTGAGCTTTGTCGGTGCCGACGTGGTTTTGGAGATTTAACACTTCTTTTATTACTAAAACACGCCTAAAGTTAGGTTAACTTAGCATGAAAAACTAATCTTTGTTGGCTCCTAACTTTTTAATGGCTTTTTATTTAATTTTTCTGTTAAATACCATACATAACATGTTAAATTTTTGTTGTACTTTGTTTCGACAAAGTACAACAAACATTTAACACAGTGGAGTAATACACTCTCGAAGTTTGTATGGAAAAAATGTCAACTAGATTCACCTTGACAGGAGTCGTGTCGCGTTATCGCGTCACACCTGTTTGTCAAAGCCCCTTTACTATATTGTCTGTAATTCTTGTATGCACATTATGCACATGTTTCTGTGGCAAATAAACCCATTTTCCTTTCTTTCTTCCTTTTTATTCGAAGAACCAGCGATTTAATTATCTAATTGAATTGAAAATTCTACTTACGTAAAATACAAAAAACATCTTTATTTTCATCCACTAGGTGGAATACAGTCAGTATCTTTGTTTATTTTTTCGTTGTATCAGCTCGAACTATGGACATTGTATGGGACAAAAGGCAAATGATTCTAAACCCTACCGTTTTATTAAATTCTAGGTTTTGCCCGCGGCTCTGCCCGCGTGGATGTTCGTCATCGCGTAAAAAGTAGCCTATGTCTTTCTTCATATACATACATACACAGCCTATAACATTCTCACTGCTGGGACACAGGCCTCCTCTCTGTGAGAGGGAGTGGGCTGTAATCCACCACGCGGGCCCAGTGCGTGTTGGTAGATGTCACATGTCTTCGAATTTTTTGGTTCTAGGACATGCCGGTTTCCTCACGATGTTTTCCTTCACCATTTTGAGAGCAGTCTTCATATCCCAGGCTACAACTCTGCCAAATTTCAAGACGGTCGGTTCAGCAGTTTAGGCGTGAAAGCGTAACAGACAGACAGAGTTACTTTCCCATTTATAATATTATTAGTAGGGATAAAATAGGGATTTTTGAATAAGTCTTTTCTTTGAACATTTGACAATACACTTAATGGTTTTCTTAATGTACCAATACGCCTAATTGTGCGATACAAAACTGAACTTTTACGGTGTCATACGTTCGGGCAGCGCCTTAAGGTGGATCTTGTCGACCTATTACCCATAATTTTTTTTGTATTTTTTTTTTTTTGGTTGGGAAATCATCAAATTACTTCTCCCGCTCTGGGTGGAGCAGGAGGGCGTGTCAGACTTTTACTGACTAAAACCCACCCGTGTTCCTTCATTAGCCCGTATGCCAGGGGCTGTGGTATCTCTTTCAAACGAACCCGCACCCCTGACAGGCATCGGCCCTTGCAGGCCCCATCATTTTTGTGCTGACATCTCTTTGAGGCGCGCGTGGAACACACGCCGTCGACTTGGGCTTGGTCCTTACCGGACAGCGAGCTACCCATTACTCGCCGTCCGCAAGCTCATGCCTACGGTGGCCGGAAATCGGCCTGGGATTCCCGACGCCCAGGGCGTCTCCGTATCCTGCGGCGGCTAGGGTCGCGAGGGCGCATATGCTGCCTCTCCCTCACGTGCGCCGCCTCCCTCTTCGCGAGCATTACTGCTTCGCTGAAGGAGGTGACGGCTCCCCATGCCCTCTCGCTCCGTACCATGGCCTGGACCAGGGCCGGACGAGAGAGATCGCCGCCGCCGATCGCCTCCACGAGGACACGGCGGTGCTCCGCCCAAGCAGGGCAGACTGCCACCGTGTGCTCCACCGTGTCCTCCACCGTGTCCTCAGGGCGATCTTCGCAGTGGAAACACCCGGGCGTTTCCTCCCGCCCTATCCGAAACAGGAACCTCCCGAAACAACCGTGTATATTAAAAAATTGTGAGCCAACAAAGATTCATTTTGCTTGCTAATTTGACCTAACTTTGGGTGTTTAAGTAATAAAAGAAGTGTGAAATTTCCAAAACCAAGTCGGTACTGACAAAGCTCAAATATCGAAAAGTTCAATAAACTTTATTGGTCACTAGGTTTTGCCAGCGGCTTCGCCCGCGGCTTCAATCCCCTATTTAACTCCCTTAGTGAATTTCGAATAATCCTTCCTTATTCCTTGTCTACAGTATAAAAGGAATCTCTGTGCAAAATTTCAGCTTTCTAGGTCCAAGGGTTTGGGCTGGGCGTTGATGAGTCAGTCAGTCAGTCAGTCAGTCAGTCAGGACTTTTCTTTTTATTTATATAGATTGATTTATGTAGTGGTTTTTTTTTTTCATAAAACCCGATCTTCCGAAGGACTTTTCTCAATTTTTTACGCGCCTGTTTTCCTATAACTGATCCTGCAGCTCACTTAATGATGGGGTACTACCTCTGTCGGACATGAAGTCTGGTGAGACAGTGTGCCGTTCGAGCCCGCGACCAGATTCCCCTTAAGAATCGCCACTGGAAAAGGTTATTTGTATTGAAATCTCTCTCAATCTTTCATTTGTACTTAAAAGTGGTTACCGAAAATCGTAGTCAGCACCCTTTTAACCAACTCCACACTTCAATTTACTTGAAAATCCCCAGAATCTATTCATGGAGCGTTCAATTAAAACAAAAGGTAGTGATTACTTTGTTCATTTCCTCGTGGAACAAAAGAAAGCGCTCGCAGCGCTCCTAGCGGGAAACCGCAGCAACTCATTTTGGCTAGCCAAGTTTGATCAGCTTTTATCTAGAAATGTATAATTACGAGATTGAAGTTTTTGGCTTAGGTAGTTAATTATTTTAGGAAAATTAAAAAGTGAATAATTTATTTTTATTTATTGAAGTAAACTATGGAAGTATAAATTATTTGACGTCGTAGACGCTGTGTAATGTCAGCTTGAAGTGATAGATCTTATCCTACTAAACAAATATTTTTTCAAACATCCTTATTTTGATTATTAACAATAATTATTTGCTTACTGATTTAAAAAGCCCAAGAGACGAATGAGTTGCCTTATTTTTTTTTTTAAATTAACGTTTTCGTTATCAAAAAATTCAGGAAATAACAGAGTTTTAAAAGAGACTGTCGTCTAAGTTTAGTGTTTTTATCAGCGTAGCTAGTCACTTCGGAAGTATCGACTTTACTTAAATTTTATTTTATTTTGATCTGTGATTATATTTAAACCAAGTTTCCCAAATAAATATCGCATCTAGGTATATCATGAACAATGACACCGTTTCCTAAATAATAACCTCCAAAAAACTAAATTCATTTTACAAAATAACGTAAATTAAATAACACCAATTCTAAATTTAAAATCTAGCAAGCACGAAAATAATCATTCTATTTCTAATTACGTCGCAGCAAGTCGTGTGGTCAGCTCCTCCTAATGAACTCCGGCAATTGTTTCAATTTCGTTCCGCAGCTGCCCACTGCCCAGTGCCCAGACCCCAGTTTTTGTGTCGTGTCTCGTTCCAGATGGATCTGTCGCACGGCAATTGTTTAGACCGACTTCTAATTAATTTTATTGTAACTTCAGACACGGTCGGAAATTCAGTTTCAGAGGAGATTCGAGAATCTCCTTGTTTTGTAAGGTAGATTTCTAATTTCGAGTAAGATTTTTTTAGATTTAACTGTTTTCTTTTTTCTATGTTTTTGGTAATTGGGTTTGTTGCAAATTAAAAGGTTGTTATTTCATTTTGAAATATATTTCGGGTTTTCTTTATATATATGCGTTAACATAATGTCAATAATTGCACATACATGCAAAAAGAATCGAGGTTCAAGGTAAGTGTAGGTATGCTCAGATTCGGCTAATTTTAAAATAAAATGGCTTCTGAGTAACGAGATAGCAAATCATAGCATTATAAGCCTATAATGTTTCCACTGCTGGGACACAGACCTCCTCTCTGTGAGAGAGAGTGGGCCGTAATCCACCACGCGGGCCCAGTGCGCGTTGGTAGATGTCACATGCCATCGAACTTTCGTTTCTACGACATATCGGTTTCCTCACGATGTTTTCCTTCACCGTTACAGAGTAACTACTCGTAGATAAAAGACCATTAATACTATAAAGAATTTCAATGCGCATGTAAGCACGAAAACCTATAGAAACGAATTAATTATCTTATTTCAGATGTGGAGTGTACAACTAAATGCCGACAGACACTACACCAACAAACTGAACACCGACAAGACTTCGACGGGATACTTTGCCGACAGGACACTTTGCCGACAGGCCTCATCCTTGCGCTCTTACTAAATAGTCAAGTAACTGCCACTAACATGGGAGTAGCGCTCGCTCGGCTCGTGCGCGGTTGGTCACAATTCTAACTTAACCTATTACCTACCTGATGAGCCCTGTCGGCGAAGAGTCGTATCAGCGAAATGTCCTGTCGGCGAAGAGTGTCGTCGAAGTAAAGTCTTGTCGGTGTCCAGTCTGTCGGCGTTTAGTCGTACACTGCAGATGTGAAGCTCTACAACTGAGTAATATTAATAAGAAAAATACATTTCCCTGCAGTTATTACCCTCACAAGGAAGCTCACCCAACATCAACAGTTGCCGTCCACATCATCATCATCTACCAAGCCTTTTCCCAACTACGCTGGAGTCGGCTTCCAGTCTAACCGGATGCAGCTGAATAGGTACAAATATTATTATTTACATGACGCCTATCTGACCTCCACAATCCAGTTGGTAATACGATACACCTTGGTAAGACTGACTGGCAGACTTTTGGGCTTCTGGCGACCCGTAAAGACTGTCAAGGATCCACAAAAAACAAAAAAAAATAAAGATTCTAATACAATTAATAAAGCCTCTTTACAGTAAACAGACACCCTCATTGAACCAGGACCACCCAGCTCATAAATAAGGGAGTAAACACAAGACGTGAATAAATACGCCACTATTACTCGCCCAGCATCCACCAATTATAGCCAGTCTCGGCCAGCATGCGCCAGTTATAGCCAGTCTCATTTAATCCAGCTGCACGTGGGTATTTGAGGCCACCGTTAGACGTATGGATTTAAAAATAAAATGTATTCGAACTGTATTCATTTGTTTTTAGACTGATTTCGAATGTATTTGGCGTTTGTGTTTGTAAAGCCGATAACTAATACACGAATTGTGAACATTACGTATTTTTATATTTAGGTTTATTTGTAACTAGAAGCGCTCCGCGGTTTCACCCGCGTAGTTCCCGTTCCCGTGGGAATACGGGGATAAAATAAAGCCTATGTCACCCGGGGATAGTGTAGCTTCCCAACAGTGAAAGAATTTTTCAAATCGGTTCTGTAGTTTCGGAGCCTATTGAATGATTCAGGAAAGATTTGATTGATTTTTTGTTTGAACGGGCGCCTTCAGTTGAGACTGGTCATCTCCTAACTACCATAGCTTATGTTGAATCTTATATTTTTTTTTTCATTGTTCTCACATAAAGAAGCACCAAGAATAATGTTCCCAAAATGTTCTAATACCCATGATTTAAAAGAGTATCCGTGGAGCTTCTTGCCCGTTCTTCTCCATAGAGATCTACGTTTTGGAATGGGCACCTAGCTTCAACTTCGATTTTTGTTTGACAATTCAAAAGTGCCTCTAAAAGGTTTAATTGAAATAAATGCTTTGAGTTTGAGTTTGTTTGTTTGAAACAAACAAACACTCAAATCTTGCCTCTTTATAATAATAGATTAGCTGTGCTCGCGGCTTCACCCACGTGGATTTCGTGAATAATCTAGGTTATAACCTATCTGTGTACTTTATTATATCCGAATCCATTTAACCGCTCTTGCGCCAATCCGGAACATACATCCAGACAAACAGACACACGGACAAAAATCCCAAAAACTATATTTTCGGCGTCAGACTAGTTCTCACACCTCCAAACAGACTTAAAAAAATAATAGTTTAAAAAAACACGCTTTTATTGCTGACCGAACTAAAAAGTAAAAAATAATTTTTAATCACAAAGAGTTTTTGTTACAGTAGTAGGAAATCAATAATTCAATTCAGAGTAAAATGCGTGGGGTGCATTTTCCTATATTTTCAACAGCAATAAAAGCGTGTTTTTTTAGTTTTATTAAACTATTATTTATTTTCAATTTTTTAGTACGATCAAATTTTTATCGGGAAAATTTTAAAAATAATTCAATTCAGAGTAAAATGCGTGGGGTGCATTTTCCTATATTTTCATGACTCTCCTCTCATAGATGGTTGCCAATAGAATAGTTGTAATAATTAAAATATCAAGCACCCCACGCTTTTTACTCTGAATTGAATTATTGACTTCCTACTACTGTAACATAAACTCTTTGTAATTAAAAATTATTTTCTACTTTTTAGTTCGGTCAGCAATAAAAGCGTGTTTTTTTAGTTTTATTAAACTATTATTTATTTTCAATTTTTTAGTACGATCAAATTTTTATCGGGAAAATTTTAAAAATTTGAATTAAAAAAAAAAAAATCTTTTTTTGAAATTTTTGAATTTTTTTATCGGGTTATTGCATTGTCATCGGCCCTTAAGACATGTGAAAAGTTTCTAGTTGATCAGACGTCTAGAAACCAGTGAAAATTAGGCTCAAAGATTCCGTTACATACATAGATACATACATACATACAACCCGAGCTAATAAAAGCGTTATAAAAATGTATCTATGCTCAGTTTTGACTTCGTTACTATTTCACTATATGTATGATATAGGTATACATTTTTGTGGTGTACCCACGTATAGAGTGTTCTGTCTTCATATTTATCTGTGTGGTTGTAAATCTCTAACAATACCTAAGGGACTTTATTTCCGTTAGTATTATTACCTCAGCTACAATTCTTCTGGAAACTCATCATTTGTAAAAACTAGCATCAGTTTACATCAGAAAGGTTGACAATATTTTATGTTAACATTTACCCAGGTTTTTGGTTGAAAAGAAAAAGAAAACAGGCCTAATAAAATTCTCTCTCCATTTAGGTAAGAAGAGCTAGAATTTTACAAACTTTCATGAAAAAATTTCAAAACTTTCAAATAAAAATGTTTTTTTTTTTACCAGGTAGGTTACTCAGTACCATTGAGTTATAATGTAGTACGTAGTACATTATAACTCAATGCTCAGTACGTTATTTTTGTAACTTCGTTTATTTTTAAATCAAGAGCTAGCAGCAACATTTATTTCTCTAATACACCACATTATAATGAGCCTGAGACACTCCTTGATTTATATCCGGCACTGTCCGGTATTAGGATCGACAGACGATCGCCATAGTCGCAGTCTCTCCGACCATCTATGAATAATTTCATAAGATTCATAACGTTTGGCTCGGAATTAGTCATATCCAATATTCGTCCAATCGTCACGTCTAAAATGATATCTTATTTCCGGATACGATTGGCAGCATGTTTAATGAAGGCATTAAATATCTGTGTGGTTATATTTATTTATTTAGAACTATGCCTTAGTAAAAGGTAAATTCAACGCATCTGCAATCATTCGTCCCATAAATTCGGGGTATATCTGAAGGCCCTTTCAAATCAAATCAAAATATTTTATTTCACATAAACCTGCATGGGCACTTATGAAACTTCAAAAGCTAGGTGCAGCTATGTATACCCCAGATAATAATTTACGCTGGTAAAAAATATTGTTGATTAGGTACAATTTAACATTTTCAGAAATAAACTTCGATTTTTTTAATTCTTACGTGTTTAAACCAATAACAATAATAAACCAACCAAACAACCAACCAACCAATAACCAACCAACAAACCCGCCAGCCAACTAACCAACCCATCAACTAACCAGCCAACTAATTACGAGAAAAGTAATTTTAGTAAATGTTCAAAAACAAAAAAGCAACTCAACAAGAGCTAGAAGATAGGTTTTTTTTTGGGTTGGAAGTCATCTTATAACTTCTCCCGCTCTGGGTGGAGCAGGAGGGCGTGTCAGAATTTTACTGACTAAAACCCACCCGTGTTCCCTCAGTAGCCCGTATGCCAGGGGCTGTGGTATCTCTTTTGAACAAATCCGCACCCCTGGCAGGCATCGGCCCTTGCGGGCCCCATCATTTTCTGCTGACATTTCTTTGAGGCGCGCATAGAACACATCGCGCCACCGACATGGGCCTGGTCCTCACCGGACAGCGAGCTACCCATAACTCGCCGTCCGCAAGCCCACGCCTACGGAGGCCGGGAATCAGCCTGGTATTCCCAACGCCCAGGGCGTCTCCTGCGAAGGCTAGGGCCGTGAGGGCACATAATTATGCTGCCTCTCCCTCACGTGCGCCGCCTCCCTCTTCGCGAGCATCACTGCTTCGTAGAAGGAGGTGACGGCTACCCATGCACTCTCGCTCCATACCATGGCCTGGACCAGGGCCGGACGCGAGAGATTGCCGTCGCCGATCGCCTCAAGCCGGACAGAACCAGGAACAAAAACACGAACCGCGAAACAGGAGCCTCCCGAAACAACCGTGTCCGGTGACGACCTGCGTCAGGCGGAAGGTGAAGACACCATGCCGCCTCTCAAGCCACTCCTCAAAGAGGGGACTTACCGCTGCAATCGTGGCGTGCCCAAGCTAGAAGATGGTCAAATCAGTTTTTAATTAAATAAAGATGTAAATAAGGCTAGGTGGCAATATTTCAAGTAGACCGCTAGACAAGCTTACGCTAAGTCTTGCAGCTGCACAAAACGACCAAACAAATCCAATTCGTTGACTAAGGTTAGGGCTGTCACGAAAAGAAGATTATGAGAAAAAATCTTTATATTTGTTGTTGTGGCATGATACTGACATTTTTAGTACTAATTTATACTCAAATCTACGAGTATATATGTACACATAAACTCTGTCTTGGAAACGGCCCTCAAATTTCTCAAAGCTAATATCAGACGCTCGAGTGAATGTTCATTTTTGTTCCACACCGACAACATTATTTACGAATGATTGTTCAATAATTCATTTGTTTGATAATTAGGTGAGCGAGTGAAAGACGCCGAGTGGCAAAATCCAACATCGCAGGATCGGTTCATTATTGAATTTATTTTCCGCTTTTGATTAATTTTGTGTTCAGGCGTTTCAGACCGAGTGAAAGACAAAAATTAACAAAAAGTAAAATGTCGTAGATATCTGCTTTGCCACCGAAATGAAAATGGCGGAAATTAACATATTTGTTCGCATTGGATTTAGTTGAATTTATGCGATAACTAGGATGTAGAACCAACCAAGTGAATTATGCGCCCATTCAGAATCAAATCAATGTAACTTGAAAGCAATGGTGGCCAAGTGAAAATGAACGCGACTTAGGAGTAGATTAAAACCGGACAGGCGCTGTACTTAGTGTCAATTATTACATCACCACTGCTCTTTAAGTGAAGGAAAACATCGTCAGTAGGCCGTCGTAACAATTTCCTAGAGCCAAAAATTCGAACACGTGACATCTTGAATTTTGGTCGGGGGGATGGTCCGCACTGGAGCCGCGTGGTAGATTCCGGCCCACTCCCTTTCATAGAGAGGAGGCCTGTATCCCAGCAGTGGGATGCAATCCAACTCTTAAACATTCCGCACATTAGTCTCCAAATAATTGCACAATTATTGTTGCCGCTTTGTTAAGACTTGTGCGTTATTTGTCCAGTAGAACACATTACATTACATAGAAAGTAATAAGATGAGGATTTTTTTTTGCGTGGCAACCCTAAGTAAAGCCCCAGACACGAGGGCGAGGTTTGTTCCAAGTCTTTGCTTTAGCGCTGTTATTTAACGGATTAGGTTATAACGGAACCAACATAAATTCTTATCTTGGCCAACTTGGACTACGCTTTTTAAAATAAACCAGCTTTATTTGAGGCTTCTTGAATTCTTTACTGTTTTTATTATGAAAACTTAATTTAATGGTGGTATAAAGGGCTCTTATATGGACTCTTAAATACCTTGTTTTAATTAGATTGTTTGTCCCTACTACCTATCACATAAAAGCTAGAATCTTTGAGCATGATCACGGGCCTAAGTGATGTAGAAGTGCTATATTTCAATAAGCTTATATTGTACCACTACTACATTTGCGTAGAAGTAAATTAGTATACGATGAAACATTTTTATCCTATGGCACTCGGTATAGACCGGAGCAATAGTGGCCCAAGGGTACTTATCGGCCCCAACTTACGTGGGTTCAAACCCACGCAGGCAGTTTACTTTATGTAGGTATTTCATCACTGCCCACAAAATGGTGAAGGAAAACATCGAGAGGAAACCGGCGTGTCCTAGAATCGAAAATTCGAAGACATGTGACATCTACAAACCCGCACTGGGCCTGCGTGGTAAATTGCTGACCCCTCCCTCTCTTAGATAGGAGGCCTATGTCCCAGCAGTGGGAATAAAATAAGCTGATTAAACTACTAGACATGGTCTACCTTTCAATATGTTTTTGAAATCGATAAAACCTTTTACTAACAATCAAACAATGTTACCTCTTTATAATATTGGTTTAGATTTACCTAAATGTCGTTACGGATCGTCAGAAGCCCGAAAGTCTGACAACCAGTCCTACTAAGTGGAGGTCAGATAGTCAGTCGCAGTCACGCCATGTAAAATACTGCTACTTGGCTCAGCTACATCCGGTTAGACTGGAGCCGACCCAACATAGTTGAGAAAAGGCTAGGCGGGTGATCATTATGATTTACCTGAATATCGAGCAGCCCCACTATCTCATGGTATTATAGTCCAAATATGTACGACAAAATTATCTTCTAATGCACTGTCTCTAAAACTATACCTCTCATGACTATTTACCGACTATCATCTGAAACATGGTCAGAAAATTAAGACCAAAACCACCATAAGTACGGTCAGCGACAAGACTCGAAAATAGTGTATTTTCCAATTTAATTAAACCTATTTTAATTTGAAGATTGGCGGTAAATTCAAAACAACGAAAACTAAATTCGATTTCAATCGATTTTAATTGAGAAAATGGATATACATCAATTTATTTTTATTTCTCAGTTACATATTTCGTCCCAATCTTCAATTTAGAATACTTTTCAATAAATTGGAAAATACCCTATACCTCGATAAAGAACCACATCATCTACACACAAAATCATAAAACACATTAAATGATTTTGTGCAACAGCTAAGATTTCTAGTGATTCTTTTAATTTTTCTGCTGCTCCGAATTGAATGAAATGTTTGAAAATGATGTTTGGAAAAAAGTTTGGAACGATGAATAGCGATGATTTAGTGTTCATTGACTCTTTTCACTGACTACTCTAACAAAACACATATATTTCAGAAACACAGACGAAGCCAAAGCAAAAATAATCTCCCAACTACTCGCGTACATTTTCAGAGAACATTTATTGTTGTAGTACTAAAGTATTAACGTCCGCCGGCTAGAAGGCGTCTATTTGAGTTCGGACAAGTAGTGATTCACATTTAGAGCGCGTTTAGCTCTTGACAGGCGGCTTGCGGCGTCCACTAATGTTGTGCTGACTGCACCCCTCTATAGACCTCAGAATGCTTAGACAGAAACGAGGTTTGACTTGAGTTTGGAGGTGATTTAAAAACATTTAGAGTGGGTATAGTGTGGTGTTTTGTGGTCACTGCGCCTCTAGAAAGGTCAAGATATTGAGAAATAAGGAAACGGTCTTCATTTTGAATTTGAGAGGAATTTAGAGACATTTAGAGTGAGTTTAGCTCCTGGCAGGCGGCTCGCGGCGTTCACTAATGTTATGCTGACTGCACCCCTTTATGGACCCGATAATGCTTAAACAGAGTTTAGAAGCGTTTACAGCAGCGGTTTAAGTGACAATTTTTTTGATGACCATACTGCTCTGGAGAGATGAGAATACTTAGAAAGTCGGTAACGGTATTAATTTTGAGTTTGGAGGTGATTTAGAGACATGATTGGGTTTAGTGACTGACTCACAGCCGTCAGGTATGTTATGCTGACCGTACCCCTATAAGTATTCTGACTTACACAGAAACGTATACAGCACGTGTGTCGTGTAGTGAATGACTTGCTTACAATCTTCCATATTTAAAATAGAGCTGATCATCTTTCAAAGAGTATTTTTTCTTAGACTAGGTTGACCTTTATTTTCTTTGTTATTAGTACGATTTCGTTAATTTTCGCCAATATGTTCTTTACAAAAATTTCAAGTAAACTATTATTGGCACTTTAACATATTGCTTTAGAAACATGCCGAAAAAAATACATAATTTTTCTATAGTGCCATCAACTTAGCTATTCACTTAGGCAAAATTGGAACTACAATCAACCCCTGAAAACGAATTTAACAACGAAATTCTTTCAATCTCCACTAGTGACGCGACACTGTCAACTGAACAAATAAGATGGTTGGACTAAATACTGCTACAAGGATCTATTGGCACTCAAATGACGTTGACAGGTCGCGCTGTTGGTAATTTGTGAAATTGTTTTGTGAATAGTTTCGGAAAAACAAGATGGCGGCTGTTGGCCACACGCCAAAAGGACTTTGTAGCGCTGTAGGTAGTTTACCAAACATTTATATGTACCCCAGCCACCTCTAAACTGTTCCTACCTCTTCAGGACCTAAGCTTTTAGACTTGCACATCGAGCTTCTAAACTTTAAGCTCGACTCATATATAATTCTAAAGCTAGCTTTTGTTCCGCAGGGAAATGGCGAGAGTTCACAGTTAAATAATTTATCCGGCCCGACTCTAGTTAACCGTAGACGAAGCGGTTAAATACGTAACTTCGTCCGATTTAGTTTTAATGTGAGATTTAATAAGAATTTTTGGGTGTGATGGCGTTTGAGAACGGTTTTTACGAGATTTTGATAGTTTTTATAGTAAATTCCAGTTGTAAATTAAATACTAATGATATTATCTACAGGGTAAGTTTTTATCCAGTGCGCAAATTGTAACCATGAATTCAGCATATCATTCAAAAAAATTTTTCGCCGTTTGTACAAAATAAATCAGCTGTTTCAGAGAAAAGTGCAATACCTACGCGGTCAAAATGTATGGAACAGCTGATTTTTTTTTTGTGTATCCGGCGAAAAATTTCTGCGCTAGGGGACCTAGAATGATATGCTGAACTCATGGTTACAATTTGCGCACTGGATAAAAACTTTTCCTGTATCTAAGTATTGGTTTTATGTTGTTCGTTTATAATATTTGTAGTATTCGTGCAGGAGCTAAAACTACTAACAAAGAAACACAATATTGTATACATTTATAACGTAATTTTAAGGGTAATGGGAATTCAAGGCCTTTTTATTTTTTAGTCATTTTATTCATTTGTTATCTGTATAAAGAGATCTTGATAATTAAGATCTTAAGACCGTCACCATGATCTTGAAAATACTGATAAACTGCTTACTGTAAAACTTTTCCCAAAAAAATAAATACCGACACCCGGAAAAACACTACATAGTGAAAAATTACTTTAACTTCGGCAGGCGGTGACTTTGGATACGTAATTTAATTTTTTGTCACCGCCTTCCGAAATTAAATTCACTTGTAGTGTTTTTTCCGGAAGTCGGTTATATTTTTTGTGGAAAAAGTTTTTTATCTCTGTTTTTACGTATAGCTATAGTACCTACTCCACACCAATACGAAATTTCATCATCCTCGGAGTCAAAACAATGCATATTTTTGCGATAGCAGAAATCGCGGTTCATTTGCTGTCTTTTTTGAAGAATTCAATTGTCTGTCTACGAAACGCATTACCAGATCTTTATTTAAAAAAAAATTGGGACTATTTTGAAATAAACCGCTTTCGAACAAAAAAGAACTTTGCTAATCTGTCTATACATGACGGAGTTATGCCCGAACATACATTACAAAAAAAAACATGCCGAACTGATAACCTCCTTCTATTTGAAGTCGGTTAAAAATACAGTTGTATTGAATTCGACAGAAATAGCAAAATCTGCGGCTGCTATTGACGTCAGACCGGCGCTGGGCAGGTCTGAAATCAGGTTTTTGGGGAATCTAGAAATAAGGGGTCCTAATCTTCCCAATTCAGACGATGAACGTGAAAATTAAAATACGCATTTATCAAAAAGGTATGGTCATATTTTAGGGTGTGGTACAGACCATCTTACTAAATAACTTTTCCATGGAACCAACACATGCGTCATCATAATGATCATCATCATCGAAAGACGTCCACTGCTGGACATAGGCTCCGCCACTTCGACCGTTTATGTGCTTCTCGTATCCAGCGGATTGCTACGCCCTTCGCAAGTTCGTCGGTCCACGTTGTAGACGCTTTCCCACTATACGTCTTCCCATACCGTATTTCGGCCCCAACGGCCATCTGTTCTGCGAGAAATGTGCCTACCCACTGCCACTTAAGCTTGGCAATTTCGGTTACCTTGGTTCACCTGCAGCTTCATTTTTATTTGATCACCTAGAGATACTCCAAGCGTAGCCATCTCCATTGCTCTTTTGGTAAGTTTTAGCGTTTTGATAAGGCCCATTGTAATTGTAACGTATCCGTAATAACGAAAAAATTATCAGGTGGCCAATTCTCGTAATTAAATGTAGTCGCAGTGTCATCTCGGCGACAAGCAAATGTCAAAAACTTGTCAAAAATGTATGAAAACTCGAGGTATTTTTGACAGATTGACACTGAGATCAGACTGTGAACGTTCTTAAAATTACGAGAATTACCCCTCAGGTGTCCTGTCACTAAAGTAGAGTACGTATTGAAGTTTTGTAAGGGGAAGTATATCACGATTACAATGTTTTCGTTCTGATACACAAATCCGTCACCTCACGGAAAATGCTTGGTATTCTGTGATAAGAACTATGAAACACATAATAATAAATTAACAGTTGCGTATGAATGTATTACTTCAATCAAGAACTCCATTTGTCTAGAATGAAATACGATTATTTCGCCACTACGCTTGGGACTTACTGCACATGAGTAGGTATCAGACAGAGACCAAGCCACATACAATCACTGTCATCTCACTTATGCGGGAAGTCTCACCAACGCGTTCGAGTACAGCGAGGGTACTTACTAAGTCGACATTCACAGGGACAAATAAAATCGCGATGGAATTTTTTCGCGCACTGGATTCTCAACTCTCGGTGTCGAACCGAGCATTCAGAATAAACAGAGTGCAGCGTGAGTAAGTCTGAGCGCGTTGAACAAACATAGTGTTCGATTTTCAACTCTAGGCGCTAAGCAGTGCGTTGAATTTCCAGGGCGCGAAAACATCCTACTGCGATTTTATTAAGTCCGTGTGAATATCGACTAACTCAGTGACTGATGTAGGTTTTACTTTCTAAGTCTACCACGAAGTTGTATTGGATAAAATGGCATGTTTTTTTTTTAAATTTGACATCTCACTCCTGCTTCGCCAGGATAATGTTATGGCAGATTTTAAGATTCGGCAAACTCGTTTTATGCTTTTAGAAAGAACTTAGGCATATGTCTCATTTTTGATGGCAAAGAAAAATAAGACATTTGCTTTATAATCAATTGTTCAATTTTCTAGAAATAACTATTTGGCTTAGACGGTACAGTCATGTTGACAAGGTGAATGACGGGCGACTAACAAAAGGTAGGCCGATGTGAGTAGACGCTGGGAAGCCTAGGAGGACGAATTATGACCCTATTGGTTGGTGGTATCGGTGGATAGAAGGCTTGAGTTTATGTATGTTTATATGTAAGTATTTGAAGTTTAAGCAAGATTTGCCATTGAATCACATACCTTGCACAGCGCATTGCGATTACACAAAGTTCAGTCTCTGTCGTAAAGCATACTCTGTGTCCCCAGTAACACGGCTATTGTCCATTGTTGGCTGGTCGGGTAAAAACGGGACGGTGATGGATGAGTGCAAGACGCAGCTGTGCGCTTAATTATCTAATACTGTTGAGTGCTTGTCTAGCTGTGTAGCCGGGTAGCTTCTATGTGGGGGTAATATATTTTCTATGTACATTGTGCAATTGGCGAGGCGGAATGTGGGCGTTAAATGCGTTTGTAGGACTTATTTATTGCTGTATTTTCTGGGCATACTTAAATAGAATAGAATTGGCAAACTTAAGTGGCAGTGGGCAGGGCACATTGCTCGCAGAACAAATGGCCGATGGGGCCAAAAAGTTCTGGAGTGGCGACCGCGTACTGGAAGATATAAGGCCTCACACAAGGTGGACTGATGACCTTGTAAGGGACGCAGGAGTCCGCTGGATGTGGGAAGCACAGAACTGGATGAAGTGGCGGAGCTTGGGGAAGGCCTATGTCCAGCAGTGGACGTCTTTCGGCTGAAATGATGATGACTTAAATATAAATTTGTTTATGCAGGGCTAGTTTTCAAAGACCTGCCAAATTTGAGGGCGTGGTACAGACCATCATCATCTGCCTAGCCTTTTCTCAACTATGTTGGGTTTGGCTTCCAGTCTAACCGGATGCAGCTGAATACCAGTATTTTACTTGGAGTGACTGCCTATCTGACCTCCACAACCCAGTTACTGGGTAATACGATACCCCTTGGTAAAGACTAGTTGTCAGACTTTCGGGCTTCTCGTCAGAAGCCCGTTTGTGGATCTTTGACAGTCGTTACGGGTCGTCACCCGTAACGACTGTCAAAGATCCACAAATGACAGCCGGGACCAACGGCTTAACGTGCTTGCCGAGGCAAGGAGGGGTCTTGGTATGTAAAAAAATAACTTGTTCTCAAATTGCATTTTCAGCCTATAATGTTCACACTGTTGGGACGTAGGTCTCCTCTCGGTAAGAGGGCGTGGGCCATAATCTACCTCACTGGCCCAGTGTGATTTGGCAGATGTCACGTGTCTTCGAATTTTAGGGGGGCGGGATAGTAGGATCTGCCAGGGGTGCAGGTTGTTCGAAAGAAATACCGTGGCCCCTGGTACACAGGCAACTGAAGGAACACGGGTGGGTTTTAGTCAGTAAAAATCTGACACGCCCTCCTGCTCCACCCAGAGAGGGCGAAGTTATTTGACGATTTCAAATCTAAAAAAAAACTTTTTGAGAGCAATGACGATGAAATAATTAAGACAAAGTAAAGCGTCTGTCTGGGTCGCGGCCCTGGGCCACAACTGCTCTCAAATTACCTTACTTATTTGTAATTTTATTAAGAGTTCCAAAGAAGTCATATACCCACGGCGACGTAAGTGGAAATAATGTAGAAAACTAACGGAAATGTGTAATAGAATTAAGTTCAAAGTAAATACGAGTTGCCTGCCTAACACACGAATGTAAAAGAGAAGCGAAATCTGAGAATAGCGAGGTGTATGCCAAGTCTAATTATCAGCGGCAGACTTGCTATTAAATATAGTCGAAGCCGACCCCGTTTGTAACCTATTGTACCGAAACCTCGCCTAGCACAACGATAACCTAGTTACAGGTTAATTTATTAGGGATGAATATTACTACAGAACCCTAACCTGTTTTGAAATGTACGAATACTTATAAAAAATTGAACGATTGTCAAATACATTATTGAAAGGTCTGACGTTAACGACAAACGACAGTCTTCTTTTTTTTAAACCTCTATCAAAGGCACAAGTCAAAAAATCAAAATCCTAACTGCCTCAAAAGCTAATCGAACGAACATCAATCCGATCCCTAATTAATTCCTTGTCCCGTGTAAACATTGAAAAAAAAAAAAGAAAAAACATACGCATGCTGAAACCTCTCGAGCGAAACATCGGTACTCGATTGAATCAATTTAAACTTCAACCGAATCTCATCTCGCAGGGTAGGTACGTCCCTAATTATGCCCGCGGAAGGACAGGGGTAGGGAAGAGACAAAGTTAGATTTGCGCGCGCAAAATTCGAAAATAGAACGTGCCCGTTCTCTACGCATAGGAATTATAGGCCGTTGTGACGTTCCGTTTTATATGACGATTTAAAAAATAACGTTGCCGAAGTGTAATCGTCTGTTTCGAGCAGTAGAGGGTGGGACAAGGGTTTCCAAAATGGCGGCGCGTAAGATTTTGTTCGGTTATATTAATTAAATCTTCGTAATTTATGACCGGCTCGTGTACCATGTGGTGTTCGTGATTTATCGTTTTTGCTGTATTAATTTTACATTAAACTGATTCGGGAAGAGTCTTGTACATATAGGGAAGTATCTAGAGAGTAGTAACTTATGTATGTTGTAAGTAGGAGGTTTAGGTGCACTATAAAAAGGCAAAATTAATAAGAAAGTATACTGGAAAAAAATTATGAACCTAAGTAAAAAGAAACGACTTAAAAATACTTAACCATTTTTAAACGCAAAATGAGCGCGTTTAAAAATAAAAATGGCAATGAATTTTCTGTTCTCTTAATTGTATTTAAAAAAACACATTTCCGATTATTTTGTAAAATAAAGTCTGAGCTTTAAAAACGTTTCTAAACACGTACAAGTCAATTGACATCAATGAGATCCCGAATACAGATAATTCCATTATACAGGGACCCAGCCTCTTTTTAACGAAACTCTGCGTAAAAAATTAGGGCATCCTCCCTTCGACCCTTGCCCACCCCCCCCGGGCCGTGCGATAACTCAACCCCCGAGTGCGGCCCTTGAGAAAAATAGCTCGAAAAACAGACAAGATTTAACTCGGCCCACTTTTTTTAGGTTGATATTGTTAGGGACGATACGATAACGTCATTTGTGTTTTGTATGTATCTTTGTCTATGGGTTTTCGGGACTACAAACAAGCACTAGAACAGTGTCACTGGTACCAAATGCTTACAATGGATGCTCTACTATCCTACTATTATTATGAAAGTGAAAGTTTGTACGTTTGTCACTCAATCACGCAAAAAGTGGTGAAGGGATTTGGATGTTTGCAACACATATAGTTTAAGAATTGTATTAACACTTTGAGTAGTCTTTATTCCGGATAATTTCGACTTCCACGTGGGCAAAAGCTTATAGTTTGCTATAAAAATCTACAAAGTACCTACTTTTTTAGTAGCTTTGCGATTCATATAACAATGATAAAAAATACTGCCTGTTGTTATTCAATGCTTATTTGCCACGATTTTCTGTGTTACAATTGTATTCCTTGTACGCTAAAGTAATTTTACAGTGGATCCCTTCAATATTTTTTTCTCAGTTTCCACGCCCATTCCGCGTCGCCGCCGAGAAAAGCTACACGAGGATAAATTTCATGGTAAATGCCAAGGTGACAATTTCTGCATGTCTCATGTCTGCATGATTAGAAGAGAGGCGTCAGCATGATTAGAAGAGAAAAGCCCAGATAAATCACTCATAGAAACACATATTTCACTGTAAAGAGAATTTTATAGAATTAAATTAACTTATCATTGGAGGATTTTATTTCCTCTTCGAAAGGAGATTCTATTACTTCCTCATAGAGGATCCTTCTCCTCAAATCCTCCGAAATTCTACCCGTCCTATGTAACACAACATTTTTCAATGAATATAACGTTAAATGAACGTTTCAATATCGTTAACCAAGATGGCCGCCTTTAGGTACGATCCCTTGCGCGTGCCGGTAATCTAGGCAAATGTCCCGGTCCCGGGCACGGCCCAGCTAAACTGTTTGATGTTTTAACTCACGGGATTTCTACAAAAACTTTGTTTATTTAATCCCTTCCCTGTATATGTAGATGTATAAGTTGGTATATTATTATGTATACGAGAAAGGATCGCCTTTGAACCCCAAATGGGAGCTCATCTTTGTTAATAGCTGTTGATTTGAGATTGTAACAGGACCAATTTAAAATGTGTTGAGTATATTACCATAGTGTGTTTTTAATATAAACTGGATTATTAAGGTATTTCTTGACTATCGTTTACAATATCCTTTTTGGTCTCGGAATCTACCCGCTTCGGCCTCGACATGAGACAACGAAAATTAAATCTTATGATAAGGAAGGTGATAAGACTCAATTTTGAATGCATAAAGTAACGTTGGGGTCAACGCTATTTTCTAAATAATAATAGCTTACTTTAAATAAAACAAATTTTAGGGATTGTATTAGGCTTTTATCGTAATACTTTAATAGGGCATTTCACTCTTTATGAGACGTTAAAAATATATTATTGAGATAGCTCAGGCAAAATGCAGTCGGAAAATGTTAGTTTTAGTTCATGAAATAAAAATAAAAAAATCAAAATTCACTTCAAAGATTATGATATGTATTAATCTGTTTTTGAATACTATGAAATAGTAGCCGCCATGTGATTACGTCATATGGCGTGTCAATTGAACAACTTTGTAAAAAAAAACATCGTAATCAAAGTAATTTTATTAGAATTAGCATTGCCATTCAACGTGGCAATGCTGCCAGTCATCTGGGCACGTTTCCTGATGGCAGCGATGCGGACGAATACTTCGACGCCAAGTGTCCTTTTGTTTTAATTTGTTTAATTATTTAGTTTACATTTTTGTGATAAGCTTATGTATTATTTGCAAAAATAAACTATATATTAGATTTTAAAAAAAATGTAAATAATATTTTGCATTCAGGAACAGTAAACCAACGATAAGTATAGAATAATAGCTAATTTTTTTTTGTCAATTATAAACAATTATCATATAAAATTACGGCACGGTTGGCGCAGTGGTTAAGCGATTGACTGCTGCGCTGCGTGTCGCGGGTTCGATTCCCGCACGGAACAAATATTTGTATGAACTACAAGTAGTTGTTCCGGGTCTGGCTGTTTGTGTATGTGAGTTTAAATGTTTGTAAACGCACCAAATACAGGAGAAATTCCTAGTGTGGAGCAAAGTTTTTAAAAAAAACTTATCAGCGCATTAATTGTCTACACAGCAAACTGACGTCACGTCATATCCACAGAGCAATATGGCGTCCACTGCATCCAGCGTTTTCGTGAAATTACGCGCGAAATTTGAAAATGTAAAATTTAACTGCATTATTACGGCACTAATCGATCAAATAAAAATGTTGTGTTTTTTAGTGGTTTATTAGCACTATAAAATAAAATTAGGACACTTTAAAAAAATGGGTGTCTAATACCCTATTGGGATTTGTGAGGTCTTGCTACACATTCTATAAGTACCTACCTAATAAACCTGAGGTATAATCCAAGGTACCAATAGGGTTGTCACGAAGGTGAGTGTTATCGAAGATGTCAGGTGCCCGACGCAGATGTGCCGACCCTTCTCAAGTGATGCGTGCGCTAAATTGACCTGCACGGTGGACCGTGGACCCCTACAATTAATTAATTTGTCTTGTGTGTACCTACTTAGGTACATTTGATGGAGGATTTACGTGGTCGAGGATTTTTACGTACCTAGCTAGGTATATTCTATTTTTGGGAGAGAATGTGGTCGGAAGAAAGGAGAGGTGTTCCACATATAAAACATCGATACATAATATACAAACGTACGTATGTATGTATTGTATGTACATACAAATAAATAAAATTGAAGTTTCTGTTTGTATTGTGAAAGTAACAGTTTTTTACTACATGCATATGAAAGTTCTGAATACGGTAACCTATAACAAAAAGCAATTGTTAAAATGTTTGCCTGTCTGTCTGACTGTTTGTTCCGGCTAATCTCAGCAATGGCTGGACGTATTTTGACGTTACTTTCACTCGCAGATAGCTGAGGGGCAATTCTGGTAATTTTAAGAACGGTCAATTGTCGCCGAGATGATACTGCGAACGTTTTTAATTACGAGAATTGGCCTTCTGATGTTATAAGTAACATAAGCTTAACTTAATTTTATTTTAGAAAATGAAATAAGGTTCCATGAAATCCAATTCATTTTCTACATGCACGCGAATTAAGTCGCGGGCACAGGTAGTATAATAAAGCTGCTGAAATTGTTGATGCGAATCTTTTCTCTTTCCATTAAGAGAACAGAACTAGGCGAAGATGGGTAATCGGTAAACAATAAAAAAATTGTTTCAGAGTTCAAAGAGTGGCCTTGGAGTTTCTTGCCCGTTCTTCTCCATAGAGATCTACGTTTTGGAATGGGCACCTAGCTTCAACTTGGCTTTTTTTTTTAATTCAAAAGTGCCTGTAAAAGGTTTAACTGAAATAAATGCTTTGAGTTTGAGTTTGAGGTCGACTTAGGCAAAAAAAGAAACTACTTGTACACTTTACTAAAATGTTATTATATTCCTTTACTAGCTACTCCCCGCGGTTTCGGGTGTCGAAAATTGACCCACGGGAACGTGCTACCGCTACAAAAATGCCTATGTTATTCTGTATTACATCAGCTATCTGTCAGTGAAAGTCCCGTCAAAATTGGTCCAGCCGTTCGGTGATTAGTCGGAACAAACAGACAGACATTTTTTTTTGTTATCAGTGCCGAAAGTTTATATTGTGATCTGCATTTAGTAAAAACTTGTAATTATGACATTATAAACAGACACTTAAATTTTTATTTATTTGTGTTTAGATTGAAATGACATAAGTTTATCTCATTCCGTTGCCGTAATTATAACATTCGAATTATTTTTTAACTAGCTTCTGCCCGCAACTTTGTCTGCGTCAAATTTCTTGCTTCCCAACCCAACCCGGTCGCATCGAATCGCCTGGCCGTGCGAATACTTCGTATTCGTGACTTTCTTCTTTTTGCTCGACTCCTAAGGACCCTAGCGTGATGTTATATAGCCTATAGCCTTCCCCAATAAATTGGCTATCTAACCAAGAAAGAATTTTTCAAATCGGACCAGTAGTTCCTGAGATTAGCGCGTTCAAACAAACTCTTTATAAATATATAGGTACCTACTCATATACAGGAAAAGTTTTTATCCAGTGCGAAAATTGTAACCATGAATCCAGCATATCATTAAGACAGACCCCAGAGGTGTAATAGTGTGCCTTGTATAATTTTAAGAACAAAACGTGTGTTTTTAAATAAATAAATAAAAATTCTAGACCCCCTAGCGCAGAAATTTTCCACGGTTATACAAAAAAAAAAAAATCTGCTGTTTCATAGAAAAGTGCAATACCTACGCGGTCGAAATGTATGGAACAGCTGATTTTTTTTTGTGTATTCGGCGAAAAATTTCTGCGCTAGGGAGTCTAGAATGATATGCTGAATTCATGGTTACAATTTGCGCACTGGATAAAAACTTACCCTGTATATAAAATATAAATATATATAGATATAGATAAAACAGCCTTTATGTTCAATACATAGGACCTCGCAAATTCTAACCCCATGACGAACCATAACAGTCACTAACAATCGAAACCCACAAAACTTTCATCGACAAAACTCAACCCTAAACCACGGAAAAATCCAAACCCGGAATCCATAATGACACTCAACTCTTACTTATTCCAAAAGGACAAGCTGCCACGTCACAGCTATGAGCCAGTCAATATTGATCAACACATCGACACGGTCAGGCCGGGGTCAAACGGACGCTCTTGAACCCTGTGTCCGGGCCAAAGAAAAAAGAAGTCGCTACGAGCGTTTGTAAACTATCAGAGTGCCGGCTTCCGTTCGAAGTGGGGGGGTTAGATTCTGTCTTTGTTTTTGGGGGGTTATGATTTGGAATGTGGCACGTGGTTGGCATGGATTTTTGAGTGTTGGTTTTGTTATGATTTCTGTCAGATCGTATTATGAACATTGAGTTGTGTATGTTAGATGAAAACCATTAATTTATGGATGTTAGTTTAATTATTGCAGTGGGCAGTGGTAGCCCAGTGCTATCGGCCGCGACTTTCTAAGATCGTGGGTTCGAATCCAAGTAACCACTTGACCATGATGTTTTCAGCCTATAGCATAGTGCCCACAGCTATAGCTACATAGCCGATAATAACTGTTTATTTAGCAGTAGTGGCCCAGTGGTAACGTCCGCGACTTACGAGTTGTAGGTTCGTACCCGGACAGGTGCTTACCTTTGTGTAAATTATTTCATCACCACTGCTCTCAAAACGGTGAAGGAAAACATCGTGAGGAAACCGGCATGTCCTAGAACTAAAAATTCGAATATATGTGACATCTACCAATCTACACTGGGACCGTGTGGTGGATTACGGCCCCGTCCCTCTCACAGAGAGGAGTCCTGTGTGATACAACAGCTACGGTGTGATTAAATAACAAACAGACATTCAAACAAATCCCTTTTAACATAATAGCCTTTCGTTGGCATCGCCTCCGCCTCCCGCTTCCGCTCCAAGTTCAGTAGAACGCTCACAATTTCGGCCGAAACTTCGCGATTTGGGAAAACTCAAATCATGAAGTTTCGGCCAAAATTGTGAGCGTTTCCCACTTCGTATCACTTTATCATCATCATCATCTGCCTAGCCTTTTCCCAACTATGTTGGGGTCGGCTTCCAGTCTAACCGGATGCAGCTGAATACCAGTAGGTATTTTACATGGAGCGACTGCCTATTGAGCAGTGGTGACCCAGTGGTGACGGCCGCGACTTACGAGTCGTCGTGCGTTCGAACCCAGACAGGCGCATTACTTTGTGTAAATAATTTCATCACCACTGCTCTCAAATGGTGAAGGAAAACCTCGTGAGGAAACCGGCATGTCCTAGAACCAAAAAGTTCGAAGACATGTGACATCTACCAACCCGCAATGAGCCCGCGTGGTAGATTACGGCCCACTCCCTCTCATGGAGAGGAGGCCTGTGTCCCAGCAGTGGGAACGTTTATAGGCTGAGTATGTATGTATGACTGCCTATCTGACCTCCACAACCCAGTTACTGGGTAATACGATACCCCTTGGTAAGACTGGTTGTCAGACTTTCGGCTTCTGACGACCCGTAACGACTGTCAAAGATCCACAAATGACAGCCGGGACCAACGGCTTAACGTGCTTTCCGAGGCACGGAGGGGTCTTGGTTCATACCAAGACCCCTCCGTGCCTCATAAAGTTTTCATAAAGATGGTCACCCATCCACGGACCAACCGCGGCAAGCGTAACTTAACCTGATCGATCGACCCGCGCAGCTATTGTTACTTAGCCACAAGCTTCTCCTACTTCGTATCACTTACGGACACAATATTAGTTCAGTTTCCGAACTAAGAATTAATGACAACACGATTTGGTAATTGACATAACGCTCGTTTTAGGTGATTTACCCGTCCGAAAAATTTATTTTTTATATTTTTTCACGAATCTGCTACTTTCGCATCGGCCCGTATCTTCGTTGACGGAATTATGGCCGATTCCGATATTTAACGGACCGTTATTGGTTATAATGAAGAATTAAGACCTCATAGCTCTTTTATGGTAGACCCTCTCACAGGGACGTATCTATCACAAGTAAAATTAGCTTGCGAATCTATTTACAGGCCTAGTTTAGCAATAAAAATGCAACCATTGGTAAGCAAAATGATTCGTTTTTATTTGTAGGACGGTACTGGGGAACTACTCTATAATGCTCGGTGAATTAGAGGGTTCCCCAGTACCTTCTCGCTACCAGCTGGCAAGGAAACACGGCCTTACTCCAAAACAGGGAAAGTGTTTACCAATATTGTGCACCCTAAACGTGGCTCACCGATAAATTGAGGGAACCTACGTAATTGGTATTAGAATTAGCTAATAACTGCCCGATTGGCTGGGGCAACCCCAAAATATTTCGTAACATGAGGTTCTAAAGGGTATACTAGACCCCGCATATAATATTCTTCCGAAAATCATCACCTTACGCCATGCAGTTGTTAAGTAGAGCAGTTTGAGCAGATTATTGAAATCATTATTCGTTCAGTGATATGTACAGACGCCAGCACATCAAGTTACCCCAAACTGTCAAATTTTCCCAATTGAACTTAAACCTTCCGCTTATGTTATAAAGTTGAAAATCTATCAAATAAATTTGACAGATTGGGGTAGCTTGATGCGCTGGCGTCTATATTTATTTTTATTTTATTTTTAAAAGTCTTTATTAAAAAAACATAATATTACAGAGTGCATACAATAAGATCTTATTCTAATTGAGTACAACCATAAAAGTAACAAATTCTTAGGCTTACAACTTACCTTTACAGACATTTTACACTTACTTTACTATTCTTATTCATTAACGTTATTTTATCAGTCCACGAGAACACAATATTATTCGACGGCACAAGTCTTAATAGCACTGACTTTAAATGCATACCACTATACTATATACCAACTAAAGGTAATGCACTTAACTAATACAAAAAGAAAGAAATATTAGAAGTGCAGGATTTAACATTACAAAAGTATAATTTAAGTTAGATTTTAATTGTCATCATTAGGTCAACGAAAATAAAAAATAAATACTAAATTGAAGGTAATTTGCGAAATAATTTCGCAGAGTATGCTTACTGCGACCGGATGTGGGCAGCACGGTCGGTCCGGTGATAGGTAGTTAATGTTATTCACTCAGAAAATAGTGATGTGGTAAACGATATCGATTATATGTTTTTGAATACAATAAGTTATTAGATCTACTTTTACCTATGGATGAAATTAATGGGTTATAATGTTTCGGGTTTTTAACTAAATAGAATTTGCGGGCTGATTTTAAAATAAAATTTTTAATTGTTGGAAATTTTATTTGTTCGTGAAGTCGTTTTAAATTTGTACGAAAGGGAGTGTTAAATGACATTTTAATTGCCTTATTTTGGACAACTTGTAACTTATTGTAGTTTTTATCAGTCAAGCTACTCCAGGCTGGTGCAGCATATGTCAGACATGGTCGGACGAGGGTGGTATAAATGCGTAACTTTGTGGCTACGCTTAACTTAGACTTCCTGTTAAGAATAGGTTTTAACGCATTCATAGCCCTAAGACCCTTTTCTCGAAGTGCATCAGTGTTTTCATTCCAGTTAATTTTACCATCTAAAACTACACCGAGATATTTGGCCGAACGGCTCCAGGGTATGGAATTATTTTTAAAGTTAATGCACCTGGAGGGTAATGACCGTTTACGCGTAAAAAGTATAGCTTCCGTTTTACTGGAGTTTAATTTTAGTTTCCATCTGGTGAAATATGTGTGAAGTAAGTCTAGTGCTAGTTGAAGCCGCCCAATAATTAAATCAGTATCCTCTGAAGAAGTATATGACGCAGTGTCATCAGCATATAGTGCGAGATGAGTTCTAGTTTGCTTAGGTAAGTCATTAAGATACAGAATGAAGAGAAATGGTCCTAAATTTGAACCTTGTGGTACACCAGATATAATCAATTTCGCCGTAGAACAGTGTTCACCTATGAAAACTTTGAAATGGCGGTTAAATAGATAGTTTTGGACTATTTTGACAAGTGAGAGAGGAACGTCGTTAATAATTAGCTTGTGAAGTAGTCCCTCGTGCCAGACAGTGTCAAAGGCTTTTTCTATATCTAGCATAACCATTCCTGTTGATTTGCCTTCATTTAGATTATGTGCTATATGCTCCGATACCCTGGCCAACTGCTGAGTGGTTGAGTGTGCCTTACGAAAACCAAATTGCTCTGGTAGCAGTAAATGTTCTGTAACTTTTAATAGACGTGTAAGAATAAGAGACTCAAACAACTTACCCAAGCACGGGAGCAGGCTTATAGGACGATAATTTGTAGGGATGCTGCCATGCTTGCCAGGTTTTTTGAGTGCGATTATTTTTGCCATTTTCCAGGATGTAGGGAAATAGCCTATTCTCAGACAACCGTTAAAGATTTTTGTGAGATAGACTAGGGCTTTTTGAGATAGGTTTTTAAGAAGCCGATTGCTGAGCCCGTCTAGGCCAGGAGATTTACGGGGTTTTAATTTATGTATGATTTTTAGAACTTCCCTAGGTCTAACGAGAGGGGAGTGACTACTTATGTCTTTAGAATTTAATGTCGCAATAGATTCCTTGACAGCAACCTCAGTTTCGAGATCGCTGGTCCATTGATGAGTGAGACTCATATTACCAGCAAATGCATTGGCAAGAGCTTCACACTGCTCCGATACTATGGATGTCATTTGATCGCCTCTGATTTTTAGGGGGGGGATCTTACTGGGATTATGGTTAATTGACCGAGCTAAACGCCATATATCATTACTGGGGTTATCCACTTTTGAGAGTTTTTCATTCCAAATACTGTCGTTCAAGGTCTGGATACTGGCTTTAATAGAGTTTTGTAGCTGATTGAATTTAAAGAACAGTTGACGTCTGAGGCAAGGATTGTACTCATTTAATGCTTTTCTACGTATGTAATTTTTGTGTTTAATTTGGCTCTTAATACGCCTTGGTAATTTTAAACGACCTTTGATTATTTCGATGGTAGGAATACTCGCCTTCCGTGCATTTAGCACACTGTCAGTAAAATGATTTACAGCCGCGTCAATACAGGGTACTGAGTCTAATATTGTGCTAGTTAGTGTAATATTGCTGTCTAAATGGGATCTGAAATATTTCCAGTCAGCTTTGGCAAAGTTAAATGCTGATTGGGATTTAGTGCTATACGTTCCACCTACTGTGAAGTGCACTGGCAGGTGATTTGACGAAAGACTTGTGAGAACTTCGGGTTCACTTACGTCGTGAGTATTGTTCACTAATACAATGTCTGGAGTGGAAGGTTCGTGAGAGCTTTGGTAGTGCACTAGGGTAGGTGAAGAAGGTGCTAGTATCTCATAATTGTTAGCTACCATGTGATCGAAGAGGATTTTGCCATGTGGATTAGAGGTAGTGCAATTCCAGTAAGGGTGTTTGGCATTTAGGTCACCCATTATCAGGGACTTGTTATTTGCACCTAACAATAAGTCCAGATCACTGTCTAGCAGAGGGAGATTTGGTGACTGGTAAGTAGAGTAGATAGCCAAATTTTTCCCAGGAGTGGTTATCTGGACACCTATACACTCTAAGTTATACGTGTTTGGAGCGGGAAGAAGGGAATGCATTATGTTACTCTGGACCAACAGTGCCACTCCCTGTCCGCTATATTAGTCTAGGGTTAGTTCAATTTTTCTTCTATGAGTACATCTGCAGTTAAAAGAAAACAAAGAAACAAAATACGTTTATTTGCAGTAAACATGACGCAGAGAAAGAACACAAACACAAAAAGGAACAAGTTGAGGGAAAATATGCGTCACCTCCACGCAAAACGGCCATCGCTCAGCATAATTCTACGATCCAATCAATTCTTATCAAACCGAATTAAAACCGGTGGTTTTAAGCTACCTACTCTGTACACCTTAAGATTTTTTATAACTTTTTAATTGTGTTCCTATTAGATACCAATAAGAATCACGTTCTTCACCCTGAATCTTCCCATCACCCTGAGGGCCTTGGGTCTCGCGAGACTGTACTAGCCACCTACAAGAATCTTATTCACCCCGAAATCTTAAACAACAGAAACAAAACTTATCAATATAAACATCCACCAATCCTATCGTTATTCCTATCACAAAAGACCATAAAATACTTCGGACAATAGCGCTCAAAAACGAGGAACAAGAAAGCAATGGGATCGCAGCCAAAGTGTTGAGTCCACGGAAGTCTGGTACTCGATCGCCGCTCCATAACACTCGACGATCACTGCACTTTTGTGAACCTAGGCTAAATTGAAAATTGTTGGGGTGAGCAGAGGTCGAGGGCAATGCAAGTGCAAATATGTCTAGGCTAGGTTTTCAACTAAAGTGTATTGAGAAAAATGCTATCGACGGATTAGATTCTGAATTTGAAAAATTTTATGAACACAATTATAAAATTGAATCTATTATAACACTTTTTCGGTCGCAAAATAAAGATATAGTTACTTTAAAAAAGTACCATTACGATACAGGGCAAATCAAAGAAGTTAATATTACCATTTTTATAGCAATAAAAAACTATTTCTTCCTCTTTTAACACTGACGTTTTATTTAGTAGGTTCAGTCCCATAGTGTTTTATAGTACATTATGGTACAAGTGTATAACGTTGGTGATTACCGCTGAGGCGCCATGGAGAGTGAGTCTTAAGAGAGCCGAGGACGGTAATCAACAATATACACGAGTGTCATACGACGTTTTTCAACACATTTGTGAAGAAAATAATACTAAAAAATCATTTTGTCCTTGGAGTTTTTAGGTAGTAAACTTTCCATAACGTTAAGGGCTTCACATCTTATATCGGGCGGTGTTACAACATACATAATTTTCTTCATAACTAGTACTTGTAGTCATTTTAATGAATAAATAACTATAATTTCAACAGTGAAAACGAGTTGAGATTTTTTTATTTGCCAATGGCGGGAAAAAGTAATCAGTTTTCCAATGCGCGCGCATCTATCAATGGCGATCGGCCTTATACTAAGGCCGCATTCCGAATTAGAAAAGTAACGCTGTGAGCGCTCACATCGATATTTTGCGTTCCGAGTTAGATATTTTTGTCATCAATACGGAACGCTCGTGATCACGATAAAAGTGTTCACTCAACGTTAAAACATATATTCACCATATTAAACTTGTATACACCACACATTTTGTCTTCTTAGATAGTAGCACTATTTCAAATAAATCTAAGTTAACTAAAGATTGGATGTGACTTAAAACAAAACAGCACAACTGTCATTTTTGACAAGATGGCGCATGTCATGACGTCATCCATGACGATTCGCGGGACGTCGTGTGTGAGCGCGGTCAAATCGATATTATTGTAACTCGGAACGTGGCCTAAAAGAATGACGTTTCTTTTTTTTTTTTGCTTTTCGCGGATAGGGCTTTAGCCACGTACAAAATGGGGAATTCAAAGTTTTCTTTATTACAGAAAAAAACAAAAGTTATATTTGAGTGAAAGTTTTATTTATTAAAAACGTACAAGTTGGAATTATCGATTTAATTACGAAGTTGCATGAAATGAGCAAGCAATAGGTATAATAATTTATTTGTACTATTGAGCACGACCTTTTTTGTCTCGAAACTTTTTAATAACAAAGCAACACAACCAATAAAAAAAAAAGCTATAACTCACTAGTGAATAACAGTAATGAAAAAGTCACAGTTTGATAATAGGTGTCAATATGTGCCTAATTGCGGTGAAATTAGAGCCATTTTATGATCAAGTGTATTGAAAAGTATTAAACACCCGTATTTTAATACCTCTTATTATACAACAGTTTCAAAACGACTGTTTAGAAACTACAAAATCTAGTCCGTAAAATGTGTGATAGGAAGCTATTAGCACGTGTTACGGATACTCGTAACACGTTTTAGTAGCGTCAGTAGACAACCTCACATTATTAAATACTTGAAATAATATTCATCGTCATCATCAGCCTATAATGTTCCCACTGCTGGGACACAGGCCTCCTCTCAGTTAAAAGGAGTGGGCCGTAAAACGCGCGGGCCCAGTGCGGGTTGGTAGATGTCACATGTCTTAAAATGTTTGGTTCTAGAACATGCCGGTTTTTCCTCACGATGTTTCCCTTCACCGTTTTGAGAGCTGTGGTAATGAAATAATTTACACAAAGTAAAGCGCCTGGTGGGGTTCGAACTCACGACCTACAACTTGTAAGTCGCGGCCGTCACCACTTGGCCACCACTGCTCCGAAATATTGTTATACCTACATAAATGTATGTATTGTAATCAAAGCACATATGTACTTACATTTTTCTAAGCTTAGTGCCCCTAAGCGTAGGGTGAGGTACGGACCTTCTAGCTACTAAAACATGTACAAAAAAGTGCCACAAAAATACACCGCACAAAAAGGAGTGAGGACGAGAAACATATTAGACCTTTATCCTACCACCCAACGAAATTGCGAGCGAAATCCTTTCACATAAACATACAAAAAAGTTGATTATCATCTGGGTCCAATTCTCGAAGCGGAAAACCCTTTTGTTATTGTCAAATTAGCCAATACTCAAGATAACAAAACACCCTTTATTCTAAGGGACAAAAGCCCTTTTATTGACGAGCGAAATTTATACAGGGTGGGTTTTAACTATCTTCCGTGCCTACATAATCCGGGGGGAGGTAGAAGGCTGTATTTGTTGGGTCGGATGGCTGTGGTCTTCTCCCTTCGGGGAGACGTATCTGTAGCTTTGAAATTGGAGCAGGTTTTCGGTCGGAAATTTTATTAAACTCTCAATCGGTGCTGTCGTTAAGTGTGTATTTTTTGGTAAGTTGCATTGTCTATGTGTTCCATTTTTGTAATTTTCGAAAGGAGGTTGTCAAACGCATTTCTTTTATTATTTACCTTGCGGTCCTTGGGTGCCTCATTAACCTTGTAGGGTTTAGAATTCTTGATCTAGTTGATATTTAAATTACAATAATTCCTTATCGAAAGGACTAACAAAGGTTGTGAGTGGTCTTTGACTTGAAGCTTTTGTAAGCAAATACCTATTCTTAGTTGAACATGAGATGTCATGCGTCAAATTCGTGTTTTTCAGACAGATCCTGCTATTTCCCTGATAAACCCCTACATTTCCCCGTCTCAATTTAAGTACACAAACTCAAATATTAATACTCACTACGTAAGCGATACGCTCAAATTTAAGCGTCCCACCTCGTTTTATTAAAGACATAAAACCTTGCAATTCGCCACGCGAGGGGAGAAGGGGGCAATTTTAACTATCCTTGTATGTAATGAGGGTGGGTGCGGGTGTTAGGGTAGAGAGGGGATTACGAGGGTGCGTCTTGCAAACGGGTCTGCGTGCCTGGCCGCGGGCAGCAGCGATTTGTCCCTTACATCCCCGGTCTACCCTGCGTGATGGCGGTGCTCAAAGTGTTCAGTTTTAAAGTTGATAAATGTAAGGGTTTGTAGGTTTTATAAATGGAACAGTTTGTTCTGATGTCTAGTTGTAAGTAATTGAATTAATTTATGAACACTAGTTCATTTCTTTTTCGTTTTCCTTCAGAAAAGACTTCCAAATATTACTTATGCATTGTAAATTTCAAAAGTTTGTGTCAGACGAAATCAAGACGGGACATGCCTAGATGACCGAATCCACCATACAGTGTTTCAACATGTTGGAACGATGGTGTTAAGATTTAGGCTCGCACTCCTTTTCCCCCTACCGCATTTCACCCGTCATAACTTCAAATCAAGAGGGAAATTAAATAAAACGAAATGCTTATTTATGTAAGTAGATCTTAGGTAATAGGTAAAACGGGCTGTTGTCCGCAACTCCACGTCAAAGCGCGTATTTTGCGTACCGTAAGTAGATCTTATAAGACACTTACTCGTCAATATTTAGTTGGTGAATATTTTAATAACTACGAGTATATGGCGCCGGCATTTCCTAGCTGACTATTCCCTGACAAGATATACAGAACTCAGACGTCAAGGTCTCTTTTAAAGTCCATACATTATAATAAGTAATTAGGCATATTCCGTCATAGACGTCATCTGTCGCTTTCCAACAGGCGTTATCGAGGTCAGGAAGCAGGCCCATTACGCAATATGAAAAAATATTATACCAAAAAAAGAGCTTCATCTACATATACAAGACACATGGTTAGGTAAATTATAAGACTGTAAATGCTAACCAGCTGGTTATAAATGGTAGCAAATGGGAAATAATTAAGTTTTTTTTTTTTTTATGGCTGCAGGAATCTGACAGAGTTAAACAAAAAATATTTCACATAAACCTACATGGGCACTTATGAAACGTCCGAAACTAGGTGTACGCTTCCAATCGGTCGTTTCCTATAGAGAAGAGCCGCCAAGAAATTCCACGGTTACTCTTTTACAAGTAATTGGTTTTTACAATGTTTTCAAATTACAGTGTGGACGCAGCATAATGCTGAGCGATAGCCGTTTTGCGTAGATTTGACGCATGTTTCCCACAACCTTTTCTTATTTTTGTATTTTTTGCGTCATATTTACCGCAAATAAACGTAATTTCTTTCTTTATTTCTTTGATAATAGATAGATATAGGAGTACAGTGTAGGCCTGTCAATAAGTTAAGTACGAGGTACTTATTAAAAGAAATGAAACGAGTCTGTCAAAACTTTGACAACCGCAGCAACAACGCTTGTTTACGTCGTAAAAGGTGGTCGATAGAGACGCGGCCCTCGCGAGCTAACACGCGCCCCCGCCACCCGTGCGGGCAACTGAGCCGTACGTAATCGCGAGACATGGCGGCTGGAGCAGCCCTTATTATTATTACTTCATCTTTATACGTTATTTGTACCTTTTTAGATATAATTGGTTGTTCGAAATGCTAGTAGGCATATGGAAAATAAGTGGGGTAATTTTTTAAGGAGATATTAAAGAAATGCGTAGGTTTTTCAGGGCTTCGAATTACCCGCGCGGGCAACTGAGCCGTACGTAAATGCGAGACACGATGGCTGGAACAGCCCTTATTATTATTACTTCATCTTTATACGTTACTCCTGCCTTTTTAGATAGAAGTCGTTGTTAGAAATGCTATTGGGTACATGTAAAACAACGTGGGGTAAATAATTTAATGATACATTTTTCAGTACTTCGAATATAGGCTCCTACAGACTAGTGCGACGCGACAGCGTGACGCGCCTCATGAAGACCATTTTACATGAAGTTTTTAGAAAAATTGTTCTATTAGAGTCGCGTCGTGCCTGTCTGTAGGTGACTAGAATTTTCATGGAAATAGAGCCGTGTCGCTCTGTCCCGTTGCTCCGGTCTACGGGTACCTTATAGGAAATGCAACTATGTGTGCGCTAGACACAGAAATTATGCAAGTTCATTGAAGAAATCTTAAGCTTTGTGGTAACCACGTGGCGTGAAAAATGGCGGGTGTAATAGCTCAGATAGCTCTCATTATTGTTACTAAATCTCTGTGTACATTCTAGATAAAAGCATTAAGTTCGCTAGGTATCGGTGGCTGAAAATATCAGTAATGCTTTTTACTGATATTTTCAATATGCGCTTACATACTTTAAGGAAGTCGCTCCATGTAAAATACTGGTATTCAGCTGCATCCAATTAGACTGGAAGACGACCCCAACTATATTGGGAAAAGGCTAGGCAGATGACTCTATGGAAAATAAGTGAATGATGATAGGAAAGAAATAAATAATTCGATGTAATCCGCTTTGAGCACCGACTTAACAGCACTGGTGCGAATGGTTTCAAAACGTGCTCTTACACGGGCAATTTATTGAGCAATTATTGCTCAGCAACATTAATGGATCAACTAAGTGGAGCAATCTGGAGCAACAACAATAAATTGCCGATGTTTTTCGGCAATATTGCTTCTGATTGTTCCATATATTTCATGAGTTGCCGAATATCCAATCGGTTTCGACATTTTTAGTCAATTTTCCTTCTTTAACGTTTATACGTATAACTGTCTCGTTTTTGCGAAAGGAACTGGCCAGCGCATTGCCTAGTTTTTAAAGTTGCTCCATATTGTGTGGTCGTATCCCTGGCAACAGGTTGCTACATGTTGCCATTGCCCTAAATTGCTGGATGTAGTCGTGACGTCATATTTGACGAGAATTGCCCAAAATGGAGCAATTTTAGTTGCTTGTGTAAGCCTACCTTAAAATATTCCACCTACGGCACCAAAACTAAAGGCTTTCTGCCACCCGCGCGGATGACTGAGCCACACATAATCTTAAGGGACGGCAAATGTAGCAGGCCTCATTATTTTACTCAACCTTTGAAAGTTTGGCGCTTTATAGATGAACGTAGGTTAACAGGCTAAAAAGATTATCAATAACGAATACTTAAATGAATCGAAAAAATGTGTAATTTCAGGCATTCACTTTACCCTTGGCGGGTCTAGGCGGATCTTAAATCAGTCAAAATATTTTCTTTTCAGTAAGACTAAGGATTTCATTTGCTAAATCTTAGCTTTTCAAAACGACCCGTTAATATTAAGCACTTGTTAATAAATCTATGAAATAACCGAGTAGCTCGTACAAATCGTGTCACTGAAAAAAAAAAAACTGGTTTAAATATAAAACGTTACAACGTGTCTAACCCTACGCTGCAGCACGTGTCAAAAATAACCAAATCAAACGTGTTGGAAGGTCAACCTTGTGACCTGTGACCCGTTACCATCGCCCCGTGACCATAACGTGTTTACAACTGACCAGTTTCACTCAAAAAGGGTTAGAAATCAGTTTAAGATCAACCCTTTAAACGCTCTGTACCGTAGAAGAAAGGACTGTGCAAAAATATCCGTGTAAAGAATCAAATGTACATTAAAATAAAAACAACATGTTGATATCACCCACACAACACTACGTAATAAAGATATGAGTAGGTACTCATTGTGAAAGTGATAATGACATTGAAAATTAAAACACGATGCACTCGTCCCATTGACCGAGCGCTCGTAACCGAAAAAAAAAATCAACAACACGCAGTCCAATAAAAACGTAAAATTGCCACTGACATTATCCTATTACGTCATCATTCCATTCATGAAAACGATGCGCGAAAAAACAATCGCATCGGGACACGTGTTAAACGATGCCATTAAACGGCTGCCCGTCGAAAAATATTAATTATTAATTAACACGCTTGCGTCGAATTAAAATATTTTTATTGGCGCCAAAAGGCAAAAAGTCGGGAGTTAATTCGGTGGCCGCGATGGCATTGTTTGCGGGCCGCGTGCATAAAAAAAGAAACGAGACCGTGGAAAAAAATACAGACGAAACTTCAGGGAAATAAAAAAACTGAGCCGCGTGGAGCATACCGTGATTTAAAAATAAAAAACTTCGGACGTCCGTAATGAAATCGAAAGGCGGTTCGTCGATAGCCATTGGAAAAAGGTAAAAGAAGTACGGCACTTTCACGCGTGAGAATTTTGGCTTTTTTGGCATCGGACGCGATTCGACGCGACCGCAGACCCGTTTGTGTTTTAGGGTTAATAAGACAAGTAGTGAAGGGCAACTTAGCTTGTACAGCTTATATTTGTAGCTGTCTGTTTGATCCAATACCACGTTCTGCTTACCGATGTCAGTGGTATCTTTTTGTTTCTTATTCTTTTCATTACAATACATTTTACTGGCTGTTTTTGTTTAAAAAAGGGGTTTTTTGTACTGTCTCTCTTCTCCACAATCTCCACATACAGCATTCTTCATATAAGGATGTGGTATACCTATACGGTTTACACAATTAAGTAAAACCGATATTCATTGGAACATGGGCACCGTTTGTTTACCATTCTTATGAGTATCTCTGCCATAATCCATAATATTATATCTACACTAATAATAAAGCTATTCTCTGGAACTAAATTGAGGATTTGAAAAAAAAAGTATTTGATAGTCCAATTCTTGACAAAGGCAATTTCTTAAGCAACTTATTATCACGCTAGACAATGGCCTAGCGTGATAGAGTCGAGCAAAAACTAACAAGTCAGAGATAACGCTTAGGGAAAACGAAGAAATAGCACGGGTAGGCGATGCGATGCGATGCGATGCGACGCGGCGGGGGAGCATGAAATGTCACGTGGAACGAAGCTAGTTTTTGATAAAATAACCGATTTTCTGAAAATTTAAGACATGCAACTCCTTCAATTTGCATGCTTATTATGACAAAATCACGACCATCATTTTAGCGGAAAGACGTCTACTGCTGGAAATAGGCCTCCCCTAAGCCTCGCCATTTCGACCGGTTCTGCATCCCGCATCCAGCGGACTCCTGTGGCCCTCACAGGGTCATCGGTCCACCTTGTGGGAGGCCTGCCTACTTTACGTCTTCCAGTACGCGATCGCCACTCTAGAACTTTTCGGCCCCAACGGCCATTTGTTCTGCGAGCAATGTGCCCTGCCCACTGCCACTTAAGTTTGGCAATTCTGCGGGCTATGTTGGTTACCTTGGTTCTCCCGCGGATCTCTTCATTCTTGATTTGATCACACAGGACTAAAGACAAAATCTATTTGTCTTTTATCCTCTATTAGGTACACACTCACAGGCAAAATTTACAGTTTCTCAAATCGAAATTAACTTTAAAATTATTAGCATTTTAAGCTATCTAAATTCCCTAACCCGGAAACATTGCATTGAAAAAATACTAAAGCGATCGAACACAAACATCCCGTATTCATCTAACCCGTTAACAAAACAAGCTCAACGACCTATTAAAAGTTTATCTCCTTGAAAATTTTACGGAGTAATCGCCTATTAATTTTAATTAAAATACTAATTAACAGGTGCGGTGCGACAGACTAAATTGCCCAGTTTTGTGTAGCGGTACAGAGCTTAGCGCGGCCTCCGCCAAAAAATATTCTTTGAAACAAACACTCCATAAATAAAAATATACCGGTAACTCTTACCGCTAAATTTTTATTAAAGCCCAAAAAACAGTTGATTATGTAAACGTTTAATCCTTAAAAGTGGTCTTTTATTTCATAGGTACCTAGCTTTTGTGAAATGTAGAATGAAATTTAGATAATCTAGATGAACGGGGCGTTTTGCTGAGTTTTAGTCTAGTCTAATTTTATATCTGTCCTTTAATGAAGCATTAAATTAAAGCTCTCAAACTAATTTGGAGTATTTATAAAGCTTGAGGGTTTATCGTCAGAAATACATGAATGTAGTGGTATATTTTTTGTCTTATCTAGGAATGGTGTACAAAAACTTGTATAAAATATGAAAATTAAAAATTCTAAGCTACTCCTACTCAGCAAAAAAATAAACAAAATGAAAATGACTGCGGCTAGAGACAAGGTAAAATAACATGATTAAAAAATATAAAAAGGAACTCATTATGGCCCAACATCGTCAGCTACTGTTCCCTTTAGCCTCACCCTCTAATACAATAACCCTCCCACACCTCCCAGGGTCGTAACGGGCGTCCCTTCGAAATATTCTTTCAACAAAACTCGCCTCCGTCCCTTCGAAACAAAAAAGAAAACGCTGCATCACGGTCATTTTTAATTTTAACCCTAACGACGCCATTGAAGGCATTTAACGTCGGCCATTACGGCGCCACTATCTGGTGCGTGCATCTTCCCGCGCTAAATGGACGGGAAAGGGTCTGGAATAACACGGATAGCGTTCGGAGCCTGGGGAAATTAAGTATATTTTGTGCAGGCGAAAATATTAGCCAGTTTTTAATAACTTGCTGGAATAATTTAGGATTTGGTCGTCGAAAATTTATGTTCGAAAGTCCCACAAAAATTGACCGACGCACGAAACAAACTTTCATGCGAAAGATGATTCTATAATTACGTACCGAGTACAGAAACCAGATTATTAAAAAACAAACCACTTCATAATTTATTCTACCCTAACTACAAATTAGAATCCCGGCTGTCTCAACAGTCACTAACGAAAAATATTCAAGAGATTTCGTATCCCATGAAAGCCTAAAGTAGCCATGCATAAACACGAGCTGGGAGAATTCATCTCTCCGTTCATATTAATATTAATACTCGTGATTTGCATTTTAGCACTTGGCTCCGGTTCCCCTGTAGTCTGGCGCGGAAAAATCTCCGCTATGATGGACATCTGAGTAAATGGCGCGAGAAAAATAACGCCCGTCGAGCACACGCTCGCGGAAATTGAGGACGTGGCGTAATTTTTAAGTGTTGCGCGGAATTTTTCCGGAATTGCTGTACGAATGTCGCATTCTTGGGGTTAATTCCGTACGAAAATGTTTTATCATAATATTTTTTTTGTGTGGAAAATTTATCGACAAAGCTTTCCTGTATTTAGAAGATTCTACACGCAGTCCAAGCCGTTATAATATGGTCATCGTTCTGATGATGATTTTTAATATTGGTAGGGAATTAGGAAATGAAAATGGAACCATTATTCTTCGTCAATGATGGACGGGATGATTTAGCGCCATCATTGTGCATTCCCGGAATTTCTCGTTGTTCCTTCATCCTATTTTCTATAACTAATTGGCAGATGGCCGGATTAAAATCTCTCATAGCTAAGCACGAAATAACGTTCAGCGAAGTATCTTCATGCTTAATGACTAGTAAACACTGGGTGGGGGCGGGTATTTGGGAACGCTCCGTAAATGAGGCGCCGATTATTTGCCCCTAAACCGGCCCTGTTTGCCCGCGCCTCCTCCACTAATTGATGCGAGCCGTTCGCGCGGAGGCTTTTTTGCCAAGACCAATGTAATGGGGGCTCTTCGGAGTGAAATATCTTTTTCGGTTTTTTGTATTTTTTTCCCGGACCCCTTTTTTTCGGGTAAAGGGTACGTGGAGGTAAAATGTATACTTATGGAATTACTGTAATCAGTTGTGGAAAGGTTACTTTTGACCCGAGCCTCCCCTAATGTCGCTGTAAATTTAGCAGCATGATAGCGAGGGATTTAATGAATAGGATTAATTAAAAGCAATATAGTGTAGCTTAAGTGATACGGGCGAGAGGAGGGTCGAAACTTTATAGGATAACATTCATAGCAATTTATTTCAACGTACAATTAATACTAACAGAGTTCTAATTTAAACCAAGAAGAATTGCTGAAAATTACTCTTGTTTTTAATTAAACATAGAAACAATAGCATTTTCTCAGGCTCTATTAGATCATAGTCAAAGACAAAAAGTACCTACCTACTTCTTAAGTTTTTTTAGAATATGATTTAAATCAATCAAAAGTAATACCGCTAGAGCAAGTTACTCGAAGTAATACGACCATCGATCATTGAGTACCTATATAGTTTAATTTCTTTGTAAACATGATTCCATAAACCTAAATCTATATCTATATAAATAAAAAGACAAGTCCTGACTGACTGACTGATTGACTGACTCATCAACGCCCAGCCTAAACCCTTGGACCTAGAAAGCTGAAATTTTGCACAGAGGTTCCCTTTATAATGTAAACGAGGAATAAGTAACGATTTTTCGAAATTCAACCTCTAAGGGAGTTAAATAGGGGATGAAAGTTCCGCGCGGGCGAAGCCGCTGGCAAAAGCTAGTGATATTATAATTGCGAAAGTGAGTTAGTTTAATAAAACGTCTAAACGGAATTAGATCCAATTTGGTACACAGATAGACCATGAGAAGGTCACACACAGATCACAGACGAAGTCACGAACAACAGCTAGTAGACAATAAATAATGCGAACTTTTACTACTATTTAGGGCTGACATTCTAGAAAGAACAAAACGTACCAATTTACCGTTCAATAATATTTTATCAATGCTTGAATATACTCGTAGCTCTTAATTACAACTCTAACTTATTTCCAACTCAATCAATCCTAATGAGCACCACATTATTTTTTCAACAGGCAACATTCAACGCAACAAATTTTCCTCTGGCAACTCCGCCAGTACCTACCGTCCTTCCGTATAATTTGTGCGAAAAATTTACATGTGTCGACTTAACCCGCCCTTGCTCGGTGATTGATGATACTTTCGGATATTCGGATATTATATTAACGGGCCCCGTGGAGGGTTTTGTGCCTAATATCGGTATTATGTGGGCGTTGGCCTGTCTTGGGGGAGTATGCAAATTAAGGCAGGTTTTGCGCGCAAAGATGACGGAGTAGGTACGTAAGCCTTTGTTTGTGGATAACAAACTCGGATTATGTTATCTTGTTCGTTTTTGTTATGTTGTTACGGGGCGCCTCACCATAATTTCTAACCAATAATGGTGGTCCAGACTTATGTTGTAGTTTTATTTTATTTTATTTTGTGTGTAACAAAATTATAAATAAAAAGAATATTCTGACATGGATAGGTATTGAGAAATACAATATTATTTGTAGTATATGCGAAACCTGAATATCATTTGTTCAGAATAAGTAACTGAATCGATTCCAATAATATTTACACCATAATAATAATAATATAATTTATTGAAACAAAATCTCAGTTTACAGAAACTCTGTGTTCGATAACAACTGCATTAGTATAATACTGTGTCGCAGTCATTAACGCCCACCTCCAGAAAATCGAGACAGAAGCTAAACTAAAAGACTAAAAACTAAGTTAAAAATATTAAAAAAAAAATGAACTTAAAATTAAATGCCATGTTATATTTTTTCCCAAAAAAGTTTCACAAGTGTGATGGAAAATGTTATCACTAATATATAATTAATTACAATACAATCGCCATACGGTTAGGTACCTACTGCCTAATTATTAATCAATGAGCACAATACGAAGCTGGACGCGCGGTCTGGGTGGTGCGGGGGGCCACGTGGTGACCATGTTTGTGTAGACAACTAAGTAACATAACAAGCTTATAAGTTTGTGATTTTCCATGATACAGTTTTGAAATTTTGTACATAGTTTCTTTACAAAAAAATACTAGACACGTGTTTCGGATTTCGCATATATGTACTAAAACTAGGGTTGTATATGAAATATTTATTCTAAATAATATATAGGATGCAAGTTCTTGGTGCTATTGCCACGCCAGAAATACTTAGTAGAATATTTGGTGTGATATTATAAATGAGAATGTACGATTTTCTATTTATTTAAAATTTAGATGCAGATGAATGATACCTACACCTTTTTCAATATTCCTAGCAATGCGCTTATGAAATGTCATTTTGATTACACACCGTAGTTCCCTAAATTCTTAACAATCCAAAAATAGTTCCAATTGCCGATTCTCCCCTAAACCACAGAATTCTATTCCAAATCAATTGACACCTGTTAGTAGTGTTGTACTGCATTTGTTGGTAATTAATAAACGCATCGATATCGATAAAGTCACTACTATAACCGTAGTGTTGGGCTCAATGAGGAGGGCATTGTGATACACATTAAAGCGGCCCGTTCGAGGATACCTTGAATAAACTCAAGGTACGGTCAGACTAAAACGAGAGATTAGATAATTAAATTTGAATATTTATTTTATTTGATTCTTTAATGTGTGTTTAAGCACTGAATTTGTGATGAAATTAAATAAATGTTGATAAGCATGAATCGCACATGATAAATTATTGCTTCGTGAAACATTTGTTGTAATATATCGGTATAAATATAGCTTCATTTTATTGAATACTTGCCCAACTTACTTGCTTTTGTCAAACTTAACTTGTGAACATAATATGCAGTATCGTTATTTCTTCTTTATACAAAAATTATGCGTAACAAATTGCTTTGAAATACAACTGTCCATTTTCGCACACAAATTCTGAAGTTCCATATTCTTACTTCTAAATTGGTTATGGTTAATAAAATATTCATTAAATATGATTTATTCTTCCGATAACAGTTATCTGACTATAGAAAAATCGGCCCTAAGTATTCTAATTAGTAGTTAGGTTCGGCCCTAGTAATGTCCTACATAACACACACTTCCCTAATCTGATGACCCTACATCTCACAACAACGTTACATGGTTAATAGTGTCCTGCGGACATAAAGTGACGTCACATATAGGTACACTTTCACCACCACAAACAGCAACACACGTGAATACCAGCGGTACCTTGCGCCGACAAATTGCGGTACCAACTAACGGTACCGGTACCGACAGATTGTGATACCTATTATGGTTTACGGTCTGAGCGTTTAGTGTTAGATTGGTTTGTTAACGGGTTTAGACGGGTATACATGTTGGTGCTATGGACTTAGTATGGCTAGTCAAGGGAGCCGTGAATCCGGATCAAGGTAAAGCCAAGTTTGTCGAATTTGTCGAGTACATAGTCATTGATTTGTAAATGTATTTATCTATGCTCACATTTTAAAATACGAATTATAAACTTCAAAAGGAGTTTATAATGACTTATTTTATAAACACAATACCGACATTTACAAATCGAATTATTTAAAAAATCTTTTTCTGTTACAATTTTTTTTTTACCGTTACATTACGGTTCACAATTTATCGACAGGAGTTTTGGCGGGATCGCGTTGGAGCATGTCGCACGAATTTTCATTTTCATGAAATTTTGTGAAATAGCGAATTAAATTGTTTAATTTTATTAGTGAATTGTTCAATTTAGTTACGTGTGAGTGCACAAGTGTAGTGAAGGTGAAAATAAGTGACGAACTTGTTTCCCCCAAAAACTCCTAATGGGTTGTTGTAAATTTACTACCGCTTTACAATAACTTTGACTTAATTTTGGCTTGACTGACTTAAGACGACTATGACTTTTTGTAACTTTGTGCCTGATATCGGGCCATTTACTTGATAGAAAAGAAAAATTACTTGACACTGGCTAAATGCACAAACCGTGCGAAGCCAAAACCCAAAAAAAAATATATCTACAGTTTATAATCTCGCTTGATAGATTATAAACTAACGGTGTTCACAATCTTATGGTGACATATTAAATTAGATATGTAAACACTGTCGCATTGACTTAAGGAGGCAGCTGTCACTAATGTAATCTGTCAGTCACGAGGAATGGCGGGAAACAGATAAATTAAGGCAGGTCTGCATGGTAGCGCTTGATGTGGTAGTGAGCCAGTGGACTGATTAGAAAATTCGGAATCTAAAGAATTATAATGGTCGGAAAATAATCCTATAGCTTTTCAGTAAAAAAACGTAACGTGTAATAGAAGGGTGATAAAAAAGACAAGTTTTCATACACAAAATCCAAGAGCACAAAATTAATGATTCTAATTTTTAATTTTTCTTTTCTTTTTTTTTTTCTAAACGTCACTCACGATTCTCTTTTTAAAACTACAGAATGTTACTTAGATTTTAATCACTATTCGTTCTTGATTATTGTTCTATAATACGTGAAACTAGGAATCCTTATTTTTAACGCGCTGATATTAAGTTAACCTGTTTCTATCTATGGAACGGAATCTTTTAACGTAATTTCCACCAACTTCAAGACGTCCGATTGACTTGAAAAATTGCACACGTATCAAGGTCCAAAGAAAATACAATAACTTCATAATTCTGGCCTTATATTCTCACCAGGATCTCCAGAATAATAAAAAAATCAGCACACATACAATATACAAAGAAATTGAATCTCTTGATTATTTATTGATGATTTTTTGAGACTTAAATAAATTATAGCTGAAGGTAGAAAAAATCACTAGAAATACAAGCTTTACTAACAAACCGAACTAAATGTAAGAAATAATTTGTAACATGCAACTCACCAATGAAGTATTTGTTACACCCAAGCACCCCACGCTTTTCACAATCAAATTTATAATTTTCTACTCTTCAGTTCGGCTTTTTTTGTTATATTGAGAGCTTCCGTAACGCTCTTTCATTGCAAAATAAAAGTGTCAACTTATCAACACTTAGCCATCCCAAACTACCCACACCCTGTATCATAGTAGCCCATCTAACAACATACCAATACAGCGAACCAAGTTATCCCTTGACCCAGTGTCTAGACTATCTACATAGCTAACGACGTCACTAACCCTGAATCTTGCCACATAGTGTACATACACGCGTATGTAAATACATTACCGCCTCACTCTCACTGCGGCTGACCTCAGTACCTTTGGACTGGCCGGTATCGGAATGCCTTGGCCGTTACGTAGTATAGTCCTAGAGCTAGGTTGGGGGCTAAGGCTTGTGTATTTGGGGAAAATAAATATAATATCGACGGTGGAAATTGCAAGGGACAGGAATTTAAACGTCTCTTACGACATTTTGATATTTCCACCGTCGTTTTAAGTTTTTGTGATTGAAGAAAAAGCCTTTCACCGATATTAGGAGTATGTATCTTCAAAAATGTACTGAACGGTATTAGACAGTTTTTTTTTTTTTTTTTGTATATACTTCCTGCTGATATATTTTAATATTTAAATAAAGTAGGTTAAGGATGATTTTGACATGAGCGATACTTTTCGTTGGCCGGGTATCCGAATGCCTTGAATTGGTTGAAAGCTAAAGATGTGTACATGGGAGAAGATTGACGTTATGTAGGTTTTTTGTGAGAGTAGAAATCCTTTCAGCGGTATTAAGAGTATGTAGCTACAAAAGATACAATAAAAGGATTTCAGATACAAGTTTGTTTAAAGTGTAGTTGAAAGAAGATTCTGATCTCAGCGGTACTTTTGAACCGGTCGAGTATAGGAATACCTTGGTCTACGTGGTATATGCAGTTATAATCTGAGAGCTAAGAATGTGTGCTTATGAAGTTTATAAGTAGGTACATTATATTAAGAATGGGTGAGTACCTATTTACTTGTAAAAAAAATTGTGATGGTTAATTCTTTATTTTCTCTATGTGCGTGTGTATTTTAATGTCTATCTGCCAGCGTGGGGTATAAAATGTTGTTTTTTTAAAGAGAATTTATTGTTTAATGGAAGCTTACTTTTAAATGCTTTTTTTTATGAAGTTGACACCAGTCAGGAAAATAATTTGAAGGAAAACAGGATAGGCTAGGAAGTTAATTTTGCGGTCGAATGGTGCTAAATTATAGATTTATACGTAAACGATTTAGAACCACATTCGTGTAATTGATCATCAATTTACTTACTTTTCTAACCTTAACCACAAAACACTAACCCCAAAACCGAATATGTTTATCCACCAGCCATTTATCACAAATTTTCTAACACTTCATTCACTATTACTAAACCCTCTCCAGTACAAACAGATCTAACACCACAGACCACAACATAATTACCCCTCGAATTGATTCACTAACATATAGCTGTCATCAATGAACGCATGTACTGTCTAACGTGTTCTAATGGCACTCTCACTTGCGCCAGTACTACTACGCAGCCTGTATTTGTACAGCTATTAGCCTCTGGGTCAAGGCACCACTTTCACTGTCTTTGATTAGTGTACGAGGATGAGTAAGATGGGAGAATGTGTCTTTGGAGTTTTGGGGGAATGGGGGCGTAGTAAGAGATGGCGTTCGGAAAAAAGGGTATAGCTCCGTGACTATGTTCTTTTTTATTTGATTGAGCACTTTTTTTTTTCAGAATATTTTACTTGATTAAGAAGTTTGTCCACGGTTATGTACGAGTACCTTATATTAGGTCTTAACCTATGAAATTGCCGTTCTGCAGTACTGGCCATTTCAAATCAAAATAATTTTTGTTTGGCTAAGAATTCTAATTTCAAATTAATTTTATTTTAAAAACATGGATTTTTTTTTCTAAAAGTAGTCATTTCTTTATTGATTAGTGTTACATTTTCATCGCATTTCAATCTTTTTCGTCATCATGGATACGTTAAAAATTCGAGTAATTATGGAATATGAGTACCGTCGTGGCAGCAACGCGGCACAAGCGGCACGCAACATCAACGACTTTTACGGAGCTAACACTACAAACCAACGCACCACCTGTTATTGGTTTGCTCGCTTCCGTTCTGGAAATTTCGACCTGAAAAATGAACCTCGCGGTCGTCCGAAGACTTTGGTCGACAATGACGAATTAAAGGCGATTGTGGAAGCTGATGATACACAATCTACGGCTGAATTAGCAGCAGCTTTCGACGTTAGCGTCAAAACAATATTGGTCCATTTGCGTCAAATTGGCAAGGTAAAAAAGCTTGACAAATGGGTGCCCCACGAACTCAATGATCGCCAGCGCGAAGTACGCGTCGAGACGTGCCTTGCACTGCTCAACAGACACACAAATGAAGGAATTTTGAACCGCATTGTTACCTGCGATGAAAAATGGATTCTGTTTGATAACCGTAAGCGCTCAGCAAGTTGGTTGGATCCTGGTTCAGCACCTAAACAATGCCCTAAACGAAAACTTACCCCTAGAAAAGTGATGGTCACTGTTTGGTGGTCTAGCGCCGGTGTGATTCATCACAGCTTCTTACCAAACGGGGTGAGCATTACTGCAGATGTGTACTGTGAAGAACTGAACACAATGATGGAGAAGCTGGCGCATCTCCAACCAGCATTGGTCAATCGCTCGTCTCCGCTGCTCCTGCACGACAACGCGCGACCTCATACTGCACAGCAGACGGTCTCCAAGTTGCAAGAACTGGGGTTGGAAGCTCTCCGTCATCCGCCCTACTCACCAGACCTTGCGCCTACAGACTACTACTTTTTCCAGAATTTGGATAACTTCTTGGCGGGAAAAAAATTTAATACCCGAGAGGCAGTACAAAATGCCTTTGAAGAATTTGTTGCCTCCCGTCCAGCTGATTTCTTTAAGAAGGGCATCAATAAACTGCCACTGCGATGGCAAAGATGCATTGATTGCATGGGTGATTACTTCGATTAATACAAATAAAAAATTCATGAAAAAAATTCGTTTAAATTTTTTCATACAAAAAGGCAATTTCATAGGTAAAGACCTATTATAAATATTTATGTAACGTATATAAGCCTGGACAAACTTGAACAAAGTTTTGTAATATGGTTTTAGATTTTGAAAAATTGAAAGAGGTGGGTCGTTTCTAAAAATGATTTCTTCTATTGAAAAACATCTAATTAATTAATTAATTAGAAATAAACATTCCACAAGGCAAGACAAGTTTAGTAGGAATCGCTTTCAAAACGATTCCTATTTCTACAACGACTTTCAATAGAATTTGGGAGAAGCTTTTCGGTAGCTTTTATCAAAAACACATTTATGACTTTTCCATCATTAGTTTTCGCTCATCGAATGATAAAGGGCCGAGACTATAGTCTAGGCCCTCTTGGTAGATTGTGTTTTGTCATAGACCTAACATATTACATTCTTGACTATGTAAATGGCTCTTCTTATTGCAAACTTTTAAGATATGGGTTATATTATTATTTTTGCTTTTAATAATAGTAGTTTGTAGTTTAATAATATTTCCACCTCACTAGTTAGACTTTAGAAGTTTAATTATTACAAATCCAATTTAATTATTTTTTAAACATAGCTTACATTTGACGTGACTACCTTTTGTATGAATTATATGAATTATCAAGCTCCAAACATAGATATTTTACATAGCCCTTAGTTACAATTTGAGTTACATAAAATGCTCGTTACCCAAACCTACCAAACAAAGATATCTAAGCCGAATCAACCCGACAAAATCCCCCCGCCTGCGATTAAAGAAAATTATAACGCGAGCTTTATCGACCCACACACGAAGGCGGCGTTGCCTAGCAACCAGGACCAACGGGCCTAACCCTTCAGATGCCGCGAACCGCTTACTTTGCGGCCAGGACCGCGGCGGGGGACACAAGCCCCCGTTTTTCGGCATTGATCCGAACACCACCGCGCCTGCGTGTTGAACGAAAAACGAATCGAGGAAAAGCAAGGTCACATCACTACAAGTTCTTTTTTCAAATTCGGATATTGAATGGAGAATGATTGCGTTCAGAAATGTTGCTTGTGCCGCTTTGTGCAGTTCAGTAGGACAGTGCCCCGCCGGCTGCCGAGATGAATGGACGTCCGACCGACAGGATTGATTGCGGCTAAGATAAACTTGCATCTCACTACTCGATACCGTCTGTACTCGAGCGTACTGCATGGGCAATATTCGTATCCGTGGCAATTTGAACTGAGCTGGAGACTTCGCTTGAATAATCCTACACTAAACTGTCTAACAACATCTTTAAAGATGAGTCAGTTAAATGATTATTTTACCATCTTTAATAATCATATATCATCATAATCAGCCAATAATGTTCCCACTGCTGGGACTAAATTAACTGTGGTAATCTACCACGCGGGCGCATAAGTTCAAATTGGTAGATATCACATGTCTTCGAATTTTTGGTTCTAGGACATGCCGGTTTCGTCACGATGTTTTCCTTCACCGTTTTGAGAGCAGTGGTGATGAAATTATTTACGCAAAGTAAAGCGCCTGTCTGGGTTCGAACGCACGATCTACAACTCCAAAGACTGGGCTACCACTGCGCTCCTTTTCCTATAGTAAATCTTGTCATTATTAATTCCGAACGAAAATCAACGCAACGCACACTGAAAGAGTAATTTTCAGCGTGAAATATCGAAATTATCGGATCGCATTTTGAGAACGCTGTCTGGCACATTTCAGGCTAACTATTGACGTTAGAACTACGATTAGCGAGCACAAATATTTAGCATCCATCGCCAAACGATGCAAGTTGAGCATTAAATATCCGAAATAACGATAAAATTATCTAATAACGAATCCGAAAAAACAAAATTACGTTACATGTGAAACAGATTTAGAAAACAGATTGGCTGCCAAAACTGTTCAAATAAATAAATAAACACAAAGAATAATAATAACGACGTCTGATGATTCTGATTATTTATGCATTTTTTTATAATTTTGACAGTATAAACAATACATAGAGCAGTGGTGGCCCTGTGATAACGGACGCTGCTTATGTGCGGTTGGTCGTAGGTTCGAACCCAGACGGACGCTTCACTTTGTGTATTCATCACCACTGATCTCAAAACCGGTATGTCCTAGAGCCAAAAATTCGAAGACATGTGTCATCTACCAACCCGCAATGGGCCTACGTTGTGGATTACTTCCAACTCACTCTTAACCGAGAGGAGGCCTGTGTCCCATCAGTGGGGACATTCTAGGCTGATTATGCTTATGCTAATCAATACACAGACTCTCGATTGCAGCAAACACAGGAATTTGCTAACATCGAATTATAAACCCCCTCTTTTTTTATGTCGGCATAAAATTATGTTCCCACCTACTCATTAAAACGTGTAATAATAAAATCTAATTACTACCATCGCCCGCACCGATCGGAAATCAAATTATCTAATAAATTAACGTGCACGTCGATTATGTACGAATAATTGAAAAGGAATCGTGGAAAACGGTACTAACTAATCGTTTTGTCGTACCAATTAACTTTAAATTGAGACAAATCCGATATAAATAGATAGGCTGAGTCCACACCAGCGGGTTGTTCGCGACCTATCTGGACGTCGATACGACCGGTTGGAAATTAAAACAAAATATTTTATTTAATATTCGAATGCTTTCAAAATAACTAGGCGAGGTATTTCTGTTACATATCGTGGAGTTTTAAATACTAACTGCTAGTTTTTATATCAAATGTCAGTCTATTATGCAATTTTACATGTGTTTTCTATATCTGTTTACCACCTAGAAGATTTACAGTAGACGGGGTAAAAGTATCGGTCCTTTATTTGGGCCAAGTGCCAAGTGTTCGCTTTCCAGTGAGGCAAGGCAAAGAAATTACAAGACGGATGAAAAACGCTTGGAAGATCTGCTGGTCCATAAAGAAAAGATGGAAGAAGTGGAACCAAAAAAACAGAGTAGGGTACCTATTGAAACGATTTCACATCTCTGTTATTTGTCATTTCAAAGACACCAAATACTATCACAGATAATAAGATCTAAAAGGTGACGTTGAAACTATTAATAAAATGGCCGCCAATTCCCCGCTATTCCGAACGCAGCCTAATGCGTGGACGCAGCAAATCTGTCGGTAATGGTAGTTGCCTCCCCCACGTAAATACTTTATTGGTTATTTAGTGGCGTCTACGGCCGCGTCGGATGAAAACCGGTTAATAATTTAACTAGTTTACTTTTCTTACTGCATTTGTATTTACCGATTTTGGACTTAAAGTGGGTGGACTTTAGAGTAGATTTTTTTAGAAAACATAAACTAAATATTAAGACGTGAAGCAAAAGTTTTGTACTCCTTTTTACAAAAATTACGCGGACGGAGAAGTTATGAAATTGGCCACAGTTATATGGAAAAGAAGCGCAGAATGTTAATATTTTTGATTATCGTTGGTTAAAATTTAAATGAATTACCTATATTAAATGATAAAAGTAAATGGACAATCATTAAACATTACTTGTAAAGCATGATGTTTAATTAATGCTACCTAAACTAGTTTTTTTGCCAAAGTTGTTTCTCGGAAACAACTTTTAGAACTTAACGCCTGACTAGTAAATAATAGCATAGGTAGTGAATTTAAAGAAGCACTGGGTCGTATCTAATTACATAAGCTATGACTATTAGATTACCTAAAAACAGATGCTACAACATCTCAATTCTTTGCTCCTATCCAAATCCATCTGCCTAGCCTTTTTCCAGTATAACCGCTGCTCAATTCCAGTATTTTACATCGAGTGACTGCCTACCTGACTTCGACAACCCAGTTACTGGGTAATACGATACTACTTGGTAAAACTGGTTGTCAGTTTTTCTGGCGTCTGACGATTAGTAACGTACAAAGATTCACGAATGACAGCCGGCACCAATAGCTTAACGTGCTTAAAGATGCAAAGATAGTCACCCATCCAAGGATCAACTGCAGCAAGCGCAGTTTAACTTGATCGCCTCGATCGTGGAGTTTCTTGCCGGCTCTTCTCCATAGGAAACAACAATTTGGAACCGTGCACCTAGCTTCTGACGTTTCATAAGTGCTCATGCAGGTTTATATGAAATAAAAATATTTTGATTTTGATCGCCCCTGCGGCTATATTTACTTAGCCTCAAGCCCCTGTATCTGTTTTTTTTTCAAATCCACACTGATTAAACTAAATTGTCATTTTTTTTAGTATTTCTCTTCAAACCCTTTACTCCACCGTATTATCTCCTACAGGTACTAACACCACAAAAAACTTACACAGTCACTACAAAGAAAAATTATATATTTATTCAAATAAACACATAGGTACTATATACACGCAACACACAATATTTTCAAATCACTACACAAAATCCAACTAACAACTCAAACTCACGAGTCACTCAACAACTTCAATAATAATGACTAGCACAAAGAAAGACTATTTATTAAAACAAACACATAGGTACGTACTTACCAGTACATTCTCTCGCACAATATTTTTCAAAACTTTACCCAACACACACAAAATCCAATTCACAACACAAACTCACTCACTGGTCACTCACAAATTACATAATAACGACTAGAGTCATGTCCAGTCTCCACTAGACTCAACCGTCTCTTAAACAACTCACACTTAATCGCGACAAAAGAAGCGAATTTTAATTACTCACCGACTCAACCCTTCAACGGCCACAACTAAAAAATAACGTTAAAAAATTTCACACGACAAAACAAACCCGAGCAAAACTATCAAAAGAAATGCTAATAAACTGCGAGAGAGAAAGATTTATTTCTATTTTTACTATGTTTTACAATAGTTATGTTAATTTATAAATTAGGTATGCAAGTAACAGGTGGGGTCATCTGACTTCGCTAAAGGGGTCATCTTAGTCCGTGTTTTTGCTTGTTATTGTCGATGTATTTAGACTTGCAGATGATATAAGATTTCTCACGGAGCGATTTGTTAATGTTTTTAGTTTTATCTTCATGCTTATAGTTGGAGTATTAAAATGAGATGTGCATATTTATACTGCGTTGTGGGAATCGCTGTAGTTTCTATCAAGTGTTGGTCCATTTGCACTTTGGACGATGTGAGAGATGCTCCTATTTATATTTGCTTTAAATATAAACCTTCGTGAAATAAATTAAGAAAGGAGCTTTGATTTCGCTTCAATAAAAGCGTGGGTAAGTTAAGTTGGTTGTTGGCATTTTTTTAGTAAAAACGACTTAAAAAAACTTGTAGTCTTTATTGGCAACATGTATTTTAAATCACCTGAATAAATAGAAATGATGCAAGGATTTGAATTAGCAAATTTAAAAGCACCAACTAGAGCAGATTTATATTTCGTCTACATTAACTAAATAAGTCAAAGAAAAACTTTTTTTTTTTAATAGTATGTTAGCTAATATAATATGTGGATATTATAGATTATAAGTATGTCTTAGTAAAACAAAAAATGTCCTCTCCGCTAAGAAAGAATTAAAAAACGTTAAGAAAACCTTGCCTCCAGCAAGACTTAAGTAGTCTTACAAGCTTTTATTAATTATTCATAATCCTTTCCAACTGCCGAGACAGCAAAATCTTCTCATACCTAACCCTAGCTCGCTGCAAGAAATTTAAATTTTTAATTCGCTTCTAAAATTTCGCTTTATGCAAATTCGCTTCTCATGGCTTTTTCGACAAAGGGTCATCTTGCGATCGCGAGTCTAACTGGACCATGCATTGTCATGATCGCAACTGGGACATGCTCCTATTGTGTCAAAATGGTATTTAAAAGGCATCTTTATGTTAATCTGGCACACGTAGGGTCAGAGGTCTCGACTTTTCTGTGGGGTCACTTTTGTCTTGTGGACAGGTCTGATTGACCTTTAACCTCGCGTTCTCACGGTTAACCCTCGGAAGATATTGCACGTTTTTGTTTGAGAATTCTTAATTGGGTTAAGGTGAGTGTTTAAAAATCTAGTTTGGTGTTTTAAATTTTAAAAAGCGATGTCGACAGTTTGCATAATTTTAAGAGCAAGGTCTTCGTAGTTTTGTAGTCTTATTTGATTTAAGATAAATATACATGTGTGTGGAGAGTAGTCTTGGCTTCTGGTAACGGCCGAGACTTACGAGTAAGAGACTACTCACACTTATTCAGATTCACATCCGTTCAGCCGCGGAAAGCTGAACGGACTCTATACTAAATCGTTGTTTTCTGAGCTGGACAGAGCTGAATAAGTGTGAGTAGTCTATGGTCATAGGTTCGAACTCAGCTAGGCACTTTGCTTTGTGTAAATTATTTCATCACCACTGCTCCCAAAACGGTGAAGAAAAAACATTGTGAGGATGGCATGTCCTAGAACCAAAAATTCGAAGACATGTGACGTCTACGTTGGTAGATGTACGAGTAACATGTCTTCGAATTTTTCCATCTTATGATATATTTTCTCCGCACTGGGCTCACGTGGTGGATTACGGCCCTTTTTCACTGAGGTGAGGCCTGTGTTCTAGCAGGCCTCGGCCTAGGCATAGGCTAATTATGCAGTGTGTTTTGATTAAAGATGGTGTTGCTAAGGAAGGAAGAAAATACTGGCTCGATTAGTTAGCCCCATTAAACAATGGCGGATGATTTTCACATCTATAGGTCATTTATACTTAAGGATTGGTTGATAAGAGATAATGTAAGTAGTGAATTAATTATTTCTTTATACTTATTCTACATTTATTACTTAAGCTTTTCAAAAGTACAGAGGCCAGAAAATCAAGCTACTCCAATCTGTCAAATTTCTTTTATAGATTTTCAACTTTGTAACAAACGAATAAGGTTCATGTTCATTTGGGAAACTTTGACAGTTTGTGGTAGCTTGATGTGCTGGCGTCTATAACTAGATATTTCTAATTAAGTAGGCAACAAAGGGAGATTATAGTGTGTCTCTATTAATGTTACTGGTTTTTCCAACCCGGTATTTTCTTTTCCGGTAAATCATTCCATTTATGTTGTAGTACTACCTACCACTACCGACAATTTACTCAATATCGGGTATCGAGGCGAATACCGAAAGCGTTTGCATTTTAATATTTTCATTCGGATATTTTCTTCCGGAACTTTTAAATTGTATTCGTTTCTGTATTGATAGTGCGAATGCCGATATTCTTTTTTTTTAATTTAAGATTTTATTCGAAACGTTAACGTATCGTTGTTTATTTTAAGATCTTTTAGATTACTTATTAACGATTAGACAAGCATATTGTAGAATAAATTGTTGATAGAAAATGAATTCATAAATTAACATTTATAAAGTACAGTAACAGCCGCACGGCACGAAGGTTAAGCTACGGTAGTCGCGGTCAGTTCGTAGATGGGTGACCATGAGTGGTGGTCAGTCAGAAAAATGAAGCTAGTTGACCATTCCAAAGCGTAGAACAGGCACCTATGAAGCATAACGGGCAAGAGCGCATAATCAAGCTAAACTACGCTTGCCGCGGTTGGTTAGTGGATGGGTGACCATTATTACATATTGAGAACCTTCCGTGCCTCGGAAAGCCGTGGGTCCCAACTATCATTTGTAGTTTTTGACAGTCGTTATTGGTAGTAGAAACCTAGAAAGCCCAAGTCTGACAAACAGTATTCCCAAGAGATATCGTATTACCCAGTAACTGGGTTGTGGAGGTTAGATAGGCGGTGGCTCCATGTAGAATACTGGTCTTTTAAAATGCTAGGCAAATTAATTGAATTAACATTCACCTTTGACAAGAAGCGTTCTAATTACGACAAACTTTCTTGTCATTTTTTTTTTTTCGTAAATAACTTTCCAGTAAAAACGTGACCATGTATATTCTGCTAGAACGGGTATTATTCGTCGTATTATTCCATTTCCATACTATTTCTACTTAGTTCGTATGTTGTTGGACGCAGGTGGCTTTTATTGCCTAAAATGCCTATATATATATACATGTATCATATTCTCGTATGTATACAGGATAAGTTTTTAACCAGTGCGCAAACTGTAACCATGAATTCAGCATATCATTCTAGACCCCCCCCCCAGCGCAGAAATTTTTCGCCGGTTACACAAAAAAGAAAAAAAAAAATTTGCGCACTGGTCAAAAACTTTTTTGTACGTTTTAAACTTTATACAGGTTGTGGTGTAGTAGCTACAAAACCCGAAGAGAAATTGCGTAACGAACTAATAATTGCAATGTCTTTCATTTTGACAATTTGACAACATTTATTGGGTTACTCTTTAACAGTGGTTGTCATGGTTTTTCTATTTTATTCATATGTATATTACACCGTATTATTTACAGTACACCCTTGCGCCATCTCATGTACCTAGCACGGCGGGCTGTGCTGGTGCCGCTGCTGCGGCTGCTGAGAACCTCAAGCGGCGTAAATACTGTAACCTTATGGGTAACTATAGTTTTGAGCCGTTTGGGGTCGAAACGCTCGGGTCATGGGGCCCGAGCGCACGTCTCCTCTTTAAGGAAATTTCTCGCCGGCTGGTCGACACTTCACGTGACCAGAGGACTGGGTCATTCTTCGGTCAATGAATTAGCATTGCCATTCAACGTGGCAATGCTGCCAGTCTTCTGGGCACGTTTCCTGATGACAGCGATGCGGACGAATACTTCGATGCCTAAGTGTCCTTTTGTTTTTGTATTTATTTGTTTAGTAATTAACTATATAGTTGTAATTTTTCCATATCTTATGAAAATAAATTTACTAAAATATGTTATTTAATAGTTTGTAAATATGAAAACGTTGTAGGCCTTGTAGACTAGATTTGCAGAGCTTTTTCTATTTAATTAAGTACCTATCTGGTACTTTTTGACCGGCCTACACTGTCCTCCCATACTTATTAACACTGTAATTTTAAAACTTTGTAAAAGTAATTTATTTTTAAAACGGGGTTTTTGCCGGCTCTTCTCAATAGGAAACGACCTATTTTTCTGACGTTTCATAACTGTGCAACATTTTGTTTTTAATTTTTGTTATTTACGCAGACGATTTTTTCAAAATATAGGTAACGAAGCAATGGGCTGGGATTTTCCCTCAAAATCCTCCGTATTGTGAAAAAAGTGTGTAAATAAACATTAAAAAATCTAACTCTCCCCATAATATTTTAATTACTTCCTATATTTGCAATCCGCCACAACGAAATCATAAACCCATTTTAATACATTTCCGGTTTGTACTTCGACCAAATTATTTTCATAAAACTAAATGTGAAGTAAAACCAGCTAATTAATTAGGCAGCAAGCCGCCATCCACCAATCAGAGCGCTCATCATTTCCATCAACGTAATCGAAAATCATTTTTGTCAGTAATTATCTCATATTTCTACAGTGCGCAAACTAAGTACCTACTCCAAAAACCGTGATTAAATATTCTACACCACTATTCATTATCTATAGAATAGTACGGGTATACACCACCCCTAAAACATTACACGCACGGTCGTTACACCCCGACTCACCCCGTCCACCCCCAAACGCAACGTTTTTCTCCCCGGCAAGATAAAGACCAAATAAAAAAAGAAAACGCGAAAAATCCATCTGTCTCTTTTTAGCGCGCGCATAACACGGTGGTGCGAACAGTGCGACATCTAAGCTACGAATGACTCACGAAAACTTGGGCCCCGCCCGAGACGGCCGCCTCTATCTGTCTCTCTCACTTTTTCACACTTTTCATCTGATGCCCTTGCTACTGAAATGCAGTTAGTAACGCTAAAACCCTGAACTAATCTCGACCCTATTTTCATTGACATAAAGTCAAAACTTATTTGTCGCTAACATCGGTCAGAAAATATTTTAGAATGAAAGCGTTAGGGAGTGGAAGGTCTCTCTCGCTCGCAAAAAAGCTGTACACGGTGCGGGGGGAGGGTTAGATGGCGCGGGGGGTGTGCGGATAGTGGCAGCCATGATGGTCGGCCGACGGCGGACCAAGACTGGTATTAATTTCGGCTTAATTCGTTCGTTGATTTCAAGTATTTTATTGCTAATGCCATCCAAAAGTGCCATATCTATATCTAAAATAAAAAATATAATTTGAAAAAAAAAAGGTTTTTTTTTTACAAATTGTGCCTTTTTGTTAGGTTTTATTGTTTTGTAAGATCAATTAATAAAAAAAAAAGTTGTTTTAACAATTTGTAGTACATACTACTCATGACTGTTGCCTTTGTTTTGGTACCGGGCACTATTGAACAATAGTTATTTGTTCAAACAACATTAAAAGTATATTTACATTTTTACCCCACTGCGCCAGAGAGGGAGGGTTATGTTTTAGAGTGCAGGTGTGTGTGTGTGTGTATATTTCTTTGGCACGCTCTGTAGCCTAAACGGCTTGATCGATTTCAGCTTGAGTGGTGCCGTTAGATTCGTCTTAATTGAGAGAGTGACACTGGGTGGGTAGACCAAAATTGAAAAAAAAAATTGGTGATCTTTGGCGCCACGTCGAGTTTAAAAAAAAAAACTTCGCAAAACCCTTTGAGTGGGGTATCAAAATAAAGGGTTTCACGGTAAATAGGTCTCATTAACGTCAAAAATAATTATAACTATTAGCTAAAAACTGGGAAATCCAAAAAAAAAAATACTACTTCAAAAAACCCGACTGCCTAAAAAGTGAACTTTAATTTTAAAAGATGGAAACAATAAATGTCTTTATTTTTAAATTTAAGAAGATGCCTCCGACTACATGAGATTGCTTGTAGTATTCAGTCTAAAAGTCATCCTTTTAAATAAAACAACTTTCTTGTTTCCATATTTTTAAATTAAAGTTCACGTATAGGCAGCTGGGTATTTTTGATTTTGTAAATTATTTTGTATTTTTGAGTATTCTTTTTATAAACGATAATTATTTTTATCGTATTTTATGGTAATATTGATTTGTAATTTCTGAAACATTATGAAAACTTACAATTACTAGGCATTCTAAGGATTTAGAAAAAGATTGAAAATAGTTTGATTAGTTTTGTATCACAGTGAACAGAGGGTTAATAATTAATTAGCGAATCAATTATATTCCCCATGTAACGTATAGTCTATAGACTCATTAGATTTTTTTTTAACTTTGCATATTATTATTCTGGACTTTTCATGCTGTCAAATACAGCGTTTTTAATAAAAAATCAGACGCAATCCTGAAATAGTGTGTAATTTATGCTTGAAACAATTATTCATAGGTAAATAAATCATTATTCCTGCCTGGAGATAGATCATTGTATTTCAACATCCTATATACGTAGGCATATACATAAATACGATCAAATAGGTATTACTTTTATGTAAGTATAGGTATATATTGCTGCTGGTATGAAAATGAATGATTGAAATATAAATCATCCATGTTTGTATTACATTTTAGTTTTTAATATTTGTACGTTTGCAGTTTTCTGCTGTTGAGACAGTGTCAATATCATTTCGGTGTTAATTAGTAGGTACCTAGATTGGTAGATAAACAAGAAAATCATTCATCAGCGAAAAGAAAAAAAATGTGTTTGCATTTCGGATTAAAGAACTCCTATGTTTGATTCAGCTTCCCGTCTAACCGGATGCAGCTGAATACCAGTTTTTACATGGAGCGACTGCCTATCTAACACGATAGCCCTTGGTAAGACTGGTGGTCAAACTAACTTAGTATTTACTTAACCATCATCATCATCATTCCAGTGAAAAGACGTCCACTGCTGGACATAGGCGTACCCCAAGCACCGCCACTTTAACCGGTTGTGTGCTTCTCGCATACAGTGGAATCCTGCGGCCTTCACCAGGTAATCGGTCCATCTTATGGGAGACCTTCCAACTTTACTTAATTTACTTGACTGTTTACACGAAAACCAAATTACCAACACAATACTTGAATCGAGCTCTGAATACTAAAGAAATACATTAAAATAAAAGTGGCAGTAAGATGAAAAGGTAAATTTAATTTTCATTTAATTCGTTCTGTAATTTTTTGGTAAATTTAAAACCTCTTACCGACTACCAAAGCCGATTCTGATAATATCTCGAAAAAAAAAACCAATATTCAATTTGAATTAACTCGTAAAATTATATTAAGTAGATAAATTAATTTTCTGCCTTTGAACGGGCCAAAAGCGTTAAAGTAAGTACTGAAAAATAACCTCAAAAATTGAATAATTTTCAGATATCTCAGGTTTTTATACTATGATGTTGGTATTAAGCAAGAGGACATAGACAAACTGATAGTCTGTCAGAGGTAACGTCGATGGACTAGACAAATATGTATGGAACTAACATAAGCCACCGAAAAGTATATGTCAAACTAAGGGAACACGGGTGGGTTTTAGTCAGTAAAAGTCTGACACGTCCTCCTGCCCCACCCAGAGCGGGAGAAGTTATATGATGATTTCCCACCCAAAAAAAAAAAACGTATTGAAAGGCGTTGTACATATAGTTAAAAAACTCTTCGAAAGTGATTGTCACTCGTCTAGATTCTAAGGACTCGAGGAATGTCATTTGATTTTAAAAAAAAACAATTCCGTAATACTTTTCAAACTGCGTGTCAAAACTACGGAAGGACCATGTCAATCATTTTCATTCATAATTCATAAGTAACTAAACACTGAACAGATAATAAAGAGTCTTTCTTTGTTCTAAGCCTAAAAGGGCAACAAGAAAACAAAACTGCACCCTAATAACGTAACTCACGATTAATCATAATCGGTTTCATTTTAACAATTTAACAATATTCATTGCGTTATTTACGTTGTTGAGCAGACACATTTTCGAACATATGAAGCAATGGTTTAATAATCCGTTTCAAAACGAAACAGATTATGATGAATCGTGAGTTACGCAATTAGGGTGCAGGTTAGGAATGTGAGTAATAAACTTGTGGTTCCTAAAAGAGCAGTTATGTTTCACAGCCGTTAAACAGAATCTTAAACTATATTATTCTTAAGAAAACTATTGACACATTGTAACGATAACCTATCTCATAACAATAAGTTATAAATAAACTACTGCTAAAGCCACACAAGTCTTAACTTCAACCAAAATCAATCAACAATAAAAAAGAGTCCACTACAAACACTTAATACGAATCCCAGTCGCATCCTACACGATATAAAATCTAGCAACACATAATAACATTAACGCCGTCTCCCTAAGAAGACGGGTAGAGAGGGAAGCCGACAATATCGCCTTAAATGCAATTTCATCGCCACCCTTCCACGATTGGTTGAAAACGCACTTAAATTGATTACAGGCGACAATGACGTCAGCTATGGTTCTATGGCTCGCACTTAGTTTATTAGAATGTGAGATAAGTTTTTAACGGGTTATGTATAGAAAAATACTTATTTATAAATCACGATTGTGGGTAATTAAAGAGAGCATTAGTGTCAGAACTTGACAGGTACTGTTAATAAAAAATTGCAAAGAATATTGCACGTGTATTAAGAGACAAACATCTCACTTTTCAAAAGGTACCTTAAACCCAAGCAACTGAATATATTTAGTTCAAATCAATATTGTTTGCACTCAATACATCTGTGAAGGTTGTCTATCAAAGTCGATCTCATAGTGTACACGCTGGCGATTAATAACTTTAGTCACATTCAAACAGTCAAACTGTTTTAGAGAAAGCATAGCAGCAAAAATGTTAGGCCTGACAAAGTACTTGTAGAGTGATTGTCCTAGAAATAACTATTCTAGTCGCCCAAAAAATATGTTTTATTATTCGACGAGCTCCCTGGTACAGGAAACCCCATATGTTCTTACATTACTTAAATTACCTACATAATAAAAAGATTTTCCATCATGTATACATGCAAGATTGGGAAAACGAACAATTTTCTTATTTCTTTTCTGAGGATCCTATTCACTCGCTATTGCAATTGACGTACACGACTGTATACCAACGTCCCCCTTATTCACTATTCACATACTCATAATACAATACCAGTCTAACCGGACGCCGCTGTATACCATTATTATACACGGAGCGACTGCGTTTTGGAGGTCAGAGAAGCGTCTGACCTCAACATTAAATTACTGGTTAATTCGATACACCACGATAAGGCTGATTGTCAGAATTTTAGACTTTTGACGACGTGCAACGACTGTCAAAGATCCACAAATGACAGCCGGGACCAACGGGTTTACGTGCTTTCCATGGCATGGAGGGGTCTTGGTATGTAAAAAGGTCACCCATCCACGAACCAACCTCAGCAAGCGTAGCTTAACCTGATCGATCAATCCGTGTGACTATTGTTGCTTAGCCACAAACTCCAATTACAATACAATTAGTAGCAGGTATTAAAATTGCTGAATTGAAGCAGTCTTGCATTCTATTCTGATTGGAATGATTTTAGTTACCTACTAATAAACTCTTATTAGATGCCTAAAGATACCACTTATATAGCAGATTTTTTCTGTTTGATAAAACCCTAAATTACCCTTTCACAGCATTGTAATATAGCCAATAGTAATGTTGAATGTAGGGTCGAATCTTAGATACGAGTTCGTTGATAAAATTCTCACTTAGAGCACTGGATGGCTGTTGAAAACTTTACATTAATTTAACCCTGAAGTGACTGTCTTCGTTTTAGCATACTTAACGTTTACTACACATATTAAACGGTTAACATTGTGAAAAATGAAACTAAAATAAAAACAAGTTTAAATATAAAAATCATAAAAAAGGGTGAGTAGGTACCGTGGATCGACAAATATAACTTTTACTGAAATCCATCAAATCCACTCTGTTTCTGTTCAAATGAATGGTATTTACAGAAGATTTCGTTTCAACAAAACACTCCTATAAAAAATACTGACACAATTTGAACGAATCAATTTGTGTGAATATTTCAGTACTGTCTCTTCGCCATTGCATTCTCGTAAATACTTGTTTTAATCTTTTCTGGAATATACTGTACCTAAACCATAACGCAGTTACCAGCATACATGTAAAACAATTACGAGTAAGTAGGTGCTTACATGAAAATGTAAACTTGGTTAGGTTATGATAACAAGATTCTTAAAATAATACCTACTTACTTGAAGCTACTGTCTGTATAAGCTAAAAATAAGATAAGTTAACTATCTTATTTTTAGCTCACACAGACAGTCAAGTCAAGCCTTCTTTACGACTACATAACACTCTATTTCAGAAACATTGAATGATAATAAATCCCTACAGGAAACTCTTTACATATTCCACTCAATGTAAATATTAAAGATTTTTTTATTAAGACTGCCAGAGACATGTGATATCCAACACTTAGAAATATCAATAAAAATGTTCTGTTTGACGTAAACAGTTAACTTACTAGACCTAAGTGTGAGAGACCCTTTCTATACGTTTAAATGAAACCATTTATTACAGCATGACAAAAACTGTATCTACTCAAACCTAAACGATTTTATTTTTTCAAAACTGTCGTTAAACATAACTTAGTGATGTTACGTGTGACATTTTTTTTTTTTTGGTGTAGAACAGATTGATTGAAGTCAAAGTCGTGTCATTTATTTTAAATAGGCTATTAAAATGCAATTTTGAATGCCAACAAAAAAATATAATTAATTCTAGTTGCCTCTTCCGAATGGCACTTTCGTAAGGGGCAGAATGGGCAACCAAATCATTTCTTAAAAAGTCTTCCGTAAAAAAAACTGTAAATAGGAGTGTTGTTTCAGCAAACTCGGGTTATCTGCTGTCATCCATTAAAGAGTACTACTGTCCTCCACCTCTGAAGGAATTCATTAAAATTATCCTAACCAAAATGACCAACTTGATGCTATGCCTGATTAAAAAGAACCTAGTCGCAGGCTCGAACTCACTAGTGGGTCTGGCTGAAAAGCACGCTGTCTAAGCTAAGCTTCGTGTCCGACAGAGGTAGTACCCGTGATGAGTAATTAGACGCTAGTCTACATGCACAACATTATTAAATGACCTGCAGGATCAGTTATAGTAAAACAGACGCGTAAAAAATTCAGAAAAATCCTTCAGAAGATCGGGTTTTATGAAAAAACCACTACATAAATCAATGGCCAATAAAGTTTATTGAACTTTTCGATAATTGAGCTTTGTCATTACTCAAACACGCCAAAAGTTAGGTTTTATTAGCAAGAAAAACGAATCTTTGTTTGCTCCTAACTTTTTAATTTTAGTATTCTGTGTCCGTACGGACAGTATTAATAATGAGACAAAATCATACCAAGTTTAATTTTTGATGTACATTGTCGAACAGTGGAGCAATACACTCCCGAAGTTTATATGGGAATAATGTGGACTAGATTCACCTTAACTTAAAACAATCTACAAAATAGGTTTTTTAAAATTCCTTGATATAAAGTCTGCAATAACAACTTGAGGATAAACGACTCAGCACATTCAAAAAAATCAGATTAACCTCCTCTTTTTTTCTAATCCGATAAAATTACTTACATAATATTAAAAATAAGCTCAGTTTCTAGCATAAAATTGACATATACACAGAACGGAACCACTTAGTTGGTTAGTGGTGGTAGCTTATAAAGTCAAAATTGTATAAGAAACAATATTAGGTACCTACTTCAGGAAGCCATAATTCCAAGTTACAAATAACATCAACACAAAAATCCTAATTCTTTCTAGGAAGTTCAAAAGAATGAAACAAAATCGTTAAAAAAAACAAAAAGCCTGCGATTCCCAACCAACGCTATTCCCAATTTCAAAAAGTAAAAAATTGAAACTTTCCTACTAACTTTCGTGATCGTTACATTTTAACCACTACGATCTCAAATTTCAAGCTCCACAGTTTTATTCCAACAAAAAATTTCAATAAAACTTCACGTTCCTTTAACGGCAAAGTGCAATGAACCGACTCGTGTTTTGAAGAGGCAGTGTCATCTGTTATTGAGTAGCAGAACTAGTTAAAATAAACAACGTAATGGTAAGCCTTTTAATTATTGTAAAACTAAAAAAATATTTAAAAAATTAAATTGAAATATCTTTAAATGGTTTTGGAAGTATTTTTTAATTATTCCTGCTGTATATTTTGCTTTGTTACACTTTCACTAAGATGAAATTTAATTTCACTTCTTCCATTATTTTTCATCTAATTATTATTATATTTATTTCACTAACGTTAAAAAAACAGAAACACTGTTATTGTGTTTTTTGTTGTTTTTTTTTTTCACTCCACAGGTTATTAAAAGAGTTGTGACTACTCGCTGCTAGATGGCGCTACCAGAAGCATTCTTGTATTTCTTTTTGGATTCTATCGTGATTGTAAACAAACCGAGTGCGAACAGATATTGAATCACTGACTATTTTTTATCTCGCATCGGCGTTGTAAACAAAAATAGAATTATGGAATCTTAGTTTTTTGTTAACTTTGCAACGATTTTTATTGGCCCTTTCTGTTTTAGTTCGAATATTTAGTTTATTCTACTTCGATGTAGGTATTTGGTAATGTGTATATTTCAGATTAGATAGGTATAAAAGCTTTATTTTCTGATCAGAAGTATTGTAATATTTTCTAATGAGACGCTTGCTAATGAGAAGGTTTCTATTCCGTATTATTATAAGTACAACTACAATCGGTTAAAAAAAGCTATTTTCTAGTTTGTCATCTAAGTTTTCTTGCAAGCGATCTGTGTCCATTATTTGTATCACTGTTAGCCCTTCCATAGCGCAATGAGAAGGGTTCGAACACGCGACCCCTTAGGTACTCAACAGTCTGACACCTTAGCTGTGCGCAAGGGAATTTAAGAATATAAAACAGTGGATCAGTCATGGCCGTATCTTTACCAAAATGTCAATGTAATTGGCTTCATTATCTTCAAGAGGTAATTTTTTTGAGTTTGTACGTAGGGAGTGATAATTTTTTTTTTCCGATTTCTTCCCGCGGGTGTCCTAGAAGGCAACTAAGGGATTTATTAGAGAATGGGCAGCAGCATTCTCTATGCATTTTACCACCATACTGCGATCGCCTGCCTGCCTTTTGGGGGAGGCTTATGTCCAGCAGGGGACGTCTTTCGGCTGAAATGATGATGATGGTGTTGAGTGATTTTAAAACGACTGATCCGATTTCGAAAATTCTTTTAATAATTTGGAAATTACGCTATCCCTGAGTGTCATCGGCTATATTTAAAAATCATCATCAGCCTAGCCTTTTCCCAACTATGTTGGGGTAGCTTCCAGTCTGACCGGATGCAGCTGAATACCACTATTTTACTTGGTAAGACTGGTTGTCAATATATATAAAAATGGTAAATGTAATAAGAAAATCTACTTTAAACCCAGGCAACGCCGCTCGCGAAATGCTTGTTAATAATATACAACTGTTTTATGTTGGTTTTTTGTAGAAAGATGTAACTTGTCCTTGAAAAATATCTAAATATCTCATAAAATTAATTAAACTCGCTTTTCGTGTCTGTCTGTGTGACTGCGTTGTTCTTCTCAACAGCGAGGTAATTGTAAGACACTAACAGTAGGAAAAACTTTCATATTGATAGTTCAACAACATCCATTGCGTATTTACGTTATTGAGCAGACAATTGTTTCGAACATAGACAGCAATGGATTACAAATATCTTTAAAAATATGCAGATTTTGATTGATAGTGTGATAGGCAATTTGGATGCAAGTGTTCGTGTTTTCACTCGCATCGATTGATTTTGAAAAGTTCACATTTATGATAACACTGACAGTTACATTTCATAAAGAAATCTAGATGTTTTGTCAAGTTACAAAAACCGTGCAAAGAAAGAAAGAAAAATGCGTTTATTGGCACTTGTTGATAGGTAAATTAAAATCATTCCCATGTTTCCTTCGACAAGATTGATATTCCACACAAATACCACTAGTATAGCTAGTCCCCCTTCTCCAATAAGTGGGTAGAAACTAGTTTCTCGTGGATATTGCATAAGTTTCCCGGCATCGCTTGTAAGCTCTGCAACCCATCACGGTGCAATCACCCGCAGGCAGAGGTATTACATGCTGTGTTTATTTAATCTATATAAATAAAAAGAGAAGTCCTGACTGATTGACTAACTCATCAACGCCCAGCCCAAACCCTTAGACCTCGTAGAAAGCTAAAATTTTGCACAAAGGTTCCCTTTATAATGTAAACAAGGAATAGGGAAGGATTTTTCGAAATCAACCCCTCATCATCATCATCATCATTTCAGCCGAAAGACGTCCACTGCTGGACATAGGCCTCCCCCAAAGGGGGGGTTTGCAGTTTATCGCAGTATGGTGGTAAAATGCATAGAGAACGCTGCTGCCCATTCTCTAGTAAATCCTTTAGTCGCCTCCTACGACACCCACTGGAAGAAATGGGATGGTGCTATTCTTTTACGCCCGGACACCACACGGGACAAATCAACCCCTAAGGGAGTTAAATAGGGGATCCAAGTTCCGCGCGGGCGAAGCCGCTGGCATAAGCTAGTCTATGACAATAGCAAGCTTTTTCTGTGTTCATTGAATAAGATAGATCATCATCGTGATCATCACCATCATCATTTGCCCAGCTTTATCCCAATTATGTTAGGGTCGGTTTTCACTTCAACCGGATGTAGGCGAATACCAGTTTTTTACGTACCGACACTCAAAGATCTACGAATGACAGCCAGCACCAACGGCTTAACGAGCTTTCCGAAGCATGGAGGGGTCTTGACATGGAAAGAGTGTCACCCATCCACGGACCAACCGCGGCAAGCGTAGCTTAACCTGATCGATCGACCCGCACGGCTGTTATTACGTAGCCACAGGCCAATGACAGTAAAGAATCAACAGTAAGAAATAGGTACTTAGTAGAGTAACCATATTTTCCGATAATATTATAGCACAGCTCTAAAATGCCTTTGTCAATTCAGTCGTCATTAAATGAATAATGGTGCCGATTCTGCTGTCACAAAATTCTCTAAACTAGACTAAAAATCACCAAAGTTTAGTTTATTCCTGTCAAACGACGATTTCCCATTCTGAAATTGACTAAAGTGACACAACTTAACTATGTTTTAGTTTGACAGCCCTAAGATTGCACTAAGTTATATTAGTTTAGTGAAAATGGAAATTTTGCTATTCTGTTGTTGTCAATTTCATTATTCTATTCAACCTAAAATTTTGGTTGTCTAACTAAATCTGACTATTTTTAATCGCGATTAAATAGGTGTGGAATAAAATTAGTTGTCAAGAACTAAAATTCACACCGACACCTCGACTTCTGGTGCAAAAATAGTACTGTTTTTTTTTTTTTGATTGTATCTTGAAAATGGTGGATTTTTTTTTTTGCAGAATAGCGTTAGGATTCTCATAGTCAAAAGTAAGGAATTTTAGTTATACTTTAGTTAGTTTAGTTCGGTGTACAACAGAATCGGAACCAATATCCTATTTTAGCCGTCTTAAAACGAATAATTTGGAAGATCAGAATAACTTTTAAATACCAATAATGAGTACGTAAGAGTTTAGTCTACCCAAGTTGGAAAAAAGCGTGAATATACGTGTGTAAAACTAAAAGTAGTTATTTCTTGCAATGCATAAGCACACGACAGAATTTAACATTACTTCAAATTGTAAAACGAAACGACACTCGTTCTTTAACATAAAAAAACGTAATACATTAAAAGCATATACAGTACCAGACACCCACATCAGTTTCGCGCGACAATTCCCTTCACACAGCTCAAGTAATTATCCCGAAGCAATCGAATTACTTTAACATCAGAGAAATATGAAGACATGTGCTCTCTTCAAGCAATTAGCCCCCGAGGGGAGGGTCCGTTCCCCCCATTGCCAAGGGGGGAACCCGCACAATTCCGCCAAATCATCTTCACCCTGGTTTTACTGATGAAGATATGTAAATTCGTGCGATCCGAGATATTTTGTCGTCGACTACAACGAGGGAACCCGACCTTTTAGTTTTAGGTTCTACGATAGATAGTTTCAAACGGATCGGTTTTGTTACACGTGTATGGTATGGAATATTTAGTTTATCTTACTGGAAACTATTTACATCAGGTGTATGTTAGCTCTTCTGTAGGAGGTCTGATTAGTAACTACGTTTAACTATCTCTCTCCCTCATAGTCATTTGTTCACTAACAATAATTTGTATCTGAATTGACAAAAAATAAATAAGCTCAAGCAAATATTAATTGTAAAAGTATACCACACAATTAAACGAATTTAAACATTTTTTTAAAGAACTAGCTTTCGTGTAAAGGCTATCTGTTAAATAATTTTACTGATTGATATCTGTGTCCTATCTCTGTAATTGTTACATAACAAAAATAATCTCACGTTTGTTTTCCTCGAAAGGTTAAGCAGAGACATAGACCTAGTACACCCAAATCCAGCCAGTGATGTTTAAGTCCCATGTAATGGGACATGGGGACGAGCCTATACCCATCAGCCGGACACACTTCCAGACATCGAGTGGACACCGAGAAATTCCTAATCAAATAAAACTCTGCAGTATTTATCTCAATTAAACCAATTACAGCCACTTTTGAATTTTCAAGGGGTCGGTCAGTCAGAATAATGTTAGAATGAATGAATAGTTGTCCATTTCAAAGCGTAGTAGAGGTACATATTGAGAGGAACGGGCAAGAAAATCACAAACAGATTTTTAACACTAAATATTAATTCAATCAACGTTAGTCATTTCCCCCTATGCGTATTTGTCCCTACGTGATCGAATCGGGAATTAAGATATCCTTAGGAGAACCAAGGTACATATCCCGAAGAATTGCTAAACTTAAGTGGCAGTGGGTAGGGGACATTGCTTGCAGAACAGATGACCGATAGGGCCGGAAGGTTCTGGAGTGGCGATTGCAAACCGGAAGACGTAGCGTTGGAAGGTCTGTAGCGGCACTACAAATAAAAATGATTCGCAACAAAAATCGAAAAACGCAAAAAGAAAAGTGGCGCCATCTACAATGCCACAGGCGAACTATTCTTAGAAATTCTACATCGCGCAATCAGAGTTTACCACGACACTCGAATAGATAAAATATCCCGACATCAACTGTCGGGCAGTTGCCCGGACCAGACACAATACCCGTCTGGTCGGAGGATCCTTCTTTTCAATAGAGGACGAGCGAACTTTACACCCTGTTCCTCATACTTCTATAGGTCTCCCAAAAAATTATGATTTGGTGAATGCCGCAGAAATCCGCTGGATACGAGAAGTACAGAACCAGTCGAAATGGCGGAGCTTGAAGGTTGCCTATGTCCAGCAGTGGACGTCTTTCGGCTGAAATGTTGATGATGATGATGATGAAGTTATTAAAATCCATGTCTTATCCACGACATCGCCAAACTCTAAACACAACAAGATATCCCACTATGTATTTACTTGCCAAAAACATCCACTTAATTATGTTCAGTTCAAAACAAGCTTCCCAGTACGACTACAGTTTTGTAACAAGTGTGCGCGGCTATTAATCATGTCGGCGGGTTGTTTCGCGCTAAGACATCTACTGTGGGGTAACCTGAGAATGAATGTGTTTATGCTCTTTTGCTTTCGGGAGATTTTGACCTAACTTATATGTAACTGGACTCTTTTAGTGAGGGCTGACCTATATAAGGTAGCAGTTACGCAAACTGAAACAATGAATTCACTACATGATTCTCAAAAAATACACGTGTAGGTACGTACAAAATGTATGGAAATGCTAATTATTTTGTTTGTCATAGGCGCCAATTTTCAACGTATCGGGGTTCAGAATCAAATGAATACTAAATCTATCGTAACAGTTCGCGCGTCGGTGTCTCTGCCAATCTGTATATTTTGGCCAAAGAATCAGCATTGCCATACAAAGTGGCAATTTTGCCAGCCGTTTCGGCACTTTTTCGTTTCTCCGAATGATCTTCCTTTTTATATACGTGTACCTATTACTATTGATATTATTTTAAGAAAAAATAAGCTTGACTACACAGCAATAAATACAACATAATAAAGGCACATTAATTCCGAAGTATTTTTAATGTCTGTTTTAATGATATTCAATGAAAGTGATAACATTTTAGTTTGTTACAAACATACAGTTTAATTAGCCTATATCTTACCCACTACTGGGACACATGCCTCCTCTCTGTGAGAGGGAGCGGGCCGTAATCCACCACGCGGGCTCAGTGTGGTTTCGTAGATGTTACATGTCTTCAATTGTCCACTCTCCTCCCATACCTATTATCACTGTAATTTGAAAACATTGTTGAAGCCAATTATTTTTAAAAGAGTAACCGTAGAGTTTCTTGCCAGGTCTTCTCCATAGGAAGCGACAAATTGGAACCGTGCACCTAGCTTCTGACGTTTTATAAGTGCCCATGCAGGTTTATATGAAATAAAAAACTATTTATAAAAAAAACCGCTGAAAAACCGAAAAGTAAAAAATAATATACCTGCTTTGTCCAACCCCAATAACTAAGTTCGGAAGGCGGTGACATATACGGCGGCGGTTTTTCGGCGGTTTAATTTTTTTATTAAAAAGTTTTTATTTAAAAAAATATTGTGGCTATAATCTACTAATTACTACATGCTTCAGTGTTGATTACTTTTTTTGTAATACACAACTCAGTTAGAATTTTCCTTCAAAATTTATATGGGACCAACTTCGGGCAACCCTTTCCAATAAAAAAAGAATTATTAAAATCGGACTACTCTGGAAAAAGTTATGCGTGGTCATACATAAAAAAAAATACGCGTCGAATTGAGTACCTAACCTCCTCCGTTTTTTCGTCGGTTAATAATATTTTTATTTGATTTGATTGTTAGGTCATGCATACAAAAACATACAATTATGAGTAATAGTAATCATTGATCCCGTATTTAAAGCAGATCTTTGATGATAAAATAGTATATTTTCTTAATAAAAATCTTAAATTCACATAGAGGCAACGCTCGGCCTAAACCGCTGGGTCTGGAAGTATGAAGTATTGCACAAGAGTCCCTTATCCCATAAATAACGTAGGTGAGCAATAAAGAAGGATCTTTTAATACTGGTTTGAGTATTTTTTGAGTCGTCAATAACATAAACTTACCAATCGGGTTGCTAATCGTCATTTACTGTTCCGAGCATACAGAATTCTGCTTCTTCCTACATCTCAAATTCTCCATCATTCTTACATTCTCCATTAGCCTCTTTTTTATTACCGACGGCAAAAAGTACAACCAAAACAATTAAATTCAAATTCCAATTTCACAAATCCTGCAAGTGCTTTTCGTATACCACAGGAATCTCAGTATTGGTCAAAAGGCTATGTTTCGGTAGTAATTGACACAGTTAGTCAAACGGCAATACCTCAGTAGTAATTCCCACACTAAACTGTTGTTCTCCATAGACATCAAACAATTTAGTCGATGGTCGGCGTAGCCGCCTACGCTTTGTCTACGGTGCTACGGAGCTACGGATTCTCGTAGCAAATGTCTTGGTCGTAGACGTTTTGTAACTCAAAGAAATTGGAAATAAATGTTGGTTTATTTCTTCTTTGTTTATGTGTATTGGTATCTACTGCTGTGCACCGCTTAATGCTTTGCTTGGCTATGTTAATTTTTAACACTAAAATAGTAGTTTTATTTTTTTCATTATAATTTATATTTATGCTTAGCTGCTCATCATCATTTCAAGACATAGGCCTCCCGAGACACCGCCACTTCAACAAGTTCTGTGCTTCCCGCATCCAGCTGTTTCCTGCGGCGTTCAAAAAGACATCATCCACCTTGTTAGGCCTTCCAACGCTACGTCTTCCAGTCAGTCGCCACTCCTTTCGCCTCCATCGACAATTCGTTCTGCGAGCATTGTGCCCTTTGCTACTCATTAAACAAATATCCATAAATATTATGGGACTACCAAAAATAGACCAACCGGTACCTTCTCAGGATGTAGTGGTTATACCATTGTTGAGGTTTTTTTACAAAAACAATCTTTCAAACGGGCGTCTCAACCGCAGCGTTCGCCCGCCAGCCTGCCACTTCCACGCTCGCACCCACGTACCGAAGATCATTATCTGCCACGAGAAAGTTGGGAGGAATCTAGTTAGAACCCATCCCTCCCCCCGCCGCCCGCCACCCTAGAAGCCTTAACTTGTTATAACCAGTTTAAGCCAGTTCAGTTTAGTTGGGCACCTGCGATACAAGGCAAACTCCATGGTTTGTCTTGTGTTGTTGTCCGGGAGGTTGTTTTGACTGGTTCGCATGTATTCGTAGTGTTTTGTTTTAAGTTGGTTTTGTGCTTGTGGTGTATGCAAGCTGTGTAATGGAAGGTGTATTTTATCTTGGTGTATAAGCTGAAAGGTGTAGGGATCATTTAAAACAGCGGTCCATCGTTTTAGCAACGTTTGAGAGAAACTTGTACAAAAGTTTGATGGGGTGGTACTTTACCTGCCTATGTCACCAAGTTTACTGGCGATTTGAAAGCTAAATTATAGCCACTATAGTACCTAACAGCACCCTAATTTTGTAACGCGCTATTCATCAGAATCTGATTCCATTGCTGCATAATATGCAACAACGTAAATCACGCAATGAATGTTGCTGAACTGTCAAAATAAATTCTATTCTTATTTTTCGTGTGTTACGCAATCACCCCGCTGATCGACAATACTCTCCTCTCCACATATCCAATGCAGCGGTAACAAACTACTTCGGTACTTACTTCACAGCAGAAAAACCTAAGCAGTCAGCCAGCTCTTAAATGTAAAAATCCTCCTCCTCAGTCGTGCATTCTTGACAGAATGGTCGTGGTTGACGATGATGCATTTTCCCTGGATAATGTAGCCTTCGCGATGCGCCTCCACTTGTTGCGGTTTTTTGTGTTGCAGCTTTTATAAGGTCTGTCCAACGCGTAGGTGATCTACCGCGTGACCTCTTGCCTTCGACTTTCCCCTGGACAACAATTCGTTCCATGGAGAATTCATTTCGAACAATGTGCAATAGTAATATAAAAATACTTACGCAATAATTAGCGGCATGTTTTACACATAAATTAGTATGAAGCTGTTAACCACCTCTAGATACGTTCAAGTTAAATCATCTGGATTTATTATTCAGATTCTGCTCCATTTTGACTGAAAAATAGTTAGTGCCTATCAGATATGGGGCAGTGGTGGACAAGTGGTATTGGATCCGTCTAACGAGTTTCCCTACTTTACTTTACATCATCATCATCTGCCTGCAATGTTCCCACTGCTGTGACACAGGCCTCCTCTCGGTGAGAGGGATTGGGCCGTATTCCACCACGCGGGCCCAGTGCGGGTTGGTAGATGTCACATGTCTTCGAATTTTTTGGATCTAGGACATGCCGGTTTCCTCACGATGTCTTCGTTCACCGTTTTGAGAGCAGCGGTGATGAAATAATTTACACAAAGTAAAGCGCCTTTCTGGGTTCGAACTCGAGACCTACAACTCGTAAGTCGCGGCCGTTACCACTTGGCCAGTGAGCTGCCAATAACTCGACGTCCGCAAGCTCGCGCCTACGGCGGCCGGGAATCAGCCTGGGATTCCCAACGCCCATGGCGTCTCCTGCGGAGGCTGGGGCCATGACGGCGCATATTCTGCCTCTTCCTCACGTGCGCCGCCTCCTTCTTCGCGAGCATTACTGCTTGACAGGAGGACTATGTTGGGGTTGGCTTCCAGTCTTAGCTGACGCAGCCGAATACCAGTATTTAACATGGAGCGACTGCCTATCTGACCTCCACAACCCAGTTACTAGGTAACACGAGACACCTTGGTAAGACCGACCGTTCTGCCGACCCTAATCGACCGTCAAAAATCCACGAATGACAGCCTGGACCAACAGCTTAACGTGCTTTCCGAGGAACAGGAGGTTTTGATATCAAAAATGGTCACCCATCCAAGGACCAACCGCGACAAGCGTTATAGCTTAGCTACAGACTTGTAGCTAAGTTAGTCTCCTACCAAAATACCGACCTAAGTAGCATTACAATAAAACAGTTAGCTCAACCAAAATATTCCCAACAATTCTTCCCTCCATCTACAATATGTCCTGACCCTAACGGCCCAAGGTCGCCAGTCTGGCTGGAGCTCGTAAAATCTTATTTTCCACAAAATCCGTCTGCCGCCTTATCTCTCGGCTTAGCCCCACAACCTAACTTGAATTATTAACATAATCTGATTAAAGCCTTTCGTTTATCTTCAAGCTATGTTACGAAGGAGGCTGGCAGTAATACTTTGTAGGTTTATGTGGGTTGGGTTTTGGTTTAGTTTATTTTAAGTGACTGAATTGTGTATTATCCATCCACGTGTCTGTATTTAAACTATGTTAAGGTCTGTGTGTTGCCGGACGGAAAGAATAGCACCATCCCATTTCTTCCAGCGGGTGTCGTAGAGGGCGACTAAGGGACTTACTAGAGAATGGGCAGCAGCGTTCTCTATGCATTTTACCACCATACTGCGATCGCCAACCAGCCTACCAAGCGGGGGGATTATGGCAAACCCCCCTTTTGAGGTAGGCCTATGTCCAGCAATGGACGTCTTTCGGTTGAAATGATGATGAAGGTCTGATGACAGATGTAGAAGTGGTGGTCCAGTGGTAACGGCTGCGACTTGCAAGTTGTAGGTCGTAAGTTCGAAACCAGACAGGCCCAAAATGGCATGTCCCAGAACCAAAGACAGGTGATATTTGCTAACCCGCACTGGGCCCGTGTGCTGGATTAGGTCCACTTCTTCTTAGCAAGAAGAGGCCTGTGTCTCGCACTCAGAACATTAAAGGCCGATTATTCAAAGGCCTGAAGAATGAGCATTGATCATTAAGTTTGTGCACTGCACGTTTAGAGTCGACTGGGTACTACCATGCGTTTTTTTTCCTTTTTAGTAAATCCTAAAGAAAAATGATAGGTAGTTCATCAAGAAATTCAAAGTTTTAAAAACAGTAATAAGTCCACTCATCATCTGCCTAGCCTTTTCCCAACTATGTTGGGGTCGGCTTCCAGTCTAACCGGATGCAGCTGAATACCAGTATTTTACATGGAGCGACTGCCTATCTGACCTCCACAACCCAGTTACTGGGTAATGCGATACCCCTTGGTAACACTGGTTGTCAGACTTTCGGGCTTCTGACGACCCGTAACGACTGTCAAAGATCCACAAATGACAGCCGGGACCAACGGCTTAACGTGCTTTCCGAGGCACGGAGGGGTCTTGGTATGTAAAGATGGTCACCCATCCACGGACCAACCGTGGCAAGCGTAGTAAGTAATAAGTCCACTAATAAATGGAAAATAATTAATAAGTCAGATGTCAACAAAAAACATAGGTCCACTTCCCTAACTCTAAAATCCTACCTCTGAAAACGAACTCGTAAATCGATGGCCGGAATTCCTTATATTTTCCTTTAGCCGAATAATTTGAAAGTGAATGGGAGCCAGTTCGATACTGCGGTTCATTTGTAGTAGCCCGTGTAGCCACACAGCAACGTAAAGAAAAAGAACTACGCGCTACGTCGTAGCTCTGACGTCACGCCTACGCCCGCTACGCTCGTAGCACTTCACTGTTGTGTTCACATTGCTGACGAAATATCATTTGGTTGACGGCTATTGCCCGCTATTTCTACCTAGACTTTTTCAAGAATTGTATGGAGTTTCTTGTTAGCTATTATGAACAGGATTTGCTATTTTATAGCACCTGGTTTATTGTTTTGTCATTAAACTTAAAACAAATTAACAACTTAAGAAAAAACAAAGTCCTACTACTGAAACGTAGTTTTAATGTTCGCAAAACTTAGAACTTGTTTGTCTGTCTAACCTTTGAGACATGGATTAGCATAGACTAGACTCATTTTCTCAAGTTCTTTTATCACTTTATGGAATGACGGTACCAAACTGAATTCACAAACAAAAATAGTTTGTAAAATTTAAAATCTTGTAAGCTAAAAAATTATCTGCAACAAACAATGTGACAAAAAAAACAGTAATTAGATGTGTAGATTATATTTTTATTCGAATAAATTACCGAATGATCTCAAAGTCAAAGTCAAAACATTTATTTCAATTAGGCACTTAAAAGGCACCTTTGAACGTCAACATTTACATTAAAATAGAATTGATTCTAGTCGCCCATTCCAAAATGTAGTTTCATATGGAGAAGAACGGGCAAGAAACTCCATCGTTACTCTTTTAAAATGTTATGTATATTAAAACACTACATTTTTACAAATATTTATAACTACATTTTTTTTTTTATCAAGTTTACGATTTTTATTTTTATGCTTAGTAATAAATTAATTAATAGGGGGCTTGTGGCTAAGTAACAATAGCTGCACGGGTCGATCGGCCAGGTTAAGCTACGCTTGCGCGGTTGGTCCGTGGATGGGTGACCATCTTTACATACCAAGACCCTTCCGTGCTTCGGAAAGCACGTTAAGCCGTTGGTCCCGGCTGTCATTTGTGGATCTTTGACAGTCGTTACGGGTCGTCAGAAGCCCGAAAGTCTGACAACCAGTCTTACCAAGGGGTATCGTATTACCCAGTAACTGGGTTGTGTAGGTCAGATAGGCAGTCGCTCCATGTAAAATACTGGTATTCAGCTGCATCCGGTTAGACTGGAAGCTGACCCCAACATAGTTGGGAAAAGGCTAGGTAGATGATGATGCTTATTTAACAAATCTTAAATACAATCTAACATAATAAAGGAAGAGTATGCAAAGAATGTCGAAGAAATAGTTGGAATATCAGAACGTATTGCCGTCTTGAATATGGCGATTCCGGGCTACAAAGACAAATGGTCTATTATTCAAGTGTATTCACCCACAGAAGCAACTGACAAAGATAAAACAAAAAATATCGATAAATTCTATACAGAACTCGGCCAGACAGTTAAAGATTACTCTCATAAAAACCTTATCGTAATGGGTGATTTCAATGCTCAAATCGGAAGTAGACAAGACTTCGAGCATACCATAATAGGTCCTCATACCACAGGCAGACGAACTAAGAATGGAGAAATGATGATTAGCTTTGCATTCGAACACAACCTCACGATTCTAAACAGTAAATTTCGGAAAAAACCAAATCGTAGATGGACTTGGAAATCTCCTAACGGAGAAACTAGAAACGAGATTGATTTTATTCTTACAAATCAATCTAAAAGTTTTGATGACTTCAATGTTTTAAATAACTTTAACTTCAACACAGACCACAGAATGATTAGAGCAAACCTCAAAGCTATACCTCAAAAAAAAACTAGGATCAATTATCACACAAAACCAACAAGGCTAAATCAAAAACAACCTGTCCAAATAAATAAAAAATTACAAAATATACTAAATAATTACGATAAGACGGAAAAACAACAAACAATACAAGATAAATACGACCAGATTGAAAAAACATTACAACGAATAAACAAGTCGGGAAATAAACATAAAGACACAGAAATTCCGGATGAAATCAAAAAACTACTTGAGAGAAGGAAACATCTATTAATAGAAAAACACAAGAACAAAGTAATTCGAATGGAAATATCACAGTTAAGCAAGGTAATACGAGAACAAATTAGAAAACAGAAGAAACGAAACAGATTGAAAATACTAGAAGAAGAAATAATCAAATCAGGAGGAATCCGAAAAGCGCAGACAAAACTCAACGACAAAAAACATTGGGTTCCAAAGCTGAAAGACAAAACTGGTCGAACCAGAACTAAAAGAACAGACATTATAAGAGCAGCCACTGAATTTTACACTGCTATATACAATAATCAAAGAGAAGGACAGATAGTTGACCTCCTAGGTGATATAGACCAGACACCAGAAATATTAGAAAGTGAAGTAGAAAACGCCATCCAAACCCAAAAAACGGAAAAATGTCCAGGTCCAGACCAAGTAACTAACGAGATCTTACTAAGCACAAAACTGCTATCGACTAAATTATTGGCAAAAATATATAATGAGATTTTAGTAAGCGAATATATTCCCACCCAATGGACAGAATCAGTAATAATCCTTCTACACAAAAAAGGTGATATTTACAATATCAATAACTATAGACCAATCAGCTTGATGTCCAACATTTATAAGGTATTTTCTAAAATAATCCTAAATAGAATTTCTGGTATACTAGACGAGAATCAACCCATTGAACAAGCAGGATTCAGATGTGGATTTTCTGTCATAGATCACATACACACAGTGAAACAAATTTTTGAGAAATATAACGAATACAATCTTCCCTTGTACTGCTGTTTTGTCGACTACAACAAGGCATTTGACTCTTTAGAACATGACACAATCTGGCAGGCCCTAAAAGAACAAGGTGTTATGAAAAAATACATCAGAATAATACAAAATGTATACGCAAAAAGTTCAGCAAGAATACAGCTAGAGAAAAAGGGTCAAATCATCGAAATCAAAAGAGGAGTGCGTCAGGGTGATCCACTCTCTCCAAAACTATTTTCAGCAGTTCTGGAAAAAGTCTTTCGCAGGCTGAACTGGGACAACTTGGGGATAGCAATCGATGGAGCCAGACTGACCCATCTTAGATTCGCTGATGACATAGTTATCTTTGCAGAGTCACCAATTGCCCTCAAAGAAATGATAGTAGACCTAGCAAAAGAAAGCGAGTTAGTTGGACTCACTATGAATACCGACAAAACTAAACTTTTAACAAACTATTTAAGACAAGAAATTATGGTAAATAACAAAATCATCGACTACCAAGATGAATACATATACTTAGGACAAATAATTTCCAGCATGAACCAGAGCGAAAAAGAAATAGACCGACGAGTAGCAAACGCATGGAACCGGTATTGGTCCCTGAAGGAGATTATGAAGTGCCCTGATTTTAATTTGAAATTAAAAGGGAAATTATTAGATTCATGCGTGCTACCGGTCCTAACATATGGATGCCAGACTTGGGCTTTAACAAAGGCACAAGCCAACAAACTAGCTGTATGTCAACGTGCCATGGAAAGAAGTATGATGGGAGTTAGAAGAAAAGACCGTTTAAAAAACCAAGAAATGAGACGGGTAACGATGGTGGCTGACGTCACACGGAAAGCCAGAAAACTTAAATGGAAGTGGGCTGGCCACACCCTCAGAGGCACAGACAAATGGAGCAAAAGGATAACAGTTTGGTACCCGAGAAATGGCAAACGACATAGAGGAAGGCAGAGAAAACGCTGGACCGATGAGCTGGAAACTACTGGAGGTAAACTGTGGACTCGAATAGCAGTCGATAGGGAAAAGTGGAAGGAAATGGAGGAGGCCAATGGGCACACAGACCAAGATAGCCGGTGTCAATAATAGAATTATCTTAATTATTTTCTTAGCTTTATTTACAACTTGTATAATTTTATTGTAGTAGCATAAGTTTTAAATGGTCTGAATAAATGGCTTTATTTATTATTTATTTATTACTAGCTGTGCCCGCGACTTCGTTCGCGTGCATGTCGGAAAACAATAATGTGTCGCTTTGACGGTGTAGGTACCACTCCTCCGATCTTCCGATCTATCCTGGTAGGAATCTACCACAGCTTTCGAATGCAGTCCAGAGCCTAGAGACAAAACACATTACTCTTGGCGTTCACGCTAAACGGTACGCCAAAATGTATGGGAATGACATTACCTGCGGAAAGGACACGGTAATGTCATTCCCATATATTCTGGCGTAGAGTTTAGCGTGAACGTTAACAGAAAGATGTTTTGTCTAGGCCTGCAGGCGTCTTTAGGGGTTATAATGATATTGCGACGAAGTCTCACTCAGATTTTTAAGAATAAATATAGATCAAAGCGGCTGGTCGAGGCTCATTTTATAATAAATGTGCACCTGCCGTAGGTACAGTAAAAGCTCTTTATTCGCGAGGTATACGTTCCGTAAAATACCTATCGCGAATACAGAAACCGTGACTATGGAATGGTAATTTATATGGGATTATAGGGGATACGTTCCTAAGTGACAAAAAAAAAACAATTTAATTGAAGTTTTTGACCATATTGATTAATTGTATGAGCGTGATATGGATGCAAGCGACTCTCCAAGGCGTAAACGATCAAGCATTTCTATGCGTTAAACAGATTTTTTCGCGTCGAAAATCGTTCTTAAGTAAAAAAAAAAAAATCAACATTTTGCAATAAATGGAAAGATGAAACAATAGGTAAAACACCCAAAGCGGCTCGTACCAAAGGATGGAATGTCTATTAAGTCGCAGCATTTATAAATGTGGGGGAGGCCTATGTCCAGCAGTGGACGTCTTTCAGCTGAAATGATGATGATGATGATATATAAATATACTTTATGGTGATGAGGTTGGTTTCATTATGTTTGTTTACATTCTCAAAAAACTTTTTTCAAAAAAATACCAACCGACTTCCAAAAAACACTACAAAGTGCAAAATAACTTTAATTTCGGAAGTCGGTGACGTTGGATGTGTATTTTAATTATTTGTCACCGCCTTCCGAAATTAAAGTTATTTTGCACTTTGTAGTGTTTTTTGGAAGTCGGTTGTTATTTTTTTGAAAAAAGTTTTTATTTTTCACTTTTTTGTTACCTACCATACACCAATTCGAAATTTCATCATCCTTTGGGTCAAAACAATGCATACTTATTTATGTGATAGCAACAGTCGCGGTTGATTTGCTGTAATTTTTTGAAGAGTTCCGTTGTCTGTTTCCGAAACGCATCATCAGATCTATATGCAGGGCCCAATCTAAGCCGGTCAAATGCTCAGAGCGGCAAAAATGAGCGGCGGCAAAATGTATACTTACAAACATACCTACTCTCATGAATTTTTGTATACTTGTTCAGAAGCCGTAGTAGACTAACGTATGTGAATATTATATAGTTAAAAGAATATCACATAATTATGGTCATACCATCTTTGATGGTGTTAGTGCAAAGGGCGGCGAATGTTATTTTTGCCCGGAGCGGCTAAATAGCTAGATTGGGCCCTGTCTATATGAAATTTCAATGGGACCATTTCGGAGTAAACCCCTTTCGAAAAAAAAAAAATTTTGCAAATCCGTCTATATACGACGGAGTTATGCCTGAACATACATTAAAAATATAAACATGTCGAATTGATAACCTCCTTCTTTTTGAAGTCGGTTAAAAACACCGACCGCGGCGAAGGCGGCTATTGTAGATGTCAAAGGCCGAACCAATACAGCGGCGATATCATTTGACAATGTACTTTAGGCGAAGTTGTAATAAGGTCTATTTCACTTTTTTATAGTCCATCTGACGACGCGTTTACAAAGGATATTGGGTTGGATACCTATTGGAATCCTTTTTGTTATTTGTTAATATGTATGTACCGATGTACCGATTAGACCCGCAAATAAATAAATCTTTAGCCGCGGATATAGGAATTGGGTCGCATTTTTTTAATCCGCGAATAGTGAAAACGCTAATGAAGGAAGCACGAATAAGGAGCTTTTACTGTACTTACTCAATAAATCGACTGCGCGTCTGGTTGAGTGTGCTGAAGCATTATTCCACGCGGGGGCGGGCGCCTATCTCGGCCCGTACAGGCGCGTGTCTTTTAGCTTTGTTTATCAAACGTTGACCACTGAATAAAACCACAGCAGTGGGAATGCTCTGCACGGACTGCGATAGGCCTCGACAGGTAGCAGTGCAGTAACACCTGACGCCACCTGTCAGTTAACGGCCCGTGGGACCATGGCGTTATCACGATGAAGAAAGATCACGCTGTAAAGGTGGATACTGACCGGCGTCACGGGTCAAAATGCACCTAATATGTTACCAAGCAAGTATTCGTGCAGTCAGTAGTACCTACGGCAAAACATGCGAGCGAGCAACACTGATTTTAGCACACGGCGTAAAGACATGCTCGCTGCGAATGTTACCATTACCTACGCCCCGTAACGTCGGCCATTATCCACATTAAAAGCGCTGTTGAAAAAAAAAAAACAAACCAGGCAAAAAAAACTATTTAATTGTATAGCACGGGTTTTCTATGAACATAGTAAGTACGATGTTGTTGCTACGTAGTGCCATACCGCGCGCGCCCCCACCTCTCTCCCCGCTGCTGACGCAGGCAGCAGGAAGAGAGAGAGCCCGATCCCGAGGATAATGGACGTAACAGAGCGATCCTCCGCGACTCTCAGTTGCGATGCGTTTTTAAAAAAAGATGCCTTTTTATTGTAAATTGTAATCAAAAATGTTTCAGTGTTTCTTTTGTTCAGACATACATTTATTTGTAGACCAATAAATAATTATATTTAAAGAAGCGACTTTAAAATTGTCAATATTTTACTATTGTGATTTCTATTGTTCCTGTGTAGGTAATGTATCCTTTGTTGGAGATGCCAAATGGAGAAATAAATACATTTTTAAACTTGTTTTAACTAAGAAAATGCTTCTCTGTAAGCGATGTTGCTCGGAAGAGCATCGACATAACTACAGTTGCCCGTGTGAAAACCTATCTATTTACTCAAATCCACCAGTAGTTATGGTCGCAATTTTGGATTTTTTTCCTGACTTTCACCATCCGACCTCGCTTGAACCCCTCCCCACCTCGAAAACTAACATCACGAAAATTAGCACATAAGTATTTACAACTCTTTACTCCCAAAACTCCTATTATTTGAATCGAGTAATGCTGTAAACACGCATTTAAATTTAACATTATCAAATTTCGCGCGAAATCAAGTTGTTGTCTTTGCATGTTTGCTATTCAAACCTAGATGGCGTTACTGACGCTAGAGATTAAGAATTTCTATGGAGATGTTCCTCTAGCCGCTCTAATTTTGCTACATTATGCTAGATGGCGCTACTAAGACTTTTATCACAATTAAAAATGAGATTTCTTCCCCTCTATTTGTATTAATTTGATTGATAAAACTAATAAATATTTATCTAACATTGCATTCTAGGTATATGACTCAGAACACCACGTCAGTTAATATTATCACAACTTTTTATTTGAAATTCTTTTAGCTTTTTTGATTCGTGGGAATCAACCACCAACGGAAAGCGATTTTAGTAATCAGTATCGTTACTTTTTGAAATAACACAGACACAGTAAGTAACTTATATGAGAATGACGTGTTAATAATAAGTATTCGTTAGTACCGTTTCACGCCAATAGATGTCGCTAAGTGTTTCAACATTACGTAAATAAATTCTTCTTGAACACTTTAAATTATTTAGATAGGTTGACCGAAGCGATTGCGATGAAACAAAGACTAATATAAACTCTGAGTTATAAACAATATTTGAGTATGAAAGATAACCATATTAGTTTCGTTCTTTTGACGTGATACTTGATCTATTCAACATAGAAACTGAAAAACCGAGCTACAGACAAAAATTTTGATAAGGGTTAAAATGTCATCTGTTGATTATCCCTTACCACCCCAAGCAATTATTTTCGAAATATTTTAAATGTACAGAAAAAGTTCCTTTACAGATTTATTATATGTATAGATATAGATAGATTATTTAAATACAATCTAACACTAAAATATAGATTATGTACAAGTATATAAAGACAGAAAGAAAAAATGTTACTGGACATTAAAAAATGAGCTTAGGAAACTCTTTCCTTTGACAAAAATTTCGTCAACTGAAAAGCTCGTCCTCCTACAGTCATCATCTACCTAGCCTTTTGCCAACTATGTTGGGGTCGGCTTCCAGTCTAACCGGATGCAGCTAAATACCAGTATTTTACATGGAGCGACTGCCTATCTGACCTACACAACCCAGTTACTGGGTAATACGATACCCCTTGGTAAGACTGGTTGTCAGACTTTCGGGCTTCTGACGACCCGTAACGACTGTCAAAGATCCACAAATGACAGCCGGGACCAACGGCTTAACGTGCTTTCCGAGGCACGGAGGGGTCTTGGTGTGTAAAGATGGTCACCCATCCACGGACCAACCGCGGCAAGCGTAGCTTAACCTGGTCGATCGACCCGTGCAGCTATTGTTATTTAGCCACAAGCCCCCCTACAGTAACAACAGTATATAATAACAAAATTCCTTTCCATCAGAGCCTGCAGACCAGTTTTCATTAAGTCCATCTGCAGATTCCTTGAGAACCGTGCCAAGAATACGTCTCCTATATTACAAGGCTATGCATTCTACCCCACCAGTACCAGTTGACCGCTCGAATGTACTACAAGAAGGATAGAGGAGGCTCTTCTTAAAATGAATGAAGGTATGCGACGCTTAAGGTATGTACAGATTAATGAATAATTTAAATGAAATACAAGACCACAGTCTTACGTATTAACTGAGGATTTATGGACGTTGCAATGTATGGAACTTTGGGAAATTCTACGTAAATATGACAAAAACTGTATTCTCCGAAACAGTCATACGTACATGGCAGGTACAATGCTTAGAACTGCTTCTGAGAATCTGCGATTAGAACCAATAAACACAGCCTGAGGATCGAACCAAAGACGTATTCTTCACTGTTATTGTGTGTGCTGCATTATTGAACCTGTTAAACACATGAAATATAAATGACAGGAACAAAATATATTGTGCATATAAACTAAACGAACAAAAATAAAACTTTAACACAAAAATAATCTTAAAGATTTTAGGGGTTAATTTTTTATCATTTTGTGCGTTTTTCTGTTTTCCGGGTGACGGCGTCGTTCTTCTAAACCATGACACGGGATTTTGAAGTTTTTCACCCTCAATGTACTTATTATACGAATGTTTATTTGTATAATAAGTACATTAATATCCAACTAAAAACAAAGGAATATCTATGTTTTGTAAAGTCGTGAAAACCTATAACGTATACTTACGGTCTTATTCGTAAAAAGTTGTCGAACATCTAAACAGTTGCTAAAGTCTGGTTTTCAGTAAGAAACCCGCGTTTAGCAACTGATAGTATTTTCACCAACGTCAGCCCCATTTTGTGTCAATTCCAAGGTTGCCGGGAAGAGATCGCAGAAAGCGATTATGTTTTATTTATTTTTTGTTATGTATTTTTGTAATGTACAATAAAGTAGATATAATTAAATAAAAAACGTACGAAGCAGGGATGAGTCGTTAGTTTAAAAAAAATGCAATCGTAATAGCCACACAACTATGATAGTGCTTCCCCCGATTGGGTTCCCGCATTGTCGTTGCGGGGGGGCTCAGTAACCGTGGTCCCACACACGGTGAAGCCAAGAGGAACCCAAAGGTCGCCGCTCGTCAGGGCTTTTGCCTCAAAGCCGATGACGTAGTGGCCAAAAAGTAGGTTGCGGTGAGGTGCACCGCAACTGAGGAAGGCCGCGATGTCGAATGGGAGGCATCGCGGCTGAGAGTTACGGGCTGCAGCGGAGGAGTAGTGCCGGTACTTTTGAGTAGCGCTCTACCCTTCCGTGGCCTGGACAGGGCCGCCACCGTTTGATGGCGGACGCGGTGGGGCCGGTATAGCGTTGGCCGCTCTACCTATCCCCTGCGGCCGAAAAGTGGTAGGCGGCGGGGCCACTGTGTTGACCCGTCGCAGGGTGACTGAGGAGTCCGCAAGGGCCGATGCCTGCCAGGGGTGCGGGTTTTTCGAAAGAGATGCCGCCGCCCCTAGTACACGGGCAACTGAGGGAACACGGGTGGGTTTTAGTCAGTAAAAGTCTGACACGCCCTCCTGCTCTACCCAGCAAGAGAAGTCATTTGATGATTTCCCAAACACAAAAAAAAAAAACTGTGATAGTGTGCACAACCACTTACACGTCTCACGCCCGACTCACCACGGCTGCGTGCGATGCGTGCGACCCTGTTGCGTGTCAGGCGTGAACGCATGGGGTTGTCTTAGCTAGCGGCGTATTTTTAACCGACGGGTAGAAATATCGGACGATCGGCGACTGTTCGTTACGTGTGCTTGACAAGGCGTGAAGTGCGTGGGTATTTCTGAGGAGTATGTTGGTTGAGTTGCATTGTAGAGGGTTATTTTTATTGAAGAATTATGAATACCTATTCTTGTTTTGACTAGAATATTCTTTTGAGGATTTCTTTGTGCCATCTACTCCGAAAGTAGTCGATCCGTGAAAACAAGTACCGAATTTGATTGTTTCGACTGAATCGAGAGTAGGGACAGCTGTCATATTTTTTTATTTTTTTGTAATTTAATTAAGAGTTCGGGCCCTGGAATAATCTATTGTCTGTAAGTGATACCGAATAGGAAAAGTCTGTATTTACGGCCGAAACATCAGATTGGATGACGACATGCCATGTCATACCTACTCTGTTGAGATCCGACTTGACCATCCAATTTCGTCATCCATTCTCCTTTATTTAAAAACATTGCTTAAAGCCAAGTACATTTAAATGTCAAATGGTATGGTTAAGCATCAATCCATCAATATAATCTTTCATACACATTTGTCTAACGTCCTTTATTATTACAAAAGGTATTTCCATAAAACTAATCACTCAACAGTCTTGGAACTGAGAACAAGCCGCACAAATATCAACTCGACACAACAGGTGGCCTCTACACCAAACCACAATAGCTCACATGCATATTAATATTATAGTCAGTAAACGGAATACAATATAACTCCAAACTCTCAGCTTAAGCGTTCGCAATAAAATCAAGCATATACTTGAATACCTGCAAGCTGAGCGTCGCTTATCGCTCGATCAACGTAAGCGATAGTCAAACTACGCACATAAAGGACGTCGTACGCACATAAAGTGGTTATCTGTACACAGCCTTAGGCGCCAAGCCGGAATGTGTGTGGTACTTGTCATAGGAGGAAACGTTATACTAATAGATATAGTATTCTTTATCGTACATCGTACTATTTCATTGTAGAGCAGTGGCGGTCCAGCTGTAACGGCCGTGACTTACGAGTTGTAGGTCGTAGGTTCGACCCCAAGCAGGCGCTACGAGTATTTTCATCATCATCATCATCATCATTTCAGCCTCCCGGCCTATGTCCAGCACCCCCCTTTGGGGCACCAAAGGGGATTGGCGATCGCAGTATGGTGGTAAAATGCGTAGAGAACGCTACTGCCCATTCTCTAGTAAGTCGCCTTCTACGACAGCTACGGGAAGAAATGGGATGGTGCTGTTCTTTTACGTCTGGCACGACACGGAACGAAGAACGAGTACGAACGAGCATTGTAGCCTCATTAAAAATGAAACAATATAGTATTATAGCAGTGGTGGCCTAGTAGTAATGGCCACGTCTTACGAGTTGTAGTTCGTTGGTGTGAACTCAGACAGACTTTTTACTTTGTGTAAATTATTTCATCACCCCTGCTCTCAAAACGGTAGAGGAAAAAATCGTGAGGAAACCGCCAGGACCACCTAAAACCAAAAATTCGAAGACAGTTAACATCCGCCAAAACGTACCTACTGCTTCTCACTGAGAGGAGGACGGGGCACAGTCTTCCAGTGTAATGTAGTATTGAATAAGGAAAGAAAACTGTTTCAATTTCTCTTTTCATAGGTTGTGTTGGTGGTTAACCTGGTGTACTTGCGGTGCAGTTTATAGTTTATCCACCATCTGAACGAAAAAGCTAACTCGCCTTTAATACTTTTTCCAACGATAAATATATAGGGATTAAAGTAATAGGTGTTTTTTTTTTTTGGGTGGGAAATCATCAACTAACTTCTCCCGCTCTGGCTCCATCCAGAGCGGGAGAAGTTAGTTGAGAGGGCGAGTCAGACTTTTACTGACTAAAACTCACCCGTGATCCCTCGGTAGCCTGTGTGCCAGGGGCGGCGGTATCTCTTTCGAACAAACCCCTGGCAGGCATCGGCCTTTGCGAAAGTAGTAGGTTTATATTGAATTTAAGCACCGAAAATATTACGTGGCAATATATTTTCAATTCGTGCCAAATGTTCTTTTACCGTTTCACAATCCGCTCTCCGTTTCTAACTCACAAACACAAGAAGTAATTTGCACGAGGCGATTGTAAAGTATCGTTATGGTGATTACATTGTTACTAATTCCGGTCCGCTGTATCTAAGTCATTCGGAGTTAGTGCCGCCACCGGCGCCTCCGGCAGCAAAGTAACTAAATAGATTGTGTTGGGTGCTGTTTTGAGGAACCGTTTATGTTCGACCATCAATTTTGTATGTAATTTTTCGTATATTCTATGTACAAGACGCCTTTGGATGTTGTGGGACAGTTAGGTATATACTTACACATGTATCAAGTTACGTACATTTGTCTTGTATAGTGTGGATATTTTTTTTGCGTTCTATATTTTCTTAGCGATGAGTGGTGAAATACATAAGGTGGAGACTCGGTCTTGGTAGTTTCATGTCCTGTAAAATACCTGCAAAATCAAGAATTCGATTAAACTTTCATAAGATACTAGCTGTTTCCCGCGGCTTCGCCCATTTGGACTCAGAAGAATAGCTGTTTTGAGACCAATAGAAAAATCCTTTAAAAACGTTCGCCATGCAACAATACTTTTATGAGATAACTTTCATGGTGATCAGTCAAATGGTGTTGGACATTATCAATCCCATACACCAACATCGATTTTTTTTTTTAAACAGGGTGTATTTAGGTAGGGTTTATTTTACAGGTAGATTTTTCATAATCAACTAGCATAAATGATACCATTAGGAAATCACATGTACATCAAATTACACCAACAAGGACTTACATATTTCGTTTAATCCTACTATATCCTAACATTGATGGTTTTGCCTTCATCATTAGAAAGAGATGTGCATCCCTGATGTCACGTGTTCGCGGCAGCACCAACAGTGTTCTCAGTGTATTCGCAGATCGGTGGGATTCCCTGATGTTGCGAAGGTGGATGCAGCTCCACGCTGAGTTTTAATTATTTAATAGTGTTCTGTATCTGTACTAACACTAGAGGATAAACAAAATTGTTACTAACCTTATGGACTTTGTCTGAAATAAAAATATTCTATTCTATTCTATTCTAAAAATGTAAAACTTCGTATGTTTAGATGTTTGGATGTTCGTTACCCAACCACGCAAAAACGGCTGAACGGATTTGGATGGTATTTGGCACACAGATGGATTATAACCTGGATTAACATACTCGTATAGGGTACTTTTCATCGAGGGTAGTACGTTCCCGCGGAATAATTTCCGACCTCCACGCGAGCGAAGCTGCTGGCAATAACTATAGTTAAGTAATAACAAAACCTACAAAATTTTAACATACTAGTAACTCTTAAGAACCTGCTCCACTTACTACTTACTTGCATACTTAACAGAATGTTCTTTGACTCCTAATAAAACAACATTTTGAGATGAGAAGCATTTCATATAATCCCATACACCGTACACAACATTTGAAGAGCGGGTGCAAGACGATTTACAGCAGGAAATGAACCCGAACAGAGAGGGGAGTGGCACTGGCTTCACGTATCTATGTGGACATGCTTAGATATACTTCAGAAATACGCGGCTAGAGCGACTTGGTGCGATGTCAAAAAGAGAGAAGGAAAATGGTTATATGTATATGTTACAGGTGGATGTTTCTATAGTTCTTTATAATATCTGTACATACTATTCGTTTCAGTCCGTGACTTTGTCGGCGTATAATTTTTTTGTTTTGCATTAAATATACATATAGGTAATTCTAAATCGTATTATATCCTAATCGTAGACTGGAAAAGCCTCCAACAAGGTGGACCGATGACCTTGTGAAGGCCGCGGGAATCCATTGGATGATGGAAGCACAAGACCGGTCGAAGTGGAGGAGCCTGGGGGAGGCCTATATCCAGCAGGGGACGTCTTTCGGCTGAAATAATGATCATGATGAATCCTAAAGCTATCGTCTGGAATCCACCTGCACGATCTTACTTCGTTTTCTCTTACCGTTCTTTTAACTTTTTTAATTTTTTTTTACTCGGCTCGGCAAAGCCGCGGGCGGAAGCTAGTATTTACATAATATTTCCCTGTCTTTTTCGCAATTTTCAACCTCGTATTTTCCACTATTTCAACCACACACATAAATACATAACCCCCTCTCATAGCCCTGTTTACCTTATTCCATAATATATCGTCCCTAATACACAAATACCGCTTTTCATCTATTTCCACTAACATCCACCAAACGCTATTTGTCCTCGATTCAAAGACGTACTTAACGTAAACGTTTGCGTTGCGATCTGTTTCACTCAAACATGGCTTTGATTTGTAATTTACTGAACTTGTAGGTACAGGTACGAAATGTTATGGGGGAAGTGGGTATTTTGTATTTGGTGTATAAGTTTATTAGTGAATGGAAAAATACCCATTGCTTAATACAGGATGGCAGGGACATTGATTCTTAAACTCAAATCCTGAATTCAGCACATGATTCAAAAAATTTCTATCGGTTATCAAAAAAAAACCTGTTTCATAGAAAAATGCATCAATAATAATAATAAATCATTGCGAGAACCTCGTGAAAGCGGCATTATGCCGATAGTCGTGACGGCCAATGGCATTATAGCCAAGAGCCTCAACCAACACCTCAGGAGGCTCTCGTTAGGCAGCTGATTCAAGGGCTTGATCTAGAAAGCAGTTGTACTGGACACGGCGCGTATAGTGAGGAGGTTCCTCGCTCAGCAGCCCTGACCACCGGTAGCTTGGACCATGTTCCCGATACCGGTGGGCTACTCTTTTTTTAAATGTTTTTACACATGTATATACTTTTTATTTTCGAATATTTGAAAATATAATTTATATATGTATACTTCAACGAATTAAAGAGAATAAATTATTGAATTCAGGCAACAAAGACACATAACATAAATACCCTATAGACTAACATACGTTATAAGAACCACTATGTTGTAGCTGTAGCTTTCCTATGTGCTGTCCTGTGGAACGCAGAAGCGACGGAACACCACGTCCTGCGGACAAAAGTCCTCTTCCATGACGACGGGCAGATAACAACTCGGTACGCGCACCACGAACGAAACTGACGTTGCGGCGCGTCTCCAATAACTGCACCCTCGGCGTGTGCCTTGCCTTCTGGCGCACGTACTCCACGATGTCCTCCTCCTTAGTGGTGTAGTGCAGGCGGGAGATGTACACCGTTGTGTTCGGCATAGCGGCACTCAGGCTTACTTCGGGTCTTCGAATGGGAACTGCATTTTTTTTGCCTAATAACTGATGAAAATTTTGTACGCTAGGGATTCACAGTTACAGTTTGCACATAGATGTCCCTGCCACCACCACTTAGATATTCGGTATTAGAAATGAGTTAGACGAAAGCTGAGTATGTTTATATTATTCGATGATTCCTATCAATTTAGGTATTTCCCAATCTTCATAATTATGCAAGATTTGGAAAAAAACATTATGTAAATTTCCACAGACCGTGCATAAACTTCTCCGAAATAAATGTATTTATTTATTAAGTAATACGATACACTACAACGACTTATTAACTGAGACATTTACACACAAAAATCACATATTGCAATTGTGAATTAGTCACTTACAGAAGTGCATAACACTAGGGCAGCAATTAATAGGACGTACCTACAAGATTACGTTAGTTAAATTATAGGTTATAAAATAAAATCACAAATACAATCGGAAAATACAAAAACACCTTAAAAAAAAACAACGTCAACAAGAATATCCGATATTTCTTCTCCGTTACATAATAAAACCTACTATGAAATATTTGTCCAAAATTATTTAACTTTTACAAGATGGCAGCGGTAGACATAAAAAAATTCATCCCTAAATCCGTTTAGACGGTTAGATTCCAATTCCCACAGAATCTGATCTCCATACCAATCCCACGACACTGGTATCAAACACTAAAAAGGCTAGGGTCAAGAAGAGCACGAGTTCAAATCTCGGATGCTCTAACAACGGGATGCTGCATCGAACTTAATGTATGCACACACCTTTCGGTTTAGACAAACTTAACTTTACATTTAAAATCGAAAAAATCATTTAAAAACCAACCTTAACTTAGGAGCTTTAGAGGTCAGGTTACGTTTTAGGGGTTGTCAAAAGTTTTCTTGGTAGCTTACTCAGCACCCTTAATTTGTCCGGTAATAACCGGTTTCTGCACAATAGTAAGGCCTATTAACATAACTCCTTGACCGGACACAACCGGACACTTATTAATATTTATAATAATGTGTGTGTCTGTTATATTTTTAAGTTTATCTGTTAGTTGTTTGAGTGATTTGAGAGAGGTGACATCGTGACATCAGTTTTAGTGATTTGAAAAATGTTGGCGGCGTCTGCCATGCTGCGGTTCTGTTACCTATTTGCTGGGTAAGTCAACCTTTTACTTTGTTTTAACAAATCACTGAATTAAGGCTTTTCTTTCGCTTTTTTATCCAAGTTCACTGACACTATTAAACTTTTGAATTGCCGTTCAAAATGGCCTTTTAAGTGCCTATTTGAAATAAATACGTTGACTTTTAAGAACAATAACAGCCTAGTTCTCTAAGCAAAAGTTGTAAGTAAATAATATTCAAACACATTAAAAAATCCAAAACAAATTTTCTGAATATTGAGACAAATGATTGTTCTTACAAGAGAATACGTCCTTTATGACGTAACACAGTTCTCCGCACAACATACATTCGTCCCTAGAGATGAAACGCAACCATTCCTTCTCATTAAACATTACCGAATCTGACGATCAGACAATACTACATCTACATCTTGCCCATCAAATTCTTCGATACGTTTCCCAACACTAAAGTACCAATAAATCGATATGCGTCGCGCGGCTGGCCGGCTCATCACTAATTTACAATTTTATGGCTTGCGGGATCGAGTGGGGGAGCGGTGGGGCAAGAGGGGGGCAGGTCGCCACTCCATTAGTGGAGTTTGAACCCCCCGCGCGGACCGGTTAACCCTACGGGACGGTGGACAGAAAAATAAGTTTTGGCGAAGATTTTCCTGGACATTTTCTTGATTTTTTGTTGGGTCCATGTTTTGGTTTTCTGTCATGTGTCGACGTATTGCTAGCCACTTTAAAACTAACATCTGATTTAAAAATAAATAAACAGTAACAATTTTCATTCAATGCCCATTTAAAAAAATTACGATAGTTTCACTTTTGACCGCTTAGATGATTTTCAGCAGTGATGTGGTCGCAAATGTTGTTAGCTGAGCTATTTAAAGACCAATTGTGTTAAAATAATTACAAAACATTAAAAACACCACAAAAACACTACAAAGCTTTTACATTGAACCTAGACTAGGCAAGCTTGTATTTTGGGCAGAAACAACTACTTCTTGTGCGTATTTTTTTTTTCTTCACACTTCGCATATTTTAACTGTTTATCAACGAACACAGACATATACATGCCTATTGCGCTTGAATTTCAAAAACAGAACCTTCCTTAAAAACAAATTCAAAAACTATAAACCAACCCTTCATCTGCCGACCGTACAAATTCACGCCTCCCGACAAGAAACGCGTGCAAAGGAGAAAGGACAAAACTGAGACGGGGCAGAGAGGGAGATCTTAAAGATACGTCGCCATGGCAACCGGTAAACACGCACACATTCACACCTACCCAGTTTAACGATAGTTGCCACCCACACACCGTTAGCTGTAGGTATTAGGAGAATTCGACCCTACCCCCAGAGTTTCAGTTATTAAGCAAATGCTTTGTAAACATTCTGGGTGGGCACCTTTACTTTTGCCCACTATAAATAGGTTGGGTAGAGCTTAGAGCCTCAATTAAGTAAATGTGTGTAAAGTTGTTTTGTTCAAATCTAGACGGGACATTGAAATTGTATGGTATTGAAGGTGGGTTTAGTTACACCCATTGCTTTGTTTTGAAAGAAAGGTTTTTCATGTTTACTACTTAAGATTCCACGGTACAGCTGTAATACGATGGCGCAAACATGAATGACAAGCTGTTCAAATACTCTCTTATACAGGGTAGGAACACTGACGCGAAAACTGTAGCCATGAATTCAGCACATACATCTAGATGTCATTAGCGAAAAAAATATCGTCGATTATCAAAGAAAAATCTACGCTGCGGCGTGCAATACGTAATACGTGCGTAGGTATTGCACCTTTATGGTATTGTACCTTCTGTATTACCTTTTGACTTATATTGACTATTTCATGAAAAAGTCATTCAATGCCAACTTGACACTAACCTGCTAAAAACGTGAGAATATTTGAATTTCGCGAGCGACCCTGGAGATTTTTACTCTTACTCTTTTTACTCTTAAGAAAAAAAAGAAATGACCACAGACCATTTATTAAGTTTGCTCTAGTAGGACATAGACTTTTTCATTGATGTCGAAGAAACGAAACTTGGGGGGCTTGTAGCTAAATAACAATAGCTGCACGGGTCAATCGACCAGGTTAAGCTACGCTTGCCGCGGTTGGTCCGTGGATGGGTGACCATCTTTACATACCAAGACCCCTCCGTGCCTCGGAAAGCACGTTAAGCCGTTGGTCCCGGCTGTTTTTTGTTTTTTTTTTTTTTTTTTTTTTTGGGTGGGAAATCATCAAATAACTTCTCCCGCTCTGGGTGGAGCAGGAGGGCGTGTCAGACTTTTACTGACTAAAACCTACCCGTGTTCCTTCATTAGCCCGTATGCCAGGGGCTGTGGTATCTCTTTCAAACGAACCCGCACCCCTGACAGGCATCGGCCCTTGCGGGCCCCATCATTTTTGTGCTGACATCTCTTTGAGGCGCGCGTGGAACACAACGCGCCGTCGACTTGGGCTTGGTCCTTACCGGACAGCGAGCTACCCATTACTCGCCGTCCGCAAGCCCATGCCTACGGTGGCCGGAAATCGGCCTGGGATTCCCGACGCCCAGGGCGTCTCCGTATCCTGCGGCGGCTGGGGTCGCGAGGGCGCATATGCTGCCTCTCCCTCACGTGCGCCGCCTCCATCTTCGCGAGCATCACTGCTTCGCTGAAGGAGGTGACGGCTCCCCATGCCCTCTCGCTCCGTACCATGGCCTGGACCAGGGCCGGACGCGAGAGATCGCCGCCGCCGATCGCCTCCACGAGGACACGGCGGTGCTCCGCCCAAGCAGGGCAGACCGCCACCGTGTGCTCCACCGTGTCCTCAGGGCGATCTTCGCAGTGGAAACACCCGGGCGTTTCCTCCCGCCCTATCCGAAACAGGAACCTCCCGAAACAACCGTGTCCGGTGAGGACCTGCGTCAGGCGGAAGGTGAGGACGCCATGCCGCCTCTCAAGCCACTCCTCAAAGAGGGGACTTACCGCCGCAATCGTGGCGTGCCCAGCACTGGGTTGCGACAATCGCTCTCTCCATGTCACCATGAGATCCCGCCGGAGCTCTGTCCGCTGTGCCGCAATTTCCTGCGGCAGCGGAGTTACGCCCCGGCGTTTGGCCTCCTCGCGCCACTCCCATATTTGCGCGAGGTTGGTCCCGGCTGTCATTTGTGGATCTTTGACAGTCGTTACGGGTCGTCAGAAGCCCGAAAGTCTGACAACCAGTCTTACTAAGGGGTATTGTATTACCCAGTAACTGGGTTGTGGAGGTCAGATAGGCAGTCGTTCCATGTAAAATACTGGTATTCAGCTGCATCTGGTTAGACTGGAAGCTGACCCCAACATAGTTGGAAAAGGGCTAGGCAGATGATGATGATGATGATGTCGAAGAAACGAAACAGAACACTGAAATTAAAAACTTGCATCTCAACGGGCTTGTGAACCGTGGCTAGGTTCAAACTACCGATAAATTGCCATGTCCGCTAACGACCTCGCTGGCTTCCACGAAACGGTCTTAGAATTAATAATGAGTAGTACACTCAATTATCCTAGTAGACTCTAGAATAGTCTAGAGTAATCTCCTAGACTCTAGAGTGCTCTGCCTATTGCACTCAGGTGAACAAAGATGAAGTATTTGTACTTGTTTATAATTTTATTTGTTTATAAGTTTGTACGTACGGGTCGGATTTGAAAAATCTTTTTAGCATTTGATAGCCAAATTCTTAATAACGATTGTAGGCTATTCAATACCCGCGCCCTTAAGAGCGTTTATTCTGAAAGTTGACAACGTCGCAAATAGCTGTCAAATATTTTCCTGTTTTGATTAATTTGGCAATATTACTGTATGGAAATTTGAAATATCGCTAACTAGTGACCTAAAATATTGATTATGAAATGCAGTAGTTATCATTTCAACACCGAATATTTAGTTTTAGATGGAAAAAAAGAACTTTGAAACTTTCCAAATGGCTTTTTTGCACCTAAATTAAACGGTTACAACATCAAATTCAGTGTTGTAATTGCAAATCATTATTCATATTTTAGGTCACTAGTTAGCGATATTTCACATTTTCATACAGTAATATTAAGAAATTAATAAAAACAGGTAAATATTTGACAGCTATTTGCGACGTTGCCAACTTTCAGAATAAACGCTCTTAAGGAGCCGAGTAAACAGTCAGAAAGAACGCTCAAGAAAACGAAGTTATATCGCAGATGAGCCCTAAAAAAAACAAAGATAAAATCCGACGCCTAATATAATGAGAACGGTCGCGCTCTAAAATCAATCTCAATTAGTTAAAAATGCCTCTGGTTTGTCAAAGTCATTCGAGCACAGAAAGATCATTAGATGTGTATGTTCTGCAGATTTTTTTAGTTTTTCCTTTGAAGGTCGGAACGCTACAAGCAAAAGATGACAAGTACGAATTAAATATGTCGAAGACCAGAGAACGTTCCTAAAACTATAAACGAATGTAAATTGTTGAACATGTATTCGGTAGCGTCGCGGTTGCTGACCAACAAATTGCCGCAGCCACTAACGACTTTACTTAGAACGCTAGTTTCCGCCACTACAGCTAATAACGATTACCTATCAGTTTGAAAATCATGTTTACTTCTGAAGATAACGGGGTTATTATCTTCAACAACTGCATGTGAGGTAATTCACACCAAGCGATAACAGTGATCCAATGACTGTAAATATTTGAATCAAAAATATATTAATGGTTTATTTTCCCGAAACTCTCGTTTCTATCATTCGAATAATACGATGAGCAAATGCCTTTTCTAACCGCTACATTTTTGATTAAGTGATCATGCCAAAAAATGAAATTATAAAAAATTTCGTATACATCCCTATGCAATATACGAGTTGTACGCCGCGGGTTCGAACCCAGGTAGCCGCTTTAATTCGTGAAAATGTATGTCATCGCCACTGCTCTAAAAACAGTGAAGGAATACATCGTGAGGAAACCGACATGTCCTAGAACCAAAAATTCGAAGACATGTGACATCTACCAACCCGCACTGGGCCCGCGTGGTGGATTACTGCCCACCTCTCACTGAGAGGAGGCCCGTGTTCCAGCAGAGGGGAACATTATAGGCTGATTATGTATGTGGCTATAGGAATCCTAGCAAATAACATTCTCGAGTAAACGCTTATCTCCATTTAAAGCCCCTCAACATTAAATACAAACCTACATAAAACCTCAACCTACCCGAAACCTAGTAATAATCATCAAAACACGTCCCAACTTCTAGTACTCAACCCAAACTACGAGTCAACCCTCTCCCGCCCCTTTAATAAGTTCCTATCGACCTGAGGCTGGCTTAAGGCTGCGTCCTTAACCCCCCGTGCCACCCCAAGACATATTTCATCGAAACTCTTAACTGCCGGCCGAACTTTAACTAATATTTCACGTACATATACAAGTTACGTGAGCAAATATACAGGGTGACTTGTGAAACTAGGGACGTTTTGACAGTGGGTCTATTTTATTTGATTCTCTTTTTGAATATGTAAATCAAACCTTTTAGTATTTTACTTAATTAATCAATTCGACAGTGGTGCTTTACATCGTGTAAAAAGTAAAACTGTCTAAAGGGTAAAGGAAAAACATCGAGAGAAAACGAGAATCGAGAATGTCTGGAAATAAAAATTCGAAGACATGTGACATGCAAGAACCAGCAATGGGCCCGCGTGACCCTCTCACAGAGTGCGGTCTGAAACCCAACAGTGGGAACGTTAAAGGCTGATTATGCATTATGCAATCAATTCGACTTTTAAAATATGCCTTTAAGTATAGACCACCTCGTTGGTATATTGGTCGCAAGAGCTACTGGTTAGCATGAAGTCCTGGGTTTGATTTCCGGTCGGGTAAAGTGTTATCAGGATTTTTCTTTAGGATCTTTCTTAACTTGTCAAAAATGTGTGGAAAATCGAGGTATTTGTGACAGATTGACACTGAGATCAGACTGTAAACGTTCTTAAAATAAAAAGAATTGCCCTCAGACCTCTCTCAGAAACATCACCGATAAGGTCACTAGAAGGTAAGTTTTTATCCACAGCGCAAACTGTAACCATGAATTCAGCATATCATTCTAGAACCCCCAGCGCAGATATTTTTCGTCGGGTATACAAGAAAAAATCAGCTGTTCCAAACATTTTGACCACGTAGGTATCGCACTTTTTTATGAAACAGCTGATTTTTATACTGTGTACTTTGAATTTTTCATAGCATTTCGGCGTTTGGATTTGGGCCTGTTTGATGACAAAGGCTCGTGCTGACCTGACCTTGACCCTTTGTCAAGGTTCACTTAGTCTACTGGTTGAGAGCTGGGAGAACATTAGGACTCTAGGCTGATCGAGCGGGCATCGATCTTATCTAATACCTTTAAACGAGCAATTCTTGTATATCATAATTTCAGGCGAAAGACGTCGATTGCTGGACATAGGCCTCCCTCAGGCTCCTCCACTTCGACCGGTCTTGTGCTTCCCACATCCAGCGGATACCCGCGGCCTTCACAAGGTCATCGGTCCACCTTGTGGGAGGCCTTCCTACTCTACGTCTTCCGGTACGCGGTCGCCACTCCAGTACCTATCGGCCCCATGGTCCATCTGTTCTGCGAGCAATGTGCCCTGCCCACTGCCACTTAAGTTTGGCAATTCTTCGGGCTATGTCAGTTACCTTGGTTCTCCTGCGGATCTCTTCATTTCTGATTCGATCACACTAAACTAAACTCCGAGCATAGCCCTCTCCATTGCCCTTTGGGTGACTTTAAGCCTTCTATAAGACCCATTGTGAGCGACCACGTTTCTTCGATTCTTGCATATATATGATCTGAATCTCTGAAACGGCTCCAACGATTTTCATGAAATTTAGTAAGCAGGGGGTTTCGGGGGCGATAAATCGATCTAGCTAGGTTTCATTTTTAAAGATACCGCGCAAAGCTCGCTCATACAGACATTGTTAATAAATTACTACATTCTTGAGAATGTCCCTCGTTTAACTAGTCACTCTGTATATAAGATATGTACGTGAGAGTGGTACTACGCGTTTAAGCGATTATGTTATATGTTGTTTACAAATGTTAGTTCGTCTTTTGTTTCCCCCTTCTGTATCAATTTTGACCCAGACAGGCGCTTTACTTGTGGTAAATTATTTCATCACCACTGCTCTCAAAACGGCGAAGGAAAACATCGTGAGGAAACCGGCATGTCCTAGAACCAAAAATTCGAAAACACGTGACATCTATTTTCTATTCGAAGATTATTGCACTTTTGGAAACCGCGTTAAATTTCAACTTAGGGGCTCCAGAAACATGTACTGAATACATGGTAAAAGGTGATGCGACCATGTCCCTGCCACCATGTGGGTATGTACCCAGTGGCGTAACTAGGGTGGGGCAGGCAGGGCAAGAGCCCTGGCCGCCTATCTAAAGGGGGCGCAAAAAGTCGCCAACTATTAAACAAAATAAAAAAATTAACATCAATAAACCATTTCATACTGTTATTACCTATATCTAAGAAATTTGAAGAACTACTTGAATACAATATTGTGCAGCACGGGTCTGAAAGCGTATTTTGAATTCTCGTCATTTCAGCATTGCAGCATTACAAACGATTTTTAGCAAGTTAAAATTAATACCTTCGTTTTGAAGGCTTTAAATTGGTCAAGAAAGGTTACGTGACCTAGCTTTGCTCAGTGTAGACTGAGAAGATAATTTACGAAGGAGGGCAAATGTGATGCGTGCCCTAGGCGCCATTTTCTATTGGTACGAGTACGCCCCTGTATGTGCCTATGCAAAATGGCAAAACTGAAAACCATCATAAGTCGATACTGAACATCAGCTACCCTCCACAATTTCTCAATTAACGTTCATCCCAAAGTAAAATAATTTAAATAGTTGCCATGCAACGACCGAGTATCTATCGAAGCCTTGCAAGTTTTAGTAAAATACCGGTCTTTCCCTCCTCCTATATCTTTTCAAAACGTTGTAACAACTTTTTTAAACTTTTGAAACCTTTTCCTTTTGATAGCTGTCGTGATAACAAAAAAAAATTAGAACTATATTATTTTAATATGTTTTAAAGTCCAGACATAGGTAATTTTGGTCAGATTATGTGAAGACTGAAATGGTCTTTTGAGGAAAGAACCACACAGATTTACTGGATCTCTGTCCAGTCTGTGCATGCTTTTCAATAATCGAGCAGCTCAACTCAGAATTTTAGGAGATTAAGAATTCGACGAACAATACCAAATCAGGATTAGAAAAAACTGAAACAAAAAAGAATCACTTAATGCACAACAAATTCCCGATTTTCCAACAAACAAATAAAGAAATCATTCAATCATTCGTTCATTATCTCTCTCTTTCCGACTGTAAATCTCAAAATAGTCAGAATTTTAGGAGCTTAACGATTCGACGAACAATACCAAGTCAGGATTAGAACAAACTGAAAAAAGGAATCACTTAATGTGACGTTAAACAAATTCCCAATTTTCCAACAAATAAAGAAATCATTCATTCATTCATTATCTCTCTTCCCGACTGTAAATCTCAAATTAGTGATGTAGCCTAATCCTAATTTTTTTAAATCCAGCTTTACATCCACCATCACTTATCTCATCCTCAAACTACTTCCACCTTTTGCCTCCCCCAGAGTATCGATACACTAGTAAATATAAATAGGTACGCAGCGCGTATCGAAGCCATGCAAGTTTTAATGAGAGCCCTCCTCTGCAAACAGCCTGTATATGTGCTTACAACACGATCGTACATTACGTACGCACTATCGTTTGATGTGGCTTTACTTGTGTTATTAGTAGGACAAGAAAATTTTGTATTGTTCTTTTTTCTTCTTAAAAAATCACTTTTTAAAAGCTAGCTGAGCTTTTTTGGCTCTTTATCTAGATCAATGCTCCTTACTTTTAAAATACCTATGTCTAAGTTGAATAGATGAAGTATGTATGTATATTCTCATTTTTTTTTTTTTTGTTAATGTTATTTTTTTCTCTTTAGTTTCCTATATCAGATATGCTGGAAGAGATTTCTTTAGAAATAGCATTGCCTTTTTGCCTATTTTGCTCTATTCTATCTTCTTGTCTTTTTATAAATGGTTAAGAAAAAATATAGGTTAATTCACAAAGCCATATGAAACTCCTGGGAGTAACGTTTCTACAGATAATGAATTGTGTCTCATTGTCATTACTTAACAGATGAACTACAGATTGATTATTATTGATTTCAATTGTTATTAAAATTGAATTCATGCCACAATGTAGTGCTAGTGACAAAATCTATAGAATCTTTGAAAAAAACTGTTTATTTCGACCTCAAACAACGAAAAAACAGCGTGAGTTCTATACCTTCATAATTATTATATGCCTGCTTTTTCTGCTCGTTCAGTTTCTAGTCTTACCGGAAGCAGCTGAATACCAATATTTACAGTTTACGGCTCTGTATCTTCATTTTTTTTTCCGCTGTCCTAGGGTTCATCAATAGGATGGACCCTAACCTTATTACAATCTAGCCCTATAAATAGACTAATAAGTAATTTAATTATAACCTAAACTATTAAATTGTCTAAAAAAAAAACTATTAAATTGCCTAAAAATGTATCCAATTGCACTTTTTTTATTGTCTCTATTAAGGCGAATACACTTCGTTCTTGTGTTTGTTTTGCACTTTTGTACTTTACACTTTTTTACTAACACTAAACAGTAACTCGAATGGTTTTGTTCTTTTTAGTCTATTAATTTTTGTGTGGTCACTCGACCACACAAAAATTAAAAAAGGTACTCACCTTCATCTGATGATGATGATATGAAGCCTATAGCATTCCCACAACTGGGACACAGGCCTCCTCTCTGTGAGAGAGAGTGCGGGTTGGTAGATGTCACATGTCTTCGAATTTTTAGTTCTATGACTTGCCGGTTTCCTCACGATGTTTTCCTTCACCGTTTTGAGAGCAGTGGTGATGAAATAATTTACACAAAGTAAAGCGTATGTCAGGATTCGGGCTTACGTCCCACAACTCGTAAGCCGCAACCGATACCACTAGGACACCACTGCTCCACCTTCATATATCTGACTAGCAGCGCTCCGCGGTTTCACCAGCATAGTTCCCGTTCCCGTTGGAATACGGGGATAAAATATAGCCTATGTCATCCGGGGATAGTGTAGCTTTCCAACAGTGAAAGATTTTTTGAAAACGGGTCCATGGTTTCGGAGTCTATTCAATGCAAACAAACAAACAATCAAATTCCTCTATATTATTAGTATAGATCACTATAGATTATAATAATATATCATCAAATGAAACTACATCATTAAACTACATTATCGTCATCATCACCTAGCCATTTGCCAACTAAGTTGGGGTCAGCTTCCAGTCTAACCGGATGCAGCTAAATACCAGTATTTAACATGGAGCGACTGCTTATCGGACTTCCACAACCCAGTTACTGGGTAATACGATACCCCTTGGTAAGACTGGTTGTCAGACTTTCGGGCTTCTGACGACCCATAACGACTGTCAAAAATCCACGAAAGACAGCCGGGACCAACAGCTTAACGTGCTTCACCCATCCATGAACCAACCGCGGAAACCGTAGCTTAACCAGGACGATCGACCCGTGTGTCTGTTATTACTTAGCCACAAGCCCCTCAACCCCTTAAACTTCATCGTATCAAAATCATCTCTTCACAACAAAGCCCGATCTCAAATTTAAATAAACACGACACACATACGTACACACACATATACATACACCAGCCATACATACACATACATACACAAAGAGTACATAAAAGCGATAGTTTGTAGGCTGCCCGGCCGGGTAGAATTACCACAAGATTGCTACCATTCTTTAGGGCTCCCGAGACCCTTAACCCTTAGAAGGCAAACGGGCTGAATTTGAAACCTTGCGTGATATAATTTAATTAATTATTCTGATTTCAAGTAGGTTATGTTGCTGTTCAAAGTTTGGTTAGCGAAATGTGAGAAGGTGTATTAGATGTGAATTGAATATTCTTGTTGAGAACTGTTTCTTTTTCAAAAAAGTGCAATACGTACCCGGTCAAAATGTATGTCAAAGTCAAAGCATTCATTTCAAATAGGCACTTTTGATAGTCAACCTTTACATTACTAGTACATTAGAATAGATTCAAGTCGCCCCTTCCAAAATGTAGTTTCGAATTACTCTTTTAAAATGTTTTTTAAAAACTTCAGTATTTAATACACATTCATTAAAAAATTATGTGTGAAAATAAAACCCAGAATAAAATTACCATACCAAAATAAGTAAAAAGAATGAAATTGAAGAAATTACAGATAAATTAATTTTATGATATATACATGGTGCTCACATATTTACAAACATTGTAAAAGTAAGGATACGAGTTTCCTAGACAGTAAACTGATATACTATTGTACAGCAAACTGACGAAAAATTTCAAAGCAGAGGGGCTCAGAATCATATGCTGACTCCATCCATAGTTACAGGTTTGTGTCCATGTTTCCGCCACCCTGTCTATAGGTATTGACAACAGTTTACATTTAATAAAGTAAATATAGCAATGTCGTGATAGAACAATCGTCAGCGTTTGAAATAACCTAATTAGAGCAAACTAAAAATACAGTTTTATATAGGTCTTTCCGCAAAAGAAATTCAAAACTGCAGGACAACAGTAACCTAATTACGTATCCCACTATCAATCAAAATCTGAATCATTTTGAACGAAAATGCTAATCTAATGTTTGTTAAGTTCGAAAAATTTGAACTTTGACATTTGAAAACTGTCAAAATTAAAGCTTTTCTTTCTGTTTGTATATTTATGCAATTACCAGGCAATTTAGCTTAACGTATTCCGTAGTTAACTGAGCTAAAAACTTTACAGAACAAATCAATACACGTGTCTCCAGCAACTAAACTCAATCAACCCTCAAAAGGAAAGGAAAGCAACCATTAAAATAAAACAACCATTTCACTCACTTTCTTTCAAACAATCGGAAGTACAAAACTACCGTTCAAAAGGAGATTTTCCGCGTTTTTTCACAAGTAGGCCAACGAATGTTGTGGCGCGAGGGGGTCGGTTGTACCGTTCACGCCCGGTTGAAGGTTGAACTCGAACACTCAAGGAAATTGGGTCATTTGTCCTTTCTCCCTTTAAACACTTTGTTTATGCAGGATTGGGTTCGGTCGTGAGGGCAGTATGAATGTGATTTGGAAACGAAATGGCCTTGAATGTGTGTGATAAGAAAAAGGTTCTGTTTTAATCGAAGCTAGGTTTCTTTGCTTCATGTTTTGTCAGCATGACGCTTTCTATTTCTACTCTACCGTAGAATAGAAATCGTTTGTCTAAATTTCTCGGTTAAAAACTGTCAACAGTCTATAAGGAAACGTCATTTTTGTCTACTCTTCCGACGACAACACCCTTGTATATGTTTCTCGTGCTAAGCCTGCTGATTGGGTGAGTTTTGTTTGAATTTTTTGCGTGGAAGATTATTCGAAGCACAAAAATTGGATAGTTGCAGATAGCAAAGCTGTTTGGCATTTTATAGTTAGCTTTGTTTAAAGTGGCAAACAGCATTGCTATCTGTAGAAACGATGGCATTCGCCGAAACCACTGTTGTACAGACGCCAGCACATCAAGCTACCGCAATCTGTCTAATTTCTTTGATCGATTTTCATCTTTATAACATTTGTTTAAGGTTCATCTTCAATTGGGAAAATTTGACAGTTTGAGTTAGATATATTATGTGCTGGCGTCTGTACATTAAAAAGTTAAGACACATTTATAACATCACGCCAAGTTCCACATAAACAGTCAAGCCTATTGCCATCAATGGGGCACGAATCCAAACTCCGGGTTGCTACTGAAAAATTCCAGGTTGAAAAACCAGATAACACTTTGCCTGACCTAGGAACCGAACCCAAGACCACACGATCAACAGTACCGCTTGCGAACACTATACCAACGAGGCAGTAAAGATACAATAATAAAGCCAACCAAAAAGAAACTAACTCGTCTTCTCCTAAAACGAATAAGGTATTATTTCTACACGTCCGTACGAGTGATAGTTTCAATACAAACAACAGAACGTCACATCCTCCCATCGCAAAACTATCGATCCGAACATGGCAGACCCATCTTAACACAAAACTACACACACACATACAAAATACATACTCATCATCCAATTTAATAATGTTCTTAGCACCCCCAAGTGGGGCCCAAGTTTCTGGGCCCCCCGCGATCAGTTCTTATCCCGGGGGGGTGGGCCCCGCCTTAAAATTGAACCCTGGGAGTGCACCCCTGATATTAGTTCCCACCGTCAGTGTAATCTTAGGGCCCATCTGCGAGGTTGCTTATATTAATGGTTCAAGGAATTGTGCGGCGTTTTGCCTCTCTCGTATTGTAAGGGATAGAATTTTGGGTAGTGTTCCAATGGTTTTAAAAGATTTTCGTAGTCTTGTCTTTATTTTTATGAGTTACCCCACTTGCATGGCTTTAGGCGTCAATTTCGCCAAACGCTGTCAGTTGAACGTCAAATATTTTGACGGACTGTTTACTAATATTTAGCACGATCTAAAATTTGCAATAGTGTTATTCGGCAAAAATCTCACCGTAAAATCTTCGGTGAAGTGTGCTGTCAATATTTAGCATCATTCGGAATGACAGCTCACTTACTCACTTCACCTCAGTTTACTCGGTGAGATTTTTACAGAAAAGCACTACAGCTTGGCTATTCTATAAAAATTTCACCGTGATAGAAACGAGAAGTGAGCTTTAAAGTGAGCTATCATTCTATGTGATGCTATAAATTGACAGTATTGACAGCTCACTTCACCTGCGTTATCACGGTGAGATTTTTACGTAATAGCACTATAGCTTGGCTATTCTATAAAAATCTCACCGTGAAAGAAACGTTAAGTGAGCTTTAAAGTGAGCTGTCATTCTATTATATATGATGCTAGAAATTGACAGTATTCACAGCTCAGTTCAAGCTCACTTCACCTGCGTTATCACGGTGAGATTTTTACAGAATAGCACTATAGCTTGGCTATTCTATAAAAATCTCACCGTGAAAGAAACGTTAAGTGAGCTTTAAAGTGAGCTATAATTCTATATCATGCTAGAAATTGACAGGATTCACAGCTCACTTCAAGCTCACTTCACCTTAGTTTTCACGGTGAGATTTTTACAGAATAGCACTGCAGCTTGGCTATTATGTAAAAATCTCACCATGAAAGAAACGTGAAGTGAGCTTTAAAGTGAGCTGCCATTCTATATGATGCTAGAAATTGACAGTATTGAGAGCTCACTTCAAGCTCACTTCACCTTTGTTTTTAAGGTGATATTTTTACAAAATAGCACTACTGGTCAGTGTTAGGCTGTGTGTCGAACAAAATATGATTCTAGGTCGTAACACGTATGTATTTACAGAATTAAAATCATGAAAATTATCAATACAACCCTCCAAGTTCATTTCATCATCATCATTTCAGCCGAAAGACGTCCACTGCTGGACATGGGCTCCCCCAAGCTCCTCCACTTCGACCGGTTCTATGCTTCCCGCATCCAGCAGACTCCTGCGGCCCGTATAAGTAACTTAATCCGACACGAGGTTATAAAAAGGAACCGATGTTATTGATAGCTGACCTTACCATATTTCCAATTTACTTACTGGAAATTTCCAGCAAATCATACGAGGCTTGGTAAGCCTAAAATAACAACCTTAAATTGAAACTAATCTAAAACTTGTTTTATTGTGGCTTCAGTATTGAAATTGATAATTTGACTCTTAGCTAGATAATAATAGCAGCACGGGTCTCGATCCATCAGGTTAAGCTACGCCTGCCGGGGTTGGTCTGTGGATGGGTGACCATCTTTACTTACCGAAACTCCTCCGAAGCTGTCGTGTATCTTTGACAGTCGTTACGTGTCGTCAGAAGCCCGAAAGTCTGACAACCAGTCTTACCAAGGGGTATCGTGTTACCCAATAACTGAGTTGTGGAGGTCAGATAGGCAGTTGTTCCATTTAAAATACTGGTCTTCAGCTGCATCCGGTTAGACTGGAAGCTGACCACAACATAGTTGGGAAAAAGCTATGCAGATTGATTTGACTCTTAGAATATAATTTTAAAACTAGTTGATTATTGTTATTGATTATTCCTAGGTGTATTTATAACCTAATTCCAGCTAGCCCCCGCAAATCACTTAATGGATTTAAAGGCTGCCCACAGGCCACAGACAGGCGTGGCGAGATGGAAAACAATTTCGATGAAAACTTCATGGAAATTTTTCGTGTCGCACCGTCGCGGCGCGCCTAGCTGCGGGAACCTTAACTTTACATTTATGCTAATAATAATTTACACTAATATTATGAAGAGGAAAGATTTGATTGTTTGTTTGTTTGCATTAAATAGGCTCCGAAACTGCTGAACCGATTAGAAAAATTCTTTTACTGTTGTGAAGCTACACTATCCTCGGGTGACATAGGGTAAATTTTATCCCCGTATTCCCACGGGAACGGGACCTACGCAGATGAAATCGCGGAGCGCTGCTAGTATATTAGAAACATCATTATGTCTCTGTCATTTGCAAACGATTGACAGAAATAGAACGATATCTCGACGGTCCAATCCCCTAAGTGGTCAATGATAAATGATTTTATTTCTTAGTAGGTTTGTACAAACACTTTTACACGTCAATCATATTTTTTTTAAACTAGATGAGGTCGGCGTTTCCTATCTGACTACTCTGAGAAGAAAGGCCGAAACAAACTCAGAGGTCACAGTCTCTTTTAAAGTCCAGACATAATCTTGGTCAGGTCATGTGAAGACCATGTGGATTGGTGACTGAAATGGTCTTTTGAGGAAAGAACCACACAGATAGAGCGGACCTGACCATTCAGTGCATGTATCAGTAATCATACGGCTCAACTCAGAACTTGAGGAGCTCAATACGGAGGTAGATACGTGATTTGCATGTTTTGTTTTCGTGACCTTCAAGCCAGCCTATACTATCGGTTTAGTTTCACAAAAATAAGTCTAAGATGGCAAAATTCACTTTAACTCCATCATGACATTACATTAACTAGAACATGATATACGCGTGTTTGAAACTTTTAAGCGCACTCCTGTAAAATATAGCATTTGCAGTTAGGGGATTATACGTAGGGACCGTCGATCTATAGTCTATACAAAACAAGTAAATACAATTTAAGTGTCTGTTTGTAATGGCAAAATGACTTTTTACTATGTGCATATGAAGGTACCTACGGTAGGTACTCAAAACACAATGTTCTAAATATTTGTTTGTGTGTCGGTTTGTTCCAGCTAATCTCCGAAACGGTTGGATTAATTCAGACGGGACTTTAACTGGCAAATAGCTGATGTTATAAGAAGTAATATATGCTACTTTTATTTTCAAAAGAAGAATAATCAAAGAGACATATTAATGTCTTCCAAAATCCACCCGAACGAAATCGCAAGCACAGCTAGTTACGTGAATTTAGTAATTTGTGGTGCAAGCAAATTAATAATTCGTGCAAACTAATTTATGTTATAGCTATAACCTCAGATGCCATTTACTTCACTATACATCAACAAGTAGTATAGTACATGAAAATTCGACTACTTTAGTCGAGTTTTCATGTACCTACTCACAATAACTAACTTGCTTCATACAAGCTATTATATTCTCCCTCGCGGTTAACGTATAGCCAACTATTACTTCATAACTTTCGCTAAGGGTAGGAACGTAGGAGGGAATAATGTTCATGAGATTTATGGTAAACTAGTTGTGCCCGCGGCTTCGCTCGCGTGGATTTCGGAAGTTATCCCGCAGTAACGCGCTACCGGGACTTAAAGCCTCTGTTACGCCTTAATATCAGCTATCTTCCAGTGAAAGTCCGGTCAAAATCGGTCCAGACGTTTCGGAGATTAGTCGGAACAAACAGACAGACAGTTTTTTTTTTGTCATAGGTACCGGATATACTTCCATAAACATTTAGTAAGAAGCTGTTACGATGACATTACAAACAGACACTTAAATTTTATGAAAGATATCGTTCTATATATAGGTATGTCAATCGGTTGCAGATGTCAGAGACAATGATGTATATATTGAAAATACTTAAAATAAATAATATGCTGTGAAGAAAGAATAATGAGAAAATTGGGTAAAAGATTATGTTGATTTAGTAAGTATGTTCAAATTAATTCAACGAAACAAAAAGGTTCCAAGGAGTTGGTTTCAATTCCAAACAAAATTAGGGACTGGCCGGCAACGCCCGAAACTTCCAGATTCAAAACATTTACGAAACACACTTCAATTTAGAGTTGTAAAGAGGCATCTCATCAGCAACTGAGAAGGTTACGGACAAAAGGCGGGCCCAGTGCGAAATTTAAATCCTACCCACAGCTGCGGAATAGAACGGACCTTAGAAACAAACAAATCGTCCCTCACCCCTCCCCCGGCCCCCGGGAACGAAACAGGAATGGCCGCCTTATACGACCACATCTTACAGGCCCCAATTCCTACTTCCTTTCCATTACACAGCCAGCGCTGACTAAACATAATCGCCGAACTTCCTTACGACTCTACCCTTCCGGCCAACTGCTCGCAAAAGTAACACAAGCCAAATCAAACTTTACAGTACAACAAACAAAGTCGATTATATTTGGAACAGTTTAAAATTCGACTATCGATACCGATCGTGCGAATGTAAACTTCAGTAAGTGCGTCAAAAAGTCTATTTTCGCGCGCCCGTCTTTCCATTTCCAATTTTCCTCGAACGACCGCTGAAGCACCCGAGTTAAGAACATCCCCGAACAAGTTGTGCTGTTAGCTGGGAACGTTTGAATAGTTTTCGTTGTCGAAACTTGTTCTCTCGGTTGTTTCGGGTGTATTTCTTACACAAAAGATGGGGGCGAGGGGGGGTAGGGTCATGATAAATGGCACAATATTAATACTCGGGCCGGGCGTATAGTTTTATGATCTTAGTTGGGTAGTAATATAAATCTGCTTTTCCGGGCCGGTACTCTTCGCTAATGTTTTAGTTTAGTACAAGCTATCCCTACTGGAATATTTAAGTACCTAACAGTTAATAGTTTCTATTATCGTAACGAGTACATGCTCGGTCGCTTTATGTACCTACTATGATAATGGATTTAATAAGTAGGTTATTACTTTGGTATGATTTTAATTTATTAATACACCTATTCCTTACTTATTTTATTACCTTTCTACAAAGGCTCTGAGACCACAAGATAACTTAGGGTGCCTTCGCATGCGTCACGTGGGTATATCGTAAGCCACACGCTGATATCGTATTGAGACAAAAACGACGTCTACGTTAGAAAAACGTCCAGTAAGAAGTTCTTATTTCAAAAACAGGCTCGGTGGTTTAAACCATGCATTTTCCTATATTTTCATGACTCTCCTCTCATAGATGGTTGCCAATAGAAAAGTTGTAATAATTAAAATATCAAGCACCCCACGCTTTTTACTCTGAATTGAATTATTGACTTCCTACTACTGTAACATAAACTCTTTGTAATTAAAAATTATTTTCTACTTTTTAGTTCGGTCAGCAATAAAAGCGTGTTTTTTTAGTTTTTTTTAAACTATTATTTATTTTCCATTTTTTAGTTCGATCAAATTTTTATCGGGAAAGTTTAAAAAATGTGATTAATTTTTTTTTTTTTTTTTTTAAATTTTGAATTTTTTATCAGGTTATTGCATTGTCATCGGCCCTTAAGACGTGTGCAAAGTTTCAAGTTGATCAGACGCCTAGAAACCAGTGAAAATTAGGCTCAAAGATTCCATTACATACATAGATACATACATACATACAACCCGAGCTAATAAAAGCGTTATAAAAAGGAATGTATTTATGATAATTTCCATTTTACATACACACGCAAAAAAATCAAATGCAAATTTTAAAACCTCGTCTCCCAGATTAACTACCTAATCCTCTAATCTTATTGCTTCTCACCTCGTTTCCTCGATCTCAGATTAACTACGCAATTACGCATCTTTTGAAAGCAGAAGCACATAAACAATACAGACATTTTTTTTTTTTAAACTAAGAACACAGATAGGTAGTTCAAAATCTCTTTTCGCAGTTCTATGTTCGAATCCGCTAATCATATTGCGTCTTATCTCGACTACTCACCATTAGATAAATTATGCATCTTTTGAAAACAGAAGCACATATAAAAAATACATTCGTGCGAAGTCAAGAAAAACTCAACAAAAAAAATCAATACACATAATATCAAAAAACGACGAATACAAAACGTTCCAAATTCAAAACCTCTTCTTGATGTCAACGTTTAAATCCGCCAATCATAGAATCTAACCCCACTGCTCGCCATTAGATAAATGACTGACTCGTTGTTTGAAAAAGAAGAACTTAGACAGATGTAAAAAGAATACAGAAAGTTCCAATTTCAAAAGCTCTCGTCCAAGATCAACGTTGCAATCCACCAATCATATCACACCTAACCTAGTCTGCTACCCTCAGATAGCTGTGCAGTTAAACTGATTGATTTGCCGCCTCGTCTGACCCACTCTCTGGCACTTGATGCTCTCTTGTTGGGAATGATTTGAACCTCGCTTGATTGACGAGTCGCATCTTTAGATTTGATAGTGATGTATGGAGTTAGGTTTGATGCAGGAAAAAAATTGACTAAACATTAATCTCGATTTTAAAATGTAATCTAATCTAGTCTTTTTGAAAATCGTTCTGGAATATGAACAGGAACCATGTGTCCCTGCAGCAAGCGGCATCATTGAGTTTTTAAGATATGCGTCCTGAGAAAATTAGAAAAGGACATAGAAATATGATACTTTTGTAAAATCAACAATGCATGATTTTTCCCTTGGGTGTAAAGTCTCGTAATAATCAATGCCACGTTGACGTTGCCACTTTCTATCAAGACTTTTAGCAAAATTGCGAAATTCTTAGATCTAAACCATAGTGAAAAAAAATAAAGAAAAAGATTGCGTTTATGGGCATAAAAATAAAATATTATTTATGTAATTACAAAAAGTAAAATGGTCCACTAATTCAACCACTTGGTAACAATGTTTTCAAGCACGTTTTCAGCATATCTTTCCCATTTAGTGCATTTGATAAATACTCACAACTGTTTCATAAATAATTCTTACAAACGACCAACACTAAAACTAAAAGCAATCATAGAAAACTTAGTTCAGTTAGTCTCGCCTTATCGCGCTCGAGTATAGAACAATATTCATAAAGCGTGCCGCGTCGTCGACAAGATTTTATTACCGGGAGCTCGAGCGAGTGGACCGCCGTAAACCATGTAATATAGTGAGAATAAACCACTGGGCAGACGCCGCCAACCTTCGGTCAAGATGGTGGAAGTATAAGTGGCTTTACCATTTCATAACTGGCGCTCGAGCGAATCATCATCATCATTTCAGCCGGAAGACGTCCACTGCTAGACATAGGCCTCCCCCAATTTGGGGGGCTTGCCATAATCGCCACGCTTGGCAGGCGGGTTGGCGATCGCAATATGGTGGTAAAATACATAGAGAACGCTGCTGCCCATTCTCTAGTAAGTCCCTTAGTCGCCTCCTACGACACCCACGAGAAGAGATGGGATGATACTATTCTGTACGTTCGGCACCACACGGTACCGGACCACTCACGCCAATGGACCGCCGAAAACCATGTAATATAGTCAGAATAAACCACTGGGCAGACGCCACCAACCGTCAGTTTAAGATTACGGTAGTATAAGTGACTTTAAAATACCTTTTTTATTACTGGTGCTTGAGCTAGTAGACCGCCTCATACCATGTAATAAAAATATTAAGAATAAACCACTAGGCAGATGCTAGACACCACCAACCTTCGGTTTAAGATGGCGGAAGTTTAAGTGTCTTTACCATTTTATTACTGGCGCTTCTAGCGGGTGGACTGCCTGTAATATAGTGAGAATAAGCCCTGAACAGACGTCGCCAACTATTGGTTCAAGATGGCGGAAGTATGAATAGCTTTACTATTTTATTACCGGTGCTTCTAGCAAGTGGACCGCCCTTAATCATGTAGGTAATATAGTGAGTATAAACCACTGGGTAGACGTCACCAACCTTTGGTTCAAGATGGCGGAAGTCCATGCGGTTTTTTAATTTTATTACCGGGCGCTCGAGCGAGTAGACCACCTTATACCATGTAATAAAAATAATGAGAATAAACTACTGGGCAGACGTCACCAACCTTTGGTTCAAAATGGCAGTAGTATAAGTTGCTTAACCGTTTTATCACTTGCGTTTCGAACGACTGGACCACCTTAAACCATGTAGGTAATATAGTGAGAATAAGCCACTGGGAAGGCGCCACAAACCTTCGGTTCAAAAATCCGACACTGAAAATATGTAAAGCGCGTTTCTAAGTTTTTTTTTTTTTTATAACTTCCACAACCACTGTGTCGGACACAATAAATTCGCACAATCACTCCTAAAGTAACCACAGCCAAAGGTTGTAAGCTCCTTCTATTGATCGTATTCTCCCCGGAAGATTCTCGCACGCTTTCTATTCAGCGATTAAGTCTAATTGTCCCTAAATTTATCGCCTACACTCTGCTATTATAGTATATGCTATCTCTTATTTATAGCACGCAATTTGTGCACTACAGATATTTAGATAATTTATTGGATAAGATTGGTATGTATGTGTGGGTGTTGGGTAGCTGGTTTCTGGATTAGTTAAGTAGTTGATACTCGAAAATATAGTTGTTTCACCGTTCATTTTCTTATACTTTACTTCTTATAATACTATGTTCACAACATAATTTCAATCTATAAGTATACGTTCTCGGGGACGTGAAAATATCGCGTAGTAATAATTTACAAATACAGCTCAATATCGAGTATTACCCGACACATAAATATCAAGCATTAAAAATGTTAATGGACGCCGTAAGAGACTATTTAATTCAATACAGATGAAGATGAGAAAACATCGTTTTTATCCCACGATATTAATAAAAAAGATTACAGGTTATTTCAACCCTTCACAAAGCACCGGTTGTGATGATCCGCGGGTCAAAACTGTCACCCCGAGGTCAGATTGACGTAACTGTCAAATAATCCAAGTATTGCCTCATCACAGCCCTGAAAATACGAAAACTACTAAAGATTAAAATAATCCACTTTTATGAAATCATGAGAAAGGTTGTCTTATGGATAACTAACTTTTTGCACCGACTTCGTCCGCGGTAAGGTCGAAAATTATTCTGCGGGAACAAACCATCAGGATAAAAAGTATCCTTTATGTTAATCAAGGTTACAAACTATATGTGAGCCACATTTCATCCAAATACGTTCAGCTGTTTCTGCGTGATTGAGTAACAAGCATCCAAACATTTAAAAATCCAAAACATACAAAAATTTTACATTTATATAGTAGTGTATAAATAGAAGGAAACTAGGATAGTAGGATAGGCAATGAGATTTCTACCCCTCAAATATCGGACTAAGCGTTTTTAACCCTTCACAAAGTTACCAGTTGCTATGACCCCAGGGGTCACGGTGGTGACCCGCGGTCGTGGCCAGCCTACATTGTTGTTTAACTGTCACGACTAACGATCATTATATCGTACATAGCTGTAACTAGACAATCAATAGAAAACAAAATGTAACGTTCTCAGCGTCTCTTAAAATCCTTCAGAGTACTTCACTGTAAGCATTTCCAAAATCTGCCACCAATCCCTCTATGGATTAGGTAATGCTATTTATAAAATCCGTGTTATGGGATCTTTAGTGCTGAACTGTATTTTATCCTGCATCATCAACGCTCATATTTCTTAATGTCTATACATTTTTTAACCCTTCAGATGGCTACCGGTTTCCTATGACCCAAAGGTCACGACTTCGACCTGGGTCAGTTTGACTTGACGGTTGACGGATATTTCTCACAGCAGTATCTTGGCCAAGTAACATAATGATAATAGTAAACCCATGATTGATGGTTTGATGATATGCGCCTTTTTTCATGTAAATTATAAGTACCTATTGATCATGATGGTGCAGATGTCGCAGCCATCCGGTTAAATTAGCCAGCTAATTGGACGCCTAGGCAGTTCATTAAACCCAATTAAGTAGCTGAAGGACAACTAGCCAAGTCATTGAGTGCAACGTTTAACCAGATGGCTGAATGTCGTGTAGTCATTTAGTTAAATTGGATATTGATGAATTTGTGACTTTTACTAATACCTACCACAAAGTAACTAGTAATATTGAAATGTTTGTCATAACAAAATATATAACATGAATATTACTCAATAACAATTAAGTCAGTCAGTAAGTTCAGTCAGTTTAGACTTATATTATTTTTATTTATTGATTAATTATGAATGTGTTTATTTATCTAAAATGTTAATGATCTATTTACCTATCTGACATACTTTAAATTGATTTTTTGTAATGTATCAATGGCATGCGACCTTCTAATTTTATAACTGCTTGTTTGTGTTAATTTTGTACGCCATATATTGGCAAAATATAGTGCACATATTTTAGACAATATAATAACTGTAACCATACCTATGTTTAACAAAATAAGTGATTGATTGATTGAAATATTTCACGAAAACGTGCAGAAGACGTAGGTAGGTATTATTTGCACGACGTCCATGTTTTCATACTATTTTGACAATATTACACTTTAATTTCACTTAAAATTGCACACAAGAACGAAAAATAACATTCACGGTTTGCGCTATTGACGCCATATTTGTTTTGGTGACTTCTAGCGCCGCAGTGGACTAAATTGATCTAAATTTGAATCACTTGGCTGAGTCTTGGTCAGTCATCTTCAAAAGGCTGACTTCAATACGCTTAGTTGTTAAACGTTGAATGATTCTAGTTCAATTAACTATCGGCCTAGGCGTCCAATTAGCTGGCTAATTAAAGCAGATGGCTGCGACATAGGTACGTAAACGTACATTTTAGTTAAAGTGTCAGTTTTCCTATGTCTTTAGGACAATAGATGTTAAAACATAAGTAGATCATCAAGAACACTGAATAGACAACTCTATTAGAAAACTTCGATCGACGATTTTATAAATCCTATCCTAACACAGAAAGTGCAAACTAAAAATGGAATACACCATTCATTTCAATTAACTACAACATCCACACCCAACCGTTCTCAAATAATAACAGTATAAAGAAAACACGTTTTAACACAAGAATATCTTGCTACAAGCTCATCTCGTTGTTCTCAAATCCAATCTCACCGTGATGCGCGGCCAGTAGTGACCTCGGGTCACGGGGACCCTTCATCTCCGCATTTCTCACGACGCCGCAGCATTCAAAGGGTTGATTCTCATGTAACTCGTTCGTTTAAGTTTTGGGAGACGCAGTTTACTCTTATTATACTTTATTCGAAGTTAAATCTTCATATTAATTATCTCACGGGATGAATTAACAAAATGTCATCCGTTGTATTTTAATAGCCAAAAATATTGAATTATTATTTGGTTAGGTACATTAAAATGTTTTTAGTACTACAAAACGTGTAGTTCGTTCACAAAAAATAAAAGATGGATAATAATTCTTTACACTTTTTCTTTTACAATTCAATCACTATTTACTCAATTGTTTCGCCTATAATTGGGCGGAACATTGCAAAAGTAAGTTACTGTAATACTGGCATATCATTTCGCTCTCGTAGTAAGCCTAAACAATATCAAAGAAGTTCCATAATAAAGTGCTTTTAACCAATGGTTGATTTTAGAGAAAAAACTTGACAACAAGCCAACAATTAATTTGGCGTACGTCATCAACAACCTAATGTCAAAAAATATTGTTCGCAACTTTTATACATCACGTCGACAAAAGCCACATTTAGAACTAAATAATCTAAAAATAACGTCTTCATTCACATTCTCCATAATAATTATTAGGGTGTTATCTTTAAATCCAGCGGGCAAGGCCAACATGTAGGTATACATATATAATTAAATTATACGTGGGTCCACACTAAGGCCGATAAGACCGGGCGCGGCGCGAGGGGGGTTGAAACGAAATGTTCGCGCAGGGGGTGGGCGTACGTGAAGACAGCGAGCTGAAGACGTGCTTGTAAATATATAGAGTTGTTTGTGCGATTATTTTAATGTTTTGTTGAATTGTGACAGTTTATCGACGTTTTGGGGAGATGATTCTTTTTCTTATGTCGATAATCTTTACCGATGTACCTTTACAGCTTTTTCTTTTTCTGCTTTTCCTTAGTTCCTACAATTGCAAGTTTAAAAAAAATGTCAAATATGCTTATCACAACGCTTTAGAATTTTTCTTCAAATGTTAAAATTACAATTCATACATACATAAGAGAACAAACTACAGAACGCCGCTGTTATGGTCCTTGCATGCTCCTTTTTTATTATTATTGCCTTTATTCCATTAAATATACTTATAAATTACATTTTTAAATATTATTATTGAAATATAAAAACATTTAAAAATATAAAAAATAGTAGCCCACCGGTATCGGGAACAAGGTCCAAGCTACCGGCGGTCAGGGCTCCAGAGAGAGGAACCTCCTAACGATGCGAGCCGTGTTCAGGAGTACCGCTTTCTGGATCAAGCCCTTGACCCAGCTGCCCAACGAGAGCCTCCTCAGATGTTGGTCGAGGCTCTTGGCTATCAAGCCATTGGCTGATTATTATTATTATTATTATTTATTTATTTTGTTATTTTTTGTTATTTGTTTATTGTTCAATTAGGACTAGATTACATGGCAAGGTAACATAATATGAAGTAAAGGCATACGTTTCTTAATCTAGTTAGTGGGTGCCGTACTGTTCTCCTAGATAGGTTACGAAGTAACCTGTGTTTAGGAGAAACAGTTCCGATCCCCGTCATAAATGGTTGACTTATAGATAGCACGTGTAAGTATGTATTATTAAAAGAAATAGTAATCATTACAGCAAGCTACAAGCTATGAGACAATTCAGGGCTATTAAACAACAAACACAGTAAAAATAAAAACTTCAATCATAAAATATAAAAATAAGAAATATTGAAACTACTTACGTATTTAAAAAATAAAAATAAAACTTAAAACTTATAAATTTCGAGAAAAAAAAAAATGTTTAGTATGTTTGTGTGGTGAGTTTATTGTTAGTGTGATGAGTGTTTCGCTAGTGTATGAAGTGTGTGATGCATGTGTCTGTTTGAGTGATCACTTCTTTAGAAACTCTTCGGTTTCGTCGTAGTTAAGGTTTAGCAAGAAGGAGCGAACAGTCTTTTTGCAGTTATTTTTGTTTAAACCGTAAATCGGAATTTTAGCATTAACTTTATTGTAAAGTGATGGGCCAAGGTAGAGAGCAAATTTTTTTATAAATGCTGTACGTGTGGGTGGTATTGTGCAGATTAGGTCTTTGCGGCGCTTGGAGATTTTTTTGAAATGTGTGCGTCGGTGTTGGAGAAGGACTATGTGTAAAATGTATTGTTGCCTTACATTAAGTACGCTACATGATTGATACAGTTCAAAAGTTGGAGAGAGTATCGGTCGGAACGTAGCCACTTTTAGAATAGCTCTGTGTGCGACCTCCAGAGGCTTAAGTATTGTCTTTGCAGCACCACCCCAACATGAGATACAATAGATTAGAATTGACTGACAAAGAGCAAAATAAACTTTTCGGATAATTAACGGGTTGGCTACTTGTCGCAGAGTTTTAAAAATATAAATTAACTTTCGTATGCGACCAGAAATAGTGATAATTTGGGGTTTAAAATTAAGGTTTTTGTCCAGAACTACACCAAGATATTTAACCTGGTCTACAGAGATTAAGGTAGGACATTGACAATTAGGTTGTGATTGTGTGGGACAAGAATGAGCTTTAATAGAGATTGAAGTTTTTGGCTGAGAAGCATTGTTCATTGAAAAAGTGATGAAGTTTGTTTTGTTGGCGTTGAGAGTAAGGGTATGAGAAGAAAGCCACTTCAAGGCGGAATTAAAACCGTGTTGTGCAGCAACTTGGAGTTCCGACCATGAGTTTGCAGAGAAAGTGATGGCAGTATCGTCTGCAAAAGAAACTATTGTGGCTTTTGGAATTTGGAGATTGCAGAGGTCGTTTATAAACACAAGAAAGAGTGTGGGCTCCAGAATGCTACCCTGGGGTACACCATAGTGTATGGGTAGTTCATCACTGTTATAATTGTCTATAGTTACTAACTGTGAACGATCAGTAAGGTAACTCTTGAAGAGATCAAGTGAAGACCCCCTGACACCTAAACATTCAAGCTTGAGTAGAAGAATGGAGAGGGGAACGGTGTCAAATGCTTTCGCGAGATCTAAAAATATTGTGAGAACCTTTTTTTTGGTATTTAGGTTCTGGACTATATTGTCAACTAACATGGTTCTGGACTATATTGTCACAGCCAAACTGCTGGGGTGACAAAAGTTTGAAGTGTTCGAGGTATTGGACTAATCGCTTGTTAATGAGTCGTTCAAGTACCTTAGATAGTGCGCTTAGGACAGCTATTGGACGATAGTTGTTTGGCAAGGTCCCGTCTCCACCCTTGAATATAGGATGAATAATTGCCTTTTTGAAAGAAGAGGGGAAGATAGCTAATTGAAAGCAGAGGTTGAAAATGTGGCATAGTATAGGTGCGAGGATCCGTGCGTATCTCCTCAAGAAAGCTTGTGATATGCCATCCCAACCAGTAGCAGCATTAACCCTAAGCTGGTTAATAGTAGTTAAGACCTCATCAGAATCCGTCTGTTCTAACACGAAAGATTTATCGAAATTTGTAGTATGAGAGGGAATTGAGTGGGATTGTGCGCTCTTTATATTTTCTGCAAGCTTTTTCCCGATGTTAACAAAGAATTCGTTTACATCATTGCAAGACTGTCTGGGCGAGTGAGAGTGAGTTAATAGCTGGTTTAAGGAGTGCTTCTTTTTCTGTGAATGAGTGATGTTTTTTATAGTGTCCCATAGTTTTTTAGGGTTGTGGTTTGCCTTATTTAGTTCTTCGTAATCAAATATTCTTTTAATTTTTTTTAAAAGGTTTGCACAAAAATTTCTGTAACGCTTGTATGTGATAAGTAGAGTTTGATTGTCTGGTGACTGCTTGACTTTTTTGTGTAGAGAATCTCGGTTCCGGATACAACGCAGCAAGCCTGGAGTAATCCACGGTTTCAATATCCTTTTATTTGCTGGGGTAAAGTCTAGGTGTTTCATAGTTTCATCAAGTGCATTATAGTCTACCTTGGATATCATTTTTGTAGGAGTTGATTCAGATTTTTTATTTTTATTATTTACACATAAGAGGGAAGCACAATGATCTGTTACCGTTGTGTCGTAGACTAGAGTAAGAATAGTAGCTGTGGATCGAATCATAATGTGATCTAAGCAGTTGTTGCCTCTCGTGGGGTGTGTATGGGCTGGTAAGAATCCGTGGTACGCCAGGACATTTAGATATTCGTGGGATCGTGAATCTTGGGTATGAGGTTTAATATCCAGGTTAATATCTCCAGTTATGATAACCGATTTAAAGGAATTGAGGGTATGAATAATGTTACCGAGTGCAGTAAGGAACGAATTAATGTTGTCATTTGAGGGGGAGCGGTAGATACATAGTATAGCCACTTCAGAATTTACCTTTACAAGTAAGCCCGAGGCGGAGCCAAGAAAGTCAGGCTCTTCACATAAAGCTATTAAGTCTGACGTAGCATAGACGACTACCCCGTCACTCTGATTAAGGTGTTTTGTTGTTTTGTGTGTGATATAGTTATGTAGAGTGGGAATGCATGAGTTACTCGAGCACGGTAGCCAGCACTCTGTAAGAACCAGAAGATCACAGTCAATATTCATACGGTGAATTAGGGTTTGAAGATTTAGGTAATTACAGTTTATGGACCGGATATTTTGCGTTAATGTAGTAAACCAGACGCTTCCATTTTTAACATGTAGTTTCGTTTCTTCGGGGGTACAAATGTGAGTCTCAGATACAGAAAATTGGTCGAGATCAGACATTACATCATTGATAGTGTTAGACGTTGCTTGTTAAAATTAAGGGTAATGGAGTGTAGTAAATAAGGCTATAGGAATAAGATAGTACGAACTTTGGGACGGTTAGTATGAGTGAGAAATGTGTAGTTTTATAGTGTTTTAACCATATGGTAGAAATAGGTTTTATGAAGTCAAAATTGTGTGAAGTGTTTTTGGTTGAGATGTTTTGTGTGCAACAGTTTACATTAACTGACTCAAATAAAGTAGCACGAAAAGTATGAACATAATAAAAGGTAGTGGTAGAGATAACCGTTAACAGAGAACTTGAATTTCTTAGAGAGTAAATTAGTCATACGTTGTTAGGTGCAGGCGGTACAGACATATTTTGAATTTGTAGTTCACTTTTGATTACAATAGCAGGGCTGTCCGGATTCTTTTTCATCAGGATGCGACCGTCCGCAGTCCAGCAAAACATGTACTGATTCATCTTGGCATAGTTACGAGCCAGATAGAAAAGTCGTTTAGAGTAGGGAGTTAATTGTTCTGCAGCGTAGGTTGGCGTTTTTGGAGCTTCAATACCCAGATGAGTTGAGTTTAGCTTGTTGTTTGGATTTCGTTTATTGTGTTCCTTAACAGCTGACAAAAAGTTTGTTTTGATCAGGGTATTCGTAAATTCGACTCTTAGGGTAGAATTTGGGGATTCTTTTTTTGTAGGCTGTCGTGAAACATCGCGTATGTCATAGACTTGTAGTTTCATTTCGAGTTGATTTGATAATTCCAGCAAGGAGTCATATAGCATCTTTTTCGTTTCTTTCGTTCTCTTCGGTACGTTGCGAAGCTCGATGCATGTTTTTACGAGGGCACGGTCGAAAGACTCCGCCCTTTCTTCCAGTGCAGATAATTTAGTCACCATTAAATTGCGTTCTTTTTCCAGGCTAATAATCTTTAACTCGAGTGAGGTTAACTGGTCCGAAAAAGAGTTCACGGATTTTTCCATTTCCATAAAAGACTCCTCTATTTTAGAGTTCGAGGTTTTTATTTCAATTATGTACCCTTCTAGTTTGTCCAGGCGGGTATTTTGCGAGGCAGTCATATTTAAAATCATATCCCTTATCTCGTTCTTGAAGTCGGTTAAATAGTCGCCAGTATTATCGACACCTGATGGACATCGTCGCTTATTTGTTCTCTGGGTAATATTAGCATTGGTTGACAACTCATCTTTGGCCAACAATTTGGTGATGTCGGACTCGGAACGTGAAGGAGTATTATGATTCGGTGGCGTTCTAGCCGTCGACATTTTTTGCATTTAATTTGGTTTGGATGGTTAGGAACAGTGCTGACAATTATGCAAATCACAAAAAGTGTAACGTCGCGCCGGTTTCGAACCTCCGACCTGAGGCGTACAAAGCAGTCTGCTTAGCCAACGCGCCAAGTTCACTATTAATGAGTAGTGCAAAATAGCCAATAAGGTTCAAGTCTTGCGATAAATAAGTGAAAGGACGTTGAGTGGGTGACGACAGTCAAGGTCACATGTGTATGTCACTGTTCCACGCCACATATTTAGCAGACAACCAGGTCCAATATAATTACAATACAATAAAAATACTTACAATTCTAGATGTTAGTAACAATTTAACTTACTTGCTATGTTAGTAATTAAATTCTAATACCGACAGGGTGGTTTTTAATAAGATGCCTCATTATGGGGCTTTCATCAGGCCCATCAGCAATACCTTTCAGAAGGCTGTTGCCACTGTCCCGCAATCTGGTGAGAAGAGAAGCATTCTTTTTCCGTACGACAGCTGAGAAGCTATCTACTCTGGCTGTAGCAAACATTGCAGATGCACTGCAATAACGCGGCAGTCGCAACAGCGTCCTGAAAGCGTTGTTGTATTGGACACGCAACGCATTGGCGGCACGTTTAGTACAGCTGATCCATAGCGCGCTCGAGTACAGGGATGTGCAGTATGCTTTAAAAAGCGTGATTTTAACCGCATCTGTACATCGCGCGAACCTACGGGCCAGCATATTCGCCCACACCGCCAATGCCCTGCGTTCCCGCTCAATATCGGCATCGTCTTTAAGGTCGTCAGCAATAACATGTTCAAGGTATTTGAACTGGTGTACCAGACGAATCGATCAATTGTTTATTTTAATTGGTGGTACATTTTCTGGACCCTTCTTGCCAACAGCCTTAAAGACCATGAGTTCTGACTTATTTACATTGTACAGCAACCCATAGTCCTCACATATCTTAACCAATTTTCTGAGTGCACTGACCGAGGGAGCCAGCAGGACCATATCATCGGCGTAGCTTATGTTGTTAACACACAACCCATCAACATAGCAGCCCACATGCGCACTGCTGAGTTCCTCGATCAATGCGTGAACGCATACTGATTAAATAGGTTAGGGGAGGTTAAGTCTCCCTGCCTTACGCCACATTCCAACCTGTATGGTGAAGAGAATTTGCTCCCCCACACTTTTACTTCGTTTACTTTCATATATCGTATCGGCCATTTAACCGTACACGCGAGATATAATGTCATGTTGCAATACATTCGATTAATATTAACGAAATAAATCTAGTGGTGTTCTGTAAAGGATAAAAAATTCTGAGTCTGAATGAATGTGTACTCTGTGGCCATTCTCCTAACAAAATACGGAACCAACAAAAAAGTTCGAATAGTTTAAAAACGGTATTAATGAAAATACTCACAAAATGTCTTTATTGTTCCAGGTATCGTGTACCAAGTACATAATCCCTTATTCCTACGTAACTTAAATCTACACCATCAGATGCACCCAGATGATATTGCAAGACATAAATACCATATGAACAAGTTCTACGAAACAGAACATGTCAACAAGACTTCGAACCGAGCCGAAACATCAAGAAACCACAGTCCTGGATTTATGGATGAACTTAACGACGAAAAAATAATAATCTAACCAATTTTCAAACTATGTTAAAGTTTCTGAAACAACTGTAAAAGCATATAAAATCTTGGATAAGATGGAAAAAATAATGCGGATTTGTTAACAACTTAATATAATTTTTATTCTGAAAGACCAATACTCGAAAGAAAATCGGCATGAAATTTGCATAAAAGGACTTTTAAAACTTTGTGAAAACATCACACACATCTTTACCTGAAGTATTAAAACTTAATACTTATGTAACAAACCTTTTCTCCGGCGGTATCATCATCTCCATACACTTCTCCCGTGGTCCGGTCGAGCAGAGTCCGGGCGACTTTCGTTAGGGTGAAAGCAGTTTGAAAGTCGGGTCGGGGTATTGATCGAGTGTCTTGCCCCCCTCTAGCCTCACCCCCCGCGACCCGCACTCACCCCCGCCAGCGTCCATAAGGAGCGCCCAATTCTGAGGATGGTCGTCTTTAATGTAGAATTAAGGCTAGCTTTAGTTATATTATGTGTATGTATGTGGCTTGGGTTTAGGTATGTACTGTGAGTTTTTTGGTGAACCAAGCTTCGGTTGAACAGAGAAATTCAAATATCCATGTTCTTTAATCGACTAAGGATTTTTGGAAATAAATAGTGAGTAGCGATCAGTAAAATACTGGCTGTAAGTAAACGATGTCATTTTGTAACCATTCGGAATTTGTCGAATAATTTAAAAAAAACGTACCGTATTAAAAAAAGAAACGTTTGAAAAGAAGATTCTATATTTACTAATATTGGTCAAGTGTGTGTTGAAGACACACGTAATCTTTTTCTAACTATGTTTTTCACTTTTTTTATGAATTTTGTAAATACCTGATAGACACTCAAAAACAATATAATTAAATTATAACATCACGCCTGTTCTCTCCGAAGGGTAAGTCCTGATAGTGATTACTTGGAACCTTTATTATTACAAGTATCGTTTTTTTTTTTAATAATTTTTGATTTAAGGTTTACACCCAAAAGAAACAATTGTCACTTCAAAACGAGAGAGAAAACTCAAAATGCAAAAATAAAGAGAGTTGCGTAATCTTTTATTACGACGCTTGATAATAATTTATCATACCTACTCAAACCATATATCTTGTTATACTAAAGATTTAGGTGCCTTCCTCTGATATTTATGACACTTATAAAGAAAATTATAGTCTCTTTATATCTGTAATTAAAGTCATAATTTCATCTCTTGTCAAGAAACCCTAATATTACCTTCCACCTACATAATGTTTTAAATATTTTCTTTAGGGTCGTTATGTAGATAGTAATTACCTTTTAGGACTATATCGATTGATTATATGCCGAGAATATAGGTATCGACTCAAAAGCTAAAGTTATTTCCTTGTTTAAAATGTTATTATTCATCCAACTTTTCAACTGCATAAGATTATGTTAATGATTTTAGAAACATCTGCCACTATAAAATATTCGTTGCATTTGTATGAGCAACGAAAACCAGTCTAAAATTATAAATTACACCAAAAACCGAACTCGAAAATTTAAAATTCATCCCTAAAACCTTAAAACGATGTAAAAAAACTACTAGACTATGTAGTCTGTACACAATGACTACTTATCATAAATAATGATGATGGCAACACACAACGATCTTACATTACGGGCAACCCTATTAACTGCGACACCTGAGAGGCAGCCCTAGCGAGATCGAGGGATGACACCCAATACGCGTGCCTATTCTGTTGGATGAATTAAACTTTTTTATGAATATTTTTTACAAGAGCTACACAAGTCGACTAAACATTACTTACTCAAATATCAAATCAAATAATTTTATTCGCATAATATAGATAGTTAGGTGGGACATGAATGTATCTATAACATTAAAAATTGAAGCCTCATATTGACCATTGCTGTTATGCCAAACGTAAGTACATTGTTTCAGACTAATTATTTAGTCATAGTTGTTAGTAATAAACGCCTTACAACGATGTTATTCAATACTAAAAGTAAATCGTCATTCATAATAGAAATTCAAATAATAAAACCACTCATGTCCATAAACAATGTAAAAACAACTTTATCCTAGTTTCATCTAGTCACATGAAGCTGGATGAACCTCCGCACTGGAGACTAATAATATATAAACCCATTTATTTATAAATGACCTTTAAACGTCAAAACTGTAGTTAAATCACGGTTTATCAGTCGCTCTTAGAATAATAACGCATTATTATTGTACGTGCGTTATTATTCTAAGCAGTCGCTACTCATTACATTCCTTAACTTAAAGCAACGTTTGTATCAATATTTCAAATGAACAGTGTGTCTAAGTTAGTGAAGATTTGGATAGGTACTATTAAATTTATCATTTCCATCAGAAATAACATAAACTGTAATAGACTAATTTATACTAAAGCAATACAAAATCCAGAGAAAAGTCTTTTACGAAATCCTAGTATGCAAAGAAGTCACTTCATAATATCTAGTTACTTTGGGTCTGACCCAATGAGTTCTTTTGGTTGATTTGGCTCCAATCAACTGAGGCTCAGTCCACTGCTAGACGTAGGCCTCCTCAAGCTGTGCTACAACACTCTTCTGTGCTGTTTGGTTGGTATACCCAGCCAACAGTATGAATAAAATAATCTTAAAAAAAGAACGGAACCACCAACATCCCTCAATATTAAAAAGAAAACACACGTAATCGATGAAGCTAACGAGAATACAACCGCAGGCTAGCCACGGTACACTTTTGTCCGCTCTCGCCTTACATTCTCGACTTGATTAATGTGTGTACCGACCGAGTTAATCACCCACTCGAGATGCCGATGATAACCGCTCGTTTGTGCCATCGCCTGTGCTTTAAAAAAAAGTATAAGATTTTATCTATGGTTCGGATTTCGATTGCTTTTCAAATATTGTGGAACACTTGATTTTGGAACAATAGGTATAGAATTTGTGCCTTGATGGATTTCTTTTTGATTAGTTTGTCTTTTCAACGCCCGAGCACAATTGAGAAAAACATAACTAAAAGTTTCCACTGAAATTCAACTCATAACCGTTGGGAAAATTTAAATGTTCCGTTTTGGATAGACGCGTACTTTTCACCAAGTTTAAATACCTACAGGTACATAAGTACAAATCGGTTCTCGACATTTACGTTATTTTTATCATTTCATAACTTCATCATTATCTGCCTAAACCTTTCCCCACATCTGTGTGAGGTCAGCTACCAATTTCACCGGATGCAGCTGAACACCAGTATTTTACATAGACATAGACATCGACAACCCAGTTACTGGGTAATACGCTAACCTTTGGTAAGATTGGTTGTTACAGTTTCGGCCTTCTGACGACCCGTTACGACTGTCAAAGATTCACGAACGACGGCCGGGTCCAACGGCTTAACGTACTTTTCGAGACAGGGAGGGGTCTTGGTACATACCAAGACCCCTCCCTGGGTGACCGTGGATGGGTGACCTTTTTACATAAAAAGGTCACCCATCCACGGATCAGCCGCGGCAAGCGTTGCTTACCTGATCGATCGAGCCAAACAGCTAATATTACTCAGCCAAAAGCCTATCATTTGATGAAGAATATTCCTATATATCGCGTTATAAACGTAGCTGGCAAAATGTGTGTGAACTCTACGTAGCCCTTCGGGAATTCATATCATGTGATGACATCGCGTCATAGAAGACATTAACATCTTGAAGAATTCTAAAACAAAAACACTTTCCATAACGACATATCTCACATAATCGAATCTCATTCACATTATTATGTGACACTTGTCACAACGTACTTCGTCCATCTCTAGCTACCTATAACATGTCCTCAGCAACTCGTTTCACGTCGTCCCGTCCCGTCCGCCATAACTAATGGTACCACGAACTGCCACTAAGAAGTGGTCGGTGGGCGGCGATCGATAGAACCCACACTTTAAGGATCCTTCCTTCTGGAGTAATCTGGCTTTATCGTGCAACTGTTATTGATAGCAGTTGTTTGCCTATTGCTGGTTGAAGTTTTAATCATCTATTGGATGTTGTAGTCTACTAACTTATTGGTGGACATCAGCATTTTCCAACACATGACTCTAAACAATTAGGCTATTTTTTTCTATTTTCCTTTACACATTGAGACAATTTGTTTTGGGTACTCTATAATTTTGTACCTAGGTACACAATTAATAAAGATTCACTGATAATATATAGGAAGATGTAGTAATAATAAGTCTTATTTCCAACACACGGGTATGGGTAACTGCCATTTTCGTTACATTTCCAAGTGATTAATCCCTTTAGTAACGAAAGGAAACTAAAGTTTAGTTTAAAAAGAGCTGCTGCTGTTGTAAAACAAAACACAACCGCGACAGTTGCACAACAATCGCACACCGATCGCAGTTCCTCTATACAATTGCCCCACAGTTTCGGCTGCGGTACCCCGCGGCCCGCCGGGCGTTTCTTCTCATGTTCCTTACGTATACCTCCTACCACCCGGCCAGGGTAACAAGAACTCTCAAACTTCAGACAAAGTTACCATATTTGTACAACGTTCTCATTAGGGTGACTGTAGACGAGAGACTTGTTCGTCATCTTCATGACAACGGTCTTTTTTTATGTTACGGAACCAAATGGTGCCAATCAGCCAATATAATGTCCCCACTGGTGGAAAGCTCATGTCGTGGCTAAAATATTCGGTGGTGATGGTACCGGCCTCGCCTTAATTATCAAACAATCAAAATCAAAAGTCATTTATTCAAACTAAGCTAAGAGTCAGAACTTTTTGAATGTTAAAAATCACATAAGATATTCCCCCAAAATGCCCGCCCTTCACCACTTCCTAGTGCTTTAGCTGGGAAGAAGAAGCGACTCAAAAAACTCCCCAGCCGCACAGCTGTCTGTTATGTTAGAAAAACTTGATTCTATAAAATAATAGATAAGTAATTAGCATTACTAAACACAAAACAGCACACGCCCATATACCAATAAAACATAGAAATTAAACTCAAGCACAAACAACTAAATAATAAAAACAAAACAAATAAACAGAACTCAATTCCCACATAAAAGCCTCCAGGCATAAAAGGTGTGGCCGCTTACATTTGTCAAATAAAATAAACAATGATATGAAGTAACTCATATGACCTGTCAGTAGGTAAGCTAATTCTGGTGAAAGAATATATTTACCAAACGCATTATGCCATTTAAGATTACAAAACATTTATGGATTTTTGAAACTGAATTCGTCAGGCGTGCATCTTTTAATTACATACTTAAAGAGATTATCATGACTTACCGAATCAAGACAAGACGAAATCTCTGTTGCCTTGCCTGAGTTTACAAAAGAGCCGCCAATAATTTTAAAAGTTGTCATCAAAACGTAACTGCGTAATTTTTGGAGCCAAATAATACGGCCATCATGTCGATCGTCTACAATCAACCTAACCCAGCATAAAGGCCAAGCTACACTGGTAGTTTGTTTGTTCCTTAGTGGGTTGGGTTGTGTGTATGTGTGCTAACTTTAAGACAGTTAGTGGGGTCGCAATCAGTACTAGTAGTGCTTTTCATTAGTACAAACGTTAAATCTCCTTACTCGTACGTGTTTTGTTACAAGGTCCTGTTTTTGCGAGTGTTTGATCAATGATACTGGCTTGTAATTTTAGTTGGATGACATTTGAAAAGATTTTAAATATGGAATGAATTAGTAATTTTTTTTTATAATATAGAAAGGCGACTGGGCATAATTGCTCTATGATCTTAAATTCATATTATGGGTGTACTCTAAAATATACTTAGATATTGTTTATATATATATATATAAATACTTACTTATGCTCCTTAAACGCATATCGAGGACTAACAGCGACATCTTGAGGCAGGAAACAATACCACACCCTACGTCATACCTATCTTTCGACCGTGATTGGTTCTCATTTAAAATATTGTTCCCACACCTCTCTCGCAAGATGGCCAATAAACATAATGGACTCGTTTAACTGAACGCCAAAAAATCCTCAACACAACCTACCATACACGTTGGTTTTCACCAAACCTCACCGCTGCTGCTATAGATATTATGTAGTCTGTATCGAAGTATTTTTTCTCTTTATACTGTTTTATAGTTCTATTTCCATTGGTTCATAATTTATTGAAATTGAAAGGCAACTTTTTTTAAACAATTACTAAATAATTTACGAGTACTGAAATTAATTAATTTAGTCTAATTTCAAACTTCATGTTATTATTATCTGCAGCCAGACTTTACTTTTATCTACAAACAATTCTGTAAATTGCTTCTATTTTCGCGGCACCTACCAAAGATTCATTGACATATTTTTTCTAATAAACGTAATGGCGGGACGATTAAAGCCAGTTTACATTAGCATTCAACCCTCCACCGCTGCACTTCTTTAATTCTCGCACGGAACATATAAACGGGTTCGATGGCACGTGAGCGGAAAGCTTAGCCCAAGACGGTTATTTAAATGTTTTGTTTTTTATTTATTAAAAGGCTATGCTTACTTTTGTACATGTCCGTCTTTTATGGTTTTTATGTGACAACTGGCCCTCTGACACTTATTATTTAAATTATCTGTGGATCAGATCATGAGAATGTCAATCCTAGAAGAAAATAAAGAGCCCAGAATGAAATAAAGTATTATTATTTAGATAGGATATCCGAATCACTTTTACAACTATAAAAAAAATTGCTAGATGGTGTCGATCAGGCGACATTTTCTATCTGACTAGGTAGGTACCCCTGAGAAAACTGAGGCTATTCAAACCCGAGGGTCAAAGTCTCTTTTATAGTCCAGACAGTTCTTGGTCAGATCATGTGAAGACAGTAAAAATCCTGGAATAAAACAAATGTCAATGTTAGGAAATGTTCAAGTTTTACAAATTTTAAAAATTTAGTTCAAATTCAGCGATGTACCTAACTGTTAACTTGGGTAATGTAATAAATGTAACTCTTCCTTTACTTAGTAATAGAGAATTCTTTTACACAAAAAATAATAAAACTTGTTAGACGACGGCTCAAGCAAAGAAATTCTTTACAATAAAAGAATCTGTTTAAGAATGAGCGGACGTTTGTTGAAAATGCTTTATAAAGGAACATGAGAAAATTATTTTCATGACAAAAGACATTCCATGCCTTCTTTGTTTCTTAGCTAAAGCTACAGGATGTTGTGTGCTATGTTTGTTTCAGTTAAAAGTACATTAAAGTACATAAAGTAATTAAGTACCTATTTCAGGCACCAGTCTCTTACAATGGTGGAATATAACATTACCAAAAACATTGTTAACTTTTAAGGAAACCAATATTGTGAAGAGAGAATAAATAAATGAAATGAAATATGTACTACAGGCTAGTTACAAAAATGTGCTTAGCAAATTCATTCAGTAATTAGTTTAGACGATACGAACCTGTCTATTTTTCATGCCTTGGAATACGCCTAATGTAGTTACGACGAATTACAAAAATACTTCTATTTTGCAAAAACAAAAAAGATCCACTTTAACTTAGACGTCAATCCAAACAAAAAATAACTGGCCTCTAAAAAAGTAAGAATTTTAAAGAACGAACCGCAAATGTCTTTTAAAAATAAAAGACCCGCTTACACTGTGAGTCGCTTCACACTACAGGGAAATTATTTTCAACACATTCCTATCCTAAGCCTAGGGCTGGTGCAAACCGAGCTAATTTTTTTTTTTTGAGGAAAAAGGAATATTTTTGAGTAAATGTTTTCGTTTACTTTTGACGCTGACTGTTATAGAGTTTTCACAGAAAGCTTTTTTGTGTGGAACGGTACAATTTAGACTACAGTTTATCTTGATTGTGGACTTGAGAGATTTTCATCCAAAATCCTACAGATGGTGCTACAATTAATAGCAATCAGTGATGTTCCGATATTTATCAAAATAACGGTTTCGATGTCTATTAAAAATACTTTTAGAAAAGCCAAAAAGAAGGCATTATTCTGTGAAGAATTAACTTTTCAATTTAATAAATTCTAGACTTTAAATTACTCGAAATTGTACTTAATCTACATCGCTGCGTTAAAGCCTAAATTCTAAAGTAACTCAACAAAATTACTTTGCAGTTTTGCACGAGGTTTAAATATCAATTAAGTACTTCAGCAGACCTTTTAATTAACAAAGGTATTCGGTTAAGCTTTTAATTTTATTTAAAGACGGGACGCTCCCTAATTCTAACTTTTATAACGAACTGTGTTTATAGAAATTTGTGACGTACCAATTCATATTTTAATATGAATTCTTGATTCTTAATTGACTTTTAAAGAATTGTAAGTCTAAATTTTATACCTAAGTAAATAAACAGAATAAAAAACAACTGTAAAACTTAAATCGATATAAATGGCATCATTTTCGATACTCATAAAAAAAACCTAAAATAAACATTAGAAGTCAACCCTGAGCCCAGCCCGACCGTTTGTTCCTCGAATGCTAAAGTAGCGGAAAAAGATTTGCATAAAATTGTCTTCTTATAAGGTCCTCTCCGACGGTAATGCTTCCTCACTTTTATTATTTTCATTCACATTTTATCTCAGGCTTCGTTTTTTGAAATTAGTCATATATTTACGACGGCTTTAGCCGCTCTTTTATTGGATTGGGTTTTTAATGTGTTCCTTTTTTGAATTGATCATAACGTGTGTGTTTATTGGTTTATAATGTGCTTCTGATTCTGAATTGTCTTTTGTGTTAACATTTGTTTTAAAGTTACGTTTTAAAATTGGAACATTTCAACGATTAGTTAAGAATGTTGCTAGGTTTGAAAATGCTTTTAGATAAGACGCAAGTAAAACGCTTTCACTTAAGGATTTCACCTTCAGTTAAACTGATACTGTGCAGATCCTAAGCCTCTTGCTTGCTTCAGTATACTAAATCTATAACATTATCTAGTCTTATAATGAACTCAGCATACTAACTGTAGTAAGAGCCATTCAGAGTCAAAGATTAACTCTTTAGAACTAAATGTCTCCCCCGACAACAAAGCGTACCAGCCACAATTCTAATAAAGAAATACCGAATTGTCGCGTTGTGACGCAACGCAATAGAAATCTCCAAGTGTCCCGCGCGAAATCGTAAACGGACGACCGGGCTGAATACAAAACAGGCCAGGGTGGGACTACCGACCCCACCCCGCCCACAGCGCCCCCCGCGCCCCGTCTTCATGCCCTTCTTCCTTAATGTGAACAAAGACACCCCTCTTACGCTTCAATGTATTTGTGTAGTTTTTACGTCTGTGTGAGTGTAGTTTTACGTTCCTTAATACTTGGTACGCGCGTCAATGTGTGCGTTCACTGTTAGTGTTGCTAGTTTGAAATATTTCATATTAAATTTCAGGCCTCTATCAATATAGGGCGTGTTTGGGTTATCTTTTGTGAGGTATCCGTTATTGTATAGTTTGGAATAACTGTAGATCGAGCGTTAAATGTTTAGCACTGTTACTAATGTTCATGGTATATGGAATTAGTTATCCATTAATTGATTTTATTATATTTTATTACTTTCAACGATTACATTAAAAAAAAATTGGGGGAGCTGAAATGTTATTGGGTGAAACTTAATTTTAGGAAGAACCCGCTGGTTTTGGTTTTGCGTTCAGCACACTCAAGTAGGTAACCATTTTACAAATGTCATTTCATATAAGATGTTGATAGGATAGCGCATATTCCAGTTAGTCAACAAAATCTTATCATAATTCATACTTACGACCAATCTCATTATACGATCGAATCCGATACTTTCAATCCAATTCACAAATAAACTTATAAGTACATAAAACCCATTCAAAGTGCATTAAAAATAAATAAGTCAATTCTAATAAGAGTTCCCGCGCAAATTGCCACTCGTTAGACACACGACGGCAAAGGAAACGACCGACACAGCCTGCTCTGACTAATGTGGGAAAAAAGTTTGAAGCAAAGTGTGAAAACTTCGCGCCACCCGCAACCCCGACACAGTGCAAATAAAACTCGTGATCATTAATGTTGTTGGAATATTTCACTAATTCAGAAAAGTATCTTGAAACTGAACAGCCTGTTTATGCCTAACTTTTTTGGCAGTTGACGTAAAGGTTACATCTGCTCAGTCTATTTTTCTTGAGATTACACCGAAACGAAACTTTTTATTTCACTCAATCCATCCTTTTGGTTTCAAACTTTTGAATTTCAAATGTCAGACAGTGTTCTATTATTCAAAAGTGTTCTTCATGGAAAGATTGTATTTTTTGTTAAACGTCTGTTTCTAATTGGTAGAGACGTTCCATTTTTAATTTGAAAACAGAATAAAGTGTGCTTCGGGTATTTTTAAATTGTTGTGCAGTTGAGTTGCTCTTTGGAATGTGAATTAAAAATATAAAGAGATAGGTGGAGAATGGTTTTATAATCTCGGAGGGTAACTGTCGACTCCTTTCCTTTGCTTTTTAGCTGTCGTTAGATATTTTTAAATGAAAGGAGTCGACAAACGTCGTAACATTGAAACAAACATACCCAACATTTATAATGTATATGTATGTATATTCACTCGAGTATCTGATATGATGTCAACTATCCGAGGTAATCGATTTTTTTTCTGTTTCAAAATTTTCTCTAATTTTTCCTCAAACAAAATGTTCCCGGTTACACTCGCCCGGGCCCGATCCCACGATCCACATTAATTTCTTCCAGTATTACTTTGCAGTTGTTATATTTTTATATGTATGAATCTATCCTAATGACATCATTAATATGTTCACACATCTATTTTTTCATTAATATTTTCTACTGATTCGAGGACACAGGTCTTCTCTCTATAAGATAGAGTGGGCCATAATAAACTATGCGGGCCCAGTGCGTATTCGAATCTTTGGTTCTAGGAAATGCCGGTTTCCTCACGATATTTTCCTTCACCGTTTGAGAGCAGTGGTGATGAAATAATTTACACAAAGTAAAGTGCCTGTTTAGGTTCGAACCCACGACCTACAACTCGTAAGTCGCAGCCGATAGTGATTCGCGTGAAATTAATTAATGTTAGAAATAACTTTCAGTCACGTTTTCGGCTAGTATTGGTAAATTTATCCCCGAATCGAATCTACACTAAGCCATTTGTTTATATCTGCTGTGCCATTCTGTAAAAAATCTATTCGTGAAAACTAAAGTGAAGTGACATTGAAGACAGCTGTCAATAATTACAATCCCTATCGTCAGGTGGCATGACAGCTCTCTTTAAGTTCATTTTATGTAAGTTTTCACGGTGAGATTTTTCAGAATAGACCGGCAAGTTTTACAGTTCAAAAATAAGCGGGATCTTATTGCGTACTGGATTTTGAACTCTGGGTGTTGCACCGAGCGTTTAGAATCCAACAGAGTGCGACGAAAAAATACACCGTTCGATTTTCAACTCTCTGCGGTCATCAGTGCATTGAAGATCAAATGCGCCAAGAAATTCCACCGCGATATTAGTACGTCTGTGTGAAGTTCGAATAAAGCTTTCTTCAAACATAGTTTTGGCTGACTAGAATTATTAATAGCAATATGTGACATATCACCATCCCAATTCACCCTCCGGCGTCTCAATTCATCCACGGTGTGACCACACCCTTAGCCCCCCTGGCCCCCCTGACCCCCTGATTAATGTCGGTGTCTTCCGACATCGTTGTCATTATGCTAATAATATCCAGCGTTATTTAGAAAAGGTTATGGTAATTCTTCATTTGTTATGTGCCCTTCCTTATTCGCGAATTGTATTGCAAGATATAAAGAGTTGAGTATGTAATTAAGGTGACACTTGTCCACATTTTTTCCATACAAACTTCGGGAGGGTTTTACTCCACTGTCTGACTATGTACATCAAAAATTAAACATGGTATGGTTTTGTCTCGTTATTATTATTGTCTGTACGGAAACAGAACACTAAAATAAAAAGCTATTAAAAAGTTATGAGCCAACAAAGATTCGTTTTTCTTGCTAATTTAACCTAACTTTGAGCGTGTTTAAGTAATAAAAGGAGTGTAAAATCTCGAAAACCAAGACGGTACCGACAAAGTTCAATTAACAATAAGTTCAATAAACTTTATTGGTCATTGATTTATGCAGTGGTTTTTTCATAAAACCCGATCTTCTGAAGGACTTTTCTTAATTTTTTCGCGATTTTTTTGCCAAAAATGCTCCTGCATCTCACTCAATAACGTTGTGCGTGTAGACTAGAGTCTAACTGCTCACCACTGATACTATCTCTGTCGGATACGAAGCCTGGTGAGACAGCGTGATTTTTAGCCAGGCCCACCAGTGAGTTCGAGCCCGCGCAAAGTGTGCCCTTAATGATAAAAGATGACTGTTTAAGGGGCCTCTCAAACGTATAGCAACGTAAAATGCTCAGTTATTTATCGCACAGGTAGGCGCATTAATATATATAACAAGCTAAAAAAAAAAATGTTCAAAGAAAAGTCTTATTCAATAATATTTCATGACAATAAAATAGTATCATGAAACAAAGCAAAACAGAGCTCAAAAAATATTTTCGTCGCATAATTCTCAAAAGTTTTGAGCATAAACTAACGTATGTAATAATGATAATAAAGTGAATTTAATCAACTAAAGAAATACATAAGAACTATTCCACTGCGCGGTGCATTTTTTTCAATTGAATTACAACTGCAAAATCACTTCTATTTTGGTGGTCTTACGATTCACCTAACTTCAGCCGCATCGCTATTTCAAACCTTATTTGTTGCCGCGATCCGCTAAGCGTGGCGATTATGGCAAGCACCCCCCCCCCCCCCCCCCAATTGGGGAGGCCTATGTCCAGCAGTGGACGTCTTCCGGCTGAAATGATGATGATGATACTGGACTGTTCTTATTCTATTTTATTTGGGGTCGGCGCTGTAGACGTCCTCTTCTTCCATACATCTCTGTCAGGGTGCGTCCGTCCGTCGAGTCCGCCTCGTTGATCTAGTGGTCACAAACTCTACTGGCCCTGGGTTCGATTGCCAGGTCAAGTAAAGTGATATTAGGTTCCCTATCTGGAATGTCTCAGCAACCCGGAGTCTGGATTCGTGCCCGGGTTATGGCAATAGGGTCGCCCCCTATCACACGGGTCTAAAACACACTAACAGACTTAAATACTATAGGTACTTACACCGCCCAACACTTCGAGGAAACAAGGTCCGGTTAAGTCCGGCGCGGAACCTATCGGTTCCATAACAATAGAAAATTAATTGTGTCTCATTAGCCGGGATTAACAGATTAATGTTATCTATATCAGCCGACAGCCGTCATCTCAGTGTTCTCTTCGTTACTAATCATATCTTTTACATCTAACTGAAGTCCGTTTTGTATACCCAGGTACTAATTTGACAGGTGAGATGTCAAACTCCTATACAAACACAAAAGACTTGAAATGTCAGATTAGTCTCTGGGAAAAAAAAAAACGAACTTTATGTATCTATACCTATAAATATTACAAATTAAAGTTGCTTTTCGTGTCTGTCCGTGTGACTGCGTTGTTATTCTTAACTGCGCAACGATTCTGATGTGGTTTCATCAACTATTTGAACTATTTATTACTGAAACTTAAATAAAAGTTGGTTTAAAGCTTTAAACCAACTTTTCAGGCCTGGAAGAGATCGCGGAAAGCGATAAGGCCGCCCATTGTATATTTTGTAGTGTACCTTGTTTTTTTGTAATGTATTTTTTGTGGTGTACAATAAAGTATATATATAAATAAACAACAGTGAATTTACTAAATTTTTCCTATAATTATTATTTTTAATTAATTCTTGTAACCTGATCATAGAAATGTTGTGTTCAAAATGTACTTCATTTTCAGTGAAATTATTGGAAAGTTCAGTTCATTCATCTGTTTTAAAACTATTATTACAAACTAATTGATCATCAGTAATGTTAATGGTGCCGGCCATCCGTATGTTGCAGGACGTAAAGAATAGCACCATCCCATCTCTTCCCATGGGTGTCGAAGAAGGCGACTAAGGGACTTACAAGAGAATGGGCAGCAGCGTTCTCTATGCATTTTACCACCATACTGCAATCGCCAACCCGCCCGCCAAGCGTGGCGATTATGGCAAAACCCCCCTTTTTGTAGAGGCCCATGTCCAGCAGTGGACGACTTTCGGCTGCAATGATGGTGATGATTATGAATGTAAATGGTTACTACTTACCGTTTTAAAATATCTAGCTAGCTGATGCCCGCGACTGTAGTCTTCACGTACTCGGATCAAATGTAAAAAAAAAATACCTATAAGTATGGATCAGCGGGAAGAGATTAAATTCCCAATGTTATGTTTGTAAATTATTATTACACAAGACAATATTAATCTTCCTTTCCTTCATTCTGGAGCGTTCCTGACCTGGTGCCAAAAGCCTCTTTGCATTGAGAAATTTATTGCGCGCGAAAGAGATCTGGGAGTCATTTCACATAATTCTTTATATTGTTATTTGTAAATCCTGAACTGTGTTTACTTTGTTGAACCCATCAAATCCTAAGGAAACTCAAAGAATCTCGATTTGAAAATAGATTTAAATACTAGTTGTAGTTTTAAAACCCTTTAAAACCCCACCAGTCACTAAATGTACTAATCATTTATTAAAACATAACTGTCTCTGTCAGCTCCCTAAAGATTGCGAGAAATAATTGATATTTACACTCGTTTAGCCCTCGTTTAAACGTATCAATTAAGTGCCAATTTCACCAACGAAACTGAACACGATCAGCATATCTAAGCTGCATTCAAGAAATGTCAGTGTCAATATTCCAGAACAATGGTGACACTGACAGATCTTGATCGCATTTTACATGAGTTGATCACGTTCAGTTTCACTGGTTAAATCCGACCTTAGTGATCTTTGGTGCAAGTGGCCATAATCTGTCAATTTTAAATCGAGATTCTTACGTCACCTTTGTTCTACAATACGTGCCTGTACGGTCGTAACAGTGAGCTATTGACACCACAGTATTAGTTTTTATCAGCAGACCGCCACTAAAGGCTCACTAAATGAAAATTAACGTTAATAAGGGACCGGTAACCACGTTAGTGTATACCAGGTCACGGCTGTCCAGATAAAGCCTATAAACTACAAATTAATTATACAGTCTAAAAAATTACATTCAAGGTATTATGTACCCTAAGTCTGAGCATGAAAAGTCAGGGTGAGGTTTGGGGGCGGTAAAAATAAGTGTGTCGAGGTATTTTGGACAGGCCCGTTCGGTAATTTTCTTTAGAACGCTCCGTTGGCGCGAAAAATTGTGTTTTTCAAAGGAAGACCAGCTGCCAACACTGTGGAAGATTGACTGCCGTTTGCTTGAAATAGGCTGAAAATTGTAACTGGTCAGTTTAACTAGGCTTTAAGCATATTAACGTAATTACTTGACTGTAACTGAACATTTGAATGATTGTATTGGACTTCTCATTTTGAACTGATGTTTTTAAGATTCTGGTTTTAATAGTTCTTTTGGAATTCATTTTTTCGGCCTTTGGCAAAACCTCGAGACTCACTTTAAAACATATTTACTTTTGGAAACTCACCCCTTTTCAAAAAATAACTAAATTGTTATTTTGACTTGTTTGTAAAATGGTGGAACGCATATACCTAAACGAGGATTTTTTTTTCTTTTTTTGGGAACGGTTGTCAATTGCTTTGATAGCTTCAAGCAAAAAAACAGTTTTATACTTTTAATTTTCAAACAGAACTGCTAGTGTCATCTAGTATCAAGTAGCCAGAACTAGACAGTATCCACTACTCAGTCACAGATGTCGATACTGTCGCTATTGAACTTCTACAAATCACCACATGTGTCGCTGCTGTCGTTTTACGCCATCTGTCGTCGAGTAGACGTGCAAAACTAAACAAAAAGTTTTTGTTTCTCTCATCTTAATTGTAGATAGATAGATAAATCGTTTATCTATTTTAATGGCACCATTTTAATCATTGAAAATGTTTTGGCAAGGATAAAAATATTAAATAATTCAAACGAAAAACAAATACCGTCTGTATTTGTGTATTAAGATACATAATCGAATGGTGACATTTTCAAAATCCATAGTTTGTTGTTTTTGTTTTCGTATATCGGGTTGGTTTCCGTCACTCCACGTCCAAGCGCGTATTGTATTGTTTAAATACTTATCTAATAAATATATTTAAAAATGAATCCCTTTTTCCCCGGTCACGGCATCACATGTGAACGGCTGCACCAATTTAGCTAATTCTTTTTTTTCTGTGTTCGTTATTGTCAGGAGAAGGTTTTTATGAAAGAATAAAATAAGAAAGTTGCGCGTAACATGTAATTATTATATTTAATGCGAATTCAATTTTCATAGTTATGACAGGACAACGTCTTTCGTGTTAGCTAGTTTAGATATAAAAATAAACCTTTTGTCAGCTTTTATATTAAATTAGAGTTGCCAACTTATCATATGCGTTATTTCTAGCACAAGCCTACCGTCTGTTTTTTTTTTACCATGTTCCTAACAAGGTAAAAAAAAAACAGAAAAAAAATGTTTAGGCCCAAAATCTAACAAAATGACAAAATAACCAGTAATATCCATTCACTAATATCTATTGAAACTGGCCACTGAAATATGGAGAGTGTACACAATGGCTTATTAGAATAACAAACAAACAGACATCGCTCGCAGCTGCCGGACCGGTCTCGGACACCGGCGCCATTTAATACTCTGAATAATTTGTAATTAATATTACTTTATCAATCTACTACTACTACTACTATGTTTGAAAGAGATGGGCTGAGATTAAAAACTCTAACGTGAAAAAGTTGACCATAGATTTGCATGACAGTCGACTTTATTTGAATTTCGAATTCATAATTCGAAATCGGCCTGATGTAGGAACATTGCGATGGGGTTCTTGAAAACGTTGCTTTTTTTTATAAATTCCTTTATGACTTACAATTTTAATACAAAATAATGTGGTTTATATAAATTATATTTTCCCAAAATTATGTACACTCGCTGCCAAAATATTTAGGTACATTTTAAGTTGATAACTATTTTCTTTAATAGGTGATCAGCATTTCTTTCATTCAAAACAATTACATAAGTCAGTCAATACAAAAATACCAGAATAAACGGGCCCACACCTTCGTCACTTCAGCCTTATTGCCCTTCGGTGACACATTTTCCTTTTACCTGATTGCCCATTATAGAAACAATCGCTATCGTATAATTTTATTGTCATGACACGAGCTATTTCTACCTCATAATTAGTCAACGAGATCTTTATTTTCTACTTGATTGGCTGTTTACACAAGAATCTGTTCATTATAAGATATTGACAAAAAAAATATAACAATGTTAGCGATGGATCATTTCGAAATGTGAACTAGGCTATGTTTTTAAGAATAACTCCTTAGCCAAAACCCATTTTTTTTAATAGCTCCTTGTTAGACATCGATTTCGTCAGATTAGTCATCATATTTTTAAACTAATGGTTGTGAAAAAATAATAATATTAGAAACCTGTTTTCACATTTTGTTCTACAGTTTATAAATATAAATAACTCTGAGAGTATTGTTAATATTATATTAATCACGGTTACCATAAACAAACAAACAAATTAATAGAGTCAATATTTTGAAATAAATACATGTTACGTACTCCATTCTAACTTCTAACCGCCATTCATTAAATGAATTATCTAAACGTTTGCCCGAACGTTTAGTAGTTACTAGTTGATGTGGCTTTCGTTTCAAACGTAAACCAAAATACGCTAATTTGTTGATATCAATAGATTTATCAACAACTAATTTGAGGCTCATCTAATCAAGGATACCTAATAACATAACATCATTGATGTTATAATTAATTTGCTGTGTTAGATATTAATTAATTGTTTATCGGACATACCCACAATATGTAGTTTGAAAACGGCTAACAGGTTTGATCTACGTATTTTAGACAAGAGTTTTCTATTTAGCCTTTTCATTTTCTTAAAAGTACCTATCTATTAGATATGGCAGTGTATTTTCTTGTTAGGAAATCACAAAATTGAATGCAGTAATACATTAAGTGTACCTTCTTCTTTATGATCGCTACTCACTAGATACGAAATTATGCAAAATATTCCAAATTACCTATTCAAAACAAAAAGGGACTGCAAAACCAAAGTATTGATTTTGATTTATTTAATTTCCAAATTATTTCAGGTTTAAGCAAGTATCTAATCATCCCACTGGAAATGCTATGTAATAAAACAAAAGTATTTAATAGACACAATCTTTTTATCTGTGACTTTGAAGTTACTGGTGAAATTATATGGGTGTATTAAAAGACTTACTTCTGCCCAACCGTTCGAGGACAACAGGCGTAATGTAATGTTATATCCATCATCATCATCAGCCCAACTTCCCCCACTGCTGGCTATAGGCCTCTCTTTTCTTGTGCCAATCCTCACTCTATGTTAAATAGATTTCAATTGTTTCTTTTGTTTATTCATCCTCCATTTATACAATATTATTTGTAATTATATTAGTACTTATACAGGATACATTTTTAATCAGTGCGCAAACTGTAACCATGAATTCAGCATATCATTCGAGACAGCTTAGAAAATTTTCGTCGGTTATACAAAAAAAAAAACCGCTGTTTTGTAGAAAAGTGCAATACCTGCGCGATCAAAAAGTAAGGTACAGCTGATTTTTTTTTGTATAACTGACGAATAGTTTCTGCGCTGGGGGCTAGAATGATAATATGCTGAATTCATGGTCATAGATTGCGCACTGTTAAAAAATTATCCTGTATAAGTACTAACATGGTTACAAATAATTGCATAAACGGAGGATGAATAAACAAAGACAATAATTACAGTCTTCACTAGTCGAACTAGGCCCGCGTAGAGGATTATGGCACACTCTCTCTCACAGAAAGGAGACCTGTGTCCCAGCAGTGAGAACGTAATAGGCTGATTATGCTCTGCAGTCATCATAAATATTATATCTCTAACACTCAACATGCATTGTAAGTCAACAAAACATCGAATAACCTGAAATGTATACATAAATTACAAATTCAATCGGTGCAAATCTCTAAAACACACTCGGAACAGTAAATTGGAGTGTAACAGATAAAACATTGTCATTTATATAACGTTTTGTAGAAGGACAAACAGCGAGACTGACACCCCGCCAAAGAATAAAAATCGTGTTTCAATACAATCCAATACAAAACTGTTAAGTTAGGTACTTTTATTTATTTTTATAACTTTTTTCTTCATACTTGATATTGTGCACCAGATTTTGAGTACAAATGTTAAAGTATCAATTCTTGATTATGTTCATTTGTAATTTTATAAGTTTGTGTTACTTATAAACTTAAGGTTCTAGTTTGTGATAAGTAAAACAGGGCATTTCTGGCTTTATTCGTAGATTCATAACAAAATATTGTAGCACTGTGTTTTTTATTAAATCAGTTTTATGTAAAACAATTTGTTTAATTGTTCAAACCTGGAACTTTCTACTTTGCTTTCTTTACTTCATACTAAACCCTATTGTAATTAAATCAAAATGTACTTATACAAAACCACATAAGTTTGGAAACAGAATACCTACTTTAAAAAGACCATAAATAAATCCGTCAAGTCGTAGGACAGACATATCTAAACACACACGACATAACTGCCCAAAGTTTTCAATCAAAACCGTTCTAATCCGTGTAACACGCTAACACTTTTCCCCACACCAGTACCTGTTGAACGTGCATCTTCTTTTTATTTCCCATACACCGCTTGCGTACTAAAAATCGAATAAATCAAAATAACCGATCACGGGACAAAAGCTCATTCACAATTTTAAAACCAGTTTTTTTAATTCTTCTTTTTTAATACGCATGAAAACCGCGGCGGACGCAGCATCCGCGGCCTCTGTATAGATCTTTTGTGAACACAAAAGACAAAGTACTCGATAGACCGGTTTTTATTTTATTATAATGTTTTCTGGATCGCTATTTAGGTCACCAACGGCTAGTTTGCGTGTATCCGAATCAGTTTAGATTGAATCCCGATGCGGGACGTTGTTTTTATTGAAAAAAAAAAACACAAATTCGTTTTTTTTAATTAGTAGCACGTGCGAACTTTTTGGAGCGATAGACTTTTTTTGTTTGTGACGGGACTTTGTTTTTTTTTTGCGTTCAGTATTCTGGGTAAATCGAATTAGTTGTAGTGCTAATCTTTAAGTGCCTACAATAGTGTTTGCAAAAAAAAATACGTGATATAAATCGCAAACTTCAGCGCATCAAAAGGATTTTGTAAGTATTACTTTTTGTCTGTTTGAAATACAACTTGTGACGTAGAACTATAAATCGGTCAGTCCACTTCTTAACTTTCTGGGTCAACCCATCTGCCACACGCGTGTCTTATAGGGAGACACGACAATCAATTTAGACTTATCATGTGGAAATGGGCCATAAAACAAGGAAATGTACAAGTGAATAGTAATATTTGGGTATTTATAACCGACAATATGAGCAAAAATCATTGTTCCATGTTGATAGGGTAGGATTCAAACATTCGTTTCATAATCATAACGTATTTTAGATAATGGAATATACTATAAGAATACTAGAATTGAGAATTCTCTTCAGTACGAGCTTAGCAATATTAAAAGAAATCTGCGACGAGATTTGCTTCGGCGTAGCATAAGAAAGTCTTTAAAAATTAATCAAAGGCATAGCATTGTTTAACATACTCAAGTTTCAGCAGATCTTTTATACTTTTTTACAACTTTTTAAATACGACTTCAGGTCCAAGTTTAAAATAAAATTGCCCGCCATGTTGGAAATCGAACAACAAAACAACTTAACGAAAGAAAAAACGATTCGATAATGGGTACATACTGCCATTCGGGTATCGATTTTAAGATCCCCTTTCTCCTATTATTATTTTTTTCTACATAACAAAGCAAGAAAATATAAAGGAGGAGTTTTGCAAGGGCGCGCGCCCCCTAGCCGCGGTGTGCTTGTGTGTGTCAGTGTGTGTGCGAATAGTGCGCGCTGTGTGTGTGTGCAACTTTGAGACGATCGGCGGAGTCGAGTGAAATAAGGGGAGTGATTTGTTGTGCGAATGTATGATTTTGATCGTTTTGGTTTGGCGAAAACAAGGAGTTTTTTTTTAAGAAATTTTACGGACGTGTTTTTGAGATAGAGATTGTAGGCTGGCCTCAATTGCGCTATAAATCCTATGGTAGCTGGTTTTCGGACAGCCTAAAGACATTTCACAACCGGTTTACTTTGCACTCTGGGGCAGTAATCGGGGCAATTGCTTACCACAATAACAGTAGGGTTGGCTTCTATTTTGACAGTTCAACAACATTCATTGCGTTATTGACGTTGTTGACCAGACGAGATTTGCGAACATATGAAGCAATGGATTAGCAATATATAGTCTGTCACGCAATTAGGATGCAGGTATAGATATTGGAGACACATTGTAGCGTACAATTCTGTTATGCGACCGTCTCTAAGTAGATCGAAAACTCATAAATTGAACTCATAACATTTGTAGAAGCTTAATAGATTAAATTTTGATAGATTATTGATAACGATCGTACAAAAACTTTAAAACCTGTTCATATGTCATTTAAGCTACATCTACCTATCTATATATAAATAAAAAGAAAAGTCCTGACTGACTGACTGATCAACGCCCAGCCCAAATCCTTGGACCTAGAAAGCTGTTTTTTTTTTTCCTCTATAATGTAGACAAGGAATAAGGAAGGATTTTTCGAAATTCAACCGCTAAGGGAGTTAACTAGGGGATGTAATTTCCGCGTTAGCGAAGCCGCTGGCAAAAGCTGGTATTAAATATTTAGATTTTTTACCATTTATTCGACATTAAATTGGCTTTGGCATTTAATTGGGTGTTTGATGACACTATGCAAAATTTCTAATTCGTAGTGTTAATTACATTGAAAAATGGTTAAATTCATAATTTTTTGATGATTACCTATTTGTATCTGTACGTCTTTGAGACAAAACATGACTGTGATTTAATTTAATGTAACATCTTTCATGATATGTGCATGTGTGTATACTCATGTAAGTATACACACATGGCAAATATGAATTACAAATTATCTTAGGGGCAATTCTGGTAATTTTAAGAACGTTCACAGTCTGATCTCAGTGTCAATCTGTCAAAAATTCCTATACATTTTTGTCAAATTTTTGAAATTCGATTGTCGCCGAGATGACACTGCGAACGTTTTTAATTACGAGAATTGGCCTTTCTTATCATAACAAGACGCTACCTAGACCATTTAATGCTTACATTATTTGTCATAAAACTTTTAATTCTGGTGTTGAATTCTGAGTCTAATATTATCGCAAAGGAAAGTCACTTTTTCTCGTTGATTTTGGGCTCAATATAGTTGACCTCCTTTTGATTACTTACTGATTGTATAAGCATTTCCATTCCTAACACCACACTGCAAAAGTTTTACGAGAAAATTCACCATGCAAATATCAAATCCAATAGGCCGTCCTATAAGAAACGAGGGTCCGAAGAAAGCATCTCTTAGCGTCTCCCCTCCTTGCACACACACACCCACTGCGTTTGTGTTTAAAAAAATACGCAACACACACATAACTAGAGTTATCAATAGATTCATTAGACGTATTTCTTTGATACCAGCGTGCTTTTAGCAAGCACTTAGACCACGATATACGTGCTTATGGAAAAAGAGCTTTTAAACGATTATGACCTTTAATATGTTCCAATTTTGGCGGTTGAAAGTTTCAGGGTGGTAAAAAAAAGTTTGCGTAGAAGTAATTGCGTCTTTGCTAGGCCGATTTTTTTTTCTTCACCCCTTTCTGGAAGGGTCGAAGTGGGCTGCGTCGAGTTTGTTTGATGTCTTTTAAGAATGCCAGTTTATTATAAATGTATAGTATCGCTCAAGGTTTTTTACGTTTTCGAGGGCAAACAGAGGGCTTAGGATCGATACTGCATAAAATCTGAGGTGAAACCGCGCGGAGATTATGGCATTATTTACGCGATGGCGTCCTTTCGCGAAGTTTTTTAAAGGTGCTTGAAGGCGAACGTTACATCCTCCCACTAATATTATAAATGTGAAAGTTTGTATATTTGGATGTTTGTTCGTCAATCACGCAAAAACGACTGAACGCACTTATTAGATGTTTGGCACACAGATAGTTAATAACCAGTGATAGGAATAGGTAGTGCCTATTTGCCTATACTTCGAAGAACAGAGACAAGAAACGGAGACTTCCTTGGGACTAATTTTTTTTTTTCCCGGGATTTGGGAAAAATCTTCAGTAAGTTAAAATTTGGCGCACTGCATAAAAACGTATGCTGTATAAGATGTGTAAAAGCTATTTTTAACTAAACTTGCAATTACCAAATTTTCGGGATTTTCAAGGTGATGTTTGGTGATGTTCTGGGTCTGTTGTGATTCGAACAGGAATACTGACCTAGCTAGGCGTCAATACCGAAAATTCTAAAGTCGAAAACGACGCCGAAAATCACCCACACAAGTAGGTATATTAGTCGATCTAGCTTACTTCTAAATTATCACGGTTTTCTTTTTACAGAATACTGTAGTACTGTTGTCTCTTTTTACAATGCCTCAAGTAATAATATTCACCATTCAATATTATTTACTAATATTTAGGTAAACACATAAAACTATAGTCATTCAATTATTTTTTGTGTTTTGGTTTCTTGTGCTGCTGGGGAGGTTGTTGCGCCACTTCTTCATCCCAGCTAAAGCACTAGGAAGCGGTGAAGGGCGGGCGCTTTGGGGGACTGTCTTACATATATATGTAAGTAATTTTTTCAACATTTGAAAAATGCTGTTTCTCAGCAAGGTTTGATTTCGTAAGGGTAGTCAGTGGACTATTTGCTGCCTAAATATTTTAAGGTAAAGAGAGCGCATACACTATAAGTCTGGTCTATCAACCCTGATCTATATTATCTATGGAGTATTTAAATACTTCCGGCCCTATGGTTACGGCCGCGACTTACGTGGACTAGGTCGTCTGACAGACGCTTGGTTTAAAAAAGTTAAATTTAAAAAAAAACCCCGACAAAAACTGAAAAGTAAAAAAAAAAAACAATATTCATTGGCCTTTTGAGTTGTAGGTAATATTTTGATCAAGACATTGTCCAGTCGGAGGACGGTCTCCACTGTTTGGCGTTTTCAATGACCGTTCCCCGAAAAAGGAAAACATCCTGAGGAAACCGGCAATGTCCTAGAGCCAAAAATTCGAAGACATGTGACATCTACCAACCCGCACTGGGCCCGCGTGGTGGATTACAACCCACTCCTTCACATCGAGAGGAGGCCTGTGTCCCAGCAGTGGGAATATTATAGCTGACTAGCTTTTGCCAGCGGCTCCGCCCGCGTGGATGTCAATTATCGCGTAAAAAAGTAGCCTATGTCCTTCTCCATATCCCAGGTTATATCTCTACCAAATTTCATGACGATCGGTTCAGCGGTTTAGGCGTGAAAGCGTGACAGACAGAGTTACTTTCGCATTTATAATATTAATAGAGAAGTAGGGATTATGATGATTCAAATAGTTCGCTGAAAATTTATTCACCGTCATATTAATCATAATTTTCTCCACACAACATAGAAATAGAATAATAATAAAGGGTGTATGGTATGCCCATAACTGATCGATTTCAATAAGAGAGACCGCAACGATGCAGTGACGGCATTCATGGGAGGGTACGATTAACGATATTGCTTAACACACATAAATCTCAATATTTACGTGTTTATGGAATGTTAAGTATTTGTACATATAAGTTGATGTATGTGTTACAGTCTGTAGACATTAAAGGGTGGCTTTATTCCAGAAATATAGATATATCTAGGTTTTTGTAGGTACTAGCTGACGAGTGAAAGGCTAATTGTGTTGTTTTTTTTAATATTGTATAGAAATAACATCACGCCTTATTTCCCGCAAGGGTTTGCAGGTCAGTGCCAGTGCAGGTTGGACGTTGATCTAAATATGTTTTGCGACCGAAACATGTTTATATTTACATTATAGGGTATTATGAGAAAAAAAATATTACTGAGACAGCTTAGGCAAAATGTTAGTTTTAGTTCATGAAATACTTAACCAAATACATTTTAAAATTCAATTCAAAGAATTCATTGTTTTTTATCTGTTTTTGAACACCATGAAATAGTAGCCGCCATGCTATTACGTCATACCGCTGAATAAACTAATCAACTGATAAACTTTGTACGTTTATTATTTTCGTAACCAAAGTAATTTTTGTTGAAATAATATCTTAAATTCAGGAACAGCAAACCAACGATAAGTAGAATAATAACTCATTTTTGCAATTACAAACAAATCATACAAAATATCAGCGCATTTGTTTACTTAGCAAACTGACGTCATACCCACATACCAATATGGTGTGCACTGCGTCAAGCGTTTTCGTCAAATTACGCGCGATATATGAAAATGTTAAATTTAAATGCATGTTTATTGCACTAATCGGTTAATTATTTTTTTTGTTTTTTTAGTGGCTTATTAACATTTTAGAATCTAATTATGACACTTTAAAAAAAAGGGTGTTAATAATCCTATTATAATAATTAAATTCATCACCAACAACCCTCTAAGGTCATTTAAATTGCTTCCAGCTAAAGCGCTTGGCTGAATTTAGTCATCTAAATTCAGTCGTTTCTGAATTTAGTCAAGTGTAATCGCAATTAGCAAGCTAGCATCCATAGCTTTTAATATTGCTTAGTTCTGAATTTAGATGAGTAGTAAGATGACTAAATTCAGCCAAGTGTAATAAGCCCTTTAAGGATTGGACCTACTCTACAATAGATAAAAGCACTTTACGTGTTTAACTTAGCTGTTAATGGAAATTCTGTTGTTACGATTATCTAAGCATCGCCGACCCAGTCATCTCATTAATGAATGAGATACACAAATTCTTTATTCTCCTCAAACAAGAAAAACTTGTTCTAGCTCCCAACATCCGATTGACACCGTGTCTAATATTAACAAATTAGTGGTTGCTAACTGGTACAAATTCAACCATAATTAATTTAAAAATTAACGCACGTAGCTTTCTAAACTCCTTTTTTAAACAAACTTAAACTGTGTCAATTTTTATACTCCTTCGTCCGCGTACCTAATAGGTACCTATTCGTAAAAAAAGTGTACCTACAAAGTTTTGGTTCACGTATTAATGTATAGATATAGACTAGTTAGTGGTCGCCCGCCCAGTGGTAGAAATTCGATCATAATTAATTTGTAAACAATGTATTTGTAATGCATTATTATATAAGAATATTAGTTCAATATAAACAAAGGGTACAACGTTTTTGCTTCACTTATTAAAGTATAGATAGATATCTCCTATAATCGTAATCCAGTATCCACCGTGGCACGGGGCAGGTTGTCCCCCGGTGTATCGATGCATGTGATGCTCCGTCCAGCGCAGGCAGTCACCGACGACACGCTGAGACGACTTACTTGAGCCCCCTGATCTGATAGCGGTGCAAGGATTGAGTTAAAAGCGAATCTTGATGGAGTTTATATTATGTTTTTTCTATCAGAGCCTAGCTAATGCTAATAAATGCGTTGCAATGCCTTTTTTTTTTGTTAGGAACCTTCTCCGGCGTGCACACAACAACTTACCAAAGTTTCATCACAATCGGTCGACCCGTTTTGCAAGTTTCAAAAGAACTAACTAGACGAATGTTTAATCATTCGATTCGAAAAGAAAAATGAGTGAGTAAAATGTGATTACAAAAACTCGTTGTTTATAAATAACTAGCGACCGCTCCGCGGTTTCACCCGCGTAATTCCCGTTCTCGTAGGAATACGGGGATAAAATATAGCCTATGTCACCCGGGGATAGTGTAGCTTCCCAACAGTGAAATAATTTTTCAAATCGTTTCTGTAGTTTCGGAGCCTATTCAATGCAAACAAACAAACAATCAAATCTTTCCTCTTCATTAATAGTATAGATATAGATAAATTGCAAATCTATGGACCACAAAAACCCACATGATAAAGCAAGGGAATTTGCCTCTAGTCCTATTCAATCCCATTAAGATACGGAACTGACTCAATAAATGTTATTATATTTCCTTTATTCCGTTAAAAATACATATAAATTACATTTTTAAATATTATTATAAAAATTTAAATATTATTATAAATTATTATATTTATTATTCCGCTTTTCACTTGCACCGTGTCATAAAATATATCTAGTCCACCTACTTGGCAACTGATAAGTGGACGGCAGTCCGTGTGGGTGCAGGAAACATGCCATGTACCTACTATGTCCATATTATTACAGTTATGTGGAAAACTATGAGGGGTTCGTAAGTAGTTTGTTGTAATAGAGCTTTAGACTTAGATGTAAGTATTAGATCGAGCATTCATGACCACAACTAAACCTGCTTCTTCTTAGCGTGTCGATGGCATTAATAATACAAAAGATTTATAAGTAAAGTTTTTTTTTTAGCTCAAAATTCAGCAACCCAATTCCAAATCGCTGACGCAGCCATGGTTTCAGTATGCGCGTAGATCTAATAATCGACACGCATACTGAAACCTGAATTCAGCACACATGCTTCTAGACCCCCGAAAGTATAAATTATTCGTCGTTTAACAAAATGTTTAATACCTGCGCTGCGGTCAAAATCTATGGAACAGCAATTTTTTTTTTTTTTTTTTGCAAAATCTAGTCCCACTATAATATTATAAATGTGAAAGTTTAGATGTTTGGATGCTTGTTACTCAATCACGCAAAAACGGCTGAACAGATTTGGATGAAATTTGGCAGACAGATAGATTATAACCTAGATTCTTACATAGGATACTTTTATTTCCGGTAGTTTGCTCCCGTGGGAAAATTTTCGTCGTCCGCGCGGGCGAAGCCGCTGGCAAAAGCTAGTTACATTTCTGTAAAGCCATATTTATTACGGTCGCTCATCATACAACGTAGTAATAAATATACAGATTGACATTGACCTGCAAATTGCAAAAAACGCTTCTCCCATGATGCTTTTACACGGTCAATTTTTTGAGCAATTATTGCTCGTCTACACTAATGGATCAATCTGGACCAATTAAGTCGGTGCGGGCATAGTTGGCGCAGTGGTTAAGCGATTGACTGCTGCGTTGCATGTCGCGGGTTCGATTCCCGCACGGAACAAATATTTGTACGACCTACAAGTAGTTGTTCCGGGTCTGGCTGTTTGTGTAACATGTGAGTTTTAAATGTTTGTAAACGCACCCACAATACAGGAGAAATTCCTAGTGTGGGGCAACATTAAAAAAAAAAAAAAAAAAAAAAAAAGTGGAGCAATCTGGAGCAACAACAATAAATTACGGATATTTTTCGGGAATATTGCCTCTGATTGCTCTATATATTTCATGAGTTGCCGAATAGCCAATTCGGTTTGGAAATGTTTAGTCAATTTTCTTTCTATGTCGTTTGTACGTATAATTACGTCTCGTGTTCGCGAGAGGAACCGGCCGGCGGCGGTGGCGGTGCGCGGGGATGCTTATTGCCTAGTTTTTCAAGATGCTCCATATTGCATGATATGGAGCAACATCTCTGGCAACAGGTTGCTACATGTTGCCATTGCCCTAAATTGCTGAATGTAATCGTGATGTCATAGTTGACGAGAATTGCCCAGAATGGAGCAATTTTAGTTGCTCGTGTCAGCGACCCTTTATAGTTCGACTTTTAATTGTAGTCAGTAACTTGACAGTTCAAACAAAACAATGTTACCATACTAAAAAAGAAAAAAATATATAAACATGTCGAATTGATAACCTCCTTCTTTTTGAAGTCGGTTAAAAACGAATAGTGTTGAGGTAGTGAACGATTTCGCGTAAAGGTGAATGATGAAATGGTTTCATTTTCAATTTAACCAGTTTTATCATTCCTTATAAAACTTTAAAAAATCATTTGTAAGATGCGGAATATACGAATAATTAATTATAATTTATTAATAAGAATAATTTCCTTTTTTTAATTTCTTCTAATAGAAAGAAACTAAATAAATTACCTTACTACTGAAAAACAAAATATAAAACAAATTCTAAAATGTTTAATAGTACATATCATGTTTTTAAGTTATTAATTTTTTTTTAATGCATGTTAGTACATAATTTCAAGTTCATTCAATTTCGTTCATTCTTACACCACGTCACTACCTTTTTTTTTTGTCAAAATCTGCTGTTAAGTTACTTAATACAATTAATAGTCGAACTATAGTTTAAACTTTCGCTTCCAGTTAATAGGACGCTATTATCTTTTTCCATGGGAAAACTCTCCCAAATCTGTATAATCAAAATCCGCCTACATCCTAAAGCAATCGACACATCGTAATCACGTTAGATCGTAAGTGAAATTGCAATTAGCGCCCTGAAGGTGGTAGCGAGCAGCATTTCCGGCGGAAGTGACGCCCACCCTTCAGCCGCGGGGAACACGCCCGCCTAAGACGATCCGCCCGCCCTGTCAACCTGAAAACCTGACTTATGTTTAGATTATATTGATGAAAGTATAATTTGGGCCTAAGAGTGTGGATAGGTATCCGGCATGGCTTTGTTTTTTCCTATCGGCGCCAACTATCTTAGAAAAGCTTTGTCTTGACCTTTTCTCAGATAGTTAGTGCCGACAATTGTTAAAAATGTTAGCCATTAAGTAAGTTGGCAGCGTGGCAACTCCGGTGCTCCGGACATCCCCACATTTTATCCAATTTATTTATAAAATTATGTAATGGGTGAAGGTGATGGGTGAGTGTTAACATTTTTTCCCTACCCTTATCACAAGCAGTAATGTATGGGTAATTTATTAAACGAAAAATAACTAAGTATCACTTAAAGATACCAACTTCCGATACAATTGATTACTTATTACTAAGTATTAGTATCGTCACTGTGATTTTTAATTTGCTAGACTATGATAAGATAAAAGAACATGAAAACAAAAATGACAAAAGCTCTCGTACCTGAATGACGATTCAGGAGGTCTACTGCCTTATTACGAAATCCGTACTTTCGGCTGAAGTTAAGGCCCATTCCTACACCGTATCACCTACGTACATACATGAGATTTGTTTGGGGCCTGACCGAAGAATGAATGACAACACGATTTTACAGTTGTTCCTACTCTCCCAATGTATTTCCCATTCGAAAAAGTTAATTAATCGGGTGTAGTGTTTACTCCAAAGTTACGAATTAATTTCGGAAGGGCCCGTATCTTCGTTGACCGATTTAGAGTGTAGGTCCTCAGATACAAGAGTTCTTTTTTTTTGTCTTGTTATTGCTCTTGAACTCGATCTCGCCCGATGGAAAACGATGAATGAAGTAGATGGTAGAACGAGCGTGCCCAGAAGATGCCTACTCACCCTTCCCTTGAGTTTCAGTACAATGGCGTTTTCGAATGTATTTTCAGTCTGCATTTTTTATTAGTATGCCCTGCAAACGCTACTGGTACTTATTGACAGGCCTGCACTGTCCTCCCATTCATTTTATCTCTGTAATTTGGAAACATTGTTAAAGCCAATTATTTTAAAAGAGTAACCGGAGTTTCTTGCTGGCTCTTCTCCATAGGAAACAACAATTTGGAACCGTGCACCTAGCTTCTGACGTTTCATAAGTGCCCACGCAGGTTTATGTGAAATAAAATATTTTGATTTTGAAAGACAGCTTGCCTTAAATTATCTTCTTAATACATCCAAACTCATCCCATTTCCATTTATACTAACCCAAGCAATAAGAAGTACCAATCTCTCCCAAAGGTCGATCACAGACTACTTGTACTTTCAAAGCGACTGAATAGGTACCTACGTAACGTACAGCAAGCGAGCGTGTAAGACAAATTAGTTTGTGTCCACGATCGGCTACAGAATGGACTTTTGTAGGATAGAGAAAAACGTGGAGTGGCTTGTGTTTAGAGATTTTTATTGGAGGTCGTTTTTAATCAAGTTCAAAAAAAAGAAGGTTCTCAATTCGTCTATATTTCTTTCATTTTGTATGTAACTATGTTCCGTGATATCTCCAGCAATTGTGGATCGATTTAAAAAAAATATTTTTAATGGATAGTGTATGCCTCTCTAATTGCAGTAGTCGGTGGCATTTTTTTTTAAACCAGAACAACAACTAGAACTTTTCGGCAGCTTACATCAATCTAATACAGTTTTGCCTTGTCCATTATCGTTATCGCTGATAGAATCAATCAAAATCAAAATCAAAATATTTTTAAAATCAAAATATTTTTATTTCATATAAACCTGCATGGGCACTTATGAAACGTCAGAAGCTAGGTGCACGGTTCCAAAATGTTGTTTCCTATGGAGAAGAGCCGGCAAGAAACTCCACGGTTACTCTTTTAAAAATGATTGGCTTTAACAATGTTTTCAGGTAAAAAAATGTATGGGAGGACAGTGCAGGCCTGTAAATAAGTACCAGGTACTTAGACGAATCCAGAATAGAAAATCGTCTACAAATCTACAGTCTGTAAGGCCTACAACGTTCTCCCATTCACAATATGTAAAATAATCTACATAAATAAAATGAACCTAATTAAACATAGTGACATGATTAACATGACAATCACTAAAAAATAGTTGATATTAAAATTGATGTATAATGTCAAATAATGACGAGAATATGTCAGCATTGTAAAAATAAAAAGAACATTGAGAGCAGTTAATAGACTTTCACATAGATATGCTGTTAATGAGGTACCAGGGAAGCCACATGTGCAGAAGGAATTAATGCCAAACTTCCCTGTCTTCAACGTAGTCTTTTATCTTATAATATGCTTTTTTGATAAGGATACGTTTGATGTGCGTTTTAAACTTTCCATCGCTAAGTTCTGTAACTGACTTTGGCAACTTGTTATAGAAGCGGATACTGTTTATTAGAAATGACTTGCTAGTTTTAGTCAATCTAAATTTTGGAATCACAATTTCATCTTTACTACGTGTATTCAGATTATGGAAATCACATCGTTTTTTGAAAAGGCCTAAGTTTTTGCGAACGTACAAGATATTTTCTAGGATATAAAGAGACGGCAGAGTTAGAATATCAATTTCGCTGAATTTGTTTCTAAGAGACTCGCGAGGCCCCATTTTATAGATTGCGCGGATTGCCCTCTTTTGTAAAATGAAAATTGAATCTACGTCAGCTGCCGATCCCCACAACAGAACGCCATAAGACATAATACTGTGAAAATAAGCAAAGTAAACTAACCTAGCTGTGGCTACATCCGTCAACTGCCTTATCTTTCTTACTGCGTAAGCAGCTGAGCTTAATCTACTTGAAAGAGCTCTAATGTGAGCACCCCATTGCAATTTTGAATCTAAAGTAATTCCCAAAAATACAGTTTCCGAAATAGCATCTAGTTTCTTCCCATCAAGTTTTAAGTTTAGACCTACTTGGGGTACATTTGGTAACGAGAACTTAAGACATTTAGTTTTGTTCGCATTGAGTAAAAGATTATTAGCGGCAAACCATTTCGAAAGAACAGCTAGACTATCATTGACATGTAAGACATCTGTATCTTTTCTATCTATTCTAAAAATAAGAGAATGTCACTGTGTGACACGTTCTGATCATAAAATGGTCGCAATTTGCAAAATACACTGGACAAGTGGTCACAAATGCTCAATTCTAGAACTCGATCCTTCTCTATGCGAGGAGGAGGTTACTTCTTTCAGTTGGAGAAGTACAATTAATTTCAAACTTATTTTCGCATCCTTGGCCAGCTACGACTGCTACGAGTATATCCCCAAAACGATTTTTTTCATTATTTTATCATTGATTCTTTCTGAACAAAACCACAACCCCCTTTGTGCAGCTCAATAACTTTTCAAATAAAATATTTCGATATCCTCGGGCACTCCACACCATTTCCTATTTGCAGTCCACGCTAATTATCATCAGAGGATCGCTGTAGGGTAAAACGCCGGCCGGACCACGTGACCGGACCTTTTATTAATCCATAAATTATTTATAGACCGAATTGTCACCCGCCATCTGCACGCCTTACAACTAACGTACCGACACACACTGACTTATTACTCTCCAATAAGGTATAATTTCGCATAATTTAAATGCAAAAGAAGTTGTATTTCGTTCGTAACCTGCTATCGATGGGTAAATATTTTCATTTCAATGTTTGTTTACTTTCAGTGGATTTTTATACGGATGTCGCCGGTTACCGAACCGAGTAGTATTTATACCGTTGCCAAGGCTAGCAGTCTCTGAATAATAATAATAGGGATGTAGTCCAATAAGTTCATTAAGTCCAATTTTCAGAAACGATTTGTTGCTGAACTTTAATAAGCTGTTATATTTTGTTTTTTGTACTTAAAATCATACTCATATACAACATATCTCCTCCAATCAATAAAACAAATCCATAACGAATCCAACACAAATAAATCAGATTTTTATTATCTTCAGAACATTAACTTTATAATAATTCCATTTCTAAAACGCCACCGCAGCAACTTGCGCAACGCAACTTAGGGGGAAGAATCGGTAAAAAATACAGCCCTATTCGAAATTACGCAATGAAACGTTCGCTGAGCGCGCGCGAATTCGCAAATCGTTGGCCCGCGCACCCCTAGTCTCCCCTTCGATATTTGAAAAATCAAAATGGCGTCTCCCCGCGTCTTGTCTTTATCTTTTCCCTATGTAAATGACTTAAAATTATTCGATGTTTAATGAGGTTAAGAACTTTCTAGACGGCCATGGCGCCAAGCTCGAGGCGCTCGCTCGTTATTCGATACTCCCAGCTTCCTGGCTCACGGATTTTTTCCTCCTTTTATTGTGACAAGTCTTGAGCTCAAAACAATCGCGGAAAAGTCTTTGTGACAATTTATTGTGATTTATTTCGAAATCTTTTGTGAATAACTTGCGCTTACAGAGGTGAAGGATTTCTTGTTTTCCCCAAAGCCTTACAAAATACTTATAGTCAAAGTCCATCTATTGCTACCGTAAGATCTCCAAGATATAGGTGGCAAAAACAAAAATTTTGTACCCCTTTCTACTAAAATTACGCGGACGGAGGATTATGAAATTTCATATGGTGAAGGAGTGCAGAATATTTTTTTATTATAGTTGATTCAAATTTAAATTAATTATGGTTAAATTTCGAACACTGGGCGACCAATAGTTAAAATTAAATTCGTAGAAGCTGAAAAAAGAGGCATTTATCATGCATAAAATACAATAATCACCAATTTAGATATGACCTAATAGTTAATTATTAATATCTTACACCAGATCTCACCTGCCCTGGTAAACTCAAGTTTAACACAGCACCAAGCCTATATTCCCCGGAGGGTTAAGGAGGATGCCCTAAAGTAGCCCGTGAAACTCTATTAATTCATGGAAATCTCATTAAATGGTATTTAAATGAACCTAGAAGGTTGTATTGAATATTATTGTTCTTTAAATACGTGCTTGTTACGGTCACGAATAATATATTGTTCAACATACAGCCTGACACTGACCTCCAAATTGGAAAAAAACGTAAGAAAATTTGAATTTCAAGGGCTAAGAGAAGTTTTTATCCGAAAAACTACAAATTACACCAGCAGGCTTACCATCAGAATCGTAGACAAGCGTTTTGTTGTCGGAAGAGTAGACAAAAATGACGTTTACGTATCGACTGTTGACAGTTTTTCACCGAAAAATGTAGACAAGCGATTTCTATTCTACAGTAGCGTAAAAATAGAAAGCGTAGGCGTTGTTCGCTGTCTCCCTTCAATGTAAGCCACTCGTGTTCTAACGTTAGGTACTAACTTAACCCTAGCACAATAATGTGTCTTACGCGGACCCCTCGCACCCACTCCTGAGTAGAAACCGTTGCCAAAACACCCGCGAATTTATTGCCGAGCGGAAGTCTTCGCTACTTCCTCGACGTCACAATGGCTCATCCGTTTCCGGTGCACACTTGAGAGTCAAATATATTATTATTAGTTTCCTTATTATTATTAATTTGAACTACTTGATATGGTAGGTGAATTATATTTAAATATCTTACTAATCTTATGCTGAAGTGAATTGTGGTTTGGGCATGAGATGCGGAGGAATGAGGAAAATGTCGTGAGGAAAGTTTTGAGTATGAATGTTGTTGGATGTAAGAGTAGTGGAAAACCAAAGAAACGATGAATGGACTGTGTGAATGATGATATGGCTGGAAAGAGAGTGACTCCGAGATGACGACTAAAAGAGAAGTGTGGAAGAATAAGAAATGTTAAAAATATGTATAAGGGAAAAAGGATTAAAGCTTAAGAGCGTTCATTCTGAAAGTTGGCAACGTCGCCAACTTACAGAATGCAGGCCAGGGCAGCCTTAATGCGTTTGTTTTTTTTTTTTTTTTCATTATGAAGCAAATTATTATCATTGAACCTGGTATTGTCATCCTGTATCAATACATATATACTATAATTTCTGACTACAATGTAGGTAAAGCCGCTGGCAAAATCTAGTGATTAAATAAAGAAAAATAACTCTATGCTTATTCTAAAATAACTTTTAGTGTGTCTACCTATGAAATGGAAACTCTTCAGGGCCATACGCGGACCAATCCTCGTTTCCACCCAGTTACAAGCCGAGTATAAACTGTTCCTATAACCGTTTGGCATATAACATAGATAATAATAGAACAAGGGTTAGCAGAATCTAAAAAAGTTAACAGACCGAAAAGGTTCCGGAATAAAAATACATAATATGTTGCTGGGATTTGGGATCGTGAAATATTACTTTTTTTACGATCTTATTTGAAAAAGTGAACGGCCAAGTACCTAAAGGTTAAAATAGCAATTTATTACTTACTTAAGGAACTTGATTATTAAAAAAACGGTTAGTGAACAAAGTCCAGCTTATTAATTTTAATTCATTTGAAAAAAAAAAAAAAACAATATGACATTACATAATTATAACATTTAACAGTAAGGTATGTAAAACAAGATCAATGTGATACCCTCAACATTTTCCACACATTGACAAATAGGTCTAAAATAGGTTCTTATTTCAAAAACAGTCCCGGTGATTTCAACCACGCCTGAAGAAAAAACTTGTTTTGCAATAAGATCCTGAATTTCGAAAATCTTTCATGTCTTCAGGCATCAGGTTCAGGGTTCTTTAATTATCTTTCTTTCACATCTTGGCATCCATCAATTAAAACTGGGCACCTAACCTTAGTCTTCACTTCTTCTTCGTCGTATCGATGATGCTCTTTTATAAAAAAACTAGCTGACCTGACAGACGTTGTCCTGTCCGTCCAAAAGTCATTCATACAAAATCCCTACCCTACCTACCCTAACCACAACCCCTGGCATACGGGCTAATGAAGGAACACGGGTGGGTTTTTACCACACAAAAAAAAACCCTACCTACCCTACCTAGTCAAAACTTGTCAAAAATATATGGAAACTCGAAGTATTTGAGATCAGACTGTGAACGTTCTCAAAATAAAACGAATTTCCCCTCAGACCTCTCCCAAAAACATCACCGATAAGATCACTACAGGATAAGTTTTTATACAGTGCGCAAACTGTGACCATGAATTCAGCATATCCTTCTAGACCCCGCGCAGCGCAGAAATTTTCCGTTGGTTATACAAAAAAAAAATTCAGCAGTTCCATACATTTTGACCGCGTAGTAGGTATTGCACTTTTCTATGAAGAAGCTGTTTTTTTAATTTTTGTGAAACCGAACAATTCTGCGCTGGGGGTCTAGAATGATATGCTGAATTCAAGTTACAGTTTGCGCACTGGTTAAAAGCTCATCCTGTTTATGGCCTCCTAGGACGTCCCCTCCTAACGTTTCCAGTCTCATCTATCTTGTAAAAACATTTGAGCTTTGCAATTAAATTATATTTTAAAACGTGTACCACGTGACTGGTCGCATCAGTGCACGCGTGCTGGACATTGCTGGATGTCCTCCCACTGTATCAATATCTCCCACGTTCCAGTAGAATGTTCCATTCCACGCTAAAATGCACGTGTTTGTTAGGTAATAAAATAAAAACATCGTGCAAGTAATATATAAGAAGAAATTGTAAATAAACCCCCAAACTTTATTTTTATTCAGTCACTAGCTTTAACCAGCGGCATCACCTGCGTAGAGGTCGAAAATTAGCTCACGAGAACGTACTACCGTTTTAAACTATCTGTTTACCAAATATCCAAATCCATTCAGCCGTTTTTGCGTGATTGAATTACAAACATTCGAAAATCTACCTGATCTTTTTAATAGGTTAATAGGATTTCTGTCTGGATTCACACCTTTACTTTCTGTTCATTTTTGCCTTTTATACATGCAAGTGCAAGTGAAACGTCTAATCCCAAAATGAATCATAACTGATAAAACTAAAATCATCTGTGAACCGATCTAGTGTTATTAGATTTCGGCACTCGGCATTTTTCCCTCGCCTGCCGAATGGTCGAATTTTTTTATGATGGATACAAAATTCATTTTGTTCATTTGTAGGTACATATTTTTTTTCGGTGTCTTGTGAACATGGAATGAAACAAAAATGAACGTACACTAGAGTGGAGCGAATGATATCAAGTCTAGATGGAAGAGCTCGTGTTGTTTGCGGTAACCACCAGATCCTTACCTTCTTTTTATAATTTGCGCTATTACTCGTACCTAATATTAATAAATTCTAGTATTAGTAATTTCTACAGTCCCAAAATACAACAGTCGATTCGCACATAATTTTCAAGTAACTTCGAAGTCAAATACTTGAAGTTGTAATTTATATCAGTACAAACAGTTTGTTTAGACAATGGCGCATTGTCCGTCCAAGACAAACTATAAATCTATCGGGCTGTGGGGTGAGCAGTGTTCAATAATTCGACAAGTTGCTAACTTCCCGAACACCGGACTTACGGACCAAGAAAATATACAACTCGCTTACTGACCAGTTTTTTAAGTGATGGGTACAGGAAACTATCGATAACGATATTTTTTTACAATATTTTACACAGTAAATTTTCTATTTTATCTAGCGTATAGTTTTAGTTACGTGTGCTATTTTATGCAAAGATTTATCCCAATTCTTAAACAAGTTTTCGCGATGACGATATTATTTTAGACAACTTGTTTCTAAGTTTGATATTTTTAGTCAATGAACAAATTTCCAGCAAAAACTCCCAATAGTTTTAATATTTATAGAAAGGCTACTTATACTGCATGCAGCGGCGAAACACAATAATATGCAAGTTGGATCATTACAGACCTATAGTCCTAAGTAAAGTTAATACTTTAGGTAGATATAGTATTCCCTACAAATAGTAAAATAGGAACGAAGAATGTATTGTCCGTTTGTCTGTCTGTTTAAATGTAAGTTTTGGTTGGCGCAATAAACGGCTCAGCGGATTTGAATTTGTCACACAGGTTATTTATAACCTGCACATAAAGTAGTTTTACAAGTTGACTTAATAGACTACTTTCTTAATTTATCGACAACCACACTATTGCTCGTCGTCACATCACTAAAATATCGGGTGCGGTGTTTGCAAGGCAAGACTGAGCATTTAAGCTGAAACAGTAGCTTACTTATTACCTGAGATGGCACAACTTGCTCCAACAGAACCGCGCTCTGCTCTCATAGAGACGCTCATGAATATTTTAAAGGAATTGCTTTTAGATTTATGTTGGCTCGTAGAGCTTTATTCTTCTTGGTTTCTAGAAAATGATCGGTTTTTTAATGGATTTTTAATGTATTATAAAATTCGAAGGGAATGTGGTACTTACGTTTTCAAATATAAGGTTGGTTTTAAGAATCTGTTAGTGGATACGCAAAGTAGCATCTGTTACGTTAAAATGTCTTTTTTTCCTAATAAGAAAACCTCTGTTGCATTTCGAACTAACGCTAACGCTTCGTGGTATGTCAATAAAAGTACTCTTTGTTTTTTCCTAGGGCTTAAAGTATCCCCATACCAAGTTTCAAAAAAATCGTTTCAACTGTTTCGGAGATTAGCCTGAAGATACAGATAAGCAAAGAAAAAAATTATTTTTATTTAATAGTTTTTATGCCGTTAGACAAAGAATTCAATTTCACTTATTTGTACATAATATATATTCATGTATATAGAAGGTAGACCGGTGACTACAACCCTCATAGGTCCAAAGTCCACTTTGTACCACATCGTTACCAAATGCCAGTTACCGGGCTGTACCTAACGAGCGCACCGCACTTAGTAAGCCTGGCTCGCGCGGCTCTATCTCCTAAACAATACATCGAAGTATTAATAACTTAAGGCTTCGCAACTTAACTAACAGCTGACGCTCTTTCCTTCGTTCTACCTAAATTATATTACATTTTGCGGGTATTAGGCCATTTTGAAAGTAGAAGTAACGGTTTTTTATAGACTAGATAATCAATTTTGAACTAAGAATTGTTCTTCGTTTTTTTGTTTGTCTGGATGTACATTCTGGGTTTGCGCAAAAACGGCCGCACGGATTCTGATAAAATTTGGCACACAGATTGTTTATAACCTCGATTATTTCATAAACTGCTTCGAATCCTGGTAATGCGTTTCCGTGGGATATAACTATATTTTCTGACATCCACGTGAAGCTCAACAAAAAAGTCAGCTGTTCCTTGTTCGTATAACTCATGAAAACGTTAGGAACAGCTGATAATTTTTCCGCGATTTCAGGTTTGGTCCCATAGTAAAAGTTGTTCATAATGATGAGTACAATGACCTCTTAAGAGATTGTGGGTGTTTTTCCAATAACCCTGTATACTAAGCTGCTTCGTTGATCTTAATAGTGGTCGCAGGCGCAAACTGAGTAGTGATCAGTGAAAGGCTTCAGTAGCAGCGCTGCATTTATACATGTTATGAGTGCAAAAGTGTTCAGTTAAATGAATAGAAAACAAACTGTTCATTTATCAAATTAAAGGACGATGGGCTCTAGCGTCCCCAAAATTGAAACTTAGTCAACAGTGAGACGTATCACATTTAAAAGGCCTTAGCTTACTGATCCGTCTTTACTATAGCGACGATCGTTAAAATTATGGGATTTTCACTGAAAATAAGAAAATATAATGGTATCTTCTTCTTTAATCGGTCCCTCATTACTGAAGATCGTGGTCACTCAACGCTTTTAAGGCGCAGACAGCCGACTTTTAAGGACTTTTTATTGAAGATCACGTCTAAACCGCTTGTCTTATGTATTTGAAAAAATTATATGTGTAACTAGACCATTTTCTTCGTCATTTGATATGTGAATATTTCAAACAATATTTTTATAACATAATGTAATGAATTGGTAATGTCTATCGCGGACATAAAAACGATAATCACGCAAAAACTATCGGGTTTATTTCCATGAAACTTTCACCATCTAAAAGACAATTTAATCACCCAAAATTTAGTATACGGTTTTTCTTTGAATTATGTTTGATAAATCAACATGGGTTGTTTTTCGTGAGCGAGCGACGGGCGGCAGTGCATCGCTGTAGGTAGCTGTCATCTATCGTCGCCTTAAGCGAACAATCTGCCTCCATCGACACCGGTCTGAAGTTGCCATCACCATCTGCTGTAATTTGCTGGATGAGGTAGCTTCCTTTATTTGGTCAGACCATCGTTTTGGCGACCGGCCCCGTGCTCTCTTTCCTTCGGTATTGCCAACAATGACCAACTTTTCAAGGCTGCTATCTCCCCTTCGCATTATTTAGCCGACGTACCTCAAAATGGTATAACTGTACTAAAAATTATGTTTTAATATTACAAAACAAGTGAAAATCGTAATTGTTTTTACATATGCTACTTCACATCTTATTTTGTTTTCAATGAAATAACATATTCACGCTTGTATACCCCGTAGGTGTTGGCAGAGATTGGGTATCTACAACCCGTAGGTACATCGTTAGACAAATAAAACTGAAAGATAACTTTTTTAGAGAACCCTATATAATTCAGACTTGAAACCAACGGTTTCTTAGTACCTATATAGCGCGTAACGGAATCTATGAGACAAAAATGAAGTATGTTGGATCAAAAAAAAATTGGAGACGGAGTCCATAGTCGCTTGCCCATCGTCCTTTCATTCGAAATAATGTATGTTACTAATTTATTTATTATTTAATTATTAATTTGTTATAGGTTTGTCACTAAACTTCAACTATTTCCGACACTGGTTACTATCTCTTTTGGCGACTGTATCCTTCTTTTGGATGGGAAATCATCAAATGACTTCGCCCACTATTAGCGGAGCGGGAGGGCGTGTCAGACTTTTACTGACTAAAACCCACACATGTTCCTTCAGTTGCCTGTGCACGGGCCACGGCAACTCCTTCGAACAGATCCGCGACCCTGGCGGGCATCAGCCTTATCGGAATCCTTCCATTGTTGTTGACATCTCATAGAGGCGCGCGTGGGACACCACGAGCCGTCGACCCGGACCTAGTCCTTACCGGGCGGCGAGCCACCCATTGCTCGCCGTCCGCAAACCCGCGCTTACGGTGACCGGGACTCCGCTATGGACTACCGACGCCCAGTGCGTCTCCTGCGGCGTGGTGACTATATCCTAACATTGAGCAGTTAATGGAGATATTACAAGCCTCAAACGACTATAAATCCTTTTAAAACCATTGAAACAAGTCGTTCAAAGCATACGCAATCAGTATTATATATTCACGAACAATGCGCACATAAATGGGCAGTCGATAGTTTGAGCGGGTCGCGGAGATTCCTAATCAAAGATGCGGGCTGCTCGAATCTTAGCAAATTGGTGAGGGAGACACCCTTGTTCGTGGTAGGGTTGTCCCAATTGGAACACGAGTTTAATTGAATATGCGCGATTTTTGGCAGCTACGAATTATGAGAATAATTAATTTAAAGTAGTTTTTTTTTTTTTAAACAGTGGCACTCCGTGAGTGCCGACAGAAATGAGAACTTGAATAATTACGTGTGTATTTTTTTAATCGTCAATAGGTACAGGATTTCACATTGGGTCCTTGGGTCCTGATTGCTCTCGGAAAAAAAAGATAAACGAGCGATCCTTCAGCCATTAAAGGTAAATATAAAAATACAAAGAGAAAGAAAGGGATAAAATAATTAGAATTTCCTAATGAAAGAAAGGGACTTTTCGAAGTAGGCCGGTAGTAGGTAGGTAGTGTCGAGTAGGCCTAACTCGAACGCACTCGTTACTTACGAAAATTATCTTGTGCCATTTATATCATCAATTCGAGACTTGTGACATCTACCAACCCGCACTGGGCCCGCGTGGTGGATTACGGCCCAATCCCTCTCACAGAGAAGAGGCCTGTGTCCCAGCAGTGGGAACATAATAGGCTGATGATGATGATGATGATGATTTATATCATCAATTACCTACTTCTAGGAAACCAGAGGTTAGATGACTATACAGTCCAGTTGGTTCACTCGGAAACGTACTACCAGAACGTAGCATGTGTTACTCCCAATAACATCAGCCGTCTGCCAGTCAAAGTCCCGTCAAAATGACTCAAGCCGTTTTGGAGATTTGCTGAAACAGAAAAACAGACATTTTTTTAAATTGTTTCTTTTGTTAAAAGTACCGTCGGTATATACTTTCAAATTCGTTTAAAACAAGCTGTTCTTTGGACATTACATACAGACACAAGTTTATACAGGATAATTTTTTAACCAGTGCGCAAACTGTAATCATGAATTCAGCATATCATTCTAGACCCCCTAGAAAAAATCAGCTGTTTCATAGAAAAGTGCAATACCTACGCGGTCAAAATGTCGCACGTATAGTACAGCTGATTTTTTTTAATAACCGTCGAAAAATTTCTGCTGCTGAATTCATGGTTACAGTTTACGCACTGGTTAAAAATTAATCCTGTATTTTTGCTTAGATTGAGATATTTAGGAAACAAATAACCTTGACACTAAAAAATTAAATTTTCCGTGTGGATATTCATTTCGTTCATTTAACATGTTTCTAGGCTCATCAACGTGGCAGCCCTGCATCACCCAAGGAGTCCGGCATAACCTCGTCTTGAGTGGTCACCGGTACCGCTAATGTTACTCAAAGAGCTCTCAGACGGTACATCACTATACATTCATATCGTCTCCTCCCTACTCGGTAATTAATTAATTTAACTACGTCTTGTTACTGATCGGCGGTGGGGAATTAATTTAATACTTAATCGTTGTATAAGATATTGTTTTTTTTATATAATAAGATTTTAATTAAGATTTAGATATTATGATAAGATTTTAGAATAAGCACTTTCTGTCCACAACAACATTTGTGATGAGATGTTAAATAAATACCTCAATAAAAAATAAAATAATGATCACAAAGACTGAATAATCGCTTTACGTTTCATTGATTTTCATCTTGTCCCATCATATACGTAATTTTCTCCCTGAATGCAGTGCAGTGCCTAGTTCAACATTAATAGGTACCTACCAATCGATGAACAACTACTTAGGTTTATACTTAGAAGGCAGTAGAATCTGTAATTGCTTCAATTTCATTCTTTTTACCGATTTTGGTATCGTAGTTTTATTCAGGGTGCATCGTTTTCACACATTATTATATAATGAATGTATCTATATATCTTCTATACTATTAATAAAGAGGAAAGATTTGATTTTTTGTTTGTTTGCATTGAATAGGCTCCGAAACTACTGAACTAATTTGAAAAATTATTTCTCTGTTGGGAAGCTACACTATCCCCAGGTGACATAGGCCATATTTTATCCCCGTATTCTCACGGGAACGGGAACTACGCGGGTGAAACCGCGGCGCGTTGCTAGTATTAAATATTATACTTAAAACATTTAAAAAGAGTAACGGTGGAGTTTCTTGCCCATTCTTCTCCATACGAAACTACATTTTGGAAGGGGCGACTAGAATCAATTCTAGTTTAATGTAAATGTTGTCGTTCAAAAGTGCTTATTTGAAATAAATGCAAAAAAAAAAAAAACTTACTAGCATTGAAAATGCGAAAGTAAAAACGTCAACTTCGTCGTTCTTCTCCAAAAAATTGAATCGTTTAAGTAACTATTTGTAAGCTTTCGCGAGAATGAAGCTGTAAAGCGTAGGACCAGGTAAAAATATCGCGACGGAATTTTACAGCGCACTGGATTTGCCCTTAAATCACATAAGCGCTCCAAAACGATGACCTTTTTTTATTATGAACGTGTTGCATATCCAACTAGTCATCTCAATGAATTCGGTGTAAAAATGGTCATGCGATTCAGTCTTTACCAGCAATGCACAACCAATTTAAATTGAAGTTGGCAAATATGCAAATGCTACTTAACTTTCTAATATTCTGCACCCAACTAGCCTTCATTACTTCATATAAAAAACAAAACAACCGACTTCCGGAAAAACACTACAAAGTGAAAAATAACTTTAATTTCGGAAGGCGGCGATTTTGGATATGTATTTTATTAATTTCTTGTCACCGTCTTCCGAAATAAAAGTTATTTTTTTATTTTTCAGTTCTTAGTTAAAGTACCTACCAATTCTAAATTTCATAATGTTTCTATTCTCAAATGTGGTATTCTCAAAGTCAATCAAATCAAAATAATGCATATATTATTTATGCGATAGTAATCGCGATTGATTTGCTGTCATTATTTGAAGAGTTCCGTTGTCTGTCTTCAAAATTCATCATCAGATCTATATGAAATTTAAATGGGAAAATTTTGAAATAAAACCCCTTTTTTTTTTTTTTTTTTGGGTGGGAAATCATCAAATGACCTCTCCCGCTGAGTAGAGCAGGAGGGCGTGTCAGACTTTTATTGACTAAAACCCACCCGTGTTCCCTCAGTAGCCCGTATGCCAGGGGCCGTGGTATCTCTTTCGAACAAACCCGCACCCCTGGCAGGCATCGGCCCTTGCGGACCCCACCTGTGGTTGCTGACATCTTCTCTTTTTATCATCTCTTTTTTGCGCTGGCAACACTGGTGACAGGTCGTGAAAAAACGACCTCGTAGTTAAATATTACTAAATTAGTTTAAAAATTGTGTTTAATTTATGTTAAAACTATTGTTTATCTTAGAATCTAAGTATAAAGTGTTTCACAAAGTGTTTGTGCCGTGTTTTTGTCGTGATAATTCATAATATTCGACACTCCGAAAAATCATCTACCGGCTGTCAACTTTTGAAACTTTGGACTACGGATTTGAATTCATCAAACCCGGGGAGTATTTTGTTTTATATTATTCATTGTTTTAATAATGTTTACTCAATACAACATCTGAAAACACTGCTCAGGGCTAGCTGAGCAACGTCCAGTACACACTGGCACCGTTTGTCTCCTTTCGCTTGACAATTATTGTGGAAGCAAAATCGAAGACGAAAACACTTGCCCCAGACATAAAACCTACACTACAAACTTTACTTCACACATATTTATCCCTAATTGATTGACTTTTATTTAATTGAATGGTAATTTGTTATGTACTAATCTCATGTCCAAATACATTATTACATTACTCTCTCTCTGTGGAAATTAGCTAGTCCAGTTATTATCCTAAACGATAATAAATGTTTTCCTGTAAATAGTTAAAATTGTGATAAGCCCCAGAACAAATTGAATAGCTTCCCTTTTCTTAAAAGTACCTCCATTTTTATTTTATTTTATAATCTATTCTTAAACTTCATCTTTTGTCTGTTATTTTATTTATTTTTAATTACCTACCTATTTCTTCCAATTTTACTCTCATAATTATCTTCCCAAGTTCTAAACTTATCTAGCTTCCTCATACACTTAGCTGTTTCTTGTCACATTCCAGGTGCCACTTGGGGTAATTTTTAAACATGATGACCCGCGGAGCCACTGTTCGTGACATGAGTGACAAGCTGAAAGCAGCACTGAAGGAGCTGGAGGCATCAAGAAAAGAATGTGACCAGCTGCTACAGGAAAGAGAGGACAGTGAGATTGAAGTGAAGAAGATAATTCACAAAAACACTCAACTCAAGAGCCAGCTTGTTGAACTTCACACTCAGCACATGGACATACTTGACCAGCATCGCCATCTTCGTCAACTAGTGTCAGACTTCCAACATTGCAGTGACACTCATGACCAGGCACTGAAACGGATATCAGGCCTTGAAGCAGAATTATGCAAGGCCAACAACAAGATTTCCACCATCAACTTTCTGAAAGCCAGCGAACAGGTTGCCAACACCAGTAACCTTTTCGATGAGCTGGTTGGTAGTATATCCGGACTGGAGTATGTGAAGCCCACCGTTGCCATAGACCTGACTGGGGACGATACCATAACTAGATGTCCAACTCTAAGTAGTCATAATAAAATTAAGAAATATATTAAAATTAGTAAGAATATTAAAAAGTATAAGAAACTTTTGAAGACACAAAGTGTTTACAAATTTAACCTAAATCTTAGGAAAGAACGTGTCAACTTACAAAGCCAACTAAATGAATGTAATAATAAGTTGGAAACAAGTAGATTCATGTATAATGTTGACATACAAAACCTTCAGAAGGAATTACTGAGCAGGGAAAATACACTTAAAGAAATATCCTGTAAGTATGAGTCTAGTCAACAAATGTTAAGCGAACGTTTGCAGGAGGCCTGTGAGTTGGTGGACTTGGTTAAGTACAATGCAGAGAGGTATGAGTCACTGACAAACAATCTCACCTGTAGTTGTGCTCCCACTCCGCCACCTCTCATGTCACAGCATGTTGTTTCTGCCGCTTCACCCATTTTACCTCATACACTAGACAGTGTCTATCCCACTCAAAGTAATGTTTTGGTATATTCTGATAGATTAGGAACAGGTTTTGGACCATTGTTAAATAACCGCTCTAAACTTACTATAACTAATTGTTGTTACCATAACCTGCATTTTAATGAGCTTGTTCATAAAATAAAACATACAAAATTGAATGAGCAGACAACGGTAGTTCTTTTAATTGGTAACAGTCTGAGCTTAACTAAAAGGGACATAGTTAATGGTATTGACACCCTACTTAAATTAAAATTAGGTAAAATAATATTATGTGCTTTGCCATATTCAAATCATTTGAATTATGAAGAAAATGATTACATTTTTAGCCTAAATAATTTAATGCATATTTTGACATGTCGTCATAGTGACCGTTTATTGTATTTTGATACTAACAATTTTGTTAGAGATTTTGTACTAGTTCGGGAACATATGTTTCTTCCCAAGACTAGTCGACATGTATTAGCTACTTTGTTAGCTTATAATATACACGCAGTTATTGATAATTTAACTGAGACTAGGTTAAGTGACGAAACAGTATTATCTAGTACTTCTAATAATACTGTAATTAATTCTTTAAACTTTTAGACGCGACAAAAGAGAAGCATAATAAGTGTATTTTACTGTATCACCAAAATATAAATCGCTTCTCTGGCAAAATTCTAGACGTGGAAATGTTAATAGATAAATATCATATGGATATCTTATGTTTTACTGAAACTTGGTTAAAACCGGATAGGATGTTGTTTAATGTAAATAATTTTTCAGTTGCCAGTGCGTACAATAGGTCTTCGATAGGGGGTGGTACTTTGATATTGTGTAATAGTTGTTTTAGATATAAGGAAAGAAAGGATATCACCGCTTGCTCTGTTGATCGCTTATGTGAGGTAGCATGTGCGGAGGTTGAGGGCCATACTTTCTTATCTGTGTATAGACCACCAGCCACGAATTTGTCATCATTTTTGATAGTTATGGAAGAAATATTAGGTAAACTTTTCAAAGATAATAAATTAGTTTTTGTGTGTGGTGACCTAAATATTGATTTATTAGTTAATTCACCAGAAAAAAGTAAGCTTATCTCTTTGTTTAAATCATTCAATTTAAAATGTATATTTAATGAAGCGACTAGAATAACAGCAACCACAGCTTCATGCATAGACAACGTATTTACTAATTGCAAAATAAAGGACTCATCCTTAATTAGTGGCGTCAGGTCAGACCATACTGGTCAGCTTGTATTGTTTGACTTAGATCAAAAGTTACATCTAGATAAAACCATTGAATTGAGACCTCTGACTAAAAATAAATTGAAATCTTTTAATAATAATGTTCTTAGCAAGCTCTCAACAGCGAGTTTTGATTCACAAGACCCCAATATAAACTATGGCACATTTTTTTCTACAGTATGCAAAGAATTCAATAAAGCATGTCCTGTAAAAAAAGTTGCGATAGCTACTAAACCAAAATTTAGCGAATGGGCCACTGCTGGCATTAGAAAAAGCAGAGATATTTTATATAATTTGTATCACGAAAAATCATTGACTTCTGATCAGGCCCTTCATAATTATGTAAGAAACTATTCTAAGATATTCAAAAGAGTCTGCGCTCACGCTAAAGCTAAATTAATAAGTAACAAAATTAGTATCTCTAAAAATAAAATAAAAGCTGTGTGGCAGGTAATTAACAAAGAAACTGGAAACACAAAACAGCGAGATCAGAATGAGTTAGCTCTAAAAATTGATAATGAAACCATTTCAGATAAGTTACAAGTTGCTGAGACTCTAGAAAATTTCTTTACCAACATCCCAATAGAAGTTACGAAATCTCTCCCCTCATCATCTGTATCAGCTGAATCTCTTCTTAAAGAAAACTTCAGCAAGGACATTCCAAGTTTTGAATTCAAACCCATCTCTATTGCCACAATTAAAACAGCATTTAAAAGTCTTAACATAAAAAACACTGAAGACTTATGGGGGATTTCCGTTAAGGTTCTCGAAAATATCATTGACACAATTGCCCCTGTCCTAACAGGCATATTTAATCAATGTTTAGACAGCGGTACGTTTCCTGACTTAATGAAACATAGTAAAGTAGTACCAATTTTCAAATCGGGTAGTAAGAGTGATCCCTCTAATTATAGACCTATATCTGTGCTTCCAGCATTGAGCAAAATTTATGAAAAAATCATGCTGGACCAGATGTTGTCACACTTTAACTCAAATGGGATTTTACATAGTCGACAGTTTGGTTTCACGAAAGGTAGGTCGACGACTGACGCAGGAGTAAAACTCATCAGTCACATTTTGGAATCCTGGGAGAATTCCCAGGACGCCATTGGCATTTTCTGTGACCTCTCAAAAGCGTTTGACTGCGTTGACCACAATACACTGATCTGTAAATTACACCACTACGGAATTCGTGGACAAGCTGCTGATCTTGTACTTTCCTATTTATCAAACAGGCAGCAAAAAGTAAACGTTAATGGGGCGACGTCCTCGGGGTCTCTAGTTAAGATGGGCGTGCCTCAAGGTTCAATTCTTGGCCCTTTTTTATTTCTAGTTTATATAAATGACCTTCCTTACCTGATGGCTAAATTCTCGGATATAATTTTATTCGCTGATGACACTTCTCTTATTTTTAGAATAGATAGAAAAGATACGGATGTCTTACATGTCAATGATAGTCTAGCCGTTCTTTCGAAATGGTTTGCGGCTAATAATCTTTTACTCAATGCGAACAAAACTAAATGTCTTAAGTTCTCGTTACCAAATGTACCCCAAGTAGGTCTAAACTTAAAACTTGATGGCAAGAAACTGGATGCTATTTCGGAAACTGGATGCTATTTCGGAAACTGTATTTTTGGGAATTACTGTAGATTCAAAATTGCAATGGGGTGCTCACATTAGAGCTCTTTCAAGTAGATTAAGCTCAGCTGCTTACGCAGTAAGAAAAATAAGGCAGTTGACTGATGTAGCCACAGCTAGGTTAGTTTACTTTGCTTATTTTCACAGTATTATGTCTTATGGCGTTCTGCTGTGGGGATCGGCAGCTGACGTAGATTCAATTTTCATTTTACAAAAGAGGGCAATCCGCGCAATCTATAAAATGGGGCCTCGCGAGTCTCTTAGAAACAAATTCAGCGAAATTGATATATTAACTCTGCCTTCTCTTTATATCCTAGAAAATATCTTATATGTTCGCAAAAACTTAGGCCTTTTCAAAAAACGATGCGATTTCCATAATCTGAATACACGTAGTAAAGATGAAATTGTGATTCCAAAATTTAGACTGACTAAAACTAGCAAGTCATTTCTAATAAACAGTATCCGCTTCTATAACAAGTTGCCAAAGTCGGTTACAGAACTTAGCGATGGAAAGTTTAAAACGCACATCAAACGTGTCCTTATCAAAAAAGCATATTATAAGATAAAAGACTACGTTGAAGAGAGGGAAGTTTGGCATTAATTCCTTCTGCACATGTGGCTTCCCTGGTACCTCATTAACAGCATAACTATGTGAAAGTCTATTAACTGCTCTCAAATACAATGTTCTTTTTTATTTTTTTTATTTTTACAATGCTGACATAATCTCGTCACTAATTGACATTATACATCAATTTTAGTTAGGTTCATTTTATTTATGTAGATAATTTTACATATTGTGAATGAGAGAACATTGTAGGCTTTACTGACTGTAGATTTGTAGACGATTTTCTATTCTGTATTCGTCTAAGTACCTGGTACTTATTGACAGGCCTGCGCTGTCCTCCCATACATTTAATCTCTGTAATTTGAAAACATTGTTAAAGCCAATTATTTTTAAAAGAGTAACCGTGGAGTTTCTTGCCGGCTCTTCTCCATAGGAAACAACAATTTGGAACCGTGCACCTAGCTTCTGACGTTTCATAAGTGCCCTTGCAGGTTTATATGAAATAAAAATATTTTGATTTGATTTGATTTGATCTTTGACGGCGCGCGTGTGGAACACAACGCGTCGTCCCGTCTACCACTTTTCGGCCGCAGAGGATAGGGAGAGCGGCCAACGCTATACCGACACTCCTCTTCCCCTGCGGCCCCACCGCGTCCGCCATCAAACGGTGGCGGCCCCGTCCAGGCCACGGAAGGGAAGAGCGCTGCTCAGAAGCACCGGCACTCCTCCTCTACCGCAGCCCGTAACCCTCAGCCGCGATGCCTCCCATTCGACATCGCGGCCCACCTCAGTTGCGGTGCACCTCACCGCATCCTACTTTTTGGCCGCTACGTCAATGGCTTGAAGGCAAAAGCCCTGACGAGCGGCCCCACCGTTGGGTTCCTCTTGGCTTCACCGTGGATGGGAGACCACGGTTACTAAGCCCCCCCGCAACGACAATGCGGGAACCCACTCGGGGGGGAAATAAAACCCCTTTCGAACAAAAACGTATTTTGTGAATCTTCATTTGACAGAGTTATGCCCGACCATACATTAAAAAAAAACATACCGAATTGATAACCTCATTTTTGAAGTCGGTTAAAAATAGTTTTGCGCATTTTATAGTAGACATAGCGAAACTAGTTTGGCCGGTCTAATTTTTATTAGTGCTTCATGGAAAACGGTATATAATCGTAATGAAATACATCACATAATATCACGCATGTATTCGTCGAAGAGATAGGCAGAGGTGAACCTATAGAGCACCCTTGTTTCGCCAGTTAATTATGTTTAAATAAAATATTTCAATATAAATACATTGAGGTAATATGTACAGACAGCTCCACAGAAAACTCATCCCCTACAAAGGCATGTCGCCTTTGTAGGGGATGAGTTTTCTCTGGAGCTGTCTGTACTATGTATAAATAACAAAAGTTCTCAACTAAGCCGATGTGACATCTATTGGTGAATAGAGACATCTCACCCTCAGGTCCTTCTATGGACACTAGCGCCATCTCTTGAGCGGTAGTAATTAACTGCGCCATCTAGTGATGAAAATCATCACTATTTCACTTAACTTAACAGTGACATCTAGTAGCCAATAGAATTATAATTAAATATTTTGCCAAGGCTACGATTGCTACGAAGACTATAAATTCTGGTTAAAATTGTCGTAGCGCACACTATTCAGATATTGTCGTGTTATGTTTTAGCATCAATCTAGAAACCTAAAAACTATTTTTAAACTAATTGATAATCTTTACTTTCTGACCCGAAGCACGTCCTGTCTTTCAACATATCACACAAGAATCACATAGAATAAAGTAGCTACTTTCAGTTAAAAAAGAAAATATTTACCTAGAAACCGTATTCGGATGGCAACAAACTTAAAAAAAAATGTCGATATCAGTCTATCCGTTCTCTAGATACGCTTACCAACGAACAGCAGGCTTAGCACGAGAAGAGAAGCATATTAGCGACGGAAGAGTAAAAAAAAATTACGTTTCCGTGTAGACAGTTGACAGTTTTGTACCATAAAATGTAGACAAGCGATTTCTTTTATACGGTATAGTAGAAATAGAAAACGTCATACTAAGCCTGCTGCATTTCGTTTTTAATAAATAGAATAGTCATAACATCACGCTTTGTTTCCCAGAATAATTAGACAGAGGTATACCTACAGTACAACCACATTTCGCCAGTTATGTATAGGTCCCATGTAATAATATAATAATAATAATAATAATTTGACCTTGTTCCCGATACCGGTGGGCTACTATTTTTTATATTTTTAAATGTTTTTATATTTTTATAATAATATTTAAAAATGTAAATTATAAGTATATTTAATGGAATAAAGGCAATAATAATTTATTTATTTCTTACCACAAATTACAATGTTAATAATTAATAGTCTACAGAGACAATTTCATAATTAATTTGTGGAAGACTGGTGCCTAAACTAAGTTTTTTACAAAACCTGTATGTCAGGTCACCAGGCCCCCTAATCATAATTTTACATTATTTTGGTTGCACTGGAGACAATCTGGTTCATATATTAATCATATTGATATAAAAATGTCACAAATTTTAATATTACAATACTGCTTATTTAATTAATTTATAATGTGTATGTAGTAGGGGGCGAGCCTAATGCCATCAATTGGATACAAATCCAGACCACGGGCTACTACTGAAAAAATCAGATAGCAAAACTTTTATTATAAATAAAAAAGAAAACCGACTTCCGGAAAAACATTACAAATTGATAAATAACTTTAATTTCTTGTCACCGCCTTCCGAAATTAAAGTTATTTATCAATTTGTAATGTTTTTCCGGACGTCGGTTGTTTCTTTTTTGGAAAAAGTTTTTATTTTTCACTTTTTAGTTATAAAAGCCCTAAAGCAATTCAAAATTTCATCATCCTTGGGGTTAAAACAATGCATATTTATGCGATAGCAGCAATCGCGGTTGATTTGCTGTAATTTTTTGAAGAGTTCCATCGTCTGTCTCCGAAACGCATCATCAGATCTATCGGAGTTATGCCCGGACATAAAAAAAGAAACGTCGAATGGATAACATCCTTCTTTTTGAAGTCGGTTAAAAATCATTACCCCTCTTTGCTACCACGTGTTTTGGTAAGAGGTCAGTGTCATGTTGATTAAAACACTCCTTCTTTTTGGTGTCGGTTCAAAACCTAATAACACTTTACCCGACCTGGGAATCAAACCCAAGACCTCACACTCAGCAGTGCGAAGCTTGCGACCACTAGACCAATCAGGCAGTTTGACAAAGCGTGATTTAGATAGATAGATTAGATAAAATATCTGGATGACCCCGCCCCAGAAGACCCCTGCATATTAAACTTCATGAAAATCGTTGGAGCCGTTTCCGAGATTCAGATTATATAATATTAGGTCTTTACCTATGAAATTGCCGTTCTGCAGTACTGGCCATTTCAAATCAAAATAATTTTTGTTTGGCTAAGAATTCTAATTTCAAATTAATTTTATTTTAAAAACATGGATTTTTTTTTCTAAAAGTAGTCATTTCTTTATTGATTAGTGTTACATTTTCATCGCATTTCAATCTTTTTCGTCATCATGGATACGTTAAAAATTCGAGTAATTATGGAATATGAGTACCGTCGTGGCAGCAACGCGGCACAAGCGGCACGCAACATCAACGACGTTTACGGAGCTAACACTACAAACCAACGCACCACCTGTTATTGGTTTGCTCGCTTCCGTTCTGGAAATTTCGACCTGAAAAATGAACCTCGCGGTCGTCCGAAGACTTTGGTCGACAATGACGAATTAAAGGCGATTGTGGAAGCTGATGATACACAATCTACGGCTGAATTAGCAGCAGCTTTCGACGTTAGCGTCAAAACAATATTGGTCCATTTGCGTCAAATTGGCAAGGTAAAAAAGCTTGACAAATGGGTGCCCCACGAACTCAATGATCGCCAGCGCGAAGTACGCGTCGAGACGTGCCTTGCACTGCTCAACAGACACACAAATGAAGGAATTTTGAACCGCATTGTTACCTGCGATGAAAAATGGATTCTGTTTGATAACCGTAAGCGCTCAGCAAGTTGGTTGGATCCTGGTTCAGCACCTAAACAATGCCCTAAACGAAAACTTACCCCTAGAAAAGTGATGGTCACTGTTTGGTGGTCTAGCGCCGGTGTGATTCATCACAGCTTCTTACCAAACGGGGTGAGCATTACTGCAGATGTGTACTGTGAAGAACTGAACACAATGATGGAGAAGCTGGCGCATCTCCAACCAGCATTGGTCAATCGCTCGTCTCCGCTGCTCCTGCACGACAACGCGCGACCTCATACTGCACAGCAGACGGTCTCCAAGTTGCAAGAACTGGGGTTGGAAGCTCTCCGTCATCCGCCCTACTCACCAGACCTTGCGCCTACAGACTACTACTTTTTCCAGAATTTGGATAACTTCTTGGCGGGAAAAAAATTTAATACCCGAGAGGCAGTACAAAATGCCTTTGAAGAATTTGTTGCCTCCCGTCCAGCTGATTTCTTTAAGAAGGGCATCAATAAACTGCCACTGCGATGGCAAAGATGCATTGATTGCATGGGTGATTACTTCGATTAATACAAATAAAAAATTCATGAAAAAAATTCGTTTAAATTTTTTCATACAAAACGGCAATTTCATAGGTAAAGACCTATTATACAAGAATTGCTCGTTTAAAGGTATTAGATTGATAAATAATAGGAGAGGTTGTTTTAAAAACTCTTTCCACCAGCCACCACAAAAGATAGTGACATAAAAACAAATTAATATGAAACAGAAAAAGAATAGTTACTTCAATAATGACATATAGAGCAGATTTTCTTTTGTATTAAGTTTTAATAATTTCGACAAACGGAGTTTATTCGAGCATTTTATTTAGTAACAATGTTTAGCAGAAAAGCGATTTCGAAGCGAACGGTGAGTAAATTATTTCGTTATTTTTAAACGTAGCAGTTTTCTCAGACCTTCCTTGGGAGATATCTTTCACATGCATGTGCACACATCAGAAGCTATATGATTCATTCTTGTATTGTGATGTCGCTAGACCTTAATGCTTAAAATTATTTCACTGAGTTGTGCATTTATTTTTTATCTATATTAATACCCACATGAAAAAAAAATGTTTTACCCCCTTTTACGAAAATTACGCGATCGGAGGAGTCTGAAATTTGGCACAGTTAAAGTTTATGTGGAGAAGGGATGCAGAAAACTAATATTTTAATAAAATAACCATTAGTTCATGCTTAAAACTTAAATGAATTATGGTCGAATTTCGACCACTAGTTACCAAAAACTGTAAAATTCTTACATTTTCTTGGTCAACGAACATGAATAGCATCGCTGTCGTGAACCTTCATTTTTGCCGCGATGCGTTAATGTCAAAAAAGTATAAAGTTGCTTCTTAGCACGCCTTAATAATGAATAAAGATTCTGGAAGAAAAAAACAACAGTGCGCAGGCAGTTTTTACAGAAAGTATTAAGATATAAGTATACATCTGGAATGAAGACATCCGCAGAAGAACCAAGGTAACCTACATAGCGAGAAGAATTACCAAACTTAAGTGGCAGTGGGCAGGGGCACATTGCTCGCAGAACAGATGGCCGATGGGTCCGAAACTTAGAGAGTAGTACGTAGAGTTGGAAGACCTTCCACAAGGTGGCGGAGCTTGGGGGAGGCCTATGACTAGCTGTAGACGTCTTTCGGCTGAAATGATGATACATGCAAGCAATACTGGAATACTGCCACAAATTTAGCTGCTTGTTCGCAAAAATGACTAGGTAATGTTATACACTGACAATTTCAGATCCTTGTGGTAAAAAAGTACACGTTCAGCACACCTCTGAGTAAGACCTCCTCGTGTAGACGATATCACCAGGCTAACCAGCTTCAATATGCAACGTAAGTATTATAGAATATACAGAACACCCAATTACACGGTTAACTACTCTAAAAATGGCGCCCGTATAGGTAGTTATATACGAGCTAATGTAAAGGCTTGTTCACTTAACAATACGTACGCAAAACGAGATTCGTGTCTTATTTCCTTAGCGTTTTTTTTTTTCTTCAAGAGAGCGTTTGCTTCGTTCCAATCACAAATAGCTGATGCTGGCCGAATGACAGGAAGGCAGGTAGCAGCTGTAAAGTTCAAAATAGAACTCAGTTGATTTCAATCAGATATAAATCGACAACGTGGCAGGCTTTTTTTTTTTTTTTTTTTTTTGGCTGGGAAATCATCAAATAACTTCTCCCGCTCTGGGTGGAGCAGGAGGGCGTGTCAGACTTTTACTGACTAAAACCCACCCGTGTTCCTTCAGTAGCCCTTAAGCCAGGGGCTGTGGTGTCTCTTTCGAACAAACCCGCACCCCTGGCAGGCATCGACCCTTGCGGGTCCCATCACTATTTGTGCTGACATCTCTTTGAGGCGCGCGTGGAACACAACGCGCCGTCGACTTGGGCTTGGTCCTTACCGGACAGCGAGCTACCCATTACTCGCCGTCCGCAAGCCCATGCCTACGGTGGCCGGAAATCGGCCTGGGATTCCCGACGCCCAGGGCGTCTCCGTATCCTGCGGCGGCTGGGGTCGCGAGGGCGCATATGCTGCCTCTCCCTCACGTGCGCCGCCTCCCTCTTCGCGAGCATCACTGCTTCGCTGAAGGAGGTGACGGCTCCCCATGCCCTCTCGCTCCGTACCATGGCCTGGACCAGGGCCGGACGCGAGAGATCGCCGCCGCCGATCGCCTCCACGAGGACACGGCGGTGCTCCACCCAAGCAGGGCAGACCGCCACCGTGTGCTCCACCGTGTCCTCAGGGCGATCTTCGCAGTGGAAACACCCGGGACAACGTGGCAGGCTTAGGAGGTGACGGGATGAGCTAGACTATCTTTAAAGGGTTGATCCAAAATTGCATAATACCGGGAAAATTCGAAACAGGGAAATGCAGTGGGAAAACCTGTTAATAATAAAATGAGCGTTTGCACACTGCATCTTATTAAAATCCAAGAAATTTCGCGAAGTGTCCGTAGTAAAATTTTAATGACGGGATGAGATCTATACGTAGATATGAAATCTATGAGTTAGTCACTCATCCACAAACTGACCGCAGTAAACGTAGCTTAACATCCTACACAGCTGGTATTTAGTCAAGCTGAAGCTAGATTTCTATCTATCCACGCCCTAACACTCATCTATATATATAAAAGAAAGTCGTGTTAGTTACTTCACTTATAACTCAAGAACGGCTGAACCGATTTAGCTGAAAATTGGCAGGGAGGTAGTTTAGAGCCAGGAGAAGGACATAGGATACTTTTTATCCCGGTATTAGGTAGGGTAGCGTAGGTAGGGTAGGTAGGATAGTGTAGAGTAGGGTAGTGTAGTGTAGGAGGTAGGGTAGCGTAGGTAGGGTAGGTAGGTAGGGTAGTATAGTGTAGGGTAGGGTAGGTAGGATAGTGTAGGGTAGGTAGGGTAGGGCAGCGTAGGTGGAGTAGGTAGGTAGGGTAGGATAGTGTAGGGTAGGGTAGGATAGTGTAGGGTAGTGTAGGGTAGGTAGGGTAGCGTAGGTAGGGTAGGTAGGATAGTGTAGAGTAGGGTAGTGTAGTGTAGGAGGTAGGGTAGCGTAGGTAGGGTAGGTAGGTAGGGTAGTATAGTGTAGGGTAGGGTAGGTAGGATAGTGTAGGGTAGGTAGGGTAGGGCAGCGTAGGTGGAGTAGGTAGGTAGGGTAGGATAGTGTAGGGTAGGGTAGGATAGTGTAGGGTAGTGTAGGGTAGGTAGGGTAGCGTAGGTAGGGTAGGTAGGGTATAGATTTTGTATGAATGACTTTTGGATGGATAGGACAACGTCTGTCGGGACAGCTAGTCTATTTATATAACTTCATATATTCAACATGACTTATGTAAAGTGCGAACTTTGGGGTATAGGGGCCAATGTGACCAACCAGCGGATGTCCAAAAAGGCTCGATAGGTTGTTCTCAATGGTGGGCCTACGCTTATGTCATCATGTCCTTAACTTTTCCTATGTTGGTATCGGCTTTCAGTCTAGCTGGGTGCGTGTGTCATTAATTTGCCTCCCTGACTTAAAAAAGATGTTACAATCTCCGACCAACAATAATACAACTCTTCTTAGAATGACATCGATGGCAATCTATACCCCATAGGTTTAGGTAGTTAAATAAAGGTAAAAAAATCACGTGAATCATAGAATGCGAAACCTTTTATTTCAAATGTTAAAATCTATAAAATAAATATGTAAGTAAATTATTGAAAGGCTCTATTCTGAATCTGAATCAGAATCTCTTGAACTTCTTGTCACAATAATAATAAATCTATCCGTTGCATCATCAATTATTTTATCTCATTTAAACATTATCTGTTCTTCTTTCCTTATTATTTATTTTATTAAACCGACTAAACGTAATATCTCCCAGTTCTGGTGCCATACTACATCACAGTTTTACTTTTCAATTTAGCACCGTTATCTAATCCGTTGTATTTTCTAAAAGGTTTAGGGAACCTGTCTTTTGGGCTCCTTACAATAGAAAGATTTTTTTTTTTTAATATTATTATAATAAATCTAACAAACAAATTGTGCTCAAGTAGTTACATCTAGGCTCTTAAACTATTCTTAGTTTAAGAATAAAAGGTAAAGTTTAATACACATTAATATAACAGAAAACTGTCGTTTAAATCGAAAATAAATTTAATTTTGTCAAACCGTATTTTTAAAAAGACTCTATAATACCCTTTTTACGATTTGTTTACATTTATTTAATTATCTGAACCGATAGAGTATAAATGTAAACCAATTGAAATCGGCTCAGAATTCGACCACGAGTTTGGTGCCTTTAGTAACGTCCATCAATCATATTATACTGTTATATGATTTAACATTCAGCTCCAAAATGAAGAATATGTCATCAATGACGCAGCAACAGCTGATCCGGAAACTGCACACCACGTCAGCAGTGCGCAAAGAAGAGACGGTAAATGCACCCACCTTCCCGGATTCAGTCACCAGTGGCGATGCCAAGTAAGTAATAGACCTTGTTCATTTTAGAAAAAGATAAAACAAAACGTTTAAAAAAAAAAAAACAACCGACTTCCAAAAAATACTACAAAGTTAAAAATAACTTAAATTTTTCACTTTGTAGTTTTTTTTTTTTTCAGTTGTAGTACCTACCTATCCCACACCAATTCGAAATTTCATCATTCAATCGCGGTTGATTTGCTGTCATTTTTTAAGAGTTCCGTTGTCTGTCTTCGAAACTCATCATCAGATCTATATGAAATTTAAATGGGATCATTTGGAAATAAACCCCTTTCGAACAAAAAAAGAAGTTTGCAAATCCGCCTACATATGACGGAGTTATGCCCGAGCATACATGTCGAATTGATAACCTCCTTCTTTTTGAAGTCGGTTAAAAATCTATTACATTCATCATCCAACAAATCCTGGCCTTTCTCCATCCGGCTTCCAGAATAACCGGAGGCAGCTGAATACTAGTATACCTATTACATGAAGCGACTTCGACCTCCAAAACACCACATCTCAGTTACTGGGCACCATGATGCCCCTGGGACAGATTAGTTGTTCGGTTTTGGGGCTTCGGACCTACGGGCCTCAAACACGCTCATACATTCACGCCAATCAATTGTCTTGTACCTTAACGTGCGGTTGAACTTCTCGTTCTAATGAAATTTACAGTACAACAATTTTTTAATGTCCCTCGGGAATTATCGCATTTCTGAATACAAACGAGCTTTCCTCCCATTTTAAAAATACATTACGTTAAAAGAGTATTTTCAACTCTATAAACTTCCAAGTCAATTGAGAACGTCCGGTCAGCAACAAGTGCAACTGCAGAGCTTTTGGCGGGATCGCGTTGGAACATGTCGCACGAATTTTCATTTCCATGAAATTTGTGAAATAGCGAATTAAATTGTATAATTTTGGTAGTGAATTATTCAATTTAGTTACGTGTGAGTGCACAAATATAGTGAAGGTGAAAATAAGTTACCCACGTGGACTTTTCGTGTTCCCCCCAAAAACTCCTAATAGGTTGTTGTAAAGTTACTACCGCTTTACAATAACTTTGAGTTGACTGACCAAAGACGACTATGACTTTTTTTGAAACTTCGTGCCTGCTATCGGGCCATTTACTTGATCGAAAAGAAAAAATACTTGACACTGGCTAAATGCACAAACCGTGCAAAGCCAACACCCAGAAAAAAAAAAGTGCAACTGCAACTGATAGAAATCCGACGACTGACGAAATACGAAGTTTGCCGAGGGACATTAATAAAATAGTTGTATAGTAGTGCTGTACGTCCGTGTTGCAGCGGGCTGAAAGGGAAAGATATACAGGAAAATGCTGAACTGAGCGTGTTACCTTCCAGGTTGCTCAAGAAAGAAGGTGATGCAGTGGCAATGGACGAAGTTATCATGGAAGTAGAGACAGACAAGACTGCTTTGCCGGTCATGTGCCCCGGACACGGGACCCTCACCAAGTACCTCGTCAAACAGGGCCAACAGGTCAAGTCGGGCCAACCACTCTTTCAGGTATCTAAATTGTATTCGCCTTTCGCGTCTGTCTGTTTGAGTGACCCAAATGTTCTTACTCTTACTGTTCGTCGAATCGTTGTGCTCCTTATGTTCTGAGTTCAGAGGCTTATCACACTAACACTCAGAAAGGTACATCATTTTGCCATCTCGATCAAACTCATCAAGCGCGTTTGGCGCTCCGATTGGCCCTGAATTGGTGACTCACCAATCAGAGCGCCGAACGCGCTTGAAGCGTTTGATCGAACTTTTCGGCCCCATCGGCCATCTGTTCTGCGAGCAATGTGCCCTGCCCACTGCCACTTAAGTTTGGCAATTCTTCGGACTATGTCGGTTACTTTGGTTCTCCTGCGGATCTCTTCATTCCTGATACAGCTGCATGTTTCCTGATAAATGCATTGACTGGACAGTGTGTGGTTCTTTCCTCAAAAGATCTTCTCGTTTTTAATAAACACGTGTAAAAGTGTTTGTATAACACCTACTTACAGAAATAAAACAATTTATCATTCAATCAAAAGTAGCGACTTCAGTTCATGACATTTCACAGATTAACGTAACTGGAGTAGCTCCGGCAGTGGCAGCTAAGCCTGCAGCGAAACCTGCAGCTGCAGCTGCGAAGGCGCCGGCTGCAGTTGCACCAGCGGCTGTGGTCACAACAGCCCCAAGGGCACCAGTCCCCACTTTCATGAAAGGCAAAGCCGGGCCTACTGTAATTATACTTTATATATTATCCTATTAAAAGGTGGTTAAATTCAAATTTTCTTATAAAAAAATCCATTTTGCAGGTAATTGTCAGTCTGTATAATTTTAATACTGTTTATAATATGCGTGTTGGACCTGCAAATTGCAAAAAAATTAAGAAAATTTTAATTTTTGCGGGCTACCTACGTGTCAACCTTACCGAATTTGAACGTTCTTTGGTTCCACCGATCGTCGTGCAACGAATGAGAAGAGTTGATACTTTGATTTCAGTAGATGACTGAGATTAAATATCACTATCTTATAGATAGACCTTCTATATAGGTACCTAAATACTGGTTTTATGTCAAAATATCGGCTTTTATGCATATGAAAGTACATATCATAACAAAATCATTTTTTTTTGTCTGTAAGTATGCCTGTTTCTTTGTTCCGGCTAATCTCCGAAACGGCTGGACTGATTTTAATGAAATTTCGTGTAGGGTACTTTGATCCCTGGGGACATAGGTGCCGAAAAAATCCCACCGCGATTTTATTACGTCTATGTGAACGTCGACTAACAAAATAAAATCATTTATTTTGATATTAAGTTGGCAGCCTTGAAAATGACCGACCCGACAAAAACAATTTCGGGCACCCGCACGGAGCACCCGGTGCCCATGAACAAGATGCGCCTACGCATCGCCGAGCGACTGAAGGATGCACAGAACACGGCCGCCATGCTGACTACCTTCAATGAATGTGATATGAGGTAACTGGCTTCTACATACAGTTTTTTACCCCGACAACATAGATAGGGTTAGATTTTCACACGTGTCGTTGTATCTAAAACTCTATAGAAGTTTTGACCAAAGATATAAGAAAGATGTGCCCAGTAGTTGAAAATTTATCGGAACCAGTGCGTCTCCAGTTTGCCCCTACCACGCAACTCTACACATGCAGTTCATGCAGTTCAGAACAAGCAATAGATACTGTTTTTTTTTTATTATTTCGAGGGTATTCTAACGTCCACATGGATGAGGTGTCATGAGATAACTATCGACTCGTCTGGGTTGCCCATGACTCTTTATTAAATTTAGAACGTCCTCCCTATTTTAAGTCGGTTCAAAATAGTCACAATTTCAGTGATAGTGACGATGGTCTATAATTCTGACTTTATCTCAAACTCGGTGTCCATGTTAACAGCCATGTGAACGTACGTTTGTCCACAGCAAGCTGATGGCGTTCCGCAAGGCGAACTTGCAGACATTTGTCAAGAAGTACGGAGTAAAACTGTCCTTTATGTCTCCGTTCCTGAAGGCTGCATCGAACGCCCTGATAGACCAGCCCGTCGTCAATGGGGTCATCATTGGATCTGACATCATTTACAGGTACAGAGATCAAGATTTTGGACGACAATTATGCTTAATCATCATCATCTGCTTCGCCTTTTCCCAACTGTGTTGGGGTCAGCTAGTCTATTCGGATGCAGCATTACCAGTATTTTAGACAGAGCGACAACCTATCTGACCTCCACAACCTAGATACCTAGCTTCTGACGTTTCATAGTACCCAAGGCTCATAACAAGGCTCAAGAAAATAGGTGGGTCATTCAGATGTCAATGTATACGCTTTTATAATAAACTTCCAAGCCATGTTCAAGATCTAAGTCTCAATAAATTTAAATCATTTATTAAACGTAAGTTGTGCCTGAAAGCCTTTTATACCGTTATAGTACATTATGGTACAAGTGTGTAACGTTGGTGATTATCATCAATACACACGTGTATCATACGACGTTTTTCAACACACTTGCGAAGAAAATAATACTAAATCATCATCATCATCATCACCCATCATCATCCATCATCATCATCCATCATCATCCATCGTCATCCATCATCATCCATCATCATCATCCATCATCATCCACCGTCATCCATCATCATCCATCGTCATCCATCATCATTCATCATCACCCATCATCATCCAGCATCATCCATCATCATCATCATCATCCATCATCATCATCCATCGTCATCCATCAGCATCCTTCATCATCCATCATCATCATCCATCATCATCCATCGTCATCCATCGTCATCCATCATCATCTATCATCATCCATCATCACTCATCATCATCCAGTATCATCCAGCATCATCCATCATCATCATTCATCATCATCCATCGTCATCCATCATCATCCATCATCATCATCCATCATCATCCATCATCATCCAGCATCATCCATCATCATCCATCATCACCCAGCATCATCCATCATCATCGTTTTTAAGAACAAAGCAACTCAAACAAAAAGCAACCTATAACTCACTAAGAACAAAGCAACTCAACCAATTCTATAACTCACTAGTGAATAATAGTAATGAAAAAGTCACAGTTTGATAATAGGTGTCATTATGTGCCTAACTGTAGTGAAATTAGAGCCATTTTATGAGCAAGTGTGTTGAAAAAGATTATATTGAGGAAAAAAAGCTTGGGATAGACCTGCTCCAATTTTGTATTAGTAACGAATGTTGTTTTTTATTTTTGTTTTGCTCTTTGACATTTGATTATATCTATCTATATAAATAAAAAGAGAAGTCCTGACTGACTGACTGACTGACTGACTCATCAACGCCCAGCCCAAACCCATGGACCTAGAAAGCTGAAATTTTGCACAGAGGTTCTCTTTATAATGTAGACAAGGAGTAAGGCCCGTATTACAGAACGCCACTCTACTGAAACTAGTTTTAAGTAATGCTTGAGTATTGAGTGATGTTCTGTAATACGGGACTAAGGAAGGTTTTTTCGAAATTCAACCCCTAAGAGAGTTAAATAGAGGATGAAAGTACAGCGCGGGCGAAGCCGCTGGCAAAAGCTAGTAATATCTATCATCATCATCATCATCAGCCTATAATGTTCCCGCTGCTGGGACACAGGCCTCCTCTCGGTGAGTGGGATTGGGCCGTAATCCACCACGCGGGCCCAGTGCGTGTTGGTAGATGTCACATGTCTTCGAATTTTTGGTTCTAGGACATGCCGGTTTCCTCACGATGTTTTCCTTCACCGTTTTGAGAGCAGTGGTGATGAAATAATTTACACAAAGTAATGCGCCTGGCTGGGTTCGAACTCACGACCTACAACTCGTAAGTCGCGGCCGTTACCACTTGGCCACCACTGCTCTTAATAAATTGTAATATCTATATCTTCTAATTTATAAAATTTCCATGTCACAATGTTAGTTACCGTACTCCTCCGAAACGGCTTTACCGATTTTTACCAAATTTTATATGCGTATTCAGTAGGTCTGAGAATCGGCTACTATCTATTTTCCATAACTAGAAATAATTTATAAGGCAAAACAACGTTTGCCGGGTCAGCTAGTCTTATATATAAAATTCTCGTGTCACAATATTAGTTACCTTACTCCTCCGAAACGGCTTTACTGATTTTACCAAATTTTATATACATATTCAGTAGGTCTGGGAACCGGCTACTATCTATTTTCCATACCCCTAAGTGATAAGGGCTGTTCACTAGAAATTGCCTGCAAAACAACGTTTGCTGGGTCAGCTAGTAATTTATAAATGAAAAGAAAAGTCCTCACTGACTGACTGACTCATCAACGCCCAGCCCAAACCCTTGGACCTAGAAAGCTGAAATTTTACACAGAGGTTCCCTTTATAATATAGACAAGGAATAAGGAAGGATTTTTCGAAATTCAACCCATAATGGAGTTATAGGGGATGAAAGTTCCACGCGGGCGAAGCCGCTGGCAAAAGCTAGTTACCTATTATATACACTTCGACATGAATATTTACTTTGAGAAGTACTTATAATATTATTTTTGCTTTAATTATTGTGAATGTGAGGACTATGTGGTATATTTGTTTTTTGTTTTTGTGTTTCATCTCTTTCTCAGTTCGTTTTTAAAGTTAATCTGGCAGTTTGAGTACTTTATGCGGCCTACCCAAATGTCCTTTCTTTGGTATTGTTCGTCAAATCGTTGAGCTCCTCAAGTTCTGAGTTGAGCCGTATGATTACTGATACATGCGTGCACTGAATGGACAGGTCCACTCAATCTAGGTGTGGTTCTTTCCTCAAAAGACCACTTCAGACACCAATCCACATGGTCTTCACATGATCTGACCAAGATTATGTCTGGACTTTAAAAGAGACTGTGACCTCTGAGTTTGTTTCGGCCTTTCTTCTCAGAGTAGTCAGATAGGAAACGCCGAACTCATCTAGTAAAAAAAAATATGATTGACGTGTAAAAGTGTTTGTACAAACCTACTTACAGAAATAAAATCATTTATCATTTACCCATGTAGGATTTCTTCCGTAAAATAATTATTTTGAATTTGCAAACGTTTAATTTGACAGGGACTACGTGGACATATCGATCGCAGTGGCGACTCCTCGAGGGCTGGTCGTGCCTGTTCTTCGTAACGTTGATTCCATGGACTACCCGCGCCTGGAGCTCGAGATAAACGCGATAGGTGCTAAAGCCAGGGAAGGTAAGCAACTCAGTGTTTTTCTACAGAAATTCCGGTGAAATTCAAATTTTCTTACGTTTCGCAATTTGCAGGTTGGTTACAGGTAGGCACCTCTTTTACTTACTAGAGAATGGGCAGCAGCGTTCTCTATGCATATTTAACCACTATACTGCTATCGCCAACCCGTCTGCCAAGCGTGGCCAATAAGGAAATCCCCCCAAAAAATGGCAAGGTCCTAGCATGTTGATCTAAATGTGATTGGCGACCGACGCAAATTTTGCTTTACAGAATCACAATCTTTCGCCGTGTGGTGCCGGACGTAAAAGAATAGCAACCATCTCATTTCTTCCCGTGTGCGTCGTAGGAGGCGACTAAGGGACTTACTAGAGAATGGGCAGCAGCGTTCTCTATGCATTTTACCACCATACTGCGATCGCCAACCCGTATGCCAGGCGTGGCGATTATGGCAAAACCTCCCTTTTGGGGGCGGCCTCTAATAATTTAATATATAATGTAGTATAATTTAATACAATATATTAAATATTATTAATTTAATAAAGCTGAAGAATTTGTTTGTTTGGTTGAAGGCGCTAATCTCAGGAACTACTAGTTCGGATTGAAAAATTATTTTAGAGTTGGATAGCGCATTTATCGAGGAAGGCTATGGGCTATATAACATCACGCTTGGGCCCTTAGGAGTCGAGCAAAAAGAAAAGAAGATACGAATACGAAGTACTCGCACGGCCAGTCGATTCGATGCGACGGGGTAGGCTGGGGGAGCTAGAAATTTGACGCAGACGAAATTGCGGGAAGTAGCGAGTATTAAGATAAACATAGAACCCGACACTGACCTGAAAATTTGAAAAAAAAACATACGAAACTTTTAACTCGCGAGCTATCTTAGCGCAACCCCGCTTGATCGACATTATTCCGTAAATTTCAGGTAAATTGGTGCCAGCAGACATGCAAGGCGGAACCTTCACGTTAAGCAATGGAGGAGTGTTTGGATCGCTCTTGTCTATGCCAATCATCAACCTACCACAGTCGGCCATATTGGGCATGCATGCTATAGTCCAGAGACCAGTCGCAGTGAATGGCAAGGTACCATAAATTATGACGGGTCTTTTGGCGCCTGAATTACATTGACAGAGGTCGTACGTAATTATTTTCTTCTCTATGACTATGGTTGTAAAATTTGTTAAAGTTGAAAAACTGTCAAAGAAATTTGACAGATTGGGGTAGCTTGATGTGCTGGCCTCTGTACAACCTTAGATTATAAAACAAAGGCAGATAGACTGCGCGGAACACCAAGAATGAGGCCAAAAAAACAAATAGGTACTAAAGCGTACTAACTCGAGTTTTAAATCAGTACCTGATCTGCCTTTGTTTTTACAATCTGAGGGTACAACTATCTTTATCAGCCATCTTCTCAATATTAATCACCTTTCAAGCCGTCAAGTTTCTCTTGACTTTTCCTGTAAACTATTTTCAAGAAGGTTATTAAATAATTTTCCTTATTTTCTTTCTTCTATAGAGTAACCTTAGATACGCGTAAGCTTTTTCTGACGTACCCATTTTTTTTTTGTCGTTCACCTGTTCACTTTTAAACTTCCTTATTTTTTATAGGTTGAAATCAGGCCTATGATGTACCTCGCTCTGACGTATGATCATAGGTTGATTGACGGCCGCGAAGCAGTGCTGTTCCTACGAAAAGTGAAGTCAGGTGTTGAAGACCCGACTTCTATACTTGCTGGTATTTAACTCTATGGATTAAGTCTAGGTATCGCGTAACCACAGCTCGACCAATACTCCGCGCTCACCGTCAACTCAGTGCGATCTGTGTGGCTCTGTGGAGTACGTAGACGCGTCGGTAGCCGTGCGAGGGTCGTGTGTTATTCCCTTGTTTTGTGCCACTGACTGTCTAAGAACGGTGAGCAAAGAGATTATTCTATATTATAGGTAACTACTCTGTTAATTTAATGATTAATGATATTAACACTGCAAGAGAGAAAAGTTTATTTAAAGCTTGCTTTGGTTTATCATAGTAGTTCACATCTAAGCTGCCGAGGTCAAAATAAATCGAAAGTTGATTCTTTTAATTTATTCATGCATGCCCGATACCAGCTGGGCATGCACCTAACAGTAAACAGTGTATCATGGAACGCAGTAAAAGGTTATTTTTGCACAGTGAGCTTCAAACTTTATGGTGGTTCTGAAGTGGGCTACTTGCTGCGCAGTACCTCACCCCACACCCCCGCTGTCTCATAAATTTGTTACTGCGCAGCTACTCGACAAGTATTCAGCCTTCAGAGCCGCCATGAAGTTTGCATAGGGCTGTAGGAAGGTGCCATAAAAAGATGTCATGTCAGTCATCATAAAATTTACAGAGTATAGAAGGTATTTGAGATTGATGATGTGATTATAAATGTATATAACAGTGTATTTAAATGTTATGTAGTTTGTAAATATTATTTACCGCCTTGTCTTGGGGTAGGACATAATAAGTTCGAAATCAGCCGAATAGGCAATTCATTACGAAAATATGAATTGTTATTTTTAATAAATTTCTTACATATAATGCTGTTTTCTTTTTACCTAATAATTATTATCAAACTGCCTGACCAATCAACCATTTTGTTATTTTTTTTTTTTGTGTTTGGTGGCGGGGGCGGTGGTAATTGCGGTCAGTTTGACTGTCACGTTTTGTCCTTTTAGAGATTATAAAAAATGCGATGCGAGGACAATTCACAATGACTGGTCGACTGCTTAGGTTATTCCGTATAATTAACAATTTACACGCACTTTTGAATAGTCAGAATATACTTCTAGGCTTAGGCATATGGTGGATTCTCCAATATACGTTTCTGCATTTCCATTATAGGGTGGATTTTTTGGGGTCGATACACCGAATAAGTCGGCGTTCTGCCAGCAAGCGCGGATCCACCGATGCGGACACGATGGACATGTCCACAACCCTAATAGACTTGTGACGTCATACTTTAACGGTTTATTGAGATCGATAGGCTGATGAATTATATTATATCCAATGCCTTAATAAAAAATTAACAATGAATCGTGCGTGATTCTGCGTGCGGTGCTGACACGTTATGTCGCATTATAAACAGATATGTTAGATGAATAGGTGGGTAGGTACTTATATTAGAAAAAAGAGATGACTATTCCCTTGGCTAATATGATAATAGCACAGTCTATATACTGTGATAATAGCCCACTAATTTAATTAGTAGGTACTATTTTCAGGGCATTTCAATGCTATCTTGACTGAACAATTAGATAGGTATGCATTTTTTATTGGTTACAGTTTTATTGTTTTTTACCCACGACGAGACTAGGCATAAATATTGTTAATAATACACCTACTACTTTTATTTATGAGAATCTTCTGAAAAAAACTCAAAGGATAAAACAATCATTTAGGAAAAACCGGGCAAGTGCGAGTCGGACTCGCGCACCGAGGGTTCCGTACAAACTTATTATAACTTATTTAATGTAAAATAGCACCAATTATTCGGTAACCATTGGAAGTACCGAAAGTATCAAAAGAACCGGATTGTTTCAAAAATCCCGGGATTCCCGGTATTTTCGAGACCGGGATTTCCCGGGAGCATGCTACATATTAACTAAGTTTAAATAACAAAAAATAATAGTTTAAAAAAAACTAAACCAACCAACTAACCAAGTCGAAGTAGAATACTACAACGAACATGAAAAACGAATCCAATATATTCGGTCGGATAGCAAGCAAATTAACGCCTCAATCCCCCAAGGGAGTGTTATTGGATGCCTCCTATTTATCATCTATATAAATGACCTCCCTACAATAATAAATGAATCATGTGTTCTGTTTGCCGACGATATCTCAGTACTAACTTCTTGCCACGACAATACCAACTTAACCGAAATACTTTCAAGCATACTTAACAAAATAATAACTTGGATGACAGAACACAACCTTGAATTAAATTTCAATAAAACTAAAATCATGTCCTTCCATCCACGTCAGAAAAACCCTTTAGACTTAACATTTATTTACAACGACGCAAAAATTGAAACAGTAAAAGAATTCAACCTACTCGGCTTATCTATAGATACACATTTAAATTGGAAATCACATATAAAAAAAATCAGGTCAAAGCTATCAAAATTTGCATATGCCCTCGGTGAAATAAAAAAATCCACAAATCTCTCCACTGCTCTGGTTACGTATTATGCCTATGCATACGCATGGTTAAACTACGGCGTAATATTATGGGGAAATAGTACAGACGCATCAACACTATTCATACTACAAAAACGACTCATTAGAATACTAGTTAACATAGATAACACAGACAGCTGCAAACCCCATTTCCAAGAACATAAACTTCTAACCCTACCTTGCTTATATATCTTGGAAATGTGCAAATTTGTTAGAAATAATCAAAAACTCTTTACTATACGCGAAAACATACAGACTCGCTATACACTACGACACAAAAATAGACTAAACCAACCAGGTTCTAAGCTAAAAATACACTCCACAAGCACTTTAGTAATGTCAGTTTAAATACATAATGAACTACCTGATGAAATTAAAAATGAACAAAAATTTAATATCTTTATAAATAAATTAAAACAATTTCTAATCTGTAAATGTTATTATAATGTACATGAATATTTAAATGATAAATTTACTAAATAAACAATAATACCAAAAAAAAACGCAATAATGATTTATTTATAATTAAATTTAAACCAATGATAATAATAATATATGTATAATTTAAATAAATATTAATGTATAAATCCAATATTTGAGTAGTCAAAATTAAATGTACACAATTAGTTATCAGCCTACCTACCTACACAAAACGAAAGAGTAGATTTAATATTAAAATTGTTAACAAATATCTATAATTTAGCCCTCTCCCTAATTTTTTATGTTGTTATGCCCGACAGGGCCCACAATGCTCCAAAACGAATGTATGTCTTTATGTACCTACCACCTAAGTTCACATTGTGGAATGCAATAAACGTATTGAGTATTGAGTATTAAAAAAACACGCTTTTATTGCTGACCGAACTAAAAAGTAGAAAATATGTTTTAATTACAAAGAGTTTATGTTACAGTAGTAGGAAGTCAATAATTCAATTCAGAGTAAAAAGCGATTTTAACCAAGACAAAAATACCTTGTTTTATTTTATTAACATGAATATTTTCCTTCTCGATCAAAGCATCGTCAGTTTGCTTTGATGTGCCGAGTTGTTCTGCCAGAAGAGTGCTAGTTGGTTTTTCTTTTAATGATATAAGAGGATATCACATCACCACTGATGTAGAATAGCACATTTCTCTTTCCGATTTTTGACATTTTAATAGCGTTTTTTAATAGCATTTGATAAGATCGCATATTTCTGTTGATTTACTTGACTACCTTCTTCAATTTTAGATCACTTCCGTTTTTTTTCCATTGTATCTTTTTTTATACTTTCGTATCTCTTGTAAATTGCTTCTAATTGTTCCTTTAATTTTATATTATCTCTAAATAACTTCGATCTGTTTTTTTTTCACTTGCTTTCTGCCGCGAAAAGATGCTGATGTGACGGAGCCAGGAGTATCTTCACGGAAAGTAGACAAATGGGGCGTAGACAAATGACGATGAGCATTTGGAATAACTTGATCTTGACCTGAAGTGGCTGGACTATTTAAACGAGAAGGTGATGACTCTGGGGTGTGCATAACAATACGGAGCGCTCTGACCTTAGCTTTCCGTCTAGCATTTGCAGATCGCCATTTCTTTTTCGCTCGATGTTCACGTGCTGTCAAATCTCGTACTAATCTTTTGTTTGCATGGTATCTTTCTCGATCTTTTCTTTTAGAGTCTGCTTCCTTTTCGGGATTATTTTTGCGTCGTTCTCTGTATCGTCGCTGCTTCTCAGCAGGTGTCAGAGGCATCTCGAAATCGCAAAAAACAGTATCCTTTAATAATGTTTTTATGTTTATTAAAATATACGTACCTACTTGTTTTATTTATACTAACCAAGCATATAAATTACTTAGGAAAAATGGTTTATTAAAATAAAACGTTTTGATACATAACATTTAAGTAAAAAATTTAAAAATATTGGCATATTCAACTCTGTTACTTTCTTAACAACTCTGTTACCACGCGCTGGTAACATAGTTGCATAGTAACAGAGTAGTAAATTCTACATTCCCTAACTCAAGTCATAAAATAAAGCGTAAATTATTTCTTTCATATTTAGGATATGTTCTTCATTCCTCTTTGATAACATACTGAACTTAAAATAATGAAAAATACGCTGATTTACTTACGTAATAGGTAGGTAATAAAGTGGATGCACAATAAAAACACGCAGCCTGTTCAACGCCTCGCGGTCGACTGACGCCTCCTGTTCCCCTCCCCCCGTTGTACCGGTCAACCACGATTAATGCAGACTTCCCGTCCAAGCTAGTACAAACTTTAAGCAGCGCCATCTCTATATTAAGTTGCGATTAACTCAGTAACACAGTATTCCAGACAGTTTCACACAATTCGCGGGACGAAGTTTAAAAAAATGGTTAATTTAGTAAATTTTGATACTCACCGCTTTTAAGACATTGTTTAAATGTTAACAATACTCTGTTTATGATAATAATTTATTTAAGGTAGGTTTTTATAGAAGATTAAATTTAAAATTTAAAAAACCCCCGACCCAAACAAAAACTCTAAAAAGTAAAAATAATAATATTATAATAATAATATACGCCAAACAGAGGCCTAGCATTTTCATTAGCCGTCCCCCGCCTTTACAATGCCTTGATCAAAATATTACCTTCATCTTAAAAGGCCTATAAATATTATTATTTTTACTTTTTAGAGTTTTTGTTTGTGTCGGGGGTTTTTTAAATTTTAAATTTAATTTTTATTTCCTGCTTTTTAAACTTAATATCTCGCTCGCTTAATCTGCGCATCGTTGCGATTTTTCCCACAGTGAAGTTTGTTACTAATTTATCTTCATTCCTCGTCCTGATCACTATTAATCTATAATCTACGCATTGAGACCTTTTCAATGAGTCCAAACACGATACTTTTGCTGTTTGTTGGTGAGTAACTTGGGCATCCTGGAAATTTCAGGTGTTACTCCAGCATCATTTCAATGTTACCTTGTTCGTCTAATATCATTGAAGTAATACTAATTTACGAATAATACAAAATTTCGAGTTGATCAGCCCCGTGGAAGATGCTCAAATCACTTCATCAACCAGAAAAGAGCTGATAATCTTCAAACGGCTGAACCGATTTTGATGAAACATGTCTAAGAACACTCTCGACTAATACACCTTTCAAACAAAAAAAACAAAATCAAAATCGGTTCATCCGTTCGGGAGCTACGTTGCCTCAGCACACACACACACACACACACACACACACACACACACACACACACACACACACACACACACACACACACACACACACACACACCCACACACACACACACACACACACACACAGACACAGACACAGACACGTTAAACTTATAACACCCCGTCGTTTTTGCGTCGGGGGTTAAAAATGGAACAATTTGATCTTTATTATAACAGAATGCAACCAGGGACATACAGACTTTGGAAGGAAAACCATTCTGTTACCAGAAATTACCACAATGTCACCTAAAAAAATAAAAATTAAAAAAACAAAATTGAGTCTTTGTTTTAGTAATCAATGTTTATTGATGCGAAGTATTTTGAATTTAATGTAGAATTTGTAAGAGGTTGTGTGATTATTATTATTAATAATCACACAACTACTGGATACTAATGATCGTAAGGAAGTATGGCAAAGCAAAGAGTTTCACGGACGCTTTTTCCGGGCTCTTCATGGGCCTGATGTAGACTTTTTGGCGTCTGTATCCTGGCTACGTTTCGGCGAACTCTTCGGAGAAACCGAAGGTTTTGTCTGTGCGATTATGGATGAAGTTATCATGACGAACAACTACCGGAAATACATTGTCAAGGATGGTACGGTTGACATCTGTCGGGCATGCCACAATCAATCAATCCGACATATCGTTTCCGGTTGTTCTCGTCTTGCTAACGGCGAGAGCACAGACACAATCTAGTAGCTAGGATTATCCACCAGCAACTTGCTTTGCAGTACAACCTTGTGGAGTCTGAAGTACCATACTACAGGTATGTGCCCGACCCAGTTCTCGAGAATGGTCACGCCACATTGTATTGGGATCGATCTATCATCACTGACAGGACTATTGTAGCCAATAAGCCTGATATTGTGGTGATAGATCGACGAGAGCGTCGTGCAATGATTGTTGATATTGCTGTCCCCCATGACGAGAATCTCGTGAAAGCTGAGCAAGATAAGAAAATCAAATATCTTGACTTAGCTCGCGAGGTTGTCGACATGTGGGACGTGGACTCAGCAATCATTGTACCGATAATCATTACAGTAAATGGCCTAGTAGCGAAGGGCCTCGATCAACATCTCAGGAGGCTCTCATTGCACGGCTGGATCAAGGGCTTGATTCAGAAAGCAGTACTCCTAGACACGGCTCGCATAGTCAGGAGGTTCCTTTCTCTAGAGCCCTGACCACCGGCATCTTGGACCCTGCTCCTGATGCCGATGGGCCACAATTTTTTATATTTGTATTTTTTTTTTTTTTTTTAATTATTTTTGTAAAAATATTTAAAAATATACTAAATAAGTATAAAAAATAAAATGATACAGTTGAGGGACTAAATTTCCTGCGCAAAATTTGACAACGAACCATTTACGAAGCCTGTATACATGGTTCGAAAGTTAAAAATTACGCACCATACAACGGAACGTGCGGTAAAATAGGTACTCTCACGTAAGTACCTATTTTACCGCATTCCCCGTTGTATAGCACCGTGCGTATTCTTTACGGTTTTTTTTAATTCGATAATAGTTATTCATGATACTAGTGCGGTAAGTTGGTTTTTACAAACTCGTGACTATGGTAAGCCCTCGACTCTACTCTCTAGCTACTCGTTTGTAAAAACCAATTTCTGCACGTGTGTCATACAATGTTTTTCAACACATTTGCGAGAAAACAGTACAATATGTAGTAGTCTTCCATGCTATAAAATTATTGTAAATCATTAAATAGCGCTCTCACGATTTTGGCAGCAAGAGACCGTTTTCCGCAATTTGCGCCTCATTCAAAATATCAGATGGAGTAGATTCCATATTAATTTCAGATTCCTCGCTTGAACTTATATTGGTGCCGATTCTGTTGTCACAAAATTCTCTAAACTAGACTAAAAATCACCAAAATTTAGTTTATTCCTGTCAAACGACGATTTCCTATTCTGAAATTGACTAAAGTGACGCAACTTAACTATATTTTAGTTTGATAGCACTGAGATTGCACTGAGTTTTTAGTTTAGTGAAAATAGCAATTTTGCTATTCTGTTGTTGTCAATTTCATTATTCTATTCAACCTAAAATTCCGGTTGTCTGACTAAATCTGACTATTTTCAATCGCGATTAAATAGGTGTGGAATAAAATTAGTTGTCAAGAACTAAAATTCACGCCGACAGCTTGACTTCCGGTGCAAAAACAGTACTGATTTTTTTTTTATTTTCTTTTGCTTATATCTCGAAAATGGTGTGTCCTATCGCAAAAATAATGAAAATTTCGACCCCCTTTAACGCCCCATGCACATCTAAAACTCAACATGTGGGTAATAACTTTTCATATTTTCCATCCAAATTAGTGAAAATTCCATATAAATCACCTCTAAAAAAAATCACGGGGTAGGGCAAACAAGTACCACGTTTCGAAGCCAAAACATACCACGTGCGAGTCGCGATTGTCAAATTCGATTTTGGTTGTGTCAAAATAGTTTTTAAATTTAGAGATATTTTTTTGCAGAATAGCGTTAATTTTTCTAAGTCGTTTTTGACAGAGTCAAATGAATTTTTTTCTTTGTAAAAGACAATATCTATATTTCATAAGAATCAAGTAAAGTAACATAAAACGCTAATCAAGCATTAACTTGATACACAATTATAACGGAGCATACATACACAATAGTGTAAAGGAGAGCATACACTTCACCTCCGGTAGTTAAGAAAAAGATTCTCATATTCAAAAGTAAGGAATTTTAGTTATAGTTTAGTTAGTTTAGTTCGGTGTACAACAGAATCGGCACCATTATTAGGTTTATAAATATCAGTCGAAAAGTCGCGACAATCTTTGACGTTTCTAATATGAAAATGGCGCGAATTTGCAAATGGCGCCACATGCACGTAGTGAAAATTAGAACTAAATCTTTCGTCTCATTTACTCTTTAGTATTCATCATATCAGCCGAAAGACGTCCACTGCTGGACATAGGCCTCCCCCAGGCTCCTCCACTTCGACCGGTCTTGTGCTTCCCACATCCAGCGGATACCCGCGGTCTTCGCAAGGTCATCGGTCCACCTTGTGGGAGGCCTTCCTACTCTACGTCTTCCGGTACGCGGTCGCCACTCCGGAACCTTTCGGCCCCATCGGCCATCTGTTCTGCGAGCAATGTGCCCTGCCCACTGCCACTTAAGTTTGGCAATTCTTCGGGCTATGTCGGTTACCTTGGTTCTCCTGCGGATCTCTTCATTTCTGATTCGATCGCGTAAGGAAACTCCGATCATAGCCCTCTCCATTGCCCTTTGGGTGACCTTAAGCCTTCTGATAAGGCCCATTGTGCCAAATTTCATTGTCTTAGGAGATGGGGAATTTCATGGGGAATGCAGGGATATGTAACACGCCTTATGTACCTATTACCTACCATAGACTACTATACTATTTATGCACTAGTGTTGCCAGGCTTAGTTTTCACTTTACCCCAGGCTTAGTCGCAGTTTACCCCAGATTCACTATTAATACAAATAATGCCCTAAATTAATTTCCTCAGTTTTTTCTTACTTTACAAATAAAACAACGAGTTTCATTTTTACTCTCACATCACAAATGTGTCCTCTGCATCGACTCCATAGTTAAAATAAATACTATTGTGAAATTTATCTGTGACTAGCAGCGCTCCACGGTTTCACCCGCGTAGTTCCCGTTCCCCTGGGAATACAGGGATAAAATATAGCCTATGTCACCCGGGGATAGTGTACCTTCCCAACAGTGAAATAATTGATGTATTATAAGATTCCAACGTTATCAAATTTAAAAATAATAGTTATTTATGATACTAGTGCGGTAAGTTGGTTTTTACAAACGAGGAGACGAATGTAAGTGTGTTACCATAGTCACGAGTTTATAAATACCAATTTCTGCACGTTTTTCAACATATTTGCGAGAAAACAGTACAATAAGTAATGAAACAAACTTTTACAAGAGTCGGAAAGTCTCATCAATCTTTGACGTTTCTAATATGAAAATGGCGCGAATTTGCAAATGGCGCCACATACACGTGGTGAAAATTAGAACTACATCTTTCGTCTCATTTACTCTTTAGTATTAAAGTGAGACAAATAATAGGTCTTTACCTATGAAATTGCCGTTTTGTATGAAAAAATTTAAACGAATTTTTTTCATGAATTTTTTATTTGTATTAATCGAAGTAATCACCCATGCAATCAATGCATCTTTGCCATCGCAGTGGCAGTTTATTGATGCCCTTCTTAAAGAAATCAGCTGGACGGGAGGCAACAAATTCTTCAAAGGCATTTTGTACTGCCTCTCGGGTATTAAATTTTTTTCCCGCCAAGAAGTTATCCAAATTCTGGAAAAAGTAGTAGTCTGTAGGCGCAAGGTCTGGTGAGTAGGGCGGATGACGGAGAGCTTCCAACCCCAGTTCTTGCAACTTGGAGACCGTCTGCTGTGCAGTATGAGGTCGCGCGTTGTCGTGCAGGAGCAGCGGAGACGAGCGATTGACCAATGCTGGTTGGAGATGCGCCAGCTTCTCCATCATTGTGTTCAGTTCTTCACAGTACACATCTGCAGTAATGCTCACCCCGTTTGGTAAGAAGCTGTGATGAATCACACCGGCGCTAGACCACCAAACAGTGACCATCACTTTTCTAGGGGTAAGTTTTCGTTTAGGGCATTGTTTAGGTGCTGAACCAGGATCCAACCAACTTGCTGAGCGCTTACGGTTATCAAACAGAATCCATTTTTCATCGCAGGTAACAATGCGGTTCAAAATTCCTTCATTTGTGTGTCTGTTGAGCAGTGCAAGGCACGTCTCGACGCGTACTTCGCGCTGGCGATCATTGAGTTCGTGGGGCACCCATTTGTCAAGCTTTTTTACCTTGCCAATTTGACGCAAATGGACCAATATTGTTTTGACGCTAACGTCGAAAGCTGCTGCTAATTCAGCCGTAGATTGTGTATCATCAGCTTCCACAATCGCCTTTAATTCGTCATTGTCGACCAAAGTCTTCGTACGACCGCGAGGTTCATTTTTCAGGTCGAAATTTCCAGAACGGAAGCGAGCAAACCAATAACAGGTGGTGCGTTGGTTTGTAGTGTTAGCTCCGTAAACGTCGTTGATGTTGCGTGCCGCTTGTGCCGCGTTGCTGCCACGACGGTACTCATATTCCATAATTACTCGAATTTTTAACGTATCCATGATGACGAAAAAGATTGAAATGCGATGAAAATGTAACACTAATCAATAAAGAAATGACTACTTTTAGAAAAAAAAATCCATGTTTTTAAAATACAATTAATTTGAAATTAGAATTCTTAGCCAAACAAAAATGATTTTGATTTGAAATGGCCAGTACTGCAGAACGGCAATTTCATAGGTAAAGACCTAATATATTGAGCAAAAGCGCTTCCAAGGAGGTTCGATCAGTCAGCTTATTTATTCTCGTAATATGAAACTCCTTGGACGAAATTCTTACAATATTTTATGGCAATTAAAAAAAAACCGTAAAGAATACGCACGGTGCCATACAACGGGGTATGCGGTAAAATAGGTAACGTACTTAGGTGAGAGTACCTATTTTACCGCACGTTCCGTTGTATTGGTGCGTAATTTTTAACTTTCGAACAATGTATACAGGCTTCGTAAATGCATTTTTTGAGCAAATGTGTTGTAAAATATTGTAATAATTTTGTCCAAGGACTTTCAAATTACGAGAATAAATAAGCTGACTGATCGAACCTCCTTGGAAGCGCTTTTGCTCAATAAATTTATCTCACTTTAATACTAAAGAGTAAATGAGACGAAAGATGTAGTTCTAATTTTCACCACGTGTATGTGGCGCCATTTGCAAATTCGCGCCATTTTCATATTAGAAACGTCAAAGATTGATGAGACTTTCCGACTCTTGTAAAAGTTTGTTTCATTACTTATTGTACTGTTTTCTCGCAAATATGTTGAAAAACGTGCAGAAATTGGTATTTATAAACTCGTGACTATGGTAACACACTTACATTCGTCTACTCGTTTGTAAAAACCAACTTACCGCACTAGTATCATAAATAACTATTATTTTTAAATTTGATAACGTTGGAATCTTATAATACATCAATTATTTCACTGTTGGGAAGGAGTAGGATCCAAAAGCGGAGTACCAATCTCAAAAAGTAATAGATTGACAGTACGGTTTAACTTACGACCTTCTTATATTAAGTAATTTCTATACTGTAGACACACACACTCTCATACGTCTACAAATGATTGTATTCCATAAATTCAACCGTTAAAGTAAATGACGTGATAGCTTAGTGGTTCCTGAACTTGGATTAGCGCCATCGTGCGCAACGAGTCTCGGGTTCGAATCCCACGCGCGATGTGCTAGCCTTTTTATTGTTTTAAAAATCGCTTTTGACTATAGTTTCTTGTTCTATTCGTCTTGTTCACTAAACTCGTAAAACTTTATCATTATACCCACAGAAACCTAAAGAAATTTAAATGATAGTTAACTTACGATTACGACTCATTCGACGTGACATATAGAACGGTGTTGGTTGTTATTGTGTGCTAGTGACGTGTGTTTAATCTATTAGCGGTCTTCTAGTTCATTTTAAAATGTAAGCAAATTGAATAATAGAAATAAAAGCGAATATTATTGCGCTGCATAAAAGCGGACTTAAATATCACAAATAACTGATGAAACCGGCTTGAGTGTGAGTATTATGATTTAATTATTTTATTAAGCACTTATTTAAAGTATAACTGCTGATCCTTGTAGTAATTTTTAAACGTTTTATAAATATCATAACGTCTAAATAGAAGAAAAATATAAAATTTCAAAGTAAATTTATTTCCTAGATTAAATATTTATGTTAAATTTATATTTCAAATAATTTTGTTTCTAAATAGTAATACATTAGTATGTATTTTGTTTAGTAGCCTAACAGTACCCCTTTTTTGTTTTAGTGAAATACTGTGAGTCAGTGGATGAAAAGATATGAGGAAGGGGGTAGCCTTGCCCGTCGAAAGCAAAGTGGAAGACCCCAGCTTATAAAAGAAAGCGACAGCACAAGTGGTTTCAAAAAGACAAGACATTTTGCCAAATTATTCATAGTGCGCTGTGCACTCGACGCAGAAGGTTTGCATCATGGAAAACCAGCTCAAAAAACATAAACATTAACATTAAGATATAAATTAGAAATATTTATTATTATTGACTTTTATTGATTTTAGTAATATTCACATAATATTGTGTCATATCCGTAATATGGATTATTTCGAGGTTTAGTTTCAATCTTCTTTTCGTAATGAAAATGATTACTTAAGCTATAACTTCGATAAGTCCTATTAAATACAATTTGTTAACTTTGAGGTTTGAGAGAACTAACTCACTCGCAGTAGATTTATTCCAATAGTAGTACTACTGAGTCATTTAATTGTATTGTGACACCTTGTCTGCATTTGTTATTTTTACGTGGGTAGATTTGCGTAGAAAAATGTGATTTCTTTAGAGTACCGCACATTGTAGTAATTACAGCACAATATTATTATATTACGAAGATACAATAGCCTGATTATCATGGTTCACCAATTAGCTACTTTACTTCAATAATTGTTCTTTATGAGAAAATAAACTGTTAACAAGAAGTTATTAGTAGTTATTTTTATACCTACTTCATAAAATTATGACGAATAAACATTTTGTAATCACATAATCTTCTTAATCCTTTGTTTAAATAATAATTTAAGTAATTAAAAAAAAACATTCTCGTAAGTATAACGAATAATAAAAGAACTGATGAAATTGTTGAAAAGAAAAATAAAAGTCTCTTCGGGAGATTTGAACCCAGACTTTGGTGTTTCTTAATCAATGACAATACGCTGCGAGCTACCGAGACTTGATATTAGAACGTGAATTTTAGCGATCGTATAAACCGACCAAGGTCATACGTAGTTACTACGTAACACAGTACAGACAGAGTACTCTGTGCGACGGTATGTTTTTTGTATCTTTCGACGACAGTGGTGTGTGAGTACCTACTGTGGTGTGCGGTCTGGTTACATCACTTATACACAGAGCTGTAGGTACGGCCTGGACCGCGAGTCATAGCAATATAACCCTTAGCATGAGAATGGACTCTTGACCGCGACCGTACACTATCCCCGGGTGACATAGGCTATATTTTATCCCTGTATTCCCAGGGGAACGGGAACTACGCGGGTGAAACCGTGGAGCGCTGCTAGTCACAGATAAATTTCACAATAGTATTTATTTTAACTATGGAGTCGATGCAGAGGACACATTTGTGATGTGAGAGTAAAAATGAAACTCGTTGTTTTATTTGTAAAGTAAGAAAAAACTGAGGAAATTAATTTAGGGCATTATTTGTATTAATAGTGAATCTGGGGTAAACTGCGACTAAGCCTGGGGTAAAGTGAAAACTAAGCCTGGCAACACTAGTGCATAAATAGTATAGTAGTCTATGGTAGGTAATAGGTACATAAGGCGTGTTCTGCATTCCCCATGAAAATCGAAAATTTATGAAAAATCGAGGTATTTTTGACAGATTGACACTGAGATCAGACTGTGAACGTTCTTAAAATTAATACAATTGCCCCTCGGTGTCCTGAAATACAGGCCTGGAGTTTTTGGCGGGATCGCGTTAGAACATGTTGCATGAATTTTCATTATCATTAAATTTTGTGAAATAGCGAATTAAATTGTATAATTTTGGTAGTGAGTTATCCAATTTAGTTACGTATGAGTGCACAAGTGTAGTGAAGGTGAAAATAAGTGACTAACGTGGACTTTTCGTGTTCCCCCAAAAACTCCTAATAGGTTATTGTAAAGTTACTACCGCTTTACAATAACTTTGTTATGACTAGAATACGAATAAAGACTTGGCTAAAAGGTCTCTGAAACCAGGCCATAAAAATAATAAAAAAAAAAATACAGGCCTCGCTTATCTAAAGGTGCATCCACACCAAAGTTACTTTTTGTGGAGCAACGTTTACAAGTGTTATTGTATAACAATGGATAACAAATTTCTTGTAAAAGCTGCAAAAGCTATAGAAAGTTACTAAATGTTATCATGTTGCAAAATGTTGCTCCACAAAAAGGAACTTCGGTGTGGATGCACCTTTAGGCACCAGTCTCCCACAATTTAAAAATGAATATATCGAACACCTAGATCTATACTGAGACAACTCAAAAAAGGTCATTTTTCAGGAGACGAAAAAAACGTATATTTGCATTTTTTGTTAGGGAAGCTATAAAATTTAATTTGATTCTATGAAATAAATAGCTTGTAAAATGTCACAGTATACAAGCTGGGGCTGAAATTCAATAGGTCAATTTACTATAAATTCATTACATGTTGATCCATCAAAACAAAGTCAAATCAAAATAGTAACTAAATATTTACGTACCATATCAAACAAAACTGGAACAAGTCAAAATATCCTTAAGTAATGTTGCAGAACAATTCACCATCACCGTAACGACTCTAATTAACTCACGTATACGTGTCATCAAAACTGTAACAATTTGAAATGTCCGCGTTTTCGTTCTTGTTAATACATGCACTCCTTATGGTAAGTGAAGATCAACTCACAATAGACTTGTTTAGGTGGGAGGCTGGGAGCAGATGGCAGACGTTGATTCAACAAAAGAAAGTTAACGCTACCTAGCGATTAATTTTATGAGCTTTTATTGAACCTGTCACGTTGGATAGTTGCGTATGAACACCGAGCATTCGAATCCAGGCATAACTCAAAATTAACGATTTTTGAGTTGTCTCAGTATAGATCTAGGTGTGCGATATATAGTCGCCAGCAAGTCAAGCTATCCCAAACTGTCAAATTTTCTAAATTGAACATAAACCTTATTCCTTTGTGATAAAGTTGAAAAACTATCAAAGAAATTTGACAGATTGGGGTAGCTTGATGTGCTGGCCTCTGTACCTATAGTTTTAAAATAAAAATGTAAATAAATCATTATCTTTTCTTATCTTATCTAATGTAAACTAATAGAAATACTTAAATAAATAGAACTGAACTGAACTGAAGGTGTGTCGTCGCTTGAAAAATCATGCCAATTTGATCAAACTGTTTGAACCAGCCTGTTTGATGAAATTACTTGTTTTTTTTTTTTTTAATTAGTTTTATGGCCTGGTTACAGAGACCTTTTAGCCAAGTCTTTATTTAAGAACGTATTTTAGTCGTAACAAAGTTATTGTAAAGTGGTAGTAACTTTACAATAACCTATTAGGAGTTTTTGGGGGAACACGAAAAGTCCACGTCAGTCACTTATTTTCACCTTCACTACACTTGTGCACTCACACGTAACTAAATTGGATAATTCACTACCAAAATTATACAATTTAATTCGCTATTTCACAAAATTTAATGATAATGAAAATTCATGCGACATGTTCCAACGCGATCCCGCCAAAAACTCTCGAAATTACTTGAACGTCTATGCGTCTATGGCGGCCTTCTGGGTAGCGCCCCGGATCGTAGCTTAGTGTTGCCATTTAACAAACTAACACAAAAACGAATACAAACTAAACATAGTATGTACAACCGACGCGACGGCGACGCCACGTAATGAGGTGCGTACACAAATGCAAAATATGTGACGCCACAACCTGTTACAATTTATCAGGCTGTTATTTTAAATGTGGGAATAGGAGTGGGTTGGAAACTTGGAACAGATAAAATCTCATATCTGTTTCGCGTTTTCCTGTTCCATGTAAACAAACTAAGTACTCCTCTTTCTAACTAAGGTGCAACGTCTCTATGCGGGAAAAGGAAAGAGCTTGTGAGTTTGCTATGTAACAGTTTTATTTAACTTATTCTAACTAAGGTAACAGTAATAAGTGTGATTAGAGAAAAGCTTGTGAATCTGTGTGTCAGGGATTTTATTATTTCGAGGAACAGTAGCTGTTATTTCAGTTAGACTGTCACAGTTAAAGTCTGTTATCATCAGTTTTATATTTAGCTGTAACGATAAATACATCGCACTCCTAGGAGTACACAAGCAGTGACTTTAGTCGCCAGCAAGCCGCTGCGCTGGTGCATAGATTTATCAAGGACAGTACTATCCTTGGGTTAATCAAAATGTATGGATATTTTGCGTCAACCTACTTTACACATAGGTATGCGTTGTCCAGGCAGAGGTGGAGGTGGTAGCGGAGTTAGCGGACAGCTGCCATAAGTTGTACAGTTGCCAGCAGGTCAACCTACCCCAAACTGTCTTTTCCCAATTGAACATGAACCTTATGCTCATGGTATAAAGTTGAAAATCTATCAAATAAATTTGACAGATTGGAGTAGCTTGATGTGCTGGCGTCTGTACATACTGTCAGTGCTTCTGTTACAACGTATTACAAGTGAATCATAACGAGATCACAGATTGGTTGAGCACAAAAAGTTTGTGCTGCTAGCTAGCGATGGGCGATTCCGAGATTTTTTAACAATCTAAAGAATCGAAGTCGTTAAAATAAACCATCAAGTCAACAAGTCAACCATCGACTCGCCGTTTTACAAAACAATCAAGATGTTTTTCGATTGTTCGAATCAGTCACTCTCACTCACCGAGTCGCGCTCGGATACCGAGGTCAGTCGATTGCATGCATCGAGCCGAGGTGCATGTTAGTTAGAGGCGAAGCGTGTTTATAAATTCATCAATATGCCAAGAATTTTAAACCATTGCGCTAACCAACCAACTCGCGAAACTCTAAACCATCGAGGAACAACTCTCGACTCGAATGAACGCGCCATGCGCTAGTCGCAATAACAGACCGAGTCGGAGTCGACTCCAAGTCAAAACAATCGAAAACTTAGAGCATTTATCCTCTATTTATTTAGAATATATGCTCTAAGATTGAAAACCATCGAGAATTCGAGATGTTCGGACAATCGAATAAAACCTCTCGCCATCGCGCGTCGCTACTGCTAGCACCACTAGTGGTGAAACTCAGTATTTTAGGGAATAGAATAGTTAGTTAATGAAATAATTTTCTCTTTTGTTTTGATAAGTGTAGATATACAAAGAAGCTTCTTCTTGTACTTCACGGGTTCTCCACGACTTCATCGTGATTGAAAATGAAACATCTCCTTAATTCTGAACGCGACTTATTGTAAATTTTGATGCCTGGCAATGATTTTAATGAAAATGTCAAATGGATTCCATGTTCGTGTATGTATTTTTATTCGGCGCGACAATTGATCAAACTTGTTTTTCTTGTGATTACCACCTTTTTTCATGTAACAAAATACATACTTCGAATACCAAAATTAAGTGAATTACTCCTTTTGGTGAATAGTGGATTAATATGTGTTAATTGTGAAATAATGAGGCGAGGTCATCCAGGCATCGGAGGATGGCGAAGTGAAAATCAAAGGCATTTTCGGCCTAGAGGTAACGGGCCTCCTCGATTTAGACATCCGAGGATCTATCCATTACTTGAAAGCCCAAGGTAAGACCCTAGTACCAATACAATTTCCAATATTTGCATTTCATCACTGACGCGCCAATATTCCGTATACCTTGAAAATGTAAAAAAAACGTGTATGTATATGACAATACATTGATCAAACTCCTAAAAGTTACTTTGTTATTCGTAACACATACAAGTGGATATTAAAAGCAATTGAAATTTTAGTTTTTTATTTTCTTAGTTGCTATATTAATCTATTTCAGATTCCCGCCACCTATCGCTCGACAAAATCAAAGAGCCCCATCTTTCAATGCCCACGGAGGACATCCAGATGAACATGGGCGACAAGATCACCATGACAGACACAGAGAATATAGAGATGGCCATCGCCAAATTGATCAGAGAATGCCAGAGAGTATGCATCATCAACGCCCCAGGTCGATATACCAATATGTCCATCCTAATCTGAGATCAATAGATAATCAATACAGCTCACATAAAGAGACATCAAATTTTTATGAGGATGCTGCACCTGAACCATTTCATGTTAACAGTATGGGAGATATTGATCAGCGGCAGCTTCCTCTATTATCTCATCCACCAAAGGCTTTTAGTCAGCAACAGAAATCTCCTTGGGCTAATCCACCTCCAGGATTTAAAAAACTTGATCACGACGATAGAAGTCAAAATTTTGTTAGGCATCACGATATTGCAGAAAGAAATAAAACACCCACAGTAAATTATACTGGGCATAGACCACCTGCATCAGACCATTACGGCGGAACGTCTGGCCCATCCACCAATAATAATGACACATCATTTACTCGATCTGTACATGACACTGTAAATATTGTCAGGGAAAAGATAATGAATCGCAATGATCCAGATAGGTTACCACAAGATGTCATCCATCAGAGTACCACTGAGCACGAAGGAAGTGAGAATGCTAATCAGCATATTCAACCAGAGCAACCAGCAAAGAAGAGAACACCAAGACAGAGGCACAAATTAAAATCTAATTGTGATAAGATGAAATCAAATATTGTCCACCAACTGTTTAAGATGGACAAAGATAAGATGCATAAACTAATGGATGATCCAGGTTCTTCATCAAAGTTTGAGTATGCCATTAGCAGTTTAATAACAGAGTCACAAAATAGTTTGAACCGCCATTTAAGATCTGTGGCAGAGAAATCATTATATAGTTCCAGCACAGACTTCATTCATAATGACAATAACACTATCTATGAAGATACTTTCATGAAGCAGATGCAGTGTCTCTTAGATCCACAAGATACTGTATTACTAGAAGATATAAAGCCCATAGTTATGGCTGAACTTGGTAAAGTTCTACAGTTATCGGAATTGGAACAAAGATTTGATGTGTCTGATGAGCACAGTGTCCATCATACTGCCGATGGACAGCCTAACTATCAGTATTTTGAACCCTATAATTATGATGATTATTCACGGGACCCATGTTTTGAGCAAGATCAACAAATTCATCAATCAACATCATCAATTAATTATGAAAATTCAGATAGATTGGATGTTACAAACAATTCCAACATAAACTCAAATTATGATCATGAAGCACCATATGAAGTAGTCATGCCTTTATTTGAGAGGCGTCCATTAAAAAGAAGTGACCCTGTTCATGAAAGAAAACTTAGTATAGAAAACCGGAGGAAGAGTCTGAGAAGAAGTTTGGAAATTCCTGTGGTAGACTCGTTTAATTGTAAAGAAGAACCACTACCACTATTTGATGGCAATACTGATCAGCTGTCTGAAGAGGAGGATACATTTGCTGAACTAGACAGGCAATATCATGTAGCTGTTGACCACAACTTTATTGAAAATGATGATCTCTCAAGGGAACCCCCTAAATTTGAACCTATTCCACCAGGTATAGCACCTCATGTTATAGATGAAATTGACAGTCAATTGCAAACCATTGCCCAGTCATCTTCAGATTTATTTCCTATGAGTAGTAGAGAGAGCCTCAGAGATATAGCTAGGCAAATCAAGGAAGAAGTGGTATCTCTAGATAATGGGAATGAAAATGCTACAAACGAAAATACATGTAAAACATCTGACAAAAACGTTCACAAAGTAAAACATGTTAAAATAAAGCAAGAGTATGTGCCTCAACCTAAAGATACTGAGAAGGAGGCTGAAAAAGCAGGTAGCTCTAATATCATTAAAAGTCCTCCATCAAACTCGCGTAAAAGATCTATTGATCAAAGACCTTCTCATCGTAAAGAAAAACGAAAGAAACATGAATCCCAGTCTGATACTGCAAAACCAAACTCGGATAAAAATGTCCCAGCCAATGCTAATTCCAATAAATTAACTGAAAAATGCAATGATGCCTCAAAGCCCTACTATAATATATTTTTACCTAAAGCTGAAAGTACGAAAGAAACTAAGGATAGTAAAAAAGTTGACTCAACAGATAAAAGTTATTCAGATAAATATGTCAAAAGGAAAGAAACCTCAAAAAAGCCGAAAGAAAAAGAAAGTGAGCCAGGGAGAAAAAGACATTCTAGCACATGCAGTCAAACCATCGTCAGTCCAAAAGATAGTATTAATACAAACAGTCAAACACCCACAAAATCGGACCCTAAAATTAAATTGAAGACTTTTGATATGTTTGTAGAGCAGCCCAAGAAGTCGTCATCTCACCACCATGCGCACAGAAACACGGCTTTACCTATAAGCCCTACAAAACTCGCTGTAGAGGAAAACATAATGAAACAAGTGTCAACAACACCATTAACAACTACACCAATAATAATAACATCTCCAATAGCAACACCAACTCCTGCACGCAATAAGACAGTGCAGACTAAACATATGGGCACTCAAGTCATAAGAAGAGTAATTACAAAAGAAACGCAGACCTTTCAAAGTAAAACTACCTGTACCAGGTTTTCTCAAACAGAAAGGAAGAAGCTAGTCTCAAAATATGTGCAAACACTTGCTGTGCCCTTAGAAAGCTCAAAAACCAGGTCAGCAGACGCTTTCGAGAGAATGAAAGAAATAGACACAGAAATACAAGTTTTAATACAAGAAAAATTTAAACTGTACAGTTCCTTAGAATCCAAAGACACGTATCCAAGCACAATGGGTATGACTGTTCTGAACGTAACGCCTATCGACGAAAGTAGAGATGTAAGTGAAGATTACACTGACTCATTGCACGAAAATATAATGAATGAAGATGAAATTGTAGACAATTTCGCCAGCATACCTGTGGAAGAACTAGAGCAAATAGCTTTAGAAAGTGTTGAAGAGGAGAGCACTGATTTGACAAAAGTTGAAAAAAGAAGTTTACGGCAAAAAGTACTGCAAGAACGAAAGAGTTCTGAGAGCCCCACGCCAAGTAAAAAAAATAAAAAAAATACGAAACCGCCCAATATATCACTTATAGAGCAGATCATTACAGATGATAGACCTCTAGAAGATATCATATCACTAGATGACCTAGAGGAGCCACAACCTAAAACCAAGAAGAAACCTCGATCACAACCAAAGAAAAAATCGAATAGGAGAACGAAACCTCAGAAAAATGCTAATGCAAATTCATTTGATTTAAAGGACTGTTCAGTGGTTCTTATTCAAACTGATGTAACAAAATTTATAAAGGATGAACCCATAGATACTCATGAAACATCTGTGCCTGCGGAGACTGGTGAACCTTCAAATAGCGGCATAGAGAATGTCGTTCCTTCGGAGCCAGAATTAAAACCTGAACCAAAACCGAAGCAAGAGGAAGAAGATACTGTGGTTAATGATCTCCAGTTTGACATGTTAGATGTGTCAGAAGATATAGTTATAGGAGAGGAGAGTGAGGTAAAATCTAATGATAAAGACATGCATGGGAGGGAGGCGGTAAGTGAAGAGATAATATTGGATAACAGTCAGTCGTCCGCGGATGACGTGTCTACAGCAGAGAGCGGGCAGGTGGAGAATGAGTGCAAGATGTATGATTACTCGACTGATGAGAAGTTGCGTCGAGATTCGGTGACGGTAACCGGAAATGCTGATGCTGTACTTGCGATAGAGGTGAGTTTTTAATTATTAATTGTAATATGGACTCTAATTATCACACAGCAATAATTTGATGTTGTTTATAATAAATAACTTACTTTACAAAAGATAAAATTGTCGTCAAATTACATTCTACTTATTGCTCAAACTAGTAATTCGAGAAGCATAAGTAAGCAACATTAAAATCCTCAAATTCCCGGCTAGTTATAACAAAATAATTAATACAAATTTACTTTAAATTCCAGTGCATAGAGACTGACTTCATAGCAGCTTGTTTGGATGGCAATGTGTACCACTTCAGTGGTGATGGGCAGCTACTAAACACACTGAGAGGGTCCAACCTGGCTGTCACATGCCTGACGATTGTCAGGGAGAAGTATGGAACAACTGTGTATACGGGATCACTGGATTCCAGGATACGATATTATGATTTGGAGGTAAGATAAAGACCTAATCTGTTGTCTAGTTTACAACTATTTTAGCAAGGCCAAGGTGACGATGGTGGGGCGAGTTAGACTCCTACCAAAAAGACTGGGTGGCACCACACTGGCACTAGTAATGTTGAAACTGGTCAATACAGGCTAGTTAGATTAGATTTTAGCAACAGGCTGTAGCGCCTTAATTCTACAAATTAAGACATTGGCTCTAGAAAAATAATAACAAAGTTTTAATCCATGCTGTTGACAAATTCCAATCTACATTATGACAGTATAAACTCCATGTAACGTCACTTAATTTAGCGACAAACCCCCTAAACCGTCGCAATCACTCTGCTTTGGTTGGTTTAACTTGTCTTCCATACAATTATACATTCTATTATAGCATTAAACCCACTCTCAATAACGATAACAATTGAATAGCTGTGTACGTTCTTTTGTCGCTTTATTATCCTAGCCCGTAATAAACTCGACTGTCGGCATCATATATACCGAACTTTCTAAGAAATCCGTTATTTTGTTTACAAATTGGGATTGCTTGCACGTGTAGACTTAGTTGCTCACAAACTTTCAAACTGTAATCATGGCAAGCATTTTTTAACCGACTTCAAAAAGAAGGAGGTTATCAATTCGACATGTTTATATTTTTTTTTTTATGTATGTTCGGGCATAACTCCGTCGTATATAGACGGATTTGCAAAATTCTTTTTTTGTTCGAAAGGGGTTTATTCCGAAATGGTCCCATATTAATTTCATATAGATCTGATGATGCGTTTCGGAGACAGACAACGGAACTCTTCAAAACTTTACGGCAAATCAACCGCGAATGCTGCTATCGCATAAATATGCATTGTTTTGACCCCAAAGATGATGAAATTTCGAATTGGTGTGGTAGGTAACTAAAAAGTGAAAAATATAAACTTTTTTCAAAAAAAATAACAACCGACTTCCAAAAAACACTACAAAGTGCAAAATAACTTTAATTTCGGAAGGCGGTGACAAAGAATTGAAATACCTACACCTCCAAAGTCACCGCCTTCCGAAATTAAAGTTATTTTGCACTTTGTAGTGTTTTTTGGAAGTAGGTTGTTATTTTTTTTGAAAAAAGTTTTTCTTCTCTCCATATAAAGACAACTCTCAACGCCATAAAATGCACAGTCCCTGCGGTGTCTTTCTATAGTTTATACTGTATTTATGGCGTTAGTATAACTAAAGCTAAGTTAACATAACAACCAAACTTGCAGAAGCTTTCAACTTCTATCAATTCTTATTTAGAAATCTTGCGAAAGTCAACTTCTGCAAGTTTTGGCCTTTACCTAAATTACTCTTTAGATGAGTCACTGGTTATCAAAATAATAATATGGTCATTCTAAAAACTACGCATACAATAAAATAGTAGGTAACGAAGATTTTGTCCATTTGTCTGGATCAATTTTCCGGATTCGCGCAAAAACGGCTGAACGGATTTGGATGAAATTTCGCTCACAGATAATTTGTAACCTGGATTAATACATAGGGTACTTTTAAAGCCTGGGTTAACTCATGGGTACTTTAAATCCCGGAAATACGATCCCGTAGGATATCTTCCGACAGCCACGTTCGCGAATCCGCGAGCAAAATCTAGTTCTAATTGCCTGGCAGTTTACAAATAGGCTATTATTACAAAATAAGTAGGTATGTAGGTGCTAAACTATTGATGTGTAGTTCAAGGCTAGGAATGAGGTCATCTTGAAGAGGCGACGATGAACGGATTTATCAAATGGGATGACAGCAACATCCGTCGCTACCCATAGGTGAACTGATAACATCTCCGCAGCGCACACGCCTACAAACCTCGCATACAAAATTAAAAGTATTTTTTTACGAGAAAATACCGGTCATGTGCGATTTATTCTCGTGCTCAGAAGGTTCCGTTTTTTTTTGAGCTTATTTACTTACCATTTGATACGGCGGATCTCTAAATATGTGCGTGCAACAAACACTTTAGCATATTTTTACTACTGGACTACCAGACGTACTGCAGGGGTGCCCTCCACAATTGGTTGATATCCCAACCAGCACCCTAATTACGTAACTCACGATTCATCATAATCTGTTTCGTTTTGAAACAGATTGTTAAACTATTGCTTCCTAAGTTCGAAAATTGTGTCTATTGAACAACGTAAATAACGCAATGAATACTGTTGAACTGTCAAATTGAAACCGATTATGATTAATCGTGAGTTACGCAATTAGGGTGCAGTTGTACTCGGCGCTTCTCCTCCACAATCATCATGCGCACAGCCAAATTGTGGAACTCTCTGCCAGCGTGTGTTCCCTACATTTAACCGATTTTTACTGATAAATGCGTGCACTGACTGGACAGGTCCACTCAATCTGTGTGGTTCTTTCCTAAAAAGACCATTTCAGACACCAATCCACATGATCTGAGCAAGATTATATCTGGACTTTAACAGAGACTGTGACCTCTGAGTTTGTTTCGGTCTTCTCAGAGAAGTCAGATAGGTAACGTGGGCCTCATCTAGTTATTATAATAAGATTGACATGTAAAAGTGTTTGTACAAACCTACTTACAGAAATAAAATAATTAATCATTTACCAAATTAATATTTCTATTTAAAATTAATAATATTTATGTTAAAATTCCAGACGGGTCTGGAGAAGGGTCCAGAGTGCAATGTTCTCAGTCCGATACAGACGATGGACCGCGCGTGGGACACCGTCTTCGTTGGCACTAGGACCGGATTTGTACTCCAGTTTGAATGCAAGGTAAGCATAAGAAAAATGACCCTAGTATAGGGCCTAGACGTTAAAAAGCTCGCTATTAGAGCAAAAAAATCATGGGTGTAGTCTGACCAAATGTATTTTTCCCTTCGAAATATCCATAATCAGCTGGAAAATCAATGCGCTTAATTTATTTATTAAGAGAGTCACAACAACTAACCACATAATAACTAATAAATTGCAGAATGAAATGTTTTTTCTCAAATATAATATTGGTTTGGATACTTAATAGTTATGTCTTTGAGAAAAGTACAAAGTTTCGTCAGATTTAAGTTTAAACTGTTAAATATAATGACTAAAAGATGTACTGTTCATTTACTTTACTTTTACCGTTTAAAATACAAAAACCCCAAGACACAATGAGCGTCTCAAAAACGTCCGACCGAATAAATGGGTGGACCGATGACCTTGTGAAGGCCGCGGGAATCCGCTGGATGTGGGAAGCACAAGACCGGTCGAAGTGGAGGAGCCTGAGGGAGGCGTATGTCCAGCAGTGGACGTCTTTCGGCTGAAATGATGAAATGTGCGCTGGTGTCTATAATATCGTCAGTCATCTTTCAGTCAGACTTTATGGACATTGCTTTGTGAAAAAACACTTTAAGTCATGCGTGTAAGGCGGAATTTGCAATTTTTTTTTTTATCATGACTGACGTTTAATTGGGGACAGCTACTTTTGTTCGATTTTGGGTTTTTTGTACTCGTAAATCAATGTTTTTACCGAAACAAAAAGGCTTATCACAAAAACGTTTGGTTTTTCATTTTTGGTTGAATACGTAGGTACTTAAATCAAATTCAACCAAGAAAAAAAAAATTAAGGTACAAATTCGTCTACACAAAACTCAAAAAAGATTACCTACTAGGAATAATATAAAATAACATATACATTACAGAACAGTTATGTCATAGGTATATTTTATTATTGCACTGTATTCCCAAAATCTGTAATCTCAACAATTCGTTTCGGTGTGTCTTTTGTACTGATAAATAGTAAACTGAATGAAGAATTAACAAAAAGAAAGCGGGCTTTGGTGTAACACGCATGTTTTGTTTACATAATTACAATAGACCCTAAAATCGATACTGGTGCCGATTCTGTTGTACACCGAACTATACAACTAAACTATCACTAAAATTCCTTACTTTTGGCTATGAAATTCTTAAAGCTATTCTGCAAAAAATAGCTCTAAATTTAATAACAATTTTGACACAACTAAAATCGAATTTGACAATCGCGACTCGCACGTGATACGTTTTGGATTCGCAACGTGGTACTTGTTTGCCCTACCCCGTGATTTTTTTTAGAGCCGGAGGCGTGCAATTGGGGCAGCCTCGACGTGTTATAAATGGAATTTTCACATTTTGTAGAGAAAATATAAAAAATATTACCCACATGTTGAGGTTTAGAGGTGTATTGGGTTATACATATAAAGGGGGTCGAAAATTTAATTATTTTTGCGATAGGACACTCCATTTTCGAGATACATATAAGCAAAAGAAAAAAAGATACAGTACTTATATTGCACCAGAAGTCGAGGTGTTGGTGTGAATTTTAGTTCTTGACAACTTATTTTATTCCACACCTTTTTAATCGTGATTAAAAATAGTCGGATTTAGTTACAAAATCAAAATTTTAGGTTGAATAGAATAATGAAATTGACAACAACAGAATAGCAAAATTGCCATTTTCACTAAATTAATAACTCGGTGCAATCTTAGTGCTGTCAAACTATAGTTAAGTTGTGTCACTTTAGTCAATTTCAGAATAGGTAATCGACGTTTGACAAGAATAAACAAAATATTGGTGATTTTTAGTCTAGTTTAGAGAATTTTGTGACAACAGAATCGACACCATTTTTTTTTTCTTTTACGATGTTAATAGCCTTATCCATTACACTGTGCCAGATGTTGCTGTGTTACCTACCAACTAAAATTCAACAAAAGAAAGATTTGCTGAAATCATGGTTACAGTTTGCGCACTTTTTAAAAACGTATCCTGTCTTTATTTAGATGCATGTCCCTCAGGGCTCCGAGATATGCCCCGAAATCTTCACGCTTTTCACCAGCTATATCGCCAAAAGTAAAAAGGTCCAGTTGGCTCTATTCGCCGATCTTTGCTCGACCCAGCCCGTGCCTCTAAGCCTGTAGCTTTAAATACATCCCTAAATACTAATCATTCCGATCCAGCCCTTGCTGCCCTCTTCCAGGGATGCCCTAAGCCGAGGTAAGTACCCCACAGTAGACATGGGTCGTAACGTCTTTTGGGCGTAATCGGTTATACGTAGTTTCGAGGATATGAGTAACTAGTTTCAAAACCGATTATTTTTGTAACTAGTTACTTTCGTATACAGTTGGTATGGTTTTGCGTTTGTATTATGTTATGATTACGAAAATGTTACAGGTTATTCGTATTATAATATTAGTTTTACGTGTGATAAATTATTATAATTACGAATATGTAACAGTTTATAATTCCGAAGGGACTCTTAACTCTCGTTTTGCGAGTCGTAGTACGTAACATACAAATAATCATTTTAATAACCAATGTTGAATGAAACGCTTTCGCGTACGCCGTTCGTTGTGTAAGTGTTATATCAACTCATAACTTCGTACGCAATGATTTTCTAATGAACAGATATGTTGTGAGCGCGAAATCGTGAAGACTCGAAAACGTCCTAATTGGGACGTATTGACTTTAGTCTGCGACACGCATGGCCCCGAGTAATACGCTTAGTTGAAGCAGCAAAAATTTTTAAAAATGCCATCGTGCGTATTTAGAAAGTGTACTAACTATGATACCAAAGTTAATAAAACACAAGCAGTCTTATTACAAAAAAATGCTTAAGTCCTGGTTTAAACCAAGACTTATAAGTCTTGGATTGTTACGGTACTAAAGTCAGTACCAGGATCAATTTGCGTCTTTATTACAAAACAAAGACTATCTGAGGATCAGTTAGTACCAAAGAAGGTCCATGGTTCAAATTTTATCTACAGATAATAAACAAAAATGGCATTCTTTCATTCATTCATTCGGGCTTTATTTGAAACAACGTTGCGTTTCTCTAAATATTGTAATTAGAATAACGCTTGAAATGATTAAATAATTATTTAACAATACAAGAATACGTCATAAATTATTCTATGTTTAGGTTACAATATATTGAACAAGCCCCACTTGTGCTTTTGTCGTGCTTTTTTATAATCAACTTGTCATATTTGTAACACCTCTGGCGTGAAGTGGAATGCTTTTTAAATTCGGCGGCAGCGTGCGTAATAAGAGACGAATGTTTACGTTGCGACCGTTTTAATAAATAAATGCAGTTTTGCTGACAACTAGTTAAATCAAACCATGCAAATCAGCTGTATCGTTTTGAATCTACGAATAAAACTATATTAATAGGTACCTTGTACATTATTAGGATTTTGTCTAATGTTATAGTAGCATCGACCAGGGGTACCTATTTCGTGTCGAGCCGTGCGTTATGCGCAAACCACTTGCACTTCAGGACTCAATGGGAATCCTCGAGGGTCGTGGGATAAGTCGTCACATAAAACATCCACTATTATTATATTATATACAAAACGTTTTGTAAACCCATTTTAATATGTAAAATCTTCGTCAGTCAATTCGAAAAAATTAACACGATGGCGATGTCTGTAAGATCACTGAGACGTCTCCAGCATATCCAAATCATCCAAATCGATCAAGTCAATCACATAAATATCCATTTCTATCGATTTTTAAATAAAAAGACACAAATATAATCAACGCTAACCTCAAATCCAAAGATAAACTAGGGGTCTCAGCGGACTTTAACTTTGGTACCACAGATAGTTCAAGAACTAGAGATAAACTTCATTTTATAATAACGTTTTATTTAGTCATGGTTTAAACCTAGTAACAATCACAGTACTAAATTTAGGTCGCGTTTTGTAATAAGACGGAAGGGATCTCATAACGCAATATACATCGATTTATTAATATATTTCAATTATTTTCCTAATATTCTGATATTTTAAGGTTATAAAAAAGAAAGAAATGGAAATACATTTTCTGTCGTGAGGACGACAAGGACGCATTCAGTCCGGACATAGAATAAAAGTACAGATGCGAATATCGTAGGCAGTAAAGTCAACGTTACCCCATAGTTCTGTTTTCCTCTTTTCTAACCTTGTGTTATTTAATCATTTTGTTTTATGTAATAATTGATATCATCATCATCATTTCAATAATAATTATGATTTGCATGCCCATGTGATGGTAGAACATAGAGGACTCATAAAATAAATAAAACATATATGTACTATGTTACCCATGTTTGCAAACCAATAAATGATTTGATTTGATTTGCTGGACCCCAAAAGGGGGGTTTTGCCCTAATCGTCACGCTTGGCAGGCGGGTTGGCGAACGCAGTATGGTGGTAATATAATAACTGATTTACGGTACTTAAATAGAAATTAAATTTGTCATGTGCGGGAAAATAAAATAATATATCACAGAGAATATTAAAATAAAGCTATTAGTATTTTTATCTTTACATTTAGGATAAAAAAAAGCTCTCTATGAGACAGAAAAGAAATAAATTGAATCTTTTCGAAGGTGTATGATTGTTTTTATTACAAAATAAAAATGTTTTTCCTTTTACACCGTGTTTTATTTCTCACCTACCTTTAATACTGTTTATTAGTTGTCATAGGTACAAACTGCGTGTACAAATTTAGTACGCGCGGTTTGTACTTTCTGTCTCGTTAAATTTGTTAGTCTGTGATGCCAACGTGCGGTGATTGGTGGCCAGAATAATGTTTGTTTACATTCACGCGCAATTGACAACACTACCTGTCTCTTTTTTTCTTGTTGGTTTTATTTGATTTGGTTCGTAGTAAACTTGAGGCTGGTGCCTGTATCTGGCATCCCTACACGGCGGCTCATACATTAATGTTGGAGAAGGTACAGAAAACTTTCTTGAGATTTCTGTATAAAAAGACGTTTCACTTCTTTCCTTTCATGTACCCGACTAATTACCTCCTTGGTGCTTTGGGCTTCCACTCGTTGGAAGTTAGACGAGGCTTTCTACAGCTCGCAGTGGCCTGCAAAACTCTCAGAGGACGCATCAACAGTCCCGAACTCCTAGAAGTTTTCTGTCGACTATTTGTTCCCGACAAATTCATCGGTCATCGCCAAAGCCGTCGACGCAATCTGTTTGCGCCGCCGTTGTCTAAAACTGTTGCCAGAGCTGAGTCTCCTGTGTGTCGTACATTAAGGATGCTTAACGCCCTCCTGACCACCTATCCTGAATGTGATCTGTTTGCTGATGAATGGAGCAAAATTATGCGTGTATGTCTGATGTTTTGCGAGAGTAAGTATGCTAGGTTGTCCTCTATTATTTGTTAGTACCTATTTGTAATATTTTTTATTTGCTATACCTGTATCTCTATGTTAATTAATGTAATTGGTGTTACCGTTTTAATTAACAATAAATAAATAAATAAATAAATAAATCAAGTCAGCTCTTTTCTATCATTTTGATATGTAGTGAAATGTAAAATGAATGAAAAGTGCGTATGTGTGCTGCCGCTGCTGCGCGGAACACTTTTTTCGGTTGTTTTGTGAGTGTATAACATATCTGTTCATTAGAAAATCATTGTTCGTACGCAAAATAATCGTTACATTTTTCTCCACGAAACTAGTTACACGATTATCAGCCTCGTAAGCAGTTTCTGAAACCGATTACGTTAAATAACGCTCACGTCTACCCCACAGGGTTGGGTGCCCTTAGCGTGCAGTCGCTTAGTTTGTTTTTAAGCCCTTGCTGGAGGTCTTAAGGGGAATCTAGTCGCGGGCTCGAACTCACTGGTGGGCCTGGCTAAAAGGCACGCTGTCTCACCAGGCATCGTATCCGACAGAGGTAGTACCCGTGATGAGGATTTAAACGCTAGTCTACATGCACAACATTATTGAGTGAGATGCAAGATCAGTTATAGTAAAAAGGGCGCGTAAAAAATTAAGAAAAGTCCTTCGGGAGATCGGGTTTTATGAAGAAACCACTGCATAAATCAGTGACCAATAAAGTTGATTGAACTTTGTCGGTACCGACTTCGTTTTGTAGATTTAACACTTCTTTTATTACTTAAACACGCCCAAAGTTAGGTTAAATTAGTAATAAAAACAAATCGTAGTTGGCTCATAGATTTTTTTATTTTAGTATTCAGTTTCCGTACAGACAATATTAATAATGAGACAAAACCATACCGTGTTTAATTTTTGATGTACTTGTCGAACAGTAGAGTAATACACACCCGAAGATTATATGAAAAAAGGTTGACTAGACTCACCTTAAGGTTGCCACAGGCATGTCCGGTTGAGCACCCTACAACTTCCTAGGTTGACTTGCGTGATGTGTTTCCCCATTTTTTTTTTTCAATCTATTTTGATGCACCTCCAATCTATTTTATCATCTATTTCAGAACAACATGCTGATACCAGTGAGCACAGTGAAGTTTTCTGAGCAATCAATCCTGGCTCTCCGTGCCATGAAGGAGGGTCCCCGCAAAGTGCTGCTGGTCGCCGCCCGTTCTGAAAACGTGACAATAAAGGACGCACAGACTGGTCTGTTGCTGCGAACGCTCTCTGGGCCTAAGATGACAGTGTATACGCTCCTTTTTGAAGATGGCAAGGTGTTCTGTGGAACTAGCAGCCATCAGATACATGTTTTTGAGTATTCTGTAAGTATATTTTTACGTACTCGTTTTTCGTTTTTTTATGTACTCGTATATGATAAGAGCTAGCAGGACATACAACTCGATATGTCAGAGTATTGATGATCTTGACTTATTCTCCACCAGTGTTCCTCAACTTAAAAAAATACTGTGCAAAAAATTCTTTGGAGATCACTGAAACCTGTTCTGTCTTTTCTTATTTCTCTCCGAGTGTTTACTTATTCTTACTTTTGCTTGCCTGTCTGCTGTTTCTTGTGCTACCCTAATATTGTCAGTGAAAACTTTTAATTGGCCTTCTTTTACTAAAGGTCAACTATCTGTATCCTAGCTGTAAGTTTTCTTAAGGGGACACTTTGCGCGGGCTCGAACTCACTGGTGGGCCTGGCTAAAAATCACGCTGTCTCACCAGGCTTCGTATCCTACAGACATAGTATCAATGGTGAGCAGTTAGACGCTAGTCTACACGCACAACGTTATTGAGTGAAATGCAGGAGCATTTTTGGCAAAAAAATGCGAAAAATTTAAGAAAAGTCTTTCGGAAGATCGGGTTTTATGAAAAAAACACTGCATAAATCAATGACCAATAAAGTTTATTGAATTTATTGTTAATTGAACTTTGTCGGTACCGTCTTGGTTTTCGAGATTTTACACTCCTTTTATTACTTAAACAAAACCATACCATGTTTAATTTTTGATGTACATAGTCAAACAGTGGAGGAAAACCCTCCCGAAGTTTTGTATGGAAGAAATGTGGACAAGTGTCACCTTAAGAAATAAAATAAAATAAGTTATCTTCATCAAGTTGTACCAATTACAAACTAGCAAACAGTCGAAATACAAAATAAACCTAGGTAGTAGGATCGTGTTTATGGTTACAAAAACTTAAATTACCTGTGATGGTGCATTCCGTCAAAAAAAAAAAAAAATACAGCGTGGTAGGGACATCGACGGGCAAATTGTAATTATGAATTCGACACATGATTCTTAAAACCCTGGCATAGAAATTTTAAGAAAATCTGCTGTTTCATAGATTGTGTAATATAGCTATACGCGATGGAGCAGCAATATTTGTCTTTTAAATAAACAAATTTTTTCGTCTCAGCTAAAGCACTAGACAATGTTGAAGGGCGAGCGTTTTGGGAACTGTCTTATTCAATATTGGCGTTCAAAAAGTGCTGATTCTCAGCCTAATGTAAATGAAACAATGTCTTTTCATTATGTAATTAAAATTGGTACTAATATTTCTGTTATTTTCATTTCCAGAGTGGAAGTCACACGGGTTGCCACGAAGGCGGTAAGGGCGCGGTCTGCCTGCGCGCGACGGGCGGGCTTCTGTTCGCGGGCTGTTACGACGGCTGCATATACGTGTACCGCGAGGGAGAGACCAGACCGCTAGCTCAGCTACGAGGACCCAGCCTTATGTTGCTGTCTCTAGCCGTTGTGGGTAGCAAGGTGAGATAACATGACAATACATCATAATTCGTTTCAGAGAAAATCACGTGTGACAGTTAAACAGACAACTTTGGCTTATCTCATAAAATACAGCATTGTGATTCAGAATCAATTTCTCTAATAAACATGATTCGAATTTACAGCACCTCAATAGGGTATTTTCCAATTCATTAAAAACTATTCTAATTTGAAGATTAGGGCGAAATATGTAAAAGAAAAATAAAATAAAATTGATTAATATCCATTTTATAATTTTTTTTTAAAGCAAATTTATTTTTCGTTGTTTTGAATTTACCGCCAAAACGCTCCCTAAGATGACTTTTTATCACGTGACGTCAACTTCCAACGTAGTTGTAAGTAAACAAGTGAATGTCGAGTTTATAATTACCAAGATTTTTTAATGGATAGAAAGTGATATTACTGGTGTGCCGCGCCCTGTGCACAAATACTCCTAAAACTGCGCCAAAATAAGTATTTGTTTGTACAGGTGCCGTTTACACAAAGCTGACATCACGATGTCACGTCATAAAAAAAGTCATCGTAAGGAGCGTTTTGGCGTTAAATTCAAAACAACGAAAAAGAAATTTGATATTAATCGTTTTTCATTGAGAAAATGGATATAAATAATTTTATTTTTATGTTAAATCTTCAAATTAAAATAGTTTTTATCAAATTGGAAAATACCCTATTACGTAACACACTTTCATACACAATCCAAAGCATTTTGTAGGAAAATGCTAATCCACTGTTGGTTCATATCTACTACTGCTTCATATTAACGAAAAATTCGTCTGCTTGACAACGTAAATGACGCAATGAGTGTTGCTGAATTGTCAAAATGGGAGGTATGGCCGTTGTAAGTTTGTTACGCAATTACCCCGCAAAGGTGTGAAATGGAAACCCCTCAAGACAAGATATAAGATTCAAGATTGCTCAAGATTTCATAAATGGGTTGTAGTAGACTTACGTAGGTAGTAATTTATTGCGCTATAAGGCCGCGTGTGGTGCCGGACGTAAAAGAATAGTACCATCCCATTTCTTCCCGTGGGTGTCGTAGAAGGCGACTAAGGGACTTACTAGAGAATAGCCAGCAGCGTTCTCTATGCATTTTACCACCATACTGCGATCGCCAACCCGCCTGCCAAGAGTCGCCACTCTTAGAGTCATTATGGCAAAACCCCCCTTTTGGAGGAGGCCTATGTCCAGTAGTGGGGTCTTTCGGCTGAATTGATGATGATGATGATGAAGGCCGCGGGTTCTGTCCTCAGATGTCAGACTTTTCTTTTCTTGCCTGCGCTGTTCCACTCCTGGCCAAAGCCTTCCTACCATGAAGGAGGAGTCTCCCATATTTCAGGAGCCCGTGCTCCCTTATTTCAGTTTTGACGGACTCATGATTCCTCAAAATAATTTACTAAAAATATTTATTTCGTTACAGATTATTGCCGGCTATAAAGACAGAAGTTTGTACATATGGAAGATACCATTAAGTATACTACAGGAGATGATTTTATGAATTTCTACATAGATGTCGTAGATTAAATCTCACGTTTACCTTTAGTTGAATATATTATATTCCGTGATTTGTTTGGTTTAAGCCAATGTGTAAATAATAACAATAAAAATACATTTCAAATACATCTGGGGTTTAATCCAATTAGAGCGCGTCTAGATGCGCTCTGATCGGACAGCATTCGTCATTGTCAATATCTGAACACAGTCTTGGAATGGATAACAAATACTCTCTTCGCCTATTAGAAAATCTATGAATCCTATTGTCCTATATGGATTTGTGGGATTCTCGTCAAAAAGACATTCCGAAAAACGAAAATGTTTTTTTTTTATTCATTTCATATAGAAGAGAGAAGAATCGAGAAAAATCTACAAATCTGACTGGATCTGTGCACCATAATTGCGTAATACACTATAAATCAGAATCTGACGCCATTTTGAAGGTCATTATAAGCTATCCATTCTTTCTTAACTTCTAAAAAAAAAGTCTGCTTAGCAACGTAAACAAGGCAATGAATATTGTGGAACTGTCAAAATGAAAGTGATTCATGTTCATAGTTCATACTGATAAGAGTACGCTGGTACGCAATTACGCGTCAGATTATAAATAAATAAAGTTAGATTTTGTGCCTGTAGGTTTTTGTCTTCAGTGTAATGTAGTTATACAGTGAGAAGTACAATTTATTATTTTAAGTAGGTGTAATATACCCAAGAGTAATTGTCGAACTTAAGAGACAACTACTATTTTTTTTGTTTTGTACTATCGCCTCTCTACTGCGATGACTAACTTTTCTACGATGCAGAAATTGAGTCCTGCGAACTTAGAGATGCGAAAGCCGCGCGTTGCTGCCGCACCTTGCGCGCTGTTTGGATACACCTCAAGAGCCACAAAAACTAAATCATCGTGTCGTTGTGGAAAAATCATTAAATCTAATGATCTTCTAATATTAAAATCAATCAAATTTTTACGGTCGTGAATCATGTTATGTGTTAAACTTTTTGATTTCTGAACGCAGCCAGCTCTATCTGTAAAAGTCAATCATGTCAGACTAATGTCAAATTTGCCTCCAATTAGACATGGGTTGGATTAGGTAAAAACATGGTAAAAACGATACCTAATCCACCTAATCCTAGTATTGAAAAATACCTAATCCAAATATTCATTCAATATTGCCTCTGGCCTGTTACCGATATAATGTATCGTATGTGGATTGGGTTATTGTTATTGCGCAAGAAATATTCTGCATGGAGTATGGACGTTCTGTTTCTGATATAGTGTGGAACGGTGGGTTATACATATTTTGTTTTTTACGCACGTATGTGGATTGGGTGAGAAATATTCAGCATGGAGTATGGATGTTCCGTTTTTGATATATTGTGGAACGGTGGATTATATTTCGCTTTTTATGCAGAGCACTAACTAGTCCAGTGGTATTCTACATGGATGGCGCTGGCGGAAGTGCTAATTAAACTTGAAACTTAACCCCCACATTTTAAGGTACGGAATATCTTCTGTGTAGGCTGTGTACGAATATTTTGTGCCATACCTAATCCTCGACGCTTTGGATTAGGTACGGATTAGTATCGAAAAATACCTAATCAACATACCTAATCCAATATTTATGCTTCACCTCTACCTCCAATTTGCTCCAATTTTACTTTTGTGAAAAAGGCTTGCGACGCGCAATTAAAAACATAAAACTTAAAATATGTTTAACTTCATCGACCTCTAGCCATAAATAATAACAGCAGAGCGTGGTTGATCAACAAAAGTTTTAACATTAAGTCAAATCAAAATCAAATCAAATGTCATTTATTCAAACTAGGCTGAGAGTCAGCACTTTTCGAACGTCAAAATTATTTATATGACAGTCCCCCAAAAACGCCCACCCTTCGACACTTCCTAGTGCTTTAGCTGGGAAGAAGAAGTGGCGCAACAAACTCCCCAGCAGCACAGCTGTCTGATAAGTTGGAAGAACTTGATTCTATACAGTAATAGGTAAGTAATTAAATTTCATAAAAAAAATGGAAATATCAATATTAAAAATAAAAAAAATAAAAAATGGTTGGGTTTAAAGTAGTAAAGTACCGGTGACTGAAAAGTTGGGTGGAAATCTGTTGTTATGGTACAGACATAATGTGATGCAGAGGAATGAGGAAATCCTGTGACGAGAGTTTGGCATGTGAATGTGGATGGCTATAAGAGTAGAGTACCTAAGATAAAATGGACAAAATTTAATGGATGGTAAATGTAAATATCTGTATAACTAGAAGTATGGAAGAAACAAAAATCTTGCGACGATCCTAAATAAATTGGGGTAAGGGAAAGATGACTATGACTCTTATGAGGGCCGAACGAATGAATGGCTTGGCCGCTATGCTGTAGTTTGTGACCATGTGTGTAACGTGTAAGTCGTAGGGTTTGCAATGAATCTGCTTCGCTTGAATCTAAAGTCGTCTAAAAAAAACAGGATTTGACCCTTAAAAAGCGACACTATCACTTTTACTGTTCGTTAATTTTGTCAAATGCATATTTTAAAAAAAAACCTGCTTTTTACAAAAAATAAAGCTGGAGTTCGATTCCTCCATACACCTATATCTTTTATCTACAAGGTATGTACTTTCTTATTTACAATTTTTTTATCGACGATGAATCTCAGTAGTTTTTGTTTTCACTTATCCGTATTTGTAATTTAGTAGATTTTTCGTTTCTGAACGCAATTTAGTTTCTGCCAAGTGGCACTCCTGTTTGAATTTCTGACTTACGTCAGTGGGTGTTTCGGACGGCGGCCATTATTCTACGTATAATTATTAATTTTTTTGCTGTTTTGTGCTAGAAACAAAGAACTCAACTATTTTCGACATATTCTATATTATTATAGTTTTGGAAAAAATACATTTATAGTACAAAAATGAATCCAGAATAGTAAGTATTTTTGCTACATGTAACATGGCGATTTAGAAACAAGGATGGTGCAGAATACCCATCTTTTTTGCGTGTTCATTGTCTTTGCGTGGAAATTATATCTTCGAACCCTGTACCTTTAGTTTACGAACAAGTTGTGGTGTCTCTGTAGTTAATTAATTTACTACAAATGTGGTGACTCATTGTGTATTCGTGGTAGGTAGGTATTATCGAAGTATTTATGAAAACGTAATCGTACGGATCATGAATGGCGCATTAGTGAGCGATGATTGTACCAGTCCTTCACTTCCTGGTTCCTCTGAACTGGATACGTAGCGAGCGAGAAGTCTTTGTTATAGGGAACAAAGCAACGCCTCCCTTCGTTTATCATGAACGTTTATTGATGCGCATCGCTCGTGTTGTCCTTGATCAGAACTGCTACACTCTGCTAAACTACGGAATGTGTTCTCTTTCAGCGACTATTTGTTTAAACTACTCCTGATTGGTGACTCTGGTGTTGGAAAGTCATGTCTGCTGCTGAGGTTCGCTGACGACACTTACACAGAGAGCTACATCAGCACTATTGGTGTGGACTTTAAAATTAGGACTGTAGACTTAGACGGCAAGACAATAAAGTTACAAATATGGGACACAGCAGGACAGGAGCGGTTTAGAACAATCACTTCATCATACTACAGAGGAGCGCACGGAATCATCATTGTTTATGATTGCACAGACCAGGTAAGTTCACAAACTTATTTATGGACCATAAATAATTCTCCAAACATAATAAACATCCCCAATTATAGCCATGTATATTCTGTCTGTAGAGGGTATTCAACCTTCTTTGTTGATCTTAACAATGAATAAATCAGTGCAAGACAAAGACTAGATAACCTTAGACTGTACTGATCAATATTCGTTTTTTATTAAAATATAGAATCATTGCAAAAGGAAACCTGCAAAAAACAAGGTAGCAAAACTACTCATATTTTTTTACCACATAAGAAAATAGAACTGATGCTGCATAGCTGTTTTTAATTTGAGCTGGTAGCTAGAAAGTTGACAATGTGAACCATACTAATAAAGAAAAAGAAGGTTAGGTTCCTCTATCAACTTGAGCTCCTTTTTTTGTCTATTTGATATGGAATTGTTTTTTTTATATTGAATAGCAGTGTCAGAAAGCACATAAATATTGTAATTACATTGTAGTATTCATTATTATCAATTTCCTCATGCTAATTTTCCTCAAACAACTGACTGCCAAAGATTTAATAAGTTATTACATCCAAACTACTGCCGTGTTCCGAAATGCAACAAAAGTGATAATATCGCGAACCCGACCAAATTGAATAGTCAAAAAATTTAAGAGCTTTCAGATCATTAGTACTGATTTTTATTTTGGTTGGCTTCGCGATAATATCACTATTTGTCTAATACGGAATGCGCCCTACAGATCGACAGTCCCTACGTACATAAAGACATGTCAAAAATGGCTTTTTTTTTAAATTGCACAATTGGGTTTACATTTTCCATGTGCACATTTCTGTTCTATTATAAAGTTCCTAAAGCAAATAAAACATCATAGAAAAAATATAAATAAAATTGTACATAGAACTATTTCTAGAGCAGTTTGAACATTAATAACGCTTTCCTGTAAACCTCGGTTTTTGTGTTGGGTGGCGTGTGTGTTGGATCATTCGGTTCCCTAGAAAATGGTTGAGCTGGATGGTGCTGATCCATGCGTCAAGTTCGTGAACGGGCGCCGTCGGTTGAGACTGGTCATCTCTTATCTGCCATGGCTTATTTTGAATCTTATTTTTTTTAATTTATTTTATTAAATTTTTTTACATTGTTCTCACATATAGAAGCACCAAGAATAATGTTCCCACACACACAAATTTTGTAATACCCACGATTTAAAAGAGTGTCCTTGGAGTTTCTTGCCCGTTCTTCTCCAGAGAGATCTACGTTTTTGGAATGGGCACCTAGCTTCAACTTCGATTTTTGTTTGACAATTCAAAAGTGCCTGTGAAAGGTCTAATTGAAATAAATGCTTTGAGTTGAGTTGAGTTGAGTTTGACATGACTTTATGTACGTAGGGACCGTCGAGATCAGATTGTTCTAAATAAAAATTAGTCATTCTAATTAGCAGTGATAGGAATAGGTAGTGCCTATTTGCCTAAACTTCGAAGTACAGAGACAAGAAACGGAGACTTACTTAGGACTAAATTTTTTTTCCCGGGATTCGGGAAAAATCTTCAGTAAGTTGAAAATAAGTATAATAACTTTAATTCGTGATTTGATACAACGGTTAGTTGGATCGTAAACATAATTCAAATACCTGAATTAAAGTTAGATTATTTATTTCGGGATTTTACGTGAAAATCCTGAAAATTTGGTAGTTGTAAGTTTAGTTAAATATAGCTTTTACACATCTTAAATAAAGCTTATTTTAACTCACTGAAGATTTTTCCCGAATCCCGGAAAAAAAATTTAGTCCTAAGGAAGTCTCCGTTTCTAGTCTCTGTTCTTCGAAGCTTAGGCAAGTAGGCTCTACCTATTCCTATCACTGGTAATTAGTAATTAATATTAGGTCTTTACCTATGAAATTGCCGTTCTGCAGTACTGGCCATTTCAAATCAAAATAATTTTTGTTTGGCTAAGAATTCTAATTTCAAATTAATTTTATTTTAAAAACATGGATTTTTTTTTCTAAAAGTAGTCATTTCTTTATTGATTAGTGTTACATTTTCATCGCATTTCAATCTTTTTCGTCATCATGGATACGTCAAAAATTCGAGTAATTATGGAATATGAGTACCGTCGTGGCAGCAACGCGGCACAAGCGGCACGCAACATCAACGACGTTTATGGAGCTAACACTACAAACCAACGCACCACCTGTTATTGGTTTGCTCGCTTCCGTTCTGGAAATTTCGACCTGAAAAATGAACCTCGCGGTCGTCCGAAGACTTTGGTCGACAATGACGAATTAAAGGCGATTGTGGAAGCTGATGATACACAATCTACGGCTGAATTAGCAGCAGCTTTCGACGTTAGCGTCAAAACAATATTGGTCCATTTGCGTCAAATTGGCAAGGTAAAAAAGCTTGACAAATGGGTGCCCCACGAACTCAATGATCGCCAGCGCGAAGTACGCGTCGAGACGTGCCTTGCACTGCTCAACAGACACACAAATGAAGGAATTTTGAACCGCATTGTTACCTGCGATGAAAAATGGATTCTGTTTGATAACCGTAAGCGCTCAGCAAGTTGGTTGGATCCTGGTTCAGCACCTAAACAATGCCCTAAACGAAAACTTACCCCTAGAAAAGTGATGGTCACTGTTTGGTGGTCTAGCGCCGGTGTGATTCATCACAGCTTCTTACCAAACGGGGTGAGCATTACTGCAGATGTGTACTGTGAAGAACTGAACACAATGATGGAGAAGCTGGCGCATCTCCAACCAGCATTGGTCAATCGCTCGTCTCCGCTGCTCCTGCACGACAACGCGCGACCTCATACTGCACAGCAGACGGTCTCCAAGTTGCAAGAACTGGGGTTGGAAGCTCTCCGTCATCCGCCCTACTCACCAGACCTTGCGCCTACAGACTACTACTTTTTCCAGAATTTGGATAACTTCTTGGCGGGAAAAAAATTTAATACCCGAGAGGCAGTACAAAATGCCTTTGAAGAATTTGTTGCCTCCCGTCCAGCTGATTTCTTTAAGAAGGGCATCAATAAACTGCCACTGCGATGGCAAAGATGCATTGATTGCATGGGTGATTACTTCGATTAATACAAATAAAAAATTCATGAAAAAAATTCGTTTAAATTTTTTCATACAAAACGGCAATTTCATAGGTAAAGACCTATTATAAGCAGGCCATTACTTTTACAATTATATCTGAACTCATAATGCTAGATTTTGATTAAGTAGGTTAGTTTATAAAAATAACACTACACTTAAATGAAAATTAGTTAGTTTCTAGTTGATTATATTGGTCTAGACTTCACATATTGGAACTAGACATACAAACAACTGAACAGGCAACCTTCATTTAGTTATTACACCTCCAATTTATTCAATGTTGTGAGAATATCAATAAGATTGTAAGCAGTTTTGTTGATGGCAATAGGCAGCGAAATGTGGGTATACTGCAGGTACATCTTTGCCTTACCTTTTGGGGAATATAGGCGTAATGTTATGTGTGGAAAACCTTAATTCAACATCAAATAATAATTTGCAAGTTTTCTTTGATAAAACATAACAGTTAGGGCAAATTTTTCAATAGTCAGGTATCTTTTATGAGAAGAATAAATCTGACAGTTTGGCATATCTATACTTATATATTATTATAAGTATAGATTATTATACTTATATATTACTAGCTGACCCAGCAAACGTTGTTTTGCAGGTAATTTCTAGTGAACAACCCTTATCACTCAGGGGTATGAAAAATAGATAGTAGCCTATTCTCAGACCTACTGAAAATGCATATAAAATTTGGTAAAAATCAGTAAAGCCGTTTCGGAGGAGTAAGGTAACTAACATTGTGACACGAGAATTTTATATATAAGATAAGATAAGTATAATAATATTATAAAGCTGAAGAGTTTTGTTTGTTTGGTTGAACGCGCTGTTCTCAGAAACTACTGGTTTGAATAGAAAAATTATTTTTGTGTTGGATAGTTCATTTATCGAGGAAGGCTATATAACATCACGCTGCGACCAATAGGAGCGAAGCATCAATGGAAAATGTTGCAAAAACATTCCTTTTTGAGAGCTTCCGTTGCGTGCGCTGCGTAAACTGTTTAAGTTAAACAAAAATCATGGAAGTATGATGGAATTGTTCCTCTTTAAAAGTTCTAAAAGAAGTGCGCGACAGCATATGTCTATCTTTTAAGATTGACTCACTATAACCTTTTTTGATGGAAATCAAATTTGTTTGAAATTAATGCATTATTTGCGAAGGAGTTTTATCAGCATAATATTAATCCTTATCCAAATAATTATGTTTCTGACGAAAATTAGTATAGAGTAAGCTTAAACTTCAAGGAAGGATATCGTAATATTATTTATCCAACCGCGAAAACTGATATTCATGCGGAAGAAGTCGCGGGCAACAGCTAGTTTTCAATAAAAAAGCTGTCAAACTGAAATATTTTTTTCTCAGATAAAATTTATCTGACTATTGAAAAATCAGCCCTTAGTAATATAAATAAGACTTACTTTCAATACTAATGGAATTTACACATATTGATTAAATTATCTAGGTATACTTTATGTAAATGGCCTACATGTGCTGTAGTAAGACCGCGTTCGCACTGTCACATGTCTCGCGATTCGTATTTCTCCTCTGCTTAACTCTACGAGGATTACAGGCTAGATGTTTTGTTGTGAGAAGGCAATATGAAATTTTGTGCCAAAATTCAAAACAGAGTTAAGGAGGACTACTCAAAAAAGAACAACTACGACGAATATTTCAGTGATGTCACAAAATGTTGCAGCAGACTGTTTTTGACTTCGCCGGCAAATCTGTGGCGACTTCGCAAAACATCTGTCGCTTAGTGAATATAAGGCTTTATTATTACCAGTTTTGCATTAGTGAGAACTTGAGAAGATTATCAGAACATAAAAAGCAATGTATCATCTAAATAACTTAGTATGTCATCAAAAGAAATAGGTAGGAGATTTAATAACGTTTCTGGTTCTTGTTTATAGCTTGCATTCAATTCAAAAGTCATTAATTCAAACTTGGCTGAGAGTCAGCACTTTTAGAACATCAAAATTACATAAGATAGTCCCCCAAAACGGCCGCCCTTTACCGTTTCCTAGCCCTGGGAAGAAGTGGCGCAACAAACTAGGTAACCAGAATTAGTCCGGTTTTTGCCATTACGAACTTAAATCAGGCTTATACCATAGACTCCTATTACGATTTAGGAAATTTCGTTTAGTGTGATGTGATTACAGAAGTTATAAATGTAATAAACGTTTATCATGTTAAATGAGATAAGGTATAGGAATGTATATGTTTTAAATATATTGAATATAATATTATAAAAATACACAATGTAAGCTGTTAGATCTGTGTAGGAATTAGATAGAAGACATAAAAATACATTATTGGTGATGATTCTGTTTTGCACCTACTGAACTTAATTTAGGGTATTGCTATCCTTTTCCTTCTCATTAGAACAAACACATCCGTCTCTTTCTTTCAAATTCATTCAGTATTTTTTGCGTGAAAGTTCAACAAACATCCATACATACAAACTTTGGCGTTTATACTATTAGTAAGGATGTGAAAAATCACTGTTCACGGCAAACGCGCAAAATATTGTCCATATTGGTTCATACTTCGTTGCAAGTATGATACAGGAGAGTTGTACTTGTTTCCGTAAAAAAATATGTGGAACTTTGACCTTTAACAACTCCGTACCCAGGTCCCCCAGAAGGGTAATTGCGTTGCATATTGAACATTATCAGTAGGAAATTAGGAATGGCTTTAATTTTGACAGTTCAACACCATTCATTGCGTTATTTACGTTGTTGAGCAGGCACATTTTTCGTTCTTATGCAGTAAGTAGGTAATGGATTAGCAATATTCGTCAAACTGATTCAGATTGTGATTGATAGTGTGTTAAGTAATTAGTACAAAAAAAAATCCATTACAAATTAAAAAAAAACAGTAACCGGTAGTGTAAGTGACTACTCCCGCTATTACAACGGTGAAAGTATATAATACCGTCCACCTTTGAGCCTATAAAAATCGACAAATTCTTCAACATCTTAGCAATGTTTATTTATAAACAGTTCAAACCGTTTTATGGCCAATATAGTTAAGTTTGTGCAAATGAGTTATGGAGCACAGAGTTGGCTGCTGTCCAAACTGCTGAATAACTACTCTCTTGCAATTCGTAAACAAAGACGAAGGATGCTTATGATTCAGCGGCCTAATAAGCTTTGTTTTACTTAATTTTAACACGATTTGATGGATAGATGCTACGGAAGGCGAAGAACGCGGTGTGCAAAAAAAAATGCGTTGACTAGAGAACCTCCTTTTTTCGTCTGTATTAATCATAATCTAATTCGTTTTGAAACAGATTGTTAAACCATTGCTTCATATGTTCTAAAAATGTGTCTGTTCAACAACGTAAATAACGCAATTAATATTTCAACAATATTCATTGCGTTATTTACGTTGTTGAGCAGACACATTTTTGTCACTGTCAAATTGTAACGGATTATGGTTAACCGTGAGTTACGTAAATAGGGTGCGGGTAGGACTCGCGCACCACCAACATTATAATAATTGGGCTCTTTTCATTATTTGCCATGATAGTGGCCATATTTTCTGAAAATTTCAGCATAGCTTCAAAAAGATCCAGCCATAGGCGGCGTTGGCTTAGCCCTACTGGGTCCAGTACGTAATTACCCTTTGGGTACGATACTCTAAAATTGAGGCCCGTCTCTTCCATATTTAGAATGAGAAATTTGAAATCAGTGCCTTCTGAAAGAACCAACGGAATGGAGCTTTAAATTGAGATCCACACTTAGTTCCAAGGTTTTCCTCTCAATGATATGTTTTTATTTTTATTTTTTAATACATTTAATTTACATACATAAACGTGACCAATTATGTGTGAAGTTATTTACAAACATTCAAGTAGTATCTCTCATCATTCATTACACATGCTATAATACCAGCCTGTTGTGGTCCCACAGATGGGCAACGGCCTCTTCTCATACAGAGAAGGCATGAGCATTGATCCTCACGCTTGCTAGAGACGGGTTGGCGATTTCTGACTTATATTAACTGCTAGCTATTGCCACCGGTTTCGCCCGCGTAGAGGGCGAAAGTTATCCCACGGGAACGTACTACCGGGATAAAAAGTATCCTATGTGTTAATCCAGATTATAAACTATCTGTGTGCCAAATTTCATTTAAATCCGTTCCGCCGTTTTTGCGTGGGAGTAACAAACATCCAAATGTTTCCTCGCGATGTTTTTCCTTCCCGGATGTCAGCAATGTCCAAGATAAACTCAGAAAGTACATTACAGAATTTAAAACTCACATTGCTACTTACCCGGATTTGAACCCACAACCTCGATACATGCTAAAAGTGCAATTACTAAGGCCATAAAAGTTTAATTACTCCCGTCAAAATAAACCAAATCGTAAACTCTTTATTAAGCTACCTATAATTGCAGTTCATCCACTACTTCTGTTCTAGATTGTTATCTGTTCCACATTTCGCCGTTGGCCTCATTCTGAAGAGAAAATGATACGATTACTGATGTGGTTTAATTTATATTTGAGCAATTTATTTCTAATCTGTTTTGCCCCAAATGCATTATTAACCTGATCGCGCATCTATCAATTTGCCTAGCCTTTTCCCAACAATGGAGTCGGCTTCTTATCTAACCGGATGCATAGTAATCTGATACACGGTATACTCCCAAAAAAGTTATACCACAGTCTAATCGCACACGAAAGCACGTTTGTTGAGTTTTTTTTTTTTTTTTTTTTTTTAGTTTTTGTGTTTTGTTTTGGAAAAGTTTTTATTTTTCACTTTTTAATTATAGTACCTACTCCACACCAATTCGAAATTTCATCAACCTTGGCGTCAAAACAATGCATATTTATGCGACAGCAGCAGTCACGGTTGATTAGCTGTTTTTTTTAAGTGTTCCGTTGTCTGTATCCAAAACTCATCATTAGATCTATTTGAAGTTTAAATAGGACCATTTCGGAGAAAAACCCCCTTCGAACAGAATTTTGCAAATCAGTCTACATATGACTGAGTTAGGCCCGAACATACAAAAAATTTATAAACATGTCAAATTGATAACCTCCTTCTTTTTGAAGTCGGTTAAAAAGCCCTAGGTTAGTTACATATCAGTAAGATTATTTTAAAACAGTCTTTATAGAAAAAAAGATTATAACCTTGCTTGGTTTTTCTTTGGATCATTCTTTAATGCAACAGATATCTCGCATAAGAAAGGAGGTTAGTACTTACTACTCTACTAGGTACCTACTACTCTTAGGCGCAATGTTATGATTGCCACACAAAATAAATAATTGAAATATTCACAAGTAAACAGTTAATTGGCTCGAATAGTTTACTTACAAGATCAATACCACTTTCACTCTATATAAAGTTAGCGAATGGCTATTGTCTATTCAATCGTTGGCGAAAAGCGAAAGTGCACCTATTATGTGATATCGTTCAGTCTATGGGCTGTGGTGTGACAATCAAGATTTTATTTTAGTTTTATTTATTACTAGCATTTACCAGCTGCTTCTCCCGCGTCATCATCATCATGTACCTAGCCTTTTCCCAACTATGTTGGGGTCGGTTTCCAGTCTAACCGGATGCAGCTGAATACCGGTATTTTACATGGAGCGACTGCCTATCTGACGTCCACAACCCAGTTACTGGGTAATACGATACCCCTCGGTAAGACTGATTGTCAGACTTGACGTGTTGTTTGACGACTGTCAAAGATCCACAAATGACAGCCGGGACCAACGGCTTAACGTGCTTTCCGAGGCACGGAGGGGTCTTGATATGTAAAGATGGTCACCCATCCACGGACCAACCGCGGCAAGCGTAGCTTAACCTGGTCGATCGACCCGTGCAGCTATTGTTATTTAGCCACAAGCTCCTCACCTGCTTCGACCGCGTATAGGTCGAAAATTAGCCCATGGGAACGTATTATCTGGATAAAAAGTATCATATGTGTTAATCCGGCACCCTAATTGCGTAACTCACGATAAATCATAATCCGTTTCAATTTGACAGTTCAACAATATTCATTGCGTTATTTACGTTGTTGAGCAGACACATTTTTCGGAACATATGAAGCAATGGTTTAACAATCTGTTTCAAAACGAAACAGATTATGATTAATCGTGAGTTACGGAATTAGGGTGCTGGTTATAAACCATCTGTGTGCCAAATTTCATCCATATCCGTACAGCCGTTTTTGCGTGATTGAGTGACAAACATACAAACTTTCACATTTATTTATTAACTATGAATGACATACAGCTAAAAAAAAAAGATGAAAACGTCGTATGTGAGACTCGCAGCCAATTTAAAAGTCTTCATTTCTAAAAACAGATAAGAAAAAAAAGAGTGAACAGTACAACACAGCTACCGAAAAGGAATAGAAATATTATAGTTGGGAGTAGGATTATTAGGATTTCAGCTTATGCCTTATATTGTACAGTCAGCAATAACAAGTTAAAAAAAAATGAATGTAAACGTATCACACGTCAGTTTTCCCCGAAGGGTGCGGCAGTACGTAAATAGTAAAAACGCCCCCATTTCGCACGTTATCTTTGTTGATAAGTGGAATGTAAACTAGCCGATTATTACTTAATAGAAAATACTTTCAATTAATATTATTATGATAAAGAAGAGACACCTGTGAGAGTGCACCTGTGTCTGCGCGAGATATCCCGCGCTGAGATTCGTCGCCAGGGCCGAAATGAGGGTTTTCTTGAATATTCAAGCCACCAGTTAGCTCCACCTTGACAAGAGGTCTTCCAGTTCGACAATGAGCTTAAGATATTTGATGTCATTCGTTTCATTCTTTCGTTCACCATTCAGTCCGTAGGCGCTTTGACACGTTTGACAGGTGCCCGGACCTGACGTCTCAGTGCTGCCACCTAGTGAACGTAATTTCAGAAAACCCTCATTCGGTGTGGAGGTGATATCATCATTTTCTTGCCCGTATCCCAATTTATATGTGGTCGGCGCAATATATTGTTTTCTCTCTATTAGTCGTAGCTTCTCGGTAGTCACTCCAGCAGGCTTAGCACGAACACCGATTTGTCGACGGAAGAATAGACATCACTATTAAATAAATGATGTACAATAGGATAAGATAGCTATGTTTTTCTATTCATTATCACAGTTCTAAACGAATCATGATTTTGTAGATAATCGTTTATACTTTGTGGCCGTCGAGTAGAAAGTTTTGTTGTCAGTGTGATTTTGACAGTTTGGGAAGAAATATTCTTCTGAAATACCCTACATTTATAAGGACCTAGACAAATATCGTTAGAAACGAAAGACTAAATGACAGGTTGTAGAAGGATATCTACCTACTGTGCGATGACAAAAATGTAGGAACGAAATGTCACTTTGTATTGAAAAAGCACTGTCTATTCTTCGTAGAAACACAAAGCGTTATGCTAAGCCCGCAGGTAGCCTTATCATCTTTCATACAACATCGCTTCTTTGGTCTGCCCTTGCTCTTATAGCCCTCACGACATTTTCCTCATTCCTCCACATCACATGCCCATTACAAGACCAACCGTTTTCGAACAACTTTTCAGTTACCGATGCCACTTTCAGACTTCGACTTGTGTAATCATTTATTATTCCATCCATTCGTGTAACACCACTGTAGTCTGAAGGACTATTAACTTTAATTTAATCATTAATGATATTTGTATCGTATGATCTATATAGATAAAAAAAAGTCCTGACTGACTCATCAGCGCCCAGCCCAAACCCTTGGACCTAGAAAGTTGAAATTTTGCACAGAGGTTCCCTTTGTAATGTAGACAAGGAATAAGGAAGGATTTTTCGAAATTCAACCCCTAAGGGAGTTAAATTGGGGATGAAAGTTCCGCGCAGGCGAAGCCGCTGGCTCAAGCTAGTGTTTAATAAACTTGAAACAATTCTATGAAATCAATACCACGCAATTCCGAAGCGATCATCGATTGTGGTTTACCGTGTGTTAAAATGTAATAGGATCATTTATAATCTAAAACATGTGTGGTTGACGACATAATACGAACCCGCACACTCTAAGTTATTTCTTGGAACCGAGTGAACACTTGTCTAGCCTGAAATATAGATTTTTTTTCTCAGGTTATTACTTACCTTTTATCTTACGACCTTAGTTTGTCTCATACTTACGCGTTTAATAGCAGTAATGGCCTATCTTGAACATTATTTAGCATAAATTAACGAAATATTTTGTTTTTTATGTTTATTTTCGACGAACTTGTCTGTCCTTTGGATAGAGCCTTGACCCCCGCAACAGATTATAAATAAATTCGATATGTTGCGCATTTTCGAATAACGTAAGGACGAACCCGTTCAACGTTGAACGATAATTTAAATATAACATAACGCATAAGGATAAGATAAAATAGTCAATAAACATAATGATAAGAATGTTTTTAACTACTCGTGAACATACGTTTTTAATAAGCTTGCATGAAAGGGTAAAGTAAAGACCTTTGATTACACTTTCTTCTGGCCTTAGTCGCAATCACACGGACATGATCAAATATCGGCGGAATATTTTTTTTTAAATATTTTTTCGCAATGAATTTTCAACTGTCAAAATCGAACAGTATGTTTTACTGTTCCATTTTCAACTGTCGAAATCGAACAGTGTGTTTTACTGTTCCATTTTCAACTGTCGAAATCGAACACTGTGTTTTACTGTTCCATTTTCACCTCTCAAAATCGAACAGTGTGTTTTTCTGTACCATTTTCAACCTCGCGGCGCTAACCAGTGCGTTGTGATATCAGTCCGCTGTGACATCAGTCCGCGAAAAACTGCTGCGGCGATTTTATTACGTCTGTGGGACCGTGGGCTTATTCAACATGGCTTCTTGGTCAGTCAAACTAAAACTTATGTTATTAAGGAGTTATGCAATACGAGTGTCCGAGTGCCCACGTAGTTTACCGAAACATTGCCAAGCGGTTGGTCGACTTTTCACGTAACCAAGAGGGTTGGCCTATTTTTCGGTCAAAGAATCAGCATTGCCATACAACGTGGCTATGCTGCCAGCCTTTTGGGCACTTTTCCCTTTTCCCGTTGACAACGATGCGGATGAACTTTTTGTTGCCTTATATATATTATATATATTTCGTTTTTCTTTTTTCTTTTTTTTTTTTAAATATCGTTGCCCCACACTAGGAATTTCTCCTGTATTGTGGGTGCGTTTACAAACATTTAAACTCACACACAAACAGCCGGACCCGGAACAACTACTTGTAGTTCATACAAATATTTGTTCCGTGCGGGAATCGAACCCGCGACACGTAGCGCAGCAGTCAATCGCTTAACCACTGCGCCAAACGTATCGTTATGATTATTTTATTTTTTCTATACTTGCACACGGCTACATATCCACCTATACATTTCCAGTTTACGCTGATCTCGCACTGCACGGAAATCCTATACAATGCGAGATCAGTTTATACTGGAAATGTATAGCTTGATGTGTAGCCGTGTGTACATATTTTAAGATAAGTATCTTTTCAATAATGTAATGAATAATTAAAATACTTATTGCAGTATATTGGTCCCTAATTAGTAGGTGCCTCATATCGAATCAAAAATGTATTGATAAAAATTTACGTCATACGTAAAAATAATCAAATTATGGAAGAGCAAGGAAAAAAGCGCCAACACCGGATCAAATTACGTATTGTATTGGATTTGAGTGACGTCACACCTTGATTTGCTCGATATCTGACTGTTTCCTATAAAACTTGATTATCAATAAAATTCTCGTAAGAACGCAGCATACAGGCAAAGTGGTGCTCAAGCATTCCACAGTAGAATAATCTTCTGTATCTTTATATAGGTAGGTACACTTATTTTAAATAAACTGACTTTAGCCACCGGCTTCGCCCGCGTGCAGGTCGGTGTATTATACATATAAACCTTCCCCTTGAATCACTGTCTATTGATGGAAACCACATTAAAATCCGTTGCGTAGTTTAAAAGATCTTAGCGTACAAACACAAAAAGCGACTTTGTTTTATACTATGTAAGGATTAAAGTAACTTTTCATGTGTCTACCTGTGTGACCGCATTGTTCTTCTAAACCACGCAACGGTTTTTGATGCGGTTTTCACAAACTTAAAAATATTAAACTTCTACATAAATCTCGGAAGTTTTCTTCAAGGCTCCTTTACTCATTTAGGTCGGGATGTGGCAATATACCGAAGTAAGGGCACGACACTTACAAATGCAATGTCTGCGAGTGAACATTGAAGCATTTCGAGGGTATGCATGTACGTAAAAAGTAGGTTATAATTGGGCCTTTTATTGTACTATGCTCTGACGAATACTATTGTGTAACGTATTATGATCTTTGTTCCTCATCGGATGACCTGCCCAGTGCATCTATTGAATTCGCTCGAAGCGCGTTAGTCACGTTTTTCTTGTCTATCGCAAGAAAACCGTGACGTGTTTTGATTAATTTTATACTTCATGGTTTAAGGTGAAACAAGTCCACATTTTTTCCATACATATTTCGGAAGGGTTTTACTCCACTTTTTGACAACAAAAACACAATCAAAAATTAAACATGGTATGGTTTTGTCTCATTAATAATACTGTCGGTACGGAAACAAAATACAAAAGCCATTAAAAAGTTATGAGCCAACAAAGATTCGTTTTTCTTGATATTTTAACGTAACTTTGGACATGTTTAAGTAATAAAAGAAGTGTAAAATCTCCAAAACTAAGTCGGTACCGACAAAGCTCAATTATCGAAAAGTTCAATAAACTTAATTTGTCATTGATTTATGCAGTGGTTTTTTCAGAAAACCCGATCATCCGAAGGACTTTTCTTAAATTTTTACGCGCCTGTTTTACTATAACTGATCTTGCAGCTCACTCAATAATGTTGTGCGTGTAGACTATCGTCTAACTGCTCATCACTGATACTGCCTCTTGTCTCTGTTTTAATAAGTCCAAACTTTGGTTATTTATGGCAAAAATTTAACAAACCTCATGCCATACGTCGAGTTCTCTAAACCTTCCATCATCACCTTCCAGGATTCATTCAGCAACGTGAAGCAGTGGCTGGAGGAGATCGACCGCTACGCGTGCGACAACGTCAACAAGCTGCTGGTTGGCAACAAGTGTGACCTCACCACCAAGAAGGTGGTCGACTACACCACAGCCAACGTGAGTACTAAACTAAACCTTAATTGTAATATGTTACGGATCAGGATTGTAGTCGCGGTCATCAGTCATATTTTGTTCAACATACAGAAAAGTTGTTAAGTCAGAAACACTGTGTGCGCTCGTTGTTAGGAACTGACCTTCTGTACCCATTCATTTTTTGTCGTCTGCGTCATTATGTACCTAGTATACACATTTTTGTTCATCATACCATTTGTTATAATGACATTTATCACATACCATACTAGTTCGATGCATACCTTAATAATAGTTAACGACGATAATGTATCTCCTCCCAGATGTTTATTCATGAAATATATTGTTAACGACTCGATTAATAGTTAACACAAGCTTTATTAGCGAAGTGATAAAAATAGATTCATTATTGTGTAACGCTTTACTGATTTTTATTTTTATTTTGATGCAGTTGGTGTGATTAAATGTTTGTCTTATCAAGTCATCATAGTTTTTTGTTAATTTCTTCATATTTTTAAATCGTGTTTTTAAACTCCAAACATGTCTTATATTAAAGCAGGTCGTGGATAAATAATATCTGCCGCACGTGTCGATCGAAGGTTAAGCTACGCCTTCCGAGGTCAGTCATGGATGGGTTACCAATCATTACATATTGAGACCCCTCCGTGCCTCAGAAAGCATGTTATTATTCTATTCAGACTCATTCTTAGATCTTTGACGGTCGTTACAGGTAGCCCGAATGTATGACAACCAGTCTTGCCAAGGTGTATCGTGTTACCCAGTAACTGGGTTGTGTAGGTCAGATAGGCAGGAACTCCATATGAAATACTGGTATTCAGTTGTATCCGGTTAGACTGGAAGCCGCCGACCTCAACGAAGCTGAGAAAACGCTATACCTATTACCTACTATTATTATTACTAGTTATTAGGTGAATAAGACCACTGTCTGCGTGCTACTGTTTACATTCAAGTATCAAAACAATTTCAAACGTTTGGAAGGTATTGCATAATAGTCTGAACTACATGTTTCTTCCTTATACAACAATTAACAAACAACAATTTTTTGCGCTGAGGGTTTAGAATGATATGCTGAATTCATTGTTACAGTTTGCGCACTGGTTAAAAACGTATCCTGTATAGCGGTAGTAATAGGAATCGATAGTACTATTCAAAACTTTCCTGTATAGCGAGGCTGTTACCCTGGTTTAACAGCTTATGCCAGCGGCTTCACCCGGGTCGGTATATTGTACATAAAAACCTTCCTATTAAATCACTCTGTCTATTGATGAAAACTGCATTAAAATCCGTTGTGTAGTTTAAACGATCTAAGTGCACAAACACGAAAAGCGACGACCAAAGACCATTTTTAAGCTTGACTTATTGGCAAATTCCTTGGTGTTTCTGTTACCTATAGATCCTAGAACCACTGTCCATTAGTTGGACCATAGTTCTGTTTAGTTATCATGGCGTTAACATACAGAAACTCACGCTTTTTTCCCATGGGGGGGTAGGGCATAAAATACAGAACTCCACCAAGCCTGCTACAATCCTTACATACTCTTTTTGCTTCGTTTAAGTTCATACATCAGACGGGGAATTCTCGTAATTTTTCAGAACGTTCACAGTTTGTTCTCAGTCTCAATCTCTCACTAAATAACTTTAATTTCGGAAGGCGGTGACAAAGAATTAAAATGCCTACCTCCAAAGTCACCGACTTCCGAAATTAAAGTTATTTTGCACTTTGTAGTGTTTTTTTGGAAGTCGGTTGTTATTTTTTTGAAAAAAGTTTTTATTTTCCACTTTTTAGTTACCTACCCCACACCAATTCGAAATTTCATCATCCTTGGGGTCAAAACAATGCATATTTATGCGATAGCAGCATTCGCGGTTGATTTGCTGTAATGTTTTGAAGAGTTCCGTTGTCTGTCTCCGAAACGCATCATCAGATCTATATGAAATTTATATGGGACCATTTTGGAATAAACCCCTTTCAAACAAAAAAAGAATTTTGCAAATCGGTTTATATACGACGGAGTTATGCCCGAACATCCTTCTTTTTGAAGTCGGTTAAAAATACCTCGAGTTTACACACACACACACACACACACACACACACACACACACACACACACACACACACACACACACACATTTGATTGTCGCCGAGGTGAGACTACGACTAGATTTTGATTACGAGAATTGGCTTTCTGGTCTCATACGTGCACATCGCCGTCGGTTGAGAGGGAAGTGTTGGAGTTTCTTACCCATTTACCCTTTATAGAAATCCACACTTGACTAACTTCTAGCCAATCCAAAATGTGACATTTATTTTAACTTTCCGACTATTCCTCCACAGCAATACGCGGAACAGCTGGGCATCCCGTTCTTGGAGACCTCAGCGAAGAACTCGACGAACGTGGAGCAGGCGTTCATGACGATGGCCGCGGAGATCAAGACGCGCGTGGGGCCGCCTTCCACGGGCGCGGCGCCGGTGGGCGGGCAGGTCAAGATCGACCAGGGACATCCCATCGACACCGGCAAGTCCTCTTGCTGCTGAATACGCCGCCTACGGTGAGTTGCTGAACTGTTTCCGTTGCGGAAAGGTTGTGGTGAATCGGTCAGTTTATTATATCGCAACAAAATATAAGATTTTTTTGCAAAATACCCATTAGACAATCGTTCTACGATTAGACATTAAAATGCTGATTGGCTAATATAATATGAGCCAACTAGCTTTTGCCAGAGGCTCCGCCCGCGTGAAGATCGAAAATTATGCCCACAGGAACTTGCTACCGGGATAAAAAGTATCGTAATCCGGATCAAAACTTGTCTGTTTGTCCAATTTCATTCCAATCTGTTCAGCCGTTTTTGCGTGATTGAGTAACAAACATCTAAAGATCCAAACATACAAACTTTCACATTTAATATTAGTAGAATTTATAAAATCTTTATCCTGGTTGGTCAGAACATTGCTTTGATAGTAGCTAAAATTAAATCCAAAAAAATGTAGTCAACCAATGAAATCATTGCACCTGTCAGTGTGTAACGTTCATATCAGCCAATCAGCGTTCGTACTCTTCGGCGTTGTTCGCGATTTACTTGCAGGAATTCAGGTGCAAGCTCTATGTAACGACGAACACCTTTCTTTCTTTCCAAATTATCCTTATACACCATCTCGATACATCATATCGATCAGTGTTCCAATGCAATTGCAATTAATGAAAGGAAATTTAAAACTCATATTAAAAGTAAACTTGCTGGTCCTTGGGCACGCCACGATTGCGGCGGTAAGTAGAGGGGACTTACGTAAGAGGAGTGGTTTGAGAGGCGGCATGGCGTCCTCACCTTCCGCCTGACGCAGGTCCTCACCGGACATGGTTGTTTCGGGAGGTTCCTGTTTCGGATAGGGCGGGAGGAAACGCCAGGGTGTTTCCACTGCGAAGATCGCCCTGAGGACACGGTGGAGCACACGGTGGCGGTCTGCCCTGCTTGGGCGGAGCACCGCCGTGTCCTCGTGGAGGCGATCGGCGGCGGCGATCTCTCGCGTCCGGCCCTGGTCCAGGCCATGGTACGGAGCGAGAGGGCATGGGGAGCCGTCACCTCCTTCAGCGAAGCAGTGATGCTCGTGAAGAGGGAGGCGGCGCACGTGAGGGAGAGGCAGCATATGCGCCCTCGCGACCCCAGCCGCCGCAGGATACGGAGACGCCCTGGGCGTCGGGAATCCCAGGCCGATTTCCGGCCACCGTAGGCATGGGCTTGCGGACGGCGAGTAATGGGTAGCTCGCTGTCCGGTAAGGACCAAGCCCAAGTCGACGGCGCGTTGTGTTCCACGCGCGCCTCAAAGAGATGTCAGCACAAACAGTGATGGGACCCGCAAAGGTCGATGCCTGCCAGGGGTGCGGGTTTGTTCGAAAGAGACACCACAGCCCCTGGCTTAAGGGCTACTGAAGGAACACGGGTGGGTTTTAGTCAGTAAAAGTCTGACACGCCCTCCTGCTCCACCCAGAGCGGGAGAAGTTATTTGATGATTTCCCACCCAAAAAAAAAAAAAAAAAACTTGCTGGTCCTGCTCCATAGAACAATTTAGAGTCTAATTAAATTGTATAATTAATTATATTTACGACTATTTAACTCACACACTGACTTATTACTTGTTAATATTCTAGGAAAATCATATACTTACTTTTACAATGTTTGTAAATATGTGAGCACCATGTATATATCATAAAATTGATTTATCTGTAATAGGGTATTTTCCAATTTGATAAATACTATTTTAATTTGAAGATTGGGACGATATATTGAACAGAAAAATAAAAATAAATTTATTTATATCCATTTTCTCCATTAAAAACGATTATAATCAAATTTACTTTTCGTTGTTTTGAATTTACCGCCAAAACGCTCCTTACAATAACTTTTTATCACGTGACATCCTGACGTCAGCTTTGTGTAAATAGCACCAGTACAAATACTTAGTTTGGCGCAGTTTTAGAAGTATTTGTGCACAGAGGCACCGCACACCAGTGATTTCACTTTCAATCCATAAAAAAAATTGAAAAATTATAAACACGACACTCACTTTTTTACTTACTAACTACTTTAGTTTACACAAAGTTGACGTCACGTGATAAAAAGTCATCGTAAGGAGCATTTTGGCGGTAAATTCAAATCAACGAAAAATAAATTTGGTTTAAATCGTTTTAATTGAGAAAATGGATATAAATCAATTTACTTTTATTTTTCTGTTACATATTTCATCCTAATCTTCAATTTAGAATAGTTTTTAGTAAATTGCAAAATACCCTATTGCTTCAATTTCATTCCTTTTACCTATTTTGGTATGGTAATTTTATTTTAAAAGAATAACGGTGGAGTTTCTTGCCCATTCTTCTCCATACGAAACTACATTTTTGAAGGGGCGACTATAATCAATTCTATTTTAATGTAAATGTTGACATTCAAAAGTGCCTTTTAAGTGCCTATTTGAAATAAATGCTTGACTTTGAACGCAAGAACAATAATTGCTCTTACTCTGCTGCCCTCGATGGTAATAAACTCCTAAGTCCAACCTATCGCAGAATAAATTATTGTGATACATATTGCAATAGTATATAATAAAATAAAGAGGGCATACTGAATTTCCCGTATAACAAGCCTGCTTATTATCATGTATTCGTTTCGGTTAGTGCTATAAAATATTAGTAGGTATAGCATTATAAATAATCTAGATCGTCACCAATAGAAGCAACGCCCACTTTGTAGAAATATTCACTTCACATTAGCTTATTTGGCGCTAACTGATTCAGTTCATTCACCCTTTGAAAATATATCGGTTTGAAAGAATTATGTTCTAGTGAGTCCGTATGGTGCCGGACTTCAAGAATAGCACCTTCTCATTTCATCCTGTGGGTGTTCAACAGTGGATGTCTTTCGGCTGAAATGATGATGATAAATTTTAATAAAATTAATAAATATTATTTAAAAAAAAAAGGAAAATACAGTATAAATCTTAAAAATAATAATAGGTAGTACAAAGTATGATGTCTGTACTAGGATAAACCTGTATCACAGGCGGCATGTGTTCTTGATGACTGTATTGTGATTTGTGTCACTGATGAAAAGTAAAAATACTGTGATGGGGATATAATAGGGTATTTTCCAATTTTTCAAAAACTATTCTAATTTGAAGATTGGAACGAGATATTTAACAGAAAAATAAAAATAAATTGACAGTTAAAAACGATTTAAACCTAATTTATTTTTAGTTGTTTTGAATTTACCGCCAAAACGCTTCTTACGATGACTTTTTATTACGTGACGTCAACGTTGTGTAAACTAAAGTAGTTGGCAAGTAATTATGTGAATGTCGAGTTTATAATTAACAAGATTTTTAATGGATATAAAGTGATATTACTGGTGTACGGTGCCTCTGTGCAATAATACTTCTAAAACGGCGCCAAACGAAGTATTTGTACCGGTGTCGTATAAACAAAGTTGACGTCACATGTCACGTGGTAAAAAGTCATCGTAAGGAGCGTTTTGGCGGTAAAGTCAAAACAACGAAAAATAAATTCGAATTTAATCGTTTTTAAGTGAGAAAATGTGTATTAATAAATTTATTTTTATTTTTCTGTCAAATATATCGTCCTAATCTTCAAATTAAAATAGTTTTTATGAAATCGGAAAATACCCTATTGATTGTGTTGTGTTCCCAGGCTGGCGGCAAGACGTACGGGAAGCGGGAGTCGCGGGCGCCGGCCGCCACACAAGAAATGCAATTACCACAAAACGTTTCATGATCGCATCATTATAATTATATAATTATAAATAAATAAATACTATATAGAGAGGCGCGACGCGGCCGACCGTCGCTGCGCGTCCTAAGCTAACTTTCTATTAAGTTGCTATTGTCCGATATCTTGTTAGTTAAAGCAAACAGGTGAAATGGAAGGGTGTATGTTTATACATGGTTATATATAATGAATATTGTAGGTTAATTTTGTGCTGTTTCCAGAATAAGAATTTCGATGCAGGTTTAAATAACTGAGCGCCACTATAGATTGTATGAGAGGAAAATTCACAAGATTTATATGGTTATTATAATATAAACGTTTATTTGAAAGCTTTGTATCTATTGTCGTAAGTTGGTCGTGGCGTGGCTCGCGCACTACGTCACTGCGGTCGGAGGCACCATACGCCATGAGTTACGGAGGCGTCCATAAATTACGTGAGACAATTTTGGTGATTTTTCGAATGTGATGTCGTGAGATTTGGCTAGAACTCTGACCCCCATAATCTCACGTGAGATTTTTCAAAATAATTCTTTTTGTGTCAATATTAAGCAGCTTAAAAATAGAGGCGCTACTGTGCTACCTTGTGACGTTCGCATAACCACCCTTAATGTGTTTTTGTTTTTTGTAGGATTTAATTGTATTTTAGTACAGAAACATGTTTTATGTAATTTAACCCGTTTTTACACAGTTAAAAAGAAACGTGATATTTGCCGAAACCTCTTCTCCCCCCTAAATCCTTCACGTTATGAATGGACGCCTCCTAACCGACGATGAATTGCTTGTTATTAGTATCACCTAGCATAAGGCGTAAGTTAAGGTCGACATGAGATTGTAGCTGTAATATTAGTCGGCATTCGCACGAACGTAATATAATAGCGGCAGGATTTTCTCGCGCCTGTGAATTTCCAACTCACTCTCAATCCAACAGAGTGCAGTGCGAGTGAGTCTCAAACCGTCGAAAAAAAAATTGTGTTTGATTTTAAGCTTTCGGCGTTAAGCTTAGCGTTGAAAATACAATGCGCGATGAAATCTCGTCGCGATTTACTTTACGTCAGTCGGTGCAGCCGAGGGTTGCGGCGCGGGAGGCTTGCTGAGTGATGTGTGAGCTTGCGTGGCGTAGTGACCGACCGTACACAAGTTATCTCTCAAGCTGTCCATTACCAAGTGTAGGCTAATTTCCGTTTGTATTCCAGCTTGTGTTAAAATGTTACTTTCTCATCACTCGAGGTACTAATAAACCTAATTGTATGCACTGGGTGTTTATATTATTCATTCTGTATAGCGAATTGCTGGTATTGTATGGGATGTCTTAAAGATATGTCATCTACGCTCATATTGATTTGCAACTCGTAACACGCGCCAGGAATGATGACACTGATTCGAATGGGGACCATTTTGTTATTGCGATTTCCGCAATATTTCATGCATTTTTCGATATTTTCAACATAGCTTTTACTACTTACGTGCAATTATAACGTCGCAGTTCTATTAAGTTTATCGAATGTTATCATTCTCCCATACGATACCAGCAAAAAGACCACATTGTATTTATAATAAAGCGTACTGGGTTGCGCTATATTGAACATTTTGTGTTGATATATTAATTGGATCGCGAATTCTAACACATCTTGTAGATATAGCATATTGGCCTTAGACAATTAGACAGATATAGTAAACTTGTAGCCATCGAAGCGGGATCATAGTATTAATTAAAAGACATATTCATTATCACTATCACAGCAATAATGTGATAATGTTACGTTTTAAAGCAGTCCGATGTTTCACTTATTAGAATAGACCCACTCGCAAGGTTTTCGTCCTTTTATTACCCGACTGCGCTAGAAGGAGGGTATTGTTTTTCACTTAAATTGTTAAGAGGATTAGGTAAGAGGTGATATGAATTTTAATAAGAACTAATATATGAAACATTTGACTATAAAATTAAATGCTATAAATTATTTTGATTCACGATCTATAACTAACTTCGTTCGTCGTTATTTTTGTACTATTATGTCAGACTTAAGTTTACTTAAATCAAGACCGCTAACCCCCTATAATTCTGTATTGAGGGTTTCTTAGAAATTAAAACAGTATGCTATATTAAAGATGTTTTATTTTATTATCCTTGACACATTACCTTATCTCTTTTAATTACATTAATCACGCATTTATTTTGGCTTTGACTGATTCGAAGTTGAACGGAGATTTTAATTATAAAATAGGTATTTTAGGCCATCCATAAAATACATCACTCGTTAGGGGGGAGGGGGTCAGTGAAGTGTGACACTGTGTGACAAGGGCCAGGGGATCAAAAAAATTGTGACGTCACAAGTCTAAATTACTAAAACTCTACTTAGTTACCTACTCTTAATTTATTCTAAATATAAAATTGAAAAAAATATGTGACGTCACACATGGGGGAGGGGATTTTACAAGTGTGGCTACCTGTGACAAGGACGAGGGGATTAAAAACCATAAAATTTGTGTGACATAATTTATGGATGGCCCTTTAGCATCTGTCCAAAGAGCAATGGAGCGTAGCATATGCGTTACACGAACCGACAGAATACGAAACACCACGCTGCGCTCCAAAACGGGTATCCTAGACGTAGGCAAAAAGGCAGCCAGTCTGAAATGGGCCTGGACAGGCCACGCTAGCCGCATGTAGTGCCCGCTGGGTAACAGTCTCCACACAGTGGGTGCCCGACGATGGACGGCGCCGCCGATGCCGGCCCAAGAAGAGTTGGCGAGACAACCTAGACACGTATTTGCAAGGGTTGGATCGAGGTGGCCCTAGTAAAGGATTTGGGGGGGTAGTGCGACAGTGCTAGGCTAATAAAATAAAATAGTCTTTGTAAAAGAGACCAGTGCAGTAGTGATATCAACAACAGCACCGCATCATGTACTCGTAGTCGTGACACAGTCCGTGCAGGTTCAGGGGACACTGCAGGAACTCGGGGCACAGCACCGGCAATTGATCTGCGAACAAATACGAAGGAATTTTACTCCAATTAGGACTACCTATGTACTCAATTATCGCTATCATATCAACCAAGTAGACTTCGCTTACGGTGTTGCAATCCTCGCTCCCGTACGAGCACCATTTTTACCTGACTACGGCGAAACAAATAGGAGGGTTATGATTTTTACCGGTATGTATGTTCATCTGTTCCATCATAACTACTAAACTAGGTATTTGACAAATAAGTTGTCATTGCAAGCGTCTTGATTGTCCGCTGGGCTCGTATACTAGGCTATCAATATGGCGCCCTCTAGAGGACAAAGTCATGAACTAATATCCGACCACGGCTTTCAGATTAGGTACAATATTTTAGATTTTTTTAGCTTTGATTTTTAACTGGTAAAAATTTAGTTTTTGAACTTAAGTAGGTACTTTTTCTGTTAAAGAGGGTGTAGATGTGGAGTTGTGGCGCAAACTATGTCCCACCTCTTTGATCTTGCCTTCGGTGCTCCAAAAATACAGATATAGTGATCTCTGCGCTGCCACCGACAACGCCGTGGAAGTAGTGAAGTTTTGGGCCAGCAAAATCTGTTTTCTATCGCGCACTCGACGCGGCGAAGAAACTTCGAACAAAAACCCACGTCCCACGTCGCACTACCTCTTCTTAATATCCAGTAGGTTTGTGCTACATAATATTACCTACTATCCATGAGTCCGTATATCATATACTGTACCTAATGTGTAAGCACAGCCACAGCAGTATCCATGTATGATAGCTTCGTCTTCTTCGCAGCTCTTCGAGGGACAACCGTTGCACCACATGCCGATCCATAGCCACGGCAAATTCACTGCAAGATTATCGCACAATCAATAAACTGTCACACAAACTTTTTTTAATATGACCTTGGTGTCTTAGAACTGTGAGAAATCTGAAGATTAAATAAATAAATTAATTTCTTACCTCTTGGAGCTTTTTTAACAGCATCAATACCGCTAGCACTTGAGGATGGCTTCAAAAATATACCAGAAACACGTTCACTAAGAGACACAAAAACAATAAAAAGATAAAACGTCCTCTTCGAATACATCTTGTTATCCTTAACTTCAAGTTAACGGTAACTCCTATATATATCTGTGAGTTAATTAACTAACAAGGTGTGACTTTAACTAATTAGACGTAGGTCAGTGCCATGAGATAAGTGTATTTCTTTGAAATATGACCAAATGTTTTTAGAATTGCAGTAACTACCTAGTATACCAGATGTTTAGTCATAAAAGATTACTTCCATAGCTACCATACGCAGATACATATAAACTTGGAACTGAAAAACTATTTCCAAAAAAAAAACAACCGCCTTCCGAAAAAACACTAAAAAGTGAAAAATATTTTTATTTTGTCACCGCGTTTTCAAAACCGTATATTTATTTATTAGAGTTATGGTCGAAGCCTCCAAACCATCCAAACTTACATTAAAAAAGAAACGTCGAATTGATAACCTCCTTCTTTTTGAAGTCGGTTAAAAATCTTTGCTACCACGTGTTTTGATAAGAGGTCAGTGTCAAGTTATATTTTTGTTAATATATGATTCGCGACAATTATAAATATATGGCTTTACAGAAATATAATCTAAGTTCTTTTGATGACCATTTCATGAAAAAACATTCATGGGTTTAAACGAATTAACAGGGTTGTCTTGATAATTTTAATTCTGTAACGAGATCAAGTAGCGTTTTTTGCAATTTGCAGGCCAGTGCTAGGTTGTATGTTGATTAAAATATTATTCGCGGCTGTAAGACGTATGTAGTTACAGAATTATAAGCATCAAAATCACCAATCACACCTACACATCTGGGATTGAGCCGGTTCCTTGTATTTTGCCGTCAAAGTTAAGACACCATCGTTTTGACTTTTAGCAAGATTATTCAAAAACGCATGCATGAACAGTTTTGAAACTTTGTATGGTTATTAATAGCGTCAAGAAGGACCGAATACAATTTTCAGCGAACTTGTGCCTTGTCTCATTTATGCGCTGCGATGTTTTTTCGGGTTTTCATAAAACCGCGATAACTTGAAAACTATAAATATTTTCTTAAATCTAATTAGGGCACTAAGGTGTGCCCCTTAAGAGCTACTCGTGTATGTTTATTCTACAGGGGCACATGCAATAGTTTTAGAGATATACGATTCATCAAAACGTTACTCCAGCAGGAAATGCAATATCTCGAAAACCTGAAGGCGCACAGATTTAATTTTTGGGGCACATTTTGGCACACATATAAGCTCTCTGGCCATGCACAATTTTTCTCTCTCCGATCATTCGTTTAGAATTTTCCTGCTAGAAAAACGTTACCCCAGCAAGAATAGTTTTTTCCGTTTTTCTCCAAAACGACAGGGGGCACACATTTTTTATGTGGGGGCACATTTACAGCATATAAGGCACACATTATACGTTCTACTCATATAACTCTAGGAGACACTTTCTTGCTAGGGTAACGTACACACAAAATTTCCCGATTTTGTTTGAACACATCATAGCAATCCTACTTGGCTTGAAGAAAACGATGACGATATTCCAAAATCACACGAAAATGAGCAGCATTCATTTAATATCATCGAAGACTAATGGATTCGTGTGAATTAATAATATATCAAAGTAATGAGTAAAATATTTTCGGTCATAATTTAATAAGCATTTTTTGGCATAATTTAATTGGCATGAGGGGCTTGAACCATGAATCCATGGTTATTACTAACTAAGCAAGGTTTTGCTGTAGTCTCTGTAGTAATAATATTAGCACATCTCGTCAGCATTTTCATTACATTATTGCAATATTACTATCTGTACATAATATTACAGATTACTAGTATGTAGGTAATACAATAATAAGATCGTAGCGAAGTCAAAACTCTACCCACACTTTTATACGAGATGGGGGAACAATTCTGTTGCCGAAAGGGTATTTTTAAATGGTTTGGATGGTCTGGATGAATGTTCCAAATTGACATTAGCTAATGAGCATTTATCACATTAACGACCTTATGTCAGGGGTATATCATGACCGAGGATGATTATTATCACGTTGACTCATGCAAGCAATGATAGATAGCATTGCACTAAGCCGCTTTTGCTTAGCAAGGTTTGTCAGGGTAATTATGTGGGCCGATCCCGGCGGCACTGCAATGCCGGGCCGACCCGCGACGGGAGTGGAGCGAGCCCCGAACATCCCGTCAGCTTACAAAAATCAGATTAATATACTGGTCCCTCAGTGAGGGAACTTTCAGATATTAAGCTGAAAAGAACAGATACTACACTTTGATCTTAGCCAAAAGGCCGAGAAGCGATACCGAAATTTCAGAAATCGGGGAACCCAACTCAACCGCGGAGAATCTTAACACCGTGATTCAGAAATGCGCGTCATCAGCACAGTGACATCTAGCGGTCGTGCTTGGAACTAACTCCGCGGATGCTTAACCTGAAATGTTTCAATACTTTTTTTTCATTGTTGGTGAGTCGCCGATGTTGTTTCTGCTTTACCCAAGCTTTACCTATACAGATTTAGAATGTGTACATAACTATAGAGTACCTTAACTATCTATCTACATATTATGTGCCCACCCGTTCGGTGAATAGAGGTGTGAAAGTATGATGTTCATGGAAGGAGGTAGCCGACGTATTTAGATACTATCTTGAATTAAACACAGTGATTTCTATAAAAAAAACGTTTATTTACTTTACATCGAACATTGTGGTATAACGTATGATAAAAATGTAGGTAATATTAAATTACAATACACATCGGCGAGTCTTCAAGGCGCACTCCTCGTGTCAACAATAAAATAAATAACATCATGAGATCAAAATCATATCACAGATTAATATCCAAGCATTTTTCAAATATACCTACTTATAATTAAAATAAATAAGCTGTGTGTTGTACTTGTAAAGTAAATCCATGTCTTTCGGCATTTATGACTAGAGTTCAATTCATTAAAAATAAAATTCAGGGAGATCAGAAGGATAATTGTGTAAGAAGGGGCATTCTCAGGAGACTCATTATTTGGTTGACTTCGGTGTCAATGTTTTTTTTTAATTTAGGCCTTGTTAACATGAAATATCAAATCTAGAGTTAATTTAAAGCATGTCAGTAGTAGAGTGTTAGGTAACTCTAGATTTGATATTTCATGCCTAAATTAGAAAACAAAAATGACACCGAAGTCAAACAAAAAATGAGTCTCCTGAGAATGACCCACCAACAGTAAACAATAGTAATAGCTTTCGATATTACAGGTCAACAACATGAGCAGACAAATTTTGCGAACCTAAATGAAGCAATATTGGCTTTCAAAATAATTCAGATTCTTATTATAGATACATACTTAGTTACGTAATTAGGGTAATGGACATACCCGACACAACAGACTGCCTGATCCATTTCTCGCATTCGTGATCAGGCGGATGACAATGTGAAATAAGCCTTTTATCTCAATTTAATTTGGTATAATTATGTTGCCAAGATACACGTACCTATTGGGCTTAACTACGTCTTCCTATAAATTGACGGTAGCTACCTAGATAATATTCATACGGAAGTCAATAAAGAAGTAAATAAGTACTTGATCCTAATTATAATTATGTTACCTACATCAAAAGTTTTCATATAAAAGTTTTGGCACTGTGACCTTATAAACTAAGAGCTACCTATGTTATGTGTCGATTTATTAAAACTTTAGTCGACTGTACTACAACAATGTGTAACAGAATAAACATAAACGCAAATCCTAGCAGTGATTTGTTCATTAGGGTATTTTCCAATATATTAAAAACGATTCTAATTTAAAGATTAGGACGAAATACATATGTAACAGAAAAATAAAAGTAAATTGATTTGTTTCCATTTTCTCAATTAAAAACGATTTAAACCAAATGTATTTTTCGTTGTTTTGAATTTACCGCCAAAACGCTCCTTACATGACTTCTTATCACGTGACGTCAACTTTGTGTAAACTAAAGTAGTTAGTAAGTAAACAAGTGAGTGTCGTGTTTATAATTAACAAGATTTTTTATGGATAGAAAGTGAAATCACTGGTGTGCGGTGCCTCTGTGCACAAATACTTCTAAAATTGCGCCAAACTAAGTATTTGTACTGGTGCTGTTTACACAAAGCTGACGTCACGATATCACGTGATAAAAAGTCATCGTAAGGAGCGTTTTGGCGGTAAATTCAAAACAACGAAAAATACATTTGATTTTAATAGTTTTTAATGGAGAAAATGGATGGAAATAAATTTATTTTTTATTTTCTGTTAAATATTATCGTCCCAATCTTCAAATTAAAATAGTTTTTATCAAATTGGAAAATACCTTTTTTTCTAAGTAAGCAATTTTTAACATGGGTATGTTTTTTTTAAGTACACAATTTTTTTCGTCATACGTACCGCAGATTGAGTCAAAGAAAATTCAATCTTGTTTCATCTTTTAAAAATGCATTTAAAATTAAGTCTTGTCTTAGCCGACATGCTCGGTATTAAAAGTAAGTTCTGGTCATTGTATTAAGCTGTTAAATCAATACTCTAATTTACATGTTGGTTAAGAGTAGGTCTCATATTATCTCAGAGATTTAAAGAATAAAGTAAGTACTTAGTTGAAAAACACCTGTGAACTATACGTAGGTAGATATAATATTATTAATTATTATAGGTAACTTTAAAGTGACTAATTACATATGTAAACTTGCTGTTTGTTCGTCTGTCTTTGTATGTAACTGTGACATTTTCATGTTTCTACATTTTGATTTAATAATAACCCATTCACACTGGTTCTAAATAAACAAAACTCATTTCAAAACTACAACTAAGAGAACAATTGCATAGTTACTGACCAGTAGGCTTAGCACGCGAAACATAGAGAAGCGTTTTGTCGACGGAAGAGTAGACAAAAATGACGTTTCCATGTAGACAATTGACAGTTTTGTACCGAGAAATGTAGACAAGCAATTTCTTTTCTACGGTAGAGTAGAAATAGACAGGGTCATGCTAAGCCTGCTGGTGTTTGCTAAATGATAAAGGTAGGTACTAATTTAGATTGGCATTACACATCGACGCACAACCTGTAACCATTGATTCTACATAATTCTGAATTCATGGTTTCTATTTGCGCGTCGATATCCCGCCACCCTAAACAAGCCTTTTTTTACCAGTGCGCAAACTGTAACCATGAATTCAGCATATCGACAATAATAATACGTACCGAATGAAGTCTTCGACCAATATAAACTTCCCATATAACTCATTACAAAAGTATTAATTTACTAAAATGTTGGCACAAAACAGGCAACATCTAAACCACAACACCAAAGGAAGATACCCGACATTTTAATGAACATTTAAAACCTTAAACAATCCAACTTTGCAGAAAGAAACTATAAATGTTATTCTTTGAATAATACATACCTTTCTATAATATTCTAAATCACTACTCTCTGATACCTAATCACTGAACATACATAAACTAAACATATATCACATACTAATACTGACTTGACAATACTTACAACAGCATTTTTTTTTTAATGCAGCTTATTAAAGTGCTCTACTTAAAAAGTAACATGAAAAATGTAACAAAACAAAAACTTGTGTTAAAAAAACTTCAACATGATTTTCTTCTCTTTCTAACAATACCATTGCATATCTATCTTACGCATTCCTTTTTGTCAAATACCATAGCTAAACCTTCATCTTACCCAGGACACAGATAATATAATACTACCCCAGGATATTTAAACGGAAGCCCTCTCAATGAGCTCTGGCGCGAGTGCCAGAGACACGCGGCGGTGCAGCCGGTGTGGACGGGACTGAGTCGCCAGCAGGGCTCCGCCCTCGCACTGTTTATTGCCCAGGCAGTTACAGGAGCACACCTAGAAGAAATTTGGGTTTTTTATAGAACGGGGCAACAATGCTGGAGGCCTACTCTTTTAGCACTAAATCCGTAATCTCGGTCAAAGTTACGGGCGTTTCCTCCTCCGTATCACTTACGGACCTATGATTGGTTTGTGGGACCAAATTAAGAATGAATTAAGTACTACACGATTTCACAGTTGTCCCTACTCCCAATATGGTTTTACCCGTCCAAAAAAAATTAATTAATCAGCTGTAGGAGTCACTTCGAAGTTTAGAACTACGTATTTTCGGACGGACCCGTAATTTCTTTGACAGAGTTAGAGAGTAGCACCCCTGATGAGCTCATCCGCATCGTTGCTGTAGTCTGTAGTAATAATATTAGTACAGCTCGTCAGTAAATTACTATCTCTACATAATATTATAGTAAAATCGTAGCGAAGTCAAAACTCTACCTACATTTAATATTTTTGAGAAAAAAGTATTACATATAATTATTTTATTTTATTTTATTTATTTGGGACAAAAAACAGTTATACATTACATTTACAGAAAAAGTTGTTACATTAAAGTAGTAAAAACGTATAACCCACACTATTGTCCACGAAATGACATAAGATTATGAAAGCGAACGCATGATAAATGAAAACATACAAATTAAAAACAAATAAAAATTATACACTTAGCAGAAAAACACCGACGAATCGTCTTACAGACGACTTGCAAGAGATTGTGAAATCATTCTTTTGAATTTAGATTGCGACAGCGCGAAAATATCAAAATCAATAAATTGGGTGTTATAGGTTTCGAAAAGTCGGCGGAGAGGGGCTCGCACCCCAGCCTTCGTTCTACATCGCGTAGTATAGAATAGTCGAGGTGCGCGCACCTCACGCCGTATAACAGTTCTAGGTACTACATTACACAATCTATTCGAGATCTCAGTACAGTTGAATTTGTTATTGCATATACCGTGAAGCATCATAACCATGATCAGTGAACGTCTGGAATCCAAGCTCAATGTCCTATAATGCTTTAGCAAATCTGCATAGGGAATCCTTGCACGGAAGCACTTGTAGTGCGTGGAACGTAGAAATTTTTTCTGAACCATTTCTATCGCTTGCTTATATTTATCGTAATACGGGCACCAGATGGGCACCGCGTATTCCAACTGTGATCGGACTAGTGTTTTAAACAAGCAGAGAAATGTAGAAGGCTTTTTGAAGTCCTTACAAGACCGCATGACAAAACCATACATCTGAAAGGCTTTGTTAATTATGGTATCGATATGGGTGTCTAAATGTAGTTTGCAATCAAGCAGTACGCCAAGATCACGTGTGCACTCGTTTTTAGTCAATTGTATGTCATTCAAGGTATAAGGGAAGTTAATAGTATTTCTGTTTTTTGTAAAAGAAATAAAGTGACATTTTGGAAGACTAAGATGAAGTTTATTGATCAGACAGTATTGTGAGAGCCTGCATAAGTCCTCTTGTAGTAGCAAACAATCCTGAGAGTTCGCACAGGCCTTAAAGATTTTAATATCATCGGCGTACATTAGGAATTTAGAGTTAACTATGCAGGATTTTATGTCGTTTATAAACAAAATGAAAAGCAATGGACCTAAGACAGATCCTTGAGGCACACCTGATTCGACGACCACATAATCAGACTCGAATCCATTGATAACAACCTTTTGAGTCCTATGAAATATATATGAAGCAAACCATCTGAGTAAATTGCCTCTTATGCCATTGAAAGCGATTTTATCGAGAAGCAATTTGTGGTCCACCTTGTCGAAAGCTTTCTGAAAATCGGTGTATACAGCATCAACCTGCGTGCGCATGTCCATGTGTTCAAACAAAAACTGTGTAAAAATTATCAAGTTTGTGGTAGTGGATTTTGATTTAACGAAGCCGTGTTGTTCAGGTATAATAAGGTGATTTAACTGTGGAAATAAGTGGCTGTGCACTAGACCCTCAAAAAGTTTAGACAAGGTGGACAAGATAGATATGGGTCGGTAATTCTCGACGTTTCCTTTGTCACCGTTTTTGTGAATGGGCGTAATGAAATTATACGAGATATAGGAACATAGGAACGATTCTGTTGCCAAAAGGATACTTAGTTCATAACGATTTGTCTGGATGTATGTTCCAAATAGACATTAGTTATTGAGCATTTACCACAATTAGCACAACGTAATATAATCCCCTTACTACAAATGACAAATTTTACAGGAGAGCGCTTTCAAAGTTTCAAACACGCGTATATCATTAGTGGATTTTGCTGGTCTGAAGGTCTCGAAAACTAAACATGCAAATCACGTATCAACACCACTTAGGGATTGTACGTAGGGAGGTGTCCCCGTAATGTCAGGGTTCTCTAGTAAAACATGACCCAGAATCATGAATTTTAATTACCTTGTTTATGTTATGTTGACTCTTGCAAGCAATGATATGATAGCATTGCACTAGGCCACTTTTGCTTAGCAAGGTTTGTCAGGGTAATTATGTGGGCCGATCCCGGCGGCACTGCAATGCCGGGCCGACCCGCGACGGGAGTGGAGCGAGCCCCGAACATCCCGTCAGCTTACAAAAATCAGATTAATATACTGGTCCCTCAGTGAGGGAACTTTCAGATATTAAGCTGAAAAGAACAGATACTACACTTTGATCTTAGCCAAAAGGCCGAGAAGCGATACGAAAATTTCAGAAATCGGGGAGCCCAACTCAACCGCGGAGAATCTTAACACCGCGATTCAGAATTGCGCGTCATCAGCACAGTGACATCTAGCGGTCGCGCTTGGAACTAGATCCGCGGACACCTAACTTACAAATATATTTCAACTAGCTGTCCCGACAGACGTTGTCCTATCCATCCAAAAGTCATTCATACAAAATCTATACCCTACCTACCCTACCTACCCTACACTACCCTACACTATCCTACCCTACCCTACACTATCCTACCCTACCTACCTACTCCACCTACGCTGCCCTACCCTACCTACCCTACACTATCCTACCTACCCTACCCTACACTATACTACCCTACCTACCTACCCTACCTACGCTACCCTACCTCCTACACTACACTACCCTACTCTACACTATCCTACCTACCCTACCTACGCTACCCTACACTACCCTACACTATCCTACCCTACCCTACACTATCCTACCCTACCTACCTACTCCACCTACGCTGCCCTACCCTACCTACCCTACACTATCCTACCTACCCTACCCTACACTATACTACCCTACCTACCTACCCTACCTACGCTACCCTACCTCCTACACTACACTACCCTACTCTACACTATCCTACCTACCCTACCTACGCTACCCTACCTAATACCGGGATAAAAAGTATCCTATGTCCTTCTCCTGGCTCTAAACTACCTCCCTGCCAATTTTCAGCTAAATCGGTTCAGCCGTTCTTGAGTTATAAGTGAAGTAACTAACACGACTTTCTTTTATATATATAGATTTGTCGTTGACTCACCGATGCCTGGTCATCATGAGACCTTTGTCGTCCCATTATAGGATGCTCATCTATTGGCAGAAGAATCCTGGAGCCATCTTTATCTTCTTCATCACGGGCGGCGTCTTCAGCTTGCCTAGAATTATTCATGTGAATATGTTATTGACAAATCGAGAATTCATTGATTATTGGAAGCATTACAACTAGGTAAAAAATAAATAAAGGGCTAATTAAATGATCAAACTGATAATCAGGGTTTACTGTAGGTATAGCAATTGTTACTAAATTAATAAAACTCAATACTATTTTCTATTTGCAAAGAGCTAGAGCATAAAAGTTATCATACTCACATTGTCATGAACCGTAGCACCAGCAAGTTGATGCTAGCAGCGACCACGGCCAGGCCAAACAGGATGAACACCAAACTGAGGGCAACATAGCCAGGTTTGCTGGTCAACGCTTGATCGTTCTGGAAAATTTAAAGTTCAATTTTATAGCATTTTTCTTTACTCCAAATCAAAAACACAACAAAGAGAAAATGGCCTAAATAATCACGCTTGGCCATTGAGGTAATATGTACTACATATTACCTCAATGCGCTTGGCGAACAAATTGGTGACTTGAGACTACCAAAATAATTATTGTTCAATTCAATGTAACAGTCGCCAATAGCTACCATTTGACTTTTGTAGTAACAAGAGGTTGTATATATAATGAACAAAATCATAAACCTCCGTTTTGCTTGGTGGAAGTCGGGTGAAAAAAATACGTACTTGTAAAGCAACATAATCCCCGAACCCGATGGTGGTGAGAGTAACAAAGCAGTAGTAGAAGCTGTCGAAGTAGCTCCAACCTTCATAGCGCGAGAACACAGCAGCACCTGGCAGACATGCGTGTGAAATATTTTGCTATCATAATTTTTGCAGGCGTGATGAACGCCCGCTAAAATGGAAAGCCTGACGACGCCTTCGATGACCAGGTGGTGGGAAGATAAATAAACAGTTTTTGGGCATTGAAAAAATACACTAACACCAACAGTATAATAAACCTGCGTTCAGATTGTTATAGCATGGTAAAACCTTCTTCAAACCCGTTACTTACCTTCCTTGTTTATTGTTGTTGTTAAGAAACACAGCTAGACTGGATTATACGCATATGTTATCATCACCCAGTATGTTATCTGATTAATACTAAAATGCCACAGCTCCATAAATGACTTCATATTGTTTTTTCGTTTGCTTCATCATCCGCCTATTCCCTATTGTGATGGGGTTTTTTTTTGGGTGGAAAATCGTCAAATAACTTCTCCCGCTCTGGGTGGAGCAGGAGGGCGTGTCAGACAACCCACCCGTGTTTCCTCAGTAGCCCGTATGCCAGAGGCTGTGGTATCTCTTTCGAACGAACCCGCACCCCTGGCAGGCATCGGCCCTTGCGGGCCCCATCGGTTTGTGCTGACATCTCTTTGAGGCGCACGTGGAACACAAGGCACCGTCGACTTGGTTTTGGTCCTTACCGGACAGCGAGCTACCCATTACTCGCCGTCCGCAAGCTCATTCCTACGGTAGCCGGAAATCGGCCTGGGATTCCCGACGAGGGCGTATCCTGCGGCGGCTAGGGCCGTGAGGGCGCATAGACTGCCTCTCCCTCACGTGCAACGCTTCCCTCTTCGCGAGCATTACTGATTCGCTGAAGGAGGTGACGGCTACCCATGCACTCTCGCTCCGTACCATGGCCTGGACCAGGGCCGAACGCGACAGATCGCCGCCGCCGATCGCCTCCACGAGGACACGGCGGTGCTCCGCCCAAGCCGCTACCGTGTCCTCAGAGCGATCTTCGCAGTGAAAACACCCAGGCGTTTCCTCCCGCCCTATCCGAAACAGGAACCTCCCGAAACAACCGTTTCCGGTGAGGACCTGCGTCAGGCGGAAGGTGAGGACGCCATGCCGCCTCTCAAACCACTCCTCAAAGAGGGGACTTACCGCCGCAATCGTGGCGTGCCCAGCACTGGGTTGCGACAATCGCACTCTCCATGTCGCCATGAGATCCCGCCAGAGCTCTGTCCGCAGTGCCGCGATTTCCCGCGGCAGCGAAGTTACGCCCCGGCGTTTGGCCTCCTCTCGCCACTGCCACATGTGCGCGAGGACCTTTGCCTCCAGATCCCATGGCGGTAATCCGGCAAGGAGGCCCGCCGCCTCGCCGGAGATCGTACGATATTCCCGGATCATCCGGATGGCCATGACCCTATGGGACGCCCTCAGCTTGCGAGCTGGTTGGCGCCTCAATGTAGGCGCCCACACCGGCGCCCCGTATAGGGCCATGGACCGCACGATCCCAGCGTAGAGCCTCCGGCAGGAGGCGTTTGGCCCCCCTAGATTGGGCAGGACGCGCTTCAAGGCAGCCCCGGCCCGCTCCAGTCTGGGAGCCAAACGGCGGAAATGTTCCGCGAAGTTCCACTGGCTGTCGAGGACGAGTCCTAGGTACTTCATCGTCGACTCGACGCCGATGTGAACCCCTCCCACCTTTGGGCACGCCACGATTGCGGCGGTAAGTCCCCTCTTTGAGGAGTGGTTTGAGAGGCGGCATGGCGTCCTCACCTTCCGCCTGACGCAGGTCCTCACCGGACACGGTTGTTTCGGGAGGTTCCTGTTTCGGATAGGGCGGGAGGAAACGCCCGGGTGTTTCCACTGCGAAGATCGCCCTGAGGACACGGTGGAGCACACGGTGGCGGTCTGCCCTGCTTGGGCGGAGCACCGCCGTGTCCTCGTGGAGGCGATCGGCGGCGGCGATCTCTCGCGTCCGGCCCTGGTCCAGGCCATGGTACGGAGCGAGAGGGCATGGGGAGCCGTCACCTCCTTCAGCGAAGCAGTGATGCTCGCGAAGAGGGAGGCGGCGCACGTGAGGGAGAGGCAGCATATGCGCCCTCGCGACCCCAGCCGCCGCAGGATACGGAGACGCCCTGGGCGTCGGGAATCCCAGGCCGATTTCCGGCCACCGTAGGCGTGGGCTTGCGGACGGCGAGTAATGGGTAGCTCGCTGTCCGGTAAGGACCAAGCCCAAGTCGACGGCGCGTTGTGTTCCACGCGCGCCTCAAAGAGATGTCAGCACAAAAAGTGATGGGACCCGCAAGGGTCGATGCCTGCCAGGGGTGCGGGTTTGTTCGAAAGAGACACCACAGCCCCTGGCTTAAGGGCTACTGAAGGAACACGGGTGGGTTTTAGTCAGTAAAAGTCTGACACGCCCTCCTGCTCCACCCAGAGCGGGAGAAGTTATTTGATGATTTCCCACCCAAAAAAAAAAAAAAAAAAAAAAAAAAACCCCTCCCACCTTTATCTGGGAACCCGTCGGTGGCGCATTCCGAGGACCATGAAACCACATGGCCTCGGACTTGTGCAAGGCCACCTCGAGTCCCAGTTGCCGGATCTTATCGACGATTACACACGGGGACACACGGGGTTGCGACAACCCCGTGTGTCCCTAAGTCGGCAGCCGTCTGGTACGGCCTCCCTTACGCCAGGACCAGCGTGTCGTCAGCGTAGCAAACTACACTGACGCCGCTAGGGACTGTGATGGGGTTGGCTTCCAATCTAACTGGATGCAGCTGAAAACCTATGGAGCGACTGCCTATCTGAGCTCCACAAAGCAGTTACTGGGTAAAACGATACCCTTGTTAAGATTGGTTGGCATCTGATGACCTTTAACGACTGTCAAAGATCCACCAATGGCAGCCAGGACCAACGGCTTAACGTGCTCTCCGAGGCACTGAGGGGTCTTGGAATGTAAAATGGTCTTAAACTTGATTGATGATTAAAGATAAATTCAATATGAGCTACCTGTAGTTATAATAATAGACGACAACATCCCGGTTGCGAACATGAGGTTCATTTCTGTGGCATCGGTGGTGTTACATCGGAGGTAGCACTTCGCACGTCTGATGACCACTGACGCGAACTTGTTCAGACGCTCGCCTATGCTCTGAAACATCACCAGGCCGAGTGGAATGCCCACCTGGAACATTTTAAGTAGTTGTTATTGTTTGCTGGATTTAGGGGACTGTTTCAGTGTCTATGATAGATAGGCAACTGTAGATACAGATTATTAATTAAGTATCTAATTCATCATCTGCCTAGCCTTTTCATAATATTTTATTTCACATACTTAAACCTGCATGGGCACTTATGTCAGAAGCGAGGTGCACGGTTCCAATTTGTTGCTTCCTATGGAGAAATGCCGGCAAGAAACTCCACGGTTACTATTTTAAAAATAATTGGGGTTTACAATGTTTTCAAATTACAATAAAATACCCTTTGGTAAGGCTTCTGACTAAAATATTGACTGTCAAATATCTACAAGTGACAGCCAAGACCTACGGTCCGCACGCGCTTTTCCATAGTTTTTTTTTTTGCTTGGCGTTTGAATTTTTTCTTTTTCCTCAACTCCTATTCGCTTTTCTGACTCAAGAATTGGGCTATCAAATGCAAAATCAATTTTTCAAATCAGATTGGTATTTCCGGAGTATAGTGCGTTCAAACTAACAAAGAAACAAACATACTCATCAGAATCATAGGGTTTGGTCAATACGACCATCTCATCCTCATTTAAAGATTTTAATTTTACTTTCAAAATCAAAACCAGTAATTTTAACTACTTCTTACCATAGCATATGCCATACAAAACGCCTTCCCTCCATACGTAACAGGAGTAGAGTGACCGTATCCAATCATAGCCAGCACCACGGTTGCAAAATAGAAGGCTCCAGCGAACTTCCACTGTGGACCTGCTTTGTGCGGCTTGTTCTCTATGATCACTATCTCTATCATGTGGTAGTCTTCAGGCGTTATGTTGTATCTACGGATTAAGCCATTTCTCATGTCTGGAAAATTAATGTTAAGTTACAACAATTGGCTGCTACGTTGGTCTAGTAGGTCATAAGCGCTACTGCAGAGGATGAGCTCCTGGGAACGATTCCCAGGTCAGACAAAGTGTTGTTGGGTTTTTTATCACAAATTTCTCAGTAGCTGCGGTAGTCTGGATTTGTGACCAATTGATGGCAAGAGGCCCTCGCCCCCTATTATATGGTACTTAGGCGAAATGTGGGTGTACTATAGATAGGTAAAGAAATAATATTATATTCAAAGCTGCAGTTATTATTCACACCTTTTTACTTACCTAATTTGTTTTTTTTTTTTTGTTTTTATTATTTTAACTAAATTATATGTTTTCAAATGGCAGTAAACTGTTTCCTTTTTTCTATGAAATGGCAATAATGTAATTTTTTACTTGTGCAACAAGATTCTAACTAGACTATACCACATAGAATATTCCTGATAGAATTAAATAGGTTTCAGACTTACCAGACAAAACTTCCCATCTTTTACTCTCCGTTTCGGACTCCAAAGCATCGAACACTGCGGCGCCGATTAGCAAATATGTGAACGTACAGACCACCAGGGATAGTGTGCGGACATTTTGGCGCTTCATGATCACAACCAAGACCTGCTAAACACTCGCAATTTTTTTTTTGCAAACCTTACACCATGACCTGGAAAATTGGAAAATATTGATGAAAAATTGTTTCGAAACTGGAAGAGAAGGATTCTGGAGAATTGTAAACAGGATTTAGATGTTAGGGCTACATAATTTTCAAAGAAAATTGCGTGTTTTAAATAAAAATACGAAAACACTTGCAGTTTTCCGAATTTAATATTTTTTATGGAATTACTTACGTTTTAGCTGGCACTTTATATAAAAAGTTAAAGCTGGTTCAACACTCAAGACATTTTGAAAGAAATATTCGTAATTTAAGGCATTTCCAGTCGAATTTAATAAAAAATATTTAAAAATAGCAAAATGTTTCAGTCGCTAAATTGACTGACAGTACTACTAAAATTTTTAGATACACTTCCATGTTTGTAAACAAGCGTTGAATAGTGCATGGTGTTGTAAAAGCAATGTATATTGAAATATTGCGTTTCATACTTGCGGTTTTCAGATATGTAGCATTCGATTTTTCTCTGAAGTCAATTGAATTTGCATTCCTATTTTTGTATAGGGGCAGGCAACAACATCCGTCATCACAATTACAAGATATTTTAGTGCTGTAAATTATATTTTATGTACACACGGGTTTGCTCGTTGAAACCATTTGATTTTGGTCGTAGACAGAGTTTGGTGGTCAAATTTTACGTAGAACGAAGTGCTTTTGACAGAACTCAATGCTAAAGTGACAACAATTTGTCAACGCGACAATGATTAATATTAGCTGTCAACTAGAGATGGGCAAAATGTTAAAATGTGGATCGCTTGAGGTACTCTTTTTTCAAAGAGTGTTAGCACACTGTGCTACCACGAATGAGGCAAGGCTACGTTGGCCTGTGAGCACGTACGTGCTGGTCAGTGAGTCGCGGGACACGCCGCGCGAGTCGCGAGTGTGGTCTTCTTAGCGTATCGATGGCAAAAAAAAACAAACATCTTTGGCCCAAAATTCGCGTACGCGGACTCCGCTCACTGACGCTCAACAGGGCATGCGATGTAGGATGGAAGATGATCCATTGTCTGTGGGGAGGTGCCGCACACGCACTTGATATCTGAGCCATCCGTGAACCCCCATCTGTGGAGATTGTCTTTGCTCCAGCCGACTTGGGTTCAAAGTCTATTTAGAGATTTCCAGGTGGGCCACGGTAACGCGTGCCCAGGAGGAAGGCTCTCAGATTGTTCGATAAAGTTGTCAAGGGGCTTATACAGCTCCCGCCACAGGTTACATCTCGCTGTGGAAGTATCGCTATTGGCTGAACTAGTTGACCCACGCACCCTATAAAACTTTTTTGGCTCTTTAGCCTCTGGGGCACTGAGACGTAGCTGTGCATTGGGTGACGTGTGTCAGTCTGTAGTTTCACCCTTTCAATACGACTGGCTATGGTCCTGCGAACGCTTGGTGGCGCAATGCCAGTCAGTGGATACAGCATTCGTGCTGGGGTCAGTTTAAGGCAGCCACTAATAATCCGGCACGTCTCATTTAAAGCTGTATCCACTAGGTCAGCGTGGGCAGAACGGTTCCATACTGGACAGGCATATTCACCAGCGGAAAAGCAGAGTGCCATTCCAGTTGCTCGCAGGACTTGGGGTGACGCTCCCCATCTGATGGATGTTAGGCGGCGCAAAGCATTTCTTGCATGAACTTTCAGTTTAACACCCTGGCAGTTGTTTTTGTAGGTAAGTAACCGGTCCAGAGTAATGCCGAGGTATTTCGGGTAAGCACGGTGAGTAATTGGTACCCCTTGCCATGAGATGTTCAGTTAACGACCCGCCTGTCTGTTACGGAGGTGGAAGAGTGTCGTGTGTAGTGACGACAGCGCGAAGTGGCACATATAAATAGTAGAGTTACACTAGAATGGTTACGTGACGTATAAGCAAAAGACGACAAATAAAATAAGACCTTAACTCCATCTCCAAGAATCGTAAATCAAAACAAAAACATCATCATAAAAAGAGTGACTCCAACTATAACCAATAGAGTAGTTCGAACTGGGATAGCACACTTGCACAGTTTCCAACACTACTGTCATAAAAAAACTGACTGACTACTGTCTACTGTCAATTTCTCTCGTGTGGGCTTGATCGGCGAGTGCATGGCACTTTTTAGAAATAAATACGATTATTGTAATACAAGCCCATAAATTGCTTCAAAATGAAAGTTGCGTGCAATAAATCCAACCCACCGCTAGGTAAAATACAGTGTTCCATTCAAATTCCTCCCTATTGCATCAGCTAAGAGGGCTAGGTTTAAAATTGGATTTCTTTTTTAACTTTCAGGTGGTTTGCTAGCTCTGGAGTTCTATAGATCCTCAGCAAAAGACGTCCAAGTCGTCTGGGGTGGCGAATCAACGGTAGCACTGCAGAACTCCTCAAAACCGGTGCCATATGTGACCAGCAATGATTTGATTAGAATTCTTGAGAATTCCTTTAACAAATCAGCTCAGCCCCTCCACAAAGTGACTATGAACCATTGGCTTTCGTTCAGCCTTATCATGGAGGATGAGATCCCAAAATCCATTGAGTATTTGGACACAACACTTGGTCCGATAACCTATTTGGTTGGAGAAACTTTATCTGTGTCTGACTTGGCAGTGTTTAGTGTTCTGTATGGTAAGTGCTGTCACTATCTATATCTTGGTATTACAGGCTTATCATTATTTTTATGATCCTAATAAAACATTATATTTATTTTCATAACTTTTTTCTAATTACTGCTCTCAAAACGGTGAAAGAAAACATTGTGAGGAAACCAACATTTCCTAGAAACAAAAATTGAAAGACGTGATATCTATTAATTGGGCCCGAGTGGTGGATTACGGCCCACTCCCTCTCACAGATAGGACACCTGTGTCCTAGCAGTGGGAACATTGTGAGCTGATTATGATTTCTCACGACAACATATTATAAAACAGTCTCCTGCTGCATCTATCTGTGTGTCTGTTCGCGCTAAACTAAAAACTAATTAATGTATTTTCATGCGGTTTTCACCAATAGGCAGAATGATTTGTTAGGAAGGTTTATGTGCAAAATTTGTATAGGTTTTGTGTAAATTTGTTAATGCAGGCGAAGCCTAGTGATTAGTATGATAGAACTTGTTTGCCATCAACTAAGAATAATATTTTTGTTACAGTATCATCCAAGTTCAAGGATGTGTCAAAGAAGAATCCTCCTAAGAACATTATCCGTTGGATGAAGCTGATCGAAGCTCAACCATCTGTGGCTAAGGCATTGAAGGACCTACCTTCTGAAGTCTTGGATAGTCTGAACAAGGCTTCATCAAGGTTTGTTTAGACAGTTATGTTAAAGTCCAATGAAATAGGGGGCGACCCTATTGCCACCAACCGGGCACAAATCCAGACTACGGGCTTAAGAAATGCTTGATGGAAATCTCAATAACATATTACCCATCCCAGTAATCAAACTCGAGACCTCATGGTCTGCAGTAGCGTTTGCCACAATAGACCAATGAGGCAGTCAGGATTATAATAAAATTCATGGTTAAGAATTCCTGGAAGTATTTAAGGAAGGTCTTTGTCCAGCAGTGGGGAAGACAAGGGTAAAAAAGCCTCTACTAGTGGCTAATGCTTAGACAATTTTTGACCATTCTAAATCCCGTATTACAGAACGTCACTCAATACTCAAGCATTACTTAAAACTAGCTTCAACCAATCAAATGGCTTGAATCTAGTTTTAAGTAATGCTTGAGTATTGAATGACGTTCTGTAATACGGGCCTAAGAAACTGGTAGGTACCTGATGTAGGTATTAAAACAGTGTTAAAGGTATTAAACATTTAATGGTGGTTGTCATTTCTGCTTACCCCTATTGAATAAGGTAACTATTCAAGTAACATGCATGCCATAAGCTGTTTAAATTTATGGAAAAAAAAAACAGGACTGAACAGATTGGCATATTATTATGGCAAACAGTAGACTAACGGGTAATAATAAAGATGATGAAAAATTAAGTTAGATGCAAAATTTGTATTTAATTGGTAATCATCTATCTTTATATAGATATAAATTTGGTTGACATCGTTTTGAATTGAGATAACCTCCTTCTTTTTGAAGTCGGTTAAAAATGGATAGAAATAAATTTATTTTCATTTTTCTCTTAAATATCTTGTTCCAATCTTCAAAGTAGAATAGTTTTAGAAAAATTGGGAAATACCCTAATAAAAACAGTACTTATAACAAATTATTTTATGATCCATCTGTTTGTTTGTTCTGGGCTAATCACCAAAATAGCTTGACCGATTTTGCTGAAATTTGGTATGAGTATACTGTGAACCCTGGGAAAGAACATAAGTTACTTTTTATCGACATACCACGCGGGCGGTGGTGTGATATTATTAGAGCCATTAATATTCTAGAAAACCTGGTGTTATGTTAACCTTGGTGTTCAATTTACAGGAAATCACCATCAGGCAATGCTGAGGGCGGTCGTCAACAGGAAGGCAAGTTTATTGAACTGCCCCACGCTGAGATGGGCAAGGTTGTGGTACGGTTCCCACCTGAAGCTTCAGGGTGAGTACACCAATATTTAAGCCAACAAAAATGTTCACATAGCAATAACCAATTTACCAAAGGAAGAGGCTTGTTTGCCCAACTGGTAATTAAAAAAATATAATGCAAGAACACTCCTTTGTCAGTGCAAGCCGCATTGAAGATAAATAATGATAATGACTGTAAAATACATGAAAAAAATGGATCTCTCGTTTTAAAACATTTCTAAATTTAATAAAAAAAAGGACAATAAAGGATGGGGAAAAGAAAGATGGTAGGTACAATGAACCAATCACTGTTCAATCAGGAAGGCAACAAAAACAAGATCAGTTCGCCTTTCTTTCACTTCCCCCTAGACCCTATGGTACTCTAGGGAGGGGAATAGAAAGGGACAGGGAGAATTTGAAGGGGTTGCAGGAAGCTTCAGCCAAAGGGCACATAGAGAGTCAGAACTGATATTAATCGTTTTGTACTACAGTAAATAACAAAATAAAATAATAATATTAATAGTTTTGTACTAAAATAAATTAATAATTAAAAAGTCGATAAAGCAGGTAAAAAAGTAGTACATAGTAGGTAACTTAAGTAATTTACTGTTGTCATAACAATAATCTTTTCATTCCAGTTTCCTCCACATTGGCCATGCTAAAGCTGCTCTCTTGAACCAGTACTACCAGCTAGCATTTCAGGGTAAACTCATCATGAGGTTTGATGACACCAACCCTGCGAAGGAGAATGCAGAATATGAGAAGGTATGTTTTTATTTTTTTCAAAGATCTTGTGGTTAACTAATAACATCAGCAAGGGTCGATTGATCAGGTTGAGTTACGCTTGCCGCGGTTGGACCGTGGATGGGTGGTATGTAAAGACGGATAAAATTCTCCTACATGCCTCGTAAAGAATGTTAAGCTGTTGGTCCCGGCTGTCATCTGTGGACCTATGATAGTTGTTACAGTTCGTCAGAAGCGTGAAAGACTTTCAATCAGTCTTACCTTACTAAAGCGCACCGTGTTACCCGTAACTATATTATACAAATAACAATTTTTTTAATAATACAGAATGATTTTTAGTCGCCATTTAAATTTTTCAGGCGTACAGTACCCGTGTAATTTCTCCAAACGTGAACAACTTTCTCCAAGGAACATGGGGTCGAAATTTGAAAGAAAATCGGACCTCCTATGCAAAATCAATAGTCAGCTGCTCGATTTTGTGTGGGAGGTTCGTTTTTTTTTTCACATTTCTACTCAATTCATGTTCCTTAGAGAAAGTAGTTCAATTGCATGGGTACTATCAGAAATGAAGAGATCCGCAGGAGAATCAAGGTAACCGACATAGCCCGAAGAATTGCCAAACTTAAGTGGCAGTGGGCAGGGCACATTGCTCGCAGAACAGATGGCCGATGGGGCCGAAAGGTTCTGGAGTGGCGACCGCGTACCGGAAGACGTAGAGTAGGAAGGCCTCCCACAAGGTGGACCGATGACCTTGCGAAGACCGCGGGTATCCGCTGGATGTGGGAAGCACAAGACCGGTCGAAGTGGAGGAGCCTGGGGGAGGCCTATGTCCAGCAGTGGACGTCTTTCGGCTGATATGATGATGATGATGATGGGTACTATCACCCTGAAAAATTAAATTAAATAATAACATCATCCTTCTTCTCTCCAGGTAATCCTAGAAGACGTAGAAATGCTAGAAATCAAGCCAGACCTCTTCACTCACACGTCCCAGTACTTCGACCTGATGCTGGACTACTGCGTGAAGCTCATCAAGGAGGGCAAGGCCTTCGTGGACGACACGCCAGCCGAGCAGATGAAGAACGAAAGGGAACAGAGGGTTGATAGCAGAAATAGGAATAATTGTATGTATTGTGGTCTTTATTTGTTAACCTACTAGCTTTTGCCCGCGGCTCCACCCGCGTGGATGTCGGTTATCGCGCAAAAAGTAGTATATGTCCTTCTCCATATCCCAGGCTATATCTCTGCCAAATTTTATGACTATCGGTTTATCGGTTTAGGCGTGAAAGCGTAACAGACAGACAAAGTTACTTTCGCATTTATAATATTAATAGAGATTCGCTTTAAAAATGATCCCACGAGAACGTAAAACCGGGATACAAATATCCTATGTGTAAATCCAGGTTATAAACTATCTGTGTGCCAAATTTCATTTAAATTCGTTCAGCCGTTTTTGCGTGGTTGAGTAAGTAACAAACATGTGACGTAAAGATTTTCGTTCTATAACTAAGTTAAACCGGTCGAAGTGGCGGAGCTTGGGGGAGGCCTATGTCCAGCAGTGGACGTCTTTCGGCTGAAATGATGATGATGATGATAATGCAATCAGCTTATGCTAGTGGCAGATGATAAATAATGGTAGAATACAAGAAAATCATCTAGTTTTATAACACATTCCTAATCCTAAATTTAATAAAAATAAAAAAAGTAGATATAACGGCTTTTAAAAGAAAAACTTTGATAATAAACTTTTAGCAACTTTTATAATAAGAGGGTTGTTTAAACGCCAAAAATGTATGGTTAAACGGTCGCTAATCATTACTTAACTTTAAGCAACGTTTATAAATAAGGGGTAAAGTGTGTAGTTTAGAAGACGTAAACGCACACACAAAGAGACTCGAAAAGCGACTTTTATTACATATGTGGATGAGTTTGAATTACATCTATATTTACTGTTTGTGCAAACCTTTAGGCTTATCTTGATTTGACTTAAAACTTTTTAAATGGCTGGTGAGCAAAAACCAAAGGTTACATGGATCCGCTTAGTGTCCCATGTTTATTGTGTTAATTTTATCATTTGCCTTGCTTTTACTATGTACGGTTGGCTTCCTGTCTAACCAGATTAAGTTGAATACCAGATAAGCAGTTGCTTGTATGTAAAATACACACACATAGCGACAGCTTATACAGCGATCGCTTATGTGGGGCTTAATGTGGGCTTCTGACGAGCCGTAACGACTGTCAAAGATCCAGAAACGACAGTCAAGATCAACGGCTTAAAGTGTTTTCCGAAGCACGGAGGGGTCTTTTTATGGAAAGATGGTCATCTACGGACCATGGTTTGTGGCTAAGTTACAATAGCCGCACGGTTCGATCGACCAGGTTAAGCTACGCTTGCCTCGGTTGGTCCGTGGATGGGTGACCATCTTAACATACCAAGAACCCTCCGTGCCTCGGAAAGCACGTGAAGCCGTTGGTCCCGGCTGTCAATTGTGGATCTTTGACAGTCGTTACGGGTCGTCAGAAGCCCGAAAGTCTGACAATCAGTCTTACCAAGGGGTATCGTATTACCCAGTAACTGGGTTGTGGAGGTCAGATATGCAGTCGCTCCATGTAAAATAGGTACTGTTATTCAGCTGTATCCGGTTAGACTGGAATCCGACCCCAACATAGTTGGGAAAAGGCTAAGCAGATGATGATGGTCATCTACGGACCAACCGCAACAATCGTAGCTTATACTTATCGATTGACCTATGCGCCCGTTATTACTTAGCCGTGTATGTGCTCTTATTGTGTTCGTGTATGTGCTTAAAATGATACAATAGAAATTATGTAATACTACGATCATTTTATTTTTGATGAAGATGATGCAACACCAATCAAAAAATAAAATAAAAGGAATTATCATGCAATATTTTCATACAACTTATCACATACAGAAGTTACTGATAAAAGATATTCTACTATTCCACTTCCTTGCTAATATTATAAACGCGAAAGCTTGTATGTATGGATGTTTGTTACTCTTTCACGCAAAAACTACTGAATGGATTTGGATGAAATTTAGCACACAGATAGTTTATTACCTGGATTAACATGTAGGATACTTTTAAACCCGGTAGTACGCTCCCGTAGGATAATTTCCTATAATATATGATAATAATTAAGCTCAAAAAGAATTCTCACGAATTTTAATTAAATTTTTCCTGCTATATTAATAATAGCAGGAAAAATTTAATTAAAACTCCTTCATAAGATAACAGGAGGAGCGCCAGGGTAGACCCCGAAATCCAAATTTCTCAGGTTTTTGTCAATTTAAAGGCTGCAGCCCCGGATGTACGATTTTTTCTAAGCGGGGCAGAAACTTGATAGTTCCCTCTCCAGCATTTGAGATAAATTAATTAGATGTGGGCTGTGTGGCTTCTTTTTCTTATAAGTGCACGATGAGCAAACCAGGCTTCCATATGCTAGGCGCTTTGTGGAGCAAGTTTATTTTTATTCATACTGTATTAAGATTTTGGCGCCCATTGGAACTGCCACGCGACGCGGGTGCCCCGGTTTGTCCCCCCCCCCCCCTAGATCCGGGTCTGCCAGGCTATATACAGGATAAAATTACATGCTCTATGTCTAGAATGACATGCTGAATTCATGGTTACAGTTTGCGCACTGCTTAAAAATGTACCCTGTATTTAACAAAATATAAGTATAATTTATTTGCTTAAAAAATATGCTTACGAGTACAACAATTTCGTAGTGTGATACAGTTTATGACACTTGTTTTTATGAGAAGACTAGCTTCCGCCCGCGGCTTCGCCCGTGTGGAATTTGGAAATTATCCCGCGAGAACGTACCACCAGGATGAAAGTATCCTATGTGTTAATCTAGGTTGTAATCTACTTATTTGTATTTTTTATTTTATTTAACGCCCTTTCTAGATTTTCAAGTCAGTTTTGAATGTATGATTCCCTCTTTAATATTTACCTAGATCAGTTTATGCCACGTATTCTAAGCCAAACGAATAAGATTTTTCATATATCCCCCCTTTTCACCCTCAAAGGGGTTAATTTTTTTAAGTCTTTTGTTTCTTTTACATTATTTGACTTATTGGTTATTTATACCAATTTTCGAGTTAATCAAGACACGCAGTAAAATCATCCCTTGTAAAATTAACTACCCTTTTTACCCCTTCAGGTAGATTTTCGAACAACTCTGATACACGTTATTCTTTATTTGTGGTTTTCGGTATACATACTGAGTTTCGAGTTAATCAGACCGCGCGTTAAAATTCTTCCATACAAACTTTGACACCCCCTAATCCCCCTTTAGGGGGTAGTTTAGAAAAACAATAAATGACCAACTTTATAATTTACTTAGATAAGTATTTGTGCTAAGTTTCAAGTTTATTAACTCAAGGTTTTTTTTTTAATACAAACAAAATCCCCCTTTTCACCTCCTTAAAGGTCGAATTTCCAAAAACCCCTCCTTAGTGTTCCCCTACATTATAAAAGTAAGCCGTGTACAAAATTTCACGTTCCTAGTAGTTTCAGCTGTGCGTTTATATGTCAGTCAGACAGTTTCCCCTTTTATATAATATAGATTTGTAATATCTGTGTCTGACTATAATATTAATATGGTTCGCGATCGTAAAAAATATGGCTTTAATAAGTTCATTAATTTACAAATTTACCAAGTTCAATCATTAATACAACCTTCTAAATTCATTTAAAATACTTTTTCATGAAACAGTCATGTGCTACCTTAGCGCATCTTCCTAAAATGGCTCCTGAGATGGTAACTCTTTCGGTATTGACAGCGTTTCGGAATACCGAAAGGGCAGCACAATAGGGTATTTTCCAATTTATTAAAAACTCTTCTAATTTGAAGATTGGGACGAAATATGTAACAGAAAAATAAAAGTAAATTTATTTATATCCATTTTCTATTTGTACTGGTGCTGTTTACACAAAGCTGAAGTCACGATATCACGTGATAAAAAGTCATCCTAAGGAGCGTTTGGCGGTAAATTCAAAACAACGAAAAAATAAATTTGATTTTAATCGTTTTTAATGGAGAAAATGGATATAAATTAATTAATTTCTATTTTTCTGTTAATTATATCGTCCCAATCTTCAAATTATAATAGTTTTTATCAAATTGGAGAATACCCTATTGGTACTGCAATTTATAGACATGTTTACTGTTTTCTTCTTTTTCAAATGTGTTTGTTGCTGTTGTGTTGTGTCTGTGTCGAATAAATGTATTATATCCTATTGTACTCCATATAATTTTTTTCATTAATTTCCAGCCGTAGAAAAGAACCTCCAACTCTGGGAAGAGATGAAGAAGGCTAGTGACATTGGCGTGCAGTGCTGTGTGCGCGCTAAGATCGACATGCAGTCACCCAACGGATGCCTGCGAGACCCCACTATTTACCGCTGCAAGCCCGAGACACACCCGCGTACCGGCACTCAGTACAAGTACGTACCTGTTGGACTACACTAATCATCCAATAACACAATGACAAATCCAATAAAAATAGTAAAAAAAAAAAAAAAAAAAAACAGAATCTTGACTGCGTAATAAGAGAACTTTAAAAAAATTACAAAAAAAACTTGGCACTAAATTCAATTACTATAACTACAAATAAATACAAAAGGACACTAAGGGAGTACACACATTTAATCAGCTCTGTACAGGTTTTGTCCATAGGAAAAAACGATTTTGTATGAGATACGTACGCATTCGTTCAGCCGTGGAAAGCTGAACGGACTCTATCCAAAATCGTTGTTTTCTATGGACAAAAACTGAACAGAGCTGAATAAGTGTGTGTAGTGTCTTAGACGTCGAAGTACTCGTCCGCATCGCTGTCATCAGGAAACGTGCCCAGAAGAATGGTAGCATTGCCACGTTGAATGGCAATGCTAATTCTTTGTACAAATAACGATCCAGCCCACTCGTCTCGCAATAATGTAATTCGTTAAAGTAAATACTGTAAAAGTGATGTAAGTAAAAAAATCATTCTTCTAGAGTAAAAACTTATTTTATATTAAACTTAACCTCTTGATTGCCACGTCAAAAAAAGAAAAAACATGCCCTTGGCGCCAAGCGGGTTTATTTACTTATAAATATGTCATGTAGTCGTGACCCGGCTAGGTACATTTTGGTTTGTCATCTATACGTCGTGACTGTGGTGGCCAAAAGGTTAATACTATAAGCAATCAGTTTCTATTAGATTACTCCAAGTACGCTCACTCCTTGGAAAAAAATTAACCAATACTATACAATTCTGCCAACCCTTTTTAGGGAATACACGTGAAATTTGCAAAACCTCTCCTAAATATTTACTAAAATACAATTATCTTTCCAGAGTATACCCAACATACGACTTCGCCTGCCCCATAGTGGATTCCATTGAGGGTGTGACGCACGTCCTCCGTACCATGGAGTACCACGACCGGGATCCGCAGTTCTACTGGTTCATTGAGGCGCTCGGCATCAGGAAACCTTACATCTGGGAGTATAGTCGGTGAGTTGGAACATTAAAATTTTATTCAGGACCCGGATCCCGCCAGCATTCACAACTGTTGGATACATTTTTGTACCGAATCTAACTTAAACAAATGTTATCATAGGAATCTTATAAACGCTGTTCATAAATAAAAAATCCGAAAATTTTGTCAAATATGACCGCTATTCTTCCGACAGCTGTTAGCTGTCAGAGGTAAGGAAAATCAGGTTATCGTAATGTGTCATTTTCGATACGATAGCCTGTCGAATACTTGTGAATAGCTATATGCAGGTAGGGCAATGAGAGATAACGCAAGAACTGTCCTCCCATACATTTTATCTCTGTAATTTGGAAACATTGTTAAAGCCAATTATTTTTAAAAGAGTAACCGTGGAGTTTCTTGCCGGCTCTTCTCCATAGGAAGTGACAATTTGGAACCGTGCGCCTAGTTTCGTAAGTGCCCATGCAGGTTTATACGAAATAAAATATTTTGATTTGATTTGATTTGAACAATAAATATTTTTTTACGAGATTTCGTTCACGTACTCTGTTTGTTTAAGTTCTAACTGGGTTTCTTTTACATTTAAGATACCTTACTGATAGGGCACTGTTGGTAAGGAATACAAAAACACAATTAATAATGATTATACAATTAATAACAATTATAATAAGCTGGTATTATATATATTTCTACCGACGTGTGTTTGTCTTTTTCTTGTAATAATTAATTTGTTTTATTTGTATGTGTTCACAGACTTAGCATGACAAACACAGTGCTGTCAAAGCGAAAACTTACGTGGTTCGTGCAAGAAGGATTAGTCGATGGATGGTAAGATTTTGATTCTTATTACTGAAGTAATTTCCGAATAAAACAACCTGTGTGTATGTTGCGTGTGGTGCCCGTCATAAAGAATAGCACCATCCCATTCCCGTGGGTGTCGTAAAAGACGACTAAGGGACTTACAAAAGAATGGGTCGCAGCGTTCTTCATGCATTTTACCACCATACTGCGATCGCCAACCCGCCTGCCAAGCGTGGCGATTATGACAAGATCCCCCTTTTGGGGGAGGCCTATGTCCAGCAGTGGACGTCTTTCGGCTGAAATGATGATGTTGATAGTTTTTATTTGTAACATTCTCCAATAATTTCTCTGTAACAGGGACGACCCTCGCATGCCGACCGTGCGCGGCGTGCTCCGGCGCGGCATGACCGTGGAGGGGCTGCGGCAGTTCATCACGGCGCAGGGCTCCAGTCGCTCCGTGGTGTTCATGGAGTGGGACAAGATATGGGCCATCAACAAGAAGGTCAGTTAAATATATTAGAACTATTTTAGTAGTCCTCTAGCTGTGCCCGCGGCATTTCACAAAACTATTGCATATTATATTAGTACTTTTGTCTCAAAAAGCACCGCGCGTCTTACTTACAACCCAGTGTTCAAACACACTGTAAACGTGTTTGCATAAGTGCAGGAGCTAGGATTCGGCGAGGATATGAGTTGGAGTTTCTTGTCCGTTCTTCTCCATACAGATCTACGTTTTGGAATAGGCATCTAGCTTCTACTTTCCAACTGATCGATTTATTGACAATTCAAAAGTGCCTGTAAATGGTTTAATTGAAGTACAATGCTTTGAGTTTGAGTTTGATAAGTGTGCGAGGTGTCATAGGATTCCATACAAGTAATTTATAAATTCGATTATTTTGGCTCCTTCACTTCTTTTGTCTGTACACCATAATTGGGTAACAAAATATAGAGTCTCAATAATTCTGAAGGATATTGCTAGTCTACTGCTTCATGTGTTCGAAAAATGTGTCTGCTCAACAACGTAAATAACGTTAATTATGTTGTTGATCTGTCAAAATTCCTACTGTCAGCGTTTTACACAACTACCCCTCTGATCAGTGTGCGTTTACCTGTACTTAATTTTCCACTAACACAGTACTCATTTATCAATTTCAGGTGATCGACCCCGTAGCACCGCGCTACACGACTCTAGAACTGAACCCAGTGCCCGTCAACCTCAAGGGGGTCTCGGACAGCACCCTGACTGTCGCCCTGCACCCCAAAAACCCGGACGTAGGGTCCAAGACCGTATATGTGTCTAACAGACTACTCATAGACCAGGTCGATGCTAAGAACTTGAAGGAAGGAGAGAATGCGACCTTTATTAGCTACGGGAATGTTTTGATTGACAAAATTCATAAGTGAGTATTTTTTTATCGACAAACGACGCGGGCGAAGCCGCTGGCTGAAACTAGTTTTATAAGTTTGCATAAAAGACTACCTGAACATAAAAAAGCTAACTGACAAATGGAACCGAAAAACGGTCCCTCACAATGGGCCTTATAAGTCTTAAAGTCACCCAAAGGGCAATGAAGAGGGCTATACCGATTTATCTATCTATGCTTGGAGTTTCCTTACGTGATCGAATCAGGAATGAAGAGATCCACAAGAGAACCAAGGCAACCGATATAGCCCGAAGAATTGCCAAACTTAAGTGGCATTGAGCAGGGCACATTGCTCGCAGAACAGATGGCCAATGGAGCCGAAAGGTTCTGGAGTGGCGACCGCGTACCGGAACACGTAGTGTTGGAAGAGCTCCCACAAGGTGGACCGATGACCTTGTAAAGGCCGCTGGATGCGGGAAGCACAGAACCGGTCGAAGTGACAGAGCTTGGGGGAAGCCTAAGTCCAGCAGTGGATGTCTTGCTGCTCAAATAAGACTAATTATAACAATTAATCCCCAGATCTGCGGACGGCACAATAACAAGTGTAGACGGTACTCCCAACCTAGACAACAAGGACTTCAAGAAGACTGTCAAGCTGACCTGGCTGGCAGACTCTCCGCAATCGCCGGCCGTTGAAGTATTCTGCGTGTACTTCGACCATATCATATCCAAACCACTATTAGGCAAAGATGAAGACTTCAAGCAGTATATTGGGCATAAGACGAGGGTGAGTAATGACAGATTTGATTGACATTATTGTTTATGAGTATATGAGAAAATTTTCCAGCGGAACCCTGTTACTAAGCCTCCGATGTCCGTTCGGCAAAAGAAATAATCTTTTGCCGCTATAATTAAAACAAAAATAAATATAAAGTTTTTCTGGCTTGCAGTACGGAATCCTTAATGTCCAACTCGTACTTGGCCGGTTTTTTTTTTAAAATAAATGTATCTTTTCTTATTCAGAAAGCTAATTAGGGGTTTAGTTTAGCTCGATGCAAACTTTATGGCGTCTGTAAACACGAGCAGCTGCAGTAATAAATTCATGTGGCCGCAGGGGTAAGGGTGAGATACAACGCACTGCGCACATTTACCCCTTAAAAACCTTGAAAAAGTCACTAATGACGTAAATGTTAAATGTTTTCGCAGCCGTCCTCTTGTATTTTCATTTTGACCTCACTATTTGCTTCAACACCCTAGAATACCATGAAAACGATATAAAAAATGTGTGCGAGCGGGGAACCCCGTCAAAAACTAAGTTTCTTATGCGATACTCTTATGCACACACATTCGTATTTAATAAAAATCTACAGAGCGGGAAAGAAAGTGTGACTTGAATAAGCGTTCTTAATACAGAGCCACCTAGTACATGTTTTTAAAAGCTCCTATAATATTGTCGCCAGCTTGGATTTTCATTTTGAACTCACTCTCGGCTTTAGCACCCTCAAAAACTATGAAACTATCAAAAGTCTCATGGAGCATTACGCTTTTTTGTTACGTGCCGTGTTAAGGAATTTTGTCCCAATAAAAAATTACTTTTAAATGATGCCGGTGGAAACTAAAGGTAATCTTATAAGCACATAGTCGTACAGTTCATGCAACGAAAACAATCTGTCTGAATAAGTACAGAGACAGTACAGTTAGGTCTCCACGTAATAATTGAATTTTGTCTAACTACCTGGGCCTAATTCGCTATTGTGAGTTTTTGACAGATTTTGTATGTCAAATCCGTCATAATGTGACCATTCAAAACTTGTATCTGACACGGAGAGACCATTACAACGGTTGTAAATTAGTTTACTAGGCCTCTGCCCTTTGGTTTAGGAGGAGCTTTTCTTCCTCTTTGTACTTATAGCATGAATATGTACGTATTTAACAAAATGATTTCCATTCCAGTGGGAAATCCCAATGTTAGGGGAGACAGAGCTTCAGAAAGTGAAAGTAGGCGACATCATCCAGCTGCAGCGACGTGGCTTCTTCCGCGTGGCCGTGGCGCCGGCGCCCGCCTCGCCGCACAGCGCGCGCCGCACGCCGCTGGTGCTGTTCCACGTGCCCGACGGCCACGTCAAGGACGTGCCGGGACAGGTCAGTGTATCTTTTAGCGAACGGAAATGTTCGAGTGTGACAAATTGTCAAGCGCGCGTAGAATGTTGTGATTGGTTGAATGATTTATCAACGTAGTGACAGTGACTTTTTGTATTCATAACTGAAAGTTGTTCACAGTGCTAATAAGATGAAATTACAGATTCGACTTTTAAAAAAAAATTATGAAGGTATGTGCCCTATAAGTTCAACGGGAACTGCATTGCTATTCTGTAACCATCTCATCAGTCAGTGTAATTTCACTTATAGTTATTGCTTGGTCAATCCTTAGCATCAGTGGGATGACACTGACAGCTCACTCCACGCTCACTTCACGCGGTGAGATGGATAAAGAATCGACATGCTGAATCGTAGTGAATCAGACCATTAGCAATATAACGAATTCGCCTCTTTTCTTCATAAAATTCATATTTTGGAGTCCTAGTAAATAGCCACGTAACGTTATTACTACCAACTGTGAGAAAAGGCCAGAATTTAAAAAAAGTAAAATTTCTTTTTAGTATGCAAAAAGTTTACAGAAGTTCTTTCCTTTAAAAAAACGTACATAATTAGAAGGTCAAGGCAGAAGTTTGTTTTGCCATCTATAAATTATAATAATACTCCATAAGACTTATTCTGTTTGTTATGAAATGACAGTTTGAAATTCAATACTGTTTAATATGTGTTTTATTCCAAACCTATCCGTTTGCCGCATTGCTGTGTTCAGATGTTTCTAAATTAACATGTCTTAGACCAGGGATACACAAAATAAAATAACATTTACAGAAACATATCGAAACTATAATCATAATGAGGTAAGAAACAAATACAAAACACTATCTTACCGTAACAATTAACCATAACAACTTTTAAACTAAAAAAATATATCTAACCTAACCGTGAGATTCTTACTAAAAAAGACAATAAAACTAATCAACGTAATTAATAACATCCCAGATGTAAATATGACACATTGAGTTTTAGACACAGTCACAAAACTGCAGAGACGATGCTCTACAAAGCTCTTTAGATAGACACAGTCACACAGGTACAGAGACGTTGCTCAACAAAGCACTTCAGATAGCTACAAAGTCACACAACTACAGAGACAATGCTCTACAAAGCTCTTTAGATAGACACAGTCACACAGGTACAGAGACGTTGCTCTATAAAGCCGAACTTTTCCTAAACTAGATGTGCCCGATTTACAGCCGGGTGATGTAAATACTAACGTAAAATATTAGGAACTAAACCTGAAAAAAAGAAAAATATTATGCCATTGTGAACTGAGAATCCATAAATTGGCTGCAACCAACAAATTGTATTGGCATCCTGTTTCTTGGGTCCAAGACCAACATTTGTTCCAACAGTGTGTGAAGTAATTCTAGTTTATTCATGTCGTTCCTCGTTTGCCACTCGGTCCTAAGCCGCGCCCAATGCTTTTCGTAAAACTCAAATAATGCTCTACGAAGATAATTGTTTCCTTCGAAAGAATGTACCAGAATGGTTTCCTGAAACAATAATGGTTATTTAGTGCGTATATGAAATTAAGACTTCGTGTAAAATCGTATCGAATAATAAACAAATATGCTAATACCTCATAGTTTTTGTAACGAACTTTCCGTTTAAAACTTGTTCCATAAAAGTAACTTTCTGCGAATCTGGATTGTTTCAGCATTGAATAATTAAGATTTCCGAATGTAAATAGTTGTTGGTATAATATGACATTATTAGGACCATTCTCGATGAGTTTCTTTTTGGTGGCCATTTCGAAAATGACGAGGGCAGTGGACCATATATCAATTCTGTGGTCCACTTGGAAGCCTAATAAAACCTCAGGGGCCCTATAACTCGATGTTCCGGTGGTTGGTGTAATTTGCAAGCAAGTGCTATAATTTGATCGGTCGAAGCCGCATAATTTCAATCTGTCGTAAGCACTGTTCAGCAGGATATGAGTGGGTTTTATATCTGAAAAGCAACATTAATGAGTTTTGTTTCTTTTTATCGATAGCTATAGATATAAAAATTTCGTGTCACGATGTATGTTTGCAATAAACTCCGAAACTACTGAACGGATTTTGATAACATTTTGTAACCATTTATAATATGGTCCAACTTAAAAGATAGGATAGCTTACATCTCAATTTATGGTAGGTAGGGTAGCGTAGGTAGGGTAGGGTACGTAGGGTTGGTAAGTAGGTAGGGTAATATAGGTAGGTAGGGTTGGTAGGGTAGGTGGGATAGGTAGGGCAGGTAGGGTAGGGATTTTGTATGAATGACTTTTGGACGGACAGCGTCTGTCGGGTCAGCTAGTTATTTGTTTGTTTGTGTATCTCTGGAAATACTAGTGGGATTAGAAAATCTTGTTGCATTTGATAGGCCAATTCTTGATGGAAGGTTATTTAACATCACGCTACTGACCTTATGGAGCCGAGTTAAAAGAAAAAACGATCAGAAAGAAAGCTAAAAGAAAACTAACTAATATCACAGGCGAGCGATGTGGTGCATAGAATATATTTTATGTTAAAACATGAAATTTCACGTGGACGAGTTGTGGGTGGGAACAATATAATTAAATGGCTTTTAAGCAATTGGTTACAGAAGGAAGGCATACCTGAATGTATAACACCATTATTGGTCAACATATTGACTGCATCAACAAGTTGTCTGGACAAAACTTGTACTTGATCTATGTGAAACCCATGTATGAATTCATGCAACGCTTGTATCAGGTTTTTGGGATAATATTCGGTAATTAAACACCATTGGTCCTCCACTTTGAAAGCGCTCATTAAATAGAGTAGTAAAGAGTAGTGCCTCGGTCTGTGCTGTTGAAGTTGGTATGACATTTCCTCCATGAAGTTGCTTGTTGTCCGCCGTCTGTAATATTAAAGTCGTTATAAAATAAAAACTAATAAAAATAATAACTTGAGACAACGCAATTAGATTTTTTAACACAAAAATGTTTGTCATTCAGGATTAGATTTTTGTCTACTCTCATAGTTTGGTCTTGTTCTTATCAACAAGACTCACGCACAGAATAAAAATATACATACCTGACAACTTTGACGGCATACGTTTCATTTGTGGTGTCAATGCATTTGTAGATTGTGGAGAAGCGCCCATAATGAATAATCGACGAAAAAGTGCATTTCTTCTGCAAATATTCAGACATCTGTGATTCTAGTTTTAATGAGAAATCCTGCATTGCCGGTGTTGATACTTCTGCTTGCTTATGCGATATTTTTTCGTCTTTATTTTTGCTTCCACCAGAAACCAAACTTTTGTTGGAAACTACTATAGTTTTACGTTGTTGTTTTGTTACAGTATTGCTCGCTATTTCGGAACGTTTGCCCAATTCTCTACCTTTTATTGTTATTTTGTTCAAATCACAAGCATCATCAATAGTTTGTAGCTTTTGAGTATTATTTTTCACTGTTTCTGATTTGGTTTGGTTTTCTACGTTTGATTTCTTACTTGTTAGAGTGGTGTCTTTATTATTCGCCGTAAGCAAATTTTCAGCTTTGGCAATAGAAGTTTTCCGTGACGTTACTTCTATATTTTTATCTGGGTTTGTTAATTTACCACCGGTAGCAACGTTGGTCTTGTGTTGAATATTACTTCTCTCTGGCAACTTTGCAGATTTGACTTCTGAACTTTCTAAAGTTAATAATTGTTTTTCTTCCATATCCTTTTCTGACCTATTTGATTCACTAATGTTGATCTTTTGTTCACCATTATCAATAGCAGCTTTAAAAGATGTTTTAATTGTTTCGACAGATTTTTGCAAAGGTTTGCCTTTTGGCGTGTTATTTTGACCTAAGCTGCTTTGTGGTCTAATATCAATATGTGGGGAACTTAGGTAGTTTTCTGCAAAACTTTTTGCAGTTTCAAGTGTTCCTTTAGTTGAATTTATAGAATCGATCAGAAGTTTATTTTTAGATTGTGGTAAAGATTGTTGGTCATTGTTGGTATTCTTTTCAATTTTATTATCTGATATGATCTGTTTATCTTTAGTTTTATTGGCGGTATCTCCAAATGTTTGTAAATGATTTTTAATATTTTCAATGGATCTGGATACAGGTGTTATATCGGTATTTTTATTAATAGCGTTCTCTAGAATATTTTCTTTAGTTACAAGAGAGGTTTTGGATATGCTACCAGATTTTTGTAAAATATTCTCTTTAGCATCCGCAACATTTAATGCCTCGGATTTTATTTTAATATCAGCGTTTTGTTCAATACTATTTGTATTTAATTGTTTGGTCACATCACTTTGAACGCCGATGCTATTATCAGATTTGATTTTTTCAATATTAAACATTGTTTGAAGAGACGGTGTTTGCTTTTTGGCTGTTATATTAGTTGGGTCTAATTTTTGTTTAGCGGTGATATCGATTTTGTCTTCATGTTGTGTATAATGAGAGTTTTTACTATCTAATCGTGATATTTTACTAACACCTGATCTTAATTGAATTTTGGATTTGCCAAAATTTACTTTCTGTGCCAATGTTGAGGTTTGGATTGGTTTTTTTGGTTGAAGGTGTTTAGAAGTCGTATAATATTCATTTTCGTCAGTGATATCTATAACCTCTATGACACTGTCATCATCACTAAGATTTATTGTTTCTTTCGTCGTATTTTTATCACAATATTTTCCATTTAAATCTGTTTCCTTATTTGCCTCTGCTGCCAGCTTAGTATTTCTTCCAATTTTCGAGTTCGTTTTAATATTTTGTTCATCATTGCAAATATCCATTGCTTCCTTCGGCTTATTGTCTTCGTAACCTAGTCCAGTTAAATCTGTTATATAATTTGCCTCTTGCTTAATATTTATATCATCTTTTGAGTGCGTTTTAATATTCTGTTCATCATTGCAAAGATCCATTGCTTCCTTCGGCTTATTTTCTTCGTAACCTAGTCCAGTTAAATCTGTTATATAATTTGCCTCTTGCTTAATATTTATATCAACTTTTGAGTGCGTTTTAATATTCTGTTCATCATTGCAAAGATCCATTGCTTCCTTCGGCTTATTTTCTTCGTAACCTTTTCCAGTTAATTCTGTTATATAATCTGAATCTTGTTTATTATATGTAGCAATTTTTGAATTGACTTTAATATTTTCTTCATCCTTGCAAATATCCATTGTTTCCTTCGGCGCATTGTCGTCATAAGCGATTCCAGTTAAATCTGTTATATTATTTGCTTCTTGCTTAATATTTCTATCAACTTTTGAGTTCTCGTCCATTTTTTGTTCATCTTTGCATTTCTTTGCAACAGATCTGTAAGATAAAAATCGTTAACGAAGTATAATTTAAAAGTGATATTTGTATGTCAACGTATAATTGTGAACACCGTTAGTTTATAATCTGACTCGCAAGATTGTAAACTGTCGATATATTGTAAACTGTACCATACTGCTTGCAATATAATGTATATTTTCGATAGTTTATAACCAATCCATGGTTAACCGTCGAATTGTGAACGAACCTGAGGGGTAATTTCGTAATACAGTAACGCGTAGCAAGGGGCTTTAATTTTGACAGTTGTGAACATTCATTGCCTTACTGAGCAGACAAATTATTCGAACATTATGGCGCCATGCATTGGCAATATTATTTAAAATGTTTCAGATTGTGATTGAAAGTGTGTTACGCAATTGGGGTGCTGAACTTACTGCCAGGTTTTAAAATCTGTCTGATTTAATCACCCTTAAAATTGTAAACCGTCCCTGATTTGTTGGTCTTGGCGGTAATCGAATTGGTTGCAGTAACTAAGACAGGGCACTTCGCCCAAATGAATGAGGTTTGGTAAGAACTGTAACCAACGGCAAGCGGGGCCGCAGCATGGCCGGCAGTCGCCACTTCCAAATTGGTCGTAGTTATTTGGATATTTAGTAACAGCGTGCGATCCGTCGCATGCAAGTTTGATATCAATTCACAATTTCTTTGCCGTGGAAAGATTTATAAACGATCGAAAAATAAGGAGTTAAATTGGATATGGTTTGTAAGCATTTCACAATTTTTCGATAATTTATAATCTCGCGAGACAGGTTATACACTAAAGATGTTCATAATTATACGGTGACATAAACACAGTGTATGTAACACAAACATAGTGGTGTACGGTGATAAGAACATGTGTAGCTATGCTTCTTACCCCATTTCAATATTCATATCATCATCTTCTGTATCTGAATTTATTTCTATGACTTGCCCTTTATGCGAACTTGTTTCCTCTTTCTTTATAACTTTGATGGCTTTCATTTTGACATCATTAATGAGACCCTCTTTTTGTTCAGTTTGTTCACAATTGTCTATTATTATTGTGTTGTTAGGCTCGACTTGACTGTTATTCAGTGAATCAACGATTTCATCAATATTGAAGTCATCGAGAAAACTTAAATCATCGGGCGACGAACAGCATTCATTTAAATCCTGATCAGAACTGTCTGAGTCAAAGTTTGAACATTCTATATTTATGATTAATTTTATTTTTTTACATTTCCTGGGTTTAGGTTTATTTACAGTTGGTGTTAATATTGGCGATTTTTTGGAATCGGCTTTCACATCTTGTTTAATTGTTATCATAAGTCTTTCTTTATCAATTCCATTTTCCATAGCTTCATGGTCTCCAAAATATTCACTTTTTGTTCTTTTACGGGAGAGCCTTAATCTAAGATCTTGTACCCCTGTTGGGGTAGCAGATCTGACACGCTTGCTCTGCGAAAGATTATGAACGTTTTTATTTACTCGTACAACACTTTTAATTAATTTAACCCTGTCTGTGTTATTTTGGTCTATAGTCCTTTCCTTATCAGTATAGTTTTCAACCCTTACTAAATTACTTTGGTTAGTATTGACTTTATCACGTTTTTCACTTTTTATAGATTTCTTATTTTCGTCTACCTCATTTTTAATAACTGGTTTATTTGTTGTAGTTTCATCAGATTTCATTCGTATTTTCTTATGAGGCCGGTTTTCAGTTTTGATTTCATTCCCACTTTTGTATTTAATTTTATGATCATCACTGTGACGTATGGAATCGGGACGTAAATCTTTCTTTCGGTCTCTTGTAGAAACTTTTGACTCTGGTAAATGACGAGATTTTGTTTCGCTTGACCTTTTATTACATTTAGCCATGGATCTTTTTTCCTGATCATGGTATTTTTTAGAACTATCGATTATTTTATCCCTTAAATCCTTTGTAGAATTACTTTTAGAAACTTTTTGTAAGTTTGGTTTACCACGGCTGGATTCTATTATTTTATTCCTTAAGTCCTTTGTAGACTTACCGTTACAAACTTTTTGTAAATTTGCTTTACCACGGCTAGAATCAACTATTTTATCCCTTAAGTCGTTTGTAGAATTACTGTTAGAAATTTTTGGTAAGTTTGCTTTACCACGACTAGATTCTTCTTTTGAATCTTTGTTTTCTTGTTTCGTTATACTGCTGCTTTTTATAGCTCTGCCATGTTTTTCTTTGGATGCTTTATATTTTAATTTATCGAAGCTACGCTTCGAACGCTGTTCTAAGTATTTTTTGTCTTCCATATCTGTTTTATTTTCTTTGGGTTCACAAGAAATACTTTTTTTGTTTCTCTCACTGTGAGTACTCGTTGGCTTCTCACTTGTTGAAGTTTCTTTTTTTATGTTGTTAGTTTTATTACTATCACTGTCTGGATAATCCCGATGTTCGCTTTCATCATAACTGGTTTTCCTTTCATCATATTCGATCTTAATATCACCTATCTGTTTCAAATCTTTTGGTTTTGGTAATGAACTCGTACTGCCTCTTTTTCTTTTAGGTAAATTGAAACCAGTTAGATCAACTAAGTTGCGGCGCGATTTATTTTTAGATTTAGACAGATCTTGAATACTCTGGCTCTTAGCAGGAGCTTCAGTCGATATTTTGTCTTGTATTACACACAGCGAATTTTTAAACTGCAAAAAATTAAACATTTTGTTTTAATGGTAGGGTTTTGTGTTCGTTTCGTGAAAAAAAATAATATTTTGATCAGCCGGTTATACTGTAACGTCCGTGTTTCGGTACAGTTGAACGGTCTAAAAACAATGATATAGTAATTACAAGCTTTTGCAATCTTAGGATAGAATCGACCCTTACCAATCGTGATCTAAAATCAACTGCTTTATATTATATCGCCTTCTCTATTTTACACGTCATATCTTCAATTCCGTATTCGTATGATTTAGTACAATAGATTCATTGCCCTTTTGTACAATTTGTACATTGTTCTGAGGGGCTCTTTAGAAACCTACTAAATTATAACCAGATGCGTTACTTTTATTGTTCTTTGGACTTGGAAAAAAAACATTCACGGAGTGTTTAGAATTTGTTAAAATATTGCATATTAATCGAAGGCTGGTTTTTTTACTTCTTGTTTCCCGTAAAATATATAATTAATACGAGAAGAAAAAGAACTTTGTACCCCTTTTTACGAAAATTACGCGGACGGAGGAATATAAAATTTGACACAGTTAGGTTAGGTTAAAAAGCTATTTTTTTTTTATAATCCATTAGAAAAACATGAACTTTTAAATAAATTATGGTCTAATTTCGACCACTGGGCGACCCCAGTGAATAATCCCATTGAATAGTAATCTTTTATTTTTTTGCCACCCATGTTGGCAAAAAAATTAATGTTTTGACGATTTGTTTAAATAGTGATACCGTCAGTGACAGATTCAGACATTTACGCAAATATATATTATGCAGAAATTTTATAATAATGTAGGTTTCGATTTATGTATTTTTTAAATACTTATTATATGTACCTAACTCGATTTTTTTACTTGACTACATCGCCAAGTTGCAGTTCCAACAGCATACCGTAGATTTGCTCGCGTAAGCAATATAAGCATAATTGTTTAGTACGATGCGTTATTTTCTTTCAAAACATTTAATGTAGATTTTACGAAAATTCAATACAAAGGTATTTAATCTGTCGCTCCTGAGAAAAATCATGTTTTTTTGGAAATCGTAATGTTTTCATGAAATTGGCATACATAATCAGCCTACAATGTTCCCACTGCTGGGACACAGGTCTCCTCTCTGTGAGAGGGTGTGGGCCACTATCCACCATGTGGGCCCAGTGCGGGTTGGTGGATGTCACATGTTTTTTTCATTCATTTTTTTCACTGCTCTAAGGGGACCTGCAGTATATAGACTTGCACCCTAATTGCATCATCAAACAGATTGCTAATCTATTGCTTTATATGTTCAAAAAATGTGTCTGCTCAACAACGTATTTAACGCAATGAATGTTGTTGAACTGTGAAATTGAAACGGATTTATGATTGATAGTGAATTACACAATTAGGGTGCAGAGTATTTGATATTTATTGTAGCTTAATATTAGCACGTGTTCCCGAGAAAAAGGGTATTTACAGACTGACAACAAAGTGATCCTATAAGGGTTCCGTTTTTGCTGACTGAGGTATGGCACCCTAAGAAATGAGACCCTCACAGTAGGCCCTTTCATTTGATATGTCACATGTTACTTTGTAAAGCGGGGTTTATGAAACTTTTGAGTATAAAAGCGGGATTCTTTCTTCGAAAGCGGGACATAATGAAAGAAACGAAAATAATCAGTAGTTTTGTTATCAACCGGCTTTATCCTATCTTTATTTAGTTTACAATGATGATAGGTAGTCATAGAAAACGTATTTGAATGAAAATACGTCACTAAACCTACTCATAACAATAGCATATCACCATCGAGCAAACCCCGAAAAGTAGGACCGAGCCAGGGGTCTACTCTCCAACACCGTCAACGAAAATACGGGTCCGTCCGAAAATAGTACAAAACTTCGAAGTGACTTCCACAGCTGATTAATTAACTTTTTTGGACGGGTAAAACCTTAAAGGGAGTAAGGGACAGCTGTCAAATCGTGTAATTCATTCTTAGTTTGGGCCCCTGACTAATTATAGGTCCGTAAGTGATACGTAGTAGGAACGTCCGTAACTTCGACCGACATTACGAATTTCGTGCTTAGAGAGTAGGAGGCCAATTCCCGAGCGGGACATTTAATTTCGGGACACATAAAATCGGGACGTCTGGCAACGCTGCTAGGTATGTAGGTACCTTGCTGGCACACGGCGGCACGTGGCGACAAAAGAGGGGTAACACACATTAACTGTAGTATTGGCTTCATTTTGACCGTTCTACAACATTTATTGCGTTGTTTACATTGTTGAACAGATATATTTTTCGTAAACAATGGATTGGCATATATCCTTTAAAATTCGTAAAAAAGCGTCGCATTGTATATAATGCGAGGCTTTAGTATTTGTTTTTTTTGACTCTTGGGTGTTCCGCGCGATCTATCTGCCTTTGTTTTATAATCTAAACCAAAAAAATAACAAATACTAAAGCGTCGCCTTGTATGTTACTTAAAATGCGACGCTTTAGTGTTTGGTTTTTTCGCCTCACTCTTGGTGTTCCGCGCAGTCTATCTGCCTTTGTTTTATAATCTGAGTATTGGTATCTATCTATTTATTAATACGTGAAGCAAAAACTTTGTAGGTACCCCTTTTCACGAAAATGACGCGGACGGAGGAATAGGAGATTTGGCACAGTTGAAGTTTAGAGAAGTGCAGAAAGCGAATAGTTTTGATTACTGTTGATTATAATTTAAACTACCTGTTGCCCGCAGCTTCGCCCGCGTGGAGGGTGAAAATTATCCCAGGGGAACGTACTACCGGGATTTATTTGTACAGATATTAATAAAAATAAATAAAATTTCTAAAATAAAAGCAGCTTAACTTACTCCTTATTACATCAGCTATCTGCCAGTGAACGTCCGGTCAAAATCGGTCCAGCGGTTTCAGAGATAAGCCGGAACAAATAGACAGACAGACAAAATTCGTAAAAAAAATATTTTGGTATAGGATGTAGGTACCGTGTATACATCCATATGCATTTAGTAAAAAGCGGTTATTTTAATATTACAAACAGACATTCCAATTTTATTTATCTATATACTTAGATGAATTATGGCTGAATTTCGACCACTTGGCGACCACTAGTAATAGTAAATGAAAAGTAGACGTCTTGGGACAGTTTTCTTAGCAATGCTTTACTGAACTGTGATTGTTGATTTATCTAACTCAGCATCAATGCGGTTTAGATGCGGTTCCGACGCCGCGCCAGCCCGAGCCGGTGCAGCGGCGGTGCTTCGTATGCGCGATTTTCATTTATACACAATCATGAAGTCTGGCGCCGGCGCCGCGCCCCTATGGGGCTCCGGTGTCATGCACAGGAAGCCTTATCGTGACCTTTTATAAATACTTCCACTACCTATGTAACATAGGTAATCATTGTGTAAGATGCCGAATATGCTGCAGACAAGGAAAGAACCTAAAGTATTACACGGACCTACCTACCTACGTAAACAAATCATAATGACCCGCGCAGGTACACGAGACGATCGATACACTTTGGATGTAGGTACATTCACCTTCGCCTGCGTAGACGTATGTTAAAATAATAACCAAAAATTTACAACACGGCTTTAAAAGTAGGTACTTACGTTGTCTGAAAGCTCTGTTGTATTACTTGTATTTGACGTCATAGGCTGCAAGATTTGTTGGTACCGATTTGAGCGACACGGTGCTTCAAATGGTTCGCCAATATTATCTTTTACAGGAGTTATTTGTTCACAAAGTAATCTAGGACTAGTAGGAGTACTAGTAAGATCGGAAATTTGTTCTGTCCCTGTATGTGGAGGGCAGAAAGGCACTGTAGGCACTATTATTATGTTCGGGTTTGTCTGGTACGGGTAATGGTATCCTGCGAAATACGCGTTCTTCGGCATTATTCACATTGAAATTCAAGGACGTTAGGAATCTATTTGTAGATCACACTTTTGGCCATTCGTTAACACTTGTCATTAAATGCTTTTCTTCTTCTGCATACTTTTAGCGACAGCAATAAGTTTTTATTACGTTACACGGTTACGACATGAGATCTCCTTTCAAGAATTGTTTACTGTGTAACCATTTATACTCAAAACGGAAGTTATTTAGTAGTTTGTGACACAGTAAATTATTATTTAGTTTGGAAGGTGCATAACAAAACCTAAAACTTTATAAACCTAGTGCCGGCCCGGGTCGGGCCGCGTGCGCGAATGCTTTCAGGTGACAGATGGGGAATGAAAATGAATGATTGAATGACATCACGGGAACCAACCAGAGAGGACTAGAGATGTGATTAAACGTCAAAAAACATTCATCGTTAAAACGTTTAAGCTGATCAAGTTGAATAAAAATATAACGGATAAGATTTTAACTTACGTTTTCGGAGGGTAAATGTGTGTTTTCAATGTTTATTCAAATAAACATCGTTGGATGACAGATCGTTGATTTAGTAACAGCTGACGTAATGCTTTTAGCTAACTTAATTTTTATTAACTTTTTAACCGCAAATGATGTACCCATCACGCACGGGTCGAGCTGGAGATTTGAATGAAATATTATTTTAAAATTCACCGAACATTATAGGTACCTACGTAAAGTAAGTATTTTTAAAGGTTAAATAAAAATAAAACCTATTGAAATACAATTAAGACTTCACAATTCTATGAATTATTATAATATTACTTGTAAGGTACATATTGTGTAGATACATATTAGTAAACAAAAATATGCCAAGCAATTCTTAATTATAATTTAGGTAATCAAAACCGAATAATGGTCATAATCGCTTACATTATGAAATCAACATCGCCAATTCGCGACCTCAAACTAACTCTTGTAATATTATCTCTTTACTCAGCGATATTCGATATAATAAACTTAAGGTGGAAGCGCCCGGGTAGCCTGCTAAATGCAAATTTTCTTTGGTTTTTTGCAATTTCCTGCTCAGTGTCAAACTGTATGTTGAATAAAATATGACCGCTAATACGTACCTATGTATTTACAGAATAATTATAAAATGAACTTAGAGATTGATGATTCGAACGGTTATGATTTATGACCATTCGAATCATCAATCTCTTAGTTCATTTTATTCCCTTTGAATGATTTTTTCATGAAATACGTCATTTGATGGGATTAAATGAACTTAAGGGGTTGTATTGGTGATGTTAATGATTATAATTATGTAAAGCCATATTAGATATGGTCGCGAATCATGTTTAAGGGAAGAACAACGATTTTATATAGAGTCCGTTCAGCTTTCCGCGGCTGGACGTACGCGTACGGATCTCATACAAAATCGTTATTTTCTATGGACAAAAGCTGAACAGGGCTGAATAAGTGTGAGTAGTCCCTTAATCAATAATTCAACATACAACCTGACGCAGACCTGCTAGTTGCAAAAAAAGGAAAGGAATTATCGCGGACTACGTCTTAGCCTCGAATGAATTGAAGATCATGTTCGTATTAGAAGTTAGACATATACCTTACTAGCTTTTGCCCGCGGCTCCGCCTACGTGGATATCGGTTATCGCGTAAAAAAGTAGCCTAATAATGTCCTTCTCAATGGAGAAAGACATAATTAGGCTACTTTTTTGCCTGGGATATGTCCAAGGCTCCATATCTCTGCCAAATTTCATGACGAAATTCAGCGGTTTAGGCGTGAAAGCGTAACAGACAGATAGTTACTTTCGCATTTATAATATTAAGTAGGGATTTGTATCCCGACGCACAGTGGGCTGAAAATGAAGCTAGCATAGACTTTGAATCACTCAAAAGTCAAGTACCTAATTTAGAAAAAAACAAAAGTGTCAGCGTATTCCTTTACTGATTAGCAATATTTTATGTTGTGAAACTTTTTTTGATAAAGCTATTATTTGACGACGTCAAAATTAAAAATAATAATGATTTAAACTATACGTTCAAACTGTTATTTAAGGAACATCTCTAGGAAGGACTGAATGAGGAGCCACTGACCACTGATTGATTATGTACAGCGAATGATATTCGCGAAGTTCAAGACGGACTTTCTGTAAAATAAATTTCCTCTTACGAAGCTATGAAATAAAAAAAAAGGAATACCGGAAACGAGCTAGCTGCTTAGGTTTGGGATATTGCTTTTAAATAAAAATAATTTACTTACAAAACTTTATATGGGTGGTGGTGGCGTTTTTTAGTTTCTGCCTACCCCCATGGGAACAAAGCGTGAGTTCAAGTATGTAATTATGTATGACTAAGTTAAGTAATTAAAGATCATGGTTATCTACGGATGTATTATTATCATTTATTTACTAATTTCTTTATTTTAATGATGTCGGAATAAAATTCCTTTACAGTTTTGTTAGTTGCTCGCGCCAGAATGCACTAATGATTGAAAGAAATTGTTTTGATTCGATACGAGAGAGGGAGACTAAGCGAGATTAATTCACTCAATCGACCTTCGTTCTTTGATATAGAAGAAAATATGTTCACTTCGTTCAGTAACACACGATCAATCATAATCCGTTTGCTTTTGACAGTTCAACAATATTCATTGCGTTAATTATGTTGTTGAGCAGGCATATTTTTCGAAAATTGATAGTTCGTTACGCAAATAATCTACATGAATCTGCATTCATGTGCTATAAAGGTATAAAGGCTTCTATAAACGCGCCGTGACAGCCTGACGCGACGTTCGTAGAACAATTTCTATTAACATTCTTGAAATTTCGGGAACTTCATGGAAATTGTTCTTCAAGTGGAATGCGAACTTGAGATCACTAGCGCTCAGTGGTACCGAGACTCCAAGAGCTCTATTCCACTAGACTGCGTTAGACAACGGGCTATTACACACAGGGCCATAAGTATTTATTGCAGTACTTAACTACTTAATTACCAGCGTTGCCAGACCAGCACCCTAATTGCGTAACTCACGATTCATCATAATCTGTATCGTTTTGAAACGGATTGTTAAACGATTGCTTCATATGTTTGAAAAATGCGTCTGTTCAACAACGTAAATGCAATGAATACTGTTGAACTCTCAAATTGAAACCGATTATGATTAATCGTGAGTTACGCAATTAGGGTGCTGATTTTGCACAAAATTAAGGACCTGCCCAAACGTAGGACACCGTAAAACCATAAGTTTTAAAACGCTCAGTTTTTGTCGCATAAATAGTTAGGCGTATTGGGACATTTACAAGCAAGTAATAAATTGAGTGTTTTATCAAATATTCAAAGAAAAGATTTTGGTGAAAGGTACGAGTAACAGACAAAACGGCGATCAATGAAAAATCAGTTTTAAAGTGGAAATACATAAGTGTTACGGTCGCGAATCGTATTTTAATCAACTAACCTATCACTGACCTTTAAATTGCAATAAACGTAAGAAAAATTGAATTTCGCGGGATACCTACCCTGAAACTTTCACCTTAAGGGGAACCTAGTCGCGGGGTCGAACTCACTGGTGGGCTTGGCTGAAAAGCACGCTGTCTCACCAGGCTTCGTGGCGATAGAGGTAGTACCCGTGATGAGCAGTTAGACGCTAGTCTACACGCACCACATTATTAAGTGAGCTGCAGGATCAGTTATAGTAAAACAGGCGCGTATAAAATTAAGAACAGTTCATCGGAAGATCGGGTTTTATAAAAAAAAACCACTGCATAAATCAATTACCAATAAATTTTATTGAACTTTACGGTACTGACTTAGTTTTGGGGTTTTTTCACATCTTTTATTACTTAAACACGCCCAAAGTTAGGTTAAATTAGCAAGAAAAACAAATTTTTGTTGGCTCCTAACTTTTTAATGGTTTTTAATTTTAGTATTCTGTTTCCGTACAGACAATATTAATAATAAGACAAGACCATACCATGTTTAATTTTTGATGTACATTGGTGCCGATTCTGTTGTCACAAAATTCTCTAAACTAGACTAAAAATCACCAAAATTTAGTTTATTCCTGTCAAACGTCGATTTCCTATTCTGAAATTGACTAAAATGACACAACTTAACTATATTTTAGTTTGACAGCACTAAGATTGCACTGAATTATTAGTTTAGTGAAAATGGTAATTTTGCTATTCCGTTGTTGTCATTTCATTATTCTATTCAACCTAAAATTTTGGTTGTCAAACTAAATCTGACTATTTTTAATCGCGATTAAATAGGTGTGGAATAAAATTAGTTGTCAAGAACTAAAATTCACACCGACACCTCGACTTCTGGTGCAAAAATAGTACTGAATTTTTTTCTTTTCTTTTGCTTATATCTCGAAAACTGTGTGTCCTATCGCAAAAATAATGAAAATTTCGACCCCCTTTATAACACCCCAAACACATCTAAAACTCAACATGTGGATAATAATTTTTCATATTTTCCATGAAAAAAGTGAAAATTCCATATAAATCACGTCGAGGCTGCCGACCCCGGCGCGCTGCTGGCTCTAAAAAAAAACACGGTGTAGGGCAAACAAGTACCACGTTGCGAAGCCAACACATACCACGTGCGAGTCGCGATTGTCAAATTCGATTTTAGTTGTGTCAAAATAGTTTTTAAATTTAGAGATATTTTTTTGCAGAATAGCGTTTAGATTCTCATAGTAAAAAGTAAGGAATTTTAGTTATAGTTTAGTTCGGTGTACAACAGAATCGGCACCATTGTCGAACAGTGGATTATTTATACACTCCCGAAGTTTGTATGGGAAAAATGTGGACTAGATTCACCTTAATATTTTTAGCAATTTTTAAATGTAGACCTGAATAATGCGATGTAGAATTGCTTAGCCTACTATTGCGCGAATTGAAAGTGCTATGTAGGCGTCAACGCGTGGCCACTGCTGGCACTGATTATTATGTAGGTAGGGTACCTCGGGTACCTAGTTGGTACGAAAGAAAGAAAATATATTTATTTAGCACAGACTAAAGGCACACAATATGCAGCAGGAAAGATTAAAATAAAAAATAAAAATCAAATAAAAACTGTATGGTGCGATTTCGGAACCTGTAGGGTTTTGATTTTTTAAATTTAGGTACGTTCTTATTGGCTCATTGGTGGATTCGCACGATTTTAGTCGCCCGAATCCGGCGAATCGACACTTTAAATAATATAGGTATTATTTTCTATAGGCGACTCGCATGTTTTTATTTTATTTATGGGCGAATCGGCAATTCCAGAAATACGTATGAGCCAATTGGCGCGTTTTGAATTTGATGCACTTTATTGCATGTACAAGACTTGCAGTGACTTTCTCATAACTTAATAAAGTTACCACGCAATAGCGTATTTAATTCAAAACGTGCCAATTGCTCAATACGTACATTTGGAGTTGTCGATTCACCCTCAAATAAATTAAATTTGTGCGAGGCGCCCATAGAAAACAATAGCTACTATTTATGTTATTTTCATTTCTCTAAGTACCTGGTACTTATTGACAGGCCTGCACTGTCCTCCCATACCTATTATCACTGTAATTTGAAAACATTGGAAAAGCTAATTATTTTTAAAAGAGTAACCGTGGAGTTTCTTATCGGCTCTTCTCCACAGGAAACGACTATTTGGAACCGTGCATCTAGCTTCTGACGTTTCATAAGTGCCCATGCAGGTTTATATACACTTGGGAGCAAATAAATCGAGCCACTTCCTTTTTCACGCATTATGGTAATTATTTTTGGTATTAAGGAACGCATCGATTCGAAACATATATCGCCTAAAAGGGTATTTAATAACCTTTACAATGAGGGTAGTTAGTTGTCAAAATTTCATTTTTATTAAAGTTTAAAGGGTAGAATAAAATTATCGCATTTAATTTGCTTATGACATTTTTATTGTACTCTGTTAAGAAAAGATTAAATTTGAGGTTTTTGTTAATCATACCCATATTACTTGTTATTGTTGTCTTTATCTGTGTCTGTGTAATCAAAATAACCTGATAAAATGGATACTACACCGACGGAAGCTGCCCAAGTTGTAGCTTTACTTGAGGTTGGACACGGACAACGTGAAGTGGCACGCAGACTTCATTTGAGTCGTTCAAAGGTACAGCGGGTATACCGCAGGTATCTGGAGACTGGTGCTTTTGTTCGGCGACCTGGAACTGGCCGACCACGGGCAACAACAGAACGTGACGACCGCTTTATTGCAACCAATTCGTTGCGCGACCGTGGACTTAATGCTGTTCAGCTACAGCAAGCGTTACGTGACGTTCGAGGAGTCGCAATCAGTAGGTGGACAGTGAGACGAAGACTAAAAGAACGAAATTTAACATCACACAAATCAGCAACTGGCCCAAAATTGACTGTAGCTCATCGCCGATCTCGCTTGGAGTTTGCTCGAGAACACATTAATTGGACGTTAGAAGACTGGAGGTCAGTTTTGTTTTCTGACGAGTCAAGAATCTGTCTTTTTAGCAATGACGGGAGAAACCGAGTGTATAGACGTCCTGGTGAAAGATTTGCCCAATGTTGCATTCGAGAAACGGTGAGTTTTGGTGGTGGTTCTTGTATGGTGTGGGGAGGAATTTCTCTAGACGGAAAAACGGAACTTGTCTTCGTCGACCCCGCCAACGATGGCAGTGGTAGACGTGGATTAACAGCTGACCGATACATAACTGACATTCTTGAAAACCACGTAATGCCGTATGCTGGTTTTGTCGGAGAAAATTTCTTGTTTAGGCATGACAATGCGAGACCTCATACCGCGCAGATCGTTACGGAATACTTGTCTGCGATCGGGATTCAACAAATGGTATGGCCAGCACGAAGTCCCGATTTGAACCCGATCGAACACCTATGGGACGAGCTAAAACGGAGAGTCCGAGCCAGGGTTCCCGCTGTTTCATCCATTCCCGAGCTTAAAGTCGCTGTGCTTGAAGAGTGGGAGAACATACCACAATATGTCATCGTAACGCTGATCAGATCGATGACTAATAGGCTACAAGAATGTATCAGGGCCCGGGGGGGTAATACCAGTTATTAAGAATATTTTTTTTGCAATAATTTTGTTTTTTATTGTTTTTATGGACTGTTTTAGCCCTACTAAATTTTCTATCAAAATTACCATTTTTCTTGCAGAGCCAATAATTTATCATTCAATAAGGTTATTATTCAATAATTTACCCTCATTGTAAAGGTTATTAACTAAACTTTTAGGCGATATATAGTTCGAATTGATACGTTCCATATTACCAAAAATATTTACCATTTTACGTGAAAAAAGGTAGTGGCTCGATTTATTTGCTCCCAAGTGTAGAATAAAATATTTAGATTTTGATTTTACTTTAAATATTATTTAAAAGTGTGGATTCGCTCGATTCGGGCGAGTAAATTCGTGCGAATCGACTAACCAACCTTATCATTATTGAATTGAAATATTCTTATCAATATAACATATCGTAAAAATTGACTCGGTGCATGTGGAAGAAGTTCCAAACCGATTGTTGATACATTTCCCTTTCGCCACACTGAACCGTTACAAATAACAAAAGACAGATACAACAAGTTTACTTCGCTCGATATACATTGCGGGTTTTAATTCATAACCTTTCATTACAGCAGTTGAAAACCAGCAACGAATGTAATGTCATGCGATTGTTTCGTAACACGCTGATCGTTTATATTTTTTAGAAAGTAGCTAGTTTTTGCGTAGGTACCACGTTGATCTTTGAGTCATCAGTATCAAGTCAGTGTTGCTCATGTTCAACATATTTTTTGTTAACTGAGCATTTTTTTAAATTATTTTGTTAAGTGTAAGTGATACTTTGGCCTAGTTAATTTATTATTTTATGAAATTGTTGTTATGCTTGTTTTTATTGTGGTGTCAACGGTCTTTTTAGTGACCAAAGGTGTGAACTTTAATTCATGTTTTTATTTGCACTCCATAATATTTGAAGTTCATCTAAGCCACAGATAAGTGGGTACGGAACCTTTAGGGCACATTAATAAGTATAAAACTAGTTTATTCATATACGAATAAATAGTAGGTAGGTAACGAATATATTTGTTCGAAGCCATATGTCACATGTAGAAACACAATTCTATCTACACATGTGACATGTACAGAAAGACTTATTGCGAAACTTCCGTCTTTAACGTAGTTTTTAATAGTACCTATAGTAATATAATGTTTTTTTTTTTATGAGGACACGTTTGATGTGAGTCTTCAACTTGCGATCATTAAGTTCTAAGGAGACCAGTCACATTTAATACAAAGTTGGGCCCAAAGAGTCGGCCAGCGAAAAATAATGCGTGACCCTGGTCGGGGAACCAAAAGAGGAGGTCATCTTAAAATATGACACCGCGATATTATATTTTTATAGAAATAAAACAGATTCGAGAATAAAATCAATATTTAATAAGTTAAGAACTTCATTTGCTTCGATCGCGTTATTATCCCACGGGAACTTACTGCCGGGATTAAAAGTATCCTAGGTATGTGTTAATCCAGGTCATAAACTATCTGTGTGCCAAATTTCATCCAAATCCGTTCGGCCGTTTTCGCGTGATTCAGTAACAAACATCCAAACATACAAATTTGTCATTTTAGTAGAATACACAAGAGATATAAAGGACATACCTACCTAATACAAAATCGGATGAGAGGACATAGATCATATAATTATACAGGGTAAGTTTTTATCTAGTGCGCGAACTGTAACCATGAATTCAGCATATCATTCTAGACCCCCTAGCGCAGAAATTTTTCGTCTATTATACAAAAAAAATCAGCTGTTCCATACATTTTGACCGCGTAGGTATTGCACTTTTCTATGAAACAGCAGATTTTTTTTTGTATAATGAAGGAAATTTTCTGCGCGGGGTTCTAGAAAGATATGCTGAATTTATGGTTACAGTTTGCGCACTGGATAACAAACTTTCCCTGTATACCTTTATTACCTTAGACATGTGTAGAAGAACAGAAAATGTTGTTCAACGAATGCCAATTTGGTATAAATTAAATAAATAGTTTGAGTTTGAATACATTTAACATTTTACTTTGCGATAACTGACCACGTTCGATCATTCAAAGCTCCTTTGTTAAAACTACTTTGTTTGTGTTATCCTTATCAGACTTTGGCCGTGTCAACGACCAAACCTTATCCAAATATGGTCGAGCTTAGAACCCACCCGTTTCTACAGATAAAAAAGAGCTTACTACCAACTAGGTGCCTTATCTTACTAGCGCAGTCGCGCCTGTCTCTCAAAAAATGTTTTATTTGGTTCTCGGAAATTGTCGTTTTCGCGGGACAAATATGGCGTTTATTCATTGAAAATTGAGGGTTACAATACCTAAAATTGCAGTAGGTACTACAGCTGCTTGTAAAATCAAACAAATTCAAGTCATTTATTCAAATTCGGCTGGAATTCAGCAGTTTTCTAACGTGAAAATTACATAAGAGACAGTCCTCAAAACGCTCGCCTTTCAATATGGTTTATCTCTCTGTTTATATCAGATTGTTCGATCGGTGGTGTGTAGATTTACACGAAAAGCAACTTTAAGTCATAATATGTATAGATTAAGTATGTCTTTTAGAAACTATAAAGTTTATACTTGGGTCATTCTCAGGAGACTCATTATTCGGTTGACATCGGTGTCATTTTTTTTTAATTTAGGCCTTGTTAACATGAAATATCAAATCTAGAGTTAATTTAAAGCATGTTAGTAGTAGAGTGCTAAATCTAGATTTGATATTTCATGCCTAAATTAGATAACAAAAATGACTCCGAAGTCAACCAAATAATGAGTCTCCTGAGAATGACCCACTTACGGTTAAATATAATGATGAAGAGATTGACACTGCATTTATTTTAGGTACAGAGGCCAGCACATCAAGCTACCCCAATCTGTCAAATTTCTTAGATAGGTTTTCAACTTTATTACGTGTATAAGGTTCATGTTCAATTGGGAAAAATTGATAGTTTGGTGTAGCTTGATGTGCTGGCGTCTGTACTTTATACCGAATAACCTTTTACCTATCAACATTTTCGCACAGAGTCTAACCGTAAGACAGTGTCTAACAATAAAATATATTGCTTACAGCCAAAGGCGGTCACAACGACGGCAGCCAAGCAGCCAGCCGCGGCAGCACCAGCAGCTTCCGGGGCTTCCGACCTCAACGACCAGATCACCAAACAAGGAGACTTGGTCCGCTCGCTGAAGTCCGCTAAGGCCGAGAAGGCTAAGGTCGACGAGGCGGTCAAGGGCTTGCTGGACCTTAAGGCTAAATATAAGGCCTCTACTGGACAGGTAAGGGGATTAAAGAACTTCATCTTGCTTTTACTGTCCTAAAAAAAATGGTGTCGGATCAAATCAAAATATTTCACTTTACTTACTGACCCGTAGTAGCCTGTGTGCCAGGGGCCATGGAACAACCCGCACCCCTGACAGGCATTGGCCCTTGCGGGCCAAGGGAATGGGTGCTACTGTAACTATACTTGACTTGGGACATTTCAACTTTGTCGCTGGGATGGCAACGCACCTGCGATGTCTCCGGATTACAGAGATGTCCATAAAGGGCCATGACTAAATAAAAGAAGATCGTTGGGTTGTTTGCTATTCAATAACAAAGGAGGCAGGAGAAGAGTTATGGTTTTAACTATCTACATTGTTTTGCAGGATTGGAAGCCAGGCGCGGCTCCGGCTCCTGCGGCCTCATCAGCTCCATCTGGTGACGCTGCCTCCCTAGACCAGCAGATCACGAAACAAGGGGAAAGTGTTCGTACCCTGAAGTCCGCTAAGGCTGAAAAGGCTAAGGTCGACGAAGCCGTTAAGGCCTTGCTTGACCTTAAGGCTAAATATAAGGCTGCTACTGGACAGGTGAGGCGATAATTTAATGTATTTAAGTGTAATGTGTAGTCCCAGCAGTGGGAACGTTATAGGCTGAGTAGTTAGGTAAGTGTAATGTGTGCAGGAATCGGCAAACAGGACGCTTATTAATCTATACTTCTAAATAAATATTATAAATACGAAAGTAAATCTGTCCTTTTCACCTTTAAACTTTTCACGCCTTAACGGCTGAAAGGCTTTGCTTACAAGACACACGCATAGAACATGTTCTGGATTAACGGAGAAAACTTTTTGTCCAAAAAGTTTCGGTGTGGGTATATCCGACGGGAACTTATTCTCGTCGGATATTTCCACAAAAAGTGCGTAAATTGTAACCATGAATTCAGCATATCATTCTCGACCCCCTAGCGCAGAAATTTGTCGCCGGATACACAAAAAAAAAAAACAGCTGTTCCATACATTTTTGACCCCGTAGGTATTACACTTTTCTATGAAACAGCTGATTTTTTTTCCATAACCGGCGAAAAATTTCTGCGCTAGGGGTTCTAGAATGATATGCTGAATTCGTGGTCACAATTTGCGCACTGGATAAAAACTTACCCTGTATATAAGGAACTCTTGTGCAAAATTTCTAGTTTCTAGACCCAACATGTTAGGCAGTGCGTTGTCTGTTAGAGAATGTGAAGGGCGGGCGTTTTTGAGTGACTGTCTTATATAATTTTGACGTTCAAAAAGTGCTGACACCAGTCTAGTTAGCATAAATTACTTTTGATTGATTTGAATGAATTTATAACTTTTTAAGGTAGGTTTCTGATTGCGGTCAAGCCCCAGCCGCACCCGATAGGGTAAGATACAATAGAAAATCAATTGTGTCTCATTAACCGGACTGACAGATTAAAAAAAAACTTTGCTCTTTACTCAGGATTGGAAACCAGGCACGGCACCAGCCGATAAAGCATCACCAACTCCTTCAGGGGACGCGTCCTCGCTGAACCAAGAGATCACCAAGCAAGGAGACTTGGTCCGTTCGCTGAAGTCCGCTAAGGCCGAGAAGGCTAAGGTCGACGAGGCCGTCAAGGGCTTGCTGGACCTTAAGGCTAAATACAAGGCCTCTACTGGACAGGTGAGTAGTGATACTAATGATACACGAAGAAGAGAATGTGGGTTATCTTGGATATTCAAGCCACCAGTTAGCGCCACTTTGACAAGAGGTCTTCCAGTTCGACAATGAACTTAAATTATTTGATGTCATTCGTTTCATTCATTCGTTCACCATTCAGTCCGTAGGCGTTTTGACACTTTAGACAGGTGCCTGGACCTGACGTTTCAGTGCTGACACCTAGTGAACGTCATTGCATTAAACCCATCATGATTTTTGATGCTGCAAGCTTATTTTGCAATTCTGTGAAATTAGAGAATCTGCTAGTTTTTTCTCAACTTGTGTAATTGCCAGTGATCGGAGTAGGTAGATTGATTTGGGGTCAATGAACTGGCACGTATATATTAGTATGGATATATGCCTCCGGGATTTTGAAATGATCTAAACTGCTTTTTATTTAATTTCCACCTGTTTTCATATTCATAACTAGTTATTGCATTGAATGCGAAAAAATAAATCTATAGCATTCTATAAATTTATAATGTAGTAGTTTAAAAATACAAATTTCACAATATTTGATTCAATCCCGTAAGTACCAAAATGAAATCCCGGAAAAAAAGCTTATCCATGTTATGATTTCTATGACTATTCATGATGCGAGTACGTAAAATCAATCTACCTACTCCGATCACTGGTAATTGCATATTACCCGGATGATAAACAATTTTCTAAATCTATCCGTCTATTCAGGATTGGAAGCCCAGCGCAGCCCCATCAGCCCCAGCAGCTTCAGAACCAGCCTCAGTTTCATCAGCACCCGTCACCAATGAAGCATCGTCGTTGAACCAAGAGATCACCAAGCAAGGAGACTTGGTCCGCTCGCTGAAGTCCGCTAAGGCTGAGAAGGCTAAGGTCGACGAGGCCGTCAAGGGCTTGCTGGACCTTAAGGCTAAATATAAAGCAGCTACTGGACAGGTTGGAGACTATCTATCTAAACACCGTTACATTTTGATCGTTTAAATCCTTTAAAAGTGTCATGGTACTCATCATTATGAACAACTTTTGCATTAGGATCAACCCTGAAATCGTGAAATAAAATGAGCTAGTCCATACATTTATGTTCGCATGACACGACAGAATGTATGGATCAGCCCATTTTGATTTCATATGTATTTTAATTAACACTTAACTATTTGAGTGCCTCGTTGATCTAGTGGTAGCAAGCACTACTGCCGAGCATGAGGTCCTGGGTTCGACAGCCAGAGGTCGGGGAAAGTGTCATAGTGGTTTTTTTTTTTCTGGAATTTATTAGTTGGATGGCAATAGGCTCACCCCCTATCACATGGGACTTAAACATAACTGACGAAATGTGGGTGTTCTATTGGTACACCTCTGCTCTGCCTTTCGGGGAAAAAAGGCGTGATTTTATGTGTATGTAACTATGTAATAAACTGGACTTGCGTCTGTAATATTCTAAATTTTTTGTGAAATAAAATACGCCGCCTGCACATCAAGCTACCCCAAACTGTCAAATTTTCCCAATTGAACATTAACCTTATGCTTATGTCATAAGGTTAAAATCTATCAAAGAAATTTGACAGATCGGGGTGGTTCGATGTGCTGGCCTCTGTACCATTGACCTTCTTTTTAACTAAATATTTATTCATGTCCATTCTATTCCCAGGACTGGAAGCCAGGCACAGCCCCAGCCCCCGCTCAACAACAACAACAACAACAACAACAACAGCCCCAACAACAGTCGCAGACAGACGACAACAAACAGATCGCCGTTCTACTGACGCAGATCGCCACACAAGGCGACAAAGTGCGACGCGTCAAGTCGGAGAAGGCGGAGAAGAACGTTGTTGACGTCGAGGTCAGTTATTACACGTGTTCAACAACAACTGTGTACCTATCAACCCCAACAGTGTATACTGGGAAAAATTTAATTAGCTGGCAATACTTTACCAGCTAATTACTGTGTTGAGTATTCTATGAGTGAATAATATGTATGTATATTTTTTTTTTGTCATTTGTTTTTGTTCGTTACCCAACCTCGAGTCAAAGTATTGCCAGCTAATTTAATTTGATCCTGCATATCAACAACAATGCTGCTAGGGAGTTAGTTGCACCACTTTTTCTGCCTAGCTAAAGCATTGGGAGGGGTTTGAAAGGTGCTGGGGAACTGTCTTATGTAATGTGGACGTTCAAAAATTGCTGACTCTCAGCCTAGTTTGAATAAATGACTTTTGATTTTGAATTCAACAAGTGTCGCTGTCGACAACCAATAGATCGCCGAACTATACTGCTACAAGACTATTGTTACAGAAAAATTACTTGACTTCAAATTAATTTTACTTCCTTTAGGAAAATAACGTAAAGGAAGTGAGGAGGGAGTGAGAAAAAAACATCGTGAAGAAACCGGCAAGTCCTAGAACCAAAAGTTCGAAGTTATGTGACATCTATCAACCCGCATTGAGCCTGCGTGGCTCATTATGTAGAAGAAAACGTGGCTCGTGAAATGAAATAAATATAAGCATAAACATCCAGTTCATAATAAATCAAGTTTTTCAATTTCCAGGTGAAGAATCTCTTAAACCTGAAGGCGCAGTACAAAGCGATTACCGGCACTGATTGGACGCCCAACGCTGCCCCTGTCAAAGTTGAACCAAAGGTATAGCTATTCAAATAGGGTATTTTACTGTATATGAGAAAATAACTAAAAATATATTATTGAGATAGCTTACGCAAAAAGCAGTCGGAAAATGTTGTTTTGAAGTAACAAAAAAAAAAAAAAAAAAGAAAACAATTCAAAAATTAATTAAAAAAAAAACTCTTTTTGAACACCATGAAATAGTAGCCACCATATTATTACGTCATACCGCTGTTTAAACTAATCAACTGAACAACTGGTACTTTTATTATTTTCGTAACTAAAATATTTTTTATTGAAATAATATCTTACATTTATTTATTTTATTATTTATGTACACACAGAAAAATACATAGAAGAGACAGCATAAACAACAGCAAACCAACGATAAGTAGAAAAAGAACTATTTTTTTTATTATAAACAATTATCATTAAATATCAGCGCATTTGTTTACGCAGCGAAGTGACGTCATACCCACAGAGCAATATGGCGTCCACTGCGTCCAGTATTTTCAAAATGGGTGCAGTAAACAAAACCCACTGGTACTACCAGAGATTATCCCCTTTCTTTATAATATTAGTAACTATACATATTCTGATTAACTGAGTAGCGGTTAATCTGTTACCCTATTTTCGGAGATTACTTTCGTATTCCAATGCACTTTTTATTCGTTACTAGCTGTCCCGACAGACGTTGTCCTATCCATCCAAAAGTCATTCATACAAAATCTATACCCTACCTACCCTACCTACGCTACCCTACCTACCCTACACTATCCTACCCTACCCTACACTATCCTACCCTACCTACCTACTCCACCTACGCTGCCCTACCCTACCTACCCTACACTATCCTACCTACCCTACCCTACACTATACTACCCTACCTACCTACCCTACCTACGCTACCCTACCTCCTACACTACACTACCCTACTCTACACTATCCTACCTACCCTACCTACGCTACCCTACCTACCCTACACTACCCTACACTATCCTACCCTACCCTACACTATCCTACCCTACCTACCTACTCCACCTACACTGCCCTACCCTACCTACCCTACACTATCCTACCTACCCTACCCTACACTATACTACCCTACCTACCTACCCTACCTACGCTACCCTACCTCCTACACTACACTACCCTACTCTACACTATCCTACCTACCCTACCTACGCTACCCTACCTAATACCGGGATAAAAAGTATCCTATGTCCTTCTCCTGGCTCTAAACTACCTCCCTGCCAATTTTCAGCTAAATCGGTTCAGCCGTTCTTGAGTTATAAGTGAAGTAACTAACACGACTTTCTTTTATATATATAGATTTATTAAAACACCTACGGAACGATGTTCTTTTTAATTTGCAAATGTTGGTTTTTGTTACAGGATAGCAAACCCGTAGCAATGAACGGCGCCAGCGCTAAGGCGACGGAGCTGGGAGCTCAGATCACCAAACAGGGTGAACTAGTCAGAGAGCTGAAGGGAAAGAAGGCTGAGAAGGTGAACAACTAAACTTAAAACTACACTAACTACAACACTAAGTAATATAACATTACCAATATTGTGCCAGTGTATCGGCCTATAATGTTGCTTAGTGTGGGTTGGTGTATATGTAACATGTAAGCGTTCCCTTTCCGTGTGGTGCCGGACGTAAAGAATAGCACCATCTCATTTCTTCCCGTGTGTGTCATAGAAGGCGACTAAGGGACTTACTAGAGAATGGGCAGCAGCGTTCCCTCTCACGGAGAGGAGGCCTGTGTCTGAGCAATGGGAACGTTATAGGCTAAGTATGTATGTATGTTCTCTATACATTTTACCACCATGCTGCGATCGCCAACCCGCCAGCCAAGCGTGGCAATTATGGCAAAATTCTTTGGGCGAGGCCTATGTCCAGCAGTTGACGTCTTTCGGCTGAAGTTATTTTGGCGGACTTATAAAAAGATCTGTTTTACAGTAGTATTTTTTTTTATTGCGGTGTTAATGACATGTTGCGTCGATTTCAAATACATCCTGTATTTTCAGCAGAGACGCGCAACCCGTTACCGTAGTTCAGTACATGATTCTGAGTCCCAGCAATCCCAGCGTTGAAATTTTTCGTCGGTTATTAAAAACTAGCTTCTGCCCGCAACTTCGTCTGCGTCAAATTTCTTGCTCCCCGACGCATAGAATCGCCTGGCCGTGCGAGTACTTCGTATTCGTGACTTTTTTCTTTTTGATCAGCTCCTAAGGGCCCTAGCGTGATGTTATAAAAAAAAATATAGCCTATAGCCTTCCTCGATAAATGCGCTATCCAACTCTAAAATATTTTCTCAATTAGAACCAGTAGTTCCTGAGATTAGTGCGTTCAACCAAACAAACTCTTCAGCTTTATAATATTAATTAATAATTATTTATATTTATAAAAAAAAAATTTGATATATTTTTTTTTTAATTTATTGAGATTACTAACATAGGCTAAGTTTATACTAACACTATATGGATCCAATGGTCTGAAATATAATCTTAGAATTTGAATTTGAATATTACTAGCTGACCCGGCAAACGTTGTTTTGCAGGTAATTTCTAGTGAAAAACCCTTATCACTTATGGATATGAAAAATAGATAGTAGCCGATTCTCAGACCTACTGAATATGCATATAAAATTTGGTAAAAATCAGTAAAGCCGTTTCGAAGGAGTACGGTAACTAACATTGTGACATGGAAATTTTATATACTAGATTATTTATAAGTATTTATGTAGATGTGTGCGGTTCCATACATTATGACAGCTACGAAATAGCATTTTTTTTTTTATAAATGTCGATAAATGTTTACGATAAGGTCTAGAACTATGTGATGAATTCATGGTTATCGTTTGCGAGTCGATATCTGCCACCCTGTGTATGGAATAACGGCGACTGAATGATCATGGTATACATCGCGTCAAACTTAATGGCGGCTCTGAAGTGAGCTACACGCTGCGCAGTACCCCACCCCTCAACCCTGCTGACCCATGAATTTGTTACTGCGCAGCGACTCGCCTCGTGTTCCGAGCCGCCATAAAGTTTGAATCGAGCTGTATCAATGAATTCATATTTCTTAACATGTCCCCTTTTTACAGGCGTTAGTCGACACAGAAGTAAAGAAGCTTCTAGAATTAAAGGCCGCATACCAGTCGGAGACCGGCGCAGCGTTCGCGCCTCCCGTACAGCCGCGCGACCCTAAGCCCAAGGAGAAGAAGGAGAAACCTAAAGAGGATAAGGACAAGCCTAAGGAGGCTAAGAAAGAGGCCAAGGCTAAGGAACAGGTGAGGAATTTGTTTCATGTGCGGGTTGATGCGATTTTAATAAGAATTGTGTTCAGTTTCCTTTCTAAAACCCAATATTAGAACATAATTAGGTGGTTGTTTAACTTATAAGACTGTTGACTCCAACATTTTAAAAACATAAACATTAAGTTTTTGGCTGTAAGTGGTAAAATGCCAAAATTAATGACGAAAATAAAGATACGTATATAACGAAATATTCTTAGTTACTAGCTTTTGCCTGCGGCTTCGCTCGCGTGGTTGTTGAAAATGATCCCATGGGAATTTACAACCGGGATAAAAATATCCTTACCTATGTTAACACAGATTCCTGGATTAACATCCAGGCCATATATCTTTGTGCCAAATTTCTTCCAAATCCGTTTAGCCGTTTTTGCGTGATTGAGTAACAAACATCCAAACAACTTCACAAACTTTCACATTTAGAATAGTAGTAGGATAGTAGGATAATTTATCACAGGATAAAAAAAAATGTCATAAATATTATTATGTAGATGTGAAAGATCATCAACTAATTTACTTATTTCTTGCAGTCTCCAAAACCAGCCAAAGAGGAGTCCTCATCAGGAGTGAAGAAGGTGACGCGCCTCGGTCTGGAAGCGAGCAAGGACGTCGATCTACCAGAGTGGTACTCACAAGTCATCACCAAATGTAAGTCATACAATAGAAAGGGGAAACGTTATTATCTCTATCATCGTCATCATCATCATCATCATCATCATCATCATCATCATCATCATCACCATCATCATCATTTCAGCCGAAAGACGTCAACTGCTGGAATTAGAAACTTCGAGTGTAGCGCTTCCGATCGTCATGAGAGTGGGTTTTACATATTATGGGCATTTGACATGACTTTTGTCTTTTTCATGTTCATTTTAAGACCCACTCTTTTGGAAGCTCTACTGAGGTCATCGAGCATTGTACTGAGGTCCTCCATGGTCTCAGCCATGACGACTATATCATCAGCAAACTGAAGGTGAGTGATGTACTCGCCATTGATGTTGATGCCAGCCCCTTCCCAGTCCAGAACCTTGAAGACATCCTCCAGTGCAGCGGTGAACAGTTTCGGAGAGATAACATCTCCCTGTCTCACACCTCGCTGCAGAAGGATAGGTTTCGAAGTCCGGTCCTGGAGTCGGACTGACATAGTGGCGTTTTTGTACAGACACTTCAACACCTCGATGTACCGATAGTCGATCTGGCACCGTTGAAGAGACTGCAGTACAGCCAAAGAATTGCCAAACTTAAGTGGCAGTGGGCAGGGCACACTGCTCGCAGAACAGATGGCCGATGGGCCCGAAAGGTTTTATATTTATAAAACACAAAGAGGGCCTGTGTGGCTAAGCACTAACAGCCACATGGATCGATCAATCAGGTTAAGCTACGCTTGCCGCTGTTGGTCCGTGGATGGGTGACCATCTTTACATACCAAGACCCCTCCGTGTCTCGGAAAGCACGTTAAGCCGTTGGTCCCGGCTGTCAATTGTGGATTTGACAGTCGTTACGGGTCATCAGAAGCCCGAAAGTCTTAGCAAGGGGTATCATGTTATACAGTAACTAGGTTTTGGAGGTCAGATTGGCAGCTACTCCATGTAAAATACTGGTATTCAGCTGCATCCGGTTAGACTGGAAGCTGACCCCAACATGGTTGGGAACGCAGGTCCTCACCGGACACGGTTGTTTCGGGAGGTTCCTGTTTCGGATAGGGCGGGAGGAAACGCCCGGGTGTTTCCACTGCGAAGATCGCCCTGAGGACACGGTGGAGCACACGGTGGCGGTCTGCCCTGCTTGGGCGGAGCACCGCCGTGTCCTCGTGGAGGCGATCGGCGGCGGCGATCTCTCGCGTCCGGCCCTGGTCCAGGCCATGGTACGGAGCGAGAGGGCATGGGGAGCCGTCACCTCCTTCAGCGAAGCAGTGATGCTCGCGAAGAGGGAGGCGGCGCACGTGAGGGAGAGGCAGCATATGCGCCCTCGCGACCCCAGCCGCCGCAGGATACGGAGACGCCCTGGGCGTCGGGAATCCCAGGCCGATTTCCGGCCACCGTAGGCATGGGCTTGCGGACGGCGAGTAATGGGTAGCTCGCTGTCCGGTAAGGACCAAGCCCAAGTCGACGGCGCGTTGTGTTCCACGCGCGCCTCAAAGAGATGTCAGCACAAACAGTGATGGGACCCGCAAGGGTCGATGCCTGCCAGGGGTGCGGGTTTGTTCGAAAGAGACACCACAGCCCCTGGCTCAAGGGCTACTGAAGGAACACGGGTGGGTTTTAGTCAGTAAAAGTCTGACACGCCCTCCTGCTCCACCCAGAGCGGGAGAAGTTATTTGATGATTTCCCACCCAAAAAAAAAAAAAAAAAAAAAAACATGGTTGGGAAAAGGCTAGGCAGATGATAATGATGATGCTATATAAAACACAAAAATTGTTTTCACCTATGTCCGTTATCTATATCTATACTAATATTATAAAGAGGAGAGATTTCATTGTTTGTTTGTTTGCATTGAATAGGCTCCGAAACTACTGAACCGATTTGAAAAATTTTTAAGGTTTCCGTGTCAAGCCCCCGCTGTCTATACGTCCGAATGTCTGTCAACGGGCTGTATCTCATCTATCATCTGTACTGACTGTATCATCTATATTCGAATGTTTTTATTGCTGGTCTTTTGTTTGCGTTGTCTGTAATTTGTCGTTTGTAAAAATCATAATCACACAGCACTCTCAGTCACTAGTTTATTTTTGTTTTTCCGTATTATCAATGCCGTTACCTCACTACCACACATCACTTTTATTGTATACTGACTACACTAATAACACTACTCACTACTGCACTGTTCCGTAAACAGCCGTAAATCCAGAGAAAAAAAAAATGTAAATAATGTTCATGTATGTCGGCGCTTGCGACCCTTTGCTCAGTGTCTCAGGCTGCTATGGCATCGACAAATAATGAGGTCACGCTTTGCGCTGACGGTATTACGTTTATATACATGTACATATTTACATTTTAACTTTAATACAGATTATTTATTTAGACTGTAACTGCCCGTGACATCACATCGCTCGGGCCCTACCAGAATACCAGCGCTGCGACACTTTTTAAATGTCGCAGCATTATGCTGAGGTAGGAGCCTTTTGGCCTCGTGCTGGACTTTCTGTTTTATTTTTAATAGTTTTTACTCTCAAGTTTGTTTGTTTTTTTTTTATAATTTTTGTACTAGTTTATTTTATTTTGTGATCTTCCTGTGCGAGTCACAATAAATACTTTTTCTTTCTTTCTCATGAACGGTTAATGAGATACTGCCCGGTGACATACAATAGGTGTATTTCTATTGCCGTCAAAAGTCATTAATTGGGATTAAATGAACTTAGAGGGATTCATGATTTATCTATACTTCTACACTAATAATAAAGAGGAAAGATTTGATTGTTTGTTTGCATTGAATAGGCTCCGAAACTACTGAACCGATTTGAAAAATTATTTCACTGTTGGGAAGCTACACTATCCCCGGGTGACATAGGCTATATTTTATCCGCGTATTCCCACGGGAACGGGAACTACGCGGGTGAAACCGCGGAGCGCTGCTAGTTCACTATGATTCTGTGACGTCATAGTTGTTTGTGTAGCAATGGTGGCCCATTGGCAACAGCCGCGAGTTACGAGATGTAGGTCATAGGTTCGAATAGACGCTTTAGTTGGTCTACATTATCTCATCACCACTGCTCTCAAAACAGTGAAGGAAAACATCGTGAGGAAACCAGCATGTCCAAGAACCAAAAATTCGAAGACATGTGACATCTACCAACCCGCACTGGGCCCGCGTGGTGGATTACGGCCCACTCCCTCCTACAGAGAGGAGGCCTATGTCCCAACAGTGGGAACATTATAGGCTGATTATGCTTATGCATATTTGTTAAGGTCGCGAATCATAATTTTAATCAACATACAATCTGACCTGCAAATTTTGATTTTTGGAAATTTTGAATTTCGCAAGCTACCATGGTTTCTTTTTTTTTTGGGTGGGAAATCATCAAATGACTTCTCCTGCTGAGTAGAGCAGGAGGGCGTGTCAGACTTTTACTGACTAAAACCCACCCGTGTTCCCTCAGTAGCCCGTATGCCAGGGGCTGTGGTATCTCTTTCGAACAAACCCGCACCCCTGGCAGGCATCGGCCCTTGCGGACCCCACCGGTGGTTGCTGACATCTTTGACGGCGCGCGTGTGGAACACAACGCGCCGTCCCGTCTACCACTTTTCGGCCGCAGGGGATAGGGAGAGCGGCTGACGCTATACCGACACTCCTCTTCCCCTGCGGCCTCACCGCGTCCGCCATTAAACGGTGGCGGCCCCGTCCAGGCCACGGAAGGGAAGAGCGCTGCTCAGAAGCACCGGCACTCCTCCTCTGCCGCAACCCGTAACCCTCAGCCGCGATGCCTCCCATTCGACATCGCGGCCCACCTCAGTTGCGGTGCACCTCACCGCAACCTACTTTTTGGCCGCTACGTCAATGGCTTGAAGGCAAAAGCCCTGACGAGCGGCCCCACCTTTGGGTTCCTATTGGCTTCACCGTGGCCGGAATCCACGGCTACTGAGCCCCCCCCCCGCAACGACAATGCGGGAACCCACTCGGGGGGGAAGCTACCATGGTGCTTCCTCGTTAAGATTCCTGTACTAATAAATGTTTATTATTTCATATAACTAGCGGAGATGATAGACTATTACGACATCTCCGGGTGCTACATCCTGCGCCCGTGGTCGTACAGCATCTGGGAACGAATTCGCGACTTCCTCAACCCCGAGTTCCGGAAGCTGGGTGTCAAGGACGGGTACTTCCCTATGTTTGTGTCCAAGGTATGTTTACAAAAATACATGGTGGCTAGAAAAGTGGAATATCTACGGGGTCCAAATGTATGGTTTTTTTTTAATATCCGGAATCCATGGTAATAGTTTGCGCGTCGATGTCCCTGCGACCCCATACAGGATTTTTTTTTATCCAGTGCGCAAATTGTAACCTTGGATTCAGCATATAATTCTAAACTCCCCAGTGTGGAAATTTTTCAGCTGTTTCATAGAACAGTGCATTACCTACGCGGTCAAAATGTATGAAACAGCTGTTATTTTTTTGTTTGATAATACAAAAGAAAAAGAAATCGTCGATTGACACTAGTGGGTCTAGAATGATATGCTGAATTCATGGTTACAGTTTGCGCACTGGTTAAAAATTATCCTGTGTAGTCACTCCTTGTAAAATACTGGTATTCACATTCAGCTGCATTAACTTTGATAGACCGTATTTCGGCCATGACGGCCAATCTCAACGGATACTAGCCTTCGGCGCGGAGATATTATAGTTCACAAATGTGTGCGCAGACACAGGTGCAGTCTTAGACTCCGATGGGACCGCACTTTATTCATGAATTGTATCCCTCCACAGGCCGCATTAGAACGCGAAAAGGCCCACATAGCCGATTTCTCCCCCGAAGTAGCATGGGTGACCCATTCGGGCTCATCGGAGCTAGCCGAACACATCGCCATCAGACCGACTTCAGAGACGGTCATGTACCCAGCCTACGCCAAGTGGATACAGAGCCACAGGGACCTGCCCTTCAAACTGAACCAGTGGAACAACGTCGTGGTACGTATTTGTTACTCTGTGGACCATTGCAGATTTTCCCCCTTATTTATCAATAAAGGCACATGCGAACTACGCATCGATATGTCCTGACGTCACAAAAATCCTGCATCGCGCAATCAGAGTTTACCGCGCGACTCGTATATTTACAACATCCCGACATCAACCGTCGGGCAGGTGCCCACCAGACACAATACCCTCAACATCACACCCACGACAGCCTATGGAAAAGAGAGGATCCTCCGGCTGTCTGGTCGGAGGATCCTCCCTTTTCCATAGAGTATAAGTGAAAACCCTGTTCCTCATACGGTAGGAATTTACTTTATCTGACATCGATTTAGGGGGGGGGGGGGCGAGGGGGGTTCCTCTTCAAAGAATCAGTGAAGTTTTATATGAAATTGTTCAAACAATGAGTAACTTTGGGGGGCCCAATATCTATCTATCTATAAATCCCTATGGGCCCCCTAAAGTTACTCATTGTTTTTTATCTGGACATATCCAGCAGTGGATGTCTTTCGGCTGAAATGATGAGAAACTTGAAGTTGAAAATGGCAAAAAAACGCGCGAATCGTTATTTCTTAAAAACTTCTTACTTATTTTACTGATTGTAGAAAACATCAATTGATATTTATTTGTTTATCCTAAAGAATCCTTTCTAGTTAACGGCCTACAAACTCTCATATCTTGGGAACTATTTGAATTGCATAAATTTTATTTACCTGATGGCTCGTCAGCTGACGCGCAATCAAAATTATGTGTCACGTACAAAATTGTTTGGGCAGCCTTGGATAGGCATAAACACCAACATTTCACCCGTTATGTTTAAGTCCCATGTAATAAGAGGCGAGCTTATTACCATCAACCGGGCACAGACCCTGTCTTCGGGCTGCTACCGTGAAATTCCTTACAGAAACTAGTGCAAATATGATTTTTAAAACTTTAATTTAACACACAGAGATGGGAGTTCAAGCAGCCGCAACCATTCCTGCGCACGCGCGAGTTCCTTTGGCAGGAGGGCCACACGGCCTTCAGGCTGCAGGACGAAGCGATGGAAGAGGTGCTGCAGGTGTTAGGTACGTACACAATGAATCAACTCAGTCATCTTCAGCCTATAGCAGGCTAATCTGGATTTTTCGTGCCATCATCATAATATATTAGAGGACCAGTTTGATTATGACACACTCACTACATACATACCCACACAGGGTGGTAGTGGGTATGTACTTTGCTGTCTAATTATTTTATATTTTTTTAATGTCTTAATTTGTTTTTGTCTTCCATCCCAACATTTTCATCTACTAGAAAAGTATGTAGGTAAAAAGTATTCAACATAAATATTAACCCCGGTTATAAATTATCTGTGTGCCAAATTTTGTCCAAATCAGTTCCGCCGGTTTTGCGTGATTAAGTAAAGAATCAAACATCTAAACATACAGACTTTCACATTTATAATATTAGTAGGATAGGTAGGATTAGTACAATTTATTTATTTAAGGAAAAACAAACAGTGTATTGTACTGAGCTGTGATTATGTAGGAGAAAACGAAATTTTTTGTTATTATTATTCTACACTATAAAATTATAAGGAGGGTAAAATTTGTTTGTAAGTTTGTATGTAGGAGGTTATCTCTGGAACTACCTAATATTCGGATTTTGAAAAATTATCTTTGCTATTGATGGCCCAATACTTGAGGGAGGCTATACAGGAAAAGTTTTTTTCCAGTGCGCAAATTGAAACCATGAATTCAGCATATCATTCTAGAACACCTAGCGTAGAAATTTTTCGCCGGATACACAAAAAAAATCAGCTGTTCCATACATTTTGACCGTGTAGGTATTGCACTTTTCTATGAAACAGGTGGTTTTTTTTTGTACAACCGGCGAAAAATTTCTACGCTAAGGGTTCTAGAATGATATGCTGAATTCATGGTTACAATTTGCGCACTGGATAAAAACTTACCCTGTCTATAGACTATTTACCATCACACTACTGACCCTAAATAGCCGAGTAAAAAGAAAAAAGAATCAGAAAGAAAGCTAAAAGAAAACTAACTAATATGGCGGCCGAGCGATGTGGTGCTATAGAATATATTTGATATTAAAACAAGAAATTTCACGTGGAGAAGTCGCGGGCAGAAGGTAGTCCTGGGCCCCATTCTGTATAGTTATAATAATTCCCCGCGGAATCTTACTACGTTCAAACTACGTCAATAGCGTGTTTTGTAGAAACCAATGTAGCGGTAAGGAATCGAAATATTAAATTCTGTATGTTCCAAGACAATTTCTGTGTGATCTAAGGAATTGACGTGGTTTCGAAGTAAGGAATCGTTAAGTGGTCATAGTGAATTACGGCCCTGGTTATAGACCTGATCTTACACACATACTTACCAGGACACGTCAAGCAAAACTTTGTACCCCTTTTTACAAAACTTACGCGGACGGAGGAATTTGAAATTTGGCACAGTTAAAGTTTACATGGAAAAGTAGTGCAGAAAGCTAATATTTTTATACGGTAACTAGCTGACCCAACAGACGTTGTCCTGTCTTAACTATGAATATTGAATTCAAATTTAATATGTTACGTGCAACTTTCTTAATTTTTTTCATAAGAACCTTCTCCTGAACAACAAACACAACAAAAAAAGAATTGGCAAAATTGATCTAGCCCAGGGGTTCCCAAACTTATTTTTGTCTACTGCCTACTTTGAGAATTAATTTATTTTTTAGCGCCCCTATTTTTTCACATACTTAAAAACCACTATAACATCAAATTAAATTAATTATTGTGAGCTATATTAGCGGAGATTGAGCGGAATTAGCGGGTCTCTTACCGCCTCCCTTTAGGCCTGCAGCGCCCACAAGGGGGCGTTATCGCCCACTTTGGGAAAGGCTGGTCTAGCCGTTGACGTGTGATGCCGTGACCAAGGGATATAGGGATTCGTTCTTATATATATATAGATCGATTTTTTTTTTTTGGTGATTTGAATGATTATGAACTAAGGTCGAACTTCGACCAGTAGGCGACCAGCTTAGCACGAGAACCGTAGACAAGAGTTTTTTCGTCGGAAGAGTAGACAAAAATGACGTTTCTGTATAGACAGTTTTCTACCGAGAAATGTAGACAAGCGATTTCTATTCTACTGAAGAGTAGAAATTTAAAGCGTCATGCTAAACCTGCAGTAGTTTAATATTATTGTGTATCTTCGGAACTACTGATCGGATTCCGAAAATTCTTTCACTAGTGGGAAACTACAGTAATGCCAAGTAGGATATATTATATTATGTTAAAAGAGGAAATTGCACGCAGACGAAGTTGCTAGTATGTATTATTATATCACCTTGCTAAGGCCCTATCAGAATATCAGCGCTGCGACACTTTTTTAAATGTCGCAGCATCATGCTGAGATAGGAGCCTTTTGGCCACGTGGAGGACTTTCTGTTTTTAGGGTTCCGTACCTCTAAAGGAAAAAACGGAACCCTTATAAGATCACTTTGTTGTCCGTCCGTCCGTCCGTCCGTCTGTCAAGACCGTTTTTCTCAGGAACGCGTGGAGGTATCAAACTGAAATTTCTATATGATACTTAGTTCTACTGTCCCTGGAAGCTGTAGAAAAATCAACCTTCTAAGTCAACGCAATCAAAAGATACAGCCATTTAGGCCGCAAAATTCCGCAAATTTTCGAAACTCGCACGGGAATCAAAACCTACAGGGTACTTCCCGTGAACTTAGAATCTTGAAATTTTGTACGAAGTCACGTCTTATAGTACAGATATAGGAAAAATTACGAAAACCGTAAATTTTTAGTTTCGTCATATAAAAAAAAATATTTTTGACAATTTTGAACTTTTACTTATATACCCACAGGTTTGTACGGAACCCTCGGTGCGCGAGTCCAACTCGCACTTGACCGGTTTTTTATTTTTTACTTCCAAGAAATTTGGTTATTTGTAGTGTTTGAACGATTGTGTGTTTAGTTTTGTATGCGATCTTCCTTTGCGAGTCACAATAAATACTTTTTCTATCTTTCTTAAAAAAAAATCCACGTGTATCGTTTTATATCGGTTATTAAATTCATTTATTCCGTCTATACAGATCTGTATGCCCGCGTGTACGAAGAGCTGTTGGCAATCCCGGTGATCAAGGGCCGCAAGACTGAGAAGGAGAAGTTCGCCGGAGGGTACTACACTACCACCGTGGAGGCTTACGTACCGGCTAGTGGCAGGGCCATACAGGTACGTAAACAATAAGTTATTATCTGTCTAGCGTTTTCCCAACTATATCGGGAACGGCTTCCAGTCAGACTAGATATAGCTGAATACAAAGCAAGTATTTTACATGTAGCGACTGTCTATCTGACCTACACAACCTTGTAACTGGGTAATACGATAAACCTTGGTAAGATTGGTTGTCAGACAATTATACAGGTTGATTGTTTAGTCATCGTTAAAAAAAAAAAACAGCCCTCCCATACAAAATCGATCAGCTGACTATTGATTTTGCATGGGGGGTCCGATAATTTTTGTTTCATATTTCGATCCATCTTCCTCGGATAAAGTTGTTTAATTTCACGGATACTATCACTCTGAAAATATTTTTTGGTTGGTGACTAAAAAAATCACCCTGTATACAGGGTTTCTTACGACCTGTAACGACTTTCAAAGATTGACGAATGGCAGCCGGCACCAACGGCTTAACGTGCTTTCCGAGGCACGGAGGGGTCTTGGTATGTAAAGATGGTCACCCATCCACGGGCCAACCGCGGCAAGCGTAGCTTAACCTGGTCGATCGACCCGTGCGGCTGTTATTACTTAGCCACAAGCCCCTCAGACACCCACACTTAGTTATTGCAGATGCAAGTAACATTAAGTATTTTATAGAAGCAACTAGAGGCTGTAGCTCGTAGGTTACGTGACGTTGTAAAAGTATGCGAAAAATGAAAGAAATTTACAGTACCTATTTAACGATTGTCAGGGAGCCACCAGCCACCACCTGGGCCAGAACTTCTCCAAGATGTTCGAGATCGTGTACGACGACCCCGACACGCACGAGAAGAATTACGTGTACCAGAACTCGTGGGGCCTCACCACCAGGACCATCGGTATGTTAACCATCTTAAAGTTACATCACGTATACACACAATTTTTTTAGTACATTATTCATTTTGAAATACAAAAAACCCTAGATGCACAGTCTCGAAAAACACTGTCCCCAATTATACGTGTGGTTACAGTTAGGATAAAACACATTGTTTTGCAAATTCAACCTTACATACATGACTTAAAGTGGTTTTTACAAAGAAATGCCTAAAAAGACTGACTGACCATACTATTCGACACCTGCGCACATTGGGCACGGACGTTTTTGAGACGCAGATTGTGTATCTTGCGTTTTTTTGTATATCAATGTTCATTTCGTATTCAAAAACTAAATTGCAAGAAAGATTATTATACTCTTGGGAAATACCGTTCTCGGCCTAGAACAAAAACAATTCTGTATGCGTTCACGCCAAACGCCACACCAAAATGTATTGGAATGACATTTCCTGCGGAAAGGACACGACGTAACCTTTCCGCAGGTAATGTCATTCCCATACATTTTCACGTAGCGTTTAGAGTGAACGCTAACAGACATGTGTTTTGTCTAGGCCTGCTGTTTTTATACAGGAGCGTGTTCGTCGACGTCCACCGGGATTTTTTCAACTCTCGGTGTTGAATCGAACATTGAGAATCCAACAGAGGGCAGCGCGAGTGAGTCTCAGCACGTCGAAAAAACACGGTGTTCGATTATGAACTTTCAGCGTTAAGCAAATCAAATCAAATCAAATTTATTCGTAAATGTAGGTTTCATTACAATAAGATGTTATAATAAGTTAGTTCGCTACATTTTACTCTCAAGAGCATACAAATCATAAATACGTTAGTTGTGTCGAAACCACAGTCACATTTAAATTAAAATAACTCAATCACTTACATACTAACACACAAGCAGAGCGTTGAAGATACAGCAGGCTTAGCACGAGCGCCGATTTGTCGACGGAAAAATAGACATGACTAAATAATGTACAATAGAAGAAGATAGCTATGTTTTTCTATTAATTATCGCAGTTATGCGTTCTAAATAAATCATGATTTTGTAGATAATCGTATAAGCTTCGTGGCCGTCGAGTAGAAAGTTTGTTGTCAGTGTGATTTTGTCAGTTTGGGAAGAACTATTCATCTGAAATAGTCTACATATCGTCGCTCACAATGGGCCTTATCAGAAGGCTTAGAGTCGGCCAAAGGGCAATGGAGAGGGCTATGCTCGGAGTTTCCTTACGTGATCGAATCAGAAATGAAGAGATTCGCAGGAGAACCAAGGCAACCGACATAGCCCGAAGAATTGCCAAACTTAAGTGGCAGTGGGCAGCGCACATTGCTTGCAGAACAGATGGCCGATGGGGCCGAAAGGTTCTGGAGTGGCGACCACGTACCGGAAGACGTAGAGTGGGAAGGCCTCCCACAAGGTGGACCGATGACCTTGTGAAGGCCGCGGGAATCCGCTGGTTGTGGGAAGCACAAGACCGGTCGAAGTGGAGGAGCTTGGGGGAGGCCTATGAGCTTGGGTAGTTCTTGCGTTAGCTTCGATAATACATTTTTATAACACTATATCTCGATGATATTCTACTACTCTTGGGCACTGTAGTTTACTTAGTGGTGTAGTGTAGGTACAGAGGCCAGCACATCAAGCTACCCAAATCTGTCAAATTTCTTCGATGGTTTTTCAACTTTATTACAAAGGAATATAAGGTTTATGTTCAATTGGGAAAATTTGACAGTTTGTGATAGCTTGACCTGGTGGCGACTGTACCATAACTAAAAAGTGAAAAATTAAAACTTTTTCTTAAAAAAAAACGACTTCCAAAAAAAACACTACAAAGTGCAAAAATAACTTCGATTTTGGAAGTCTGACAAAAAAAAAACTAAAATACATGTACAAAGACACCGGAACTCCTAGATTTATTCCCAGAAGTCGGTTGTGTTTTTTTTTGGAAAACAGTTTTTATACATTATTTTTCTAATAATCTTTTCTCCTCAGGTGTGATGGTCCTCGTCCACGGCGACGACAAGGGCCTGGTCCTCCCGCCTCGCGTGGCCGACGTGCAAGCCATCGTGGTGCCGTGCGGCATCACGGCCTCTAGTGGAGTGGAGGAGCGCGCCAAGCTCATGGCGTCGTGCGAGGAGCTCGTGCGGGACCTGCGAGCGGCAGGGCTCAGGGCCGACGGGGACTACAGGGACAACTACTCGCCTGGCTGGAAGTTCAATCATTGGGAGCTTAAGGTGTGTAATGTACTTGTATACACCCTACCACACAGGTTGCTTTCCACCAGAGATATGCTATACACTATACAGCTTTGCTTCGAGGATGTGAAATCTAAGCAACGGAACTATGTGACCTTTTCCACTAATGCTAAGGTTCGAAAGTTGTTGATTCGTAAAACAAATATTAAATTCATTAAAACGGACGGGTAGTGGGAACTAATGTCAAATCGTATTGCCATTAATTCTTAATTTGGGACCCGAATGAATCTTAATGTCCGTAAAGTGATAAGGAGTAGGAAACGCCTGTAATTTCGGCCGAAACTACGGACTTCGAGCTTAGGGAGTAGGCCATCTGGACTCATGCGTAGTGTTTGGCAATATAGTCGCGACTCCAATTACATGGTACTCATGGTACTCATACTAGGTATTATTGGGGGAAGGCAGATGTGATTTTTAAGTTAATTATATCACTTCAAACATTCAAAACTCCGTGCGTACTGTGCACGTTGGCAAATCTTGAATTTGCCAACGTGCACAGTACGCACGGAGCGCAATATTGCAGGTGTCAAATTGACAGACAAAATACAGTTTATGACGTTCGTTCCTCAAAAAGCCGCTAAGCTTGAAGTGAGACCGGCCAAAGAGCTGTGGGCCAAAATAACCACTACGTGGAGCCCTGACACAGCCAGAAGACGTCGCGGCAGTATCATACACACGACCAGTGGTTCACTTCAACCCTGGATCAAAAGAGTTAAAAGTCATTGCGAGATGCATTTGCCCAGTAATGGGACTAACACCAACCCTTTTTTTCAACAAAAGTAGCCCATTATATAATTTTATTTGTTTTCCCAGGGTGTACCAGTCCGCGTAGAACTGGGTCCCAAAGACATGGCTCGCGGCGAAGTGGTGGCAGTGCGACGTCTAACGGGCGAGAAGCTCACACTCAAGCGCGGCGAGGCCGGCAAGCAACTCGTCGACCTTCTCGAGAAAACGCACCAAGAGATGTTTGACAGGTAACCTGGACAATAACCACCCTACCCCTTACCAAAAGCAATTACTACACATAATGTCTGAAATGAGGGGCTCGTGGCAAGGGCGTTGCTTACTGATGGCCCGGGGGGGGGGGGGGGCAAGTTGATATGGAGGATGGGAAAAGTAAGAATTGTAGGTCAGTCATGAAGCTTTACTCTTGTAATGCGAGTCTTAGAAGTAAGACGGCGATTGTAATAAGAAAATCGGTAAAAAGTCCAAAGTGTAAGCTCGAGATCTTCACTGTACAATAAAAAATCTTGTAAGCAATGTGACAACGTATCTTAGAAAAAATTAAAAAAGGCTAAATTGTCTCAAACGGTCTGGCCATGATGATTTAGTGGACAGATTTTTAAAAAAATACGTCCCGTTTCGGGAAAGAAGGTTTCTGCCTCATTTAAGGTCATCAACAACGGTGAGTTTCGTTGGGCTAGGTTGATAAATCTCATGGGCAGCCCCCCATGGCTCGTGGCTAAATAATAACCGCGAGGGTCGATCCAAGGTACAGTTACGAGATAATGATACCCTTCCGACATATAAGACTGGTCCATTATGTTGAGCTACGACTCAAGACAGAAACGATTCCCATGACTGATCATATACGAATTATTGCTGTTCAGAAATCATTGTAATAGCTTATAGATCTACTATTTCTCAGCTTGTATTAGAGTGTTTTTGCGCTGTTATACAGGTTAAAATACAAAATAATAAGGTGCTCATACACGTGTTTCCCCGTACCGGAAGACGTAGAGTGGGAAGGCCTCCCACAAAGTGGACCGATGACCTTGTGAAGGCCGCGGGTATCCGCTGGACGTGGGAAGCACAAGACCGGTCGAAGTGGAGGAGCCTGGGGGAGGCCTATGTCCAGCAGTGGACGTCTTTCGGCTGAAATGATGATGATGATGACACGTGTTTATTGCGCCTATTTTCAATTTAACAACATTTTTTAATACCATTATTTACTTTTGTTTAGGGCGACTAAGGAGCGTGACGCGAGACTATCCCAGGTGACGAAATGGGATGACTTCACGAATGCTCTGGATCGTAAGCATATACTATTGGCTCCGTTCTGTGGGGAGATCCCTTGCGAAGATAATATCAAGAACGACAGCTCCAGGCAAGTTAATTTTTTAGTTACAAGTTACGTTTGCCGAACTTAGCTGAGGGACACACAAAGCAAGTCACCTATTTGTAATATCATCAGACCATGCATCTTCTTTACATAGTACTTGTTGTGCCCGCGACCTCGTCCGCGCGGAATAGTTATTTTTTTTATTTTTATTTATCTGTATGGATAATAATAAAAAATTATATAATAAAAGTTGCCTAAAGTTACTCCTTATTACATCAGCTATCTGCCATTGAACGTCCCGTGAAAATCGGTCCAGCCGTTTCAGAGATTAGCCGGAACAAATAGGAAACCGGCAGACAAAAATTTAAAAAAAATATATTTTGGTATATGTACCGTGTATACATCTATATATATAAAAGGAGAAACTGACTGACTGATCAATCAACGCACAGCCGAAACTACTAGGACTAGCAACGTGAAATTTTGCACACAGCTTCCTTTTATAATGTAGGGGAGCACTAAGAACGGGTTTTTGGAAATTTGACCTTAAAGGGGGTGAAAAGGGGGGATTTTATTTGTATGAAAAATCTTATTCCTTGAGTTAATAAACTTGAAACTTAGCACAAATACATATCTAAGTAAATTGTAAAGTTGGTCATTTATTGTGTCTGTGTGCAGCAAGCAGCTTTCATACTAGTTTGTTGGTTAAGATTACTACTAGTAATAATAACATTGACTTGATTGATACTTGCAGATGTTAACAACCAATCGCAACATAATTATTTAGTAAATGTAATGAAACATTAAACTTATCCCCAATTGGAATGGCAATACAACACATGTGAGGTTTCTAATTGTAAGCCATACATAAGTATCTTTTGGCATATGTATATTTATCTATCAATAACATGGTGACCGTATTTCCATAAGACCCGTGTTTTTAAAAAAAAATTCAGTGTATTTTTTTTTCCTTTTTGGCTATTGAGCACATGTCTACTATTCTGCCAGCGTCATGTAGAGACAGCAACACAGCAAGATGACCCGTCGAACTTGGCAGTGACAGTGTTGAATTGCAGCATTACCTGTTTTTCTCTGATTTTGTGATGAACAAAGTTAATCTTAACTATGATAATTTTCCACAGGGAGGAAGACCCAACTGAGGCGAAGGGCCCAGCGGCAGGTGCCAAGTCCTTGTGCGTACCATTCAAGCAGCCGCGTGAACTCACTGCCAGCGACAAGTGCATCCACCCCGCTTGTAACAACAAACCCAAATCCATCACCATGTTTGGAAGAAGTTACTAATAAGTTTTAATGAAAACAAGCGCAACTTTTATATAAAAAATATAATTTATTGTTGTATTTTTGCTGTTTTATTTCATTGTTGCTGTGTCATACCAGAATTTACTTGAATGCTAACATTAACAATGGTTTCAATGTTCTATGATAAAGCCATTAATATGAAAACTTTTTTGGTTATACAGCATGATGGATGGCATGATGATTAAGAATCCTGATGAATACAAGGTGCATTTATTCAGTATTGCGAGCATTACTTGCTGCACAGCTTGGTTGGTTGCCACTCTGCTGCATTTTTCTCCTATTTCATCAATGATCACCACCCAAGTCCGAAAACTCATGGACGCTACCTTCCAACACCTGAATTCTTCTTTTTTTAGCATTCAGCAATTGTATGAACTTTCCATATAGACTTGCTTCTAATTCGGTTTTAATATCCACAAACTTTTCTAATTCTGTTTTGCATTTTTTTAGTTCCCTAGTAATGGTATCGTTTTTTCCATTCAAACTTCCAATTGTGGTTCTCAGTTCTCTATTTTCTTCCAATAACTGATCTAGTATCAAGTCTTTTGATTCCACGCTCTGGTCAAGATGTACAAGTACACTACCGTGAACTAGAAAAATGGACCCCTGCATTCCCTCAAATCTCTTTTTCCAAGTAAAATTAGCTAATTCGCGAATATCTCTATTTATTACGAAATCGTATGTAACGTCGTTACATGTAGATTCCTTCAGGTATCGCATAACGTGTCTTAAATACTGGCTTTCGGTCTCTTCACAGCCCTCGGAATATTTTTTTGCAGATTCATTAGAAAACCTCCCTGACCAAGTAACGTCGTCGTCAAATATCTTTATGTGAAACAAGTCAGTTTCGTCAAGTTTCCAAATAAATTTTACATAGAGAGTTTTACCTTTTATGTTGAATTTTGTAATGGAGGTGGTATTTAATATGTTAGGGTCCATTTTCGGTCAGTGGGTCGTCTTAGGGGCGGTCATTAAAAAACACACATATATCTGATGCTTGGGTATCTTTTAAGCAGGGTGGGTCACTGGCTTGCTGATTTCATTTATTTACACTTTTTGACACTTGTTGAGACGTGCTTTTTTTGAAGCTTCGAGACGTGATCAGTGTTGCCAGGCCTGGTTTTTACCACAGAGTACTTTTTTATAAAAAGGGTTTTTACTTTACGCCAGGCTTAGTCGCAGTTTACCCCAGATTCACTACTAATTTAAAAAAAAATACCTAAATTAATTCCCTCAATTTTTGTTACTTTACAAACAAAACAATGAGATATTTTTTTACTCTCTTATCTGAAATGTGTCCTCTACATCGACTGTATAGTTAACGTAAATTAAATACTACTGTAAAATGTATCTATGATTGTTTTTGACGGTGTGAAGATGGCGCAAAATTACTGTTAAATGACTGTGAATATACTCTCTAGCATGGCCAAAGATAGACTTACAGAGCTCAGTCTTGACGACTGAATACAGAGAAAAGGCTCTCTTTACGGCTGCACATTAATTATAGGTGGTGATAAGAAAGTTAATGTTATCTTAGAAATAATATGGAATCGTTTATGACCACCAGCATCTAAGCCCCACTGAACCCCGGCCCAAAACTAAACGCAACGTGACGTATTTCTACTAAGTACTTTAAGGATATAGTAGTCACTTAATGGAAACAGACCTTATCCTAAAGAATATCTGAATAAAATAAATACCCTAGAACTTATCCTGCCTTACTTATTTCACCCTGAATCTAGGGTAAATTACCCTAAGTTGCAAATTAATTAAACCACGGCACGTGGTTAAATTGAATGCTTGTCCGCGTGAGGTGACCAAGATGACATTGACATGACACGATGTGATGACAGTAACTGTCATTTTTAGTATTTCATTGCATGGAATTAGTTAGTAGGTACTTACTAACCCTGTGTTATAAAAAATACCCCGCCTAGTGGGGACGGTTCCCGTTACCAATAAAATAACGGTAAACTACCAAAACATTTCGTTTCGTTCCATTTCGCACTTCGCTATACTCGGGGTACGCGGGCCCCGCCTACTTGCGACCTCCTGTTTTTTCTGTTCTGTGGTTACTTCATTAAAATCTAACAAGTAGTAACATTTTGGCTGACGTTGCCAAATCGAACCAAGCGCCTGGCGCGCCTTGCGTTCGGCTCTCCTAAGCGAAGCGGCAACAACGCATGTTAATCATTTATGTATTTATATACAGGATAAGTTTTTAACCAGTGCGCAAATATAACCATTTATATAAACATTCCGGAACCCCCAGCGCAGAATTTTTCGTCGGTTATACAAAAAACAGCTGATATTTTTATATTTTTTTGTATGACCGACTAATAACTTCTACGTCTAGAATGATATGTTGAATTCATGGTTACAGTCTGCGCACTGGTTAAAAATTTACCCTGTATAATTTATTGAACACCACAAAAATACATAACAAAAAACAAGATACACTACAAAATATACAAATATACAATGGGCAGCGTGATACAGTCACTTCCTCCTGCATTGTGTAAGTATGTAATAAAAGTAATCGATAGTACGTATGCTTTTCTTAACATCATAAGCGGAGTACTGACCAAAAACAAATGGAGAATAACAGGAGTCGGAAGAGAAGAGAGATAATTTAGTGTATTCAGTTTTATTGTCCTGTCAAAATTGGACGAAGCAGTGAAATGATTATTCATTGCATCAATGTCTTTATCTTTTGGGATTTTCTCTTGCCGGGTTTTTTCTCAGATCATTGGGGTGATCTGAGAAATTTCCTAACTTTGGATGTGTCCCCATTTTGGACAGCAGTATGAATGTGGTGGCGATTAGCATTCCTACACACCTAATAAGGTGTGGGGTATCTTTCCCTGTTAGCGTCATTAGCCCTTACTCGTTTAATGAATGATTTGAATTTATTGAGCTTGGAAGTTGATTATAAAACCGTACCTACACATTGACATCTGAATGACCCACCTATTTTCTTGAGCCTTGTTGATGGTACAACAAATTTGTGTTTATTCCTAGTATTTAAACTATGAAAATCACTGTATTGTTATTTTTTTTTAATTTAACGTTAAAACAGCGTAAAATATTTGGATGAAGTTTGGGACGTGGGAAGACCATGACCTGGGTTAGGACTACTGATAAGAGACTTATATCCCGATGTTCCCACGGGTTCGAGACTTATGCGGGCGAAACCGCGGGGCGCAACAAGTAATAAAATAATCTGAAAACAACACTCAGCGATCTATATCTGTGTTGTTTACTCTAATAAGATTCAAGCCCGTCACAGACGTAGCTATAATATATATTAATATGAATCATAGCAAGGCATATTACGACATATTTTCTGTATAAATTTTCGAGTGACCGCACACGTAGCTATAATATATATTTCTATGACGTCACCAAAATATGTCGAGATATATATCTCGGTATATTTTGGTATATTAATATATATTTTGGTATATTAATATATATTTTGAAATATTTTGAGGATACGGGATGTTCCATTTGTTCACCGAACCCCTGCCCGACGTCCGTGCTCGATGCGCACGAGCATTTTTCCCCCGCTATCTTCACCTCAACGATAAATGCCGATCTTGAACTTCTAAAGTAGGTACTGTGCAAAATTCGATGGAAAATCATAATTCAAATTAAATTCGCTACGAGTTCTCTTTTGTTTTATGTGGGATACTCAGAAAGTTTTGCGAAAATAAAAATAAATGTTCTATAGGTAAATATTTTTTTATTGAATCTTTTCAAAGTACTCCCCACCAGCCTCTATACAAAGTTTCATGCGTCTGAACCAGTTTTCAAAACACTTTTTCCAATCCGCCGCAGACACCTCGTTTACGCATACCTTTGGGTTGATTTTATTTTTGGGAATAAAAAGAAGTCACATAGTGCTAGGTAAGGAGGGTGATCCAGAAGTTGACCGGAAATCCCTCGTTTTGAACGCGGTGTGCGAAGGCGCGTTGTCGTGGTGGAGCAGTAGCTCGCAGAGCCCTGTGTTTGGTCGCTTGTTGCTCACAACAGAGAAAACTTCTGCCAAGCATTAGGTAGTATTCAGTTCAGCGTTGATGCTTCTTTGCAACACCCAAATCGTCGACTGGCGCTTCGTTTCGGTAAATCCAAGACTCATCACCTGTAATGATGTCGTAAACACGCCGAGACGAGCCTACTTCAAATTTGTTTATCATATCACGGTACCATTACACCCGGGGCTGCTTCTGAGCACCGGTGAGGTTGTGCGGCACCCAGCGTGAAACTATCCTCCTCACGCGAAGATGTACGTGTAGCTTTTCGTGAAGGCTCCCCGATCCAACCTGTAGTATGTGCTGAATCTCTTGATACGTAACTCACCTATTGTCATGGATTAAATTGGTCACTGCTAGCACGTTTTCTTCCGTAACAGCCGTCAAAGGACGACCACTTCTTTCTTCATCCCCCAAAGTGAGCCCCAAAGTTAATCGACCGCGCTTGAATTCATGATACCAACGATACACGGTTGCCTTAGAAGGGCCTTCATCTATGAATGCCATTTGAAGTCTATCGTACGATTCGGCCGAATTCAGGCGACACTTGAAATCGTATAAAATCATATCGCGAAAATGTTCCCGGCGCAGATCCAAATTTTTAATGAGACACGATCATTCAAATTAGCTCGCAAACAATGTGGAGGGAAATTTTGAAATTGGAATGTACCTATTTTTGCTTACAAATATTCATATTTTCAAAATAGATTATAACTGGCCAGTTTTTCATACATAAAAACCTTTTTTCGCAATACTTTCTGAGTGGCCTGGTATATCTATGCGAGGCTACCCAGATGGTTCTATTTTTCCTTCCTGACAAGGCAACATGCATATCAAATTCGGGATCAAAGCATCGGAATCATCCTCTGGGGAACTTTCAATTAGATCTAAAAGTACTGCTCTTTTCGAATTAATTTAGGTACCTAGATTGATTATAGTGTTATTTCAAAATTTGAACATCCTGTACAGAAAATAAGCTTTAAAACCGTGCGTTTGCAAGGACGACCGCAGGCCGAGTGAGGGCAAAATATATATTATAGTATAGCTCCCGTGTGTGATAGATTGCTATACTATAATATATATCTCGATATATTAATATATATTATAGCTACGTCTGTGACGGGCTTCAATCGGACCACCTTAAGGGGACACTGCGCGGGCTCGAACTCACTGGTGGGCCTGGATAAAAATCACGCTATCGCACCAGGCTTCGTAACCGACAGAGATAGTATCAGTGGTGAGCAGTTAGACGCTAGTCTACACGCACAATGTTATTGAGTGAGATGCAGGAGCAATTTTGGCAAAAAAATCGCGAAAAAATTAAGAAAAGTCCTTCAGAAGATCGGGTTTTATGAAAAAACCACTGCATAAATCAATTACCAATATGGTTAATTGAACTTATTGTAAATTGAACTTTGTCGGTACCGTCTTGATTTTCGAGATTTTACACTCCTTTTATTACTTAAGCACGCTCAAAGTTAGGTTAAATTAGCAAGAAAAACTAATCTTTGTTGGCTCATAACTTTTTAATAACTTTTTATTTTAGTATTCTGTTTCCGTACAGACAATAATAATAACGAGACAAAACCATACCATGTTTAATTTTTGATGTACATAGTCAAACAGTGGAGTAAAACCCTCCCGAAGTTTGTATTGAAAAAATGTGGACAAGTGTCACCTTAATTGCTTTATCTTGTTAAATTATGAACGTACTTACCTATCTATAATGTGATATCACAATTGATTAGATAGATTTAGGGGAGACGGAGGAATGTTGAAATCATTTGCTCGTCACAGGACATGACATATTTATATTGTCTAAGTCGAAAATAGTCTTAGGTCAATGGATTTTCAGATAAAAATTGCTTAGCTTTGGATACAAAAGTATAAATATAATACAATAGTGGCAAATGTAGTAAGGACCTCTTCCAGTGAAAGCTTCATGAGACCATCATTCGGAATCGACACATTGAATCCACACCTCGTTCGACTTACGAGTATCTAGGCATTCTGAAATAATTGCAGTGAAGTTAAAAGTGCTTACACACTTAAGGCGGATTTCACAACGTATTAGATTGACGAATAATTGACACTGACAGCTCTTGAACGCAGTTTAGATGTGCTGATCGAGTTCAGTGTCTTTGGTGAAATTGGAACTAAGAAGTGAATCTGAAATTGAAACTTAGATATCCAATGCATACATAAGTACGTATATTGGGTTAAGTACGGAGGCCAGCACATCAAGCTACCCCAATCTATCAAATTTCTTTGATAGTTTTTCAACTTTATTACAAACGAATAAGCTTTATGTTCAATTAGGAAAATTTGACAGTTTGGGATAGCTTGACCTGCTGGCGACTGTGCCTACTAAAAGTTACCAACATGTGAGTTTCAATAGATGAGAAGGCTATTTTTTGTAAAAAACTGAGGTTCTTTTGTTATTTTTTTGCATCCACGTCGCACACACACATCCAACAATCAGCACATTGAAAAAAAAAAAACAGATTTTGTAACTCTCTCTCTCCCCTGTCACAACTCTCCTCCACCAGTCCCCCTGAACTCGTAATACCTACTATTGTATCAACAAATACGTTACATAATAATAATCCTAGAAAACTGCCAAGGTTTTATTAAAATATATCGTAGGTAATCCGCAAGGTATGTAATCCGCTGAAATTATTAAACTAACTTTATCGTAATTATATTATGTATCTATTAGATAGGTAGGTACCTAGATAGCTTAACTAGATACACAAGTAGATACTGTGAGAGTAATAATTGTGCACCCCACCCCAAAATGGTCTCATAGATGCAAACAGTGCAGAGCCCAAAAGAGCATTTAAAAATGGTATCTAGGATGTTTATCCTAAGGTTAACTATAAACTAGACCTAAGTGGAATAATAAATACAGGGTAATTTTTAAACCAGTGCGCAAACTGTAAGCATGAATTAAGCATATCATTCTAGACGAAACATTTCTACTAGGGGTAGCATAGAAATTTTTCGTCGGTTATACAAAAAAATCGGCTGTTTCATACAAAAGTGCAATACCTACGCGGTCAAAATGTATGGAACAAGTGATGTTTTTTTTGTATAACTTACGAATTTCTGCCACAGTGCAGAAATGTTCTAGAATTATATCCTGAATTTATGGTTACAGTTTGCGCACTGGTTAAAAATGTATCCTGTATACAGCGGGGTAATTATTATTATTATTTAAGCCTTTTATTTCCCACAAAATACAATAGTACAATAATATCTTAAAAACTAGAAATAATTCATTTACAATCTTTTAAACATGCATAAATTGTAACAGTATTAAACAATAAATAAAATAGTTTTTAAATAAATTGATTGATTTCATAATACGAGTACATTAAATTAAATAAATTTCATTTCTTAATTCACGTTATTGGTGGGTGCCAATTTAAGGGCAAAGGCCTCCTCCATCTTATGCCATTCTTCTCTATCTTGGGCTAATCTAGTCCAGGTGGGGCCGGTCACGGCCATAATATCGTCGCACCACCGGCGCTTGGGTCTACCTTGGGTATACAGCGGGGTAATTACGTAACATAATAGTAACAGTATAAATGGCTTTCATTTTCAAAGTTCAATAACATTAATTGCGTAAATTACTTTGTTGAGCAGACGAATTTTTAGAAAAAGAATCAGATGCATATTGTTCAAAATGTTTTAGTGGCCTTAGTGAAAGGTCTCGATCAAACGCATCGAGCACGTTCGACGCTCCGATTGGACCGTGACTAATCCCGGGCCAATCGGAGCCCCAAACGCGCTCGATGTTTTTGATCGAGATGGTTGGATGAAAGTCACACTAAGGCCTCAGACTGTTTTTTTAACCGACTTCAAAAAGAAGGAGGTTGTCAATTCGACATGTTTTTTGATAGTGTTACCACAGTTTTATATACTGTGGTGTTACGCAGTTAGGGTGTAGGTCAAAATAAGAACCTTTTTCTCCTATTGGCTTAGTTTTCGTCGCAGTCGGGTCCGGGGAATAAACGCATTAGGCCACGTCCTCATCAAAAACCGAGTAAGTACTAAGTATGCGATCGTTTGTGTTATTGAACTTTAGACGTACAAACCAAACGCGATTTGATGGATCGCGCGACTAGGTGGAATTTCTAGAAAGCCACGAAATTCAAATTTTCTTACGTTTTTTGAAAAACGTTTCGTTTATAATTACATAGCCTAACGATCCCAGTTATGAAACCCGCGCTGGTGGTGGTGGTGGTGGTCCTGAGTTTAACCTCCATCTGTTGCAGTATTCTCTACACAAGTTAATTAGTAGGTAGTAATAAGTCACTTTGTCATTCAATTATCAACTCTTACCTAATTGTACCCTATCTAGAGATACTTAAGTACCTACATATACGTAAGTATGTTGTTGGGTATTTTTGGGTTTATCAATCTTAGTTTGTTCAAAGGATTTGGGTACCTACCTACCTAAATCCTATAAAAAAGTTACTTAAATGATAAAGCTGTCACTAGGCAGTAGTAGAAATAAATAAAATAAAAAACTTTTTTCAAAAAAATAACATTTGAAAAAAGTTTTTTATTTTTCACTTTTTAGTTACCTACCCCACATTAATTCAAAATTTCATCATCCTTGGGGTCAAAACAATGCATATTTATGCGATAGCAACGTTCGCGGTTGATGTGCTGTAATTTTTTGAAGAGTTCCGTTGTCTGTCTCCGAAACGCATCATCAGATCTATATAAAATTTTAATGGGACCGTTTCGGAGTAAACCCCTTTCGAACAAAAAAATAATTTTGCAAATCCGTCAATATACGACGGAGTTATGCCCAAACATACAAAAAAAAAACATGTCGAATTGATAACCTCCTTCTTTTTGAAGTCGGTTAAAAAAACCATTTTATTCCTTATTTCTAAGTTACATTTCAAATGTTATTAAATTCACTTAGGCTTTTTTTTTTTGTTGAAATATGGACCCCTTTTTGGGTAAAGGCCTCCTCCAGCTTTTTCCACCAATCCCTGTCCTTGCCAGTATTTTCCTGATACCTGGATAATATCATCAGCCCACCGTCTTACAGGTCTACCAACATTCCTCTTTCCCTGTGGACCTTTCCATCGTGTGGTTTCTATGGTCCATCTATTATCAGTGAAACGTGCGATGTGTCCAGCCCAAAATGTGTGAGAGCGTCAGTAATTTATGTTTTTTGTCTATGTTTATTCTTTACCTTGTCAATTTTTCTGAGTTTAAACATGCGCCTTTCCATAGCTGTTTAGGCAGTAGTGAGTACGTGTAAATCTGTCCATTCATCTTTATTTACCGTAGGTAGGTACCTACTAACTACAGACATACAAGTAGGTACCTAGTACCTTAGTACCTTATAACTAAGTAATTACCTAATTGGGTAGGACTTCCAACTTGTTTGTTAATTTGCGGCTGTGTTGTCCCACGAGCAGTCAGGCTCATTGAGGTGGAATGCAGAAGATAATGCCTGGACACAATTTGGCGCCAAAAATTGGCATTTTTTTTCAATTTTGTCATACCCACTATCACTCTCACAATTAAGACGAATCTAACGCCACCACTCACCTCCTTCAGCGAAGCAGTAATGCTCGCGAAGAGAGAGGCGGCACACGTGAGGGAGAGGCAGTCTATGCGCCCTCGCGACCCTAGCCGCCGCAGGATACGGAGACGCCCTGGGCGTCGGGAATCCCAGGCCGATTTCCGGCCACCGTAGGCATGAGTTTGCGGACGGCGAGTAATGGGTAGCTGGCTGTCCGGTAAGGACCAAGCCCAAGTCGACGGCGCGTTGTGTTCCACGCGCGCCTCAAAGAGATGTCAGCACAAAGTGATGGGGCCCGCAAGGGCCGATGCCTGCCAGGGGTGCGGGTTTGTTCGAAAGAGATACCACAGCCCCTGGCATACGGGCTACTGAGGGAACACGGCTCCAACTTTTTTAACCCATCTGAAAAATAGTTTTTGTCAAACTCTGCAAAATAGGCCTTCGTGGCGGCGATGACCTCCTCATTCGATCCATATCTATTCCCGGCGAGTGATTTTTTCAGATTAGGAAACAGAAAGAAGTCACAAGGGGCCAAATCTGGAGAATACGGTGGATGGGGCAGCAATTCGTAGCGTAATTCGACCAATTTGGCCATGGCAACGGCAGACGTGTGAACCGGTGCGTTGTCGTGGTGAAACAGCACTTTTTTCTTCGCCAGATGGGGTCGTTTTTTCTTTAATTCGGCGTCGAATCGGCCCAATAAATCGGCATAGTAAAGCCCTGTAATTGTTTTACCCTTCTCGAGGTAATCGATGTAGATCACACCTTGTGAATCCCAGAAAACGGTGGCCATAACTTTTCCGGCCGATTTTACAGTTTTCGCCTTCTTTGGAGCACGTTCCCCGGTCTGGATCCATTGTTTTGATTGCTCCTTGGTCTCTGGTGTGTACCAGTGGATCCAAGTTTCATCGACGGTCACAAAACGACGCAAAAACTCCGCTGATTCCGCTAAACAGCGCCAAACACGTCTCCGATGTGGTCTCACGGTTGCGCTTGTTTTCTGGTGTGAGTAAACGCGGCACCCATCGCGCCGACAGCTTTCTCATGCCGAGTTCCTCGTGAAGAATATGATGCACTGTTCCTTCTGAATTGCCTACAGTCTCAGCTAGCTCCCGAACCTTCAATCGGCGATCTGCCAATACGAGATCATGGATTTTTTTAATGTTTTCCTCCGTAGCAGCTGTTTTCGGTGCACCTGGACGTGGTTCATCAAAAACCGACGTACGGCCACGTGCAAACTCGTTGAACCAATTCTTGACGGTAGCCATCGATGGAGAAGAGTCACCGTACACAGCATCCAAGCGCTCTTTGATTTCGATGCGCGTTTTCCCTTCCAAAAATAGGAATCGAATCACCGAACGATATTGCTCTTTTTCCATTTTTGTAAAACCGATCGACACGTTCGCTTCGTTATGTTGTCAAATTAAAACAAATGAAGGGATTGGAATGAAAATTCGATAAAAGAATTAAAAAAGAATGTGCTACACTGTGGTAAAACTCTTTTGAAACTACAGCGCCCTCTGGCGATGAGGCTAGGTACTTAGAAAGAAAGAAAGAAAGAATACCGTTTATTTGGACACAGTTCGTGTAACACAAAATAAATAGCAAAAAAAAAAAAGTGAAAACAAATAACTAGGTAGGTACTTATATTATGTGCCTCACGGCTGCGCCAAAAAGGTTCATTTCAGCATTAATGCCAGACAGATGCTGTCTGACGCTGGTTTTCTAATGAACCTTTAGGGAAAAGTGACGAGGAGTACAAACAGTTTCAGCATAGGTAAATAAATATTTTTATACTTATAAATAAACACATCATAGAAACTTACAAAAACAGAATAAAACGAAAACAACAGGAGCTCAGCGAAACATAGTTATGTATACATTGGATTCGTACACGATGCACTCACAAAGCGCTGTAAGCCGCCGCACGCGGCGGACATTACACTGTCAGTTATTTCGCTTTTACAAGAAAAAATTAAAATTACAGTGGGTTATTTCAATAAAAAAAAAAACAACATTGAGTAGTTACAATAACAATGGACACTAATAATTAAGAAGTTAAAAAAAATAAGTCGCAGTGAGTTTAATACTATTTTAAGAAAATTAAGTAGGTACCTACCTACCTATAATAATGGATGAAGTAATAATTAATTAAAAACGTGCAGGGTGTAATATGTAATCTGTCATCTGTGTCAGTACATGAAAACAATGCATTAAAATTAAACAGAGTAAGTACGAGATGGAGATGAAAAAGAAAAATAAAGTCATGTATTCGTTTATGTTTCCCATAGGTCTCACAACTGCGACAGCACATAAGCGCCACTTATTGAATGCACCTCGTAGTCAGTAAAAGTCTGACACGCCCTCCTGTTCCACCCAGAGCAGGAGCAGTGGCTCCACTCAAGTTGAAATCGATCAAGCCGTTTAGGCTACAGAGCGTGCCAAAGAAATATTATACATACGTAGGTACATACACTCGAAAAACATAACCCTCCTTCTGGTGAAGTCGGGTAAAAAAGTAGGTAGCTAAATCGCCCAGAATGACAAAAATAAACAACAACTGGACTGCCTATTACCCAATTCTTTGTAAACAGTACCTACTTCTGTATGTACGTCAACCGCAGCATGCGACGTCAATTTGTTATAATTTACGAAAAAAAACCTATAATTTTGTGTAAGTAGGTACTTAGGCACACATATTTTCTATTGATGGGCTATAATAGCATAAACGAGAGACAATCTTGTCATACGGAGTCACGCTTCTTGTGCAGCAGTTCCTTTTCAATCTTGCTGCCTTACTGAATCAAGTAAGTATTTAATCTACTTTAGCGGGGTTTAAACAGGCCTGGCTAACCCGCAGAAATCAGCAGAAGTCTGGATACTCACCTTATTTTTCAGTTGCGATACCTACACAATTTCTGACACATGCATGCACCGACTAGATAGGTAGGTCTTTTCTCTTTCCTCACAATACCATTTCAGACCGGCGAATCTACAGTATGGTCCTCATCCTCACATGATCTGATCGAGATAATGTCTGGACTTTGAAAGAAACTGCGTCCTCTGAGTTAGTTTCGGAGTTTCTTCTCAGAGTACCAAGTCGGCTAGGAAACACCAACCTCATCAATTTAAAAAACAATGGCATGTAGAACTGTTTTTAAAAGCTTCAACGGCATCACTGATGATGCAGCATTGGCTGGACATATCTAGGCCTCCCCCAAGCCGCCATTTCTATCGATTCTGTGTTTTCCGCATCCAGTTGATTTCTGCGGCCTTCTAGGCCTTTATAAGCCTACTTACAGAAAAATCATTTATATACATTTTACAGCTTGATCGGAAGTAACACATTGGTTTATTTGTAGATTTTTTCAAGAGCGAAGCCATTGGCGTACGCTAGTATGTGTTATATTTCTATATGGTGCCCTATCTGATGGGTATAAAAAGTTGCGAATCACGTTCGTGCCTTATCAGAAGCGCCCGTGATGTTCAGAACACTAGCCCTTTTGTGCCTCGTCGCGGCATCCGCTCTCGGTAAGTTAAATTTATAAGATTTCGTAAAATAATTCTTACAACAATATTTGACGGTCAATTCTGTAAACATCTATCTCACCGTGAAAACGTATGTGAAGTGAAGTGAGGTGTCATACCACTCATCAAATAATTGTGATGCTAGAAATTGACACTATTGCTCTTTTCAATGATGATATTTTTTAAAGTCTCCTTGCCAACAGCGATGCGTCGCCTGGGTCTATAAACGGGCTGGAAACAGGTTTATAAAAACTTCCTGTAACTTTGTATTTCATTGGTTTATTTATCAACTGCTTATAGATAACTGCCAGAATATAAAAATAAGATAGGAATCGTTCAATGCAATATAGACTGCTCTTAACCCTCCACGTTATCTTGTTTGCACTGCGATTACATTCACGCCAAAATTACATCATAATAAGGAAAAGGTAATACGGGCTGGTGTCCGCAACTCCACGTCAAAGCGCGTGTTTTGTGTACGGGTGGGAAAATCGATCCACCTCAGCTCCTCAAGGAAGGCCAGCAACGCCTTTTTGTTACTGAGAATCTCACGTAGGGTACCTACCTGGGTTACCGAAGTACTTTGCTATTTGCCTGTGAACTTTGAACATCTCCTTTCGCGCTCAATGTTCTCTTGTCCCAATACTGGGCAAACCATCGTTTACTCTCTTCTACGCGCGTGAATCTCAGACTCGCATCCCGGAACTCCTGTATCCCTGCCCTTGGAACCATCGGAGGTGGAAAGCTCAGCGTGTGTCGTAGCAGTCCAAGGTACGTGTGTGTACGGTATTTGCTATTGACATTCTGTGGAGTTTTTGAACTTCGTGCTTTAACCGTCATCGTTATGTTCCCTAGTAGCAAAAAGCCACCCCTGCTATTTCGGCTTTGGTGCGCATGCTACATGTTTTGGTGTGGCGACCACGGCCAGTTTAGCGGCACATGAGCTGCTACCTCGTCGTCTTCCATGCAGGCCCTGCACAGCGGACTGTCTGTTACTCCTATGACAAAGAGATGTTCAACAAATGACCCATGGCCAGTAGTCGCTGCTGTAACTGTATGAAGCTGTTGTTGTTTATTTAGACGGAGGACTTGTTTTGTGAGGCGGTCATCGACTGAAGGAAGTGCTTCGTTAGCCTGCCTGAACTTACCTTGATCTAACCATGTTTTTGGTGTTGGTACCTACCTGCCGCGTTTCCTTACCAAAGTTCGTAGCTACCCGAAGGGGAGTAGCCTTATGAGTTTAGGTCCCACTGGTGCTATACTCGACCACCTTCTGGCGAGTTCATCGGCTGCATCGTTGCCTAGGAAACCGCTGTGTCCTTTGATCCATTGCATGGTTTTATTATTGAGGCTACCCACTTGGTTGAGGCGCTGGTGGCACTCGTATATCAGCCTAGAGTCAACTGTGTGACTGCACAGCGCTTGCAGAACAGCCATGATATCTGAGAGTATGCGGATCGAGTAGTCCTTAACTTCCCTGGCCATGATGTATGATGTAGCAAGAATGATAAACATGCATTCGGCCTGGAACACTGTGTTGTGGACTCTCAATGGTGTTGCTATGTGCGTGTTGAAGTCCTCCGAGAAGATTCCAGCACCTGTGCCACGAAGCGCAGCTCTGCGGGGCGCAGACCCTCGCGTCGGCGATCGTTGTGAAGTTGGATTCTGTGTATTTGTGTCTATCATGGCACACTGCTGAAAATGTTTGTAATCCAGTCTGTTAGTAACTTAGTACCAGTTTTCTCTATGTCTGGAGCGGCCACTGCTGATGCTGGAGAAGTTGGTTTGGTCGAAGGGTCCTTCGATGTTTATAAAAGTGCCCTGGCTGACCACTTGATCAAGAGCAGATTTGGACAACTTACCCGTGCTGTATGGTTTTTAGAGCGCCGTCCCTCAGCTCCCATCACACAGCTTTTCTAGAGACTCTAGTAGAAAGGCGGTCACGCTGATTTTTCGGTGGGATTTGGCGTTTGTGTTGTCACCAATGTTTCTAGGGACAAGTGGACAACATAGCACAACTTGTTATAGATATCCACACAATCATATGAGTCCCCCCCGAGTGGGTTCCCGCATTGTCATTGCGGGGGCTCAGTAACCGTAGTCTCCCATCCACGGTGAAGCCAAGAGGAACCCAAAGGTGGGGCCGCTCGTCAGGGCTTTTGTCTTCAAGCCAATGATGTAGCGGCCAAAAAGTAGGTTGCGGTGAGGTGCACCGCAACTGAGATGGGCCGCGATGTCGAATGGGAGGCATCGCAGTTGAGGGTTACAGGCTGCGGCAGAGGAGGAGTGCCGGTGCTTCTGAGCAGCGCTCTTCCCTTCCGTGGCCTGGACGGGGCCGCCACCGTTTGATGGCGGACGCAGTGGGGCCGCAGGGGAAGAGGAGTGTCGGTATAGCGTTGGCCGCTCTCCCTATCCCCTGCGGCCGAAAAGTGGTAGACGAGACGGCGCGTTGTGTTCCACGCGCGCCGTCAGAGATGTCAGCAACCACGGGTGGGGTTCGCAAGGGCCGATGCCTGCCAGGGAAGCGGGTTGTTCGAAAGAGTTACCGCCGCCCCTGGCACACGGGCAACTGAGGGAACACGGGTGGGTTTTAGTCAGTAAAAGTCTGACACGCCCTCCTGCTCTACCTAACGGGAGAAGTCATTTGATGATTTCCGCCCAAAAAAAAAAAAACATCATTTGGGTTGTTACACAGATAGAAACTTACTTTCTAGACAGACTTTCATTTTTACGGTAAGGCGTGTTAGGTGTGGTACAAATATACGACTTGTAGAACAACGGTAATATATCGTTTTCAAGAATGTAGGTACGTTGTTTACCCTCGTTACAGTCAGTCAGTTTATTTACCCCATGCTTATTATGGAATAATGATCGATACAAATATAAATATGTGCTCGGTTGTGTAAATTCCGTGGCTGATCTTATCATGAATCCATACATATGATAAGCCTGACTAATGACTTATTGATCACTATGTGCGTCCTGGTGAAGTTTATAGGTTATTTGACATCACGGACACATAAGAGCCGAGAAAGCAGGCAGAAAAACGCTAAACGAAAACGAAAAAACAGCGCGGGCGTTTGCTTCATCTTATCGCCCTGAGCACACGGTGGAGCATAAGGTGGAGGTCTGCCCGGCTTGGGTGGAGCACCGCCGTGTCCTTGTGGAGGCGATAAGATACAACGGTTAATGTCTAAGAGAAGCTTCTACCCGCGCTGTTTGTTCGTTTTCGTTTAGCGTTTGTGGCCCCTGGCACACAGGCAACTGAAGGAACACGGGTGGGTTTTGGTCAATAAAAGTCTGACACGCCCTCCTGCTTCATCCAGAGCGCGAGAAGTTATTTGATGATTACCCACCGTGAAAAAACAAACCGTTGTATCTTCTTATCATAATGCGGAGGATAAAAACGCCAATAATAATACCTAACTATCAGAAAATCAAATCAGTGTTACTTTTAACGATTTGTCTAATGACAATGTTTTTCAATTACATTGGTATCTAATGATAAAGATTAGCGTATCACGTTCGCAAATCTTAAAACTAATCTATTTGTTTTTTGTTTGTTTCAGCAGGATCATGGGAGGGTGGCTTAAGTGGTAAGAAGTTCCTCTATCTATCTATAAATTAGACAAACAGATAATCTAACATTAGGTAATATAGTTCTAGAAATTGTCTCGCAAAATCTAAATAGAGAAAGCTAGATGAGATGAGATACGATGCCATAGGGGCAGACTCTTCCACTGCAACTGTCGGTTGGCCAGGGCCTCAAGTCTGCAATTACAACAGTGTCAGAATGGTCTATCATTGATTCCATAATTGTTGATTTTGACAAGTTTGGTAATCTACTAATATAATGGCGTCATTTTGACTTTCCAGATTGAAAAAAATGGCATTTATTGGTAATCTCGTACATAATGACAAATGAATAGCAATACAACAGTGCCATTGTAACACAATCCTATTACGAGACTATTGACCGACCACTGATCGACCATTATGAATTTAGCAGATTACGAACTTTTAGCAAAATGAAAATAGGATCGTCTTGGAATGACGAATTTATAAAAATAGCAGACTTAGGCCCCTGGATAGATGGTTCTGGCTAATCTTGAAGGTGGTCTGTGCAGAGGCACAAATCAACAGCGGATGTATTTCGGCTAATTTGATAGAAATATGTTGTTTTTAATTATTATAACGCTGTTTTAATATTGTTAGATAGTTTTTAACACTGTTCTCCCACTTAGACAAAATTAATTTAACCTTCCAGTACGTTTCGACATTACTCTCTTCGGAATCGGAACCACCGCGTTCATAGAACTGCCCCAGTCTGTCGCTTCAGCGGCTGAGAAGGGATGGGAGCAGACGAAGCCGCCTAGTCTACCTGCAGGCTACGGCCCGCTCTCCATCTTCTGTCCTAAGGACGACTACACAGTTTGCGTGTTTTATGACGACGTTGCCTATATTGCAGGAATACAAGTTGCTGTAAGTATCTACCAAACCACCTAAATCTCGCATTATAATAATCGACAAAAATTAAAAAATAGCTTTACAAAATAATTGAAACGATGATGTGCAGTAAAACTTATGGAAATACAGTATATACAGTAAAAGTAGGTACGTCTGTAAAATCAAGTAAATCAGCGAAAACGGCAAAATTTCGTCTATGAGGCCGTATACGAAATTTTGATTCTTAACATTATGACATCTTCAAGTTTAGACTTAATTCACCAACCCTATGAGCCGGACGAAATGAGCTCTTTTTAAAGTCTGGGTCTGTTGCAGCTACGAAACAAACTGAACTCTTCTCTATTTATTTCTTGAGGCGCTTGATCTAGCTAGGTTAAGTTCGTCGACCCCCAATATCACAGCACGTCTTAAAAAGGCACATTTTCGCCAATCTGTCGCGGTGGACAGGATTTGAAAAACGATTTTCTAATTTTGTATTTTTTTATTATTGTACCACTTGCCGCCCCTTTTCATATGCCACGCCACAATACAATACAATTTACGCCATGACGTAAATTCTTCACGGAAGGTCATCAAAACTGCAAGTTTTCTATAAGGAATCTACACATTTGATACTTTAAAAATGTTTATTTGATTTAAAAAATTGAAATAGTTACATAAATGAACGCGCGAACCAGCTATTCTATTCAAAGCCGCCACGCTTCAATTACTAATAGAAGCTCGGTGAGCGCTGTGGTAAAGGCTGCACCTTACGATTTGTAGGACGTAACTAGATTCAAACCCAGACAGACACTGTATTTGGTGTCAATAATTTCATCACTACTGCTCTCAAAATGGTGAAGGAAAACATCTTGAGGAAATCGGCATGTCCTAGAACCAAAAATTCGAAGACATATGACATACACCAACCTGCACAGAGACAGTTTTGTGGAATGCTGGACCCACTCCCTATCACAGAGAAGGTCTGTGTCCCAGCAGTGGGAACATTATAGGCTGGATTATGCCCGGCGAGATTTTTTCACGTACCTACTTAGCGCCGAGAGTTGATAATAGAAGTGTGTTTTTCGACGCGTTGGGTGGGATGCGCTCGGTTTGATTCTCAATGTTCGATTCAACACCGAGGGTTGAAAATCCAGTGCGCGATTAAATCCCGACGTGATATTTTTATGTTAGTGCGAATGTGGCTTTCGTGGTCCGTGGAAGAGTACCATCCACATGGTAAAGACGATTTCATTTCAATTTCTTGGAAGGGAGAGTTAATAAAGTTTAAAGACCATCTATGCTTTTCTCACAGCTGAACGAAGATAAATACTCCGGCAATATTTTCGACTGGGAAGTCCAAGGATTCATTCCCTGGACTGTTGACAAGGATGGCACAACTCTAAAATTCTGGACCACGCAACAATATTACATTTCACCTGGTAAGATTTTATAAGTATCTATTTATTTTATAAAATAAAACCATTTCACAAAACCATCTTTAAGCACAGGGTACAGCATAGGTGACAACTACGCGCAGTGGCCTCAAGTCTGCTATTACAATAGTGTCAGAATGGTCTATCATTGATTTTGACAAGTTTGGTATTCTACTAATGTAATGGCGTCATTATGACTTTCCAGTGGTCAACCACTGACACTCCATTGAAAGAAATGTCATTTATTGGTAATCTCGTACATAATGACAAATGAATGAGTGACTTAATAAGGGGTAATCTGAAAAATAATTGACAGTTCCTAAAATAATATGTTAAAAAATAATGTGTAAAAATATACCTATACATATAAATGAAATCTGGCAATAAACAAATGTTCAGATTTAGTAGTTTTTTTTTTTTTTTGTTATGGGTAGGGGTGTTACCTTTTCCAGTAATAAAAATCGCAGGTACAGATGTCAAAAATAAACGTAGATAGGTAAGCCTGTTTCTAGGACAGTCGGGTAAAACATTTAAGTGGAAATTCAACTTATCTCGTATCAACAAGAATTATACGAGAATATGATCCTGCTCATACAGATCAGGTCAGGATATACCTAATCCATATATTTTCCAGCTTGGCATAAAGAGTCATAAATAACTAGCTAATAAATAACTGTATCATGTTTTCTTTGTCCAGAAACTCTTGCAACGGACCCAGCCATTCGTGTCGCCCAGCGCAACCCTGACTTGCTTTTACAAGACCACTCCATCCTTGTATCTGGTTTCAACAGAGAACTGTACCGCATTTCCACCAACGTAACCGACATCACTGGCCCCAACAGCGATTTCACAGAGCAAGCCTGCATACCGTGGATGGGTAAGTTAATATTATGTAGTAAGTCCAGTGTACCTACTATAGGTATATCTCTGCCTAACTAGGGTTGCCCTTGCCAACGATACTTTATAATAACGTATCCTACTTTATTTTTGATAAAATACTTCATTCTTTTGCATAAAATACGGTAAGGACGTATGTGAAAATACTTTATTTCTAATATTTGTTGTAATACGTAAGTAAAACGAAACGAATCACTCATATGGATAATTATTATTGAACTATAAAGAGAACCTAGTATTATTTTTAAAGAAAAATACTGTTGACAAATGGCAAAATGAAAGGTGCAATTTATGTTTATTCAGTCGGTAATCATTACTGTTTATGTAACGTTTATAAGTAAGAGGGTAAATACATACACAGCACGAACCCTTGAATCTTTATCGTCATTACCTATAGACACATGCGCTGCTACTCGTTCCACAATGTCATAGAATCTGTCTTCTTCAGGTGAGCACTATTACTACAAAACTACAGAAGACACGGAGTGCAAGGCTGACACTCTGTTCCCATGGTTCCCTCTGATCTACTCAGAACAGCTGATCGGCGTTGGATTGGTCGTGTTCGGGCAATACAGCATCAACGACGGCGAAACAGACTGGTTCGAAAAACCAACGAGGACTGCTGTCCAGGTAACTTCTAACATAACATTTTAAATTTTCGTGTCTGTGTGAACGCATTGTCCTTCTGAACTAAAAAGTGGGATTTTGATGTAACTTTCACCATTATTTTCAAACTCAAAAAAAATTATTATTTTAATTAAACCTTTTACAGGCATTTTTGAATTGTGAAAAAAATCGAAGTTGAAGCTAGGTGCCCATTCCAAAAAGTAGATCTCTATGGAGAAGAACGGGCAAGAAACTCCAAGGACACTCTTTATAATCATGGGTATTACAAAATCTTAGGAACATTATTCTTGGTGCTTCTATGTGTGAGAACAATGCCAAAAAATAAGATTTAAAATAAGCCATCGCAGTTAGGAGATGACCAGTCTCAACCGACGGCGCCCGTTCACGAACTTGACGCGTGGATCAGCACCATCCAGTGCCTCAAGTCTGCGTGCGTCAATAGTGTCAGAATGGTCTATCATTGATTTCATAATTGTTGATTTTGACAAGTTTGGTAAACTACTAATATAATGGCGTCACTATGACTTTCCAATGGTCAGCCACTGGCACTCCATTGAAAGAAATGGCATTTATTGGTAATCTCGTACAAAGTGACAAAAGAATGACTGACTTTCTACGCGGTAATCTGCAAAAATTTTGACAGTTCCACACAAACTGTTTTGTTTTAAACAAAAATCTAATTAAAACACTCTAAATGTAAATAATTATCTATCAAAACACCGGCCGCTAGAAATAAAAGCAGATAAACGTCAGTAAGCAGTAGGTAATATCACATTTGACTTTGACAGCTAAACAGATAAAATATTATTGAGTTGTGAGTTTTTTGCTATTTACGAACTTCCTACTACTTCAGATTGCCTAAAACACTAATTAATAATATGTAAAATTATAATGAAATTTGGCATTACTAGATGTTCAAATTTAGTAGTACCTAGTGTTTCGAAAATCATTTCTACTTACGGGTTTTATAATAATGGCAATACGACAATGCCATTATAGCACAATTCTATTACGTACATTGACCGATCTCTGAACGACCATTATGAATTTAGCAGATTACGAACTTTTAGCAAAATGACAATGGGATCATGTTGGAATGACGAATTTATAAAAATAGCAGACTAGGGCCCCAGCTCAACCATTTTTTAGGGAACGGAATGATCCAACACACGCACCACCATCAGTGAGACATTTAAGTGAGTATGACATACTCTCAACTACCTACCACGCTTTTTCAAGTCGACGTACATTTTGGGAATTTATTCCGATGGCTTTGTGCAATGATATTATAAGTGTAAAAATTACTTATAAAATCATTGGCTTTGTGTATGAAAGTTGAGGGGAAAGCAACAGGGTAACCCGCGCAATTCATGTTTTTTTAAGTTTGTAGAATGATTATTTCATGAAAAAGTCATCCAATGTGATGAACTTTGTGAATTGTAGACATTGATCTCTAGCTTTTGCCAGCGGCTTCACCCGCGTGGAAGTCGGAAATTGTCCCGCGGGAACGTACCACCGGGATAAAAAGTATCCTGTGTTAATCTAGGTTATAATCTGTGTGCCAAATTTCATCCAAATCCGTTCAGCCGTTTTTGCGTGATTGAGTAACAATCATCCAAATATCTATACTTTCACATTTATAATACTAGCTTCTGCCCCCGGCTCCGCCGCGTGAATGTCGATTATCACATAAAAAAGTAACCTATGTCCTTCTCCATATCCCAGGCTATCTCTGCCAAATTTCATGACAATCGGTTCAGCGGTTTAGGCGTGAAGGCGTAACAGACGGACTGAGTTACTTTCGGATTTATAATATTAGTAGGGATAGAAGTTATCATGCGTCCAATTTGGCCATTTACTCGATACATTTTTACAGAACGAATTACCTTATGACACAAGCATCCCATAGACAACAAATCTTGGGTAAGCTGCAGGCTTAGCACGAGAACCGTAGAGAAGCGTTTTGTCGACGGAAGAGTAGACAAAAATGACGTTTCCGTGTAGAAAATTGAGTTTTGTACTGAGAAATGTGGACAAGCGATTTCTATTCTACGGTTTTTTAATTATTTTTTTTGGGTGGGAAATCATCAAATGACTTCTCCTGCTGAGTAGAAGTCTGACACGCCCTCCTGCTCCACCCAGAGCGGGAGAAGTTATTTGATGATTTCCCACCCAGAAAAAAGAAAGGAAGGACATAGGCTACTTTTTTACGCGATAACCGACATCCACGCGGGCGGAGCCGCGGGCAAAAGCTAGTAGTTTTATATTGTTCTCAGTTAGTATTTTTTATAGGTATGTACAAGTCTGCCTAACCCTTTGGTGATCACAGGCGTGATGTAATATGGCGACGGGATTTTTTCGCGCACTATACAGACGCCAGCACATCAAGCTATCCCAATCTGTCAAATTTCTTTATTAGATGTTCAACTTTATGACGTAAGCATATGGTTTTTTTTTTGGTGGGAAATCATGGAAATCATCAATCACTTCCCCCGCTCTGGGTGCAGCAGGAGGGCGTGTCAGACTTTTACTGATTAAAACCCACCCGTGTTCCCTCAGTAGCCCGTATGTCAAGGGCGGCGGTATCTCTTTCGAACAAACCCGCACCCTGTGGTTCAATTGGGAAAATTTGACAGTTTGGGGTAGCTTGATGTGCTGGCGTTTGTACATTCAATTCAACGCACTGCCTAGCGCTGAGTCCTTGAAAATCGAACACTGTGATTTTTCGTCGCGCTGCAATGCAGTGTCGGTTCAACACCGAGAGTTGCCAATTCCGTGTTCTATAATCCCGCCACGATATTTTTACGTCCGTTTCGAGTTTCTATTGTTTTCTAACATTTTGTATTTATTTCCAGGGAATCGTCCCAAGAGGCCCGCAGTGCTTGTACGACTTGGCAGATTCGCCTGGACTAATCACCATGCATACATACTTCATCAAGCACCCGTATGCACTTACTTGTGTATTTTGATAGGTCAATTTCATCATACTTTTAATATATTATTTAATTAAATATTTATGTAATTAATTGTTGCTTATTTTAGTCTATATCCTAGGTGTACCTAGGTTTTTTTTGAGGGTGGGAAACCAAATAACCTTTCCCGCTCTGGGTGGAGCAGGAGAGCGTGTCAGACTTTTACTGACTAACACCCACCCGTGTTCCCTCAGTTGCCTGTGTGCCAGGGCACCCCTGGCAGGCATCGGCCCTTGCGGACCCCACCAGTTAATGCTGACATCTCATTGAGGCGCGCGTAGAACACAACGCGCCGTCGACCCGGGCTTGGTTCTTACCGGACAGCGAGCTACCCATTACTCGCCATCCGCAAGCCCGCGCCTACGGTGGCCGGGAATCAGCCTAGAATTCCCGACGCCCAGGGCGTCTCCTGCGGCGTCTAGGGCCGTGAGGGCGCATATACTGCCTCTCCCTCACGTGCGCTGCCTCCTTCTTCGCGAGCATCACTGCTTCGCAGGAGATGACGGCTACCCATGCACTCTTACTCCGGACCATGGCCTGGACCAGGGCCGGACGCGAGAGATCACCGCCGCCCATCGCCTCCACAAAGTCACGGCGGTGCTCCGCCCAAGCCGGTATGCTAAATAAAATTGGAGTAACAAAACATTTTTTTTAATTTTGTCTGTCTGTCTGTTTGTACCGGCTAATCTCTGAAACGGCTGGACCGATTTTGACGGGACCTTCACTGGCAGATAGCTGATGTAATAAGGAGTAACCTACGCTACTTTTATGTTATAAAGTGTATTTATTTTTATTCATATCTATACAGATAAATCATCCCGGTAATACGTTCCTGAAGGATAATTTTCAACCAACGCGGGCGAAGCCGCGGGCAACAGCTAGTACATACTAAATAATCCGAGACAGTTTTTAGACGCCTTAGAATATAAATTTACTGTCAGTAAACAAAAAAAAAACTGCTATTTCATCGAAAAGTAAAAAACCTACGCCTATGTCAAAATGTATGGAACAGCAATTTATTTTTAAATAACCTACGCGCATACGCAGGTGTTCTGAGCGTCAACTAAATCCTGGTAACAGGTATAAATAATTATATTATGCCCTGCTGGGCTAGTGATAGTGGTAGCTCTACTGCTGAATATTAGCTCCTGGGTTCGATTACCGGGTCGGGTAAACTGTTATTGGGTTTTATCATGCGGAATTTCTGAGTAGCAACCGGTGCCTGGGTTTGTGCCCGGTTCATACCCGGGCTTGCTTGAAGAGGGCAAGCAAGACCTGTCATCAAGTTAACATGTAATGTATAGAGTTACAGCATATAGACCCTTTACTTTAAGACGCTAGCTAAGTTTGGCTAACATTATTTTTGTTACATAAACCACTATAAAATATGTGCTAGTAGACACATAATAAAAATAAAAAAATAACAAATCATAATAAAATAAATATTTATATCAAGTGCCAGTGGGTGCTTTGTGCGAACGTTTCTTGACTTTCTGCTGTCTGCGCTTGAGATGGCGTTGTATCCGTCCGGCGCCCTCCTTCTTCAGCTCTTCATACTGTTTCACCAGCGCCTCTACACGCAGTTCAGCTGCAATTATAATAAATAGGCTGAGTGTAAAGTGTGCAGTTTCATACACTACATTATCTACTCCCATACATTGGGATAGAACCTACTAAATAAAAGATCAAAGTTATAAGAGTAAGAAATAGCTTTGTAATGCTATAAAAATGGCGCGCCCTGACTATGCGTTCCATTTATTTCTTTATAATAATTGCTAGCTGCATTTACAGTAAGCACCAAAGCAACAAGCCAACAACATCACATTTAACTAAAAAAAACACACAAAAACAATGAACATAGATTTACTGCTATACACAAATATGTCAACATCCGGCCTCTGAGCAATCAGGGCGTTCAGCAGATTGGTTGCCTGGGTTGTGTTATCGAGCAATATGAGTGAGCACTAGCGGAGCTACGAACAGGCACCGCGAGGCACAGGCGCGCGAGTCTAGCGATGGGCGATTCCGAAATGTTTTAACAATCGAAAGAATCGAAGTCGTTAAAATAAACCATCGAGTCAACCATAGACTCGCCGTTCTACAAAACAATCGAGATGTTTTTCGATTGTTTCGAGTCAGTGCAATCGACCGCTAGTTGTCGATTGTTTCGAGTCAGTGGAATCGACCGCTAGTTGTCGATTGTTTCGAGTCAGTGGAATCGACCGCTAGTTGTCGATTGTTTCGAGTCAGTGGAATCGACCGTTAATTTTCGATTGTTTCGAGTCAGTGAAATCGACCGCTAGTTGTCGATTGTTTCGAGTCAGTGGAATCGACCGCTAGTTTTCGATTGTTTCGAGTCAATGGAATCAACGATTGTTCGAATCGGTCACCGAGTCTCGCTCGGTCCCCGAGGTCAGTCGATTGCATGCATCGAGTCGAGAAGCATGTTAGTTAGAGGCGAGAGCGTGCCAGACTCGAGTTGAGCGAGCTGCGCGTAATTTGTGAACGTGTACCTTTACTTACGATTACGATGCACTGTTTTATTTTTAACTAGTTTTTAAATTCATCAAAATGCCACGAATTTTTAAACAATCGCGCCAACCAACCAACTCGCAAAATCCTAAACCATCGAGGAACAACTCTCGACTCAAATGAACGCGTCATGCGCCAGTCGCAATAACAGACCGAGTCGGACTCGAGTCCAAGTCGAAACAATCGAGAACCATCGAGATGTTTGAACAATCGAATAAAACCTCTCGCCATCGCGCATCGCTACGCGCACGAGAAAAAGCGGCGCTGAGTATCGGCGCCGCCGCCGTGGCGCTCTCACAGAGGCATCACAGCAGCCATTCACAAGGGCTCGCGCGACCATCGCGAGCCCTCATGTTCCATATTCCCAATGGGCAATCAAAAGGAAAGGCCCGTATTTACGGGCCTCAGTATGGCCTCTGCGGTCAGGGGGCGAAGCCCCGACACCGCCTGCCGCGTCCCTTGCGGGGACGCTGCGACAACCTCATCGCTATGCGCGAACGCCGCAGCCGGTCCGGAGCAAACAATGAACAGCGAGCAAGGGCAGTCGCATCATCGATCTTATTATTGAGTAATAGGTAGTAATGTATCAGAATCCGCACACTTACGTCTCTTTCTCTAATTTGGTTCCAATAGAAAAAAAAATGATGAGTTTCCATCAATTTTTTTTTTGCAATGCAATAATAAGAAATATGTAGTAGCAGCACTTAATCCAAACAAGGAAGAAACATTTTATTTGTTTCTTCAAATAAATGTTTTCTAAGTACTTACATTTATTTTTAAAGTGTGGCTGTTTCCCTTCCTTGAACTCTTGCACAATATGTTTCCTATTCTTGTCATTCACTTCTTTTTCTATCTTACTCTTCTTTGTGTGTTTGTGCTGGTCGTTCAGTCGTTGAAGTAGTCTTCGTAACTTAAGTTGTCTGTCTGCGTCTGTAGTTTCTTTCAATTCTGCTCTGATAGCTTTGATGTCTTTCATACGTATGTCAGACAGAAAATTGTAGTCATCAGAGAATTGTTTCTTGTCAAATTCACCACAAAGTGGGTCAAATCTGTAATATTAGTTATATATATAAATAAAAAGAAAGGTGCTGACTGACTGACTGACTCATCAACGCCCAGCCCAAACCCTTGGACCCAGAAAGCTGAAATTTGGCACAGAGGTTCCCTTTATAATGTAGACAAGGAATAAGGAAGGATTTTTCGAAATTCAACCCCTAAGGGAGTTAAATAGGGGATGAAAGTTCCGCGCGGGCGAAGTCGCTGGCAAAAGCTAGTTAGAAATAAAAATTGCACAGTTGATATCAATGGGCTCTCGCCTTGTTACACATAAGGGGGCGGGCGTCCATTAATTACGTGAGGCAATTTTGCCGATTTGTCGACCCCACCCCCCCTCTGGTGAGATGTCGTGAGATTTGGCTCGACTCTCCCCTGCTAATAATCTCACGTGTGATATTTCAAAATGCGTATTTTTAGTGTAAAAACGTTAATCTTTATTTATTTGCATTGGATTTGTGCACTGCGTTTGGTTGGCTCGGTTGGCTTGTGACGGCATAACAATCAAGAAGCTACTGTGCTACTTTCTGGCGTTCACATAACCGCGTTAAATTTTATATTGTAGCATGTAGCATGTATTATAAACATTGTAGGGAGAAACATGTGATACTTAATTTAACCCAGTTTGGTTGCAATTTTACATTCATTCTTTGCAGAAAAAATAAATATAAGATACGTGATATTTGATGAGACCCCCTCTCCCCCACGTGAGCTTGGGTGAGATTCCACTCGAACCCCTCCCCCCCCCTAAACGCCTCACATAAATAATGGACGCTCCCTAAGTGGCAAATAGTCTGCACACCTCTGCCCAACTCTTTGGCGATTACAGGAGTGACATTATGTTATGTATTGGAATAAGGAATGGTGTAGTTTGGTTGGTCTTTTCAATCCCTTAACACGTTAACTGTCCCCATACATAATTTTTCGATAACCCCAAATGTCCAAATCAATTTTTGTAATATTCTGTCTCAAATCAATACAAAATAACTAGTTTTGGATAGATATGCCTAATTAATAACAAAACACTCGGTTTATCACACCTTTTACCCGTGTACCGTATTCGGTACACGGACTTGTCGAGTTGAAGCAGCGTGTACACTTAGCGTGTACCGTGGACTTGTGAACGGCTAATTATATTAAAAAACACCTTTTTTATTCATATCGAAGTAAAAAAGACTTTTACATTCTGTCAACTGTCAAATGACTAAAGTGACAACTCACATTCAAAATAGAGATGGGTTGTAACAGGCTAAACACGATATCTGTTATCACTGTTACTGTTACTCAAAAATAACAGATCCAAATATCTGTTATTAAATAACAGCCTGTTATTTTTGTACGCACGTATTAAGTATTAAAATCTCAACTGAATATCTTCCCTATTTCGATTCATTGTAAGTCGAAAATCGTTTCCTAAGTATTCATCATCATCATCATCATCATTTCAGCCGAAAGACGTCCATTGCTGGACATAGTGGACATAGGCCCCCCAAGCTCCGCCACTTCGACCGGTTCTGTGCTTCCCGCATCCAGCGGATTCCTGTGGCCCTCAAGAGGTCACAATTGCTCAAGGTTTGCCACAATTGCCATGCTTGGCAGGCGGGTTGGCGATTGCAGTATGGTGGTAAAAATGCATAGAGAACGCTGCTGCCCATTCTCTAGTAAGTTCCTTAGTCGCTTCCTACGACACCCACTGGAAGAAATGGGATGGTGCTATTCTTTTACGCCCGGCTACCACACGGGACAGTATCCTAAGTATTGACTAGTAAAGAATGCCGGGGTAATGAGAAATCATAGAATCACGTTTATTTATATTCTTTTTATACTTACACATCCGGTTAGTCTGGAAGCCAAACCCAATTTAGTTGTACAAGGCTAGTCACTCAGATTGGTTTTGATTGACAATTTCGATTTACATAATAAATTGGAGGTCACGTAGTGACCACCTATATCCACGAAATGGTAATTGTTTTTTAAACGTTTTACTATTCACGAACTAACTAGATACCAAATTTAAAAAATATGTTACTGCTACAACCTACAACGAGCTAACTACTAAGCGAACTAGAACTATCTAGCTAACTATAAAACGAATAACCCAAACTAAAAAACTGTACTAATACATACATTGAATATAAACACTAATACGCCGTAAACACTAACAAACACTTTCGAAAAAATTGCAATTACTATTCACCAGTTCACCTTTCGTAATTTCTTACGAAAAGTGTTTTCTTTCGAAAGCAAAATTAAAATTACAAAAATACGAAATGTATAAAATGTCAACAAACAAATCAGCCAAATTACTTTCAATTGAATATTATCTTTATTGCTATAACAATAAGGTCGTACATGCATGGAACATTTTGCGACCAATCCCGTCAAACGTCAAACCAAAGACAATGTAGATCAAAGGCGTCCGTAGACGATCACTGTATTTTTTTTTTTTTGGTTTCATCTTTTTCCAAAGTATTATAGATTTAAATTATTTTTTATTTCAAATCTGGCAAATTACTCTTAATAAAATTGGTTTCATCTTTGTTGGGTTATCAAACGTATGAACCTGGAATATTTTGCGATGAATTCCGTGAAACCAAAGATAATATTTATAGGCATTCAGACATCTTTTTCCAAAGTATTATATTTAAATTATTTTTTATTTCAAACTGGCAAATTACTCTTAATAAAATTGTTTTCATCTTTGTTGGGTTATCAAACGTATAAACCTGGAATATTTTGCGATGAATTCCGTGAAACCAAAGATAATATAGGCATTCAGACAAATTGCCATAAAGAAAAATGTAATATATTTTAGGTTTCTTTGTAATGGTCACTGGACAGTAACAGATAAGTAACACGACCAAATTTAGGAGTCACTTTTTACAAAATATTGGTTCTTATCAGACAACCAACTGTATTTTACGGATTATAAATACTAGGTGCTTCTCTTTTTAGCGTAGTTTAACCACTTTAGTAAGAGTGAGAAGTAAACATATTGCCTAGTAAATAAAAATAATAGGTGTGTCTCTTTTTAACAAGGGTCATTCCTTAATGAGGAAGAGAGAAACCTAGATATTTTTCTTCCTTTGTGTGCGTGAGTGCGGAGAGCTGTGGTAACAGTCTGTTACTGTGTGGAGACTGATATATTGAAATAACAGTAACAGTCTTGAGGGTCTGTTCTTAAAATAACAGATAAGTGATATTGGTAGTAACAGTTGTTATTTGTTATTTTTAAATATCTGTTATTTATATCTGTTACGATAAATACGCCTCACTCCTAATTCAAAATGTTGTGCCCGTTTGAGCGCCAATTTTTATTGTGTGAATAATAATTGGAAAATAATATTGCAAATATTAAAAAAATAATATTGCAAATTGAACCTGCTCAGCAGCAAACACGTGAAGCGCAACCGCAGACGAGCACTTCACGTTCACCCGTTAGACAAAGGCAATACGAAAGCCTGTCTTCATCATCCTCAAGTACACTGTTAGGATCTAATAGGATTTCACATATTTTAGAACATATTGGCAATGTAAGGGGCATATCTGTACGAAGACGATGTGTTGGGTGTTATAAAAAACTTATTGATCTGGGATGTCTTCCAAAGAATGCGAGAGCTAAAGCTAAAAGAGTGACAACGCACTGTAATAAATGTAAAAAGACGTACTGTCTTCAATGTTTTTCTGAAGTTCTTTTGCATAAATAACGCTTTTTTACTAATAAACAGTAGTTTTTTTATCCACTAACCACATTTAGAGAGAAAAAAATAAATGTAATGTTTTCCGTTTTTTCTATTCATTGGTGTCCTATTGACAAGTCCTGATAAATATAGCAACATAACACACAAGTCCATGAAGTTAGAGCGCATAGAAAGAGACAGGGGCGAGTGAACCGTTTACGGTACACGGACGTGATGGACCCACGCGGCGTGTACTGTATTCGGTACACTGGACAGCTAACGTGTTAAAAGAAAAAAAAAAACTCTAAATCTTGTTACCTACCTCGGATCACGGACTTCTTTTTTCTTCACAGTAGGGATAGCTTGCATCATTCGAACAGGTTTCTTTGAGCTCATCTCCCGCGGTCTATTTTTATTTTCTCTTTTGAAAACTTTAGGTGCATCACGCTCCTTTTTCTTGTTTGAGTTACCAAAAAGAGCTTCTTTATATACTTTGGCACCAATTTTCTCTTTCAATTTCTGCAATTCTTCAAATGATAATGTTGATAACTGTGATCTAATTTCAGTCTGTAATGATAATTTTGATTATTGCATTATGCTACCTATTGAAATAATGAATACCTACTGCATGGTTGATCAGTTGAAGTACCAACTTTAAATGAATCTTGGACTCGTTTTACACCGAGGCTTGCCTAGATAATCATTCAAGTAAATTATCGCTTTTAAACATTAATTAAATTCTAGGTCGGAGAGTTAACTTTTATCTTGTCACAAGCAGGATAGTTACGGATAGTTTTAAGTATTTTACCCACCCTTTCTCCATCGTCCTGGTCGTCAACACTGGAGTTGTTATCTGCTTCATCGCTGCTGCTCATAGTACAGTTTTGTAAGTTTACGAAACTCGAAAAGTCGAAATACACACAATAACAATGACTTTATTTATAGGTTATGGTTCAATTTGCGTTTTGTTTCGTTCGTGTGATTTGCATTGACATCAGTGTTGCCAACTCCAAAAGTTCAAATTATCGAGTTCCGATCCGAAAATTATCGTATTCCGGGCAAAATTATCGTACAAAATCCAAATCACAAAAAAAAAACCTCATTAATTCATTTCAATTGAAAACAAACGACAAGTATAGAGTCAAAGGAGGAGTATGTGCCAAGTTTCACCAGCAGATCAAACTGTAACCGTGTTTTGTCGTAGTGTTCAGATAATTAATGTTTTTTTTTTTTTAATTTTTTCACAGTATATGATTAAATAAAGTCATAAATAAAGAATCATTGCTTAAGTTTTTCACCAGAAAGCTATTTGATGTTTTGTTTACGACTATGTGCTTATTGCGAATGGAAACATAAGAAAATTTTCAGGATTGTGCGCTAGTTAATGTAAGGGAAAGAGTCAAAGAGAGACATTTACTTGTTGACGCTGTCATTCTTTACATTTGCCATTGAGATTATTTTCGTTTATTTTTTCTGACAACTACTGACCAAAGCACAAAATTATCGTACATTGGATATTCATTATCGTACATCGTACCATTAGCCAAATTATCGTACGCCCCCATAATTATCGTACGGGTTGGCAACACTGATTGACATATGACATTGACCATTCATGTTTGACACTTTTTTTATTCTTGATGTTTTACTTTTCGTTCGGAATTCAGAAATTTATTAGTCACACCGCAGTTTTCAAACACTTTTGATTGTTGACCTTACATAACACAAGCTCAGCTATACAAAGATCTTTTGTTACGTGGCCAAAATCGGAACTCACACCGACGTCTTGTTGAACCCACTTCAAAAAGAAGCAGGTTCACAATTATTCGTCTGTTTCTTTTCGTAATTTTGAAAAACTGGATTTGTCTCTGGTTGATGGCACTGAGCTTGCCCCCTATTAATTGGGACTCAAAAATAACGGGCGAAAAGTGTGTGTACTATAAGTAGGTACACGTCTGCCCGATTTGGGGAAACAAGTCGTGATGATTAGTTATGTGTACAGAATATGTAGGTACACATAACTTAACATCACGAACAGATCCAAAGACACCGACATTTCACAAAACGATTTCACAAGTTTTTACCAACAGCGCTTTCCTCTCAAAGTCATTCGAGCGCCAAAAGATCTTAGTGGAATCGTACAGTCCTTTCACAGTTATTTTACCGCTGACAGCAGCAACCCAAAAGCAATCCTATCTTAAACACAACAAAGATCACTTTGATTTTGACAGTGACGCAACATCCGAGTTAAATTAAATGAACGGTAGTATGTAATAATAATTATAACTTTCAAAAATGTAGCTAACTGATAACAGCCACGCGGGTCGTGTGATCGGGTTAACTATGCTTGCCGCGGTTGGTCTATGGAAGAGTAACCATCTTTACAATCTCAGACCCTGCCCCTTGAAAAGCACGCTAAGCCATTGGGCCCAGCTGTCATTCGTGGATCTTCAACAGTCGTTACGGAACGTCAGAAGGCCGAAAGTCTGACAACCAGTCAACCTGACTTCCATAACTGTATTGTGGAGCTCAGATAGGCAGTCACTCCATGTTAAATATTGGTATTTAGCTGCATCTGGTTTGACTGGAAGCCGACCCCAATTTAGTTGGGAAAAAGGCTAGGCAGATGATGATTGTTGGCAGAGATTTTTATAGACTATTCTGTATCTACGAGCTGTAACGAAACGCAGTGCAATCTGATTAACTTTCTATGTTTGGATATTTTATATCTGGCTAAATAATCGTGCGACTTCCTTATAAAAGAAGCTCGGACTAAGCCAACCCGAGAAATACAAATCGTTTTGCGAATATATTTGGTTCAACACAGCCTGACACTGTCCTGCAAATAGCAAAAAACACAACAGAAAATTTTAAATTCGTGGGCTACCCTAGCGCTGCCACCTTAAGCACAATCGCCGCGCGCAGATGCAAGCGTTGCATGCGGCGTTGGCAAGACTTTATATTGTAGGAATCGCGCGCAACTTGTTGTTTATGGTATTGGAATTAGTAAGTACTTCTGGGAGATAGTATTGAAACAATCTTTGGTGTTTTGAACTGTTTTGTATAAAACTCTAGGTACCTATGTAGAATGCCTTTGATTTGCAGGATTAAAAAAAAAACAATCGTTTGATTTTTTCACGGCGTTTGGCCCCAAAATTGTCAAAAGAATTTCATAATGCATGTGTAATATGAAAAATACGTAGAAAATGCCGCATTATGTAGATATCCATGCTTGGTATGACCTATCGGCCCTGCTATATAAAATTCACAAGTAAGAAATGATAAATTTTTAGTAATGGATTTAGATGAAGCAATCACTGTGACAAAACTATTCTTAAAAGATGAACCTTGCCACCTGATGATAACGTGGAAGTCTGATTCATTTGAAGTTTATCTTTTCGTTAAAGAGAATCTATGGAAAGGGCGGTTTTCCCCAAATCGTCTGGTAGGTTTCAGCAGAAACTTACATATGTCCGAAGTTGCATATTATGCCAATATCAAAAAATGCCTTTCGCAGCCAAGGGATGACTATCTGTACGAATTAAAAGGCGGCTTTTTCTACTGGAAACGTAAACTTAAAGGATCAATGGTTATAGAAGGATTCCTGCCGATGGAATTGGATCAAGCTCCTAAACAGCAACATCCGGATTTGGTTGAAGTATTATTAGCAATGAACAAGCACATGAAACAAAAAGTAAAAAAGCTCAAATATAGCTTTGATAAAATAAAATCTGAATATCAAAAGTGCTTGAAAGATACCGAAGAATTTTTGAACCTCAAAATTCAAATGGAAAAAGCACTCTGCGATAAGTTTTTAAATTTGTTAACTGTTAAAAGATCTAGGATAAAATCTGTAAAGATGAAACAGGAATTCCTGGACGATCGAGAAATGTTAGATTTTCATTATTAACAATGATGTGGACTAAAACATTTTCACATCAACTTACTACGACAAACGCTGTTTTAATGATATTTATACACTGAACATGGTGTTTCGCCATTCTGGTTAGGTTTTAGAAGCCAAGTTTTGTGAAGAATCCCTTTCTGAGCCCAGAAATAACTACTTACCGTTCCAGAAAAGCGAAATCTGCATAGTAACGTAAAATATATAGGACTCGAGGGAAGATCTCTGCGGGAAGGAACAAAAAAAAACCAACTAGGTACTTCAAATTGAAGTGCGTTTAAAATTTAACCAAGATATTTTTAAATATATACTTAGAAACTAGACATGTTGGATTTAAACAATTTTTTTTTTCTAATAAAACGAATTCAATTAATGTTCCTAATTTAAAATATTGCTTATCCTGCCTGCTTCAGTGTCACATTATAATAATATTGATGGCATGTTCAGTGCATGTTCATTAAGGGTACACTAGTCGCGGGCTCGAACTCACTGGTGGGCCTGGCTAAAAAGCACGCTGTCTCACCAGGTTTCGTGTCCGACAGAGGTAGTATCAGTGATGAGCAGTTAGAAGCTACTCTACACGCACAACATTATTGAATGAGCTGCAGGATCAGTTATAGTAAAACAGGGTTAGAGGGTCAGAGGGTTATCTTTTTCGAGTGTATGTATGTTTGTAGGTAAGGATGTAGGTATGTGTATTTCTTTGGCACGCTCTGTAGCCTAAACAGCTTCATCGATTTCAGCTTGCACACCACACACCACACCACACCACATGTAATGGTAGAATGTAAATGGGCCACATTAATAATAACAGCATACTACTTTGTACACCTACATTTTGGTAAATAAAGTATTACTTACTTACTTACTTGAGAGGTGCCGTTAGATTCGTCATTGTGAGAGTGACATTGGGTATATCAAAATCAAAAATAAATAAATAATATAGCCGATTTTGTGCGCCATATCGTGTCTTCAAAAAGTATTGTTTTTTCTCAAAACCTATTGAGTGGGGTATTAAAATAAACATAAAGGTCTCATTAACGTCAAAAATAAAAATGATAATTTACAAAATCAAAAAACCCGACTGCCTTAGGGAACTTTAATAAAAAAATACGGAAACAAGAACCTTGTTTTATAAAAGGATGACTGTTAGACTACATAATTTAAGACATCTCATGCTGTCGGAGGCATCTTCTTTAATTTAACAATAAAGATCTTTATTGCCTGTAAATTATTCTTTTTTCCATTTAGGTTTGCCTCAAAGGATTCCATTTCTGCAAAAAAGTGAAACCCATAAGAGTCAGCAGGGCAGAAATAGATAGGTACCTATGTGAAACCTATGCTGAAGTACGTGGTACTATAAACAATGTACGGAAGAGTGGATGTCCAGGGCCTCAAGTCGCTATTACAATAGTGTCAGAATGGTCTATCATTGATTTCATAATAAAATTGTTGATTTTGAAAAATGGGTTATTTAAAAAAAAATTGTACGTTTTGGTGTGTGAAAACGTCCACATGAATATTTACGAAGAAAAGTGCATTGAAGTAATCAAACTGGTATTAATATCTTTAGCAATATTTTCCCAGTTGGGTTTCAATATTTCAGATCATAATAATAGGTAATTAAAAAAAAAAAGACTTTTACTACTTCAGTCCATAATATTTTCATATAGCAATCTCGTGTCCCTTAGCACAAGTGCGTAACAAAAAAAAATCATAAAGAAGAAACTACTCACATATGTACATGTTCTAGATGCACAATATCATAGTGGTTCTAATAATGATGTAATGATATTAAATATAAATAAATAACCAAATGCATAATATTAATAATATTGTTTCAACATAAGTCTTCCATTTCGTTCATTTTTGTTATTATTTATTGTAACACCAATATTAGTAGATATTTGGGGTTTTCGACTAGAATATACTCTTTGACTAGCACCATTCTCCATTTAAAACCGTCCAATCAGATGATAACAGAACGTCTGTCCGCCATTTTGACAGCGGGCGCCACACACAGAAAAGTGTGTTTGTTTCTGTGCAGTATTTTTTCAACAATAAATCTTTCATTTTGGTTGCTCAAATATAAAAACAACAAAAGGCTATCTCTTATTATTCTTGGGTAAATTTAAAGAATAATTTTGACCAACTACTAAAAAGAAGCTAAATAAATTCAACAAGATTCTTTCTAACCTCAAAATGGTTGAGGTTGTAATTAAACTCATTTTTTAATTTCATTTTTTTAACGATTTGTTACGTTTTTTTGTTGCGTAATTAAAATGATTGAACAAAAATGAAGTATAGTCGACTTCATGCAGAATTATTAATTAATATTAGGTCTTTACCTATGAAATTGCCGTTCTGCAGTACTGGCCATTTCAAATCAAAATAATTTTTGTTTGGCTAAGAATTCTAATTTCAAATTAATTTTATTTTAAAAACATGGATTTTTTTTTCTAAAAGTAGTCATTTCTTTATTGATTAGTGTTACATTTTCATCGCATTTCAATCTTTTTCGTCATCATGGATACGTTAAAAATTCGAGTAATTATGGAATATGAGTACCGTCGTGGCAGCAACGCGGCACAAGCGGCACGCAACATCAACGACGTTTACGGAGCTAACACTACAAACCAACGCACCACCTGTTATTGGTTTGCTCGCTTCCGTTCTGGAAATTTCGACCTGAAAAATGAACCTCGCGGTCGTCCGAAGACTTTGGTCGACAATGACGAATTAAAGGCGATTGTGGAAGCTGATGATACACAATCTACGGCTGAATTAGCAGCAGCTTTCGACGTTAGCGTCAAAACAATATTGGTCCATTTGCGTCAAATTGGCAAGGTAAAAAAGCTTGACAAATGGGTGCCCCACGAACTCAATGATCGCCAGCGCGAAGTACGCGTCGAGACGTGCCTTGCACTGCTCAACAGACACACAAATGAAGGAATTTTGAACCGCATTGTTACCTGCGATGAAAAATGGATTCTGTTTGATAACCGTAAGCGCTCAGCAAGTTGGTTGGATCCTGGTTCAGCACCTAAACAATGCCCTAAACGAAAACTTACCCCTAGAAAAGTGATGGTCACTGTTTGGTGGTCTAGCGCCGGTGTGATTCATCACAGCTTCTTACCAAACGGGGTGAGCATTACTGCAGATGTGTACTGTGAAGAACTGAACACAATGATGGAGAAGCTGGCGCATCTCCAACCAGCATTGGTCAATCGCTCGTCTCCGCTGCTCCTGCACGACAACGCGCGACCTCATACTGCACAGCAGACGGTCTCCAAGTTGCAAGAACTGGGGTTGGAAGCTCTCCGTCATCCGCCCCACTCACCAGACCTTGCGCCTACAGACTACTACTTTTTCCAGAATTTGGATAACTTCTTGGCGGGAAAAAAATTTAATACCCGAGAGGCAGTACAAAATGCCTTTGAAGAATTTGTTGCCTCCCGTCCAGCTGATTTCTTTAAGAAGGGCATCAATAAACTGCCACTGCGATGGCAAAGATGCATTGATTGCATGGGTGATTACTTCGATTAATACAAATAAAAAATTCATGAAAAAAATTCGTTTAAATTTTTTCATACAAAACGGCAATTTCATAGGTAAAGACCTATTATAATTTGACGGATAGTGTTTCGTTTATTCATTTTATTCACACATATTTTTTGTAATCTATAGGTACTAATATTAGAAAGAGGAAAGATTTGATTGTTTGTTTGCATTGAATAGGCTCCGAAACTACTGAACCGATTTGAAAAAATGTTTCACTGTTGAGAAGCTACACTATCCCCGGGTGACTATGTCACCCGGGGATAGTGTAGCTTCTATATGTGTGGCTATATTTTATCTCCGTATTCTCACGGGAACGGGAACTACGCGGCTGAAACCGCAGAGCGCTACTCGTTCAAAAATAAAATTAGTATGTAATGTAATGTTATGCACCGATCCCAGCGTGGCTTGACCAGCACCCTAATTGCGTAACTCACGATTGATCATAATTGGTTTCGTCTTCACAGTTAAACAACATTCATTGCGTTATTTATGTTGTCGAACAGACACATTTTTCGAACATATGAAGCAATGGTTTAACAATCCGTTTCAAAACGATACAGATTTTGATGAATCGTGAGTTACGCAATTAGGGTGCAGACTCGATAAATCGAATGAACCCCAAGATTCGCACTAGCCCCTGGAGCCTCATGCTTCATGGTGTTACAGAGGCCATTGCATATCAGGAAGTAGACCGGGGGGCGCGGTAATGGTCAGGTAGACGTGCCCTTAGGATTGGAAAGGATTGCGAGCCTATCGGATATGCATATTTGAGTAAGCATTGGACTAGTGGAGAGACGGATGGTATTTATTTATAGGAGGGCATCTTTTCACGACGTTGATTCAGATAGAGCTTCTTGGGTACGTTCAATTGTTTTGTTAGCTCTTTTCTATGCCGTTGCTTCGCTAAGTTCTGCGTTGTTGTTTTCATAGTCGTCTTCTGAGTTCTCATGACGAATTTATAAAAATAGCAGACTTAGGCTTCAGGACCATTCTTACAATATTACCATATATGGCTTTTTTTTTCTTTTTTCTTTTTTGGGTGGGAAATCATCAAATGACTTCTCCTGCTGGGTAGAGCAGGAGGGCGTGTCAGACTTTTACTGACTTAAACCCACCCGTGTTCAAAATCAAAATCAAAATCAAAATATTTTTATTTCATATAAACCTGCATGGGCACTTATGAAACGTCAGAAGCTAGGTGCACGGTTCCAAATTGTTGTTTCCTATGGAGAAGAGCCGGCAAGAAACTCCACGGTTACTCTTTTAAAAATAATTGGCTTTAACAATATTTTCAAATTACAGAGATTAAATGTATGGGAGGACAGCGCAGGCCTATCAATATAAAATGTTCCCTCAGTTGCCCGTGTGCTAGGGGCGGCGGTATCTCTTTCGAAAAACCCGCACCCCTGGCAGGCATCGGCCCTTGCGGACCCCTCGGTCACCCTGCGACGGGTCAACACAGTGGCCCCGCCGCCTACTACTTTTCGGCCGCAGGGGATAGGGAGAGCGGCCAACGCTATACCGGCACTCCTCTTCCCCTGCGGCCCCACCGCGTCCGCCATCAAACGGTGGCGGCCCCGTCCAGGCCACGGAAGGGAAGAGCGCTACTCAAAAGTACCGGCACTCCTCCTCCGCCGCAGCCCGTATCCCTCAGCCGCGATGCCTCCCATTCGACATCGCGGCCCTCCTCAGTTGCGGTGCACCTCACCGCAACCTACTTTTTGGCCGCTACGTCGCGTCGTCGGCTTTGAGGCAAAAGCCCTGACGAGCGGCCAAGAGCCAAGAGGAACCCAAAGGTCCTTTGGGTTCCTCTTGGCTTCACCGTGTGTGGGACCACGGTTACTGAGCCCCCCGCAACGACAATGCGGGAACCCAATCGGGGGAGACCATAGATGGCTTGAGCGTAAATCGTGTCGCGCAGCGGCGATGCGTAAATTTTTCTAAGAGGGAAGCCGAAGCGAAGTCGGCTTTAACTTACTGACTTATCAATAAAGAACAGCTGAAAATCAAACAAAATGTGCAATATTCCTCAATATCGTTCTCGCTGACGCATTTTTCTATATCTGTCTCTGTTATATCCCGTTGTACAGCGGCTTGATCTTGTCCATATCAAGCTGTGCCACGTGACCTAAAGTGACATCATTACGGGATCGTTGTTGTATGAATTTTTAGTTCTCGGTTTTGACGTTTTGGCACCGGGTTTAATTTAGTTTTTTTTTTGTTAAAATACTAATCTAAAATTTAGCGTTTTTGCTGTCTCAATTATCGAAAAGTTCAATAAACTTTATTGGTCAGAAAACCCGATCTTCCGAAGGACTTTTCTTAATTTTTTACTTGTCAGTTTTACTATAACTGATCCTGCAGCTCACTCAATAATGTTGTGCGTGTAGACCAGCGTCTAACTGCTCATCACGGGTACTACCTCTGTCGGACACGAAGCCTGGTGAGTCAGCGTGCTTTTCAGCCAGGCCCACCAGTGAGTTCGAGCCCACGACTAGGTTCCCCTTCAGTGCGAATTGCGCATTTACACAGCGGTCATACACTTCATCATAACTTATACTTGCGTCATCTTCGCACACGCTAAACCGCACCGTCTCTATAGGACCCTTCAATACCGTTTCCTTACAAAGGTTACGTAATCTTCATCTAGATCTCAGAATGCCTACCACACAGCAGTTCATGAATCGGCTTTCCAAGCGTTTCATCGACTTTGCTTTAAAGCACCCCGATACCTTGTTTGCGGCAGCTGCTTGCTACACTCCCGCCCGCATTAGTAGGATTCGCTGACCAAGGCATACCCTGGGCATTCCCAACGACGTTACAAAAGCTCACCAGCACGCTAAAAATATAGCGAAGCAGCCGTACTTCCATCCTCGCCGTCGAGTCCTGCCGTGACGTCCCGATCCATGTCTACCTGACTCTTGCTCGACCCAGCCCGCGCCGCTGATTGTGTAGCTTTAAATTCGTTCCTAAATGATAATCATTCTGATTCAACCCGTCCGTAGCGGCCCTCTGCTCACAGGGGGTGCCCTTAGCGTGTAGTCGCTTAGTTTTAAATTTTTAAGATAAGTCCGGTTAAGCAGCCGACAACCTCCGAGGTTAGGTTAGCACTAATTGTTCGGCGGTGTCCTTGAATTGATTTGGTTTTCCCGTAACTAAATACCTCTCGTGAAGTCATAGTAGGTAGTCAAAAACTGACACGTCTGGTTTTCATACATCGTGACACGTTAACGTCGTCGTGACGTTGCATATATTCTACTTGCGCGGCAAACTCTTCTTGCGCGTTGCAGGATTCTGCGTGACGTCAGTATAATGCGTAGTTCGTATGTGACAGTGTAGGTGCCGCCACATTAACACACTGTCAATCTGTGGGTTTTGAAGGAATTATCTCTATGTCTCTATCATACAAATCATGTCCTTTACAACCATTGTTTACACATTCCGTCCATCTTTTCTTGAGTCTTCGTACTCAATCCATAAACTTCCCTTGCATGCAATATTGTATCATTGACAATTAAGCTTCGCTTTGAAATGTAGAAAAATCTCACCCTACGCACTGCCTGAATAGCCTTAGCTACTTGGCACTTGGCAACTAGACGTATACCCACCCACATGGTAGGTAATCACGCCTACAAAGTTGTGAAATCGAATCTCGAAAAAAACCCCGTTGCATTATAATTAGATACCTAATATCTTGGTAAATGTTATTGTGTAAAGGAATAAAACTCACATTTAATGAGGAAAAACAGCTTTAATGTACTACTACTATAACTTTAGGCTTTTCTTTACGTAGGCAGGGTAGGCAGAGAGGATCTATTGGCGCAGAAATGTGTGGGCTATTGTTAGATCCTATAATTAAAAAGGTTACGATAATTCGAGGCAATTGTATTTATTCGTAAAACAAACTTAATTTTCCGGTCAAAAAGAAATTAAATTAAATGTTTATGTTTACGTAGGTAAGCTGATCTTTTGAAACACTTCTACACGTAGATTTTTCACGCCGGTCGCTTTTATAGTCTAAACATTACATTATTAGAATTTTATGTCAGTCTAACAACGCAGGTCAATGTCTGGCCATGACAGCTTTGAGCTGACCTGTCCCAATAGGCGGCATGCATGTACCAATCATCGTGTAGCTCAACCCTGTCGTTAAAAACAATACTGTGCAGTTTGCATGCAATCCCAACTACGGAAACCTTTGCTGAAGGAACGTGGTTCGACACGTACTAGGTTGGTTCTTTATCATCATCATGTGCCTTTTGCCAACTATGTTGGCGTCGGCTTCCAGTCCAACTGGATGCAGCTGAATACCAGTATTTTACATGGAGCGACTGGTTCTTTATAAGGATCTTATGGCTGCCCTCTCAAAAAATGTTTGAAAACAGCATGCAGATGAAACCACTTTTCGTCGGCATTTACAAAGAAATTACATTTGAAGGATCATTTGAGGAGGAGAAAGAAAACAAACGTGTCAAGTGATGCCAAAGTAAGTACTTTATATTTAATGAAAAATAATATATTTTTTAGTAAGGAATTTTGTTTTTTAGGTAGATGCTCGGTGGCGACACTTAGCACAGGTAGAGATACGGTTTGTCGACGAAGTAAATGTGCAAAGTGGAAACGCCACATGTATCGACCAAATCTAACAGGCATTCAGGAGCGGTGGGCACAATCATCTGTAACAATAACAAAATCATTACTAACAGATAAGCCGACGTGATAAAGTCACATTAGAAATGTAAAATAATGTTAATCTGTACCTGTACATCAGATCTAGATGGTGATTCACAACCATTTATATGATTTTCAACAAAAGTCATAAAGCCTACGCCCATCATTTGCGACGTCTTTGGGTCGTAGAGCGGGAACCACTTTGCGATGGGTGCGTCGCAACTGAGGTCCTTGGTCATATTGTGGTAATAGTGAAGTCCTGGAACATAGAGATTATTTATTATTATTAAAAGCCTGTGATGTCCCAATGCGGGCCTCTCTACCCTCCTTCCACTTCTTTCTGTTTAAAGCTGCTAGGGACCAGTTGAAGGATCCAGCTCATCCCACAATCTCCGTTTGGGCCGACCACGATGTCGCTTACCATTAAGAGAGACCGATTGGGTGTTAAGCTTGGCTCATTTGTCGCCCGACATGCGACAGACGTATCCAGCCCAATTCTGTTTGAGACTGGCAGCTTTCCAAGTGACATCAGTTATCTTTTTGATGGAACGACATCATCCGTTCCAACCCGGTCTGTTAGTCTGATACCCAGAATACTCCGTTCCATAGCCCTTTGGTAAACCTCGAACGTGGACTACTGCTGATTTGTCCAAAGACCATGTGTGGCCACCATATGTGAGGATGGGAATGCACACGTCAATGAGTCTTTTATTAAGGATAAAGGAAAATCACTCTTCATTAGTTCTATCATGGCCCAATAGGTCCTTCAGGCATTTTCGATGCGTCTTACAACTTCTTTGTTTTGTCTTGCCTGGAAAGAGGCTGTTTCACCAAGATAGAGATACTGATCAACGTATTAAGCCTCCCCGCACGCCACACAGTGATCCTGCCTTTAAATATAATTTTGGTTCTACACTCAAATGGTGCCAACGAGACCCTATTAATACCTTTCTGTCTAAACGGGACACAGGGCTACCTTCCTCGATTCTTGTAAATATAAAAGTGTGTACCAAAAAAGGCAGAACCTATAAGGTTCGTTGCTAAAAAGTAAGTATTTAATAGCCCTAACTGTGCTTAGCAGATTTTTAAAGGTTCTAATCAGGAAGGTTTGAAATAAAATAAAGAAATTGGCAATAGAACAAAAACATCATAAAACTGTAAAATACGAAAGAAAACAATGGAATAGAACAGAATACTTTTTAAAAATAGCCTACATTGGTAAAAAGGCTTCAACTCAGCATAATGTCACAGTCCAACAAGGTACCCAGCCTGCGGGGTAACTTCATAAAACACAAACCTACTGTTTGTGTGCAGTTACAGCAGCTGTAACTGGCCATGTGTCATTTAACAAACATCTCTTTGTCATAGGAGTAACAGACAGTCCGCTGTGCAGGGCCTGCATGGAGGCCGACGAGACAGCAGCACACGTGCTGCTAAACTGCCCCAATTACAGGGCTAAATACTTCGGTAACCCAGGTACCCTACGTGAGATTTTCAGCAACACCAAGCCGTTGCTGGCCTTTCTCGAGGAGCTGGGGTGGATCGAATGACCGATTTTCCCACCCGTAAGCAAAATAGGTACGCGCTTTGACGTGGAGTTGCGGACAACAGCCCGTATTACCTATTAGGAATGACTTGCATTTTTCCAGTTCAACAACATTCATTGCGTTGTTTACGTTGCTGAGCTGACAAATTTTTCGAACATATGAAGCAGTGAATTAGCAATATCCTTCTAAATTCTGCAAATTCTAATTGCTAGTGTATTACGCAATCAAAGCAAAGTCGTGCCGCTGTTTCACATTCGCTGTAGAGTTACAAATAAAAGTTTTAGGTGTCGTCTTTAACCCATGAAATAAGATAATTAAACTTAATTACCCATAAACGGTATGCAGGCTTCCTTGATCCAGACGCTGTCGATCTTATTGTGGTCGGTGGCCATTTTATACGGTACACCATTGGGACCATCGGCCACCACGTAATCTCCCTGAAGCACCTGTGTGTCGTCGTAAGAGGTTCTGCGAGTTTCTTCATCTTAAAAATTCAATAATTGTTTTTTTTATTTAAAGGTTACGTAAGCCTTTCACATCAAAACGTACCTACTTACTTGTGTACACTAATATTAGACAGGTATATAAAGAGGAAAGATTTGATTATTTGTAAAACTGTTTGTACCTAAAAGATAACCTCAAAAACTTTATACTCGTAAAACCTTTAAAACTATGAACAATGGAAAAGTAGATTATTTCGTAGTAACATGAGCTATAAATTTCATGCGGACGAGGTCGCTAGCAACAATGCTAGGTACAATAAGTATTAGTAGTTTTGTACTATTGGATGATCAATAGATTGAGTGCGTCCGCACCCTAATTGCGTAACTCACGATTCATCATAATCTGTATCGTTTTGAAACGGATTGTTAAACCATTGCTTCATATGTTCGAAAAATGTGTCTGTTCGACAACATAAATAACGCAATGAATATTGTTTAACTGTGAAGACGAAACCAATTATGATCAATCGTAAGTTACGCAATTAGGGTGCCGGTCTACAGTTCTGCACCAAGTGCACCGACTAATTGATATAAAATCCGACGACGTACGAAACCGCGAAACACGAAGTTTACCGACATTAAAAAATAGTGGCACTGTACCTATTTCATTTCATTGGAACACTTTTAGGTAGTTGTAGAGACATGGTAATTACCAATTGTAATAAATAGGTCTTAAAAAAATTATTCGTACATACCTTCTGACCCGAAGAAAAGAGATGTGGACCAGAGTTCTGTTGTTACTCCAGAGTCGTTGGTGTAACTCCACTTCGTGAAACCTTGTTCCAACATGTCGTAACATGGCTTTAATCCATCGGCGAGGAACTGCAACAGACATGTGTAATCGTCAAGGGTCCCTAAGAGACATCACCCACAAGTACCTAAATTGCATTGATTTGGTGTTGTTTCGTAAGGGCTTCTGCATCAGCACTTATTCATTTCCGCAGGTAGGTAGTACCTACACTACAGGAGCTATCAGTATTGTAGCTGCTTGAGTAGGTAGCGCCGAAGGTATTACGAAAGTAAGTTCTATCTATTTCCATACATATCTACTCATGCGACATCATCTTCAAAAATTTCTTGCCTCGGCAATAGCAAAATATATTGTAAAATGCGCATGCGCATACTTTCTAGTATTTGGCATAGCAAGGCACAAGGCCGTTTATCCAGAGTCCGATCTAGCTATTTAGCCCCCCTTTACACTAACTTTAGTCTACTACGGCTTCTGAACAAGTATACAAAAATTAATGAAAGTATGTTTGTATTTTTTAATAAGTACTTAAATCATTATCGCAACGACATAAATAATACTTGTTTCTGTGACAAATAAATATGTTTTTCTTTCATTTGTGTCGCTCGTTATCATCCGTTAAACCTTACGAGAGGATTGGCGAATAACGTAGGTATCTATATGCTCAGATTATAAAACAAAGGCAGATAGACCGCGCGGAACACCAAGAGTGAGGCCAAAAAATCAAATACTAAAGCGTCGCATTTTATGTTACATACAATGCGACGCTTTAGTATTTGTTTTTTTTTGGTTTAGATTATTATAGGTTAATAACAAAGGCAGATAGATCGCGCGGAACACCCAAGAGTCAAGAAAACAAACAATGCGACGCTTTAGTACCTATTTGGTGTTTTGACTTCACTTTTGGTGTTCCGCGCGGTCAATCTGTATTTGGCCCATGTCAATTTTACAATTCCTGCTCAAGATGACATATCTTGAAGTCTTGACACGCTGACAATGACCAAGAGAGGCAGGACCTTCTCTCGGACACTGTTAACATGCCAACACTCGTGGTAAATTACCACAAATTGATAAAAAGAAGTAAAGTGTACTCACAGCGATCTGCAAGCCGAGGGTATGTCCTTGTTCGTCGACGAGTATGCTGATGTTCAAGTTTTTGGGATTTACCCACAGTTCAAGTTTGTCATAACCTGATGTGTAACTTCTAGTAGGCCTCTCCACATTCTTCCAGCCTTTTTCCTCGGCCTCTGTGCTTCTTCGAGGAAGACCATAGAAAGAGTCCGTGCCCCACGTCAGGGGGTTTGCGTCGAATTTCGCTGTAAAATAAGGGATTGAGAACATTGCCGTTGATAAGATTATTGATGTATCGTTTGTAAAAAACCTATTTCATTTCGTGAAAGATAATTCATACAATGTCTGAGTGGATTATCCAAATTGAAGCTAGTTAAAAAATTACTCGATCAAAGTAAATTTTTTTATTAAGTACAACCACGTTATTATTTCACATTTAACTGACGAAACTCACGAGGTTTCTTAATAAAAATGTAAATTAATCTCGGGGTTCTAAAAACGTGGGTGAAAAACAAAAATAAATATTAATTATCAAAAGCACTAATTACCACATAAACCCGCTTTCCATGGTGCTGAAACAAAATTAATACAAGAAATTTATAAAGATCGTCAGGTTTATATTAATGCATAACAAAAGAACATTGCTCAAATCTTAAACATAATATGTAATTCGTACTTTACTTTATGCTTTAGATATCAATTATTAGAATCGCACGTACACTTCAAAATATCGTAAACAATATCACGATGTTATTTCTGGATCTTATTTTCTGTGCTTAAGTTTTTATAAAAAAAAAAATCGGCCAAGTGCGAGTCGGACACGCACCTGTACCTACAAGGCAAAGAACGTTTCATGTATGGCGCCTCCTTTAATTTATTTGTTCTTATAGCGGCAACAGAAACAACATTCTGTGAAAATTTGAACTGTCTACCTATTACGGATCCATGAGATACAGCTCGCTGAACGGGCAGACGGACGGATATTAGAGGCTTAGTAATATAATACGGTCCCGTTGGTTACCCTTCTGGTACGAAACCCCAAAAAAACAACAACAAAAAACCCAACACTAAGCCCATACAGAAAAAGTTTTTATCCAGTGCGCAAATTGTAACCATGAATTCAGCATATCATTCTAGACCCCCTAGCGCAGAAATTTTTCACCGGATACACAAAAAAAAAATCTGCTGTTCCATACATTTTGACCGCGTAGCACTTTTCTAAGAAACAGCAGATTTTTTTTTGTATAACCTGCGAAAAATTTCGCAGGTTTTATATATTTAAACGCGAAGTTTTTGGCCGTGACCGCGTTGAAATGTGAAGAGTTGGATTTTCAACTCACGGCGCGGCTAAGTTTTACCTTATCTGACGTCCAGTTGAGAGTTCATATTTTTTCACAGATAAGGTTGTTCATAAAAGGCTGCTCACAAAATTTTAAGTTGCGAAAACAAAGAGTTGTCGAGTTTTTTTTTTTAGAAAATTGAAATATTTTTTAGTATTTGACAGAAAGTATTACGAATATCGCCTTGAAACGTTCCGTTTTATGTTCTGTAAAACTGGCGACTATTTTTATTTTGTTTGAAATATGATAATAACTACAATTAACTACCATTAATAGTGTTTTTAACTAAATTACAATATTTAAAGGAGTTAACAATTTCTTGCTTTAATTTGGTTAAAAATAACGCAATTATGTTTTTTACACGTCTAACGCTAGAACGAAACGTAACTATTCCATTTTGACTAAGTTGGCACCGGCTGTCAAGTATTTTTCTATAGCAATCTGAAATCCCTTCCGGGGTAGAACCAACATGGATAGGCAGTAGGTTGTTAGGTTTTTTTTTATAACCTCCCGCAACCACTTCCGGGGCAGAACCGACCGAGTAGGTCGATATGAGTGACAAGAGACGAGTGTGGCAAATCCGACACGGACCGGTTAGGTTTGAAGGCTAAGGCGGGAGTGAAGCGAAATGAAGCGAAGCGAAGGCGCATCAGGTAGGTAATAGGTTAGGTTAGGTTAGAACTGTGACCAACCGCGCGCGAGCCGAGCGAGCGCTACTTCCAAATTAGTGGCAGTTACTTGACACGTCGACAAAAGTTAGGTTAGGAAATGTAAAAAATCATAATTCTGGAGGGGGGGTTTCGCAACTTTTCCTTTGGGGGGTGGGTTCCTTCCCACCCCCCTTCCCCAACCCCCCATCGCCCTGCCTTATTTCGATGTCAGATACCTAAAGTAAATTCCTACCCACGGCCACAGATTTCTAAATAGTTACTACGTAACACGGCGCTATAATACATACAATGCCAAGCGAAAATGGAACGAAACAAAAAAAAATCGTCATCCAGCTATGTTCGAAACCTTTAATGCAGTGTGACAACTAAACGACTGTTATGTTATCTTTTTTTGGAAATTTGTAAAACGAAATATTATAAAAACATCTGACCCTGAACAACTGGTCATAGACGTTCGCCCATCGGATGATGATTTTTTATGTTTTATGTTACTTTAGTTTTCGATATCGATAACCTAACACGTAATTTAATTTGACCCTGTCTAAGACAAGAAGACAACTCTCTCAAAAAAGTAAGAAGAAAGGTAATATAAACACAAGGTTCAGTACTTATTAAGCGTTTACTAAAAAACCCGTAATTTGAAAAGTCCGGAAAAATGACAACGACCAGACGGCCGGGAAAGCTTGACACGTTTGGAAAATGATAACGACCAGACGGCCGGGGGCCCACAAAGCTGGACACGTCTGGAAAATGCGGACGGATGGTGACCCTACACAGGTTGTAAAGTTTAAAAAATATTTAAATATAAAATAAAGCGGAATTATTTATTTTTAGGCAGGTATCTACTTACCCTGCTCTCCCCAGCCGAATAAGGCAGATGCGGAGGCCACGAGGCCCAGAAGAGCCACTGTCTGGATCATGACTGTAGTGAGATGTGCTGCTTACTGCAAAGTTAGTCTACAGTCTGTACAAGGAGAGCACAACAAGGCGTATTTATATGCTTCTCGTATCTGGTATGCCGTATGATTTAGCGAAAGATTGAACAAGTGTGATTTTTGGGTTCCTCAAGAACTGAAAAAAAAAAATCATAAGCTGGCGCAATCCGAGACCGCGCCGTTTGTTTTCATGAAAACGTTATTCAATATGTTAACCGACGCAAAAACGACGGGGTGTTATAAGTTTTAAGTTTGACGTGTCTGTGTGTGTGTCTGTCTGTGGCATCGTAGCTCCCGAACGGATGAAACGATTTTGATTTTTTTCTTTTTGTTTGAAAGGTGAAATAGTCGGGAGTGTTCTTAGACGACAGAGAGAGCAGTGGTGGCCAAGTGGTAACGGCTGCGACTTACGAGTTTTAGGTCGTTAGTTTGAACCCAGACATCAGGCGCTTTACTTTGTGTAAATTATTTCATCACCACTGCTCTCAAAACGGTGAAGGAAAACATCGTGAGGAAACCGGCATGTCCTAGAACCAAAAACTTGAAGACATGTGACATCTACCAACCCGCACTGGGCCCGCGTTGTGGATTACGGCCCAATCCCTCTCACCGAGAGGAGGCCTGTGTCCCAGCAGTGGGAACATTATTGGCTGATGATGATGATGATGAAGTTCTTAGACATGTTTCATCAAAATCGGTTCAGCCGTTTGAAGATTATCAGTTGGTTCGAAAATATTCAAGTACCTACGCACTTCGAAAAAAATTTAAAAAACCCCCGACCCAAACAAAAACTCTAAAAACTAAAAAATAATATTTATAGGCCTTTTAATTTGAACGTAATATTTTGATCAGGGCATGGTCAAGTCGGGGGACGGCTAGGCCTCTGTTTGGCGTTTTCATTGACCGTCCCCCGACTTGACAATGCCCTGATCAAAATATTACGTTCAAATTAAAAGGCCTATAAATATTATTTTTTACTTTTTAGAGTTTTTGTTTGGGTCGGGGGTTTTTTAAATTTTAAATTTAATTTTTATTTCTTGCTTTTTAAACTTAATGTCTCCCATAAATCACCATTTATCTATAATCTATTCATTGAGACCTTTTCAATGAGCCCAAACACAATACTTCTGCTGTCTGATGGTGAATAACTTGGGTTTCCTGGAAATTCCAGGTGTTAATCTAGCATCAGTTCAAGGTCATTTTATTCGTCTAATATTATTGAAGTAATAGAATCCCAAATTTTGAGTTGATCAGAGGCTAAAATCCCTTTTTCAACCAGAAAAGAGCTGATAATCTTCAAACGGCTGAACCGATTTTGATGAAACATATCTAAGAACACTCCCGACTAATACACCTTTCAAACAAAAAAAACTAAATCAAAATCGGTTCATCCGTTCGGGAGCTACGATGCCACAGACAGACACACACACACACACACACACAGACACGTCAAACTTATAACACCCCGTCGTTTTTGCGTCGGGGGTTAAAAAGAACGACAAGACAGCTATTCAGCAAAAGCTAGACGAAACAGAAGCCTTTGAAGCAAGCAAAGCCAGTATCAGATGCGCTGTTATGGTGACACACCCGTCTACACATGCATCCATCTTACTCATGTGTGATGCATCTAACACGTGCGTCGGCGCAGCCCAATAGCACTACATTCATGGAAGATGGCAGCCACTCGGTTTTTATTCAAAAAACTAGTAACAAGCGTCACCCGTTGTGCTCTTGTATTTATGCCCTCGGCAGCTAGATCGAGTGAGTGAGTGCGACCGTGAACGAACGAATCGGCGAGATGCGTGCGTCGTTTTCGACTGTTGTACTTTTAGTTTTTGAACATGCGTCGGCGATTTTGATGCCTTGGAATGATCTTGACAGGTACAGGAACACACAGAGCGTGACTTGGTTGATTGGTCATTGCTGCCAGAACGTCGAGGGATGTCTGCTCACTAAATGCCAGGACTGCATGTGTGGACACAGGTAGGTGACGCATCCACAACACCTGGAGCGTTGAGTCAGGCATTTTGTTCGTGTGCAGGTCCTCTCATGCGCCTGATGAGCTGCGATGGCTTTTGATCTCAAAGCTCCTTCTCAGTGAGGAGCTTTTGCAGCTAGGTACTTGGTTTGCGATTCTTCGTACACGGAAAGTAATCTTTTCTTAGCTTCTTCATATCTGCCAGTGCGTTATTGGGACATGACAATGTCACTAATCTGTTCGACTTCCTTTTTCTCGAGATGTGCCACCATCAAGCTGAATTTCGACTCCTCGCTGGGTTTCTGTGGGTTTACGACTGTTTCGAATTGCCCAAACGATAATGTCGGTTTGTCACGCCAAAACGTAGGATTACGGGCTTTGACGGAGATGGTCTCGATCGATCTCTTCGGATGCCATGTTAATGACTGGAGAACGTCGGCCGTCAATCACGTCGGGGTCCCCAATTTTTCAGGGTAGTGGTAATTGAAACAGCATTAGTATTGTGTTATAAATAACTGAATTTATCAACAAAATGACCTAGCCTATAAATATTCATTTTGGGTAGTAATGGAAGCACTGATGACCTACAACATTTATTAATCAACCAATCACGAGGGAACTTATGCGTCTGTGTAGCCCTAGGATCTCGGTGGCGCGGCACGTAAATACTGCAAGATCGGCGCGAGCGCCGTAATTAGTAAGTCGTCGATGCTTGCAGGTTTAGCTGGTACACTTCCATCACCTGATTGCAAGCATGTAGCATATTGATATGCGCACCACAAACGTCTTACTAACCGACTCAGCATGGTACAGAACAACTTGTTATTTGGACGTATTTCTTCCCGACAAACTTTGCTCGAAAGTCGTCTACGGGGCCAATTTTATGCTGACTAGAAATAAGTAGAAACTGAAAACAGGTGTACAGCTCAACACCATTTTTTAGTTCTTTCGGTGGATGCCTGAATAGATAAACCCTACTAGGGTCGAACCATGGACTCGACACTCCAATCGCGTTTGTGACAACTACACCAATAATTCAGTCAGATTGTTGTAAAGCCTGCTTATGCGTGGTTAGTTGGTTAGTAACAATTTTACTTTAGGTACATCTATCCTCAGACGGTCATCTATTATTGTGTGTAGTGATTCAGCATTGATATACAACCACCTCCGCAGCATCTGGGAATGCCAGCGATCTGCAAACACATTGAGAATACTCGTAAGTACCGTTGGTGCTGCCTCGGACACGTTGTTTGAATCATCTAGAATTCTACAATATATATTTTTTTTTTCAGAACAAATAAATAAAATAATAAAACCCAGTAAATTGACTCATCAAGACATCATTTAATCATGGTGTAGATTACTTGCCGTGTTCCATGCCGTAAACAATAGCAGTGGTTAATGTAAAAGGCGACTAAGCGACTTATCAGAGAATGGGCAGCAGCGTTCTCTATGCATTTTACCACCATATTGCGATCGCCAACCCGCCTGCGAAGCGTGGCGGTTATGGTAAACCAGCACCCTAACTGCGTAACTTACGATTGATCATAATTGGTTTCGTCTTCACAGTTAAACAATATTCATTGCGTTATTTATGTTGTCGAACAGACACATTTTTCGAACATATGAAGCAATGGTTTAACAATCTGTTTCAAAACGATACAGATTATGATGAATCGTGAGTAACGCAATTAGGGTGCAGGTCCAAAAATGACAAGCACTAAAACATAACGGCCCCTAGCACAGATTACATAGTGCCCGGCGGCCGCCAAGCCTTCGCTAGGGTAGCGGTTAAGGCTATTTGTGTATGGTGTCCAGCAGTGGACGGTTTTCCGGCAAAAATGATGATGTGAGCTACTTTCACGTGGCGAATTTCAGATGCTTGCCGTGCCTTTGATGTTTTCTGTGGTCCCGGCTGTCATTCGTGGATCTGTGGCAGAAAATCGTCTTCGCATTTAATAGTGTTTACTTACTTAAACAACTAATTGATACCTAATTATATTCATGGTCGTGGATGTCCTTACACGTGGTAAAAATTTCCGCACATTTATTTGTACAAGTGCTAAGTTCTATTGAAAAGTAATAGTGAATTATTCAATGCTTAATTAAATAAAGATTCATTTAATTGGCAAACATTCTAGAATTGTTTTTCGGCGATTCACGTTTATGTAATTGTGCGTTTAACATTCAAACTTTATCTGCGTTACTTGCCTTCATACATAGTTGACTATAATAAACTTAATGAATAATGGACCATAATTGTTTTTTGGAATATAGGTATCAGCTGCTAGAATTTTAACAAAGCGACACACTCTGAAATATCGTAAAATTGTGCGGTTTCATACAATTTCATGATACTACTGGTTAGTAGTATATTTCTGCCTAATTGTTGTAACTGGGGTACTTTAATTCCCACCACCGGGGGTGGCTTTTCTCATACGAAGTTGAGTTTCTCACTCTCAGTGAAGATTATGCTGAGGCACGTAAGCTTAACTTTAGCGCTGTTCACACATTCCCGGATTCCCGTCTTTGCCGCGTTCCATTATGGACGGGGAAAAAGTAGCAAGCGCGTCGGTTGCCCGATACAATAACGTTTGAATCCACTACATGAGCTACGCGTACGATATGGTGTTGCTGAGCACCGGCGGGCTCACCGTTGGGGGCCCCGGAGAGTTATTAATAGTGTGTGAGGCCTATGCTGAATTACGTGGTACTTTAAACAGTGTAGTGAAGAGAGAATACATGGGCCGCCGGTGGACGTCCTGATCGTTCTCACAATATTACCTGAAATGGCTTGAGCGTAAATCGTGTCGCGAAGTGTTTATATAAATTTCTGGGACATTTCCTTACCGGCGCGGTGGTTAGACGGCCTTGAGGAGGCCTTTAGCCACCCTTTAGCGGTCAGAGGTTATATCAGCATTTTACCCGCAGATTCTCCCGTTGCTGAAAATAACGCTTTTCATGGCTTTTGTCAGGGCTTTTACACTGTAAGTTTGTGGGTCTGTCACACCAAACGATCGCTGTGATTGTGATCCTTGACCACCACCTTAGTTTTAGAGACCACATAAGACGGCTCGTTCGCGCACCGCCTTCACTCTCAGTAGGCTCCACTTCATCTTGACTGCCCGTAGGATGCCCTTCAATACCTACCGTTTCCATAGAAAGGTAACGTAATCTTTATCTAGATCTCAGGATTTCTACGATGCAGCAGTTCATGAATCCCCTTTCCAAGCGTTTCTTCGACTTTGCTATAAAGCACCCCAATACCCTGATTGCGGCAGCCGCCTGCTAGTATAGTAGCATTAGAAGCATTCAATGACCAAGGCATTCCCGACGACGCTACAACCCTCGTCCAGACGAGCAATCCCACCAGCACGCTCAAAATATAACGAAACAGCCATGAAACAGCCGTACTTCCGTCCTCGTAGCCGAGTCCCGCTGGCGCCGTGACGTCCCGATCCATGTCTGCCCGACTCTTGCTCGACCCAGCCCGCATCCGTTCCTAAATAATAAATTATTCTGATTCAACCCGTAAGTAGCTGCCCTCTGCTCACAGGGGGTGCTCTTAGCGTGTAGTCGCTTAGTTTTAAATTTTTGTGCCCTGGCTGTAGGACTTCATTTATTAAGGTAGCCACAGACAAGGCTGGTTAAGCAGCCGACATCCTCTTAGGTTAAGTTAGCACTAATTGTTCGGCGGTGTCCTTGAATCGATTTGGTTTTCCCGTAACTAAATAGTGCTCGTGAAGTCATAGTAGGTAGGTAGTCAAAATCTGGTACGCTTGGTTTTCAACATCGTGATTCTAGTTATCTAGGTCATGTATCTAGTGGGCAACTGTCCGACGGTTGACGTCGGGACACGTTGAAATTTTCGTGACGTTGCATTAATTCTACTTGCGCGGCAAATTCTTCTTGCGCGATGCAGGATTCTGCGTGACGTCAGTTTAATGCGTAGTTCGTATGTGGCAGTGTAGGTGCCGCCACATTATTATAACTGCACAACACACTGTCAATCTGTGGGTTTTGAAGGAATTATCCCTATCATATAAATCATGTCCTTTATAACCATTTCTTACCCATTCCGCCCACATTTTTTGGGGGTTTCTACTCAATCCATAAACTTTTATAAATATATAAAAGCGAAACCCCTTACATGCGATATTGTATAATTTTTATATTGGTGTAGAGCTGTGTTGCAAAGCTTATGTTAGTATTCAGCTTCGCTTATAAATGAAGAAAAATCCCACCCTACGCTCTGCCTAGCTGGAAAATAAATGAACCGCGCAGCCAGCAGATAAGTCGACAATTCGACATTCACACGGACGTTGTGATGCGTTTGTAAATACAGCGCGGAAAAAATCTCACCGCGGTTTCATAACGTGCTTGTGAATGTGACTAACGTCGCAAACCTCTCCGTGTACATCATCCTAGGTAGGTATTTTAGGTTTCCGTAGTAAAACAAGAAATCCTTACTGTTTCGCCAAGTCCGTCTGTCTGTCTGCGGTTTAACTCAGAGACCCTTGGCTACTAGGCATAAACCTACATAGTAATCAATTCAAAGTTGTGAATTAGAATCTCGAAAAAACACCGGTTGCATTATAATAATACAAGGTAAGTTTTTATCCAGTGCGCAAACTGTAACCAGGAATTCATCATATCATTCTAAACCCCGTAGCGCAGAAATTTTTCGCCGGTTATACAAAAAAAAAAAATCAGCTGTTCCATACGTTTTGACCGCGTAGGTATTGCACTTTTCTATGAAACAGCTGATTTTGTTTTAATAACCGGCGAAAAATTTCTGCGCTAGGGGGTCTAGTATGATATGCTGAATTCATGGTTACAATTTGCGTACTGGATAAAAACTTACCCTGTAGTTTATAACTTAGATGTTATTGAGAAATGTAAGAAACATAAATTTTTTAAGGAAAAACAGCTTAAATGTAGGTACCTACTACTTCTATAACTGTAGGCATTTCTTTTCGTAGACAGGGTAGGCAGAGAGGATCGAGAGGCGTAGAAACGTGTGGGCTATTGTGAGATACCATAATTAAAGGATGCTGTTGCGCCTAGTTTTTTATTTTTTGGTGTTAACCGCAAATTAGTAAAATAAGAACTTAATTTTTGCGGTCGAAATGAAATGAAATGAAATGTTTATATGTATGAGTAAGTTGATCTTTTCACACGTCAATTTTTTGCGCCAGTATATCCTGGTCCACTAATGACGGAACAAACTCAGAGGTTATTTTAATGTCTCTTGAAGTTCAAGCATTTTATTATTAGAATTTTATGTGAGTCTAACAATGCAGGGCAATGTCTGGCCATGGCAGCTTTGAGCTGACCTGTCCCAACAGGCGGCATGCATGTCCCCATCAATCGTGTAGCTCAACCCTGTCGTTAAAAACAATACTGCGCAGTTTGCAATGCAATCCCAACTACGGAAACCTTTGCTGAAGGAACGTGGTTCGACACGTACTAGGTTGGTTCTTTATCATCATCATCTGCCTTTTGCCAACTATGTTGGGGTCGGCTTCCAGTCCAACTGGATGCAGCTGAATACCAGTATTTTACATGGAGCGACTGGTTCTCTATGAGGATCTTAAGGCTGCCCTCTCAAAAAATGTTTGAAAACAGCATGCAGATGAAACCACTTTTCGTCGGCATTTACAAAGAAATTACATTTGAAGGATCTTAAAGAGAAAGAAAACAAACGTGTCAAGTGATGCCAAAGTAAGTACTTTATATTTAATGAAAACTATTTTTTTGTTTAGTAAGGAATTTTGTTGTTTATGTAGATGCTCGGTGGCGACACTTAGCACAGGTAGAGATACGGTTTGTCGACGAAGTAAATGTGCAAAGTGGAAACGCCACATGTATCGACCAAATCTAACAGGCATTCAGGAGCGGTGGGCACAATCATCTGTAACAATAACAAAATCATTACTATCAGATAAGCCGACGTGATAAAGTCACATTAGAAATGTAAAATAATGTTAATCTGTACCTGTACATCAGATCTAGATGGTGATTCACAACCATTTATATGATTTTCAACAAAAGTCATAAAGCCTACGCCCATCAATTGCGACGTCTTTGGGTCGTAGAGCGGGAACCACTTTGCGATGGGTGCGTCGCAACTGAGGTCCTTGGTCATATTGTGGTAATAGTGAAGTCCTGGAACATAGAGATTATTTATTATTATTAAAAGCCTGTGATGTCCCACTGCGGGCCTCTCTACCCTCCTTCCACTTCTTTCTGTTTAAAGCTGCTAGGGACCAGTTATTGTTGAAGGGTCCAGCTCATCCCGCCATCTCCGTCTGGGCCGACCACGATGTCGCTTAGGAGAGACCGATTGGTTCTTAAGCTTGGCTCATTGGTCGCCCGACATGCGACAGACGTATCCAGCCCAATTCTGTTTGAGACTGGCAGCTTTCCAAGTGACATCAGTTATCTTTTTGATGGAACGACATCATCCGCTCCAATTCCAACCCGGTCTGTTAGTTTGATACCCAAAATACTCCGTTCCATAGCCATCTGGTAAACTTCGAACGTGGACTACTGCTGATTTGTCAAAGACCATGTGTGGCCACCCTATGTGAGGATGGGAATACACACGTCAATGAGTCTTTTAGGATAAAGGAAAAACACTCTTCATTCGTTCTATCATGGCTCAATAGGTCCTTCAGGCATTTTCGGTGTGTCTTACAACTTCTTTGTTTTGTCTTGCCTGGAAAGAGACTGTTTCACCAAGATAGAGATACTCACCAACGTATGAAACCTCCCCCGCCCGCTACACAGTGATCCTGCTTTTAAATATAATTTGGGTTCTACACTCAAATGGTGCCAACGAGACCCTAATAATACCTTTCTGTCTAAACGGGACACAGGGCTGCCTTCCTCGATTCTTGTAACCTTGTACTTATATAAGTATGTACCAACACAGGCAGAACCTATAAGGTTCGTTGCTAAAGATAAAATAAAGAAATTGGCAATAGAAAAAAAAAAAACATCGTAAAACTGAACAGAATACTCTTTAAAAATAGCCTACATTGGCAAAAAGGCTTTAGCTCAGCATAATGTCACCGTCCAACAAGGTACACAGCCTGCGGGGTAACTTCTTAAAACACCAACCTACTGTTTGTGTGCACTTACAGCAGCTGTAACTGGCCATGGGTCATTTTACAAACATCTATTTGTCATAGGAGTAACAGACAGTCCGCTGTGCAGGGCCTGCATGGAGGCCGACGAGACAGCAGCGCACGTGCTGCTAAACTGCCCGGTGGTCGCCAATTACAGGGCTAAATACTTCGGTAACCCAGGTACCCTACGTGAGATAGTCAGTAACACCAAGACGTTACTGGCCTTTCTCGAGGAGCTGGGTGGATCGAATGACCGATTCTCCCATGTACCTACGCAAAATACGCGCTTTGACGTTGGAGTTGCGGACAACAGCCCGTATTACCTATTAGGAATGACTTGCACTTTTCCAGTTCAACAACATTCATTGCGTTGTTTACGTTGCTGAGCTGACAATTTTTTCGAACATATGAAGCAGTGGATTAGCAATATCCTTCTAAATTCTGCAAATTCTAATTGCTAGTGTATTACGCAATCAAAGCAAAGTCGTGCCGCTGTTTCACATTCGCTGTAAAGTTACAAATAAAAGTTTTAGCTGTCGTCTTTAACCCATGAAATAAGATAATTAAACTTAATTACCCATAAACGGTATACAGGCTTCCTTGATCCAGACGCTGTCGATCTTATTGTGGTCGGTGGCCATTTTATACGGTACACCATTGGGACCATCGGCCACCACGTAATCTCCCTGAAGCACCTGTGTGTCGTCGTAAGAGGTTCTGCGAGTTTCTTCATCTTAAAAATTCAATAATTAGGTTTTTTATTTAAAGGTTACGTAAGCCTTTCACATCAAAACGTACCTACTTACTTGTGTACACTAATATTAGATATATAAAGAGGAAAGATTTGATTATTTGTAAAACTGTTTGTACCTAAAAGATAACCTCAAAAACTTTATACTCGTAAAACCTTTAAAACTATGAACAATGGAAAAGTAGATTATTTCGTAGTAACATGAGCTATAAATTTCATGCGGACGAGGTCGCTAGCAACAATGCTAGGTACAATAAGTATTAGTAGTTTTGTACTATTGGATGATCAATAGATTGAGTGCGTCCGCACCCTAATTGCGTAACTCACGATTCATCATAATCTGTATCGTTTTGAAACGGATTGTTAAACCATTGCTTCATATGTTCGAAAAATGTGTCTGTTCGACAACATAAATAACGCAATGAATATTGTTTAACTGTGAAGACGAAACCAATTATGATCAATCGTAAGTTACGCAATTAGGGTGCCGGTCTACAGTTCTGCACCAAGTGCACCGACTAATTGATATAAAATCCGACGACGTACGAAACCGCGAAACACGAAGTTTACCGACATTAAAAAATAGTGGCACTGTACCTGTTTCATTTCATTGGAACACTTTTAGGTAGTTGTAGAGACATGGTAATTACCAATTGTAATAAATAGGTCTTAAAAAAATTATTCGTACATACCTTCTGACCCGAAGAAAAGAGATGTGGACCAGAGTTCTGTTGTTACTCCAGCGTCGTTGGTGTAACTCCACTTCGTGAAACCTTGTTCCAACATGTCGTAACATGGCTTTAATCCATCGGCGAGGAACTGCAACAGACATGTGTAATCGTCAAGGGTCCCTAAGAGACATCACCCACAAGTACCTAAATTGCATTGATTTGGTGTTGTTTCGTAAGGGCTTCTGCATCAGCACTTATTCATTTCCGCAGGTAGGTAGTACCTACACTACAGGAGCTATCAGTATTGTAGCTGCTTGAGTAGGTAGCGCCGAAGGTATTACGAAAGTAATTAATACCAATCTATTTCCCTACATTATACTCATGCGACATCATCTTCAAAAATTTCTTGCCTCGGCAATAGCAAAATAAATTGTAAAATGCGCATGCGCATACTTTCTAGTATTTGGCATAGCAAGGCACAAGGCGGTTTATCCAGGGGCCGATCTAGCTATTTAGGCCCTCCTTTACACTAACACCATATAAGTCATGAGCTTGCTATGCCAACGATGGGATGATATAAGTGATATTCTTTTAATATAATATTCACATACGTTAGTCTACTACGGCTTCTGAACAAGTATACAAAAATTAATGAGTGTATGTTTGTTTTTATATAAGTACTTAAATCACTTACGCAACGACATAAATAATACGTGTTTCTGTGACAAATAAATATGTTTTTCTTTCATTTTTGTCGTTATTTAACGATTAACGTTAACATCCGTTAAACCTTCCGAAATGTAACGCTTCAATGTTTAACGCAGTATTTTTTTAAATAAGGGATTGGCGATTATCGAAGGTATCGAAATGCTCAGATTATAAAACAAAGGCAGATAGACCGCGCGGAACACCAAGAGTGAGGCCAAAAAACCAAATAATACTAAAGCGTCGCATTTTATGTAACATATAATGCGACGCTTTAGTATTATTATTTTTTTGGTTTAGATTATAAAATGAAGGCAGATAGATCGCGCGGAACACCCAAGAGACAAAAAAAAAACAAACAATGCGACGCTTTTGTATTTGGTTTTTTGGCTTCACTCTTGGTGTTCCGCGCGGTCAATCTGTATTTGGCCCATGTCAATTTTACAATTCCTGCTCATGATGACATATCTTGAAGTCTTGACACGCTGACAATGACCAAGAGATGGAGGACCTTCTCTCGGACACTGTTAACGTTAACACTCGTGGTAAATTTCCACAAATTGATAAAAAGAAGTGAAGTGTACTCACAGCGATCTGCAAGCCGAGGGTATGTCCTTGTTCATCGACGAGAATGCTGATGTTCAAGTTTTTGGGATTTACCCACAGTTCAAGTTTGTCATAACCTGATGTGTAACTTCTAGTAGGCCTCTCCACATTCTTCCAGCCTTTTTCCTCGGCCTCTGTGCTGCTACGAGGAAGACCATAGAAAGCGTCCGTGCCCCACGTCAGGGGGTTTGCGTCGAATTTCGCTGTAAAATAAGGGATTGAGAACATTGCCGTTGATAAGATTATTGATGTATCGTTTGTAAAAAACCTATTTCATTTCGTGAAAGATAATTCATACAATGTCTGAGTGGATTATCCAAATTGAAGCTAGTTAAAAAATTACTCGATCAAAGTTAATTTTTTTATTAAGTACAACCACGTTATTATTTCACATTTAATTGACGAAACTCGCGAGGTTTCTTAATAAAAATGTAAATTAATCTCGGGGTTCTAAAAACGTGGGTGAAAAACAAAAATAAATATTAATTATCAAAAGCACTAATTACCACATAAACCCGCTTTCCATGGTTCTGAAACAAAATTAATACAAGAAATGTATAAAGATCGTCAGGTTTATATTAATCCATAACAAAAGAACATTGCTCAAATCTTAATCATACGGGCTACTGAAGGAACACGGGTGGGTTTTAGTCAGAAGAGTCTGACACGCCCTCCTGCTCCACCCAGAGCGGAAGTAGTTATTTGATGATTTCCCACCCAAAAAAAAAAAGAGTGGTATCACGATGTTATTTCTTGATCTTATTTTCCGTTCCATAGGTATTTATATTAAAAAAAAAACAGTAACTGGGTTGTGGAGGTCAGATTGGCAGTCGCTTCATATAAAATACTGGTATTCAGCTGCATTCGGTTAGACTGGAAGCCGACCCCAACATAGTTGGGAAAAGGCTAGGCAGATGATGAGATATTTATAAAAAAAACTGCCCAAGTGCGAGACGGACTCGCACACGTAGGGTTCCGTCCTACAAGGTAAAAGACGTTTCTTGTATGGAGCCTCCTTTCATTTTTAACTTTTTTATTTATTTTTATAGCGGCAACAGAAATATTCTGTGAAAATATTAACTGTCTACCTATTACAGATCCATGACATACAGCCCGCTGAACGGCCAGACGGACGGACGGATTAGAAACTTAGTAATATGGTCCCGTTGGTTACTCTTCGGGTACGGAACCCCAAAAAAACAAAAACAAAAATACGCACGGGCGCTTTTAAACGCGAAGTTTTTGGCCGTAACCGCGTTGAAATGTGAAGATAATATATTATAGCGGCGTGGGTTGAAAATCCAACTAAACTTGAAAAGCCAAGCGAAAATGGAGTACTTTTTAAAAAAAAGATTCGTCATCCAGCTTTGTTTGAAACTTGACAACCAAACGATTGCTTATCTTGTTTTGGAAATTCGTAAAACGAAAAATTGCAACTGACCCTGAAAAACTCCCCCCCGAGTGGGTTCCCGCATTGTCGTTGCGGGTGGGCTCAGTAGCCGTGGTCTCCCAGCCACGGTGAAGCGAAGAGGAACCCCAAGGTGGGGCAGCTCGTCAAAGGCTTTTACCTCAAAGCCGACGACGTAGCGGACAAAAAAAGTAGGTTGTGGTGAGGTGCACCGCAACTGAGATGAGCCGCGATGTCGAATGGGAGGCATCGCGGTTGAGGGTTACAGGCTGCGGCGGAGGATGAGTGCCGGTACTTTTGAGTAGCGCTCTTCCCTTTCGTGGCCTGGATGGTGCCGCCACCGTTTGATGGCGGACGCGGTGGGGCCACAGGGGAAGAGGATTGTTGGTATAGCGTTGGCCGCTCTCCCTATCTCCTGCGGCCGAAAAGTGGTAGGCGGCGGGGCCAATGTGCTGACTCGTCGCAGGGTGACCAAGGGGTCCGCAAGGGCTGATGCCTGCCAGGGGTGCGGGTTGTTCGAAAAAGATATCGTCGCCCCTGGCACACGGGCAGCTGACAGAACGCGGGTGGGTTTTGTCAGTAAAAGTCTGACACGCCCTCGTGTTCCACCCAGAGCGGGAGAAGTCATTTGATGATTTCCCACCCTAAAAAAAATCCCTGAACAACTGGTCAACCATCGGATGATATTTTTTTTTGTTCCTTTAGTTTTCGATATCGATAACCCAACACGTGGGTAAAGCATTGCCAGCTAATTTAATTTGACCCTTTATAAGGCAAGATGATAACTCTCTTAAAAAAGTATGCAGCAAGGTAATAAAAACACAGGGTTAGGATACCTATCAAAATGTATAAAAGCCTGACCAAAAACCGGACATTATGTAAAAAAAACGGACATTTTCTGTATTCAGTACCTACTTATTAGGCGTTTACTAAAAAAAGTCCGGAAAAACGACAACGACAAAGGCGGGGAAAGCTGGTTACGTCTGAAAAATGACAACGACCAGACGGCTGGGCGGCCACAAAGCTGGACACGTCTGGACAGGTTCTAAAGTTTTAAAATATTTAAAAATAAAATAGGGTGGGATTATTTATTAAAGGCAGGTGTGCACTTACTATGCTCTCCCCAGCCGAATAAGGCAGATGCGGAGGCCACGAGGCCCAGAAGAGCGACTGTCCGGATCATGACTGTATGGCGAGATGCGTTAGTCTGCAGTCTGTACAAGGAGTGCACAACACGGCGTATTTATATGCGTCTCGCATCTGGCATGCCATTATTTACTGCATTTTTTTGGGTTCCTCAAGAAATAAATTCAAGAACTCAAAAAATAAGCTTTTCATACCATAGATGTAAGAAAAGAGTGAAAGTGCACTATTTCGCTGTGATGGGCGTTAGCCTACGAGCGACGTGAGCATTTTGCTTATGACGCGCAGGGGTCCATATTGGCTCAACTAAAGTTCTTTACCCGAAATTGTTCTTCCTAACGATTTGTAATCCGAATGATCACTCTTCCTAAAATTTTTCATCCTAAAGTTTGCATTCATACTATTTGTAGTGCTACCGGCGATGTTCATAACACTCATGTTTCCGAAAATTGTAATTAATAATATCATTAATGTAAATATATTTAAACTCCTACTGTTTTTTATCATAACGCTTTTATCCCTAAACATAATTACCATAATATTTTCACTCATACTCAGAAAGAAACATTTACCATGACCATGCATGCAGCAGGCATGCAGCAGGCATGCAGCGTGCAAGCATGCAAGCAAGCATGCAGCATGCAACATGCAGCAGGCATGGTTTCTGTCACGGCTCCGGCGCTGTGGGGCTCCGGCGATCCCACGCGAGCTGCTCGTCGCAGATCTGTTTAACGCTCACCACCGTAGCTTCGGCTTGCTGGCCGGCCAGCCTCAGCCTCGGCGGCGGGCGTTAAAACCACCTGCTCCTCAGCTCGCGGGCCGCCTCGCCCCTCCGCGCCTTCGCGATTTTAAATAACACTCTAGGGGTAGGGCAAACAAGACTACGTGGAGTCGATTTTGCAACGATTCGTTTCTTGGGGGCACTATGAATAATAGTATAAAAGATGGTTATGTTGAGAAAATATAGGGAAACAAATAAAAGTATAATAGATGTTTATTGCTACTGACATTATGAAGTTGAATGCTTCGGAATTATGAACATTAGAGACAGAGTAGTTAGGAATTGTGATTGTTAGGATGAAAAATGTTAGGAAGAACATTTTCGGATTTCCAATTATCGGAGTTGAAAATTTAGATGAACTTTGGCGCACCCGACGCGCAGATACAGACAAGGCTGACCTTGCTATATCTTCCGTTTTTTATATATTTCTGTGTTACCTACCTCCTCAAATTCAAACATAATACAGGAAAAGTTTTTATCCAGTGCGCAAATTTTTACCATGAATTCAGCATATCATTCTAGACCCCCTAGCACAGAAATTTTTCGCCGGATACACAAAAAAAAAATCAGCTGTTCCATACATTTTGACCGCGTAGGTATTGCACTTTTCTATGAAACAGCAGATTTTTTTTTTGTACAACCGGCGAAAAGCTTCTGCGCTAGGGGTTCTAGAATGATATGCTGAATTCATGGTTACAATTTGCGCACTGGATAAAAATATACCCTGTATTTAAATTATAACTTAGCAAGAGACCAAGAACTACCCACAGTCATTTATTTTGTCTCTTTCCTATTGACATCAGTAATGGGCACACAATTCAGTACTTAAGGGTAAGGGTTGAAACACTTGGGCCATGGGTCCGACTGTCCGAGTGCCCATTTGGTTTTTCGAGACATCGCCAAGCGGTTGTCCACCTACTCTTCACGTGACTAGAGGGCTGGCAAATTCTTTGGCCAAAGAATCAGCATCGCCATAACGTGGCAATGCTGCCAGCTTATTGGGCACCTTTCCCATTGACAGTGATGCGGACGAATTTTTTGCTGCCCTGTGATTCTTGCTCTCTGTTTTAATAAATAGGTACACACGGCTACACATCAAGCAATACGAGACCAGTATAAGCTGATCTCGCATTGTATAGGATTTTCGTACAGTGCGACATCAGCGTAAACTGGAAATGTATAGCTTGATGTGTAGCCGTGCGTACATACATGAGCTACTAATATTATTTTATGGTTAGTAAAGTAATAAATAAACTGCTTGTATTATTCAGTAATTTTTAATTTTTAATCCTAAAATGATTATACCTAATATTATTTTCTGTTGTAAATAATCCGTAACGGGGAAAGTGAACTAACTAGGATTACATGGCTGCCATTAACCGGGCACAAATACCAACTATTGGCTTTAACTGAGAAAATGTAATCATCTATTTCAGGGGTTCCCAAAGTTATTTTGACTACTGCACACTTAGAGAATAAATTATTTTTTAGCGCCCCCATTTTTTCACATACTTAAAAACCACTATAACTTCAAATTAAATTAATTATTGTGAGCTCTATTGGAGGAGACTGAGCGGAATTAGCGGGTCTCTTAGGCCTGCAGCGCCCACAAGGGGGCGTTATCGCCCACTTTGGGAAAGGCTGATCTATTTTCAAATACCTAACAGGAGAAATGTGGGTTTGCCATAGGTACACCTCTGCCTAATCCTTCGGCGATTACAGGCGTGATTTTATGCTGAGTGTGTCAATAATAAAGTTATTGACTTGCAGATTGTTTTGCTTAATTGCTTGCTTCGCTTGGCCCGTCCTACACCCTAATTGATTCGCTTGGCCCGTCCTACACCCTAATTGTTTCGCTTGTCCCGTCCTACATCCTAATTGCTTCACTTGGCCCGTCTTACGCCCTAATTGCTTCGCTTGGTCCGTCCTACGCCCGAATTCCGTAACACTTTCGATCACAATCTGAATCATTTTGAAGGATAGGTTTTGGTAATTTTAAGTACTACTTTCAAAACAACTAAAGGATTATGATTATAGCTTCCTGAATGCTCGAAAAATTTGTCAGCTCTGCAAACGGCAATAACGTACTGAATGCTGTGGAACTGTCAAAATGAAAGCAATTTCTAGTGATATTATACACATACATACATAAACTCACACTTTTCTCCCACTGGGGTAGGCAGAAACAACAGGACGCATCCTGCTATGATTCTTACATACTCCTTTTCAATCAATGAACTCAGCCTATCGCAGTCCACTGCTGGAGGCCTCACCCAGGCTGCGTCACAACACTCTATCCTCCATCTTCCGCATCCAGACTGTCCCAGCCACCTTTTTAAGGTCGTCGGTCTACTATCTGGGGGGCGTCCCATACTACGTTTGCCGATACGCGGTCTCCACTCCAGGAGTTCCAGGACTCGTCTGCTCCACCATCCACCGTTCCATCGACGAACATGGCCAGCCTACTGCCACTTAAGCTTGCTTATTTTGCAAGCTACGAGTATGTCGGTGACTCCGGTTCTTTTCCGGATAATTTCATTCCTGATTTTATCCTTCAAAGAAACTCCGAGCATAGCCCGGCTCATAGCGCGCTGAGCGACCTGAAATTTGAGCTGCAGCCCAACTGTCAGTGTCCACGTTTCAGCACTGTATGTCATCATGGGCAGGACGCATTGGATGAACACCTTAGTCTTCAAACATTGCGGAATAGGAGCAAGAAGACTTAACGTAAACTTATACTCCTTTTGCCTCAGGTCATACACGCAGGCCGGTTGCAAGTTCCTACGTGGCCCATAAGTGTTAAGTAATTACCTCCCGCTGGGTATCAACTCACGGAGACAAAAAATGCACGATTGTAAAAATATATTCACGGGTATTTGTGGTGCGTGCGGTGAAGGATGGTGGAAGTTGCACACTCACACAAATGCACGTTTTCACTTACATAAGGCGACGCCTAAATGAAAAAAAAAACAGGATTTTCAACTTTCGATATTGCACCGAGCTTTGATTCAACGTCATGTTTTTACTTCGGCATTTATTTGGGTGTTATTGAAAAGTGGCATAATAAGTACGAGTATATATACTAGTTGAGTAATTGCTGAGTTAGATGAAGTCGACGCCCGCCGTTCAGGCTACCAGCGGGGTAGGTAATTGCGAAACTCGTATGTCAATCGATCGTAATGAATTTTGACAGTTCAGCCACGTCCATTGTGTCATATATTTATGTTGTTTTTTCTTTTTTTTTGATTTTGGTTTCGCACGGTTTGTGCATTTAGCCAGTGTCAAGTATTTTTACTTTTTAATCAGGTAAATGGCCCGATATCAGGCACGAAGTTACAAAAGTCATAGTCAGTTAAGTCAAAGTTAAGTCAATGATAATGTAAAGCGGTAGTAACTTTACAACAACCTATTAGGAGTTTTTGTGGGGAACACGAAAAGTCCAAGTTAGTCACCTATTTTCACCTTCACAACACTTGTGCACTCACACGTAACTAAATTGAATAATTCACTACCAAAATTATACAATTTAATTCGCAATTTCACGAAATTTCATGAAAATGAAAAATCGTGCGACATGTTCCAACGCGATCCCGCCAAAAAAAAACAATCATGTTGTTGAGCAGAACTTTTCATTGCATGTCAGTTACACAACCCCGTTGGTAGCCGCCGCCTGTGATGTCAGAAGGTTTTGTCATGCGCAAATGTTAAAAGAGCTTTTCACATAAACTTTTCAGAGCACATTCAGAACATTTACATCAATTTCTTTCCTGTCAAGGGTATTTTGAGGAATGATTCGGTGATGTTCCTTGGCCTCGTCCCAGTTCGCCATTTTGATTATTTTTTTAAATGGCGTCGCACGATGATACCTTAAATAAGGATAGTAGGGTAGTATAGTAGGGCATGTAGACTAATAAAAAAATTACGTGATATAATATCCTAAACTGTCATATTATCTAGATAATTAAAATGGCCATAATGCGCGTAAATATTTTCGGTTCAATTATATCAAAAACCGGCAATTTAAGCTACAAAGCGCTTATTCGGTTGAAAATGTTTAGATTTTTACCTCTTCACGTAGAAAGCTTAACTGATTTGAAGTGCTTGGTTAGAGTGCTATCTTTTATCATATAGTTGTCTCAGATGGGGATCAGACCTTTGTATGGAGACCCATACAAAAAAGTTCGATCCCCATTGTTGGCCCAAACAAAACTTCGGCACTTCCACGGCGTTATCAGTAGCAGCGCAGAGGTCACCTTGACTGCATATTCTGGGGCGAGGTAGGAGGTGGAGCATAGTTGGTGAAACAGCTCCACATGCACACCCTGTTGGCGTTCCGTCGAGGTAGAACTTTGCGAGGTTCGACTTACACCCTTGGGTTCGAACGGGGTTACACCCTTGGGTTCGGACGGGGACGGTTCAGGAACTTCCAAGTGGATCACGGAAGGTTACACCCAGCAGGAAGATGCTCGTCTGGGGGTAGATATTGAGTAGGTGGGAGAAGGTATCCTGCCATAATATGCTACGGGCGTGGACCGGGTTATCTGGTAGGGACGCTGTCGATATCTATATCTTTAAGTTTATTGTGCTACATTCTTGAAAATACATGTATTATCAGCTGGGCGGATAGTTGAGAACTATCATCTGCCTAGCCTTTTCCTAAACAAGTTAATTGGCATCGGCTTTCAGTGTAACCGGATGCAACTGAATACCAGTATTTTACTGTGGTGTAGTGCAATGTTGTACTGTGTTTCGTGTGTTTCCGGACGTAAAAGAATAGCACCATCGCATTTCTTCCCGTGGGTGTCGTAGAAGGCGACTAAGGGACTTCTTAGAGAATGGGTAGCAGCGTTCTCTATGCATTTCACCATCTTACTGCTATCGCCAACTCGCCTGCCAAGCGTGGCGATTCTGGCAAAACCCACCTTTTGGAGGAGGCCTATGTTGTCTTTCGGCTGGAATGAATGACTGCCTATCTGTCTTCCACAGCCCAGTTACTGAGTAACTGGATATTACTTGGTAACACTGGTTGGTTGACAACCATTGATAAAAAAATGTAAACGTAATAATTTACTTTCAATGCCAAGTAAGTAGGTACCCAAGTGTTGAAAAATAGAACCATTTAATGAAAAATATCCCAAAAATAAATTACGTTATAGAACATTATCGAATAAACATCACATTATCTGTAATTTTCCATTAAGTGAAAATGTTTTTACATTCGCATATTTTTAGCACTTGAGTAAATAAAGAATTTCGTTGTTACCTTGCAACTAAAATGACAGATGTCGAGCACACAGTAATTAAATGATCGGAAAAGAACCGAAGTAAGCATCACTGAATTGGCATTGGGCTGGCAAATTGGTAATGTTTGTGTTCTACCCAAACATTTAGTTATTAAGTAATAATGGCAGGGACGATCTGAAACGATGAATATAGCACAACCTTCTAGACCCTCTAGCGTAGAGGTTATTAAAAAAATGGCTGTTTCATAGAAAAGTGCAATACCTTCGCGGTCAAAATATATGGAATAGCATTTTTTTTTTATATTTGACGTAATTTTTTAACGCAAGGTGGTTTTGAATTATGTACCTAACTAACCTACTGAATTCATGGTGACAGCACACAGCAACAAAGCTTTAAATTTTATTTAGAAGAACATAACCCTACTATTATTCGTGCAGGACGTGGTGAGCGCTCCCTTTGCGATGGGAGCACGGTCCCCCGCCCATGGCTCCGCCTCCTGCGGTGCCCGATGCGGACCACACCGACGACGACGACAACTCTCCAGCGGGCTTAGCATGACGCTTTGTATTTCTTTGAATAGACAGTGCTTTTTTCAATACAAAGTGACATTTCGTTCCTACATTTTTGATATCGCACCGTAGATATCCTTCTACAATCTGTCATTTAGTCTTTCGTTCCTAACGATATTTGTCTAGGTCCTTATAAATGTAGACTATTTCAGAAGAATATTTCTTCCCAAACTGTTAAAATCTCACCGACAGCAAACTTTCTATTCGACGGCCACAAAGTATATACGATTATCTACAAAATCATGATTCGTTTAGAACGCATAACTGTGATAATTAATAGAAAAACATAGCTATCTTCTCCTATTGTATATATCATTTAGTTAATAATCATGTCTATTCTTTCGTCGACAAATCGGTGCTCGTGCTAAGCCTGCTGAGGTGACCGAGGTAGACCTGAGAGTGGCGGTACGTAGGCTGAATGCCAAAAATAAAGCCTGGGTCCTGGCCTTGGAGGCTATCGGGCCTCGACTAAGAGGGCTCCTAAGCGCATGCTTGGAGGAGGGCCGGTTTCCACTCCGCTGGAAGACGGGGAAACTGGTCCTCATTAAGAAGCCGGGGCGCCCAGCGGACTCTCCGTCCGCTTACCGGCCCATCGTGCTGCTCGACGAGGTGGGCAAGCTCTTTGAGAGAGTAATTGCAGACCGCCTCGTCGGGCGGCTGGTGCGGGTGGGGCCGGATTTGGCGGAGAATCAGTTTGGTTTCCGCGGGGGGCGCTCCACGGTGGATGCCATCATGCGCGTGCGAGCCCTCACGACGGGGGATGCTGTGGCCCGGGGTGGGGTCGTCTTGGCGGTGTCTCTAGACATCGCCAATGCCTTCAACACCCTGCCCTGGAGTTGCATCAGGGAGGCACTCCGGTATCACCGGATGCCGACCTACCTCTGTCGTGTGGTCGAGGCCTATTTGACGGACAGGGCCGTCATCTACCCCGGTCACCTTGGAGAGTGGAACCGTCGAGAGATGTGCGGTGTCCCACAGGGATTGGTCCTGGGGCCGCATCTGTGGGACATCGGGTACGAATGGGTGCTGCGCGCCGACCTCCCTAGCGGCGTCAATGTAGTTTGCTACGCTGACGACACGCTGGTCCTGGCGCAAGGGAGGTCGTACCAGGCGGCGGCCGACTTAGCGACACACGGGGTTGCGACAATCGTGGATAGGATCCGGCAACTGGGACTCGAGGTGGCCTTGCACAAGTCCGAGGCCATGTGGTTTCATGGTCCTCGGAATGCACCACCGACGGGTTCCCAGATAACGGTGGGAGGGGTTTACATCGGCGTCGAGTCGACAATGAAGTACTTGGGACTCGTCCTCGATAGCCGGTGGAACTTCGCGGAGCATTTCCGCCGTTTGGCTCCCAGACTGGAGCGGGCCGGGGCTGCGTTGAAGCGGCTCTTGCCCAATCTAGGGGGGCCAAACGCCTCCTGCCGGAGGCTCTACACGGGGATTGTGCGGTCCATGGCCCTATACGGGGCGCCGGTGTGGGCGCCTGCATTGAGGCGCCAACCGGCTCGCCGGTGCATATTTATGCGATAGCAGCAATATAACATACATACTCAGCGTATTACGTTCCCACTGCTGGGACACAGGCCTCCTCTCGGTGAGAGAGATTGGGCCGTAATCTACCACGCGGGCCCAGTGCGGGTTGGTAGATGTCACATGTCTTCGAATTTTTGGTTCTAGGACATGCCAGTTTCCTCACAATGTTTTCCTTCACCATTTTGAGAGCAGTGGTGATGAAATAATTTACACAAAGTACAGCGCTTATACCTCGTAAGCCTTATAAGTCGCGGCCGTTACCACTTGGCCACCACTGCTCTCAATAATGACATAATAGGGTATTTTCCAATTTAATAAAAACTATTTTAATTTGAAGATTGGAACGATTTATTTAACAGAAAAATAAAAATAAATTTATTTAAATCCATTTTCTCAATTAAAAACGATTAAACACAAATTTCGTTTTCATTGTTTTTAATTTACCGCCAAAACACTCCTTACGATGATTTTTTTCCCGTGACATCGTGACGCCCCAGCTTTGTGTAAACGGCACCGGTACAAATACTTACTTTGGCGCAGTTTTAGAACTATTTGTGCACAGAGGCAACGTACGCCTGTAATTCCACTTTCTATACATTATAAATCTTGTTGATTATTAACTCGACATTCACTTGTTTACTTACTAACTACCTTGGTTTACACAAAGTTGACGTCACGTGATAAAAAGTCATCGTAACGAGCGTTTTGGCGGTAAATTCAAAACAACGAAAAGCAAATTCGATTTAAATCGTTTTTAATTGAGAAAATGGATATAAGTCAATTTACTTTTATTTTTCTGTTATATATTTCGTCCCTATCTTCAATTTTGAAAACCCTTTCAATAAATTGTAAAATACCCTATTGAGTAGGTTTCATTCATGACTTCCCAGAGATGTGCCCTAATAGCCGATGCACAGAGGGGGTTTCGGATGGGTCTTTTGAGAAGTAACGGTACCTCTTCTATGTGTAGATAGTGACCACCGGGGTGCCACAGCTCCCGGTCGTTTCTCCCCAGGAGCCTTTTGAAGGTTTTCCTTAAAAAAAGAGGTAGGTATTCATGATTATACCCACCTTATATGAAAAACAAAAGTCATCACGAGGCTTTGAATAAATCAATAAAATACATTATGAATACCACCTACTGAACAAATTCGGCGTCTGGTTAAATATGAATCATCTGTTGACACAATTTTATCATTAACACGTTAATTTGAATGTGAATAAGAGATACATAATTCGATATGGTTTTTTCATGGCGCCAATAATCGCCATACCTACCTACTGTAGCGTTATAAAAAATTAGACTCAAACATACACCGCTACTTAACATGTTTAATTTTGATATAAAAAATATATAAAACACCAGAAATAAAAAATATTAAAAAAGGGGTCAATTGGTTTTAAAAAAAACTACCGTTTTCAGGACTCGAATTTGGTTGGTGTGGAGAAACTTAGTGGAAAATAGTGGTTTTCAAAAAAAGGAAGAAAACATTACTTTTTTGGTAAGTACACGACCTATCAAAACGATTGCAATCGGAATGGTCAAGGCCTATACACGCAAAAGTACGTTTGTTTTACGATAAAACACTAAGTAAATCCGACGCGTCTTGGTAGACTTAATGTATTTTTTTTTTTACCATGTACATTTTTAAAAAACACAGCAAGTTATTCTAGTCCAATACAAATACTATTGTCACGTATTTTTGGAAGTAACCAGATCGGCAGAGCATGCCAGCCGGGTGGATTGAAGAATGAGCTGGGGTCACGTAGCTGCGGTGCCTCGACTCTTGAAAGACGCGGACGTCTCGGCACGAGACGCGTCAGGATCTTGGGCAAGAGCGCACTGACGTAGGTCGTGGGATACCACGCCGTTATGCCCGTGGGGAAAACTCGGCTTGTAACTTGATCTAGACAAAGAAAAAGAAGCTTCAGACCACAGATATAAGCAGAATCTTTGATGAAAAGGGAATCAACAGAAAAATAGATCAAAAGAGAAAAATGGGTGACAATACACACCAAATAAATTCGGAAGAAAACACTTGTACTAGCGGTTTTAAACTTTACACCAACTTATCAGATGCTTTTATTCAAATAACTTTAAAATGTTCAGTATTTTGTTCAAAAAGGTATGTCGACCATGTCTCATTGAGTCCCAAAAACGTAGTGCCGCCGTCAGAAAGCAAACAACCGACGATTTTTTTCACCAATTCGAAGTTTAAATGTGATTAAAAGCTATGAAGAGAATTTTATATTGAAAAGTTTGGACTTGAAATCGAAGAGGTTTTTAACCGTAGCGGTTTTATGCTACACTACTTAGCGTAATAGCCAGATAGTTGCCACACTCTTTGAAATCACTCGTAAGTATAGTTGGTAGATGTCACATGTCGTCGAATTTTTGGTTCTAGGACATGCCGGTTTCCTCACGATGTTTTCCTCCACCGTTTTGAGAGCAGTGGTGATGAATTAATTTGCACAAAGTAAAGCGCCTGTCTGGGTTCGAACCTACGACCTACAACTCGTAAGTCGCGGCCGTTACCACTTGGCCACCACTACTCTCCAGTAGGTACAACAAGCAAAATTATTTATTTGTAAAACTGGCCGATACTACTGGTTTTTAGCCGACTGCACCAGAAGGAGGGTTGTTTTTCGAGGGTATGTATGTATACTTATGTTTATTTCTTTGGCACGTTCTGTAGCCTAAACGGCTTGATCGATTTCAGCTTGAGAGGTGCCGTTAGATTCGTCTAAATTGTGAGAGTGACACTGGGTATATCAAAATCTAAAAAAAACGAAAATGAACGATTTTAGGTGCCATATTGTGTTTCCAAAAAAGTTTTTATTTATCAAAACCTATTGATATTAACTAAAAAAGCGAAACCAAAAAAAAAAAAAAAACCCGACTGCCTAAAAAGTGAACTTTAATCAAATAATACAGTTTCATGCAGTTGGAGGCAGTAATAGTTATTTATGATACTAGGGCGGTAAGTTGGTTTTTACAAACGAGTTGACAAATGTAAGCCCGAGACGAAGTCGAGGGCTTACCATAGTCACGAGTTTGTAAAAACCAATTTCTGCACGTGTGTCATACAATGTTTTTCAACACATTTGCGAGAAAACAGTACAATATGTAATTAAACAAACCTATACATATTAAATAGCGCTCTCCAATTTTGGCGGCAAGTGCCCGTTTCCTGCAATTTGCGCCTCATTCAAAATATCAGGTGGAGTTGATTCCATATTAATATCAGTTTCCTCGCTTGAACTCATAATAAAAGTTTGTTTATAAATATCAGTCGGAAACTCGCAACAATCTTTGACGTTTCTAATATGAAAATGGCGCGAATTTAGAAATGGCGCCACATGCCCGTGGTGAAAATTAGAACTACATCTTTCATCTCATTTACTCTTTATTATTAAAGTGAGACAAACGTATTGAGCAAAATCGTTTCCAAGGAGGTTCGATGAGTCAGCTTATTTATTCTCGTAATGTGAAACTCCTTGGACGAAATTCTTATAATATTTTATGGAAATTAAAAAAAAAAAACCGTAAAGAATACGCACGGTGCCATACAACGAGGTATGCGGTAAAATAGGTACAGTCGCCAGCACGTCAAACTAAACCCTATACATAACTATAACTACGACGCGCCATGCAGTGTTAGAAAGAAAGTATCATAAACGTGATTGGTGGAAGTTTAAACGTTTCTAAAATTGCCCAATTGCTGCACATACTAATATTTTCGAGCCAATTATCATGTTTTACTAGGAATAAGCCACACCCACGCCCCCCTGCGCATACGTCACCGCTCCCGAGTTTCACTCATCACATCGTTCGTTTATTCTTTACGTCAGTCAATAAAATTTCGTGAAGTCGTCCTGTAGTCGTCCTGTGCGTGAAATTAGTAACTTTAAAACTATTAAATAATATTAATATGGCGACTGGCGCCTCAGTTGACGCAAGTTGAAAGAGAGTGTATCATAGCGCTTCGATTGAGTGGATGGGTGACAGAGATTTGTCGGCTGACGGACATAACGGTGAGTAATATTTTTTTAATATTTTTAATTAAAATAAACAAAGGCTAATAAAAAAAAACATGTGTCTTATGTGTTTTTCTATAGAATATTCGAAATAAGTTAACAGAAGGGTTAATTAAGTAGGTATCGTCTTTGTGTTCTTTTTAAGAGTTACTGATAATGTTAGTTATTAATGGTGAGCGCTGTTCCAAGTAGAGTGTAGCTGCTAGCTGCAGCACTCCCCCCCCCGTGAAAGCTTAAATTCACAATGAACTATTGTTTTTGATTCCATTATGATTAAGTCATGAAATAGGTTTTCTAAACAAAAGTTAATCCAGTAAGTAGCTAGTGATAGGATTAAATACTTACCTACGCAATTACGCACTTTCTTTTAGTCCGTTGAAACATTGCTGGGTCAAGCGTGTTCGCGAGCCCAAGTTTAGTTAGAATCCAGTTACCACGAAATCGGATTGTAAATGTAATGTAAAGGACGCGATGTTTGTGTGTAAATAAATAATTTAATGATTATAAGTTAGCTACCTATTACTGTAGGGGCTTGTGGCTAGGTAATGACAGCCACACGGGTCGATCGATCAGGTTAAGCTACGCTTGAGCGGTTGGTCCATGGATGGGTGACCATCTTCATATACCAAGACACTTCCGTACCTCGAAAAGCACGTTAAGCCGTTAGTCCCGGCTGTTATTTGTGGATCTTTGACATTCGTTAAAGATCGGTGGAAGCCCGAATGTCTGACAACCAGTCATATCAAGGGTATTGTATTACCCAGTAACTGGGTTGTAGAAGTCAGATAGGCAGTCGCTCCATGTAAAATACTGGTATTCAAATGCATCCGGTTAGACTGGAAGCCGACTCTAACATAGTTTGGAAAAGGCTAGGCAGATTATATTTTGTAGGGAATTATATATTTAAGTTTTAATACATGTTTGCCTGTAGTAATAAATTAAGTAAAAATGTGCCAATAAACTATAGCTATTTGTTTCGTTCCAGAAAAAACAAAACTTTTTACTTCTGGCTTCGGGCGGCGGTGGCAAGAAAGCGGAACCCTAGAAGCCCACCACCGCCAACTCTAGGCGAGAACCAAGACGGCGGGCGGCAGACGATGCGACTATAGTCGGTGCCGATCATTTTTTGAGCACACGAGCGTACAGCGTGAGTCCATGCATAGCTTAGCTTGTAGTCACACTTATCACATTAACTTATTCATTATTTACTTAATACCTACATGGTTTTTCTGAGAAGTGAAAAACAACATTGATTAAAATAGGTAATATCTACTACCTAATAGACATGTTGTAAGGGCGCTCGGCGCGCACTCAAACCGGTTTTACGCGCGCCGGCGGACCAGACTCAGTAAAAATTAGTACTATTAGATAAATGTTCAGTTGTCTACAACGCGCCCCAACAAAGGTGGAAGTACGCAATACGACAGATTATTTATCTGTCTATGTTTATATTTTGAAGAATAATAATTTTAACCGTCACATACTCATTTAGTCAAGTTGGCCCGTCCCGTACCATTTTTCATAATAAAGAATTTTATGTAAGTATGTATTGAAATTGACAGTATTTATTTGTTTTAGATTTCAATAGACACCGTCAGAAGGCGCCTGAAGAACGTTGGAAAGAAATGCCGCCGTCTTGCCAAGATTTTAATGACCTAGGCGCATTAGGAAGCACACACTGAGTGCACGGTGTATAGTGTCGTAGCCTTAGCTTTAGATGACGAACTCCGATTCTAGGGCACTAGTAAATAATGCACTTTATTCACCCGGGTTTCCGTAGGAACCAATCCTATGTGTTCATACAGCTCGTGGTCAATGTAAGTGCCAAGTTTCACTGAAATCCGTTTTTCCGTTAGCGTGGAAAAGTAACAAACAATATCTATCCATTCCCACAAACTTTCACAGTAAATAGTAGCACAGTTTTACAATCCTTAAGTAGTATTTTCATTTTGTAATTATTTTATTTATCAAAATAAAAGAATTAAGGTATTTCTAAGCATTGTTTCTCAAACACTGATTCTTTCTTCTATTGCTCGATTTGGGAAAGACGCCAGTCATGTCGTTCGTTGATGTTGTGTGATAATTAGAAATCGGATAATCGGATGCATATTTAATTTACCTAAAGTTCATTTTTCGTTATGAAAGTATGGAAGTGGCTTCTTAAATTATTATTTTTGTAGAAAATATCCCGGGGTTCCAGGACCACAGGGAATTTATAAAGCTTTCTAGTTCAGGTGTTTAATATGGAAGCGACTTTTAAAGTATTAGGATTGCATAAGTATTCAGATGCATATTTATTTAAAACTAGCAGCGCTCCGTGGTTTCACCCGCGTAGTTCCCTTTCCCGTAAGAATAAGGAGATAAAATATAGCCTATGTCACTCGGGGATAGTGTAGCTTCCCAACAGTGAAAGAATTTTTCAAATCGGTTCAGTAGTTTTGGAGCCTATTCAATGCAAACATACAAACAATCAAATCTTTCCTTTTTATAATTTTAGTATAGCAAATAAAATACATGTGTATGTAGAGTGTAAGTCTGTAAGAGAAGGAATAGTGTGAGTATGTTCCCGAAAATGTTCCCAAAAGAATCTTTCCAGTGCCCGGGAATATTCCCAATTGCTGGGAATGGGAACGTGTCGGTGAAACCACATAGAATCATAATAAAAATAAAAATATAGTAACATACTAAGTTACTGGTAAGATTTAGTAAGTAAGTAGAAGTGACATGTAATAAGTGCTCATTTACTAACTTGTCGTTAAATTTTGCATGCTATACTTAATCAGAAAACATACACCGACCCTTTTCCATCTAAGTATTTTGAAATTGACCGCGCTATCTTTATTACTAATGAGCGGCAGGCTAGACAATAGAAGTTTATAGTTCTGGAGTTGCCTATTATGTTTGCTTCTTTTGTTACGCCGACCGGTTAGTTGAGCCATAAATGATGCACAAAGGATAAGTAAATAACATTTCTCAAAATTAGTATCACACCTGCACAGTTATAAGGATAGTTTTTTGTTATCAGTTTAACTCTCCAACTACATCAATAAACTGTTGAAAAATCTCAGTAACACATTGTGGGTGTAAAAGTGCGTTTATTTTCTATCTTTTATTATTTTATCATGAAACATGCGATAAGAAACCTAATCCAAAAACTTAAAAAAAAATAAAAAAATCTTTAACTTATGTGTTAGTGTTCTCTCTCACTAACTGGGAATGTTCCCGGGCACCAGCCCAGTCAAATTATACTATATAAAATATCGACCGTTTGAAATAACATTAGACAGTTAATTAAACCTTTTTTTACAGTCCGTTCAACTGATTTTGACCACTATTGCGTTGTAAGCATGATAAATGGTATCTGCAGTAAACAGTTGGTATTGTAACCACTTTTTTGCTTTAACGCCATCCTTATTCCTACGGAATAGAAGTCACAATCGGTTGAACCGATTGTAAAAAAGGTTAGTTTAAATATCTAATCTTATTTCAAATGGACAATAAAAAATTGACAATTGAATGGATGGACATTTTACATTTGTTTCGCGGCAGCATTTAAAATTGCTTGGTAGTCATTGGTAGACTATATATAGTCTATATAATCTGTTACAAAAATCAAAAAAAAAAAAAACTTGTAAAAAATATATTAACAACTTGTTTTTAATCTATTGTCTATTTGTATAGTTTGGTTTTATAAATTTTGTTGTAAGTTTATTTTAATTTAGAGTAGGTGTAGGATTTGTTTTTAAGTTTTCAATAATATTAATGTTTAAAAATAAAAAGGTACGATTTTTATTCCGCATTTTATTTTTATACTTTTCTCGCGGTTTCACATACGTTCCGTAAGAACGTATCCTTTGTCCTTTTCTGATAGGTAGGTTCCCTCTTACCCAGAGGAGGCCTGTGTCCCAGCAGTGGGAACATTAAAGGCTGAGGTATGCAAAATTCCATGATGATCGGTTCTGTAGTTAAGGCGCCAGAAGTAGGGGGGTTTATCTACCACTGAATATAGGGGCTCTAGCTACCACTGAATCTATTATACGGGACCCCGACGCCGACGGTATATTTATTTACTTAAAAAAACGTCACCGTCCTTTTTGCAAAAGACCCCACCAAGATATTTTTATATGGGGCGTTATAGCTAGCCAGGGCTAGCTACGCCACTGCGTAAAAACTGAAAGCGTAGGTAACAAATAAACACTCACTTTTGTATTTTATGCGGCTTCATCCGAGTTCTCATAGGAATAGGTATTTTTATGACAGTTTGGGTGTAGCCGCAAATGAACCTCGTATGGGAGCCCATGTCCTTCATGATGATGCGTAACAAACAAAGGAACTCATATTCTCATTGACCAAATAACAAAATGTTTTGAATGTAATGAAGTAACCATAATAATTATACATTCGAATTTTATTTCCCTAGAAATCATATCTTATTTCTTGCGCAATAAGTTTGAACTTTCATGTAAAAGCAAACCGTTACTAAATTCAACCTTATTACTTTGGGAATAAGATCGTGTCAAACGATAATCTCAAACAAGGCGGACTGAAAAGAGGCGTTTTGTAGGTATAATGAATTAAAACTTCGTCCACGTTTGTGATGGGTATCTATATTGTTTTCGAAATTTCAAGCCGATTGTGTCATGGGTTTTTGCATTGAACTTCGTAAAAATACTTAGAATAGCAGAGCAAGGAACGCACGAAAACAGGTGACCGCCAGCCCATCAGTAAGTAGGTAACAAAACTCCGAAAAAGTAATTAAAAACTGCGTGAAATAATAAAAAGTGTTTTTCTCACATCAGATTACCTACCTGTCTACTTAACATTATTCTCCGAGAGCGTGAAATTTCGCTACCTACCTGTTTAAATATATGAGTAGGTAACACCTACTTAATACTTACAGGTATTTCCAACTATTAAGTAAAAATGGAGAAATAAAATATATAAAACGATTATATCTAAGCTTTCTTAAGTAGTTTAGGCAATGCGCCGTGCATGGGCCGCTTCTTTTTATTACCACGCTATTATTTGGATTCTATTCAAGTATTCAACCTGCTACGCTATTTCTCATCGCAAAGTATCATAATCTACACCACGACGCGCATATGCACACACTCTCACGTACGCACTGCAGCACGAAACATTACGAGTAAGAACGGACAAAAAGCTAAATATCTCTTTCACACGATTCTCACTGTTGCTGCTTATAAAGCGTTCAAGGTCAAAGTGGGGTAACTTAATGTGCTGGCGACTGTACTTAGGTGAGAGTACCTATTTTACCGCACGTTCCGTTGTATTAGTGCGTAATTTTTAACTTTCGAACCATGTATACAGGCTTCGTAAATACAGTTTTTGAGCAAATGTGTTGAAAAGGTTATTATTGTTAAATTTAGGAAGATACTCTGTCTGCATGAAATAGGGTATTTTCCAATTTCTACAGAGCTACGAGTATTCTAATTTGAAGATGGGGACGAAATATATAACAGAAAAATAAAAGTAAATTGATTTATATCCATTTTCTCAATTAAAAACGATTTAAACCAATTTTTTTCGTTGTTTTGAATTTACCGCCAAAACGCTCCTTAAGATGACTTTTTATCACGTGACGTCAACTTTGTGTAAACTAAAGTAGTTAGTAAGTAAACAAGTGAGTGTCATGTTTATAATTAACAAGATTTTTTTCAACACACTTGCTCATAAAATGGCTCTAATTTCACCGCAATTAGGCACATAATGACATCTATTATCAAACTGTGACTTTTTCATTACTATTATTCACTAGTGAGTTATAGCTTCTTTTTTTATTGGTTGAGTTGCTTTGTTCTTAAAAAGTTTCGATACAAAAAGGTCGTGCTCAATAGTACAAATAAATTTATATATCTATTGCTTGCTCATTTCATGCAACTACGTAATTAAATAGATAATTTCAACTTGTACGTTTATAATAAATAAAACTTTCACTTAAATATAATTTTTGTTTTTTTCTGTAATAAAGAAAACTTTGAATTCCCCATTTTGTACGTGGCTAAAACCCTATCCGCGAAAAACAAAAAAAAAAAGAAACGTCATTCTTTTAGGCCACGTTCCGAGTTACAATAATGTCGATTTGACCGCGCTCACACACGACTTCCCGCGAATCGTCATAGATGACGTCATGACATGCGCCATCTTGTCAAAAATGACAGTTGTGCTGTTTTGTTTTAAGTCACATCGAATCTTTAGTTAATTTAGATTTATTTGAAATAGTGCTACATCTAAGAAGAAAAATGTGTGGTGTATACAAGTTTAATATGTTGACTATATGTTTTAACGTTGAGTGAACACTTTTATCGCGATCACGAGCGTTCCGTATTGATGACAAAAATGACGGTTCTTAGCTGTCAGAATAGTGATATCTAACTCGGAACGCAAAATATCGATGTGAGCGTTCATAGCGTTATTTTTCTAATTCGGAATGCGGCCTTAGTATAAGGCTGATCGCCATTGTTACATGCGCGCGCATTGGAAAACTGATTACTTTTTCCCGCCAATGGCAAAAAAAAAAAACTCAACTCGTTTTCACTGTTGAAATTATAGTTATTTATTCATTAAAATGACTACAAGTACTAGTTATGAAGAAAATTATTTATGTTGTAACACCGCCCGATATAAGATGTGAATGAAGCCCTTAACGTTATGGAAAGTTTACTAGGTACCTAAAAACTCCAAGGGCAAAATGATTTTTTTTGTATTATTTTCTTCACAAGTGTGTTGAAAAACGTCGTATGATACACGTGTCTATTGATGATTACCGTCCTCGGCTCTCTTAAGACCCTCGCCTGGCGGCTCGGGTCTCAATGGCGCCTCAGCGGTAATCACCAACGTTATACACTTGTACCATAATGTACTATTATGGATAGAAAGTAAAATCACTGGTGTGCGGTGCCTCTGTGCACAAATACTTCTAAAATTGCGCCAAACTAAGTATTTGTACTGGTGCTGTTTACACAAAGCTGACGTCACGATGCCACGTGATAAAAAGTCATCTTAAGGAGCGTTCTGGCGGTAAATTCAAAACAATGAAAAATAAATTTGATTTTATTCGTTTTTAATGAAGAAAATGGATTTAAATAAATATATTTGTATTTTTCTGTTAAATATATCGTCCCAATCTTCAAATTAAAATAGTTTATTGCTTATTATATAGTATTCAGTCTAATAGCCTCCTTTTAAAACAAGTTTACTGTTTCCATCTTTTTTAATTAAAGTACACTTTTTAGGCAGTCGGGTTTATTTTATTTTTTATGTACAAATTTACGAAAATAAATAAACATTATGTTGGGCTGGGACACAGGCCTCCTCTCGGTGAGAGGGATTGGGCCGTAATCCACCACGCGGGCCCAGTGCGGGTTGGTAGATGTCACATGTCTTCGAATTTTTGGTTCTAGGACATGCCGGTTTCCTCACGATGTTTCCCTTCAGCGTTTTGAGAGAGGTGGTGAAGAAATAATTTACACAAAGTAAAGCGCCTGTCTGGGTTCGAACTCACGACCTACTCGTAAGTCGCGACTGTTACCACTTGGCCACCACTGCAGCTCTCCTACACTCTCACACTGCTTATCGCCGAGAATTGAAAATCTATTGAGCAATAAAATCCCACCGCGATATTTTTACGTCTATGTGTACGTCGGCTTATAATTATGATATTTTTATAGAAATATTATGAAACTAGCAGCGCTCCGCGTTTTCACCCGCGTAGTTCCCGTTCCCGTGGGAATACGTTGATAAAATATAGCCTATGTCACCCGGGGATAGTGTAGCTTCCCAACAGTGAAAAAAAATTTCAAATCGTTTTAGTAGTTTCGGAGCCTATTCAATGCAAACAAACAATCAAGTCTTTCCTCTTTTTTAAAATATTAGTATAGATAAGATTAAAGCTTCGTAAAAGTAATAAAGCAGTTGTGGTCTGTAGAGACTTCAACATTAAAATACTGGTAAAATGTACTGAAGTAAATAAATGTAAGAATAACTTTATGAAAGTCATATAATTTGTCCAATATATTATTCACGGCCGTACTGGATGAAGTCTTCAGAAAGCTGGCAGCAGGCTGTGCGTAACGGGGTATTGTGGTTGGACATAAGATATTATCTAATCTCCGTTTTGCTGACGTTGCATTTTTTTCGTCTTCAGTTTCCAAGCTGAGTCAAATGCTAGAAGATCTTAGTGCGGCAAGCCTAGAGGTCGGACTTCAAATTAACATGTTAATGACCCGGGCTCCAATTCTGTATGGTTGTAATGATTCCCCGCGAAATCTTACTGTACTACGTTCAAATTACATCAATATCGTGTTTTTAGAAACCAATGTAACGGTAAGGGATCGAAATGTCATATTCTGAATGTTCCAAGACAATTTGTCGATGTTATTAATACGATATTAGCTGATTACGTGTGTGATTGATGTGGTTACGAGTAAGGAATCGTTAAGGTGAATCTAGTCCACATTTTTCCCATGCAAACTTCGGGAGTGTATTACTCCACTGTTTGACAATCTACATCAGAAATTAAACATGGTATGGTTTTATGATTATTAATATTGTCTGTACGGAAACAGAATACCATAAAAAATAAATAAAAAAAAAACTATAGAAAATGCCTCCAGCCTCGAGCCTCTGTGTCCTCTGTGTGTGCCGTTTTCATTGACCGTCCCGGGGAACGGTCAATGAAAACGGCAGACACAGAGGACACAGAGGCTATGAGGCTATGAGGACATGAGGCATTGTCAAGTCGGGACTTGACAATGCCTTGATCAAAATATTACCTTCAACTTAAAAGGCCTATTAATATTGTTTTTTTTTTACTTTTTAGTTTTTCTGTTTGGGTCGGGGGTTTTTAAATTTGTAAATTTATTTTTTATTTTTGTGTTTTTTAAATTTAATGTTGGCTTAAATCTGCGCAGCGTTGCTTATTTTTCCAACAGTGAAGTTTGTTACTAATGACGACGAGGAATGAGGATAACTCATTCCTCGTCCTGATCACCATTTATCTATAATCTATTCATTGAGACCTTTTCAATGAGCGCAAACACGACACTTCTGCTGTTTGTTGGTGAGTAACTTGGTTATCCTGGAAATTCCAGGTGTTGCTCCACCATCAGTTCAATGTTACTTTGTTCGTATAATATAATTGAAGTAAAAGAATACCAAATTTCGACTTGATCAGACCCGTGGAAGATGCTCAAATCCCTTCATCAACCAGAAAAGAGCTGATAATCTTCAAACGGCTGAACCAATTTTGATGAACCATGTCTAATAACACTCCCCTCTAATGGACCTTTCAAACAAAAAAAAAAACAAAATCAAAATCGGTTCATCCGTTCGGGAGCTACGTTGCCTCAGACAGACAGACACACACACACAGACACGTCTGACGCCGATCCGTTTAGACTGGAGGCTTTCCCCAACATTGTTGGGAAAAGGCTAGGCAGATGATGATGATGATGATGATGATAGTTATGTCAGAAAAGAGCGCCTTGTGAGTTATGCCTTGAAGGAAGCTTTCAATTGAATTGATGTTTTTTTCATTTTTTATTAAACAATGAAGAAAAACAAACAAGTAATGAAAACAAATAAAAAATATTAAACAATGAAACAAAAAATGTATTAAACAATGAAAACAGCAACAGCAATTTATCCAGCAGCCAGTAGCTTTTGCCATCGGCTTCGCCCGCGTGAAGGTCGCTACTTGTCCCACGGGAACCGTACTAACGAGAAATAAAGTATCCTATATTTATCTATCTATATACCAAACATTCAAATCCGTGTAACCGATTATGCCTGATTGAGTTACAATACAAACGTTGACATTTAGACTATTAGTTTGGATTACTAGGAAGTAGGGTAGGTACCTGTGAAGACTCATCATCTGCCTAGCCTTTTCCCAACTATGTTGGGGTCGGCTTCCAGTCTAACTGGATGCAGCTGAATACCAGTATACATGGAGCGACTGCCTACCTGACCTCCACAACCCAGTTACTGGGTAATACGATACCTCTTGGTAAGACTGGTTGTCAGAATTTCGGGCTTCTGACGACCCGTAACGACTGTCAAAGATCCACAAATGACAGCCGGGGCCAACGGCTTAACGTGCTTTCCGAGGCACGGAGGGGTCTTGGTATGTAAAGATGGTCACCCATCCACGGACCAACCGCGGCAAGCGTAGCTTTACCTGGTCGATCGACCCGTGCAGCTATTGTTATTTATCCATAAGCCTCTCGGATCCCAAGGATACCTATGAAGACTATTACAGCTTTGAGTTGAATACGACACAGCTTTCGTAGTTCCTGAACAAAGTATGCTGTAAATGACTGCTAGCGTTCACATTTAGCGCAGTTGGTTATGTCAGGAGCCCGAAAAATCTGACAAGCAGTCTTACCAAGTGGTATCGTATTATCCGTATCTAACTAGGTTGTGGAGGTCAGATAGGCAGTCGCTCCGTGTAAAATACTGGTATTCAGCGCATCCGGTTAGACTGGAAGCTATCCCCAACGTTGTTGGGAAAAGGCTAGGCAGGTGATGATGATGATGATAGTTATGTCAGAAAAGAGCGCCTTGTGAGTTATGCCTTGAAGGAAGCTTTCAATTGAATTTATATATTTTTTCCCAGTCCATCAGTGAAACTACATAGGTTACTTCTATCACAAACAAGATAGACAAGAAGACAAAGGTTCCACCTAAGAAGCATATTTTGCCAAATCGATCTTCGTGATAATTATATCTTCGGTTAAAGTTGTTTTTTTCCAGTCCTCGTACTTCCGTAAATTATTTGAATATGCAGAAGTCAGATGGCAGTTGCTCCGATTGCGAGATGCATCTCCATTGGCCAAGCTTATCGTTTGTTTAATGGCTAGATATTCGACAGATAGACGCTAAAGTGTGGGGTACAAACTAGTTATCTATACTCTTAGTGGTTTGAGTAAAGTTATATAAAGCGTTGTACGCCAAAATTAATGACTGGTTACCACAAGCGCCATCTAGTATCGACTAGCAGAATTAATAAAGTCAAGATCTTTCCAGAAATGTCGATTCTAGAACTTTCTAGAATTATAGAGATCTGTTCAGTCGGGGCCGGTATGTACAGAGGCCAGCACATCAAGCTACCCCAATCTGACAAATTTCTTTGATAGTTTTTCAACTTTATTGCAAAGAAATAAGGTTTATGTTCAATTGGGAAAATTTTACTGTTTGGGATAGCTTGACCTGCTGGCGACTGTACTCAAAAATTCTAGATGCGTCTACAGTAAAAGGTTCTGGAACTATCCGAGGGCCCTATAAAAGGCCGGAACGGACCGCGACCCGGGCACGGGCAGTGTTGGAAGCGATAGATGCGAAAACATCGAAATCGATCTTCAAGTGCGACTTAGTGATAAGTAGGTAATGCAATTGTGTTTTGCAATTAGTGTGTTTAATTAAAGTGTAATTTTTGGTTATTTACATTAGCAGCTTTTAATTGTCACGAACCCCAAGCTCGTAACAATATAATCGTAGGGTGCTAAAATTTTAGAGCTCTTCCGTTCGCTCTTGCAACCTACTCTTTATTCTCACACCTCTCTGCGGGAGTCGTCAAAGTAAGTCCTAATTATTTTAGTACTAGTTTGCCTGCGACTACTTCCGAGTCAAATTTTATTTAAAATAATGGGTTAACTTACGACTAACGAACTACGCATCACACTGACGTCACTAAAAATCCTGCATCGCACATGCAGAGTTTATAGGAATACTTATCAATTTCGATAACAGCGACCATTTGCAGTTATTATTTTCTGCCGTGTGTGCCCTTATACATGACTGGCCAGACCGAATTTTGTCTTAAATACCCGGCTACAACTGATGCAATAGAGCTGGAAGAGTTAAAGGAATAGGTATGGAAGAGCTTATGTCTCTCTTTAAATAATTGACGTTTTTGGGGTTAGTGTATCGAGGCGCTTTTTTGTCGAAAATGTCTACCTTTTTGTAAATAGTGGAGCGCCAAGACAGCCTATTTGAAGCGAGCCCCTCCCAACCTGCTGGATCAGTAGCGCAAGCGCTTAGATGCCTCTTGAACACATTATTGTAGCGGAGATGTTGACCTCCATCCAGCGATGCTTTAAGCCAAGGTATCTATCCATTGATTTAAATAGTAAAGATACGGTCGTCCGAACATTTGACGGAGCGGTCGCCCTACAAAATACACTAACGCCATCTATTAGAACTACGATATCAATCGGTGTCTGCTCCAAGACGTAACCTTGTAAGAGCGGTGAGCGGTATTTTTCGAGGTACAAAGAAATAAAATAAAAACCTTATATTTTTCAAAATTTATATTTGTTGCAGTTTGTGTTATTATGTTTTCATTGGCCTTCGAATAAAACAATTTTAAAAAAATCTTTTTTTTTTGGTAATCTGGACATATGTTCCATTTTGGATTCGTAGTGTTTTCTGACGTTGGACATTTTAATTTGCTTTTAATAAACAATAAAAATCAATTTTGTACAAAATTTAATCATAGAGTAATATTATTAAATCTTTTCATTTCATCAGCTACAACGAGCGCCGCTGCAAAGTTATGTCGCGCTTTTACGCGGCTTCGCATCATGTTTGCCAAAGGTTGAGACAAAAAATAAAATGTTTGTACTCGTACTCATAAGGGAACCCGGGCTGGCGAACCTTAATACAGGTTACCATGTAACCTAGCTAGGACGCCAGATTCAATAATGTTACTTTCTATTCAATTTAACTCTACATTGTAAAATTTTATATATAATGTAACAGACTGTACCACACTTTTTGAAATAAATAAATTACAAATAAGAAAGAAAATTGTTTTAATAGTGTTAGAAGTCGATTCAATGACATATTTTTAACTTAGGTACCTACCGGGATTTTATATTAGATTAAAGTGTTTTTGTCAAGTAGATATTAAATCATTAATTGCTTATTCTTCTATGAAATGTTATCATATTTTTTAATGTGCTTTTTGTCTTAGTTCACGCAACCCTTCACGGCATAACTTGGCAACTTTGTTTGCAAAAATTTACGACCGCTCCGAAGACAGCCGATCGCGTTCTAGTTCACTTCGCTTTATGGAAGACCATTTTGGGACCAAGTACGAGGAGTCATTGTAACGTGCGGTCCGCCCAGTCCTTATATATATGTCAATGTATCTATCCCACAGGGGGTGCCCTTAGTGTGTGCTTAGTTTTGTTTTTAAGCTCTGTCTGGATGCCTTAATTTATTGAGGCAGTCACAGGCAAGTCCGGTTAAGCAGAGGACAACCTCCTAGGTTGACCTGCGAGATGCCAATAAAATAAAAACTGTCGTCTGGCAGTTGCTCACCAGACACAGCATGACAGCACCCATCTAGTCGCAGGGTCCTCCCTTATTTTATTTTATTCAACTTGCGACTGATTGACATCTGCGATATGGAGGTAAGCACTTACCGCGAGTGCTCTGCCAGGGGTGCGGGTTTGTTCGAAAGAGATACCGCAGCTAGCTCCTGGCATACGGGCTACTGAGGGAACACGGATGGGTTTTAGTCAGTAAAAGTCTGACACGCCCTCCTGTGCCACCCAGAGCGGGGGAAGTTATTTGATGATTTCCGACCCAAAAATTAAAAACCGCGAGTGCTGGCAATGTTTTTTACTTTGACAAGAGCAGCTATTATAGGCCTATTTCCTCCTTTTTTTTGGGTTTTGGCTTCACACGGTTTGTGCATTTAGCCAGTGTCAAGTAATTTTAATTTTCAATCAAGTAAATGGCCCGATATCAGGCACGAAGTTACAAAAGTCATAGTCAGTCAAGTCAAAGTTATTGTAAAGCGGTTGTAACTTTGCAACCACCTATTAGGAGTTTTTGGGGGGAACACGAAAGTCAAAGTCCACGTTAGTCACTTATTTTCACCTTCACTACACTTGTGCACTTACACGTAACTAAATTGAATAATTCACTACCAAAATAATACAATTTCACGAAATTTAATGAAAATAAAAATTCGTGCGACATGTTCCAACGCGATCCCGCCAAAAACTCGCTTATTTCCTTGGCAACATCGATCACTAATACTTTATTAGTGATTGATGCTTGGCAATCATCATGGCAAAGTATTTTAAAATAAAGAATTTAAAAAGAAGAAGAAATCATAAAGAAATCTACCGTAACAAAAAAGAATTTGATTTTTCAAAGTGATCGCAATCTTTTTTTGATGTGTGTAAGTGTTATTACTGTTATTAACCTGGGTGTTACGTTTGACTATAACTTGTCTTTTGATGCACACATCGAAAACGTTATTAATAATGTTTCCGAAGCAATTATATTAATGCTTAGGTCTTTAGATGATTTTAAAATGTAAAAGGCATTTCTTGATTGCGTGTCCGTAGCCATTTAGAGGACACCGTACAAATGTGGAACCCGGTTGTACGTTGTTTTATATTGCTAATTAGTTTTATAGAATTTCGATTCACATTAAAAAAAAAAACTGATGTTTCATAGAATAGAATAATCAATATGCAGAATACTTACTATAAGGAATTTTAATCATTGATATTTGTTTCACATAAAGTTTAATGTTAGAATACTCATATCATAGAATAACAAATCAAATAATTCTTTATCCTTATATTGTTTATTTGAGTAATTTTTAACTTATTACCAAGAACAACAATTTTTCATGATAAAGTTCAATTTAAAAAATTATATTAGCTTATGCTAGTGATCGCAAACTTTTTTTGATGTGTGTATATTGATCTAATTATGGAACTTATGCTAAAACTTAATTGCGTGTGTAGGTACTAACAAAACATCTAGAAAGATTCAGTTCAAGTTTAGTTTTAGTCCATCTAAATCCCGCTGTTATCCAAAACAGTCGGAAAGTTCTGATACCTATAGGGCATAACATTTTCGTATCGTTGGCATAAATAATAATTTTGAAACGCGTATAGCACGAACTGAATCCTGGATTTGCACCCAAAAGGGATCCTTGTGGTATTTCCGAGGATTTAGTAAAACTGTTTGACAGCAATTCTCAATATAAGATGCCACTGCAAGCAGTTTTCGTAAAACGACACCATGGTCTATACGCTCAAATGCCTTGCTGTAATCAGAGTACACCACATTAACTTGAGAGGGTTCCGATATAGTGGAGGAGAAGGAGTCGGAACAGTAGGCCTAGACAAACACATTTCTGTTAGCGTTCGCGCCAAACGCTACGCCAAAATATATGGGAATGACATTACCTGCGGAAAGGTTACGTCGTATTCTTTCCGCAGGTAATGTCATTCCCATACATTTTGGCGTAGCGTTTGGCGTGAACGTTATCAAAAACGTATTTTGTCTCTAGGCCCAGATAAGTTAATGTAGATCTGTTTCTTAAGAAGCCTTGATTATGGCTGATACAAATAGTCAACAAAAAAGTTTACCAGTTCAGGGTGGGGTGCAAAAATTTTCGAGCTTGCTTCGCTCGCTATTGCATCCTACATTTTCAAACTTTTATGTTAATGTTGACAAAGTAATTGCTATGTCTTTATAAATGTTTGAAATAAAAAGTAAATTATGCGAGGTGCATATATTTTCAACTTCGCTTCGCTTGCACTATCATCCTCTGTTCGTCTGATGCTGTAGCTTTTGTGTTGACAGTCAAGTACCTCCTATTTCTGTATCAATACTCAAAATAAAACGGAACCTTTTCGAAGTGTGCAAAACATTTGCTCATTCTAATCTTGGGCATTTGGTGTTGCCGCCCCGGCCCCCAACAGGTTTAGTCCGCCACTGCAACGTTGTAGTCATAATTAACATTTCAGTTTAACGTTTTTACAGTACTTAAAATTTTCTTTTTTTGTACTGTATTCATGATTTAATTAATTATTTTTCTTTAGTGTGATGTCAAAACATGAACAGTAATAACCACAATTTTTTTTAACTTCGTTACTAAAAAAATCAGTTGTTTCCTATAAAAGTGCAATACCTATGTGGTCAAAATGTATGGAACAGCTGATTTATTTTTTGTATAACCTACGCAACATATCCACTCTAGGGGCGTTCGAGGCGCGGCCTTCCTCGAATCATCATCATCATATCAGCCGAAAGACGTCCACTGCTGGACATAGGCCTCCCCCAGGCTCCTCCACTTCGACCGGTCTTGTGCTTCCCACATCCAGCGGATACCCGCGGTCTTCGCAAGGTCATCGGTCCACCTTGTGGGAGGCCTTCCCACTCTACGTCTTCCGGTACGCGGTCGCCACTCCAGAACCTTTCGGCCCCATCGGCCATCTGTTCTGCGAGCAATGTGCCCTGCCCACTGCCACTTAAGTTTGACAATTCTTCGGGCTATGTTCTGTCGGCTTAAGTTTGGCAAGTCTTCGTATGTATGTATGTAGGTGTTACCTTGGTTCTCCTGCGGATCTCTTCATTTCTGATTAGATCGCGTAGGGAAACTCCGAGCATAGCCCTCTCCATTGCCCTTTGGATGACTTTAAGCCTTCTGATAAGGCCCATTGTGAGCGACCACGTCTCTGTACCATAGGTTATCACTGGCAACACACACTGGTCAAAGACTTTCGTCTTGAGACGCTGTGGTATTTGGGACGAGAAGATATTGCGCTTCTTCGAATGATACAACACAATCAAACGTTGCAAGTCAGTATCTGCCTTTATACAGGGTCAAATTAAACTAGCTAGCTAAATTCCACAGACCTGACGGGAATCGAAGAACAAAAAATGATGAATTTGTTTTTGGGGTACAACGACCGCAAGTATTAAAATTACTTGAAGTATGAGTTCAGAACATATTTTTTCCCAGAACAGCCATCTGGCCAAATGGCAATTTTCCTAACATTTTTGTGCGGGGTCTTTTCGTCATTTAAGTTTACTAGTTTTAGCATTGTAGACCTGCACCCTAATTGCGTAACTCACGATTCATCATAATCTGTATCGTTTTGAAACGGATTGTTAAACCATTGCTTCATGTGTTCGAAAAATGTATCTGTTCGACAACATAAATAACGCAATGGATATTGTTTAACTGTGAAGACGAAACCAATTATGATCAATCGTGAGTTACGCAATTAGGGTGCTGCAAAGTCACTGAAGTTTAAAACTTCACGATTACTGGCCGACCTTAGCACAAACTATTGTTTAACTAGTGGGAATTGTCTGGCAAATTAAATACCAAAAAAAAAAAAAAAATGAACAACTTAAGTTTACAATTTCCAAAGCAAAATGAAGAAAGCCACAAAATTAAAATACCTACTGTGGCGTAGCTATCAACGCCCAACCCAAAAATGTATACAAAGACTATGTTCCAGACTTTCCAAAGAAATAAAGTTAATTAAGATCATTAAAATTAATATTATTCCGTGTGGTGCCGGACGTAAACAATAGCATCCATCTTCCCATCCCATTTCTTCCCGTGGGTTTCGTAGGAGGCGACTAAGGGAAAGTACTAGAGAATGGTCAGCAGCGTTCTCTATGCATTTTATCACCATACTGCGATCGCCAACCCGCCTGCCAAGCGTGGCGATTATGGCAAATCCCCCTAATTGGGGGAGACCTATGCCCAGCAGTAGACGTCTTTCGGCTGAAATGATGATAATGAATGATGAAAATTATTAATTAGGTACAATTTTTAATAAAAGGAATAAAAAAGTGAATATACTCTATGTGGAGATTACTGTAATAGGCCTTACAGACTGTAGATTTGTAGACGATTTTCTATTCTGTATTCGTCTAAGTACCTGGTACTTATTGACAGGCCTGCACTGTCCTCCCATACATTTTATCTCTGATAACATTCTTAAAGCCAATCATTTTTAAAAGAGTAACCGTGGAGTTTCTTGCCGGCTCCATAGGAAACAACATTTTGGAACCGTGCACCTAGCTTCTGACGTTTTATAAGTGCCCATGCAGGTTTATATGAAATAAAAATATTTGATTTGATTTGACTATGTATAAATGTAGATCGGTAGTGGGGTGTGGGTGTTAATTCTGTGTTTATCGTGTTTTTGATACCATCAGTTCCAAAATTATTAAAGAAAGTTCTCGTTAGCTACATAAAGAACATTTCAGAAATAAAACTTTTTCTTACACGGTCTCAAAGGGATTTAAGAGAAAACCATCGCAAAATGCGATGCCAAAATAAAATGCCTAAAAAGTATTTATTATTATTATGTTTAACAAAACATATGTTTCTTCAGAAAAACATAATATTCTTATACTCGATGGCGCCCCACGATGGTATATTTATTCCTACGTATACTTGCAGGAAACTTTCCATGGTGAGTTTATGTAGTATATAGTCATGGCGAGCCCGCCCTTCGCGGCAACACTATTATATAGGCAGGCGGGACCATTTGGCAAGGCGTACTGCAACAAAAACAAAAGAAACTGCAGGATATGTAATTACACCCTAAATAAATGGCGAACCACGTTATAAGCCACCCGTCACCATGGCACTAATTCAGACTCATAATTACTGTTTTTGCGACCTGGGACTCGAATCCAGCACCCTAATAGGGTATTTTCCAATTTGATAAAAACTATTTTAATTTGAAGATTAGGACGATATATGTATTTAACACAAAAATGAAAATAAATTTATTTATATCCATTTTATCCATTAAAAACGATTAAAATCAAATTTATTTTTAGTTATTTTGAATTTACCTCTCAAAACTCTCCTTACTACGTGACATCGTGACGTCAGCGTTGTGTAAACAGCACCAGTACAAATATTTAGTTTGACGCAGTTTTAGAAGTATTTGTGCATAGAGGCACCGCACACCAGTGATTTCACTTTCTATCCATAAAAAATCTTGTTAATTATAAACACGACACACTTCTTTACTTACTAACTACTTTAGTTTACACAAAGTTGACGTCACGTGATAAAAAGTCAAAACAACGAAAAATAAATTTGGTTTAAATCGTTTTTAATTCAGAAAATGGATATGAATCAATTTACTTTTATTTTTCTGTTACATATTTCGTTCCAATCTTCAAATTAGAATAGTTTTTAATAAATTGGAAAATACCCTATTGCGTAACTCATAATCTGTTTCGTTTTGAAACAGATAATTAAACCATTGCTTCATATGTTCGAAAAATGTGTTTAATCAACAAAGTAAATAACGCAATGAATATTGTTGAACTGTCAAACTGAAACGGATTATGATTAATCGTGAGTTACACAATCAGGGTGCTGGACCTCAAGTTCAGCAGTAGAGCTTGCGACTGTTAGAACAATGATATTAATTTATTGTAATCACGGTTTTTGCGACGGGGTAGCAAGAGAGGGCAAGCAAGAGAGACAATCACCGAAAATAAAGAAATAGTGAAAGATATAAAAATGAATCCTTAGTTCCCTTGGTCACGGCATCACATGTGAATGGCTGGACCAATTTTGCTAATTCTTTTTTTATTATGTCTGTTATTGTCAGGAGAAGGTTCATACGAAAGAGAAAAATTACGAAAATTGCGCGTTACGTTAGAAAATTTAAGAAAACTTAACGAACACATTAACTTTTCTAAAACCATATAATAACCAATGCGAATTCAATATTCATAGAGACAGGACAACATCTGTCCCGTCAGCTAGTAGTGAAATAAAAACAAACTCTTGAATGAACACGGAATGGATTGAATGAACGAAATGTCAGATTGATTGTAGGCCGTTCGGCTCTAGCTATGATCGCGCCATCTACAATTACCTTTGCCCGACCTTCTCTATTGACAACTACGTCAACTGTCAAAGACGTTGTAATTTGAATGTTGGACTATTTTACGTTGGTGACGTAATGAAAGCAGATAGTATTTATAATTTCAGAGGTAAGTACCTTAGCAGAAATGGCGTTAAATTTTTCGAAGAGGCCACTGTACTCGCTATTTCTGTCTAAATGTCCAATGACACTGAGCCTGGTGCCAATCAGTTGGCCTGCGTAGAACAACGCGGTAAATGGCGACAATGTGGACGCACTGCATTCCTGGTTTATAGTCATATTGTAGTGGTGCAGGTTACCTGGGAAGAAGATTTTTTTAGGATTACTTAAGGGGAAAGCGCCAAGGTAGCACGCATAATTCACAAATTTATTCAAGTCGAATGACGGTGGCGATGAATCTGAAGAATTGCGACGACTAGAGAATGTGTAATAACATTTCTTGCCTCACCCTTCAATGCAATTCTAAGTAAGAACATAATACATTCCCATAATCTGGAAAGTCCGATATTTCCCACATTTTTGTTCTATGATTTTAAAAAATACGGGCCAATAAGCCAGTCATGTCATATTATAAGAATATGTCAGAAATTGTAAAAAATAATAAAGAATAAAAATTAACATTGTAATTTCGGCGCAGATAAACTTTCACATAGTTATGCTGTTAATGAGGTCCCAGGGAAGCCATATGTGCAGAATAATTTAATGCCAAACTTCCCTGTCTTCAACGTAGTATGTCATTGCGACATTATTCCCAAGCACTAGTTGGGGTTTCGGAAACAGCAATCCACAATTGAGCAAATGCATGAAGAGATAAGACACTGATTTTAAATGAAATTGTACTGGTCGGCGCCTTTCCTAGAGGTGCAGCAAGCATTCGATAGAGTCTCACACAAAGCGCTAGGTACTGTGCAAAGTGAAAAATAAACATCCACATTCTCTTTACCTCATTATCAAGTTTTACCTCGAAGTTAGGCCTTTACAAGTAAAACAGAAGATGCCAGAGATCTACGGTACGAAAAATTTAAGCCGGTGTTCCACAGGGTTCCGTACTCAGTCTTGTACTATAATATAGTAAGTACTATAGTATTATAATAAAATGTTGAGTTTAATATGATTCGGGACCGATTAAGAATACATCTTTACAGAATTGTAATCATGAATACAACCCCTAAAGCTAATAAATAATCCCATTTAATGACTTTCATGAAATAGTCAGTTGTAATGATGATTTTAATTATGATGATTCTGCAAAGTCATATTAGTTACGCTCGCGTTTTTTTTTCTTTTTTATACAGCCTGACATATTGACCTGCAAACTGCAAAAGACGTTAGAACATTTGCATTTCGAGGGCTTCCATGTCGCTTGCCCCTTAAGGTGTTAAAAAACGCTCTGTATTTGGACATTACAGCCGCATGTGGCGGTCACTGATTTTCTAGGAAAAAGTAGCTTTAGTGTGCCATTTAAGATTGAATGTTGCGTATGTAACCTATCCACCAACTCTTTTTACTTATGCCTTTTTTTTGTCTACGCTCTCCCTCTGCCTTTGCTCAAATCCTTCCAGGCCTCCTTTTCCAGGGCCACCTAGATCGACCCTCGTAATACCCGTCTATCATCTCGCCAATTCTTCTTGGTCCGGCCTCAGGGCGTCTTCAATCCTCAGGCACCCACCGCGAGGAGACTGTTGTCTAGCGGTCGCTGTGGATGCGGCTGACGTGGTCTTTTCGCTTATAATATTATTAAAGTTACTAACCCAACCAGTCTATACAGCACTGTTTGGTGAAGATGCTATCAAGTTCGCTCCTTGTGATGGCCACGCTTGCCACTTCCGCATTGAAGCCACTGTAATACACCTTTGTGTCCCGCAAGACAACAGTGGGATCTTTAGACTCGATACGCTCGTGTGCATCTAAAAAAAAAATCTTAACATGAATAGACGCTTTCCTTCAGTGGTTTATGTACAGACGCCAGCACATCAAGCTATCCCAAACTGTCAAATATTCCCAATTCAACATGAACCTTATCTTTTTGTAATAAAGTTGAAAATCTATCAAAGAAATTTGACAGATTGGGGTAGCTTGATGTGCTGGCCTCTGAACGTAAAGGGCGATGGATTGTCGAATACGCTGTTTTACAAAACTGCTGGATGTTTTACGTAACAGCTCCGTTATTGAGAATGGCGTTCAGCTGAATTGTCATTACATTACGTTTCACGAAACGGCTACCGATGTTTAGACGTATTGCCGAATGGCTTATCAAGCAAGCGTTTGGTGTGGCTTCTAATGTCAAGTCAGCCACAGTAACTAAGCAAGGGCATCCTGAACAATTGGTATAGGTTAGGCTATGTTAGTACTATGCCTCTCCGCGTGCGAGCCGACCTGATGCCCCAATAGGGAAAACAGCGGATTCGCCAATCCCTCTGCGACACATGAATACACAAACTTCTCCGTAACTAACTAATTCTTGTTTTGTGAATTCTGGGTGTCATACTTTCTAGCGGTGACATGACTTTATACGAACTTCGACTTTGTATGAAAAATGTACGAAAGACTAAGATAACCCAGCCGCCACCGCCAGGAAGTATTCTTTTTAGCGTATACTTTGTTATGGGCCAAGAAAAATGAACAGATGTTCAATCCCCTACATTTTTCTTACATATTTTAGACATTACACTGAAATTCGTAAAAGGGTGATTTTCAAAATGTTTGTACATTTTGGTGTGTGAAAACGTCCACGTGAATATTTACGAAGAAAAGTGTATTGAGTGATCAAACTAGTATTATTATCTTTAGCAACATGTTTCCCAGTTGGGTTTCAACATTTTAGATCATAATAATAGGTAATTAAAACAAAAAAAGAGTTTTACTACTTCAGTCTCATAATATTTTCATACAGCAGTCTCGTGTCTCTTAGCAGCAGCGCGTAACAAAAAAAATCATAAAAATGATTTAATCATTTTTATTACGCAACAAAAAATCTTAACAAATCGTTACAAAAATGAAATAAAAAATGAGTTTAATTACAACCTCAACCATTTGGAGGTTAGAAAGAATCTTGTTGAATCTATCTAGCTTCTTTTTAGTAGTTGGTCAATATTATTCTTTAAATTTACCCAAAAATAATAAGAGATAGCATCATCGTTGTTTTTATGTTTGAGCAACCAAAATGAAAGATTTATTGTTGAAAATACACTGCACAGAAACAAACACACTTTTCTTGTTGGTGGCGCCCGCTGTCAAAATGGCGGACAGACGATCTGTTATCATCTGATTGGAAGGTTTTAAATGGAGAATGTTGCAGGTCAAAAACCCCAAAAATCTACTAATATTGGTGTTACAAGAAAGAATAACAAAAATGAACGAAATGTAGGACATAAGTTGAAACAATATTATTAATATTATGTACTAGGTTTTTTATTTATATTTAATATCATTTACATCATTATTAGAACCACAAAGATATTGTGCAACTAGAACATGTATATATGTGAGTAGTTTCTTCTTTATGATTTTTTTTGTTACGCGCTGCTGCTAAGAGACACGAGACTGCTGTATGAAAATATTATGAGACTGAAGTAGTAAAACTCTTTTTTTGTTTTAATTACCTATTATTATGATCTGAAATGTTGAAACCCAACTGGGAAACATGTTGCTAAAGATAATAATACTAGTTTGATCACTCAATACACTTTTCTTCGTAAATATTCACGTGGACGTTTTCACACACCAAAATGTACAAAAAATTTGAAAATCACCTAAAAAGTCATGTCACCACTAGAAAATATGACACAATTTTGGGCAGATAATAAGTAACACATGAATCACTAATTCCCGTTTTCACTAACATTAAATGACACCTAAATGTTTGCGTTAAGAGCGCACCGAACTTCTGACGTGAATTGAACTGTGGCGGCTGTGGCTAGAAGGCGGTTTGAGCGCTAATTTAGGTCTTTTTTTCGTGTATAAAAAAATGCACATTTTGAAAATGTTAAATTAAATGTAGTTTTGTGATTATTAACAAACTGATGACCCATTAAGATACAATGTAAAGCCCTTTTTTACAGCTACAAGTAACCGTGTTTCTGAAATATCTTTGATAAGGATTCATTCCACAAATCGTATCACCGTTTTAATTATTTAACTACAGGTTATGAAATACCTAACGATGCAACATTAGTGATCACCCGATTTCGCATTTACGTATCGTTGCCTCTGTACGCTCTTAATAAAAGTGCGCTGGTGGATTTTCAATGCTCGGTTTAGCACCGAAGTATAAAAAGCCAACTTTCGTTCAGTCATTCATTTAGGTGTAGCCTAGTGCTAATGAAAACGAACACGCAGGTCTCCGCATCACATTGTACCTGAATAAAATGCGATGTTGGTACCATTGGATGATGAATATTGGTGCTTAAGATGCAAGCTCCAGGGTATGCCCCAAAATTCAATTTTCTTACGATTAGGGGCAATCCATAAATTACGTCACACGTTAAGCGGGGCGGGGGAGGGGTTGAAGAAATGTGACATTGTGTGACAAACTTACAAGGGACGAGGGGGGCGGGATCAAAAGCTTTGTGACTTCACATGTTAAAATCTAAAATACCTACTAAAACTCGAAATTGATATCATGTAAACCAAAAACTTAAAAACAATACTTACTCGATCTATATTAAACAGAACTTTATAAGGCTTCTTCTATCTATCTTAAATATTTTATAAAGATTATTTTTATTCAAATAAAAAATATAAAATAAACTGATGTTTAAATTTAATTACTCCTAAATATAAAATTTGAAAAATATGTAACGTTACACAAGGTTTCACAAGTGTGACCACCTGTGACAAGGACGGGGGCGGGTCAAAAAAATAATAATTGTGTGACATAATGTATGGATTATTATTACAATTTGCAGGTCAGTGTCAAGACTCAATATATGTTGAACTAAATATGATTCGTGATCGTAACAAATATGGCTTAACATAAAATCAGTAAAATCATTAATACAACCCAAATCATATTTTAATCAACATACAATTCAGGCACTGACCAGCAGGTTTAGCACGAGCACCGTAGAAAACCGTTTTGTCGACGGAAGAGTAGACAAAAATGACGTTTTCGTGTGAAAAGTTGACAGTTTTGAACCGAGAAAGGTAGACAAGCGATTTCTATTCTACGGAAGAGTAGAAATAGAAGGAGTCATGCTAAATCTGCAGTGGCCCTAGTGTGAGTTTCTTTTAACTAACGCATCGTCCGCTTTCGGCCACCTCCATCAATCCATCTCTCGATGAGTTAAATCATCATCATCAGCCTATAATGTTCCCACTGCTGGGACACAGGCCTCCTCTCAGTGAGAGGGATTGGGCCGTAATCCACCACGCGGGTCCAGTGCGGGTTGGTAGATGTCACATGTCGTCGAATTTTTGGTTCTAGGACATGCCGGTTTCCTCACGATGTTTTCCTTCACCGTTTTGAGAGCAGTGGTTATGAAATAATTTACACAAAGTAAAGCGCCTGTCTGGGTTCGAACTCACGACCTACAACTCGTAAGTCGCGGCCGTTACCACTTGGCCACCACTGCTCTCAAACGTTGCTTAAAGTTAAGCAATGATCAGCGGCTGTTTAAATGAGTTAAATCGAGCTGGTTAACTCACACTACCCCTGCAAATTGCAAAAAAACTTAAGATAATTAGAATTTCGCCGGCTACTTTGGAGCTTCCACTTTAAAAGGCTTTCAGCAAGTTCTAAATGCATTACACAGATCTAAATCATGTAACGTAGCCATTTAGGACGACTAATCAAAGAAGTGGTGATGATTCTGTTGTGCTTCGACTTAACTAAATTTAGGCTATTGCTATCTTTCCCTTCTAATGAAACAAGAAAGAGACGGGAATAAATAATAACCGTCAAATTTAATTACGATTTTTTTTGACGCAACTGTGACGAAATATATTCATCATGCTTAAAATCACAAATCACACTAAATTCAAGACATTCGAGGCGTACAGTACAACTATTTTCCTAATGTCCCTGGAGAATCATCGCATTTTCGAATACAAACGAGTTTTCCTCCCAAGAAAAAATATTCACATATTAATAAAATCTTCTCAAGGATTAAAGAGATGATCCAAGCGATTGGCGGAATTATTTACGGATGGATGAAAATGCCAGTGAAGACAGAGATTTGTATAGATTCAGACATGAACTCGCGGTTGTGCGTACGCAAATCTGCCATTTTTGAATAACGGGCGACTGTACCTCACCGAACGACGATTAGCCTCGACTGCGGCGTGAACACTGAACGCCCAACCACACACACAGGCAAGCACGCGCAGGCTGGGCTTGCGCAGGCAAAATTTCAAGCAAGTCGAAAAGTGCGCAGGCCGCGCTGCGGGGATGGCGCGTGATACAGTTTTACCAACTACACGCACGGTGTTCCGTGTACAAACCGGCCTGCGCAGGCAAAACTGTGGTGGAGCTTGAGCGTGTGGTAGGCCCATTATGAAACATGAAGTTTGCCGAAGGACATTAAGAAAATAGTTGTACCGTAATTTAATTTGACAGTTCTAAAGCGTCACTTGTCTTTTTCTTTCGTGGTATGTCAGAACGAGATAGCAATACCCTTATTTTTGTTTAGGTTTATTAAAGAAAACTTACACGGCGACACAAAGAGCATGAAATATGCGTAGAATCTAACAATTCTATTATCCAAGGTGGTCGTCCAGATGATGAAGCCTTGTTCCCTCATGTTATACATTGGATTAAAGTCATCATAAGGGATCTGCAATATGGAGTCAAACTCTGTAAGGATTATTTTAACACAGTGAGCATAAAGTACAGCTAGGGAAATTAATTGACAGTTGATCAAAAAATACAGTGGAGCAGACTTTTTTATTTTCAAGCGTTATCTCAATGATGTTGGTAATTCTATGTACTTGGTCTTTTATTGAATGTTTCGCTCTGAAACCAAAGTGGTGGTCAGGGATCAGATTTCTCTCGTGTATCACGTTTGGCAATAACAAATGGGGCTATTTATAAAACCTCAATTATGTGGATGATTTTTCAATTACTTACAACTTAATATAGTTATTTAAGCAACAATTCTTGAAAACGTGGTGATACATAAAGTTGAAACCTTCTAAACACTGATGAATGTGATACATACCTAATTAGTCACACTAGTAAGTGATTGCGTAACAATTTAACCTGAAAAGATTGTCTATACTCTCGTAACAGAAAAAAACGAACAGGATATACCCACGCGATGTACTCACATTGATCTGCACGCCAGCAACATCACCGGTTTCATCAGTGAGAATGCAGACTCTGTACTTGTCGTCTGTACGACACCACAGCTGCATAGGGCAGAAGCCAGCCGGTAGACGAGGCCTGTTCATCTTGATGAAGCCCTTATGAGAGGCAGAAATATTGGACAGCGGCATATCAATAAGGTTCTCCTTTCCCATCGCGAAAATGTTCGTACTGTGTTTTACTGTAAAATGAGGAAATGAAAACGTTGATGAGTTTAAGACCACGCCGCAGGGATGTAAAAATGACGCTACGGGATTATTTCATGCAATGGCTTTGTGCCGACAGTTCAAAATCAAATAGTATGTTTTTTCTAGGATGCACTTTGTTGGATTTTTAATGATCGGTTCAAACATAGAAAGTTAAAAGTCCAGTACAAAACTCTGCCCGATATTTTACGTTCATGCGAACGTGGACCGCATAATTGTGCATTTTAGATTCAGGAATCGTGGGAATTTACGATACGTTTTACGTCGTGCGTTCGTGCTAGCGCCTGATTCCAACAGTGTCAGTTATGAGTTTTAAGCCTGGCCACTTTTGTTTATCATAGAGTTAAGAAGCACTTACTTTTGAGACCGGCCATCAATGGTTCTGAAACAAAAAACAAAGACAAAGCATTTTATAGAACTACTAATAGTCTTAAGATTGACGGACTCAATTTGAAATATGGAATTTGGTTTATTAACCGACGAAAAAACGGAGGAGGTTACTCAATTCGACGCGTATATATATATTTTTTCAACACACTTGCTCATAAAATGGCTCTAATTTCACTACAGTTAGGCACATAATGACACCTATTATCAAACTGTGACTTTTTCATTACTATTATTCACTAGTGAGTTATAGAATTGGTTGAGTTGCTTTGTTCTTAGTGAGTTATAAGTTGTTTTTTGTTTGAGTTGCTTTGTTCTTAAAAACGATGATGATGATGATGATGGATGATGCTGGGTGATGATGGATGATGCTGGATGATGATGGATGATGATGATGGATGATGATGGATGACGATGGATGATGATGAATGATGATGATGGATGATGCTGGATGATGATGGGTGATGATGAGTGATGATGGATGATGATAGATGATGATGGATGACGATGGATGACGATGGATGATGATGGATGATGATGGATGATGATGATGGATGATGATGGATGATGATGGATGACGATGGATGATGATGGATGATGATGATGGATGATGATGGATGATGATGGATGACGATGGATGACGATGGATGATGATGGATGATGATGATGGATGATGATGGATGATGATGATGATGATGATTTAGTATTATTTTCTTCGCAAGTGTGTTGAAAAACGTCGTATGATACACGTGTGTATTGATGATTATCGTCCTCGGCTCTCTTAAGACCCTCGCCTGACGGCTCGGGTCTCAATGGCGCCTCAGCGATAATCACCAACGTTACACACTTGTACCATAATGTACTATTTTATGTATGACCACGCGTATCTTTTTACACAGTAGTTCGATTTTGATAAAAAAAATTATTGGAAGAAGTTGTTCCCATATAAATTAGGAAAACAAATCTAACCCTAAAAAAAAAAAAAAAAAAAAAAAAAAGGGTAGGAAAACAGGGGATGATTAATTGTTTACTCACAAACAATACTGAGTTGTGTATTACAAAAACTTATAAAAAATTAAGCATGTAGTAATTAGTAGATTTTAGCCACAAAAAATGAAAAAAACTTTTTAACAAAAAAATTAAACCGCCGAAAAAACTGAAAAGAAAAAAATAATAAACCTGCTGTGTTTAACCTTAAAATACATATCCAAAGTCACCGACTTCCGAACTTAGTTAATAAGGTTAAACACAGCAGGTTTATTATTTTTTTTTGTTAAAAAGGTTCTTTTTCTTAAACATCGAACTAGCTTAATTAACACTTCCCGATTTCCATTATAGTTGTCAGTTTATTTCGGAGCGATTTCCTTAAACTTGTGACACAGTTTATACTACTTTCTTGGGTTTTGATGTACCTATGTTTTGTCGTGATTTTATAGTAAAAATACTGGATTTTTAAAGTTTTTACATCATGGAATATACAAGTAGCTCATTCATTAGATAATAATTGAAACGATATTTCATGTTGTGCTATAAAACTCATGGAAATACAGTATTTTAACTGTAAAAGTACGTCTGTAAAATCAAGTATATCAGCGAAATCGGCAAAAATTCGTATGCGGCCTCTTAAGTAAAGTTTTAGAAAATTGCGAAGAATGTGCATTCATTTGCATCGGGTATCCGGTTGTTGATTCTTCATAGCTTTTTTTTTTAAATGCTACCGATCCGCCCCTGCTTCGCACAGGTGCAAGTTCTGATGAGTGAAGAGGCGTTACGGCTACGTTAAATTCACTGGCCTTCAAAACTTAGTATCACATTTTTAAAATTGTTATTTCTCCTACTACAGAAGGAGAAAACTACAGAAGTCAAAGTTTCGAAGAATAAAAACTTTTTTCAAAAAAATAACAACCCTCGAATTGATAACCTCCTTCTTTTTGAAGTCGGTTAAAAAAACGTTTTACTGCGACTTTGATTTACACTCAGATTATAAAACAAAGGCAGATAGACCGCGCGGAACACCAAGAGTGAAGCCAAAAAACCAAATACTAAAGCGTCGCATTGTATATAATGCGAGGCTTTAGTATTTGTTTTTTTGACTCTTGGGTGTTCCGCGCGATCTATCTGCCTTTGTTTTATAATCTAAACCAAAAAAGAATCAAATACTAAAGCGTCGCATTGTATGTTACATAAAATGCGACGCTTTCGTATTTGGTTTTTTGGCCTCACTCTTGGTGTTCCGCGCGGTCTATCTGCCTTTGTTTTATAATCTGAGGATTTACACTATTTATGGATTAAGATATGCTGTGTGCCCGATATTACCCATCAGCAAAAATGATGAACTTCCATACTAACTTTCATCCCCTATTTAACCTCCTTGAGGGGATGAATTTCCGAAAATTCTTGCTTAAATACTCAGAGGGGCTCGATCCATCAAGTCAAGCTATGCTTACCAGGATGGGTCCGTAGATGGGTGACCATCTTTACATAGGTACTGAGACTCCTCCGTACCTCGGAAAGCACTAAGCCTGTGGTCCAGCTGTCATTCGTGGATCTTTGACATTCGTTACGGGTCGTCAGAAGCCTGAAAGTCTGATTACCAGTCTTACCAAGAAGTATCGTGTTACTTTGTTACTGAGTTGTGGAGGTTTTTTTTTTTTTTTTTTTGGGTGGGAAATCATCATATAACTTCTCCCGCTCTGGGTGGAGCAGGAGGGCGTGTCAGACTTTTACTGACTAAAACCCACCCGTGTTCCTTCAGTAGCCCTTAAGCCAGGGGCTGTGGTGTCTCTTTCGAACAAACCCGCACCCCTGGCAGGCATCGACCCTTGCGGGTCCCATCACTATTTGTGCTGACATCTCTTTGAGGCGCGCGTGGAACACAACGCGCCGTCGACTTGGGCTTGGTCCTTACCGGACAGCGAGCTACCCATTACTCGCCGTCCGCAAGCCCATGCCTACGGTGGCCGGAAATCGGCCTGGGATTCCCGACGCCCAGGGCGTCTCCGTATCCTGCGGCGGCTGGGGTCGCGAGGGCGCATATGCTGCCTCTCCCTCACGTGCGCCGCCTCCCTCTTCGCGAGCATCACTGCTTCGCTGAAGGAGGTGACGGCTCCCCATGCCCTCTCGCTCCGTACCATGGCCTGGACCAGGGCCGGACGCGAGAGATCGCCGCCGCCGATCGCCTCCACGAGGACACGGCGGTGCTCCGCCCAAGCAGGGCAGACCGCCACCGTGTGCTCCACCGTGTCCTCAGGGCGATCTTCGCAGTGGAAACACCCGGGCGTTTCCTCCCGCCCTATCCGAAACAGGAACCTCCCGAAACAACCGTGTCCGGTGAGGACCTGCGTCAGGCGGAAGGTGAGGACGCCATGCCGCCTCTCAAACCACTCCTCAAAGAGGGGACTTACCGCCGCAATCGTGGCGTGCCCAGCACTGGGTTGCGACAATCGCTCTCTCCATGTCACCATGAGATCCCGCCGGAGCTGAGTTGTGGAGGTCAGATAGGCAGTCGCTCTATGTAAAATACTGGTATTCAGCTGCATCCAGTTAGACTGGAAGCCGACCCAACATAGTTGGGAAAAGGCTAGGCAGATGATGCCGATGACGAAGTTCGTGTTACTGGGCGGTTCCAGCAGTGCCAGTTATGAATATTGGGTCTGGCCACTTTTGTTTATCAGTCAGTTGAGAAACACTTACTTTTGAGATCGTGTGGTCCTGAAACAAAAACAAATAAAAAGCGTATAAATTCTGGTCAAATTTGGCCATAGAGCCGGCAGAACATAATTTAGAGGGGGGAACACTATGGTAGCTCGCAAAATTAAAAAAAAAAATAGATTTCAATTTGCAGTTCATGTGTCAGGTTGTATGTTAAACAAAATATGATTCGCGACCGTAAAGGAGGATTTTCACCAAACGGCTCGTATGCATCGGATCGGAATGGATTTTAGAGTCTTTAAACGATATTAAATCGTGTACACAGTGTTTAAAGTCTTTATTACCAAGCCGCACACAGTAACCTGACCGAGGGCGTCTCCCGCGAGACGCGATCGTAGCTCCGTTCGCCTGTCGTCGTATCCGATCGGATCCTTTCGGCTGTCATCGCGTGCGCTCAAAGCCGTAGCTGGGCGGTACCATCACTCATTCTCGAAAGTGGGCTGCACTGCAGACGTCACTTAATCATCGATTTAGAAGAAAAATGTATTTGTTTGGTGCACAAGCATGTGTCTTTATGACACATATTTTTTTTTACACGTCAACAAGGTATGAATGAAACTATTCGAGTAGGCGCAGTAAGGGATACGTTCGCAAGCGACGGTTCGGAGCCGATCGTATGCGTCGACATCGTGCCGGCTGTCGCCGCATCCGTTAGTATCCTTTCCGATCCGATGCGATGCGAGCCGGTTGCTGAAAATCATCTTTAACTCGTATGAATTATTTTAATAATTTAAAATCCCCCCGTAAATACGACCCTGTAAGTTCATAATATAATCCCATTGAATAACTATTTCGTGTCCTGCTAATTCGAATTTTGCGGGCTATCCTATCTCGACCCCCTTACTTAACTTCCTATGGGTTTGTGACATATAGATGTTTTTTTTATAATGGCGATGGGTATATTAGAATAGGTAAATTGCAATTTATTATGTCAGGCAGGCATGATCAACCTAGTCTAAATTACGCTTTCCGTTTTCTTCGCAATTCTCAGTAGGTAATTTCAGGGCGATTTCCATATACCTAAGTGAGTACCTAGTTTCGAAACAGTTATATCAAAGCCACATAAATGATTTTTTACCCAAACTTACTAGGTCACACCCGCACCACAGCGTCAGTGTGAGCTATTGAGCAAGTTTTGAAATATTACACTGCTACAACATTGAATTCGTTTCGAATAATATCTCTATATGTCTATAGAATACTTCGAAGAGTTTATTGTTTCTTGAATTCCAAATCCAAACCATCGCATCACCGAACGTCGCGGCATACTCATATCTACCGGCAGTTTGACGAACTAGCCAGCGAGCCCATATGAATTGCGATGAAATTGTTATCAACTATCGTCTGAGTCACTTCATCTTTAGGCATGGAGGACAATGGAGAGAGCATCGGCATGTTTTTGTTCTAAATCAAAGTCACTAATCTACGGCAGTCACGAACCGTCTCGCGCGCAGGTTTGACGACTTCCAGCCTCCCGAACAAGCCGGATTCCGTAAAGGCTTTAGCACAGTACACCACATACATACGCTGCGGCAGGTTATACAGAAGACCGAAGAGTATAATCTTTCTCTCTGTTTAGCGTTTGTGGACTACGAAAAAGCCTTTGAGTCGATCGAGACATGGGTTGTACTGCAGTCCATCCAACGGTGCCAGATCGACTATCGGTATATCGAGGTGTTGAAGTCTCTGTACGAAAACGCCACTATGTCAGTCCAACTCCAGAACCAGACCTCAAAACCTATCCTTCTACAGCGAGGTGTAAGACAGGGAGACGTTATCTCTCCGAAACTCTTCACCGCTGCACTGGAGGATGTCTTCAAGGTTCTGGACTGGAAGGGGGCTGGTATCAACATCAATGGCGAGTACATCACTCACCTTCGGTTTGCCGATGATATAGTTGTCATGGCTGAGACCATGGAGGACCTCAGTACAATGCTCGATGACCTCAGTAGAGCTTCCGAAAGAGTGGGTCTTAAAATGAACATGGACAAGACAAAGGTGATGTCCAATGCCCGTGTAACACCCACTCTCGTAACGGTCGGAGGCGCTGCACTCGAAGTTGTAGACGAGCACGTTTACCTAGGACAAACTGTCCAGTTAGGTAGGTCCAACTTCGAGAAAGAGGTCAATCGTCGAATCCGACTCGGCTGGGCAGCGTTCGGGAAGCTTCGCAATATCTTCTCGTCCCACATACCGCAGTGTCTCAAGACGAAAGTCTTTGACCAGTGCGTGTTGCCAGTGATGACATATGGAACCGAAACGTGGCCGCTCACAATGGGCCTCATAAGAAGGCTTAAAGTCACCCAAAGGGCGATGGAAAGGGCTATGCTTGGAGTTTCCCTGCGTGATCGAATCAGGAATGAAGAGATCCGCAGGAAAACCAACGTAACCGACATAGCCCGAAGAATTGCCAAACTTAAGTGGCAGTGGGCAGGGCACATTGCTCGCAGAACAGATGGCCGATGGGGCCGAAAAGTTCTGGAGTGGCGACCGCGTACCGGAAGACGTAAAGTTGGAAGGCCTCCCACAATGTGGACAGATGACCTTGTGAGGGCCGCGGGAGTCCGCTGGATGCGAGAAGCATCCATTTTCCGAAGTATCTATTTTCCGTTGCCAACAGTTTACTTTTATTTTTTACCTACGTCCGTGTGTCGCTGCAGGGTGCCAACTGAAAACCAGCGCTGGGTGTCTCACGCCCAGCAAATGCTGAGATGGTAACCCTTTCGGTATGGACACGCTCAGCACAACTGATACTGAATGTTTTTAGTTAAGTTTAACGTTCTCTTTTTTTTTTAATGTGTTTGTTGTTGTTGTGTTGTGTCTGTGTCGAATAAATGTTTTCTATTTATTCTATTCTAACCGGTCGATGTGGCGGAGCTTGGGGGCGGCCTATGTCCAGCAGTGGACGTCTTTCGGCTGAAATGATGATGATGATGATGAATCTACGGCGGGGGGAGAGGTAAGCTTCGTCCACTGTTTTTTTTTTTGTGTTTTGGCTTCGGACGGTTTGTGCATTTAGCCAGTGTCAAGTAATTTTACTTTTCAATCAAGTAAATGGCCCGATATCAGGCACGAAGTTACAAAAAGTCATAGTCAGTCAAGTCAAAGTTATTGTAAAGCGGTAGTATCTTTACAATAACCCATTAAGAGTTTTTGGGGGGAACAGAAAAAGTCCACGTTAGTCACTTATTTTCACCCTCACTACACTTGTGCACTCACACGTAACTAAATTGAATAATTCACTACCAAAATTATACAATTTAATTCGCTATTTCACGAAATTACATGAAAATGAAGATTCTTGCGACATGTTCCAACGCGATCCAGCCAAAAACTCCGTCCGCTGTGATTGGGTATCGAATAGGGTATTTTCCAATTTTTCAAAAACTATTCGAATTTGAAGATTGGAACAAGATATTAAACAGAAAAATAAAAATAAATTGATTTCTATCCATTTTCTCAATTAAAAACGATTTAAACCAAATTAATTTTTCGTTGTTTTGAATTTACCGCCAAAACGCTTTTTACGATGACTTTTTATCACGTGACGTCAACTTTGTGTAAACTAAAGTAGTTAGTAAGTAAATAACTGAATGTCGAGTTTATAATTAACAAGATTTTCAATGGATATAAAGTGATATTACTGGTGTGCGGTGCCTCTGTGCACAAATACTTCTAAAACGGTGCTAAACTAAGTATTTGTACCGGTGCCGTATAAACAAAGTTGACGTCACATGTCACGTGATAAAAAGTCATCGTAAGGAGCGTTTTCGCGGTAAATTCAAAACAACGAAAAAAAAAAAAATTTAACCGTTTTTATTGAGAAAATGGTGTATAATACATTTATTTTTATTTTTCTGTTAGATATATCGTCCCAACCTACAAATTAAAATAGTTTTTATGAAATCGGATAATCGGTCAATAGGATTGACAACCAAATGAGAACTGATTCTCTAGGGATTCCAAAAAAGTAATTTAAAAAAATTTCGATATCGATATTTTATTGTTTGATTGAGTTGTACAAGGATTTGTTTGTGATACAGAGATTACGGGTTCGATTTTGAAATAAAACAGATGTTTATTATACTAAGAAGGCCTAATAAAAAAATAAAAAAAACATTTGTTCACTGGTTTTTAAAAGCCCGCCACGTTGCATCTCCCACCCGCATTATTTGTTCACAATTTCATGGCGCGGAACCCAAATTTTTAGTTAAATAAAAGTAGCCCAAGTTACTCCTTATAACATCAGCTATCTGCCAGTGAAATTCCCGTTAAACTCGGTCGCGCCGTTTCGCAGGTAAGCCGGAACAAACAGACAGACAACAATTTTAAAAATGGTTTTTTTTTTGTTATAAGTCCCGTATATACTTTCATATCGACCGTACGCTGCCAATACCTTGTAACTAACATTTTTACCGAAATATTGTTTTTCACGCCATCTGTTAGTTCGTATCGTAATCTTTGATGTGACAATTTATCCTAACTGTCAAAACACATTAAACATACAAAAAGCCGATGCAGAAATACCTTAATATATGCAACGAACGAATCTCCTATCTACAGTTTGACAACTGATTTTGAATGGAGTAACGTGTTTTCTAGTGTCCTCTTCAATAAAAGTGAGTTTTTTGTTTGTTTGTATATGACGTTGAAATCAAATAGACACTTCAATTTTATTTATTTGTATAAATTATACCGATATAATCGTCACTATGCTGCGACCAGCACTATCGAGAAAAATAAAACAACTGCTAATGTGCAAATCACTGTAACAGAAAGAGACAGCAACGCTATCATTCCAGAACTTAAATATTTGATTTAATTTTACGGTTTAAGACATTCATTTCTCAAAAAGAATACAATTCACTTAATATGAGAAATACAAGGTACCTAATCTTAAAACTAAATATGAGAATTACTTATGAAGTAGGTAGGTATTCGTAAATAAGTAAGTTAATTAGAAGACACACAATTTTTACAGTGTTGTGGGTAAGAGGAAAAAGTGGGTGTACTATTACATATCGATTCTTGAAGGCAGTAACAATTACACATTGTAAATGTACCTACTGTAATGTTTCGGAAATACAGAGTAAGTATTCTAGTTTTCTGTGTACTTAGCAAATTAGTAAACAACAAATAATAATAATTGATGAGGATGTAAATTAAAATTGAATTGGTGTGGTGGTTTAAATTTAAAACTTAGAGAAATCTTTTATTTTGAATTAAATTGAATAAATGGAGTGGAAAACCACTTTTCTGTGGAATGTTATCCCATCTTTTGTGTAACTTTAAGTAGTAGTACACTTTCCACACCATTTAATTGCACAACTAGGCATAACTTTTCGTTTTATTTGCTTTAAAAATGGGAGCGCCTGACGCTCGTACTAGGGCTTTCAATACCGGTATTCCGGGATCCCGTAATACTATGATCACGGATTTTATTTTGGCCTTTTACAGTACCGGTATTGACTCCCCAATACCGTGATTACGGTATTACAAACATTAGATCTGAAAATTATGTGATCTTATTCTCACACTTGTTTTCACCAGCGCAAGCGTCCCGCTGTTATCTTAAGCTCACCCTCCCACGCCCCGCCTGAGACAATGCCCGATATCGAGCTGTACATATGTTGTTTTTGTTATTGTCAGTCAGTTTCGCAAAGGCGACGGAATAACGCGTTTATAGACCTTGTTATTGTGTAGTGTTAACTTGTGACTGTGAAGTTGTCAATTTGTGATCTACTAGCGCGTATTTTTGCTAGTTTAATTAGATTACCGTCGTTGCTGCCTCTTTGGGTCTTACGTTCCAAGAACGTTTTGGGTAAGACTCTTACCCGAAACGTTCTTGGCGAAAAACATGTAAGTAGATTTTTAATATGTCGCAAACTCAAGTAAACATAAACCTTGCGCAGTTAAGTAATTGTTTATGTTGTTTCTTTTGTGTACATACACCTACTGTGCAGATATTTCGACAAAAATGTATTTTTGTTATGAAATAAATAACTTGAAACTTGGTCAAATCAGTGCTGCCATGCCTATAGTTTACAGACTGGCACATTTGATACGTACCTACTTTTGTGAGATGGCCGAAAACTAGTTTGCCGTACGCTGCGATTGTCGGCCAACTATTGTTTCCCGACTTCTTTGTGTAGCGAGCGCACGGCAAATACGGTGTTATTTATCGCACACAAAGAACAGATAAATGACAGATTAGAATAATTAGAATTTAATATATGTGTCATATAAATAATCGAAGATACTTAATAAGATCTCTTCTTGTTTTAGGTCGACTCCAGATTCGATGTCTATGTGAAATGCCTTCCTGCAAAACGACTAGATTAAGTTTACGTTTTCATTATGTTCGACCTAAATAATCAACCAATACCAAATTGTTATAAAACAGAGCTATGTAAAAACATATTTATTATATTATTTTCAATAAATAAGAACAATAGACTGGTTTGAAAATAAAAAAAAACACGTATTGTATTGGTTTTATAATGTCCTAATTGAACTTGCGTTCAATACCGGATTACCGGTATTGATACCGGGATCACGGTATTGACTTTTCCAATATCGGTATTGATACCGGTACTGCAAAAATACGGTATTTGAAAGCCCTAGCTCGTACGTAAGCCTACAATTGCTGTGACTGACCAAAATTCCGCCGCATACACTTGTAACCGCGTATGTTTAGTGCCCGCGGTAGCCTCTGCACGCGCTATCCATTGTCCTCCATGTTTTTAGGTCTCTGTCTAATCGATAGACTGTTATTTGAGGTATCCATTAATTTAACTTACTCAGTTTTCTTTATAAAATAAATCCCTACCCTGAAGTTATAACTACAACATTTAATGTGTGTATACGATCACTTAAAACGTTTGTATGTAGAGACGACATGACAGATCATGTGACAATTTATGTCAATCTAATATAATTCTAGCGCTTCCCATTTTAACGTTTGCGTTAAAAGACTCAAAATTACTTGGGTATACTTACCCACATTCGTTTATGAAATAAGTTATTAAAGTTAATTGAAAACTCAATATAGGTACGTACAAAAATATATACTTAGGTATACTTATGTTACTTTAAGAGCATTCATTCCACGTGGGTTGGCAACGGCGTATTTATAGCAGTTTTTCTCGATTATTTCATTAAATACAAACAAAAGTAAACATGTTTTTCAGCCATGCACTAGATCATTGGTATTTTTTTGTTTGTATGCTATTTTTGTGACAGTGATTTTGCTATTTAATTACAAAAATCGACATACCGTCAATTATTTTCTGTTTGCATTATTTAGTATGATTAAATATTTTTATTAAAGAGTAAATGTTAAAAATAATCATAAATACAGAATATCTAGTGCTTGGCTGAAAAAAAATTGTACTTTTGTTTGTATTTAATGAAATAATCACGAAAAACTACTATAAATGCGTTGTTGCCAGCCCGCGTGGAATGAATGCTCTTAAGAACTTAGTTATTAAGGTTAAACAAAAAAGGTTTATAATTTTTTTGATTTTCAGTTTTTTCAGCAGTAAATTATTTTTGTTAAAAAGTTACAGTAAGTTAAGTACATTACCAGTTGTGACAGTGACATTACTACCATTACGATGGGATGAATTTTTCGACGCTTTATTAAAAAAAAATTTTTTTTAAATAAAGTGTCGAAGAATTTCTCCCATTGTTGCTGGCGACTGGTAATGTATACCCAGATTGGCAGCATGGCCATGTTGTATAACAATGCTTAGCCTCTGGCCCAGCCCTTGGGTCACGGAAAGTGTCATGCACCCGTTTCGCGAGTTCGTTAAAGAGAGCATGAACAGTTTGTTTTATAACAAACTTCATTCAAAAATATAGGTTTCTTGGTAAACTTCTTCTTCTCTTCTTCTGATGACCCTGGTTACTTCTGCCTACGTTCCGTGGCCTAACTCGCTCCACAGATACATACTATCAATGTAGCAGATGTTTCATTTTTCATACATTTTTCATATTTCAAGCAAAGAAATTCAGAGACGTGGATTGAATGCCATAGACTACATTTTATTAGAAGCCAACATAGTGGGTAATGCAGACAAACAGTGATAGGCGCATATTTTTTTTTAATTAAATATTTTATTTGTATGTATGTATATAAATGTAGTTTACATATTCGTACTATTAATTGAATGTATGCACAAATAAATATACTCGTACTTAATTAATATAGGAATATACAAAAAAAAATATATGTTGAAATACTCACCGATCCCGCAGGCTGAGCCAACGAGGCACAGGATAGCAAGTATCCAGAACATGACGACTGTATTGAGAGGCGGCTAGTCTGAACTAAGGCACATCACCTAGCGTATTTATAAGCTTCTATTTGCACAGGTGCTCCTGCGCATCTTTGGAAAATAAGACGAAGATTAAAATTGCATCGAGTTCTTCTTAACTTTTATTTTATAAATTGTACATATTTCGGAACAAATTCTGTAGAAAGTATTGTTCGGCGCTATGGTGACCTAACACACTTCTCTCGTATTGATAGGATGGTTAATATGGTAAAAGTTAAAGTCCCGAATTATAAGGGAAATAGCTATATTAAATCACTATAACACTTAGATACAAGAAATGGTAAAGATGGTAAAACTATATAAGTAATTAACTTATTGGTAAAAATGTATGGTCAAATGAAAATGGTTACGGTATGAGTACGAGGTGTCTCTAATGAATGAGATCTAAACGCGAACTGGCCCACAATATGGTGGACGAGCGAATGTGCATAGGTACCTGCGTTCGATGCATTTTCGCTGAGTGTTCGATTAAAACTCGAACAAATTAACTAACTGATAGTATACAACTGCATCGCAGCAAAATCACATAGACACACGAAAATGGACTTTATTTTATACTATTTACAGATTAAGACAACTTATGTGCCTATTAGGACTTCTTGTACCTCGCCACATGCAAACTACACGTCACAATGACGTCACGCACTCTAGCATCGCGCACGCAGAGTTTTAGCGTGCAACATCTTTTGGCTCTTGAATGACATTGACAGGGCCGTTGTTGGTAAACATTTGGGAAAGGGAAATTGTTTCATCAATCAATGAACTCAGCCTATCACAGTCCACTGCTGGATATAGGCCTCTCCCAGGCTGCGCTACAACACTCTATCCTCCACCTTCCGCATCCAGTCTGTCCCAGCCACCTTTCACCTGGGAGGCGTCCCACAATACGCGGTCTCCACTCCAGGACTCGTCTGCTCCACCGTCTATTGGTCCTTCGACAAACATGGCCAACCCACTGCCATTTCAGCTTGCTAACTCTACAAGCTATGTCGGTAACTCCGGTTCTTTTCCGGATAATTTAATTCCTGTTTTTGTCCTTCAAAGAAACTTCGAGCATAGCCCGCTCCATAGCACGCTGAGCGACTTTAAATTTGTGGACCAGCCCAACTGTCAGTGTCTACGTTTCGGCGCCGTATGCCATCACGGGCAGAACGCACTAGTTGAAGACCTTAGTCTTCAAACATTGCGGAATAGGCTCATTAATTTAATATCATCTGTTTCATCAGTGCATTAAAAAACTAGAATGGTCGACAACGGCATCATTGCCAATTTGCCATTGAGAAAAATAGAACAGAATAAAATAAAAAAAACAAGATGGCGGCGATTTTAGGCGGTTAGATGCGATTTTGCGCCGGATGTTCTTTGTATAAATACATTGGTCTCCCTCGAATTTAAATCATGCAAATTAAAATTAAATTAACGGTATTTTCGTCTTCACATCAAATTCTATCCGCCCTGATGAAATCATTCGGAGGTTCATCACCGTCATCGTCATCAGCAGTCCACTGCTGGACAAGGGCCTCTCCTATTGTACGCCATTCAACTTGGTTTTCGGCAGCTTTCATGCAGCTATCCACCTAGCCAAAATCATGGCTCTACCTAGCGCTAGTCTGAGGGTTTCCCACTAGGGATGCCCGATCTGACCATACGATCATACGATTTTTTGAATCGATTCAACAGGATGCGATTCGCCCGGATCGAATCGTATGCGCCTATAAGTTCGTATGAAAAAATCGAATCAGCTAAAACCTAAACGTCAACTGAAACGTACAGACGCCAGTACATTACTGTAAATTTTTTCGGTGTCTGTACCGTACAAAGTTACGAACTATAACAAAGTAAGATTACCTACATAAACATTGAATGGGATTAGTTTCGACTGTTTAAAGTTGCATTAATCAAAAGCGGTACTGTATGAAATATGAAGGTGATACCGTGATAGGTGATACCGTGAAACAAAAATAAACACTTTGCACATACTTTTAATTTAGATGAGCAAAGAGCTGTGGAGGAGATTGTTAAATAAAGTCAAAAGTATAGTGACATTTTTTTAACACAGTGTTTCAGCTTAAGATGAATTAACTAAACTTCAAAAAAGATAACATTTATCACCGAAGAAGCTAGTACAAGACATCATCATAAGGTGGAGTTTTATATGTTACAGCGATTTGTTGAGCTTTGTGATTACGTAAATCAATGATTTTATCAGTTTTTTGAACCGACGAAAAAACGGAGGAGGTTACTCAATTCGACGCGTATATTTGTTTTTTTTTTTTTTATGTATGACCACGCATAACTTTTTCCAGAGTAGTCCAATTTTGATAATTCTTTTTTTATTGGAAAGGGTATACCTCGAAGTTGGTCCCATATAAATTTAGAAGAAAAATTCCGACCCTAAGGGTAAGAAAACAGGGGATGATTGATTGTTTACTCACAGACTTTAATACTGAGTTGTGTATTAAATCAAAAATTAAGCATGTAGTAATTTGTAGATTTTAGCAACAAAAAATATAAAATAAAAACTTAAAAAAAAAAAATTAAACCGCCAAAAAACCGAAAAGTAAAAAATAATAGACTAGCTTTGTCCAACCCCAATAACTAAGTTCGGAAGGCGGTGACATATAATTAAATACATATCCAAAGTCACCGCCTTCCGAACTTAGTTATTGGGGTTGGACAAAGCTAGTCTATTATTTTTTACTTTTCGGTTTTTCGGCGGTTTAATTTTTTTATTAAAAAGTTTTATACACTTATAATATCATTGACGTAAATACTATTCTACTGATCTGACAATTGTTGCAACTTCGGTCCCTTCAGAACGTCTGTTTTCATTAGCTGGAAATATTAGGTCTTTACCTATGAAATTGCCGTTCTGCAGTACTGGCCATTTCAAATCAAAATAATTTTTGTTTGGCTAAGAATTCTAATTTCAAATTAATTTTATTTTAAAAACATGGATTTTTTTTTCTAAAAGTAGTCATTTCTTTATTGATTAGTGTTACATTTTCATCGCATTTCAATCTTTTTCGTCATCATGGATACGTTAAAAATTCGAGTAATTATGGAATATGAGTACCGTCGTGGCAGCAACGCGGCACAAGCGGCACGCAACATCAACGACGTTTACGGAGCTAACACTACAAACCAACGCACCACCTGTTATTGGTTTGCTCGCTTCCGTTCTGGAAATTTCGACCTGAAAAATGAACCTCGCGGTCGTCCGAAGACTTTGGTCGACAATGACGAATTAAAGGCGATTGTGGAAGCTGATGATACACAATCTACGGCTGAATTAGCAGCAGCTTTCGACGTTAGCGTCAAAACAATATTGGTCCATTTGCGTCAAATTGGCAAGGTAAAAAAGCTTGACAAATGGGTGCCCCACGAACTCAATGATCGCCAGCGCGAAGTACGCGTCGAGACGTGCCTTGCACTGCTCAACAGACACACAAATGAAGGAATTTTGAACCGCATTGTTACCTGCGATGAAAAATGGATTCTGTTTGATAACCGTAAGCGCTCAGCAAGTTGGTTGGATCCTGGTTCAGCACCTAAACAATGCCCTAAACGAAAACTTACCCCTAGAAAAGTGATGGTCACTGTTTGGTGGTCTAGCGCCGGTGTGATTCATCACAGCTTCTTACCAAACGGGGTGAGCATTACTGCAGATGTGTACTGTGAAGAACTGAACACAATGATGGAGAAGCTGGCGCATCTCCAACCAGCATTGGTCAATCGCTCGTCTCCGCTGCTCCTGCACGACAACGCGCGACCTCATACTGCACAGCAGACGGTCTCCAAGTTGCAAGAACTGGGGTTGGAAGCTCTCCGTCATCCGCCCTACTCACCAGACCTTGCGCCTACAGACTACTACTTTTTCCAGAATTTGGATAACTTCTTGGCGGGAAAAAAATTTAATACCCGAGAGGCAGTACAAAATGCCTTTGAAGAATTTGTTGCCTCCCGTCCAGCTGATTTCTTTAAGAAGGGCATCAATAAACTGCCACTGCGATGGCAAAGATGCATTGATTGCATGGGTGATTACTTCGATTAATACAAATAAAAAATTCATGAAAAAAATTCGTTTAAATTTTTTCATACAAAACGGCAATTTCATAGGTAAAGACCTATTACTTTGACAGATAGTCGTTATAGGATAGATCCAGTGCGTCTGCCTAAATTATTATTTTTGAAAAGTTTAAATGTCGGAATCTGTAAAGTAAATAATGTTTTGGACAAATGATAATTCAAAAATAATAATTTGGACAGATTCACTGGCTGGATCGCTTATTACGGCCATCTATCACGAAGGCGTTTGTTGCACATAGATCTATATTATGTAGATTAAGTTAAAATAAATTATTTTGAATGCATAATGTGTTTTTTTTATAAAATTACGTTACGATCTTCCGAGATCGAAAAGATCGATTCAATACAATACGATTAAGATCGTGAATCGATTCACGAGGTTACGATCCATTACGATCCAAAAGATCGATTCAAAGCAAAAAATCGGGCATCCCTACTTCCCACCTTACGTTTGCCGATTCGCTGTCTCCGCTCAAGATCAAAAAATAAAGCATTCGCAACTGTTCTAACGTTAATTCCTTCAAGCATAATTATATGACTTCTAACCGTCAACAACCTAGCACCTATATGTCCCTACTAATATTAAAAATGCGAAAGTAACTTTGTCTGTCTGTTACGCTTTCAAGGCTTTTACCGTAGTAACCGCAAGGACATAGGCTACTTTTTTACGGAATAACCGATATCCACGCGGGCGGAACCACGGGCAAAAGCTTGTCGAAAGTTTTTGGATGAAAGGCACACAGATAGACCATGAACTGGCTCATCCTGGATCGCAGACGGAGTCGCGGGCAATGACTAGTAGAGTGTTGAATTATAATTTTAATGAATATTCTTTTGTAGAAAGAAACACGAGAATTTCCGGCTGATATCTATATGAATTTTCTTGAAGATATTTTGAAAATGCCGTGCCTTGGAAAGCACGTTAAGCCGTTGGTCCCGGCTGTCATTTGTGGATCTTTGACAGTCGTTACGGGTCGTCAGAAGCCCGAAAGTCTGACAACCAGTCTTACCAAGGAGTATCGTATTACCCAGTAACTGGGTTGTGGAGGTCAGATAGGCAGTCGCTCCATGTAAAATACTGGTATTTAGCTGCATCCGGTTGGACTGGAAGCCGACCCCGCGATTGGGAAAAGGCTAGGCAGATGATGATGATATTTTGAAAACGCCGGCAGCTTGTCTGTCTGCACACAAATACCACATACGAGTACCTACATGGCCAAGTAAGTAGGTACTTTTGAAAATGAAATAAATGAAAAATACGTCTTAATGTTAATCTTATCGACATTTTTTCCATACAAACTTCGGGAGTGTATTACTTCACTGTTCGATATTTTACATCAAAAATTAAACATGGTATGGTTTTGTATTTTTACTAATATTGTCTGTACTGAAACAGAACACTAAAATAAAAAGCCATTAAAAAGTAATGAGCCAACAAAGATTAGTTTTCTTCCTAATTTAACCTAACTTTGGGCGTGTTTAAGTAATAAAAGAAGTGTAAAATTCCAAAACCAAGTCCGTAACGACAAAGCTCAAATGTCGAAAAGTTCAATAAACTTTATTGGTCATTGATTTATTTAGTGTTTTTTCATAAAATCCGATCTTCCGGAGGACTTTTCTTAATTTTGTACGCGCCCTTTTTACTGTTACTAACTAATCCTGCATCTCACTCAATAATTTTGTGCATGTAGACTAGCGTAAGTATAACTGCTCATCACGGGTACTACCTCTGCCGGATAGGATGCCTAGCGAGACAGCGTGCTTTTTAGTCAGGCCCTACAGTGAGTTCGACCCGCGATTAGATTCCCCTTAACTGCAAATAATAATTTATTACGTACATATGTTAGCTGAACTTCATCTTTGAAAACACTTCTTTAGGTAGTTTCATTGAGAGGAAAACTATCTAAAGAAGCACTTGAGCAAATACATTAATATTAATTAATGAACCGCGGCCAACCATGCACATTTTAGTTCACACGATTTTTTCGCGCACTCGATTTTCAACGCATTGTTTAACGCAGAGAGTTGAAAATCGAACAGTATGTTTTATCGTCACGCTCAGATCTCTTGGATTCTCAATACTCTAATCGATATGGAGAGTCGAAAATCCAATACGCCATTAAAATTACGTCGCGATATTTAAACGTACTACAGACGTGGTAAGACCCAATAAGACACCCATAATTGGGCTATAGAGATTTTTGAGGAACAGGGTGTAAAGTTCACAGAAACTGAATAGAAAAGGGAGGATCCTCCGACCAGACGGTTGTTGTAACTGCTTTTTTTTTTTGATGGGAAATCATCAAATAACTTCACCCGCTCTGGGTGGACCAGGAGGGCGTGTCAGACTTTTACAACAACCCATCCCATCCTTGGCAGACATCGGCCCTTGCGGGCCCCATCAGGTTGTGCTGACATCTCTTTGAGGCGCGCTTGGAACACAAGGCGCCGTCGACCTGAGCTTGGTCCTTACCGGACAGCGAGGTACCCATTACTCGCCGTCCGCAAGCCCACGTCTGCGGTGGCCGGGAATCAGCCTGGGATTCCTGATGCCCAGGGCGTCTCCTGCGGAGGCTAGAGCTGCGAGGGCGCATATACTGCCTGTCCCTCACGTGCGCCGCTTCCCTCTTCGCGAGCATCACTGCTTCGCAGAAGGAGGTGACGGCTACCCATACACTCTCGCTCCGTACCATGGCCTGGACCAGGACCGGACGCGAGAGATCGCCGCCGCCGATTGCCTCCACGAGTGTTGTAACTGGTGGGCCACTGCCCGATGGTTGTTTTTTTTTGTATGGCATCTCGCAGTTAACCTAAAGAGGTCGTGACTGCTTAACTGGACTTTCTTGTGGTTGCCTTAAGAAAACTTAGAAAACTACATACTTAAATTACTAAACGACAGCACGCTGAGGGCACCCCCTGTGGGGTACAGGCCTCGGCCTACAAGGTTGTGTCTATGTAAGTACTCTTCGTTTGCTAGACGAGAACACCCGGAGATTATGTGCTTGATTGATTGTCCCAGACGGTGGCATTCCTGACAGATATCAAACATACTCGTTATCATAACTTCGTCCGTAATTATTATTATAATAATTAAAAGGGGAGTTTAAATATACAGGCTCAGCTGCGGCGCGGGCTGGCACTTCAACGAGCAAGGGTCGAGGAGGGGGGGGGGGGCGTTAACTCGGAGTCTTCGCAAGACCTCGGCGGCGAGGTCGGAATGACGGTTGTCGGTGTTTGTGAACCGTACTGGTGGCCCTATTGTTTTCTTGGAGGAGAGTAATGGGGTCATCTGGATCGGAGAGACCCGACGGTTGATGTCGGGATGTTGTATATATACCAGTCTCGCGGTAAACTCGGATTGCACGCCGCATGTGGCGTTGTAGATCACACAGCCACAGCCCCATTGACTTTAAACTTCTATGTAGGTAAGTTGTAATCCAAGACTTGGGATCATAGCCCACTCCAGATAGAGAGCAGGCTTGTGACATAGCAGCGGGAACGTTATAGGCTGATCATGCATAGGCGTCCACCGAGAAAAATCTGAGCCAATAAGGTTTTAAGATACATTTTGACAGGGGGGGGGGAGCTTTGGTGCAAAAACTGGGAGAATGCAGGAGGATGGTGTTCGTATAGGTATAACCGGATTTTTATAACTATACACCTGTCAACATATTGACACGATGGCTGCATTTGTAGCATCAGCATTCCTACGGCCTTCACCAGGGTGCTTACTCTGGAATATAATTCCGATAGATCGACATTGGAATTATCAGTTAAACGTCAGGGATTGGCTGGACTCACTGAGTCTAGCCAATCCCAGACGTTTAACTAATTATATTCGAGAGTAAGCACCCAGGTCATCGGTCCATCGTGTGGGCGGCTTTCCAACGCTACGTCTTCAAGTACGCAGTCACCCCTCCAGAACCTTCCGGCCCCATCAGCCATCTGTTTTACGAGCAATGCGCCCTGCTCGTTTATTTGAAGGATAAAATCAGGAATGAAATTATCCGGAAAAGAACCGGAGTGAGCAAGCTGAAGTGGCAATGGGTTGGCCATTTTTGTCGAAGGACCGATGGACGGTGGACCAGATGAGTTCTGGAGTGGAGACCGGTGCGTATCAACAAACGTAGTGTGGGATGGGCCGATGACTTTAAAATGATAGCTGGGACAGACTGGATGCGGAAGGTGGAGGATAGAGTGTTGAGGCGCAGCTGTGAGAGGCCAGGAATGGACTGCGATAGGCTGAGTTGATTGATGGTGGCCAGCGCACGACTCTAAGTTTGGCAGTTCTTCGGGCTATGTCGGTTACTTTTGTTCTCTGACGGATCTCTTCTTTTCTGATTCGATCGCGTAGCGAAACTCCTAGCATAGTCCTCTCCATTGTCCTTTAGCCCAGTTTTAGCCTTCTTATGAGGCCTATTGTGAGCGACCATGTTTCAGAGCCCTAGGTCATCACTGGCAACACCTTCGTCTTGAGACACTGCGGTACGTGTGACGAGAAGATATTGTGTAGCTTCCCGAACGCTGCCCAGCCGAGTCGGATTCGGCAACAGTATTTTAAAGGAAAATGCTAGCGCAGACGACACAGGGAGTGCATACCGAGTTGGTGGAGGTCAACGATGAGGTGGGAAGGAGCATATCTGTTTTCACCTTTGACTTTGACAAACCCAATTGCACAGGTATGATAATTGACCTACGATATTCAAAAGTGAGACAGATAATACTTTCATTTATTAAGCGGAACTTATTGCAGATACGTAGAAATTACTGTGTATTCAATTGCTTTTAACATAATTATGAGCATGTGTATAAACAGTACAATATATATGTACCAAACTGTATTTATTGTATATGCAGCTGGCAGTGAATTTTTAAAACATCTGTTTAATTTGCCACGTTGAGTTATAAATTACAGTGGGTAATGAATAGGACCTCATTAGTGATACTGGCAATAAGAGGAGGTACTAAGAATCAAACGTCGTAAATTCAACTGCCTAATTAACACTTCTTTGTCGTAGGAGTAACAGTCAGTTCGCTGTGCAGGGCCTGCATGGAGGACGAAGAGACAGTAGCTCATGTGCTGCTAAGCTCCCTGATGGTCGCCATGTACACGGTAAAGTACTTCGGTAACCCAGGTACCCTACGTAAGATTGTCCTTAACACCAAGGTGTTGCCGTCGTTCATCGAGTAGCTGGTCGGTCGAATAACCGATTTTCCCAAACGTAAGAAAAATACGCGCTTTGACGTGGCGTTGCGAACATCAGCCCGTTTTATCTACCAAGTTCAACTGTCTCATTGGACCAGTCAGCCAATCACAACACTGACCAGTCCAATGAGGAAGTTGCGATAGCCGAGCGTAGGATCCAGCGGGGTAACAATAGAAATGGTGGAGGGTCTGCTGACTAAGTAGGTAATAACAGTCGATCGATTAGGTTAAGCTCCGCTTTCCACAGTTGGTCCGTGGATGGGTGACCATCTTTACATACCGGAGGGGTTGTGCTCTCCGTGCCTCAGAATGCACGTTAGCCGTTGGTTTCGGCTGTCTCTCCGAAGTATAATTTTCGAACGAGTATAGTTCTTGTTTAGTTTTAACCTCTCTGCTCAACAAGATTTTGACATAAGTATGACACATCAGCTAACTCGGCAGGATAATGCAAATTACGCCATGAATTTAAGGTTGACAAATTTCTTTGATTATATATTGAGGCTGGTCAAACCGCGTCAGTCTACTGTGAAAGTTGTTTAAAATAGGCATTACTACACCTCTCTAAAACGTAGGCAACTTAGATTCGCTTCACAGCCTTCTTTCTTGCTGAAAATATGCTAAAGGGCAAAATAAAGCTATTGTCAAAAAATACTAAAACCTGTGTTGCGACTGGTTGCGACAAGGCACTTCTTAGTGCTGACCGCCCATCCATTTCTTTCAAAAAGTGCATTCAGCCTAATCGATAATCGCGATTAAAATCGAGTTTGAAAAATAATAACTAAGAAACTGAATTAAAACGCTGTTATGAATTTAATGAATTGTTTTATTTTTGAAATTATTCATTTTTGTATACACGTGCAGTGAGGATAGAGGTGTAACTTTTCAGGGTTCAGTACGTCCGAATGAAAAAAGTAACCCTAATAGTATCACTTGTGTTTCTGTCTGTCCGTCTGTTACTGCTAATTTCTTCCGAATCTGCTGGACCGATTAAGTTGAAATTTGGTACACACATAGATTTCTGTGACCCAAATACGGACGTGTAACGTTTATAAATGAATTTTGAATGTGGGGTTCACTTTTGGGGGAATATATATTTTTTTGTTTTGCAAAACGTAGGTACAGAGGCCAGCACATCAAGCTACCCCAAACTGTCAAACTTTTCCAATTGAACATGAACCTTAAACTTATGAAATAAAGTTGAAAATGTATCAAAGAAATTTGACAGATTGGGGTTGCTTGATGTGCTGGCGTCTGTACAAACTCAAACTCAAAGCATTTATTTCAATTAAACCTTTTACAGGCAGTTTTGAACTGTCAAAAAAAGAAATCGAAGTTGAAGCTAGGTGCCCATTCCAAAACGTTGATCTCTATGGAGAAGAACGGCCAAGAAACTCCAAGGACACTCTTTTAAATCATGGGTATTACAAAATCTTAGGAACATTATTCTTGGTGCTTCTATGTGTGAGAACAATGTTAAAAAATAAGATTTAAAATAAGCCATCGCAGTTAGGAGATGACCAGTTTCAACCGACGGTGCCCGTTCACGAACTTGACGCGTGGATCAGCACCATCCAGCCGCCAACCGAATGATCCAACACACGCGCCACCATCAATGAGACATTTAAGTGAGCATGACATACTCTCAACTACCACGCTTTTTCAAGTCGACGGACATAAGTATGCATGGTACTCACATTTACAAAATTTTAACAAAATGCTTCTAAACTACTCAAAACAAAATAGGGCCCACCATCATTTATTTTAAATTTTTGTCTTAGAATTACTCAACAGGCAATGATTAGCAAAATGAAGCATTTAGTTGTTTAGTTGACATGTTTATGAGTCATTAATAATGTTTCGAGTGACAATTTACGCGTTTTATTCAAGTGGGTAAACAGAAAAAGTGAAGTGCTTGAAAAAATGCAACATTGCACAAATTTTGTCACTTGTGTTCTCAGTGTGACTCTGAGTTTTGTGGTTAGACGTTGCTTTCTTGGACTACTTTTGTTTAATTTCTGTATTAATCGTGATTACTATGGCTAGTTCTCGACGTCATATGGACCTGGAAACTGCAGCAAGAGCAGTTGCCCTGCTTCAGGAGAGAGAGTCCCAGAGATCTGTAGCAATACGTGTCGGTGTGTCGCGAAGAGCTATCAGGAACGTTTGGACGCGCTACCAGGAAACCGGGAGTGTAGCTAGAAGACCTGGAACAGGAAGAACCAGAGCCACGACTTCTCATGAAGACCGATATATCGCTTTAAGCGCACGTCGGGACCGTACCGTAACCGCCCGGGCCTTACAAACCCGACTGCAGCAATCGACTGGCACACAAGTCAGTGATCAAACCATTCGCAATCGACTCCATGAAGTTGGCCAACGTTCCAGAGTACGTGCTGTTCGACTCAAATTGACAAGGGCTCACCGAGCAGCGCGTTTAAGGTATGCACGGGAACATTTGGACTGGACCATGGATGACTGGAGGACGGTACTCTTTACAGACGAGTGTAAGGTCAAGTTTTTTAGTGATGATAAACGAATACGGGTGTGGAGAAGACAAGGCGAACGTTTTACAGAACCATGCGTGCATGGAACAGACCGTTTCGGGGGTCCAAGTGTTATGGTGTGGGGTGGAATTACCTTGGTAGGCAAAACAGAGCTGGTAATTTTGGAAGAGGGTTCTGTAACTGCTACCAGTTACGTTGAGCGAGTAATCCAACCTCATGTCATTCCATTTTCACAAAGAGTGGGTGCTGGTTTTGTTTTTATGCAAGATAATGCCCGTCCCCATACGGCCCGTTTCACACAAAGAGCACTTTCTGATGCCAATATTACAGTTTTGCCATGGCCTGCAATGAGCCCCGATCTCAACCCCATTGAACATTTATGGGATCAACTGAAAAGGAGCCTCAAAGAGAACTACAGTCAGGTGAATAGTCGACAAGAGCTTATAAACGCACTAAAACTCTGTTGGGAAGGAATACCAGAGCAAAATGTTACCCATCTCATTGAAAGTGTACCAGATAGGCTCAGAGAGTGCATACGAAGTAGAGGAGGCCCCACTCGCTACTGAGAAGAACATTGCTCAGACAATAGTCACAGAAAAATAGTGTTAGGTTAGGTTTATTTTTCTCATTATTTTGCTGCAATTTCCCTAAAAAGTGTTTTTTGTGTTTGTTTTATCAAAATAAACAACTTTAATTATTGATTATGCTTAAACAGTTTCTTAATCCCCCATCCTATGCACAACTATTCATAAAAAACATATAAACATACATACTTCTAAAAAGAAAGAAAAATATGTAATATCTATTGAAATTTTAATAAATAGTACTTGGTTCAGTAAAACTTTAAAATCAAAAACAAATTCGTAATGTCAGAAAAATAATAACAATAGGAACACAAATGTTCGCAATGTCAGAAAAATAATAATAATAGATAAAATAAATGTCAGAAAACATAAAAAAACAAGGGGAAGCATCTCTTCCAAATATTAAAATGTTAACTAGTTAGCCCAGGTGGCTGTGGAGCTGGACCAGCATTAAGTCAAGCATTTTTATCTACTACAGTGTGACACACATATATCTTTAATACCTACAATAGAATAATAGGAAAGAATAAATATTTCCAAATTTACAATTTGTACAGAGGCGATAGGATGGCACTATGACGATATTGTTTTTTTTTTTTTTCAAATGCCTTAATAACTGATTGTTACCTCCGGCACCCAAGCTAAGATTAAACCTGTGTTATGGGTGCCAGGGCTCTCTCTATTAATACAATTTTCAAATCTATACAAACTAGTACGGATTAGCATTCGGTTAGTTGCTATCGTTTCGGTACAAAAATAAAATAAAGTTATTAAATTAAAGAAACAGAAAAAGAAATATACAAAAAAATAAAAAATGTAAAGCCTCTCTGGACTGTGTGTTTGTGTGTGTGTTGTTTTTTTACTTTGTTCGTTTCTCAAATGAATATGTATATATGTTTTGACTGGCTTTTGCCAGCGACTTCGCCCGCGCGGAACTTTCATCCCCTATTTAAGGGAGTTACGGATAGGGGATGAAAGTTCCGCGCGGGCTTAGGGCTTGAATTTCGAAAAATCCTTTCTCATTCCTTGTCTACATTATAAACGGAAGCTCTGTGCAAAATTTCAGGCTGGGCGTTGATGAGTCAGTCAGTCAGTCAGGACTTTTCTTTTTATTTAAATAGATAATTTTAAATGAAATCTAATCAGATAAAAGCACCCCCTCCCCCTTATCTCCGAAACTACTGAACCTAATGGTCCATTGTCATATTTTTTTTTTTTAATTAAAAAAATTAAAAATAATTTAGTTCAAATTAAACAAATTGAAGATTACAACTATTTTAAGGTTACGTTTTTTTTCGCAGTATTTATGTTTTTTGGGGTAGGTGCTGAGAACGAAAATCCAAATCCAAGATGGAGGCTATTGCAATTTGACCATTTTTCGCTATGTTTTTCGGGGGATAGTGCTGATATCGAATATGATGAACATTCTGGATTTAATATGGCGGCTATTTCAAATATTAATAATACCATATATCAATACACGTAGAAATTAGTTTCATGTCGATTTTTAACGGTACACCGAAAATCCGTAAAACAAATTAAGGGTTTTTTTTTTTTTTTGGGTGGGAAATCATCAAATGACTTCTCCTGCTGAGTAGAGCAGGAGGGCGTGTCAGACTTTTACTGACTAAAACCCACCCGTGTTCCCTCAGTAGCCCGTATGCCAGGGGCCGTGGTATCTCTTTCGAACAAACCCGCACCCCTGGCAGGCATCGGCCCTTGCGGACCCCACCAGTGGTTGCTGACATCTTTGACGGCGCGCGTGAGGAACACAACGCGCCGTCCCGTCTACCACTTTTCGGCCGCAGAGGATAGGGAGAGCGGCTGACGCTATACCGACACTCCTCTTCCCCTGCGGCCCCACCGCGTCCGCCATCAAACGGTTGCGGCCCCGTCCAGGCCACGGAAGGGAAGAGCGCTGCTCAGAAGCACCGGCACTCCTCCTCTACCGCAGCCTGTAACCCTCAGCCGCGATGCCTCCCATTCGACATCGCGGCCCACCTCAGTTGTGGTGCACCTCACCGCAACCTACTTTTTGGCCGCTACGTCAATGGCTTGAAGGCAAAAGCCCTGACGAGCGGCCCCACCGTTGGGTTCCTCTTGGCTTCACCGTGGATGGGAGACCACGGTTACTAAGCCCCCCCGCAACGACAATGCGGGAACCCACTCGGGGGGGAACAAATTAAGGGTTAAGCCTTAATTTTGTCATGGCCGTCTGTCCGTGTGCCATACAGCCATTTCTCTCGGAAACTATTTACAATATGTTGATGATTTGAAAGAAGTTGTACCTATTCTTTGCACCGCCAAACCATGGTGTAGTGAAATTATGATAAACGAATTTGCGGTGGCATTCTCCATTAATTTAAATGAATAAAAAATCTATGCACTTAAGCATGTGGGATAAGGGAATTTATTAATTAATTCTATGACTATGCAAACCAAAGTTCATGCTGCTGTTGTAAGACATTTTTTTTTTGTTTTTTGGGTTGGGAAATCATCAAATAAATTCTCCCGCTCTGGGTGGAGCAGGAGGGCGTGTCAGACTTTTACTAACTAAAACCCACCCGTGTTCCCTCAGTAGCCCGTATGCCAGGGGCTGTGGTATCTCTTTCGAACAAACCCGCACCTCTGACAGGCATCGGCCCCTTCGGTTTGTGCTGACATCTCTTTGAGGCGCGCGTGGAACACAACGCGCCATGGGCTTGGGCTTGGTCCTTACCGGACAGCGAGCTACCCATGACTCGCCGTCCGCAAGCTCATGCCTACGGTGCGGTGGCCGGAAATCGGCACTGTTGTAACAGATTACAACCGTAGAATGAACTTCGTTTATCATAGTTATAGAATTAAACAAAATATTGCTAAACCTACCTTAAGAATGTATGTAAGTAGGTACTGGGCATTCTGTAGCAAATTTTCAGTATGTATCAAAAATAAAATCCAAAATGAATATTTAACCAATTAATTAAAACATTTGAACAGCGACCGAATTTCGAATTTAAATTCATTTAAAGAAATAATTTGGCGCGAAATTATCCCAAAAAGATTAAAATTACACTAGAAGAGTATAAAACATTTCCAAGTACGAGTAAGTGTCGATTCCTGACATTCGTCATACCAATGAATCGAGTCGTAGGTACGAAATAAATTATAAACCGTTTGGTATAATCGCTTTCGGACATCTTTACAATTAAAAAAAACAAAAATGATCGGGAATTTTGTACACAAATTGAGTATTGGTAATGAATATTACGTGATGTTGGACTTGTGTTTGTATAAGATCTGGGCATTTTCTTGTTTATACCTATGTCACATTATAAATCGCATCTTTAAGTGTGTGTGTGATACTTGTGAAAAGTAAAATGTAAACACGCATGATTGGCGCAAAACTTCGACTTTGGATATCAAAAAACTTCATTACCACTACATAATTAACTTGAACAATGAATGAATTCGTCAAGTACCTAATTAAATGATGTATGCTGCCACTGCCCCGCGGTGGAGTTTGTATGTTTGAAATCCACAGTTTTATGTTTTTTAGCATCGACACCACCGTCATCAAAATGGCGATTATCTCATTTACAGACTTAGATTTAAAAAAGGGAAATTAATAAACTTGCGTGCCACATATGAAAGATTTAAGGGCGTTAACTGATGAGTTTATTATCCAACTCTCTTAATTAACGCTCATTCATATGATTTGAAGGGTGTCGTACGTCGTGATTCCTGGGTCCTTTTGGACCCGTTACCGAGCCGGCGGAGGTTCGTGTGCTCGGGTCCTTTCGGGGGCGCTTCCGAACAATACGGTTAAACCAGTTACGCGTTTAATTAAAAAGAGGTGGGTTAACTGTACACGAATATGTTTGTGATAAGAACAGTTAGGTAGATTTAGGTAAGTATTTTGACACAAACCGCGTCCAACCACAAATCAAATCTTTCGTGAGTTTCAATTACTAGGTCAGTGTCAAGCTGTTTGTTGACAAATACATCACGAAGTCATTCAAATGAATTAAATGCATTTATAGGCTCGAATTGATGAATTAAATGAACTTAGTCGACATTCACACGGACGTAATGAAATCGCGCGGGATTTTTTCGCGAACCGGATCAATGACAATTCATACAGAAATAGGAAATACTTTTTCGACGTATAGGTACGCTGAAAAGTTATAGCATTAGACTAATTTAATATGCTAGAGCGAGCGCAGAGAGCTCAAAAATGTTGGCACTCCGGATAGGTTACATTTTATACAGAAATAGGATTCATTTTGAGAATGAAGACTGCAATAGCGAGCGAAGCGGGCTCGGAAATTCTAACACCCCTATATGTAAGGTAGTATAATAGGATATTTCTATGGCTAGCATACATAAATAAGAGTTACTTTGTCGAATTACGTAGAAAAGTCTGTGAACAAAGAGAAAGCAGGATGGAAGACTGAGCGCAGTGAGCTCGAAAATTTAGCTCCCAACATTTAAATATAGCATACGTAGTAGCCCCCAACTAGAAAATTTCTTCGTCTTTTATTTACTGAACATTATTTTGGCCTTGTTTGAGTTTTTACTCAAGATAGAGCCCCGTCCTAAGGGCCGGCCCAGGGCACTGGCCGCGTACATTCAGAGATTATCTCTTACAAACATTCACACAATTTGACCACTTGTAGTTTTATAAATGGACAACTGACAAAGGATTGTATTCTATCTTGTTGTGCAGTTTGAGTTTGGTCTAACGCGGCGGATGTCGCTGGATGTCGCCGGCAATCATTGTGGAGCCAACCCAGACCATCAGCAGAGAATCAACTGCAAACAACGTTTTAATAATATGGCCATTTGCATCATCATCATCATCATCATTTCAGCCGAAAAACATCACTGCTGGACATAGGTTTCCCCGAAGCATCGCCACTTCGACCGGTGACATAAAAGTTAGTTGAACACAATCGGCGCTAGCGAATTTTGTCTCCCATGCTTACTTTGACTCGAGATTTGTGTTGCGGTTGCGACGGAGATTTCTATGGTTTTCTAATCGACTTCAAAAAGGAGAAGAATCTCAATTCGTCTGTATTTTTGTTTTGTTTGTGTGCGTTCCGTTCTTTGTACTAAAGTGTGTATATTTTACGATGAGATCTTCCTGTGCGAGTCACAATTAATACTTTTTCTTTCTTTCTTTCTCATTCTTTTCCGCGATATCTTCGACAATTGTGCAGATAGGGTATGGTTCAGGGGTGGTCCCATATAAATTTTAATAACTTTGCTTGGATAGTTTTTGCGGTTTTCATCAATATACAGAGTGATTCAATAGGAAGGTTTGTATGTATAATACATACATCGTGGGCGAAACCGCTGCCAAAATCTAGTAGTTTATTTAAATGAGTACTACCTACTACCTAAGTAAGTGTTAATTGGTGATTGCTGATAAGTACCACTAAGTGAATTCCTAAGAGCAGTGGTGGCCAAGTGGCAACGGCCGTGACTTACGAGTTGTAGGTCGTGAGTTCGAACCCAAACAGGCGCTTTACTCTGTGTAAATTATTTCATCACCACTGCTCTCAAAACGGTGAAGGAAAACATCGTGAGGAAACCGGCATGTCCTAGAACCAAAAAATTCGAAGACATGTGACATCTACCAACCCGCACTGGGCCCGCGTGGTAGATTACGGCCCTATCCCTCTCACCGAGAGGAGGCCTGTGTCCCAGCAGTGGGAACATTATAGGCTGATGATGAAGTGAATTCCTGCAGCTCGCTTAGTAGTAGATACATAAAAATCATGTAGATACGTATACTATTAAACCGGTCACAGCACAGGATAAAAACGTTTTTTTCCTTATAAAACCTGTATCTAATCTAACGTTATTTCGTGTTGACCTACTGTAGACAGATTTTTTAGTGTGCTAATCTTTTATAACACATCCCATTGAATCCAGCGACGCATCAGTTACATATCGTAGGCGTGCGCGTTCAGACGGAACGCTCGTAAAATTCGTCTGGAATTAACTTTACAAACGTTAGAAAATGGAAAAGTTTATTGTGTTTCTGTCTCTTGTCGCAGTTGTTTGCTGTAAGTATTTTGTTAAATAAATTAATCTTGAATCTGCCTAGCTTGTTTCCATCTATGTTGGGGTTGGCTTCCAATCTAACCGGATGCAGTTGAGTACCAGTATTTTACATGGAGCGACTGCCTATCTGACCTCTACAACCCAAGGTAGTGGAGGTCAGCTAGGTAGTAACTACTGGGTAACACGATACCCCTTGGTAAGACTGTTTGTCAGAGTTTCGGGTTTCTGACGACCGTAACGACTGACAAAGGTCCATATACAGGATAAGTTTTTATCCAGTGCGCAAATTTTTACTATGAATTCAGCGTATCATTATAGACCCCCAACTGCAGAAATTTTTCGCCGGTTATACAAAAAAAAAATCTGCTGTTCCATACATTTTGACCGCGTAGGTATTGCAATTTTCTATGAAACAGCTGTTTTTTTTTTGTATCATCGGTGAAAATTTTCTGTGCTAGGGGGGGGGGGGGGGCTCTAGAATGATATGCTGAATTCAGGGTAAAAATTTGCGCACTGGATAAAAACTTATCCTGTTTAATGTATAGGCTTATTCAAGTCTCATAAAATCTCGCGTCCGCGTAGCAAGCCATTCAAGGTCAAAAGTACGAAAAACAGTCTTTAAGCACAGCTTTAAGTGACGAATTGTGAATGTTCATTCTAAGCACCTTCCTGTAGGACTCTTTGAGGAATACAGGCGTGATGTTATGTATGTATGTTTGTGTTATGTGTACAAACTTATTAGCGTTTATCTTATTTCAGGTATCCAATATGATGGGCTCAGAGGTATGTTCAATATTATTTATTTGAATGATACCAGTGATGATTCTGTTGTGGACCAACTAAAATTAATTTAGGCTATTGCTATCCTTTGTCTTCCAATGATACAAGAAAGAGACGGAAATAAAAAAGAGCTAACAAATTTAGTTGAACTAAGATTTTCTTCGACGCAACTACGACGAACTAAATTCATCATGCCAATGCAATTCCAGGCAATCGAGACGTAATTTAGTTTGACAGTTCTATAGCGTCACAAGTCTTTTTCTTTCGCGGTCTGTCAGTAAGAGATAGCAATACTCTCATTTTAGTTTAGGTGGTGAGCAAAAGAGTCTGCACTACCTAGACTAGTAAATAAAATGAAATCGAAATTTTCTCAAGGAGAATGAGATAGGAGACAGGATTAGGAAACAGTTGTTAATTAATATTTTCAAACTATTGAGGAATGCATCTGTCAGAAATCCGTAGCTTTTTCGGACGTAAAATCACAGAGAATAAGCATTACAAACTCAAAACTCAATCCCCCTTATTACAAAACAAGGTCTTTAGGTATGGTTTAAACCACCGAGCCTGTTTTTGAAATAAGAACTTAGAACTGAAATAGAATTACAGCTCCTTTTCCAAAACTGACAATTTAGCACTGGACTAACTTGTCAGTTTTGTAAAAGGAGCTGTATTTCGACTTCAGTTAGGTTCTTATTTTAAAAACAGGCTCGACGGTTTAAACCATACCTAAAGAAAAACCTTGTTCTGTAATAAGGGGGAATGAATTTATTTCAATTAAACCATTTACCAGTTCTGGCGGAGTGGTGACCGCGTACCGGAAGACGTAGAGTAGGAAAGCCTCCCACAAGGTGGATCGATGTCCTTGTGAAGGCCGCGGGTATCCGCTGTATGTGGGAAGCACAAGACCATTCGAACTGGAGGAGTCTGGGGGAGGCCTATGTCCAGCAGTGGACGTCTTTTGGCTGAAATGATGATGATGATGAAACCATTTACAGGCACTTTTGAATTGTAAAATAGTCGATCAGTTGGAAAGTAGAAGCCATTCCAAAACGTAGATCTCTATGGAGAGGAACGGGCAAGAGACTCCACGGACACTCTTTTAAATCAAGTTAAATCTTAGTAACATTGTTCTTGTTGCTTCTATACGTGAGAACAATGTTAAAAAAAATCTAATCAATTCTAACTATAAGATTAAAAATAAGCTTAAAAATAATAACGACGTCGCGTCGTTTGAAACTGTTATGTTCGTGAATATATCGGGCGTTCACGAACATGACGCGTGGATCAGCATCATCCAGCTCAAGCATTTTATAGGGAACCGAATCTCCGAAAATCAAGATTGTGTATGAATCACATCACATTCTTCTTATTTCTACTAAAATTAAGTTCTCCACATTAAGAATTTTTCCAGCATTATTTTTAACTTCTTCGTATGTTCCATCTCCAGTCAAATTCGGCTGGTCGGATGCCCTAGCCGATATGGAGTACTTCTTCTCGATACCTCGCACCATCAGCGACGTGGAGAACGAAGGCTGGCAGAGGACGGAGAGGCCTCCAGGGCCTCTACCAGAGCTGAGGATGTACTGTCCTCCTGGGAGGATCGTCTGCCCTCTGTATGATACTGCTGGCTTCGTGGCTGGACTTATGGTTGCTGTAAGTAGATTTTTAATATTCAAAAAGCCCATCTACCTATTCAGAATTTTCCAGATAACTGTCCAATATAAACCGAGCGTGTTACGGTGTCCTGCGTTTAGGCAGCCCCATAAGTGGAATGACTGCTTAGTTCACTTCACTTATGTTTTCGCGGTAAGATTTTTACAGACTAGTCAGTTAACCAGTCAGATGAAGACTGCTTCTTCAAGAATTCACTTCAATTCTTGGATGACATAAGGGATGACATGCTGCTCCACCCAGAGCGGGAGAAGTTCTTTGATGATGTCCCACCCAAAATAAACCCATAGCGACGGTTTAAAGTCTAGCTGGTAGATTTCTAGGACCTCACGTTTCCTTATAAGGTGAAATAGAACAAGCAATCAACCCAAAAAGGCTTTGATACCTTAAAGTAGAAGGTAACCTACACAGGTGAATTTTTAAGACGAAGCTTCAGGAAAAAAATTAAAAAGCTGTCCTTTACTTCTCAAATCAAATCGAAATTCGTAAATATAGGTTTCATCACAATAGGATGTTATAATAAGATATATAGTCAGTTCGCTACATTTTACTCGAGAGAATACAAATAATAAGAATGTTAGTTGTGTCGAAACCACAGACCCTTTTAAAATAAGATAACTCAATAACTTACACACTAATACACAAATCCTTACATACTAACACACAATTGCCAATGACAACATAATAACAATCTAAATGTAAAAACAAGAACATTAAGACAGTGCAACTTAGTAGAACATACTTAAATCTACATTAAAAACAGAAACACACAAACAGCCATTTTAATAACATCTAAACCAAGGAGGATAATAAAATCATTAACTTTTATGTCATATTATGATCTAAATGTCAGTGGTGTCTCCATAAACTTAGCTGTGGAGTAAAAACATTTATGAATTAAAAATTGTTTCAGTTTCTTTTTAAACATATGTATTTTTACTACGATTTTTTATATGTCGTGGAATTTTATTGAACATACCTAGAGCCATTCGATAAATAGGTACTTTTATATTGGAGGGCTGTTTTACTGAGATCAACACAAAGAATGTTCAAATCCCTTTTCCATAACCGTCGATCAGCTGGAGCTCTTATTTCGAAAAGCTGTGGGTGTGTCTTAACAAACACTGCCACCTAAAAGATGTATAATGACGGCAATGTTAAAAGCTTCAAGGATTCAAAATATGGTTTACAACTGTCCCTTGAGTGTAGATTACATATACGGTATATGATATACCGCGTATTTTTTTTTTTTGTGCGAGGAAAACGTAATTATTATCTGTCGTGTTAGCCCAGAAAACGACTCCGTATCTTAGAACTGATTCTATGTAGCTATGGTAGGCAATAAGCACGGCGTCATGGTTTACAAATTTGGACAGCTTATGAAGAGCAAAAACAAAAGTTTTTCATAAATTTCTTCAACTTGCGGTTTCCATGTAAGTTGACTGTCTATTACGAAGTCTAAAAACTTTGTAGTATCCGTTTTTGTAACTGAATGTCCATTGTGACTAATATTAACCGGTAGTTGTGGTCATGGTCGCTGACTAAAATGTCGTCGTAAACACGTCTTTTCTAAATAAATTTTTAAATTATTCGAGACCCCCTAGCGCAGAAAGGGTCTAGAATGATATGCCGAATTCATGGTTAAAATTTGCGCACTGGGTAAAAACTTACCCTGTAGTTTGCTTTAGCGTGTCATTGATTTCTTGTTCATAATTGAAGGACTCATTTTTTATCATTATTGTACAATTATCAGCAATACTTTGTGATTGATACTTTTTTGAAGATACTTTATAGAGATAGTGGAGGACCCAATACGCTCCCCTGAGGTACACCGTATTTCACCGTTCTAGGTTTTGACCGATATTTGTTTTCACGCTTAGTTTCAATATTTAAAACGTACTCAACTTAGAGTACGACAAAAGCCACAAATTGCAAAGGTTGGTCTCATAGTACCATCCTGAGTAAATAAAGGCTATAGATGTAAGTATGTGGTATAGTCATGCGTTCGATTCCCAGGTCGGGCAAAGTGTCATTGGGTTTTTCCATGACGAAATTCTCAGGAGAAGCCCGGAGTCCGGCTTTGTGCCCGGTTGATGGCAATAGGGTCGTCCATATTACATGGGACTTAAACATAACATGTGTTATGTGGGTAAATGCATTTCTGACTAACCCGTCGGGGAATATAGGCGTAATGATATCTAATGCATATTTACAACTGAAAAGGTCTTGTTTATAAGTTGCAGCGCTCAGCAAGATCTCGTCAAAAGTACATACGGCTACTTATCAACCTGTACATCAGATTGCTTATACTGGAAATGTATAGCTTGGTGTGTAGCCGTCTGTACAACGTACCATGACCGATCAATCGTTTGGTTTTGTGCATTGTTAACATTATGCTGTCAAAATCATCACAAAACACTTGATAACAACCCAAAATACACACAGTAGCGGCTATTGGTGCATGACCCCGCAAATACCTTATTCATTGCTGACAATACGCGGTCAATCCAGGCGGTGAGTGATTCGTCATTCGCGGCGTTTATCTAATTTATTTGAATGAACAAGATCAATCGCGGAGGATTACGCTTACGACCCACGCTGTTGTTGCTTCAATGGAACGACGTAATTCACGTACAGTTCTGGAAGGATACTTATTTGGAAGGAAAGGAAAGGGTCAATAATGAGTTTGAATGTTGTGTTTGCCTCCTTGACAGATATATGAACTTGTAACTAAATTATTATAAACATCTATGAGGCAATAACATTTTGAGTAGGTACTTAATCTTTTGAAGATCGAGACAGAGAAGATGTCTGGTAGAAGATTTTTTATGTCATATCGTGACGCCAGCAGAAATATATAAGTACACCTATATTGTCATTGGGAATATCAATATCATTTTTAGACTTGCCTTTAGGCACTTAAAGAAACCTTTTGATTTTTTCCTCATGACACAATTTTGTAGGTATTTAATTGATACAAAACATATTCTCATAGAGGACACTCGAAAGGTTCACATTCATATTTATGATGCCTACAAGTAGGTAAGCTACCTAAAACTAGTTGACAAAAACAACAACAAATTAATATTTTTACTCTTTGGGCCGAAGAATCCTGCCAGCCTTTTGGGCAATTTTCCTGTTGTCAGCGATGCGCACGATATTTTCATGCCATTAATAAACGGTATGTCGTAGTTAGATCTTAGAATTGATCAATTGTATTTCTGGAAATAATAGAACATTGACCGCTGGTCGCACGGATCTAACCTGGCCGACCCGGGGTGCCCCAAGTCTCGAGCTCGCTTTGCTTGCTCTAGTACTCTCAAGTTCTCATAGCCTTTTTACTACCTAAGTCGAAATTTGTCGGGACTTGGGCCACCCTGTCTCAAATAGATTAGGTTCAAAGGGTATGGTGGAGTCTTCTTTGTACTTACAATACAAATACAAAAATTCCTTCTTTATTGAGAATTTTGACTACACCTTAAACCATGGATGGCAAACGTCGACTGTCTCATGTGTTTACTGTCTTTAGCTGACCATTTAATGAAACACAACAGTTTCATGATGATCAATTCCAAGATTGGCTACGAAATAATAAACACCATTTATTTTTTAAGACCGCAAGCTATATTTTCTTGTTTGAACATAAATTCAATACTATACACGCAGCTGGAATTTATGAAAATTCCCTAAAAGAGAAAAGGCTCACCAAGAGAGAGCACAAGGGGCTTAAATGCTTGCTATAATCCTGAGCCTGAGCTTCATGGGGATCAAGTTTGAAATGCGGATGTATCCGACATACTAAGAATTAAGACCTTCATGTATGGCTATGTATTGCGACTTTAATTGACAGGGGAGAAAGGAGGCTGCTAATGGATGGAAACTAATCTGTAGTGTTATTCTGTAAAATCTCACTGTAATGACTTGGGTGAAGTGGGTTTGAAGCGAGCTTTCATTAGTGACAATCCCTAGCAAGGTCACTTCACCTAAGTTCTCACTGTAAGATTTTAACAGAATATGTAGGCTGTTATAATAACGTTACGCTCGTTTTCCCCGTAGTTCATTTACACGCTGTGTATAGTCAGAAAAATTCTTTTTTTATCTAATTGACTCATCCTCTGCCCAGCCTGTTCCCAACTATGTTGGGGTCGGCTTCCAGTCTAACCGTATGCAGCTGAATTCCAGTATTTTACATGGAGCGACTGCCTATCTGACCAAAACCCAGTTAGGTACTTGGTAGCACGATACTCTTTAGTAAGACTGGTGGTAAAACTGTCGAGATTCTGACGACCAGTAACGACTGTCATAGATCCACGAATGACAGCCGGTACAAACGGCCACCCATCTACGGACAAACCTCGGCTAGCGTAGCTTTACCTGATCGATCTACCTGTGCGACTGTTGTTACCTTTTTTATATTACGGAGGAGGTCCTCATGGATGTCCTCCGCCCTGGGGAGGGCGCAGGGGTCTTTCAGACCGTTACTGACTAAACCCGGTGTTCCGTGCCACACTTGCACTGAGGATCACGGGATATAATACGACTTCCGCGATCCCCGGCTAGTGCCAGCCCGTCACTGCGGTCCACCTCGAGTTTGGGGGAATGAGGTGTTAAACTCCCCCCTTACATCACGGAGGCGCGCGTGGAATATTACGCGCTGCCATCTCGGGTCCTAAGGAATAGGGGGCGACGGATATCGCTAGAACCGTCGCCCCTGGACCCATTTAGGGGGGCTGGAAGAAGGCGTTATCCGCCCTCCACCGACGCCCGGTGCGTCTACTACGGATCAGGTTAGCGGAAGCAATCTCCCGATCCCTCTCCGCAGTCTCCTTCTGCGAAATTATCGTAACAATCCCCCCTCTGCCAACATAAATTGCCCACAAATTCAAATTGCAACTGCCATTCTTTGACAGTTCTATGAAATGGCTCTTACCAAAAAGCATTTAGATAAAAGTAGAGCACAGTCTTACTAAATAAGTGAAGACGACTGTGTGCCACCTCGCTGTCTAAATAAACACATAAGAACGAGACAGTGATATGTGTTTTCTCTCTCTTGTTTGTATTTAGAAAGAGAGCGTTAGCACACAGTCGTCTTCACTTTTGTATTTAGAGTGCTGCTTCCACTTCAAGCTATAAGCTTCTCGGCTATAACGCGATCAATTGACGTAGTGTGTCAAATTTGATAAATAAATAAAAAATGCTGCACATCTACTTTGTTTATGAACACAGACATAAAACTCTTTCTTATAGCTTCCAGTGGACGAGTTCCAGTCCCCGGGCAAGCCTGAGAAGAAGTTCATCAAATGGTCTGCGCCGGCGGCGGAGGGCGAGCCTGCTAGAGAGTACTGGACGGCTACCCAGTACTTCGTGTCTGCAGGTAAATGTCCAGAACTTTTGCTCTGTTATACGTGCATTTAACATAAGGGTGGAAAAGGAAATAATGCTGACTAAAATTATGAACATGTAAAATGTGATCCTATTACAAAAGTTATTTCACTGATAAAAATATCGAACGATGGCACGGGCAGAGCGTAGTAGATCTAGTCATAGATGATATCAGAATACAAGAGTTCCCTAAGAATAAGAATATCACGCTCAGCATAATATTCAACCAGTCGGTTATCGTTTAAAGCGAAGGTTCGTGAGCAAATTCGTAAGAAGTTGGCAGAATCATCACAGCGCTTATTTTCTGGACTAAGTTATCTGAAATAAATAAAATCTTCCCTTCTTAGCTACAGAGTCCTTTTGAGCCACATAACAATAAATTATACATTACGTTGAGACTCCTAGAGCGACCGTCATTGAAATGTAACCGATATGCGGGCATTGTGTTCGATAGCCATTACACTTCGATGAGTAGCTGGGACACTGAAAGCATCTTATACCTAGATAGTTTTGTAGCATTAACCTACTAACGTATAGAATTCTCATTGTTGCATTGTATTAGCTTAATTAGCATGAAGTTTCATGTAAATAATATAGTCTTGTTTTCTGTAATTAGGAGTTCATCGTTAGCTTAGCTTCGTTAAAAGAACGCCCATGGATAATGTTAAGATTTAGCTAACGCATGTTTATCAAATGGTCTCGTGTTTATTTTTATATATTGATCATCTTTTGAGATTAATAGTCCCTGAAAGGTAATACGCAGGCCCTTTTTCAGTGGTTGCCATTATTCAAAAGATCCATAGATATTATACCAAATAATATTATCTACAACAAAACGAATTCGAAAGAACCAGGCATAAACCCTAAAAGAACGCACCTTTATGCATTTTCTATAGAATCACTGAAGGCAGGAGCAGGCCCACAAGTGGAGAACGGAGCCACACTTCAAGATGGGGGCGTGTGGGTGGCAGGACACGACAAACGACTGATGCGCGTACCCAGCACCGAAGCTGAGCTCAACAGCACCGCCTTCAAGAAACAAAACTGTATTCCTAACATGGGTAAGTTCCATTAACTGAAAACTAAAATCAGCAGACTATATCTTCAGTGAAGCATATTTGTTTGCATGTAATATGAGTAAACAACTTGGTAGGTACCGTGACAGATAATTAGAAAAGGGTCGGGCCTAAAATGGCGCCTCGAGGCACTCGTTTTTTAATATAATCGACAGTTTGCATGTCCGCACTAATGAGCGTTATATTTTCCATAACGCCTACCGCTTCAGTGGAAACACTCATTACAATTGAGCATAAGTCCCATATTCTATTGTGACAATACAAAGTCATCCAGAATCCACATCTATTTCTAATTGAATAGAAAGAGACGGAGTCAAAGGCCTTTGCAAAATTCAAAATAGATTATCTTTCTACCATTTAGTAAAGCTGGTCTATGCAAATGATTCCAGGAACCCACTACTATTACAACATGACCCAGGATCTGAACTGCGAGGACTTACTGCCTTGGTTCGCGCTGACCACAGGGGGTGACCTAGTCGGCACCGGCTTCCAGGTGATCGGCAGACTGCCCAAGCAGAAGAGGAGGGACTGGTTCGAAGCTATACCTAACCCCAAACAAGGCGTACAGGTATGGAACAGAGCGTTGATCTTGATTGAAATACAAGTAATTTATTAATCGATAACAGCTCGAAATCCGATTCTAAATGCTGATGCGAAGTCTTCGAATCAGCATTTTTTTAAGTTTATCAGATAAAAAGATGGCTCCAAAACCGAACATACTTCACCACTACCAAGGGTTTATTGCTAGTAACAAAAAAAGAGAGAAGTTATCAGTACGATCCCAAACTGAAACACCGGTTTAGTAGAGGTAACTGAAATAATGATATTATTAGCGCCCATGTGGAGCCCATATAGCAACATCATCATCATTCAACCGAAAAACATCGAGTGTTGGAAGAAGGCCATCGCCACGATGACCATTTCGGCCCTATGCTTACCGAATCCAGCGTAACGAATAGCATATTATTTTTCGGAAGTTGCTGAAAATAGATTTTCGGTGTGGTGGTGGGTATTTATCATCCCTTGTGTCATCCCCTAATTAAGCACCATGCCAAACTATATGCTATGTTTCAGGTGACGATGCCATACGCGCCAGTTTGCCTGGGGGAGTGGGCAGAGAAGTACGGGATTGTGTCCATGCACATTTACTTTGTCAATGATCCTTGGAACATACAGTGCAAGTAAGTTTCTTTATTACTTGTTTAGTTGTAATTTGATCAAGTCATAATAATCTCAGATTCGGACACAGACGGGTCGCCTGACATCTGCTTCGATTGATTTTAGTACCAATCACGACTTCTGAACTTGGGGTCCAAGGTTTGATCTTCGGGTTAGTCAAAGTGCTTTTCTTTAGGAAATTCTTGGAATCTTAATTTGGGCGCAATTAGTGGTAATAAGCTAACCCCCCAAGCCCCCATTAAATGAAGTTGATAAGTGACGTGACTGTTCAAATGTAAGTGGATTACCTACACATTTTTGCCCATCATTTCGGTAATCCAGGCTTTATGTTTTGTTAACTAGTGTAAATTTAATTTAATCTGTAGGGACGGTGACTCCATCAAGCCTGGGCCTCCGCTGGACCGCATCGTTCTCAATGGATACCGATACGCCACCAAGATATCAGATGAATTCACCAAGCTGTTTAGCGGATAAATTATGTTTAGTCACTTTATAGAGTTATCAAAAACTAGATATTAATTTATGTGAACGAATTACAAACAAGAGATTATTATATATATAATTAATTAGTAAGAAATATAAGTCTTTTTTTTAAAGATGATAGTTTTAATTCAAGTAATTTGCTATACCTAAGGAAAACAATGACTGAAAATAGAACAAATGAACTTAGATTCTATAATATTAACCTATTCTATTATTGTAATCTATATCCATCGATCACTAATAAAGAACTGATCGATGTCTATATCCTACTTATATTAATTTTGAAAAGAGGTTTTTGTGAGTATTTGTATGTAGAAAATTCTATTGGGAAGCTGCAGTATTGTCTTAGGATTGTACATTTGCCGACGTACACACGGATTATCTAAACAAATAAAAAGAAAAGTCCTGACTGACTCATCAACGCCCAGCCCAAACCCTTGGTCCTAGAAAGTTGAAATTTTGCACAGAGGTTCCCTTTGTAATGTAGACAAGGAATAAGGAAGGATTTTTCAAAATTGAACCCCTAAGGGAGTTAAATAGGGGATGAAAGTTGCGCGCGGGAGAAGCCGCTGGCAAAAGCTAGTGATGAATAAAATCGCGCAGGGATTTTTTCGCGATGGATCTCTTAGCGCCGAGATTTGAAAATTGAACAGGAATATAAATGCAGAAAAGTAAGTTTCGGTATATCGCTAATCAGTTGATCGACTTTTCATGTGACCGGAGGGCTGGCTTATTCTTAGGTCAAAGAATCACCATCGCCATATAACGAAATGCACTTATTCCACGAAAAATAGGGGCCAATTCTTTGATGCCCAGTGAGCATTGTCCCAATTGAACGTGAACCTTATGCTTACGTCATAAAGTTGAACATTTGCAGTAGCTTGGTGTGCTGGCGGCGTCTGTTCATAATATATTTATTTTTGGTGTTATTTTGTACAATGTTTAAAATTACTAAATATTTTTAAATTACCAAGTTAGCTGTAAAAAATTATAGACTAGATTTTGTCATACATCTATCGACTCAATTAGAGTAGTAAGTAAGTATGGTTTTTAACGCTTTACACACAATAATAAGGGCAAGATTCACAGACCGCACTTAGTCATTACTTTGTAAGCGTTTCATACGAATGTGTGAACTTTTCTGTGTGATTTTATTGTTCATATTCATACGAAAGACTTACAATAAAAAGGCTACCTGCTTAACCTACTTTTCTCGCTTGTTTCTTGGTGCAAACTCCGCAGTTTGTACAAAGAAACAAGCGAAATTAGTCCTATCAGAAAAAAAAAATGAAACTCGAACAAAAAGTATGACGTAAACTCAGTTGACAAAATAAAATTAATTCCAGTTTCCAGTACCTTCCTAAAGGCTTTACAGCTGCCATTAAAAGTTACGCGGGCAATATAAAACGAAATACTTTGTAAACGTCAAAGTTAAATTATAGTAGAACTTGGTGTTTTCGGGACGCTCCGTTTCGTGAAGGTACGGTAGTAACTTTTACGATTTCGCTCCTGTAGGTGTCTAGGATAAGTAAATAATTTACACTAGAACTGCGAAATTATACTAGTGCTCTGGCCTAAATTTTTCCACGGTAAGTATTGCAATATCTCACAGAATCATTTAACATTCTTGTACCAATCTAAAGGAAAGGCTAAAGCTGTGGCGAGATAGTGTTTCTCTACCAAACCCATTTATTCCAACTGCTGGAAAACTCGCACCTGAAATTAATTTCCTTGGCTTATAATGGCTCATATAGGAAGCAAGGAAAACCTTCTCAAGTAAAGATTCACAGATGAGTCCGCCCTGGAATATAAACACGGTGCTGTCCCATAAACACTGGGGCACCTAATATCGTGTCCAGGGTGCCCTGTTGTCTGCACGCTACCGGAGTTGATGGACGCTACTGAAAGTGCCAAGTTAGTAGCTAAATAATTTAGCTTTATTGCATTCTTTAACACTATCTATATAATGTATTTTATTAAAAGCGATCTAGGTAGATTGGATTCTTTTTGGGTTATAAATTGTTGACCACTTTCAATATCGTTATATAATTTTTAACAGACTTCAAAAATAACGAGGTTATCAATTCTTTTTTTATGTATATTCGGGCATAACTCCTTCGTATATTGACGGATTTGCAAAATTATTATTTTGTTCGAAAGGGGTTTAACTCCGAAATGGTCCCATTAAAATTTCATATTGATCTGATGATGCGTTTCGGAGACAGACAACGGAATTCTTCAAAAAATGACAGCAAATCAACCGCGAATGTTGCTATCGCTTAAGTATGCATTGTTTTGACCCCAAGGATGATGAAATTTCGAATTGGTGTGGGCTAGGTAACTAAAAAGTATATATATGTAAATTTTTTGGAAAAAAGTTTTTTCTTTAACGATCGAAGAAGGTTGGATCGTTTTTGGGGAATAAAAATAAAATCTGTCATAGATGTGGGTTGGTACCACAGACATATAAACAGTAGGTTGGTACCCCATAATATTAAAAAGGTCAAATTAACATATTTTGACAAGGATGTTTTTACTAATCGAAAAATATATTGACCATAGAAACTAATTTCGCATAACTACTTAGCTCATTTTCGACCTTAGTTCGGTTGCATCCTTTTTGCGTATCTACGTCCAATTCTGGGCTGACTGTAGGTCCTATATATATTGCTATCGACAAGAAGAAGATTTAACATTTAACACTGAGCATTTTCAGGCATGTATAGTACTTATTTATTTCAACTGCGTGGCGACAAAGTCAAAGTCAAATCATTGAAGAGGCACATAATAAAAAAGGCACTTTTGAATCTTTTCTTTAGAAGAAAATTGTTAGGTAAAATAACCAAATATTCTCACGTATTAATTTATAAATGTCTGAGAAGAGTCCTACCATCAGAATATTAAGCACTAAAATATAGGCAATTCATTATTTCGATAGCATTCAAAGCGCCTACTAGAAAGACATTGGCAACGCATAAATCGTCGAATAAAATCTTCGGCGCCGACCAGGCGTTGTCATTTTAACAGCGAAATGTTGGCGCATGGCCCACTGGGCACTGATAACCTACACTCTAATGCCGACATCGAATTGATTTGGTGTAATTTGTGATGGTAGAATTAAATTATATTGGCAAGGAAATAAATTCTTGCTCTCAATCTGTAGCCTACTTTTGAGGCTGCGCCTGGGACTATTATTTTTCTTCGTGTGGACCTGTGGAGTTACGCAATAGCTCTTGCCGTAATTAAAATACTAGCCTTAATACCGTGTCTGACTGTCTAGGGAGAACCGAAGTAGGTGCGTAGGTACTTTAGTAAGTATTGTCTCTATGAGGCTCCAATTCTGCTCTAGATAATTTATTTAGGCAACTTTATAAATTATAATAGATTTTAAAAAATCTAAAAGACACGCTATAAAAACCAAACTAAAAAAGCAGAACCTATTTTCAAAAAAGCGATGGGTGCTTTCTGGGGTATTTTATAATCTATTCATTATGTTATTTACGTTGTTGAGCAGGCACATTTTTCGAACATATGAAGCAAGGAATAATCAATTCAAATGAATGGATAGTGTGTTCCGCAATTAGGGTACCGTTCTAACAATAAAAATTGGAAAACAAATTGGTAAATTAATAATAAAAGAAGCAGAGCTGTGTATTGCTTGTCATTTTATTTGAGGAGCTCAAAGGTATTCCATCTTACCTAATACCCATTATTTATGGATTAACAACGAAAACTTTCAGTCCGGAACAAATACTCATTCTAATTAGATTCATTGGAATTGAGAATGCCATCAACTTGCTTACCGAACTGTGACGTAGGTACCTGTTGTTGAAGATAAGTTTTGTCTTACATAAAAAGAGTTATGTGTAGCAAGAAATTTGGTACCGTGAGTCAAATGTTTATGCAATGTAAGAAACGTACTTACTTCTACAAAGTTATGAATGCAGTTCAAAATTCTTTAGCCACTGGTCTTAAAGTCTAAATTGTAGTGTAACGTTAGTTTTTGGTAAAACAAAAACTATTGCAATAGATACTATTATTCTGTATGCTTGGGTACCCCATATCCGTTGTCTGCCTTTGGGAATTATTCCTGAGTCGTGGTACGGTTATGAAACGTATTGACATTATTGTTTGTAGGAGTTATTGTGCTTTCGATACGTTTGGTCTGTTGCAGGATGTTGGCCGTCTTTGTTTTTGTTTGGCAATATTTTGTTGACTGAAGTTTAGGGAAATGTGGTTCATGATTCCGTTTCGAAACTATGATTAATTAAGTTGTATTTTAGATTATAAGTTGTGTAAATTATTTCATGACCACTGCTCTCAAAACGGTGATGGAAAACATCGTGACGAAACCGGCATGTCATAGAACCAAAAATTCGAAGACATGTGAGATCTTCCAAAGCGCACTGAGCCCGCGTGGTGGTGGTGGAACAGCTTACCCAAAATTCGCAAAAAATTGGCAGTATCATTACAACGGTAATGTTACTGGTAGTAAATGGCATTAAGTCCGCCTCTGTACATGTGTGTGCTTAAAGTATTAAATAAATAAATAAATACCCACTCTCACAGAGAGGAGGCCTGTGTCCCAGCTGTGGGAACATCAAGGTTTATTAAGTATGTAGGCATAGAAATAGTTAGTAGTAAATTATGTATGGAAATTCTCTTGTTTAGAGTCCACCTGTCACATCGCCTGCTCGCACTATTCCTTCGTGTGTATTCGCTTAGCGTTATTTCAGACTTTTTTTTTGCTCCCCTCGAGTCCTAGCGTGATGTTAAACAGCCTTCTTCAACAATTGGGCTATCAGATTCAATAATAACTTTCCATCCGACTGGTAGTTCCAGAGATAAACGCGATCAAAAAAAAAAAAGCTATTCAGCTTTTAGAATTAGGTTTATTTTTCAATATATGATGGTATCTTACATTAAACATTTTTTCACACATACTACCATTGCTGGTGTAGAAATATGAAATAAAAAAACTTTTTCTTCACTTCACTTTGTAGGGATTTTGGAACAACGCGCCAAAAAAAAAAAAATACAACCGTCTTCCCCATTCGAAATTTTATTATCCTTGGGGTCAAAATAATGTATATTTATGCGGTACCCAAGCAGCACATTAGCGAAGATTACATCCATAAACAAGCTATATTACAGTCAAAGGCTCTTATGTAGCTGTACTAATGGATAAAACGATTCTTGGGACTGTATGGGGGGTGATCTCTACACTGTTAAACAGCACAGCTGACTAATGGCTGTACAATGGACAAAAAAACAACAAAATGCATTTTAGAAGAACTTCAAAGAACCATTGTCCAGCGTTTGGCTACGTATAATGCTACTAGCTGGTTAAGAAGACCAACGCTTGTAAACAGATGGTTAACGCGATAAACTCACACCCTTTCTAAGCTTTGAACTGTATTAGAGAATTAAATTTAGCCATTGGTATTTTTTTTGGTGTACAATAATTCTATTATAATGCTTCCTGAATGAGCTTGACACTAGCTGGCTAAAAGCATTTAAAGACTGCATGAGCTGTAAATTAGTGTAGTATTACTCTTCTTTAATTCCAAAGCTTATAGTGTAAATAATAGCTATTTCACAGCCTCTAGAATTATTGAAGAGTAGACTTAGGTGAGTAGTGCTATGAAAACGTCAATTTTGTCATAACTCCGTAACGTGACTTATTCTGCATTATTATAAGTTCCATTATGGATGACCGTTTCATTATGCATTGCATTTTTTTCCAATCTGTACGAGGCTTTGAATATTCTAGTTTATTCAATTTCGAAGTGACGTTTTTAATAGGCCATCTCAATCCTTTTCCCAACCACTTGGTATGATAATTTTTCTTTCCCTCTTTCTTTTTGAACGACATTTCTATTTTCTGAAAACAAAAAGGATTAATTAGCAATAACATTAGCATCTTTACCTACTACGTCATAAGTAAGAGATCATTAAGTATGCGAATTTAGTATTTGTGCCATTAAGTAAAACGCTCTAAAGCGCCAAAGCATCTATTACAGGCACTATAACAAAAAAAATTACACTATTATTAATTGATTAGATCAAGATTAGAGATAGGGATCTCTAATCTTGATAGAAAACCATTTCGGGCATTTTGTAATCAATTAATAATAGTGTACACACCGCTACACATCAAGCTATACATTTCCAGTTTACGCTGATCTCGCTTTGTACGGAAATCTTATACAATGCGAGATCAACTTATATTGGTAATGTATAGCTTGATGTGTAGCCGTGCGTACATATTTTTGCTATAGTGCCTGTAATAGATGCTTTGGCGCTGCTTTCACCAGTCGTTAGAATAACTGAAAACCATTGTACAGCTAGCGTACAGTTCTCAGCTGTTAAATGGAATTAAATATGGCCATTGCACAGCAAAGTGAAGTTCTAGAGAATTTAGTTAGAATTATTGCTAGATAACAAATTAACGCCATTTTAATGTAAACAAGCCGATTTAAATATGAAAAAAAAAACACTGATATCTGTTAAATTTTTATGATATTTCAGAGTTATTAAAGTAAAACACACACTATTTCATTGCTACATATATATGATAATGCTCATAAAATGGATTCTTTTTTGTAAAAATCCATAAATGATTTTACACCGTATTTATTTTGTATATTTATTTAAGTAAACTCTATTATTTCGATGGCGCGTGTAATATTTGATAATATCATCTATATATATAAACAGTAAAGTGGCATCCGCATGGCGATAGAGATGCAAACAAACGTGAAAAATTACTTACCTTACATTGGAAATTAATTATATTTGCCTACAGTTTATAGTTTGGCACTACACAAATAGTCTTTTGTTGCTTTTTCTTTGTACAGTAGCCTCCACTAATGGTGCCCCAATCTCAAAAAGCAATAGATTGACACTTCGCTTTAACTTACGACCTTCTTATAATAAGCAATCTCTATAGGCTGTAATACTATAGACACACACACTCTCATACGTTTACAAATGAATGTATTTCCTAAATTCAACCGTTAAAGCAAATGGCATGATAGCTGAGCGGTTACCGCACTTGATTATCTATTAAATTATATTAGTGCTCTGCTCTAAATTTTTCCACAATAAGTATTGCAATATCTCACAGAATCATTTAACATTCTTGTACCAATCTAAAGGAAAGGCTAAAGCTGTGGCGAGATATTGTTTCTCTACCAAACCCATTTATTCAAACTGCTTTAAAACTCGCACCTGAAAATTAATTTCCTTGGCTTATAATGGCTCAGATAGGCCGAAGCAAAGAAAACCTTCTCAAGTAAAGATTCACAGATGAGTCCGCCCTGGAACATAAACACGGTGCTGTCCCATAAACACTGGGGCACCTAATATCGTGTCCAGGGTGCCCTGTTGTCTGCACGCTACCGGAGTTGATGGACGCTACTGAAAGTGCCAAGTTAGTAGCTAAATAATTTAGCTTTAGTGCATTCTTTAACACTATCTATACAACGTATTTTATTAAAAGCGATCCAGGTAGATTGGATTCTTTTTGGGTTATAAATTGTTGACCAGTTTCAATATCGTATAATTTTTAACCGACTACAATAAGAAGGAGGTTATCAATTCTTTTTTTTAACGTATATTCGGGCATAACTCCGTCGTATATTGACGGATTTGCAAAATTATTATTTTGTTCGAAAGGGGTTTACTCCGAAATGGTCCCATTAAAATTTCATATTGATCTGATGACGCATTTCGGAGACAGACAACGGAATTCTTCAAAAAATGACAGCAAATCAACCGCGAATGTTGCTATCGCATAAGTATGCATTGTTTTGACCCCAAGGATGATGAAATTTCGAATTGGTGTGGGCTAGGTAACTAAAAAGTGAAAAATAAAAACTTTTTTCAAAAAAATAACAACCGACTTCCAAAAAAACAAGTGCAAAATAACTTTAATTTCGGAAGGCGGTGAGAAAATAATTAAAATACACATCCAAAGTCACCGACTTCCGAAATTAAAGTTATTTTGCACTTTGCGCAAATACGACGGGGTGTTATAAGTTTGACGTGTCTCTCTCTCTCTGCTGGTTGATGAAGGGATTTGAGCATCTTCCACGGGTCTGATCAACTCGAAATTTGGTATTCTATTACTTCAATGATATTAGACGAACAAAGTAACCTTGAAATGCTGGAACAACACCTGGAATTTCCAGGATGCCCAAGTTACTCACCAACAAACAGCAAAAGTATCGTGTTTGGGCTCATTGAAAAGGTCTCAATGAATAGATTATAGATAAATTGTGATCAGGACGAGGAATGAGGATAAATTAGTAACAAACTTCACTGTGGGAAAAATACGCAACGATGCGCAGATTTAAGCGAGCGAGACATTAAGTCTCTCTAAAATTAAATTAAAAATTTAAAAAACCCCCGACCCTAAAAACTCTAAAAAGTAAAAATAATAATATTTATAGGCCTTTTAAGATGAAGGTAATATTTTGATCAAGGCATTGTAAAGGCGGGGGACGGCTAATGAAAATGCTAGGCCTCTGTTTGGCGTTTTCATTGACCGTGACTTGACAATGCCTTGATCAAAATATTACCTTCATCTTAAAAGGCCTATATATATTATTATTTTTACTTTTTAGAGTTTTTAGGGTCGGGGGTTTTTTAAATTTTTAATTTAATTTTTATGACAAGGATGTTTTTACTAATCGAAAAATATATTGACCATAGAGACTAATTTGGCATACCTACTTAGCTCATTTTCGACCATACTGTGGGTTGGATCCTTTTTGCGTATCTACGTCCAATTCTGGGCCGACTGTAGGTATATAGATTGCTATCGACAAGAAGAAGATTTAACATTTTACACTGAGCATTTTCAGGCATTTAGAGTACTTATTTATTTCAACTGCGTGGTGACAAAGTCAAAGTCAAATCATTGAAGAGGCACACTTAAAAATGCACTTTTGAATCTTTTCTTTAGAAGAAAATTGTTAGGGAAAATAACCAAATATTCTCACGTATTCATTTATGAATTTTTGAGAAGAGTCCTACCACCAGAATAGTAAGCACTAAATTATAGGCAATTCATTATTTCGACTAACATTCAAAGCGCCTACTAGAAAGACATTGGCAACGCATAAATCGTCGAATAAAATCTTCGGCGCCGACCAGGCGTTGTCATTTTAACAGCGAAATGTTGGCGCATGGCCCACTGGGCACTGATAACCTACACTCTAATGCCGACATCTAATTGATTTGTTGTAATTTGTGATGGTAGAATTAAATTATATTGGCAAGGAAATAAATTCTTGCTCTCAATCTTTAGCCTACTTTTGAGGCTGCGCCTGGGACTATTATTTTTCTTTCGTGTGGACCTGAGTTACGCAATAGCTCTTGCCGTAATTAAAATACTAGCCTTGATACCGTGTCTGACTGCCTAGGGAGAATCGAAGTAGGTGCGTACTTTAGTAAGTATTGTCTCTATGAGGCTCCAATTCTGCTCTAGATAATTTATTAACAAGGCAAGGCAACTTTATAAATTATAACAGATTTAAAAAATCTAAAAGACACGCTATAAAAACCAAACTAAAAAAGCAGAACATAATTTCAAAAAAGCGTAGGGTGCTTTTTGGGGTATTTTATAATCTATTCATTGTGTTATTTACGTTGTTGAGCAGGCACATTTTTCGAACATATGAAGCAAGGAATAATCAATTCAAATGAATGGATAGTGTGTTCCGCAAATAGGGTACCGTTCTAACAATAAAAATTGGAAAACAAATTGGTAAATTAATAATAAAAGAAGCAGAGCTGTGTATTGCTTGTCATTTTATTTGAGGAGCTCAAAGGTATTCCATCTTACCTAATACCCATTATTTATGGATTAACAACGAAAACTTTCAGTCCGGAACAAATACTCATTCTAATTAGATTCATTGGAATTGAGAATGCCATCAACTTGCTTACCGAACTGTGACGTACCTGTTGTTGAAGATAAGTTTTGTGTTACATAAAAAGAGTTATGTGTGGCAAGAAATTTGGTACCGCGAGTCATTGTAAATGTTTAAGCAATGTAAGAAACGTACTTACTTCTACAAAGTTATGAATGCAGTTCACAATTCTTTAGCCACTGGTCTTAAAGTCTAAATTGTTGTGTAAGAATAGTTTTTGGTAAAACAAAAACTATTGCAATAGATACTATTATTCTGTACGCTTGGGTAGGTACCCCGTATCCGTTGTCTGCCTTTGGGAATTATTCCTGAGTCGTGGTACGGTTATGAAACGTATTGACATTATTGTTTGTAGGAGTTATTGTGCTTTCGATACGTTTGGTCTGTTGCAGGATGTTGGCCGTCTTTGTTTTTGTTTGGCAATATTTTGTTGACTGAAGTTTAGGGAAATGTGGTTCATGATTCCGTTTCGAAACTATGATTAATTAAGTTGTATTTTAGATTATAAGTTGTGTAAATTATTTCATGACCACTGCTCTCAAAACGGTGATGGAAAACATCGTGACGAAACCGACATGTCATAGAACCAAAAATTCGAAGACATGTGAGATCTTCCAAAGCGCACTGAGCCCGCGTGGTGGTGGTGGAACAGCTTACCCAAAATTCGCAAAAAATTGGCAGTATCATTACAACGGTAATGTTACTGGTAGTAAATGGCATTAAGTCCGCCTCTGTACATGTGTGTGCTTAAAGTATTAAATAAATAAATAAATACCCACTCTCACAGAGAGGAGGCCTGTGTCCCAGCTGTGGGAACATCAAGGTTTATTAAGTATGTAGGCATAGAAATAGTTAGTAGTAAATTATGTATGGAAATTCTCTTGTTTAGAGTCCACCTGTCACATCGCCTGCTCGCACTATTCCTTCGTGTGTATTCGCTTAGCGTTATTTCAGACTTTTTTTTTGCTCCCCTCGAGTCCTAGCGTGATGTTAAACAGCCTTCTTCAACAATTGGGCTATCAGATTCAATAATAACTTTCCATCCGACTGGTAGTTCCAGAGATAAACGCGATCAAAAAAAAAAAAGCTATTCAGCTTTTAGAATTAGGTTTATTTTTCAATATATGATGGTATCTTACATTAAACATTTTTTCACACATACTACCATTGCTGGTGTAGAAATATGAAATAAAAAAACTTTTTCTTCACTTCACTTTGTAGGGATTTTGGAACAACGCGCCAAAAAAAAAAAAATACAACCGTCTTCCCCATTCGAAATTTTATTATCCTTGGGGTCAAAATAATGTATATTTATGCGGTACCCAAGCAGCACATTAGCGAAGATTACATCCATAAACAAGCTATATTACAGTCAAAGGCTCTTATGTAGCTGTACTAATGGATAAAACGATTCTTGGGACTGTATGGGGGGTGATCTCTACACTGTTAAACAGCACAGCTGGCTAATGGCTGTACAATGGACAAAAAAACAACAAAATGCATTTTAGAAGAACTTCAAAGAACCATTGTCCAGCGTTTGGCTACGTATAATGCTACTAGCTGGTTAAGAAGACCAACGCTTGTAAACAGATGGTTAACGCGATAAACTCACACCCTTTCTAAGCTTTGAACTGTATTAGAGAATTAAATTTAGCCATTGGTATTTTTTTTGGTGTACAATAATTCTATTATAATGCTTCCTGAATGAGCTTGACACTAGCTGGCTAAAAGCATTTAAAGACTGCATGAGCTGTAAATTAGTGTAGTATTACTCTTCTTTAATTCCAAAGCTTATAGTGTAAATAATAGCTATTTCACAGCCTCTAGAATTATTGAAGAGTAGACTTAGGTGAGTAGTGCTATGAAAACGTCAATTTTGTCATAACTCCGTAACGTGACTTATTCTGCATTATTATAAGTTCCATTATGGATGACCGTTTCATTATGCATTGCATTTTTTTCCAATCTGTACGAGGCTTTGAATATTCTAGTTTATTCAATTTCGAAGTGACGTTTTTAATAGGCCATCTCAATCCTTTTCCCAACCACTTGGTATGATAATTTTTCTTTCCCTCTTTCTTTTTGAACGACATTTCTATTTTCTGAAAACAAAAAGGATTAATTAGCAATAACATTAGCATCTTTACCTACTACGTCATAAGTAAGAGATCATTAAGTATGCGAATTTAGTATTTGTGCCATTAAGTAAAACGCTCTAAAGCGCCAAAGCATCTATTACAGGCACTATAACAAAAAAATTTACACTATTATTAATTGATTAGATCAAGATTAGAGATAGGGATCTCTAATCTTGATAGAAAACCATTTCGGGCATTTTGTAATTAATTAATAATAGTGTACACACCGCTACACATCAAGCTATACATTTCCAGTTTACGCTGATCTCGCTTTGTACGGAAATCTTATACAATGCGAGATCAACTTATATTGGTAATGTATAGCTTGATGTGTAGCCGTGCGTACATATTTTTGCTATAGTGCCTGTAATAGATGCTTTGGCGCTGCTTTCACCAGTCGTTAGAATAACTGAAAACCATTGTACAGCTAGCGTACAGTTCTCAGCTGTTAAATGGAATTAAATATGGCCATTGCACAGCAAAGTGAAGTTCTAGAGAATTTAGTTAGAATTATTGCTAGATAACAAATTAACGCCATTTTAATGTAAACAAGCCGATTTAAATATGAAAAAAAAAACACTGATATCTGTTAAATTTTTATGATATTTCAGAGTTATTAAAGTAAAACACACACTATTTCATTGCTACATATATATGATAATGCTCATAAAATGGATTCTTTTTTGTAAAAATCCATAAATGATTTTACACCGTATTTATTTTGTATATTTATTTAAGTAAACTCTATTATTTCGATGGCGCGTGTAATATTTGATAATATCATCTATATATATAAACAGTAAAGTGGCATCCGCATGGCGATAGAGATGCAAACAAACGTGAAAAATTACTTACCTTACATTGGAAATTAATTATATTTGCCTACAGTTTATAGTTTGGCACTACACAAATAGTCTTTTGTTGCTTTTTCTTTGTACAGTAGCCTCCACTAATGGTGCCCCAATCTCAAAAAGCAATAGATTGACACTTCGCTTTAACTTACGACCTTCTTATAATAAGCAATCTCTATAGGCTGTAATACTATAGACACACACACTCTCATACGTTTACAAATGAATGTATTTCCTAAATTCAACCGTTAAAGCAAATGGCATGATAGCTGAGCGGTTACCGCACTTGATTATCGCGTTTGAGCGCAGCGAGTCGCGGTTTCGAATCCCACTCGCTGTGTGATAGTCTTTTTATTGTTTTAAAAATCACTTTTGAGTATAGTTTCTTGTTCTGTTCTTCTTATTCACTAAACTCGTAAAACTTTATCACTATACCCACAGAAACCTAAATAAATTTAAATGATTTACGACTCATTCACCGCGACTTATAGAACGGTGTTGGTTGATATTGTGTGCTAGTGACGTGTGTTTCATCTATTAGCGTTCTTCTAATTCATTTTAAAATGTAAGCAAATTTAAATATAGATATGAAAGCGAATATTATTGCGCTGCATAAAAGTGGACTTAATACCTATATCACAAATACCTATGTGATGAAACCGGACTGAGTGTGAGTATTATAATTTAAATATATATTAAACATTTATTTAATTAAAGTATAACTGCTGATCCCTGTAGTTATTTTTAAACGTTTTATAAATATCATAATGTCTAAATAGAATAAAAATATAAAATTTCAATGTAAATTTATATCCTAGATTATAGAACGATGAAAATAACAATAAACTTAATATCTATGTGAAATTGCCCTTTTAAATAATTTTGTTTCTAAATAGTAGGTAAAACATAAAGTGTGTATTTTGCTTAGTAGTTTAACAGTACCCCTTTTTTGTTTTAGTGAAATACTGTGAGTCGGTGGGTGAAAAGATATGAGGAAGGCGGAAGCCTTGCCCGTGGAAAGCAAAGTGGAAGACCCCACCTCCTATAACAGGCACACGTTCAGCGAATATGAAACAAGTGGTTTCAAAACGACAAGACATTTTGCCGAATTATTCGACACATCTTTACGAACCGTGCGCCGTGCACTCCACGCAGAAGGTTCGCATCATCGAAAACCAGCTCGAGAATCAGCTCAAAAAACATAGTTAACGGAAAAAACATTAACATTAAGTTATAAATTACAAATATTTATTTATTTTAGTAATATTCAAATAATATTTTGTCTTATCCGTAATCTGGATTATTTTGAGGTTTAGTTTCAATCTTCTTTTCGGAATGAAAATGAACACTTAAGCTATAACCTCTTTAAGTTCTATTAAATACGATTTGTTAACTTTGAGGTTTGAGTTAGAACGAACTCACTCGCAGTAGAATAAAAGTAGTACTACTGAGTCATTTAATTGTATTGAAAGAAGAAAGAAAGAAAGAAAAAATGTTTATTCTGCACAAACAAAACGCACATTACATAAAATAAAATCAACTATGAAATAAAATGCACACATGCAATGTGGCCAAAAGCCCCGTATTCAAGTCGATTATTTTTGTCGATTTTATTGTGACAACTTGTCTGCATTTGTTACTTTTACGTGGGTAGATTTTTGTAGAATATTGTGATTTATTTAGAGTACCGACACACAGTAGTAATCAGCACAATATTATTATATTACTAAGATACAATAGCCTGATTATCATAGTTCACCAACTAGCTTATTTACTTCAATAAATTGTTCTGTATGAGAAAATAAACTGTTTTAACAAGAAGTTATTATTAGTTATTTTTATACATTCTTCATGAAGTTATAACGAATAAACATTTTGTAATCATTTATTATTGGTAAACCTTTATTTAAATAACAATACGAGTAATAATAAAAAAAATGTTACAATATTATTCTGGTATATTAATAAATCGAATAATAAAAGAACAAATGAAGATGATTGTAGAAAAGAAAAATTAAAGCTTCATCGCGAGATTTGAACCCAGACCTATAAGTTTCTTAATCTAAGACGATACGCAGCACGCTACCGTAACTCAAATTATACAAGTAAATTTTAGCAATGGTATGAACCGACCAAGGTCATGTCTGTCGTCGCCGACGGTATGTATAAAATACAGAGAGTAACGCCAGTGTGTGAGTGCAGCGGTGAGTTTTGTGTTAATACATCACTTATACACACAGCTGTAGGTACGGCCTGGACCGCCACTTCATAGCAATATAGCCCTTAGTATGCGACTGCATTAGTGAATCTTGATAGTACATTTAACAATCGCCGTAATAAAGCCATACACAATCTTTGGGCTGTCTAAGAGAATTAAAGGAGCTAGATAGTGGCCTATTGACAGCTGGTTAAGCTATTGTACAGCCCATGTCCAGCTCTTACAATGCTCTGGAAAGCTATTAACAAGCTACTACAATGCTCAGGGCTGGGTTATTTGGGGCCAAATTTAGAATTATAGAAGCTGTGTAGCCGGATATATAGCCCTTGTACAAAACGTATGACAGCCTCGAGTTTTCAAAAATTCTGTTGTCCAGTGGTTATACAGCTATGTGCGCTGTACTGCTTGGGAGCAGCAATCGTAGTTGATTTTTTGAAGAGTTCGCTTGTCTGTCTCCGAAACGCATCATCAGATCTAGATGAAATTTTATGGCGCCATTTCGAAATAAACTCCTTTCGAACAAAAAAATAATTTTGCAAATCCGTCTTTAAATGACGGACATATGTCCGAATATAAATAAAAAAAAAAAAACATTTATTTAAACATGTCGAATTAATAATAACCTCCTTCTTTTTGAAGTCGGTTAATAAACGAGGTACCTACCTACATGCAAATCACAAATAGGTACATTATTATAAGTATATATATTATTACAAAACATTAGACAACAAGGAAAATCCATGTCTCTTCTAGCAATCGCCCATTAGGCAATCTACAAGTCACATTCACGAACGCCGAAGGTTGCCAGACGGATACATTCCTCCTGACACTTCCATTGAATCACCAGCTGTTTGGGAATGCCCGTGCCGCCATCATTCGGTACAAGGCCTGCATAGTAAGTCGTGACACCGGTTGGTATCCGCTGGGTGGCCCGTGGTTGCTCAAGTGTGGTGTTTAGTAACTTGAATGCTTTTGTTCAGTGGTATTTAATTGAAAGTGAAGGTCGTTGTTTGGGATTCCTATTGATGTGGACGACGCCTATTATTATGTTCTATATCTGTATTAGGATTTGTTATAATGTGTTACATAATACAAACCTCTTTTTGGCAATCCTGCTACGGATTTTGTTGTAGTTTTCTTTTATTTGTATAGTTCAGTTTTTTTTTTTTTACTAAAGCTCCTCTAACTTTTAGCCTTACTACTAGTAGGTACAATACTCGAGATAACATTTAGTCTCTTTTCGACTCATTTTAACCTTGGATCTTTAAAATCACCATTAATAAAGTCTAAATTGTAATACAAAATGCAAACAAGATACCGGTAACCACAGAGCTATTAGTCAGTTGGTGGATCAAATTTTCTTTTTTAATAAATGCAAATATGTACTTTAATTTTATTTATTTATTTTCACTTCTAGTCACAAATATCAGAGTAGCCTTGGCTCTTGTACTACTCGTAGGTGTTCCTGTATCACAAGAGCCAAGTTCCTGAATCACAAGAGCCAAGTTCCTGAATAACAAGAGCCAGCCACTAGCTACAGCACAATTTGTATTGGTTGGTTCTACTATGTATAGGAACTAACCAGGGACACTAGTTTCTATACTCCCTTAGGATGAAGGCCGTAGTTTCCGGCCGAAGTTATGGACGTTGCCATATTCGTATCACTTGCAGACATAAGATTAGGTTGGGGCCCGACCTCAAAATTAGACCACAGGTGGCCTTACTCCCGAAGTGTTTTTGACAAAGAAGTTAATATTAATTAACTGTAGAATTCACTTCGAAGTTTCGAACTACATAGTTTCAGACGGGCCCGTACCTTTGTTGACGGAGTTAGAGAGTACCCTTCTTTTTTTTTTTTTTTTGGGTGGGAAATCATCAAATAACTTCTCCCGCTCTGGGTGGAGCAGGAGGGCGTATCAGACTTTTACTGACTAAAACCCACCCGTGTTCCTTCAGTAGCCCTTAAGCCAGGGGCTGTGGTGTCTCTTTCGAACAAACCCGCACCCCTGCCAGGCATCGGCCCTTGCGGGCCCCATCATTTTTTGTGCTGACATCTCTTTGAGGCGCGCGTGGAACACAACGCGCCGTCGACTTGGGCTTGGTCCTTACCGGACAGCGAGCTACCCATTACTCGCCGTCCGCAAGCCCATGCCTACGGTGGCCGGAAATCGGCCTGGGATTCCCGACGCCCAGGGCGTCTCCGTATCCTGCGGCGGCTAGGGTCGCGAGGGCGCATATGCTGCCTCTCCCTCACGAGGTGACGGCTCCCCATGCCCTCTCGCTCCGTACCATGGCCTGGACCAGGGCCGGACGCGAGAGATCGCCGCCGCCGATCGCCTCCACGAGGACACGGAGGTGCTCTGCCCAAGCAGGGCAGACCGCCACCGTGTGCTCCACCGTGTCCTCAGGGCGATCTTCGCAGTGGAAACACCCGGGCGTTTCCTCCCGCCCTATCCGAAACAGGAACCTCCCGAAACAACCGTGTCCGGTGAGGACCTGCGTCAGGCGGAAGGTGAGGACGCCATGCCGCCGGAAAATTTAATTAATAAAACTAAAAAAAAAAAACGTTTTTACAGTCAAACGATGATTTGGAGTAACTCATATGACCTGTCAGTAGGTAAGGTAATTCTGGTGAAAGAAAACAAACGTTGTCTTGAGTTAATCCCAGCGACCAACAATTCTTGTCGTTTAAATATAGTCGTTAATAGAATAGTATGCTTTAAAACAAAGATTTGATTTTACAAATGTAAATCTAGCAAAGAAGAGGGAAGCTTGTTATAAAAGGTTATACCTACCAAGCCCACCAAATGAGTTATGCTTATGAACTTTATGAAGCCGGTGAAAGGGACCACGTAGTTTGTCCTTATTTCTAGTATTAATATTTCTAGTATTAATATTATTATAAATATCACTGTTATGAATGTCACGGTTTGATCTATCTATGGATTCCTAGTTGTTAGCTCGACCTAATTCCTTGCAAAACTATAGGTACAGCAACCAGGGACTAAAGCTTAAGCAACGCGTCATTTTAGTAACTGCGACAGCACAAACAATGCAGTGTGCTAATCACCCTATTGATTGAGAATAAACAATAATTATTGCATGTGTCTATTAGTAATGGAGCCATTCAAACTGATTGTGTACTTATGTTGTCGATTTAGCGACGGAGCATGCAATAATGGGCTGTTCCTCGTTCGTCAAATGCTGCGCAATTCAGTACCAATCTAGTTTCCATGTCATTTGTTCGTTTTGGCATCATGAAAAGACATTTTGTCCAAATACGAGTAGCTCGCCGCATTTTCAGCATAAGAAACCACATTTTTGAATAGGCAAAGTCTTTCCTTTGTAAATCAATGACTTTCAAAAGTAGGTTTAGTACATTTATTGACATGGTCAAATTGATAACGGAAAACGCCGCGTCGATGATAAACTATGGTTTAAAAGTGTAGAGTCATCTTTTGGTATCCCTCACAAGTCGTTTTCAGTACAAAGTGAATAGTTTTACACCTGAAACATCCTATAACAACCGTTAACTGTGTTGGAATATAACATTTAAGGAAGATGCGTTTAGATAGCCCGTGAAATTCAAATTGTTTTGATGATTTTACTGAGCATACAGAGTAAGTTTTTAACCAGGGGCCTAAGTCTACTAATTTATAAACGTCACAATGGTCTCTCAATGGTAAGTTTTTGACAGATTTGCCATACGAAAACTGTCAAAAACACACCATTGAGAGACCATTGTAACGTTTATAAATTAGTAGACTTAGGCCCCAGTACGCAAACTGTAACCACACATAAATTTTTCATCAGTTATACAAAAAAATCTGCTGTTCCATACATTTTGACCGCGTAGGTGTTGCACTTTTCTATGAAACAGCAGATTCTTTTTTTGGATAACCGACGAAAAATTTCTACGGGATCTAGAATGGGCACGCTACGATTGCGGCGGTAAGTCCCCTCTCTTTGAGGAGTGGCTTGAGAGGCGGTATGGCGTCCACACCTTCCGGCTGACGCAGTTCCTCACCGGACACGGCTGTTTCGTGAGGTTCCTGTTTCGGATAAGGCGGGAGGAAACGCCCGGGTGTTTCCACTGCGAAGATCGCACTGAGGACACGGTGGAGCATACGGTGGAGGTCTGCCCGGCTTGGGCGGAGCACCGCCGTGTCCTCGTGGAGGCGATCGGCGGCGGCGATCTCTCGCGTCCGGCCCTGGTTCAGGCCATGGTACGGAGCGAGAGTGCCTGGGTAGCCGTTACCTCCTTCTGCGAAGCAGTAATGCTCGCGAAGAGGGATGCGGCGCACGTGATGGAGAGACAGTATATGCGCTCTCATCCTAGCCTTTTCCCAGCTATGTTGGGGTCGCCTTTCAGTCTAACCTGATGCAGGTAAATAGCAGTATTTTAAATGGAGCAACTGCCTATCTGATCTCCACAACCCCGTTACTGAGTACCTAATACGATACCGCTTGGTAAGACAGTTGTCAGACTTTCGGGCTTCTGACGGCCGGTAACGACTGTCAAAGATCCACAAATGACAGCCGGGAGCAACGGCCTAACGTGCTTTCCGAGGCACTTGGTATGTAAAGATGGTCACCCATCCATGGACCTACCGCGTCAAGCGTAGCTTAGACTGATCGAACGACACGTGCTGCTGTTATTACTTAGCCACAAGCCGCTCATAAACACTTCATTATTATAAATACAAAATAATTTTCTTTGTTATAGCTACAATTTTTCGTGGGCGTAATTGCCGAACCAAAATAACTATCTCCTTTGACTACACATTTTTTTGAGGCTAGCTGATTGTACCTAACTGAAATATTATTAGTCTATTCAACTGTTCAATACTGATGATGCAGGTCTTATGAAGGTTTAGTAAACTTACCGCTAAATTGATTAAACGGTAATATTTATCTAAAAACCGGTAAAAGGTTGTATACACAGTTGTTTTTGTAAAGGACGGCGTTATTGTATTTTATTATTGTCTGTGGTAAGGTGTTCAAAGGTTTTGTGGACCTATATAAATCGTTGTATTGTTTGCTTTTCTTATTTAATGAAAGGTTAACAAGAAAATGCGGTGTTGTTATGATCGTGATGTTATCGCTAATGTCTCAAATTGGATATTAGTGTATCTGCCATCCTGTTGAATTAGCCAGCTATATGGACGCCTAGGCTGTTAATTAAACGCCATGCAATTAAATAGCTAATGGACAACTAGTCAAATCATTGAGCGGACGCTTTTAATGTGCACTTTTTACATCGTTCTCACATTGATAATTTCAACATAATGATGTAACCAACTTTTTGTAACAAAATCATGATTATAAAAGAGTGTCCATGAAGTTTCTTGCCCGTTCTTCTCCATAGGTACCTACGCTTTGGAATGGGCAACTAGCTTCATCTTTCTAACTCACCGACCTTGACAAATCAAAAGTGCCTGTAATTGGTTTATTTGAAATAAATACTTACTTTGAGTTTGAGTTTGAGCACAACGTTTAACCAGATGGCTGAATTTCGTGTAGCGCTTAGTTAAATTGGATATCAATGAATTTGTTTTTTGGTTAGGGTGACTATGAGCTCACAAATTATGTACGACTGCTTTTAACTAATACCCACCTCTAAGCAACTAGTAATAGTGAAATGTTTTTAAATAAATAAATTAAGGAATAAATAATTTCGCTTAAAATTGCACACAAGAACGAAAAATAACATTCACGGTTTGCGCTATTGACGCCATATTTATTTTGGTGACTGCTAGCGCCGCAGTGGAATAAACCGAACGAATTTCAATCATTTGGCTGAGTCTTGGTCAGAGAGGGAATTCTACTAATTTTAAAAACGTTCACAGTCTGATCTCAGTGTCAATCTGTCAAAAATACCTCGATTTTTCATACATTTTTGACATTTGCTTGTCGCTGAGATGACACTGCGACTAGATTTTGAACGGTTTTAATTACGAGAATTGGCCTTCAGTTATCTTCAGAGAGCTGACTTTCAATACGCCAAGTTGCGGCTGCAACATATCTACTGTTCTAAGTTATGATTTTATCATCATCATCTGCCTAGCCTTTTCCCAACTAAGTTGGGGTCGGCTTCCAGTCTAACCGGATGCAGCTGTATACTTCTGACGACCCGTAACTGCTGTCAAACATCCACAAAAAGTAGCCGTAGCCTGGCCAGAACCAACAGCTTAACGTGCTTCCCGAGGCATAGACATGTGCACAAAACAGGCACTAATTTGGCAACGAAAATCAAGAATTCCCTCATAAGTACTAAAAAGTAACCTACTCTGTAACACGTACCTAGTTAACGTTCAAATCACCAAATATTACCCCCTAAATCCTGATCATAAAGGTACCACGGTTCCTTTATGTAGTTACGCAACTCAGGGGAACTATAAATAGGTAAATGGGTTAGGTAATTACCTGTACGCTCAATAGGGGATGAGTCGGCACTAAGGGGTTGAGTCGTGAGTCCGAACTAACGCAAACATGGTTCACTTAGGGCTGGCAAGAGTCCTCATGCATGCTGCATGAAATGTAACGATATTAGAAGGAAATGGAGTAGGTAGATAGATATAAGTATTTCAAGGAAATGTGGGTATTGTCTGTTCCAAAAGTGTCTGTCAGAAGTGTAAACAAACTCTTTTCAAGTTCACTTCTTTTGCAATCAGTAATAAAGGGAATAAATAAAACAATCATGTGTACAAAGAAGATTTCTTATATGTCAGCACTTTTTTCCAATAATTAGTTTTGAATAAAATGATTAAATTGTAATTTTAAAATCTTGAATGAAACAAATCTTAAAGGTGATCATCGTCACCTGCGAAGCCCCTTTTCCCAACAATGTCGAGGTTGGCTTCCAATCTAACCGGACGCTGCTTAATACCTACCAGTATTTTACATGGAGCGACTATGGACTATCTAAACTCCACAACCCAGTTACTGGTTAATACGATAACACTTGGTAAGACTGGTTATCGTGCTTTCTGAAGCACGGAGGAGAAATCTTGGTGTAAAGATTGTCAGTTGGTCACCCAGCCACGGAACAACCGCGGCAAGCGTAGCTTAACTTAATCGATCCACCCCCGTGCGGCTGTGATTACTTTGCCACAAGCCTCTCTCAATCTTTAAGGTGCAAAAAATGGAATTTTGAGTTTTAGTATTCAAATAATTTAATCAAAGAACTCGGTTTGTATGTACGTAAGTGGCGCTACAAGTTGGCATCCATATTCCCTGTATCTATGATTTCTGACACATTTGTTTACATTTTCGTCAGATACCATTGAAAGAGGCAATAGGTACCTACTATGCTTATAAGCTACAAGATCAGCCATGAAACACACTGGGGATAAATTGTGCCAGGTCTGACTTCAGTGAATTACTGACCTTTACTCTGCCAGGGAAATAGAAAATACATTGAAATTTGAATTGAACAACAATTTTTTTCTTCTTTTTTTGGGTGGGTAATCATCAAATAACTTCTTCCGCTCTGGGTGGAGCAGGAGGGCGTGTCAGACTTTTACTGACTAAAACCCACCCGTGTTCCCTCATTAGCCTGTATGCCAGGGGCGGCGGTATCTCTTTCGAACAAACCCGCACCCCTGGCAGGATTTAACAACTATTCAAATAATGAATTGAATAGTTTATTTTAAGACAAGTAGACAATAAGTGCGTTCAACAAATCACAAAGGCTCCAATTTAAATATAACAAAATAATAACATCCCTCTCACCGAGAGGAGGCCTGTGTCCCAGCAGTGGGAACATTATAGGCTGATGATGATGATGATGATGATGATGAATAACATCACGCCTTTATTCTACGAAGGGATAGGCAAAAGTGTAGCAATAGTACACCAGATTTTGCCAGATTCCCATATAAATATCTACATTTAAAATATACGGCTACTCCAGTTTAAAAATAACCTTGTAAATTGTAGAAGAAAAACTCGACTTAGATCTGAATTTAAATAAGTGGCGCCCAACAAGGCCCACGTTGGGCGCCATCCTTAACTAGTTTGTTTACGGCCATGCGTTACCATATTATAATATTACACCCTACTTCATACTGCTGAAATATTAAATATGTTTTGGTACAAGTTTACTAAACTAAGGTGTTCCACCTACTACGTCGACGGATGGCGTAAAGATTTATTACGTTACCTACTTTGTTACGTAATAATTTTCAGTTTACTCAAATTAGGTAACATTCTAAGTTGATGTGAATATATTTTCTTTACCTTTAGTTAATGAAACATTGGAGATGTATAACAACATAAATTTGTACATAATTGTGTGGCATGCTTAGCGTAGTGTATACTTTTAAAATAAATGAAAGGTGACCTAGAACAAGTATTACCAACTATGACATCAAATCTCTGCGAGTGTTTCTATAACTCTTCTTAAAATATAAACCTAGATTTTTCAACTTTAAAATACAGCTGAAGGAATGGTCGTAGAGATTCGGTGCAATAGAGATTTTGGGCCCAACTTTGTATGAAACGTGACTGGTGTCCTTTTTGTGGTTGACTGTTGAAGCATGGCCAAATAAGAAAACCGTAATAAAAACTTCTTATTTTATTTTATTTATAGATTAGGAATCTCCATCTAAAGCTGTACACAATACATAAAGGGCAACATCACGTATTAAGTTGGTGTACTGCTTCATTTATAACTTCTAAGAGACCACTGCATGCACAATAGTGTTAACAACTTAGCTAACAAACAGTTTTTCTCGTTCTACAAGTTGCAAAGTTTGTTCGACGGTTTTTCAGCAGTTCCAATAAAAATAACAAAACACACTTCGCAACCTGAAAACACAAAACAAAAGCGCACTATTAAATTTTCAAACAAAACCACAATTTTGTTTCTCCTCGAAGGCCGCTCAGCCGCTCCATCACGCTCGTCGGCCTGACAATCAGATCCCTGATAAGATTGCACTACTTCCGAGCTACTCACATAAATTCTATGGCATTCCGTAGATCGGTTCTTTTGTTTTAAATCTGTGAGGTTTAGCCGGTTATTCAGTGAAAATCTCCGTGGAAATTTAGAAGACCAGAAGTGACCTTAACCTGAGCTGTCTTACCGCCTGATGCCAGGGATTGACACTCAATAGTGTCATAGCTCATTTTAAGGTAGGTCTCCACCTTAAGACAGGAATACACTGCCTACTCTACCTAAATCAGTTATATATTTAAAACGAATATTATTTGTCCATTAAACAAAAAAATTGCGTGCTCTCGCGGTCATGCAGATTTACTGGTTGTGCGTTCCTATACATACGAGACACACAAAATAACAAATAAAATAACGCACACGACCGTACAGGGTAGTCAGTAGCTTTGTTACGATTTTTTACCACACGACGAAGTACGAAACTTAGCGAAGTTTTCAGAACAAAGTTGGCTATACGACTATTTAATCGACGATTTAAAAAGTAATATTGTTTCATTGAATTGTCGCTACATAAACAATCATAACTTTTTTGTCGTATTATTTTACATTCCGAGTCAGATGCCATTGTTTGTTTTGAATTATTTGTTTTGTTTGTGAGCTATGGTAGCATGTATTTAAGATTTTAACTTTGATACTCGTAATAGTGTGAAAAATAGATAATATTCACTGTGAAAGTTGTCGTTTTCAAAACGATCTTTCGGTGAAAAACAAAAGACAAGTGATCGTGAAAAGTAGTTGTACACCGCATTTGCAATTAATACAAACAATTTGATTGATTTAATTGCTCACAGTTTGCATGCCGTGTGGGTACAGCAATCGGTCATTCTGTATATTTTTTTTGCTTTTTTTGATTTTCTGCCTACCCTGTCTAAAAACTCTGTGCACGCCACTGACCTTAAAGTTCACTAACGTAACCCGCGAAATTCAAATATTCAAAGTTGATTAAAATGTGATTTGCGACTGTAACAAATATGGCTTTACAGATTCATAATCAAAATCCCCAGCCAGCAACACAACAAGCCAACTGAAGACTAAAAGATAATGTTTCACTTTCGTGCACAGAACGTAATTGTACGTCATGATTTGAGATTTTGATACGGCACAACGTATGATGACGTTCAAAAACAGAATAGGTATTTTTTGCGTGTACAATTTTGTGTGTAAAATTCACCGGACACCAACGTCCTGCGACGTTGGTGTCCGGTGTATTTTAAAGCAAAAATTCGTTAAATTGTACATTGTGTTACAACACATCGAAATCTCAAACCTCTTGATCACCATTCCGTTGAGACAACACACCACCAAGTCCTATGTCACTACAACAAAACTATAAATTCCTTGCCTGCATCAGGGTACCCCAAAATAGGTGTTTTGCATAGTCGGTCCTTTAACTCCTGGAATGCGATATCGCAACTTTCATCTCAGCAGAAATGTCGCTTCTCTTCGGTTAGCTTATGCAGGGGTTTGGCAATATCCGCAAAGTTCTTAACAAATCGCCGATAATAAGAGCACAACCCTAAAAACGCTCTGACCTGCGTCTTGTCTTTTGGAACTGGCCAATCCTTGACAGCGGCGATTTTTCTGGATCCGTGCGGATACCTTCTTCCGACACTACATATCCCAAAAAGCTAACTTGCCGTTTGAATAGTGAACATTTCTTCGGACTCAACTTGAGGTTGGCACTCTGGATCTTCATGAGCACGCGTTCCAGGTTTTGAAGATGTTCTTCAAACGTACGGCCTACGATGATGATGTCATCCAAGTAGACCAGACAGGCATCGCCAATCAACTTAGTTAGTCCAAGTTCCATCAACCTTTCAAACGTTGCCGGAGCGTTGCACAATCCAAACGGCATAACTTTAAATTGCCACAGACCCTTTCCTGTCGAGAATGCTGTTTTCTCCTTGTCCTTGGGGTCAATTTCAACTTGCCAGTAGCCACTTTTCAGGTCCAGCGTGCTAAACCACTTTACTTCAGTAAGCATGTCCAAAGTGTCATCAATTCTTGGCAAAGGGTAGCTGTCCTTCTTCGTAACGTCATTCAGACGACGATAGTCAACACAAAACCGCATGCTGCCGTCCTTCTTCCTTACCAGCACTACCGGTGAACACCATGGACTAGATGAAGGTTCAATAACACCATCCTTCACCATTCCCTCAATCATGGTTTCTACTTCCTTTTCACGCGCTACCGGCAATCTCCTTGGCCGCTGACGGATAGGCAACTCGTGTCCTGTATTTATTTTGTGTTGAACTAAGCCAGTCTTCCCAATGTCACTATCGTTTAGGGAGAAAACTTCGGCGTACTTCAGTAACATCTTCTTCGCCTTGGCCATTTCATTATGAGACAAAGCGCTGCGACACTCTTCTAAAAGTGTGGTCACTCTCGTTTGTGCATCCTTGCTGGGGGTCCTAGTCGATAGATATTTGCATTGACGCAGCCAATCCACTTCCTCGCAAGTACCAATCAGTGTGCCTTTTTCAATAGTCTGTTGTTGATCACAAAGATTCAGCACACGTATCCCTGAGATGTCGGTGGCTCTGACCAAAGTTCGAGCCACTTTCCATGGAAGGTCATTGTCTACCCTTTCCACGAGTACACAACGATGAGTTTGCCCAGGATTCCGAGGAAGACTAACCGGCACAATCGTTTCTGATCTCGGAGGAAGAACAATTTCCTTAAGGCTGTACACATTCCCTGGTAACGCCCCTTCCATAAAAAGTTCCTCTCGTCCACATTTCATAACTCCTTGCTTGACGTCAATCTCGCAAAAATTCTTCCTCATAAAGTCAAGACCCAGGATGCAATCGTCCATTATGTCAGCCACGATGACATTATGCAGGTAGGTCCTGTTGCCTAGCTTCAACTCCATCTCCATCTCTCCACGGACGGGTATGCGCTGACCGGTGGCTGTTACCAAATTAATGCGTTCTCGGTTGTATGCAGAGTCCCCAAGGGGCCGACTCATAACTTGGGAACTGACGACTGTACGAGAGGCTCCAGTATCTATGGTCAGCTTACAAGGCGTTCCGTTGACCTCGCCCTTGATGATTAAGCTGTTCCCGTCATGGGTTTGTGTGATCGAAATCCTTGGGGCTCTTTGAACATCAGCCAGCACCCGCCCCGCAGTCCTGGCTATTACTCGTTTCCCTGCTGCTGCTGGGTAGTGCTGTTAGCCGCGCTACCCTCTGGAGACCGGCCATCTTCCCTTTCTGCAGTTCGCTTAGGGCAACTGGATCGAAGGTGGCCCCTTTCCCCACTGCCGTAGCACCTAGGGCTGTATCCTTTACGATCGCGAACTGTAGCCGCTACAACCTCCCTGACGCGATGGGAACGATGATCCTGCCGCACAGCTTCCACCTCCAGTGTATGGGCCAAGGCGTCCTTAAGCGTCCCGTGGTGACCGAGTCTCACAGCAGCTCTAACTTCAAGGTCCCGGATGCCGTCGATGAATGCCTGCACCAGGTTCCCATCAATAAGCGCAGGTACGGACTGGTACGCTTTTCGAACAAGCTTCTCCACTTCAAGGGCCCACTGCTGCAGGTTTTCGTTACTGCGTTGCACACGATCCTTGAGCTGCGCACGAAACACGTGTTCCAGGTGAGCGTCGCCATATCTAGCCTCCAATGCTTCGAGGAGCTGCTCGTAAGTCACTTCCTTACCGAGAGCTTCCAGCACATTTAAAGCCTGGTCGCGCAGGCCTAGAGTGAGGGCAGTCATGGCCTGACTTTTATTCCACCCGTTCGCCTTCATGACAGCCGCAAACTGAATTTTGTAGGCCGACCAGGAAGAAGTCCCGTCGTACGGCGGCACTTTGAATCCACGTAGCGAAGGTGTTGTAGCTACGGGAGCTGCGATTCCATCCCCAAGTTTGAGGTTACCCAACTCTTGCTTCAAATCAGCAATGACGTCACTAAACTTGCTGATCTGAGTTTCAGCTTCTGACAAGCGGTTGTCATGCTGGGCAACCTTCTCCTTCACCTCCTTCATGTCTTTCCCGAAGGTTGCGTGAAGGTCCTTTATGAGGAGCATCTGCTCTTCCTGGCGGTGCACCTGCTCCTCCTTATCCCGTTTGAGCTGTTGTTCCAATCGGCGGGCCTGTTCCTCCTGTCGGCGAGCCTGTTCCTCCTGTCGGCGGGCCTGCTCCTCTTTATCCCGTTTGAGCTGTTCTTCCAATCGGCGGGCCTGTTCCTCCTATCGGCGGGCCTGTTCCTCCTGTCGGCGGGCCTGCTCCTGCAACATCATCATCAGAGCAGCAAAATCTGGTGCTGGTGATGCTGGAGCAGCTGTGGACGGGCCGGCCTCTGTGGTTGGTAGCTGGCCCTCCGACGCCTGTGGCATTGCTCCACCAAATCGCCTCTGGTCCGTCTCCTGCTGGCGATGACTCCGGGTACGGATACCCTCCATGTCGTCTTTAGGTAAAATCGGCATGATTTTAATCCTTGCTTCTGACACCAATTGTTACGAGCTAGGGGTTCGTGACAATTAAAAACTGCCGATATGAATTACCAAAAATAACACTTTAATTAAACACACTAATAACACAACACAATAGCACTACGGATCACTCTTAAGTCGCACTTGAAGATCGCTTTAGATGTTCTCGCATGTATCGCTTCCAATGAACTACCCCGAGACGCGCTCCGTTCCCGCTTATATAGGGCCCTCGGATAGTTCCAGAACCTTCTACCGTAGAAGCATCTAGAATGTTCGAGTACATATCGGCCCTGACCGAACACATGTCGATAGTTCCAGAAAGTTCTAGCATCGAACTTTCTAGAAAGCTCCTGACCATTAATTCCGCTATTCGATAAGAGAAGGCGCTAGTGGCAACCAAACATTAATTGTGCGGCGCAACAATATAACATAACATCAGGGTTTGTTTCCCCGAAGGGTTGGGCTGAAGTGTACGTAAAGTACACCCACATTTCGCTGTAACGTTTTAGTCCCCGGTAACAGGGGGTGAGCCTAATGATATGAAACGGGCACAAATCCAGACTCCAGGGTGCTGAGAAACGCCAGATGGAAAACCCAATAACCCTTTGGCCGATCGGGGAATCGGTGCCAAGACTGGACCAGCGAGACATATCACAAAATAAACTTATCATTCATTCAGTAGTCATTCAAATGTGTCTCTACTTCACTTAGTTCAGTGTAACATTGAAATAAATGAAGTAGAGACACATTTGTTCACAGTGTTCAGTCTTACTTTTCACTCGCACAAACTGTGCGTATCTATCAGTAAAAAAAAAAACATACTACGTTTTGCATAAATTCATATTTCTAATTTTCTAGGTTGACAGTCCTTAGCCTGTAGGTATAAAGTATGAAGGAAAATCGACATACGTATAAAACTGAACTAGTGAAGTACAACATCTGTCGTAACTTATCGATCTCCTTATCTTATGATTTGACTCGTTCTGTGTTGCTGAACTAAATGAAGTACATGAGTGGACTACTTCGTTGAGCGAAAAGATAAACTTCATTAATTTATTTTCACTGACACATTTTGCGCATCTCTTTGTCATTGGTCTAGTCCTTGCCCCTCAGTAGCAGCCCAGAGTCTGTATTTGTACCGATCATTTCAGCCGAAAGACGTCCACTGCTGGACATGGACTTCCCCCAAAAGAGGGGGTTTTGCCATAATCGCCACGCTTGGCGGGCAGGTTGGCGATCGCAGTATGCTGGTAAATGCATAGAGAACGCTGCTGCCCATTCTCTAGTAAGTCCCCTTTTTTTTGGCGTGTCAGACTTTTACTGACTAAAACCCTTCGTTTATGTTCCTTCAGTAGCCCGTATGCCAGGGGCTGTGGTATCTCTTTCAAACAAACCCGCACCCCTGGCAGTAGTAAGTCCCTTAGTCGCGTTCTACGACACCCACGGGAAGAAATGGGATGGTGCTATTCTTTTACGACCGACACCACAAATTTGTGCCCGTTTGCTGTCATTGGTGTCAATAGGCTCACCCTCTACTACCGGGTACTAAAACGTTACAGCGAAATTTGGGTGTTACCAGTTATCATAATAAATTTCTCCTCGTTAGACAGCTATCATAACAACTGTCTCGTTGGTCTATTCCTGTCACCTCAGTAGCACCCCGGAGTTTGGATTTGCCCGTTTCCGGTCATTGGTGTCAATAGGCTCAACTCTATTACCGGGGACTAAAACGTTACAGCGAAATGTGGGTGTTACCAGTTATCATAATAAATTTCTCGTCGTAAGACACCTATCATAATAACTGTCTCGTCGTTAGACAGTTATCATAACAACAGTCTCGTTGGCCTAGTCCTGGCACCGATTCCCAGGTCGGACAAAGGGTTATTTATTGGGTTTCTCATAATATAGTTATCGCAATAATATTGCTTTTCTTCAGTAAAAGAAATGAAACAGTCTAGATAATTAAGAATAGTTAGTTACCTACGCTGCCTGTTTGATTTCCATATAATAGGTCTTTACCTATGAAATTGCCGTTTTGTATGAAAAAATTTAAACGAATTTTTTTCATGAATTTTTTATTTGTATTAATCGAAGTAATCACCCATGCAATCAATGCATCTTTGCCATCGCAGTGGCAGTTTATTGATGCCCTTCTTAAAGAAATCAGCTGGACGGGAGGCAACAAATTCTTCAAAGGCATTTTGTACTGCCTCTCGGGTATTAAATTTTTTTCCCGCCAAGAAGTTATCCAAATTCTGGAAAAAGTAGTAGTCTGTAGGCGCAAGGTCTGGTGAGTAGGGCGGATGACGGAGAGCTTCCAACCCCAGTTCTTGCAACTTGGAGACCGTCTGCTGTGCAGTATGAGGTCGCGCGTTGTCGTGCAGGAGCAGCGGAGACGAGCGATTGACCAATGCTGGTTGGAGATGCGCCAGCTTCTCCATCATTGTGTTCAGTTCTTCACAGTACACATCTGCAGTAATGCTCACCCCGTTTGGTAAGAAGCTGTGATGAATCACACCGGCGCTAGACCACCAAACAGTGACCATCACTTTTCTAGGGGTAAGTTTTCGTTTAGGGCATTGTTTAGGTGCTGAACCAGGATCCAACCAACTTGCTGAGCGCTTACGGTTATCAAACAGAATCCATTTTTCATCGCAGGTAACAATGCGGTTCAAAATTCCTTCATTTGTGTGTCTGTTGAGCAGTGCAAGGCACGTCTCGACGCGTACTTCGCGCTGGCGATCATTGAGTTCGTGGGGCACCCATTTGTCAAGCTTTTTTACCTTGCCAATTTGACGCAAATGGACCAATATTGTTTTGACGCTAACGTCGAAAGCTGCTGCTAATTCAGCCGTAGATTGTGTATCATCAGCTTCCACAATCGCCTTTAATTCGTCATTGTCGACCAAAGTCTTCGGACGACCGCGAGGTTCATTTTTCAGGTCGAAATTTCCAGAACGGAAGCGAGCAAACCAATAACAGGTGGTGCGTTGGTTTGTAGTGTTAGCTCCGTAAACGTCGTTGATGTTGCGTGCCGCTTGTGCCGCGTTGCTGCCACGACGGTAATCATATTCCATAATTACTCGAATTTTTAACGTATCCATGATGACGAAAAAGATTGAAATGCGATGAAAATGTAACACTAATCAATAAAGAAATGACTACTTTTAGAAAAAAAAATCCATGTTTTTAAAATAAAATTAATTTGAAATTAGAATTCTTAGCCAAACAAAAATTATTTTGATTTGAAATGGCCAGTACTGCAGAACGGCAATTTCATAGGTAAAGACCTAATAACTACAAGACTTACCTACCTGTCAGCTGTTTAAGCATTTACTAATGAAAGGACTTAAATCGGTGTTGTAATCAATCGACGGATGGCTTATGACTGTCCTTCTAAGTAACCACACTCTGTCACATCTTGGTGCCTACTCTCTGAGTCAACGAAGATACGCGCCTGACCGAATGTAGTTCGAAACTTGGAAAGAATCCTACTCCCGATTATCGCCTTTTTCGGCCAGGCTAAAACACATTGAAAGTAGGGACAGCTGTCAAATCGAGTAGCCATTCATTCTTAAGTTCAGGCCCCGAAATAATCTCATGTCCGAAGGTGATAGGTAGTTGGAAATACCCGTAATTTCACCCGAAAGTATGGTTTCGTGCTTAGAGAATAGATCCGCTAATTCGCACATATATAATAGGTCTTTACCTATGAAATTGCCGTTTTGTATGAAAAAATTTAAACGAATTTTTTTCATGAATTTTTTATTTGTATTAATCGAAGTAATCACCCATGCAATCAATGCATCTTTGCCATCGCAGTGGCAGTTTATTGATGCCCTTCTTAAAGAAATCAGCTGGACGGGAGGCAACAAATTCTTCAAAGGCATTTTGTACTGCCTCTCGGGTATTAAATTTTTTTCCCGCCAAGAAGTTATCCAAATTCTGGAAAAAGTAGTAGTCTGTAGGCGCAAGGTCTGGTGAGTAGGGCGGATGACGGAGATAGCTTCCAACCCCAGTTCTTGCAACTTGGAGACCGTCTGCTGTGCAGTATGAGGTCGCGCGTTGTCGTGCAGGAGCAGCGGAGACGAGCGATTGACCAATGCTGGTTGGAGATGCGCCAGCTTCTCCATCATTGTGTTCAGTTCTTCACAGTACACATCTGCAGTAATACTCACCCCGTTTGGTAAGAAGCTGTGATGAATCACACCGGCGCTAGACCACCAAACAGTGACCATCACTTTTCTAGGGGTAAGTTTTCGTTTAGGGCATTGTTTAGGTGCTGAACCAGGATCCAACCAACTTGCTGAGCGCTTACGGTTATCAAACAGAATCCATTTTTCATCGCAAGTAACAATGCGGTTCAAAATTCCTTCATTTGTGTGTCTGTTGAGCAGTGCAAGGCACGTCTCGACGCGTACTTCGCGCTGGCGATCATTGAGTTCGTGGGGCACCCATTTGTCAAGCTTTTTTACCTTGCCAATTTGACGCAAATGGACCAATATTGTTTTGACGCTAACGTCGAAAGCTGCTGCTAATTCAGCCGTAGATTGTGTATCATCAGCTTCCACAATCGCCTTTTAATTCGTCATTGTCGACCAAAGTCTTCGGACGACCGCGAGGTTCATTTTTCAGGTCGAAATTTCCAGAACGGAAGCGAGCAAACCAATAACAGGTGGTGCGTTGGTTTGTAGTGTTAGCTCCGTAAACGTCGTTGATGTTGCGTGCCGCTTGTGCCGCGTTGTTGCCACGACGGTACTCATATTCCATAATTACTCGAATTTTTAACGTATCCATGATGACGAAAAAGATTGAAATGCGATGAAAATGTAACACTAATCAATAAAGAAATGACTACTTTTAGAAAAAAAAATCCATGTTTTTAAAATAAAATTAATTTGAAATTAGAATTCTTAGCCAAACAAAAATTATTTTGATTTGAAATGGCCAGTACTGCAGAACGGCAATTTCATAGGTAAAGACCTAATAATAGGTCTTTACCTATGAAATTGCCGTTTTGTATGAAAAAATTTAAACGAATTTTTTTCATGAATTTTTTATTTGTATTAATCGAAGTAATCACCCATGCAATCAATGCATCTTTGCCATCGCAGTGGCAGTTTATTGATGCCCTTCTTAAAGAAATCAGCTGGACGGGAGGCAACAAATTCTTCAAAGGCATTTTGTACTGCCTCTCGGGTATTAAATTTTTTTCCCGCCAAGAAGTTATCCAAATTCTGGAAAAAGTAGTAGTCTGTAGGCGCAAGGTCTGGTGAGTAGGGCGGATGACGGAGAGCTTCCAACCCCAGTTCTTGCAACTTGGAGACCGTCTGCTGTGCAGTATGAGGTCGCGCGTTGTCGTGCAGGAGCAGCGGAGACGAGCGATTGACTAATGCTGGTTGGAGATGCGCCAGCTTCTCCATCATTGTGTTCAGTTCTTCACAGTACACATCTGCAGTAATGCTCACCCCGTTTGGTAAGAAGCTGTGATGAATCACACCGGCGCTAGACCACCAAACAGTGACCATCACTTTTCTAGGGGTAAGTTTTCGTTTAGGGCATTGTTTAGGTGCTGAACCAGGATCCAACCAACTTGCTGAGCGCTTACGGTTATCAAACAGAATCCATTTTTCATCGCAGGTAACAATGCGGTTCAAAATTCCTTCATTTGTGTGTCTGTTGAGCAGTGCAAGGCACGTCTCGACGCGTACTTCGCGCTGGCGATCATTGAGTTCGTGGGGCACCCATTTGTCAAGCTTTTTTACCTTGCCAATTTGACGCAAATGGACCAATATTGTTTTGACGCTAACGTCGAAAGCTGCTGCTAATTCAGCCGTAGATTGTGTATCATCAGCTTCCACAATCGCCTTTAATTCGTCATTGTCGACCAAAGTCTTCGGACGACCGCGAGGTTCATTTTTCAGGTCGAAATTTCCAGAACGGAAGCGAGCAAACCAATAACAGGTGGTGCGTTGGTTTGTAGTGTTAGCTCCGTAAACGTCGTTGATGTTGCGTGCCGCTTGTGCCGCGTTGCTGCCACGACGGTACTCATATTCCATAATTACTCGAATTTTTAACGTATCCATGATGACGAAAAAGATTGAAATGCGATGAAAATGTAACACTAATCAATAAAGAAATGACTACTTTTAGAAAAAAAAATCCATGTTTTTAAAATAAAATTAATTTGAAATTAGAATTCTTAGCCAAACAAAAATTATTTTGATTTGAAATGGCCAGTACTGCAGAACGGCAATTTCATAGGTAAAGACCTAATATATTTTACAACTTACCAATCATTCTCGAAAAAAACAAAGGTTTTCTGAAAACAAAAGACTACTCAATAAACGAACATTGCTCTACAAAACTGGTCCCTGGGTAACAAGCGTTCTCAAAAAAAGTTGTCACAAAGGTTAGGAGATACCGCGACAGAGCGCGGGCGACGCGACGTTGAGTGATCGCGGGGTCCTCCGACGATGCTACACGATTACTCGCGTGCTCCATCAATCTCCCTCCTCAGACGAGTAATCGATTACAATGAGGACTTACTACGAGAGGAACTCGATATGTTACCATCGTTTGAGAAAAAAAATCGGGAGAAAATTATGATAAAAGAAATTACAAAAACAATGATTATATGCAGGGACAGCAATCATTATAGTCAAGGTGTCAAGAATATTGTTACGCATCTGTAAAGCGTACGAGGGGCCGAAGCCAACTCGTAGAGGCCCCTTAGATCGTCTTAAATGTAATCAGGCACCAACCGACGATTATCCCCGTATGATATATGCAAGTGCTGTATAGTGATAAAGTCTTTGTTTATCTCAAATTTCGCATGAAATCCATCAAAAGTTTTCGAACACACCAACAAAATTTTATTTAAGGCTACATTCCTGAAACCTATATAAAAAAGTAGAATGACTGATGACCCGTTCGACCTGCTAAATTTCGTAATCATGACAGATTTTAAAATAACTGTTTTGAGGTAAAATAGTAAATAATTGTTTCTAACAATCTCTAAGTGGTACGATTAGTTCATCAACATCAAACAAAGTTGATTGTTGTTTATTATTTATGTTAATTTTAACAACTTAACACCTTTAATAGACTTCATTATCCTGCCAGCTATTGTAAATTATTATAATCTTGTAAACTTTGTTAATTTACATTTTTCCTCTCTGTCCGATGATTGTGTAAAACGAAAGGTTTAAGACAATAATAACGCCTTAATTACCATATTTGGAAGGCTATTTTACTAATCACAGTATCTTTTAGGGTCGCCGGGCTGTCAGCTCGCTGTTGATATTGGAACGACGGACTGGTGTATGCAACTGCACATAAAAGCGCCTGGTTTGCGCACTTTTGGGAAATCAATCTTTCGATCCGCCCCAGGTCCTCAAGGAAAGTTGGTAACGCCTTGGTGTTACTGAAATTGTCACGGAGAGTTTCCGAAATACTTCTTCAGCTAACTCTTTCCTGACTGGAAAATAAATTTACTATGGCGAGAACACTTCATATGGCCTTGCCAATAGCTGTAGGTTTGAATACACTTATGTCATTATATTTTGTTTATACAATAGCATTACTGCCATCGCAAGTAGGACCTGGATGAGGTTGGCACAGGAGCTTGGAAAATGGCTCAAAGTAAAAGAGGCCAGCTGTGGGTGAACTTGGGCTGTGAATGATGATGAGGATGAAACAAGCCAAGATGACGTGAGGGCTGACTACAGCATCTCCTAATCATCTCTAGTAAAGTGAGCAGTGGTGGGCGAGTGGTAACGGCTGCGACGTACCTACGCGTTGTAAGTCGTAGGCTCGAATCTAGACATGCAAACTTTGTGCAAAATTATTTCATCACATTATTTGCTCTCAAAATGGTGAATGTGTAGCGGCACTACAAATAAAAATGCTTCGCAACAAAATCCAAGAAACGCAAAAAGAAAAGTGGCGCCATCTACAACGCCACAGGCGAACTATCTGAGAAATTCTACATCGCGCAATCAGAGTTTACCACAACACCCAGATAGGTACAAAATCCCGACATCAACTGTCGGGCAGTTGCCCACCAGACACAATACCCGTCTGGTCGGAGGATCCTCCTTTACTACAACAGAGTATGAGCGAACTTTACACCCTGTTCCTCATACCTCTATGAATGAAAACATCAGGCAATTGGCATGTCCTAGAACCAAAAATTCGAAAACCTGTGACATCTGACAACCCGCCCTGCCCACATGGCGGGTTGTGGCCCACTCTCACCGAGAGGAGGCCTGTGTCCCAGCAGTGGGAAGATTTTAGGCTGATTATGCTGTCGTAAATCCTTGAGATATTCTTAAGGTTAAGGTTTAAGGGAACAGGCAACAAACATAGAGAGGTATATGCTATCGAGCAGTGGGTGAAGTGGGGATGTGGACGATGGTGATGATGACTATGAAACAATCAAAGGAAACGTGAGGGCTGACTACAGCATTTCTAATCGGTTCTCATAAGACCTTGAGATACTTATTCCTCGTCACTTAAGTATTTGCCTATGATAATAATACCCACGACTTGAATGCATATATTTTAAAAGAATGTTAAACATTTTTGTTTGTAATAATGACATAGCTACTTACGCCAGACATCTGGGTTGAGGTTAAAATTATAAAAAAAATATTAGAGACATCATTATTTTGCAACAGTTTGGTTTTTCCAATGTCAAATGACTACCGAGTCGGAATGAAGAATGTAGAAAGAAAGGAAAACATAGGTAGAAAAGAGAATGCTCAGGAAGAATCAAAGATTCTAAGCTCGGTTTTCGTTGCTGGTATTTCATCAAATGCTGTTTTTCTAAATGATTAATGATTTTACTTCAATCATATTTTAAAGGTTCTGGAGTGGCGACCGCGTACCGGAAAACGTAGAGTTCGAAGGCCTCCCACAAGGTAGAACGCCGACCTTGTGAAGGCTGCATGAATCCGCTGGATGCAGGAAGCACCGCACTGCACCGGTCGAAGTGGAGGAGCCTGGGGGAGGCCTATGTCCAGCAGTGGGCGTCTTTCGGCTGAAATGATGATGATGATGATGATAATATTTGAAAAACTAGATAAGTTACGTTCGTCATCATAACTTCGTCCATAATTGCACAGACAAAACCTTCGGTTTCCCCAAAGAGGTCACCGAAACGCAGCCAAGATAAGGACTAGCGAGCTAGTAAAAGATAAATGATTTTATTTCTGAAAGTATGTTTTTACAAATACTTTCAAACTTCAATCATATTTCAAACACTACAAAAGGTTGGCGCTTCCTATCTGACTACTCTGAGAAGAAAGGTCGAAACAAACTCGGAAGTTACAGTCTCTTATAAAGTCCAGATATAATTTTGGTCAGTATGATGTGAAGACCATGTAGGTTGGTGTCTGACATTGTATTTTGAGGAAAGAACCACACAGATTGATGGACCTGGCTAGTCAGTGCACGACATCAGTACTTAATCATGCAGCCCAACTCGGGGAGATGTTAAACATTTCTAGTATCTCACTGTGGTACATTGATAATGATATATGTATAGATAAGGTACATCATTATGAGGTAGAAGCACGTTTTGTCGACTTAATTATTCTAATTTTCTGCTGGTAGATACATAAACGAATGTGATAAAAGGAGACATCATTTGCATAAAACACGTAGGAAACATGCGTGTATGATATGTAGGCGATTAGGATTGTTTTATTATAGTGTAACATAAAATAACATCACACCTGTAGGTATGGCCCGAAAAATTAGGCAAAGTTGTATCTATAGCATATACAAAATATATGCAACAATAAATACATGGAGTTAATGGGTAACATGATACCACTTGCTATCTTGGCTAGCCAAGTGGTACGGATCATGTTACCCATTAATTGTATTTCGTAGATCTTCTTCTCGATCTAGGAATGACAGCCAAGAACAACGGCTAAGCGAGCTTTCCGAAGTACGGAGGTGTCTAAGTGTGGAACAAATGGTCACCCATCCACGAACCGACCGCAGCAAGCGTAGCTTAACCTTAGATAGATCCGTATTTTTTTTGAGGGTGGGTAATCATCAAATAACTTCTCAGGCTCTGGGTGGAGCAGGAGGGCGTGCCAGACTTTTACTGACTAAAACCCACCCGTGTTCCTTCAGTTGCCTGTGTGCCAGGGGCCACGGAATCTCTTTCGCACAACCCACACCCCTGGCAGGCATCGGCCCTTGCGACCCTACCAGTTGATGCTGACATCTCTTCGGGCTAGATCAACCTGTGTGGTTTTATTATAATTAAGTCAAGAGGCCCAAGAGCCTCTGCGCTTTCAGTCTCTATAATAATTTCTCAAGATCTGACTAAGATTATGTCTGGACTTTAAAAGAGACCCGTGACTTTGTTTAGGCTTTTCTTGTCAGAGTAATCAGATGGAAATCGCCGACGTCATCCTTCACATCACTTTTTATTTTTTAAATATGATTGACGTATATGTGTGTAGTGTTTGAAAAACTTACCTACAGAAATAAAATCATTTAGGTACAATGCATGCCAAGTATTTTTCTTTTCTCAAACCGTATTTGAGGAGTAACAGATCAAAGTGTTTTAACTCCATCAATGTAACTTTTAAGATACAGGCATAATCCATAATAATTTAAAGAGAGCACACAAACAAACAACTTTTTTCTATATTAGGGTTTATTAGCAGTCAATTCAGCAAATAAAACTGTAATCTACATACATTCTTATGATTAATTATCAATAAAATTTCACATATTTTTAACCGACTTAAAAAAGAAGGAGGTTATCAATTCGACATGTTTTTTTTTTTTTTTTATGTGTGTTCGGGCATAACTCCGTCGCATATAGACGGATTTGCAAAATTCTTTTTTTGTTCGAAAGGGGTTTACTCCGAAATGGTCCCATTGAAATTTCATATAGATCTGATGATGCGTTTCGGAGACAGACAACGGAACTCTTCAAAAAATTACAGCAAATCAACCGCGAATGTTGCTGTCGCATAAATATGCATTGTTTTGACGCCAAGGATGATGAATTTTCGAATAGGTGTGGGGTAGGTAACTAGAAAGTGAAAAATAAAAACTTTTTTCAAAAAAAAAAAACAACCGACTTCCAAAAAAACACTACAAAGTTCAAAATAACTTTAATTTCGGAAGGCGGTGACAAATAATTAAATTAAAATACCCATCCAAGGTCACCGACTTCCGAAATTAAAGTTATTTTGAACTTTGTAGTGTTTTTTTGGAAGACGGTTGTTTTTTTTTTGAAAAATGTTTTTATTTGGATTTAATATATAGGGGTGGAGTTAATACACTTTGATCTGTTACTCCTCATTTACTTTCACTGGTTAAAATTTTTAATGCTGTTGCTTCAATTTCCTAGTTACCTCGAGCTTCTTCAAATAATATCCAATTTACTTTCGAATTCTAAACGAGAAAAAGCAATGTGGTTGGGAAAAGAAGATTGTGTAGTTTAGTTGTAGATATTATACCAATCTTGTTACCTCTATAACTGAGGAAGATAAATTAGTTCTGATAGGATTACAGGGGAATTCCTGGAGTACTCTTGTATTACTTAAATTGTATTTTATTACAACCTTTGGGGTTCTACTTGGTGGAATCTATCGGCAGTCTTACTTAAGGACCAGCACCCTAATTGCGTAACTCACGATTGATCATAATTGGTTTCGTCTTCACAGTTAAACAAGATTCATTGCGTTATTCATGTTGTCGAACAGACACAGTTTAACAATTCGTTTCAAAACGATACAGATTATGATGAATCGTGAGTTACGCAATTAGGGTGCTGGTAATTTTGAATGTACTCGTCGTATTGTCGTTCTGAGCGATAACAGAAGGCTAATTCTACTAATTAAAAACGTTCGCAGTGTCATCTCGGCGACAATCGAATTTCAAAAATTTGATAAAAATGTATAGGAATTTTTGACAGATTGACACTGAGATCAGACTGTGAACGTTCTTAAAATTACCAGAATTGCCCCTCAGTTCTTACTGCAATCCGAAACGGGTCAAAATCTGTAGTAATAAATTCGAATAATAAATGAGCGAGCATTGTCGTAAATAGCAAATAAAATCTTATCAAATTAGATATTAACTATTTTATAATAAATAATCCATCACTAGATGCAGTTTGGGCATTTGGAATTTTATGGTATATTTTTAATAATAATAATAATTGTTATTGAAGGGATAAACTGGTTTTAAAGATAATTAAGAGGTAACTTTGATGATTTTTTTGATGCATTTAAGTAAGTTTAATTATGTTTTGAGTTCCATCACTGTATGCAAAAAAGACTTGAAAATATTGAAATTTTTATGCTTTCAAAATTATTTACGGTTTTAGAGATACACTGGTTTAAAAAAAAAAACACCCTTTTGAGCGTTTTCAAGAAAATCTATTTAGAGATTCGAAAGTTTGGTACTGATCTCTTTTTCGGGATTTGCTTTAAGACTTGATTTATCAAAGGAAAAGCCATGTGCTCGTTGGGATGTCGTACTGACAAAAATAATTATCTGTACTAATTTATAAGGAGGAAAGATTTGACTGTTTCTTTGCATTGAATAGGCTCCGAAACTACTGAACCGATTTGAAAAATTATTTCACTGTTGGGAAGCTACACTATCCCCGGGTGACATAGGCTATATTTTATCCCCGTATTCCCACGGGAACGGGAACTACGCGGGTGAAACCGCGGAGCGCTGCTTGTGAATAATATTCAGTGTCTGCACAGTTCACCTAGATATTCACCACTTTTTGCAGCAGCTTCGCCTGCAACTGAAACGCACTACTGGCATAAAAAAGTATCTCGTGTTAATCCAGGTTAAAAATTATCTGTGTGCCAAATTTCATCTAAATCCGTTCGGTCGTGTGACTTTTTACAGAAAAGATCAGCTGTTACATGAGTAGTCAGTTAGCTAGTGTAATTGTTTCAGTTATAAAGCTAGTGCTAGACGATAGCATTGTTATCGACGTTTTTATTGCTGTGCGGATTCTCACGCGTACTCCGCTCGGCTTATATTTGATTCAAGAACGGTGGCTCGATTTATAAGCAAAAGCGACAACTGAATATTAACACATTGGGCTTTTTTTTGTAGTGTTAAAGACTATGCTTGTGGCTAAGTAACAAGAGCCGCATGGATCGATTGATCAGGTTAAGCTACACTTGCCGCGGTTGGTCCGTGGAAGGTTGACAATCATTAAATACCAAGAGCCCTCCGAGCCTCGGAAAACACGTTAAGCCGTTGGTCTCGGCTGTCATTCGTGGACCTTTGACAGTCGTTACGGGTCGTCAGAAGCCCGCCGATAGTTTTACCCAATAACTGTGTACGCCGTGTACCAGATATACCTATCATGGTTTTGCTATCGACCGGTACCAAAAGTATAGGTTTTGCAGTGGTCTTAGCGGTTGCTACCATTTCGTTACCTCTGTACTGGTTCCACAAGGGTACCGGTACTCCACCTAACATGTACCGGTACTAAATTCAGGTACCTGGTTTGTACCAGGTACCATAAATTTCCTATTTGTATCTCGTGCGGCAAAAATACTGGTATTTCAAGCTCTGCCTTACTCGACCTTGCACTACCGTTAGTTTTCATGACCACGATTGTGTCACGAATTTCGTCAGATCCCTCATGGGTTCGACGAAATCTTCCGATTATCCTACTTGTGTGGCAATTTTCTACATTGTATATTCAAATCGCGACATCTCACACCTCAGGTCGCTCTCGACACTGACCTCATTCCGCGCCGGCCGGACACAACAAAACAAAAATTCACAACCGGATTTTAAACATTCTCTCAAGCACTCTGACCTCCGTATTTTCACTAATACAACGCATTGCTGTATCTATTACTCATGCAGTTTCTAAATGACGTCAAAACTTCGACTTTGATAAATCTTGCGTAAACGGACCTACGTCAATACTGTCTTACAGAACCTTTACAGTTACATAACTGTGATAGAATTTGAATTCAATTTCAACAATTCCCGTAATTTTAAGAACGTTTACAGTGTGATATGTTGCAATCTGTCAAAACACCTCTAGTTTTCATATATTTTTGACAAGCTTTTAACATTGATTGTCATGGAGATAATTACTTGCGACTAGATTTTGAACATTTTTAATTACAAGAAATGGTCTTCTAGTGTAACCAGCTGTGATATTGTCAATATTTATATGCAGTACGAAACTCCTCAAATAAATATCTAAATGTGTCTTTTTTTTGGAAATTCTAAGATATGGGCTGTGTGTGAGCTGTGGCTTATGGTCAGTTTTATTGCCATAGGGATTTAAATGATATCGAGCTCCGTAATTGTGTATGAAATGTTAGCCATCGATACGCTAATATTGGTAGCAAGACTGACTGATCGGGGCTGTGTTGGTACTGTAAAGCCATAATCATCATCATCATCTGCCTAGCCTTTTCACAATTATGTTGGGGTCGGCTTCCAGTCTAACCGGATGCAGCTGAATACCAGTATTTTACATGGAGCGACTGCCTATCTGACCTCCACAACCCTGTTACTGGGTAATACGATACCCCTTGGTAAGACTGGTTGTCTGTGAAAGTCTGAAAACACTCTCTCTTCCGATTCTGTAAAGCATATTAAGGAAGAGTATTTTATACATCCCTGTGAAACTTCGTAGACCGACTACCGATCAAATCAAGTTTTCGTTCAGCCCTGTTACAGGAATGTACGGAATTGTCAGATCGGTAAATCAACGCCACGGAATAACAATGATAAATACTTCATTGCCGTGAAGTCAAATTATTGCGCGTGATTATGAAATACCTGAGTGGGTATAATTTGAGGTACAATCATTTTGTGATTATATCACAGAATGTGAAACGTAATGCAGCGATTTCATGATTGTTTAGGCTACAGAACTTGTTGCTCTTTACAGAAAATCCAACGGGTTAAACAAATACCATATCAAAAAAAAAACATGTAGGGAGGTTTCAGAACGAAAGCGAAACCAAAATGCCGGATGCGGGGTATTTTAAAATGAAAATATTTTTGAAATTTTCGCAGGAGTCATCTTGGAGTTTAATTCGACCACACTATTGGCTACAGCTCCCTTGAAAGCCATGAAAATATGCATCGAGGGGCATAAACTTTTTCGTTACCTTCTAACTTAACAGTAACTTCGTTCCAAAAAACGAAAGACTTTGACGCATCAAGGGTATATCTACGGGAACCACCTCATGCGTTATTTCTCCTTCCCCTATTTTATCACCTTCTATTAAAGCTCTCGGGAAATGAACGGAAGCCACCTAGTTTCAGAATGTGAAAAATATGACTTCCTAAACATCAATCGAAATTCGTCATTTAATATGATCCCAGACAATTGGTTCTAATGATGAGTCATAATGATTATGAGCATGTTATAATTCACACATGTATGTAGGTTCATTTGTTTATAAATAATCACGAACCGGTAACTAAACATCATCCAATATGTAATTATACCTACTGCCGGATGAATAACGGATGGGTCTGTACCAATAACTAAATTGAAAATATAGATCATTAACTACACTATCGACCAGTTAATCAGATAAATAGAAAATGCTTGGTACTATAATGGGTGCATCCAAGTCGCGTGATGCGGAGGAATGAGGAAAATGTCGTGAGGACTGTTTTGAGTACTAATGTGGGTATAAGAGTAGAAGAAGACCATACAAACGATGGGGACTATGTGAAAGATGATATAGCTAGAAAGAGGGTGATTACCGAGTAACATCTAATAGACAAGTACGAAAGAAAAAGACATGTAAAGCTAGTAAATTGGGATAAAGCAAGATATGAGGGTAAGCAGACTACTGCAAGCACACACTATTGTATGGCTCGTTTCGACACGATAAAATAAAGAGAAATGCAGCTAAACGGTGTATACCTATGGGCATACTAGACATGCACATATCCAAGAGAAGTAGAGAACCCACCATTATGTCTACTAGAATAATAACGAAATAACCTGAGCTCTAACAGTGCAGTCCTTGTGGAGGCGATCGGCGGCGGCGATCTCTCGCGTCCGGCCCTGGCCCAGGCCATGGTACGGAGCGAGAGTGCATGGGTAGCCGTCATCTCCTTCAGCGAAGCATTAATGCTCGCGAAGAGGGAGGCGCCGCACGTGAGGGAGAGGCAGCATATGCGCCCTCACGGCCCTAACCGCCGCAGGAGACACCCTGGGCGTCGGGAATCCCAGGCTGAATTCCGGCCATCGTAGGCGTGGGCTTGCGGTCGGCGAGTAATGGGTAGCTCGCTGTACGGTTAGGACCAAGCCCAGGTCGACGGCGCGTTGTGTTCCACGCGCGCCTCAAAGAGATGTCAGCACAAAGTGATGGGGCCCGCAAGGGCCGACGCCTGCCAGGGGTGCGGGTTTGTTCGAAAGAGATACCGCCGCCTCTGGCATACAGGCTACTGAGGGAAGACGGGTGGGTTTTAGTCAGTAAAAGTCTGACACGCCCTCCTGCTCCACACAGAGCGGGAGAAGTTATAAGATGATTTCCCACCCTCAAAAAAAGTCACTGATCGTAGTGGATTTTTTTACAAAGCTATAATGCTTTCAGTTCCAGTCAGTATCCACCTTAACTATCACGTAATGGTTGAAATATTCTCGCGTGTGTAGCTAACGCGATTATGGTATCTACTGCGCGAAAACCTTCACTCAACAAGTTTCAAATCAGAAAATGTAAAAGTTGACTTTATACGTTAGTTGTAAACCTAACGTAAATAGCAATGGTTTTGTGTGTAACACCTTCATTATTTATGACTTTAGTCTCATTGGAACTGTCAAGTTAATTTAGCAGGAGAATAACAGAGAAAAACAGTAGGCGCGAGATTGAGCTGACAAGCAGAAGGAAGACTTTAAAAATTTAAAACATAGAACGATTTCTAGGCATAATTATCGTAATGACAAAGGTGTTTCATTATTCGATCCCCGATTAGGGAGAATTTAAGACCCTATAGTACATACCTAATCATCGCACCCACGGAACATGAAGTGGGGTGAGCCGGATACTTCGTGCGAATGAAGTGGGCGTGGGCCGAATACGTCGTGCGAATGAAGTGGGCGTGGGCCGAATACGTCGTGCGAATGAAGTGGGGGTGGCCCGGATAAGTCGTGCGAATGCACCTGGAGAGATGGGCAAAGATCTTCGCTCTCTGGACGCCTGAGGAAGTTCATCGTCGTCGAGGTGGACCAAGGCGAAGATAGGATGACGATCTGATGACGTTTGCAGCGCGTACATGGCCAGAGGTTGCTCCTGACATGGTGGTTTGAAAGGAAAAATGAGAGGTCTTTGCCTTTGCGCAGCAATGGGACACAATATTAGGCTAACAAATAAAAAGTAGCTCATCTTGGTACGTACTCAAAAGGAACAGCAATACTGTTTTCACGGAAAACGAATTTCCGTCCCAAAACTAACTATGTAATTGTAACATAATGCTGTATCCGGGAGGAGCCGGAGGCACATTCAAGACTGAAATGTTTAAATAATTTGTCAACACACTTACTCATAAAATGGCTCTAATTTCATGACACCTATTATCAAACTGTGACTTTTTCATTGCTATTATTCACTAGTGAGTTATAGCTTTTTTTTTTAATTGGTTGAGTTGCTTTGTTCTTAAAAAGTTTCGATACAAAAAGGTCGTGCTCAATAGTACAAATAAATTAATATACCTATTGCTTGCTCATTTCATGCAACTTCGTAATTAATTAGATAATTTCAACTTGTACGTTTTTAATAAATAAAACTTTCACTCAAATATAACTTTAGTTTTTTTCTGTAATAAAGAAAACTTTGAATTCCCCATTTTGTACGTGGCTAAAGCCCTATCCACGAAAAGCAAAAAAAAAAGAAACGTCATTCTTTTAGGTCACGTTCCGAGTTACAATAATATCGATTTGACCGCGCTCACACACGACGTCCCGCGAATCGTCATGGATGACGTCATGACATGCGTCATCTTGTAAAAAATGACATAGTTGTGCTGTTTTGTTTTAAGTCACATCGAATCTTTAGTTAATTTAGATTTATTTGAAATAGTGCTACTATCTAAGAAGAAAAAATGTGTGGTGTATACAAGTTTAATATGGTGAATATATGTTTTAACGTTGAGTGAACACTTTATCGCGATCACGAGCGTTCCGTATTGATGACAAAAATGACGGTTCTTAGCTGTCAGAATCGTGATATCTAACTCGGAACGCAAAATATCGATGTGAGCGCTCACAGCGTTATTTTTCTACTTCGGAAAGCGGCCTTAGTATAAGGCCGATCGCCATTGTTAGATGCGCGCGCATTGGAAAACTGATTACTTTTTCCCGCCATTGGCAAAAAAAAAAACTCAACTCGTTTTCACTGTTGAATTTATAGTTATTTATTCATTAAAATGACTAGAAGTACTAGATAAGAAGAAAATTATTTATGTTGTAACACCGCCGGTTAAAAGATGTGATGAAGCCCTTAACATTATGGAAAGTTTACTACCTTAAAACTCCAAGGACAAAATGATTTTTTAGTATTATTTTCTTCACAAGTGTGTTGAAAAACGTCGTATGATACACGTGTATATTGATGATTACCGTCCTCGGCTCTCTTAAGACCCTCGCCTGACGGCTCGGGTCTCAATGGCGCCTCAGGGGTAATCACCAACGTTATACACTTGTACCATAATGTACTATTAAGCTATTCTCAAGAACAATAATAATTATGTAGGTAAATGTCGTTGAGTTCTCAGAATTAGCATAATTACACAATTTAAAGAGTGGATGTTGTTTACTGGGTCATTCCCATTTTTTGTGTTTAATGTTATCGAGTCAAAAGAGTCATTGCAAAGATGACCTAACTAAAATTTAATTTACATTTCAAGTTTATTTTTGTTTTTGAATGAAGGAGCCTGACATAAGGTTGACATTACACCTGTCAAATTAATATCTGGGTTTAAAGAAACGAACTATACCCATCATAGTATTTAATATAATATTGACTGATAAAAATAAAAATAAATAAATATATAAAAAAATAAAAGTTAGGTTAATCTGAGTTGATAACGAAAAATTTTGCGCGCGTGTTATGAAATCGCGCGATGCTTGTGGGCGCGATATATTGGTGGTGCCTAGTATCTCACTAACGCGCGAATGATTTCGCGCAAAACGTTTCGCGACGAATTCGCCCCATAGGGACAGCGACGACAGTATAAAATGAACCAATGAATTTTTTCGACACGCTGTGGTGTTCCCAATCATTGGTTCAAGATCGAAAATTGAATATCCAATGAGCGATAAAATTATATCTATGACGATGATAGGTATCTACCCCTCATCATGTCTCTGATTTTTTGTCCATTCCCATAATATCCATTTGGCAACACACCTTTGATGACCTGTTGGCAACCAACATGGCCCAATATGTCGTTTTCCCGCTACAATTACCGACTTTGGCAACGCCATTACTAGCATAGCAACTAAGAGTAATGTAACCCACAAAGGAAACTACACTCAAAGGGCTTTGAAATTCGGTTGTCTAATAGTGCTTAATGGCCGGACAAAGGGATTGGATATCACCTGCTCTAGGACGCATTTATTTAACTCTTAATATGCATTGTTATATGCTGCATAGTATTTACTGTGTATGCATTGTTATATGCTGCACTAGCTTCCACCCGCAGCTTCGCCCGCGTGGAAGTTGGAAATTATACCGCGGGAACGTACAGTCGCCAGCAGGTCAAGCTATCCCAAACTGTCAAATTTTCCCAATTGAACATAAACCGTATTCCTTTGCAATAAAGTTGAAAAACGATCGAAGAAATTTCACAGATTGGGGTAGCTTGATGTGCTGGCCTCTGTACTACCGGGATAAAAAGTATCCTATGTGTTAATCTAGGTTATAATCTATCTATGTGCCAAATTTGATCCAAATCCATTCAGAAGTTTTTGCGTGAAAGAGTAACAAACATCCAAACATCCACACATACAAACTTTCGCGTTTATAATACGAGTATTAGGAAGGATAGTATTTGCTATGCTCGGAGGTTCTTTGAAGGAACCTCAGAAATTAAATTATCCAGAAAAGAACTGGAGTTACCAACATAGCTTGCAGAGAAAGAAAGTTGAAGTGGCAGTTGGCTGGCCATGTCTGTCGAAGGACCGATGGCTGGTGGAGCAGATGAGTCCTGGAGTGGAGACAACGTATCGGCAAGCGTAGCGTGGGACACTCCCAAGCAAGGTGGACCGACAACCTAATGAAAGTGACTGGGATAGACTGGATGCGGAAGGCGGAGGATAGAGTGTTGTGGCGCAACATAGGAGAGGCCTATGTCCAGCAGTGGGCTGCGATAGGCTGAGATGATTGATTGATTGGCTGTGTGACGTTTTTACAGAATATCACTGCAGTTGTCAGCTTATAAACTTCATGAAAACTATCAGTGAAGTTTGTTTTAGATTATTCAATCTTTGAGTCTCATAAAGTTTTGTCTAATTTTAATAGCTAGCTATCTACCATGACTGTAGGCAAGTTTTATTTACTAAATGGCCCATTGGCTGACACGGAATTATGGCCCACCTTCAGAATTGGTTGAGCAGCCTTGGTTTAAGCGACGCAACTTTTATTGCTTCCCGTGTAAATCAGGTATGTTTCTTGTGTACAATAAGGTACCTACACCAATACCTATGTAAATAGGAGACCTATATTCAACAAATGAATAAATCAAACGATGGACAAAAGGCATCAAATGCCTTGAAAATTAATCATAGCACTGAATTTGGCAAGGTGTTTGGGAAAAAGAGGGTTTATTAATTTATTCTAAATTAGCTTTTGCCAGAGATTTCGCCCGCGTGGAGATTGAAAATTATCTTACGTGAATGTACTATCGGGATGAAAAGTATCCTATGTATATGTTAATCCAGGCTTTATACTGTGTAAGTTGAGGACACGGTGGAGTACACGGTGGCGGTCTGCCGGGCTTGGGCGGAGCACCGCCGTGTCCTCGTGGAGGCGATCGGCGGCGGCGATCTCTCACGTCCGGCCCTGGTCCAGGCCATGGTACGGAGCGAGAGTGTATGGGTAGCCGTCACCTCCTTCACTGAAGCAGTAATGCTCGCGAAGAGGGGGCGGCGCACGTGAGAGAGAGGCAGTCTATGCGCCCTCACGGCCCTAACCGCCGCAGGAGACGCCCTGGGCGTCGGGAATCCCAGGCTGATTTCCGGCCACCGTAGGCATGAGCTTGCGGATGGCGAGTAATAGGTAGCTCGCTGTCCGGTAAGGACCAAGCCCGAGTCGACGTCGCATTGTGAGATGTCAGCACAAACGTGATGGGGCCCGCAAGGGCCGATGCCTGCCAGGGGTGCGAGTTCGTTCGAAAGAGATACCGCAGCCCCTGGCATAGGTACGGGCTACTGAGGGAACACGGGTGGGTTTTAGTCAGTAAAAGTCTGACACGCCCTCCTGCTCCACCCAGAGCGGGAGATATTATTTGATGAATTCCCACCCAAATAAAAAAAAACTACGTAAGTCAAATTTGATCCAAATCTGTTTAGCTGTTTTTGCATGATTGAAAAAAATACCAATTTTCACATTAAATACTTATATTAGTAGGAAGTAGGCTTTCCCCGGTTTCTGACAGGTAATTCAAGAGCTCACGTCAAAATTAATGACGGTTATTGTTCTTCTGGCCATCCAATCACAGCTGAAAATATAAAATTTGATAGAAAATCCAAGGGGTTGGATTTAGAAAGTACTTGTGGGGCTATTTGGGGGTTCTAGATGGTCTTGATTCTGAACCCTCAACAACATTTTATTTTTTCCGGAAGCGTGTGGAATTTATTTAAAAAACGAATCACGCTTCCGGCAAAAATCGGCACGCTTCCAGGAATGTAAATATTTACGTTGATCACCAAGAATTTGATTTATCGAAAAGAATTAGATTCTGTGACCAAATGCGCGCGAGCCGAGCGAGCGAAGCGAGAATTGCCGATTTTGCCGCTCACACGCAACTTTAACACTTTGTTGGTATACCTACCTACTCAAGTAGTGTAATAAATTATTTCGTTCCTAATCTAAAAATGACTACCTACATAATTTCTTTTTAATATATCGGCCAAAAAAAGTGGAGCTCTACGATTTTTTTAAATCTTTTTGAACAATTTTTCTAGCGAGGCGACACGTTTCTTAACTTGAACCAGTCCAAATCCTCAGGTATAAAATTATTGCAAACATTTTCGCAACATTACCCATTGCAGCTTAGAGAAAGCTGTCAGAAATTCACAATAGATCTACACAGACATTTGAAACCACAACACCAAGCTGGTATATTGCAAAGTTATTAAGCATTCCATATATGGCACAGCAATGGCAATACTAGTAGGCTTTGACGTTCAAATTTCGATCATGACATTAGCAAATGCTTTCAAATGTCATATTTGATAAAGATTGGTAATAATTACACGGAATTAGTGAAATTGTATTTTTAACAGGAGCGTATTGAAGTGTGAATATAAATGGAGCAACGGGAGATAACTGTTAGCTAATATGTTTTCACTCAAATGAGGTGGAACGCTCGTGCCATTATGGGATTAGAACCCGTTCTCTATTAGTTGTCGTCTCGGTCGACATAGCAAACAATTGCATATTTTCTAAGCGACTGCGATGAGATGCAATTTTCTAGTCTGCTATGAAACATAAATGGTTTTATTAACCCCGACGCAAAAACGAAGGGGTGTTATAAGTTTGACGTGTCTCTGTGTGTTTGAGACAACGTAGCTCCCGAACGGATGAACCGATTTTGTTTGTTTTTTTGTTTGAAAGGTGTATTACTTGGGAGTGTTCTTAGACATGTTTTATCAAAAATGATTCAGCCGTCTGAAGATTAACAGATCTTCTTTCCCGAAGGGGTGCTCAGCAGTCACATTTATGAAGATTAGGTACTAGCTGTTGCCAGCAGCTTCGCCAGCATTTAGGTGGTAGGAAATAATCCCACGAGTGCTAACTACCGGGATGTAAAGTGTCAAGTTGCATCTATACCCGTTGCGCCGTTTTTGTGTGTTTAAGTAACAAACGTCCAAACATACATATCAAGATAATATTTATAGGATTAGGTTTCTACTTCATCATCAGCCTATAATGTTCCCACTGCTGGGACACAGGCCTCCTCTCGGTGAGAGGGATTGGGATTTGGGTTTGTTCTCCTTGCTGGTAGAATACTAGTTGGTAGGTATAGTACGTACGGAGAAAACGTATTTTCTTCGCTCTATTTAGTGGTGCTTCTGTGGCGACGTAATAGCAATTGCACGGTTTGATTGATCAGGGTTAGCTACACTTGCCGCGGTTAGTCCGTGGACAGGGCACCATCTTTACATACCAAGATTCCTCCGTGCCCCGGAAAGCACTTTAAGACGTTGCTCCCGGCTGTAATTCGTGTGACAGCCGAATTAACCTTTAACAGTCGTTACGGGTCGTCAGAAGCCCAAATGTGTGGCAACTAGTCATTCCAAGGGGTATCGTATTACCCAGTAACTGGGTTGTGGAGGTCAGATCGGCAGTCGCTCCATGCTTTGCCTCAAAGCCGACGACGTAGCGGCCAAAAAGTAGGTTGCGGTGAGGTGCACCGCAACTGAGGTGGGCCGTCATGTCGAATGGGAGGCATCGCGGCTGAGGTGCGGGCTGCGGTAGAGGAGGAGTGCCGGTGCTTCTGAGCAGCGCTCTTCCCTTCCGTGGCCTGGACGGGGCCGCCACCGTTTGATGGCGGACGCGGTGGGGCCGCAGGGGAAGAGGAGTGTCGGTATAGCGTCAGCCGCTCTCCCTATCCCCTGCGGCCGAAAAGTGGTAGACGGGACGGCGCGTTGTGTTCCACACGCGCTCCGTCAAAGATGTCAGCAACCACCGGTGGGGTCCGCAAGGGCCGATGCCTGCCAGGGGTGCGGGTTTGTTCGAAAGAGATACCACAGCCCCTGGCATACGGGCTACTGAAGGAACACGGGTGGGTTTTAGTCAGTAAAAGTCTGACACGCCCTCCTGCTCTACTCAGCAGGAGAAGTCATTTGATGATTTCCCACCCAAAAAAAAAAAAAAAAAAAACATAGTTGGCAAATAGCTAGGCAGATGATGACTTCTTGGTGCTATAAAAGTTGTATAAAATTAAGTACTTGAAGTTAAAGAGGAAACAAATAACGTCTGCGGGACTGTTTGTCTTTCAAACGGTCATATCCGACTGTGGAACGTTTAAATTAGAAAAGTTGGCAACTGTAGATACATAAAACAGTACCTTGATAGTTTTATGTACAGACGCCAGCACATCAAGCTACCCCAATCTGTCAAATTTCTTTGATTGATTTTCAACTTAATTACATATACATGAGGTTCATGTTCAATTGTGAAAATTTGACAGATAGATGAACCTTACCTTGATTAGGAGAACAGTCATAATGCTTAATAAAAAGAAACGGATCATTTAACTTTTCATTAGTACTTATATGGTCTAGTCATGGGATGATCTCATGAGTAGTATTATTGTATCTACAGACGCCAGCACAGTAAGTTTGGGGTCAAATTTTCTCAATTGAATGTGAACCTTATGGTTATGGTTTAAGTTGAAAATCTATCAAAGAAATTTGACAGATTGGGGTAGGTTGATGTACTGGCGTCTGTACTTGCCTATACCTCACCACGACACAAAATGTGCTTTTCGTATTAGCTGTCATCTCGGTAGTCGCCTCCTTTCAATACATATTATCTTTCAGCTAGACTAGACCATCCATCGTTTCTTTGTCTTTGCCTACTCTTTTAGCCATCGAAATTTATATCTAATAAAAACTTTCCGCACGCCATTTCTCTCATTTCTCCGCATGACATGCCCATGAGAACCGATTTCCGCACAACTTTTCAGTTACCGGTGCCACTTTCAGACTTCGTCATAACTGCACTAATTTCTTGTTCTATCCATTTGTGTAAGGCCACATATCCATCTTAGCATTCTCATCACAGCTACATGCAATTGCCTTTCAATCATCCTTTTGTGACCCAAGATAACAAGCAATGTTTTATTTTATTCAATCAATCAAAATATTTTATTTCACATAAAACTGCATGGCTACTTATGAAACGTCAGAAGCTAGGTGCAATGTTCCCATTCGTCGCTTCCTATGGAGAAGAGCCGTGAGAAACTCCCCGGTTACTCATTAAAAAATAATTGGCTTTTACAAAGTTTTCAAATTATTCTATCACAACCCTTATTGTACAATAGAATATTGTAGACAATGTTTAAACAATTACTAAACAAATGAAACAGCAGCTTCTAAAACAAGTGAACTCGGTAGAACCGTGTTTTGTTATAATCTGTTCTATTAACACTTCATTAATGAAAGAACAACTAATTAGACTAGGAAATGTTCGCTATTTACCTTCAAATCGTTACAAAATGGCTGTTTTCTGTTTATCCAAAATGTGAACATCGCTCGGACCTTTTGTCTCTTGAAATCGTCTCCACGGATAGCGATGCTTACATATTCGACCAGCGTATTTCCCCGGCAATCAACTTCGCTTCCACCTTGCAAACTGAATTTTTTTACAAAGGCATGAACTGCCCAGAGTAGCATAACATAATTATCACGCCTGTATTCCTGAAATATTAGGCAGAGGTGTGCACATTCTTACAGCCAGATTTCGCTAGATAAGTGTTTGTTATGTTATTTATGCATATTAAATGTGATATGTCTAGCAGTGGACGTCTTTCGGCTGAAATTATGATAATGATGAAATTAGATAATAATCACATTAGTTTGTCAACATAAACCTTAAATAGTTTGAGTTGAAGAGCCCAACACACTAATATTAGGAATGACTTTCAACGACATTCATTTACGTTGTTGAGCCGACAAATTTTTCGAACATGTCAAGCAACAGATTAGCAATAAACTTCAAAATGATTCAGATTGTGATTTAGGGTGCTGTGAAGACATTGCACCGATATCATAAACATATCCTACTAGCTTTTGCCCGCGGCTCCGCCCGCGTGGATGTCGGTTATCGCGTAAAAAAGTAGCCTATGTCCTTACCCATATCCCAGGCTATATCTCGGCCAAATTTCATGACGATCGGTTCAGCGGTTAAGGCGTGAAAGCGTAACAGACAGACAGACAGACAGACAGAGTTACTTTCGCATTTATAATATTATAGTAGGGATATAAACAGTGCGAACAATGTACGCATATATGTAGCTCTATTTTTATAGTGTTCTAGATTTAGGTTTTTCTTGTCTCTAATTTGCATTATGTCAATGTCATGTATACCTTTATTTGCACAGTTACTGAAATGCCGGTCTTAGATGTAAGTTTATTTGAAATGTAAGTGACAGTGCTGTTGGTGTGCTCATTATAAATAAATAAGCATGCATACATCTATTCAGCATGAAAATGGATGGCAGATCAATCCTTGAAAATAAGGAAATATGAAGCTATACAAACGAAAGGTGGCATGTCAATAATATGAAATCAATTTTAGTGTAATAATTCAAGTACAGACGCCAGCACATCAAGCTACACCAATCTGTAAAATTTATTTGATAGATTTTCATCTTTATAACTTAAGCATAAGGTTCATATTCAATTGGGGAAATTTGACAGTTTGGGGTAACTTGATGTGCTGGGTCTTTACCTACCTAACTGTTTTCATATGTATAAAACTATATTCAACTGGTGTGACTTGAAAAACTACGAAACCCGAAATAACTTAGTACTTACATACTGAAGTCCAATATTACACTATATAGTTTAAAAACATTTTATGTCACCGTCTACTAATAATAAAGGTGAAGAGTTTGTTTGTATGAATGCGGTAATCTCTAGAGCTTATAGTTGGATTTGAAAAAAAAAAAAAAGTATTTGATAGCCTAATTCTTGCGAAAGGTTTATAAGCTATTTAAAACTAAGCTTCAATACTTAGGAGCTCAGAAAAAAGAAAATAAGTTAGCAAGAACGCTAAAAGAAAACGCTAAAATACAAACTACTGAGACTGAAGAAATAATCTTTAATGGTAACATCGTCATTCATTCTTTTATTGAAGTTGGTTAAAAATAAGTAATTCAAGTTTAGATAATCACAACCACAAATGTGTGTTTATAATATAGGTACTTATGTATACGTCTTGTATTATTTTAATTTTAACATTCCCAAAATTCTATATCTATATACTCGATCTGATACAACAAGTCACAGCCGAAGTCAAAGGTCATCTCAATAAAGCTCTAGAAACAAGATTCTCCATACAATCTAATATTCATTGATAGTGTGCCAGCAGGTCCAAGAACTCGATTTCATTGTGATAAAATTCATCTCATGCATTCAAATGCAAAACTGTTCTCTTTGATTAAGGTAACTGTAGGATCAATTTTGATTGCACATACTCCCGTATTCATTCCATTCTCGGTAACTGTCTCCGTTTATTTTACCATGTTTATTTATCTAACGGAGTCGGAGCACCCCCTTGTGTTTCGTGAATTGAATTAATTAACTTACATAACTTAAGCTTGAACATAAGCAAGATAGAACGAAGTTGTCAAAACTATTCCGGTGCATTGGCCATGTTTATGAGTAGCTGCCAACTTTTAATTTACAGCTTTGTATAATTTATGAAGCACTTCGCTGGCACGTTGCGTTTTTTCTTCTTGTTCCAGTTACTTAGATAAATAATAAATGTTTTATGAAAGATTAATCCGCAATAAAGTAAGTTTTTATAACACCAGCCCGTTTAAAGACTTCCAAACATTATTTTCCCAGAATATCGTTTATCTATATAACCTTCCATATTTAATCGCACGGATTCCAAAACTTGCTTCAACCTCGTCATCGTGAGGCGCGCTGCTTTGAACTTTTTCTTTTTCAATAACAGATTTGGCGCCTCCAAAACCGGTTGTTTCACTTTCCATGGCTGCATGTCCATCGAGCGATGCAGACAAGCGAATCATCTCAACGAATGAGTCAGAACGATCAATTTTTTGGGTGCTTTCTCCCACACCTGCCCGAAAGGGGCACGGATCACGGATACGAACACTTTCCACTGGGGAAATGGGAGCAGCGTTTTGCATGGCCTTGATTCGAGGAGGCGAGCGGCGGTGCCGCTTCGCACCGCCAGCACGCGATCAGTCTTTGTCGAGCGTTCGTACACAGTAACCGCGTCTAGCGAAACTTAGTTCGACGAGAGCGATCGGCGCGAGTGTCACACAGTGCTACAAGTGACCAAACAAAGTGTGCAGTGATTTTACCATTCGGAGGATACCCACGAGCAAATCTGGAGCGATACGTTAACTTGAGGAGGTGTGTTCCATTCAGTTTTACTGTTTATTAGTCTCGCACGCGGGATTCGATTGTTTATGTTTGTTTTGTGAATGAGCGTCGCGTCCATTGAGCTATTGGATGGTATTTTTATGGCTCTGCAGGGTTTCTCGTTCTGTGGCTATTTCTTGGTTACGATAGCGGCTCACGAGAATCGCAAAAAATGTGAAAGTAATTTGACGTGTGGCTGTAGCCGCGTCAGATAGTGTGCGTCTTTATCGTGATGTTGTCACGGTTGTCTGCTGCTCGCATATTTATTGTTTCGTAAAATAAATAACTTGGAATGAAAATTAATTTTCGACTTTTCCCATTGTAGTTTTCGCAAGCTCCATAAATTGTCAGAGAATGCACGCAATTAAGATTAAAATAATAGTTTTCTATTGTTCGTGTTCCCACTTTATATCTTTTTGATGTCTAATTTACATGCAAACTCAAATACCTTGGCTTGATAAAGATATTAACTTGAATTATTCATAACATTAATCATTTAGGGAAATTCGTGATCACGAAAGACTTGCGCTGGGGAAATTCTCAGCTGTTATGAATATTAGAGAGATAATTAAGTAGAAACGATAAATCCCATCTCAACGTCTTTAGAGACTGATCGAGCTCCAAGATCTGCTAACGAAGATAGTATAGGAAATGAGCTACCTACTTAATGTATTAACAAAAATAGTTGCAAAGCTAATCAAGAAAGAAAAGATGGTAACTTTAAGAATACACAGTGTGCCTGTAATAAGAGAAGCAACAGTAGTATAGGCTGGTATACCTATTATCAGCTAATTGAAAGCCGCAACGGAAGAAGAAACCTATTGTATTGTGTTGCACTACCAATAAATAGGTGATAGCGCATTCTGATAGACAAGTTATACCTACTAACACTAACTTACATTATACTTTGTGACCAAAATTTCTAATCAGATATTCAGATGGATACCTACAATAAATTGTTTCTTTCAAAACATGTCCAATTCAAACCTTTTTATCAGAATGGTTACCCATTCTGATAAAATCTCATAGAAATAAAATAATCCAGTTCATTTAATAGGAAAATGACAATGATTGAAGGAAAAGGAAATTGATAAAGAAGCCACGAAAGCTTCTTACGCTTTCCCGGAGATAATATAATCGTTTGAACTTTAATATTTTAAACCTTTAACATTCTCAGTTACGAGATATCTTGTTACAATACACTATTAGATAAACCTTTGAGAAAATAATTTCCCAGAAGGATCTTTTATATCTCTGTTTATACGGACGTTTTATAAACGTATATGAAAGCAAAAGAAAACAATGATTTCTTTTTTTATTCTGCGCAAACAAAACGCATATCAGAAAAAGAAAAGACTAAAAATACACATACGGATACTTAGTAGCAAAATGCCATACACAAACCATGCTCGAATACAGATCTCGACATTTTTGCGAATGAATGGAAGATGATGCTGTCTGAATGTTTGAATTTTTGTGAGAAGAATGCATGACTGTTAAATAGATTTTACTGTATGAATATATTCACATGCTTAAATAGTGTAATTGGCTTCGGCCGTTCTATTTAAAAATAAATAAATGGTATAAGAAGCTATATGATTCCAAAATACTAATAACGAGTCTAAAAATGCGTTTTTTTGTAAAACGTATTGAAAAAATTTTTTACTGATAGTTCTTAGTAGAATGACGCATTCGCTCAAGTATATATACTGTTTTCAGACGAAGATTTAAACGTAATGACCTCCAAATAACTCCAAATGGTAAAAGTATTTGAACAACAAAACAGATTTAGTAAAGAAACATACTATAGGTACGTTTACCTTATAAATAATACCATAACGTAAATGAAACTGTAACAGCATCAGAGGAGAATATATCAGACATAATTATATTATAGGGAATTAAATTATGAATCCCTTTGTTTTTGCGCTACGCACGAATAATATATGTTTGCAATTACATTACGCAGTATATGGGACAAATAAAGTAGGCCTGGCTAATAGAGTTCGCGTAATTGCGTTTTGTCAAAAGCGTTTGATAGGGTGATAAAGTTTATTGAATAAATTAGGTTCGTACTTCCTTTATTGCTATAGTGTCTATTGAGTACAGATTGTACTGGCTCACCTCAATTACCATTAGCGTTATTAAAAGTAGTTTCAACATCGACTTCATGATATTCTTCTATTGCTGGAGATAGGCTTCCCTAGGCATCACAACCGGTCTTGCACTGCCTGAACCCAGGAAAAATATCAACCCATATAACCATAGGTTTACATTAAATTGATGCAGGGTTGTGCAGGTTAGATAGGCAATCGTTCCATGTAAATACTTAGGTTAGACTGGAAGCTGACCCTTACACGGTTGGGGAAAAGCTAGGGAAAAGAAGATAGTTATAGGTTTACATTAGACAAAAAATAGACAGATAGATAAAACGAAGATATTAGGACAAAGGCAGTGAAATAACAATCACTAAAAGCTCAAATAATGAACGTTTTAAAACATGAGAATATTCCAACAAAGTTTTGAGTGCAGAACCAACTCCAATAGAAGCCGATCAAATTATCCCAATTGCTAATTACTTAAATCGAACACTACACCGACATGAGAATATTGTAAACACGGCCTACAACGGCTAATTGCCTAGCCCTAATTGGCAGAAGCCATTTGGAGGGGAATTCGTACTAAAATGGATATCTCATTCTTTTTACATCGACAATCTGAGTTTAAGTGTCGGTGAATGGCCGGTGGTACTGCCGAATTTAATTAAAGAAACCAATTTACTTTCTGAATCTTTTATAGGTTTTGAAAACGGGTCTAGTTTAATTGTTATTATTTTATTTTTAATTGCCATCTGTGATGACTGTTGAGGGATTAGTCTGTCAATTTCTTTAAGTAAGTACATTCTCTCGCGGTGTTTGCAGTAGATTGCGCTGAAACAATTGAAAATCTGATTTGTATTGATTCGAATGTGGGTGTACATATCTACTAGGTACAGAACTCGTAACTTCGTAAGTTACCACACAACGGTTAAGAATCCGTACAAGTAGCGTTCAAATACCACCTTAAGGTCACACTTGTCCACATTTTTTCCATACAAACTTCGGGAGGGTTTTACTCCACTGTATGACTGAATACATCAAAAATTAAACATGGTATGGTTTTGTCTCATCGTCAATATTGTCTGTACGGAAACAGAATACTAAAATAAAAACCCACTAAAAAGGTATGAGCCAACAAAGATTCGTTTTTCTTGCTAATTTAGCCTAACTTTGGGCGTGTTTAAGTAATAAAATAAGTGTAAAATCTCGAAAACCAAGTCGGTACCGACAAAGTTCAAGTATTAAAAAGTTTAATAAACATAATTGGCCATTGATTTATGCAGTGGTTTTTTCAGAAAACCCGATCTTCCGAAGGACTTTTCTTAATATTTTACGCGCCTGTTTTACTATAACTGATCCTGCAGCTCACTCATTAATGTTGTGCGTGTAGACTAGCGTCTAACTGCTCATCACTGATACTACCTCTGCCGCACACGAAGCCTGGTGAGACAGCGTGCTTTTTAGCCAGGCCCACCAGTGAGTTCGAGCCCGCGACTAGTGTACCCTTAAGGCGAAAGCGGTCTGAGACTCTGAGTAACCCGCGAAATTCAATTTCTTAAGTTTTTTGCAACTTGCAGGTTAGTATCGGTTGTGCATATATTTTGATCTAAATAATATTCGGGGCCGCATCAAACATTTATTTACAGATAATTATTATACTAGCTTTTGCCAGCGGCTTCAGTCGGGTGGACGTCGGAAATTATCCCACGAGAACGTGCTACCCGAATAAAAAGCATTGAAATGTGTGATATATATACATAAACTATCTGTGTGCCAAATTTCATTCAAATCCCTTCGGTCATTTTTGTGTGATTGAGTAACAAACATCCATATTTGCAAACATCCCAACATCCAAATTTTCACATAAATATATATAATATTAGTAGGAAGTAGGTTACAAATCACCAATAAAACTCTCTAAGTTACTTACCCTATTGAAGAACTAAGAGATGGAGGCCTATTCTAACTTAAGGAGTTAGTGTTGCTGATTCAAATTCTGTAAAGCCATATTTTTTACGGTCGCAAATTGTAATTTAAACAACATAGAACCTGTGGTCTTTCAAAATAGAATAAGAAAGAAAATACAAATTATTCTGCACGAACAACGTAAGTAAATTTCAATGTTACAGGACGAAACCGATGCTTTCGCCTTAAGGTGATATCCGAACCAGGAAACGAGGCTAAGGTTGTAACTAACCTATATAACGAGTCAAACAAAGCATGTTGTCGTATTCTGTGACCCATGTGCGTGCGTCCTGTAGTAAAGTTTCGTACAATTTGTACTATTAGGGGCAACGCAAAATTAACGTTGACAGTTGGCAAACAACCCAACACACTTATTATGCTAATGTGTATGTTAATCCGGGCGATAAATAAGCAAGTATTACGAGCTGAAAAATTGAGATTTAATTTATTGTGGGATGTAATGGCGTCTCGCCTTGACACTAAAGACTTATTTTAAACTCTTCTCTTTCCTCTTTTAGACCCGTTCGTACACTATTACCGTTACATTATTTGCGCTATTACCGAGTCCCATAGGATATGTTTTATATTAAAACAAACGGACGAAGTTGCGGGCAGAAACTAGTATAAAATACGAAGATCAAAACCCAGTTTCTCTGGTAACAATAACTCAGTATCCAGAAATAATCCAAACTAGAAGTCCAGCATTAGAAGTATCTAATAATATAGGAAAGAAAACGATTAATAGCTCATCAATTACCATGCCGACAATTCTCTATCCTGACAGTTTCTCTTTCACAACACCACATAAACTTTCTCCTTAACTTCATAATAGCCTAATGATTTATCATTTTCTACCTCTTCTATTTCCTCTTTGTATAATTACTTGGATTTTATCCGTCTTTACACTCTTGTTTATATCTTGTTCTATTGTAATAGCCGGTTTTTCAAATCCGCCATTCTACAAAGATACATATCTCTGACGGACAAACAGGACATGTCACCAACATAACTTGAAATGTCATAGTGGCGTTGCTTTTAGAGGTCATCGTAAAATCTTTGTCAAATTCTATCTGACTACGACTAAATAAACTTTAACTAAAGAAACATACCTTTTGACCAGGCATGGGGGTTAAAGCCAGGTAAAAAGGAGGAGGATTTATCGCGAACCTCTTTTAGTCTGCTTCCGCCAGAATCCACTCGACCATAAGGGCGAACTTAGATCATAGAATTGTATGATCTGTGAAGGGCGAAGCTTCTAGAATGTTCTAGAAGATGTGTGAGAAATATACGACGCGCTCCTTTTCTTGAAAGAAGTCTTCTGACATCCGTCAACAAGGCTGCACATCAAAAACCTATAATATAAATTTATTTAATTATGCTTTCATAGGAATTTTCTACCAGTCAACTGTTGGGTCATGCAGAGACAAACAATGATAGGTGCAAACTTGTATCTTCGTCCCGAAACCTATATTTTTTGTATATCCATTAAGTTACTGTAAAAGACTATTAACAGAACCTGTGTGCATGTTAAAAGTAAAAAAATTCGCCATAGGTCAAGATATACTGAGATGTCTAACAAAGGCATTGTTGACTTTGTTTTCCGCCTGAATCTGTGTATTTCTTTCATCTGTGTGAAAAGTTCAAAGGGTGTAACAATGACGCCGCGAGCGCACATGGTTCCTTTTTTTAGTTCACGTATCTACTCTTGTCTTGGGAATTATAAGATTGTTTTTCTTCTTCTGTTATTTTTAGATGTCCTTGTTAGGGTTATTCTTTGTCTATTCCAAAGTGGAACCTACTGTAATATTATAAATGTGAAAGTTTCTATGTTTGGATGCTACATATGTTTCAATGTTTGTTATTCAGTCAAGCAAAAACGGCCGAACCGACTTTTAATCCCAACAGTAAGTTCCTGTTGGATAATTTCCGACCTCCACGCGGGCCCAGCCGCTGATTAAAGCTAGTAAATAAATACATTTAAAATGTATAGTGAATACTTTGTTCTTTGACTTTCGTCAACTGTCTTCAATCTACCCATATTTATACATATATCTACTAAATATATCCTCTGCAAAGTATAAAATTTCCAATATTCCGGGAACTCAATCAAATGTAACGCTGAAATATTTCAGTCTATTCGTGAAAGCTATGTTTATTTTAGATATAAATGTCTGTTCTGCGAAAAGAAAAATCGGAGCACAAAATATCGTACTAAACCGTATAATTCCGTACAAGGGCTGTTCACAAATGGGTATATGTTCTGAATGGGGTGAAAAGTGCTCCGTCAGAAGCTATAAGGTACGTCCATTGTGGAAGGTAGAAATAACGTTTTTGGGTTGATTTACCATCCCAAATATAATGTTACGTGAACCTTTTTTGTAAGATGTATTGTGGCGTATGTATTTAAGGATGTCAGGAGATTTTTCTTTGATATGGAGCGGATCGGAATGTCTTGGATTTGGCTTTGTGTCTTGTAAGTTTTAAGGAAATTATAGTACAGTCAGCTCATCAGTGAAAAAAATTGACATTGCCTTATGTCGTAGGTACCAGTAGCTAAGGACGATTTTCTTTGTGCAAGTTACCACTGATAGGCATTTGACCGTTCAAATCAACTACTATTCACAAACATAATTAATGAAACATAGAAGAAGTTCATAAATTAACTTTCAGTGATTTAAAAAGGTTATTATAAAAGTTTAAAACCTTAAAAAAAATATTAACAAACATTTCCGCTCCAACTAACGAATACTGCATTTCCTTCTGTCTGTTAATTAATTTAATAATATTTTCAAACACAGTTTTCCTCCTTCACGCTTTTTTCACAAGCGCGAAGCAAACTCTTTTGTTAATGAAAAAGAAACAAGCAAATATTTAGAACACAGCATTGTTTGCTGAGCAAGAAATGTAAACATAGTTTAATAACTGATATTTACTGAAACCAAATATGTATTGTGTTTACTTACTCATTCTAATTGGAAATTGTCGGCCGGAATTGGGCTTCAAATTCGGGATGGAATCATAATAAATAATAACCCGTGAATTGAAAGGCATTATCAATTATTTCAGTATCAATTATTTACACTTTGTAAGTAATTTTAATAGAATATATACATTAAGAGAAAACGAAGAATTGCCAAACTTAAGTGGCAGTGGGCAGGGCACATTGCTCGCCGAACAGATGGCCGATGGGGCCGAAAAGAAAAAACAAGAAATTTCACGTGTGTGAAACTAGTAGAAAACATAGAGGTAATAACTAAATTATTGACCGGTTAATCAGATAATAAATAAAAACACGATATTAGGTGGTAATGTAATACGTGCATCTAAGTGACGAGGACGAATGAGGAAAATGCCGTGAATATAGTTTTGAGTACTTATGAACGCAGATGGATATGAGAGTAGAGGAAATACCAAAGAATCAATGGATGGACTGTGTGAAAGATAATATAGCTAGAAAGGACGTGACTCCAGAGATGACGACTAAAACGAAGAAGTATGGAAGAAAAAGTGTTGCGCTGACTCTAAATAATTTGGGATATCTAAAGCAGGAGAACGACGGTGATGATGATGAAACACAGTGGAACGCACAAAATAACTGAATTGAATTAACAAAGTGACACAGCTTAGATAGATTCAGAGTTTTAGACAAAAGTACCTATCCATTCTTCGTATAACAAAATAGTCTCGAATATTCTACCCGACAGTCAGCAATAGACGTAATAGATTTTATATAGGCTTCGAATAATAAAAGTATGAAGAATAATTTATTATTGGAGTATAAAAGGGAAATTTTCGAATTACTGAATAGAGAATCAAAGGAGAAGTATGAATAATTGAAGCTCTAGATCTTGGTTAAGGATATAAACATTCAAAAACACAAGAAACTGTTTAAGAATAATCAAAAACATTCTTTGAGGCTGACGAAGCGACACTAATTCAAAACAAAGGCGACTGCACCAACGATCTCCGTACGTGGTTACTTATCAAACCGTGGTTTAAACAACCGATCAGCATAATAATGATGAGTCCCATTGTAGTCCCATTTTGGTCGCGTGGGTAGCCGCGCCGCCATTTTGAAGCTCTGTCAGAATCTATACGATCATTGTTTCAAAAGTGATTAATGAAGCGAGTTGTGTGGAAACGATGTGTAGTAACTTGATGAGCTCTAGTAGAAACCGTTTTTCCTACTACTTGTAGGTAATCAGTAAGTTTAATTTGTTAAAATTTAATCTTGATAACTAATTCTACCGAATAATTATGGAACTATTTGGATTTACTCAAAATTTGTAAAGAACAAACTCACGGTTCATCCACACTAAATTAAACCTAAATGCGATGTGATGCTCTTCCAGCAGAAAAAAAAATACTTAGCCTTTCCCGGATTTAAAAGTAAACAATTTCGATGTAGCTTCTCTCTAAGCCAAATCTACAAACGGATTTAAAAAAAAAAAAACTTTCACGTCTTGGCACCTACAATTTCAACGTAGAACCCCTTTCTTCGCCAAAAGCACCTCTTGTGTCACAAAGGCTCGCCTGAGTTGTCACAGTGACAGGAGAGCACACAAGATGCTTTCCTGCACGTGTGAGCCTTTGCAGATGACATGCAGTGTCACACTTTACCCCGTCCTCCTTGTGAAAGCAAGGAATACAGAAACAGACAGTTGTTTTTGGAAGAGGTGCATGAAAATATTTCTTTATGTTTTTTTTATAATTTTACCATTTCTATAATTAAATTTGAAGTTTATTTAAAAGTAGTATAAATTCTAATTTGCGACTTTTTTTTTCAGTTTATGAATTGTAGATGTTAAAAATGTCACATTTTGTTAAGCCCGAATACTTAACTGTTTTCTTTAATTTTCTAGCGCTTAAAATAAACTTTTAGTAAGTAAATCCTCAAAGGAATTAACTGTAACCGGCATTGGCAAATAAGATTCGTATCGGTCAAAATAAAGTACATGTTTATTCAAAAGGACGGAAAGTTCGCAAACATTAATTAAATATTTCTGTAACAATATTTTTGGTCAACTTTCTCATAAACAAATATTTGGAGACTAAAGAATTGAAATGTTATTTTCTTTAAAAAGTAGTAAAAACAAGTGTTAGCAAAACTGCATTATTAAATTGCGTTCAAAACTGTGATTCCTATTTCGTATTTAATGACAACGATTTTTTCCTTTTTAAAATTGGAACATAAAAAAAAAGAAACAAATGACGTGAAAAAGTTACAGGCAGACCACAATGACTCATTCGTATAAATTATCCAGGGGAAAGTCTTGCATTGCACCTACTTAATACTAAAGCCTCGATACTGGCCCTCGACAGCAATAGAACGCGGAGAAAGCTTTACATTATGTACGTAAATGCAGTTTTTGAGTACGTGCCAATTAGTATCTTGTACGAGTATAGGATGACGTCATAACACACGCCCACAGGGTCTTAAAATTATCTCATTTCTTGAAAGGGAGATAGAGCATGTTCACGAAATCTGCGGAATCTGGGTATAGAGGTACGTAAACTACGTTTATCCTATATTCCATTCCGAACATAGCATGTTTAGACTGTTTAAATTATAGTCCTCCTTTACCTTTGCCATCGTGGAGTAAAAATAACTCACCGACTATTTTGGTACTTCAAATGACGTGAAATCGTATATTTTCATATTTAGATGGCTTGACATTGCTTTGGTTTCTGCTGCACTATAAGAAACCACATTAAAATATATTGCTTGCTCTGAGTATTTATGTTGTATTCTGTGTCTGTTTGGGGTCATAGAACCTTCAATAAGCAAGAATACAACAATCATAAAATTTGGGGAAAGAGTGGGAGCATAGAACCGCGTTCGGGACGTTGTCAGTGATGACATATGGAACCGAAACGTGGTCGCTCACAAGGAACCTCATAAAAAGGCTTAAAGTCACCCAAGGGGCGATGGAGAGGGCTATGCTTGGAGTTTCCCTGCGTGATCGAATCAGGAATGAAGAGATCCGCAGAAGAACCAAAGTAACCGACTTAGCCCGAAGAATTGCCAAACTTAAATGGCAGCGGGCAGGGCACATTGCTTGCAGAACAGATTGCCGATGGGGCCGAAAAGTTCTGGAGTGGCGACCGCGTACTGGAAGACGTAAAGTTCCGACGAAACGAAGGCCTCGCACAAGGTGGACAGATGACCTTGTGAGGGCCGCAGGAGTCCGCTGGATGGGGGAAGCACAGAACCGGTCGAAGTGGCGGGCCTGTGTCCAACAGTGGACGTCTTTTGGCTGAAATTATGATGATGATGATAGAACCGTGCACCTAGCTTCTGACGTTTCTTAAGTGGCCATGCAGGTTTACATGAAATAAAATATTTTGATTTTCATTCTTTCATATGTTCGAAAAAAAATGTCAGCTTGGTAAATAACGCAATAAATGTTGTTGAATTATCAAAATGACAGCCATTCCCATTAGTATGTTACGCAATTCCCCGCTGAACTGACCTTAACTAAACACATAGGGATACCTAGACAAATAAGAGGCTTTTATAATAGAAATTTCAATCAAATACATCCCAGTAGTATCGATCGAAGGTCGCGGCGGTCCTTGGCAAGATTTCAACTAGATTGACTATCTTGAATCCTTTAATTTAATATTCTCAAACGTTCCAGCATAATTGATATGTCTATAATCGTTTACCTAGACCTACATCTTTTCTATATCTACAGGTGACATTTTGAACCAGTGCGCAAACTGTAACCATGAATTCATATCATTCTAGACTGCGTAGAAATTTTTCGTCGGTTATACAAAAAATATCAGCTGTTCCATACATTTTGACCGCGTAGGTATTGCACTTTTCTATGAAACAGCAGATTTTTTTTGTATAACCGACGAAAAATTTCTACGCTTGGGGTCGAGAATGATACTTATGCTGAATTCATGGTTACAGTTTGCGCTCTGGTTAAAAATTTAGTCACATATTATTAACCGAGATGGTTCCGTGGATGGGACCAGTGACCATTCATTGCCGTGCCTCGGAAAACACGTTATCCATTGGTTCCATCTGTTATTCGTGGGTCTTTGACAAACTTAAGGGCAGCCAGAAACCCGAAAGTCTGACAACCAGTCTTACCAAGGCGTATCGAAACCGCGCGAAGCAGGGTCGATTGGCTAGTATAATTTAATAAATTGCTACTAGGTACTGCGAGTGACCTACCTATATTTTATAGTTAATGGGTGGTACATAATAATTTAATGGTGCATTCTTAATCAATGTAGTTCAACAATTAATTATTAATTCATTCACAGATATTAATTGTGTACTGTTGTTGACAGAACATCGATAACCGCAATCCACAAGCGTCATTTTGATCTAATTACACTTAGTACTAGCAAATAATTGGTATTATGTTCGGAACTATAATTTCCAATATCCCAATTTATTGAAGGATGAACACTGGAGGGAGACCGGCCTTTCCTAAAATAAACTTTTTCTTGTGAGACTGTTCGGCATCTGACTGACAGTCGGTTGTCAAGTGTCATACAGGTCAGTCATAATGTCAATAAAATCAGGACTGACGCTGCGACTATCTTCGTAACATTGACGCGAACATGCAGTGTCGGAGATCCAACGTACTAAGCATTTTTTTCTTGGTAATTGACTTTTATCTTTCAGGGGAATATACATTATTATATATCATGCTAATAAAGTATCCTTATAACTTACCGGGGCTACCTCAATTTTGTGATGTAAAACAAATGTATGAGAACCAATAAAAACTTTTATTATTTATTTTATCAGACTTAAAATAATAATATAATTTAGTTTTTTTAACTAAATTAAATTACAGCTGATTGTGTATTATTCTTGTGAGGTACTCAATATTCTATTGGGGTAATAAAATTTGGGTCAATAAAATACATTTAAAAAAATCGTTTCTTTGTGAAAGTTGTTTGTTATGATGAGTACAATCATGTGTTTAAATATCGATCACTAATTACCAGTCACCATATATATAACTTCCAATAAAAATGGGACATTTTCGACCTTTGAGGTCATCCGCTCCTGCAGCAGCCGCCACAACACAGCCCGCCGTACTGGGTGCTTACTCTGGAATATAATTCCGATAGATCGACATTGGAATTGTCAGTCAAACGTCAGGGATTGGCTAGACTCAGTGAGTCCAGCCAATCCCTGACGTTTAACTGATAATTCCAATGTCGATCTTTCGGAATTATATTCCAGAGTAAGCACCCTGTACTGCTATCTTTCTAGGAAGATGGAATGGCGCAAGGGTAGCGACACATGTTGCATCCCAAACAAAGGGCCTGCCCATTTTCCAGGGCATTTTGGTCGTAATAAAATAGGTTGTTTTACTTTTTTATACTTTTTCTGAAGGCTTACAGGTGTCAACCTGTCCGTGCAACCTTATGTCTCTAAAGATACGAAGAAGTTGAATACAGTAGGTACTCGCAACTTTGTTGCTCAGTCGTGGTCCCTTGGTTTGTTCTCTTCGGCTTTTTAAAACGCCTCTTAATCATAAATGAAATACCGCTAAGGTTGTTCGGTGTCAAATAAATCATGTTCTTCTGTAACAAACAAAAACACGTTTATCAGACGTCCTTGGAAAAGTACCTACATTCGGCCTAATAAATTAGGACCTACTCCAAAAAGTTTTGACTGGGCTCTTTAGCTTGGGTCACACATAATAGGTAAAACATATAATTTTGTTACATACTCGTAATATCCAAGCAATAATTGTTTCTACAAGTACTTTGAAAAACTACATTCGGCCTAATAAATTAGGACCCACTCCAAAAACGATTAAAATTAAATTAAAAGTCATTTAATTCAAACACAATGATTTATCAGAATCGAATAAGAATATAAAAATAAACACTCACAGAATCGAAATTTAAATATAATTAAAAAAATTAGGAGTTCCTACCTACCTAAAGTTTTTGGAGTGAGTCTAATTTAAATTAGGACCCACTCCAAAAACTTTTGACTCGACATGGGTAAGCATGGGTGACACTGTATAACAACACTTACATAACACATAATTTTGTTTGTAATGTCCAAGTTAACTACTCGCTAGCTTCACAATAACGAGGGGTTTTACGAATTATGCCTCGTCTCGGGACAGCGGCTCGTAAGCTTTTAAGGAATCCGCTGACTAAAGCTCGCTTGGTCACAAGGCCACAACCTAAGGACCGTAATGTCCTTTGTAGAGGACATTGTCTTGAACTAATCTCTTTTTATACATCCGACAAAGGCCTTAAGATTGGCCTCTGATAATCTGTTCAAACCTGTTGTGTATGAGCTTGTGTTTAGCTAAAATCTATTCTAGGTATATCTATGATTTATATTGTAAAGAGGCCAAATTTGTTTATTTGTATGTAGGGATAATCATTGAACCTGCCAGTCGGATTTGAAAAGTTATTTTTGTGGTTGATAGAGCAATTCTTGAGAAAGGTATATAGGCTATTTCTCATCAGGATACAACCCAAAACAGCTGAGTAAAAATAAAAAAAGTTAGAGTCAGAAAAAAAGCAACAAAAAATTACACACGGATAAAGTCTCAGGCAGAAGCTAGTGATAATAGTGAACTTACGATAAAAACACCAAAGCATGTAAATATCGAAGTAATTAAACAATTGTCACTTTGTGCACAGTTACACACGATCCAAAGAAGGTGATTCTTTCATCCGGGACCCGGGCCAATAAAATATTAGGTCTTTACCTATGAAATTGCCGTTCTGCAGTACTGGCCATTTCAAATCAAAATAATTTTTGTTTGGCTAAGAATTCTAATTTCAAATTAATTTTATTTTAAAAACATGGATTTTTTTTTCTAAAAGTAGTCATTTCTTTATTGATTAGTGTTACATTTTCATCGCATTTCAATCTTTTTCGTCATCATGGATACGTTAAAAATTCGAGTAATTATGGAATATGAGTACCGTCGTGGCAGCAACGCGGCACAAGCGGCACGCAACATCAACGACGTTTACGGAGCTAACACTACAAACCAACGCACCACCTGATATTGGTTTGCTCGCTTCCGTTCTGGAAATTTCGACCTGAAAAATGAACCTCGCGGTCGTCCGAAGACTTTGGTCGACAATGACGAATTAAAGGCGATTGTGGAAGCTGATGATACACAATCTACGGCTGAATTAGCAGCAGCTTTCGACGTTAGCGTCAAAACAATATTGGTCCATTTGCGTCAAATTGGCAAGGTAAAAAAGCTTGACAAATGGGTGCCCCACGAACTCAATGATCGCCAGCGCGAAGTACGCGTCGAGACGTGCCTTGCACTGCTCAACAGACACACAAATGAAGGAATTTTGAACCGCATTGTTACCTGCGATGAAAAATGGATTCTGTTTGATAACCGTAAGCGCTCAGCAAGTTGGTTGGATCCTGGTTCAGCACCTAAACAATGCCCTAAACGAAAACTTACCCCTAGAAAAGTGATGGTCACTGTTTGGTGGTCTAGCGCCGGTGTGATTCATCACAGGTTCTTACCAAACGGGGTGAGCATTACTGCAGATGTGTACTGTGAAGAACTGAACACAATGATGGAGAAGCTGGCGCATCTCCAACCAGCATTGGTCAATCGCTCGTCTCCGCTGCTCCTGCACGACAACGCGCGACCTCATACTGCACAGCAGACGGTCTCCAAGTTGCAAGAACTGGGGTTGGAAGCTCTCCGTCATCCGCCCTACTCACCAGACCTTGCGCCTACAGACTACTACTTTTTCCAGAATTTGGATAACTTCTTGGCGGGAAAAAAATTTAATACCCGAGAGGCAGTACAAAATGCCTTTGAAGAATTTGTTGCCTCCCGTCCAGCTGATTTCTTTAAGAAGGGCATCAATAAACTGCCACTGCGATGGCAAAGATGCATTGATTGCATGGGTGATTACTTCGATTAATACAAATAAAAAATTCATGAAAAAAATTCGTTTACATTTTTTCATACAAAACGGCAATTTCATAGGTAAAGACCTATTAGTTCCCCTGGAATGCCAGTAGACAGGGAATAAACTCAAACTCAAAGCATTTATTTCAATTAAACTATTTACAGGCACTTTTGAACAGTCAAAAAGTCGATCAGTTGGAAAGTTGAAGATGCCCATTCCAAAACGTAGATCTCAATGGAGAAGAACGGGCAAGAAACTCCACGGATACTCTTTTAAATCAAGTTGGATATTACAAAATCTTGGGAACATTATTCTTGTTGCTTCTGTATGTGACAATGTAAAAAAAAAAAAAAACAATTCTAAATATAAGATTAAAAATAAGCCCTGAAGAAGTTAGGAGATGACCAGTCTCAACCGACAGCGCCCGTTCATGAAATAACTAAATAGGTAGCAAGTTATGCATAAAATTCGAGGCATGATTGAACATTGTTCCCTAACTTTAAGGCGACTTGATGTTTTAATCTTTATCACCAACACTTCAAAGTTTAGAATTGAATGTTGGCTTCATTATAATTGAATTGAAAACAATTGTTTGAGTTTAATATTACCCATAGCTGGAAGCTTGTTGCTTTGCAAGTAGAAGTTAAACAATTATGTTTCGACGACGACGCTTTGGGAAAGTTAATTGGTAAATTATAAACAACTTACTTGTTTAAGATTTATTGGTTTATTTCGGAACTTAAGTAAGTGAATGTTAAATTTTGGATTCCTAAGAAAGTGGTGAACGGTCAGACAACGGCTGTCCAAATAAATAGAGCTTTTTACACCCTTTGGTGAATGCGCTAAGGTAGCGTAGGCTTCTCTGGCGCCTTCCCCTATCAAATACTGGGGAAAATTACAGATTTTTATGATGGCCGCTATAATATGAAGGAACCGCATTCCTAGGAAACCAAAGCATATGTGACAAAGTGACTCGATGTAAAAATTAGAAGGGTTTTGGTCTAAAGGCAAATCTTAACCGGAATTACAAACGGTTTGCTTTTGCTAGCTGAGAAACTATAACGCAGGAATGTACTACTAGGATAAAAGTATCTTATATATTAATACAGGTTATATACCTGTGTGCCAAATTTTATACAAATCCATTAAGCCGTTTTTGCGTGTTTGAGATGACAGATAACAAACAAAGAAAATTTCATATTAGTAGGATTGCAAATACTTGATTACTTTCCAAATTGTATCTATACAAATAATAAAGAGGAAAGATTTGATTGTTTGTTTGTTTGTTTGCATTGAATAGGCTCCGAAACTACTGAAACGATTTGAAAAGTTATTTCACTGTTGGAAAGCTACACTATCCCCGGGTGAATAGGCTATATTTTTATCCCCGTATTCCCACGGGAACAGGAACTACGCGGGTGAAACCGCGGGGCGCTACTAGTTATATATACAGCTATAGCACATTTCATTACATACGACTACGCAACGTTAAACTACACTACTGTATCCAATACTTTATTACAATCAGAAATAGAGATATCAGAAATTATTTCATACAATTCCATATCGGAATCACAATCCTGACATGTTCTACATTCAGGAATGTGTGTCAGCATATTGAGAAAAATAATACAATCTTTTATGAGTACAATACAAATAAATCTGTATTATTAAGAGTCTTATGAAAAGACAAACTTGGTGTTATTGACATCAACCGGGTGATATATATGAATAAAACAATGGATGGAACATTTGATGAACAGTAAAGGACGCCATCAGTTGATAAAAGAAGATTTACTTTGAAGAAACAATATCTGATAAGACCAGAGGAACACCAAAGAAACGATGGATCGACTATGTGAGAGATGATATGGCTAGAAAGGGGGTGACTACCGAAATGACTTCTAATCTATACTAATGTTACAAAGAGGAAAGATTTGATTGTTTGTTTGCATTGAATAGGCTCCGAAACTACTGAACCGATTGGAAAAATTATTTCACTGTTGGGAAGCTACCCTATCCCCGAGTGACATAGGATATATTTTATCCCCATATTCCCACGGGAACGGGAAATACGCGGGTGAAACTGCGGAGCGCTGCTAGTAGATTAATAAAGAAGAAATAGACATGTTTTACCGACCCCAAATAAATTGGGATACGGGCTGGCAAAAAAATTAGATAATTATCATAAAAAGTATACAGGTTGTCTTATGAAACAAATCTTCATCATCATCATCATTTCAGTCGAAAGACGTCCACTGCTGGACATAGGCCTCCCCCAAAACGGGGGTTTTGCCATAATCGCCATGCTTGGCAGGCGGGTTGGCGATCGCAGTATGGTGGTAAAATGCATAGAGAACGCTGCCCCATTCTCTAGTAAATCCCTTAGTCGCCTTCTACGTCACCCACGGGAAGAAATGGGATGGTGCTATTCTTTACGTCCGGCAACACACGGGACAGCTCAGACAAACAGGTCAAACAGATCTTACTGAGGGACAAATGCTTGCTGATTTTATTACTAAGAAGTAATTGAGAAAACAAAGAAACAATGTCACTTCGTGACTTAATCACAACGTTTGAAGGTCAATATCCAATCTAAATCTTAAAACATCAACAGCAACGAATCACGTAACTTTTACATCAACATTGCAAACTGTAAAAACTCAAAAATTTCTTAACACTTGGCCGTTACAATAAAACTCATTAAAGACGATCGATACAGGCGAAAAGTTGAATGTCGCGTGCTACTGGCACATCAAGCAGCTTTGACGCTGCAATGGTTTGATGTCCATGATTTACTGCGGAGATTTGTCAGGCGTTTAAAACGGTAATGGCATCTAACTAATGGTGAAGGTGAAAACAAGGCAGAAGAGAGTGGAAACGCCGGAAGGATGATTTTTCTGACCTTTTTGAAGAACATCACCAATAGGATGATGATCTTCAGAAAGTTCAGAAAGGATCGGCTTCCTGGTAGTTCCACTATGACTTTTCTTAATATAATTTCCCTATTGGTGATGTTCATCAGAAGGTCGATTGCGTAGTACTCGCAACCAGCGTTCATGTATGATGTATGATCGTAAAAGAATCTAAAGGAGTGTGTAAGGATGTTTTGCAGGTGGCGTTATGTAGTTTCTGCCAAACGCTAAAGGTTCCCGGTAAAAGTAGAAGGCGTAAAATTCAAACAAAGTGAAGTAAAACCAATTGATATTGGTTTTACTTTTTTTATACGATGAAAGTGGAGCCGAGTGAACGAGCGTGCGGAATGAAATGTTTATTTTCTCTGCATACTTGACAGTTACAACTGGAATTGAAATGATATTTGTCATTGTAATCCGTTCATGGTTTTATTATTGTAGGTTCAGCTTTTACCTAATTGCGATGGTCGTGGTGGTCGGATATCATACCACGGAAACGTACTATTTATTACGTTTAATAGATCTTTATAAGAGGAATAATTCTATAATACATTGTTTTCATATATCTCTATTGGTTTACGCGGCGCACGCCAGTCAAGCTCCCAACGACATGATTTTTTCCAACATCTTGAACAATTATCTCCGTATTGCAGTCAATTTCCAAAAAGCCATAATGAATTATACACTGAAATCAACCCCATGATTCAATACGTCCATTGATGAAAACTGTATGGTAATACTTTTGTTAGTTTTTGCGATTATCGCGTTGAGACTTTAATGACGGCGGGACTCTGTTTTAACATATGAAGTGCTAATATCCATGTCCTATATCCGCCTACCTCACACATCTGTCTCTATTTATGGTTGTATATTTTTTAACCAGTGCCTAATGTATGATCAACACCTACCTAGCCTTTCCTACTATGTTGGGGTCGGCTCCCAGTCTATCTGGATGCAGCTGAATACCAGTATTTTACATAGAGCGACTGCCTATCTGACCTCCACAACGCAGTAATTAGGTAACACGATACCCCTTGGTATATTTGACAGAGTTTCGGGCTTCTGACGACCCGTAACGACTGTCAAAGATCCAAAAATGGCAGCCGGGACGAACGGCGAAACATGGAGGGGTCTTGGTATGTAAAGAAGTTCACCAATCCACGGACCAGCAGCGGAAAGTGTTATGATTATGCTTAATAGAGAAGTAGTTACATTAACAAAAGCACGATTTACTATACGACGACGAAATATACTGTCTATATATAGACTATTATGGCTAACTTCGAAATGTGTGTTCGTGCAGGGAGAATGGCGTTAAACAAAGTTCAAAGTTAATGTTCCCCATTGTTATGAAAATGTGCGTAACCCTAAAATGCCAAGTTTTACCAACACGAAATCGCTGAAGCAGATACATTAGTTTTCACGGCCACACTAAATAATTTCGTTAACAATCGTATCTTCGAAAATATACAAGGTTTCTTTTACCTGAGAATTTGGTCAGTGCGTAAAGGAAATGGATGAGCTAATGGCGTTCGCAGGTGACCTGACAGAATGTTTGTCTGTCTTTGTTGTCACAGTAAATTGGCAAAGTTCCTATATGATTGTATGGCTTGGATGTCTGTCCGTGACCCTAACGACGGAACTATAACAGTTTGGCACGTGTCTCTTTTTTATTGCTTCTCCGCTCGCTAACATTATAGTTTAATGGTTTAATAGTTACATTGTTGAGCTTCATACCCGCAGCATTCTCGTTTGTTACTTTACTAATTCCTAGTTTCGATATAATCTAGAGAAGTGGTGGCCCAGTGGTATCAGCCCAGACTTACGAGTTGTAGGTTGTTGATTCGAACCCAGGTAGGCGTTTTACGTTGTGTAAATAATTTTCATCACCACTGCTCTCAATACTGCGAAGGTAAACATCGTGAGAAAACCTATGTCCTAGAACCAAAAATTCGAAGACATGTGACATCTAGCAACACGGACTGGGCCCGAGTGGGAGATGTGATGAGAAGAGAGAAGGCCTGTGTCTCAGCAGCGGGACCATTATAGGCTGATTATGATATGATGATAAGAATCCCTAACAAATATTCGTATGATCCATACCACTGCCCTTACACCAAGTTATATGGGGTTGGTACATGTTTCATGCCCTTTCCATACAGTTAGACTCATTTACCTTTTACATTTACTTCCACATGTCTTCAACACACAGACTAGTAACTGTGTCACCGCAAAGCTTAATCTCTGCAATTATCATCCATGTTAGGACGCCACCTTTGACTCGAGTTTTTCCTCTTTTTACCCGACTACGGGTTACGATTTTGACCGCTATGAATGTTTGTATGTATATGTGTTCATCTGTTCCCTCATAATTTCTATACTAATTATCATAATTTGTATCTTGTCGTTGTCTTGATCGTTCGCAGGTTGAAAACTATGTGGCGTTTGAATATGACGCCCTCTATAGGACATCAATTGACGAACTAAACTAACAAACTTTAGGGCAAAGTGGCATACAACCACGGCTTTCAGTTGAGAATATTTACATGTTTAATACTTTTAAGAGCGTGATTTTTCAGTGGCCAGGGTCTTAGTTTTTATGCTGCATTTTCCCGTACACTTAATATATCGTGTACTTGGAAGACTCCATTGCGTGACTGCGCAATGTAAGTCTCCCCATCGGGTACCATTCCTCGAGGAAAATTACTCGACTCGCTCCTACTTTGTCGCTAAACTTTTAAGTAGAACGCATCCGTTTATGTTTTTATTATTGCGTGTAATCATTTTCTTTTCATAATGAAGTTTTTTAAGTTTGAATAACCTCATTACATTTCGGAGACCTTCAAATGAAAACTGTCGAACTGTATGAAAGGAAAGGGGACAATGTTTCCAAAAGATGGAAATGAAAGGAATCAATGAAGCTTAAACTCAAACCCCGAATGGGAATCTATTTACAGCCAATGCTCAAATAGCCATGAAACTGTTCACTCATATAGAAATGGGAATTGCTGTATTGGAATGTTAAGTTTACAGGGTGACATATATCGACACGCAAACTGCAATCATGAATTGTCACGTAGATTGTCATAAACCTATGCTGAAACTGTTTGTACTCCTCGTCACTTGTCCCTGAAGGTTCATTAGAAAACCAGCGTCAGACAGCATCTGTCTGACATTAATGCTGAAATGAACCTTTTTGGCGCAGCCGTGAGGCACATATTATAGTACCTAGTTATTTATTTTCACTTTTTTTTGCTATTTATTTTGTGTTACACGAACTGTGTCCAAATAAACGGTATTCTTTCTTTTCTTCCTTTCTTTAAATCAGCTGTTTCATAGAATAGTACAATATCAACGCGCTCAAAAACTATGGAGCAGTCACTTTTTTTTTTAATAATCGAGTCGTCATTAGCCCGAAAGTCTGACAGCCAGTCGTACCAACGGGTATCATATTTCCCAGTAACTGGATTGTAGAGGTCAGATAGGCAGTCGCTCCATGTAAAATACTGGAATTCAGCTGCATCCGGTTAGACTGGAAGCCGACCCCAACATAGTTGACGCTTGCTTGATTAGATGATGCAGATGATGATCATTGCGGCGAAGTAACAACCAGTCTTACAACGGAGTATCGCATTACCCAAAAACTGGGTTGTGGTGGGTATCAAGCATCATCTGACTAGTCTTTTCCCTACTATGTTGGGGTGACAACCAGTCTAACCGGATGCAGCTGAGTATCAGTACTTTACATGAAGCGACTGCCTATCAGACCTCCACAACCCAGTTACTGGGTATTACAATACCTCTTGGAAAGACTGGTTAACAGACTTTTGGGCTTCTGATCACCACGGTATTCCTGTATATACACGAGGTTAAATTGGCTAGCTTACTGACACTATCTTGCTATACTAGATTTAAAACTCGAATTGTGTAACCCGAGCATTAAGTTGAGGCTCCTCTTCACCTACGTTTCTATCGACACAAAAGCGAATTTTACCTTGATAGAAACATAATATAGCGTGGTAGACTAGACAATTGTTGCTAGAAGATTATTAATTGCCACAGAATATTGTATTTCGTGTGTTGGTGTACTAACAATGAGCATAGTCTGTGTATCGCTTTACAGTACATTAGGCAGGGTGAAAACAGCTTGTTTTGTACGGCCAACGTGTATGGATTGGCTGTTTTTGTTATATAGACATTTGTTTAGGATTGGCATAGAAATGTCTAGTAGAGATTTTGGATTTACGAACGATGTGATTTGGTGTCAACAGATTTTCTGGGTACGAAGTTCTTTTAACTTTGATTCCGTAATATTTTGAGAATCGTTCTGCGGCATTGTAGAGCTCACCTGGATTTTCAACACACTCCTTAGGGCCGAGAGTTGAAAATCACTCCGTTGAATTCAAAATACAGTGCGCATAAAAATCCCGGTGCAATTTTTTTACGAGCGCGACCATGTGAATGTCGACTTATTCACCGAAATCCTATCAAACTAAATAAAAACCGCCAAAAGTTCTGAGCAAATTCAAAAGATGCTGGATTCAACATTGACTCGACCTTTGATAAAAACTCTCTCAACACGAAACGAAATAATATATACCTCACATACTTACATATGGTTCCAGTAAGTAGGTTACTGCTAATGCTAACTGCGCTCCTATACCTTTAATGAAACCCGTTAATTAGCAACGTTCTAAATGCAGACACTACTCGCGGCCCTTCCGTATAATTACCAAGCGAACATCGCCATTCGGCAGGTCGACACTAAAACCACATTTAGCAACGAAATGTGTTTAAATTTGCCTTTAACGATGGTTCTGGCTATAAATTGTCCAAGGTAGCATGACTAAGGGATTTGAGAAGAAGAATGGATCTAGAACCAGCAAATAGTTTAAAACTGTAATTAAAAGGGATTGGAAAATACATATTTACCTGACCGATGATTTTTTCGGACCCCAAGTCTATTTTAACAGATGATCAAAAGTGATTAATAAAGATGTTTCTTTTTGACGTTCACATTACTTTAGTATTCGTTTGTATTTTGTATCAAGGTTAATGTAATTAATAAAACATTACACTGTAACATAATTCAAATTGTAAAGGCGCAACACAATATCATAAGTATTTGTACTAGATATCGGCGAAGGAAATCAATGTTTTGTAACGGATATTGACAAGAATATTGGTTTGCGTAAACGCAAAACAGGCCTAATTCCTAAGCCATGGATGTTATTGTTGACAAAATACCATTTGATAACATAACCGGATTAAGATAAGTATACAATATCAAACAGTATTGAAATGTTCAGAATCTTTTTCATAACAAAATTCTTTACTATGAAAAACGCCGGAAATATTTTCAAAAGAATTCTCCTCAAGTCGAACAATTTCAGAAATATCCTTCGGATCATAATCCGTTTTGTCAGAACATTTCCTCTCAAAATGCCGCCTTTGTCTTGTGTCACATTGCTAGCTATGACAACTGTGTGTAGGTGTTTTACCTGAACGTAATAATTCTGAAATAAAGTAATTAACTTTCCGTCGAGTCTTACCTCGGAATTACGCAACGGAATCCTTTACAACTCTTGATGTTAGAAAGATATTCGCAAGGTATTCGGAATTCCGGAGTGAAAAAAAGTAATTAATTTGGGAGCAACTTTTGTAAATCCGTCTTATAAGAATTTTAGTGGCAAGCCTAAGCCTCAAAGTTCAAGTTGAACTCACGAGTTTCCTGTTTGTTAGGAATTTAAGTTTGACAGCTGAAAGAATAGCGATAAGTTTACTTAAATTTTGTTTGTCAGGCAATTACTTTTTTGCAATGAAGTTCTGTGCGGAGTAAAATTGTAGAAATAAAAACCGTATGCCTTCATGCAACTTTTTATTGTTTATATACAGGGTAAGTTTTTATCCAGTGCGCAAACTGTAACCATGAATTCAGCATATCATTCTAGACCCCATACCGCAGTAATTTTTCGCCGGTTATTAAAAAAAAAATCAGTTGTTTTATAGAAAAGTGCAATACCTACGCGGCGAAAATGTATGGACCAGCAATTTTTTTTTTATATAACCGGCGAAAATGTTCTGCCCTAGGGGGTCTAGAATGATATGCTGAATTTATGGTTACATTTTGCGCACTGGATAAAAACTTTTCCTGTATAACAGAAAGAGACAGAGAGCAAGTGAAATAGTTTTCATGGCCTCCGAGGGTCCAGAAGCCAATAATGAGGTCAAAATAAAAATCCAAGATGGCGGCGAAGATTAAGTTTACATCATGTGTTTCGTTTTGAAGGTTTTCGAGGGTGCTGAACTGCCTGACTCTCAAAAGCGATTATTAATAAGATCTAGTATGAGATCTTATTAAGAATACTGACCCGACAGACGTTATCCTGTCTAACTATGAATATTGATATATATTACGCGCAACTTTGTTAATTTTTTCTTTCTTATAAGAACCTTCTCCTGACAATAACAAACACAAAAAAATAATAATTAGAAAAATGTATCCAGCCGCTCACGTGTGATATTGTGACCAAGGGAAATAGGGAATAATTTTTATATATCATACTCAAACTCAAACTCTAAGCATTTATTTCAAATTAAACCTTTTACAGGCACTTTTGAATTATCAAACAAAAATCGAAGTTGAAGTTAGGTGCCCATTCCAAAACGTAGATCTCTATGAAGAAGAACGGGCAAGAAACTCCAAAGAACGGGTATAAAATATATATAGATAGATTTTAATAAAATACCCGTAGAGGAAATAAATAAAGTGTTGATTTAATTTTATTGCAACTGAAACGCATTGTCGCAGATCATTCGAACGACACGGAGGAAAAATTTACGACATTCGCGCCAGCTAATAGAGACAAACATTTATTTTTAATTCATTTTATAGAAAGCTTTACAACAAGGGTTTTACCCAGACATTTTTCTCTCCTAATTATTCAGTATAACCAGTGCCAACTCCAGGTAAAATAATTAACAGAAACAAGAACTCGCCGCAACCACTGGGATTCCCAGGCCTAATTTTTCAAAACAAACTAACTTTTACAACTGTTTGTTGAAAACTGTCGCAGACTTACACGTGCTGTTAAAAACAGTCATAACTCTGTAACTCGTACGTTTGAGTAATCAGGAACGCATGTTAGCGAATCCTGGAACGCGTTTATGAGTCCCGAGTGTATTCCGAACGAAGTGCTCTTGTTTCGGAATTATTCGGAACTCGTCGGACCTTTTAACACGATTATTTCCGATGTTAACCTGTCGGTGCCAAATATCTGACCAGACAGTTTATTCTGTAAAAATCTTACCGTGCTAAGGTAAATTGGCTTGTAATGCGCTGTGGTGGACAGCGCTCTTCAACTTAAGAGGAATGAGCTGTCAATTCCTAACAATTGACAGGTCAGTCCTCTTATGTTTTCACTGGGATTTATTTACAGAATGGAACAGAAAATATGTGAAGGAATGATAGGAGGAAATCATCGTGTAATTATTACTTGGTTTGGACCGTCATGACATAAAGAAGGACCCGTAAATTGAGTTATAGGTCGTGTGAATATTACCTGCTTGGGACTGTCATGTGACATAGAAGGACCCGTAAATTGAGTTACATTTCGTTACTTTTTTTACAAACTTGTTACGTAAAGTTACGTTTATTACCATGTTTTTTAAAGTTCAGAAATGATTTCTCTGTTAATAAAATTATTATTTGATTGCTATATAAATTGTTGGTAAAGATCGAAACAAGAAAAGTTTTTAGTCAACAATAGAAACAAGCAATCATTGTTATTATGTTACTCACTTATATCTTTCAGTATATCGCAAAGAATGTTAGAAAGTTGTAGTACTGGCAATAAGCGTGTTATGATTAATTATCTGTAGTAAACTAAAGGTAGTAAAACAATGAACTTATCTAAGATTGCATGCGGAAATAAATACGAGTAATAAAAGCTTGATTTAATTTACATCCGTGCCTAGTAGTTATAGGTATTTTAACCAATAAAATAACCATGGATCTAATTTCGAGAGCATTCTACAAAAACATAACCTTATTTTTGGCTTCTCTATAGTCGGGTACCAAAAATTGGAATTATATCCCGTATTTTTCTTTTTTTTTTTTCATGGTAATCTTTCAAGGAAATCATGAAATCACTTTTCCCGCTCTGGGTGGAGCAGGGGAGCGTGTCAGACTTTTACTGACTAAAACACCGTTAGTTTATAACCTATCTCGCGAGATTTTAAACTGTCGATAAATTGTGAACTGCACCATACTACTTACCGACCGAATAGGTTAGGTTAGAACTGCGGCCGAGCGAGCGAAGCGAGCGGTGCTGCGGCAGCAACCGGCGAGCGCTACTTCCAAGTGAGTGGCAGTTACCTACTTGACTATTTAGTAATAGGGCAAGGTACTATCCGTCTTGATACCAGTTCACAATTTGACGGACAGATAATAAACTATCGAAAAATAGTGCGTTAATTGGAAATAGGTTTTGCAGTACACAATTTGTCGAAAGTTTATAATCTTGCGAGATAGTTTATAAACTGACGATGTTCATAATGTTACGATGACAAATACGTAGATTAGCATGTTCAAACAAAAAACAAACTATTCAGCTTTATTTTTTGTACTAGTGGGCGCCCTGTAGTCGAAATTCGACCATAATTAATTTAAATGAAAAATATTAGATTTCTGCACTCCTCCATAAAATCTTTAGCTGTGCTGTGCCTAATATAAGCTGATACTACTCCGAAAAAAAGGGGTACAAAGTTTATAGTGTATATAGATATTATAGTGTACGTCAGTTTTCTCTATATAATCCATCGTCGTGTTTGTATAACAATTCGTTCAACAAAAAGTCTGAGAAAAAAGTGAAAGGTTTACTTTATTTAAAAATGATTGTTTGTTTAGGTGGTTATGTAAAAGAGGTCGTCACAATTGAGATGATTCTGTTTGGTCCTAACCTTTTTGGAGATAAGCAATGTTTTGGTAAAGGTCTTTTTTTTTAATGGACAGGTCACACGGGTTAGGTAATATGTATTATGTACCCGGAAACCAGGACTTTGAATTAAAACAAAATTATAAACAATTGTGCTTGCGTTTAGCTTATTAAAAATCATTAAAGCGTCATTTTAAAGAATTCAACACACCTAATCTTTAATAATTTATACGAATAATTCATTATTCATCATTTATTCTCTATTCACAAAGCTGACTTAAATTTAAAGTGAGTGAGTGAGTGAGTAAAGGCGCGGGCCCACCGCGGCGCATGCTGTGCACGGGTACGCGGCCCAATTTAGCTGCGGGTATTAATTTGTTTGACAACATGGGTCTACGTTTCCACTGGAGAACACGAAGACTCACGACTATGTATAGCGTGGCACGGCACACGGAGAGGCTACGCACTTGCCACTGCAGTCCAATCAATCCAAAACTGCGCTGCGATTATGCGAGCTGTACATAGTCGTGGGTCATATTCGTGTACTCCAGTGGAAACGTAGTCCCACGTTGACAGCGTTGAGCTATGTAATCGCCTATTGGAGTAAGCCACGCATGTATCAATGAAGTCAATTCATGCATAGCCTCTCCGTGCGCCGCGGTGGGCCCGCGCCTTTATACGAATAAGTAACTTGACCAAATAACAATTTTCTGTTCTAAATACGTCATCATCTGCTTGGCTTTTACCCAACTATGTTGGGTGGGCTTCCAGTTTAACCGGATGCAGCTGAGTGCCAGTATTTTACAAGAACCGTCTGCTTAACTTATTTGCACAACACTTTATTTATTCGGTTCTTAACTCAATTACTTAAGGCAAGTTAATATAGTACTTTCGCTTGCAACACTATGAAAAACATCGACATATTTGTATATGTATGTCACATAAAAGAAAGTAAATAAACTCTTTATGTACACTGAAATGAAGAAGGGTTTCAATAAAAATGTCACGCTCCATAGCAAACAGTGCGTGACAGGAATCGAACCCTTTATTGACAAGAATTGTGAATGAAACAATAGCGTACGGATACCTACTAAAGATTGTGATAATTTTTAGAACTTACTAGCTGACCTGACAGACGTTGTTATGTCTTAACTATGAAAATTGAATTCGCATTGGTATAATATTAGAAAAGTTAATATGGTCGTTGAGTTTCCTTAAATTTTCTATTGTTACGCGCAACTTTCTATTTTTTTTTTAATCTATAAAAGCCTCCTGAAAACAAGAAAAAAAGAACACGCGTGCACGTGTACGTGTACGTGCACGTGTGATAAATAATTAAAAAAATAAAATAAAATTCATTTATTTCAGAAAACTTAATTCGACACAAAATTAAAATATAAAATGAAAATAACATCCAAAATAATCAAAATTAAATCAACTTAAAATTAAAACCAAATTCAAGAATTAAAATTGACCGAGGGAAATATGGATTCATTTATAAATATACTAGCTTTTGACAGCGGCTTCGCCCGCGCGGAACTTTCATCCCCGATTTAAATCCCTTAGGGGTTGAATTTCGAAAAATCCTTCCTTATTCCTTGTCTACATTATAAAGGGAACCTCTGTGCAAAATGTCAGCTTTCTAGGTCCAAGGGTTTGGGCTGGGCGTTGATGAGTCAGTCAGTCAGTCAGCGATGAATGAACTGTGTGAAAGATGATATAGCTAGAAAAAGGATTGACTATGAGATGACGGCTAATAGAGAAGTATAGAAGCAAATACATGTTGTGCTGACCCCTTATTTATTTTATTTATTTACTTAAAAGGTACACCAACGACTTATTCACTAGAAATATTAATATAATCAAAGTAACATTTGGATCGAGTTATGGTGAATTTGTCACTGGCGTACACAGCACATACTTATAAAATAGCTCCCTAAATATACGTTTTTAACGTGATTTTTTTACTCGTAATGAGGATAGAGAAATTAATTTATAAATTGGGATAATGGCAGGAAAATTATCACCGTATTTAACAATGAACTCTATAGCCAAATAAATAGATAGAAAAAATTAACAAAAATATTAAGTTACGTGAGAAAATCGGGAAAACTGAAACAAACCCTGTACCACAACTTTCCCGAGTGTACTTACTTTTTAATAAAAAATTGTAGCGAATAAAATTTAAACACACTATCAATCACAATGTGCATCATTTTGACCGATATACCTAATCCGTTGATAAATTATAAATGATTTTATTTCTGTAAGTAGGTTTGTACAAACACTTTTACATGTCAATCATATTTTTTTAAACTAGATGAGGTCGGCGTTTCCTTTCTGACTACTCTGAGAAGAAAGGCCGAAAAAAAATCAAAGGTCACAGTCTCTTTTAAAGTCCAGACACAATCTTCGTCAGATCATGTGAAGACCATGTGGATTGGAGTCTGAAATGGTATTTTGAGGAAAGAACCACACAGATTGAGTGGACTTATCCAATCAGTGCACGCATTCATCAGTAATCATACAGCTCAACTCAGAACTTGAGGAGCTCAACGATTTGACGAACAATACCAAAGAAAGGACATTTGGGTAGGCCGCATAAAGTACTCAAACTGCCAGATTAACATTAAAAACTAAATGAGAAAGACATTAAACACAAAAACAAAACATGACCCAGATAGTCCTCGCATTCACATAGTTAAAACAATAATAATATTATATTTATATTTTTTTTTTTTTTTAAATGTTTTTATATTTTTATACTAATATTTAAAAATGTAATTTATATGTGTTTATGTTAAAATAAAGGAAATAATATTATACTTCTCAAAGAAATATTCATGTCAAAGTGTAAATAATAATTATCAAATGCTTGCACTGCTCGAAAAATTTGTCTCGTCAGCAACGTCAATAACTGTCCGCGGGACCCTTTGGTTGACACAAAATGAATGATGTTTTATTTTATCACAGTAACTACCTAATTGTCTTTCGGAATAATTAACTTCTCGTTTTCCATCTTTGCCGAACAAAAACACAAAACAAAAATGTTAATGTCGATGACTCAGAGTCAAAGCACATTATCTTCATCGACACAGTTCATTGGTATTAACATCTCGTTTTCTCATATAAATAAACGTGCAAGCACAGAAACCAGTACATATTCGAGTGATATTCAGCAACCGGTCTGTGCTTCCGCCTGGCCTACTGACCGTGGCCAGTAATTAAATTATCTCCTACCTGTTTTAAACGCACTTAATTCACTGGATTAGCCTGCTCTGTGGCTTGTCAAGATTTATTATTTTGAATTGAAATCTGTTTAGGTACGATCTGTTGCAATTTTGCAGTGCAGTACATAGATTATGAGTTTGTGGTTATAACTATCTGAGTTCCAAATTCAAATTAATTTATTTGCCAGAGTATAGGTTTACAACTGTAGCAGTGTGTGATCTTATAACTATAATGGCCCCTTTACATTCTACATACAGTTTAAGTTTTTAACCAGTGCGCAAACTGTAACCAATTGTAACCATTAAAAAAATCAGGTATTCCACACATTTTAATCGCGTAGGTGTTGCACTTTTCTATGAAACAGCAGATTTTTTTTTTGTATAACTGACGAATCATTTCTTGAATTCATGGTTTCAGTTTGCGCGCTGGTTAAAAACTTGTCCTGTGTGACAGACAATGACTTTTGTCCTATACATTAATCTTTCTTTTTCCTAGAACAGTCTTTGAATACTACTGTTAATGCTGAGCAAGAGGTTTTTGGGTTTTGGATCTGGATTGGATTTTCTATCTGGCATTTCTCAGTAGGAAGTTGTAGTCTATATTTGTGCCCGGTTGATAGCAATACGCTCACTAGTTACTTTTTAAATAAGACTTTTTTTTCCGAAACACATACATATATCCGAAACAAACCCACATATACTTATGCTAATTTATTTCCATCACAAAAAAACGTTACAATCCAATTCTAATATGGATTGTATTATTCTCAAATTGTTCAAGAGATTTCCCCGAAGATTTTCCTTCCGCCGGAAAAAAAACGACGGAGAAAAGATATATCCCTGTAGGTCCCAACTTACGTGAATATTTCAATGGAAAGTTAGGTTTGTATATCGATAATGTATTCATTGGCGGTCATCCAAAGCGTTCCCGGCCATTGTCCACTGCCTTCCATATGTGTACCTACATTATGTTTCACATTTTGTGGGGCCGGCTTCCAAAAATACGGATTTATACGGCTTTTTTATCTGTGGCTTGAGCCAAAGATATCTATTACCTATATATTTTCTTAATGAGCCTATATCGTTCCCACTGCTGGGACACCGACCTCCTCTCTGTGAGAGTAGACTGTAATCAACCACACGAGCCTAGTGTGAGTTGGTAGATGTCACATTTCTTCGAAATTTTGGTTCATGGACATGCCGGTTCCTCTCACCATTTTGACAGAAGTGGTGATGAAATAAATAACACAAAGCTAAGCAACTGCCTGGGATCGAACCCACGATCTACAACTCGTAGGTAAGTCGGGGCTACTATACTACCACTCTGGGCCCAATGTATATTTACAGGATTATAAATCATGCAATGGATTTTAAGACCTAATACATGAGGGGCTTTCTTAAAACTGCACTACATCTACACGAGAATAAACTACGTGCTTGTCTAGCTGTCTCACATTTATTTTCTAATCTAAGTACACATGCTATACAGGAAAAGTTTCAAAAATCAGCCGTTCCATGCATTTGTCCGCATAGGTATTGTACTTTTCCATGAAACATGTGCTTTTTAGTTTGATGATCAGCGAAAAACTCCTACGCTAGGGGATCTAGAATGATATGCTGAATTCATGGTTACAGTTTGCGCACTGGTTAAAAATTTATCCTGTATAGTTTGCTTGTTGGAGTCATGTCAATTTAATGATCAAAACTATGCTACTTCATTTCTTTATTAAACTTTAAATTAAGACTGTTAAAAAACTTTTTAATAAAAAAATTAAACCGCCGAAAAACCGAATTAAGTTCGGAATGCGGTGACATATAATTAAATACATATCCAAAGTCACCGACTTCCGAACTTAGTTATTGGGGTTGGACAAAGCAGGTTTATTTTTTACTTTTCGGTTTTTCGGCAGTTTAATTTTTTTATTACAAATCTACTGATTACTACATGCTTAATTTTTTATTACTTTTTTTGTAATACACAACTTAGTATTAAAATCTGTGAGTAAACAATCAATCATCCCCTGTTTTCTTACCCTTAGGGTTGGAATTTTTCTTCGAAATTTATATGGGACCAATTTCGGGGTATGCCCTCTCCGGTAAAAAACTAATTATCGAAATCGGACTACTCTGGAAAAAGTTATACGTGGTCATACATAAAAAAAAAAAATACGCGTCGAATTGAGTCCTCCGTTTTTTCGTCGGTTAAAAAAGTAAAGACGACGCTTATGGTCGTAAAAGCTGCCAGTCTAAACCATAGATTACAAAATTTAATTTAAACGTGTTCGTTAGACCGGCCAGCCCTAAAATTATTAGAAGAATAAAAACATAACTGCCAACCAGCCAGCCTTGTAACCAAGTATGTATTCGGTATTAGCAAGTAAATTGTGCTAAATAAACAACAGTAAAATGTGTAGCGTCAGTAGAAATAACGAAATATTACGGTCATCCCTTATCCCAAGGTTGACTACCCGAAACCTACTTTTAACCGACTTAAAAAAGAAGAGGTTCTCAATTCGTTTGAATTTTATTTTTATTTTTGTGACCCCAGAAACTGTCATAGTTATACAGTGGTCCCGTTTAATTTGGTCTAATCCTGTTTAGCAGGTTTTGAGTTCGCTTCAGTAATAGGTACGTATTTTTTCCACTCAGTGTATGTGGATGATGTTATAATTACTTCCTTTAACTGTTGCTGCTGTTTACTTAGCAAGTGAAGGTATAAGTACCATTTTGTGTGGGGTAGGTAGATAGGTACGTAGATACCAAAAAGTAAAAAATGTTAACACAAAAAAATATCACTTTGTAATGTTTTAACAACAATATTTTGCTACCTACACGTGAACCTGGACAACCCGGCTCAGGGCTTGAAAAACCCGAAGGAAGTTCCATTATCTAGACCCAAAAAAAAACGGTAAAAATAAATCTTACTTAAAAATTCAAGGCGATCCTTCAAACGAATAATTCATCCCTATTTTGCTGGTGTTTTTTAATCAAACTCTGAGCGCAAATGTTCGAAGCGTTTGTCTTTTTAAACCCTGTTGAAAACCATATCACTTTTTGTCCGTTGGGTTAAAAATGCAGCGCGGTGCCCCGGGAGCGTTGACATAGTAAAAATTTATACGTCGACCCGATTGTTAAAATGCTCTGGAGCAGTCTTTTATCTCTTCGCCCCGCGTGTACTGCATATTTACACGACTGCGCCGACTGCGCGACGCAAAGGAGAGTAATGTGTTTATCAGGATATGTATGTATGTAGATATGTTTTTCCATCACAACCAAAAACGTCCACTGCTGGACAAATGCCTCCCCCAAGCACCGCCACGTCGACCGATTCTGTGCTTGTGTGGGTTTACTTTGTCAATGATTTTTGCGTCAATCGACTTGTCATAATCTTGTGAGTGTCACTAAAGACATGACAGTAGGGACAAGCAAAATTCAAAATGGCGATAACCAGACGCCATTTTAAGAAAAATATATTAGGTACCTTGTTCTTAATAACAAAGACCTATATTGCCTCCGGCTGCATGGAATTGTATAAAGTATTAAGTTTATTATTCAACCTTATGACATGTTTCTTGAACTTTTTAAAATTTTACTTTTACACTGTTGGGGTTTTTGACTTTTTAAATTTTGTTATAATTTATGAGTTCTGTTTTCATGTCGGATGCACGTTCCATCTCACTAACATTGCATAAATATTACGTTGTAACGCTAAACGTACATTCTCCTTATGAAATTTCCTGTACTACATGGTCTTCCAATTTGGGGATAAATGGAAATCGGCTTATGTTTATTTTGTGCGTAGTTCATCTCAACTAAATACATTAAATGGGATTGACCGCTGAAATAGGCATCCATGCTAAAAGTCCATTATGCGCTCCAACAGACGGATGGAAACATACAATGAAAAAGTATAAAGTTAAGCAGTCACTGCTTTTGCATAAACACATTTGACTGTCAAAGGATCACTAATAGCCGTAGAAGCAAAGACGTCCTTGAGACCAATGACCTTAGGAACAAGAAAGATGCATGACTCAATCATGAAAAGGAAGACTAATATAATTATTATGATGCAGCAACATATTGAAGGAATCGTGATAGAGACTCAAAATCAAAATCTTTTATTTCATATAAACCTGCATCCATGGGTATTTCTTCAATTTCGACATTATTTGCGCAATTTTTGTACGAAAAGCATAATTTAATTTTTATTGGAATTTGATTGCGTTAGGATATTTGGCATTATTTTATTTATCAGATAGGTGAAAGGCACGCAAATAGTTTAAACATTGATAGAGTTATTACCACTTAAAATATGGGACAAGCTACGGTAATGAACCCTACCCTCGGTAATGAATTCTTAGGTATACGGTGATGAAATACAAAGACGTGGTAATGATAGAAAAATATGTGAATATAAAAAAAACAAAGGTACCATAAATTATCATTAATTTTTTTATTCAAAAATCGTCATAACAAAATAACTAATAGTTCTTCCATAATTGAATGGTTTTGGTAACAATCAGCCTTTCAATGTCTTATTAAACGAATCCGATTTTAATATTCGGAATGGAATCACACAAATGCCTAATGTCAAAAATCTTAAATGACTAAATAACAAATAATATTTAAACTCTTCCATAAATTAATATTTTTGGTAATCAGCTTTCTTGGATATTAATCAGACTTTGATAATAAGGGACTAATTAATTATTCAGCTCAATTCAGTTTGTGTCCATACGAGACACGAGTTTTGCATGAAGATGCGTACGTGCTGAACGTATGCGTACCCACCTTTATACAAAACTGGTATTTTCTATAGACACTGGACGAGTAGAATAAGTGTAATTAGTCCATAAGAGTACAACTAGGTACACAAATAAAATGTACAGACGCCAGCAGGTCAACCTTTTCTGTCAAAACCCAAACAACCCCAAACTGTCAAATTTTCCTAATTGAACATGAACATTATGCTTAAGGTATAAAGTTGAAAATCTATCAAATAAATTTGACAGATTGGAGTAGCTTGATGTGCTGGCGTCTGTACTAAAAATCAACATGAAGAAATTATTTTAAACTTCCACGTCGAATCATGATGAAATATTATTTTTTAGGTATTTTTATAAGTTTAGCAGATTATGTATTTACGTTTAAAAAAAATAGAATTTTACTTGATTCCTGCTGCATTATCTTTGCCAGTCTTTTTTCCTACTCCTTTTCCTTTACCTTTCTCTCGATTTTGATTATCAATAATATTTTCTTTATTTTCTCTCTTTTCTATATTAACGTCTGGGTCGTTTTCACATTTATCGAAATCAGATATAAATTCCTCAAATTTATCACAGTATGACCTGCTTTCAAAACCAACAAAGGTTGAGTTTTGCCAATCGCCAAATTTTGTAATTGCAGATAAAGTGTGCACCTTCTCTGGTGATTTAAATTCCCTTGATGTGGAGGCTTTTTGAGGCAAAGCAGGAAATATTATTATCTCTCTAGCTAGACCTTCCTGTTTTATTATATTGTTTGAATTCAACTTCTTACGCCGTTTACTCGTGTATACGGTTCGTATGAGTTCTGGACTATAACTGCCTGATTGTTTTGGTATCTCATAGATTTCAGGAATGGGATTAAGTGCAGGTACAAGTACCGGTAACGTATTATCTTTAAGTGTTGGTTCGTTATAAACTTGGGTAATTACTACTTTTTCGAGGCTGTGAATACCGAGATGGTAATGTTGACACACTTCCTCTTGACACCTAAAACAGCTTCGGCTGCGCATCTCTAACCGATCTCTTTCAGAGCCACACCTCCAAATGACTTGGTGGACGGCCATAGTTCCTTTAAAAGATGGAACGCATTTAGGCATTATTACTTGCTTTTCGTCTATGTCTGAATTTGTGATCACCATGATTTTGATATTTGGCAGGTTTGCTCTTGTAATTTCAACAAATTTGGAAAATGACCCGATGTCTGTTCCTGTGTTGACAATTCTGTCGGAGGTTCTTTTGACTACCGCTCCTAGGCCATCTGGAGCACCTTTTCCATGTCCTACTTCCATATAGTTCCAGGTTAACTTGCGAAGTGCTATAAATTGTTTTTCCAATTGAGTCAGAACATAAAACATGTTTCGGTTCCTGTATTGGCTGCTGGGACTATCGCTATAAAAGTGCAGAGTATCAATAAAAGGTGATATTTCAGAAATTTGACTCAAAATCGGGCCCAAGTGTGCCCAAATTGCAACAGCTGTGTGTTTCAAATTGTCGGATACGGTGCAAACTGAGTAGGTTTTTAACTCAGACGTTTCGAAGTCTTTGATATATATCACTACAGTGTGAATAGAAATTTCTTTTCTGCTACCTCCAAAATGAAAAGACTGAATCTCCGTGTGATGTTTAAGGGCGTAGTTCTCACTAAAATCTAAATGTACCACAGCTTCGTTTATCTGAATATTATGTTTTAGTTCTTTAAGAGTTTTATTTTGTACAACAACGGTAGCACAATGAGGCAAAAAATTTGTAATAACCTTTTCTAACTTATGAATAACATCTAAAGGTGGTGCGTAATTTTCAGTTTTAGCCCAAAGAATGTTATGTCTTACTTTTCCATCCTGCTCATAGCTGTTAGGAGTCTTACGCCATTCAAAATATTTGATTTGTATATCATTGCTAAATGCTAAATATTCGATTACTTTATGTTCACATGTCGAACATTTACGATCTAGGCACGCCTCATTATATCTATCACAACAAAGGGTGTTTAAAAGGTCATGATTTGTTTTTATATTTGTGATTTCTGCCTTATTGAGAGCCTTTATTAGTAGCTCTGAATTGCAGTGATAAATACATTCACACGTGTTTCTATTTGGCTTGGGAAATAACACCCAAAATGGCCTTAATTTACAGAAAAAAGGGTAAGACACAGAAATATTTTGGTTTTCAATGCAGAATTTTTTGTACAAATTTTTAAGAGTATCATTTAAGTACCTTTTTTGTTTTCTGTTCTTCTTTCTAGTAATATACTCCTTTATGCCTGGTACCACTCTCGTATTCTCGTCTTCATTAAAAAAACACTCAATTTTTTTTACAACTTCCTTTTCTTTTTTTATGTTAAAATGTTTTTGGACCATTTTTTTGGCTATTTTTCTTGTCGGTAGTTTTTCATCATTCCCTGTATTCATTTTAGTATCTATTATCTTTTTTTTATGTATATTTAAAAGTCTTTTCAATTTACTGTTTTCCTTTTTTAAATTGCAAAGCTTATCTTTCATTTTTTTTATGTCTCTATCTCTTTGATATCTTACATGTCTTATTTTTGCTTTTAATTTAAAAGTCATATCTGTTTCGGTTTCGTAATTAATGGTCCCAGTTTTCTTTTCAGTCGAATTTGATAGAACTGAGTCCAGGGGATCGTTGCCACCATTTTCGTGAGGCTCCTCTTGTGATTTTTCGATGTCCAAAACAATATTTTCAATTTGTTTTTCTAGTTTTTTTTTGTGTATATATTTCTTGCTATTAACTCTCCATCTTCTACGTCTATCTCTTTGAGCACGTGGTGTTAAATCTTTAATACTAACAATTTTGTTTTCAGATTTTCTCTTCAAGTATCTTGCTTTTTCCTTTTCTTTTTCAATATTATATAATTCTTCGTTTTCTTTTAAAGCAGCATAGCGTTTACGCTTAGCTATTCTTCTTCTAGCTAAAATTTCCTCTTTTGTCTTCTTAGGGCGTGCCATTTTGAACTGAAATATTAAGCATATTTATTTAGCAACAATATTAATAGTAATTTCCTAACCGCCTTAAAAATGATTTATTTAAAAAAGTATTAAATAGTAGTTGAGTCATTACCGTATTTTTGATTCATTACCGTGACCTCAAAAAGGTTACGGTAAACGACGGTAATGAAAGACACGGTTATGAAAATTATGCACTTTTAGGTTATTTTACATTTTTCTATAAACAGTACATGTCATCAACACACTCAAAAATGAAAATGAAACAGAACCTAATGAATTGATATAACAACAAGATACCAAGTTTATTTACGTATCAAGATGTAAGCGGACTTGTAATGAAACACAAAATGAACAAAACACTGTCAATACTCACATCGATCGTAATTTATGGCGCGAAATCTTGTGCACGTCCTTCCACTGTTACGTTTGCCGGTCGACTGAAGGGCGGGGGGATGACAGTTCACTTTAAGGCGGTATGATCAAAGTTTTTTGTCGTACACAAATTCGATTCCGTCATGGTACTGGTAATGAGTTTTGCGCCGTTACAAAATTTTAAAAACACATTTGTCCTTAATTTATTTATAAATCTACGGGTTAGTTTATTCTTTTGAAACAAATAAAGATTAAGTTATTCAACACATTCGCCAATTTTACGTTATTAGCACTAGATTTCCTATAATACTAATAAATATATAAAATCTAGTAATGAAACAGGTCCCTGTAATGAGTTTTTGGGTTGTTTAAATAAAAAATTCATGCATGATTAACATAGAAACTTAAAAAAAAATACAGCGCTTATTAAAAATCTGAGGTTTACATGCCATACATATATTTAATCGAGTTTAAACCTAAGTTCAAATTTTTTATCACTAGAACTTGTGAATTGGTATACCTTTGAATATTTACCCTGGGCACTTATGAAACGTCAGAAGCTAGGTGCACGGTTCCAAATTGTTGTTTCCTATGGAGCCGGCAAGAAGGTCCACCGTTAATCTTTTAAAATAATTAGCTTTTCCAATGTTTTCAAATTACAGTGATAATAGGTATGGGAGAACAGTGCAGGCCTGTCAATAAGTATCAGGTACTTATTGACAGGCCTGCACTGTACTCAATACTCAAATTTTATTTGCATTCCACAATGTGTACTTAGGTGGTAAATATAAAAAATTGTGATCATTATGGACCCTGTCGGGCACAGCAAAAAATAGTAGGAGAGAGGAAGCCTTAAATAAGTAGCTAAACTTACATCTAAACCAAGTCCAATTATACCACTTTATGGGTTCTTTATACCTACAAGCTATACAGGATAAGTTTTTATCCAGTGCGCAAATTTTAACCATGAATTCAGCATATCATTCTAGACCCCCTACCGCAGAAATTTTTCGCCGGTTATACAAAAAATAAACAGCTGTTCCATACATTTTGACCGCGTAGGTATTGCACTTTTCTATGAAACAACTGTTTTTTTTTTGTATAACCGGCGAAAAATTTCTGCGGTAGGGGGTCTAGAATGATATGCTGAATTCATGGTTAAAATTTGCGCACTGGATAAAAACTTATCCTGTATAGAAGAAACTGTGATTTTATTGAGATAATCATGAGCTGTTAATTCTGAATGTAAATGATAGATGATTTAAATTATTATTTTATTTTGTTAATTCTAATTTATTGATATAACTATACATTTTATATTATTATTTTAAATAGTTAAATCAATCTAAAGCTAATTTTATTGTTATTATTTTTAGTTTTAAGGCATTGACCATGACTTTATTGTTATTTTGAGTTATTTGTCGAAATGCTATTGAAGGCAATGTAAATTTATACTTAATTGTTGATGTCATTTATATAAAAATAATAGTAATAATAATTTTATGTGTTGTGGAGATGAATGAAAATCTTCTTCGATAGTTATTAGACGTATATTAATGATTAAAGGTTTTACAAAATTAATTTATGTTATATGTGCGTGTATGTCGAGCGAATCAAAAAGTGCGAATGCCGCGCCGTGCGGCGTGCGCGGGAGAAATCGGTACTACGTCCCGCACTCCTCTCCTCGGTCGTCCAATAGTAGTGGGCTCGCCGTTCATGGAGACGATGCGTAGACATGCCCCCCGCCTTGGAGTAACAGCCTCCAACGAAGAAGTAGAAGCTGGTAGACGTTGAGAGAAATTAGGATTCTTCCTCAGAAGTTAGGGTACTTCCTCCTTCAGCAGCGGACACAATCTGGGGTATGATCTTCGTATCATTCCGTTAGCTGTTTTAATGTCAGCTACGCGTACTAGTCCATCCTTGCCAGGTAAGGTATTTATAACTCGTCCAAGACGCCATTTTAAGGGTGGCAAATTGTCGTCTTTAATGAGCACCAAGGTATTAGGTACTATTGAGTCGGTATTGGACTGCCATTTAGTCCTAGTCTGCAGCTCCGAAACGTACTCCTGCGACCAGCGCTTCCAGAAATTTTGTCTCATCTGCTCGATGCGCTCGTAGCGGACCAAGCGTGAAGTGTTTGTAGCTGTGAGGTCTTCGTAGGTAGGCGCAACGAGCGGCCGGCCAATCAGGAAATGGGCTGGTGTAAGAGGGAGTAGGTCGTTTGGGTCTGAAGACATGGGATACATAGGTCTGGAGTTTAGGAGGGCTTCTATTTGTGTCAATAAAGTGGAAAATTCCTCATAAGTGAGGTTTACGTTTCCTACACGACGGAGATGATGCTTAAAGGATTTAACCCCTGCCTCCCACAAACCCCCAAAATGTGGTGAGTAGGGAGGAATAAAGCTAAACTTAATATTTTCGCCGGCAGCAAAATTTAAAATATCATTTTTATTATTAGTTAAAAATTGAGAGAATTCCTTTAGTGCACCTACAAACGTTTTTCCATTGTCGGAAAATATTTGTGCAGGTTTTCCACGACGAGATATGAATCTTTTTAAAGTTAATAAGTAGGCCTCAGAACTTAGACTAGTTACTAACTCCAAGTGTATCGCACGAGTAGTAAAGCATATGAATAGACAAACATAACATTTTTCCAATTTTGAACCCCTTCCCTTGCGGTTCAGTATGAACATAGGTCCCGCGTAATCCACACCGCAGCGCAGGAAAGGATACCCCGGTTCCAATCTTTCAGGAGGCAAGTTACCCATTTTTACTGATATTGCCTTCCCTTTCTGGCGAGTACATGTAATGCATTTATGAACTGTCTGCTTGGCTAAATCACGACCCTTGAGTGGCCACCAACTTTCTCTAATAGTAGCCAAGAGCAACTGTGGACCAGCATGAAGTAGACGTTTATGTTCAAATTTGAAAAGAAGTCGCGTGAAAGTATGTTTGGAGCACAACAATATGGGATGTTTTTTACTATAGGAGAAGGTAAGTGAATTTACTAATCTACCTCCCACTCTAATTATGCAATCAGAATCTAGGAACACATCAAGACTAGATATATTTCTCATTGATTTAACAGGTAAGTTTTTGATTAATGCATTAAAAATAACTGGAAATGACGTTTGTTGTGCTAAGCGTACTAAAACCAAAGTTGATTTATTTAATTCATCAGACGTAAGCGGTCCAGTGCTACGTTCTGTTTTGACCTTGATTCGTGCATTATGAATGAATCGTAACAAGTAAGCGGCTGCACGTCTCATGCGATTAAAATTTGAAAAATGTTCAAAGGGGAAAATACAAGTAAAAGTTGATTGTGTAAATAAAGAATTAACATTTGATTTAATTTCTGGTAAATCGTGCAATTGAATTATTTCATCGTGATTATTTTGTTTAAAATTAGTGTTAACTTCGGTTAAAAATGCTGGCCCGTGCCACCAAATATCTGAGTTTTGAAGCGCGTCGAGCGTGAGCCCGCGAGATAAAAGATCAGCCGGGTTAGTTTTACCAGCAACATGTAACCACGGTAAATCACCAGTCAACTCATTGATTTGCACCACTCTGTTCTGGACGAATGTTTTTAACAAATTAGGTGAAGTTTTAATCCAATTTATAACAATCGTGGAGTCAGACCAAAAGTATATGTTATCAAAAGTTAATCTCCATGACTGAACTATTTTTTGATATAACTTAGCACCAACTAAAGCTCCGCACAGTTCAAGGCGCGGTATTGTAACTGGTTTAATTGGTGCGACTTTGCTCTTAGCACAAAGTAACCTAACAGTGACTGGTGAATTGTCGTTGTATGTGCTTATGTATGCACATGCACCATATGCATCCTGTGATGCATCCGTGAAAATATGTAAATCTGTGTAGTCTGTATTCACTTGTCTAACATGACGAGGAATTTTTATGTTTTGTAGATGTTGAAGTGTGTTGATAAAGGTTTTCCACATAAACAAAATATTATTAGGTACTGGATCGTCCCAACTTAACTTACAAAGCCATAGTTTTGTAAAAGTATTTTTGCAATTATAATAGATGGTGATAACAAGCCTAATGGGTCGTACACCTGTGAGACAACAGACAAAATAACGCGCTTAGTCACATGAGTGTAGGTTTGATCAATCTTTGTAGTAAAGTATAACAAATCTAAATAATTCAACCATCCAAGACCGAGAGTTTTAGTTAAACAATTTTCGCCTAAAGTCAATTCCTTTGTTTGATCTGTTGCAGAAGTTTCCAAATTAAACAACCATTTACGTAAATGGAAGCAACCAGATTTTAAAACATCATTTACTTTGGTACAAATGTCTAATAAACATTGTTTATTATCATGACCAGTAATTAAGTCATCTACAAACAGATCTTCGTCTATTACTTGCTTTATGACGTCATCCTCGCACTCAGATGCCAGCTGTTTGATGCATCGAATACTTAAGTAAGGAGCGGACGCGGTACCGTATGTTACAGTATTAAGCTGGTACACACCGAGTTCGTCTGATTTATTTTCACGCCAAAGAATTAACTGGAAGTTTCTTTGATCCGGTTGAATATTAATCTGTCGATACATTTTTTCGACGTCAGCGCATGCAACAAATCTAAATTGTCGAAAACGTAATAAAATTGAAAAAACATCATTATGTAAACTTGGGCCAATATACTGAATATCGTTAATTGATTTGCCCGATGTTGATTTTGCACTTCCATCAAAAACCACCCTAAGTTTGGTAGTACTACTATGAACTTTTAAAACACCGTGATGCGGTAGAAAATAATTTGATGATGGATAGTGATTGACTCGACTCATGTGTCCTAAACTTAAATATTCGTTCATAAAATCACAATATAATTTTTTATACTCAGGTGTAGATTTATCTAATTTAAGTTCAAGAGCGTGAAAGCGATTTAGCGCGAGTGCATAAGTATCTCCGAGTGTGTCACTAGACTCGGCTAATGGAATGCGCACAAAAAACCGACCTGTGTTATCGCGGTACGTAGTTTGCACAAACAAGTTTTCACACAAAGACTCGTCCTTAGTTAATTTATTTTGCGGAACTATTTCTTCTAACTCCCAGAATTTTCTAAGTTGAGTATCTAATGATTGTGAGTAATTGCATTGAACTCGATTGTTGCGTAAAGTTTTATCATTCAACAATGAACCAGATATTACCCAACCCAACTTAGTATTCTGAAGATATGGACCGCTTCTTAGTCGAATTAGTCCGTCATTTAAAAGTTCCCAGAACTTATCTGCCCCAATTAATAATTCGATTGCTGATGGCGAATAAAAATTAGGATCCGCTAACTCTATATGTTCAGGAATATTTATGTGTGATTTTGTACCTAAATATGGCAACTGAGCTGTGATTTGGTTTAAAACTAAACATTTAAAGCGTGTACTGTATTGTGTAGTTTTAGACCTCAAATGAATTTCGCATGATTGAGTGGAATTAGTCACCGAGTTACCTACCCCGGAGACTTGCACAGTGGACTGTATTAAATTAAGATTTAATCGTTTGCATAAAGATTCTGCTATGAAGCAATGCTGACTACCGTTATCTAATAAAGCGCGGGTAGTGTGAAAATTATTGCTTTTATCTGCAACCTCAACTAAAGCAGTAGACAGCAGTACCGTCTCTAATAATGAATGAGTAGTACTTTGATGTGTTGTGTGAGATGCAGAATGTAATGTGGTAGTGTTTGAAGAGTTAGCACTAGTGTCCTGCGGCGATGCCTGTGAATTAAGCGCAACAGCTGATGATGTGGATGCACTTGCATTATCGTCACATTTATCATGAATTAAACTGTTGTGTTTCTTACCGCATTGCTTACAAGGACCGAACCAGCATTCATCTACCGAATGACTACCGCGTAAACAATTACAACATAACTTCTTTTCATTAATGAATTTAATTTTATCGTTAATGGATAATTTTAAGAATGAATCGCAAGAATAAAGTGGATGATTTGCTTGACACATAGTGCAAATACGAGAACGTTTGGAATTTTTATTATTAGATTGTTTATTTTGTGTTGATGTGTAACTATGTGATTTGTTTGGTTGTTGAGAATGTGATGGTTTCTTTACGTTATTGTCCGTGGTAGATTTACTATGTGCCAAGTGAATAGTCTCTAGTACGTCAGCCCTATTTTTAAGAAAAATAATTAAATAATCAAGAGATAAACGTGAATTTGACTGGGTTTGACTATTTATAATTGAACTTTTATGAGTCTCCCATTCTCTTTCCGTAACTGAATCAAGTTTAGATGTAATTAAGTAAATAATCAAGGTGTCCCAAGATTCAGTCGGTTCGCCGAGGTTTTTGAGAGAACGTAGATTTTTAAGAACGGTGTCTATAAGTTTACGAATTTGATTGGATGATTCCTTACTAAGTGACGCAATAGAAAACAAAGCTTTTACATGGTTTTGCACAAGTAAACGGTTGTTATTGAATCTGTTTTCCATTAACTCCCATGCTATATTGTAATTGTCAGAGGAGAATTCTAATGACTTAATCACCAATAATGCACTGCCAGTAAGAGAAGACCGTAAATAATGGAATTTTTGCACATTATCTATTTCTTTAGAACTATGGATGAGAGATAAGTAAGTATCACGGTACTCTAACCAATGATCATAAGAACCATCAAAGGAAGGAAGTGAAATTGTAGGTAATTGAATTTTACTAGAAACTTTAGAAGAATTTTGAGCGTTATCTGCGTTAATAATACACTTGGATTTAGTCACATAAGTATAAAAGTGGGTTTCAAAGGTTTCCCTCTCAGATACTTCTTTTTCTATTTGACTATCAGGGATTTTTAAGTCGATTTCATCCTGAATTTCTGAAAACTGCTCTAATAATAAATCTGCCTTTTGTAAACGTGTTTGTAATTCTGTTTTAATGGTTTCAGTAATAGGCATTATTTCTACAGAGTCTACGTACTTCATGAATAGTCGAAATTTACCACGAACAACACCTCTTCTTTTATTTAAATCTCTAAATATATCCTCACCACTACTACGACCCTCTTTTGTCGGAGTTTTAGGCATTTTGGAGTTTGTGGACGACAGTGGAAAATACTTATATTTGTAAAGATTTGCAAAAGAAATTTATTTTTATTTTAACGAAGTTGAGGGTAATGGCAAAACAAAATCTTAAGGTACGCGTTTTTTAACTATTTAACGGCAATTAAACACTGAGATTCACACAATATTAACACAAATGAAGCACTGAATATAGAAAAGGGAAAAGAATAAAGAATGATGATTGACCTGACCGTTTTATGCTGGTACCGTGGATGGCTTCGCTGATGGCCTCGTGCGTCCGATTAATGCTGGTCGCAACGATTTCTTCTGCTGCATCCGGCGTTGAAGGTCCAAAATATGTTGTGGAGATGAATGAAAATCTTCTTCGATAGTTATTAGACGTATATTAATGATTAAAGGTTTTACAAAATTAATTTATGTTATATGTGCGTGTATGTCGAGCGAATCAAAAAGTGCGAATGCCGCGCCGTGCGGCGTGCGCGGGAGAAATCGGTACTACGTCCCGCACTCCTCTCCTCGGTCGTCCAATAGTAGTGGGCTCGCCGTTCATGGAGACGATGCGTAGACATTATGTGTAAATTCAAATACAAAATTACTTGTTTGTGGACTGTGACATAATATAGTTAGGATTCTTTATAATTTATCGCTTAAAAATTCGTTTATACTATAGTAGCATTTTTCGATTAAAAATTGCTTCAGTTTTTTTATAAATAGGTTTGTTTTATCTTCTTTTTTAATTATTTCAGGTAGTTTATTATAAATTTTTATGGACATCACGTAGGGGCTTGTAGAATGTATTTTTTGTAGGCCACGGAGAGGAATGAAAATAAAGAATATTAAATCGTCTACAAATCTACAGTCTGTAAGGCCTACTACGTTCTCTCATTCACAATCTGTAAAAGAATATTTTAAATAAATTGAACCTATTTAAACCGAGTGACATGATTTCCATGAGAATCACTAATAAATAGTCGTTATTAGAATTGATGTATAATGTTAAATAATGACGAGAATATGTCAGACATTGTAAAAAGTAAAATTAATAAAAATTAACATTGTACTTTGAGAGCAATTAGAAGACTAAGTCGACGACACGCGGGCGTAATAATATCACAGCGAGATTTTTCGCAGCCCTAGAGCTTCAGTGTACTGGCTTAGCACCGAGAGTTCAAAATCGAAGTGTGTTTTTTCGACGCGTGAGATGCACTCTGTTGGATTCTCAACGCTCGCTTCAACACCGAAAGTTGAAAATCCAGTGAGCGTAAAAATCCCTGCGCGATATTTTTACGTGCATGTGAACGGCGACTAAGAGCGTAAAACTAAGCAATGGTAAAATTGATCGACGTCATCATTATAAAATCCGTCATAATAAATTGGACAAAGTTGGTAAAATTGCAAAGAACAGCTTCAAAGAGAATCAGTTAAAACAAAAGACGACGCTAGTAATGATTCCTGTGAGAAATTAAGTTTATAAACAAACTACTACTTTATTCAACCACATAAAATAAAAAAAAACGTCCGCGATATAAAATTGGAAAGAAAATCGTAAAAGAGAACAATTTTAAACAAAGATTCCTGTAATAAATTAAGTTTATAAACAAACTACTAAATTCCACCTCACGAAATAGTAATACCTCCACTATATAAACCTACACGCGGTGGCATGGGGACTGAACACATCTGAATATTCATAGTCAAGACTTTTACAGCCAGCCTTCAGTGAGCACGTCTACATTATTCTAGCATTCTCAAGTGCACTCGTCTTCCAGCTCAATGTGATCTCATGAAGAGCTTCAGACAATGTTGCCATAAATTGAGATTCTAGTCTTCATTTTAATAAAGCTGTTGCATTTGAAATGAGAAGAAAATTGAACGTAAAAGTTAACGGTAAAGATGAAGCTAGTAAGCTAAAATGCTTTTCTTTCTAAAATTGTTCAATGTTTTCTTGCAATATACTCCGTAATATTACTTGTACTGCATTTTAACATTATAGTTTCATGAAGCGAGCTGGATCTGAGTCAATATTGCACAAGTTCCCAGCCAATTCTTGCAATTTGTTGACGATAAGAATCATAGACACGATATTCATTGTACAGTGTGCGTCCCAGATGGTCGCAGAGTTTTTATTATATCGATAACTTTCTATTCAGATTTAGTAATTAATGTTCACTATTGAAATATAAAAGCGTCCAATTTGAATAGCTTTAATTAAAATCCCGTCCAACCAATCAGAGTGTAGTTCAATAAGACTCCATGGATGTCAGAAAAACGAACGAATCAAAAGACCTGCATTGTAGGATTACCACAGGTTTTGTACGTTGCTTCTCTTTTATATTAGTGATCTGAGAATTTAACAAAACACGATCGAAATAGAGAGTGAGTGAGTTTCTGTTGTGCTAGTTCATACTTTCCATACATACCTTTTTTGAAGTTGAATTTGACGTTTTATCTGTCAAAGTTTTAAGTGTAAAAGTTAGTAGTAGTTAGTATGACAATTCGACCAAATTCAAGGTAAATTTTATATATTTTTAAATGTTTCTCATAAATAAATGGTGCCATAGTAAAAGCAATGGATTCTTATCGGGTGTAACTGTTCAAAACTTTTCCCAGAGGATCGAGAGGTTTGGTTTTATGTTCGCCAGGCGGATTGGCGTGAAATTTTAACAATGATCGTAACAATCCTTGCCTGCGTTGTGCAGAAAGCAGAAAACAGTTAATCATTCAAATAACTGCAATGCAGTATTATTTCACACCCAGTTTATGAGGTGTCCGCAAACCAGAGGCATTTAACTTTTACGAACTTTGGCAGGGAACTTTTGAAAATAAACATTTTTGTTTTAACTTTTATTCGGTGGCATGCCAGCAATAATGTTTATTTGTTTCTCTATTTTAAGTTTAAACGAAGCACGAGCGCTATATAAATAACAATTTTATGAAGAGAAAACCGAAAATTATGAAAAGTTACGAGTGAATGCTTCGTTGGTCTTAGTGTTTGTAAGCACTACTATTGTGCATGAGGTCCTGGGTTCGAAACCGGGGTCGGGTAATGTGTTATTGGCTTTTGCTATCAGGAATGTGTCAGTAGCAACTCGGAGTCTGCAGGCTCAGCACGAGAACCGTAGAGAAACGTTCTGTAGACGGAAGAGTAGACAAAAATGACGCTTCCGTGTAAACAATTGTCAGTTTTGTACCGAGAAATGTAGACAAGCGATTTCTATTCTACGGTAGAGTAGAAATAGAAAGCATCATGCTAAGCCTGCTTGTTTTGTTCCCGACTTATGTCAATATGCTCGTCTCTTAGTACATGGGACCTAAACATTACTCGCGAAATGTGGGTATACCATAGGTACACCTCTGTACTACCCTTCGGGGAAAAACGGCCTGTTTAGTTCTATCACATTTACATAAAATTATATTTTTTTTTCTATAAGTTCGCTGTACCAGTACAGTGTCCTAATTATTGTTTGATGCACCGGGCGACGTTATTACGTCAAAGCCGGCTGTCGCTGAAAACCAGCGCTGGGGCTCTGTCTTGCATAGGGTCACAGCAAAATGCTGAGCGATAGCCGTTTTGCGTGGATGTGACGCATGTTCCCCTCAACCTTTTCTTATTTTTGTATACCTGCACCCTAATTGCGTAACTCCCGATTCATCATAATCTGTATCGTTTTGAAACGGATTGTTAAACCATTGCTTCATATGTTCGAAAAATGTGTCTGTTCGACAACATAAATAACGCAATGAATATTGTTTAACTGTGAAGACGAAACCAATTATGATCAATCGTGAGTTACGCAATTAGGGTGCTGTTTCTTTTTGTGTCATGTTTACCGCAAAATAAACGTACTTTCTTTATTTTTCTTTCTTTCGATGATATGTTATAAAAAAAAACGGTCAAGTGCGAGTTGGACTCGCGCACCGAGGGTTCCGTACAAACCTGTGGGTATATAAGTAAAAGTTCAAAATTGTCAAAAATATTTTTTTTTATATGACGAAACTAAAAATTTACGGTTTTCGTAATTTTTCCTATATCTGTACTATAAGACGTGACTTCGTACAAAATTTCAAGATTCTAAGTTCACGGGAAGTACCCTGTAGGTTTTGATTCCCGTGCGAGTTTCGAAAATTTGCGGAAATCTGCGGCCTAAATGGCTGTATCTTTTGATTGCGTTGACGTAGAAGGTTGATTTTTCTACAGCTTCCAGGGACAGTAGAACTAAGTATCATATAGAAATTTCAGTTTGATACCTCCACGCGTTCCTGAGAAAAACGGTCTTGACAGACGGACGGACGGACGGACGGACGGACGGACAACAAAGTGATCTTATAAGGGTTCCGTTTTTTCCTTTAGAGGTACGGAACCCTAAAAATAGCAATGCAAACTAGTACAAGTTTCTATGCCTACTCAATGCTTAAGTAACTCTTCTGCAAGTTGTTTCAGGCCCTAAAAACAAAACTGAAACTCAAAAATAAAGCAAATTACACTTGCTGTCTCAACTCTCAGTTTGTAGGTACCTACTGAGATAGGAAAATAAGCGGCTTTTCCCTAATACCCGTGGAGGGAGCCTTTTGAATGATTTTTAATAAATTTCAACAAAAGATTTTATAAAAAGGAATCTCCTTAAATGCGGTATACTTAGTCCCCGGGGAGACGGGGAATCACGCAGTAGCGCTTCGAAGGAAAAAGGTTAATAAAAACAAACTGATCTTTTTCTATTGTTGCGCAAATAATTAAAGTAGTCAATGGAATTCATAAAAGTATACGACGGGAATTTTTCTTTCATTTTCTTCTATTATTCTAGGATAATTGCTTATTAAAGTCTGTGGCTAGCTAAAATATTAATAACTGTAATGTAGTTACTTAGAAATAATATTACGAAGGTACCTGATGTAAATATCGACGGGTATTATGAAGAAAAGTAAGGACAATAGGTTTTTCTTTTTAGTAAAACATAATATTCTGAGCCAATGTTTCTTGACATTTACAGTCGAAACAATAAATTATGTACCTACAGATGACCCTATTTATAGAATACATACAAAACAAAGGCCATATTGAGACAGAACAATAACATAACATTACTAAAATATGACGATGACGTCTTACTAGCGAATCGCCCCCGCTTCGGGAGGACGACTTAACAAAACATAGAGATTTCGTTATTTATTATTCGTAAGTTTAATATTAATGCTTTAATCGTAATCGCCTGGATAAATTCCCTAAATGATGGTGAAAACCACATAAAATTGTTTCCGTAAATTAGAAGAACAACGCGGTCCCGGACACAAGATGAGCGACTTTAGTTTATAACTAGCTGCTGAATTTATTCCTCGGAGACGTGGTAGCAGGACATAATCAGTAAAGCCTATGTTACTCCTTATAACATCACCTATCTGCCATTAAAAATTTGAAACTCCCGTAAAAATTGGTCCAGCCGTTTCGGAGATTAGACGGAACAATCAAACAGACGACAAAAAAAAATTATTTTTTGGTATGAGTACCGTTATACGGCTCTCATACCAGAAAACTTTTTTTAAACTTTCATAATAAGAATAAGAATAGAATAAGAATAAATTTATTTTGTAAAGATTACATTCAAATGGATTGAATTCCTGGACCTCACACTAGGATTCTCTGTGTTGTGAGATCCAGGCTACTTCGTTCCGTTAACATTTTTGTAGAATAAGGTACTTAACCCATTCTTGACCACGCCAATTTGGGAACACTTAATAAATGAGGATAGGAAAAAGAAGTTTTGACAGCTGTCAAAATAATAGGCATAAAAAATTAAAAGTGTGGTTTAATTTGTGTCAGTTGTGTTGGTGTTTACGATATAGGTACCTACGTAATTATGCAATTAGTAAAATTTTGTTATTTTGACATTTTATTTATTTATAGATAAGTCGGTATTTATTTATTTGTTGGTTTATTTTAAACTAGCTTTTGCCCGCGGCTCCGCCCGCGTGGATGTCGGTTATCGCGTAAAAAAGTAGCCTATGTCCTTACCCATATCCCAGGCTATATCTCGGCCAAATTTCATGACGATCGGTTCAGCGGTTAAGGCGTGAAAGCGTAACAGACAGACAGACAGACAGACAGAGTTACTTTCGCATTTATAATATTAGTAGGGATAGAACGGCCGAAGCCAATTACACTATTTAAACATGTGAATATATTTATATGTATGTACGGTATGTAGGTGTAGCTACGTAAGTAAGGATGGGACATACAATAATAATTAATGGATTATGAATTTATGATACAAAATACCCTGCCTTTGTGGACAGTGAAATTCCGGAGTACACCGAGAAAATTCCTTTATGGTCACATCGGGGACATTACAAAATACTTTATAGAATTTAAAATATTGTCATAAGAATTTATTTTACTTTCCAGAATTCTCTATAAAGATGGCTGCTGGATAAATACAGATAACGTTTGAAGAGTCTGAAGTTAAAATAGCCTTTTTGCCACGTTCTCCCGATTTCCCAGAATTTTCTTCCGCAGAACGCGATAAGCAACCAAGAAACTGCCAATTTTACGTGTTCCGTCTTACCATAAAATAAATAAAGCATACCAAATAATAATAAAAGTAAATTAGAGCATTATCTCGTCGGTAAATGCCGGATCCGCGTGACGAAACGGTATAAGTCAAAAATTGAAAATTTTCAAATTGCTTTAGCGTATCGCGTGCGTTTGACGAGGCGTTAAGTTAACCCTGTTACCCACCAGTTCCGACTGTACCGTGGCACCGTGGTAACGGTGCGGTACACTGTACCAGTCCTCATACATTGTGGTACAAAGAACAAAGTGTATAAGCGTATTTCGCTTTATTTTATATTTGTTTTATCGCTTTGTTCCAGTCCTCGAAAATTGTGGCGAGGAGTACCTACAATGTATTTGTGCATAATAATAATAATAATAAGTTACTTATTTTCTTTTATAAGTTTTAGTTTTATAAGTTACCTACTTATTTAATTATTTAAAAAATTGTGGTACAGTCTGTTACAATACATATAATTATACAATTTAGAGAAATCGTAAGGAAACTAACAATGCCTACAATAATACAATACTTAACAAACCTTCTATTGGGATAAACATATCCTATGTGTTATTCCAGGTTCTAAACTATCTTTATATCAGATGTCATCCAAATCCGTGTAGTCGTTTGTGTGTTTGAGCGATTAAGTAACAAACATTCAATCATACCTACACACTTTCACATTTATAGAAGAAGGATCTGTAGCGGCGCTACAAAAATAAAATACTTCGCAACAAATCAAGAAAACGCAAAAAGAAAAGTGGCGCCATCTACAGTGCCACAGGCGAACTAAAGTAAGAAATCCTATATCGCGCAGTCAGAGTTTACCACGACACTCGAACATATACAACATCCCGACATCAACTGTCGGGCAGTTGCCCACCAGACACAATACCCGTCTGGTCGGAGGATCCTCCTTTTCCAACATAGGTATGAGTGAACTTTCCACCCTGTTCCTCATACCCAGATCAATTGGCTAGTTAGGCAAGAAATAATTAACCAATAAACGCTTAAAGTTTTTAACTCGTGCCAGTCGCTAACGGGATGTCTCGATGCAGTTTGCAATAACCACACAAAATAGTGCTAGCAATGTAAGTTTGTAAAGACTATCAAATACTGATTCCCAATTGATGTTATTATTTCCACATAAAAGAATAAATATCAACTATACATATATACATACTTGTGCTATACTATTTAATAAAGACTAATGCTATCGAAAAAATCATGAAAATGTTTAAAGTTGTATCGCAAAGTGAACTTTTTAAGTGGATTTTAAAGTGAATTTTTCAAAAACACGTACTTGTTCACATGTCTGGAAATTAAATCGTGAACCCAGAATGCGGACCATTCGCGAAACAAAGAGCAGTCAATGCATTTACATCTAGAGCCTTTATTTTTGTTCATAAAACTGCTGTTGAAGTATTTACAGCGGTAATAAGCTTTATTATTTACTTAGACTCTGGTTTATATTTTAACTGTAATCCCTGTGTCCGTTAGTTTTTACTTAACAGTGTGATCACTGATCATAATATATTTAATGCCAGCCTGTGGAGGCAGCTTTCATCGTTTATCCTTTTGATGAGGATCTTCGTTATTTAGATTAAATTTGACACACAGAGGGGCAATTCTACTAATTTTAAGAACGTTCACAGTCTGATCTCAGTGTCAATCTGTCAAAAATTCCTATACATTTTTGTCAAATTTTTGAAATTCGATTGTCGCCGAGATGACACTGCGAACGTTTTTAATTAGTAGAATTGGCCTTCAGTTCGTTTTTAACCTGGATTAACACTTATGATACATTTTAAAGCGATTTTCACACGGGATCGAGACTAATACGGATGCGGATGCACTGTTAATGATAATAAGTAAGTGCCCCATATATTTTGCTGGTAAATTAATGCAGGATTAATAATTATATACAGGATAAGTTTTTATCCAGTGCTCAAATTTTAACCATGAATTCCGCATATCATTCTAGAGCCCCTAGTGCAGAAATTTTTCACCGGTTATGCAAAAAAAAAAACAGCTGTTTCATAGAAAAGTTCACTACCTACGCGGTCAAAATGTATGGAAAAGCTGGTTTCTGCGATAGGGGGGCTCTAGAATGACATGCTGAATTCATCGTAAAATTTTGCGCACTGGATAAAAACTTTTCCTGTATATAATAAAATTCTATGTTTGCTCAAACTACACTAAAATATTGTCCTATGTAGTTCACAGCACATTAAGTTCGTAATCTGATTACAAATGCAATATAAAATTCTATACACACACGACAAAGAGCACATTACACCCAATTGACAACAAAAGCGCTTGTCATACCACTGTATTCACTCCAATTACACTGAATGACATTAAAACCCACAGATACTAAAACAGCTAACTGTTTTGAAGTGACTTCACATAGATTAAAAACGTTATTTAATTAGATGCTAAACAAAAACGGAAATGCCGCGCTATTAACTAAAAGCACAATGATAAATTACAGTAATCAAGTATATTATCATAGCCGCCATTTTAAAATCCAGTGACAGACACCTGTAATATTGAAACAATAGCTTGGAAGTAGGTTGCTAAATCCGCTACATGCCCCGCAAATGCACTAACACTGTTTTATTATTAACCCGCGATGTCATCCGCGTCCAATTTCGAACCCACAACCCGCCCCGTCGCACTGCATCGCCCGCCCGCTTTTTTTCAAATAACTTCTCCCGCTCTGAGTGGGTTACTGACTAAAACCCACCTGTGTTCCTTCAGTTGCCTGTGTGTCAGGGGCCACAGTATCTCTTTCGAAAAACCCGCACCACTGGCAGGCATCGGCCCTTGCGGATCCCATCAGTTGTTGCTGACATCTCTTTGAGGCACGCGTGGAACACAACGCGCCGTCGTCGACCCGGGTTTGGTCCTTACCGGACAGCGAGCTACCCATTACTCGCCGTCCGCAAGTCCGCGCCTACGGTGGCTGGGGACTTGGTTTTCGCTTAGCGGTTTTTCTAACTTTTTCCTTACTGCTCGACTTCTAAAGGGCGTTGCGTTATGTTCTGGTTATGAAGCTTAATAACCTTCGTCAAAATTTTTACTATCATCTGCAAAAAGGTTTCTTTCAAATACAACTGGTAGTTCAAGAGATTAGCGCATTCAAACAAACACACTCTTCGGCAGTATAGATCTGAGAGTCTAAAAAGCTTTTTTTACTAAATAAAGTAGGTTAGTGATGTCATCAAGTTTCACATTTTAAAGTCCTTTCTGTTTTGGGCGGTCTTATTGCAATCCTTTTTGGGATCGAGGTTTCCAAGAACTTTAAGTAGAGATCGGTTTTAAACACGCCAAATGTTTTGATCCCAAATTTAGACTGAATTCAACTGCATGGAGGACATTTTTGTGCAGCACATGAATTTGTAGCTGTGCTGAGTATAGGTATTGTCTTAAGTTTTTTTTGGCTTGGAAATCATCAAATGATTTCTCCCGCTCTGAGTGGGTTACTGACTAAAACCCACCCGTATTCCCTCAGTTGCCTGTGTGCCAGGGGCCACGATATCGCTTTCGAACAACCCGCACCCCTGGCAGGCATCGGTCCTTGAGGACCCCACCAGTGGGTGCTGACATCTCTTTGAGGCGCGCGTAGAATACAACGCGGGCGAACCGGGGTTGGTCCTTACCTATTACTCGCCGTCCGCAAGCACGCGCTTACGGTGGCCGGGAATCAGCCTGGGATTCCCGACGCCCAGGGCGTCTCCTGCGGAGGCTAGGCCGTGAGGGCGCATATACTGCCTCTCTCTCACGTGCGCCACCTCCCTCTTCGCAAGCATCACTGCTTCGCTGAAGGAAGTGACGGCTACCCATGCACTCTCGCTCCGTACCATGGCCTGGACCAGGGCCGGACGCGAGAGATCGCCGCCGCCGATCACAACCACGCCATCAAACAGAATCTGAAAAATTTCGAACGATATTGCAAATCCATTGCTTCCTATGTTCGAAAAATTTGTCTGCTCAACAACGTAAATAACGCAATGAATATTGTTGAACTATTAAAATGAAAGACGTTGCTACTGTTAGTATGTTACGGTATCACCCTATGTTGCTAAAAACTGTTTTAAAGTGAAATTACAAAATTTAAGTATTTTCAATTCTGATCTCATATTTTATCATATCAAACGGTATTCTATCTACACACATACATACTTACTAAGTGTGTAACTCACAGCCCGCAAAATCGCTACACAATTCGTCAGCAAACACGACTGTTCGAGTTCCATAGAAAACACGACCCACGAGGTGAAATCAGTTTTTGCGTTGCGATTAACAAGCGAATTTCCCATCAAATAGATCCGCGTGTAGGTCAGTGAACGCATCGCACTAACGGATCCATGCTAACCGCACTTCGGTGCAGTTGCACTCAGCCAGCTAAGGGCAAATGGCGAACGAACTTGCTCAATAAAACTTAATCTGTATTGCTGTATTGGTCTCGTTTTCATGTACTTCGCGCTATTACATTGTATGTACAGGATTTTGTGGTTAAGTGTAATTTTGGGTCATGTGTTAATTGACTTTGTGTTTCGAAAATATTAAGTAGGTAATACATACAGTATTGATACTGAAATTTCTAATTGCTTAAATTTTCAATGACTCGACGAGACAGGCTCTACCTAGTGTGAAGTCCAGAAGTCAAATTATTGGTAAAATTAATGGTCGCCTAGTAGTCGAAATTCGACCATGTTTAAATAAAAATTTGTTTGATGTATTTCCAAAGCAATCATAAATTACCTTTCTGCATTCCTTCTCTATACAGGAAAAGTTTTTATCCAGTGCACAAATTTTATCCATTAATTCAGCATATCATTCTACCACAGAAATATTTCGCCAGTTATACAAAAAAAAATCAGCAGTTCCATACATTTTGACTGCGTAGGTATTGCACTTTTCTATGAAACAGCTGTTTTTTTTGTATAACCGGCGAAAAATTTCTGCGGTAGGGGGTCTAGAATGATATGCTGAATTCATGGTTAAAATTTGCGCACTGGATAAAAACTTATCCTGTATAAACTTTAACTGTGCCAAATTTCATACTCCTCCTTCTGTATAATTTTCGTTAAAAGGGGTACAAAGTTCTTGCTTCACGTATTATAATATACCTACTTAAAATGTTTCCCTTGTTACATTTTTTTTTAGGAATAATATATTTGTACTTTCGTTTTAAGGAAATGTAAGAACACTATTTGGTTAATAAACGATATATTACATATATTAAAACTTTTGACCAAAACATTTTTAAAAAGCTCAATAGATTTGTTGAACAAAAAGGTTGATAAATATAACAACCAAAATATACGGTTTAGCGGGATAGCAGTTACAGCTTTAGTCGTCAGTCGTATGTTATTAAATTCATGTTACTTAAATTGAAAAGCAATATAAATTCCGTTACACATTTTAGAGCGAGTTTTAATAACCATCACACACGAATTTATTGCGCTCGATTCTTCAATCAACATCTCCCGTATCATGAAAGGCAAAACACGATTTAATGACATCGATATCTTAAAAACGTATCACCTTTCAAATTTCCGAAGCCCTTAATCCGCAATCCCCTAATCCGGAACATCTAACATTCTTTATTTGACAAAAGAACCAACCTAGTGCGTGGTATACCATGCACAATGAAGGGTTCCGTATTTGGGATGAATTTATCCCAAAGACAAACTAAACTTTGTAGTTGAAACTTGAAAACATGTTCTCCGATACATCGATATACGTCACGGTCAATTTTCCAACTGCAAATCTTAGTAACGATTTTTGCAGGTTTTCCTTTACTTGTGCTGTGAGACCTTGCTTCTTGCCAAATTTCATGATTCTAGGTCTTTATTAGTAATCGATGTTCTAGGTCAACGGGAAGTACCCTATAGGTTTTGATTTATTTACGTAGATCATAATAATGTTGCATAAATGGCCGTATGTATATATTTAACTCGTTAACTTGAAACAAACTTGATTTTTCTTGAGCTTTGATACCTATTCATTTCAACTTATACCTGCATGCGTTCCTGATATAAAGGATCTTGATAGACATAGAGACAGACAGACATACAGATTGACAGACGGACAACGAAATGATCCTATCATCAACTGCCTAGTCATTTCCCAGCTATTCTAGGGTCAGGTTCCAGTCAAACCGGGTGCAGCTGAATACCAGTATTCTACATGGAGCGACTACTATCTGACCTCCACAACCCAGTTACTGGGTAACACAATACCCCTTGGTAAGACTGGTTATCAGACTTTCGGGCTGAAATGATCCTACAAGGGCTTAGTTTTTTTCCTTTTGAGGTAGGTGGGGATTACGGAACTCTAAAAATGGCACGTAATTCCTAAAGTCTGTAACGGCCAACTGTATAAAGTCAAGAGGAAGTTATGCGTTCATAAAACCCCTGGAGCAGGGCCCGCCATGAATACCGCCGAGTTATGTTTACGACAAAATACAGACACGCGTCACACGGTCGATTCTCTTTGAAATTCTCCGGATATGTTGGTATGTTTGTACACACTGCCCGGGGTATTTGTAAACAGAATAATTGAATGATAACTGTGACTAACGTCTAGAATCTAGGCCAAATCCTAGAGTGAATCAAACTTTCGTCGGTTGAATATTTGATAAGTTTGACGTACTTGGATGGTTTTCTTCTTGCATGTGTATTTTTTAGTTGCAAGTGCAACCAGCAAGCCGGAACGAAAACCTTATAAATCCATTCCTTTCACATACGGGAAAACTATTTTATCAGTTCTGAAATTTTCACATGGTGTTGTAACCATGAATATGAACAACTTTCACTATGGGATCTTTAATGAAATCACGAAAAAAATTGCTGTTTTATATATTTTTGTCGAGTGGGAAACGCAGTTTTGTTTGAAACTGCAGGTTTTTTTTTCTTATATGTGTAAATTGTTCACATTCATGGGTGAAAAGTGCCTAAAAAATCTTCCCGTATAATGGGCACATTTTCATTCATAATATTAAAGTAAGTAGCTAATTTTTGTCTAATGCATGATGTATGTTAATATGGTCATGCTTAACCTTCTAATTCCGAGACAAAACAATGTTTGTCTCAAGATTATTTAACTAGAACAAAAATCAAAACAGTCTCGAATCAATAAAATGTAACAGTTCTCTAAATTGTTTGTAGAACACGATAAACTGGCAACACTGTCTCTATTTATGCAGTAATGCGCTTCTTAAACCCAACGCGTTATTGCCGTACGTGACTGCTGGCAACACCGGTGCTTGGCGTTTATTGGCGGAGGTGCTCGCTAGGACTAACGATATTGGATACATAATTATTAAAACGGATCTACAGTATTCTTGTTATAAAAACCAATCTCTTCAATTTTCTTTTATAAAAATTGTTGCCGAAGGCTATAAGACTGAACCCAGGAAATTATAAAAGTCCGCCCTATGTTGAGATAGTGGTGTGAACCTACTTATATTTATAATCAGGAAATGTAGGTAGTATGCAATGACGTAATAGCAATAGGCGCGTCATACACGATCATTAGAGCACTCAAAAACAGCGTAAACCATGAATATAGCTACCTACTAGTACATACAATCATACAGTGCGCGAAGAACAGGACTGAACACAATTCCAATACAAACCAACACATTCAATAAAATGTATTAATAAAATAAAACATCGGAATTGAAATTTCTAATTTCATACTTGTGCCACTTTCCGTCTGACGTCACACGGAAAACGGATATCCTATATAGGCGTTCAGTTGCTGATTCTTGCACAATGTACGAAGTATGTATACAGTATGCCCATGTCTTACTTACTGAATTACCTCATGTTATTATACAAAGTGAGCGTGAAAGCAGTGCTGCCCCAGTGCGCGACATCCGCGACTGTTGACGAAGTTGTAGGTCGTAGGTTCGGACCTCAGAATACGGTAGTTCTTTTTAACCCCCGACGCAAAAACGACGGGGTGTTATAAGTTTGACGTGTCTGTGTGTGTGTGTGTCTGTCTGAGGCAACGTAGCTCGCGAACGGATGAACCGATTTTGATTTTGTTTTTTTTGTTTGAAAGGTGTATTAGTCGGGAGTGTTCTTAGACATGTTTCATCAAAATCGGTTCAGCCGTTTGAAGATTATCAGCTCTTTTCTGGTTGAAAAAGGGATTTTAGCCTCTTCCATGGGTCTGATCAACTCAAAATTTGGGATTCTATTACTTCAATGATATTAGACGAAAAAAAAACCTTGAACTGATGCTGGAGCAACACCTGGAATTTCCAGGAAACCTAAGTTATTCACCAACAAACAGCAGAAGTATCGTGTTTGGGCTCATTGAAAAGGTCTCAATGAATAGATTATAGATAAATGGTGATTTAAGGGAGACATTAAGTTTAAAAAGCAAGAAATAAAAATTAAATTAAAAATTTAAAAACCCCCGACCCAAACAAAAACTCTAAAAAGTAAAAATAATATTTATAGGCCTTTTAATTTGAACGTAATATTTTAATCAGGGCATTGTCAAGTCGGGGGACGGTCAATGAAAACGCCAAACAGAGGCCTAGCCGTCGTCGTTTTTACTTTTTAGAGTTTTTGTTTGGGTCGGGGGTTTTTTAAATTTTTAATTTAATTTTTGTATTCTGAGGTTCGAACCATAACAGACGCTTTACTTTGTGTGTGAGAGCAGAGGTGATGAAATACATCATCACTGCTCTCAAAACGGTGAAGGAAAACATTGTTAGGAACATTGCGAAGACATGGTGACATCTACCAACCCGCACTGGGTCCGCGTGGTGGATTACGGCCCACTCCTCTCACCTGTGTCCCAACAGTAGGAATCATCATCATTATCTCCCTAGCCTTTTCCCAACTATGTTGGGGTCGGCTTCCAGTCTAACCGAATGCAGCTGAATACCAGTATTTTATATGTAGCGACTGCCTATCTGACCTCCACAACCCAGTCACTGGGAAATACGATACCCCTCGGTAAGACTGGTTGTCAGACTTTCGGGCTTCTGACGACCCGTATCGACTGTCAAAGATCCACAAATGACAGCCGGGACTAACGGCTTAACGTGCTTTCCGAGGCACGGAGGGGTCTTGATATGTAAATATGGTCACCCATCCATGGACCAACCGCGGCAACTCGATTGACCCGCGCAACTATTGCTACTTAGCCACAAGCCAAGGAAATATTATAGGCTAATTATACCTATGCTATGAAAGTCGTAGTCTGACGGTCTGTCGGACTGTCAGAAGTACGAATGTCTGACAGTCTACCAGTCTTACTAGGGGGTAACGTATTACTCAGGGTTGTGGAGGTCAGATGGCACTCTTTCCATGTAAAATACTGGTATTCAGATCCATCCGGTGAGACTGGACGCCGAACCCAACATAGTTGAGAAAAGGCTACGCAGATGACAAACATTATTCAGTTTGAATTCCCAGAGTCTGGGAATAAATCTACATAATAAACATTGGGACCGTGTGACCGCATTTTCACTAACTTCCCATAATCCGATTGAGGTGAAATGTTTGCATGAATTCAACTGATCCAGTCTATCTAAAACACACCGTGAAAATTTTAGGTGAATTGAAATGGAAGTGATCTATCATTAGTGTCAATCAATCCCGGTAATGTGGAAAAGTACCTAATAATAATATTATTATAATCTTGCTGATTTGATGATGAAAACGCAAGGTAAACGAAAATTCGTCAAAGTAACCTACAGGAAAAGTTTTTATCCAGTGCGCAAATTGTAACCATGAATTCACACAATTGTAGGCTGAAAAATTTCTGGGCTAGGGGGCTAGCCCAGAAATTTTTCGCCGGTTATATTTAAAAAAATGAGCTGTTCCAGACATTTTGACCGCGTAGGTACTTACCTATTGCACTTTGTTATGAAACAGCACATTTTTAGGGTTCCGTACCTCTAAAGGAAAAAACGGAACCCTTATAAGATCACTTTGTTGTCCGTCCGTCCGTCCGTCCGTCCGTCTGTCAAGACCGTTTTTCTCAGGAACGCGTGGAGGTATCAAACTGAAATTTCTATATGATACTTAGTTCTACTGTCCCTGGAAGCTGTAGAAAAATCAACCTTCTAAGTTAACGCAATCAAAAGATACAGCCATTTAGGCCGCAAAATTCCGCAAATTTTCGAAACTCGCACGGGAATCAAAACCTACAGGGTACTTCCCGTGAACTTAGAATCTTGAAATTTTGTACGAAGTCACGTCTTATAGTACAGATATAGGAAAAATTACGAAAACCGAAATTTTTTAGTTTCGTCATATAAAAAAAAACCGGTCAAGTGCGAGTTGGACTCGCGCACCGAGGGTTCCGTACAAACCTGTGGGTATATAAGTAAAAGTTCAAAATTGTCAAAAATATTTTTTTTATATGACGAAACTAAAAAATTTCGGTTTTCGTAATTTTTCCTATATCTGTACTATAAGACGTGACTTCGTACAAAATTTCAAGATTCTAAGTTCACGGGAAGTACCCTGTAGGTTTTGATTCCCGTGCGAGTTTCGAAAATTTGCGGAATTTTGCGGCCTAAATGGCTGTATCTTTTGATTGCGTTGACTTAGAAGGTTGATTTTTCTACAGCTTCCAGGGACAGTAGAACTAAGTATCATATAGAAATTTCAGTTTGATACCTCCACGCGTTCCTGAGAAAAACGGTCTTGACAGACGGACGGACGGACGGACGGACGGACGGACAACAAAGTGATCTTATAAGGGTTCCGTTTTTTCCTTTAGAGGTACGGAACCCTAAAAAATATTTTTGACAATTTTGAACTTTTACTTATATACCCACAGGTTTGTACGGAACCCTCGGTGCGCGAGTCCAACTCGCACTTGACCGGTTTTTTTTTTAAATAACCGGTGATATATTTCTGTCTAGAATGATATTCTGAATTCATGGTTAGAGTTTGCGCACTGGATAAAAACTTATCCTGTATAGGGTTTAATAATTAATTAAAACTCATATAATAGTTTTTCACCAGCAACTTACTTCGTTTATAATTTAGGCTCCATCAAGATTATCAAGAATAGAGAAAGTTACGATAGGTGGACTGTTTTTAATTGAAAGATTATACCTATGGCTAGAACGGGGGTTTATAGGTACTTACTAAAAATATACAGGAAAAGTTTTTATCCAGTGCGCAAATTGTAACCATGAATTCAGCACATCATACTAGACCCCTTAGCGCAGAAATTTCTCGCCGGTTATAGAAAAAAAAATCAGCTGTTCCATACATTTTGACCGCGTCGGTATTGTACATTTCTATGAAACAGCTGATTTTTGTTTTAATAACTAGCGAAAAATTTCTTCGGTAGGGGGTCTAGAATGATATCCTGAATTCCTGGTAAAAGTTTGCGCACTGGATAAAAACTTACCCTGTATAGATATTTATAAGAGTTAACTGAAGAATCTGTGGAACAAACAGGCGAATTTGAGAAAATAGGAAGTAGTTGTTCTTGATGAAGGCAATTTAACATCACGATAAGGCCCTTATAAACCGACCACAAAGACGAAATACCAGAAAGGACGCGATAGCAGGTTAAGCTGTTGGTCCCGGCTGTCATTCGCGGATTTTGAGTCGTTACGGGTCGTCAGAAGCCGGAAAGTCTGACATTCAGTCTTACCAAGGGGTGTCGTTTTATCCAATAACAATAAATGTAAAAAAGTTTAAAAAAGAAAATGGTTTTCGGCTACATCTGCATCCTAATTGTGTAACTCACTATTAATGCTAAACTGTTTCGTTTTGAAACAGATCGTTAAACCATTGCTTCTTAGGTTCGAAAAATATGTCTGCTCAACAACGTAAATAACGCAATGAATATTGTTGAACTGTCAAATTGAAACAGATTATGATTAATCGTGAGTTACGCAATTAGGGTGCAGGTTACCTAAACTGGAAGCCAATCACAACATAGGTAGTTGGGAAAAAGCTAAGCAGATGATGATGTCAGTCTGTTAAATAATTTGATGTCCCTGACTTTACATATGTAGTTACTCCAATGATAATATAACTTATTTATCCCAATGACATCACTTTTGTACTATGATTAAGTTGTCAATAGCCTGATGTCACTAAAGAAGGTTTATTTAGGTACTTAAACTCAGTGAGCTGCCGCACAAAAAACTATGACAAACATTTTTGCTTCAAATTGAAGCTTTGTCCGTTGTTTAGTAAATATTTGCCTGTTTGATTAATTACGTGTGACTGTTAAATATGAGGATTAAACCGTTGATAATTCTCTGTTCAAATATTAATTCTAGAGTTCAATGACGTTTTACAAATGGTTTAATCAATGTGTGTTTACTTTGGCAAGAAAAACATTACATATTAACAAATATGTCTTTTTTTTTACCTTTGGAGGATTATAATGACGTAATATTTTTGTAGAAAAATACTTGATTTCAACATTAATTAGAGATCAGTGACTTTTACAAAGAAGAATATAAATATTCTAAACTATGTTTATTTTGATCGAAAAAGATTTCACAACCTAGGTAATAAATAACGAGTTTTTACTACATTACTACATTTTGATACTTCTTCGACGTACACATGGACGTTATAAGATCGTGGCAATTTTTTTTGCGCACTGGATCACATTACTGCGTCACATAATATACTGTGTAAATAATCTATACGTTGGAGACAACGCACTGACTGCTTAGCGCCGAGAATATTGAAAATCGAACACTGTTTTCTCGACGCGCTGAAACTCACGCGTGCTGCACTCTTTGGGATTTTCAATCTTCGCTTCAACACGGAGAGTTGAAATTCCATTGCACAAGAAAAATCCCGCCACGATATTTTCACGTTTATTTCTAACACTTGAAATCACGTTGTTCTCAATGACACACATTCTAAAACCTTTGTAATTGCTCTGACATTGTAACATTGTTGTAATAAGTATAAAGTAACACGAACTTAATAAACATTAAATTATTTAGGTCTTTAGAAAGGTGTTGCAGTTAACATTAATAATGATTAGCTGAACTATACAGTACGAGGGTGAAAGTAGCAGAAAATGGCGACTTGCTTGCTATTGTGAGAGACCGGCTTTTGTGAAAGAATTGTTATTTATAAAAGGCGAATTACTGCCCAAGTTAGATACAAAATGCAGGATGTCTTCATTTTTGTCTTATAATTAATTCTTACTGAGATCTCGATATGATAAACCTGCTTCAATCTTTCTTGGTTTTCTTGTATCATATTTTTAACCCAAATGTTACGAGGAATTGAAGCTGGTGGCGTTCTATAATTTCTGCCTATCTCCATGGGAAAATAAATTCTTATTTGATTCAATGTCTCTGCTTAAAAATAAATTGCTTTTTATTAATTTCATCTTATCCAAACAAAGTTACATCATGCTGTCATCAGATTGTTCCAAATTCTTCTTTGGTCGGTCATCGGACAAATTTCTTAAAAAAAAAAAAAACGTGACCATTTACTACAAGACTAGCCACTAACGCTGTCGCTGCGCAGACGCCAGTAATTGCGAACTCTCTCTAGCCAAAACGCGGTTTCACTCCGGCGCATGTCGCTTGCGCATGAGTCAAAGTGAAAGTGATGCTCGGACATGACAATTAGTATGGATTACATGTCGTTTATCATTGGCTAATTAATATCAAATGCTGCTGATCGGTAGTTGAAGAAGACTTCCTAGGTTTTGTCGTGGTAATTGTGGGTATGGGGGTTTGTTGATGAAGCGGATACGATTATAAATGTTAGATTGGTGTCGTTCGAAAATTAAATCCAAAAGATTGGACGTTACGCCCAGTGTGGTAAGAACAAAAAAATGATTTATGAAATTATAAATCAAAAAAGAAACATCAGGCTTTTGAATAAAAAAAGGTCTTCCTATTTTAAATAACAGTGCAACACCCAATCTGCCGTTACAAGTAGGTAAAGCAAAAAGTTTTAAAGTGAAATTATACACATAGAATAAAATTAAATGTAATAAAAATAAAAGCAGTCCAAATAATTCTATACTTATCCTTTTCTAAATTATTATGTAACAATAATTAAGTCATACATACTCACTCATTTATAGTTACCACAAAAAAAAGTGATATATAATGGTGCCATCAAGATAAATTACCGTGAGTTTATTTCCGCGTGACACTTTCATTTCTATGCAGCGCTTAATGAACACATTAATTTAACTTCGGTATGAAGAAGGCGAGTTATAATACTTAGAATATAATCAACACTAAAGAGAAATTAAAGGCAAGATAAATTTTGAGCATGAATCTGGATAAGGTTATAAGAATGGAGGAAGACCAATAAGGAAACGAAAGAGGTATACGTGATGGTTGGACAATAGAGAGATGATAGCTGACAGAGATGTATAGATATATATAGAGATCTATGTTGAGGGGCTTGTAGCTAAGTAGCATACCTAAGTAGCACGGGTCGATCGATCAGGTTAAGCTACGCTTGCTCCGGTTGGTCCGTAGATGGGTGACCATCTTTACATACCAAGACCCCTCCGTGCCTCGAAAAGCACGTTAAGCCGTTGGTCCCGGCTGTCATTTGTGGATCTTTGACAGTCGTTACGGGTCGTCAGAAGCCCGAAAGTCTGACAACCAGTCTTACCAAGGGGTATCGTATTACCCAGTAACTGGGTTGTGGAGGTCAGATAGGCAGTCGCTCCATGTAAAATACTGGTATTCAGCTGCATCTGGTTAGACTGGAAGCCGACCCCAACGTGATTGGGAAAAGGCTAGGCAGATGATGAGCTGATAGAGATGTACTTACTTTTTCTTTTCAAAACAGAACCAACTGATCTCCAAAAAAGATACCACAAAGTGAAAAGGAAGTTTACTGTCCAAGATACAGGATTCTCCTATCCAGGAGTTTGAAGGGCCTTACTGATCTGTAATAGCCATACCTATCTCATTATAAAACGACACTGATGTTATCTAGGCCGACTTTTTGGGAATTTAAGATTGCTTAGGTACTTGCGTACTAACCTTCAGAATTCGGTGTCTTTGGATGACTATTTTAGTTTTATTTTGCCACTCGCTTCAAGTAGAAGCTAAATAAACAAAAGTGACAGAAAATATTCGAAGATAATTATGTTATACAAAGTGAATTAAAAACACATTATCGAAGTTACCGCAAAAATTACCCAAAGAAGTGAATAAAAAATGCATGGGCCCACCCCTGAACCATACACAATTGCCGGAGATATTGTGCAATATACAAACAAAAACAAAAAAAAAAAGCATACGGACGAATTGAGTAGCTTCTCCGTTTTGAAGTCAGTTAAAAAGTAATTCTGCACTGACCACAAAGATTATGATTTTAAGGTGGATGACACAATACCGTAATCCGGACTGATTAAGGATGTAGGGGTGAATCGGGACGAAAATTAAAAATGGATTTTAACGTAGAAATAATATCGTTTGTCGCCAACAAGGACACGTAATCGTTAAATTATAATGCAGTAAATTATACATTAGGTGTCCTTTTTGGCATCAAACTAAAATAAAAATCCCTTTTAAAATTTCGTCCCGATTCAGCCCTGCACCCCTATTTACCCCGTTTGACTGTAGTGCAATTTTGTATCTTATTCTTATAGCCCTGAAGACCCTATATCAGAAAAATTCTAGGACCTAGTTAAATTTCCTACCACTTTATACTATAACAGGTAGATGTAAGTTACTTATGCAGTACCAAGTTTATAAGTAACTCGTGTTGCCGGTTGCTGATAAATCGAGACCGTGAAAATAAGCCGCATTAGGGTAACTTTGCTGCAGTCTAGAACGATATATTATACCTTGTATTGTAACTTTGCTTATACCTACCTAAGTTAGGCGCCATGGTAGCGCCATGGTAGCGCAAGGTACGGTGTCAAAATGTGGCAGGGGTGAACTATATGAAACACTTTCGTCGTTTCGTGGGGTTGCCAGACTAATGGGTCTTGGGGTTTATTTGAAATAATACTCTATTAGATTGTAATATCTTTTGAAAATTTGATGTGTTGATAAAATTAAAACCGTGGGCCGTATCACACTATCAGTTAAAATAGCTCTAATTTTGACAGTTCAACCACATTCATTGCATTATTTACGTTATGAACAGACAAATTTTTCGAAAATAACAAGCAAAGTATTAGAAAATGATTTAGATTGGGATTGAAAGTGTATAACACAACTAGGGTGAAGGTATCTATGTATGAACCAATTACGTCAGTAAAGATATTACAAAGAAATCTGTAATATGAGATTATTTATAGTAGGTAAGTAATTTCCAATCTATGTATTTTAATCCAATTTGGTTGGATTCTATTGGAATGTACGTTTGTAACAGCAACGTGGTAATTGCACTACTGCGGTACTCGATACGAATCTTATTACGAGTATACGACTACATTTCTAGTGTGCTATTTCTGTCTCATTAACTCAATCATTTTGCACTAGCTTTTGCAAGCGGCTTCGCCTGCTTTGCAGTCGAAATATCCCACGGGATCATAATACCGGGATAAAAAATATCCTCCAGATTAACACATGGATTTACGGCCCACTCCCTCTCACAGAGAGGAGGCCTTTGTCCCAGCTGTGGGAACATTATAGACTTAATATGCCATGTGCTATTCCAACCTAGGTTATAAACTATCTGTGTGCCAACTTTCATCAAAATCCGTTCAACAGTTTTTGTGTGATAGAGTAACAAACTTCCAAACATCTAAATATCCTAACCTACAAAGTTTCACATGTATATACGTTACGTTAACGTTAGTAGGATTGTTGTAAATAAATTGAGTAAAATAAATAAAAATATGAAGTTTATATAGATAAAATTCACATCTACGTAGTATAGAACAAAAGTCGCTTTTCGTGTTTGTACGCTTCTTAGATCTTTTAAACTACGCAAAGGATTTTAATGCAGTTTTCACCAATAGACAGAATGATTCAAGAGGAAGGTTTATATGTATAATACACCGACCTTCACGCAGGCGAAGCCGCTGACGAAAGCTAGTCAAAAATAACGTCAACTACAAAACTTTAAGGATAAGGCCCTCGGAACGACTGTCTATGCAATGCAACCTCTTTTCGGCATTAGTAGGGATTAGCAGGCTTAGCACGAGCACTGATTTGTCGACGGAAGAATAGACATGACTATTAAATAAATGATGTACAATAGGATAAGATAGCTATGTTTTTAGGGTTCCGTACCTCTAAAGGAAAAAACGGAACCCTTATAAGATCACTTTGTTGTCCGTCCGTCCGTCCGTCCGTCCGTCCGTCTGTCAAGACCGTTTTTCTCAGGAACGCGTGGAGGTATCAAACTGAAATTTCTATATGATACTTAGTTCTACAGTCCCTGGAAGCTGTAGAAAAATCAACCTTCTAAGTCAACGCAATCAAAAGATACAGCCATTTAGGCCGCAAAATTCCGCAAATTTTCGAAACTCGCACGGGAATCAAAACCTACAGGGTACTTCCCGTGAACTTAGAATCTTGAAATTTTGTACGAAGTCACGTCTTATAGTACAGATATAGGAAAAATTACGAAAACCGAAATTTTTTAGTTTCGTCATATAAAAAAAAATATTTTTGACAATTTTGAACTTTTACTTATATACCCACAGGTTTGTACGGAACCCTCGGTGCGCGAGTCCAACTCGCACTTGACCGGTTTTTCTATTCATTATCACAGTTATGCGTTCTAAACAAATCATGATTTTGTAGATAATCGTTATAAAATTTGTGGCCGTCGAGTAGAAAGTTTTGTTGTCAGTGTGATTTTGACAGTTTGGGAAGAAATATTCTTCTGAAATAGTCTACATTTATAAGGACCTAGACAAATATCGTTAGAAACGAAAGACTAAATGACAGATTGTAGAAGGATATCTACGGTGCGATATAAAAATTTAGGAACGAAATGTCACTTCGTATTGAAAAAGCTCTGTCTATTCTTCGTAGAAATACAAAGCGTCATGCTAAGCCCGCTGTAGGGATAAGACATTATCGTACTAACAGCTAATCTCGTAAAATATTCAGTTTGAGTCAAATTGCTTATTAGCTAGTCTAGATTGTTATTACTACTTTAGTAATTATTAATAAAGACAAGAAAAAAATTCTCCCGATCCACTTGTGATTGTGCCTTTATCCCAAAATATTGGTAGTGTGAAATAACGCTCTTCAATTTGTTGTCAAATCAAAGTAAACCAATTAGTTACGATACGTACTTTTAGAAATATTCCTTTGCTGCCATTTTAGCGTTCCATCAGTAATTTATGACCTTCGACCCTAACAATCAGCTGACGAAAACTAATTTGTGCACATAATTGCATTGCTTTATTACATGGTAGGTACGAGTAACTACCGAATTAATTACAATACCACCGTTAGTTCTACTTATCCAAAATCTATCGTGCTCCAAAACCCTTAATTTCTACATTAGCATGTTAACGAACTTCCGCATTCAGCCATGTTAACGGCATCACTTCCGGTTTCATAAATATTCTAAATAATAATAATGAAAACCCGATTTGATCAAAGCTATGTATTTTAATCTATGTATTTGCCCTTTATTAATGTTTTATGAATTAGTGTTAGGTTTGGTGATTTGATTTGATTAATTACGTCATCATCATCATCATCATTTCAGCCGATAGACGGCTACTGCTGGACATAAACCTCCCCAAAAAAAACTTGGGGTTTTGCTATAATCGCCACGCTTGGCATGCGGGTTGGCGATGGCAGTATGGTGGTAAAATGCATAGAGAACGCTGCTGCCCATTCTCTAGTAAGTCCCTTAGTCGCATTCTACGACACCCACGGGAAGAAATGGTATGGTGCTATTCTTTACGGCCGGCACCACACGGAATTAATTACGTAGATATGATAATTATAATAAGTCTTAAAGGTGTGAGTGTCTCTATGTACCTATGTGTATAATAAATCTTATGTTGTAAGACATACCTTGGAGATCTCAGTCCTCTTATTTGGAAGTTGTCCTCTTCATCTGCGACATTAAAAGCTTACAACCTCATTTCAGTTAACCATAGACGACAGTTAGGACCTACTTGAAAAACAGAGATATAAAATGTTTTTCACACTCTTATGGGCCGTTTGACGCTACCTAAATGCAGGTGTGTATAATAATAATAGTAGGTAGGTACTACTAAGTATTTGGACGTCGATTTACGAATTATATAAAATCCAGATTTCCTCACTTATGTTTTTTCCATAAATAAATATAATAGAAACAAGACAGAAGAAACTACGAGAAACTTTCGTGATGTGAGCCACATCGGGATGTAACATGTAGGTACTGTACATTTCCTTCCGACATGTTTTTAGTTTATTGTCGTACATCAAGCTAAGCTCATAACTTATAGGAAGCGACGGATTTATTGGTTGGAGAAAGTACCTTTTTGTCTATGGATTATTACTTGTCTATGATTGATTTGTTGTGTGCAAAAAGTTATGATTGCAATACCATCGATGAATACACTCTAGAGTCTAGATTAATAGCTTTTATCCATGATTATTTATTAGGAAACGATTAACGATTGATATTTTCCAGCACGTGAAAACCTACGCACTTTATGAAAATCTTAAACAATTTTCACAAATATTCTTAACTAGCTCTTGCCCAGTGGCTTCGCCCGCGCATACTGCCTACCGGGATAAAAAGTATCTTATGTGTTAATTCAGGTTATAAACTATAAATGTGCCTAAATATGTGTGCCAAATTTCATCCAAATCCGTTAAGCTGTTTTTGCGTGATTGACTAACAAACATTCAAACATACAAACTTTCACATTTATTACATTAGTATGATTTATTTTCTCTCACCTTCTTGGTGGCGTTTTAAAAACAAAAGTATCTAATTTTCGAGACTAGAAAACCTGCTTTTAAATAATAAAAAACCGCACCCAAATCGGTTCACCCGTTTAAGAGCTACGGTGCCACGGACAGATCCGCATAGTGGTCAACTTATAACACCCCTCTTTCTGCGTCGAGGGTTAAAAAAAGAATAGGTACCTAAGTAAGTTCTTAAATCAAACCGCTGTCAGTGAACAAAAATCCCTGAAAATAATTTCACGTGAGATTCGCACGATATTTCAGAAGTACTTAGGGGCGACATTCCCAACTTTTTATAGTTCACCGCGTTTCCGAGAGTTTAGTGAGCATTTAAATTGATAGATGGTTTGAAACTCCTGTATCATTTGCCGTGAACATCGCACAAATCAGCACATTTACTAGAGATATTACTTGGCGAGAGCTTAGTGACATTAAGAGGGATTTCATACATTTTCCAAGATTTTCGGGTACTTTTATGAGCTGAAATGGCACTTGTAACATCTTTTTGGTAATGTCTACTTACTTAATATTATCATCTTTTTTTTCCTCAGTATCAGACCGAAGTAGGGATTTGTACTCGGTTGATGGTTACAGGCTCGCCGCATTGGACAGAAAATTCGAAATGTGGGTGTCAGGGACAAATTTCTGGATGACCGAGCTTAGCCAGGTTTTTTTTTTGACGTTTTCTAAAATTGAAACCTAGCTAGATCGCTTTATCGCCCCCGAAACCCCCTGCATACTAAATGTCATGAAAATCGTTGGAGCCGTTTTGCAAAAAAATTGCTCGTTTAAAGATATTAGATAATCACACCTCTACCTAACCCCTCGGTAATTACAGACGTGATGATAAATCCTACTACCCCACTAATTATAAATGTGAAAGTTTGTATGTTTGGATATTTGTTACTCAATCACGCAACAACGGCCGAATGAATTTGGATGAATTTTGGCATACATATAGATTATAACCTGGATTAACACATAGGATACTTTTCATCCCGGTAGTACGTTCCCGTGGGATAATTTCCGACTTCCACGTGGGCGAAGCCGCTGGCAAAAGCTAGTGTTAATAAAATTTTGTATAGACAGGGTTTTTTTTTTCTATAGTTCTCATCGTTACATCTAACTACGATGGCTAATCTTTACCAAGAAAATGTCTTAAAATCCGCTCACCATTTATTGTAGCTACATTCTTAATGTCCAGTCTATGCTATGCTGCGCATACGGCTCATGGAAATGAGGTTTCATGCCGATGTGTTCTGTAAAAACTTAACGTGAAAACTTACGTGAAATGAGCTTCAAGTCAATATTGTCAATCCCTAGCATGATGTAGAATGACAGTTAGAAACTTCCAGCTCACTTCACTTTATACAATTAGATCTTTCAGAATAGGCCGACCGATCACTAATTATTTTACATTCTTGCTGGCACTGATAAATCCACAATAATCTATCAACATTAATAACATCCAGTAATGACGATTTATCTTTTTGATTTGATCATTTCTTCCTATTGCCATCAATAACAATGAAGATAGCAACTCATCAACACCAATAAAGCCATTGTAAGCCTATTAATTATGTCATTATTGACAGCTCCGTTGTAATGAAGTCACTGCTCAGTGAAATCGAGAAAGCGCAGGCATCAATGACCTCAGGCTTGTTTGTCTGTCTTTCACGCGCTACTTTCCCGTTCGTGCGAGCATAGCCCTTGATCGCTCTATGAAATATCAATGCTTTGAATTAGGTACTTATCATGTAAAATTATCGTGCTCGAAGCTTTTGTGGAATAATCGTTTAGAATATAAATTAGTCGACCACAATTCCAAGCGAAATCATGCAATAAATTAATATTGATGAAATTTGTGCTACAAAACCATAGACACTACAAAGTTGTGACATTTGACATTTACAAGAAGTCTTAATAAAAAAATGCGCAAGAAAATGTGTTATGAAATGCCATAAGTAACCAATTTCCCTTCAATGTAAACCTCAAAAGCCCCAAGAGAAAGGAATGTGACAAGACTTATTGACAGACCAACAGATAGCGAATTGATTCCATACACAAAAGTTTGAAACGACAGTGACATAATAAAAGTGTCCATAAAGAAAAATCTTGAACGAAAAAGAAATTTATACAAATAAAAAGTTCTGTCAACCTAAAAATTATAGACGAAAAAAGAAAGAAATTGGCGCGTTGGCAGCAATTTGAAAAAAGAACTTGGGTAGGTATCATAAAGTAAAAGGCTTACAAATCTAATCTAGTTGTCTTTTGTTGATGTTAGAATAACATTTGGATTAGCACATGATTAGCATTGCAAAAGTTAAATTAAATGGATGAACTAAATCTCTTCGTGTAGTAAGAATTTTAATGAGCTGTTCATGAGAGGACATTGTTACGATCGACGCAAACACATTGTGTTCCAAAATCGTGAGTGACATATTCAAATTTTACTTTCTACTGCTTTGAGTAAGTAAGTAAGTACCTAATCGTTTATTTAACAAAAGACTTACCCTAGGTAACATCAGAGATTGTTTAGTAAGAGATAGGTATGGCTAATACAGATGAGTAAGACCCCTGCCCTTCAAACTAGGAGAATCCTGTATCTTGAAAGACAGTACCTATTTATTAAAAAAAAAAATCATTCTGTACTAGCCATTTGATTATAGAATAAAGGGTTTCGTGTTATTTCACTTCGTTTAGATCTCTAATCATTTAAAATAAGCAATTACATGCAAAAAATTAATTAGACAATTTTTCCTAACATTGATAGAAAAAAAACACTTCAATGTTGGTACCCAGACAAAGAAAGAGTTATGACCAACCAAAGAAGTCTAGATTGAAGCAGACCCTACAAAAATCAGTGTTTCTTTTTGTCTTAAAAAAACTTTTTAATAAAAAAATAAAACCGCCGAAAAACCGAAAAGTTAAAAATAATAAACTTGCTTTGTCCAACCCCAATAACTAAGTTCGGAAGGCGGTGACTTATAATTAAATACATATCCAAAGTCACCGACTTTATAACTTTTTTGTGGCTATAATCTACTAATTACTACATGCTTAATTTTTGATTACTTTTTGTAATACACAACTCAGTATTAAAATCTGTGAGTTAACAATCAATCATCCCCTGTTTTCTTACCCTTAGGGTTGTAATTTTTCTTCGAAATTTATATGGGACCAACTTTGGGGTATACACTTTCCAATAAAAAAAGAATTGTCAAAATCGGACTACTCTGGAAAAAGTTATGCGTGGTCATACATAAAAAAATAAAAATAAAAGATACGCGTCGAATTTAGTAAGAACCTCCTCCGTTTTTTCGTCGGTTAAAAACATAAATTTTAAAACCAAAGCCTGGCGTCATATTGGCTTTGTCAAAAATAACGACAACCTCGACTATTTATTTTGTCTTGTCAATGTTACTTTATTTAGAATTTGCTGATTATTTAATTTTTATAATAATTAGTCAGCTGATTCATCCTCGCTTTAAATCAAGCTCTCAGGCGGCATAAAGAGAATACCAATTGAAATAAGTCATTTAACAATGGGGATTCAAATTTAAAATCGATATGTGTTTTCTCAACGCGCTGTGATCCACTGATTCTCAACGCTCGGTAGAACACCGAGGGTTGAAAATCCAGTACAAGACAAAATCCCGCCGCGATATTTTTACGTCTCTATGAACATGGCCTAATACTTAAATATCTACATAGCTAGACCAAAACAAAAAAAATACGTTTCAGCATACATAAAACTGCCGCCGTCAATGTCTGTTTTTCCAGCTTTTATGTTATTAGACGAATATAAAAAGTGTTTTTCTTCTGTTCTGTATTAGCTGAGTTCATTTACTGTACGCGCTTATGTCTTGTGTTAGCATGTTTACCATAAAATAATAAAATATTAACCCAAAAACCTGGTTCCGTAGTCCGTACCATAAGGCAAAAAATGCTGAAAAATACACGTTTCTAGTATTCAGAATTAGAGAGTTCGGAACACATACCCCATGTATTCCGTACTCTCTAATTCTCCGTATAGGAACGTGCTGTTTACTTTATTTGTTACTAATTTTATTTTATTTCCAACTGGGCACTGGGCTCGCGTGGTGGATTACGGCCCACTCCCTCTCACTGAGACGAGGCATGTGTCCCAGCAGTGGGAACATTGTAGGCTGATTATGCTTATGCTTATTTTATTTCTATTATTTGTTGTTATAGCGGCAATAGATATACCAAATCAGATTAATTTACATACAAAAGATGCCACTTAAAGTCAAAAACCATAAGACGTAGGTACACATGGCTACACATCAAGCTATACATTTCCAGTTTACGCTGATCTCGCACTGTACGGAAATCCTATACAATGCGAGATCACCTTATACTGGAATATATAGCTTGATATGTAGCCGTGCATACTCAGAATGTTAGACTTATTAATGACTATATAACTTACGCCTGCGGCGTCGTGCGCGTGGATGTCAGAACGGTATTAAAAGTACCCTTTGTAATACCTAATCCACGTTATAAACTATACATCCAAATCCGTTAAGCCGTTTTGTGCCTGTCCGGCGCATAGATGGCCAGACAAATAGACAAAAGCACAAAAAGTTTTCGTTACTATGATCGGCGCAAAAACGACTCAAAGGATTTGTATTATAGGTACGTCGAAATCTATGGTTAAACAGTCGCTAATCATAACTAAACTATAACGACCGTTGATAAATAATCCCCTGAGTTACCAAAGCAGATTAATTTACTCACACAGGCGCCACGTCTTATAGTCACAATCCGTAAACCGTACTCAAAATCTAAGAATTATTAATGACTCGACAGATCGTTTCAAGTAAATACAGCTGAAGTTTCTTGTAGAAGATACCTAAGTATTAAGCAGCTTAGAATATATTTACCTAAGTATTCAAGATTAACAAAGACGTTACTAATCCGTGGAAGCTTCCTCCTACTTACGACACACCTATGTAGATGCCTATGCGGTGATTAACTAAGATTCGTATCCAGGGCCCGATCTAAGGGGGGGCAAGCCGGGCAAATGCCCAGAGCGGCAAAAATGAGGGGCTGCAAAATGCATACAAACATACTCTCATCAATTTTTGTATACTTGTTCAGAAGCCATAGTAGACGAACGTAGGTGAATATTATTTATTTAAAAGAATATCTTATATCTATCATCCCATGTTTTGAATAGCAAGCTCATGCTCAAATCATCAAATAACTTCTCCCGCTCTGTGTGGAGCAGGAGGGCGTGTCAGACTTTTACTGACTAAAACCCACCCGTGTTCCCTCAATAGCCTGTGTGCCAGGGGCGGCGATATCTCTTTCGAACAACCCGCACCCCTGGCAAGCAGTGGGCCCCATCAGTTTGTGCTGACATCTCTTTGAGGCGCGCGTGGAACACAACGCACCGTTGACCTGGGCTTGGTCATTACCGGACAGCGAGCTACCCATTACTCGCCGTCCGCAAGCCCACGCCTACGGTGGCCGGGAATCAGCCTGGGAATTCCGCCGCCCAGGGCGTCTCCTGCGGAGGCTAGGGCCGTGAGGCCGCATGTATTGCCTCTCCCTCACGTGCGCTGCCTCTCTCTTCGCAAGCATCACTGCTTCGCAGAAGGGGGTGACGGCTACCCATGCACTCTCGTTCCGTACCATAGCCTCCACGAGGACACGGCGGTGCTCCGCCCAAGCCGGGCAGACCTCCACCGTACGCTCCTACGTGTTCTTAGGGCGATCATCGTTACATTGTTCTCACATATAGAAGCACCAAGAATAATGTTCCCAAAATTTTGTAATACCTACCCATGATTTAAAAGAGTGTCTTTGGAGTTTCTTGCCCGTTCTTCTCCATAGAGATCTACGGTTTGGAAAGGGCACCTAGCTTCAACTTTGATTTTTGTTTGACAATTCAAAAGTGCCTGTAAAAGGTTTATTTGAAACAAATGCTTTGAGTTTGAGTTTGATCTTCGCAATGGAAACACCCGGGCGTTTCCTCCCGCCTTATGCGAAATAGGAACCTCCCGAAACAGCCGTGTCCGGTCACTTCTCAAAGAGGGGACTTACTGCCGCAATCGTGGCGTGCCCAGGTTGCGACAATCGCACTCTCCATGTCGCCATGAGATCCCGCCGGAGACTTATATGGTGTTAGTGTAAAGGGCGGCGAATATTATTTTTGCCCGGAGCGGCTCAATAGCTAGATCGAGCCCTGTTCGTATCTATCTGTATTTAGATATATAAGGTCTATCTATTCATAACTAAATATCTGAAGGGGTCATTATACTCATCATTATGAACAACTTTTACTATGGGAACAAACCGAAAATCCCGAAAAAAAATCAGCTGTTCCATACATTTTGAGTTATGTGAACATAAATGTAGGGAACAGCTGATTTTTTTTTTTCGCAATTCCATTTTTGTGACCACAGTAAAAGTTGTTTTAATGATGAGTACAATGACCCTTTCAGATATCCCCCCGAGTGGGTTCCCGCATTGTCGTTGCGGGGGGGCTCAGTAGCCGTGGTCTCCCAGCCACGGTGAAGCGAAGAGGAACCCAAAGGTGGGGCCGCTCGTCAGGGCTTTTGCCTTCAAGCCGATGACGTAGCGGCCAAAAAGTAGGTTGCGGTGAGGTGCACCGCAACTGAGGTGGGCCGCGATGTCGAATGGGAGGCATCGCGGCTGAGGGTTACAGGCTGCGGTAGAGGAGGAGTGCCGGTGCTTCTGAGCAGCGCTCTTCCCTTCCGTGGCCTGGACGAGACCGCCACCATTTGATGGCGGACGCGGTGGGGCCGCATGGGAAGAGGACTGTCGGTATAGCGTTGGCCGCTCTCCCTATCCCCTGCGGCCGAAAAGTTGTAGGCGGGACGGCGCTTTGTGTTCCACGCGCGCCGTCAGAGATGTCAGCAACAACTGGTGGGGTCCGCAAGGGCCAATGCCTGCCAGGGGTGCGGGTTGTTCGAAAGAGACACCTTTGCCCCTGGCACACAGGCAACTGAGGGAACAGGGGTGGGTTTTGGTCAGTAAAAGTCCTGCTCTCTACCCAGAGCGGGAGAAGTCATTTGATGATTTCCCACCATGTGATACATAGAGCGGTGGTTTTTTTTATCTACCTTAAAAATCCTTCTTTGTTTGTCATTGAATGAATTTAAGATTTTTGATTTAGAAGGATGTAAATAAATGTAAATGTGTAGTGAAATTCATCACGGCCATCTGTCACCGTTTGAATAAGTTAAAAAATCACTTTCTAAAACGCTTTTATAACGTTTTGTATTCAATTTGAATGCGACACGTTTTTGTTTGAATTAATTCCATTGTTCACTTCCACGCTTTTAGTTAGAGCTTCCTGCAGGTGTTTTTGATGTTAGAAATAAATAACGGGCTGTGAAACAATTGAATTCAATGAAATTTTAGTACGTTCAATTTTTTTCGGTTAATGTGCGTAATTGTCGGCTCATTCATAATTCGAATTTTTCCATCCTTTGTTGAGGTAGGAGAGGACTTATTACCTACAGATTTGTTTCATGTACAATACACGCTGTTCAGATTCGCACTGCAGAAGTAGTTCCATCACTACCCTTTCCCCACCCGAGGAACTTATTAGGGGTTTCTATACAGCATTCTCCTATATATTCGTACTCTTAATAAATAACAACAAACTGTCAATCATCCCACATTGTGCCGAGACGATTGGAGGCATGAGGAATAGGGCGTAAAGTTCACTCAACCTCCATTGAAAAGGAAGGAACTTCAACCACACAGGAGTTGTGTCTGTTGGGCTACTGCAAAATACATAAATGCTAACAAAACAATCGCTTTACAAACTTTAAGCAACGTCTACAAATTAAAAGGGTAATTAAACCAAAATCGATAAGCAATCCTTAACACACATCATCTAATTAATTTAATTACAGATTATCGATACCACGCGGTGTTGTCTTAAGCTAGTTGTTATCAGTTAATTGTGCAAATTGTTTACACAACAACCAGTCGGGTGTTGGATTAAAAACAATGGATTGCAGTACTTGAATCTTGCTGAATAGATTATGTCATGTTGTGATACATAGAGCGGTGGACCGGTTTGTTATGTTTGTTGCACTGTAGCAGTCAGCTGTCATGTCTGACACTGATTGAGGCAATCTTTGCTGGAGTTCGATAAATAAATATTGTTTTTTTGTGGTGTGGCTTATACTAGTTACAGGTAATTTGAAATTGTGGAGCGGTGGAGGCCCAGTAGTAACAACCGCGGTTCGAACCCCTTTCAGCACCACTGGTCTCAAAACAGTGAAAGAAAACATCGTGCATGAGGAAACCGACTTGTCCTACAACCGAAAATTTGAAGACATGTGACATCTACCAACCCGTACGGGGCCCGCGAGGTGAATTATGGCCCACTCCCTCTCACGGAGAAGAGATCTGTGTCCCAGCAGTGGGAACATTAAAGACTGATATTGGGGATGGAACGAATCCGTATCATAAGCTCGGGAACGTTTCTTAAGCATTCTGAGACTTACAAGTTTAGTTTTTTGAGTTATTTCACTAATTTAACCTTTTTATGTTTGTTAATCAATCACGCAAAAACGGCTGAACGGATTTGAATGAAATTTGGCACACAGAAAGATTTTAACCTGGATTGCTCCATAGAATACCTACTTTTTATGCCGGTAGTACATGCTCGTGGGATAATATTCGACCAACACGGGGACGAAACATAGCTAATAAAAAAACTTGTAAAGTTACAGGCTGAGCCTTATTCGGGAAGAAAATGATAACTCTGGTTTTTTGTGTCATGTAACTCACCTCATAAATGGTTAATTAAAAACGAATACAATGAAAAGCACCTTTTCCGCTTTTCTTAAAATAATATCAATAGGTACTAGCCAGTACTGTGCTAAAGCTTTTTGAAACAAAGCATAGTATGAACGGATCGAATTAATGATCCACAGCGGGCTATCAAATTTTGCTACAATCTAAAGACTAACCCTTTGCGAACTTACTTTCTCAATCGAGGACTTGTCGATTTTTACGAGCGCATTGACTTTAAACTTTTACTATTTCTCTCTCCAACTCAGCATAAAGGAATTTCATCTTTATTTGTCAAGTTTCAAACGAGTTTTCGCTCAATTTTCTTTGTATTCCTGTTTGATGCGATTTCGTTCCGACCTCTGCTCTCCCCTCACAATCTTTTTTAATGACATTCGCTATGATTTCATTGTCCTTTGTAATGCAGATAAGACAATAACGTTGAATGGCGCCGACGTTTTCTTGTTTTATTAAAATAATAGCAGTGTAGTTTTTGGATGTCAGAAACCCTACCACTAAAGAGAATTAAAACACCATGATTCCAGACCCTCTAGCTGTTTCATAGAAAACCTACACGGTCAAAATTTATGGAGCACCAATTTTTTTAATACTTTGTTAAGTGTCGAAACATTTTCAACGCATGGAATTCAGAATCATGTGTGTACGGAATCCATTGTATAAGGTTGCACGTCGATGTCTCTGCCATCCTGTATTTACTTATTTTAATTCTAGAAACCTTTGCCATTTGTTCACGTTTTCGCCTGTCTACCTAATACCTAAGTAGACCCTTTTCATCTCTAGTTACCAAATTAACTTTTTATAAAAGCCGTCAGGTACACCCACTCATATTTACTTTACAACTACATTATTCCCTTATAATAGGTAAATCTTTCTACGCTTACACTCACAAAATCAAAGAAGTCAACTACGCCGCAGAATTTCAAAATACCAAAAAAAGAACAAATAAAAGAGGCTAGATGCACCGCAATGCATTAATACCATCGTCTGTTCGCCTTTCACCAGCACAGTTGCGTCACGGCCATATACGTCATCAGTCGAGTTCACTCACTCCTACTTTACGACATGACTACTCAACGACGTGACCACGAGTCTACGAGAAATGGGGGAATATGGCGAAAGATCTTGGGATTGTGATACGCGTAATGCTGGGGCCACACCTGCGCTAACGTCATTAACAAACGCGTGCCGAAAATTGGTATGTTTTGTTGTGGTTGCTAAAATGTTACTTATCGTGTCAATGCGCCACATTATAATTGTTAGCGACTTCGCTTATCCGGACGACAATTGGGATGGGATGCAATCCGATCTTTTGCTAGGCATTAAACCCATAGTGGTTGGTTACATCTACGCGCATAGTACAGACGCCAACACATCATGCTACCCCAATCTGTCAAATTTTTGCTAGATATTCAACTTTATTTCAAAGCTTTAAGGTTCATGTTCCATTGGGAAAATTTAACAGATTGGGGTAGCTTAATGTGCTGGCGTCTGTACATGCCTATGTAACCACAGCCACAGAGTAAATTGGTGACCTGGTATGCCCTGACGTCAACGCAGTAGTCAATTTTATAACTCCTATCTTTTTTTTTTGGTTTTTACAATTATTATGGTATTGGTGTTTTGTAACGTGCGTTTTATTTGTGCACAACAAGCTTTTTATATCAGTTCTTTTTCTTTCTTCTTTCCATTGTGTCGTAGTGCCAATAGTGCGAGGCTTCCTGACGAAAACGCAGGTGTGGCCCCATCATAACATGTTGATACAAAATACTTTCAAGATTCGTTCCCTAGTCGAATCTCAAAGCGGGTAGAAACTTCATGGATTGAGTGCCAAGTTAGTTTGTCGCTACAATGAAGTGGATAAGCTGTTAACTTTATAAAGCAAAATCTTCGATAATATTTTTTATCTATTGATTAAAATGGAGTTCAAATTCAGCATATAAGCAATGGCTGTGTTACTTATATTATGTGACCGATGACAATTGAGCGATGCAAAAGAACCATTGTTTTACTAAATAACCACTGAACGCAATCTCGAGTCGAGATTGACAACTCGAGATCTCGCGTGCCAAGTCTGGAGGCGAGTGGTTTAATCATTATTTTCATTTATTTCTTTTACTTAATTCTTTTAGAAAAATCGCAACGTCTTAAATAACTAGATAGTACTCTAGTACTATATTCGTCAAAAAAAACTGAGTTTGGGTCAAGTAAGTTTGTCATCGGTGCCTTGTTCAAGTTTGAGAACCGTAGCTAAGTCTTGACGAAGTTCGAATATTCGGTTTCCAACAAACTTCACTGAAACTAATCCTTGTATATTCTATCCGAATAATATCGAAACGGTGGAAGGTTTATCAAATGAACTCTCGCCGAAACTTGTTTCGTGATATACTCGTACATGGATGATCCGTTGAAATCGGTCCTATGGGAACATCTGAAACTAATCGTTTGTTCTAAGATCGAACACGATTTGCCTGTCGATTTCAAAGTTTAGTAAAACATCATTTAAGGGAACTGCATTAAGGAAGAATAGAATAATCAGTTGTAATATCTATCATCTCCAGATAATTTACCCGGAGATGCCTGACGCCATGATGATAATTTATCTACGCCTTAATTATTCCTAACTTAAATCTTTTTTTCTCTAACATAAATACGAATATATGTATATCTTAAAGAAATGTTTTCGTAAAAAGCTTGGCCACTAGCCCATTACCCATAACCATAGCCATCTATTTATTTATTTCCAAGATGCAATGTCAAAGAACTAAGTTCAGTGACCGGCGAACGTTAAACCCAACCAAAATCGGAGAAAGTAATCACTAATTAACATGCAGCCGATGGGCTCGGTAGTTACGTCACTTCCTTACAACAAATAGAGAAACTACTACAATAGGGGCGATAAAATGTGAACATAAACTTCAACAAATTACGTTAAAGTATTTTTTTGAAATTACATAACAATAAAATGAAGTCTGTGTGCATCGGCCTGCGCGGGAAAGCCCGGTGTATGTAACCGCGAAGTGGCGCGAGGACGCATACGCGCGCGTTCGGAATTCGTAGACTGCATGTGCACACGTCATGAAGACGTGATTGACTGGTTGGTTCGTTATGCGTTCAACAGACGTACGAGTACGTACAACTTGTCTCTTTTGGGCCTGACCGACCAAGTAAAAGTTTTTCCCTGCCAGTTCCAAACTTGTATAATTAATCTTGGCGGTGATTAGAGCGAAAAACTATTGGTAAGAAAGGCGAACAATGCAGACATTTTCATGCCTCGTTTCCTGGTTGTTTACCTTTTTTGGACTAGAAAAAGTTAATCAGTTAATGGTTAATTATCTGTTAAGTGTTTCTTGAGTTGATACAATAATGTTTCTTTCATTTACATAAACGCTGGTTTGCTTAGTAGTTACAGGTTACAGTTACCACTTGGTTGGAAGGACGTTTTCAGTTGTTTCAGAGGTTGGAATCTGTATACCTAACCACGTACTCGATTGCTTTGTTTTCATCATAAATCGCGTGAAATATTTTGATAGTCACAATGACATATATATCTGGCATATCATCATCTGCCTAGCCTTTTCCCAATCACGTTGGGGTCGGCTTCCAGTCTAACCGGATGCAGCTGAATACCAGTATTTTACATGGAGCGACTGCCTATCTGACCTCCACAACCCAGTTACTGGGTAATACAATACCCCTTGGTAAGACTGGTTGTCAGATTTTCGGGCTTCTGACGACCCGTAACGACTGTCAAAGATCCACAAATGACAGCCGGGACCAACGGCTTAAGGGGACACTTTGCGCGGGCTCGAACTCACTGGTGGGCCTGGCTAAAAATCACGCTGTCTCACCAGGCTTCGTACCCGACAGAGATAGTATCAGTGGTGAGCAGTTAGACTCTAGTCTACACGCACAACGTTATTGAGTGAGACGCAGGAGCATTTTTGGCAAAAAAATCGCGAAAAAATTAAGAAAAGTCCTTCAGAAGATCGGGTTTTATGAAAAAACCACTGCATAAATCAATGACCAATAAAGTTTATTGAATTTATTGTTAATTGAACTTTGTCGGTACCGTCTTGGTTTTCGAGATTTTACACTCCTTTTATTACTTAAACACGCTCAAAGTTAGGTTAAATTAGCAAGAAAAACGAATCTTTGTTGGCTCATAACTTTTTAATGGCTTTTTATTTTAGTAGTCTGTTTCCGTACAGACAATAATAATAACGAGACAAAACCATACCATGTTTTATTTTTGATGTACATAGTCAAACAGTGGAGTAAAACCCTCCCGAAGTTTGTATGGAAAAAATGTGGACAAGTGTCACCTTAACGTGCTTTCCGAGGCACGGCGGGGTCTTGGTATGTAAAGATGGTCACCCGCGGCAAGCGTAGCTTAACCTGGCCGATCGACACGTGCAGCTATAGTTATTTAGCCACAAGCCCCTCTATATATCTGGCATATAATATGTCTATATTTGTAAAAAATAAATTGTATCATTTATTGTACCTATCACGTTTCCCATAACTTCCTTAGCTCCAAGAATTCGAACCTCACCAATCTTCAAAGTTTATGAAAGCAAAGACGAGCTTCTTAGAATTCTACAAGCCGCTTACTTTGTCAATTGTAAACGTACAAGCGATGTGTAACAGACTTTAAAATATCGAATTAACATTTAACAATGGTACCGAATATAATCAGCCGCAAGGCCGAAGGCCGTGTTTGTTAAAGTCAAACAATTTGTATGACTCAGATGCAAGAGTAACTAAAAACGAATGTTACGAAGACGTCCCTTGCATACTTATTGTGATCAGTTAAAGAAATCTTCTTGACAATGATAAACTGTATTCATTTGAGTACCTCCTGAGGAGCTCATGGCTAAGTAATAAGAGCCGCACGGGTCGATCGCAGGTTAAGCTACGCTTGCTGAGGTCAGTCCGCGGATGGGTGAACATTCTTTACATTTCTAGACTCTATTTAATTTGTCAATGTTCACTGTATAAGTCTTTGGTTATCCGTATTGTTGCGCATGTGTACTTTAAAATAAATAAAAAGCAGTCCTCTGGTGGACAAAGGTACCTTTTATCCTCAGCTACTGTCATCCATTAGCTTTCAGCTACTCTGCAAATATCATCGCTATACCTAGCCTGAGGGTGTCCTGCAGGCCTAGACAAAACACATTTCTGTTACAGTTCACGCCAAACGCTACGCCAAAATGTATGGGAATGACATTACCTGCGGAAAGATCACGACGTATTTTGTCTCTAGGCCCAGACCTTAAAGTCCTGACGTTTGCCGATTCGCAGTCTCCTCTCTGGAACACGTTACATTATTTAAACAAACAATTTGCCTTGCTGGAGTTCGTTCAACAGTTCTAAATGTTCCAATGTACTAAAGAATATTTTCTTTTCTTTGCAGCGCTCGCGTCTGTGATGCAGCGATGTCGGTGGCGGTGAGGGCGGCGTTGCTCTGCGCCTGCGCACTGCTGCTGCAGCAAGGTAATAAACAGCTTTTCTCTTTCTAAAAATACTTCAAAGAGTTCATCACAAATGTCGAAAGAGCACCATAGCAGTGGTTGCTCATTGGTGACAAGTCAGACTCACGCTTTTCTTAGTGTAGTGTATTTGATCACCTCTGCTCTCAAAAATTGTGAAAGAAACACCGTCAGGTAACCAGCACGTTTTAGGACAAAAAATTTGTAGAAATGTGACGTCTACAAACCCGCAATAGGCTGGGCCTGCGTGATGGATTACGGCCCATTTCCTCTCACTGAGAAGAGGCCTGTTTCCCAATAGTGGGAACGTTGTAGGCTAATTATGGTCAAGAGACTGCTAATAGCAGACTAATAAATGATGATGTAAGTCATCAAACTTGCCTCCCGACTGGTATTTACATTCACGCTCACATTTTGTGATATTAAATCAACAATTGAAAAGCGGTATAGATCATTCATTACCGTACGTTATAGTCTATAAAAACCCAGTTACTGCAAAAATTAATTGGCTGCGTTGATTAAAGCTATCAGGTGCCTATATCAAGCGTTTTCTTCACACTTACTTAAATGCTTACCTACCCGAGCTGTAATAGCAATCGATCCTTATCGCTATAGTTGCGTCAATATTCTGCCCCAGATTACTGAAATCGAATAGGGGCTATACCCACACAGAATACAGCAACTAATAAGTACAATATATTATAGCAGATTTTAAAACTAGCTGTACAAAAATTAACAGTTATCGTTACCTCAATGCAGTTATCGCGTAAGTTATGGCACTTGTCTATTAAACAGCAGTTTTTTTTTTTTTTAATAATCGACGACCCACTGAAACGGTCTCAAAATCATGTACGTCAAATTTTCCCAATTCAACATGAACCTTATTCCTTTGAAGTAAAGTTGAAAAACTATCAAAGAAATTTGACAGATTTGGGGTAGCTTGATGTGCTGGCCTCTGTACTTACTGAATCCAAAGTGACAGGTTGCGCATCCGTATCACCCTGAATAAGGGATAGATAAAAAATGTATGAAATTTAACTGTATTTGAATTGAGTGCGTTACGTGACCTAGAAAAGTGTAACACCGAATAACATGTCCCCGTAAGTTTGCTAACACGAAGCACATAACAACGAATGCACGCTACCACGAAAAACTTAACAACGAATGCACGCTACCTCGAAAAACTCAACAACGTATGCTTGCTACCACGAATAACTTAACAACGAATGCACGCTACCTCGAAAAACTCAACAACGTATGCTTGCTACCACGAATAACTTAACAACGAATGCACACTACCACGAAAAACTTAACGCCGTATCCACGCGATCTCGAATAACAAAATCTCAAAAAGTATCCGTACAAAGTCTTAATTCATATAAAAATCTACCAAATCAAAAATTTGAAGAAAAGAAACAAAATATGTCATATGTATTTGTCAATCAACCAAATAATCAATTTTTCACAAACTACATAGAGATACATTTTTCCTCGGAAAAAATATTACCTTTACGTGCATGATAGTGCTGTATAACAAGCGTTCTTACAATATTTGTTGCGGGAATTTGCGGTCAGTGTTGATGGCGCAGTTACAATTTATATTATCCAAAAAGAATAAAAGTCTATTGCTACACGAAGGATATTTGTTTACTTTAGACAGACGTATAAATACAAAATGTTATTGGCAGTGTGTAAAAAAGTGGGCATACAGTTGTGGATCGCGAATAATAACTCAGGTAAGAAGTGTTTTTATGTATTGTAAACCAAAAGAGCAAAGAAAAAAGAAAATAGGGAAGAAAAAATTAAAAAACATTTGGGAAAAAAGGAAACAATGGACTTAACTACATTTTTAGACGGTTTTGCATACTTGTGCTATTTTAAACGATAACTGAACTCATATTCTGTTTTTTTTCCTCAAATTTTTGATTTGGTAGATTTTTATATGAATTAAGACTTTGTACGGATACTTTTTGAGATTTTGTTATTCGAGATCGCGTGGATACGGCGTTAAGTTTTTCGTGGTAGTGTGCATTCGTTGTTAAGTTATTCGTGGTAGCAAGCATACGTTGTTGAGTTTTTCGAGGTAGCGTGCATTCGTTGTTAAGTTATTCGTGGTAGCAAGCATACGTTGTTGAGTTTTTCGAGGTAGCGTGCATTCGTTGAAAAGTGTAACACCGAATAACATGTCCCCGTAAGTTTGCTAACACGAAGCACATAACAACGAATGCACGCTACCACGAAAAACTTAACAACGAATGCACGCTACCTCGAAAAACTCAACAACGTATGCTTGCTACCACGAATAACTTAACAACGAATGCACGCTACCTCGAAAAACTCAACAACGTATGCTTGCTACCACGAATAACTTAACAACGAATGCACACTACCACGAAAAACTTAACGCCGTATCCACGCGATCTCGAATAACAAAATCTCAAAAAGTATCCGTACAAAGTCTTAATTCATATAAAAATCTACCAAATCAAAAATTTGAAGAAAAGAAACAAAATATGTCATATGTATTTGTCAATCAACCAAATAATCAATTTTTCACAAACTACATAGAGATACATTTTTCCTCGGAAAAAATATTACCTTTACGTGCATGATAGTGCTGTATAACAAGCGTTCTTACAATATTTGTTGCGGGAATTTGCGGTCAGTGTTGATGGCGCAGTTACAATTTATATTATCCAAAAAGAATAAAAGTCTATTGCTACACGAAGGATATTTGTTTACTTTAGACAGACGTATAAATACAAAATGTTATTGGCAGTGTGTAAAAAAGTGGGCATACAGTTGTGGATCGCGAATAATAACTCAGGTAAGAAGTGTTTTTATGTATTGTAAAGTTACAAACCAGTTGTATAATTATGATTTATTTTTACATCAACTTTACGATTAAAATTAATGATAAATCATAAGTCTTTTGTAAAGGCAGCCCGGTTTTATAATTTTGTACTAATTTTTTGTATAATTTTTTGTTATTAATTGCAGGAAAACAACAGCGGGGTAGAGGAAATTACAAAATATAAAAATGAGCATTGCCACAGTCCTGAACCAGAAGTAAAAGATGATTTACAATTGAGAGCTAGATTAAAAAGACGAGCGAACCATAGTATGGATGGAGCGGCACAGGTAATACAGGCGGCGATCCAAGATATTCCTAGTGGAAGTGCCCTCTACTTACCAAGTATAAATGCTATGAGGATGGTGGTACATAGAGCAAGGAACAATGGTGCTCCTACATCTCCTAAAAAGCTGGATGATCTAGTCATTCCAGATAAATACACTAATTTTCTGCTGGCTCACTACAGTACAGAAGAAGACTGTATTTTATTGTTTGGTACATCAGAAAACGTCAGACTTCTCCAACTTTCACCATTTTGGATCCTAGATGGTACATTTCGTACCTGTCCAAAAAATTTCTATCAAATTTATACGGTGCACGGATTAATTGGAGTGCACGATACTGTGCAAAAGGTGGTACCATTGGTGTTTGGGCTTCTGTCCAACAAAAATGAGAAAATTTATCGTTTATTTTTTGAAGTTCTCAAGTCGCGTGCATCTCAATTTGGAACGGATTTACAACCCGATATAATAATTACTGACTTCGAGAAGGCGTCAATAAATGCGGTAAAACATGCGTGGCCTGAAACTAAACACACGTGTTGTTACTTCCACCTGGCTCAAAGTATTTGGAAGCATATCCAATCTGCTGGTCTATCCAAACAATACTCAGAATCGACATCTTTTGCTCACAAAATGCGTCATTTGGCCGCGTTAGCCTTTTTAAAACCAGATGAGATACCTGAAGCTTTTGAATTACTATAAGAAAAGGTCTTGCCCAAGGATGCAGTGAAAGTCACCGATTGGTTTTCCAAATATTATGTCAATGGTACTTATAAAAAGAGGACTACTCAAAACCACAAAACATTAAAGACAAACTTGCAAAAAGTGCCTGCATTGTTTCCGCCTAGCATCTGGTCGGTAAATAGCTCAATTGGGACCACTGTTCCAATTACACAAAATGAGGTGGAATCATGGCACCACCGCTGGAACAGCCTATTGGGCAGAAAGAAATGGAATTTATATAAGACCATTGAAGAATTAAGCAAGGAACAAATCATACAGAATTGATGGTATAAAAGTTGAATTCACAGTCTCAAGAAACCAAAAGAGCAAAGAAAAAAGAAAATAGGGAAGAAAAAATTAAAAAACATTTGGGAAAAAAGGAAACAATGGACTTAACTACATTTTTAGACGGTTTTGCATACTTGTGCTATTTTAAACGATAACTGAACTCATATTCTGTTTTTTTTCCTCAAATTTTTGATTTGGTAGATTTTTATATGAATTAAGACTTTGTACGGATACTTTTTGAGATTTTGTTATTCGAGATCGCGTGGATACGGCGTTAAGTTTTTCGTGGTAGTGTGCATTCGTTGTTAAGTTATTCGTGGTAGCAAGCATACGTTGTTGAGTTTTTCGAGGTAGCGTGCATTCGTTGTTAAGTTATTCGTGGTAGCAAGCATACGTTGTTGAGTTTTTCGAGGTAGCGTGCATTCGTTGTTAAGTTTTTCGTGGTAGCGTGCATTCGTTGTCATGTGTTTCGTGTTAGCGAACTTACGGGGACATGTTATTCGGTGTTACACTTTTCTAGGTCACGTAACGCACTCATTTGAATTACGTTCACACAAATATTGTAGCTATAAAAGCTGTAATAACGAGTTACAGTTAGATACAACGAGGTAGAATGTCGTCTTTAGGCTCTAGGCGTGACGCCGCGACTCTTAACTTTAACCTAAATGGAAATTGATCTACTAGATTCCCGTGGCCCTGTCGTGTCATGCCAGTCTGCGGAGCCTGTAGTCATTCATACCTGTGTGATAGTCTCTTTCTAAAACGCCCGGTTTCTTTTCAAATAGAGACCGTTGTGAATATCTCGTATTATTCATACACTTAAGATAACCCTTACTTTCGCAGCAAACGCGGAGCTCCGAGGAAGGTGTCCAGCACAAGAAAGTGCGTGTCCTGCACGCGCAACTCCGTGCACAACAGACGATGAGTGCGGGGAGAAGATATGCTGCTCAACAACGTGCGGGCGAGCCTGTGTCGACCCGCTTTTTACAGGTAAACCAGTCTTTTCCCACTTTGAAAGAACTGCTCCTCAATATATTTTTACGTGCAGTGTTGCTGACTGATGAACTGATTTCTACAACCCAAACACCACCACCAGACGTATAGCAGGGATACCATCCGTGGGTGATATTCCGACCCGTCGGTCTCAACGCTTCTACTCCACATTTATTATGCAGATTCATTTAGTTTTTTATGATGGCTATTGATTAAATAGACGTTCTTCACCAAGCTAGAGCCTGATGAAAAGCGTTAGATGAGGTCTACGAATACACAAATTTCGCTTTCTTCGGCGATTCAATAACAAAGCTGAACAACATTAAATTTGCAAGCAAAGTTATATTCAGTAGCGGATATACACTTGGAAGTTAATACAGCCCCTTGTGGGAAACAAAGTTTCTCTGTTTACATAGTAAGTTTAGCAAAGGGTCATAAGTTCACAAACTATCTACATAGGAAATGAGGAAACACCAAGTTCCTAAAATTACTTATGTGTTATCATCCTCGCTATCTCTATTTATTTGTGATTGGTGCACCTTGTCTTCGCGTCTTTAGCGTGTCCTTGAACCGTGAATTCTTTCGAAGAATTCACTCTCTTTCTAGCTATAATCATCATTTACACAATCCATCGATAGTTTATTTGGTCTTCCTCCAATAATATCTATCTAACGGCATCTTCTGGGTACGCTCGTTCCACCATAAACGGCATAGACATCATCCATCGCTTTCCAAAAGGCGTGAATAAAGCAATAATCAGAAACAGTCTTACACCGTGTCCTGTCCCATTATCATCGTCATTTAGTTTAAAAACATCCACTACTGATTATACACTCAAAAACCTGCCACAACGACCGGTTCTATGCTCCCCGTAACTATCCGATTGAATGAATGAATCAACCAATTAATTCATCGGCCCCAGCGTGGTTTGACCAGATCAGAGTAATCGAATTCACCCCAAGTTTGCACTAGGCCCTTTTTTGTTTTGGCAAATCATCAAATAACTTTTCCCGCTCTGGGTGGAGCAGGAGGGCGTGTCAGACTTTTACTGATTAAAACCCACCCGTGTTCCCTCAGTAGCCCGTATGCCAGGGGCGGCGGTATCTCTTTTGAACGAACCCGCATCCCTGGCAGACCCCCTGAGGCCTCATTTTTCATAGTGCTACATGGTGCCATTGCATCTCAAGGAGTAGACCCGGCGGCGCCATAATGATGGCGATTCTCGAAAGGTGGACCTTGACTTTAAGGTGGACCTTGTATACTATCTTATGTAGTTCTAATGCATTTTTAATTCCCCATCAGGTTGTGAAAACGTGAAGCTATCATCAGAGCGGATATCTCGCGCCTTAGCCGCGGACAACAGTCGCGGTGGGCGAAGAAAGCTGCAAGCAATGAGGACCCCTCGGTGCAGGTTCACAGATGGAGAATTCGAGGAGATCCAGTGCGACAACGAGATCGTTAGCACCTGCTGGTGTGTTGATTCTGCTGGATTTGAGGTGAGAACTAGAATAATGTCCTGAACAGACTGGCAGATTCTTCATGTAATTTTTGCTGGATTCTTAGCAACAATATTTTATCTAGATGACAATTCCCAGTTACTCTCCCATTATTCATCACTGTAAATTCCAAATCGACAAATGTAACAAACACTTTTGCACATGCTTCGTGTGACTGACTTTTCATCTAACAATTAAAGAAATCATTGCATTTACTTAGTACGTACCGTGTGGTGCCGGACGTAAAGAATAGCATCATTCCATCTCTTCCCGTGGGTGTCGTAGGAGGCGACTAAGGGGCTTAGAATGGGCAGCAGCGTTCTCTATGCATTTTACCACAAAACTGAGATCCCCAACCCGCCTGCCAAGCGTGGCGATTATGGCAAGCCCCCCCAAATTGGGGGAGGCTTATGTCCAGAAGTGGACGTCTTCCGGTTGAAATGATGACTTAGTACTCAAGCCCGCTGCTCTTTTTATACTGTCCCAAGTCTAGCAGTGCTGCTGAAGTATATCAGACAGATTTTGATCGAATATTGAAAAAGTGCAAACACAATTAATGCTTGCTTCAATTTCCAGTTACCAGGAACCAGAGCACCAGCCGCAGCCCTAGTAAACTGTTCACGAGTGGACCCCTGCGCAGCACACACATGCAGGATGCTGTGTCCGTTAGGTTTCGAGCTGGACCAGCGAGGGTGTCCGCTATGCAAGTGTCGGGACCCTTGCTCCTCTGTCACGTGTCCCGGACAGCTGTCATGTCAACTGGAGGAGGCGCCGTGCTTGAAGCCACCTTGTCCACCTGTGCCTACTTGTAAGTAATAGTCCTTCTGACCGAATTTCGGGTGTAGCTGCCATCACAGCAGAGAGTTGCCATTGACGCGAGAGATATTATAGTGTACAAATGCTTTCTCAAACACAGGTGTACTTTCTCTTCCCTCATACTTTTATTCCGATGGAATGGTAATCCGACAGGACCACCCGGAGAAATATCATGCGCAAGACCACATGCTTATCGTGCTAAAGTTGTTCTTCGAGTTTCAATATTTATTCTCAATGCAAACGAGAAACTATTTTGTTTTCTCTCCTCTTCTAAGAACTTCCGAAGTCTCAAACAAGAATTATTAAAACTAGATACACAAGGAACTAAAGCCGTTTAACTGCATTGTAAACAATCGACAGCAGAAAAACACAACCGGGTACAATACCTAAGTAGTAGATTACATTACAAACCAAGGATGCTTGATAATGAAATGGTATGCAAAATACCGTCGGCAAACCTCACATAACACCGGAATTACGAATATCGCACGCATTACAGCAGATATGCAAATACAAGTCTAATACGGCTGAGCAGCGTAACCTTGATTACATACCTCTTCATATACGGGTTGTAATTGAAATAACTGAAAAGGGGTCATTAAGGTCATCACTATGAACATCTTTCCTATGGGATTGTGGCGGCATCTACATCACCAAATCCGAAATATGCAACACGTTGAAATCACGGAAAATCGTGCATCGCGCAAACAGAATTTGCCAGCCAAGTAGCATGTATACAAAGTCTCAACATCAATCATTGGGCAGCGTGCCCACCAGACAACACCCGTCTGGTCGGAAAACCCTCCCTTTTCTATGGAGGATGAGTGAACCTAAACCCTGTTCCTCATTAGTCCTCATACTAAGACTAAGAGTAAGCCTGAAATCGCGAAAATACTCTTAAATCAACTGTTATCTATATTTTGTTGACTTTCTACTTATTTATATACCTACGCAAGTTTAAGTAACGTCACTGCTGTGGTCTCCTAGGTGTTTAGCACTTTTGTCAAAATCCCCCTAAGATTGAGATAAGCTTGAAATTTCTTATTTAACTGACAAATTAGTCTTAAAGAAAAAATAGAAATTGGCGTTGCACGACTTGCAAGTGATAGGGTAGTTAAACAATTATGACGTCCTAATTTCGCCAGTTATTATAGGCGATTAACACATGGCACCGCAAACCGCCGCGGTAGGCGGTGAAGCGGATCTCATGGCGCATTGGTCTCTAAGAAATCCGTTGATGCCTAACACACGTACACCGCCCGACCGCGCGGTCGAATTGTATGCCGCCGCGGCGCCGGCGGTACGCGGTGCCGTGTGTGAATCGTCTTAAAGTTTTGTTCAACCTTGATGTTTGCAGGTAAACGTGGCCGCAGTCTTATGAACATCTGCCCTGTGGGAGAACCGCTCTTGATATCCGAGACCAGCAGGCCTTTCTTGTGTGGAACAGACCCTGGAAAGCCGAATTGCCCACCTTTGTATAGGTGCCTTGTTGACTCAGGTATTTGGAACATGCTTTAAATACTTATTTTTCTTTACTGTTACTGACCAGTTTTTGGGTAAACATTGCCAGCTATTTGCTAACTCTCCTCGTCTTGCAATCAATATCTGCCTAGCCTTTTTCCCAACCAGGGGTCGATTTCCAGTCCAACCGGACGCAGCTGAATAATTGGAGTATTTTACATGGAGCGACTGCATATGACCTTCATAACCCAATTACTAAGTAACATGATACCCTTGGTAAGACTGGTTGTCAGACTTTTGGGTTTCTGAAACGTAAACACGTGCAGACATCTGACAGAATGACAGTCAGGGCCAGCGGCTTAACGTGCTTTCCGACCCACGGAGGGGTCTTGATATGTTATGGATCATAGCTCATCCGCGTACCGTGTGGCTAGTATCAATTACCCACGGGCCCGTCCCCAACTCCCCTATGCTTATTTAATTTCAGCCAGATAAATTGTAGCCATTTCAGTTTCGAGACATGTAACCCTTTCTAAGCCCGGATCGATAACGTCATCATTTTCAGACTAAAAATGCTAAACCTTTATAATTCCACAGGGAATGACTACGGTGTATGCTGCCCAGCATCTCTAGAACTCCAAAAAGCTGGAATATGTCCTGCTCATGCCACTACCGAGGAATGTGGGACTCCCTGCGCCCACGACCTTGAATGTCCTTCAATGCAGAAATGTTGTGACGGAGGAGAATGCGGCAAACATTGCATTCTACCACACAATGTGACCATGTGTTCGCAACAAAAGATGTTAGCTGAACTGTTGGTTGTAAGCGAAAAGGAGGGCAGAGGTTATGTGCCGCAGTGCGCTGAAGATGGATCGTTTGTGTCAAGGCAGTGCTCCAGAAATGGATTGGTTTGCTGGTTAGTGAAACATATTATACTAATAAATGTTTTTAAATTGGAGACGATTAAATTAAATAAATTGGTTGAAATTTGTCAAAATTCAAAAAACTTGCTGAGCGTAGGTTCTTTGAAGACTGTCAGCTGAGAAAGTGACCATTTACTTTAAACAAGTTTATGAGACAGCATCCGAAAAATAGCGTCCCCAATTTCTAGCACTAACTTACCCACACCTTTCCCACCAGGTGCGTCGACTCCGATGGCAACAAACTCCGTGGCTCAATGGGTCCTTCATCACAAGTTCAATGCTCCTTAACCCCACTACCAGCCCGCAGTGGTGCCAGAAGCCTAGGCTCCTGTGCCAGAGCCCTATGTGCTGCCGTTTGTGAATATGGATATAAGACTGGCGCTGATGGATGCCCTACCTGTGAATGCGATGACCCTTGTGCTGGGTTCCCTTGTCCTGATGGTGAAGAGTGCATCAGGGTTAGAGAAGCTCAGTGCTTTGGGGATTTGTGTACTGGATATCCTATTTGTGAGTAAATATGTATTATTTATTATATGTATTTTTGTGGTTAAATAGACTATGAATCATTCTTCAAAATAACTGAGAAACAAAGCACGATGGTTAAGGAACTTCGAGGTGACCTTCAAAGAACTATTGTGCTGTTTATGATGCTTCTTAGGCATCGAACAACACGCATGTCTGTTCTACGGCATACGGGCTACTGAGGGAACACAGCTGGGTTTTAGTCAGTAAAAGTCTGACAAGCCCTCCTGCTCCACCCAGAGCGGGATATATATTTGATGATGTCCCACCCAACAAAAAAAACACTCGTTGTTATTTGACCATGTAGTATTTGACCGTTTGATGTATTTACAGACTTAATTTCCATCTATGTTCCCTCCAGGTCGTCCAAAAGTATCATACGAGAATCCCTGCGAGGCAGGAGTCCCGGCCTCTGACTCTGACGGAGCCCCAGAAACGTGTGGCGCAGACGCCGACTGTCCCGACAACCACGCTTGTACCCGCTCCAGGAGAACTGGCACCGCCGTCTGCTGTCCCGACCCACACTATTTTGATAATACTACTGAGACTGATGTTATGGAGGTAGGTTTCAAGACGTTATCCCGTTAACCCGAAAACCAGTGTAGGCTATACAGCACGGAAGCCAATAGTTAAGGCACTGCCCCAACAATACCGTCATTGAAACTGTTCAAAAACTCTCTTGGGTCTTGTCTTTGGGAAAAATGTGATAGGCAATCCTGTTGGCATGAATTTCTGTTCTATAGAAAACCGATACTAAGACAAATATAATTCGTCAGCTAGTTGGCAATCCATACCTCTGCCCAGCAATTAGTCGCCTAACGATGGTCCTCTTCACCGCTAGATTACCCCAATTTCTCACCACAAAACCTTTTCAGATAACCTTCGAATCCTGCGGCACGGAGGCGGAAGCAGTATGCAGCCTTAACAACACATTAGCATGTCCCGAAGGCGACTGCGACAACGACCTGGTGTGCTGTTCCACTGCCTCCTGCGGGCCCGTGTGTGTGGACCCCGCTAAGATGAAGCTACAGACTGACAGAGTTGATGATAGTCCTACAAGTAAGTGTATTTTGGCAGTATTTCTTAGGTAATACCTATGGGGCTCGAAAATATATGGACCAGACCAGTGCAGAATGTCATAAAAATGGAGGAGCCTCATGGCCTGTATCCTGGAGAAAGCATTTCGTTTGCAATGACTATCCAGCCGGACGTAGCAAACATAGGTACGCAACCCTTGTGTTTGGCTAAAACTAGGCAAACAGAACAAATGACAAACCTAGATTGCTTAGATCCTAAGGATTAATCTTAATTACATTGTCTAGTACTTACTTTTCCACTTCCGAGTGAAGTTTTTCTTAGGAAATAGCTCGTCAGCTGGCTTTATGTATTGCTTTAAATGTTATTATTTCCACCTTCTTTAACAGTGTGTGAGTATCTCCGCGACTTTGACGAGAAGATGGAAGGCACAGTGGATGGCATGAAGCTGGCCCTCCCGGCGCCCACGTGCAATCCTGACGGATCCTTTACATCGCAGCAGTGCGCCAACGGACGATGCTGGTGCGTCGACACCTTCGGGACTGAGATACCTGATACGAGCAGCAAGAATGCTTCGGTTGTTGATTGTGAAGAGTAAGTTGTAGTTTTTCTTATATTTTATTGCTCTTTCAATCAGTATGAATTCTTCATAGACTTCGCGACATATTTTTGCAAAGAAATAATTCTGGTCTTGATCAAAAGTTCAGGATGGTTTATAAACAGTTTAAATTGTGTATTTACACGAAGCAGATGAACACAACCAGCCTCACTGCTTTTGGCTAAAATTAAGTGTAGCTTTTTCTTTATTCGGAATATCGTTAAAAATTATATGTGAAATCGAATGACAATACGGTAAAAGGCAATTTTATCTGACACCCATTTCACCACCTCCAGTAAACCAGTGTTTTCCGGCTGACTTAACTGGTCAATAATTTCATAAAGATTCAGTGTCATTTTCTATTAAGGAGAAGATGGATTGTGCCTATCTCGAAACTAATGAAAAACAGTCCGCAATTCTTTTAATTGGTATAATTATTGCTTTGCTATTATGTCGCCGAAGTCAAATTCAGATCATTTATTAAAATAGGATTGACTCTTGGCGCTTCTTCCAAAAATTAGATTCGTATGGAGCAGAATGGGTAAAATACTCCATAATTACGCTTTTAAAATATTTTACAATGTTTTGTATCGTCTACAGAGTCCGTTCCAACCTGACCTGCCTTGAACTGACCTGTCGCATGGGCTGCGACTACGGCTTCGAACTAGGCGCTGGTCGATGTCCCACGTGCAGATGTCGCGACCCCTGCGCCGGCGTCACCTGCCCGGCTGGACGGTCCTGTGCTACTGTAGATGTGGCTTGCGATGCTGATTATTGTCCACCCGTGCCTGCCTGTTAGTATCATAATGTGCTTAGCCTTCATTCTGTTGGAGTCAGCTTCCAGTGTTACTGGGTGCATCTGAAATCTGAATACATGGATCGACTCCTTATCTGGCCTTCACAAGGTGATTTTTGAACTTGGTAAGGGTGGTAAAAACCGTTGTTTAAGTATCGCTACTGAAGTGACGTGCTGTTCAAAATAGTGCAAAATCGGATCAGAAGAAATTACTATCTTCAAGGTTTCACTCTGTTTCGTGTCATCGTCATCAGGAATCGTGGTTCGTGAACAAGCTCAATCAAGCACTTATAAATTACTATTTCCCATCTGCATCTCTCCAGGTCTTCCAAAGAAACCAGGACAATGTCCCTACCTAGTGCCTTCAAATGGAGCGTGCGAGTGGTCGTGCAAGACGGACGCGGAGTGCGGAGCTACTGAGCGATGCTGTGCCACCGGCTGCGGTACTGCTTGCACTAAGGCGGTGCATCAGACTGCTTGTCAACAGATGAGGTAATACTAGAGTATTATAAACTTCATTACTCTTAGATAAACTATTTTCAGTTGTGTATGACATTTTGACTCGGTCTTGACTCCCAATCATCTAGAATCAAAAGTCGTTTATTCAAACTTGACTGAAAGTCAGGAGTCACATTTTGAACGTCAAAATTTCATAAGACAGTCCCTCAAAACGCAGGCCGAACACCATTTCCTGGTAAAGCACCAGCTGGGAAGAAGACAAACTCCCCAGCAGAAAGACTGAATCCCGATTTTAGGTCTAAAACTGCTTTTTCCAAATATGTGTTCGGTAAGTCGTGTAACCATTCTAGTGGCTGATTGACAGATGGACATCTGTATTTGGATAAACCAAATGTTAATGAAGTTTACCGATAATATTCTCGGTAAACTCGGTACTTCCGACTCAAACTCAAGTAATCAATATTTGAGTTACATAAATCGCAATAATAATAATGTACCGAAGTATAGGACGGACCAACGAAGGCCGACGAAGGACCAACTGTATCTATGCGGTCCCCTACGTGATCGAATCGGGATTGAAGATCCGCAAGAGAACCAAGGTAACCGACATAGCCCGAAGAATTGCCTAACTTAAGTGGCAGTGGGCAGGGCACATTGCTCGCAGAACAGATGGCCGATGGGGCAGAAAGTTTCTGGAGTGGCGACCGCGTACCGGAAGACGTAAAGTTGGAAGGCCTCCCACAAGGTGGACCGATGACCTTGCGAAGGTTTAAGTGGCGAAGCTTAGGGGAGGCCTATGTCCAGCAATTGACGTCTTTCGCCTGAAATTATGATGATGATGATCTATGCGGTCACACTTCCATCCTACGATGCATTTTCTGACGCCATTGTGTTCTCCAGGGCATTAGCTCTCCACACTGCGGCCGAGAGTGGCAGCCCGCCCGCCTGGTCCTGGGTGCCCAAGTGTATGGAGGATGGTGCCTACGACATGGTGCAGTGTCGGGGCTCGGATAAGGCTTGCTGGTGTGTCGACACTGCTGGGAATGAGGTTAGTAAGAGTTTACTTCTACTTAATAATACTGAAATGACTAGTTAGTGATTGCAGTAACAGCACCCTAATTGCGTTTACAACAATTAATGACTGAGTTGAGCTGCACGATTAGTAACAAATGCGTGCACTGACTGGACGGGTCCACTCAATCTAGGTGGTTCTGTTTCTCAAAAGACCATTTCAGACACCAATCTACATGTTCTTCACATGATTGGCGTGTAAAACTATTTGTAAAAACGTACAAAACTACTTACAGAAATAAAATCATTTATTATCATTTAATCACAATGTGTGTGTTCCGTGTGTTGCCGGACGTAAAGAATAGCACCATCCCATTTCTTCCCGTGGGTGTCGTAAAAGGCGACTAAGGGCCTTACTAGAGAATGGGCACCAGCGTTCTCCATGCATTTTACCACCATACTGCGATCACAAACCCGCCTGCCAAGCGTGGCGATTATGGCAAACCCCCCAAATTGGGGGAGGCCTATGTCCAGCAGTGGACGTCTATCGGCTGAAATGATAATGATGATGAATATTCCACTAATGTTTATTTCGCTCAATATCTTATTTTGAAAACATAGCCATAAAGCATAAACAATAAACATATGATATACCTCTACTTTAGAAAAGCTAATTCAATAATTCATGAATTAAGTTGCCTATGTAGCATCTACAAACATCTTACAAGAAAAAAAATCGTGTGCGGTCGGGGTGCCCCCGTCAGGGACGAAGGGAGGGTTTGCCATAATCGCCACGCTTGGCAGGCGGGTTGGCGATCGCAGTATGGTGGTAACATGCATAGAGAAGGCTGCTGCCCATTCTACACTAAGTCCCTTAGTCGCCTTCTACGACACCCACGGGAAGAAATGGGGTGGTGCTATTCTTTTACGTCCGGCACCACACGGAACACACACGGTGGAATATTAGGCAACACCAATGATACAGAGAAACCATGTCACAATTTTTATTCCGAAGTAGGTACGTCTGAAAAAATCCTTGTATAAAATCAGTTTATTTGATAAAATCATTATCTTTTCTAGATCATCGGCACCCGAGTAACAAACTCCACACCGAACTGCGAAGCTCCCATAAACTGCTCCAAACCGACCTGTGCAGAAGATCTGGAGTGCTCCCACGGATGGGAGCTGGATAACAAGGGATGTCCCACTTGTGCCTGCAAGGATCCCTGTATTGACGCCAAGTGTAGACCCAATGAGACCTGCGAACTTGTGCCTTTGGAGTGTGAGGTAAGGTTTCAAGAGTGCCTCATTTAACTGTTTTTATTAAGTTTATGTTTAGACTTTAGAAGGAAGTTAGACCCTTGACTTTGTTTTGTCATATTTTCTTAAAGGTAGTCATATAGCTTCATAAAATGACGTGTAACATTGATTTCGATAGTTCGTTTACAGAATAAACAATTTAATTTCATTATTTTGGTTAAAATGCCACTAGTCGCTGTAGAAAAGTCAGAACTTGAGCTTGTTTGAATTTACACTACGAAAAGCATATTCTTCGTCGTTTTCAGTATCTACTTAGTAATTTGATGTTTACTTTAGTCATTCATTACATTGTATTCTAAGGAAAATGATAAATTCATTAAAAAGAAAATGACAGAGACATAATGGGATAGTTTTAATGATTTTCGAGAGCGCTAAAACCAAGTGTGGTCAAAATGAAAATCCAAGATGGCGGCTGCTAAAACTTTCAAATGATTTTCATTATAGGTGTCGTTTTTATGGTTTCGAGTGTGCTGAAACTGATAGTGAGGTAAAAATAAAGTTTGAATCGTATTTAAATGATAGAGTAAACGACGTTACATTCGGAGTTGAACAAAATATATAAGCAACTTCGGTCCCCTTGACCCAATAAGTTTTTGAAGTGAAAACTTCTTTAGGCGCGTTGGCGTTGAACGTTGTTTAATCTGACGATTCAAAAAATATGTCTTGACGATTCAAATATACACGTAATTGTTTTGTCGGCACTCCCGGAGTTTGGAGTTCTTTTTTTTTTAATACTTAAAAGTTTACCCTGTGTCCGTTTCTCAGGGTAACTCCTGCCCACCACTAGCGCGTTGCTCCCCCGCCCCGCAGTGCCCAGACGGGCGCGCCCCACTGCGCGCGCCGGGCCAGGCGGCCCCGCTGCAGTGCGGGCCCAGCGCGGCGGCCTGCCCCTCCACACACGCCTGTCGGTTCGCTCCTCATGACTCTACACCGTCGGTCTGCTGTCCGAAGCCACGTGAGTATGATTTAAGATCGCAGGATTCGATTGGTGAATCTCTTAACATATTATTTAATGAATAGTTCATAATAAATATTAGCCAATCAGCAGTGGTAGTGCACAAGTGCCCAGGGATGGCTGGTCTTTCAATAAAATGTAGTTATACAGTAGCTATTTTAAGCGACCCAATTTGTGAAGATCACCAATCCTTTTGTAAAGCAAGACCGCGTAAAAGACCTATAATTGTACGATCTTATATGAAAAGTTGTCGCTGAATAAGTAGAGGATCTCATGGCTAAGTAATAAACAGCCGCACGCGTCAATCGATAACTTCGCTTGCCGCGGTCGGTCCCTGGATAAGTGACTATCGTTACATACCGAGACCTCTCCATGCTTCGGAAAGCACGTTAAGCCCATTTAGTGTGGGTCTTTAACAGTCGTTACAGGTCGTCAGAACCCCGTGATAGGCAGACCAAGGAGTGTTACCCTTTACCCAGTAACTGGGTCGTGGAAGTCGGATAGGCAGTCGCTCCACGTAATATACTGATAATTAGCTGTATCCGGTTAAATTGAAAGCCGACCCCAAAAATAGTTGGGACAGATTATGACCAAATGCATGCTTGCCACAAAAACCAAACCAAAATGTGAAATTCAATACTCTCCTCCTCCATCCAGGCACGGTATGTTTCGAGAACAAAGACGAAGGCAATTGCACAGAGGGCGAAGTCCTAAACACAACGAGATGGCACTTCAATCATGCACGCAACCGATGCGAGCGGTTCAAGTACCACGGGTGCTCCGGCAACCATAACAACTTCAGGACCAAAGAGGAGTGCAATAATGTGTGCCCTGGTGAGTTTACCATCAGTTTTTATGGTGTTTGGCTTCTAAACTGTAACATATACCTTCGATGTTCAAGATCTTCATGTTTATCTGATTTGTAAATATGTATACTGAAGTATCTACCCTCGGTTTCTGTGAGCCTTAGAACGGATTTTGTCAATGGACCTGAACGCGATCAGCATATCGCTCTGGGTTACATATGGCAAATAATTTAAATATTTTATCTACTTCTATTTATTTCTCTCAATTAGGTACAATTTTGGTACTAGGAAGTGGTAAAGTTATGGGAGACTGTCTTATGTAATTTTGACGTTCAAAAAGTGCTGACTCTCAGCCTAGTTTGACTACAAGACTTCAACTAAACCGCGTACATGTGCTGTCAGTGTCATCTTTGTGGTGGAATGTTGACACTGACAGCTGTTGAATGTAATTTTGATATGCTGATCGCGTTCTGTTTCATCGGTGAAATTGGCACTTAATCAACCTAATTTCAAATGTCAATTGAAATGATTTGATTGGCTATTACTTAGTGTTTAACGGCAGTCGCAAAAGGTCAACAGATAAGGCGTTGTGAGCCTAGGTTTTCCGAAATTATAGCAAGAATACTGCATTAAAAAAATACAGCAGCCAAGACTTCCTTTCTTGCTTCAACTAAGAAGTTTTTGTCTTTCAAAACAGTGGCAGGGGAAGCTGCGAGAGTGAAAACTAAAAAAAGGATGACAAGCCACATAGTGAAAGAGGAAGGCATGTCGTTATTTATTTTGTATATACATGTTATATTATTATGTACCTGTGTTAACTCCACTAAATTGTCTTGCACTGTACCTATACGGTGTAGGGACCTCGACGCGCAAACTGTTTCCATCAATTCAGTACATTAATTTTTTAAATCATCGACTGAAAATTTCTTATGCGTCTACAATTACTTACCTATTGAAGTCATGGTAAAAGTTGGCGCGTCGATGTCCCTTACACCCTGTATTCTAATAGCATGGTTAGCTTAATTGGCACTTTGGGGCAATCTGGGATAAAATTCAGAGACCTATGCTTGTGCGTATTTGTATTCTCAGAAGCTTGAAAGTTCAATTTCGTCAGTAGAATAGAAACTGTAGAAATCTAAATGAGTAGCATGACGAGCCCCAGATAAATTACTGTCGTTGAGTCAAAACAGCACTATGTGACTCTGTAACTGTAATTGGTCTGATTATTTCATAATGTAGACAAGCTAAAGTCACCGTATTAAGGTCAGCACTCACTATAACCGCGCTGCTCTGTCGCCATTATCGCCAACGCGCTGTTAGCAAGACGACTGCTCGCTGCTAGCACGCCACGGTGATAGCTTGTTGTTCACGCGCCGCTCACTAGTTGGTAGCTCGCCGGTCACGCGCCAATAGCTAGTTTTCAGCTTACACACCGGTTTAAGAACATTAGTGAGTGTGAGAATTTGCGGGCGACGCAACGGGGAGACAGCCCGCAGCCGTGCGAGGGGTGCTAGGGGCGCGCGGGTGGTGAGGCGCTTACCGCGCGCACGCATTTGTTCGCCGGGAGCGGGCTGTGAGCTTGAAGCGCGCGGTCAACGACCTGCCCGCGAGCTATCCATTATTCTGTATTATGATCGTAAAATGTACTGTAATGCAATTGATTGATAATCTTGAAGAAGAACAAACCTTATTTGCTGCGTCGGAGCGGTGCTGTTATAATGAGTGATGACGGTTACGTGTCTAATGTTTTGGGGGTGTACCTAGATCAGATTTTTTTTATCTAAGACAAAAAATGTCTTCTTTAAATTATAGTACTGAGCCCATGCGAGAGGCTACAAGAAAAGAACGAGGCTGCGGCACAGAAGTATGGCAAAGGAACTTTCATACCCAAATGCGATGCCAGTGGAGCTTGGGAACCGGTGCAGTGTATGTCACATATTGGTGAGTCAACATACTCCAATATCTAAGAATAAACTATCCGCAGATTGTTTATTTTCATCCATTGAATAAGTAGGACCAATGTGTTTTAGAAACATGTCAAAGTCTGTCCAAAACTATTTAATATCCGCTTCTTGAAGACCACATCTTGACTTATACTTAGCTGATAGCTATGTTGCTGGAGAATTTATTGCGTACCTTCTTCTTACCAGCTAAAGGGTTTCTGGGAGACAGTCTTGTGTAATTTTGACGTTCAATAAGTGCTGAGTCTCAGCCTAGTTTGATTAAATGACCCTTTTCTTCTTTTTTTTTAGTTTCTCTTGATATATTTTAACAGAAAACTCAATCTATTCACAGATGTTTGTTGGTGTGTAAGCGCTCGTGGAGAACCTCTGAAGGGATCCTTAGTGCGCGGCGCTAAACCTTCGTGCAACTTCAGACAAGCGCGCAAGTATGTGCAGCGAGACCCGCTCGACACTCGAGCTAGAGCCGATGAAGGTAATATTTGAATTTATGTTTAAAAGGCTTGTTTTATAATAAGAAAATAAAGCAAAAACTAAATTGTTAAGTTAACCAGAAGTCACCACAATGTCAGAAGGTGCACCCTTATTTCGTAAAACGCTATTAATCATACTCTGAACAATTTTAGGTTGCTCAACAACATAAATCTTGCAATGAATATTGCGCTATTTATCGCATAGCGCATAAATATTGAACTGTCAAAATTAAAGCCTTTCCTACCGTTAGTGTGTTGCGCAAGTACCCCGTCGGACTATCGTTTATATTATGTTCAACAAATACATTGATATATTACTATCCTCTTCTAAAATGGCCAAAAACTATGAGTTGATCTCCAATATTAATAAACGCTTTTTTTGTCGTGTGTATGCGCTCGTAAAACATAAGCTAAAGCAACTTTGAATACTCCCATTTCAGTACTGGAAGAACTAATCAGACAAATGACTGCGTACAGAGTAGACGAATTCGATGATGACGAAGACGAAGATGATTTCGAGCTTGGAGCCGAAGTTCGGGAAGATGAATCTTTAGACAACATACTTGAACACACGAGAGATATAGACGAACCCGCAATCGTGTCTGAGGTCGTGCAGCCTAAAGCTGCAGAAACTACCAGAAGATTGGAGAAGAATCTAGAAGTTAATGTGGATAAGTTAGTGTTTAGAACCAAGTGTCAGTCTATGCAGGAGGAAATTGAGAATGGTAAGTCTTAAGAAATTTGCTAGAATTGTTAAGGCAATATCGATGCTTAGAGACAATCATTCAGTGGAATTAGGCATAGAAAGATAATTTCCAAAGACGTGTGTTGGGTTTAATGACTCTACTTGATGTAGATAATATAAAAATTTTACCTTCAAATAAAATTTGTATTATGTTTCCTAAGACGTCCGAAGTCCATTTATGAGAGTACATCGTCTTTTTCCCGCGCTACTCGCCAGATGATGCAATTTCCGTCACGTAAGTCGACCTCAGCGCCACCCGTGGTCGTATCTGGAACTAACTAAACAGCACAGAGCAAGCCGCCATTCGTTTGTCATTGTTCGGCTCATAATAGTAATGATGATTATGATGGTATACACCAGGAAGAAATTATTTGGACTTCGGACGTCTTAGGAAACATAATACAAATTTTATTTGAAGGTAAAATTTTTATATTATGTGTTCCGTTTGACGTCCGAAGTCCATTTATGAGAGATCTGTTTGTTATCTCCTGGTGGCTTGCTTAATAAAACGCAACAATGTGATCAATTATTTTAATAATTGTATATGATAGTAGGTATACAAAAAGCAAAAACATAATCATAAGTAGTTAGATTCTATAACGATCAGCATTGCTTGATTAATTATTATAAGTTTACTCTTTGTAAACCAAAACAAAAAGTATCAATTTGTAACTTTAAAGAATTGGGAAAGTGACTTCTCTGATTTAGTGTTATTATTGACACCGGTATTTATTACGTCTCTAAAATAAAATTTTCTAAATGTATGTTCTTGGCGCCAGTTAGCTTTAGCTAGAATGTCATTAATGGGGTACTTTTCTAAGGAGTTAAGAGATGAAACTGCTGACCTACAACTACCAGGAGTAGCGTCTATTCCCGATTCAGAAAGAACTCGTTTTATCCATCCACCTATAATTACAGTACTAGCCGGTTTACGAGGCTCCTTTGTTGTAATAAATAAGTTTGTCAGGGGACCTCTGACATTTTTTGAAATTTCTAATAACGTTCTTAACCAAAATACAGCATTCGTATTTCTGTCTGGTGAAGCTAATAACGTCCAACTGGATTGTTGGTATGACGCCGAATCAGTTTTTGAGCCAAATACCGGATGTAAGGTTATTGAATCCCCATTTTCCTTAAAATGTTTTGAATCGCAGTGTAACAGAGTCAAATCGTGAACTCTACGACCTGATGCCAACAACAACAAAGTGGCAGCACGCCTAGAAACATCATATATGCTTTGCAAATTTACATCAGTATTTTTTAAGTATTTTATTACTATTCTTGCGTCCCATATTGGCAGTTTTGGTGGAATTGGTGTAGCCAATGATACAGCTTTCAAAATATGTCTAACCAAATGATTTGATGAGATCTTAATATCAGACAGAGTTTCACAAACTGATGCTATAGCTGATTTGTGAACAAGAATAGTACGGTAAGCTAATCGATCCTCGAGAAAAAGTTTAGCTAAGTATCGAGCTACATCGGCAGGTCCCGGACGATGACAATTTAGTTTACTTTGACTGCACCACTGTACCCATTTGCTCCATATCGGCGTATAAGTCTTGAGGGTTGAGGCTCTCCAACAAGTTGACAAAAGTCGCTTCTCCTCACCTGACCAATTTTGGGTTAGAGAGTCCCAGCCGAAATGAGCCAGGCTTCCAGCTGTAGGTTGTGCACTTGAGCTGGGGGCCGCCCGGTCATGGTGTCCACCAGTGATGACCGCAGGTCCCTGATTTTCATAGGACGAGCTAGGGCGCGGCTCTTCAAATCCGGGCGCCAAAAAGGTTTCTTCCACTTGGGTGCTACTATTATGAACGTACCTTTTGCCGAATTGAGGTGGCGCAACACTCTTGGCAGCAGGGCTGGTGGAGGAAAAATCCATCCGAGGTCGTAATTCCAGTATTTGCTGAAAGCGTCGTGAAAGCAAGCGCTCGAGTCTGATAAGTCTTGAGTAACATAGTTGCACACGACGTGAGCGACATGCGACGCGAACAGGTCTATGCTTGGGGTTCCCCACTGGGTGAATATTTTGTTGGTCGCCTCGCTCAGCAGATGCCATTCGGAGCCGGCTCGATTTCGAGAGAGGTGATCGGCTTCCGTGTTGTACTGTCCCGGAAGGTGGTGAGGGACTAGTACAACATTTAGGCTGTCCGCCAGTGCCAGTAACTGTTTCGTCAGTTTTAGGAGATTTTGTGACCTCGTTCCGCCCTGGTTTTTTATGTACGACACGACGGTTATGTTGTCGCTTTGTAAGACAACGGTTGAATTTTTTAGAACGTTTGCTTCCGAAGACAATGCCGCTATTACTGCATACATCTCTTTGAGGTTGCAGTGCCACTTTAGTTGATGGCGATTCCACGTACCTTTCAGTGTTTTGTTGTTCACTAAGGCCCCCCATTGAATATCTGAGGCGTCTGTGACAAGGTAGTTCACTGGTGAGGTCCTGAGATGAATGCAAGATTTCTGACCTACATTTTTTACCCACCAATCCAGTTCTTGTCGTACCTCGTCTGTGAACTGAGTCGGATGACGTGAAGTTTTCTGAAGTTGGTTGCTGTGGCGCTGCAACGTACGGCAATGCAACCTTCCCCGGAGGGTGATGAAGGTCGCAAAGTTGAGATACCCTAAGAGGCGTTGCGCCTGCTTGAGGGTCCAACTGCCGGTTGCTAAACGAGTTAATAGGCACTGACGGATTTTGTGAATTTTCTCTGGGGGCAAACTCTTGGAGTTGGATTGCGTGTCCCAGATAATTCCCAGGAACTCTATACACCTTGTCGGTATTAGAATAGATTTTTCCATATTTATATTCCAACCTAGGGACGTGAGCAATTCTATTGCTAACTGGACATGAGCTTTTAAAGTCTCCCTGTTTTGGTGGACTATCAAGTAATCGTCCAGATACAGGACCAGGCGAAGACCTTTGCTGCGTAACACTTCGGCGGTCCAGTTTGTAACCGACGCAAACATTTTTGGTGCAGCGGCAAGGCCAAAAGGAAGACATGTCATTTGTAGCAGCCGTCCTTCGTAGCTTATGCGAAGAAATCTGCGGTGTTTTTGTGAAATTCGCAAATGATAATAGGCTTGGGTTAAGTCTAGCTTGACCATCCAGTCGCCCGCTTGTAAAAAATTGGGCATGCGGTAATGATGGAAAAGATGAAAACGTTTTGGTAGCAAGAAACGATTTAGCGCTTTCAGATTGAAAATAACCCGTTGCTTTCCACTGCTTTTCGTTAAGATGAAAAGTGGGGATATGAAGGATGGAGTTAAAGGTGCGGACTCGAGAATGCGATTTTGAATCATGGCTTGAATTTCCAACGACATTGCTGAAGATTGTGGAGTTTGAAATTTCTTCATGACGTCCAACGTTGGAAGAATAAGCGGTGGTGTCTGAATAAATGGAATGCGAGCCGCAGAAATTAATTTGAGAATCATTTTGGGTGGCCCGAATTGGGCCCACACTTCGCGGTAATGCATCAGACAACCACCCATGAACACCGAGTCATTTGCGCCTATTCCTGTTAACTTCACCTTTTCGCCCCCCTCCTTTCTTTTGATCGTCAAAATGTTGCTTTTTAGCCTTTCCGTGCTTTGTTTTATTTTGTTGAAAACGAAAGGGCTTTTCACGGGAAGTAGAAGCGACCGGTGACTTTGGACGCACCGGTGATTTAGACCGTCCGGAAAATTTAGAACCGGGCAGAGACACTGTTTCCTTATGTAACTTGTCAATCCCGCCTATTTTTTGTATATAATCCGATAAATTTTGGGGATTGAACATATATTCCGCGGAAGGTGGTATTTTTTCAATATCTTCGCGTATGTATTTACATTTCAAACCTTTAAGGAGCGCCTTACGTCGTAGCTCCAAAACCTCTGCACGCTTCCCGCAAATCATTTGTAAAATGTCGTGAGAAATATTTTTGTAATCAGACTCATTTCCAAATAAATCTTTAAGCTTATTGTAAATTGTAGTTGACGTAAGCTGTGCATCAGGTTTTGCAGACCAGTCTATAAAATTTCGCAACGCTACATTCACGGACTCATTTTGGGCTAAAAAGGCATTTGACAAGGCAGCAAAGCTACGTTCCATCTGATGCCATCTAAGTGGCGCAAAAGGATCCTCAAAACGCCTCATTTCCTCGTTAACTTTCAGTTCAGTAAACGCCGGAACGGCCACATATTTCTTTTGAACCTCGTTGTATCGCACAGAGTTCCAATCCACGGAGTCAAACCTTTGCATAGAGGCGCGCTAACTTCGCGACACGACCGGGATTAGCTAAAGGTACGGATGGTTCTTTGATGGATACGTTTAGCTCGGCAATATCATTTATTTCGAATGACGGCCGTGAAAACGGATCGTCTATCGGTATATTTACTGGATTTGATGCAGGCGCCGCAGTGGAACACGAAGCACTCGGCTGCATTGCAGCGTAATTCGCACAAAATAAAGCATTAACATGACTCACCAGCTGTTGCGATAATACTTCAAACCTGCGATCTATTTCTCGTAAGGACTCGTGTGACCGGGACCGGCGCCGTCTTTTTGAAGGCGGTTCATCCTCTTCGCTTGAACTGGATGCTGAAGATCTTGATTCACTAGACCGCACACGCGCGTCAACACTCTTTCGTATCCCAGCGGAATCGCGATCGTTGAAAACATCCGCGAGATTATCGACGCTCGGTTCGGAGATTTTATCGTTCATTTTAAAATGTTCTTAATTTTTACGTAACGGAAAAATAAAAATAGTGACTTTCTACTTTAATCTCGAAAGTTAAAATATATTTTTTACAGAAATATACAAAAACGGACGTTTGTTAAGTTTTATGAATTTAAAATCTAACGACATGCGCGCGGTAGGAAAAACGACGCAACAATGACAAACGAATGGCGGCTTGCTCTGTGCTGTTTAGTTAGTTCCAGATACGACCACGGGTGGCGCTGAGGTCGACTTACGTGACGGAAATTGCATCATCTGGCGAGTAGCGCGGGAAAAAGACGATGTACTCTCATAAATGGACTTCGGACGTCAAACGGAACACATAATACAGAATACTTAAAAAAAAAACATGCAAATTTTCTGATTATATTATGTGTAAGTTGTATGTGTGATGGAAACTGTTAAAATATAGGTAAGTATCGAAACTTAAATTTGAACGTAAAACAACCGCAAGGCGAAACTAACAGAATCATAAGTAGGTACCTACGTCAAGTCACAAGAAATGTTGAAAAAAATACTTTCACTCTTAGGTGGCGAAGGTATTCGTCCCCGCTGTCTAGAAGACGGCGAGTTTTCCCCGCGGCAATGTTCCCGCGGCCGGTGCTGGTGCGTGGACGCGGCGGGACAGAGGAGGCAACACGCGGGAATCGTCGCCGACGCGCCTTCACCCGATCCTTGTGGTAAGTTATTGTACGAGCTTATTGTAATGGTAAAAGACTTGAACGTACAAAAGACCTATCCCAGTTAACTATCGGCGATTAATGAAACTACTCGACTGCCGAACCAAGTAGGACACAGCAAGCACAATCTAGCAAAATGGGGAATTATTGACCCAACCGACACCCAGTGGGAATACGGTGCCACCGATGCCGCGATTTGCGTGGGTACCTCCTGAGCCCAACTCATTTGATAATTTACTATCGACTCGAACAAATGCGATTTTTATCAAAGCACCTCATGCTATGGTATAAAGATCGCAGTTTGTTAGGCTTTCAAATCAAATCAATCACGTAAAAGTTAGCAGTTAGGGGCCATCCATAACGTCACACGATAAGGGGGTGGGAGGGGGTCAACGAAATGTCACATTGTGTGACCAGGGACAGGGGGGAGTCAAAAGCTCTGTGACGTTACATCTTAAAATCTAAAATTCGAAATTTAAATGTAAACCAAAAACATAAAAATATTACTTATTCGATCTAAGGCTACTTCTATCTATATAAAATGACTTTATGTTAATTTTATTAAAGATTGTTCTTTAATAAAAAATGGAAAAACTGCTGTTTTTAATTAGTTACTTCTAATTATAAAATTGAAAAATATGTGACGTCACACAAGGGGGAGGGGATTTCACAAGTGTGACCACCTGTGACAAGGCCGGGGGGGTCAAAAAACCATTAAATTTGTGTGACGTAATTTATGGATGGCCCCTTGGGAAACGGCAAAAGACACTTATGAAACGTCAGAAGGCACTTATGAATCGTCAGAACGTTACTCGCCAAAATACGCCAAGGTCATAAACAGCATTAGTAACACTGGTACCCTAAATTCAACTAAATTGACTGCGTCAAATCACACACCCTACTGTCTGCTCTCATATTAGTTTCTTTCGGCTATGTGTGTAAACTTTGAAGATCTTACTTAACCACACTTTTTTGTTACAGAACAAACACAAATTGATACAGCAATCCTCGAACTAGAACTCCTAAACGTGGAACAAGCAGACGCGGAGCGAGCTCGTGCAGCCTTGGCGGCGAGACTGGCAGAATTGGGAGCAAGTGTACCTGTGTCTATGACACGGGATAGACATGCTGTCAAGCTAAGGGCCGTGCTGACTGGCTCGAGGGCTGTTGACTATGTCTACTTTATCCAAAACTTGGTGAGTATACCAGAGGCATGAGACTGACCGCAGGAGTATTACGAGTATCATTCCTTCCCTTATCCCTTATTTGGGTTCGGCGCAATTTGTCTTTATACCATACTAGCTTCCGCCCGCGACTTCGCCCGCGTAGAAGTCGGAAATTATCCCGCGGGAACGTACTACCGGGATAAAAAAGTATCCTATGTGTTAATCCAGGTTATAGTCTATCTGTGTGCCAATTTTCATCCAAATCCCTTCAGCCGTTTTTGCGTGGTTGAGTAACGAACATCCAAACATCTTCACAAATTTTCACATTATAATATTAGTAGGTTTTCTCGCGGGTTGTTCGAAAGAGATACCGTGGCCCCTGGCACACAGGCAACTGAAGGAACACGGGTGGGTTTTAGTCAGTAAAAGTCTAACACGCCATCTTGCTCCACTCAGAGCGGGAGAAGTTATTTGATGATTTCCCACGCTTAAAAAAAAAAAAAAAATTAGTACGAATTGCTTTAAATTTGACATTTCAACAACATTCATTGCATTATTTACATTGTTGAGTACACACATTTTTCGAACTTAAGAAACAATGGATTAGTAATACCTATCCTATAAGATCCTTCAGATTGTGGTACCTAAATAAGAAAACTACAAACAGGTCTGACTTAGTACAGACAAAACAAAAGACATTTCTGAGCCCTCAACAATGGTATCCACACTATCCACAGGTGAAACAAGAAAAACTAGGTAACAAGGCAGACGACGACGTCGTGTTAGGAGCTGACGTCATCCGCAGCGAGTATCGACTGGCCACGTCAAACCGGTCCGCGATGCAGCAGCGGGAGATACTTAGCGAATCTACCGTGAGTTTATGATCTTTGTTAATAAGTTATCAATGATATCTATAAGTAGGCTTAGTTAGGTACAGGAATCAGGCAACTTCCAATTTGTCTGTGATAATGAAACCCGAATACGGACAGACTATTCGGGTTTCATTTGTAGCAAAGCCGCTCAATCCCAGGCCCACGGAATGCCAAGTGGCCCGCCAACGAATTTGAATAATGCAAATGCTTTTCGGCTGACAATAGTCTTGTCTTTTGAGAACAGATTTCAGAAGTTACAAACCAAGTCTGAAATACTTTGCTTGTTTCGAACCCATTCTCAATTGGCCAGCAATAATAACATATTTTCAGACTTGATGTTACTATCGACCTCAGATTTTTACCAAATAGGTATTGATAAATTGTTAGCATAAAAACCACGTCAAAGAAATCAGCGAAGTTTATTTTAATTTTTTCAAATATGTTGTTTAATTTTTATAGCTACGTGTCTACCATAACTGTAGGCAAGTTTTATTTACTGGTGGTCCGCAGGCTAACACGAAATAATAATAAAATAACAATGGTAGGTACTCCGAGAGTGCCGACAGACAGAAGTGAAAACTTCAACAATTACGTGTGTATTTTTTGAATCGTCAGGGAATATTTTTTGAATCGTTAGAATGCACAACGTTCGTGTTGTCAGTGGTGTTCGTGTCAGTGTCGCGAGTTCAATTTTATTGTTTTTTCCCCATCTTAAAAATTCCCAACGCGCCTAAAGAAGTTTTCACTTCAATTATGACCCACATTCATAATTGCTTGGACAGTTTTGGCCTATATTATGATTTGCCAAATATTTAACATCTTTTTAAACACAAACACCACTTTTAAAAAGAATTTCACTGCAAAATTTGACTCATAACGCTTTTGTTCTCTCTCCAGGTTTCCGCAACTACTTCCTATCACACCGCACTTATAGTCCTAGCAGCTACTTCAGCGTTCATCATCAGCGTACTATGTGTCCTTGTGATGCTGTACCGCGCGAGATTACAACGGGAGCCGCAGAAAGCTGAACGGTTCCTACCAGCAGCCCCTCCGGTTTACGTCCTTTCCGCAGACGAGAAAGCGGAACTAGCAAGAGTACTACACGCCCCTCCTCCCCCTGTCCCACCCCTAAATGATGACCAAACAAGAATATAACCGAACCGTAATGACATAAAAATACTTTAAAACTTTACTGTAGAACATGGATATGACAACTCAAATTTCCCGCAAAAAATACTGTCACGGAATGTGTTGCCAAGTGTTCAAAGAATTGGACTTTCATAGACAAACATTTTGTCTTTGGAGATAGCTTGGTCTTGACGTGACACTAAAATTATAATGCCGGGATCAGACTTTCATAGCACATACGAATTTAACTGCTAGTTATTGACTTAAATATTATTATTCTATTTACATGATAAACTTATCCAATTTACACAATTACTAAAGAATATCTAGGATTATTGACATAAATAGATCCCTTGACCCATGTATTATCAAATGCCTTAGTTATAAGCCTGTGAACAGACCGGAGAATTAAAGTTTTTTTTTTTTGAATATTCTGTCATATCTATGTAGACGTGGTAATTTACATATAGTATTACATACTTGAATACTGTAAAGCGGATGGTTTACCTACGTTACTCGTTAATGAAGCTATTGTAATGATAGTACAGGTACTAAAGTAATTATAGGGTCCAAAATAATATTGGGTAGAATTTTGAGTAACGTAGTTATATTCAATTAGTATCTTACCTCTGTATTTGTAATTTTATATAAACTTAGTACCTAATATGGAACAAAATTATATGTTCGCATTATGGACCAGCACTCTAATGGCGTAACTCACGATTAATCATAGTCGGTGTCATTTTGACAGTTCAACAATATTCATTGCGTTATTTACGTTGCTCAGCAGACTCATTTTTCGAACATATGAAGCAATGGTTTAACAATCCATTTCAAGACGAAACAGATTATGATTAATAGTGAGTTACGCAATTAGGGTGCTGTTCACAGTTACGAAACGCTAGACAATACATTATTGTTGGAAATGAAAACTTATAGGACGTTTTGGCAGTAAAAGTGAAAATTGAATTGGAAGTACAGAGTTAAGTTTTAAAAGACATCGATCAGATGTCGCCAGTGAACGTAAGTATGATTAGAGACTGATAGGTGATGGTCGCATTCTCGTGAAAGAAACTCTGATATGTCCTCTAACTAAACGGTAGTCACAATATTAATAAGAGTGGTCTTTAACACAAAGAATTGTTACTATCGCAAAGTAGAAGGAATCATAATTTCCGATTCTAGGAAACTATGACATATACATGCAAGAGAAGTGTTTTTTTTTTTTATAAAAGTGTATTGTCATAATTTCTAAGATTCAGAAGACAAGTAGGTATCTTGTTATGTTTTATACTATTAAGAAACTATTGATAAGTAAGCGCAGAGGTGCGCGTAAATTAATACTACGCGCGCCTTTACGCACTCTTTAGTTCCTCTCGTTGAGTCTCGCTCTCCATCGCTTTATTAAACTTATAGTGCAACACACAATAGTGTGTTAGTTGCAATCGTTTAAAGCAATAGCTCTAAACTATAAAACCTTGGAAAAGTAAATACACGAATCAAGAACGTGACTCGACGTAGAACTAATCTAGTCTGTTTTTTATTCATGATCCCTTATTCATTCATCACAAATCATTATATTCCCTTCTATAGTTGTAAATAAGAATTATATTTATTAAAGTTGCTTTCATCAATCTTATATAAGCATATTCGACAGGAATTTTCAACTCCTTAGGCGTTATTTTTAATACCCATATCCCAGCACCCATTTGACAGTCTCGAAATAAATGAAGAATTTATTCACATTATGTATTACATTATTTCATTAAATAAATAATTTTATAAAACGTGTTTTTCTGTACCTACAGCTATTTCTTATACTTAAGTGAAAATCCACAAATACAAAGGCGAAGTAAACGCTCAAATTAAAGCAGCAGGTAAAAAAACATCACGGCACACAGAAAATTAATATGTAAGTACAGAGGCAAGCACATCAAGCTACCCCAATCTGTCAAATTTCTTTGATAGTTTTTTAACTTTCTGACAAACGAATAAGGTTTATGTTAAATTGGGAAAATTTAACAGTTTGGGATACCTTGACCTGCTGGCGACTGTACATTATAAACAAGTGAGATACATTTATTAGTAGTTAGATAACTTGTGTATGTACAGTCGCCAGCAAGTCAAGCTATCCCAAACTGTCAAATTTTTCCAATTTAACATAAACCTTATTCCTTTGTAATAAAGATGAAAAACTATCAAATAAATTTGACAGATTGGGGTAGCTTGATGTGCTGGCCTCTGTACACACGGTTAAACATTTTCAGCTGGTCTTGCATTGTATAGGATGTCCATACAGTGTGAGTTGATGTGTAGCCGTGCGTACAACTCGAACACAATTTATCTGACTATTTGTACAGACGCCAGCACGTCAAGCTACCCCAATCTGTCAAATGTCTTTGATAGATTTTCAACTTTATTCCACATGCATATGATCCATGTTCAACTGGGAAAATTTGACAGTTTGGGGTAGCTTGATGTGCTGGCGTCTGTACCTAGTACTACTTATAGTACGACTGCTATTTGCAAACTGCCGTAAAATTTCTTTAGAAGAAAGTTTGGGCTCGCTTGATGTGCTGGCGTCTGTGCGGATCATTGTAGGGTCAACCTGTAATTTCTGCCTACCCTCATGGGGAGAAGGCGTGAGCTTATGTGTGTATATATAAAAAAGGATAAAGACATGTGCGAGTGACCAATTAAAGGATGAGTTATGCAATTAAATTATCGAAAACATTCAGATAAAAGCAACACAATTTGTCTGGAGTGCTGTTGTTCCATTTAGGACATACTGATTCCATGGGTTTAGGGTTATAGTCCTTTCACAGTGTAATTTAGGGTTATCCAAGGACACAGACATTCTATTTTATAGATTCCTACTAATGATATAAATACGAAAGTAACTCTGTCCGTCTGTAACGCTTTCACGCCTAAACCGCTGAACTAATTGTCACGGAATTTGGCTGAGATATAGCCTGGTTTATGGAGCCGACAAACGCTACTTTTTTAGAAGAAAACCGACATCAACGTGGGCGGAGCCGCGGGCAAAGTGTACGTTACCCTAGCAAGAAAGTGTCTCCTAGAGTTATATGAGTAGAACGTATAATGTGTGCCTTATCTGGTGTAAATGTGCCCCCACATAAAAAATGTGTGCCCCCTATCGTTTTGGAGAAAAACGGAAAAAACGATTCTTGCTGGGGTAACGGTTTTCTAGCAGGAAAATTCTAAACGAATGATCGGAGAGAGAAAAATTGTGCATGGCCAGAGAGCTTATATGTGTGCCAAAATGTGCCCCCAAAAATAAAATCTGTGCCCCTTCAGGTTTTCGAGATATTGCATTTCCTGCTGGAGTAACGTTTTGATGAATCGTATATCTCTAAAACTATTGCATGTGCCCTTGTAGAATAAACATACACGAGTAGCTCTTAAGGGGCACACCTTAGTGCCCTAATTAGATTTTAGAAAATATTGATAGTTTTCAAGTTATCGCGGTTTTATGAAAACCCGAAAAAACATCGCAGCGCCTAAATGAGACAAGGCACAAGTTCGCTGAAATTGTATTCGGTCCTTCTTGACGCTATTAATAACCATACAAAGTTTCAAAACTGTTCATGCATGCGTTTTTGAATAATCTTGCTAAAAGTCAAAACGATGGTGTCTTAACTTTGACGGCAAAATACAAGGAACCGGCTCAATCCCAGATGTGTAGGTGTGAACCAAAGTTGTGTGCCTTTAGTCAAAAATATATGGTGAAAATATTCAGCTTGGAATGTTTCGCATTAAGTTAATATTAACAAAAAACCAAAATATGTAAACAACGGCTGGTTATCCGACCAAATTCCAATGACTACTAAAAAGCGACTGATTTATACATTTCGATGACCTTCTTTATTTGACGTATTATACCTAAGCTGTTGTCCGTACAGTCGCGTTCAAAAGATTTGGGGGCTAATTAAAAATATATATTAAATGCACCTTGTGACTATTAAATGAAACAGCTTGTTGATGTGGAAATTATTATTTTCATTCCCTTAATTTTAATTCTTAATTCTTAAAGTAAGTATTGCATCAAATCACAGATTAAATTTCCTAAAAAATAAATAAGTAGGAAAAGTAATGAAAAAAATCCAAGTACTTGATAAGTGTACAAGTATTTTTTAAATAAGTCAAAACAATGCCATTAAATACTTAACACTGCAGATCGTGCCATAAAATTCACCACCCCTACAACCACATAATTGTTATAAAATGCTTAATACGCCACTTTCAACCAACTTAAAAAAAAAGTAAACAAACAGTATCAGTGCAACTGCGTGACTCACCGTAACAGTGTCCTTGGCGTCATAACATAACTGCAGCTGTTTACCAATACCAATTAATAATCCAAACGGACTTCCTAGTCAATAAACACTTCGTACCTATTATTCATATTAGAGCGACGTTACACGTAACTGTCTCTGTCACACTAACACCGTACGCGTAAGTACTAGCTGTCTCACTTTCTCCAAATTAGACAAAGCGACTCCTTGCGACACGACGTCAGCGGATGCCGCGGGGCCAGAGATATCTGCAGCGGTGTGAGGAGGCGAAAAAAAGGAATCTTCTATTAAGGTGAATGCTCCAACCATCCCGCGAAATTCAAATTTTCTTACGTTTTTTTGGAATTTGCAGGCCAGTGCTAGGTTGTATGTTGATTAAAATATTATTCACGGTTGTAAGACATATGTAGTTACAGAATTATAATTATCAAAATCATCAATACTACGCTCTAAGTTCATAAAGCTATAGGAATGACTTTTTTTTTTTTGTTCCTACGCCTCATGAACTTGGAGGGTTGTATTGGTGATTTTGATGCTTATAATTCTGTAACTACATACGTCTTACAGCCGCGAATAATATTTTAACCAACATCAACCTAGCACTGGCCTGCAAATTGCAAAAAACGCAAGAAACTTTGTATTTCGCGGGCTGGTTGGAGCGTTCCCTTTACTGATGAAAAACTTACTGTTAATTTATCTAACCTACGGCTTATCAATAAATATAATAGAAACAGCTAGTAGAATATAATCCAATAACAACTTTATTTTATTACTTATTACTTTTCTACTTCAGTGTACTCAGGCACAACCGTTTAGTGAGTAAAGTAAAGAAGGTCATCGATATGTATGAATCCGTCGCTTTTTAGTAGTCATTCAAATTTGGTCGGATAACCAGCCGTTGCTTACATATTTTGGTTTTTTGTTAATATTAACTTAATGCGAAACTTTCCAAGCTGAATATTTTCACCATATATTTTTGACTAAAGGCACACAACTTTGGTTCACACCTACACATCTGGGATTGAGCCGGTTCCTTGTATTTTGCCGTCAAAGTTAAGACACCATCGTTTTGACTTTTAGCAAGATAATTCAAAAACGCATGCATGAACAGTTTTGAAACTTTGTATGGTTATTAATAGCGTCAAGAAGGACCGAATACAATTTCAGCGAACTTGTGCCTTGTCTCATTTAGGCGCTGCGATGTTTTTTCGGGTTTTCATAAAACCGCGATAACTTGAAAACTATCAATATTTTCTAAAATCTAATTAGGGCACTAAGGTGTGCCCCTTAAGAGCTACTCGTGTATGTTTATTCTACAAGGGCACATGCAATAGTTTTAGAGATATACGATTCATCAAAACGTTACTCCAGCAGGAAATGCAATATCTCGAAAACCTGAAGGGGCACAGATTTTATTTTTGGGGGCACATTTTGGCACACATATAAGCTCTCTGGCCATGCACAATTTTTCTCTCTCCGATCATTCGTTTAGAATTTTCCTGCTAGAAAAACGTTACCCCAGCAAGAATCGTTTTTTCCGTTTTTCTCCAAAACGACATTTACACCAGATAAGGCACACATTATACGTTCTACTCATATAACTCTAGGAGACACTTTCTTGCTAGGGTAACGTACACGCGTGCAAATCTAGTATAAATAGTAGTGGCAGCGGGTCGGCCGTTGCTAGAGGTTGAAAATTTTACGGCAGGAAGCCCTATCCGTAAATGTGTTAGAAGAATTATTCAGTCACTTCAACTATGGCAACACCGCAATTCATTATGATTTTTTATATTACTAAAAATCCTCAATGACAGTAATATTACTAAACATAGGGCGCATTCCGTATTAGACAAATAGTGATAATATCGCGAAGCCGACCAAAATAAAAATCAGTACCAATGATCTGATAGCTCTTAAATTTTTTGACTATTCAATTTGGTCGGGTTCGCGATATTATCACTTTTCTTGCATTTCGGAACACGGCACCAATGTGTGAACCTGACTTTAGTTCATGAGTCATCACAGTTTTTATTAAGGAACAGTTATGAAGAATATTGATGGCAAAATTATATATATCTCTGTGTAGAAATTATCCTTAATTACAATCGAAAAATATAAAGTGATCTGAGAAAAGAGTAGAATATTATTAATTGTACCATAGTAGTTTCCATTTTGATATCCGTTTAACTGTCACGTCGTCGATGACATTTCTTTCAGTTGACATGTCGTGGGGGCCGGCCCTTGGGAGAAATTATTTAGAATGAATCAAGGAGGCGGCCTTGCTTGTTGCGCTGTTTGCAACGAGGAAACTCATCGGAGGTGCGCTCGTTGTCTGAGCGTTTATTATTGTAATACAGAACACCAACGTCAAGACTGGAGAAGACACAAGAGTGAATGTGCACCCAAGTCACCGAAGCAGGGTTCTAAAACGGATAATTCAGGTGAACGTGCTATAGTTGGTAAAGAAGCCACGAAGAAAGTGAAAGACGGAACTTCCGACGTCACAGAAGAGAAACAGAAGGATATCTCGAAGGAGGGTAGTGATATAAGAAGTTTAAAAAAAACTAAAACGAAAAACGTGAAAAATTGTGGCAAGGAGGGTATCACAGACAGTGTTAGTAAACATAATTCGCAAATATCAACTGAAAACGTTAAACAAAGTGAGGACGGCTCATCGAAAGCATCGGGACACAATGACAACAGTGTGATATCTAGTGTAGTGTATACAAACCGCGAGTTAAGGACTAGCAGTGCCATAACGTACGAGGGCTCGTCTGAGCAAGAGGTGTTGCGCGAGACTGCGCAACTGTTAAGCACAGTGGACTTCCCAACGCCAAGTACCCCTAATGTGTTGCGGGCGGTGAACAGGACTGACACGGTAAAGATGCCTGTACTGCCTAACTACGGGCCTGAGCAGGGTACGAGGGTGAAGGAGTACCCTGAGGCCTCATTGAAAGGCAGTGGGGCACCGTTTAACCACATGCCTAATAGTTACTACATGGATCCAAGTGACTCTTGCTATGAGATATGTCATAGAGTGATCAGGGATATGAGTCAGTATGGTGTCTGTGTTCTGAACAATTTCCTCGGTAAAGAGCGAGGAGTTATGGTGTTAAATGAAGTGTTAGAAATGTACAGATCAGGAATATTTACAGTAAGTATACTTGTTTTTATTTTTATTTATTTATTCTCAACCATACAACCTCATTTTTTCAATCTGTAAGCCTAAAAGTCATTTCACAATAATTTTACTTGTTAAATATGATTGTGCTCAACAATCTCTGCAATAACAATAATAGCAAGACAGCATGTCTTAATGTGTTTATTATGTAAGCAACATGCAAAACAATTTGTAAGCAATGTTTATTAAAAATGGTTGGAGTTAATAAACTTAAATAAAACATATGGCTGAAATGTGTGAGAAATATAAAAAATGACTTGGATAGAGGAAGTTACTATTATAATTATTTATAATTTATAATACACAGCAAAAGTCTATTGAAAAAACTAAATTAAACCTTTATCCTTATGATTTTAGTGTTTTTCTAAGAATATACATTCATAGTAAACCACAAAAATTTACCTCATTCTATTTTAGAACGAACATTAAAAAATCATCGTACAATCACACAATTTGTGCTTGAAATATCTCATTTGACTGTAACTAGATAAGTGATTACATTACAGTGGAGTATGTAAAGATTTAGCAGGTGGTGTTCTTATGATTGTGTGTAACCCTATGGGAAGGCATGAATTACACACACCTGTGTGTATGTACGCATGTGCTGTCCATTTAAATTTAAATCTGAAATGACAAAAACAAAAAAAAAATGTTTTTGTAAATAGCATACAATTCTAAAAAGGAGTTGATGAAAAGAATATAAGAGTAATGACTGTATAAATTTTATGGGTGGAGAGGGAGAAGGAGACTAAAGAAATGATGAATAAATTGTGTGAGAGATAATAGGAAAGAAAAAGGAATTAATTTTGGTGCAGCTGTTAGGCGCACACTGTAGTACCTAGTAATTTATAATCACCTTTCTTTTACTATTGTATTTTGTGTTTCATGAACTGTGTCCAAGTAAATGGTATTATTTATTTCTTCCTTCCTTGATAGAGTGTCTACTGACAGGAGAAAGGAAGAATAAAATTGTGTTGCACCAATGCCAACTAACATAGGACAAGGGCAGGAAAATAATGGTTAATCATATCACCAATTTTCTGTTTAAGTTATGCTTTAAATGAGCATCTAAAAAAGCATTTTACAAGTGTCGTATTAATCATCATAAATTAAACTGAGTACTGTAAACTTTTTATCTTGTTATTCCTACCAGGTTTTGATAAAAAAACAAATAATTAGTTTATTCCCTTCTTGTGTTGGTAGACAGAAATAGATCACGAGTATAGGATGTTATTTTATAACAAATAAAGTAATTCCTGCAGGCTTAGCATGACGCGTTCTATTTGTACTCTACCGTAGAATATAAATAGCTTGTATAAATTTCTCGGTACAAAACTACTCTTCCGTCGACAAAACGCTTCACCACGGATCTCGTGCTAAGTCTGCTGAATATTTTATTTCTTGTTGGTCTAATAAATGCTACTGCTGATCATACATTCCTGGGTTCGATTCCCGGCTCGACCAATGTGTTATGGGGTTTTCCCATCTGGAATTTCTCAGTAGCAGCCGACAGCTGAATTTGTGCCTGGTCGATTGCAATTCCAACTTTACGTCTTCCGGTACGCGGTCGCCACATCACAAGGTCATCGGTCCCACAAGGTGGACCGATGACCTTGTGAGGGCCGCAGGAGTCCGCTGGATGCGGGAAGCACAGAACCGGGCGAAGTGGCGGAGCTTGGGAGAGGCCTATATCCAACAGTGGACGTCTTTCGCCTGAAATGATGATGATGATTACAATTGGCTGACCCCCTATTACATGCGACTTATCATAACTGGCGAAATGTTGATGTACTATAGGTACACTACTTCCCCGTGCTACTACCCAACCTATAGGGTAATTGTGTACCTAAAGTGTACCAGCGGCGGCGATCTCTCGCGTCCGGCCTTGGTCAAGGCCAGTACGGAGCGAGAGTGCATGGGTAGCCGTCACCTCCTTCTGCAAAGCTCGCGAAGAGGGAGGCGGCGCACGTGAGGGAGAGGCAGTATATGCGCCCTCACGGCCTTAGTCGCCGCAGGAGACGCCCTGGGCTTCGGGAATCCCAGGCTGATTCCCGGCCACCATAGGCGTGGGCTTGCGGACGGCGAGTAATGGGTAGCTCGCCGTCCGGTAAGGACCAAGCCCAGGTCGACGGCGCGTTGTTTGTTCCACGCGCGCCTCAAAGAGATGTCAGCACAAAATGATAAGGCCCGCAAGGGCCGGTTCTGGCCATGCCAGGGGTGCGGGTTGTTCGAAACAGATACCGCCGCCCCTGGCACACAGGCTACTGAGGGAACATGGGTGGGTTTTAGTCAGTAAAAGTCTGACACGCCCTCCTGCTCCACCCAGAGTGGGAGAAGTTATTTGATGATTTCCCACCCAAAATAAAAAAGCTTATAGGGTGGGTAGGTAATATTACGATGTGATGTTATTTTCTTAATTATAATGTTTTGATAAATGTTATTAGAATGTACTCAACTACAGTAGATTTTGGTACAATTTATGATCTAAAAGAAAAACTTGCATAGTAATTGGTAACAATCTTAACACTTCATTAATTTAATTCGTAAAATCCATTTTTATCTTCTACCACCATATTTTTGAGGCAACATTTTAGAATATTTGTCAAAGTTAAAATAGTAGAAACCCATTTTACAACCGCTGGATACCTGTTAGTTCATAATTGTGTTATTTTTACCCTATTACTAATTTGTGTTGAACAGTAACTAATTACATTTTAAATTACCTTGGAATGACAATTGAGTAAATTTTCTAAAATTATGTAATTATCTGTTAAATGATAAATGATTTCATTTCTGTTAGTAGGTTTTTACAAACACTTACATCTCAATCATAATTTAAAAACTAGTTGAGATACAGTTAACTGTGGCATCTTTACTTTCCATTAGCAAGTTAACTAATGAGAACTGTATTTAAATATCTCTTGATTACTAAAAAGTATTTAGCAAGAGTAGATTATTCTACTTCTCTATTGCTTCGATATCAAATTGCGGCCACAGATTTTTAGTTATCTAGAGAAATTTAAGTACAGTACTCATGGGTTTAAGTTGCTCTGGAAAGTAAAGATGCCACAGTTGACTAAATTTGTTTGCTATCCCATTACTCTGAAAAGAAAGGTCAAAACAAGTCAGAGTATTCTTTAAAGTCCGGAAATAATTTTGATCTGTTGTTGTACTGCATAATCTGTCTATAAAATTCCCACTGCTGAGACACAGGCTTCCTCTTTGTGAGAGGGAGTAGGCGTTAAACTTCCACGCCAAACCAACGCGAGTTGATGGATGTCACATTTCTTCAAATGTTTTCGTTCTAGGACATGCCTTTTTTTTTTTTTTTTTTCTTTTTTTTTTTTTTGTGTGGGAAATCATCAAATAACTTCTCCCGCTCTGGGTGGAGCAGGAGGGCGTGTCAGACTTTTACTGACTAAAACCCACCCGTGTTCCTTCAGTAGCCCTTAAGCCAGGGGATGTGGTGTCTCTTTCGAACAAACCCGCACCCCTGGCAGGCATCGGCCCTTGCGGGCCCCATCATTTTTTGTGCTGACATCTCTTTGAGGCGCGCGTGGAACACAACGCGCCGTCGACTTGGGCTTGGTCCTTACCGGACAGCGAGCTACCCATTACTCGCCGTCCGCAAGCCCATGCCTACGGTGGCCGGAAATCGGCCTGGGATTCCCGACGCCCAGGGCGTCTCCGTATCCTGCGGCGGCTGGGGTCGCGAGGGCGCATATGCTGCCTCTCCCTCACGTGCGCCGCCTCCCTCTTCGCGAGCATCACTGCTTCGATGAAGGAGGTGACGGCTCCCCATGCCCTCTCGCTCCGTACCATGGCCTGGAACAGGGCCGGACGCGAGAGATCGCCGCCGCCGATGGCCTCCACGAGGACACGGCGCTGCTCCGCCCAAGCAGGGCAGACCGCCACCGTGTGCTCCACCGTGTCCTCAGGGCGATCTTCGCAGTGGAAACACCCGGGCGTTTCCTCCCGCCCTATCCGAAACAGGAACCTCCCGAAACAACCGTGTCCGGTGAGGACCTGCGTCAGGCGGATGGTGAGGACGCCATGCCGCCTCTCAAACCACTCCTCAAAGAGGGGACTTACCGCCGCAATCGTGGCGTGCCCAAGGACATGCCTTTGAGAGCAGCTACAACTCAACCTACAAGTTGAATTTGCAACTTTTATGACTAACAGCCCTAACAATGTCATCTCTAGAGATGGGCCGATTATGACTTTGACCGACTAGCCGACTATTCGGCTGCATTGCTTTCGGTTGAGTTCGGGTGACATCGGCAATGTTCGAAATGGCAAACTTACATATTGCCAATTGCCAAACCAAAAAAGAAGAAACTCTATAGCAATATAGAGTTTCTTCTTTTTTGTTAGAAGTACCTAATAATTAACTTTTGACTTTATTTAATTTCTGGATACCTATAAGTCCAATTAATTAATGGACCAAACGAAGGGTTCTTTTTCCTTCCTATCCTAAAGTACAGTCGCCAGCAGGTCAAGCTATCCCTAACTGTCAAATTTTCCCAATTGAACATAAACCTTAACCCTTTGTAATAAAGTTGAAAAATTATCAAAGAAATTTGACAGATTGGGGTAGCTTGATGTGCTGGCCTCTGTACTATCCTATTCTAGATTGCACTGAAAGTAAACTGTAAAACTGTTTGTTTAATAAAATATAAAAAAGTTATGATTTCAATTTAATTTAAATCACCGTCTTAAGTATATTTTTTAAGCATATTAATACGAGTATAAAATGGGCCTGGGACTTGTCGGCAGTTTTAGCCGACTAGTCGGTACATCACTAATCTCTAGATATTTAATTTTTATTGTCCATCACAGGTTTGACTTACCCAAACTCATTATAGGTTCATGTTTTACAACAAAAATGAGCTAAGAACCAACGAGTTTGGGATTATCAAAATACATGTAAACTGATTTTGAAGAGCACAGCTGTGTAAACTCATAATAATTATATTAGGATAATAATTTGCCTGCTAATGCCAATTGCTATTATATTTCATGATGCTAGGCTCTGGCTATAACGCTTAGTAGAATAGTTGCTCTTAAATCTCTGCTTATGCTATGTAGTGATTTAGAATAGAATATAATAGAATACTCTTTATTGTGTATACCTTTAAATACTTAAAATGACTAGTATTAGCATGCCAATTTCTTTTTGAAGACGAGAAAATGGACCTAGAATCTATCTAACAAGTTTATTCTTTATGATTCAGGCTGGTCAGCTGGTTTCGAACCCGGCGAGCACAGAAGCGCAGACCATCAGGAGCGACCTCATCCATTGGATCGACGGCAAGGAATCCAACTGCCAGTACATCAGACAGTTAATTAGTCAAGTATGTATTCATTACTTACCTCATTTTCATACATACATAACACACGGCGTATCATACGCCCCAAAACGGTAACCGGAATGGTGCGAAAGTTTTGCTTCTAAGAGAAGTATTGTAGCTACACATATTTTTATAGCAGATGTCTCTATGTATCACCCACATTTAGCCAGTTATTACCTCATCATAGCAGACTTAATTCCATAAACCCCGATTAATTTTCGCATAAACCCAGACGTCAAACTGCCACTGAAATTGGCCTATTGAAAACCCTGTAAACACTGGCTGTCCTAGGAATTGAACCCAAGACCTCCGCAGAACACTTAACAAGTCTCGCTATGACTACCGAATGAACCATCTCATGAACTTGAGTGGCTACGTATTATATGCGTCATACAGACATTTACCCAAAGTAGTAAGTTAAGCATTATCCTACTAAGTTTGGTTATTTGAAATTTAATGGGTCATAAATAATATTGATGCGCGTTTTCCTTCGATAGGGTCGAAGGAAAACGCGCATCAATATTATTTATGACCCATTAAATTTCAAATAACCAAACTTAGTAGGATAATGCTTAACTTACTACGTGAGCCAAGTCACGCACATAGTTGACGAATCACAGGATAATTGGAAAATATTTTCCCATAGATCATTTTGAGTAATAAATCGTTTATTATATCAATATCACTTCAATAAATTATTTCTGCTGCTGTGTTACTCGAAGGATATAAAACTATGCTTATATTATCATCAGTAAAAACAATACAATTAAAGTAAATGCTTGCATAAATGTTTATTTGGCCAATGTCGTCAGAAGTTCTTACTGTGGCTTTGTAATTGACTGATAAACATTTTCTTCGTGCAATGTTCAATAAATTGCATAGAAAATAATCTTATGGAACGGATAATATTTGCTGAAAGCGAGAAGTACCTAGGTACGTTGTTAATTCTTCTTCTTAGCATGTGGATGGCAATTTAAATACATTCGGCCCCAAATTCGGCTACATATTTGGCGCCATCAGGAGCTTCCAATTGTTATTTGATTCCATAACGATTTAAAAACCCCGAACGCTGGATACCAAAAATCATTTGTTTGTTTTGGATTTATTATCCAGTAATATGCACTAAATTATCTCTAGCTAAATAAACATTTAGCTGTTAAACCGCTGCGTTCTACTATAGATTCCAAAGACAAACCGTCATACGCGCTGAGGGATTCTGTCGTGTAGAAGTAGTAGGTACCCTACTGAAACCCCTTTCACAAATTGAGGATTTCCGAAAAGAAAACCGTCGACCATAGGCTGATTAACATCAAAACACATTCATAAAAAAAACCAACTTTGCTTTCCAAATCTGGCATGCACGATATCCGCACACGAAATAATATTATCATCTTTCGACATTTGTTTATCAAACGGATTATCAATATTTGCGTAGAAAGAGCTACATTTGCCACATATTGTCTGCTTGTTTGACAACAGCGGGGTCGAGTTAATCACAGCAAGCACGTAACTTGATGTTGACACAGACAGAAGTCTTGTTTTCAGAAAGTTGTCGCCATTTTTATGAAAATATTATACTGTCCCCAGACCAAACACTCTTGAATTCGCGCTATGAGTGTACGTACAGTTTCGGGCCTAGAATACCTACTTTATCTAGGAACCATTAGGTCTCAGAACTCGATCCGGTGTAACAATGAATCGTTGAACGTCTTGTTCGTGTTAGAAATAGCTGCTAAGGGGCGCTAGATACGTCCAGTTTCTTTCTTAACGAAGTATTAGGCGGGTGCTTTTTATATACCGATTCACTTCTTGCTCATCATTACAAACATCGCCAGAAACGCGTCTCAGTTTCTTAAAACGTTTGGAACTTCGCGCTCTTGTATGGTTTCTCGAGTCCTACCTTCCAAACCTTCGAGTAGGATCGCTGTTATGTTTTCCCTAACTGATATGATATGGTAGTCTTCTATGAGGTCACCAGTCTACAATGTAAGTTTATGTATCTAAATGTAAAAATGACGAACACAAATCGTAAAGCTGGTAACATACATACGTCATCTTTTTATGACCATCATATCGTGGTCCTCATGATAATAGTACCATAATTATCAAAATTGCGGCATTAATTACTTACATTACACGCTCTTTTTGACCTCGTCGTCATAGCATTACTAATTGCTGTTAAAAACACCGAAATATCTAAATTGTGTATAACAAAGTCATTTGTCTGCGTGAATACTTCTAAACTGCATGATGGATTTTGATCCAGTTTTCACTAACACTTTAGAATGTCTTTAGAGCAGTGAACTTTAGAATATTTAACCTGTTTTAAGCTGGTGCAGACGTCACCAGTTATTTGCAAATTAATTTTCGTAAAATTTGATTGCGTAGGCAAATGGTCGATGTTTGTCGAATGCCTCTGAGGAGTTGACATGATTGAGTACCATCATTACAGACAAATGAAGATGTCTGGAAATTATCTATATCGATGCGCTTCGAAATATCTCCATTCAAGAGCTCTTGAGGGTCCTGTTTGCGATAAGAAACGGAATGTCTAGAGTTTGTTGCACTCTTTTATGTGTTGAGTTTGTGTATAAAGTAACTAATGTTTCGTACTCGATACTTCGTCTTCCCCTTCACCTCCAGTACCTTCTATTTGATTCTTTATCTGAACTATGAACCGATGGTTACCTAGTTCCCCAAACAAGGAAGTAAGGGAGTCCCGCAATATCCCACTTTGAACCATACCCTATATACTGTTATAATACATCCCATAGTCAATACAAATATGACATAAATCAGACGTTTAGGGGTCCAACAAGGGCCTATCTGGGGCCCTGTATGTTGAAAATATACGTAGGTACCCGATTAATCCAAAAAACATCAGACCGCAGATAAATAAGTAAATAATAAAAACCAAGAACTCGAGGGCTTATAGTGTTATCGACTGATTACTGATATCCTTTGCAATTGATACAGAGGGCGGCGCCAAAGATTGCGTTGTACAAGCATTCCATTGTTTGCCAAATTTGATTAGGACACTATCTACTACTGCTGGCCTAATTTCAAATAAGAATTCTCTATTTTATCTTTTAACATTGATTTGAGATGACAAAATATGCATAACATTCCGGAGAATGTTATCAGTACCTATAAACAGATGCCACAACGCACGTATGTTTAATCAGATAAGAGAGAATTACTTACCTGACTCTTATTGATATTAAGAAAAGCAAACAATTCGATTCTGTGTATTCACTTTAGCCTTTTGATTGTTACATCACATTATTTCGGCCGAAAGATGTCCACTGCTGGACTGGACATAGGCTTCCTCCAAGCGTCGCAACATAAACCAGCTTTTTGCTTCTCGCATAGCTTGATCTACATTAAACTAAGATTTTTGACAATTGAGACGAGATAACAAAATATCTATGATTAAATATTATGTCAGAAACACCGCTGCGTCCGTAACAATTTAATCTCAAATGATTACCTAGTCCATATCAATTTTACTCCACATGGAACTTTTCCACTTATAACGAGCGATCTCATTACGTTACTTTGTGAAAATGCAATCAAAACGCAATTAATACCTTTTGTATTCCAGGTTGACAATATCATACTGCGAGCGAACAAGATGGCCAACAATGGGAAAATGGGTGACTACGTCATCAATGGAAGGACAAAGGTACATAATATAACAATAGCTATAAGTATAAATCATCATTATACCGTTAGTAGTCGAGCTGCTTGAGATATAGATGGGCCGAGGCAATACTTTACTCAAATCTGACATCAAGTATCATTGCTGTGTTCCGGTTTGAAAGACATGGGTGTTGAATGTCGGGATAACGATAAAATTAGAAGCATATGAAATACTTCAAATCTTCTGCTTTAAGTTTCGAGGGCAATCTGCAATCATCATATTGTCGCAGTCACTACAGCAGCCGTTACCATTTAGCCTGTCTGAAAAAAGTGTAATCTCCTCCAGGCGCCTCAACCTAGCAAGCGCTAGTATGGCAAATATCAATAATTCTCGCATTTCAATGCAATATTTACTTTCTCATCCAACTGTTATGTGAAGATTCCAGTTTAACTTGAAACTTGACACTATAAATAGGTTCTTAGTGGTAGTAGGTTGAATTTTATCACCTTTTTCGTCAGCATTTGATGCTTCATGAATTCCGACGAATGCGGTGTTAAACCATTTACCGTTCGTAAGTTTTAAGGAAAGTCTTAACTACGATTAGATCACCAACTCTTACGCATTTACAAGGAAAACCAATCAATTTCAACGATTTATTTTATTACCTCGCCTCTAATTCAGCATGAACATGTTAATCCAAGATGTCATGCGTCATTTACTAAAGTAGAAACTTGCCTAAATTCACACGCAACGCTTTCACAGTCCCTTTTTGCATTTACAACAGAATGTGCCAAAAACATGCTATGTAGCAATCGAAAGCGTTACTGAAATTACGTTTGGAGGTTTGAGCAGAAACGCGGAAGAGTTCTTATACATTTCATTGTATCGCCTGTTTAGAGCCGTGTCCATGCTTTGGAGCGTCGTCGTTGGCAGTCCCAGTTATTACACGAATTTTTGACCGTGCAGGGTAGTCAGCGAAACCCGAAAGCCTAATAAGTGATATTTGACCCTTTTTTTTTTTTTTTTTTTGGGTGGGAAATCATCAAATAACTTCTCCCGCTCTGGGTGGAGCAGGAGGGCGTGTCAGACTTTTACTGACTAAAACCCACCCGTGTTCCTTCATTAGCCCGTATGCCAGGGGCTGTGGTATCTCTTTCAAACGAACCCGCACCCCTGACAGGCATCGGCCCTTGCGGGCCCCATCATTTTTTGTGCTGACATCTCTTTGAGGCGCGCGTGGAACACAACGCGCCGTCGACTTGGGCTTGGTCCTTACCGGACAGCGAGCTACCCATTACTCGCCGTCCGCAAGCCCATGCCTACGGTGGCCGGAAATCGGCCTGGGATTCCCGACGCCCAGGGCGTCTCCGTATCCTGCGGCGGCTGGGGTCGCGAGGGCGCATATGCTGCCTCTCCCTCACGTGCGCCGCCTCCCTCTTCGCGAGCATTACTGCTTCGCTGAAGGAGGTGACGGCTCCCCATGCCCTCTCGCTCCGTACCATGGCCTGGACCAGGGCCGGACGCGAGAGATCGCCGCCGCCGATCGCCTCCACGAGGACACGGCGGTGCTCCGCCCAAGCAGGGCAGACCGCCACCGTGTGCTCCACCGTGTCCTCAGGGCGATCTTCGCAGTGGAAACACCCGGGCGTTTCCTCCCGCCCTATCCGAAACAGGAACCTCCCGAAACAACCGTGTCCGGTGAGGACCTGCGTCAGGCGGAAGGTGAGGACGCCATGCCGCCTCTCAAACCACTCCTCAAAGAGGGGACTTACCGCCGCAATCGTGGCGTGCCCAGCACTGGGTTGCGACAATCGCTCTCTCCATGTCACCATGAGATCCCGCCGGAGCTCTGTCCGCTGTGCCGCGATTTCCCGCGGCAGCGGAGTTACGCCCCGGCGTTTGGCCTCCTCGCGCCACTCCCATATTTGCGCGAGGACCTTTGCCTCCAGATCCCATGGCGGTAATCCGGCAAGGAGGCCCGCCGCCTCGCCGGAGATCGTGCGATATCCCCGGATCATCCTGATCGCCATGACCCTATGGGACGCCCTCAGATATTTGACCCTGAGAACACCAGTGCTGCCCGCAAAAGGGTAGTGGAAAACAGATATCAGTCGTTCCATTAAAAAAAAAATTGATATCGCCTTTGTTAGTGAGAAAACCAACCCCAAATCAGTTAGTTGAGAAAAAGTTTGGCGGAATTCAGTATGGGATTACAGAAAATTAATTAATTTCTAATGCTAAAGCTGTGGTCCATGTTTGGCACGTGTTTTGGTCCCCAGCTGTTCATAACACCCAAATAAACCGCAAGGTAACCACATAACGATGACTAATTCTAAGCTTTCCTCTCTTCGGTTGCATAATGATCTCTTGCGAAATTACGCGCTCGTTTATATGAGGCCTGACGTAAGCTGACCTCCTCTGCTTTAACGTCTAAGTTTTGGAAATCTGTTCTTGGTAATCCTTGTTGAATTACTAAGATTTTTTGTGGAATGTTGATTTTTGATTGAGAATCTACAGTAGCAGTCGAGTTTAGATTTAATTGATCCTCGTTTGCATTTTCGATCGTTGATACAAGTGGTGTTTTAAGATTCAAGCTTTCGAATATCGGTCTGGGGCATAGTATAGCTCTCAAAACGGATGCACTCATTTTATTGCTGTTTTACTTTTCGTTTAATTCTTGAGATTTATGATCTGAATTGTCTCATTCAGTTCTTATCCAGGCTGCGGATGTATAAATATAATGGAGTTTCAAATAATTTTAAAAGCCTTCGTCCATTCTACTGTAAACTTTCTTCAACACCAAAGCCGCTAATGCCCCAATCAAATCAATATTTCCCGTCAAAAACAAGGTGGATGCTCCGCCTAGTTTTCCGAGGCGTATTGATTTTCCAGAAATGAAATAGCGTTAACAGTGAATATTTTACTAAATGAGGTCTATAGGTACTAGACATAGCTTCAATAGTTAGTTAGTTAGCTTAGCTTCCCTTAGCTTAGTTTTCCTGTTAAGTTTCGCTTCGTTCGTGAATCGTTAGTGATATGATAAGGACATTTTAAAGTTACAAGACTGTTTTTGACTTAGACTTAGAAGTGTGCTATGACGATTTGTGGAAGAATAACTTATTTCTTTCCAAATCGAAATGACGCTCTGGTAGTTGGATCATGGAGACTTCAAACATTGAAATTTTTTTCGGCTTGACTAATGATTTGATATTTATAAAATACTCTTTGTGTCTTTTTGTACTCAACTTTAAGTTTTGAAGTTTTGCCAATATCACTTGTGAAAGTGACACAAACAATTTTGCCAATATCACGTAGACTATCAAACGCTGGAGATTCCGTCACCCTGCATATAGTATTGCCTTGTGAGTCACAGAACCAGATGGCACTATAATACAATAGTGAACTAATGCAACTGATTATGAATATTCTTCACAATGCCTTGTGTGAATACCGAACCCCCCATAAATGTAATGTTTGAGCAATACTGTGAACTGTCGTCAGAACATTCAGTGTAAAGCTGTAAATACCAATGTACTTAGTCTGTTGTGATAGCAAAATTACCAATATCACCTGATGAATTATCAAATATTATCAAACATTCTTCAACTTATTTTATCAATGTGACTTTCCATTAATTAATCCATTTATTCATAAAGATATAGAGTTGTATTGTAATACAATACATCATCGACATGTGACAAATGCCTATGATGTAACTAATAATCCAGCACTAATTCAATATGGATTACGTTTCTAAATATTATTGTTTTATTTTGTGTACCATTTGTTACTTAAAAATATTCTGTCCATCTGCTTCACAAAGCTCTGCCCTATAGTATTCCACTTCTATATTATGTTGCCTTTACATTTACAATTTAAGTACGTTACGTACATTATAAATGATAAATGATTTTATTTCTATAAGTAGGTTTGTACAAACACTTTTACACGTCAATCATATCCTTTTTAACTAGATGAGGTCGGCGTTTCCTATCTGTCTACTCTGAGAAGAAAGGCTGAAACAAACTCAGAGGTCACAGTCTCTTTTAAAGTCCAGACATAATCTTGGTCAGATCATGTGAAGACCATGTTGATTGGTGTTTGAAATGGTCTTTTGAGGAAAGAACCACACAGATTGAGTGGACCTGTCCATTCAGTGCACGCATGTATCAGTAATCATACGGCTCATCTCATTTATAAGGCACATTATTTTTCACACCCACTACATAATCAGGGCGAATTTCAACGGCACATTTACTGTTATGATAATTGCAATCCTTACGGTCGGCACGTGCTAGTTACTATTTACATATACAATTTAAAAATTATTGTAGAGTGTAGATAGTACTAATTTAAATATAAATGAGTTTGTAAGTTTATAGTGTTCAAACGAAAAACCGGTCTAAGGCTAGGAACTCAAAAAACAAAATTGATCAGTTGAGATTTGAGATGGAAGTTAAAAATATGAAGACAATAATAACATTCATAACATTCGACAGCAATTGCCAAAATACTGGCCAGTCAGCAAAGTGGTACTGGGTGCCAGGGCTTGCTTGCTTATTCAGGAATGCCAAAGTGGCGTCGGATGAAAATTTTAGTACCTATCACCAGTCATGGAGGTTATTTTAATACACCCTCTTCATACAACAAGTTAGAGACGATATAATATTTTTAAGCTCACGCCCACCCCCTATTAATTCGAACTTAAACATAACTGGAGAAAATATGGGTGTACTAAATGTATACCTCTACCCAACCCTCGAACAAAGCGTGATATTATAAATGTGAAAGTTTGTGAAGATTTTTGGATGTTTGTTACTCATCATCATCACCATCATCATTTCAGCCGAAAGACGTCCACTGTTGGACATAGGCCTCCCCCCAAGCTCCGCCACTTCGACGGGTTTTGTGCTTCCCGCATCCAGCGGATTCCTACGGCCCTCTCAAGGTCATCTGTCCACCTTGGCCTTCCAACTTTATGTCTTCCGGTACCTACGCGGTCGCCACTCCAGAACTTTTCGGCCCCATCGGCCATCTGTTTGTTACTCAATCACGCTGATCATAACGGAACCTTGTCACGATAATTACACAATGTCACACTACCGGTTCTATCGACCACCACATCTTCTGGGCTGCTGTTAAAGAAATCGCCAATTGTTCACAAAAAAAAGCACAAAATCAAACAATTAAATCGACCAGCTGTATCTTTTTTTGTCGTTATGGCCTTCTTATTCAACCTTGTCCATGGCTACATCAAATTTTAATGGAAATTATGGGTTCTCTATTGTGCCAGATTGTCAAATTTATAAACCCAATTTGGCTTATATTGGGTTTATAAATTTGACAATAGGCATTGAAAGTTCGAGCCTATTGTTTTTGAATTTTTGAACATTTGCTGGTTCCTGTAATTAATTAATTACTGTGGTAAAATTCACGCCCTTTTTAAGGTAATCATTTCTGCTTGAGTATAGTTTTCAATGTTTTTGTTGGTATATTGGCATATGCTAGCTCCAATGCCTGGCATATATGGCACTAAAATTATAATTTAATGTTTTGTGTTCTGTAATGTTAATTACTTAGTTACTATTGTATAGAATCAAGTTCTTCTAACTGAACAGACAGCTGTCTTGCTGGGGAATTTGTTGTGCCACTTCTTTCATCCCAGCTAAAGCACTAGGAAGTGGTAAAGGGCGGGCGTTTTGGGGACTGTCTTATGAAATTTGGACGTTCACTTACTGCTTTCTCATGCTTTTGATTTTGAGATAGCAAATGTTTGTGTTTCAGATACCTATCTTAATACCAACAGTTTTAATGTGGCATGTATGTTTTGAGCAATTTTTTTTCGGTTGTGCACTCCATATCTAGTTTTAGTACTATCACCTGAACCTATCACTGGCATTTCCAACTCGCTCGGCATTCATATTTTTTTCCTTTCCTAATTTGTCTTTGTGCTTATTTTATACGCCAGTATCTTAAAAGACATCTAAATGATTCCAAAAAGTTTCTCTCACAAAAATTAAATAACATATTTACGTCGCCTAACAGTCTGTTCTCATCAAGCTCACAGCGAATCGACCTCAGTGGCTCAGGGAGATCACATCTACACAATAATAATATAATTGATTTATTATTTCGTTTATCAGCGAGCGATAGCTTGGCGTTATCTCAATGATTTTCGTTCCATTCATACATAACTTACACCAAGTTTACTGGTTTCCGGAGGTTTACGAGTCCATATGGTTTTTTTTAATTTAGTCATGGTTGGATTTGGGGCGCCTGTGCCTTATATCTAATCTGAAACGCCGCCAAACTTTATCTTGATAATATGGCAATTTGGTCTTATCTGCAAAGGGTTTTCCTGTTTATTGTCTTTTTTAAGCAGATTTTTGTAGTAACCTTCTAGATTTTCTTTGCCTAGGTAGGAGGTAGCCTATAATATGAAGATCTAAAATATGCTGTAAATAACCTGCGTTTCTAACAGTATTTTTTTTTCTTGCTATGACTTACCTACATTCAATTATTTTATTATCTTGAAATAGCCCATAGTAAATAGATCTGCGCAGGAAACCTCGCGTTTGGTATTACGGTCACTGTCCCATTGGTCCCGTACTCCCGTTCTTGGGTGGTCATAAAGTGGGTCACTCTTTAAATATTATGCGCGTTGGTGTATGTTAGGCGCCTCTTTGATAAAATGATAAATTGCTTACCTGTGGCGATTTTTTATCATGTAAGTAAATGAAATCGGAGTAAGCATGCAAATTGCAATTGAAGATTAGAGAATAGGTATGTAGGTAATAAAAAATTTGGTTTGTAAAATCCTGTCAAACAAAATAGGGTAACCGCACTATGTGGTTAGATTAAAATTGTATTTTAAAAAGGTTAATGTTTTTTTTATTTTTTTATTCATTAAAACTTACTTTGCCATTTTTCCTCTAAGTAGGTTGCAAAATGAACAACAAGAAAAAATTCTTGAGGTAGGTACTTAACTCGACAAACACAGAGCCACCTAGAAATCCATTCCGCGCCAACGCAATGTTATCGTTATCATTTCGCAAAACTAATATCACTAGAAGGGATCGCTGGTTTGCGCGATAAAAACCAAAATAACGCGCTCGTCCACGCATGCGCGGTGGAGGCGTTGCGTACGTGACTTGTAGCATGGCGGCGGAGAGCGGCGTGCGGGGTGCGGGGCGGGGGCACTGTAAACATTAGTAAGAATCGTAAGCGAATCCCACGCCGACATCCCTCTGTTTACAAACTACTATTGTTCGATTAACACGGCCAATCTAATTTGGTACACATCTTCTTCCGCATCAGCAATAACACAGCTCTTCGTCTGCTGGTCAGTAAGGTTTACTTTGACGAGTTGAATTTACACAAACTATGTGGTTTGCTATTTGCGATTATTTTTTTACGGCTATTGGAATTGGAAGGTCGCGGAATGTTGATGATTTGACAACAGAAAGCTTTTAGAAAACTAGAATATTTTTATTTAAATATTCTGTTTTAAATTCTACATCCATCTGGTTTCTGAATAGTAAGGAAACGATCCAATTGCTTAAGGGGGAAGCGCCAGAGTAGCCAGCAAAATTCAAAATATTCTTACGTTTTTTGCAATTGCCAGGTCAGTGTCAGTCAGTAATAGTATCATAATAATAATAAAATCATCAAACAACCCTCTAGGTGCATGTAATCCCACTGTATGAGTATTTCAAGAAATAGTAATTCAATCGGATTAAATTAAATAATTTGAGGGGATGTATTGAATATCATATTTGTTACGTCGCGAATCATATTTTAAACAGCATACAGTCTAACACTGACCTGCAAGCTTGGCATAATGCTTTCTATTTCTACTCTAACGTAGAATAGAAATCGCTTATCTACAATTCTCGGTCTAAACTATCAACTGTCTACAAGGAGGCAGGCATCATTTTTGTCTACTCTTCCGTCGACAGAACGCTTCTCTCGGTTCTCGTGCTAAGCCAAAAATAAGAATTTTGAGCGCTATCTTTGCGCTGCTATAGAATCAATAATAAAAAATATCAATAATAGCGTTACCCAACCAAGTTACATCGTCATAAAATGTGTGTCAAGTACATAATCTTACCTACTTATTAGAAGCGGGAATACAAAACCCTTGGACAGTTACCTTCACCACAGTTGATTCATTCGTTATTAGGTACTCATATATAATCACACACACATTCGGTCACGTAGTTTACTGAACAATTACATCATAATGTTTATCAATAATAACATGTGTTCGAAGAGACCTACCATTGTTTTGAGTGCGTTAAATTCAAATTCGCTGCGGGAGAAAGCGTGCAGTAAAATATTAATTTTATGACGCGTGAAAATTTTAAAATGGTTTATTTTACAAATACCTACCAGAAAGAATTTAAATAAAAAATAAGTACTTATCTTTAAATGTATGTAGGTAATTCCAATACCACCAAAACTATTTAAAAAAATCTGATTTGAAAATCTACCCTGTATTTAAAATCAATAACGTGTTAGATCTTTACGGAGATTCTACCTCCTTCATAAATTTAGAACAGTCTGCATGGAAGATCTGTCTGCACCATTCATCCCCATTCGCCAGATGGCGTGGGCAGCATAAAACACATGGCCGCCTCGTGAGCAAAAAAAAAAACTTCTGTTTCTTCTTTTTTGGCGGGATCCAACATTCTTCATTCAAAAAGTGCGCACGTGCCTCGGAATCAGGAATTTAACGACATTTATTGGGTAGCATACCTCGACACAACTTGTCCTACTAGCGTATGTTATCGCAAAGAGGATTAGCGGTTCCTCTGTGTAAACTATAAATAGTTAATGGTACAATAAAATATTATAATATCTACAATGTTTACAAATAAAAGTAATTATAACTGATATATTTAATGAGATACTACTGCACTTAACTGTATAGGTACGTATTTATTTTAAGTTAATTATTTTATAATTCAGCCTTATCTGTCATGATAAATTAACTGTAGTCTGTTCATCCCTAAAATAAATAAATTATTAACAAAGTTCCATGGCCGACTGCCACCCAATTTATGTAAGTACACGCAGCAAAAACAATGTAGCACTTTCCTATTGACATATAATCCCTACTAATATTATAAATGCGAAAGTAACTCTGTCTGTCTGTCTGTCTGTTACGCTTTCACGCCTTAACCGCTGAACCGATCGTCATGAAATTTGGCCGAGATATAGCCTGGGATATGGGTAAGGACATAGGCTACTTTTTTACGCGATAACCGACATCCACGCGGGCGGAGCCGCGGGCAAAAGCTAGTTTTTTATATTTATCAAAAGCCGTAACGGACGGAATCAGTTGATTCGCTCGCGGGAAATACCAATCGTAGTATTATTGTAGGTACCTTTGTAGGGTTGGTATAAATAAACAAACTTTAACATTTCATTTTGCCTACCGTTTTACAGGGAAAACTGAGTGTACGCACTTATTACGCTGCGAAAACTAAATATTTTGGTACCTACTTATGTTGCATAGGCATACACTGCTGTTGTTGCTGTTACTGATGCTGATATAGCAACAAAAAGGTTTTATACAATCATTCATATTAAAGTAGGGAATTAGATCAAGTATAATGTCGTCATTACAACAACATATCTAAATCAGAATATTTTGAGGCCCACTGACTCAAAATACAGAAGTAAATCACCAGTATTTAAAGATTTTTTGTCAACTGGAAATAAAACTTTCACTTATGGCCTCTCATTTCATAGAACATTCCAGCTCAACACTCTTTGAAGTTGTAACCTTGTGTAACCCAAACGCTGAATTTCGTTTGAGCACCATTTGCCATTTCAGCAAATATTATAACAACCGTCAAAACACACTACTAAACTCGATACGCTCTCTTATCTGACCCACTTGATAGTCTCAAATAAAAGTTGCAAGTACGTGCGTAGCCTTTAAGTACCGTTTAGGTGCGCCAGCGCCGTACTGGAGAACTCTCAATTCACTTATCAGCTACTGCGACGTAATTCGTAGGTCAGGTACCTGGTATGGTGCATGATCAAGCATAAATTTTTATCAACGTCAACATAGCCTATCGCAGTCCACTGCTGGACAATACTGGACATAGGCCTGTCCCATGCTGCGTCACAACACTCTATCCTCCGCCTTCCGCATCCAGTCTGTCCCAGCCACCTTTTTAAGAGGCCTACGTACAGTGAACTGTCCATACATACGTAATACCTAAATCATTTGCAACTTGAGCATATTTCCATGATATTATGATGATATTCGGATTCAGACAGTATTTATCTAGGCTCGTAGGGGTTTTTTTTTCCAAAATACTTACCTGAAATGAAGTTTAAGCGAATTGAATTTCGCACATTTTTACAGCGTAAATGACATGTTTTCTCACTGTTTTTTTGGTATTATAACCAACAATTTCCGTAATATTGTTGTCTCAGAAGCATAGCTCATATTAGGTCTTTACCTATGAAATTGCCGTTCTGCAGTACTGGCCATTTCAAATCAAAATAATTTTTGTTTGGCTAAGAATTCTAATTTCAAATTAATTTTATTTTAAAAACATGGATTTTTTTTTTCTAAAAGTAGTCATTTCTTTATTGATTAGTGTTACATTTTCATCGCATTTCAATCTTTTTCGTCATCATGGATACGTTAAAAATTCGAGTAATTATGGAATATGAGTACCGTCGTGGCAGCAACGCGGCACAAGCGGCACGCAACATCAGCGACGTTTACGGAGCTAACACTACAAACCAACGCACCACCTGTTATTGGTTTGCTCGCTTCCGTTCTGGAAATTTCGACCTGAAAAATGAACCTCGCGGTCGTCCGAAGACTTTGGTCGACAATGACGAATTAAAGGCGATTGTGGAAGCTGATGATACACAATCTACGGCTGAATTAGCAGCAGCTTTCGACGTTAGCGTCAATACAATATTGGTCCATTTGCGTCAAATTGGCAAGGTAAAAAAGCTTGACAAATGGGTGCCCCACGAACTCAATGATCGCCAGCGCGAAGTACGCGTCGAGACGTGCCTTGCACTGCTCAACAGACACACAAATGAAGGAATTTTGAACCGCATTGTTACCTGCGATGAAAAATGGATTCTGTTTGATAACCGTAAGCGCTCAGCAAGTTGGTTGGATCCTGGTTCAGCACCTAAACAATGCCCTAAACGAAAACTTACCCCTAGAAAAGTGATGGTCACTGTTTGGTGGTCTAGCGCCGGTGTGATTCATCACAGCTTCTTACCAAACGGGGTGAGCATTACTGCAGATGTGTACTGTGAAGAACTGAACACAATGATGGAGAAGCTGGCGCATCTCCAACCAGCATTGGTCAATCGCTCGTCTCCGCTGCTCCTGCACGACAACGCGCGACCTCATACTGCACAGCAGACGGTCTCCAAGTTGCAAGAACTGGGGTTGGAAGCTCTCCGTCATCCGCCCTACTCACCAGACCTTGCGCCTACAGACTACTACTTTTTCCAGAATTTGGATAACTTCTTGGCGGGAAAAAAATTTAATACCCGAGAGGCAGTACAAAATGCCTTTGAAGAATTTGTTGCCTCCCGTCCAGCTGATTTCTTTAAGAAGGGCATCAATAAACTGCCACTGCGATGGCAAAGATGCATTGATTGCATGGGTGATTACTTCGATTAATACAAATAAAAAAATCATGAAAAAAATTCGTTTAAATTTTTTTATACAAAACGGCAATTTCATAGGTAAAGACCTATTATTATCAAGTTGTAAAATGTCGAAAAAATATTAAAATAAGTTTTCATTCATCATTTTTGGTATTACGGAACACATCCAAATTCATCATAAATGGTCAGTAGCTAGTAGCGCTATCGCGTCAAGCCATTGTCAATGTGTGTGTGATCGTACTGCTCACTGTAGGTATGTATCCTCGACAGGTACTAACACTAGCGCAACGATAGCAATTTTCAGACGAAATATTGTCTCCGCCCGAATCCTAGTTGCGAGCTTCGGTCGTAGGATTCTTAAGGTCGTCGGTCCATCTATCTGGGGGGCGTCCCACACTACGCTTGCCGGTACGCGGTCTCCACTCCAGGACTCGTCTGCTCCATCGACCATCGGTCCTTCGACAAACATGGCCACCCCACTGCCACTTCAACCTACTTACTCTGCAAGCTATGTAGGTAACTTCAGTTCTTTTCCCGGTAACTTCGTTTCTGATTTTATCATTCAAAGAAACCCCAAGCATAGCCCGCTCCATAACGGGCTGAGTGACTTTAAATTTGTGGACCAACCCAACTGTCAGTGTCCACGTTTCGGCGCCGTATGTCATCACAGACAGGACGCACTGGTTGAAGACCTTAGTCTTCAAACTTTGCGGTATTGGCGACGAGAAAACTTGATGAGTTTACCAAACTCTGCCCACCTGGCCCACGTGCTGGACTATTGCCCACGGGTCTCACAGAGAGCCCGTGTCCAGCGATGCGAAACATTATAGGCTGCTTACTACTGTACTTAGCTTGAGTAAACTCTGAGGTCACTCTACAGATTGTTTGAAATTGGCTATCTTATACTCAATGAATCAGCTGGGTAATTCCGTAATACACTAACAATAGGAACGGCATTAATTTTAAAATTTCAACAGCATTAAATGCTTTATTTACGTTGTGGAGCAGACAAATTTTTCGGACATGCAATGAATTAAGGGCGGTTTAGATAATCAAGTCAAACTTGTACGGGTATTTGGTCCATGTAGAAGTTGGCCCATCAAGTCACGCTGAGCATAGACTGAAAGTAAACTGACTGACGTATCCCAGGGAGCTTATTTTAGGACAGAATACAATTTTCCTCCCGAAAAAGAACAGAGGCAAAAACTTACTCCCACATAGTTGTAGGTAAATATCCGGAAAGACCATAAGGTAAGGTAGCTGAGCCTTACCAGCCGAACATGATTGAGCTTTGATTAGCTCAGAAATATAGGTGCCCAAAAACGATTTTTTGTGCAATTTCAACCTAACAGCAATAACTCCACCACTGGAAAAAGCGCAGTGCACCTAAGAAGTTTTCACAGAAACGCAAACTTTGAGATTGGATTGTTGGCGCGGCAAGCGACGGTGAGCACCGCAAACGAACGTATCGCAGGGATTACAGTTTAGGACTTCAGCATATAATTTTCCTCATAAAAAGAAAATAGGCAAAAAATTACTCCCACATACTTGTACAAACGCGGACAATAGCGGTGGATCACTTTTCACCCTTATGTTTTGAAAAATAAGGTTGTAAGTGGTCGACCGCCAGTGCCGAAAGACCCCAAAGTAAGGTAGCTAAACAGTAAAATATAATTGCATAACGACAAAACCAACAGTGACGCACTCTGCAAAAGGATAATAAATAACAAACATCTCCGCTGTTATCTATTATAACAGTAGTGATCTATTGTGGGAAACAGATGATTTTACTGTCTCCCTATGACAGGCCGCCATGTTTGTTATGAACTTGAAGCTGTATTATGGAAAATAGCCCCCTTTATTTATAAACATTGCTTAAGGGAACCTAGTCGCGGGCTCGAACCTACTGGTGGGCCGGTGGGCCTGGCTAAAAATCACGCTGTCTCACCAGGCTTCGTGTCCGACAGAGGAAGTATCAGTGATGAGCAGTTAGACGCTAGTCTACACGCACAACATTATTCGAGTGAGCTGCAGGATCAGTTACAGAAAAACAGGCGCGTAAAAAAATTAAGAAACGTCCTTCAGAAGATCGGGTGTTCTGAAAAAACCACTGCATAAATCAACTATCAAAAAGTTTATTGAACTTTTCGATAATTGAGCTTTGTCGGTACCGACTTAATTTTGGAGATTTTACACTTATGTCCAAAGTCAGGTTAAATTAGCAAGAAAAACGAAACTTTGTTGGCTCCTAACTTTTGAATGGTTTTTAATTTTAGTATTCTGTTCCCGTACAGACAGTATTAATAATAAGACAAAACCATACCATGTTCAATTTTTGATGTACATTGTCAAACAGTGGAGTAATACACTCCCGAAGTTTGTATGGGAAAAATGTGGACTAGGTTCACCTTAAAGTTAAATAATGATGAAGTTGATTATTAATATAATTATAAGTTAAATAATGAAGTTGCTTCAATCATACTTTTTCGACTTTTCTAACATTCATTGTAAAAGTATATTTATTCGTATAGATGAACCTTAAACTCTAATAAACAATAAAATACTAACTTAACTAATCCTAATCACAAATTAAAAAATAGTGTCAAAAAATTCATCCTCATCGCTGTCGACTGGTAATGTTCCCAAGACACTGGCAGCATTACCACGTTGTATAGCAATGCTTAGCCGCTGGCCAAGGTAGAAACCAGCCCTTGGGTCACGGGAAGTGTCAACCAGCCTTTTCGAGATTTCCTTAAAGAGGCCGTGAGCACTCGGACCCCACGGCCCGAGGGTTTCAACCCCAAACGGCTCGAAAATATAATTACCAATTAGGTTGTTATACTTTCGCCGCTTGAGGTTTGCCGCAGCTGCAGCGGCAGCGCCAGCACAGCACACCGAGCCAGGAAGATGGGATGGTGCAAGAGTATCGACACACGTTGCATCCCACACTAAAGGCCTACCCATCTTCCATGGAAATAAAGACATTCCGTCCGGTCTCTTGCCATCGTCGCGTGCCAAGCCATTGGGTTCTAATATTGTTCTAACATTCATTGTATAAATATAATTGTTTCCTTATAACCTACTGAACTTTCTAGAACTAATAAAGATACAATTCAGTTACACGCGTAAAACAGCTGTAGTCTGATTACATTGGTCTTGATAATTTGGCACGCTTCGGTATGGCGTATTAGTGTTTACGGAAATACCATTACTTGTTAACATTCTAGTGGAAATCAAAAGATATGGAAACTCTTTGATCATTTTTTTTTTTCATCAAAGTTTGATGAAAAAAAAAATGTTTTTTGGAATACCAGCAATTAACTGGTCATTTTTTTTTTATCCAGTACACATTATGGTGCGAAACTAACATCTATGTAAATAAAAAGTCCTGATTGACTCATCAGCGCCCAGCCCAAACCCTTGGATCTAGAAAGCTGAAATTTTGCACAGAGGTTCCCTTTATAATGTAGACCAGGTATAAGGAAACATTTTTCGAAATTCGACCCCTAAGGGGTTAAAAAGGAGATTAAAGTTCCGCTAGTGGCAGCTAGTTCTTTATAAAAAATTATAAACACAGACGAACATTCATACTCTTCCTTTTTTGCAGTCGGTTAAAAACACTCTACAATACTACCTATTTATCTATATCAGAAGCTTAAAATTAAACAATAAATATCCTATTAACAAAAATAACTTAGCGGTTAAGAACCAACAGTAGGTACCTATCTAATGCATTTTACATATTAAAATTGTCGAATAGTAGTCCTAGTTTGGCAATAATATAAATAGCCCTACCTCAATAGACTATTAAAGAACTGTTCTCTAAGTAGCACATACAGAACAGGACCACCCATCACGCGATCTATTCAACTCCTTAATGTCTTCTAGGCGCGTAGCAATGTGAATATTTTGCACGTGATTACCATACCAATCACACACCAGTCAAATTTCCCATAAAAAAAACCCACTATAAAATGTTAACCTAAAATACTTTTGACTTTTGGCTGTTATTTCTATTTTCAACTAGCTCGTACTGTCCTAGAACCGGCTTGTTTTGATTCAATATTTTTCCTCAATTTAATGATTCATTAATTGGCAGTAAATAAAAAGTAATAATGCCAGTTTTGTTTTTTTGTCGACATGGATATTCCAATACGCTCTTAAACTTTTAATTACTCAAGATAATGTTTGCTCGCTAAGAACATTTGCTCTTTGTAAAGTTTACATTCTGGATATTAGATTACCTACCTTTTTATTTTAACAAACTATTAGTTTAAGACGGTATTTTTTGTCTTTGATATTTATTTATTCATTTTCGTTTATTAATGAAATTTACTTTACATCCATTAAATCTACTATGCATCCATTAAACCTACCACTACTACTCCTACTACCTACTATTTTTTGCTGTGCCCGACAGGGTCCATAATGATCACAATTTTTTTATTATTTACCACCTAAGTACACATTGTGGAATGCAAATAAAATTTGAGTATTGAGTATTAAATCTACTTATGCATCCATCAAACCTACTATGCATTCATTAAATCTACTTATGCATCCTTCAAACCTACTGTGCATCCATTAAATCTACTTATGCATCCATCAAACCTACTATGCATCCATTAAACCTACTATGTATTTATTAAACCTACTATGTATTTATTAAACCTACTTGCATTTGTTAAACCGTTACCACGATGCCAATATAACTTTCTAACAAATATTTAAATACCTGTCACTTATTTTTTTATGCGACTATGAAATTAAATACTACATGTTGAGTTATAAATTCTGCTTTTACAGGTACCATAGAAAGTACTTATATCATACACGCGCCAAGCATGTTTTGATAATAAAATAATATGAGTCAGTGTAAAGAATGCGTAGGTGGCAGTTTAGTTATATGAGCGATAAGACTGATGCCCGATTTCACTAACACTAGACGACACTAGTAAATGCTTAGATAAAATCGCGATGTTCGATTTTCAACGCTCATGTTAAAGCCGAAAGTGTAAAATCCAGCAGAGCGGTTTTGGTTATTTAGTTGTCGCTTAGTGCTAACAAAATGGGCATAAGTTTATTTCTCTGTCATGGCGTAATTTGTTTCCTCCTTTATAAAAGAGGCCCAATCGAATACTGGGGTGGTAAGATGGCTGGATCATCGGTGATACGAGGAAAATAAAATTTCTTCAATATTATTGAGATAACTTGGCTTGGGATAACCAAGTCAAGCAAAGACGTATTTTTATGTGAAAACTATTTTATTAAAATTATATTTTTATCTGACTTTTATCTCTGCAGTTTTATCCACTCTATCATATCTTTTATTGCTAACTAATTAATAGATTTGATATCATAATTTATTTTGATGGATTAAGTATGAAACCAGCTCTTTTTTAAATAATCCATCAAAACAAAATTATCATACCAAATCAGTTAATTAGACCACGCCATTTCTTATCAAATTGAAAATCGTGAAGGGTAGGTGTTTAAGGGGTGCTCTATGTCTGTTTACACCAATCGAATGTGACCTAGCGGGACTAGACTAGAGTGAGCATTCGCTCGTTTGGTTAAAAAGGCACCTTTATATAACTTTAAAATAATGAATAATTTATTACTTAAGGCTATAAATGATTATACATAAGGAGAGAAAAAGAGTTAACAGTGCATTGCTTAAATAACTTAGGTAGATCTTAATAATAATAAGGCTGCGTACATGCTTGATTTCGTGAAACTCCTGACAAACAAACTAGGAGATGTCCTGTATCTGAGGTGTCATGTTTCTCCCTTTCCTAGTTTCAATGATGATGAGCTTATTGTTAAAAAAAAAACCTAAGAAAATTTGCAGTTCAGTGTCAGGCTATAATACGTTAAGAAAATTTGAATTTTGGCGGGCTATCTTAGCGCAATCCCCTTGCGTTTCGACGTTCAAAACTCGCTTTCTTTTTTTTAAATTGATTTTATTATTTGTCCCTCAGGCGATGGTGGCGTGTTACCCAGGCTCGGGAAGTCACTACGTGAAGCACGTAGACAACCCTAACAAAGATGGCCGCTGCATCACCGCCATCTACTATCTGAATCTCGACTGGGACGTCAAACGGTGCGGGGGATTGCTCAGGTAAAACCTCTTTCGTTCCTTGTTGCTAAACAAGATTCACTCTTTAACCCAACTTTAAATCATCGAGTCATTTTTGAACGCTCAAAAAACGGATTTAAGTGGGTAGCCTCAGAGTAGCCCGTGAAATACAATTTTTCTTCAGTTATTCGCAATTTGCAGGTTTAGCGGCAAGTTGTATGATGATGAACATATGATTGCCCTATTTATTTATCTTATATATAAAATTCTCGTGTCACAATGTTAGTTACCTTACTCCTCCAAAACGGCTTTACTGATTTTTACCAAATTTTATATGCATATTCAGTAGGTCTGAGAATAGGCTACTATCTATTTTTCATACCCCTAATTGATAAGGGTTGTTCACTAGAAATTACCTGCAAAACAACGTTTGCCGGGTCAGCTAGTTTTATTATATTCGGGAAACTTACAGCTAACTATTATCTATATAAATAAAAAAGAAAAGCCCTGACTGACTGACTGACTGACTCATCAACGCCCAGCCCAAACCCTTGGACCTAGAAAGCTGAAATTTTGCACAGAGATTCCCTTTATAACGTAGACAAGGAATAAGGATGGATTTTTCGAAAATCAACTCCTAAGGTTGTGAAATAGGGGATGAAAGTTCCGCACGGGCGAAGCGCTAGCAAAAGCTAGTACAGAAAGCCTTTTACTATTTTCCACTGAACTTGAAACCAACAAAAAAAAGGTCGGTACAAAATACTTATTTACTTAGCTTAGAGGCAATAAAAAAATACACGATCCACAGATACAACCAAAAAAAAATAGATGTATGTTAGGTGAACTTAAAGGGTTGTATTGATTTCAATAATTATAATTCCATAAATACGTACTTGAACAATATTTGTTCAACATAAAACCTGATACTGACTTGCAAATTGCAAAAAAAAATAAGAAACATTGAATTTCGGGGGCTATCCTGAAGCTTCCCCCTTATAACTGAGTCTGGCCTGCTTACCCCAAATCACTAAACATACTAAAAGAATTTAAAACGTCGTTCTGCTTCTGTCAATTGTTTGAAGATGATAGAGCCAAAATGATGGCTTAAATATGTTTAGCAAAGTTATAAGTCAAAGCATTTATTTCAAATGTAGGTACATAAAATGCACTTTTGAACGTCAACATTTACATTAAATAGAATTTATTCTAGTCGCCCCTTCCAAAAGCTAGTTTCGAATGGAGAAGAATGGGCAAGAAACTCCACCGTTACTCTTTTAAAATGTTACAATAATTATATAGCGCTAAATATCTGTGGTGCTAACAGGCTTTGTTTTTTTTTTTTTCGGTTGGGAAATCATCAAATAACTTCTCCCGCTCTGGGTGGAGCAGGAGGGCGTGTCAGACTTTTACTGACTAAAACCCACCCGTGTTCCTTCAGTAGCCCGTATGTCAGGGGCTGTGGTATCTCTTTCAAACGAACCCGCACCCCTGACAGGCATCGGCCCTTGCGGGCCCCATCATTTTTGTGCTGACATCTCTTTGAGGCGCGCGTGCAACACAACGCGCCGTCGACTTGGGCTTGGTCCTTACCGGACAGCGAGCTACCCATTACTCGCCGTCCGCAAGCCCATGCCTACGGTGGCCGGAAATCGGCCTGGGATTCCCGACGCCCAGGGCGTCTCCGTATCCTGCGGCGGCTGGGGTCGCGAGGGCGCATATGCTGCCTCTCCCTCACGTGCGCCGCCTCCCTCTTCGCGAGCATCACTGCTTCGCTGAAGGAGGTGACGGCTCCCATGCCCTCTCGCTCCGTACCATGGCCTGGACCAGGGCCGGACGCGAGAGATCGCCGCCGCCGATCGCCTCCACGAGGACACGGCGGTGCTCCGCCCAAGCAGGGCAGACCGCCACCGTGTGCTCCACCGTGTCCTCAGGGCGATCTTCGCAGTGGAAACACCCGGGCGTTTCCTCCCGCCCTATCCGAAACAGGAACCTCCCGAAACAACCGTGTCCGGTGAGGACCTGCGTCAGGCGGAAGGTGAGGACGCCATGCCGCCTCTCAAACCACTCCTCAAAGAGGGGACTTACCGCCGCAATCGTGGCGTGCCCAGCACTGGGTTGCGACAATCGCTCTCTCCATGTTACCATGAGATCCCGCCGGAGCTCTGTCCGCTGTGCCTCGATTTCCTGCGGCAGCGGACTTACGCCCCGGCGTTTGGCCTCCTCGCGCCACTCCCATATTTGCGCGAGGACCTTTGCCTCCAGGTGCTAACAGGCTTAAACCCCAATTTCACCCATAAAACTGAACGCAATCAACACATCTAAACTGCGTTCAACAGTTGTCAGTGTCATCATTATTGTGCAATACAAGAAGCGTATAGATAAAAGTGGAAGCCACAGTCCAAATAAAAAAGTGAACACGACTTGTGAGCTAAAGCTCTCTTTCTGAATACATACATAAGAGAGAGTAAACACATATCACTGTCTTGTTCTGACAGAATACTGACACTTGGGCACACCACGACTGTGGCGCTAAGTCCCCTCTTTGAGGAGTGGATTGAGAGGCGCCATGGCGTTCTCACCTTCCGCCTGACGCAGGTCCTCACCAGACATTGCTGTTTCGGGAGGTTCCTGTTTCGCATAAGGCGGGAGGAAACGTTCGGGTGTTTCCATTGTGTAGATCGCCCTGAGGACACGGTGGAGCATATGGAGGTCTGCCCGGCTTGGGCGGAGCACCGCCATGTCCTCGGGGAGGCGATCGGCGGCGGTGATCTCTCGCGTCCGGCTCTGGTCCAGGCCATGGTACGGAGCGAGAGTGCATGGGTAGCAGGGCCCGATCTAGCTATTTAGCCGCTCCGGGCAAAAATAACATTCGCCGCCCTTTGCACTAACACCATATAAGTCATGAGCTTCTACCAAAGATGGTATGACTATAATTATGTGATATTCTTTTAACTATATAATATTCACATACGTTAGTCTACTACGGCTTCTGAACAAGTATACAAAAATTCATGAGAGTAGGTATGTTTGTAAGTATACTTTTTCCGCCGCTCATTTTTGCCGCTCTGGGCATTTGCTCAAATAAAGTTAAGGCTACGCTCTTTAGAGCGTATTGTACATCGCTGTACTCATGCAGTTTGTGGGCTCACTACTCTAACAGAAGTTACAGCGCCATCCGCATCCAGTACAATAACGCGTTCAGGGCGGTGATGGGGTTACCCCGATACTGCAGTGCCTCGGGTATGTTCGTAGAGGCGCGCACCGACTGCTTTCACGCGACCATGCGCAAGCGCGCCGCGTCCTTGGTGCACAGGGTGCGGGTTAGCCCCAACACGGTACTATCGATGATTGCGGGAAGGCTGGACTGCCCTTTCATCCGGCATTGTTCCAACAGACATGTTGCTGTACCAGTGTCGGAGCGAATATATTAATTTTATTTTTTTATTACGTTGTAAAGTCTGATTTAATGTGACTGTGATTTGACCTAATTTAGTTTATTTTGATTTAAGTAATTTAATTTAATTTGATTTAATTTGACATTGTTATTTTATTTCTCTAAGGCTTAATTTCATTTGATAAATTCATTTAGTTTTTATTTGTATAATTTGTGTATTTTTATTTCTATTTGTGGCAATGGGTGTAATTTACCTGAAATAAATGAATTTATTATTATATATTATTATTTGCCCGGCTTGCCCCCCCCTTAGATCGGGCCCTGATGGGTAGCCGTCACCTCCTTCTGCGAAGCAGTAATGCTCGCGTAGAGGGAGGCGGTGCACGTGAGGGAGAAGCAGTATAATGCGCCCTCACGTTCCTAGCCTCCGCAGGAGACGCCCTGAGCGTCAGGAATCCCAGGCTGATTCCCGGCCACCATAGGCGCGGGCCTGCGGACGGCGAGTAATGGGTAACTCGCTGTCCGGTAAGGACCGGGCCCTCATCATTTTAACATCAAATATTTAATTCCGTCAAATATTTTGATTCATTTACAACTTATTTAATTGTTTCTACTGGATGGACTGAGTGAACGATGATGATGTTTTGATGCGAGTTGACTTGAAAAAGCATGGCAGTTGAGAGTATGTCATGGTCACTTAAATGTCTTACTGATGGTGGCGCGTGTTGGATCATTCGGTTCCCTACAAAATGGTAGAGCTGGATGGTGCTGATCCACGCGTCAAGTCCGTGAACGGGCGCTGTCAGTTGAGACTGGTCATCTCGCAACTGCCAGGGCTTATTTTTAATCTTATATTTAGAATTGTTGAAGCAACAAGAATAATGTTTCGAAGTTTTTGTAATATCGCACTTTTTTTTAATCAGTGTCCGTGGAGTTTCTTGCCCGTTCTTCTCCATTGAGATCTACGTTTTGGAATAGGCGACTAGCTACAACTTTTTGACAGTTCAAAAGTGCCTGTAAATGGTTTAATTGAAATAAATGGTTTGAGTTTGACCACTAATAGACAATTTTGGAAAAAAAAAGACATGTTGCGCCGTTCCCCGGGCAAGTGAATGATGATGCAAATGTCATTTCTTTGGTATTGTTCGTCAAATCGTTGAGCTCCTCAAGTTCTGAGTTGAGCTGGCGAGCACTGACAAGACAGGTCCATTAAATGTGTGGTGCTTTCCTCAAAACGACCATTTCAAACACCAATCTCTTCAATCATGGTCTTCACATGGTACGAGTATGACCAAGATTATGTCTGGAGTAGAGACTGTGACCTCTTGAGTTTGTTTCGTCTCATAGTGGTTAGATAGGAAACGCCGAGCTCATCTAGTTTTAAAATATGTTTGAAGTGTTATACAAACTGGACCAGCACATCAAGCAGTCCCAAACTGTCAAATATTCCCAATAGAACATGAACCTTATTCATCTATATAAATAAAAAGTCCTGACTCATCAACGCCCAGCCCAAACCCTTGGACCTAGAAAGCTGAAATTTTGCACAGAGGTTCCCTTTATAATGTAGAAAAGGAATAAGGAAGGATTTTTCGAAATTCAACCCCTAAGGGAGTTAAATAGGGGATGAAAGTTCCGTGCGGGCGAAGCCGCTGGCAAAAGCTAGTTTTTAATAAAGTTGAAAAACTATCAATGATATTTGATAGATTTGAGGTAGCTTGATGTGCTGGCATCTGTACAAACCTACCTGACAGAAATAAAATCATTAATCATTTATCTTTCTATATTATTTGCAGAGTATTCCCTGAAGGTACGAATCAAGTAGCAGATATAGCGCCCATCTTCGACAGGATGCTGTTCTTTTGGTCAGACAGACGAAACCCGCACGAAGTTCAACCCGCATACGGCACCAGGTCATTATCAATATCTACTTAATTTTATTACAAACAGAACATAATATCACTCCTTTATTTCACGAAGAGTTAAGCAGCGGTATACCTATCATACACCTACATTTCGCCAGTTATGTTTGAATCCCAAGTAATAGCGGCGAGCCAAATGCCATCAACCGGACACAAATCCAAAATTCCAGGTGGAACACTAACCCGGGAATCAAAATCAGTACTTCATGCTCAGCCGTAGCGCTAGGGACCACTAGACCAACGAGGAAATTTTATGAGACTACGATAATTAGAACCAGTAGCGACATCTGCTGTAGACGAAAGCATTCACAAAGAGAAATCTTAACTTGCTACTGTTACTAAGTCACAGTTTTTCAGAAGAAAGAAAATACATTTATTAACCTCGTGAAAATGTGAAAGTAGGTACGCACGGCTACACATCAAGCTTATACATTTCCAGTTTACGCTGATCTCGCACTGTACGGAAATCCTATACAATGCGAGATTAGCTTATACTGGAAATGTGAAGCCGTGTGTACTATACACCCAGTTTCTCTGAACCATACAGTTTGTTTCCCATCTCTTCCCGGGGGTGTCGTAGAAGGCGACTAAGGGACTTACTAGAGAATGGGCAGCAGCGTTCTCTATGTGGTAAAATACCACCATACTGCGATCGCCAACCCGTCTGCCAAGCGTGGTGATTATGGCAAAACTCCCCTTTGGGGGAGGCCTATGTCCAGCAGTGGACGTCTTTCGGCTGAAATGATGATACAGTTTGCTGACTAATGAGATCTGTTTCGACCTTAAAACTGCAGGAAAAACATATCTGTTACACATTATGTACATAAATAATCAGCATAAATAACGTTCCTACAGCAGGGACACAGGCCACCCCTCTGTGAAAATCCACCACGTGGACACAGTGCGGGTTAGTAGATGTTAAGCACAGCTAGGGATGCCCGAGTTTTTGCTTTGAATCGATCTTTTGGATCGTAATAGATCGTAACCTCGTGAATCGATTCACGATCTTAATCGTATTGTATTGAATCGATCTTACTCTGTGTCGGAAGATCGTATCGTAATTTTATAAAAATAATGAAAAGCACAGTAGGTATGCATTCAAAATTATTTGTTGTAGTGAAATGAGTGTCGGAGATGTTTTTCTTTTTTTTTTTATTAGTAGTATTTCCTTTCATTTTAACAATCTTTTTACACAATCTACATACATTGTCTGACCGTGTCATATTTAGTAAAAAAATATACAAAGCTTGATTTTGTTGGCGGGGAAGGGATAAGATTTTTTCATACAATCTTATAGGCGAATACGATTCGATCTGGGCAAAGGCTGCATCCTGTTAAATCGATTCAAAAACCAGTAGATCGTATGGGCGTGAATCGATCTTCTGGAAGATCGATTCAGATCGGGCATCCCACAGACTGAAAAAACACATAATGACGCAAGACTCCCGGGAGTTTTGCAACAAGTAATTAATTGTCACTCACTCACACTCCTATTATGTTAAATTTACCACCATGCTCGTATATTCCAGATACGCCATCACGTTGTGGTATTTTGACGCTCACGAAAGAGAGGAAGCCCTACGAAATTACAGTAAGTAACTTATACATTTTTGTTTGAAATCTGATAAGGAACTATGGAAAGTTGAGATATTTTGTGGTATCAATATTATAGCTACATCTATAGGTATATAAATAATAGATAAAAAGGTGATTTTTGAGGTATTTTTCTAACCAATTAATATCAAGCACCCCACGCTTTTTTGAAATTATTTTCTGCTTTTTAGTTTATTTTTTAAAGCGTGTTTTTTAGATATTTTATTCTATTATTTATTTTCTATTTTTTACGGCCTGGCCACGGGACATCCGCCATAGCGAAAATTCGCGCAGTGCGACCGCCGAGGCGTCTAGCGACTGAAACAAACGCATAGAAATGTACTAATCAAGCCACGCGGGGCGGCGACCGGCGGAATGTACCAAGCGAATGGCACGGGCGACTGGCGGCGCGGCCGGCGAGTGAAACAAATACATGAATCAGTACGGCGCGAGCCACGGCGTCAAGCGGCAGTCGCGGCGACTAGGGCAGCGATCAAACGAGTTTAGTTGTTTTCGCCGCGAATAATGATCACCGAGACTTTTATTGCTGAAATACTAGCAAGGCCACCTATTTGGAAATCTGCTCACCCACAGCATAAATATAAACATTAGTGAAGTGATTGTGGGAAGAAATTAAAATAAAATTTCCAGTTTTTCTCGTACTTCTTGTGGAATTCTCCATCTATACCTCGATTCCTATCAACTTTATACTCCACAATCTCTTCAAAATATTATATCTTGAACCAAAAAACTATTACTTTCTAAGCAATATCGAGATAACTTTGTTAAAAACATTTCGCTCTCGGACTTCCTTACTGGTCGCGGCGGCGAACGTGACTCCCCGTGGCCTGCAAACGATGCCGCGCGAATTGTCGCCCCGCCTGCCGCACCGCCGTACGCACCGCCGATCCCCGTGGCCAGGCCGTTAGTTCCGCTAACTACAATAGCGTGATTTTTCATGTTTTTTGTTTTTGAATTGTCATCGGTCCTCGATAAGTCTACAAAGTTTAAATGAAATCTGACCGTTTGAAGTGGGTCAAAATTAAGTGCAAAGGAGTCGGTTGCAAACTAAACAAACAAACATACAGGTGAAGCTAGTGAAAACGTGTTATACTCGTATTATAAAGTGACTTAACTCTAATATTTTTCAACTTATCCACCACGAAAGAATCGATAATCACCAAGTTAAAGATAGGACCGGTATCACAAAAAGTCTTGCAAACAAAATTACATCTACTGCGTTGCACTTACAAGGGTAATACCCGCTCGCTCGAAAGCAGGAAAATGCATGAATGCACTTATGTAGGTATCTAGTCAATTGCTGCAGTATTTAAACAGCACTTGGCTTTATCCTGTTACTCATGCATCGTTAATTTGTGTAGTTTATAGTTGTTTAGCGTAGCTATGTTTATTTACTAAAGCAGTAAAGTAAACATTGATTTATTTGTATGTGTGAGTGAAGAGTAGGAAGTGTATGTGGTTCTGTTTTTTGAGACAGTAAATAGGATATTTTAATGCATCTGTTTTATTTATTTATTTTTCAGAAAGCTTAGTCTGGTAAATAATACACATTTAGCGCTTACAGTTGCATTTACAAGCTTCCACAAATTAAAACGTTTTAGTTCCGTAAAGATTTTTGTATAGTATCATGTTACTTGGATCGTGGCTTTGTAAATGACAGCCGCACGAGTCGATCGATCAGGTTAAGCTACGCTTGGCGAGGCTGGTCTTCGGATGGGTGACCATCTTTACATACCGTTGGTGTCGGCTATAACTTATAAATCTTTGTCTATACGTGTCGGCAGATGCCCGAAAGTGTGACAGTCTTCGGTCCCCAAGGTGTATCTTGTTACCCAGTAACTGGGTTATGGAGGTCAGATAGACAGTCGCTCCATTGGCTAAGTAATAACAGCCGCACGGGTCGATTGATCAGGTTAAGCTACGCTTACCGCGGTTGGTCCTAGGATGGGTGACCATCTTTAGATGCCAACAAACTTTCGTGCCTCGGAAAGTACGTTAAGCTGTTGTGCCCGGCTGTCATTCGTGGATCTTTGACAGTCGTTACGGATCGCCAGAAGCCCGAAAGTCTGACAACCAGTCTTACCAAGGAGTATCGTATTACTCAGTATCTAACTGGGTTGTGGAGGTCAGATAGGCAGTCGCTCTGTGTAAAATACTGGTAATCACTTGCATCCGGTTAGACTGGAAGCCGACCCCAACATAGTTGAGGAAAAGCTAAGCAGATGATGATAGGCAATCGCTCCATGTAAAATATTGCTACTAGTTATTAGTCGACAATAGGTTCGCCCCCTAATACATACGACCTACACACAACTAGCAAAATGTTTGTATAATATGTACAACCCTGCCCAACCCCTCGGGAATTTCAGGCGTGATGTTAGGTTCCATTATTAACATTTTCTATATCCTCTTTCCAGAAGAACGCGGTCAGCAGCCATCTTCGAGTAAGTGATGGTGGTACCTGTGGGGTGTCTCACTCCCTGCACGCCACACACGGATACGCGGGTACGCACCTAGTGCCAGACTGCGTAGCTCGTAACACTGCTATTCTAAATTATCGTAGGAAGAAATTATATTCAAGGAACTTGCTGTTTTTGTTAAGGTATCGTGTCAAATCCTAGTATTGTTGTTGTCAATAATTTAAATCTTATGTCAATGGTATAAAATTCACAATTTTATGGCAATGGAATAAAATTCACAATTTTATGGCAATGGTATAAAATTCACAATCGTATGTCAGTGGTATAAAATTCACAATCTTATGTCAATGGTATGAAATTCACAATCTTATGGCAATGGTTATAAAATTTAAATCTTGTGTCAGTGGTATAAAATTCACAATCTTATGTCAATGGTATAAAATTCACAATCTTATGGCAATGAATTAATTGAAAGTCACTCGTAGCTCGATCAAGATTTGCAACGACCTATACTTAGGGAAATATCGATCGTGCTACAAGTGACTTTTCAATTCATTCGACCCTTCGTATAGCCCATAAATGTCCACTCTTTAAATTGGGCTTCAAAAAAATCAACTGCAAAATATAGGCATTAGACTTTAACCAGTCAATATAAGTCAGATTTTCGAATGCCATTAAAAAGGCAGAGTTGCGGCTTCTTTAAGAGTAAATTTTTCAACAGTCAGATAACTGTTAACTTGAGTAATAAATATTGCAGTTTGACAACTTTTGTATAGTAAATGCTCAAACCGTCAGATTTATTCTTCAGATAAAAGTTATATGACTATTTCAAAATCACCCCTTAAAGTCAGAAAGTTGTACATAATTTTGAGGAACTGTGCAATAAAAGAAGGCCTCCCACAAGGTGGACCGATGACCTTGTGAAGATCGCGGGAATCCGCTGGATGTGGGAAGCACAAGACCGGTCGAAGTGGAGGAACCTGGGGGAGGCATATGTCCAGCAGTGGACGACGATGTGCAATAAAACAATGTTCAACCTATAATACTTTGACAAAAACAGCAAAATATGTCTGCCTCATCTAGGCTAATTAATAATATAGATCAAAATAATCGATTTATTTCTAAAATTGTGTGAAGAGTGCATCTTAACCCTAAACCTTGCATTCAAACGCGTACTAAGAAATATAATTTTATTATCATTTCAATGTCAACAGACACCAGAGTCATAAATATTAGATAGAATATATAAATAGATAGTTCTAGATAAATTTAATATTTTATTAATGCATGGTCATTGTTTTCCATGGCCTTGAAGTATTAATTATGTTGAAGTGTATTTTATTGAAGCAAGTCTGCTTTAAAGCGTTTTTTATATTGTGCTAAATTGAGCTCTTAAGGTGTGTCTACATAGTTCCGAATCAGGACCATCGGACATCAGACCGTCCGCGCTCCGGACCATCCGCGTCACGGACGATCCGCGCTTAGTAACCGCATAGTATAGTAACGGCACGGTTGGCGCAGTGGTTAAGTGATTGACTGCTGCGCTGTCGCGGATTCGATTCCCGCACGTAAAAAATATTTGTATGACCTACAAGTAGTTCTTCCGGGTCTGTTTGTTTGTGTATGTAAGTTTAAATATTTGTAAACGCACCCACAATACAGGAGAAAGTCCTATAATGTATTCACGGAGACGAGTTAGTATAGCGCCTTCTCTAACGCGCATTATCATACAAATGTCAAAGACAAATATATTTTGTAGGGTCAGTGGGCGTTAACAATACCTTTGAAATGTAAATGCGCGTCCACACTGCGCTTCTTAAAAGTTCGCTTAGTTTATACCTGCGGCTTCATCTGTCGTATTTGAGAGCAATTTATTTGGTAAGAAATATTTTATATGAGTAGGTATTTTTTTTAATATAACTGATGGATATGAAGGAAAGCGATAAAATCGAGAGTTAATTATTAATTTTACTTAATTATATTATAATATATCGTACTTATCACTACTGTCGTCGTTTCCTACATTTATTACGAGTCTTTCTGTCATTACTTCCACATTTCCATCCATGGCATCCATTTTGGGCTCAACTATTTCGATGACATGCTTTATAATTTTTTTCCATATTTCTGCATCAAAATTTTGAATAGATTCGTTAAATGCAATTTTTTATTCTGCCATTTTATGTGTTTTCGTGTTTGAAGCTACATTTCCTTTAACTTGAGTCCACACTAGCTCAATTGGATTTAATTCGCAATGATACGGCGGCAGTCTTAATACAGTTTTGTTTTGTGATTCATTTCATCTATAATGCAAGCGTCGTATCGCTGTCTATGATTTTTAACGATATTTTATAAAGCAATCAATCATAAAAAGGGAAGTATGAGTAGACTAAAAAGTACTCGCACTGTGTACACCGCCTTAGCGTTTATCACTGACCAATCGCAGTTAAAAAATTATGTGAGTGAGACAGCGCTCTACTAACTCGTTTCCGTGAATACACTTTAATGTGGAGCAACATTAAAAAATAGTAAAAAATATGCGTCATTTCTGACGGAACGGAAAAGTCCTCGCGAAGGTTCGAGCCTTCTCTGGTCACAATTCAAACCGAGTCGCGAGCATGCGCAAACCGACTGTGTCGACTTTCATACAATTTTCTACTTTAGGCTTTCGTAATACGGTCCTATTTTCAATGGGGCCAGTAAATTGCTCGGGCATTTTTCTGTTTTGATTGAACTGACCCTTAGTCGGAACATTCTCCGGAACTTTGATGGCGCGGACGGCCATGATCCTAATAAACTATAGATGAGCGACATTTTAGTTAGCTCACTAACTCAACTCTAAAATTAGGATGAGCTAACTTAGCAGAATGTTAAGAGCGTTAAAGACATCAAGTTGGTGCACCATTATGCAGAATTATTCAATGTTTGATGCTAGTTCGCTGATGTTTCAACTTTAAGTGTATGTAAACTATTCTTCAATCTTCTAAGCGACCACATACGACGCGTCTCCAAGTTGTGTGGATCGCTCGATAGACGCTTCCTCCAACAGCCTTGATCTGGTCTGATCATCTTGCCGGTGCTTGACCGCGTTTTCCTGCCACCCAGCCCAGTATCATAAACCTTTCCAGACCATGTTTTTTTTTTTGGGTGGGAAATCATTAAATAACTTCTCTCGCTCTGGGTGGAGTAGGAGGGCGTGTCAGACTTTTACTGACTAAACCCCACCCGTGTTCCCTCAGTAGCCTGTATGCCAGGGGCGGCGGTATCTCTTCTGAACAACCCGCACCCCTGGCAGGCATCCGCCCTTGCGGGCCCCATTAGATTGTGCTGACATCTCTTTGAGGCGCGCGTGAAACACAACGCGCCGTCGACCCGGGCTTGGTCCTTACCGGACAGCGAGCTACTCATTACTCGCCGTCCGTAAGCCCACGCCTACGGTGGCTGGGGAATCAGCCTGGGATTCCCGACGCTCAAGACGTCTCCTGCGGAAGCTAGGGCCGCGAGGGTGCATGTACTGCTTATCCCTCACGTGCACCGCCTCCCTCTACGAGAGCATTATTGCTTCGCAGAAGGAAGTGACGGCTACCCATGCGCTCTCGCTCCGTACCATGGCCTGGACCAGAGCTGGACGCGAGAGATCACCGCCGCCGATCGCCTCCACGAGGACACGGTGGTACTCCGCCCAAGCCGGGCAGACCGCTACCGTGTGCTCCACCGTGTCGATCTTCGCAGTGGAAACACCCGGGCGTTTCCTCCCGCCTTATTAGAAACAGGAACCTCCCGAAACAACCGCGTCAGGCGGAAAGTGAGGACGCCATGTCGCCTCTCAAGCCACTCCTCAAAGAGGGGACTTGCCGCCGCAATCATGGCGTGCCCTTTCCAGACCATGCTTAGGTGAACACATAGTATGTTCAAAAAACAAACGGCACGCTCGGTGATAGCTTTAATCTTAGAAGTAAAATAATTTTGGTATCTAATATTACAATTTATGAAATGTTCTATGGATTGTAATAATAGAGTTTCCCTAAATCTTTCTTTTTTCTATCTAAAATATAACTTATAACTTAAAGTTGGCATCAGTGAACAGTGAGAATGGCTAAGACTGAATATTAATTCGACACGTGTATATGAGATTTCAACATGTACATTTTTATTTATTTGTTTTACATTAACTACAAAATAATATTTAATTATTTACCGTCTTTTAACCTTAATTATAAATATTGTCAATCTGGTTCAATTACCTCACTCAGATATATTTCTATTTATACTGTTTTCTACGCTATACCTGGTACTCTGTTCTATGTATACATACTCGCTACAAACTCGCTTGGATATCTGTTCCTTGTCATACGATCATACCACCCTGATTTTAGTACTAGGAAGACTATAAAGTGAAGTAGACCTAAGATTCACAGCAATTTCCACCGAGTTATAACACTGTAACTCAGTTATGACAAAACAAAGTTTTAATTTAGATCAAAAGGCCAAGTCTCATAATTAAAAACGTTCAAAAGCTAGTCGCAGTCTCATTTCGGTGACACTCAAATGTCAAAAATTTGTGAAAACTAGACGTATTTTTGACAGATTGCGACTGAGATCAGAATGTGAATGTTCTTAAAATTACGAAAATGAGGGTGTTCTTGAATATTCAAGCCACCAGTTGGTGCCACTTTGACAAAAGGTCTTCTAGTTCGATAATGGCCTTAACAATATTTGTGTGTCATTCGTTCACCATTCAGTAGGCGCTTTGACACTTGATAGGTGCCCGGACCTGACGTCTCAGTGCTGCCAGAAAATCCTCATTGAACACGCTAATTTCTAAAACTTTCGTCAGGTTTAAACCACCAAGCAAGTTTTTAAATTATGAACTTCTATACATTGGTTCATAATTTAAAAACTGGCTTGGTAGTAGTTCTGGTATGTAGTTCTTTTTACTAAACTGGACAAGTTCGTTCGGTGAAAAGTTGTAATTATTGTATTAAGAATTTTATCCACATCAAAATAAAGCTGGAAATGCAAAAACTGGCTCAGAGCTTTATGCTAGATCTTAAGTTAGATCGCGTTTTGTAATTTGGCGGTAATAGTCTATTTTGTCACAAGCACTAAATTCGTGACGAAAATATTAAAATACCTCTTAACGACACTTTTGTAAGAAATTGGTGTAAATATTTTTTTTTTAAAGAAATGTATACATACTTAACTTTATTTTATAAATGTTGTGTGTATAATATTGAATGAATTTTATACAGAAATTAGTGTATAATAATTAAGCTTGTTCTTCCCCATTGTAACGTTTTGTTTTAAGTTTTGTATAAATAATAATCAGTAAGTTTAACTTGTGTGATTTAATTTTAACCGATTATGATTTTGTATATGCTGTATCGATAATGACATTGTTGTCCAACAAATGTTTGTTATAATTAGACCAAATTGACTTGTGTTGAAGTCATAAATTATTTTGTGGACAGAGCCTGGTATTAAATTTTACATTGGAATACATTCTTTTATTTAACACTATCTGACCCGTGCCCACTTCGTTGGGTGGTAAACATTTTTACTTGTGATGAAATTATGAGTGTGGTTCGGTTAGTACTGAGTTTGTGACTTAAATATAAAAGTTAGATATAATATGCTGTCGCTTTCTCTTTTGTAGGTAGAACTCAATCATATATCTGTCATCGGCATCGTTCGTAAGAAACGTTTTCGTTCGACCGTTTTTTCTCCGACTTACTTTGCAAATCCGACTACTACCGGGTTAATATAAAGCCTATGACACTCACAAATAACGTGGCTTTCTACTGGTAAAAGAATTTTCAAAATCGGTTCAGTAAATCCAGAGATTACCCCCTACAAACTCACAAACTACCTCTCTATATTAGTATAGATATATACCTATATACCATCATTTTGAACCTAATATTTAAAATACATAAACTCACGCCTTCTTCAAATGAGGGAAGGCAGAAACTTCAGAATGCCACCTGCCACAATCCATACATCTCGTCATCGTTTTGTCTTGTTTACGTTCATACTAGAGATGGACCAAAGTCATAGTCGACTTTGGCCGACCAGCCGACTAGTCGGCCAAGCCGATCATTGCTTTCGGCTGAGTTCGTTCGTGACTATGCTTTCGGCTCGTAGGTGGCCGGGTTCGCGGCGTCCGGCGACTAGGCGGATTTGTCAGGAATGTTTTTATTTGCTTTGCATTTATTCAAGCGAGTCGGCGTTTCTTCCTATCCTATTCTAGATTGCACCGAAAGTAAACTGTAAAAAGTGATTCTATAATAAAAATAATAACAGTAAATATTTCATTTCAATCACCGTCTTTTAATTCTTAAGGGGACACTTTGCGCGGGCTCGAACTCACTGGTGGGCCTGGCTAAAAATCACGCTGTCTCACCAGGCTTCGTATCCGACAGAGATAGTATCAGTGGTGAGTAGTTAGACGCTAGTCTACACGCACAACGTTATTGAGTGAGATGCAGGAGCATTTTTGGCAAAAAAAATGCGAAAAATTTAAGAAAAGTCCTTCAGAAGATCGGGTTTTATGAAAAAACCACTGCATAAATCAATGACCAATGAAGTTTATTGAATTTATTGTTAATTGAACTTTGTCGGTACCGTCTTGGTTTTCGAGATTTTACACCCCTTTTATTACTTAAACACGTTCAAAGTTAGGTTAAATTAGCAAGAGAAACGAATCTTTGTTGGCTCATAACTTTTTAATGGCTTTTTATTTTAGTATTCTGTTTCCGTACAGACAATAATAATGACGAGACAAAACCATACCATGTTTAATTTTTGATGTACATAGTCAAACAGTGGAGGAAAACCCTCCCGAAGTTTGTATGGAAGAAATGTGGACAAGTGTCACCTTAAGCATATTAATACGAGTAAAAAATGAGCCGACTAGTCGACAGTTTTAGGCAACTAATCGCCGACTACTCGGTACATCACTAGTTCATACATCTTTGGCCCTAGGGTGTTTCTTTAAAAAAAAACTCACACTAAGGCCTCTTGCGCGTGCGCCAGTTGCGAGTAGGTAGGTACTATGCACCTGACCTTTCTGAAGAACATCACCAATAAGGTCACTATACATTGATATATATAAAATACTAAACGAAATATTTCATTATTAGGGACGTAATCGAGTTGGCAACGCCTTAATTGTATTCTGTAGTCACGACAGACAATTGACCCCACCATTTCATTGTATCTAGGTGTTGTAGCAGAAATCGGAGCATTGTTGAAAGAGTACCGAGCCTGCCGATGTCTGCTGTTGCCCTACGCTTCAAATGCCATCGTTCAAAACCTCATGGAGTAAGCAACTGTGGTTTAGTTATGAGGAAAGCTTACATTCCTACCACTATATCTATTCTGTATTCGTCTAAGTACAGAGGCCAGCACATCAAGCTACCCCAAACTGTCAAATTTTCCCAATTGAACATGAATCCTATACATTTGTGATAAAGTTGAAAATCTATCAAAAAATTTGACAGATTGGGGTAGCTTGATGTGCTGGCATCTGTACCTGGTACTGTTACTCCCATACATTTTATCTCTGTAATTTGAAAACATTGTTAAAGCCAATTATTTTTAAAAGAGTAACCGTGGAGTTTCTTGCCGGCTCTTCTCCATAGGAAACAACAATTTGGAACCGTGCATCTAGCTTTTGAGGTTTCATAAGTGCCATGCAGGTTTATATGAAATAAAAATATTTTGATTTGATTACCGTTTGACGGTATGTGCCTCCGTCTGGCCTTCCCGGTCTCAGGCAGCACGTTAAGCCATTGGTCCCAGCCATATAATACTCTCTTCTATGGTCCCAGCTAACATTCGTGGATCTTTGACGGTCGTTACGGGTCGTCCGAAGCCCGAAAGTTTACCGAGAGGTCCCATTTGGTATTTTAATAAAGGCAACTTTTTTTAAATCATGTTAAGTTTTTTTAATGACTTTATGCTAATAAACGCATTTTTCTTTCTTTCTATCGTATTACCCATTAACTGGGTTTTAGAATTCAGATAGGCAGTCGCTCTATGTTTGACTGGAAGCCGCCCACATCATAGTTGGGTAAAAAGGCTAGGGACGATGATTCGACGGTAGGTATATGGATTCGTAACACCCCTTGCTACATTGGAGCCTGGCTATCATCGTCTTTGGAAGCACCACTGCAGTTACCAGGAACGTGAGACCTGTTTTTATTTGTATTTCCCATGAGGAGGAATGTATTCAGTAAACCCACCACCTTGTCTTATTCAGAGCGGGTTGGTATATGTGTATCCAAAAAGCTGGAAGACAGTGGTAGAGACTTTTGTCCAGCTGTGGAAAAATGGAAAAGGGTTAGTTCAGACGGAAGGAAAAAAGCCCTAGCATTTTACTGGCTATATTGAAAATAGGACTGTATTATCATAGCCTAAAGATGAAAATTATATGAACATTGACACAGTCGGCTCTCGCATGTTTGCCACTCGCTTTGGCCATAGAAGGCCTGAGCGTGCGCGAGGATTTTTCCGTTCTTTGTCAACTGACCGTAACAGTAAGGTATTCACTGCAGAGACTGATGGAATCTTGAATCTTTGGGTCACAATCCCAAAATGCTTCAAAGTATGCTAAACCTATCAGAAAATATTAATAGACACTCACTTTCTACAAAAAAAAAACATTGGAAGTGAGAGGTTGTTCGTGAAAAAATTAAAACCAGAACCTTTTTGATAAAACCACTGACAAGTACCTTAATTGTCTTTGGAAATAACGATTGAAATTGAAAATGACAAAATCGTAACCATTTTAATTATTTTGTGACGGCTTTGGCCTATAACACGTTTCTTACGTTTATTTATTTTTAAGCAAGTTTAATTTTCTATGAATTTTATGATCTTGTGAAAACGATTTATTTTTTAGTTGTTTTAATATACTATTAAATATTTTGAGACAATACGTTTTCACACCTAAAAATGAGTGGTGATGGCGGTGATTTTAAAAATGTATGTTACTCTCGCATTGCTAATAAAACAGCGATTTTTTTGATTTCCTTCACGTGTGGCGATTTATTAATCCACAGTCAAATCTTTGTTTCCAATTGATGTTATCTCCACTTAAGGTGGAAACGCTAGGGTAGGCCACAAAACTCCAATTATCTTGTTTTTTGCAATTATCAAGCCAGGGCCTCAATTCTGTATCGTTATACCTAATGATTCCCCGCGGATTCTTACTACGTTCAAACTTCGTCACTATAGTTTTTTTTAGAAACCAATGTAACGGTAAGGTATCGAAATGTCATATGCTGTATGTTCCAAGACAATTTGTCGATATTATTATTACGATTATGCAGAATTCGTGTGTGATTGACGTGGTCATAGTGAATTCAGGCTCAGGTCAGGCAGTCTGTTGAACAAAATACCTATGACTCGCGACCTTACCACGTAACAGTTCATTTAATTCCATTTCATTTCATAAAAAAATTCAATATTAATGATTTTATTAAAGTCATATTGCTTACGCTCGCGAATCATATTTTGTTCAACATACCTATACAGCTTGACACTTGCAAAAAACGTAAGAAAATTTGAATTTGGCGTTCTACCTTGGAGCTTCAGCTATAAATTAAACAGATATCAACTTTATACCAGTGTAAATTACGTCGATTTCAGAATAACAACTACGAAGTCGAATACACAAACAACCACAGAACTGACCACTATTTGCACCATGTTTATGAATGACTGTTTGTTCTCAGGACAATTCCCGGTACAAAGTCGACGAGAAGGAATCGACGGCACCTGAGCCTAGGTTAGCTTTCTATAGTATTACTAGCTGACCCGGCAAACGTTGTTTTGCCTTAACCCTTATCACTTAGGGGTATGGAAAATAGATAGTAGCCGATTCTCAGACCTACTGAATACGCATATAAAATTTGGTAAAAATCGGTAAAGCCGTTTCGGAGGAGTACGGTAACTAACATTGTGGCATGGCAATTTTATTTATTAGAAGATTAACCACAATAAAAGTTTAAGCCTTGAGGCAGACAGGCGCGATGGGACAGCGAGTAGATCGATTTTTATGAAGTTTCCATAGAAATTGTCGTATTAGAGTCGCTTCACGCCTGTCTGCGGGAGCCATAAGCCTCCATTAGCCATGACGTGACGTTAGGTACAGTCAGCTTCAAAAAGATGAAAAGACCTCATTTGATTGTGTAGAATTTTGTTCTATTTTACTGTATCATTAAAAAACTACAATTATGTAGCTCATGCGGAATATGTTGTGGCTACACATTGATGTAATATCGAACAAAGATTGTAGATAGGTAGGTACTTAATTCTGGTCGATGTATTGAATTGGGGAGATGATTGTATTATACATCTTTCTTTATGAGGCTTGGAATAACATTAGGCAACCCTAAGAAGTTGTAACATAATGTAATGAAAACTAAGTAATCGATCAACATCAACGTCATCTGGCCAGAGTCCAGCGTCTTTCCCAACTATATCGAGATCATCTTCCAGTGTAACTGGATCCAGAATGCCAGTATTTACTTAGTATATGTACTAGCTTTTCCACTGGCTTCACCCGCGTGGTCGGAATAGCCCACGGGATTGTACTTCTGGGATAAAAGTATTGTATGTGTTCTGCAGGTTATAAACAATCGTGTTCAAATTTCATTTAATTCCGTTTAGTCGTTTTTGCGTGTAAACATACAAACTGCCATATTTATTATACTAGCTGTGCCCGCGGCTCCGCCCGCGTGGATGTCAGAAATTATCCCACGGGAACGTGCTACCGGGACAGTAAGTAACGTATGTTACTCCTTACAACATCAACTATCTGCTAATGAAAGTCCCGTCAAAATCTATCCAGCCGTTTCGGAGATTAACCGGAATAAACGGACGGAGAAAAATTTAGAAAATTGTTTTTTTGGTATAGGTCATACCGTAAATGCTTTCATAATAAGCTGTTATTTTGACGTTACAAACAGACACTTCAACTACACCATGACTTTTAGGTTTAGGTTCGAACCCAGCAGAAAGGCTCTCTACGTTTGATTTTCGTCATGGGTGTCGTTTTCATGGTTTTCGGGGGTGCTGAAGCCAAAAGTGAGGTTAAAATCCAAATCAAAGATGGAAGCTGAAGTCGCTAGGGAGGTCTAAATAATGTGTGCGGGTTTAAAGATGTGTAGACGACGTTACATTCGAAGGTAAATAAAAACCGTAAGGAACTGCGTTCCTGACCCAGGTCACAGAAAAAAAAACTGCTTCCCTCTAATCTAAGATTAGCAGGAAGTAATATTTTCTTTCTAATCTGGGTAGGTAGACCGTACCTACCACAATGATCTGAGGTACCTACCTACATGAAATCTTTGTTTTTTCAGTGTTCCGTTATTACATGCAACACTGTTCGCTTGTATATTAGAGGATTGTTTAACACAGCTGCGTATACTAGGTAAGTACTACCCACGAGAGTGTGAAGACTAAATTGTAATAAATGACAATTATGGTTGCGTTCTCACTGAAGCTCGTCTCCGAGCGGAGAGGAGACACAGGAATAGACCGATGACGTTGGTTAAATTAAGTCTTCTACTTCGCGGCTCCCGTCTTGTCTGTGATTGGTGGATCCCTGCACGTCTCCGTTAACGAAACGCACCCTAATTAGACATTAACACAGACGTAATAAAATCACGGCGAGATTTTTTCGCGCACTCGATTTTCAACTGTTTGTGTATGTGAGCTTTAAATGTTTGTAAACGTAACCACAATGCAGGGTAAATTCCTAGTGCGGGGCCACGTTTTTTTTTTAAAACAACAGAGTGCATCTCAGCGCGTCGAAAATCGAGCAGCGTTAGGAATACAGTGTGCGAAAAAAATCCCAACGCATGTTTATTACGTTCGTGTGAAGGTCGACTAATGCACTATGCACCCACAGCTGAATGCAACAACGAGCTACGAATCGTGAAGACGAAAACGGATATGGGTGATCTTCTTGCCCTGAAGTTCCATGTGAAGCACAAAGCAGACACGGAGGACTTGGACATAATCAACAACTCGGACCTGGAATCCGATCATTACAAATTAAATAAACTCTTTAGTGACAGGTAACACAAAACAAGAATGCTAATTTTTGTCTATTTCCAATGGGGCAATGCTATTTATGCCGCAGTAGGGTGCTAGCAACATTGAGAGCAGTGATAGCCAAGGTAACGGCCACGACTTACCGAGGTTTAGATTCGAAGCCAAATAGGCGCTTTAGGTACGTTTTTCGTCATAGGTGTCGTTTTCATAGTTTTCGAGGGTGCTGAAGCCAAAAGTGAGGTCAAAATGAAAATCAAAGATGGAAGCTGAATATAGTGAGGTCTAAATAATGTTTGAATATTGTAAAGATGTGTAAACGACTTTACATTCGAAGTTGCCTGTAATTGGTTTATTTGAAATAAATACTTTGAGTTTGAGTTGAATAAAAAGCGTAAGGAACTGCATTCCTGACCCGTGTTACGGTTTTTTTTTCCAGAAAGTACTTTGCCGATTCGCTGCAACAAGCATACCTGGATATGGCCATAAATAGATGCTTCAGCAGTCTCACAGCCAACGGCAAGGCAATAAAGGACAGAGATGAGTACCTAATCAAGCTTACTGAAGAGGAGAGCAGTAATAAAAAGTTTGTGTTTTTGGTGTAAAATTTCCAGTTTTCACTGATCTCGCACTGTACGGAAATCTTATACAATGCGAGATCAGCATAAACTGGAATGTATAGCTTGATGTTTAGCCGTGTGTACCTACTCAGACTGGAAACCAGCTGACACAATTCGGGGGAGGCCAGACAGATCTAAATCTACCCTTTCAGGCAATTCGATAGTGATTTTATGTTAGGCACGTTTATTAATTAAAAAAGTAGGTACATGGAAAGTAAGTACATAGGTAGTTGCTAAATTATAATTTCCAAATGTTTGAATGTCTTAGCATACGCCGTGAGCTGACGAGGAATCTGAGGCAGTATCGGAACCACATCAAGTCTGTCATCTACGACACTAATCTGACCGTGGAAAATCTTAAGTGTCAGGTCGAAGTAAGTACCTACTTAGTTGTACTTTGAATTTCAGCTCTAGTGAAAAACTTGTATACTAGATTTCCAAACCTGAAAATAACTTAATGTGGGTATCCTTTGGTTTTTCAAGACCAGCATAGCTGTTCAACTATTCGACAGATTGTCGTATCGAAAATGACACATTATCTTTTATTAAAATCAAAATCAAAAGTCATTTATTCAAATTAGGCTGAGAATCAGCATTTTTTGAGCGTCAAAATACATAAGACAGTCCCCCAAAAACGCCCACCCTTCGACACTTCCTAGTGCTTTAGCTGGGAAGAAGAAGTGGCGCAACAAACTCCCCAGCAGCACAGCTGTCTGTTTAGTCGGATGGACTTGATTCTATACATACATAGGCAAAGTAATAAACAATAAAGCATAATACCAAAATAAAAGCCTCCTGGTTAAAGGGCGGGCTGGTTAAGGGGGGTTGTTTGGAGTAGATCATGTCAATAACTATTGGCATGACATGTTCCTGCCCCAGAAAGCAAACATCTGTCGGAACATTAGCATTGGTAGTATATTTGAATTAAATTGTCAGAATTTGCGGGTTTTGGCAAGACTTTTTAGAACTCCTTTGATGACTTTTATGTTTTGTGATATGATCAAATAACTTCTCCCGCTCTGGGTGGAGCAGGAGAAAAGCAGACTTTTACTGACTAAAACTCACCCGTGTGCCTGTGTGCCAGGGGCCACGGTATCTCTTTCGAACAACCGCACAACAAACGCACCCCTGGCAGATAAAATTGATTGATGTTCGGCACTGAAGCGTATTGAACGTTTGTGAGTAGCTATGTAGTTTGAAGACACATGACTTCCGTCCAAGTCCAACCGTCCGACTATTTTAATTATGATAGCATAACCCAAGCCTAAGGGTCCTGCAAACAGGTGCAACGCGACTCAACGTAGAACAATTTCTATGAAAAATTCATAGAAATTGTTCTACAAGGATCCCGAAACCTGCAGTTCATGCCACAGAGTGTCTCAGGCTGCTATGGCATCGACAAATAATGAGGTCACGCTTTGCGCTGACGGTATTATGTTTTATTCGTTTATATACATTTACATAATTACATTTTAACTTTAGTACTGATTATTTATTTAGACTGTAACTGCCCGTGACATCACATCGCTCGGGCCCTACCAGAATATCAGCGTTGCGACACTTTTAAATGTCGCAGCATTATGCTGAGGTAGGAGCCTTTTGGCCTCGTGCAGGACTTTCTGTTTTATTTTTAATAGTTTTTACTCTCAAGTTTGTTTGTTTTTTTTTTATAATTTTTGTACTAGTTTATTTTATTATGTGATCTTCCTGTGCGAGTCACAATAAATACTTTTTCTTTCTTTCTTTCTTTCTTTCAGTGATCCGAATGCAGGCGAAGGACTAAATAGTGACGTTCATTACTCTTAAAATCTAACTACTTACTTATCAACATCCAGGACACAGAATTGAACTCGGAAACCAGAAGCAGGTTCGTAGACAACTGGCAGCACGCGCGCACGGAGCAGCACATGCAGAGGATTTTCGACGAGGAGTTAGGCCCGTCCGATGCCGTGAACTATTACCAGGGCAAATCTGACCAGGAGCAGAGAGTACACGCTGAAGTCGAACTGCTTGTCAACATTTTTATTGATGTGAGAGGACTTTTTTTTCTTCGAAATCTTTCTTCCGCTTCGTCCTGCCCTTCTCTTAAGTTACCTAGTTGAGGTCGGGTTAAGTTGCACGGTTATCTATACACAGGATAAGTTTTTAACCAGTTCGCAAACTGTAACCATGAATTCAGCACAGACATTTTTTTGTCGGTTATACAAAAAAAAAAAAATCGGCTGTTCCATACATTTTGACCGCGTAAGTATTGCACTTGTCTATGAAACAGCAGATTTTTTTTTTATAACCGACGAAAAATTTCTGCGTTGGCGGTCTAGAATGATATGCTGAATTCATGGTTACAGTTTGCGCACTGGATAAAAAGTTATCCTGTATTTATAGGTATATCGAAGGCAATTTGCACAATTCGTCATTATACATACAGCGCCGTAAGTACGTTTGAATACTATAAGTTTTTCTTATACCAATCGATCGTTTATTACAGCCTATCGCACCTACTCAGAGGGGTAATTGCGTAAATCACTATCAGTAGGAATCGGTTTAATTTTGGCAGTTCAACCACATTCATTGCGTTATTTACGTTGTTGAGCAGACAAATTTTCCGAACATTAGAAGCAATGGATTAGAAATAATCTTCAAAAAGATTCAGATTCTGATTGAGAGTGCGTTACGCAATTAGGGTGTTGGAGTACCTACTAGAAAAAACAGATATCGCAAAAACTTCCCATAAAACTTAATACCTACAGTGTATCAGCGGCGAACTGTAAATTTTTCTAAGAGAAAAGCTGAAGTGAAGTCGGCTTTAACTTACTGACTTTTCGATAAAGAAAACTTAATATCATTATAAAATTAATTTAAGAATGTAAAAATTAAATACAATAAAATTGAACAGCTGAAAACCATGATAAAATATACAATATTCCTCCATCTCGTTCTCGCTGACGCTTTTTCTATAATATCTGTCTCTGCCTTAACCCGGTGTACAGTGGCTTACTCACGTCCATATCAAGCGGTGCCACGTGACCAAAGGTGACATCATTACGTGATCACTGTTGTATGAATTTTTAGTTCCCGATTATGATGTTTTGGCGCCAGGTTAATTTAGAACATTTTTTTATTGTAATTCAAAGCTAAAAATAACCCGTTTTTGTTGTTTGAATGTTATGGTGAATTAAATGCACGTATTTTAACTATATTTTTCGGCAGTGGTAGCCACTATAGACGTGCCTTGTTTGAATAACGATAGAGTTACCAATGCGAAACCCCGACGGGAAACCGGTAGGAATCGTGTGATATGGTGCTTTCGCCACTGAAGTGTATGCCTACAATCGAATTATTCCATTACTTTGCTGGACTAATGGAGCGAATACAACAGATAGTTACTGATTAAAACGTAATAATAATTTTTATAACAGCTCTTTTAGTCAACTTTCAAACAAGCAAATTATAGTATTACTAAACTCTGCACAGCTCTGCATTCAGCTGAAATAGTCTCTCTACTCTCGTAGAACCATTTCTATGAAAACGTCATGGTAATTGTCGGGCATTAATTTTTATGTGGCTTCTGCATGCGAACAATGTCGCGGGCAGAAGCTAAGTTGAACCTTTTTCAACCCCCGAAGTAAAAAGAGGGGTGTTAAAAGTTTGACCGCTATGTATGTCTGTCTGTCTGTGGTGCCGTAGCTCTTAAACGGGTGAACCGATTCGGGTGCGGTTTTTTATTTAACAGTAAGTTTTCTGGTGATGGTTCTTAGACAAGTTTCATCAAAATCGGTTCACCCGGCTGCTTGAAAATTGTCGTTGGGGGTTTTAAAAAAAAATGTTTTTTTCTTCAACAGGATACACTAACGAACGTGGATAACTGGATGAATAAATTCGACACGGATATGGAATCACAAGACGTCAAAATTGCGAAAATGAAGACTGCGTATCAAGATGCAATTCAAAAGAGATTGGAGTTAGAAGAAATGGTAACCTATATCTATCTGTACAGTGTGGAAACCACATATATGTGTCGCAGCCATCTGCACCCTAATTGCGTACCTAACTCACGATTAATCATAATCTGTCAAACCATTGCTTCATAAGTTCGAAAAATGTGTCTGCTCAACAACGTAAATAACGCAATGAATATTGTTGAACTGTCAAATTGAAACAGATTATGATTAATCGTGAGTTACGCAATTAGGGTGCTGGCCAAATGGACGCCTAAGCGGTCCATTAAACGCCGGCATCCAATTAAATAGCCAAGTAACAGTGGACTTAAAAAAAATATAACCCCTTTGAAAAGGGGGATAGACTTTGTTTGAAGAGTTTTCTGTGAAGAAGTAAATAATATATAGGTACATATACCTGAGCCATAATATTATAAACTTGAAACTTGCTTAGGTGGTTTTGTGTGAACGATAGTGATCACATCACTTTATATTGTTGACGTCAGGAGATAAATATTTATCTTACTAATATTATCAAAATGTGAAAGTTTGTGAAGATTTTTGTTACTCAATCACGCAAAAACGACTAAACGGATTTAGATAATTTGGCACCCAGATAGATTATAACCTAGATTAACACATAGGATACTTTTTATCCCGGTGTTACGTTCCCGCGGGATAATTTCTGACTTGCACGCGGGCGAAGCCGCGGGCGGAAGCTAGTAACAAAATATATACCTATACTCGAAAAACAATTACTTTCTTTTTGACGAAATCACCTTTTAAGGTTTTTTTCTTAGCGAACTAATTTCCTTGGACGTACTGGGTCCTGGATCCATTTTAGGTAGTAAAAAATAACAATAATACAACAAAAACAGCAATTTTCAACTGATCTGCTGGGGAGTTTGTTGCTTCTTCTTCCCAACTAAAACCACTAGGAAGTAGAAAAAGTAGTGTTAATGTTGAGCAAATTTTAACACTCTGTAGAATTGGATTACTATGTTAATGATTCAATGTACTTGAATCCTTGAACATTGAAAAGTGATGTTGCCACGCAGTGCAAAGTAAACCATCTCGACGCTGTTGCGTATTCTACTGCACCATCATCATTTAACCGAAACACGTCCACTGTTGGACATAGACCTGCCCCAAAACCCTTCCCTCAGTTCCTCGGGGAAGGCCCATGTGCCTATGTCGCCCAAGGGGTATCTACTTATTTGGCCAAAATGTAAAATTGGCAGCCTAAACGATAAGATACAAGGGTATATTGTCTAAACAGAGTATTTACTTTTACTGAATTTATTTTGATATTTAATTTTAGTTTGACTTAGCACATTCGCCACCAAGCGTTCGCAGGACCATAGCCAGTCGCATTGAAAGGGTGAAACTACAGACTGACTCACGTCACCCAATGCACAACTACGTCTCAGTGCCCCAGAGGCTAAAGGGCCGAAAAAGTTTTATAGGGTGCGTGGATCGAACCATCTGAGAGCCTTCCTCCTGAGCACGCGTTACCGTGGCCGACCTGGAAATCTCTGAATAGACTTCGAAGTCGGCCGGAGCAAAGACAATTTGCACAGATGGGGATTCACGGATGGCTCAGATCTCAAGTGCGTGTGCGGCACCTCCCCACAGACAATGGTTCACCTTCCATCCTGCGCCGCATGCCCTGTTACTTGTGCATTTGACGATCTTATGACTGCGTCAGCGAGCGGAGTTCGCGTAGCCGAATTTTGGGCCACAGATGTTTGTTTTTTTTTTGCCATCGATACGCTAAGAAGAAGAAGCACATTCTCAGCTGCAGCTCGGAGACTGAATTTCTTAGTGCTCAGTGGGCGTATATGAGTAATAGTTATTAGACGCTACTGCATACATCTTTCAGAGTAAGAGGTATGATTTAGGTACCTACATCAGTAGTCTTGTGCTTACGAGGGACACGAGGTTTGGTCAATTCACTTGGGTTTATTGGTCGACTCGCACGAATTAACTCGTCCGAAACGCAGAAATCGTCACTTTTTTAACCGACGAAAAAACGGAGGAGGTTACTCAATTCGACGCGTATATTTCTTTTTTTTTTATGTATGACCACGCATAACTTTTTCCAGAGTAGTCCGATTTTGATAATTCTTTTTTTATTGATATGGGTATACCCCGAAGTTAGTCCCATATAAATTTCGAACTTCCAACCCTAAGGGTAAGAAAACAGGGGATGATTGATTGTTTACTCACAGATTTTAATACTGAGTTGTGTATTACTAAAAGTAATCAAAAATTAAGCATGTAGTAATTAGTAGATTACAGCCACAAAAAATAATAAAATAAAAACTTTTTAATAAAAAAAATAAACCGCCGAAAAACCGAAAAGTAAAAAATAATAAACTTGCTTTGTCCAACCCCAATAACTAAGTTCGGAAGGCGGTGACATATAATTAAATACATATCCAAAGTCATCGGTTTATTTTTTTATTAAAAAGTTTTTAAATAATATATTATATTTTCTATAGGCGACTCGCACAAAGTTACCTAATTTATTTGCAGGTAGGCGAGTCGGAAATTCTAGAGTTACGTATTAGGCAATTGGCACGTTTTGAAGGACTCCGCTACTGAGTGTCGAAGTTTGAAATGTCGACGTATGTTAGTTTTAAAGTACAGGATGTACGCCAGTTCGAAAGTTCACTGGAGCGAAGTGTTGATGGGAAATTTTGGACACAGGAAGAAAGACTGGTTTTATCTTATATTTAACTTTTTATTGTGTTCAATATTCCTTCTTATCCCGAATAGCTCTCCATCTTTTTCCACAGAGTGCACACAACAACCACAGACTAAAAATATTAATATGTTAACACCTTCTCCTATTTTTTATTTGATTTTCCAAATAAAGAAAAAATACACACATCAATTTATAACACTTGAATTATAGCAGCTTTTACAAACAATTTACTTTAAATCAATTACTTTAATTTTTCTTTTACAATTTTCTCACAATGAAATTGAAACTTCTCTTTGCACAAAGGTTTTGTAAACATATCAGCAATTTGTAAATTTGTAGGACAATATTTGATATCAATATTACCTTTCTTATAATTTTCATGAATGAAATAGTACCTTACATCAATATGTTTTGACCTTTTACTAAATGAACCTGTTTGTATTAACTTCATTGCACTTTGATTATCAATATTCAAATATGTTTTAATAGGTTTCCCAATTAACTCACTTATCAATAATTTTAAGTACAAACATTCTTTCACACAATCTGCAGCTGCAATGTATTCAGCTTCAGTTGATGACAAGCTTACTATGGGCTGTCTCTTTGAGCACCATGATATGGGTCCTCCTGCTAACATTATTATAAATCCAGTTGTACTCCGTCTTGTTTCAGTACAGCCTGCATAATCTGAATCACAGTATGCATGTAACTTTGTAATATCTTCTCCTGTATTATACATTATTCCTTTAGATCTGGTCCCATTCAAGTACTTCAATATCTTCTTTACAGCTAATATGTCTTGTTTAGATGGATTTTCTAACCTTTTACTGGCTTCATTTACAGCTTGACTTATGTCTGGTCTTGATCTTGTTGATAGGTATAATAATCCTCCAACTAATTCTCTATATGGAAAGTTAGATGTTTTCATTACAGGTTCAATTTTCTTATCAGTATTACATGGTGTACTTGCTGGTTTAGAATCAAACATATTAAATTTCCTGAGTAATCTTTCAGTATAAGTCTTCTGATGCAATAAAATTCCTTCTTGACTTCTAGTAACTTCAAATCCGATATAATTTGTGGGTTTTTCATAAACTTTTATTTTAAATTCCTTCTCCAGATGTTTAAGTATTTTTAACAATTTGTCTTTATCTTTAGTTATCGCTAATCCATCATCCACATAAATTGCAATTATTATTGTTTTGTCTTCTGTTAAGAAAACACACTGGTCTTGTTTAGTAGGCCTGAATCCAAGTTTTAGCATAGTTTCAGTGAATTTCTTATTCCATGTAATTGGAGCTTGTTTTAGTCCATACAAGGCTTTTTTCAAGTGACATACTTTATTAGGCTGATTTTCATATCCTTCAGGAATATTCATAAATATGTCTTCGGTCAACTCACCATACAAAAATGCTGTTTTCACATCAAATACAATCATCTCATATTCCTTTGAAGCAGCAATTGCTAATAATGATTTTAGTGCTGATTGACTTACTACTGGACTATAAATTTCTTGATAGTCAATTTCTTTTTGTTCAAAACCTCTTGCTACAAGTCTTGCTTTGTATGTACCATTTTCTTTTATACAAAATACCCATTTATTTGTCAGTATTTTATGTCCCTTTGCCTTTTCTAAATCAACTATGTCCCATGTATTGTTACTTTCCAAAGAATCCTGTTCTGACTTTATGGCCTTCTCCCAATTCTTCTTTTCTGGAGACTGCATGACTTCACTGTAGGTAAGTAATACATAATCTTGCAGGTAAGTTGGTTTCTTCTTTTGTCTTCTTGTTCTAGTAGTTTCTACTTCATCTTCTAAATTATTTCCTGTATTTTCATTAATTTCAATTTCTTCTGTTGTAGCTGAAACATTTTCTTCTGTTTCACTACTTTGCATTTCGGACTCTTGTATTTCATTATAGTTTTCATCATCTTCTTGTTCATTCATACCTTTTTCTACATCACTGTCTAATATTATTTCTGTAGTTACCTGTCTTCTTAATGTTATACTGTCTTCTTTTTCTTTATTCTTATTATTGTCATTAAATATGACAATATCCCTTGCTATTTCTATTTTTCCTTCTTTTTCATTCCATAGTCTATATCCATTATTAGTATATCCAACCATTATTAACTTCTTACTTCTTGGGTCTAGTTTCTTTATGTTTGTATTTAGTTGTTTTGCGTATACTTTTGAACCAAATTTCTGTATATTGGCTATGTTAGGTCTTTTACCGTACCACATTTCATAAGGTGTTTTGTTTTCCAACGATTCACTTGGTAGTCTATTTATTATGTATGTAGCACAGTACATAGCCTCACCCCACATTTCTTTTCCAAATTCAGAATCAAATAATAAAGCTCTGGTTTTATTTAGTAATGTTCGGTTTAATCTTTCTGCCTTGCCGTTTAATTGAGGAGTATATGGTACTGTTAAATCTAGTTTTATTCCTTTTTTCATGCACCATTGTCTAAAATCATTGCTAGTGTATTCACCTCCATTATCACATCTTATGGTTGATACTTTTTCACTCCTTTCTCTTTCAGTTTCTTCAATGTAGTTTCTTAGTATATACTTAACTTCACTTTTGTACTTTAGTAGGTAGATCTTAGTAAAATGGGTGTAGTCATCCATGACTGTTAATACGTAACTGTAATCATCATATGTTTTATTTTCAAATGGTCCACAAACATCAGTATGTATGATTTGCAATGGTCTTTTGGCTCTAGCTCTTATTGTGTCAAATGGTAGCCTCGTTTGCTTTGCTTGTGTACAGATTTCACATTTATCGAATTGTTTTCCGCCTTGTATTTTTATTCCATCCACCATTTTTGGTAATAATTCTAGTGTTGTTTTTCCTGGATGTCCTAACCTTGCATGCCATTCTAGGGCAGTTCCATTTTCTTTAATTAATAAGGTTTTTTCTTCTGTCTTGTTTTTATCTATATTTATTTTATATAAACCATTTTCTTTTTCTCCTGTTAGTACTAACTGTGACTCTTTGTAGATTTCAACTTTATTTTTAGTAAACACAACAGTTCCTTGGTTATTTGTGACTGCATTGACTGACAACAAGTTCTGTGATATGTCGGGAACAAATAAAGTGTTATTCAAACAGCAATTATCACCCTTCACTGCTCCTTGGCCACGCACTTCAACAGATTGGTCATTGGCAGTTAAGACTGTTGATACTTTGTTTTCAAGATTTGTCAATATTTTTATATCATTTGTCATATGAGCTGTGCAGCCTGAATCTACAATAAATTCCTTGTTTTTTAATTCTTCATCTCGTTTAGTAAAAAATGCCATATCTGGTTTTTTAAATGACTCTGGCTTCTTATTCTTATTAAAGAAACAATTTTCTTCCTTGTGATTTGTTTTCTTACAAATTGAGCATTGTTTTCCCTTATTTTTGCAATCTTTTTCTTGATGATTATACTTTTGACATATTGAACACATTTTGCAGTCCTTCTTGAAGTGTCCTTGTTTATTGCATTTGAAACATTTTATGCTTGAATTTCCCTTTTTTACGGCTTGAAACGCCAGCTGATTTTCCATTTTGTTTTCTTTATTGTTCTCAAACCTATTTTCTTCACTTAACAAGCGGTTGGTTAAATTTATTAGTGTCTTTTTATCTTCCGATGTCGATTCCCAAGCAGTAACAAAATAATTTAGTTTGTTTGGTAAACAGGTTAGAATTTTTGACATCACCATTTCTTCATTTATTTTCTCTCCTATTTGGTTTAAGCGAAACTGTAGGTTTTCTATGTCAGTGATCATTTGAGAGAGAGACTTATTTTCCTGTCTGTAATTAAAGAACTCTTGTAACAATGATGACTTATTTCTTTCTTCTTGTCCTTCAAATATTTTACAAAGTTTCTTATACATTTCCTGGGCATTCTGACAAGCCAAGATATGACTTTTCAGCTTTTTATCTATAGTGTTTATGATGATCTTTTGTACCTTAGCATCTTTCGTACTAAATTCTTCCGTTTTTCTTACTTGCTCGTCTGTTTGTGATAAAACGTCACTTAGTTTCGCCGCCTTCACGTGAATGTTGAATTCGAATTTCCATAGAAGAAAACTTTCCCCGTCTGTTAATTTTTCAATTTTTAGCTCTTCTTTATCCATTTTTAATTAATATTCCGGTTTTTTTCTGGTTTTTACTTGTTTTTTACGGCCACGCCGCCACTGGTTTTTATTTTTTTTTTATTTTTAGCACTGTTTTCCTGTGTCTAAGTCCACTTAGGCATTTCTGGGAATCTGGGCCCATAACCTGTTGATGGGAAATTTTGGACACAGGAAGAAAGACTGGTTTTATCTTATATTTAACTTTTTATTGTGTTCAATATTCCTTCTTATCCCGAATAGCTCTCCATCTTTTTCCACAGAGTGCACACAACAACCACAGACTAAAAATATTAATATGTTAACACGAAGTAGGTATGCAAGGCCGACCAGATGACATACGTCGACATTTCAAACTTCGACATTCAGTAGCGGAGTTGTTTTGAAGGTACCTACTTTGTGTCCAATAAAGTTATTTTATAAGCTTTTTTGGAAATGTCGATTCGCCCAAAAATACAATATTATTTAAAAGTAACGTTTCTGACGAATTAATTTGTACTAGTCGACTAATACCTTCGCTTGGCAGCAAATCTTAACTATTTAATTTTTATTCCCAGTACGCTAGCCACGAGCTGTCGGCGAAGAACTGGCTCCAGTTCAAAGCGGATCGGCAGGCTGCCATCAACTACAGGGAAAAGATGACGAGGTCCGCCCTCATAGTGCAAGCGTGGTGGCGCGGTCTGCTTGTCCGGTTACAAATGGGCCCCTACAGACCGACGAGGAAGCAGCGGGGAGCTTCTCTTAACAAAAAGAAGAAGAAATAAAGAAAACTTTCTTTCTACATTTTTTTCTCATATAACGTTTAGTCAATGGTCTTATTTTCGAGTGGATGGTAAATAAATGTATTATTAAAGGGTGGCAAAGCGCAAATTGTAACCATGAATTCAGCTCATACAGATTTTTTTTAGTTACCGAAATAGAAAACCCGACATAGAAAATTTCGCCGGTTTCATAGAAAAGTGCCATACCTCGGTCAAGACGTATGGAACGAATATTAACAGGTAACCATGGTAAAAAATTGCAAGACAATGTCCCTGCCACCCTGTTTATTATATGAGTTTGGCCCAGTAGATCATCAGGATGATTTAATGAATCCGTCGAACCATTTCTTTTTTTTTATTATTATTATTTGCACACTGTTTCGACGAACCCGCATGTCTTATCGTTAGATAATTTTAATTTGTATTATTATTTCCTTTCTTTATAATAATCGTTTAGTTTTCTATTATTTTATATTGTTTAGATTAAAGTATTAAAAATGTATTGTATTTCTTTTTTTTTTGGTCTGCAATTTTACAGGTTGACTTAGCTTATAATATGCTGAGGTTCAAACTCACACATTGTGGTAAAACTTGAACTACCATCCAACCAACCAACTACTGTCCATGGCCCTATACGGGGCGCCGGTGTGGGCGCCTACATTGAGGCGCCAACCAGCTCGCCGGTTGAGGGCGTCCCATAGGGTCATGGCGATCAGAATGATCCGGGGATATCGCACGATCTCCGGCGAGGCGGCGGGCCTCCTTGCCGGAGTAGGTACCGCCATGGGATCTGGAGGCAAAGGTCCTCGCGCAAATGTGGGAGTGGCGCGAGGAGGCCAAACGCCGGGGCGTAACTCCGCTGCCGCGGGAAATCGTGGCACAGCGGACAGAGCTCCGGCGGGATCTCATGGCGACATGGAGTGTGCGATTGTCGCAACCCAGTGCTGGGCACGCCACGATTGCGGCGGTAAGTCCCCACTTTGAGGAGTGGCTTGAGAGGCGGCATGGCGTCCTCACCTTCCGCCTGACGCAGGTCCTCACCGGACACGGCTGTTTCGGGAGGTTCCTGTTTCGGATAGGGCGGGAGGAAACGCCCGGGTGTTTCCACTGCGAAGATCGCCCTGAGGACACGGTGGAGCACACGGTGGCGGTCTGCCCTGCTTGGGCGGAGCACCGCCGTGTCCTCGTGGAGGCGATCGGCGGCGGCGATCTCTCGCGTCCGGCCCTGGTCCAGGCCATGGTACGGAGCGAGAGGGCATGGGGAGCCGTCACCTCCTTCAGCGAAGCAGTGATGCTCGCGAAGAGGGAGGCGGCGCACGTGAGGGAGAGGCAGCATATGCGCCCTCGCGACCCTAGCCGCCGCAGGATACGGAGACGCCCTGGGCGTCGGGAATCCCAGGCCGATTTCCGGCCACCGTAGGCATGGGCTTGCGGACGGCTAGTAATGGGTAGCTCGCTGTCCGGTAAGGACCAAGCCCAAGTCGACGGCGCGTTGTGTTCCACGCGCGCCTCAAAGAGATGTCAGCACACACGTGATGGGGCCCGCAAGGGCCGATGCCTGCCAGGGGTGCGGGTTTGTTCGCAAGAGACACCACAGCCCCTGGCATACGGGCTACTGAAGGAACACGGGTGGGTTTTAGTCAGTAAAAGTCTGACACGCCCTCCTGCTCCACCCAGAGCGGGAGAAGTTATTTGATGATTTCCCACCAAAAAAAAAAAAAAACCAACCAACTACCATAGAAGAATTTTGCCAGTTTCATTTTTATCTTCTGTTCAATCGGCTTCAAAAAATGGAATCGGGCTGTGTGTCAACTGTTTAAATGTCTGTGGTCAATTCGGTTGTATTTTCTTAAATGTTTGCTATCTCATTTATAACCCGATTTGAAAAATCTGTTTGAAAGGGTAATTATACTAAAATGGTGGTCCAATATATGTACCTATATTTGATCAAGTTCTGAGTTATGAGTGGTTTTTAAATTAGCTTCAATAACATAATAGTACCTAAGTACGTATTTCCACTTGTGTTTACGTTGACTTTGACTTTGACTTAGCAAGTGAAAGTTTACGAATTAGTGGGTACTTACTTATATTTTCAATTTAAAAAAGTAGAATGCTGTATTAGGTCTTCCAAAAGGTCTTCAAATACATACCAGCTATTGAGTTAAATATGCGAGGAAATCAGCAAAATAATATTATCGATCCTCCACTTAGAGCACTTTTTTATAAAAACACGAAAATGAAATTTGGCCATACCCCTGGGAGGAACCATACCACCATAGAGATGTGCCACCCTAGTTCCATTACGTATACTGATTTGTAGGAATGGAACTACTGCGTTTATCAGATGTAAAGATACAATTCAGTACATGATTCTCTTTGAAACCCCTGCGTTGAGACTTGAGTTTGGTTTATTAGTCGATTCGCACATATTTACTCATCATTCATCATCATTTCAGCCGGAAGACGTCCACTGCTGAACATAGGACTCCCCCAATTTGGGGGGGCTTGCCATAATCGCCACGTTTGGCAGGCGGATTGGCGATCGCAGTATGGTGCTAAAATGCATAGAGAACGCTGTTGCCCATTCTCTAATAATTCCCTTAGTCGCCTCCTACGACACCCACGGGAAGAGATGGGATGATGCTATTCTTTACGTCCGGCACCACACGGTACCATATTTACTCGTCCGCAGTTAATTTATTTTTGGGCGACCACAAATTAATAATCTTAGTGCGAGTTGCCTATGATGAGATGAGAGACGCACAGAACCCAGAACTTTGGCGCAAAAAGGGGGAGGCCTATACCCAGCAGTGGGTGATTCCGGGCTGAGATGATGATGATGATGATGAGTTGCCTATATGAAATATAATTACTAAGCATTTAAAAATTACAATTCGCACGATTCGGGCGAGTTAATTTGTGCGAATCGACTAATAATCGATGTTTCGTAGGGCATTAAAAAAAAAAATGGTGCTTCATACATTTTGACCGCATAGTTAGGTAGGTATTGCATTTTTGTATTTTTGTATATTTTTTCCATAGAATCATTACTGAATCCATTATTCGACATTCACACGAATTCCACTGAGTGCATCTCAGCGCATCGGAAAAAAACTTCTCTTTTCCTATTATATTATACCGATTAAATGTGAGTTGAGTTGATAAACTTTAAACTTGGCACAAATATATCTAAGTAAATTATAAAGTTGGTTATTTATTGTTTTTCTAAACTACCCCCTAAAGGTGGATTGGGGGTGTCAAAGTTTGTATAGAAGAATTTTAACGCGTGGTCTGATTAACTCTAAAATTGATAAAAATAACCTATACGTCAAACAATGTAAAAGAACCAAAAGATTAAAAAAAACACTTTAAGGGTGAAAAGGCGGATATACATTTTTTGAAGAGTTTTCTGTGGAGAAGTATATAATATACACTTAACTGAGCCATATCAATATTTAAACCTGAAACTTGCTGAGGTGGTTTTGTGTGAAGGATAGTGATCATAGTGATCACATCACCTATTATTGTTGACGTCAGAAGAGAAATATTTATCCTACTAATATTATAAATGTGAAAGTTTGTGAAGATGTTTGGATCTGCCAGGGGTGCGGGTTGTTCAAAAGAGATACCGCCGCCCCTGGCACACAGGTTACTGAGGGAACACGGGTGGGGTTTAGTTAGTAAAAGTTTGACACGCCCTCCTGCTCCACCCAGAGCGGGAGAAGTTATTTGATGACTTCCCACCCAAAAAAAACTTTTTTCAAAAAAATAACAACCGACTTCCAAAAAAACACTACAAAGTGCAAAATAACTTTAATTTCGGATGTTGGTGACTTTGGATGTGTATTTTAATTCTTTGTCACCGCCTTCCGAAATTAAAGTTATTTTGCACTTTGTAGTGTTTTTTTGGAAGTCGGTTGTTATTTTTTTGAAAAAAGTTTTTATTTTTCACTTTTTAGTTACCTACCCCACACCAATTCGAAATTTCATCATCCTTGGCGTCAAAACAATGCATATTTATGCGATAGCAACATTCGCGGTTGATTTGCTGTAATTTTTTGAAGAGTTCCGTTGTCTGTCTCCGAAACGCATCATCAGATCTATATGAAATTTCAATGGGACCATTTCGGAGTAAGCCCCTTTCGAAAAAAAGAATTTTGCAAATCCGTCTATAAACGACGGAGTTATGCCCGAACATACATAAAAAAAAAAAATATAAACATGTCGAATTGATAACCTCCTTCTTTTTGAAGTCGGTTAAAAAAAAGAAGATGTTTGATGTTTGTTACTCAATCACGCAAAAACGACTTAACGGATTTGGATAAAATTTGGCACATAGATAGATTATAACCTAGATAGACATAGGATACTTTTATCCCGGTGGTACGTTCCCGCGGGATACTTTCCGAGTTTCACGCGGGCGAAGCCGCGAGCGGAAGCTAGTATATAAAAAAAATATGCATTAAAAATACATAAAGTTTTAGTAGTAACATATTATATGAATTTTGGTCAAATTTCGACCACAGGATGACCACACAATTTAATTGTCCCAGCAACAAATAAAATCGAATGCGATTAATCATTCCTCTGGGAAGTTCTGGCTAGTTCTGGCCGGAAACTTTGACTTGTCATTAATTTGAAGAAGTAATGTTTTTCACTTGTCATGTCATTGACTTATTGTCAACGTATTTTGCAAAAAGACGATTTTGAGTAAAATTTAAGAAAACTTGTACCTTATTGTCATTTAAGTATTTTTATGTGTTAATTTATTTATTTGTTAGTAATGTCTAATATACAGCCTCCTGTCTCTGATTCGGAGGTATCTGGCCACGCGGCCGCCTCCTGGGAACCACTGAAACCGAAGCACGTCATAGATGAATCAATACCCGCAGTAAATTAATCTTCATATATACTTAAACTTACTACATATTTTTATACTCAGCAAAACGACCTGTGCAACACACTTTATGTGATTACAAGTATGTTACGCACGTAGTTTACGTTTCCAGCGGGTTTGAAAAATATCCTAATCCATTGCTTCTTATGATCGAAAAATTTGTCTGCTCAACAATGTAAATAACGCAATGAATTTATTGAAATGTCAACATGAAAGTCATTCCTCCTGTTAGTGTGTTACGCCAATACCCTTCTGAATTAAATGTCTATGAATAAAAGTAAGCCAAAAAGTAAAGTTAATCAAATAAGTATGGGACCTTCGCGGGGACTTCCTCTACCAAATAAAAGGCAGAAAAATCGGTGTGAAAAAAATTAGATAGGTATTCGCCGAATGCAAAACCTTAATTTTTTTTATGGTGTTTATAAACTGAAATGTTATTAACTTATTACGTATCAGGCGCGGTCCGAGGGGGGAGGCTTTGGGGGGGTCGTGACACCTCAAAGCCATAAACGTAAACCTTAAAAAATAGGGGCCATGCATATTACACTTTTTCTTAGAAATGCTGTTTTGGCGGAGAGTGATTGGACCCAAAATCTGTACTTCTCACGTCTATTTTTACCTGAATTATTAGTCAAAAGGGGAAACAAATGAGGATTGGTTTTTACAAATAGTGTTATTTCTAATAATATAATATGTAAAGTGACGGAAGTGTTAAAATTCAGTGCTGCAAAAATATTGGTTTGCAACAGTCAGTAGATTGCAAGTATTGCAACCCAAACATAGCCCGTATACAACGCTTTTGTGCTTTTAACGCAGTATCCTTTTGAGTTGAATTGCCCCAGAAAATTATTCCAAATCTCAACACTGATTCAGTTATCCCGTAATATGTAGCAAATAAAGTATCTGTGTTGACAGTCGGTGCTAACTTATAAAGAGCATAATTATGACGAAGTACTATTAAAAAAAAAGTTCTTTAATGTGAGTTTTCCAATTTAGTTGCTTGTCAATGATTAATCCCAAAAATCGGGCTGTTTCAGCTTCTTGTACTAAATCATCTTGGTATACCAAGTAAAATTTTGATGTATTATGTAACTCTTCTCGTTGTCTAAGATGCATTATATTTTGTTTTACTAAGATTAATTTTCAAATTATTAAGTCAGGTAATTATAGAATTCAAAGAATCACTTGAATCAGAATGGTAGTTGATAACAATTTTTTGGTGCTATGGTTACAGTACTGTCATCAGTAAACAATGACACGGGTTCCTTAGTTGCATTTGGTAAATCATTAATATACAGTACCTAGGAACAAAGGGGTGCCCAGTACACTTCCTTGGGGAACACCATATGCATTGTATCGTTTATCAGAGGAGAAAATCGTTTCCCTTATAGTTTTAATATTAAATTTTGATATTTGGGATATTTGCTGGCGGTCTGATAAAGAATCTGTGAAGTCTCGATATCAATAAGAATATTTATATATGGTATTTTTTTAACCAGTGAGCAAACTATGACCATGAATACAGCATATCATTCTAGACAGGGGGACAGAGAAACTTTTCGTCGGTCAAAAAAAATCAACTGTTCCATACATTTAGACCGCGTAGATATTGAACTTTTGTATGAAACAGCAGATTTTTTTCTATAACCGACGAGAGGGCTATGCTCGGAGTTTCCCTCATTTCAAAAATTCATACGCAATTGGGGATCTAGAATGATATGCTGAATTCATGATTACAATTTGCGCATTGGGTAAAATGTTATCTTGTATAGTGAATCTAGTGGTCACTTGAAAGTGGAAATGATAACTAGGTGGATTAATTTGTACCCAATTGTTTTTTTTTTTTTTTAGGGAATGGTTTTACGTCGGACAAAGCTTCTAGAAGATTTTTCTGAGTTAAAGATTTCCGAATCTCTGAGTAGCCTACCTCATAGAGGGTAATATTTTGTTTGTTTTTTCTGTTATTGTAATTTTATACATTTTTAAACTCACGCCTTCTTGCCTTAAGGGCTGAGGGTAGGCAGAAATTATAAAGCGCCACCTGCAACGATCCTTATTACCTACTCCTTTTGCCTCATATATAGGATACGTTTTTATCCAGTGCGCAAACTGTAACCATGATTTCAGCATATCATTTTAGACCCACCAACGCAGAAATTTTTCGACGGTAATACAAAAGAATCAATGTTTCATAGAAAAGTGTAAAACCTACGCGGTCAAAATGTATGGAACAGCTGTTTTTTTTTTTTGTATAACCGACGAAAATTTTCTGTGCTGGGTGGGGGTCTAGAACGATATGCTGAATTCATGGTTACAGTTTGCGCACTGGTTAAAAACTTATCCTGTATCTAGGTTGCAGAAAAAATGTAATTGCCTTAATTTTGTTTCTCTTTTGTATTCAACAGGTCCACCTTTCTGTTAAAATTTTTATTTACAGCAGTTCTCGAAGATGTAATTACGCAACTTTGGATTCTAGGTAAAATTATACATTTAAACCATTAAAGCGGTATCACATCTACGCCGCGCACCATAGCTGCGAAACCGCGGTAGTTCCGCCATGACTGGTCCGTTGTACAAACAGAAGCGAAACTGCCTGCTAAAACTCACAGTTTTGATCATGAATATATCTCATTCCCGCGTGAAGTCACCTCGTGATCTGCTCGGAAGCCGGTTACACCTCCGCTCCAAGCCCGTTATTTTGTTACGATGTCACTTTTGTTTCGCACGTTTCTATGAAAGTTGTCAAGTTTATTACGAGTTTTTTTTTTTTTGTGAATTGGATGTTGATTTTACGGAAAACTAATCTAAGAGGTCTGAATTCAAAGTAGACATATACTTACAGTATTTACTCAGTTTGAGGCGACGACATTTTACTCTGATTGCTACAATTCAACTGATTCTCATGATGTTTCGCTACTCGAATAGCTAATCTAGCTAGGTAGGTTAATCGGTTTTCATAAATATTTTCGCGGCGGAGGTGTGGTATGGCCCTAAAACATCATCATCATTTCAGCCGAAAGACGTCCACTGCTGAACATAGGCCTCCCCTAAACTCCGCCCTAAAACATAAGTGGTATAATAGTACATTATGGTACTAGTGTGTAACGTTGGTGATTATCGCTGAGGCGCCATTGAGAGAGCCGAGGACGATAATCATCAATACACACGTGTATCATACGACGTTTTTCAACACACTTGCGAAGAAAATAATACTACAAAATCATCATCATCATCATCATCATCGTCATCGTCACGTCATCGTCATCGTCATCATCGTCATCATCATCGTCGTCATCGTCATGTCATCGTCATCGTTATCGTCATCGTCATCGTCATCATCATCATCATCATCATCATCATCATCATCATCGTCGTCATCGTCATCATCATCATCATCATCATCGTTGTTTTTAAGAACAAAGCAACTCAACCAATTAAAAAACAACCTATAAACTCACTAAGAACAAAGCAACTCAACAATTATAAAACAACCTATAACTCACTAAGAACAAAGCAACTCAACTAATTCTATAACTCACTAGTGAATAATAGTAATGAAAAAGTCACAGTTTGATAATAGGTGTCATTATGTGCCTAATTGCAATGAAATTAGAGCCATTTTATGAGCAAGTGTGTTGAAAATTATTTTATTTCTACAATAAGAAAGACAAAATACAATACCTTTAAGTAAGAAACAAAATAAACAATAGGAGAAAACTGAACTAATGTTATTATTGCATTAAACTCAAAACGTGCCAATTGCTCAAATAGTTCTGAAGTAGTCGAATCGCCTACAAATAAAATTAGTTTCGTGCGAATCGTCTACGCAAAATAATATATTTCGGATTACTAAATTCACTCAAAATCAAAAACAATATTTTGAATAGAAAAATTACAGTCGGCAAGAAAATTTTCAAATTGCACATCAACTTTATTTGCATGCAAATCGATCCTATTTCTTATTGTATATACTTAACGGCACCGAGTTAGAAATGTTACATATGGCAAAAAAAGAATCCTAAGAACAATTCGTAGTAATCAATTATGAAATACACGATTTTTATATCGTGTGCTACTATGTGTGAAAAGTCCTTACTTTTTATTAAGCAGTGCTGAGGTACCATTTTATGTGTAGGTACTTTAGAATTAAATTAATTAGGACCATTATATTAAAACATTAATAGTTATGAATATCTTTAGAAAGATGCAGCACCGAACTGGCTCTCATAAAAACAATATCTGACATTGATTATTTGAAAGCTTTAAAATATGGTGTGTATGATGCCAATGAGGTTAAAGATGAGCTTGATGGAATAGATGTCAAAAATCTTGACTGCACGATATATAAAATTAGAAAACTTGACGCAGACAGGTACAATTTTTTTGTTTGTTTCTTAATGCTTTATTTAACTTTTACATTGTATTTTTATTGAAACTGGTTTTAGGAAATTTACGAATAAAGTGATCGTTGCAACATATCTGGGTCTAGCGCAATCCTTTACCTTTGAACCTCTGGTAAGTTACACTACATCAATCGAAGAGATTGATCGCTACCGCCAAAACTTAGCGGAAGAAGAAAGCAAAAATAAGATGTAAGATATTTTTATTGATTTCATAATAGTAGATACATGGTGTAAGGACATCGAAGCGCAAACTGTCAGCATATGATTTCAGAACTCCAATTTTTCGTCGGTGTCGAACAACAATTTTTTTAACCGACGAAAACATTGGTGTAAAACAGTTTTTTTTTTAATCTGTGACTAATGTCAAGGCAGGTGAATCTACAATCATGTACCGAATTCATCGTAACAGTTTTTACAAACTATCGTTTTATAGGTATTTTATCGATTAATCGTTTATTTTCTGCATAGGCTTCGTAAAGAGCTGAGTAGACAAGTAAGACAGCAACGTAACCATATAAAAACCGTATTGTATGACACCGACGCTATCATTGATAAACTAAAGACTCAGGTCGAAGTAAGTACCTATATTTTTTATTGAATATCATAATAATTCTATGTTCTACATTTGTACGGTTTCGACACGGGCAACTTGTGGGTCAACTATACGCAGAGGGCACGTAGATGCCCTGCGTGTGCAACTTAATAATACCTTCCGAGTACTGTTGAGGTTGCCCGGTTCTGCAGCGCGTCTAACATGTTTGCTGTAGCGCGAACTGACGACTTTTATGCTATTGTGAGGAAGAACACCGCATCATTAATAAGCAGAATGAGGGCTAGCAGCAACAGTATTCTGAAAACAATACAAAGACACGCTGTCCGGTTGCTTGTGCGGCAGGGACAAATAAACATGTTGTGTACCTACCTATTAATTTATAAATACTAACCCTTAGTTGATAAGTTCTTTGTACAGAGGCCAGCACATCAAGCTACTCCAATCTGTCAAATTTCTTTGATAGATTTTCAACTTTATTCCTTATGCACAAGGTTCATGTTCAATTGGGAAATTTTGACAGTTAGGGATAGCTTGACCTGCTGGCGACTGTACTTTGTTTAAATCGGGTAGTACATCAGAGCCCTCTAATTATAGGCTGATTTTAGTACCTTTAAGAATTTTTTTGAGAAATTAATTTTAGACTAATAAACCGAAAAAAAAATTACATAGCAAACAGTTCGGTTTCACAAGGGGTCGTTCTACTATCGATACCGGTATTGATCTCCGAGGGCACATTTACAATGCATGGGAAAAAATTAGATGCTTTGGGCATTTTTTGGGATTTATCTAAAGCATTCGATTGCGTTCTTTTAGAAACATTATCAGGAAACTCCGCGAATACGGGATCCGGAACAGCGCTCTCGATCTTCTTACTTCATACTAAGTATTAGGATTCAGTGTGTTGGCGTTAATGGAAAAAAATCTTCCGGATCCATAGTATCAATGAGAGTCCTACAGGGCTCAATTCATGGTCCTTTCTTGTTTCTTATTTATATTAATGACTGGCCTTACCTCATAAAGGATAATCATGATATAGCGTTGTTTGCGGATGACACTTCACTTTTGTTTAAACTTCAACGTCAGCAGCTTGTTAATGACGATGTAAATAGTAGTTTTTTAGTTTTCTCAAAAGTAGTTCACTGGTTAAATGTTAATAATTTATTTTTAATGAAAAAAAAAACCAAATGCATTAAGTTTACGCTACCACACATTAGGCAAGTGAAAACTAATGTGTTGATAAAGGGCGAAGAATTGAATCCTGAAAATAGCACTGTATTCTTGGGCTTAACTTTGGATGCCAAGCTTCAGTGGAGAGCAAGATATAAGCTTTTTCGACAATTTATCTATATGTGGGCACATATAGATAAATTGTCGAAAAAGCTTATATCTTTGCAGCATACGCTGTTACAGAAAATCGTAATTTAACTGATATAGAAACAGCCCTTTTAGTGTATTTGAGCTACTTTCATACTGTAATGTCGTATGGTATTCTGTTGTGGGGAAATGCCGACGACATTCATACTATATTTGTCTTGCAGAAAAGAGCTGTTCGATAAATTTATAAATTAAGTCCGAGACACTCTCAGAGAGATATTTAAGGAGATTAATATTATACACGCGAAAGTTTGTATGTATGGATGTATCGATGTTTGTTACTCTTTCACGCAAAAACTGCTCAATGGACTTTGTTAAATTTGGCACATAGATAGATTATAACCTAAATTAACACATAATATACTTTTGATAGTAGGTACGATCCCGCGGGATAATTTCCGACTTCCACGCTGGCGAAACCGCGGACGGAAGCTAGTATTATGATGTGTGTGTCGTTGGTCTAGTGATCGCTTCCGCTGAACACGCGGTTCTCAGTTCGATTCCCAGGTCGGGCAAAGTGTTATTGGGTCTTTCTATCTGCGATTTCCCAGTAGCCATTCGGAATCGGGATTTTTTCCCTGTTGATGCCAATAGACTCGCCCCTTATTACATGGGACATGAAACACTAACCAAATGTAGGAGTACAATAGGTACACCTTTGCCCAACCAATCGGGGAAACAATTCTTGATGTTGATGATGTTATTATTATAAAGTGTTTATGCTTTTAGGATTCAGTCTTGTATGCTGAACTCAGCTGTCGCTACATAGAAAATTGGCAAGCAGCAAGGAGTGAACAACACACACAGACGATTTTTGATATCGAAAATAAGCCTTCAAGTAATATTGAATATTATAAAGAAAGAGTTGATCATGAATTAAGAGTTCACAATGAAGTGGAAACATTAGTTACCATTTCAATTACGGTAACTACTTAATGCATTTATAATTTGCAATTATTAGTATTCATCCTACCTATATATTTAAGTGTGTAATGTCCCATGGCTGGAAAAATGGCTCCTTTCCCTTTTCGTATTCAACCTATGAACTTATAAAAACTTTTTCCGAATAAAAAAAAAACAACCGTCTTCTGGAAACACTAAAAAGTGAAAAATAACTTTAATTTCGGATTTCGGTGACTTTGGATATGTATTTTACTAATTTCTTGTCACCGCGTTCCGAAATTAAGATTATTTTTCACTTTGTAAGTTTGTAGTGTTTTTCCGGAAGTCGGTTGTTTTTTTTTTTTTTTTGTAAAAGGTTTTTATTTTTCACTTATTAGTTGTAATAGTACCTATACACCAATTCGAATTTTCATCATCGTTGGCGTCAAAACAATGCATATTTATGCGATAGCACCAATCGCGGTTGATTTGCTGTAATTTTTTGAAGAGTCCGTTGTCTGTCTCCGAAACTCATCATCAGATCTACTTAAGAGTATATGAAATTAAGGGACCATTTCGGAATAAACCCCATAAGAACAAAAAAAGAATTTTGCAATCGGTCTACGTATATTTATATAAGACGGAGTTAAGCCCGAACTCATATTAAAATATATATAAATATAATTAGGTATAAACATGTGGAATTGATAACCTCCTTCTTTTTGAAGTCGGTTAAAAAATACCAAATAACGGTATTATTTTTATTATATTAAGTGTTATTATATTATATTAAGTGTCTATAGAACAGGACGCAAACTACATGCAGTAACTTAGAAGGGGAAAAGGATGGCCACCATTATACTCGCAATAATATTGCCAGTCTGGTACTCGTACTTACACTATTGTCAACATATTACGTACATATGTAATGATGAAAAAAACAAAAAGCCCCTCCTGATATGTCTGCTCGCCTATTACCATGCTTAACAAAATGATAATTTGGTCTGTGGAATACTTTTCTAATCACAAGCAATTCTTAGAGTTCAGTGTATTTTTGGTAGAACAGCAAATCAACCGCGATTGCTTCTATTGCATAAATATATGCATTGTTTTGACCCCGAGGATGATAAAATTTCCAATTGGTATGGGAGGTACTATGACTAAAGTGAAAAATAAAAACTTTTTCCAAAAAAAAAATAACCGACTTCCTGAAAAAACACTACAAAGTGAAAAATTATTTTAATTTCGGAAGGCGGTGACAAGAAATTAATAAAATACATATCCAAAGTCACCGACTTCCGAAATTAAAGTAACTTTTTAAACGTAGATATTATATTACACCTATAATACCTATTGTTCCCAAATAACACTATGCGTTTTGACTCTTACGGGTGTAGTTGTTGAGCAACTAATCGTAAGTCAATGGACGTAATGCGATCGGTTTGCAAAAAATGCATCTTCCAAATAAGTACAGACGCCAGCACATATCTGTCAAATTTCTTTGATAGATTTCAAACTTTATCACAAATGATCAAGGTTCATGTTCAATTGGGAAAATTTGACTGTTTGGGGTAGCTTGATGTGCTGGCGACTGTACAATAGGGCCATACACGGACTTTACGCAAACCGGACATAATGCGACTCCCTCGAAATTTATTTCTATTTTCATTGTTTCTATGTTATAACTTGCTTAAATATTTTTAAGGAAACATTAGACAAAATTGAGAATTGGATGGAAAAATTCGAAAACGATATGGAAAAAATCGATCTAAGAATACAAATTAAGAAAAATGAATATCAAGACAAACGTGACCAAAACATACAACACGAAGAAACGGTTACCTACTTAATTTATTCTGTTTGCTTAACAGCTCCTGTTCTTTATGGATTTATATAGTTGTCTCCCTGATTTCTTAGAAATATGTAAATATAGGTAGATCCCATTCGCACTAGAGGGTGGACAGGAAACACGAGCAGTGGTGGCGAACATTCCATCATCAGCCTAAATGTTCAGTGCTGGACATAGGCTTCTTTAATCATACATCAGTTTACTCAACCAGCCACTCTCAACCAGCTGCTAGGAGGTTTAGCTGTGCTGGTGCAAAGGGTTAAATTGAGGATGACACCTTGTCAATTTGAGGCAACTGAGTTCCGATGCAGCAGATAAAGCTCTCCGGTATCCTATTTCAGTGCCGTATATCTGTCCTACTTGAAGAAAAATCTTTGTGTCCAATGTCTCATGATATAATTGCTTGCATAACTATCATTAGCAAGTCTTTTCTGTGCCTCTAATTTATTATTTAAATTTTTAGCTTAAAAGACATGAAGTCCAAATGAAGGAATGGATCCATTTCAAAGCAGAACGCGAGAAAGAAAGACGCTACAACGAGAAGATGCTGAATTCCGCTATTATTGTGCAGGCTTGGTGGCGTGGCTTGCTTGTGCGCCTTTGTCTTGGGCCATATAGAGTCAAGAAAACAAAAAAGGATAAGAACAAGAAGAAGCTATAATTACTGATAGACACCGTACAATTTATGTTAATTAATTTATTCAATAAACTAATTTTACATTTGCTCGTGTTTGATGATTTGGAAAGGCGTACTAAAATCGCAACACATTGCACACAGTAGTTTTCTCTATCGCATCTGGAGGAAGCTAAGTATTTCACCTCATTTATCGTAGCCAGGACTACTGGCTGGCGTACACCTAATTCGTCATCAGCCGAAGTTTGCTAGAGCGACGACGGCCAAACTCGGACGATCTCGCCGCCACGTAGCTAGTGTTAGTAATAAAAATTCGTCATCAGATAATAAATTAATATCCATATTATAGATTTTTAGAACACTCATAACTGTAGGTAAACCAACATTTCTTCCTTGACGCACTACTAGTACCTACTAACGATCTCACAGCTGTGTGTGGAATCGCATGCGTCCCAATCCCAATACAAATGTTCTAACAACTAATATCGGAATATCGCAGAACGGAGGGACGCAAGCGTCATACTTCTATTGCGTTATTATCGCAACAGTGTGTAACTTCATAGTTGTCTGTATTAAGACAACTATGAAGTTACACACAAGTTACATAATGCACTAAAAACAGACAGCAATAACGCATGCGGTATTATCGACCGATAATAACGCTTCGTTATGGGATAGCCTTCATGGTCTCCATGGACGGCGCTCGAGCGCACGTATGATGCGCAAATAGAAATAATTACAAAAAGAGAAACATAACTAAATGTGCAATATTTTTTCCAGTTTATTCTCTTCTTCTTCATCGCGTACTTCATTACTGAAGGTCGTGTCCCTGACAGGTCTTCGTGGCTTTATGTACCTATTATGTTCTTCCACTTCGTTCGGTTCTCCGCTTCTCTCACGGCAGTCGTAACAGAGAGTCCAGTGAGGGCGGTTACTTGGTCGGACCATCGGATAGGTGACAGGATGCATGATCTTTTCGCGTCTACCTTGCCCATCACCACCAAATTTTTAAGGTTATTTGGTTCCCTACGGGCAATGTGACCAAAGTAACCGAGAATTCTTTGGTAACAGATCGTGGGAGGTCTATTGCTTATGCGTAGTTGTTCGAGGATAGATTTATCCGTTCTCTTGGCGGTCCATGGTATGCGGAGCATTTTTCTCCGGCACCACATCTCAAAAGCTTCCATTTTTTTCCGTTCTATTGCCCGAATCGTCCAAATAAAATATCGAAAAAACCAGTGTGCGGACTAGTCTCATCTTGGTGACATTGGAGACCTTCCTGTCCTGCCAAATATGTGCCAGCTTGCTCATCGCAGTTTTGGCCATTTGAGTCCTTCTCCTGATCTCTCTTTCGCTTCCTTCTTGGTCAATAAGTAGCAATCCGAGATATACAAACTCGCTGACAAATTCGAGATCTGCGAGTTCTCCCGTTCTGGAGAGTTGACCGGTTTTGTCGATGAGCATGACTTTTCTCTTAGACTTATTTATAGTGAGTCCAACCAATCCACTCTCGTATTCCACTCTGCGAAACAAATTAGCTAGCTCTTTTTCAGAAGATGCAAAAGTGTAGTGTCCGCATATCTCAGGTTGCTGATCTTTATTCCCCCGACAGAAACGCCTCCCTCCCATTCTTCTAAAGCTTTCCTCATGATGTATTCACCATAATATATAATAAATAGAATAGGAGAAAGAATTAACACTTACCATGGATACTCCCCCCCCCCCCCCCCTGAGTGGGTTCCCGCATTGCGGGGGGGCTCAGTAACCGTGGATTCCGGCCACGGTGAAGCCAAGAGGAACCCAAAGGTGGGGCCGCTCGTCAGGGCTTTTGCCTCAAAGCCAACGACGTAGCGGCCAAAAAGTAGGTTGCGGTGAGGTGCACCGCAACTGAGGTGGGCCGCGATGTCGAATGGGAGGCATCGCGGCTGAGGGTTACGGGCTGCGGTAGAGGAGGGGTGCCGGTACTTCTGAGCAGCGCTCTTCCCTTCCGTGGCCTGGACGGGGCCGCCACCGTTTGATGGCGGCCGCGGTGGGGCCGCAGGGGAAGAGGAGTGTCGGTATAGCGTCAGCCGCTCTCCCTATCCCCTGCGGCCGTAAAGTGGTAGACGGGACGGTGCGTTGTGATCCACACGCGCGCCGTCAAAGATGTCAGCAACCACCGGTGGGGTCCGCAAGGGCCGATGCCTGCCAGGGGTGCGGGTTTGTTCGAAAGAGATACCACAGCCCCTGGCATACGGGCTACTGAGGGAACACGGGTGGGTTTTAGTCAGTAAAAGTCTGACACGCCCTCCTGCTCTACTCAGCAGGAGAACTCATTTGATGATTTCCCACCCTAAAAAAAAAAAAAAAACATGGATACTCCGTCTAGGTACAGATTAGCGATCAACGAGACAAGGTGTTGAGGTACGCCCATCTCTTGTAAGATGGTCCACAGGCAATCCCACCTGAGGCAATCAAATGCCTTCGAATAATCGATGAAGCACATTAATATCGGAGTGTTGAACTCTCGGCTTTTCGCAATTATTTGCCTCACATTGACAATTTGTTCCTTCGTGTCTCGACCTTTCACAAAACCCACCTGTTCACTGGGTATCACCCACTGAAAGAACGATTGTACTCGTAGTCGTCCGTTGATAACGAAAAGCATTATCTTGCTAGCATGAGATATAAGTGCGACTCCCGGTAGTTCCCGTTCCCGCACGTTCTTGTGGAGCCTTTCTTGTGTAGAGGAATTAGTAGAGACTTTCTTTCCAGTCAGTACACCGTCTGCCTGTTTTCCAAACTTGATTGCATAGGTCAAGCATCATCTTCTCACCCCTAATCCCCTAGGTATTTAACCTCGTCCGCAAAAATGTTTTCTCCACCGGCTGATTTTTTCGATTTAAGTTTGTGCAGTGCACCTTGGATTTCGGATTCGAGGATGTCGAGTTCCGTGCTTGTCTACAATAGGGGTACTTGGAGCTTGTGCTGCAGAGTCGGCATATGGGGTTTCACAGTATGATCTCTATCTTTCTGTAACTTGGTCTATCTCGGTCCACAGTCTTCCCTCCTCATTTTCTATGGCCCATGTTCTTGGCTTGAACTCTCGAGTGATACTCTTAACTTTAAGGAAGAGATCCCATGTCTGGCATTTTTGCGCACAATTTTATATATCCTGACAAATTGAATTCAGGTAGTCATTAAGTCTCTGCGGCACAGACGCTGAACCTTTGCCGAAATTTCCCGGTAGTCTGCAAGCGCACATTCAACATTGCCCTTGAGCAGTTCCTTTCGTTCTCTTATGGCCTTCCATGCTTCTTCCGTTATCGATATCTTTCTCGGAGCATCGACTGCCTTGCTCTGGCTCGCTTTGTGTGATGAAAGGATAAGACTTTTAACTCTGTTCCAGTTGTCGTCAGTGTCGTTATGACAGTTAATGGCAAAATTGGCTGATTTGGCCTTAAAACACTCACTGAAGGTCTTGAGTTGTCCAGGTTCAGGTCTCCTTTGTATCGGTTGAACTAAACGCTGGTATCTTTTCAGTTTTACACACATCTCTGCAACTAAGAGTATGTGGTCGCTCCCGCAATCCACTCCAGGATACGTTTTAGCGGAGCTTATGCACGATCTCCATCTCTTGTCAACAACGATGCAGTCTATTTGATTACGTGCTCGGTCTCCTGACATTATCCACGTATACAGTCTCCTCGGGTGGTTTTTAAAGAAGGTGTTCATAATCGTTAGGGAGTTTTCAGCACAGAATTGAAGCCAGTTCTCGCCCCTGTCATTTCTGGTGCCCAGTCCATATTTGCCAACTTCATCCTTTAGGAGCCATCTCTTAACAGGCCTACCTTGCCATTAAGGTCTTCCAGCAAAACTGTGATATCTCTTTTTGCTAGACTTTTTAGAATATCGTCGGCTTGGTTATATGTAGAATGCCTCAGCATCAGATTCTGTTGAGGTGGACGTTGGGGTATTTACCACTGCCACATTGACACCACATAGTTTTGTGTTGAATCTCAATTTTAGTCTTCGGTCACTTACTGGGTTATATCCTAAAACCGATATGTTGGTATCGGGAGACACAGACAGAGCCCCACTATTTTTACTTTCAGTATACAGTGTGGCCCTTCGGGATTGTACCTATAGTATCCTAAACCTCTCATATGAGTTTCGTGATCCCTAGTATTTTTAGGTCGTAATGTGCTTGCTCTCTGTCAATAATCTCCTTTTTCCTTGGTTGGATCATTCCTCGAACATTCGAACATTCCAGGTTCCCAATCTTAACATTTTGCGAAGCTATGTACGATGAGCAGTTGTTCTGTCACCAGTAACATACTGTCTGCACTGTGCTTGGTGAGTCACGACAGTGTGGCCAGTAGCATATTTCACACCATGAGACCTAGACTCAGCATGGCGCTTATCGCCATGGGATCTGGAGGCAAAGGTCCTCGCGCACATGTGGCAATGGCGCGAGGAGGCCAAATGCCGGGGCGTAACTCCGCTGCCGCGGGAAATCGCGGCACAGCGGACAGAGCTCCGGCGGGATCTCATGGCAACATGGAGAGTGCGATTGTCGCAACCCAGTGCTGGGCACGCCACGATTGCGGCGGTAAGTTCCCTCTTTGAGGAGTGGCTTGAGAGGCGGCATGGCGTCCTCACTTTCCGCCTGACGCAGGTCCTCACCGGACACGGTTGTTTCGGGAGGTTCCTGTTTCGGATAGGGCGGGAGGAAACGCCCGTGTGTTTCCATTGCGAAGATTGCCCTGAGGACACAGTGGAGCACACGGTGGCGGTCTGCCCGGCTTGGGTGAAACACTGCCGTGTCCTTGTGGAGGCGATCGGCGGCGGCGATCTCTCGCGTCCGGCCCTGGTCCAGGCCATGTTACGGAGCGAGAGGGCATGGGTAGCCGTCACCTCCTTCAGCGAAGCAGTGAAGCTCGCGAAGAGGGAGGCGGCACACGTGAGGGAGAGGCAGTCTATGCGCCTATTTCCGGCCACCGTAGGCATGAGCCTGCGGACGGCAAGTAATGGGTAGCTCGCTGTCCGGTAAGGACCAAGCCCAAGTTGACAGCGCGTTGTGTTCCACACGCGCCTCAAAGAGATGTCAGCACAAACCGAAGGGGCCCGCAAGGGCCGATGCCTGCCAGGGTTGCAGGTTTGTTCGAAAGAGATACCACAGCCCCTGGCATACGGGCTACTGAGGGAACACGGGTGGGTTTTAGTCAGTAAAAGTCTGACACGCCCTCCTGCTCCACCCAGAGCGGGAGAAGCTATTTGAGGATTTCCCACCCAAAAAAAAAAGCATGGCGCTTATGGCGGTGTCCCCCACCTCCCTGGTACCACTTCCATGAAAAGGTAACTCACCGTTTCCGAGAAAAGAGATTTTTTGTAACCTAACTTCAAAACACTTAAAAGTTGCCTAAAAGGTGTAGTCGGAGCCCCGCTTCGCGGGGCTCAAGGGTCTTAAAAAGTAACCACGAAGGGGATGGCGGGGTCTAGTGAGCGAGTGGAGCGAGCAAACATAGACCCCGCCATCCCCTTCTAACCTATATGTCAGATTTGGTTATCAATCACCCATTTTAACGTTCCGTTTTCGCTTTGATTTGATTTGAGGTTAGAAATGTATTTTGTAATATTCTCGAAAAATATGCATTACCATTTAATAAGAGTGGTAGCGTTATTATCGGGGACCCAAGCCCTACGAGTTTTAACCATTTTACCCCCCAACTCCTGCCAAACGATACTAGATCCAACCCGAATTCTCTTTTATCTGGGCGTTTTTTTGTAAACATGGTTAGAAATACTTTACTCGAAAACATACAACTAGGTATCAAGAAACCATTTTTAGTTTTTAGGTTTAAACTGAATAATAATAATAATTTAATCGATACTTTTTATTGCTCACATCACTATGTGCAACGTCAACGAAGTCACGTGACCCTTCTCAACCAATCAGATCGCTGTATTTGACAACTAAAATGTAAACTCTCCATGCGAATGTTATCAAAAACTTGTATTTAGAGCTTTAATTATTAATATAATATGCCGAAAAAAGAAAAGGTGAGTTTAATAAAAAAAGAACCAGTTCTATAACGCCCCACAAATAAATATTTTTGTCACCGTTGTAAAAAAAAACGGTAATTTACGTTGTCGGCATTTTACGCTTCCATCGTCGTAATACCTACTATGCCATGTCAGTTCAGTTTCGTTTATGGTATGCGGTGCTGCATAATTTACGTGTGTAAAATTTCCGCTTATTGGTGATTTGCAGCAGATAAGCGTGTGTTGTGAGGGTTTCAGTGGAAGCTGTTGTTCGCAGGAGGCGATGAAGACCAAAGTTGATAAAAACAAGAACGGCGACAGTGAGGCCGAGGTGAGTTGTTTATAATGTAATTTGCAAGATCACATCTTCCCGTTGGCATTCGACTCGCTTGGGCCGATGTTTTCTGTTTTACAACACCAGAAACGTACAAACCTGCTTATAAAACTCGTGGTACCTACAAGATCTACCATAGGTCTATTATTTGTACTGCAAACGAAAAATAACGGGTTCTGTGATTGTTATTGTCAACAGGATATGTTTTTATAAATACGTGCGTAATAAATAATAGAGTAAAAAAATCGAAGTCCGCAATGTTAGTATTAGATTCTTATTGATTTGGCTAGGTGTCGTCAGGGAATAAATTGATGGGTCAAGTCTTCATTAGCTTTATTGAAGGAAAACGCCGTGTGTATTCATTTAAATTGAAATGGTCCTTACATTTTCATATTTATTTAGTGTACCGTAGGTAATCTGATAGGAATCGAACTTATTTTTCATCTAACCTCTTTAGCTAAAAGTAGCAGATCGGGTACTAAAATCATAATACAATATTATGCTGTCATCACTTTGTTAAAAAAAAAAAAAAACCTATTCGATAACTACTCCAAATGGTCATCATGAGGTACTGTAAATTTTGACACTAGCCTGCCTGATGTATCAAATGCCAGTAGACTAACACAGAGATTTCGTAAACTTCATGTGATTAAAAATAAGACTGGTTTTTGTTTATAAGAATTGCATTAATTGCCAATTTCACCACATAGCACAGTTACACTGGCACATATTTATGTCAACCGAGCTACCTTTATTGTGGCAATGAGCATGGTAGTGAACTAAAAATGGTGACTCATTCTAGAATCTGTAAAGAGGTTCTATTCTATAGAGGATTTTAACCAGTGAGAAGTCAACAATGGATAAGTAAAAATAATTTAGACAGATTAAGTATGTTGTAAAGCCAAAAAATCTAAAATTACAATTTTTTTTTAAAGATATAACTAAAACTTGCCCTGTGCATGCAGTTTTTAAATGTAACAAGTTGATAAGTAAACTATCTGAAAGATCAGATTTTACAGTCTGTTAACTTATCCAACTACTCCATGTCTTGATTTTTTGATCAACATGCGAATGACCAATAGTTGAAATGCGTTTTTCCAGCAGTTATTTCTTATTTGAGATTTGGAAAGGTATTAGAACTCATAAATCCAGTTTGTGACCATAATATTGAATAAAACATAATTCAATTTTACCCATGGATATTGTGTGTCTCAGTTACTGGGTTGTAGGGGTCCGGCAAGGCAGTCAGTCCATGTTAAATTCTGGTATACTAATTAGATCCCGGCTAATGAGACACAATTGATTTTCTGAACATAGTTGGGGAAAGGCTATTCAGGTGAGGCAAGTGATGGTAGGTCTGTTTATGGAAAATAACACAAATTTACTCATGTTTATCATATAAGAATAAGATATAATGTAATGATACATTCGATGCGGGAAGCACAGAACCAGTCCAAGTGGCAGAGCTTGGGGGAGGCATATATCCAGCAGTGGACGTCTTTCAGCTGAAATGATGATGATGATGATATGTACATTTGGATTATATAATTTTCAATGTTTATGTGGCAATATAAAAAGAGCTCACATTAACAGCGCAATGAATATACTCAGTGTTGAGATTCACAAAAGTATAGACTTCTGTTTGTCCATACTCCATTGTATTTTTTTTTAATACCTATATCAGCCACTTCGTTAACCATAATTATATGAAAAATATAAAAACAACCCATAATGGAACACATTGTCAATAGTTAATTTTATTTTACAAGAACTTGGTAAAATTGCGATTAGTCAAACATTTTACAATGATAAATTGGATATTACTTAAAGAAAAAGGTTGAAATTCATCAACCGCTACTGCAGTAATTAACTGTGAAGTCTTATAAGCAAAAATTTGGGGCTTCTTCAAGGGTGGCGGGCTCTATAATTAGAAACTGTGCCCCTTATGCCAATAACCTTCCCGTGATAATGAAGCTGTTTATTTAGAAATTTCTTAGGGACCAAAACAAAAATTTGGCACAGTTTAGTGTGCCTTCTGGAATTAGCTTCCTCCAACTGTCTATTGTATTCTGTCCTCTGCTACTCTGATCCATTCTGGCCTCTAGGTTAGGAAGATGATATGTCTTCCCATCTTGTTTTTGGACAACCCCATTATCTAATCTTCCCTTACAACCTTATTATAACATTTAATAAAGGATATGTAATTGAAAGTCTGACAACTAGTCTTCATAATATGTAACGGGCTAAGTTTGAAAAACTTAAACCCAACATAAAAAAAACTTTTTTCAAAAAAATATCAACCGACTTCCAAAAAAACACAAAGTGCAAAATAACTTTAATTTCGGAAGTCGGTGACTTTGGACGTGTAGGTATTTTAATTCTTTGTCACCGCCTTCCGAAATTAAAGTTATTTTGCACTTTGTAGTGTTTTTTTGGAAGTCGGTTGATATTTTTTTGAAAAAAGTTTTTATTTTTCACTTTTTAGTTACCTACGCCACACCAATTCGAAATTTCATCATCCTCAGGGTCAAAACAATGCTTAATTATGCGATAGCCGCATTCGCGGTTGATTTGCTGAAAGTTTTGAAGAGTTCCGTTGTCTGTCTCCAAAACGCATCATCAGATCTATATGAAATTTTTATGGGACCATTTCGGAACAAACCCCTTTCGAACAAAAAAATAATTTTGCAAATCCGTCTATATACGACGGAGTTATGCCCGAACATACATAAAAAAAAAATAAAAAAATATAAACATGTCGAATTGATAACCTCCTTCTTTTTGAAGTCGGTTAAAAAAAATATTAGAGAAATACAGAGATGGGAGTAGGTACGCCACCAAGACTTCTCCAAATTCCCATGTGAGTAGAACTGTACTCTCCTGGCTCAGCCTGTTTGACGAAAACCAGAGAGGTTTTCATTCTGTTGGTCATTCTGCAGACAACAGGCCTATCAAAATCATCCTACAATGTTCCCACTCCTGGGACACAGGCCTATTTTTGGTGAAAATCTACCATGTGGGCCCAGTCTTACAAAGACCACCCAGTTACCCAATAACTGGGTTCTGGAGGTCAGAAAAGCAGTTGCTCCATGAAAATTAATGATAGTGAGATTTTAAGCTTCAATATACAGGTTGTGGCATAAATAGTGGTCCACCGTTAAGGAGTCGATATACCAGATAATTTACTATGACATATAAAAAAAAAAAAAAACATTTTTACCCAAGGATTCCGAAAATATTTCTTTTTTGTTTTATAAGTATTTACGAAATTTTTACCTTAAAAATGTTTCTTTAAAAAAAAATTAGGTTTTTATCTTATATCTTATATATATACAGGGTGTTTGGCAGAACGTTGAACATACGAAAATGGTAGATAGGTGGGGTCATCTACTACTTACTCAGCCCTAATTTATTTGGGCCTGGCCCCCTGGATATTTAATTTTTTTTTTTTGCTTTCTTCTAGTTTCACCACTTTCTTAACTTTAAAGTGTATTTTTTAATATTTTTTATTAAAAATGTGTAAAACAATTGCCTGTTTTACACATTTTTAATAAAAAATACACTTTAAAGTTAAGAAAGTGGTGAAACTAGAAGAAAGCAAAAAAAAAATTAAAATATCCAGGGGGCCAGGCCCAAATAAATTAGGGCTGAGTAAGTAGTAGATGACCCCACCTATCTACCATTTTCGTATGTTCAACGTTCTGCCAAACACCCTGTATAAAAATGAATCCCTGTTTCCCTTGGTCACGGCATCACACGTAAACGGCTGGACCAATTTTGCAAATTCTTTTTTGTTGTGTTTGTTATTGTCAGGAGAAGGTTCTTATGAAAGAAAGAAAAATAAGAAAGTGGCGCGTAAGAAATTCAATATCCATAAATAGCACAGGACAACGTCTGTCGGGTCAGCTAGTTAAAATTACGATTGTAATTTCAACAAAAACCATTATTTTTTAATCTTTTTCATTGGTTTCAAGGTAGAAATTTCGTAAATACTTAGGTATAAAACAAAAAAAAAAATATTTTCGAAATCCTTGGGTAAAAATGTTTTTTTTTTAATATAAATAATAGTAACTTATCTGGTATATCGAATCCTTAACGGTGGACCACTATTTACGCCACACCCTGTATGTAATTGGGAAAGGGCTAGATGATGATGGTTGGATATTTAGTAAGTCTGTTTGAAGCGCAATAATAGTATGACATTATTGCTATACTACAAGAACCACTTATTTCTAATGCCACTTCATAAATAATATACTTTTCCTTCAACCTAGTATGTATGAAATACTCCTTTTATTATGTGAACAATAGATTCCTCAAGCAGCTATTCATATGGAAATTGAATGATTATTTCTGTAATAGAGTTTGATGGCCATACAATGAATACTGCAAGATACAAGAAATGGTTTTACGTAGGTAATTCTACAAATATTGCTGAATTCTTTTCCATTCACATGAGAAACAAAGTCTCCATGGGATGAAAGTGGGATTTTTTGTCTTCTTACATAAATTGTGTTTCAAGAATAGTTGCCATACAAAAATAAACTATCTGTGTACCTTTTTTATGAAAGAAAACAATATATAACATATATTTTATAAATGATAGTATCTTTACAATCAACGTAAAGAGTGTAAAGAGAAGTATTGTTGACATTCTTTGCTAAATTATCTGACATTGACTACATGATGATGATGATGATGGGACTCCCTTTTCCGCACGTAGACTCCCATTCGGTCCGTTGTGCGTGGGACATTGACTACATAAAACAATTGAAGACTAATGGCTTGTAGTTGCAAAAGTTAAAACATTAGTACCTACTCAGAAAGTTTTTTATCATAATAATAAATAAGTTATAAATAGAGATAGTTTTCATTGCATCATAAGTTATTTTATTATGTAACAAGGCTAGTTCATAAAAACAAATATTGATAAGTTATATTATTAATTTTAATATATCTATATGTACCTATGTGTTAGAGAGTTTAGTTTCTTCAGGTAGGCCAGTGCGGCCATCGGTGGTTATTCCACCCAGCCCACTTCCCAAGTTGATTACATCTCCTGCAGGCCTAGACAAAACACATTTCTGTTAGCTTTCACGACAAACGCTACACCAAAATGTATGGGAATGACAATACCTGCGGAAAGAACGCGACGTAATACGTCGTGTTCTTTGGCGTTTGGCGTGAACGCTTACGGAAATGTATTTTGTCTCTAGGCCCTGGTCTGTTAAGAAGAACAGCTGTGAAAAATCTGGGTGCCGCTAGGGTTTCTGAACTAACCTGGGTGACGCCTTTGTATTCAAAAAGCACATGCGGAATGGTTTCTTCAGCCCTCTTGCAAGCCCTGCATAGAGGACTGTCCATTATGACTATTGTGTGTGTCCCGTGATGGCCCGCGTAACCAGGCGCAGGTCGTTCCTATACAGGTGTAATATACGTCTGGTTAGACTGGTCTAGCTTCCCTGGACTGCCTGCAACCCGGTGTCGTGGTCCACCAGCTCTCCGTTTGTGTGTGGGTGAACTCCTCGCCACCTGAGTAGGTAGCTGGTTGAAGGGATGCATTACAGACTGATGTGCTTTTTTTTTTTTTTTTTTTTGGGTGGGAAATCATCAAATAACTTCTCCCGCTCTGGGTGGAGCAGGAGGGCGTGTCAGACTTTTACTGACTAAAACCCACCCGTGTTCCTTCAGTAGCCCTTAAGCCAGGGGCTGTGGTGTCTCTTTCGAACAAACCCGCACCCCTGGCAGGCATCGACCCTTGCGGGTCCCATCACTTTTTGTGCTGACATCTCTTTGAGGCGCGCGTGGAACACAACGCGCCGTCGACTTGGGCTTGGTCCTTACCGGACAGCGAGCTACCCATTACTCGCCGTCCGCAAGCCCATGCCTACGGTGGCCGGAAATCGGCCTGGGATTCCCGACGCCCAGGGCGTCTCCGTATCCTGCGGCGGCTGGGGTCGCGAGGGCGCATATGCTGCCTCTCCCTCACGTGCGCCGCCTCCCTCTTCGCGAGCATCACTGCTTCGCTGAAGGAGGTGACGGCTCCCCATGCCCTCTCGCTCCGTACCATGGCCTGGACCAGGGCCGGACGCGAGAGATCGCCGCCGCCGATCGCCTCCACGAGGACACGGCGGTGCTCCGCCCAAGCAGGGCAGACCGCCACCGTGTGCTCCACCGTGTCCTCAGGGCGATCTTCGCAGTGGAAACACCCGGGCGTTTCCTCCCGCCCTATCCGAAACAGGAACCTCCCGAAACAACCGTGTCCGGTGAGGACCTGCGTCAGGCGGAAGGTGAGGACGCCATGCCGCCTCTCAAACCACTCCTCAAAGAGGGGACTTACCGCCGCAATCGTGGCGTGCCCAAGACTGATGTGCTGGATGCTCTTCTAGCCAGTACAGCTGCGTCGTTACCTAGAAAGCAGTTTAATAGACCTATAGCATGCATGATTGTTCTACTGCTAACATTAGAAACACAATTTTTCTTAGCAGTCTTTTTTGTGTGGGTAATTGTCAAGTCCAGAGTTCATGTGTTACTTACAAGGTACTTAGGTAGGTATGTTCATGAGTATTGTTGTATTTTACTTAGAAGGCTGTGCTATTTTAGATAATACAAGTACATAAACTTGGCAGGATACTCGAATGACAAACGTTTTCTCTAATTGGCATTTGATTAACCACAATCTAAATAAAACAAGGATAAGGAAATAAGTGTCAATTCACCTTTAGCTGCAAGAAACCGGACAAGTGCGAGTGGGATTCGCACACGAGGGGTTCCGTACTACAAGGCAAAAAATACCGGAAAAACACGTTTCTTGCATGGACCGGAGCCCGTTTAATCTTTAATTTTATTCTATTTTTTTTTTTAGTTATATAGCGGAAATAGAGATATACACTCTGGTAAAATGTCAACTGCCTACCTAGTACGGGTTCATGAGATACAGCCCGCTGCAAAATCGCCGATTTTTATTTTTAGGTTCTTGTTTGGTAAAAATTAAATGGGGAACTCCCTTTAATTATTGACTTTATTATTTGTTGTTATAGCAGCAATAGAAATACAAACTGCGAAAACTGGGACGGAAAAGTAGTGCACAAATAGCGACGCGTGCACTCCTTTCCCCCAGATTCTAACACTCGAGCCGTATAAGCCGTATAATCCGAATGAATTACAAAGCACTACGCGCCGCTATAGATAATATAACGGCCAGATGTCTAGTGTATTAGACGGGTTGTAATACAGTTGGTGACAAATTCTCGCCTTGTTTTTGTATGACGCGCTCTATCTACGGCGTGGTAAATCAATGGTAAGAAACCACAGAAATACGGAACCCTCAACACTAGCAATTTACTACAAAACAAATGATTCCATTGATGATGTAAAAATATGCATTCATAAAGGATTTATTTAATCAAAACATAAACCAGTCAATTGAAATGAAAACACAAATATTTAGAAAAACATGAAATCAAAACTAACGTAAGAAAATCGACTTCACATCAATCTCCACCATTAAACTTGCAAAAAACGTACAAAACATTTAAATTAGTTCTCGTGCAAAATGTGAAAATTCTGCAGTTGCATTTTGAGTCTTAATGCGTGGTGATAACGCATTGGATGTTTATCAATGATAATGTAAATAGCTCGTCTTCGTATGTAGGTAGATATTGGGTGAGGATTTGGCATCTCACATGATGTGTTGGTTACCCGACCCAGTGCGTGTGACGCGATCGCGGGAGCGCAAGCGCGCGTTCGGGCTACCCTTCCTTAAATATTTCAATTATTCCGTTGTATTTCTATATTTTCTGCCCTGTACTATACTTACGTATTGTGATTTTCCGTGTTCACTTGCAATGTTTACGTTGGCAGATCTGTGGAATTCCGTCGCTTTTGTATGTATGTCTTCGTCACTGTTTTCATTGATGTGATGTTTCTGCTGGATTTTACTAAGAGTAGGTTAATGTAGTTAATCAACATCTTTCTAACATGCCTCGATACTTTTTTGACTTTCCGTGTTCACTTGCAATGTTTACGTTGGCAGATCTGTGGAATTCCGTCGCTTTTGTATGTCCAGTCTTCGTCACTGTTTTCATTGATGTGATTCTTCTGCTGGATTTCACTAAGAGTAGGTTAATGGTAGCTGCCTTCTAAAACTGTCAACCAATATTCTAACATACCTCAATACCTACTTATTTTGGCCAAATTCTCTATACCCCCAACTTCGTCTGTTTTTTTTTGTTCACATATTTTGAGTTCTATTTCAAGTTCACTATGTAACTAAATACCAGTTTTCTATTAGATATCTACTTGGTCTTTCATGTAAAAAATGCTGAGAATGCACCTCGATAAGCTGCAATCTCAGCAAACGAGTCCAAAATTTACTCATCCCGCAGGAACCAAAATAATATGTATGAAATGGTCCAAATCAAGTGAAGCTCGAATTCGAAGCTCTTATGAATCTTCCAGGCGACACCTCCCGTCCATCGCACGTCGAAATCCAATCAATCCAAGTCGACCCTACTCGCATCTACTGATTTCCTCCATCCTTCTCCTGTCGCCATTTTCTTGATGAACAGCTACACATTTTTCCAAAAAGTGTGTGCCATTTGGATGTCCTCGAATACTTTGATGAGCTTATTACGTTAATCTAAACGAATAATTAACACAAATTCTCTATGTAACACGCGAGTGTATCTCCCTGTTATCTCTTCGAAACTTTCACTATCGCACGTGTGGACCATAATTGCAGCTAGTTGTGTTGGTCCGTGTGGTGCCGGACGTAAAGAGTAGCACCATATGGGATGGTGTTCTTCCCGTGGTTGTCGTAAAAAGCGGCTAAGGGACTTACTAGAGAATGGGCAGCAGCTTGTCTATGCATTTTATCACTATACTGTGATCGTCAACCCGCCTGGCAAGCGTGGCGATTATGGCATACCCCTCCAAATTGGGGGAAGCCTATGTCCTTCGGCTGAAATGATGACGATGATGAAAGGAATACATAATGTAAACTCTCTCTGTAAAACGCGAGACTATCTCTGTTATCTCTACGCAACTTTCACTATCGCATGTACTATCGCCATAATTGCAGATATATCTGTTTTATATTAACACAATTAAGTATCGTTCCGACCTTCGCCACTGCTTGCGTCAGTAACCTTAAAAACTTGACATGTTTAGCTCGGACGTTCTTTAATACGTTATACGAATTGGTGTAGTAATGCTGGATATCATGTTCTAGTTGGCTGGTTATCAAATTTTCTGTCCAAAAGTCAATATGCTTTCTAAATAACATTTTCGACCTAGTTGGTTATTCCTAAAGTCCGACCGAATTTTGGTTCGGCAATATTCGGCAAAACTATAATTTTCCATTTTCTTTTTCTTATACTATTTACGGCAATGGTCGCTAAATTAAGTGCCCGAAAAATAATTTGAATTTTCATGGTCAGTGCATCGTTACTACAAATAAAAGCACAACTGAGAAAATGCACAAAAAATGCATTTTCTTGCATATAAAGACATACCATTAAAAAAAAAAAAACGATCGATATTTTTGATTTCAATTACTAGGACAAATTTGGTTGTTCAATCGGACTCTAGTTATTTCAAAATGAATACAAAATTCTCCGATCTTTCTCGGTAAAATCAACCAGTTATATTTTTCTGGCGGCCTGGTGATCCTAAAATGACATTCTTGGATACAGAAAGAAAATTCTGTCGAGCCCCCTAATACCTCATCACCCGCAGAAATAGTTGTTTTGCTCGACACGTAAACAAAACACAGGCACAAGTCCAAGAATAAATCGCTTCACATATCTGAGCTGGCCAAAGCGATGTCTTGTTCACACCGTATTGCGCATATCCTTCGATCGTTTTGCACTCGTCTAATTTTGTCTCCTCGTTAATTCACGTAACTGATCATAATATTACGTGTACACTTGTTTTTGTGTAAAACTGGGTCAAAAGCTTATAAAACTAACATTCGTGGCGACTGAAATAAATGGCACAATGAACATCTTACAGTTTCTGCTAGATTCATTGATGGAGCAAAAATATTTATGCTGCGTTCCACGCGTTTACAATCGAGCTAATGAATTGTCCATTACTCTTAACAGGGCGTCATGCTGTGGGCTGGCCTTCCTACGTCACAGTGGCCAATAGCCGCTCTGAAAATACCAACATCATGACACATAATCCACTTTACGAAAATCAATTGTGCAAATAGAGCCTCCGAACCAACGTCTATTTCCAGCTGTCGTCACGTGGTAAAAAGTATAAATAATCTCCGCCTTTCTTTAGTACGTTACACATTGTTTTGTTCGCTTTATCGCGAATGTAAACAATATGAGCGTCGCTTGTTATATCAATAACATATCTTGATAGGAAAATGAACGGTCTTATCTTTGCGGATTTGCATTCATCTACTGAAATAATAGAGCTATTTACAAGAACAGTCGGAATTTAATAGTTTAATTAATTACGTCCATTGCGCATGCAATAATTAATTACGTTTATCAACAGCTTTTGCGATTGTATTGTGCGTGTAGTTGATTTTGATCATATTACAAGCTCGTTCTTGAGGGGTAACGATCACAGAAAGAACAGCACCCTAATTGCGTAACTCACGATTGATTATAATTGGTTTCGTCTTCACAGTTAAACAATATTCATTGCGTTATTTGTTGTCGAACAGACACATTTTTCGAACATATGAAGCAATGGTTTGACAATCCGTTTCAAAACGATACAGATTATGATGAATCGTGAGTTACGCAATTAGGGTGCAGAACATGGGTATCCTAATCATCGCCTGTCTAGCCTTTTCCCAACTATTTTGAGGTCAGCTTCCAGTCTAACCGGATGCAACTAAATACCTCCACAACCCAGTAACTGGGTAACAAGATACCCTTTGATAAGACTGGTAGTCAGACTTTCGGGCCTCTGACGACCCGTAACGATCATCAAAGATCCAGCCTGGACCAACGACTTAACGTGTTTTTCGAGGCACGGAAGGGCCTCGGTAGATGGCCACCCATCCACAGACCGACCGCGGCAAGCGTAACTTAATCAGATGAATTGACACGTTCGGATGTTATTACTTAGCCACGAGACGACATCATTCACAATCCTTGCCAAATGGAATATGGCTAATAATCATCAAACTCAAACTCAAACTCAAACTCAAACTCAAAGCATTTATTTCAAATAAACCAATTACAGGCACTTTTGAATTGTCAAGGACGGTGAGTTAGAAAGATGAAGCTAGTTGCCCATTCCAAAGCGTAGGTACCTATGGAGAAGAACGGGCAAGAAACTCCATGGACACTCTTTTAAAATCAAGATTTTGTTACAAAAAGTTGGTTACATCATTATGTTGAAATTATCAATGTGAGAACGATGTAAAAAGTGCACATTAAAAGCGTCCGTAATTAAAATAAAATAACAATTAAAATAAGCCGTGGGAGCTAAGAGATGACCAGTCCCTACTGGCGGCGCCCGTTCACGGACATGACGTATGCATCAGCACCATTCAGCTCAACCATTTTGAAGGGAACTTAATGATCCAACACACACGCCACCACCAGCGAGACATTTGAGTGAGCATGACATACTCTCAGCTGCCAGGGCACATTCAAGTCAATGAAAGACGTACCCTGTAAATGTTTGCTTTATAGTAGGAACATAGTGCTCACACATATGCTATGCAATTATACAATACAAAAATTTGAATCTATACAATGCAAAGATATCTAGCTTTTACAGTCTTCAGCAGCTCCAACAATGTTTTCAATGTTATCCAATTTAGTTTAAGCTACCTTGTGGAGCAGGACAAGCAGCGTTTAGCCAAGCATTTTTGTCAGCGATGTAATCCCCCAACTTATAATAAGCATGGCTGCATAGTGTGCGTTTTATACAAGATTTAAATTTCGATTCATTCAGTTCGAGTATGTGGGGAGGTATTTTATTGTAACATTTTAAACAGTACCCCATGAAGGATGAGTCTACTTTAGCCAGTCTGAAGCCTGGTTGAACCAATTGGTGCCTATTTCTCGTTCTAATGGTGTGTCTTTCACCTCGTTTACTGAAAAGATTTAAGTTTTTCCTAACGTACATGATGTTCTCATAGATATATTGACAAGGTACCGTCATGATATTAATAACTTTGAACAGTTCCCTTAGAGAATCCCGCGTACGGAGGCCATATATTGCTCTAATGGCTCTTTTCTGCAGAATAAAAATAGACTCGATATCTGCAGCCCGTCCCCATAGTAAAATACCGTATGACATGATACTATGAAAGTAACTGAAATAGACTAGCCTCGCGGTTTCTACATTAGTGAATTGGCGGATTTTTCTTACAGCATATGCTGCTGAACTTAGCCGTCCTGCAAGAGCTGTTAAATGAGGACTCCACTGTAGTTTTGAGTCGAGCGTGATCCCTAGGAAAACAGTTTTATCGACGAATTCTAGTTTCTCTTTATTCAATACTACGTCACAATCAGTACTTTTAACATTTGGTAAAGCAAATCTTATGCATTTAGTTTTTTTCCCATTTAACACTAAATTATTAGCAGTGAACCAATTATGTACCAGCAGTAGGGCATTATTTACGTCGTCAAGATTTGATGCACGTCTATTTATTTTAAAAATTAAGGATGTATCGTCAGCAAATAACACCATTTGTGGTTGGTTTTTTAATAAATGGGGTAGATCATTAATATATACTAAAAAGAGGAAAGGACCTAATATTGAGCCTTGTGGAACACCCATTTTTATTTTTAAACCATGTGAATTGACACCATTTATATGAACTTTTTGCTGTCTATCATTTAAATAAGATTTTACTAGACTGAGCGCAAGTTTACCTAGTCCGTAATGCTCAAGTTTTAAAAGCAAGGTTTCGTGATTAACGCAGTCAAAGTCATCATCATCATTTCAGCCGAAAGACGTCCACTGCTGGACATAGGCCTCCCCCACAAAGGGGGGTTTGCCATAATCGCCACGCTTGGCAGGCACCCGCCTGCCAAGCGTGGCGATTGGCGTGGCGATCGCAGTATGGTGGTAAAATGCATAGAGAACGCTGCTGCCCATTCTCTACTAAAACCCTTAGTCGCCTACTACGACACCCACTGGAAGAAATGGGATGATGCTATTCTTTTACGCCCGGACACCACACGGGATACAACTGCATGTAAAAGATAAAACTGAAAAATTAATTTTTGCTGTCCAATGAATCTGTATAAACATGAAAGCGCACAGACGAGCTAAAGCACAATGAAACCGCTTTGTGAGTCGAAGAACAATAAACTTTTACTATCATTCCACATAAAAAAGTTCCACTGCAGTGCGCAGTAGCTCGTATTTCGCGAGATCCGGCAAACCTATCACTTTTCTTGGTTTGGTCAAAACACGGCGAACTTTCTCTGCAACTTTACCATATGTGAGTCATACTAGTCCGCCAAAATGTCAACGCATGAGGAAGAGAACGAAATTGAATTGAATAACGAAACTATTGCGCGGCAAGTTCCGAAGGGACCATTTGCAGACGGCGAAGAATCGAGACCCCTATCAACTTGTTTCTAAATTCACTCAAGAATCAGAATCAATATCAAACAAGTTAACTCTGCCTCACCTTTAAACTTTTCAATCTACTGCCCGTAGATTGAAAAGTTTTCTGGGAAAGAGTCACGGCTGGAAACCTCGTTACTGAGACGAGCCGGCGACGGAGGCAGTAACTCGATCCAGAGCGCGCAATCTACTGCATAAATTAACTTGTAACCCACTTCGCTTAAATTCTTTAAACATTTTACGGTCCTTATCTGTAGCTAGTAAATTTTGTGACATCACTGCAGTTGTGCTAAAATCTAAAATTGTGGTATTAAGGTGCAATTAAAATACTGTCAGTTGTATTTAGTTTAGACTTCGGGATGCTGCGCGGGATTATATATCGTAGATATGATATACGGTAGCACTTTTAGATACACCGGTGGATCGTAAATTCAATGTACGCGTGTACACAGTGTCGGCCACGTCGCTAAACTAATCGCATAGGAATCGGATTTCTAAATCGTATTGTGTATTGTCGAATTACAGTTAGTTTCCTCCAATTAAACCGCAAATTGCCGCAACTAACGTTACGTTATCTTTAACTGATGACCTGGTTGCATTTTTTCGTATCGTTATTAACTAATTATAGGTAGCAATTTGTCCTAAATTAGTTCTTTTATAACAATGGATGCTAATTTTGTTAGCTACTCCGATGCAGACGTATCACCCTCCTTTTCGATTGCTCTCATAGATATTAGATTTATTTCTGTGGTTTCCCAAAATATTGTATTGGCAGTATAATTTTATTGGTTCTTGGAAGCCAAAAATACACTCATCATCATGTGCCTAGCCTTTTCCCTCAGCATCCACTCTAACCTGATACAGCTGAATATCAGTGTATTTTACATGGAGCGACTGCCTATCTGAACTTGACAACCCAGTTACTGGTGATACCCTTTGGTAAGACTGTTTATCAGATTATCGGGCTTTTGTCGACCCGCAACGACTGTCAAAGATCCACGAACAACAGAAGGGACCAACGGCTTAACGCGCTTGCCGAGGCACGGGGTCTAGGTAGATAAAGATGTTTACCCACGGACAAACCGCGGCTAGCGAGGCTTAATCTGATCGTGTGGCTGTTCCTACTTAGCCACAATCTAAAAATAAACTCGAAAACCCAAAAGTTGTCTGGATAATTTTGGCGATTCCCTCAGCAAGCGTCAATCAGAAAGCATTGCTTGCCTCGAGAATTTTCCTTTGCAACATAATACCCTTATAATCATTTTGACGACTTCGTGAGCTGTCAGTAGCAGCAGTATAAATTAGAATTGTAGATGTGAGCAAATGGCAGTGTAATATTAAAACGATCAAGAAAGGACGAAACTGCCATTTAAATACGTAGCTATTAAGAGGAACAAACATTAGGGCTGACTCAAGAAAAATGCTGAGTTTAGTTCAAAATTGCATTTTACGTTAGTGTTTCCTGTAGAAGAATGTACATAACCAGCATAATAATGTTCCCACTGCTGGGACACAGGCCTCCTCTCTGTGAGAGGCAGTGGGCCGTAATTCATCCGCGGGCTCAGTGCGGGTTGGTAGCTGCAATGTCTTCGAATTTTTGGTTCTAGAATATGCAGCGGTTTCCTCACGATGTTTTCCTTCACCGCTTTGATAGCAATTATGAGATTATTTACACAAAGTAAAACCAAATTTATATAATTGGTCAAAATACGAAAGTATTAAGCGCATTTGGAATATATTATATCCATGGAAGACCTTATAGATCTCCAGAAATGTGTAATTCTAATTATATCTCAGAACGTCTTTGATCTTGGCATGTAATTGCGAAGTGCAAAACAGATTTAAAACATCAGACACAGCAATAAACTAGTTCCCACAGGAAAAGCAACAGAAACAGAATAAAACCTCTTGACACGAGAATGAGAAACAGTCTTCAAAAAACAAATTCTCTCCTAATTTCTTCCAGAATTATATATTCTAAATTCTAACATCCGTAAAACGAAATGAGCTAAAAAAGCACCCGCCTGCCAAGCGTGGCGATTGGCGTGGCGATCGCAGTATGGTGGTAAAATGCATAGAGAACGCTGCTGCCCATTCTCTACTAAAACCCTTAGTCGCCTACTACGACACCCACTGGAAGAAATGGGATGATGCTATTCTTTTACGCCCGGACACCACACGGGATATGGCTGATATAAAATAGCAATCAATTGAACTTCTGGCTACTCGCTTATCCTTCATTTGCAAGAAAATCTCCAAGATTTACTCTATAAATAGGAGGAGCGCATCATTGTTTGCTTTCTCTATTCCATGTGGGCGTTCCACTGACGTTCATTGCGTTTGCGCTGCTCATCTGGTTTATTTAAAGTTCAAGATTTTTAGCTCATTTCGTTTTACGGATGTTAGAATTTAGAATATATAATTCTGGAAGAAATTAGGAGAGAATTTGTTTTTTGAAGACTGTTTCTCATTCTCGTGTCAAGAGGTTTTATTCTGTTTCTGTTGCTTTTCCTGTGGGAACTAGTTTATTGCTGTGTCTGATGTTTTAAATCTGTTTTGCACTTCGCAATTACATGCCAAGATCAAAGACGTTCTGAGATATAATTAGAATTACACATTTCTGGAGATCTATAAGGTCTTCCATGGATATAATATATTCCAAATGCGCTTAATACTTTCGTATTTTGACCAATTATATAAATTTGGTTTTACTTTGTGTAAATAATCTCATAATTGCTATCAAAGCGGTGAAGGAAAACATCGTGAGGAAACCGCTGCATATTCTAGAACCAAAAATTCGAAGACATTGCAGCTACCAACCCGCACTGAGCCCGCGGATGAATTACGGCCCACTGCCTCTCACAGAGAGGAGGCCTGTGTCCCAGCAGTGGGAACATTATTATGCTGGTTATGTACATTCTTCTACAGGAAACACTAACGTAAAATGCAATTTTGAACTAAACTCAGCATTTTTCTTGAGTCAGCCCTAATGTTTGTTCCTCTTAATAGCTACGTATTTAAATGGCAGTTTCGTCCTTTCTTGATCGTTTTAATATTACACTGCCATTTGCTCACATCTACAATTCTAATTTATACTGCTGCTACTGACAGCTCACGAAGTCGTCAAAATGATTATAAGGGTATTATGTTGCAAAGGAAAATTCTCGAGGCAAGCAATGCTTTCTGATTGACGCTTGCTGAGGGAATCGCCAAAATTATCCAGACAACTTTTGGGTTTTCGAGTTTATTTTTAGATTGTGGCTAAGTAGGAACAGCCACACGATCAGATTAAGCCTCGCTAGCCGCGGTTTGTCCGTGGGTAAACATCTTTATCTACCTAGACCCCGTGCCTCGGCAAGCGCGTTAAGCCGTTGGTCCCTTCTGTTGTTCGTGGATCTTTGACAGTCGTTGCGGGTCGACAAAAGCCCGATAATCTGATAAACAGTCTTACCAAAGGGTATCACCAGTAACTGGGTTGTCAAGTTCAGATAGGCAGTCGCTCCATGTAAAATACACTGATATTCAGCTGTATCAGGTTAGAGTGGATGCTGAGGGAAAAGGCTAGGCACATGATGATGAGTGTATTTTTGGCTTCCAAGAACCAATAAAATTATACTGCCAATACAATATTTTGGGAAACCACAGAAATAAATCTAATATCTATGAGAGCAATCGAAAAGGAGGGTGATACGTCTGCATCGGAGTAGCTAACAAAATTAGCATCCATTGTTATAAAAGAACTAATTTAGGACAAATTGCTACCTATAATTAGTTAATAACGATACGAAAAAATGCAACCAGGTCATCAGTTAAAGATAACGTAACGTTAGTTGCGGCAATTTGCGGTTTAATTGGAGGAAACTAACTGTAATTCGACAATACACAATACGATTTAGAAATCCGATTCCTATGCGATTAGTTTAGCGACGTGGCCGACACTGTGTACACGCGTACATTGAATTTACGATCCACCGGTGTATCTAAAAGTGCTACCGTATATCATATCTACGATATATAATCCCGCGCAGCATCCCGAAGTCTAAACTAAATACAACTGACAGTATTTTAATTGCACCTTAATACCACAATTTTAGATTTTAGCACAACTGCAGTGATGTCACAAAATTTACTAGCTACAGATAAGGACCGTAAAATGTTTAAAGAATTTAAGCGAAGTGGGTTACAAGTTAATTTATGCAGTAGATTGCGCGCTCTGGATCGAGTTACTGCCTCCGTCGCCGGCTCGTCTCAGTAACGAGGTTTCCAGCCGTGACTCTTTCCCAGAAAACTTTTCAATCTACGGGCAGTAGATTGAAAAGTTTAAAGGTGAGGCAGAGTTAACTTGTTTGATATTGATTCTGATTCTTGAGTGAATTTAGAAACAAGTTGATAGGGGTCTCGATTCTTCGCCGTCTGCAAATGGTCCCTTCGGAACTTGCCGCGCAATAGTTTCGTTATTCAATTCAATTTCGTTCTCTTCCTCATGCGTTGACATTTTGGCGGACTAGTATGACTCACATATGGTAAAGTTGCAGAGAAAGTTCGCCGTGTTTTGACCAAACCAAGAAAAGTGATAGGTTTGCCGGATCTCGCGAAATACGAGCTACTGCGCACTGCAGTGGAACTTTTTTATGTGGAATGATAGTAAAAGTTTATTGTTCTTCGACTCACAAAGCGGTTTCATTGTGCTTTAGCTCGTCTGTGCGCTTTCATGTTTATACAGATTCATTGGACAGCAAAAATTAATTTTTCAGTTTTATCTTTTACATGCAGTTGTAACCGATAGCTACAGTTCAGTGCGTATCAGTGATAACGGGAATGAGCCGGTTTTATTGTGTGTGATAGTGTTGGATACAGTGTAAAATGTTGGTGTCAGCCGCTTCGTCGGCGAACCTGACCAGCCACTCTCTCTCCTCGATGTTTCGGAGGCGCCGAAACCGTTCACCCGTCACGGTAAGCTTTGATGTCTAAAAATAAACAGAGATGCGAAAATTTAATCTTTCAAACGCTGAGTTTCGCGCCTTCTACGCTTCGTATGAATAGTCAGTAGCAAAATTAACATAACAGTGTTACCAAAATCAAGTTCAGACGAACAACAATAGACGTTGCATTTAAATATCTTGCATCTTTGGTCCAAAAACTTATTCTTGAATGGGCATGTGACCCACAAATTCTGATCATAAATTCAGTATGCCAAAGTAGATGACACGGATTCGCGAAATTTTGATTAATCAAAAAGTAGGCAGCATCTGGAATTCCTAATATACTTTAATATCGGTCTACATGTAACGGTGTTTCTTCTACGTCACAGACTGACGTGTCTTTAATTCGCTTTACATACCCAACGGAACATTTTGCTACGAGGTTACTTATTTTTGGTCGTAAACTAATGAAATTATAATATAAAATGAAATTGACGAATTTCTTTGAAAAAAAAAATTTGATACGTGATTAATTTTAAAACTATCCCTAATGATGCTGTCATTTATTTTAGCTTATTGATGCATCTAATCGCGCAACCATTTAAACTAGTGGTTGCCCAGTTCGACCATAATTAATTGAATTTGTAATGCATTATTTTATTATATAAAATATTCGCTTTCAGCACTCCTTTCTCCATACAATTTTTTTTAAAAAGTGGTACAAAGTTGTTTTGCTTCACGAATTAATATACTATATTAATATACTTAAGACAGTTAATTGTGTCTCATTAGTGAAGGCTTATCAGGTAAGTATCTCCTCAACCATCTTGATTTCTGCAATGTTGTTCAAATTACAGCTGATGGTCCATATTCGTTGGCACATATGATTACATTCATTGACATATTCCGATAACGGACTTGATTGTTATGCGTCAATGTTGCGTCTAGTGCAAGGGCACACGCGAGACCGATTCATCTTCATCAGCGCAAATACGAGAATTATCTCAATGTCCTTGAGTTTTTTAACTATTTTCAAAGGTAAACTATCAACAAATGACTGGAAATTCATTATTTGTACAGATAACATTGTCTTGTCATGATAATTCGCCAATGGCGGCACTTGTAAGGACTTAGGGAGTTATTACGTAAGCGTTACAGATTTGAGCTGACGTTTCGTTTACGCGTTCGAATCTTAAGAAAGTAGTACGGTGAGTCGGTGACTTGACGGATAAATATGGAATAAGTTCTTGTTGGAATTTTTGGCAATATTCACTTTTACTTCTACAGTTTTTGTAATTGCCGGTCGAAAAATGTGTCAGGTCTCCATTTTAATTTTTGAATCGTGAAAGAGGCCAGAGATGCAAGATTTACTTTTGTTAGCACATTACCAAAATGCTCTACTACTAATACCAAAATAACCCCACTAATCCAAAGCGCCAGTAAAGCGGATTTTAACAATACCTCTTGTTTGTTATTTATTAGTTATTACTTAACGGTGTTTAAATTGGAGAACATCGTTTGCTGTTCGATGTTCCTGGTTGTTATGATTATGTATGATACTATCCAGATCACTTCCCATACTAACACACGCTAGAATAGTATAACTATGTATGAAGCTATAATCGTAAACTTGCCTTAGTGGGATGTTAAACCCAAGAAATTAATTGACAGAAAATATCGTACAGTGCATCTCCGATGAAAATCGTGACACCAGTTAATGTCACAATAAGCTTCCACCATAAAAATGAAGACAAAAGATGTAGTTTCTTACCTAAGTCTATCCGCGGGATGCAACATGATATACACATTACGCGAACGTTTTATCTCCACACGTGGTCTTGAAACGCCGTAAATAAATCCGCCTTTAGTACGCTTGGAAACGGCAAACTTTTTGTACGTCCTACAATCAGTCAGATTATTTCGCTGAGTTTGCACCGATTTTGTGACCCACTCAAACACGACCTCAAATACGTCATTCTTTGTATGCAGCCGACGATCGGTCTGCGTTAGCGCATATACATATTTCCAAATGTTCCATTTTCCCCCGGAAATCGGGGTAGCCATGATTGACCGATTTTAGTATGACCTACGTTTATAGCACGTGTGTGTTGATACATTTGATCATTTCTGTTATATTAAGGTCCAGCAAAAATCGGCCAGCGATTACATGCCGTCTGCGAACGCTAACCTGCAACCATAAAGTTATCGAACTAGACGAGTATTGATTGCGTACTTTTCACAGCAACCTTGACATTGTATTTCTGATTGGCTTTGGCTGTATAGATTGTTACAGTGCCTCCCACGTCGCTTTTCATAATTTATTTAGGAAAATCGATTTGGGTCTATTTGAAGTACTGTACTGGAAGCTACTTTGTTTTTTATTTTACTTTTCTTGTATTGATTTCGTTAAGTGGTTTTGGCTTTGTAGTTTCTATAGCAATTATGTTTTTTAATATTACTGTGTTCGGAAAAACCGGTCGGTTTTTCTTCTGGGGAATCACCGAACTGCAACAAAATGTGAAATTAATGGAATGCACCAAGTGCCCGCTAGCTGTCATCGTCTGATTGATGACACGCTCTATGCGTACGGAATACAATTCAGTCGTTGCATCGATCATTGTCAATAAACCTTGGTATGGAACATCCCGTAAATAATCCCACGCTAGAAATACATTGACATTAGTTGGACTACTGTTTTCCAGAAAGCGCAAATGTTTACAGTATCGGTTCACGCCCACTGCGCTGCATCTACAAATCTTGTATGTTCTATGTCCTGTTATAAATTCTCTTTTGGTTTGTTTTTAAACAAATCAATATTTGTTTTTTTTTTTTCTTAACATTGGCCAGTGTAGCTGAGAGAAAAGATTGTTCTTTTGCCAAAAATAATTTTTGTAATACCATTTTTAACACCTCTCATCTCATTTACCTTCTTGTGTGGGAAGTATTTGTGTTCATTTACTCGCGCTTGTCCTATCATTCTAGTATATTCTTGTAAATTACAGGGTTATTTATCATTCTTGACTACACACGCCGTATGTAAATTATGTCTGGTTACCATATTGATATTATAGCAAAAACACAATATGTTACTTAATTGATATTACGTAAATTGAAGTTTGTATTCTAGGAGAAACATACAATGTTGATGATTGCTTTTTAAATATTTTTCCTTGTATTATCTTCCTTATGACCGACGATGAATATAATATATTCAATCTAAGAATTATAACTTGGAAAAAGTCTGGCGTGCTTGCTTGTTGGTGTCACTATTAGGCCAAAGAGGTTTAACAGATTGCATTGAATTTTGCATACAGCACCCACCCTAATGGCGGAACACACTGTAAATCGGCTAATCTATCAACTGCTTCAAGTGAAAAAAAAAATCTGCTCACAACGTAAATAACGCAATGAATGTTGTTGAATTGTCAAAATGAAAACTATTCCTACTGTTAGTGAGTTACGCAATAGGGTATTTTCCAATTTATTAAAAAAACTATTTTAATTTGAAAATTGCAACGAAATATGTAACAGAAAAATAAAAACATACCTATTGATTTATATCGATTTTCTCAATTAAAAACGATTAAAGTCAAATTTATGTTTCGTTGTTTTGGATTTGCCGAAACGCTTCTTATGATGACTTTTTTTTATCACGTGACCACACGTGACGTCAGCTTCAGTCAGGGGACGGTCAATGAAAACGCCAAACAGAAACGCCAGAAATTTTCATTAGCCGTCCCCGGACTTGACAATGCCTTGGTCAAAATATTACCTACAACATAAAAAGCCGATAATTTTTCTTTTTTTTTTCTTTTTTAGTCGTTTTTTTTTTGTGTCGGGGGTTTTTAAATTTAACTTTTATAAATTGATAAAATGAATGTAAATCAATTTGTTTTTATTTTTCTGTTACTTATTTCGTCCCAATCTTCAAATTAAAATAGGTAATTTTTGAAAAATTGGAAAATACCCTACTACCCTTCTGGTGAGTTCCAGTACGGACTCCCTCAAAATTTTCGGTATTATTTACTAGGATATTAGTATGCCATAAGGTCCAAACTGGATATAAAATATTCCAGTTATAATCTTCCCTAAGGATGTGAAAATCCACACAAGGAAATTCCCGAATAAAGGCAAGCTAACAATAAAATTCAATGTCTGTCTGTGTTGTATAGGTGTCTGCTGTACACAGCTTTGTACTCGAGAGCTTCCCCCCACAACAGCATTGACATTGAGTCCCTCTCATTTCCCGACTACGTCTCTTTAAGTACACGGTCGTTTAAACATCCCAGCTTAAGGTGGAAGCACCGATACATTATCTTTTTTTGCAATCTGCAAGTCAGTGTCAAGCTGGATGTAGAGCAAAATATGATTCGCGACTTTAGAATATAGTTATTGAAATCATCATCTAAGATCATTTAATTCCATTGAATGACTATTTCATCAAACCCTTAAAGAAAAAATCAGCAGGAAATTTCGCGAAATTAGAGTTTTCCCGAGTTTTTTGTAATATATTCAGTTCAGTTTAAAATGATATGTTGATCTAATGACGTTTGAGGCCAATTCTAGCTCAGAGATTTGTATTGAGGATTCTGATTCTGTAATACATATTTGTACCGGTCGCGACTCATATTTTGATCAACCTGAAATTGACCGGCAAATTGCAAAAAAAAACGTAATAAATTGTAATTTCTCGAGCTATCTTAGCGCATCCCCCTTAAATAAAAGCTCTTCCAGCTTAACCTGCATACCTAGGGCTTATGCTTTCAACAGACTACGGGAATGTCGGATATATTCCACATCTATATCTATCTAAGGAGAATTCTATCGCACTAATATTAAAAATGTGAAAGTTTGTATGTCTTAGATGTTTGTTTATCAATCATTCAAAAACGGCTAAACGGATTTGGGTGAAATTTGCCACACAGATGGATTAACACATAGGTAAGATATTTGTCATCCCGGTTGTACGTTCCCGTGGGAAAATTTTCGACTCCCACGCGGGCGAATCCGCTGGCAAAAGCTAGTGAGTTTATAAAGCATTAGGCTGTATAGTATGCAGATTGAAGATTAATACAGGATAAGTTTTTAACCAGTGCGCAAACTGTAACCATGAATTCAGGATATCATTCTAGAACGCAGAATTTTTTCGTCGGTTATACAAAAAAGAAAATATCAGCTGTTTCATAGAAAAGTGCAATACCTACGCGGTAAAAATGTATGGAACAGCTGATTTTTTTCTATAGAACCGGCGAAAACCGGTAGCTCGTTCGGATGTTATAAATGAGATTTTGCCTTACCAAAATTACATTACTTTCCCTTTTTTCTACCTATACAGGAAAAGTTTTTATCCAGTGCGCAAATTGTAACCATGAATTCAGCATATCATTCTAGACCCCTAGCGCAGAAATATTTCGCCGGATACACAAAAAAAAAAAAAAAAAATCTGCTGTGCCATACATTTTGACCACGTAGGTATTGCATTTTCTATGAAACAGCTGTTTTTTTTTTGTATAACCGACGAAAAAATTCTGCGCTGGGGGTCTAGAACGATATGCTGAATTCATGGTTACAGTTTGCGCACTGGTTAAAAACTTATCCTGTACTTATACGTTACTCTTTGGTTTATCGATAAATCATGGGATGTTTGTGTTGTGGAAACTTCTGCTAAGGTGACGCTATATTTGGTTAGCTTTGGCCATGGAAATATTCGAGGACGACTTTATCGATCGATAGAATTTCGTTTGAGTTGGTGAAACAATCCAAAATTTAAACGTGAGATAGTGTTGTCTGTTGTCTTTGACTACGGCTTTCAAATGAGAATGTTTTCTTGTTTAATATTTTTTAAAGCGTGGTTTTTCAGTACCTACTCTCGGGTTTTAGTTTTGAATTTTCTTATTTGCCTTCCAAAAGTTTCCCCATATTCAAAGTTCAATTATTTATGTGACACGTCCGTGTTTGGGTCACAGAAGTTCATATGCGCACCGCTGGATGTCATCCTGATCGGTCGATTAGATTCGGAGTAAATTGGCTGTGACATTCGGTCAGAAAGACACACGGGTGATCCTATAGGGGTTCCGGATTTTGTAAGCAGACGTGGGTTCCGTACGTCCGATTCAAAAATGATAAAAATCGAGAATACAAAAAATGTACTCATCTACAATCTCCAAGGCAAATCTACATTAAAATATGCACGAGTAATGCTAGTGCTTGCTTCGATCTTCGATTTTCTTTCTAATCGAAGAAACCTTGACTGCTCCAAGGACTCCAATAACGCACGAACCGACAATCCGACTTTATCGCATACCGTACCGTTTTATTAAGGGGGCGTCCACTAATTACGTGAGGCAATTTTGGCGATTTTTCGACCCCTTTGGTGAGATGTCGTGAGATTTGGCTCGACCCTCACCCCCCTCCTCATAATCTCACGTGAGATATTTCAAACATGTGCTATTAGTGTAAAAACGTTAATCTGTGCCTATTTGCGTTGGATTTATGCGTTGCATTTGGCTGGCTTGGCTGGCCGGTGGCGGTTTAACCATCGAGGAGCTACTGTGCTACTTTGTGGCGTTCGTATAACCGCGATAAGTATTATTTACCCATATTGGCGGAAAAAAATGTTTTACATCATTTAACCCGGTTTTCTCGTAATGTTACATTGTTTCTTTGCGGTTATTTTTTTAATTACGTGATAATTGCGTAGACCCCCCTCTCCCCCACGTGAGATTGAGTGAGATTCAACTCGACCACCCCCCCCCCCCCCTAAACGCCTCACGTAATTAATGGACGCCCCCTAAGAAACTTCAAAGAAAACTATTGAACTGTGAAAATTGTATGAAAATTCCTTTCTGAAAATATGCTAATATAGGTACTTACAGATTATGGTCTTTTGAGAGTTCTACTAATTTATTTTGTTAATGCGATTCAGCTGATTAACAGCCACAATGCAAAGAGAAAAGTTTTTTTTTTTGTATGGCTTGAATGTTTGTTACTATAATGAATCCTGCAAGATGAATTTTCACTCAGCCACTCAAATAGGAAATTCATGCTAGAGACCGAATTTCCTATCTGTGTACGATGTCAAAGACTCAAGAGAATGAAATAGTATAAAACGAACTCAAGGGGCATGCTCATAAGACCAATTCTCGTTTCTCGTACTAGAAAACGTTCAAAATCTAGTCGCAATGTCAGCTTAGCGACAATGTTAAAATTACGGGAATTGCCCCTCAGGACCACTTCAAAATCACGACATTTATCATGGTTCATAAATTAATTAATTTCATTAATTACCTAATCTTTGTGTAGGTAGTTGTAATTCAGTGAAGAAATTGTCCTTTCCTTAGAGTATGTTAGTTCTCCATAAAATCTCTCTTCAGCCACGCTGCTGCCAACAATAATTACGGTCAAGTATTCAAGCCAATGCTTTTGTTATAATAACATCGTTTATATCCAGGGGCACATAACATTAAGTGCTTGTATGTAGAATTACAGACGAAGTCGTAAACCTAACTGATGTCATGTTCTGTTTATTTTAGTTTCGTTTTTAAAGCTACACATGTTTTTATCATCTGCCTAGCCTTTTCCCAACTATGTTGAAGTCAGCTTTCAGTCTAACCGGATGGAGCTGAATATAGTATTTTACATGAAGCGACTGCCATATAATCTCCACATCCCAATTACTGGGTAATACTGGTTGCCAGACTTTCGAGCTACTGACAAAGTTCCATGAATGACAGTCGGGACCAACGACATATCGTGGTTTTTGAGGCACAATGGGGTCTTGGTATGTAAAGATAGTCACCCATCCACGGATCAACTGCGGCAGTCGTAGCTTAACCTGATCGATCGAACTGAGAGGCTGTTTTTACTTAGCCACAAGCCCCTCAGAAGTTATCACTAAATAATTATAATTAACTAATTGCTGCAGAGTTTTGTTATAATAACCTGATAAGGCTTCTTAAATAATATCTAAAAAAAAGTGACAACCACGACCACTCTTGGCAGAGTGGTCGTGGTCGTCACATCGACACCACAGCCCCTGGCATCCTGCTCCACCCAGAGCGGGAGAAGTTATTTGATGATTTCCCAACCAAGAAAAAAAAAGGGGTGGTGGCAAGTTTCATAATCCGTCGCCATTCCTCCCTTACTGTGGGTTTTCTTGAACATTCGTGGACCATTGAGTGCAGTTTTGACTTGGTCGGTCCAACGCATTAGAGACCTGCCGCGTACTCATGTACCTTCAACCTTTCCCTGTACTACAAGTCGCTCCACAGATGTGTCTTCTTGACGTGTGATATGTCCAAAGAATGTTAGAATACGACATTCGACGATGTAGCTGTAAATTATTTTAGCATAATAAATTCGAATATTTCATTCAGAATATTAATTAGAGCACGCAAAATGCATAATTAAAAGATAGATTTAGTAACAAATAAGTTGTTTGGAGAGGTTTGTATCCTTGTCACTTAAGATAAGACCAGTACAGTACAAGTAAACATTTAGTAAAGACTTTTGATATCTTCGTTGACTTCACACTACGAGATATCTATAAAATGATCAGATAAAACGAACGGCTCGCTGCTTCCTACTTTAGAGGACGCTGTATTGTACCTACGGAAGCAGCAGGTCGATAAGCAGGTTTTGTTCGTATTTCAATACAATCGTATCAAATAAACTTTTATGTATTTGTATAATACAGGGTGGCAGGCACATCGACGTGCAAACTGAAACCATGAATTCAGTACATGATTCTGAAAACCCTTCGCTGAAAGTTTCGCCTATTATTTAAAAAAAAAATCGCTATTCTATAGGTTTCGCGTTGATGTTTTTGCCACCCTGTCCCTATAGCTACAGGAGTTTCAATGGACAAAAACAATCCTCTCTGCATATTCGTCGTTCGTTCTTTCTTCTAAGTTTCGAATTAACTTAATAAAATTAGTCACTTAAAAGAAAGAAAGCGTCATGACCATGATAGGAAGGCCTCCATTCACCGTGTTGCTGTGCTATGGAGAACTCACTGCACAGCGCTGATTTGCAACATGTTGTAATATTTTCTTATCTATGAATATTCTCATCACCTTCTCTCTATGTACTCCGCAGACTCGTCCAGAGAAGCAGCTGTCGGCATTAGCATCAGGCCCGCCCCCTCCCGCGCCAATCGTACCCCGCTCCGCCGATGGGCCCCGACCGCCTGGCTGGAACGGCCAGCCAAGAAGACACGGCTCCAGCAGGTTCAACGTTAACAGTCACAACCAGGAGCTGGTGAAACTACCGCCTATTAAAGGTAAGTTGTAACTGTTAAGTTTTCTTAATACGTTACAGAAATGAAGTGTGAACATATATGTAGAAATGATAAATTATATTCACTTTTAAAACAATACGTCAAAAGTGAATTGTGTTATAAAACTACAAGAGTTGTTTTCTATTGGACTACTCTGTGAAGAAAAGCCGAAACAAACTCAAGGTTCATAGTTTCTTTTATTTAATGTCCAATTAATCTTGGGCAGGCGATATAAAGACGATATACTTGTAGATCTGTGCATGAGATGGTCGAAAACCACACATATAATCTTGAGTTAATCAATCCAGCCAGTGAACGCATTTGTCAGGAATCGTGCAGCTCAACGTGTATATATTGCAGCATCATTGTCATCATTCATCAGATAGACTAGTGTGAAATTGTGATATAAACCATGTTTGATGATAGCAGTTTAATGGTATAAGCAGACATAAACATGCTGTTAAATATCGTTTTGAGCATCCCTGAGTCATTTTTTTACGCCATTCGAGGTTGAGGCAGGCCGAGTATAATTATAGCCTTTTGTCTCTTGTACAAACTAAAATGTAGATCTTATTAAAATTGCAACGAATACGCACATTTCACTGGCCATGATCGAGGTATCGCAAAACCATTTTCTTTAATTTCGAAGGCTAGTAGCCACTATCGGCTTGCCTTGTTTAAGCTGACAGCGTTTAAACAGTCATATTTTCACAACTTAAACGTGAAGGTCTAATAAGGTTAAGAATATTATTCTCTTCATAAAATTCTCTTGTAAAAGGTGAATTAAATAGATTAATGCGATATTGTATATTTTTGTCTGCACTGTATTAAGACTCCAAAGTATTTCTATACTCCGTGCAAAATTCTTGTGTAAAGAATGTAAACAAATGTGGAAACGTCTACAGAGATCGCTTCGATTCTCTGTAATTTCCCCAAAGAAAACAGTATTGAATGGAACTGTTATGTTTAAGTAAAGTTTTAAATAAAATGTTTGATGACACATTATTATGTTTAACCATATAGTTTTGTCGCTCGATTCAATTGTTTCTTCAGAAATAATATGGAGCTAATATAACATGAGTTATCTGATAAACATGAGTTATATCCCCGTGACGCCCTAGGAAGACATAATATAGTGACCTTATTGGTGATATTATTCAGAAAGGTCAGGTCGCGACCGGCGTGCGTGTATGAACGTAGCCGAAGAAAAGGAGGCTGTAAGGATTATATCACCGTTGTTATGGATTATATCAGGTACCGTTATGTAGATTCTGCCTACCCCCATGGCAAGAAGGCGTGACTTTATGTATTTATATATGTATATCATGAATTAATTTTAGGGCCCTCTATTATGGGTGTAAGTATTGTAGATGCTGATACTAGAAATCCGGTATTGCCCGGTACAATAGTGTGTGGTACTGCGGCTTGTGGAGTCAAACACTGCCGTTTGGAAAAAGATCGTTGGATGATAAAATTGTATCTTATGCATTCTACCGAAAGCAGAAATGTACGAGTCTTCTCAAAACCACAATCAAAATTTGCTTAGATGCAGGCACCATGCAGTTATTTTTTTATCTTCAAATGTTCTCCTTACCTATATTGGGACTAGCAGTCTGAAGTTCAAACACATTTGTCGAGATATGCATCGGTACTAATCTCCTTAACGACTTACAAAGCATTGCGTATGTCTTCGCTTACCCACGTAGCCTTGTCGCTAAGCCGACTTACTACTGAGTAACATCATTACTCAGCCATACTTAAAGCATCAAAGATCAATAATTCTTTATTCATAAATACAGTTCCGGGATGGACTGACCATGCAGAACCCACCGATCGATGATATCAAGTATAACACGCATTGAAACAAATTCGCCAAGTTGTGTTGCATTTCATGTTGCTTTGTATAGGGTGGGGCAAAAGTAATGTCATAATGTGATTGTGCCATGAGTTTGGTAATGACGGCATAATGTTATTGTGATTTGATGCATCTGTTGAATTATTTAGCTCATGTAACGATGGATATTTTGAAACTAATTTCAGAACCGTGTGATCTCCCGTTTTGGCGTTTTGAACTGGTCGGCCAGATTGCCACATCTGGCGTCGCTAAACTTCTTTCTTTAGGGCTTTTTAAATCACAACACAAACTTTGCAAGTCTTGAAAGGCAATATTCAAGAAGAAATTCAAAGTACCGTAAAACGACCACAAATGTGCATCAACTCAAGAAAGTGGTCCTGTGACCGATATTATTTTTTCGACTTTAATTTCATAAATTTTACACCTCTTAAATAATCTATCCTTGAAAATAGAGCCCAACTTTTTTTTTCATTTTCAATCTAATGCCTGTTAATTCACATTACGACAATACCTTTGCCCTATCTTCTACAAATTAGAACGGTACTTTTCATCAATCTGTACCCGGCCATAACAACTGGATTCTGAGAGGGTTAACGATTCGAAAACTAATTACAACGCTGTCGCATGTCAACTGCTCTGGGCCTGTGGGTTGTTGACCGAAATAACAACAGCCAATCAAGTCACTTGACCTGGGACTTCACAATAGATTGATTTCACAGGCTTTTTAAAAACCAGGGGTTCAGCATTATACAGATTTTTTTTTTCTGGGTTGAGTTTCGGAAATCGTATTTTTGAGCGGATCAAACGGGGGTTCAAATGAGTATGCGAACGAAAGCGAAGAGAAATAAATAACTTCGAGTGTCCACGACCATGGCTTGGCATGTGGCGAAGTTACAACAGCCACAAGAGTCAATCGATCAGGTTAAGCTACGCTTGCCGCGGTTGGTCCGTGGATTATGGACCATCTTTGCATACCAATACCTCTCCGTGCCTCGGAAAGCGTGTTAAGCCGTTTTAAGCCTACAGTTTTTACGGATCAAGAGAAGCTTGAAAGTCTTACAACCAGTCTTACCAAGAGGTATCATATTAACCAGTAAATGGGTTGTGGAGGTCAGATAGCACTCCATGTAAAATACTAGTACTCAGCTGCATCCGGTTAGACTAGACGCCGACCAAACATAGTTGCACAAGGCTAAGAAGATGATTATGTTCAGAATTATATTCTCTGATACTTTTTTAGAAATTGCTCGTATATAAACTAATAAAATACAGCTGAGCTACTTCACGAGTCCCAGTGACCTACACAGTGCTCGAGTGTTCATCTATATGTAAATTAAACTTTGAACTTAGTGACAGCGCCTGATCCGGCCAACTAGTGCCAATAAATCTTGATACCGTCGTAAAATTTGAATTTGACACACCTCTCTTCAACTTTCTTCTTCCGATTTGACCTAGGAACACGTATTGAGTAAACTAGCAACAACATCGAGATTTGTTTAGTATTTGTTAGTTTCATATAACGTTTAATTTATTTTTATTAACCGACTTCAAAGAGAAGGAGGTTATCAATTCGACATGTTTATATTTTTTTATGTAGGTATGTTCGGGCATAACTCCGTCATATTATAAACGGATTTTCTAAATTATTTTTTTGTTCGAAAGGGGTTTATTCCGAAATTGGTCCCGTTTATATTTCATATAGATCTGATGGGTTTCGGAGACAGACAACGGAACTCTTCATAAAATGACAGCAAAACAACCGCGATTGCTGCCATCACATAAATATGCATTATTTTGACCCCAAGGATGATGAAATTTCGGTGGGTACTATAGCTAAAAGTGAAAAAAAAAATCTTAAAAAATGGTAGGTATATTTAGCCCAATGGTAACGGCCGCTACTCACGAGTTGTATGTTGTACTTAGGTCGTAGGTTCGAACCCAGAGGCGCTTTACTTTGTGTAATTTATGACATCACCACTGCTCTCAAACCTGTGAAGGCAAACATCGTGAGGAAACAGACAAGTCCTAGAACCAAAAATTCGAAGAGATGTGACATCTACCAAACCCCTCTGGGCCCGCGTGGTGGATTACGGCCCACTCCCTTTCTCAGAGAGGAGGCCTGTGTCCGTGGGATCATCATAGGCTGGTTATGAAATATAAATATACACATAGATCTTCCGTAGTAAATTATCTAAATCATGGCGAAAACCACATCATGATCCGTTGTGTAGTTGAGATGACAGCGCGGTCACACGGACTTACACGAATAGCAACTTTAATTTGTGTAGAGTAGAGATCGTTTGGCATACGGTTTTATTTCTTTTTCGTTGAGAAATAAATTCTTGAACCAAGCATTTTATACGTTTTCGTATTAGAACTATGGTAATAATGTTAACAAGCTTAATATACGTCAGTCATTCCTAATCTTCCACATATTTTATGTATGAGGAATTTACGAAATTGCTTCAAGGTTGGAAACCCCTGGCGAATGCAAGTTGGAACTTTTGTGATTAATGGTTTCGTACCCCGACGGAGTATAAAACTTGTGGGCGAGATTTTTATATGTCAAATATTGTGAAAATTCTTTGTTAAACGTCCGAAAATATTTAACGTGTTTTAATATCTTCAAACTTCGCAACTATGAGCATAGTTAAAATGAATATCAACTGGCAACTATGCCTAGGATATGAGCTAGCTTATTTATCTATATTTATTTTACCTGGCAACCCTTACTCAAAGCATTTTTTTGCTTACGTGACAGGCGCTTGTTTTTCAAGGAAGGGTCTTGTCGGATGTCATTTTTCATGTTCGCCAAGGGATACCATTTGCCAAGGGGAAATAGAAAAGAATGGGTTTTCACATCGCCATGGGGCCCGAAAACCACAAAATGTTAGTTCCCTCATATTTTAGTGTATTGGAAGTTGGGTTTATACGATTTGGATTTCGAAGTGAACTATTTTTTAAAATTTCGAATGATAGCGTGTGATTGGCTCGTTTTGCTTTAGCGGTTGGTAAAAAATCACTTCTAATGATAAGTAGAAGTACGTAAGTCAATGTGAATTAGCGTTTATAAATAATTATCATAAATAGTACGGAGTCATCATGCTATTTAAATATTATGCAAGCAAGATAACTTCGCTTTATAAATTTTTACTATTTTGTACTCGTCCCAAATACCACAGTGTCTCAAGACGAAAGTCTTTGACCAGTGTGTGTTGCCAGTGATGACCTATGGCACAGAGACGTGGTCGCTCACAATGGGCCTTATCAGAAGGCTTAAAGTCACCCAAAGGGCAATGGAGAGGGCTATGCTCGGAGTTTCCCTACGCGATCGAATCAGAAATGAAGAGATCCGCAGGAGAACCAAGGCAACCGACATAGCCCGAAGAATTGCCAAACTTAAGTAGCAGTGGGCAGGGCACATTGCTCGCAGAACAGATGGCCGATGGGGCCGAAATATTCGGGAGTGGCGACCACGTACCGGAAGACGTAGAGTGGGAAGGCCTCCCACAAGGTGGACCGATGACCTTGCGAAGACCGCGGGTATCCGCTGGATGTGGGAAGCACAAGACCGGTCGAAGTGGAGGAGCCTGGGGGAGGCCTATGTCCAGCAGTGGACGTCTTTCGGCTGAAATGATGATGATGATGACTGAGTTACCAGATATCGGTCAAAATACATTATTTTCTTGTCGTTTTTCGTAAACAAATATGGCGTAATAAGGTTATGATGATGATGATGAAGGTGTGATTTTGGGAAAATTATTGTGTCTAAATAGTTAATTAAGATGCAGTGTGTGGAGAGCATTGGTATCCCAGTGCTAATGGTCCCGACTTACGATTTGAGGGCGTGATGAAACTGGCATGTCCTAGAACCAAAAATCCGAAGACATGACGTGACGTGACATTACCAATCCACGAAGGGCCCGCGTGGTGTATATTACAGCCCGCTCCCTGTCGAAAAGAGGAGCCCTGTGTCCCAGCAGTGGGAAAATCAAAGGCTGATTATGTATATAGTTACAGTGTGAGATTGATGCGGAGAGTCGTAGTTTTCATACCGTTTGTTTACTAAACAAGACATTAAGGAAAATTGCACTTGTATGTACCTAAGTGACGTCTTAATTGAGAGAAACAGCCCATACAAGTAACACAACAAGATTATCATTTGTCACGGACTGCAATGACTCGTTTTTCCGTGTCCGTTGCACATTTTCTCCATTCGCAAGAAAATAATTAGGTATGTTCGTCATTCGCCGACGACACGAAACGAGAAGAAAACTGTGCTGTCGGTGTTGCCAGTTCTAAAAATAGTTGTTGGTTGTATGATATTATATTATATCTATGTTTCTAATCCTTGCTGCGTGCAGACCGTCACTGTGCTGAGTATAATAGAAAACTTCCGGTATTGATAGAAACTTAACCAAATAGAAGGTAGAAACTTGGAATTTTTAAGTTATCGTGATCCTTAGAGGGTAAGGAAGAAAAGAAGGACTTCTTTAAACTGCACCCCTCTGATGAAATCTCCTCAACAATTTCATGAAATCTCATACTGTCTTTGCAATTCAAGGTGCGACATAGTTACATATAAGAAGTTCCTATAAAGCCAAGATTAGTATCGTTTCAGAATTCGGGGGTGAGCGAATCTACAGAGGGTTGAAGTTGGTACGCGAGCATTACGAACGGTGTCGTGGGTGTCATCTACGTACACAGGGTAAGTTTTTATTCAGTGCGCAAACTGAAACCATGAATTCAGCATATCATTCTAGACTCCCTAGCGCAGACATTTTTCGCCGGTGACACAAAAAAAAAATAAGCTGTTCCATACATTTTGACCGCGTAGGTACGTATTGCAACTTTCTATGAAACAGCAGATTTTTTTTTTATAACCTGCGGTTATAGTCTGCGGTAGGGATCTAGAATGATATGCTGATTTCATGGTTTCAGTTTGCGCACTGAATAAAAACTTTTCCTGTATTAGCGTGTGTGGTCTGTTCCAAAAGTATATGTTTAAATGTAAACAAATTCATAAATTGTACCTATGGATGCCAATTTGTGTTGTAGTGCCACTTAAGAGGCCTTATACGAAGATGATGTGATATTACTGTTAAAATACTGTATTTCTATAAGTTTTAATGCATAACATGAAAGGCCTCTTTAAAATTGATACCGCCGCCGATATTCGAAAGAGATACCGCCGCCCCTGGCATACAGGCTACTGAGGGAACACGAGTGGGTTTTAGTCAGTAAAAGTCTGACACGCCACGTCCTGCTCCTCCCAGAGCGGGAGAAGTTATTTGATGATTTCCCACACAAAAAAAAACTCTTCGAAATCATAATTTCGAAGGGTTTTTTGCCCTCAAATCGCCTTACATATGTTTTTCTTTTGACAATAAAAGAATTATAAAATTGAAACCTAAATACATATGACCTGGTAACGAATTTCCTTCCGTAAGATATTAACCTCGAACAGGGTTTGTTTACACTTTCATCAATTACTTTAAGAACAGACATTACATTATACATTCGTTAGGTAATGATTCAGTTAGGTGTCCTTAGTAATTGAGCTGGGTAGGGCTCATGCGTCACCTGGACTTTCAATCTTTTGTACGGTAAACATGTGACGTCATAAGCTTGTAAAGAGAAACTGTAACGAAAATATGTATTCCCTAGAGGGCTTGATGGATCCATCTATCGATGTACTTTTCTTCTATCCTATTATCCCACTAATATTATAAATGTGAGTTACTCAATCTCGCAAAGACGGCTGAACGGAAGTGGGCGAAATCTGGCAAACATATAATCTACTAGCAGCGTCCCGCGGTTTCACCCGCGTAGTTCCCGTTCCCGTGGGAATACGGGGATAAAATATAGCCTATGTCACCCGGGGATAGTGTAGTTTCCCAACAGTGAAATAATTTTTCGAATCGGTTCAGTAGTTTCGGAGCCCATTCAATGCAAACAAACAAACAATCAAATCTTTCCTCTTTAATAGTAGTATAGATAAAAATGAAATGCTGTTCTTTTGTAAGCGCAACACTTGAGAACGGCTGGACCGATCTGAGAATTGTTTGTTAAAAAATTTTTGTTATAGTCCGAATTATGTAAGTTTTTATGGAAAGAACCATTTGAAAATTCTGGAAAAGCAGGATTTTTTTTTATGATAGCCGGCAAAGATTCACAAATGATTGTATACGTAGATCTTTGACAGCCGTGATGGGTCGGTCGTCAGAAACCCGAAAGTCTGACAACTAGTCCTACCAAAGGATATCGTAAATCGGTTGTTAAAGTCAAATAGGCAGTCGGCCGCGGTGACCTCACAATACAGGAAAAGATTTTATCCAATGCACAAATTGTAACCATGAACTCAGCATATTATTGTAGAACCCCTAGCGCAGAAATTTTTCGCCGGATATACAAAAATAAAAAATCAGCTGTTTCATACATTTTGACCGCGTAGGTATTGCACTTTTCTATGAAACAGCAGATTTTTTTTTGTATAATCGCCGAAAATTTCTGCGCTAGGGGTTCTACAATAATATGCTGAATTTTATGGTTACAATTTGCGTACTGGATAAAAGCTTACCCTGTAGTTAAAAGGTAAGGCAGATGATGACCACCAGGAAAAGTGAAATTAAGCCTCATGAAAATAGAAGAACTCTTCGTTTCTTTACCATAAATTACCATTGTAATCATTTATTCCATCTCTTAGCATTTCACTACAACATACAGAATAAAATTTAAACCAGTGCGGAAACTGTAACCATGAATTCAGCATATCATATCACTCTAGAACCCCCTAGCGTAAAAAAAAAAACTGCTGTTCCATAAATTTTTACCGCGTTAGTAAAAAATAATCAGCTGTTTCATAGAAAAGTGCGATACACTTTTCTATGAAACAGCTGATTTATTTTTTGTATGACCGACGAAAAATGTCGACGTACCCTAGCGTAGAAATTTTTCGTCGGTAATACAAAAAAAAGAATGATATGCAGAATTCATGGTTACAGTTGCGCACTGGTAATTTGTTTACCCTGTAGTTTTATTTTAATTATCATAAAAATCACAACTAATTACGAGCAAGCTGTTAACTTTTCCGTCCGTTTTGTCAAGTGACAGTTTTTTTTTTTTTTTTTTGTGAATGGCATCTCGCAGTTGACCTTGAGAGGCCGTGACTGCTCAACCGGACTTTCCTGTGAAGGTTTTTAGGAATCTAAAAGCCTCCAGCCAGGGCGGTCAAGTGACAGGCGACAGCTTTTGATATTATACTAACCCACGACTTGTGCAATAAGTACTTAATCGTTTTGCCAATCAACATAATTTGGTCATAATAATCATTTGTCACTTTTAGCACCTACGTAATTATTAGCTGAACACACCTTCTATCTCGGCTACGACTTGAATCGAACATAAAACTCAGGACCGTCTCACGTTCAGAAGCTACAAAGCAATTTAGTTCAACAACATCTTGATTCTTGGTGGTATCATTGTTTATTTTTTTCCAAGGCAAATGACAATAATCGGTTTTACTCGCCATCGGTTTGCTGAACAACGTAGATACTATAATTGACGCCTGTAAATGCGCTGTGTAAACAACTATCTTTGATTTGTCCAAGGTTGTATGGAACGATTCCATTTTGAACGCCTTATAGACTAGGTGTTGCAGCATAGCATAATCCACAGAATATAATGTTCCCACTCCTGGGCCATAGGCCTCATCTCGGTGAAAGGGAGTGGGCCGTAATCCACCGACCCGGGCCCAGTGCGGGTTTTTTTTTTTTGTTCTTTGGGTGGGAAATCATCAAATAAATTCTCCCGCTCTGGGTGGAGCAGGAGGGCGTGTCAGACTTTTACTTACTAAAACCCACCCGTGTTCCTTCATTAGCCCATATGCCAGGGGCTGTGGAATCTCTTTGGAACAAACCCGCGCCCCTGGCAGGGGCCCAGTGCGGGTGTGGTGTATGTCACATGTCTTCGATTTTTTGTTTCTAAGACATGCCACGGTGTTTTGGTTCGCCGTTTTAAGAGCGTTGGTCAAGAAATTAAATACACAAAGTCAAGTCGGGGCCAAAACCACTGCTCTCCCTGATGTTGCAGGTAAATTAGCAATTCTTTGACTATCAACCCCACTTTTGACTCCCACAGGGGTGAAGTTTTCAAAAATATTTTCTTAATTGCACCTCTGCATCTAAGTAGCAAATCTTCCAAACCAAAGTACGTTTTTCTTTGTGGCTGGGCGTTATCAGCTATACATAAACACTACAACAACAGTCTATAATAGGAAACAAGGGATGCGGGTTTGTTCGACAGAGATACCGCAGCCCCTGGCATACGGGCTACTGAGGGAAAAAGGGTGGGTTTTAGTCAGTAAAAGTCTTGACACGCCCTCCTGCTCCACCCAGAGCGGGAGAAGTTATTTGATGATTTCCCAACCAAAAAAAAAAGACGTCTCCTCGGTGAGTGGAAATGGGCCGTAATGCACTACCCGTACCTAGTTCGGGTTGGTGGATGTCACATGTCGTAGAATTTATGGTTCATGACATTCCACGATGTTTTGCTTCGCCGTTTTAATAGCAGTGTTGATGAAATTAAATACACAAAGTAAAGTAGGTACCTGCCTAGGTTCGAACTCACGGCCTACAAAGTCGTAAGTCGAGGCCAAAACCACTGGGCCACCACTGCTCCCCCTTGTACTGCAGGTAAATTACCAATTATTTGACATTCAACCCCCTTTTTGAATCCCCCAGCAGGCTTAGTATGACGCTTTTATTTCTAATCTACTGTAGAATAGAAATCGCTTGTTTACATTTCTCAGTGAAAAACTGTCAACTGTCAATATGGAAACGTAACTTTTGTCTACTCTTCCGACGATAAAACGCATGTCTATGGTTCGCCTGCTAAGCCTGTAAGGGGGATTATATTCTCTTTGTGGCTGGGCGTAGCGTGTCGTCAGTCACTACAATACAAGTTCCTATACTTTCTGCTAACACAAGAAACTAACGTTCTGCCGAACTTTCGTCATCATACTTAAATTCCGTATGAAATAAGAAACGCAATACAAAATATGTACAGTCGCTTGTTAAAATATGTGTAAACCTTAAGAATATTGTTGTCCAAAAGTTTCGATTGAAAAAGTGAAACCTAAATGGTTTTGATTTGGGACTGTACGCACGGCTACATATCAAGCTATACATTTCCAGTTTACGCTGATCTCGCACTGTACGGAAATCCTATACAATGCGAGATCAGCTTATACTGGAAATGTATAGCTTGATGTGTAGCCGTGTGTACAGTTTTAATTGGTATCGTCGTGAGGAAAGTTATGAGTATGAAAAGAATAGAGGAACATCACAGTAACGACGGATGAATTGTATGAAAGATGAGGTGACTACCGAATGACGACTGATGGAGAAAAGTATAAAAGAAAATTACATACATGACGCAAATTTTAACCATGAATTCAGCATATCATTCTAGAAATTTCAGCCCAGAAATTTTTCGTCGGTTAAGTATTAAAAAAAATCAACTGTTTCATACATTTTGCACTTTTCTATGAAACAGCGGATACATTTTTTTGTATAACCGACGAAACATTTCTGCGCTGGGGGGTCTAGAATGATATGCTGAATGTTCATGGTTACAGTTTGCGCACTGGTTAAAAATTTATCATTTAAATTGCGCCAACTTTCATAGACAGCTCATCTCAACTGTCATGCCCTTTAAGGGCAGGAGAATAATGATGAAGCAAATATTTTCAATGTTTATATAAGTGCATTCATCTGTCTACACGTAACTGTACATTGGCCGTCGTTAAAAACAAGACAATAGGTGATTGTTAAAGTTCGTAATTATAGTACGAACGCTAATTGATCGATGAGTCTTTTATACCCGGCCTGCAGTGTTCCAGTGGCTTCAATTAGTCTTTGCGCCGGTATATTAATCAATCAGTTAATTTACAATCTCGCTGTGAGAATACACTTAACGAAATCGCGGAAAGGGTGGATTAACTTACCTGTTCTCTGAATGAGTTTACAAAATTTACTTTACATGTGAGGAGCTGTAACGAAAAAAATATTAAGACCAGGCTACCGATTTGGGGCAACCTGTAATGTTATAGTTGTGTTGGGAATAATTAATAAATAACTGTCGGGTACTTTCTAATCCATACCAATGTTATGTATTAAGTAACTCTGTCTGTCTGTCGCTTTCAAGCCTAAACCGCTGAACCTATCGTCATGTTTGGCAGAGATATAGCCGGGGATATAGAGAAGGACATATGCTACGTTTTTACGCGATATTCGACATCCACGCGGACGGAACCGCGGGCAAAAGCTAGTAGGGATATAATCCGGAATGAGGTGATCCTTTAGAGAACGTTTTCGACATAGCTCACAGAATAAGCAAGCTGAAGTGGCAATCTTCCGGCCATTTTACCAGTAGAAGTTATGACCGTCGAGGTAGACGTGTTTTTGAGTGGAGAACGCGAATTGGCAAACGTAAGGTAGGACGCCCTCAGACTAGGTGGAGCGAGGATCTTCGCAGGGTGGGTGGTAGCAGCACCGCGTGCAATTGAAGAGGCATATGTCCAGTAGTGGACTGCTGTAGGCTGATGATGATGACGTACTAGTCCTTAGAACTTGAAACATCACTTGATCATTGCAACAAGCAAACTAAATGGATCCAACATTTGCATCAACTGGATAGAACGTAGTGATTTGTTGCTCGATTTTTAATCTTAAATCTTCCACGTTAACAGCGTTAGTAGCGTACAGTCGTGCAAAGTAAAACAGGCAGTAATAAGCCGCCTCCTTTCCAGCTACACTGAAAGAATCCCTAAGCGCCTTAAGCGCTTTTCACGCTAAATGCCGTATAAAGTGGCATGTGTCCTATGCTTTATGCTCGGCGTCCCTTTGTGCTCGTGTTCCGTTTCCGTCCGCTTTTCACCGCTGCAAGCGAGCCTCCACCGTGAATGCTACTTCAGAAACATCGTCCTAATTCTCGCCAACGACCGCTTTGTGTGTCGTTCGTGACGTGTTATGCGACTAAAATGACCTAATACCAGCCAGGAAGACCGGTGGGTTTATTTTTGCCCGTTTTTTTGGATTTGCCTTGTGTTTTTGCGGATTCGGCAAATTTACTCAAAACCAAATACTAAATGATTGTGGTTGAATTAATTTGTGTTGTTATTCAAAACCAATGTTTTGTTATGGGCTTGTGGGGTCGATTGATGAGGTTAAGCTACTCTTCCCGCGGTAGGTGCGTGGATGGGTGACCATCTTTTCAAACCAAGACGCCTCCGTGCCTTGGAAAGCACGTTAAGCCCTTGGTCCCGGCTGCATGTCATTCGATAATTGACAGTCGTTACGGGTCTTCAGATGTCCAAGTCTGACAACCAGGATATGGTATCGACAGATACCAGTAGGTATTCAGCTGCATCCGGTTAACTGGAAACCGACGCCAACATAGTTTGGAAACGGCTAGGCAGATTATGATGTTAATCATTTGAAGATAGATATTCCTTCTATGTCATACTTGATGACCTTTGTAACCAACCAGCCTTCGTGTGACCTCGAATTATGCTTATCATTTTACCATCAACGTTTACTATAAATACATAATCTTAACCGAAATCTCTCTTATCATTTCAGTAATTGTATTCCTAATTTTAACCCTCAGGGACCCCTAGTTTATGGTCCCCATTGAATTAAGATCATCTCTTGCTTTTAAGGGGTCCATGTTTAACCGGAACATGTACTCTAAAACTTCGTAATTAAATTTATTTCAAGATTTGATCAGGAAGTCTGTAATGCACGATCACTTTGCAATCCCTAAGGGTAATAAAATGTTTGACTTCCACAGCGTGCTCCTATCAACCGAGTTTCATAGTACAGATGCCAACACATCGAGCTATCCCAAACTGTCAAATATTCCTTCCTTTTGCAAATAAAATTGAAAATCTATCAAAGAAATTTGACAGATTGGGGTAGCTGATTGTCTGTGCCGTATTATAGCGTCGGATGATGAAGATTGTATGTACTCTGTAATTTATAAAATCGACTACCAATGTTGTTACTTTATGATCAATGCGCCCGCTAAATACAAATTTAAGTAATTTACGTTTTATTGCAATTTGCAGGTCAGTGTATGACTGTAGGTATGTTGATTTGCGACCATAAAAATATCATCATCATTTCAGCCGAAAGACGTCCACTGCTGGACATAGGCCTCCTACAGGCTCCTCCACTTCGACTGGTCTTGTGATTCCCACATCCAGCGGATACCCGCGGCCTTCACAAGGTCATCGGTCTTCCGGTACGCGGTCGCCACTCCAGAATCTTTCGGCCCCATCGGCCATCATAAAAATATGGCTTTACATAATTAAAATCAACCAATACAACACTCGGTAAGTTCATTTAATCCCATCGATTTTTCTTTTTTCATAAAAGTAAGAAAATTTGAATTTAGTAGGCTCCCCCCCCGGCGGTTCCTTTTAATCGACAATGACCAAGTTTGTCTCATTAATTGAGCAGCTAACATGCAATCCTAGTCTTCGATGACATTGGATGTTTTTTTTTTTTTGTGTGGGAAATCATCAAATAATTGCTCCCGCTCTGGGTGGAGCAGGAGGGCGTGTCAGACTTTTACTGACTAAAACCCACCCGTGTTCCCTCATGTAGCCTGTGTGCCCTGCTCAATGTTGTGTCTGCTCACTTTCGTGTGTTTTTGGAATATCGTCATCGTTTTCGAGTCATTCATAGACAAGTAGGGTTGCCATAATGTGTTATTGAAACCAAATCTACTAAATTTTGTAGAAAATCCAAAATGTAAAAAATAAATACTGTTGACGTAATCACCGTCCAGAGCCGCCATCCCCCATTTCATCAAAAATAAGCAAAGACACCCCCCCCCCCCCGCGCCCTCATGTACTGCTTATGTAATACTTGAAAGGCCACCATACTCACCACAGTCTCTAACTTCTAAAACCTACAGGCAATACTAGGCCCGGCCTCTTTTGTCCGATCTTTGCGCGATAGTGCACGTAGTAACAAAAGTCGCCTCACACCGCATAGAACGCACCGTAAATGCCGTATCCTGAGACATCATCAAGAAACTAGGTCGACGAGCAGCGCATGAATCGGCGAACTCGTGTGACCCGGAAATCTTGGCTTATTTTGCGTTCGATACTATCAAACCGCACTTTATGACTTCACCAGGTTTAGCGTGACGCTTTTTATATCTACTCTACTGTAGAATATAAATCGTTTGTGTACATTTGTCGAAAAATTGTCAACTGTCTATACTGAAACGTAATTTTTGTCTACTCTTCCGACGACAAAACGCTTGTTCTCGTGCTAAGCCTGCTGGGCGTGTCAGTTAAACCGTTTTATGTTATTTAATTGTACGATTTTTGACCTCAATTCTTTATTCAAGAAAAATTACATTCTGAATGTCAACTGCTTAGCATTTTAATTTTCCCAAGTATGTTTGGGTCGGCTTCCAGTCTAACTGGATTCGCGCGAGGGACTGCCTATCTGAATCCATAACCCAGTTACTGGGTAATACGATACCCCTTGGTAAGCCTGGTTTTCAGACTTTCGGGCTTCTGACGACCCACAACGACAGTCAGATCCACAAATGACAGCCGGGGCCAACGGCTTAACGTGCTTTTCGAGACACGGACGGGGTCTCGGTTTGTAAATGTGGGCACCCATCCACGGACCAACCGCGGCAGGCGTAGTTTAACCTGATCGTGCGCCTGTTATTATCTAGCCACAAGAACCTGCAGAATGCCCCTACTTTAATTATAATTCGCCTTTGTTTCATCGATTACCACTTCATAGATAGCGTATTGATTGCGTATCGCGTCAAAGGACAGAGACAGCGTCCCTGAAATCTGTTCCACTTGTAATTAATTATATCAAACGTTTCCAGTACTAATTAAACTTGAGTGCTTAAAGGCAAAAGCACACATAACTGCTGAAATATCACCCGACAGCGACATCACTGTACATGGGCTCCGATGATATAACATATACCTACGTGACTAGAGCTGTATATTAGGGGTTTCGAACACTGAATAGTAACAAAATGGAGTGATCATGCGATTGGCATATTGCATCGGCTGCAACCAGAACTTATATCATCGCCACATGACCTTGCTTGATGGACTAAAATTCCAACGGTACTAGTCCGTTGCCACTGCGGCAACGGACCAGTACCGTGAAAAGATCTTTCCTCCCCCGCGTTTATGAAACTTGGCAACGGTTTGATCCCTCCTAATACTATAAATGCGAAAGTAACTCTGTATGTCTGTTACGCTTTCACGCCTAAACCGCTGAACCGATCATCATGAAAGCCAGAGAAATAGCCTGGGATATGGAGAAGGACATAGGCTATTTTTTAACGCGATAACTGATATCCGCGGGCGAAGCCGCGGGCAAAATCTAGTTTATTATAATTATGTCGGACAGGAGGCCATTTGAAGGTGGATTCTTCACCCTTGAACATTTTACTGGGCGTAAATATGTGTTGCGGGCAAGAAAAACTCTGAAGATGATTGTTGATTTTTAGATTATATTTGAACTTTACCACCTAAAATGAAACGTTTTGGACAGTCTTTAGGCATTTCTTGTCCATATGCGATGGCCAAGAGAGCTGTGCCATGCCGCTTGTAGCGCTCAGCGCTCTCGTCGACTCGAAAGAACGCTAGGCTTGACTCTGTCAAATTGCGCCAACTTCATACTTGCGTTTCGTTGTCAATTGACATCTCATCCCGTACTCATGAGTTTCCGATAAGTATATTGAGTCACGAGCACTCCATTTATTAATTCACGCACATCCTCTGTGACAGTCCCTGGGTTCAATTTATACAAACATACTTATACATCTCTTCTTATATGTGCTATCACTTTGAAGCGTGCCCATCCTTTAATGGACAGCGATAGCTAATTAAGAGCATCCATTAAGGCACAGGTCATCGCCACTCAGCAGCTAATCTTACTAATTTCATCAGTGACGGACTAATCTCCACTCTTATCTTAATTAGGCTGACCTTGAAGTATTTGTCAAGTCTTTGAAACTGTTTTGTTTTTATGGTGTTTTGTGGCTTCTGCTAACAGGAGTAGGTTTAAGGCCATGTCTAGTTATAATGTATGGTGTGCTATATATCTTTCGTTGCTTAGCTATTAATGCTGTTCCTATAAACAACTTTACTTACCAATGGTTGCATTTTTTATTGCCAAACTGGGCATATAAATAGATACGTAAGCTAATTTTACCTGTGATAGCCACTTCCATATGGGAGAGGGTCTACCATGCGAAGCCATGAGGTATTTGCTTCATTATTGCTAAAGACACAAGTCTTAATTTTAACCAATGATGGTCCGTAAATTATACGAATCGGCCATAAGATACATGGAATCTCCAGGGAATCGCTGCGGTATATTTAATGCGGAAGTCGAAGGATTTAATGTTTCGGGTTTTGGCAAACTATACAGGATAAGTTTTTATCTAGTGCGCAAACTGTAACCTTGAATTCAGAAAAAATTCTGCGCAGCATATCATTCTAGACCCCCTAGGTTTAGAATGCTATGCTGCGCAGAAATTTTCCGTCGATAATACAAAAAAAAAATCAGCTGCTCCATACATTTTGACCGCGTAGGTTCACTTTTCTATGAAACAGCAGATTTTTTTAACCAGTGCGCAAATTTTAACCATGAATTCAGCATATCATTCAAGAAATTTCAGCCCAGAAGTTTTTCGTCGGTTAAGTATTAAAAAAAATCAGCTGTTTCATACATTTTGAACTTTTCTATGAAACAGCGGATACATTTTTTTGTATAACCGACGAAACATTTCTGCGCTGGGGGCTTAAGAATGATATGCTGAATTCATGGTTACAGTTTGCGCACTGGATAAAGTTCTTACAGGAGTAAATCGTTCGTTTATGAAAAACTGAGATCGGAATAATATTGCAGTAGGAATGGTAAAGTTTCGGACGAATCTGAATGGAAAATTCTCAAATGGAGCACTTTTGGGAATTCTCCATTCAGACTTTTCCCCTATTTTCTGCTTTCGCATTGAAAGTTGGAACAAATAAGTCTGACCTCCAGATATTTGTTCCGATTCCGTGTCTGGATGTTTGTCAGCTCTCTCGCTAACAAACAATCTCGCAGATATAACAAAAACCTTGACACACTTCTTAATCACATCACTGCTCTAAATATACGTTTTATTTTTGGTTTATGTACTTCTTTTAGGACTAACGGATAACAATAAAAAGCAACCCGCCATATTGGAACGAAGAAAAATGGCGTAAGATATCATAAATGTTGGCGAAAATGCGACGCTGTTGCTATATCATATGGTTGTTTTACGGTTTTCTCCAAGTAGATTTTACGGTTTTCTCCAAGTAGATATAATTTTATACCATTCATGATATAATTTTTGGGTAGGCCGCAGTACAAGAGTCTAGATTTGTAGGGTTCCCAATAACAACACGTCTTGTGTCCCCGTAGGGTTGGGCAGAGTACGTATAGTGCACATCCATATTTCACCAGTTATGTTTAAGGGGAACCTACTACTAAGGGGCTCCAACTCACTAATGGGCTCCAACTCACTAATGGGCCTGGCTAAAAATCACGCTGTCTCACCAGGCTTCGTGTCCGACAAAGGTAGTACCCGTGATGAGTAGTTAGACGCTAGTCTACACGCACAACATTATTGAGTGAGCTGCAAGATCAGTTATAGTGAAAGAGGCGCGTAAAAAATTAAGAAAAGTCCTTCGGAAGATCGGGTTTTTCAAAAAACCACTGCATATATCAATGACCAATAAAGTTTATTGAACTTTTCCTTTTCGATAATTCAGCTTTGCCGATACCGACTTAGTTTTGGAGATTATACACTTATTTTATCACTTAAACACGCTCAAAGTTAGGTTAAATTAGCAAGAAAAACGAAACTTTTTAATGGTTTTTAATTTTAGTATTCTGTTTCCGTACAGACAATATTAATAATAAGACAAAACTATAACATGTTTAATTTTTGATGTTGTACATTGTCAAACAGTGGAGTAATACACTCCCGAAGTTTGTATGGGAAAAATGTGGACTAGATTCGCCTTAAGGTGACACTTGTCCACATTTTTTCCATACAAACTTCGGGAGGGTTTTACTCCACTGTTTGACTATGTACATCAAAAATAAAACATGGTATGGTTTTGTCTCGTTATTATTATTGTCTGTACGGAAACAGAATACTAAAATAAAAAGCCATTAAAAAGTTATGAGCCAACAAAGATTCGTTTTTCTTGCTAATTTAACCTAAATTTGAGCGTGTTTAAGTAATAAAAGGAGTGTAAAATCTCGAAAACCAAGACGGTACCGACAAAGTTCAATTAACAATAAATTCAATAAACTTTATTCGTCATTGATTTATGCAGTGGTTTTTTTCAGAAAACCCGACCTTCTGAAGGACTTTTCTTAATTTTTTCGCGATTTTTTTTTCGAAAAATGCTCCTGCATCTCACTCACTAACGTTGTGCATGTAGACTAGCGTCTAACTGCTCACCACTGATACTATCTCTGTCGGATACGAAGCCTGGTGAGACAACGTGATTTTTAGCCAGGCCCACCAGTGAGTTCGAGCCCGCGCAAAGTGTCGCCTTAAGTGCAAGTAATAGGGGGCGAGCCTATTGCCATCAACCGGGCACGAATCCAGACTCCGGGCTGCTACTGATAAATTCCAGATAGAAAAGCCCAATAACTTTACCCAAAAAAAAAAAAACCTGATAAAGTCAGGACCCCATATGCTCGGCAGTAGCGCTTGCTACCACTAGACCAACGAGTCGGTTCTCTACATCTCAAAAGGTCAAAAAGGCTTTCTCATGACACTTCAGTGTTCAAACCAGCGATTCCTAAAAGATGTTCCGCCCTGCGGTTCCGTCAAATGGTCACAAGGTTCCGCGGTCTGAGTTAGGAACCCCAGATCTTCGCGTTCAATTGTCAGACATAAAGCCTAATTTTAGTGCTATTTTAATACAAATTTGTGAAATCTTTTATTCTTCACATTGAATATCTAATCAATGGCATTGTATTTCTTAGTTACAATAAATATTTTGCAATACTTATACATAATGATTATTTTAATAGATAAATTGTTCTATTTTCGAGTCTAACATGAATATATTCAAACTACAAGGTAAATACTTTAGTTATCAAAATAAATCAAAAGTCATTTATTCAAATTAGGCTGACAATCAGCACATTTCGAACGTCAAAATACATAACACAGGCCCCCATAAACGCCCACCCTTAGACACTTCCTAGTGCTTTAGCTGGGAAGAAGAATGGGCGCAGCAAACTCCCCAGCAGCACAGCTGTCTGTTTAGTCGGATGGACTTGATTCTATGTATACATACATAAGCAAAGTAATAAAAAATAACGCATAGTACCAAAAATAAAAGCCTCCTGGTATAAAGGGCGTGATAGCTTACATATGCAATAGCCAGCTAGGGTTCCGCCAAAAAAATTATGATCATATTATCATTATTACCATAGCCAAATAAAAATGGGAACATCTGGCCTACACTTACACTCGCTCTGTGACTCAATCAATCTGCCTAGCCTTCTCCCAACAATGTTTAGGTTGGCTTCTAGTCTCACCGGATGCTGCTGAATACCAGTGACTATCGTTCTTGTAATTTACCATCATCATCATCATAATTTCAGTCGAAAGACGTCCACTGCTGGACATAGGCCTCCCCCAGGCTCCTCCACTTCGACCGGTCTTGTGCTTCTCACATCCAGCGGATTCCCGCGGCCTTCACAATTTACCATAGCATAAAAGAATTACTTAAAGAAAAAACTTTTTTTCAAAAAAATTACAACCGACTTGTTGCGACTTGAAAGTGCAAAATAACTTTAATTTCGGAAGTCGGTGACTTTGGATATGTATTTTAATTATTTGTTACCGCCTTCCGAAATTAAAGTTATTTTGCACTTTGTAGTGTTTTTTGGAAGTCGGTTGTATTTTTTTTGAAAAAAGTTTTTATTCTTCACTTTTTTAGTTACCTACCCCACACCAATTCGAAATTTCTTCGTCCTTGGGGTCAAAACAATGCATATTTATGCGATAGCAGCATTCGCGGTTGATTTGCTATAATTTTTTGAAGAGTTCCGTTGTCTGTCTCCGAAACGCATCATCAGATCTATATTAAATTTGAATGGGACCATTTCGAAAAAAACACCTTTCGAGCAAAAAAAAGAATTTTGCAAATCCGTCTACATATGACGGAGTTATGCCCGAACATACATAAAAAAATATATATATATGAACATGTCGAATTGATAACCTCCTTCTTGTTGAAGTCGGTTAAAAAAGGTTGCTCTTATTGAGTCTCCTGTCAATATAAATTATCTAGCGGCATCCCTTATGAAAGCAAATTTTCGAGTTCCTGCGACCCTTCCGCTTGGTTTCCTCGCTAAATCAGCACTTTTAGCTGCCATGGTGAATAAGGGCCTATTTTGTACTGGGGAATCTTCTACCACATACTCTCCATTTCCCATAACACTTATATTGTAGATGAAGGAAAACGTTTATATGTAAACCCAACGGACTTCGGGCTACCGGACCGACCGGACATAGAAATCCCCAATAACAGAATAACAGTGTGGAATTGGCTCGCTCGCTAGTTATTCGATGGGACTAAAGTACAACTGGTGAAATATGTGTATAAGAAAAAAGATGCGTTTAATGGCATTACAAAAAAAAAAAAACAACGTCTCCTTCATAGCTTACATACAGTCAGCCCGGAATTTGGCTACGAGCTTGGCATCTTCAGTAGCGTCCATCAACTCCTGTATCGTGCAGGCAACAGGACAAGCTGGACACTATACAGGATAATTTTTTAACCAGTACGCAAACTGTAACCATGAGCATGAGCTCAGAAAATTTTCGCCGGTTTTTTTGTATAACAAAAGAAAAATTTCTGCAGTTTGCGCACTGGTTAAAACTTATCCTGTGTTAAGTGCGGGTCAAAATGTCTGCCTTTGCGGGTCAGCACCACATTAACACTCCACACTGAAAAAGGCCAAAACAAACTCAGCTCAACTCAACTAAAAAAAAAACAGCCACGTTAATTATTAGAATATCATTGAGATACACTCGAACCTAATGCAATAACTACTGAAGCAAAGTTAGTAAAATTTAGTAAAGGGACCACCCCTGAGGCCATACCCTATCCATTAAAACAAGAATTTTCGAAATCTATCCACTATTGCCGCGGCATTGAGAACTTTTCCTTTTGAAGTCTGTAAAAAGGCTAGGTACGGTAGTAGGTAGGTACTTCATTGTTTACCAGGAAGCAGCTCATGCTTGCTATATTGAACGCAAACAATCGACCGACTTCCGGTAGCTGCATATAAACTGCTTCGATCCTAAACAATTTGTTTAGCATAGCCTCGTAATGATAGCCCTTTGTATTCCCCACCCCACGTGGAGATAGGCGTGATGGTGCATAAACGCCATAGCTCTGTCCCTACGTATCATATAGCCACCCTAACGGAAGGTTTTTTTTCTAATTTAGTAAAGAGACTCATGGATTCGGAAGGAAAAATGGATGGCCCAAAAGAATGGATTTTTATTTTTCATTTTCGCGGAACTTGTGAGAATATACAGGGCGACGCGAGTAGGGTTGCCAGCGTCTCAGTCGGTTTTAATTATCTAATTTAGCCTCTAGTTTCCAAGTGTTTTGTATTAAATATCTTTAGCATTACGTTGTTAACTGCCAGGCTCAGACTCTTCCTAAAGTTGCCTTAATTCAAGCAAAATTTGTTCAAACATGATTTTGTCTGTCCCTTTGCGGAAAAATATGTTTATTGCGTCTTTCCTTTTTTTTTTTCAAGTAAACATACGGAGTAAAAATACCCATCACATAGATGTAAACATTCTGTACATCAAAATCCAAAATAAGTAATTTAATTCAGAAGTGAAAATTCTTTTTGTCGGCTAAATTGGCTGAGTTTTTTTTTATAGCTTTCGAAAAATCGCTACGCTAAACATGTGCTGAATTCATGGTTACAGTTTGCGTCGTTGTCCCCGTATAACTAAGTTACTCAACCGTCCATAGGAAAGCCTTTAGTCCTTAATGGCGCTAAAGCTATACCCATTTTCGAACGCTTTGGACGACCGCAATATTGAGCGAAAATTGCACCCAGTGGAAACATAAATTTTCTCTGCACTATGGGATAGTTAAGTTACGTTACGGAGATCTCAATCCCTACTTTATATATTATTATAACGAGTCTATGAACGATGTGGTGTTTTAATGGTAATTAACTAAAAGGTTTTAAGATCTTTTCCTACGTGGCGATGGTACAGTATTTTTTAATGGACCCAATCGAAATCATATATTTTATTTCATATAAACCTGCATGGGCACTTACTAAGTGTCAGAAGCTAGGTGCACGGTTTGATTTGTCGCTTCCTATGGAGAAGAGCCTGCAAGAAACTCCACGGTTACTCTTTGAAAAATAATGGACTTTTACAATGTTTTCAAATTACTGTGATAACAGGTACCTATGGGAGGACAGTGCAGGCCTGTCAATAAGTACCAGGTACTTAAAGGAATGAAAATACAGAATAGAAAATCGTCTACAAATCTAGTCTGTAAGGCCTACAAAGTTCTCTCATTCACAATATGTAAAATAATCTACATAAATAAAATTAAACTATTCGAACAATCCTTTGTGAAATTGGCGTCGTCAGTACCGCGTAGAAGTCGCCGAAGGGTGTTAGATAAAAACAATTTAATTGAAAGATAACACTGATATTTTTCTGATACTTCGAATGAAGATATACCAATTAGACCGCCGATTTTTATCTTGAAAACAATTTCATTTAATTCTGTCAATTTATTTAAGAAAGCACTTTCTCGACTTGAATGCAGGAATTGAGTCAGACGAATTAAAGTCAATTAAACGATCGATGGTGCAGGGGGAGAGCCACAGTCTGGCACAGGAGTGCCTACTACCCCTCCCGCCCCGCGAGCCGGGATGACGGGACCCCTCGCGGTTCACCCAAACAAACTTACCCTTGCGTACCCCTTGTTATTCTTCTACTTTCCCAGAAAAACGTCGCCGTCTACATTCGGTCGTTAAGCGCAATTTATAATTTATCGACAGCGCGGTTATTGGCTGCGAATGTTCTATGGCGCAAAATGTGTGTCTCTCTATTCAAGTATTTTTTTCTAATTAGCAAAACTTTCAACGTTTATCATTCAAGATAACGGCTTCACAGCTGATTAATGTTTACTTACTATGAATATTAATATTATATGTGTCGGTACTGTTTATAATATTACGCATTTGGTTATCGCAATACAGTCCGTTTGTTTACTGTTCCTCATAGAGTGACGCGATCGCGACCCTCGACCTCCTCGTCTTGTGAAATCGTCGTAATATCTACAGGGCTGCTACAGTGTAATAAAAATCTGCGTCACTACGCCGAACTCGCGCCGCGCGGCGTGGCTTCCGGCTACTTCCGTTATACTCCATTACGAGAGTGTTCCAGTCACAGACGCAATCAGCTATTGAGACATACTCTCGTATGTAGGAGTTATTGTATTGCAGTAACAATCCATGTAAACATTATGTAAATAGTATATCTTACAACGTGGCAACCCTAGCTGAGGTTGTATAGAGCGGCTGGGGCGCAAGCGGGGTGCGGCGGGCGTGCGCGCGCACTCGCTGTGTCGTCAGTGGCGAGTCGCCGCTGAGACCGGCGCGTGGCAGTCCCGCCGCCCCCGCAGCTCGCACCGGTCCCGGCGCTGCCGGGCCTCCGCTCGGATGCCGCTGCCGGCCGCCGCAAGCGATGGTCCACGCCGGGCCGGCCGCGCGCGCGCCCTCTCGCGCGATGTTCGCTGCCGCTGAGAGTAAACCGCGTCGCGCCGTCTCGCCGCTCGGAATCCCAAAGTCTCCGTCGTTCCACTCGGGCCTCGACCTCGTCGCCAGCCAAGCGGCCACCAAGCGCTCCGAGAGCGTGTCGGACGTCGCGCGCGCTTTTCGGTTCGCGCTGTTCGCCGGCCCCGGCATGGAGGGCCAGGGCCCGCCGCAGAAGGCGCCTTCGCCGCCGGACGCGCGCAGCCCGCCGCCCCCCGCCGCGGCCGCCGTCTCGCCCGAGCACCCCACGATACCAAATGCCGATAAGGAAAGTTTGATGGTGCAGCTCCCCCCGCTGAAAGGTTCGTCGGTATTATCAACAATGCACCCGTGTTAGCTTTGCAGATAATGGACATCACATGAGGCCGACCCAGAAGGCTGTAAATCTCTGTTTACATACCATCTCCAATGTTTGGCTAATTTTCGGCATCCGTGTGTGACATAGCCGTATATTATGGACCTAGTTAATGAAGTAAACGGAATGCGTCGAAGAAGACTACTTTAATACACTATCATGTACGACGCAGATAAACTACGCTGTAGTAGCGATAACTACAAAGTAAAGTCGCCCACACCTCGTCACTGACAGCCTTGAAAAGTCTAATCAGCCTCGCCGACCGAAACAATGCGGCTGAATTACTGAAACTAGTGAAGCTAGTGACTATCTAATGCGTACATACATGTAGTACCAATAGACGGGGGAAATGGCGAAAACGCCGCAGAAATATATCGACCCATCAGCGGCCAGCGGTCGGCCCCGTGTTGTACGTGTGCCATGGGAAATGTGTTGCGACGACCTTGTGCCCTGCACCACTATCAGCCACAATTCATGCAGCGCGATGTTCCAGCACACGGTAGAGGGACCTGCCTAATTGCTACCGACCGGCCGGCCTTTTGGTTATAGGCGCTAACTTTGCTAATGAGCTAAATTAGCACGGCGAGGTCATTTGCCTATTCCTGAGATGTTTGTACTCATAAACATTATCATGAACACCTTGTTTATAGACTGTCTTGAAGACTTTTGGTATTGCTAATGTTTTTGTCATTTGGAAACGTGTTTATTTATATGCAAGCTTAGGTGCGGCATTTAACAACATTTTTACAACTCTTGGTTGTAAAATTTCTCCAACATAATCATAAAAACAAACCTTCACTGCTTTTGGTTGTTTCATCGTTGAAATACAAGTTTAACATTAATTTATACCGGGATGAACTGCTAACTCAAATATTTATTTAAGGCTGACATAAGTCTGTTGACATACATGACCTCATGCTGATATGGTTTGTGACCCTGAAAAAACAAAGATAAACCGACATTACAATTTAACATAAGACGTAAACACTGCTACTAAGGAACCAACCACGTGGTTCTCCACGGTTTTTACTCTCGGAAAATCTAAATTTTAACTGAACCAAAGAAGTTTTCACGGCAACTGCGAAATCCAAAGCATTTTTCTGTATTACTACTAAAAGACTTCCATAAAACCCTCGTTTGTAGTACCCGCAGATTACGCGAAAAACGCAAAGCTATTCCGTTGATCCCGCCTCTAATTTGCGGCTTTCTTACTTCTACGAAATTGGGCGATGGGCGAAAAAAAAACAAGGTTTTACTGCCATTTTCTTGAACTCGGTGCTTACGCACCAAGCTTTCGTCAGCTATTTAAAATGTCCCCTTTTGTTTCTGTGGGGCACGCATTTAGGACATAACTCACCGGCCCCCTTGGAAGGGTGTCTGGTGCGGGTGACAAATTTATTACGAAACGAAGCACTGAATTGTTGGCAGAACTGTCTCCTTGCTTAAACTATTGTCCTTTTTGCTTGAATATTGAGTCGTAAATCTCAGAATGCTTTAGTCAGACCCGCAAGCGAAGGGTGCCTTCGTTTTTCGTTTATCCTAGATAGCATTATTTTCGTCTTCCACTTGGTTTTGAAGACACTGGAAGTTTTGGAGTGCCGGAAATGCTTGCATTATTTTGGAACAAGGAATTTGATCATGATATATCGGAATGTTTTGTGTAAATTATGTCATCACCACTGCTCTCAAAACGGTGAAGGAAAACATCGTGACGAAACCGGCATGTCCTAGAACCAAAATATCGAAGAAATGTGACATCTACCAACCCGCACTGGGCCCGCGTGGTGGATTATGGCCCAATCCCTCTCACCGAGAGGAGGCCTGTGTCCCAGCAGTGGGAACATTATAGGCTGACGATGATATCGGAATGTATAATGATGTAATTCCTGGATTCCTTTCTCACAACATGTAAACCAGGGTTCCAAAATGGTTGTCATATAGGGAATAATAATATGACTCGCCTCCCGTCTTGCACTGCATGTCCTGTCACCTACACCCGTGAGGACCTAATGGCTGCGTCAGCGAACGGTATTCGCGTTGCTGAGTTTTGGGCTAACCAAATTTTTAAACTATAGGTTTTCTTTTTTCGTGTTTTGCCATCGACATGGTAAGAAGAAGAAGGGATTGAAGGTGAATGCTATATAAGGAGTATTAATAGGTAGACCAATTTAGTTTCTGGACGTCTGATCAAATCTCTGATCGGTCATCAAATTTCGCGTCTAACAAAATAACAACAATCAAATTTTCAAAAAAAAAAAAATCCTCTATTTCATAGTTGATCTTGAGATTTGACACCAAACGGTTTCAGGTGCTGGAAGTCTTCTTTTAAATACATTGCATAAAATTTTAGGTAACCTACTCTCCGGAGGTAAACATAGGTCACCTTAATTCCTAGTTCAATATTACATAATTTAGTTGTTCCCGAAAGCTTTTAAAGTACTTTGACAGTAAATTATTCCCCGCTTCAAACTTTGGCCCCAAACGAGTAATGTGTTCTGAATTTGAAACACGGCGAACTTTCAACGGACAGGACTCAAGCTATACGCAACTATTTCTCTTTCATCGCATATTATGTACTAACATAATCAGACTATAACGTTCCCACTTCTGGGACACATGCCGACTCGCTGTGAAAGGGAATGGGCCATAATCCACCAAGCGGGGCCGTGTGGGTTGGTAGATGTCCCAGGTCTTTGGTTCTAGGACATGCCGGTTTCCTCACTATGTTTTCCTTCACCGTTTTGGTGTGTATTGGATAGTTATGGTGGTGGTGATATTATGTAAAGTTGAGTTCATTAATACAGGATAAGTTTTTAACCAGTGCGCAAACTGTATGAATTCAGCATATCATTCTAGACCACCTAGTGTAGAAATTTTTCGACGGTTATACAGAAAAAAAAAATCTGCGGGGTTCAGCCCTTTCAGGCTTCAAAAATATATAAACGTCAAAAAAGTTCATAATATTGTTACAACACTTACAACTATAAGTATAATTAAATTGCGGTCAAGATTTAGATTCATTAATATGTGTAAATTTTTCATATTGCCTAGTGCACAGCATATATTATTATTGAACCGTTCACATGAGGATATTTTTGATCTATAGGTTCTATAGAACTTATTGAGCTATCCAACGCCTACAATATTTTGAATCCTTGAAAGTGCCAATATATTAATGACCTCGACTGTACTAACTGTTCCTGCAACAACAAATGTTACGTAGGTACGGGGAACTCTGTCCCGTGTGAATTTTCCTCGGTGCATAGGACTTTTGAGCTATCTTTGAACAAGTAACCTTAACGACCTTCGTTTGAGTGCATACTCTACATACCATTATAGACGTCATAGATTGATTTTGCATGTATGCTTCTAATTTACATTTATTCATCGAAATTAATGGTCGCCGAGGCCAGCTCAGAAAGAAATAGCTTTATGACCTGGACGCGTACCTCAAGGGCTGGCTCATGGTGACACGGAAAAAAGAGTTCCTGGGAGGATTTAGGGGAGGTCTTTGACCAGCATTGGAACAGCATAGGCGGTTACAAAAATATCGACATTATCAGATTGTTTACATTATACAATTTTCATTTCCCGTCTTCGTTCTGATCTAACTACTAAAAATCTGCTGCGCCATAACGTACTTGGGTTTAGCGAGCTAGAAAGTATACCTAAGGGACTCCGGAAAACGAATCATCATCAACCTAGCCTCTTCCCAACTATGTTGGGGTCAGCTTCCAGTCAAACCGGGTGCAGCTTAATACCAGTATTATACATGGATTGACTGCCTATCTGACCTCCACAACCCAGTTACTAGGTGATACGCCTTGGTAAGACTGGTTGGCAGACTTTCGGGCTTCTAACAATCCAGAGAACGAATCACAACTTTAAATATCGTGAATATAATTATGGGTCTTCATTATGGTTACCAGCCGAAAGACGTCCACTGTTGGACAAAAATTCCAACAAGGAGCGGAAATGAAAATACTTACGGAAAATAACACCATGTTGTTTGTTACCAGATGCACCAGCGGCGGAACGTGAACAGCTCTTCGTTCAGAAGCTGCAGCAATGCTGCCTGCTGTTCGACTTCGCCGACGAGCCCCTGTCAGACCTCAAGTGGAAGGAGGTCAAGCGGGCAGCACTCCTCGAGATGGTGGAGTACGTCACCTCACAGAGGGGTGTCATCACAGAACTTATTTACCCGGAGGCAGTTAATATGGTGAGTGTTTAATCCGCTGGGTCTAGAAGCATGGCATTGTACACTAGAGTTGTTTAACGAAAATGGGTTTCTGAAAATTCAGGGGGGTGGGTTAAACAGGGGATGAAAGTTTATCTAGAAGCTCGTCATTCCTGTCGATGGGCAATCTCGCCTGCCGCTCTATATCTTTTCTAAATGGTTATTTTATAGAACCGTGTATTTCTTCGGAACAGCAACCTAATACTGACCTGCATCCTGCAAGCTTAGCACGGGAACCGTAGACAAGCGTTTTGTCGTCGGAAGAGTAGACAAAAATTACGTTTCCGTATAGACAGTTTTGTACCGAAAAATGTAGACGAGCGATTTCTATTCTACTGAAGAGTAGAAATACAGGAGAAGTTATCCAATGCGCAAATTTTAACCATGAATTCAGCGTATTATTGTAGAACCCCCAGCGCAGAAATTTTTCGTCGGTTTTACAAAAAACAAAAACAGCTGTTTCATAGAAAAGTGCAATACCTACGCGGTAAAAATGTATGGAACAGCTGATTTTTTTTTGCAGAACCGGCGAAAAATTTCTGTGCTCTACAATGGGGGGGTCTACAATGATACGCTGAATTCATAGTTAAAGTTTGCGCACTGAATAAAAACCTTTCCTGTATAAAGAGGCATGTAAAGCCTGCTGCTAGCCTTATCGCTTCCTCCTTAAGCTAGAAACAGAAGATACTACTGATAATACAAGTTCTGCTGCGATAAAACCTAGACTGAATGAAGTACATCCTTTAAAATTCTCAATAAGCTCTTCAAGGCTTAACAAAGTCAGTACGTCCCTACTTTCCACAATGCCTATAACGCCTTTGAAACTGATAAGCCGAGCTAGCTCTTTAGCTTGCACAGCAAGATTCGAGATTGGCTCCGTAGTGGAAAAGATAAGACGCTTCAGACATTGTAGGGGGTCCTTGCAAGGAGTATTTTTAATCTAAGGTCTAGCTTTCATTATGTTCTGACAGTAGATGAAATCGCGAAAAAAAAATCTGCTGTTTCCTACATTTTTGATGAGTTATACGAACATAAATGTAAGGAACAGCTGATTTTTTTTTCGCGATTTCAGGTTTGGTCCCTTAGTAAAAGTTGTTCATAATGATGAGTACAATGACCTCTTAAGAGGTTGTTGGTGTTTTTCCAATAACCCTGTATACAGTCAGTCCAGAATTCAGCTACGAGCTAGGCACTTACTAGTATAGCAGCGTCCATCAACTGAAGCGTGTACACAACAGCAGGCCTAGACCAAACACATTTATTTTAGCGTTCACGCCAAACGCTACGCCAAAATGAATGGGAATTACATTACCTGCGGAAAGGACACGACGTAACCTTTCCCATACATTTTGGCGTAGCGTTTGGCGTGAACGCTAAAATAAATGTGTTTGGTCTCTAGGCCCAGGACACGATATTAAGTACCGCATTGTTTGTGGGATAGCGCCACATTACACTCCAGGGCGGAGTCATCTGTGAATCTCCACCTGAGCAGTTTTTCTTTGCTTCGGCCTACCCGAATCTATTTAAAGATGAGAGAGCCTAATTATACCTTGTCTTCACAACTCAGTGGTCAAAGCTAGTAACGACAGTCGTTCGAAACGATAGACATTTCGTCAGAAACACTGTTTAAAGACTAATTCATCATGTTCATCCGTAAGCATGAAGTCCGTAGTGTAGGCCAAAGCTACGGTCATTTCCTACTTCGTATTACTTACACATAAGAGTACTTCAATTTCCGAACTAAGAATTAATGACAACACGATTTCACTGTTATCCTAGCGCCTAATGTGTTTTGATCGTCCGAAAAAATCGAATTTAGCACTTGTCTCAAATTATTTAGTGGTGCGAAGATCAGGAATCAAAAATAAACTAGTAAATTATTTCCGTTCGTCCCACTTATAATGACAGTGGGACGAACGGGAATAAATTAAGTATTATTTATTAAATTTCCGATCGTCGCACCAGTGGGACGAGCCCGATGAATCAACTACTTTCGGACGGTTCCGTATCTTCGTTGACGGATTTAGAGAGTAGAACTCCTGCAGGCTTAGCATGACGCATTCTATTTCTACTCTAGTGTAGAATATGAATCGCTTGTCTACATTTCTCGATTAAAAACTGTCAATTGTCTATATGGAAACGTCCATTTGTCTACTCTTTCAACGACAAAACGGTTGTCTTCGATTCTCGTGCTAAGCCTGCTAGGCAGGTCTCTCTTTGTGTCAATCCGAGCATAATTATAACGAAGAAATATCATTCTCAGAATGTTCAATTGAAACTCCTTAATTTGGAGTAAATCACGCAACAACGAACATTGTGAGTCCCTTGCGCTTACGCTTCATGAAACACGAATTGTTTTCAAAGACCAAGAATGTCCCGGCCGCCCTCGAAATAGCTACATTCATTTACTTTCAACTTTTCTTTAACTACCCTACATTTTTCTTTGAAAAGTATCCGGGGCTTCTCACGCTAAAATGCATTGAACAAAGGAAAATTGTTTGCGGAACTTTTTAGGGTTCCGTCCGTCTGAGGTAGAACAAAGAATCAAATATCGGATTGTTTTGTTGTCAGACAGACAACAAAACAATCCGATATTTGATTCTCATACCACGGCCCCTGGCATACGGGCTACTCGGGAACACGGGTGGGTTTTAGTCAGTAAAAGTCTGACACGCCCTCCTGCTCTACTCAGCAGGAGAAGTCATTTGATAATTTCCCACCCAAAAAAAAAAAAAAAAAACCATCACATTTTTTATTTTATTTTATTGGCTTCTCTCAGGTCAACCTAGGAGGTTGTCGGCTGCTTAACCGGCTTGCCTGTGGCTGCCGCAATAAATTAGGGCCTCCAGCCAGCGACTACACGCTAAGGGCAACCCCCGTGGGATACGCACGGACGGGCTAGATCGGAATTAACCGTGTCACAGCAATGTGTCACTGTTGTAGATGATTTGAATAATTACCAGCCAGTGCTAGTGTTATAGTGGAACTTTTGATTAAAATAGTCTCAACAGACTTGTGGTAGGTAGCGTGCAATCTAAAGAGAGTGAAGTTGATTACAGACAAATAATACTTATGTGTTCAAACAAATATTTTTATGAACATAAAATGTCAATAATTGATGGGAATGCATAATCAGCACCCGAAAACGAAATTAAGAAAACTGTTTTGTATTTGGGGAAATACAAAACGATTTAGACCAATAATAGACAATTTTTTTTTTTTTTTCAGGATGTATTGAGTCCGAGGCCATAAAGGTCTTTATTGTTAAATTTATGAAGATGCCTCCGTCTGCATGAGATTGCTTAAAGTATTCAGTCTAATAGTCATCCTTTTAAAACCAGTTTCTTGTTTCCATCTTTTTTAATTTAAGTTCACTTTTTAGGCGTTCACTGGTTTTTTGAATTTATAAATAATTATTTAGTAAATTTTTCTCCGTTTGCCAACCTTATACAAACAATTTTCAGGTCTCTTCGTTTTCTTTTACTTCCGATACAAAATAACAGCCTTACTAATAAGATCAAGGACAACAACACATAAAAGTCACTATCATTTATTATTTGTGAAGGCCTCCGAAATTCTGAGCATTCGGAAGGCCAAGGTTTTGTTTAGGGAATTATTAACGAAGCCTCCACTTCCGATTGTCTTCTGTTGTCTAGTGCGCCAAATTGAATGTATGAATAGGGCTAATATACACTCCAGACTCGTACATCGAGCTGCCGTGCATCTCATGTAAGTTACAAAAGCCTTAAACATCAAAGAAAAGCACAGTTTTGAAACCGACATACTGGCAACCATGGTCTAAGAAAACAAGTAACACAAAAACGGGCTGTCTCATTGACATTCCGCCATTTCGTCGTATATTGCTATTCTTTTCTAACACGTGTGCTGGTCTCGCTCAGTGGCAGTGTAAACAGTGATTCCCAAACATTTATTTGTGTACGTCTGACAAGTTTGTTATATTTTTTTGATGGACACAGGATTGTTTTTGTCACGGAAAACCTAAAACGCGGGTAGAGCTACAAGCAAAAGCTAGTAGGAATTTAACAATTAGGTCAATGCTTTACTAGATTTAATTTCCCCAGGCTATAAAGTTTGAGAACCATCGAAAGCGGTGATGACGTAGGCTTGTGTCACCCACGTGACTTCTCTGTCTCGGAATGCTATACCTGGCGAAGTATATTATTATACCATGCTGGCAACCACTTTGTCGTCATTGTTCCGAATTTGAATTCAAGACCATCATGGACTTTAACACAAAAAAAAATGCAGGGTGAGTCGATTTATGAGTCCGGGAGTGTATTATGTTGGCAGCATGTGACACCATCTCACACCTCTTTCCATGGAGGTAGTCAGAACCTACTGAACTTGTCGGTTCTTCCAACGTCATAATATTTGTTTACAAAAAAAGACATTAAAAGAATATACATACTATTCATACATGTAGAAGTATTCTATCAATTAATTTATGTAATCATTTGGATTCACGGGCAAGGACAATAGCGCCTGTATTGAATGGGGTTTGATTGCCTATTGACAAATTGTCTATGAATTGACGATGAAGATGTCTGAGGATGCATTACGAAAGTAGATAAAGCTGTAGGTTCAATAAATAGGTTTTATTTCGTCTTGATTAGAAAATTAAGAATGGTTTCATTATACTTTGTTATTTATATCTAAAACACTTTATGGCACATATAAATTTTTATCTTGAACTAGCGTACCAAACGAACAGTTGTCCCGTCTAATTTTCAATCATTCAAATAAAAATCCCATATAAAGAAGCCGTTCCGTTTTTCCCGAATTCGAACATTTTCCGGGGCACTTAACCTCATCATCATCATCATTTCAGCCGGAAGACGTCCACTGCTGAACATAGGCCTCCCCCAATTTGGGGGGGCTTGCCATAATCGCCACGCTTGGCAGGCGGGTTGGCGAGATTAACCTACTTCGGACTATTTTAAAACAAAACAAAAAACAGCCAAATCTATTCAGCCGTTCTTAAGTGATGCGGTTACCAACGAATAGCATTTAAGGGGAACCTAGTCGCGGGCTCGAACTCACTGGTGGGCCTGGCTGAAAAGCACGCTGTCTCACCAGACTTCGTGTCCTACAGAGGTAGTTCCCGTGATGAGCAATTAGTCGCTAGTTTAGTCGCTAGTTTACACGCACCGCATTATTGAGTGAGCTCCAGGATCAGTTATAGTAAAAGAGGTGCGTAAAAAATTAAGAAAAGTCTTTTGGAAGATCGGGTTTTATGAAAAAACCACTGAATAAATCAATTACCATTCAAGTTTATTGAACTTATCGATAATTAAGCTTTGTCGGTACCGACTTCGTTTTGGAGATTTTCCACTTGTTTTATTACTTAAACACGCCCAAAGTTAGGGTTAAATTAGCAAGAAAACGAATCTTTGTTGGCTCATAACTTTTTAAAGGTTTTAATTTTAGAATTCTGTTTCCGTACAGACAATATTAATAATGAGACAAAACCATACCATGTTTAATTTTTGATGTGCATTGTCGAACAGTGGAGTAATACACTCCCGAAGTTTGTATGGAAAAAATGTGGACTAGATTCACCTTAAGGCGAAACGTCAGGGTAATCATAACCTCCAAATTCAAATCAGCTTACGTTTTTTACGATTTGCCGTGTGTCAGTGTTTTTTTTTTTTTTTTTTTTTTTTTTGGGTGGGAAATCGTCAAATAACTTCTCCCGCTCTGGGTGGAGCAGGAGGGCGTGTCAGACTTTTACTGACTAAAACCCACCCGTGTTCCTTCAGTAGCCCTTAAGCCAGGGGCTGTGGTGTCTCTTTCGAACAAACCCGCACCCCTGACAGGCATCGGCCCTTGCGGGCCCCATCATTTTTGTGCTGACATCTCTTTGAGGCGCGCGTGGAACACAACGCGCCGTCGACTTGGGCTTGGTCCTTACCGGACAGCGAGCTACCCATTACTCGCCGTCCGCAAGCCCATGCCTACGGTGGCCGGAAATCGGCCTGGGATTCCCGACGCCCAGGGCGTCTCCGTATCCTGCGGCGGCTGGGGTCGCGAGGGCGCATATGCTGCCTCTCCCTCACGTGCGCCGCCTCCCTCTTCGCGAGCATCACTGCTTCGCTGAAGGAGGTGACGGCTCCCCATGCCCTCTCGCTCCGTACCATGGCCTGGACCAGGGCCGGACGCGAGAGATCGCCGCCGCCGATCGCCTCCACGAGGACACGGCGGTGCTCCGCCCAAGCAGGGCAGACCGCCACCGTGTGCTCCACCGTGTCCTCAGGGCGATCTTCGCAGTGGAAACACCCGGGCGTTTCCTCCTGCCCTATCCGAAACAGGAACCTCCCGAAACAACCGTGTCCGGTGAGGACCTGCGTCAGGCGGAAGGTGAGGACGCCATGCCGCCTCTCAAACCACTCCTCAAAGAGGGGACTTACCGCCGCAATCGTGGCGTGCCCACCGTGTGTCAGTGTCAGGTTAACTATTTCATAAAATAGTCATTTATTTGTTGATTGTATTTGTTATTGTATTGATGATTTTAATGATTATAATATTAGGTCTTTACCTATGAAATTGCCGTTCTGCAGTACTGGCCATTTCAAATCAAAATAATTTTTGTTTGGCTAAGAATTCTAATTTCAAATTAATTTTATTTTAAAAACATGGATTTTTTTTTCTAAAAGTAGTCATTTCTTTATTGATTAGTGTTACATTTTCATCGCATTTCAATCTTTTTCGTCATCATGGATACGTTAAAAATTCGAGTAATTATGGAATATGAGTACCGTCGTGGCAGCAACGCGGCACAAGCGGCACGCAACATCAACGACGTTTACGGAGCTAACACTACAAACCAACGCACCACCTGTTATTGGTTTGCTCGCTTCCGTTCTGGAAATTTCGACCTGAAAAATGAACCTCGCGGTGACGAATTAAAGGCGATTGTGGAAGCTGATGATACACAATCTACGGCTGAATTAGCAGCAGCTTTCGACGTTAGCGTCAAAACAATATTGGTCCATTTTCGTCAAATTGGCAAGGTAAAAAAGCTTGACAAATGGGTGCCCCACGAACTCAATGATCGCCAGCGCGAAGTACGCGTCGAGACGTGCCTTGCACTGCTCAACAGACACACAAATGAAGGAATTTTGAACCGCATTGTTACCTGCGATGAAAAATGGATTCTGTTTGATAACCGTAAGCGCTCAGCAAGTTGGTTGGATCCTGGTTCAGCACCTAAACAATGCCCTAAACGAAAACTTACCCCTAGAAAAGTGATGGTCACTGTTTGGTGGTCTAGCGCCGGTGTGATTCATCACAGCTTCTTACCAAACGGGGTGAGCATTACTGCAGATGTGTACTGTGAAGAACTGAACACAATGATGGAGAAGCTGGCGCATCTCCAACCAGCATTGGTCAATCGCTCGTCTCCGCTGCTCCTGCACGACAACGCGCGACCTCATACTGCACAGCAGACGGTCTCCAAGTTGCAAGAACTGGGGTTGGAAGCTCTCCGTCATCCGCCCTACTCACCAGACCTTGCGCCTACAGACTACTACTTTTTCCAGAATTTGGATAACTTCTTGGCGGGAAAAAAATTTAATACCCGAGAGGCAGTACAAAATGCCTTTGAAGAATTTGTTGCCTCCCGTCCAGCTGATTTCTTTAAGAAGGGCATCAATAAACTGCCACTGCGATGGCAAAGATGCATTGATTGCATGGGTGATTACTTCGATTAATACAAATAAAAAATTCATGAAAAAAATTCGTTTAAATTTTTTCATACAAAACGGCAATTTCATAGGTAAAGACCTATTATTTTAAAGCTATAATTATTTGTTACGGTCGCAAATTGCCATAGATAAAACTATTTTCGAACCGACGAAAAAACGGAGGAGGTTACTCAATTCGACGCGTATTTTTTTTTTTTTTGTTTATGTATGACCACGCATAACTTTTTCCAGAGTAGTCCGATTTTGATAATTCTTTTTTTATTGGAAAGGGTATACCTCGAAGTTGGTCCCATATAAATTTCGAAGAAAAATTCCAACCCTAAGGGTAAGAAAACAGGGGATGATTGATTGTTTACTCACAGATTTTAATACTGAGTCGTGTATTAAATCAAAAATTAAGCATGTAGTAATTAGTAGATTATAGCCACAAAAAATTATAAAATAAAAACTTTTTAATAAAAAAATTGAACCGCCGAAAAACCGAAAAATAAAAAATAATAAACTAGCTTTGTCCAACCCCAATAAATAAGTTCGGAAGTCGGTGATTTTGGATATGTATTTGATTATATGTCACCGCCAAATTTTTTATTAAAAAGTTTTTATTCTACCTCATTGCAATATTATTTTGGAAAAAAAAAAGTTTTTTCATACTTCTCAGTTGCCATAATTAACAGCAAGATCCGTCTGGACTCTGACTGTCTTGACATTATGATCGCTACGAGTTATTATTATTTGTAGGTGAAAATGTTGAAGGTCTTTTTTATAAATGGGTCAAAACTTCAAAAGTCATTGTGTTGTGCCGAAAGCACGACTTGATCATAAACGGGTCTCCTGAAAATGAATCAAAATGTAAAGAAATAAAATAAAAAAGCGGGGGGATTTATCGCGCATTGGATTCCCAACTCTCGGCGTTGAACCGAACGTTGAGAAACGAATAGAATGCATTTCTATTCGATTTTCAAATCTCGGCGCTAAGCAGTGCCGTGAAGATCCAGTGCGCTAAAAACATCGCGCGATTTTTTTTACAAACGTTTACTTGGAACCGGCAAGGCGACAACTAGTTTCCGACTTATTTAAAAAAAAAAATCTATGCAAATACGGCGAGTCCTAGGAAAATAATAAATTATTTTCCTAGGACTCGCCGTAGTCGATCGCCCTGTCGATCCTGGCTTATTAAAATCATTTCGGTTGGCATAATTTGCAGGGCTTTAGAAAAAGCTTTATGCCCGTTTTCAAATTTCGGCTCTGGGCTGGGGGCCTTTTCTCCAAGTCCGTCAACCAAGATACGGAACTGTCCGGAAGTCGTTCGATACTTCGGAATAAACACTTACCTTTTTCGGACGGCAAAAACACGTCGGGAATAAGAACAACTGTCACATGCACATCGTGTTGACCATGGCGGACAATTGTCCTCCATGGTGACCTAGGTTCTGACGTTTCATAAGTGCCCATGTAGGTTTATGTATGAAATAAAATATTTTGATTTGATTTTGCTGAGCTTTGAAAATACAACACTGCGCTATTCGTCGCCTATAACTCCTACTATATCTATCTATATAAATAAATAAAAAGAAAAGTCCTGATTGACTGACTCATCAACGCCCAGCCCAAATCCTTGGACCTAGAAAGCTGAAATTTTGCACAGAGGTTCTCTTTATAATGCAGACAAGAAATAGGGAAGGATTTTTCGAAATTCAACCCCGAAGGGAGTTCAATAGTGGATGAAAGTTCCGCGCGGGCAAAGCCGCTGGCAAAAGCTAGTTTGAGATAAGATTAGACATTTAAGTAAACCTTTCTACAGTCTGTTCAACCGATTTTGACTTCTATTCCCGAGGTATAAGGATGGCATTAAAAGCAATAAAGTGGTTACAATACCAATTGTTTACTACAGGTGCCATTTATCATGCCACCAACGCAATAGAGGTTAAAATCAGTTGAACGGACTGTAAAAAAGGTTGATTTAAATGTCTAATCTTATTCCAAACGGAGTAATGAAAACGGACACCACAACAAAAGGCCATACAAACAATAACTTGTCTTTTCTCACTTGTCCACAGTTCGCGATAAACCTATTCCGGACACTACCGCCCTCCTCAAACCCGAATGGTGCGGAGTTTGACCCTGAGGAAGACGAGCCCACGCTAGAAGCGGCCTGGCCTCATCTACAGCTCGTCTATGAACTGTTCCTACGGCTGCTGGAGTCACCAGACTTCCAGCCCAACATCGCCAAGAAGCATATCGACCAGAAGTTTGTTTTACAGGTTAGTGGCAACTAACTATTGATAACACAGAATATGTTTTTAACCAGTGCGCAAACTGTAACCAGGAATTCAGCATATCATTCTAGAAACCCCTGCGCAGAAATTTTTCGTCGGTTATACAAAACAAAATCAGCTGTTCCCATACATTTTGACCGCGTAAGTGTTGCGCTTTTCTATGAAACAGCAGAATTTTTTTGTATAACCGATGAATCTGCACTGGATTACCTAGAATGACATGCTGAATTCATGGTTACAGTTTGCGCTGCGCACTGGTTAAAAACTTTTCCTGCATTATGTGTTATTTTGTTCGATAGTGGTGTAGTGTGTGAAGGGCTTGTGGCTCAAGCTAATAACAGCAGCGCTGGGCCTCAAATCTGCTATTACAATAGTATCGGTCTATCATTGATTTCATAATTGTTGGTTTTGACAAGTTTGGTAATCTACTAATATAATGACGTCATTATGACTTTTCAGTGGTCAGCCACTGACACTCCATTGAAAGAAATGGCATTTATTGGTAATCTTATCTAATCGTACTTAATGACAAATGAATGGCAATATGAAAATGCCATATAACACAATTCTATTACGAGACCATTGACCGAACACTGATCGACCATAATTAATTTAGCAGATTACGCACTTTTAGCAAAATGACAATGAGATCGTATTGGAATGACAAATTTATAAAATAGCAGACTTAGGCCCCTGGTCGATTAATCAGGTTGACAGAATGGGTGTCCTTCTTTACATAATCAAGACCACCTCGTGCCTCGAAAAGCGAGTTAAGTCGTTGGTCCCGGCTGTTTGATACACCAGTCTTACTAAAGAGTATCGTATACAAAATCAAATATTCTATCTATACTTATTTATATTTATATAATATTATAAAGCTGAAGAGTTTGTTTGTTTGCTTGAACGCGCTAATCTCAGGAACTACTGGTTCTAATTGAAAAAATATTTCAGTGTTAGATAGCCCATTTATCGAGGAATGATATAGGCTATATAACATCACGCTAGGGCCCTTAGTAGTCGAGCAAAATGAAAATTAAGTCACGAATACGAAGTACTCGCACGGCCAGGCGATTCGATGCGACGGGGTCGGGGAGCAAGAAATTTGACGCAGACGAAGATTGCGTGCAGAAACTAGTTTCATATAAAACTTCATGGGCACTTATGAAACGTCAGAAGCTAGGTGCACGGTTTCAATTTGTCGCTTCCTATGGAGAAGAGCCGGCAAGAAACTCCACGGTTACTCTTTTAAAAATAAGTGGCTTTTACAATGTTTTCAAATTACAGTGATAATAGGTATGGAAGGACAGTGCAGACCTGTCAATAATATTAATATTATTCAGCGTCATCCGGTTAGACTGAAAGCCGACCCTGATATAGTTAGGTGGATTGATGGAGTTGTAGAAGCATTCAATTTGATAGCTTTTCAAGGTAACTCGAACCTATTCGCATAAAATTTAACGGAGGTAGTTTTCTTCATGTAGAAATATAATGGTGGAGGCCCGATGCAGCAAGATAGTTTACTATTTTTTGTATCTATGAAAAGAATTACCTTCTCGTCCAATACAAAGACTTATATTCTTATTGTAGAAAAGATATTATAAAAATTTTACCTTCAAATAAAATTTGTATTATGTTTCCTAAGACGTCCGAAGTCCATTTATGAGAGAGTACATCGTCTTTTTCCCGCGCTACTCGCCAGGTGATGCAATTTCCGTCACATAAGTCGACCTCAGCGCCACCCGTGGTCGTATCTGGAACTAACTAAACAGCACAGAGCAAGCCGCCATTCGTTTGTCATTGTTCGGCTCATAATAGTAATGATGATTATGATGGTATACACCAGGAAGAAATTATTTGGACTTCGGACGTCTTAGGAAACATAATACAAATTTTATTTGAAGGTAAAATTTTTATTATGTGTTCCGTTTGACGTCCGAAGTCCATTTATGAGAGATCTGTTTGTTATCTCCTGGTGGCTTGCTTAATAAAACGCAACAATGTGATCAATTATTTTAATAATTGTATATGATAGTAGGTATACAAAAAGCAAAAACAAAATCATAAGTAGTTAGATTCTATAACGATCAGCATTGCTTGATTAATTATTATAAGTTTACTGTGTGTAAACCAAAACAAAAAGTATCAATTTGTAACTTTAAAGAATTGGGAAAGTGACTTCTCTGATTTAGTGTTATTATTGACACCGGTATTTATTACGTCTCTAAAATAAAATTTTCTAAATGTATGTTCTTGGCGCCAGTTAGCTTTAGCTAGAATGTCATTAATGGGGTACTTTTCTAAGGAGTTAAGAGATGAAACTGCTGACCTACAACTACCAGGAGTAGCGTCTATTCCCGATTCAGAAAGAACTCGTTTTATCCATCCACCTATAATTACAGTACTAGCCGGTTTACGAGGCTCCTTTGTTGTAATAAATAAGTTTGTCAAGGGACCTCTGACATTTTTTGAAATATCTAATAACGTTCTTAACCAAAATACAGCATTCGTATTTCTGTCTGGTGAAGCTAATAACGTCCAACTGGATTGTTGATATGACGCCGAATCAGTTTTTGAGCCAAATACCGGATGTAAGGTTATTGAATCCCCATTTTCCTTAAAATGTTTTGAATCGCAATGTAAGAGAGTCAAATCGTGAACTCTACGACCTGATGCCAACAACAACAAAGTGGCAGCACGCCTAGAAACATCATAGATGCTTTGCAAATTTACATCAGTATTTTTTAAGTATTTTATTAATATTCTTGCGTCCCATATTGGCAGTTTTGGTGGAATTGGTGTAGCCAATGATACAGCTTTCAAAATATGTCTAACCAAATGATTTGATGAGATCTTAATATCAGACAGAGTTTCACAAACTGATGCTATAGCTGATTTGTGAACAAGAATAGTACGGTAAGCTAATCGATCCTCGAGAAAAAGTTTAGCTAAGTATCGAGCTACATCGGCAGGTCCCGGACGATGACAATTTAGTTTACTTTGACTGCACCACTGTACCCATTTGCTCCATATCGGCGTATAAGTCTTGAGGGTTGAGGCTCTCCAACAAGTTGACAAAAGTCGCTTCTCCTCACCTGACCAATTTTGGGTTAGAGAGTCCCAGCCGAAATGAGCCAGGCTTCCAGCTGTAGGTTGTGCACTTGAGCTGGGGGCCGCCCGGTCATTGTGTCCACCAGTGATGACCGCAGGTCCCTGATTTTCATAGGACGAGCTAGGGCGCGGCTCTTCAAATCCGGGCGCCAAAAAGGTTTCTTCCACTTGGGTGCTACTATTATGAACGTACCTTTTGCCGAATTGAGGTGGCGTAACACTCGTGGCAGCAGGGCTGGTGGAGGAAAAATCCATCCGAGGTCGTAATTCCAGTATTTGCTGAAAGCGTCGTGAAAGCAAGCGCTCGAGTCGATAAGTCTAGAGTAACATAGTTGCACACGACGTGAGCGACATGCGACGCGAACAGGTCTATGCTTGGGGTTCCCCACTGGGTGAATATTTTGTTGGTCGCCTCGCTCAGCAGATGCCATTCGGAGCCGGCTCGATTTCGAGAGAGGTGATCGGCTTCCGTGTTGTACTGTCCCGGAAGGTGGTGAGGGACTAGTACAACATTTAGGCTGTTCGCCAGTGCCAGTAACTGTTTCGTCAGTTTTAGGAGATTTTGTGACCTCGTTCCACCCTGGTTTTTTATGTACGACACGACGGTTATGTTGTCGCTTTGTAAGACAACGGTTGAATTTTTTAGAACGTTTGCTTCCGAAGACAATGCCGCTATTACTGCATACATCTCTTTGAGGTTGCAGTGCCACTTTAGTTGATGGCGATTCCACGTACCTTTCAGTGTTTTGTTGTTCACTAAGGCCCCCCATTGAATATCTGAGGCGTCTGTGACAAGGTAGTTCACTGGTGAGGTCCTGAGATGAATGCAAGATTTCTGACCTACATTTTTACCCACCAATCCAGTTCTTGTCGTACCTCGTCTGTGAACTGAGTCGGATGACGTGAAGTTTTCTGAAGTTGGTTGCTGTGGCGCTGCAACGTACGGCAATGCAACCTTCCCCGGAGGGTGATGAAGGTCGCAAAGTTGAGATACCCTAAGAGGCGTTGCGCCTGCTTGAGGGTCCAACTGCCGGTTGCTAAACGAGTTAATAGGCACTGAGTCACTGACGGATTTTGTGAATTTTCTCTGGGGGCAAACTCTTGGAGTTGGATTGCGTGTCCCAGATAATTCCCAGGAACTCTATACACCTTGTCGGTATTAGAATAGATTTTTCCATATTTATATTCCAACCTAGGGACGTGAGCAATTCTATTGCTAACTGGACATGAGCTTTTAAAGTCTCCCTGTTTTGGTGGACTATCAAGTAATCGTCCAGATACAGGACCAGGCGAAGACCTTTGCTGCGTAACACTTCGGCGGTCCAGTTTGTAACCGACGCAAACATTTTTGGTGCAGCGGCAAGGCCAAAAGGAAGACATGTCATTTGTAGCAGCCGTCCTTCGTAGCTTATGCGAAGAAATCTGCGGTGTTTTTGTGAAATTCGCAAATGATAATAGGCTTGGGTTAAGTCTAGCTTGACCATCCAGTCGCCCGCTTGTAAAAAATTGGGCATGCGGTAATGATGGAAAAGATGAAAACGTTTTGGTAGCAAGAAACGATTTAGCGCTTTCAGATTGAAAATAACCCGTTGCTTTCCACTGCTTTTCGTTAAGATGAAAAGTGGGGATATGAAGGATGGAGTTAAAGGTGCGGACTCGAGAATGCGATTTTGAATCATGGCTTGAATTTCCAACGACATTGCTGAAGATTGTGGAGTTTGAAATTTCTTCATGACGTCCAACGTTGGAAGAATAAGCGGTGGTGTCTGAATAAATGGAATGCGAGCCGCAGAAATTAATTTGAGAATCATTTTGGGTGGCCCGAATTGGGCCCACACTTCGCGGTGATGCATCAGACAACCGCCCATGAACACCGAGTCATTTGCGCCTATTCCTGTTAACTTCACCTTTTCGCCCCCCTCCTTTCTTTTGATCGTCAAAATGTTGCTTTTTAGCCTTTCCGTGCTTCGTTTTATTTTGTTGAAAACGAAAGGGCTTTTCACGGGAAGTAGAAGCGACCGGTGACTTTGGACGCACCGGTGATTTAGACCGTCCGGAAAATTTAGAACCGGGCAGAGGCACTGTTTCCTTATGTAACTTGTCAATCCCGCCTATTTTTTGTATATAATCCGATAAATTTTGGGGATTGAACATATATTCCGCGGAAGGTGGTATTTTTTCAATATCTTCGCGTATGTATTTACATTTCAAACCTTTAAGGAGCGCCTTACGTCGTAGCTCCAAAACCTCTGCACGCTTCCCGCAAATCATTTGTAAAATGTCGTGAGAAATATTTTTGTAATCAGACTCATTTCCAAATAAATCTTTAAGCTTATTGTAAATTGTAGTTGACGTAAGCTGTGCATCAGGTTTTGCAGACCAGTCTATAAAATTTCGCAAAGCTACATTCACGGACTCATTTTGGGCTAAAAAGGCATTTGACAAGGCAGCAAAGCTACGTTCCATCTGATGCCATCTAAGTGGCGCAAAAGGATCCTCAAAACGCCTCATTTCCTCGTTAACTTTCAGTTCAGTAAACGCCGGAACGGCCACATATTTCTTTTGAACCTCGTTGTATCGCACAGAGTTCCAATCCACGGAGTCAAACCTTTGCATAGAAGCTAACTTCGCGACACGACCGGGATTAGCTAAAGGTACGGATGGTTCTTTGATGGATACGTTTAGCTCGGCAATATCATTAATTTCGAATGACGGCCGTGAAAACGGATCGTCTATCGGTATATTTACTGGATTTGATGCAGGCGCCGCAGTGGAACACGAAGCACTCGGCTGCATTGCAGCGTAATTCGCACAAAATAAAGCATTAACATGACTCACCAGCTGTTGCGATAATACTTCAAACCTGCGATCTATTTCTCGTAAGGACTCGTGTGACCGGGACCGGCGCCGTCTTTTTGAAGGCGGTTCATCCTCTTCGCTTGAACTGGATGCTGAAGATCTTGATTCACTAGACCGCACACGCGCGTCGACACTCTTTCGTATCCCGGCGGAATCGCGATCGTTGAAAACATCCGCTAGATTATCGACGCTCGGTTCGGTAATTTTATCGTTCATTTTAAAATGTTCTTAATTTTACGTAACGGAAAAATAAAAATAGTGACTTTCTACTTTAATCTCGAAAGTTAAAATATATTTTTTACAGAAATATACAAAAACGGACGTTTGTTAAGTTTTATGAATTTAAAATCTAACGACATGCGCGCGGTAGGAAAAACGACGCAACAATGACAAACGAATGGCGGCTTGCTCTGTGCTGTTTAGTTAGTTCCAGATACGACCACGGGTGGCGCTGAGGTCGACTTATGTGACGGAAATTGCATCATCTGGCGAGTAGCGCGGGAAAAAGACGATGTACTCTCTCATAAATGGACTTCGGACGTCAAACGGAACACATAATATCTTCTAATAAAACTAAATATTAGGTCTTTACCTATGAAATTGCCGTTCTGCAGTACTGGCCATTTCAAATCAAAATAATTTTTAACCCCCAACGCAAAAACGACGGGGTGTTATAAGTTTGACGTGTGTGTGTGTGTGTGTGTGTGTGTGTGTGTGTGTGTGTGTGTGTGTGTGTGTGTGTGTGTGTGTGTGTGTGTGTGTGTGTGTGTGTGTGTGTGTGTGTGTGTGTGTGTGTGTGTGTGTGTGTGTGTGTGTGTGTGTGTGTGTGTGTGTGTGTGTGTGTGTGTGTGTGTGTGTGTGTGTGTGTGTGTGTGTGTGTGTGTGTGTGTGTGTGTGTGTGTGTGTGTGTGTGTGTGTGTGTGTGTGTGTGTGTGTGTGTGTGTGTGTGTGTGTGTGTGTGTGTGTGTGTGTGTGTGTGTGTGTGTGTGTGTGTGTGTGTGTGTGTGTGTGTGTGTGTGTGTGTGTGTGTGTGTGTGTGTGTGTGTGTGTGTGTGTGTGTGTGTGTGTGTGTGTGTGTGTGTGTGTGTGTGTGTGTGTGTGTGTGTGTGTGTGTGTGTGTGTGTGTGTGTGTGTGTGTGTGTGTGTGTGTGTGTGTGTGTGTGTGTGTGTGTGTGTGTGTGTGTGTGTGTGTGTGTGTGTGTGTGTGTGTGTGTGTGTGTGTGTGTGTGTGTGTGTGTGTGTGTGTGTGTGTGTGTGTGTGTGTGTGTGTGTGTGTGTGTGTGTGTGTGTGTGTGTGTGTGTGTGTGTGTGTGTCTGAGGCAACGTAGCTCCCGAACGGATGAACCGATTTTGATTTAGTTTTTTTTGTTTGAAAGGTGTATTAGTCGGGAGTGTTCTTAGACATGTTTCATCAAAATCGGTTCAGCCGTTTGAAGATTATCAGCTCTTTTCTGGTTGAAAAACGGATTTTAGCCTCTGATCAACTCAAAATTTGGGATTCTATTACTTCAATGATATTAGACGAATAAAATAACCTTGAACTGATGCTGGAGCAACACCTGGAATTTCCAGGAAACCCAAGTTATTCACCAACAAACAGCAGAAGTATCGTGTTTGGGCTCATTGAAAAGGTCTCAATGAATAGATTATAGATAAATGGTGATTTAAGGGAGACATTAAGTTTAAAAAGCAAGAAATAAAAATTAAATAAAAAATTTAAAAAACCCCCGACCCAAACAAAAACTCAAAAAAGTAAAAAATAATATTTATAGGCCTTTTAATTTTAACGTAATATTTTGATCAGGGCATTGTCAAGTCGGGGGACGGTCAATGAAAACGAAAACGCAAAACAGAGGCCTAGCCGTCCCCCGACTTGACAATGCCCTGATCAAAATATTACGTTAAAATTAAAAGGCCTATAAATATTATTTTTTACTTTTTAGAGTTTTTGTTTGGGTCGGGGGTTTTTTAAATTTTTGTTTGGCTAAGAATTCTAATTTCAAATTAATTTTATTTTAAAAACATGGATTTTTTTTTCTAAAAGTAGTCATTTCTTTATTGATTAGTGTTACATTTTCATCGCATTTCAATCTTTTTCGTCATCATGGATACGTTAAAAATTCGAGTAATTATGGAATATGAGTACCGTCGTGGCAGCAACGCGGCACAAGCGGCACGCAACATCAACGACGTTTACGGAGCTAACACTACAAACCAACGCACCACCTGTTATTGGTTTGCTCGCTTCCGTTCTGGAAATTTCGACCTGAAAAATGAACCTCGCGGTCGTCCGAAGACTTTGGTCGACAATGACGAATTAAAGGCGATTGTGGAAGCTGATGATACACAATCTACGGCTGAATTAGCAGCAGCTTTCGACGTTAGCGTCAAAACAATATTGGTCCATTTGCGTCAAATTGGCAAGGTAAAAAAGCTTGACAAATGGGTGCCCCACGAACTCAATGATCGCCAGCGCGAAGTACGCGTCGAGACGTGCCTTGCACTGCTCAACAGACACACAAATGAAGGAATTTTGACCCGCGTTGTTACCTGCGATGAAAAATGGATTCTGTTTGATAACCGTAAGCGCTCAGCAAGTTGGTTGGATCCTGGTTCAGCACCTAAACAATGCCCTAAACGAAAACTTACCCCTAGAAAAGTGATGGTCACTGTTTGGTGGTCTAGCGCCGGTGTGATTCATCACAGCTTCTTACCAAACGGGGTGAGCATTACTGCAGATGTGTACTGTGAAGAACTGAACACAATGATGGAGAAGCTGGCATCTCCAACCACCATTGGTCAATCGCTCGTCTCCGCTGCTCCTGCACGACAACGCGCGACCTCATACTGCACAGCAGACGGTCTCCAAGTTGCAAGAACTGGGGTTGGAAGCTCTCCGTCATCCGCCCTACTCACCAGACCTTGCGCCTACAGACTACTACTTTTTCCAGAATTTGGATAACTTCTTGGCGGGAAAAAAATTTAATACCCGAGAGGCAGTACAAAATGCCTTTGAAGAATTTGTTGCCTCCCGTCCAGCTGATTTCTTTAAGAAGGGCATCAATAAACTGCCACTGCGATGGCAAAGATGCATTGATTGCATGGGTGATTACTTCGATTAATACAAATAAAAAATTCATGAAAAAAATTCGTTTAAATTTTTTCATACAAAACGGCAATTTCATAGGTAAAGACCTATTATCATTTATTTCAGGCAATTATTAGACCCATACCATACAAACACACACTCTTAAATAACATAAGCAACAACATTATTATGTTGTTGCTTATGGTAGTTGCTTGTGTGTGTGTGTATTGTATTTCAATATTCTATACCTAGGTAGAATATTGAAATACAATAACTAAAAATATGTATATAATATTTATTTAATATTATTAAAAATCTTTTGCCCCCTTGCAAGATGGACGACACGGTACACAGCTTTTACAATTTCACTCCTACTCAGGGTTGCCCTTGTGTAGCGAAGCGAAGGTCGCGAGAATCAGCTGGATATGAAAAACAAAGGTCTCTCAGTGTGGCGACGCTTCAGGGAGATAATATTCCCCCTTATTTATAAACTTTGCTTAAAATAAAGGTGGTGATTAGAGACTTTTTTTTTACCATTCATTTTTGACGTTTAAACATCTCTTAACTTTAAGCAACGTTTATAAATAAGAGGGTAAATGTCCAGCAGAGGACGTCTTTCGTCTGAAATAATGGTGATTACACTGGCCTAATTTCTTATCGTTCAATCGTGTCGGTTTATTTCGTTATCTATGTTAATGATGACGTCTTTATTGATTGTTTACTAGTGTAATCGATAGATAACACAAACGCATAGTGGAGAATACAACAGATTGTCAGTGATGATTACGCATACCTTTATGTGGATTAATTTAATGTAGGACTAATATGCGTACGTAATTTCATATCAATGCGATACCGCATTAAAGCTCCCGCAGACTTGCGCGACGCAACTCTCGTTGATATCAATATCGATGAAATTTTCATAGAAATTGTTGTATTAAAATCGTAGCGCGCCTGTCTGTAGGAGGCTTTATGATTTTAGTTCATACGCGAGCTGATGAGCGTTCTTGTTTGTCATAACAAACTAACTTTTACCAGCGGCTTCACCGGCGTTTTGGTCGAAATTTCCCACGAAAGTAGGTACTACCGGAATAAAAAGTATCCTAAGTGTTAATCCAGGTTATAAACTATCTGTGTGATAAATTTCATCCAAATCCGTTCAGCTGTTTTGCGTGATTGAGTAACAAACATTCAAACTTTAACATTTATAACATTACTAGCTTGTGCCAGCGGCTTCGCCCGCGTAGTTGTCGGTGTATTATACATATAAAACAAGCGATTTTATGTCTATAAGCCAAGTCGAAAGAAGTATCTCAATAACAAAGAAAAAATAAACCAAATACCTACTCACAATAACGACAAAGAAAATTACATACTTCGCTTGAACAACTAGATATCTCAGTAATTGCTCTGTCAAATTGCCCGACGTTGAACAACGAGACTATTTTCTATAACAACTGACATATACAGGGTGTAACAGAAACCCTATTGCTATTCTTAAGCACTAAAGATAACAGCTGGTATAGAATCACTTATACATAGTTTCAGCTCAAAATAAAATACTCTAAAAATTGATACCTCGGTTTCATATGTTTCTTCAATTCAAATCATAACAAACGTGTTACCGCAGTACGTAGGTCAATAACTTTCTACGTTACTTGCCAATATCGCGATAAATCTCTTCCGAGTGATGTGTTTATTTCCATTTGAAAAGTTCGGTTTCCGGTATCAATGTATTAAAAATTCTCATAACTTCCGAACATGTAGAGATAGGTTTAAAACACCCTTCCAATATCGTTTGATATCATCCAAAGAAGCCGTGCCCTTGGTATGTATATACCCTTTCCATTTACACGTTGTATAGATCGTATTTTTATGTCTTGTACGCACGGCTACACATTAAGCTATACATTTCCAGTTTACGCTGATCTCGCACTGTACGGAAATCCTACACAATGCGAGATTAGCTTATAGTGGAAATGCATAGCTTGATGTGTAGCCGTGTGTACTAGCGTACATACAAACATACATAGGTACAGGTGAAGCTAATAAAAAGCGTGTATATAGCCGTTCCCAGCGGTTTCGCCCGCGTGCAGGTCAAAAATGATCCCACGGGAAGGTACTACCGGGATAAAAAGTATTGTAGTGTTAATCCAGAATATAGTCTATATTTGTGCTAAATTTCATCTATATGTTCAGTTGTTTTTCCGTGACTGAGTATTAAACATGCAAACATTCACATTTATGATATTAGTTAGATTCAAAATCATGCTACTAAAAATTTGCCATCAGAAAAACCCTACAACACTATAAATACATAAGCTGGGAACCAGTTGCACGTCGACCAATGAGTCGGACAATTAATAAACTCCATTATATTGCTACAATAACACCATTGGAATCTACGTACTTCGCCTCATCAACTTTATACCACGGCAATTGCTTTGACAAATTGAACTTCATATTATCTATACATAGATGGGCCATAATAGAAGGCTAAAAGTTACCGAAAGTCAATTGAGAGGGATATTCGCGGAGTTTCCCTACGTGATCGAATCAGGGATGAAGAGATCCACAGGAGAACCATTCAACCGAAATTGTCAAACTAAAGTGGCAGTGGGCAGGGCACATTGCTCGCAGGTTCTGTAGTGGTGCTCACGTACCGGAAGACATAAAGTTGGAAGGCCTCCCACAAGGGGGACTGATGACCTTGTGAAGGCCGCTGGAGTCCGCTAGCTGCGGGAACCACAAAACCGGTCGAAGTGGTGGATCTCAGCGGGGGCCTATGTCCAGCAGTGGCTGTCTTTCGGCTGAAATGATGACGATGATGACATAGATATAAAACAATTAAACAGTGAAATGTCGCATTGATCAACGCCGTGTGATTGTGAAATCATAAAATTCGAAATGCGTCCCATATATGATTCTAATATTGACGATCGATCTATTACCATTAATCTCAGATTATAAAACAAAGGCAGATAGACCGCGCGGAACACCAAGAGTGAGGCCAAAGCACCGAATACTAAATCGTCGCATTTGTTTTTGTTTTTTTTGGTTTAGATTATAAAACAAAGGCAGATAGATCGCGCGGAACACCCAAGAGTCAAAATAACAAATACTAAAGCCTCGCATTATATACAATACGACGCTTTAGTATTTGGTTTTTAGCTTCACTCTTGGTGTTCCGCGCGCGGTCCATCTGCCTTTGTTTTATAATCTGAACCATTAGTACTCATTGCAATGTAACTGTTATCTCCATAATATGAGTTTTTTTTGGTTGTAATTATTATAACGATTACTGAGTATTTTTTTAAGAATTTGAATGGCTTACTAATGGTTTTACGTCATTAAAAGAAAATGAATGTGCACACCTTGGCTAAAAGGGTGCAGAATTGCACTTCAAAGTTGTTTCAAAACTCAACCCCTTCAAGGGTATAGCGGGGGTCAAAATTTGTATGCAAAGAAAGTTTCGGCTAGCAGCTAGTACGGTCGGCAACGAAACTGTTAAAACTGTTATTTTTGTAAAACAAATAATTGAGGCACAATCATTCGATGCATTGAGGAATTAGTTTCTCAATTTAGTTGTTTTTACAATGCAAAAACTAAAAAAAAAACAATCGCCTTCACAAAGTGAAAAATAACTTTAATTTCGGAAGGCGGTGACAAAAAATTTAAATATATATCCAAAGTCTCCGGTTTCTAAATTCAAGTTATTTTTGACTTTGTTTTTTTTTTTTCAGGAACTCGGCAGTATCTTTTTGTTTTGTAAAAAAAATTTTTGAAGAGTTCCGTTGTCTGTCTCCGAAGCGCATGATCAGATCTTTATGAAATTTAAATGGGACTATTCCGGAATAAACACCTTTCGAACAAAAAAAGAATTTTGCAAAACCGTCTGTATATGACGGAGTTTTGCTCGAACATACAATAAAAAAAAACATGTCGTATCGATAACCCCCTTCTTTTTGAAGTCTGTTAATAAATAGGAGGTTTTGACTGTTACCTGTACTGAAAATGTAACAGATCAATCAGAAAACGTACCTGTGGATTCTGATTTTTATTGCAACGTATAGGTACGTGCTTTGTGCTTTGATCTGATCATTTAAATACATAAAACCGACTCAATTATAATTTTCTTTATCTTATGAAATTTACGAATATTTTGAAACTGTCTACATTCTGGCTATATTCATTCGGCACCCTTCGCGATCGCGTTATTGAAAGCAATCCTTGCTTGTGTATTGCATAAGTGATTTATATGCCTTTTGAATGAGTTGAATTTTGAAACATCTACACAAGTCAACCCGTCAAATTGATGGGGTTTAACAAGGGGCGAGGTTAATCATCATCATCATTTCAGCCGAAAGACGTCCACTGCTGGACATAGGCCTCCCCAAAGGGTACCCCCCTTTGGGGAGAATGCAATGAAAACTACCAATCCTATTTTTAAGGCTAGTAGAGTATGTCGAAACATCATCTGTCAAATGCAACAATTTCAACTACCTACATATTACTGTTATCAGCATCAAGTATAGGTTTGATTTCCTGTGAGCAGATGCTGCACATCTGTGGGTACTACATGCTTTATTGACATCGTAAAGCAAACAATGAGACACACGCCTTCTAACACTTCCGGATTGAATGCAATCGTTATCAAACCATCGGTCCTAATCGATCCATTGTCCTACTACACATTTTGTCGAAAGGAGTATTAATTTAACCATAAAATTAATGCTTCCTCATTATCATCATCATGTCAGCCGAAAGACGTCCACTAGTGGACACAGGCCTCCCAAAAGGGGGGTTTTGCCATAATCGCCACGCTTGGCAGGCGGGTTGGCGATCGCAGTATGGTGGTAAAATGCATAGAGAACACTGCTCCCCATTCTCTAGTAAGTCCCTTAGTCGCCTGCTACGACACCCACGGGAAGAAATGGTATGGTGCTATTCATTTACGTCCGGCACCACACGGAATCGAAGTTAGTATGCAAATGGAATTCTGGGCAGCAGCTAGTAAGGTCAGCAACGAAACTTTGCCAAGACTATAAAGTCTTGGCAAAGTTTCGTTGCTGACTTAGTTGTTTGACTATAAAGTCAAACAACTAAGTTATCGCACAATTCAACAATGCAATAGACAAGAGTTTGTATTACTTTAATATTATCTAAAGTCGGTTCTATGTGTTTGGGGTTTTGGGGTTTATGGAATATCAGCCGCACGGGTCGATCGATCAGGTTCAGCTACGCTTGCCGCGGTTGGTCCGTGGATGGGTGACCATCTTTACATACCTACCAAGACCCCTCCGTGCCTCGGAAAGCGCGATAAGCCGTTGGTCCCGGCTGTCAATTGTGGATCTTTGACAGTTGTTACGAGTCGTCAGAAGTCCGAAGGTCTGGCAACCATTCTTACCAAGGGGTATCGTATTATCCAGTAACTGGGTTGTGGAGGTCAGATAGGCGCTCCATGTAAAATACTGGCATTCCGCTGCAACCGGTTAGACTGGAAGCCGACCCCAACATAGTTGGGAAAAGGCTGATGATGGTTCTATAAGTTTGTTGTTTTTGTAATTATGTGAACAAATAAATAGGGAAACGTACCTACCTTTGGATTCCTATTTATAGTGCAACTTACATATTGCTTTGATTTGATTACCACTCGAAATTCCATTTTTAAATCACCATAAAGAAATGGTATTTTTCTTTAAGAGCCTTATTTGAATATTTTGAAGCCTGAAATGTTGATTGATTTTCGTGACTGACTCTACATAATAAACACGTTCTAATAAATATAATGTACGTAGCAATTCTGGCGACATTCATCCGTCGCCCTTGATCGCGTTATTGAGAGCAATCCTCGCTTGCTGAGTGATTTATATGCCTTTTTGATTTATCAATGGCTGCCAGTCTTCGAGCTCTGATTGGCTGAGTGAGACCTTTTCGTGCGTAGGTACAGTTACGGGAAAAATTTCTACAAATCGACTGATGAATTGAATGTAGCTTATTTATGAAAGTTTATTAGGACGTCGAAATTAGGAATCTTCGTCGATAGTAGAATATCTTGTTTATAGATAATTTTTGGCATTTACGTCGTATTTGGACGTATTAAGAAAAACGTATACGCGTTGTCTTGAGAACTTCCTCTTTTTTTTTCGTCGGTTAGAAATTAAACACTTTAGCCAATAGGGTATTTTCCAATTTTTCAAAAGCTATTCTAATTTGAAGATTGGAACGAGATTTTTAACAGAAAAATTAAAATAAATTGATTTCTATCCATTTTCTCAATTAAAAACGATTTAAACCAAATTTGTTTTTAGTTGTTTTGAATTTACCGCCAAAACGCTTCTCACGATGACTTTTTATCACGTGACGTCAACTTTATGTAAACTAAAGTAGTTAGTAAGTAAATAAGTGAATGTCGAGTTTATAATTAACAAGATTTTTAATGGATATAAAGTGATATTACTGGTGTGCGGTGCCTCTGTACAAAAATACTTCTAAAACGGCGCCAAACTAAGTATTTTATATCAGGGACCGAAACCGGTATGAAAAATACCGGTATTTTTCGGTTACAACCTTTATTTTTTTTACCGGTATTTTTAAAGGTTACCTAAATTCTTCAATTTCATACAACCAGTATTAATACCGGTTACCGAAATAAAAATTACCTCTATCTTACACGTGCCGTCGGCATTAGTCAAAGCGGGCGCGGATCGCGTTTGTGTGTGCCAGAGTCGAGTCGACCCGCGCGCAGGCGGAGCCGATCGTTTGATCGGCGCCGCAACACTGCATGCTTCTCAATTTTCTGGCAAATGTTGGATTGTTTGGTTGGCTTCGTAGATAGGCAGACCATTTATTACTATTTAATAAAGGTACCTATGTGGATTTATATTTTATTATAGGAACATAAGTAAAATAAGATATCTGGTTGAAGATTTTCCTTATAAAATAATATTCCTTATGGTGTCGCCTATGTTTTATCACTCATGTCGTCATCACTGTGGCTGACATGTTTCTTTATTTGCAATTTATGCTTTCGAGCTGATGAAGGTAGTCAAACAGCTGACCAATCGTTGCTGAAAAATATGCATCCGCTGATCCGCATGATTATTTTTATTTCATAAATTATACGAAGTAGAATTGCATCTAGGTACTTCCGACGTCTTCGTCTTCGTAGGTCTTCGTCTTCGTCTACATAGGCCTCTCCCAGGCTGCGCCACAACACTATCCTCCGCCTTCTGCATCCAATCTATCCCAGCCACCTTTTTAAGGTCGTCGCTCCATCTAGCTGGGGGACGTCCCACACTACGTTTGCCGATACGCGGTCTCCACTCCAGGACCCGTCTGTCCCACCGGTCCTTCGACAAACATGGCCAGCCCACTGCCACTTCAGCTTGCTCACTCTACAAGCTATGTCAGTGACTCCGGTTTTTTCCGGATAATTACATTCCTAATTTTATCCTTAAAAGAAACTCCAAGCATAGCCCGCTCCTTAGCGCGCTGAGTGACCTTAAATTTGTGGACCACCCCAAATGTCATTGTCCACGTTTCGGCACGCACTGGTTAAAGACCTTAGTCTTCAAGCATTGCACAATAGGCGACGAAAAGACTTGACGTGGTTTTCCAAACGCTGCCCAACCCAACCGGATCCTCCCCTCCTGTCAGCTTCTTTCTCAAAGTTATGTCTACCGAGCTGGATGACTTGCCCTAGGTAGACCTACTCCTTCATAACTTCGAGAAGCGACCCTTTGATGTGGATTGGCCTCGGGATGACGGGAGAATTGCACATGATTTTCGTCTTTTCCAAATTCACGTCGAGGCCATCCCGCCGAGAGGCTCCGTTCAGGCTGTGCAGTATCTGGTCTAACTGTTTCAGAGTCTCTGCCATTATGAAGATGTCATCGGCAAACCGAAGGTGTGAGATGTATTCGCCGTTAATATTGATACCCTGTCCAGTCCAATGTCTTAAAGATGTCCTCCAACGCGTTGGCGAACAGTTTCGGGGTTATAACATCCCCCTGTCGCATTCCTCTGAGCAGTTGGATGGAGCTTGTTTCCTTATCCTGGATCTGGATAGTCATCGTAGTAGCGTCATACAAACATCTTAACACCTCGATATAGCGCCAGTCAATTCGACATCGTTGCAGAGAGGCCAGAACTCCATATTTCGATGGAGTCGAAGGCTTTGTCGTAGTCCACAAATGCCATACACAGAGATTGGTTGTACTCTTCAGTCTACTGTACAATTTGCCGAACAGTATGGATGTGGTCTACGGTACTGAAGCCTTTTCGAAAACTGGCTTGTTCTGGTGGCTGGAACTCGTCAAGTCTTCTAGCGAGACGATTCGTGACGACCCTCGAGAATAGCTTGTAGACGTGGCTTCGAAGTGAGAATGGGTCTACAGTTCTACAGCAAGGTTTTGTCACCTTTTTTGAAGAACAGAACCACCACACCTCTGCTCCACGCCTCGGGCGTTGTACGCTCTTGGATGACGGAGTTGAAGAGACTCGCTAGCTCTCTTAGGACTGGAGCCCCGCCCGCTTTAAGGACCTCTGTCGTTTTTCCGTCATCACTCGGTGCCTTGTTGTTCTTAGGATGCTCGAGAGCCGCCCTAATCTCGCACTGGTCAACATCGGGGATGTCCTCCGTGTAGTGGCGCATTAAATCGGCTCGGTGGTCACCTGCACTATCCTCCGCTAGTTTTTCCGTCCGCGTTGAGTAAAGGTGCTCGTAAAAATCCTCGACTTCCTGGAGTATCTCGGATTTTGAAGTTATGAATCTGCCACCCGCATCTTAGTTTCGTCAGATGGGACCTCCCTAATCGCTGAGTGAACACTTTCGACCCTCGGTTTTGCTCAATCGCGACTTTAATGTCGCGGATGTTGGAGCATCGAAGGTCGCGTCGCATCAGCTTTCTTATTTTTAGATTTAAGGCCCTCTTCTCTGACGAAGATGGCTGCGTAGATGGCAGTTCTCGTCTTTCCCTCATAAGTCCGAGAGTCTCCGAGGAAAGTTTGGACACCTTACTTTTCGCTGCGACGAGCAAAGTTTGCGGGACACGTCACGTAGTGCTTTGACCACCTCGTTGGCTTTTTTCGTCAACCGTGCCTGTGGTTTCCAGCAGAGAGAAACGATTTTGAAGTTCCAGTGGAACTTTTCGGATCCTAGTGCAGTTTGGAGCTGCGTAGGTCAGAGGGTAGGCCTCATCATGCGGATTCTCTCAGCCCGAAAATTTATATTTAAAGTGCCTTGCTTTGGCGATGTCCTCGTACAAGGTCTCGGCTGTTTCGTCAGAGCATGTCGAAGTTGGCGCATATACCTGTATCACTTTCAGGTAGTACCTGTCAGTGAGCTTTAGTACAAGGTATGTTACCCGTGTCGACACACTACTGATTTCCACAACGCTGCTAGTGAGTTCTTTGTTGACCAGGAAGCCGACACCGCCTTGGGACAGCTGATCACCCTCGCGGAAGTAGAATAGGTCGCCTGACTCCAGGGTTATCGCATCCTTCCTCTGTCTTCGGACTTCAGATAATCCCAGTAGTCATGTCCATATTCACCACGCTGGGCATGCGGGTTGGTGACCGCAGAGCCAGTCCTTTCGCAGACGATTCGATGACGCTGCTGCCCGTCATCGCTCTGTAGAATTTAGATTGGCTTGTTGGATGGTTATACTGGCATCGGTCGGTCGCCAGCGCCTCCTCTGTCAGTGGCAGGGTGTATCGCGCGCAGACTGATGAGGTTGACATTTGGGGAGTCCCAGCAAAAATTAATTGAACTCAATCAATCCATATTTAATTCTTTTAACAAATATAAATACGAGCTCTACTGATTATGTTCATCATTGCATCGCTTTCATGGAAGAACCCAAATAATTTTAACTCTAATTTCATAACTCCAAGGGCGCTTATCGACAGACACTTCGCGGCGGTGTCGTATCTACGACGCGTTACGAGTGAGCGAGTGAACGATAGTGAATGCGCGCTCGGTGGCGCTCCAGGAATGTTTTGGCACCGCGGTGCCGGTAAGGATTGTGAGGAATAAATAAGGTTCACGTATCCGCGTTTGGAACTGGGAACTTTATATCAGTACCTACGGAGTTACCAACCGCTAACTCAATGCCCCAGCCAGGGCGAACTTATTACATTAATAAGGGGCTGCACGCTAAGGACACCCCCTGTGTGGCATACTAACGAACCTCGGCTTAGGGCGTCGGTGAGACTACGACTGCATAATGGGTCAGGCTGGATCTGAACTGGACAATTATTATTATCAGGGTATGCCAAGGGCTCACCTAAGGCGCGGGCTAGTACTTCATCGTGGCAGGGTCGGGGGACACGATATTTGGTTATGATATTTTGTTTATAGGTGGACCAATGCCTTTTTAGTTGGCGTTTTTTTGACAACTGTTCTTTTTAGTAGGCAATTTGAAAGAACGTCATGTCTTTGTAACGTTTCAATTTTCCGCTGGCATAAACTTATGAGTAAAGAACAAATGTTTGGCATACCATACATCACCAAGGACAACAATATTTACTGGGCTATGAGAATGTAAAAGGCATAGCGTTATTCCGGAATAGGGAAATGTTCATGGAAGAAGCTGGGCTCGTTCACGTGCGACCTGGAAAGTTTAAACTAACCCTACCAAACTACGCCATGGGATCTGGAGGGAAAGGTCCTCGCGCACATGTGGCAATGGCGTGAGGAGGCCAAATGCCGGGGTGTAACTCCGCTGCCGCGGGAAATCGCGCGGTACAGCGGACAGAGCTCCGGCGGGATCTCATGGCGACATGGAGAGTGCGATTGTCGCAACCCAGTGCTGGGCACGCCACGATTGCGGCGGTAAGTCCCCTCTTTGAGGAGTGGCTTGAGGCGGCATGGCGTCCTCACCTTCCGCCTGACGCAGGTCCTCACCGGACACGGTTGTTTCGGGAGGTTCCTGTTTCAGATAGGGCGGGAGGAAACGCCCGGGTGTTTCCACTGCGAAGATCGCCCTGAGGACACGGTGGAGCACACGGTGGCGGTCTGCCCGGCTTGGGTGGAGCACCGCCGTGTCCTCGTGGAGGCGATCGGTGGCGGCAATCTCTCGTGTCCGGCCCTGGTCCAGGCCATGGTACGGAGCGAGAGTGCATGGGTAGCCGTCACCTCTTTCAGCGAAGCAGTAATGCTCGCGAAGAGGGAGGTGGCGCACGTGAGGGAGAGGCAGTCTATGCGCCCTCGCGACCCTAGCCGCCGCAGGATACGGAGACGCCCTGGGCGTCGGGAACCCCAGGCAGATTTCCGGCCACAGTAGGCATGAGCTTGCGGACGGCGAGTAATGGGTAACTCGCTGACCGGTAAGGACCAAGCCCAAGTTGACGGCGCGTTGTGTTCCACGCGCGCCTTAAAGAGATGTCAGCACAATTTGATGGGGCCCGCAAGGGCCAATGCCTGCCAGGGGTGCAGGTTTGTTCGAAAGAGATACCACAGCCCCTGGCATACGGGCTACTGAGCCACACGGGTGGGTTTTAGTCAGTAAAAGTCTGACACGCCCTCCTGCTCCACCCAGAGCGGGAGAAGTTATTTGATGATTTCCCACCCAAAAAAAAAAGCCTACCAAACTAGCAATCAGAGACGTTTTTTGCTCCAGAGCCCGGAATCTATGCGCTGTTAGCACGCTCAAACAAAATGCAAGCTTATGTTTATGCGCTTTGTTTACAAGGAAATGATGCCCTCTATGAGAAAAACGGGCGTACGATTCTCCGCAAATTAAACAAACCCAAATTATGGAGTTGATTTCTATGGCAGTTTGGCGAGAGAAAAAGATAAACAAATGGCATTCTACCAGTTTACAATGTATTCATGTAATATTATCATACTCTTGCTCATTTCCTTTTTTTTACTTTAACTCAAATACTCCACAAAAAGGCGGACCAAATAAACGTACACAGCAGCACAACGATTCGTCTAGTAATGTAGAGTGTTTTCTAATGCAACAAATTATCGGCAGTGCGATATTTCGTTTCTTTCTCGTAATCAAGGACATTTTTCGGTAACCGATATAAAAACGGTAACCTAAATAGAGGTAACCGGTTTTATTTTTCTTGGTTACCCAGATAACGGTAACCGTAAGTCGTAGAGGTAACCGAAATTCTTCAATACCTGTACCGTAATTTATAAAGGTTTTCGGTCCCTGTTTTATATATCAAAGTTGACGTCACATGTCACGTGATAAAAAGTCATCGTACGGAGCGTTTTGGCGGTAAATTCAAAACAACGAAAAATAAATTAGATTTTAATAGTTTTTAAGTGACAAAATGTGTATTAATAAATTTATTTTTATTTTTCTGTTAAATAAATCGTCCCAATCTTCAAATTAAAATAGTTTTTATGAAATCGGAAAATACCCTATTAAGTGATAACAGAGCCTTTGTGGCCCTTTTGAAACGGCTTACAAGTTGCAGGTCGTGAGTTCGAACCTAGTCATGTACTTTGGGTCCATTCATAATTTACGTCACAAATATTTTATGGTTTTCTGACCCCCCCCCCCCCCCCCTCTGTCACAGATGGTCACACTTGTGAACCGGGACGCCCCGTTGTGTGACGTCACAAATTTTTAAATTTTATATTTATAAGTACGTTAATAAATTAAAACAGCAGTTTTTCCTTTTTTTTTTAATTTAAGTTACTTACAAATAATCTTTAATAAAATTAAATAAAGTCAAATATTTTAGATAAACATGATTTAACATGTGATGTCAAAAATCTATTGTCCCCCTGTCCCTAGTCACACAATGTCACATTTCAGTCAATGAAAAAACCATGAATGGGCCATATGGGGCCATAAATTACGTCACATAAGACATGTGACGTAATTTATGGATGACCCCTTTATTTTGTGTATTTTGCACCACATCACTACTGCTCTCAAAACTGTAAAGGAAAATGTAGTTAGGAAACCGGCATGTCCTAGAACCAAAAATTCCAAGACATGTGACATCTACCAACCCGCACTGGGCCCGCGTGGTGGATTACGGCCCACTCCCTTCCACAGATGATTATGCCTTGCTTGATGATGCTAAGAAGTATTATGATAGTATGATTAAATTTTAAACATTAAGTAATTGAAGAAAGTATATTTTAGAAAAAAATATCTATAAGTAGTACTTGCCTGCCTATGCTCAATATCAATCTTAACAGTATTATTTTCCCATTTTCTAAACAAGGTGTGAAATTCAAAGAATGTGCAACACAATTTTTCCGCTCTTAAATTGATTAAGGATGATAAAACATATTTCTACCGTAGAAAATGTGGAATGTAAATTCATTGTATAATTTTATTAGACGGTAGATTGCGCTCCGTTTTGTTGGTAACTTAAGAAATATTCAAATAACTTGAAAACTTACCAAGAGAATGTTTCCAACATACGAGTACATTTTCCGCAACACAAAACTTACTAAGACAACATTTAAGTAACCTTGTTTGTTTTTCAAATCATTACCTTCCCTACACAGGACGTAATAAAATCGCGGTGAGAATTTTTCGCTCAATGGATTTTCAATGCACTGTATATCGCCGAGAGTTGAAAATCGAACACTGTGTTTTATCGACGCGCTGAGACTCACTCGCGCTGCACTTTCAATGCTCCGTTCAACACCAGAGAGTTGAAAATACAGTACGCGTAAAAGTCCCGCCGCAAAATTATTACAGACCGTGTGGATGTCGAGTTATTGTGTTACTCTGGGGATCTACTCTCTAAGCATTAAGTCCGTAGTTACGGCGGAAGTTACGGGCGTTTCTTACTCCGTATCACCTGCGGACATAAGATAACTTCGGGGTCCGAACTAAGAATGAATGACACCACCATTTGAAAGTTGTCCTAACTCCGAATGTTTTATTCTCCGTCGGAAAAAGTTAATAAATCGCGAGTAAATCACATTTCAAAAATACGAACTTCTTTCTGATGAGCTCATCTTCGTTGATGGACTTGGCCCCCTGATCTAACGTAACTTCGATTTCGGTTAGTTTGCCTTCGAATATTTCAGGTACGAAAGCTAAATAAGTTATCTACCATTATTGTGATTGGTGGCGATGATTACCTTATAATCGAAAAGTCTTAGGCACAATCTGCAATGACAATATATTTTAGTTTGAGATTTAACTTTATACAAGGTGGCTGGGATATTGACGCAGAACCCCCATAACATAGACGCAGTACATGATTCTCAAAACCCCAGCGTTAAAATTTTACGTCGGTAATTTAAAAAAAAATGTTCTGCTATAAATTTTTACCGCGTAGCTCTAGGTATTGCACTGTTCTATTAAACAGCTGATTTCGATTTTGATAACTGACGAAAAATATCTACGCTCGTCTCCAATCATGTTCTATATTCATGATTTCATTTTACGCGTCGATGATCCTGCCACCCTGTATCTAGGTTACTACCCTAATCTCAGATTATTCTTTGTAAAGTGCATTAATTCAATATACCACAACCCCTTTAGGAAAGCCATGTACTTACCTAGTTTTATCAATTCAATACAAATCGGAAATAGATAAGTACGAAAATCAATAACAAAATGTCGCATGCTGTAAAACTCGTCATGCAGACATCAACTTCCAAATGTCTATAAGTACTCACCCCTGTCATGGCAGCAATAAGGCCGAGTTCTCGATGGCAGCGGGAAGCGTAGCGGAGCTGTGGCGGGGCATCAGCTGGGCAGGGGGACAGTTCTTTACCATTAATGGTGAAAGGTTTTAAGCTTTTTTTAATAAATTTCTGGAAATTGTTTAAAATAGATTAGCAATAGTGGAAAAATATTTCAGAGTTCTGAAGTTTATCAATAAACTGCCACGAAATCTATAGTCATTTATTCAAATTACATAAGACAGTCCCCCAAAACGAACCCCTTCACCACTGTGTACACAGAGAAGGCACGGCATAATGACGGCGAATACCCTTTCTGAAATCTTCCAAAGCGTGCGGTATGCCGTCTCTGTTGTACCACAGATGTTATTTACCATAATCAGCCTATAATGTTCCCACAACTGGGACATAGGCCTCCTCTCTATGAGAAGGTGTGAGCCATAATCCACCACGCCATGCCAGTCCAGTGCGCGTTGGTAGATGTCACATGTCTTCGAATATTTGGTTCTAAGACATGCCGGTTTCCTCACGATGTTTTCCTTCACTGTTTTAAGAGCAGTGGTGATGATAATAAATACACAAAGTAAAGTGCCTGCTTGGGTTCGAACTAGTGACCTACACACTCGTAAGTCGGGGTCGACACCATTGGGCCACCACTACTCTGACTTTATTTTATTTTGATCATTATTATATGTAAACCTTTAACCACTTACGTCGGATTAATCCGACAAACATTTTCGGGTCCAGTTCGCCAGGTTCGTATATTTACGACCAAAATACCACACCTCGTTTTATCTTATTTTTTATTTAATTACACTGTATTCTATCAAAACTATGTTTATATTAGGTAAATAATTATTTAAGTAATCATTTACAATTTAATACACTTTAGCCTCTTAATTAGTAGTCTAGTAAGTATTGCACATCCCTCTTTGTTGTAAGTATTTATTTTTCCATTCACTGTGCCGGGCGCTGGGGACACGACTATTGATATGAAGTCGGGCGGTTTAAAGGTTAAGTACTATACCTGCTTTGCAATGACATAATTATTGGTTTTAATAAAAGTCGATCCCCCTTAAGGCGAAATGGTATCGTCGTCACATAGGTTTCGAGGGGGTGAAGCAGACGCGGGCGGGTAAGAAGCGCGCGGGGCCCCGCTCTCTGCCGCACTCGGCCGGCAAGCTATAGTCCGACCGCTGTAAGCGCGACCCTCTCTCGTGAACCAAAATACTTCTGCAGAGGGTCGCGCATACGGCGATCAGACTGTAGCGGCAAGTAGCAGATTTAGGTGATACTAGTTGCGCAGTATGTATTTATAGAAATTTTTCTATTTTCTCAAAGTATATACCGAGTATATAATTTGGTGAAATAAATAAATAATAAACAATATTGTAATTAGGCGCATACACTAGTGTTTTCATTATTATATCTATCTACTTACGAATACTGGCCTACTTATAATAAAATAACTACTTATGAGTTCCTATAACAATCCCAATTAGTTCGCTGTTTGAATGGGTACTAATAATAGAGATGGAATCCAAACCGGTTTTTACCAAAAACCGTTTTTTACGGAGGATATTTTTTATCACTACCCAAATTTTCATAAGGTATCCTACCCATAAATATAAACAACTTTTACTATGGGACCAACTCTGAAATCACGAAAAAAAAAGACTACTGTTTCTTACAAAAGTTCACTACATACTCGACCAAAATGTATGAATCAGCAGATTTTTTTTTTTCGTGATTTCAGAGTTGGTCCCATGGTAAAAGTTTCAAATTCATGGGTAGAACCACCCTATGAAAATTTGGATATTGATAAAAAATTGCCCTGTAGAAATGAAAAACAAGTAAGTATAAGTAATAAGCTTTTATATATTATAAAATAAAATAGGGGTTCTATAACGGGTCCACTATCGGCTCCAAATTATTTTTCAGAGCCTCTCAAAGGCATACCACGGTTTCGGCGGGAATCTACCAACTCTGGAAGAATGTGTGTGTGATAAAAGTTGAAAAGTTTTGGCTCCATTTTGTTTTTCCAAAACTCGTCATCTTTTTGGATGTATACAATTTCCATTTTTTCATCTTCTCCTCCCCATATCCCGAAAATGCACCGCTGCTTGCCCGTCACTCGTAGCTGTCCTTGAGCCTGATAGTACCAGTTACTATTTTTATTTATAGTAACTTGGGTATTCTTTTTGTTATACTTTAGAATTTGGACCTTGTTTTGTTTGATAGCATTTTCTATGCCATTTTTAAAAGCAGATACTGGGCATTTGACCTCAACGATCGTATTTTCTCCAACGACTCCGTCCGGTGTGGCACCAATGTAAGGAAATTCTTTGTCCACAAAAAGTCCACAATCTTTAATCTGTAAATTTTCTTGGCTGCTCAGTTGTTGAAGAGCAAATTTTTCATTTTTGAGTCCATGGGCCACTGATGCGACGGATGAAATATTAGATTTGTACAAAATGTTGTGCACCAAGGCAGCAAAACTTTTTTGTCGCTTTATTATTACTCCAAAGTTTGAGGCCGTTATCATCAATCTTCTGATTTGCAACCATTCAGTGCTTTCGCGTTGCTGTGTGGTTCGTTTTTGTATACCCTCCCGGTCATTTACCAGTGTCTTCAGATTTGTCATAAAATCTGCAGACGCTGTACTGTACTCATCGGCAGACATGTCCGGCGCAGCTACTTTTTTACCATAGTCATTTTGTTTCTCGAATAGCTTTACTCTATTTTTTTTTCTTTTCACAGCATTGGCTCGCTTTCTGTTCTGCTCTCTCCTTGCTTCTAGCTTTTGTAAGTTGCCCCTCGGGCTCATTCCCAATATTTTTTTGTGAAGAGTGTAAAGAGGTCTTTTGGTGTTGTAGGAAACAACTGCAGCCGAGCATCTCGCTTGATATGATCGTCGGGAGGCAAAATTAATTCTTTTGCCTCCAACAAATTTGGCCACTACGCTGTTGAATCTCTCAACAGCATTGGTGTCAACGTCTTCCAAAAGACTCCGAGATTTTGCTGCCACCAAATTTAAAATTACTTTTAGTCGAAACCAAAAAGTTGAGTTTTCAAGCTCTGCCACAGTTGAAGACAAAATTATTTTTTCTTTATTGCAGCAATAATCTTTGCAACGTCTGTGGTCCCCGTATGCGTGGTTCAAAGAATTTGTAATGTCTTCGTGAATTTGTTTAATAGCGATATCCTTAGGATTGTTTTTATTATGTTTCATTGAAGTCGTGACGACTTTTCTCATGCTCATAACTTTTTCGTCGGTAATATTTTTTCTCTGCACTTTTGGGTACTTTGTGTCTTTGCCTAGTGAACGCAGCTTGTTACACATATTTCTCAGAACGTGGTTTCGGCATTCTATTTTAGACACTACATAGTCTGAATAAGGATTTGATGCCAATATTTTAGCATACGTTGCAGAATCACCATCAGCCACAATGTTGCCATATATAAGCCCATACATGTTTATGGATTCCTTGAATCCCTCGCATACGATCATTGCTTCCATTCCGCTGGACGAACCTTCATAATTTTTATAACATACGTGATTTTTGTGTTTTTCCTGACGTTTCTCTGCTCTTGCACATATTAGACAGTATTTGTTTTTGACTCCAACGAAAAGAACTTCTCCAAATTTTCGTCCCACAATAGCAGCAACACCAGACATTGCTTTATAGTTGTTCCCATAGGAACGTTTGCACCATGCACCATCCGCAAACACGTCAATCACAGGTATGCCATTAACGACTCGCCCTTCATGGATTGCTGCTTCACGTTCAATAGCAGCAGCTCGTTCCATTGCCTCCACTGCTGTAGCCTCCCATTCATTGAAAATGCCATCTTGAATTTTCGCGTAATATTTTTCTCGAAAAATAGGAACGTCCATGGCAGCCATAGTTTCTTCGAATTGAGAGTATCCAATCCCAGAGGATACTATACCTGAGACTGCTGCAGTGTTAACATCTACACTATTAACACTGTCCAAGTCATCAGTACACACCTTAAATTTTTTTTTGCACATTCTGCATTTAAAACTGAAATATGAAACCAGACCCGTGCGCTTTTCTGTTTCTAAAACCAAGCAGCTGAAATCACACTGAAAAAGAGGGACGTGTTCTTGCTGTTGCAGTTGATTAAAAAAATGTACTACGTCAACAATTCTGCGACCGGTGATTTCTTTGACAGACTTTGTCTCACACTCAAATTCCACTTGATAAGGCGGGTCTTCTTGGGTGCTGAAACATTTGAAATAAATAACCGTGTAAATGTGTTGAATAGCCTACATAAAATAATAACCAGTAAAAATCGTTCTATCTGTATGACTATTTGTAGTCCGTACCTCATACATAAGCATAAGCATAATCAGCCTATAATGTTCCCACTGCTGAAACACAGGCCTCCTCTCCGTGTGCGTACCCCACCATTTTTTTATATTCAATGCAAAAATTTACATCTATTAGCATAAACAAAACTACAATTTCACTGGAGATTAAACTTACTCGGCACCGCAATATGGCGGTGGTGTGATTGACACCGACTGAAGGTTCACATGTGCCGCATCAGGTAATTCTGGTAGTTGTGGTGATATCGTTCCTGTTCCGTCAGTATCCAGTAGTTTTTCACGGGTGCTGAAATATTTAAAATATTAAAAAAATACAAGATAAATATAATATACATTGAAATTAACCTATCCACTTCACTAACTAACTTCATAGTGATGGTGCATTTCCTGTGCTACATGCTACGTAACTTGTAATCTACCTATGAGAATAAAGTCTACCCTCTGTGCCTTTATATAAGGAATACAAAAATACACATGACTTGTTTAGAACCGTTTTAACTAGAACCGGTTTTTAACCGGTACCGGTTTTCTTGAAGTCCCATTACCAATATATTAAAATACCGCAAATAAACGGTTTTTATTAAAATTCGTTTTCAGCCCTATTCATGACCTCTAACATGTTGAAACGTAACGTGTTGAAATTATACAACGTCGTTATCAATAAAAACACGTTGTATTTTCAAAGGCTTTCTCTATAGCCTGACCGATACCGCTGTACCGCGCCGTCGCGCGGGGAGCAGTGCAGGCCTCTGATTCGTCAGTGCAAGCCGTTCATTCGTCACCACTCACGGCGTCCCGTCCCCCGCCGCGCCGTGCATACCTAGGGCGCGGTACAACGGTAACGGTCAGGTATAGTACACAAGGTCAAATTAGCTAGCGAAATTCCGCGTACGAGACGGGTATATTAATAGAGCATAGGTAGGTATGTAAGTGAGCTTACTCAAAAAACTTCGGTGACACTGATTGAAGTTGTACTAGTGCCCCATCAGATGTTTCTTGCAATTGTGGTGGAGTGACGATTTTACTCATTCCTTGTGAGTCAGGTGGCAACTCCGCAATGTCAGACTGAGTGTTGATACGACTTCTGTAAAAACATAATAAACCTAAATAAAGCTATTCGGGTACATGGATATTTTAGACCATAATATCTATCTCTATTACAAAACGAAAGTTGTGTGCTTATACAATAAATACAAGTTAATACGTCAGTGTCACATGTCAAAATTAGTATTTTTTGGGAAAATAAACAAAATACTTACCTATTCAGGTTCATCAATTTCAGCTTCTTGAGCTTCAGTCCTGAACATTTTTTTATTTTATTACGTTTATTCACCATTTTTGTGACTAAGGTATCAGTTTACACTTCAATATTCGCTCGAGTAGTCGGCGACAACGGACGCAATAAAGTTGTACACGGGTGCTCTCTAAGACGCGCTGCGGCCGACTGACACAGGTGGGGGAGCGGTGGGATGCGCAATATTATTGCACACTTTTCATAAATATTTCTTTTTGAAATTCAATTTGCTCTATTACATAAAAATAAACCCATAATCCCCTAACATCTTTATTGGTGAACGTATAGACGAAATTTGATTGTAATTGCTTTAATTACAATCGAATAAAACCGTTTTTTCTCATAAAAAACGCTAATTTTGAGGAAACTTTGCGATTTTTTTGTATCGAGCCAAATTATGTCAATCGTGTATTGGCCCTCATAATTCACTAAAAAAAATCTTCAATTTTAATTACCATGAAAAAAAATAAGGCAAATTTGTAGTTTTTAAGGACAAAAATTGATTTTGCGTGCAGCCGAAATGCGTCAAATCATCTTCTTTGGAACGCATTTCGCCTTAATGAACACTCGCCGCCGCCGCTTATTCCGCCTCGCCCAACTCTATCATCGAGACAGGCGCCTTACATGATCAATTCCAATGAATCTTTCATCGCAATGCTCCACTTGTTTACGACCAGTATCATGTGAATACAAACTTTTTGCTCCCTTTGATCTATTCATTCAGCCTTGTTTACGAAACCTCCGTTTTGAGGTGTTGAATGTTAATAGGGGAAAAAACCAAGTAACGCTTTTGAAGACTAACAAGGTCGCTTTTGTAAAATCTGAGCCGTTTTGTATGTTGCTAACACAGAAAGGCTCAGATCAAATGTCTACATGATTTTTTAAACAAACAACTTCTTATTTTAGGGAAAGAATATTACAAAAAATAGGTTACAATAATAAGTTTATAAACACTGTATGTAGGAAAGAACGAACAACAACGAACTTTCATTACATAATATCATGTCCCGTTCCGTGTTATACCGGACGTGAAAGTATAGCACCGTCCCATTTCTTTCCGTGGGTGTCGTAGAAGGCGACTAAGAGACTTCCAAGAGAATGGGCAGAAGCGCTCTCTATGCATTTTGCCACCATGCCAAGCGTGGCGATTATGGCAAAAACCCCCTTTTGGGGAGGCCTATGTCCAGCAGTGGACGTCTTTTGGCTGAAATGATGATGATGTCCGGTATTGCCACAGACGCAGCAAAAAGAGTTAGTAACGTTATAGGTGGCGTGCTGTAGTTTCTGCCTACCCACATGGGTAGAAGGCGTGAGTTTTTGTGTTATGAGTATATTTTTCAAAGTCGTAATTCTTATTGCATTCGTAGACTGGAGGGTTAGTACTGCTCATAATCTGGACATTACACCTCGTTTTGAAAGCATGGCAAGCTGATCATCGAATCGCGTGTTAGCTGCTGTGATTGAATTACTACAAAAAATACAAATCAACTAACATTTTACGGGAAATTGTATTCATTAGGCTTTCAGAAACATGCGGTTAGATCGCCATTACCTCATGAAAAAGAAGGCACCTCCTTTTCTTACGTCGAGTACCTAATCCGTCTATTTTATAATCGACGCGTCGGTTATAAAATAGACGGATTAGGTACTCTATCATGCTTTTTTTTTACTAGTTTCTGCCCGCAACTTCGTCTGCGCCAACTTTCTTGCTTCCCAACCGACCCCTCTTTTTGCTCGACTCCTAAGGGCCCTAGCGTGATGTTATATAGCCTATAGCCTTCCTCGATTAATGGGCTATCTAACACTGAAAGAATTTTTCAAATCGGACCAGTAGTTCCTGAGATTAGCGCGTTCAAGCAAACAAACAAACTCTTCAGCTTTATGTATAATATTAATAATATATTATAATATATATTAATAATAGTATAGATAATATTAATAACCAATCTAGTGAAATGCTACAGTATAGTGGACCTATTAAAAATGAATAATCAGCCTATAATGTTTCCCACTGCTGGGCCAGGCCTCCTCTCTTCTTGAAGGAGTGGGCCATAATCTACCACGCGGGCCCAGTGCGGGTTGGTAGACCTATTGACTGATTGATAGTGTGTTCCCCAATAGGGTATTTTCCAATTTGATAAAAACTATTTTAATTTGTAGATTGGGACGATATATTTAACAGAAAAAAAATAAAAAAATATTTGTATCCATTTTCTCCATTAAAAACGATTAAAATAAAATTTATTTTTCGTTGTTTTGAATTTACCGCCAAAACGCTCCTTACGATGACTTTTTATCACGTGACATCGTGACGTCAGCTTTGTGTAAACAGCACCAGTACAAATACTTTGTTTGGCTCAGTTTTAGAAGTATTTGTGCACGAGGCACCGCACACCAGTGATTTCACTTTCTATCCATAAAAAACCTTGTTAATTATAAACACGACGCTCACTTGTTTACTTACTAACTACTTTAGTTTACACAAAGTCGACGTCACGTGATAAAAAGTCATCGTAAGGAGCGTTTTGGCGGTAAATTCAAAACACAAAAAATAAATTTGGTTTAAATTGTTTTTAATTGAGAAAATGGGTATAAATCAATTTACTTTTATTTTTCTGTTACATATTTCGTTCCAATCTTCAAATTAGAATAGTTTTTAATAAATTGGATAATACCCTATTAGAGTGATGTTTCCATTTCTTCCACCTGTCGACATTTATTTCCCTTATTTCATGTCACTTTACTAACAGAAAACCTTTGAATTGTCCACAGCTACTAGAACTGTTCGATTCAGAAGACCCACGGGAACGGGATTTCCTGAAGACGACGCTACACAGGATATACGGAAAATTCTTAGTTCTCCGCGCGTACATACGGAAGCAAATCAATAATGTGTTCTATAGGTAAGTGGAGTGAATGTGCATGTGATAGCGACGGTGTTCGGGCACGTTCGGTCAACATCGGGAGTGAATGATGAGTTTATACAGTGTCAAGTTTTTGAATGTTAATTTTGTCTTGATAATTCAGTTTTTGTATTTTTGGTAATAGTGATAGAGTTATTAATTGTTTTAAGAAGGGAACTACACCCTAATTCCATAACACACTTTTTAGTCAAAATCTGAATAATTTTGAATATTAGAAAGAAATAAAGAAAAAGTATTTATTGTGACTCGCACAGGAAGATGACATAGGTACTAAACTAAACAAACAATCGTACAAAATGTTTAAAAAAACAAATTTCTTGGTAGTAAAAATAAATTACAAATTTAGAACAGAAAGTCCTGCACGAGGCCAAAAGTCGCTTACCTCAGCAAGATGCTGCGACATTTAAAAAGTGCCGCAGCGCTGGTATTCTAATAGGGCCCGAGCGATGTGATGTCACGAGCAGTTACAGTATAAAATCAGTAATAAATATAGGTACCGTGTGTTGCCGGACGTAAAAGAATAGCACCATCCCATCTCTTCCCATGGGTGTCGTAGAAGGCGACTAAGGGACTTACTAGAGAATGGGCAGCAGCGTTTTCTATGCATTTTACCACCATACTGCGATCGCCAACCCGCCTGCCAAGCGTGGCGATTATGGCAAAACCCCCTTTTGAGGGAGGCCTATGTCCAGCAGTGGACGTCTTTCGCTTGAAATGATGATGATGATGAAAGATAGAAAATGTAATATGTTAGCGAATAAAACAAAATACGGTCAGCGCCAAACGTGACCACATTATTTGTCAATGCCTTAAGTAGGTATCTGAGGCACTTGACAACAACGTAAATACGCAATGAATGTTGTTGAACTGTCAAAATGAAAGCCATTTCTACTGTTAGTGTGTTACGCTAGTAAAAAAAAGGTAAGCCTTAGCACGAGAACCGAAGACAAGCGTTTTGTCGTCGGAAGAGTAGACAGAAATGACGTTTCCCTATAGACAGTTGACAGTTTCATCCCCAGAAATGTAGACAAGGGGTTCCTATTCTATAGTAGAGTAGAATTAAAAACCGTCATGCTAGCCTGCAGGTGACGGTTTATCTTCGCTTGGAATCCACAATAAGCTGTAAATATTTATAGATAATAGTAAAGCATAGTATTTATATGTATAATTAGAGGCAATATAATTAATATAAATTATTTAATTATGGCACCTATTAAGTATTTATTAATTTTTATTAGGTTTTTCCTGCAATTGTAATAAAATAATTGATTCATTTTATATCGGATATTATTTAAAAGAATTTAAGAAGCATTATTATTAGTGTGGTGCCGGACGTAAAATAATAGCACCATCCCATTTTTTCCCGTGGGTGTCGTAGAACGCGACTAAGGGACTTAATAGAGAATGGGCAGCAGCGTTTTCTATGCATTTTACCACCATACTGCGATCGCCAGACCGCATGCCAAGCGTGGCGATTATGGCAAAACCCCCCTTTTGGGAGGCCTGTGTCCACTAGTGGACGTCTTTCGGCTGACATGATGATGATAATGAGGAAGCATTAATTTTATAGTTAAATTAATACTCCTTTCGACAAAGTGTGTAAGTAAGTAGGACAATGGATCGATTAGGACCGATGGTTTGATAACGATTGCATTCAATCCGGAAGTGTTAGAAGGCGTGTGTCTCATTGTTTGCTTTACGATGTCAATAAAACATGTAGTACCCACAGATGTGCAGCATCTGCTCACAGGAAATCAAACCTATACTTGATAGTGATAACAGTAATATGTAGGTAGTTGAAATTGTTGCATTTGACAGATGATGTTTCGACATACTCTACTAGCCTTAAAAATAGGATTGGTAGCATAGAAATATAAAAAGCAGTGGTAGTTTTCATTGCTAGGGCGTTTTTCCACTACTTACCTACTCTGATTTATATGCAATTGTCCAATACAGTTTTTGGAATAATGGACAAAAATGTCTAAATCAGTCGAATTAAAAATCGAACGGATTTTCCTCTCAACTCACACAGGTAATTCCAAAAATAATTGCATAACGTTGAGTTCGCAGTATTATTTGAGGCATTTTCCGTGACATCAATGAATACCCCGTATGAAAATAAAATTAGCCATTAAAATTATCCTTTTCAAACGTAATTTCCTAGCCATGAAAGGCATGTTAAACCACGATAAAAACTGATTAGTTGTACCACGAGTCCATACAAGACAAATGATCCTCCGTCTATTTATGTGCACAGGGAAACGTGACAAACAATAACAACTAATTGCATCTCGTTGTTCATTCACGTGATAATATTACATATGTAACTCAATGTCCACACGCCATCATGAAGCTAAAGGTAGCTTTATTTTAAAACTAGCAGCGCTCCGCGGTTTCATCCGCGTAGTTCCCGTTCCCGTGGGATGACGGGGATAAAATATAGCCTGTCACCCGGGGTGTAGCTTCCCAACAGTGAAATATTTTTTCAAATCGGTTCAGTAGTTTCGGAACCTATTCAATGCAAACAAACAATCAAATCTTTCCTCTTTATAATATTAGTATTTTAAAATACATTACATAAGGCGCGGTAGCAAGCAACTTCTTTTTGTTTTTTGCAATAGCGCATCGCGGCGACGAATGAGGTTCAAAACAGTGATGCGTTTGATTAGTTGAATCGAATGACCACCAAAATAAAAGTAATTTTGTAGTTTTTATTAAATTAAAAAAATAACGCTCAGTGTAATATTTTGGTTATTTCTTTAGTTGATTGAATTCCCTTTATTACGTAGCCTTAGTCAGAATATCCTATCCAGATTTTGTTGTAACCAATACCATAATCGAACCTGGGAGTGTAGTCAGCTAACGCGCTTAACGAGATTAGCTGGACCAAACAGTCAATACAGGATAAGTTTTTAACCAGTTTTTAAAAGAAATCATCTGTTCCATACATTTTGACCGCGTAGGTATTGCACTTTTCTATGAAACAGCAGTTTTTTTTTTTTGTATAACCGACGAAAAATTTGTGCGCTGGGGGTTCTAGAATGATATGCTGAATTCATAGTTACAGTTTGCGCACTGGTTAAAAACTTATCCTGTATAGATTCTTTCGTTATCGTATAAAACTCTCATTAAGTGAAATTTGTAGTGAATTTCTTTTGAGTAAATAAAGATTCTTTAACCACAAAACTGTAGTGCTGCAATTCTGTTTAATCAAATGGCGCATCTAATTGCATCCACATAGTTTATAAGCAACTTATTTTATTGATGTTAGTCTATACAGGGTAAAAAAATTACCAGTGCGGAAACTGTAACCATGTATTCAGCATAATTATGATTCCAGACACCCCTAGTCCATACATTTTTCGTCGGTTATAAAAAAAAAATCTGCTGTTCCATACATTTTGAACGCGTACGCACATTTTTTTTATAACCGCCTAACAATTTCTGCTCCACGGGGGCCAGAATCATGTGCTAAATTCATGGTTACTTTTTGCGCACTGGTTAACATTTTATCCTGTATACATTCAAAACCTGTTGTAATCTATTTTGTATTTAGAGCCTTGATTTTCTATTGAATATTTAGTTTTGTGTATACACTAGCTTCCGGTGGCGACTTTGTCCACGAGAAATTTTGTCCATTCCATCTCCCGTCCGCATTATTACTTCCTTTTCGCTTAGCGTTCTTTATGACTTTTTTTGCTTTTTCCTCAACTCCTTAGGGGTCGTAGTGTGCTGTTCAAAAACCTATATCTAAATCTTCCAAAAGAATTAGGCTATCAAATGCAAAAATATATTTTCAAGGTAGTTCCAGAGAGCTCTTCAACTTGATTATTAATATTAGAATAGATTTTTACTTAAACTTTATGCACAAATAAAAAAAATACTGTACAAAGGGGGAATTAATGCCCGAAAGTGCATACTCCATATTTAAAAAAAAATACTACCAATTAATATTTGCTTCTCTCTGTGTTGTGTGTTGTACAACACAATGTTTGCTCCACAAACATTGTATCAAAAATATGAATACAACACAACGTGTCAAATGTGTAAATTGAACAGTCCAATTTAAAGTGGAATTGCATAACTGGATACATCGACATCCACCGTGCATAGGGGGAAATCGCTTTCTATGTAAATACAACTACCTCGTCCTTACTTTACGAGTTATTTTCGATTTTATTATAAGGTACGGTCGAGGAATAAAAATACTTATCAGATTTGAAATTCGTTTTGGGCATGGATGCATGGACTGTGTCAAAGATTTGGCTAGAAAGGAGTGGCTACCAAGATGACAAGTAATAGAGAAGTATGGAAGAAAAATACATATTTCGCCGACCCCAAATAAATTCGTGTATTCCTGTTCGTCCCACTGCCGTCGTCCCACAGGTGGGATGAACGGAAATTTAATAAATAATATTACATTTATTCCTTTTCGTCCCACTGATATTATAAGTGGTATTTTATTTTAAATTCCCATTGATCCCACTAAACAGTTTGCGTCTGGTTGTTCAATGGTGAAAAAACACTTCTAAATAATATTATAAATGAGAAAGTGAGTTTGTTTGTTGATTTGTTACGCGTTCACGCTAAAACAGCTGAATAGATTTAGATGAAATTTGGCACATGCGTCACTAGTACGACGACGGCTTTGGGACGAACGGGAATACACTAATAAATTTGTTTAAGAATGATGATAATGATGGTTTGAACTTCGCTTCTTTTGACACCGTGTACTTTACTGATGTAATTTCCACATACATTTTCCTTTTGTGTAGCTTAAAGCATCGATCGTCGTAAAATTGCTCTTAGTTAATTAACGACTTTTTAATGATAGAACTCCATTATTACTATGTTTTTTTTATTATTCTACCGAAACTTATCTTAAACTTGTGCAACGGGCCTACGTTCACACGGACGTAAGAAAATCACGGCGGGACTTTTTCGCGCACCGGATTTTTCAACTCCCTTGAATCGAGCATTGCGAAACCAACAGAATGCATCTCAGCGTTTCGAAAATCGAACATTGCGTTTCACTGTTCGATTTTCAGCTCTTGGCGCTCAGCAGTCCGTTGGCGATCCAGTGCATAAAAAAATCCCGCCTTATTTTATTACGTCCGTGTGAAGGTAGGGTAACGTAAAAAAATGTTGAGGGTGTTATTTCCCATAAGAAACTGTTATTTTTTTCTGAAACTACACTTTAATTTTTTAGTAAATGATTGAAACCTGAAGGATGTCCATTTACCAGGACAGAATTTTAATTACGAATCAAAAATGGGTCACAATCATATAAAATAGAAATGAATGAATAAATAAAATGTAGTAATTTAGTAATATTGTATGTCCAGGTTTATCTACGAGACGGAGCATCACAACGGCATCGCGGAGCTGCTGGAGATTCTCGGCTCCATCATCAACGGGTTCGCGTTGCCGCTCAAGGAGGAACACAAAATGTTCTTATTGAGGGTAAGCACATATTTTTTACATACTTGCTGTCACCGCAAAACCGTCTGTCTCTGCGATTAAGGGGCGTTGCCGCTGTGGAAGAAACTTACTTACTGCCTCACTTACTCAAATAAGTAGGTACTAAACTAAATTTGCTTTAATCTCCTCGCCTGCGTGTAGTAAGACGAATAAGGGTTATGGGCGATAAAAATGTCCTTCTATTTTATCATTAAAAATCATTTTATAAAATTGCGGCCGTATCGTAACCAAACCGCCATTTTGTTTGGCGAACCCGAAGTCATACTCGAGGTTCTCCACCTGTGCTAGTGTTATAGTGAGAAGAATTTCATCTTTGATAGACTAGAAGTCGATGACGAATGATGAAGAATTTAAGAATTAATGTCTCTGACATAATTATCTCTAGACCCTGGTGTCCCAGAGCTTTGGACGGTGTATGGAGTGGAGAGACTGGAGTCGGTACCAACTAGCCGAGGCCCCTTAGAAAATTTTAAATTTTCTTTTCTAAATTTTTTTAAATTTCAATTGTGTAGCTTACATTTATTATTTATTGTTTATATTTTTCCAGGTATTACTACCGCTGCACAAGGCGAAATCCCTGTCGGTGTATCACCCGCAGCTGGCGTACTGCGTCGTGCAGTTCTTAGAAAAGGACCCCTCGCTAACGCAACCTGTTGTAAGGTATGTAGCTTCAGAAAATTAACCCTTCGCTATCTAAGGTGGAGAACAATATTCGCATTAAAAAAAATAAAAAAATCCGAGAAGCTTAGACCTATTTCCCAATTTCCAGGGCGTTATTAAAATACTGGCCGAAGACGCACTCGCCTAAAGAGGTGATGTTCCTGAACGAGATGGAGGAGATCCTGGACGTGATCGAGCCTGCCGAGTTCCAGAAGATCATGGACCCGCTGTTCAAGCAGCTCGCCAAGTGCGTGTCCAGTCCGCACTTCCAGGTGTGTTCAGTTATTACAGCTATAATATTTACCTGTGACTTGCATAGAAATAGTCTCAAAATCATGATTTTTCACAACAAAACTCGAGTGTGTTTGGGCTTATATCTCTCCAGGATAGCTTTTGAGAATGTCTAAATCAACATAATGTTCATAATTATCCTAAGCTAGAAGGAATAGCATCGACAGGCTCAAAAAGGTCGTATATTTTTGTACTACAATACAATCGTCACAGGGTATTTTCCAACGGTGTTGTGCCGTAATGCAAGGATGTTGTAGCTCGTAAAGCAGCTGAGTTTAGTGACTGCAGATAATGGCATACCACCTTGCTTTGCTTCTTATACCCAGCTGCCCTAACCAGCCTTAAAAAAATCACATACAACCAACAACAAATCTTCCACATTCCAGGTAGCAGAACGTGCCCTGTACTACTGGAACAACGAGTATATAATGTCTCTGATCTCAGACAACGCGACGCACATCCTGCCCATAATGTTCCCGTCCTTATACCGGAACACCAAGAGCCATTGGAACAAGACCATACATGGACTGGTCTATAACGCGCTGAAGCTGTTCATGGAGATGAACCAGAAGCTTTTCGACGAGTGCACGCAGCAGTATAAGCAGGAGAAACAGAAGTGAGTACAATCAATATGCCTAGGCTTTTCCTAACTATGCTGGCGTCAGCTTCTAGTTTAACTGGAGGTACAGGTAATAGTTAATACGGGCAACTCCACTTCAAATCGCGTATTTTGCGTACGGGTGGGAGAATCGGTCATCCGATCCACCCCAGCTCCTCAATAAAGGCCAGCAACGCCTTGGTGTTTGGCGACCACCGGGAAGTTTAACAACACGTGCGCTGCTGTCTCGTCGTCCTCTATGCAGGCCCTGTAACATGTATAAATTGTTAATGTAATTTGAGAACAACGTTGGACCCAGCACGCTGCTCTGGGGCACACCCTCACTGGCAAACGCTCATTTCTGACAAGAGGTCAATCTTAACTATCTAGCAGAACGAAATCATCGTTCCGTTAGATAGTTGCGAAAAAAATCATCTTGATATTTTAGTCTATCGACAAGGATGGGCACCAAGACAGTGTCAAAGGCCTTACGTAAATCAAGAAATAAGCCGATGCATTTGTTGCCATGATCTAGAGTCCCACTGATATGCTCTGTCAAATCAATAATTGCATCTTCAACGGACTTGCTCCTGATATTGTTGCTATAAAACGTTTCTCTTGTACAGGGAACGTGAGCGCCTCATCCAGCGTGAGGAAGTGTGGAACGCGCTGGAAGCGAAGGCGCGCGTGGCGTCCGGCTCGCCCAGGGACGAGCTGTGCGGCCTCACGTACCGTATAGAGCAGGAGGCGCACGAGGTATGCATATATGCTGTACAGGGTGGCACTGAATCCACAGTAACACGTTACGCGTCGTAACGTGTTACTGTGGATTCAGTAAATGCTTCTAGGCCCCTTGCGTTGAAATTTTGTGTAGGTTATTTAAAAAAAAAAACTGCTGGACATCATGACCCATGCGGTTTTTTTTTTTTTTATATAATAACCGACGGGAAAATTTCAAAGCTAGGGGCCTAGAGGCAAGTACTGAACCCATGGTATTCTATACAAAGGTATTTTTGTGTCAATTAAATGTAATTATTATTATTTATGGTAACAGGTTGCGAGACATTATACGGGAAGATTTTTTTTATCAAAGGCACGTAGGCAAAGACTTTCGCAGCTACGACTCCCTCATTCACCATTTCTTTGTCCCTTCCAATCCAATATTTACAACACAACTAACAAGTATCTCCTCCACAGCTCCGGAAACAAGGCTACAACGCGAGCAAACCCTTGCTACGCAAGAAATCAGAACTACCCGCCGACTCCACAACCGTCAAGGCGTTGATCGAGCACAAACGTGCGGACCCCTTCCTGCCTACCCCGCCAGACGTCAACCAGTGCTAGCGCAAGACGAAACAAGCCCGCACACAGAACTTCAAGCCTTAATCATCACGTGATGACAAAATGGCGGAGTCTCGGCCTGGGTAGAAGCTAGATGTTAATGAAGATGGAGCCCTATGCCAAATGCCTTATAAATTTGTGGATTAACTTCCATAAGCCACCTTCAAAGAGTTGGTTTCGAAGTTCGTTGGCCACAATGTCACCAGAAATTTTCGAAATGATAGTTTGCTAGAAAGTGGACCTTGAAATGAACAAGCAAAAAGGCTTCGGAGAGGCTCACAACATCAATTCGAACTTAATACACTTAAAACAAGAGAGATACAAACAGATTTGTCAACGGCCTCTACAATATTGAGCATCCCAACAGATATGACAAAATTATACCAAGAAATTATGGCAAGACGTGTTTCTAAAGTGCCGGACATTTGACCGCAGGCAAAACCGCGGTCACAGCGTGTGCGAGCGAGAGGACGCTATATGAGTGACACGAGTGACGCATTGTGCTCGATATTGATTAGTTAGTACACATATATTAATACGGTAGTGTCCTTTTGTTGATGTTTTATATCCACTTGGGTCGACAATCGCGTTCGAATCGCGTGATAACCGACCAATCAGAAGCCGTGCGCTTTTGCGTGCTGCTTTCCCATTGGTCGGTTATCACGCTATATAAATTGCTACTTAAATGTACTCAAGGCACTGCTGTTATTGTATTATAATGTAAAACGGAGTTTCTGTCATTCATCGCGTTGTCGACCTTTTAATATACGGAGCAGTGATGCAAATTGTGAGTGACTGGGTTGTAGTTTTATTTCTATGGTTCTTCACGAATACATTATGAATGCTTACGTACTGAAATTTGAGAAACCTGACATACTGACCACCGGTTTGTTTAAGCCTCATTAATTTTATCTGTTGTCGAAACTTATGTCATCTAATTATTCGACAACAGTTTTATTGATGACTCGGAAAGCTTGTAACAGTTTGCGGGACACTAAACATCACGCGTAATAGCAATCAACCTTTTAATGCGATCTAACTTTAGTACTAGCTCTGAGCCAGTTTTTGCATTTCCAACTTTATTTTGATGTGGATAAAGTTTTTATATATAAAATTACTTCTGAGCACTGGACTAAGTTGTCAGTTTTGTAAAAAGAACTGTATTTCCATTTACGTAAAAACAGGCTAGATGGTTTAAACCATATCAAAAAATCTTTGTTGGTTAGAACCGATTGTGTTCGTTTAGTGTCTTTCAATCTATTAAGAAACCGATGGTAACATTACAAGTCAAAAACCTTATGTCTCTTTTCCTACAGTTCTATTCGAAAATTTCAATTGATTGATTGCTTTGTCCCTTCAGGATGTTTCATTTTCAATACGCATCACAAAGCGGCTCGGTTTCGTTACTCGTTCTTTTACAATTATAACTTTATATGTGACAGGTTTAAACACCATTCCACGCCAGAACCACCTACGAAATGTTTTGAAACATTTTAGCCCAAATCGTGTATTAATTTAAACTATATTTAGATGTATAATCATGTTGATTTAAAAGCCATACTGTTCTAGAATACAGGAGGAAATGAATTGTGATCGAAAATATACAGTAATTGGTAAGAAATTTAAGTTTTCTTCAATCTTTAAGATCAATTTTGATGGCCTCCCGTTTCTATTTAAATCTTTAATTTATTGTTTATAGAAACCAAATACATGTTTATACTATCTATTTGTTTGACATAGGTAGATATTTTTTTCTAAGGTTTTCACAATTATGTAAAGTTTATTTTGTACTAGCTGTCCCGACAGACGTTGTCCTGTCCATCCAAAAGTCATTCATACAAAATCCATACCCTACCTACCCTACCTACTCTATCTACGCTACCCTAACCTACCCTACCTACCCTACCCTACCCTACCTACCCTACACTACCCTACCCTACCTACCCTACACTACCCTACCCTACACCATTCTACCCTACCTACCTACGCTACCCTACCCTACACTACACTATCCTACCCTACACTACACTATCCTACCCTACACTACACTATCCTACCCTACACTACACTATCCTACCCTACACTACACTATCCTACCCTACACTACACTATCCTACCCTACCTACCTACGCTACCCTTCACTACCCTACCATAGTCTACACTATCCTACCTACCCTACCTAATACCGGGATAAAAAGTATCCTATATCCGTCTCCTGGTTCTAAGCTACCTCCCCACCAATTTTCAGCCAAATCGGTTCAGCCGTTCTTGACTTATAAATAGTGTAACTAACACGACTTTCTTTTATATATATAGATGTCAAACGGTAGATAATTATATCTTATATTTTTGTCGACTTTGTCTAACGGGCGAGACAATACCTGCACAACTAAACTACATAACATTTCACCATTACTAAAAATATTATAAAATCTCGTGTTTATATTATTCTCGCCTCTTGGAACGGAAACATATTTAGCTTATGTCACTACACCTGATAAATAACTAAATAAATAAGTAGAAACATAAGTGTTTCGGTTAATAATATTTAGGATTGTAATAAATCGTAATTCAACCGTCCTACGGTAAATAAACTATTTGATAAAATGTGAAGACTATCATGTGCTACCCGCTTCTTGCATAATTAACTGGCTTGCTACACATTCTCTCTAGAACTTTATAGATAACTTAGAAATACACAATTTTTTCCTCACAGAGTAAGCTGAATATGTGTCCGTCTGTACACTCGACATATAGTTAGTTTATTTATAAAGAATGCCTATCTACATTTATGAACTATCTTTATTTAAACTCGGGGCTCCCATGGTGATGTATTTTGATTTAATAATCAGCCCATAAAGTTCCCACTGTTGGGACACGGGCCTCCTCTCTGTGAGAAGGAGTGGGCCATAATCCACTAAGCAGGGCAAGTGAGGGTCGATAGATGTAACATGTCTACAAATGTTTTGGTTCAAGGACATGGCCGGTTTTCTCACGATGTTTTCCGTCACCGTTTTGAGATTTTGAGAGCAGTGGTGATGAAATTAAATTAATAATGTAATTGGAATTGAAGTCCCAGTAGGCGAGCACTGCTCTCACAGAGAGAAGGCCTGAATTTGGATTTATTTAAGTTTTATTATTTTTTGTGTATAGAGTGCCAAAGGAGTTTTTTCTGAAGCCATTTCAAACAGTCGACTTAACATATGATGTGTAATGTATGTATAAAATGTATTAGATGAGCTTCGGGGATGAGAGTGTTTGAGATGCAGAGCACCAATGTATGTAGTTATTTATTTTTTTATTTTATCATTAACTTAACCATGTTATCGAGTGACGACTGAAAGGAAATTATCAAGTGTTTTTTAACGCAAAGTATCCGATACTATCGACTAACGAAGCTAGATTTTGTAACTTTTATATTTATAGTTATTTGCAGTGATATGTAAAATGACGTTAATGTTAAATGTACAGTTTCAACAGGCGCATGCGCCACTATTATCAAATGAGGCCGCAGTTCCTAATGTTGCAAACACTGATTTTTAAACATGATTGTTTGTTGGAAATGCCCTTAGCATAAGCTCATAAAGCATCAGTATTTAGAGCGATCGTTTTTAGAATTGTACTTCTATAATGGAACAAATACGGTTTCATGTCTCTGATCTCGTTATAACAGCAATTCAAGTTTAAAAAACTTTTTGTTCAAAGGATTTCCACCACAAGGCCTTAATTCCAGTCGATAGTATCCGATACTTATTCTATCTACCGCCAGTTTTCAATACAGCAAGTGACTGTACCGGACTATATTATAAACGATTTTAAAATAAGGTATAATATAAAAATAAACTTAATAAATATGGAATATTTTGCAATACGCTTCTGGTAAGCGACCGAGTGCAATGTTTTGATATACATATAACGTCCGGACAGTTACTTGCTGAGTTTGTCTGTCTGTTTGTTAGTGTGATCGACAAATGACCTCACTTTAGCGAATTATTTGCAAAACGCTGTTCAACAAATTGATAAATTTTGTATAAATATTTATAACGATAATGTAACTGTTGAAAACAAAATATTGTAACAGATGACATATTATAAGGTGCTTATGATTATCGTTATAATACAAAGTTGTGCATATAACGTGAGTTTTTATTTCGTGTTTATGACCTATCCCAATTCCGATACATTGAGAATATATTGCGGCTACACACTCCTCTTATGACAGTCGCGTAACGAGTGTGCGGCCTACACAATGTGTGACAGCTGCGTTACGAGCATGCGGCATACACACCGTGTGACAACCGCGGGGGGGTTCAAGAAAACAAAATAACCCTTGTATAAGAAAAATATTAAAGAGGTGAAAAATACATACAGAAAAAACCTTTTTCGAGCAGTGGGACAGTATAAGCTAAATAAAAAAATAACGTTCCAAAAATCCAATACCCCGTATATTTTACTGTAGGTAATGTAATCAATAAGATATGCCGCACGCCTGTTCTTACTTTAATTCTATGAATATTAAAACTGAACTTTTCGGGAGGGTTTGAACCCCCAAAACCCTCCCCTGGCTACGCCCGAGTCGGGTGGCCTACACGTGTGACAGCCGCGTAACGAGCGTGCGGCCTAGACACCGGGTGTTTGTAAACACATCAAGGTTCCCACAATATTTGTATTGCCAAGCTGTGTGCCTCCCATCGCGATTTCTAATGCGTCATCGAGCTCAAGTGGATTGGCATCGACTTTCCCATAGTTTGACACCACCACTCCATCTCTGTTCGAGCTGGTTGAGGCATAGGTATCAGCCGGTACGAGTTTCGCCGACAGCTGTCGATTGTATTGTTACAGTGCGACAGTAAAGGCGACCTCTCGGAATTAGGAACTTTGCAAAGTTGAGTCTCCCCAAGTTTTGTACTGTTTGAGGGACCACTTGTCCGGAGCTTAGTGAATTGCGTAGTGATAGGCACTTTAGCTCCGACAGGGACTGCGTTGTGTTTTGTGTCCCATGTTATGTCGAAAACGACTAAACTCGGGGCACTGTGTCCGAACCAGCAGACTTTTCGAAGCTGATTGTGAAGCCCAATAAATGCAGAATCTTTATCGTGAAAGCGTTGCCGTTTTCCAACTGCGATTCTGATTTGATAGAAGGCAATCGTACAAATACGCGACGCACCTAATGTTGTGGCTCCCTAAACGTCACGGACCAACTCTTGTAATTGAAAGATTCTGCCACGCATATTTCATACTGTTTTGTACCTGTCCTGAAAAATCTGTACCTCACACTATGGTACTATTTTACTATTATTTCAAAAAATGCAAAAAATAACGAGTGTTATGATTCCGATAAAACTTCGGATTTGCGACACCAGACGACACACTCTTCGTCGTGCACATTCCATATTGGGCTGAAGCAGGCGCGGTCGCAGCCAAAGACTTTGGGAGGGGGGCGTCACAGACAACATATTAATAGGTAAAGAAAAAGAGAAAATTAGACTTTATTGCACAAAAAATTGGTTAACGTTTACGGCTTTGGGGGGGGGGTATGACCCCCAGGACCCCCCCCGGACCGCGCCTGGGCTGAACAAATGGCATGATCGATCAATATTGAATTCGGGAATCGGTAGTTTTAACTATGGTATTTGTTAATAGTCTATTAGATAAATTATTTATATTAGAGTAAACAACGACAAGAGAAAACAAACAAGTATTCAAAACTATTTATTGATAATTTATTTCTCTTATTTATACATTATATGCAAGGACTGATTGCGAGTAGTTAAATACATCTATATTGGTCTCTAACTGCTACAATCAAGAGTGTTTTTATTTAATAATAATCAAATAATTACATAACTGTCGGTAAGAGATATGCTGGTTAATTAATGCTAATAATTGATTATTATTTAATTACAACTCTGAATGCAGGAGTTATAGTCTTAAGCTAATAAGGATTTCGAGACTACAAAGGCATAACCAATATTTATTTGTTGCAGATAGCTTGTCTTCGCAGAAAGATAGAAGTGAATTATTCCAGAAATAACTCACGCAGACCTAAACACAGCTATCGATAAATAAATGTTTATGACCGCTCTAATGTGGTGAAGAGGGAGGAAATAACATGCAATTCTTCTCATATTATTTACAGACATACCAAATTACTCGCACAAAGTCAACACCAATTTTTATACACATAATTACATATTCATAATCATCGCATATTGTTTTGCTTAAATATTAATAACTTATGGTAAGCAGATTAACTTATAAACACAAAGTCTTTGTAGAGTAACAGTCTGGACGTCGGTTTTAATCTCATTACACCATTTTTAACCAGCCCCTTTTACACAATCACCGGCCATTATGGGCCACATCTCTCATTTTATTGCAAATGGGTACAAACTGAAAAAAAAAGGGAACTTCTTATACAAAGTTCATTGGCAGATATAATAAATAAAGTCTCCCAGGTAATATGTTTTTAATTTGCTTTTTCTTTCCAAAACTTTCAGACAAAGTACGCATGGCTTGGTGAAATATATATGTACACACGGCTACACATCAAGCTATACATTACCACTTTACGCTGATCTCGCATAGGATGTCCATACAGTGCGAGTTCAGCGTAAACTGGAAATTTATAGCTTGATGTGTAGCCGTGTGTACATTTATATTTCACCAAAACGAATGCTTTACCAAAAATTGACTAAACTAAAGCACGAATCACTAGCCGATTTTAATACGATTATATACATCAGATAGGCCACAATACTTCTCATTAAAAAATGGTGAGAGGAATGCAAATAATTGAAGACTAGAGTAACTTTCAATTTGACTTTGAATTAGGAAGGATGTTTGAAGGTTTAAAGAGAGAATCCTGAATTAGGGACATTCCAAAAATTACAAAAAAGTGGGGTGCTAAATCAATATGGCGTCTACATTAATGTTGCCAGTGTAAAAATCTCGTGTTTAGAAGATATTTTAATTATTGAAAGGTCACCTAATTGTGGACTGCCCCGCCTGTTTGAAGCGACATTAATCTCTCACTGTTTATTGATAGTCAGGTAGTAATTCCATTTTTTTTTAATCAGTCTAAAGACAAAAATACACGTGCGTTTGCTCTCCGTTTGTGTGAAATAGGGTATTTTCCAATTTTTCAAAAAGTATTCTAATTTGAAGATTGGGACGATATATTTAACAGAAAAATAAAAATAATTTTATTTATATCCATTTTCACCATTAAAAACGAATAAAATCAAATTTATTTTTCGTTGTTTTGAATTTACCTCCAAAACGCTTCTTACGATGACTTTTTATCACGTGACGTCAACTTTGTGTAAACTAAAGTAGTTAGCAAGTAAAAAGTGAATGTCGAGTTTATAATTAACAAGATTTTTAATGGATATAAAGTGATATTACTAGCGTGCGGTGCCTCTGTGCAAAAATACTTCTAAAACGGCGCCAAACTAAGTATTTGTACCGGTGCCGTATAAACAAAGTTGACGTCACATGTCACGTGATAAAAAGTCATCGTAAGGAGCGTTTTGGCGGTAAATTCAAAACAACGAAAAATAAATTTAATTTTATTCGTTTTTAATGGTGAAAATGGATATAAATAAATTTATTTTTATTTTTCTGTTAAATATATCGTCCCAATCTTCAAATTAAAATAGTTTTCATGAAATCGGAAAATACCCTATTCTCATACTCTTCTCGCTACACGCTTTCCCGCAACATAGCAAATGTATTCCGGCCAAATGTATTTTATAGAAAAAAAAAACGAATGTTTAAAAATTAAACAATTCCAACATGATTTACCAAACATACACGTAAATATTTTATAAAATTTATTAAATATGCAGGGTGTACAATATTTCTTTAATAGAACGACAATTTAACAATTTTTACAAGTTCTTTGTTTTATATATTCAAACGACGTGTATTTTTATGTACGGAAGGGTGATAAAATGGACATATTACAACAGCGATTCATAATTATTAGAACAGCGATTCATAAATCCTTGCCGCAAATGTTAAACAGGGTGGCAGGACATGATGCGCAACTTGATACCATGGTTATGTACCATCGTGGCCATCCATATCTATACACCTTAAGGACTATTTCTGCTTGCAGCGCTCGGCAGGGGCGATAGGGGGTGGTTAACAGATGTGTACATCGTGTTCACAGGATTTTGTTGTCAATCTGTATAGAATATGGATTTCTTCCGTTGCACGGTCCGGTAAGTAAACTTGATTACCCATCCACGGACCAAGCGCGGCAAGCGTAGGTTTACCCGATCGATGGACTCATCATACATTTTGACTGCGTAGGTATTGCTCTTTTCTTTAAAACAGCAGTTATATTTTTTTTGATAACCGATGAAACATTTCTAGAAAGACATTTTCATGTGCTGAATTCATGGTTACAGTTTGTACGTCGATGCCACCCTGTCCGCCTTATTACAAAACGCGATCTAACTTTTTGTTCTAGCTTAAAACCTCTAAGTCAGATTTTGCATACCAACTTTTGTTCTATTTGGGTAAAGTTCTTAATACAACAATTACAATTTACCACTGGACTAAGTTGTCAGCTTCGTAAAAGGAACTGTATTTCGATTTCAGTTAGGTTCTTATTTCAAAAACAGGCTCGATGTTTTAAACCATACCTAAACAAAACCCTTGTTTTGTAATAACGGGGTGTATGTTTATCTTGTGTTCAAAAGTATCAATATATCGCAGCTACTGAACATTTCATACAATCTAGATTACTTGGTATGCCAACAGGGCAAGTTATTTGCACCCTTCAATATTCAGGTGTCGTGTAAAACAGTGTATATTTTTCATCGATGATTCCCGACTCGTTTCGGACTCAATCGGAAACCAAAATAATCCATGCAAACTCCTGCTTGAATTGATTATGCAGACCAGAGTTTGAAGTTATCCTTCAAATATATATATAGATATTATTTACGGAATATAAAGGCTTCATTCTGTACATTTTGATCATTCGACCATACATTTTACCTATTTCCCTTTTACATTACATCAATATTATTGACAGTATAAATATAAAATATGTAAGTTTAAGGGACGTATTTGGGGAGAAGAGGTTATATTTCAAATATTTTTATTATTTACTTTATAAAGGCTTCATTCTGTACATTTGATCATTCGACCATACATTTTACCTATTTCCCTTATCCATTACTTCAATAAAACAATATGTACGTGTAAGGGACGTATTTGGGGTGAAGAGGGGATTCAGAGACTACGCTTAAAAAACCCGCGTAATTCAATATTTCTTATTTTTTTTTGCAACGTGTGAGTAAAAAAAAAAGTCTGCTGTTTCATACATTTTAACCGCGTAAGTATTGCACCTTTCTATGAAACAGCCGATTTGTTTTGTATAACCGACGAAAACTTCCTGCCCGGGGGGTCTAGAATGATACGCTGAATTCATGGTTACAGTTTGCGCACTGGTTAAAAACTTTCCTGTATGTTGAACAAAATATGATTCACATTTTCATGGAAAAGTTTTTCAATGGGGATTATATATGAACTTAGGGGGTTGTAATATGATTTGAATCAGTGGCGAAAGCACCATATATCACGATTCCTACCGGCTTCCCTTCAGTGATTCGCACCTCTACCACTTTTGAAAAATGCCACGTAAATAGTATCTGCTAATGCAAAAAAAAAAAAAATGTTACACTACGGATATTTAATTCGCCATAAAATTCAACCGACTAAAACGCTTATTTTTAACCGACGAAAAAACGGAGGAGGTTACTCAATTCGACGCGTATTTTTTTTTTTTTTTTTTATATATATGACCACGCATAACTTTTTCCAGAATAGTCCGATTTTGACAATTCTTTTTTTATTGGAAAGGGTATACCCCAGTTGGGCCCATATAAATTTCGAAGAAAAATTCCAACCCTAAGGGTAAGAAAACAGGGGATGATTGATTGTTAACTCACAGATTTTAATACTGAGTTGTGTATTACAAAAAGTAATCTAAAATTAAGCATGTAGTAATTAGTAGATTATAGCCACAAAAAAATATAAAATAAAAACTTTTTAATAAAAAAAATAAACCGCCGAAAAACCGAAAAGTTAAAAATAATAAACTTGCTTTGTCCAACCCCAATAACTAAGTTCGGAAGCCGGTGACTTTGGATATGTATTTAATTATAAGTCACCGACTTCCGAACTTAGTTATTGGGGTTGGACAAAGCAAGTTTATTATTTTTAACTTTTCGGTTTTTCGGCGGTTTAATTTTTTTATTAAAAAGTTTTTTTAGCTTTGAATTACTACAACAATAAAAAATGTTCTAAATTAACCCGGCGCCAAAACGTCATAATCAGGAACTAAAAATTCATACAAAAGCGATCCCGTAATGATGTCACTTTAGGCTACGTGGCAGCGCTTGATATGATACGGTTACGATGGAAACGGATATAGAAAAAATGCAAGCGAGTTCGTACGGTACGCGATGGATGCATCAGCGTATATGTTCAACGGTCATTTATGCGAGACAAACGCGAGACGAAAATACACCCTTACACCTCCCCCTTCCCTCCCCGCCTACGTCCCCCTAGCGACCTCCTATTTCCTCCTATTGTGTAGCGTGTGCTTGAGCTGCTGTATTTCGTCGTGCTGCCTCGTTAGCTGTTCGTTGAGCCCCGCCACGTGCTCTGTCAACACTGACATCTGTTCTTCATAGTTGTGCGACGTTGAGTGGAGCTCTTCTTCCTGTGAGAAGGATTTAGTTGTTGAGATGGTGGAACGGTATTTTAAGTCTAATTTGTCATGGTTGGAAAAGTGGTGGTATCGACCTCGTTGTACAACTCGTAGGTCGTGACTCTACGTGAGCGACTGATGAAGTAACGCGCCTGCCCGGTTCGAATTTCGAACCAGGCAGGCGCTTGACTTTGTGTAAATAATTTCATCACCACTGCTTTCAAAACGGTGAAGGAAAACATCGTGAGGAAACCAACATGTCCAAGAACCAAAACTTCGAAGACATGTGACATCTACCAAACCGCACTGGGCCCGCGTGGTGGACTACGGCCCACTCCCTCTAGAAGAGAGGAGGCCTGTGTCCCAGCAGTGGGAACATTATAGTGTATGGTATACTTATTCTGGTTCTAGGATATTAAAATCACTTTTTAAAGCTTTAAGTCAAGTTTACTGAAGACGATTCCTATTTGACTACCCCAGAGAAGAAATTTTGAAACTCAGGGTAAGTCCAAAAACATATTATAATGTATTTGTGAAACCAAAATGCAGGGCATTGTGAAAGCTCGTGCCAATACTTAAAAGTTTATTTTCGATTCGCAACAACTAAATTCTCAGTTTTTTCTTTAAAAACCTTACCATTCTACATCAGAACATAGCTGGGCTGATGAATAAAGTAGATAGTCTGACTGTAAAGCTGTTGGAATTGTCTGGCAAAGGAACAATTATAGATATTATTTGTATTACAGAGCACTTCATGCAAACTGGTTATGAGGATTTATTACACATTCCAAATTTTTGTCCAGCTGCTTTCTTCTCTAGAAATGCAAAGAGAGGAGGAGCGTGTATTTTCGTTAGAGTAGGATTGCAGTTCAAAGAAATACCGGACATATCGAAACAATCAGTTTCGGGAATTTTTGAATGCTGCGCTGTGGAGATAATAGCTCATAAAATTATTATTATCTGTATATACAGAATTCCTAAGCCTAACTACGAAATATTTTATGAAAAATTGGATATTATCTTAACAAAAGTTTGTATTTCATCAAATAAAAGGGTTGTCTTGTGTGGAGATTTTAATGTTGATGTTTTAAAAAGAAACAAGGCCACACTAGACTTAGAATTTTTTCTTATGAAGTACAATCTAAAACTAGCTCTTTATACTCCCACAAGGTTAAGTAGTCACACCTGTATAGATAATTTTGCACACAACTTTAGGAAAGACTGCAAGGCTGAAGTTGTAGATCTGGTGCTTTCGGATCATACATCTCAAATACTTAAAATACCTGTTAAAAAAACATGTAAATTACAGCATTGGAAAACTAAAAAACAGGACATAAGCATGAATAATTTAATAACATTTAAAACACATCTCAGTTGTTTGTCTTTTGTTCAAGTTTTTGATGCACAAGACGCAAATAAAGCTTTTGATAATTTCATGGATGATTTTTCTCTTTTTTATAAATTAGGTTTTCCGGAAAAAATGATAACCATCAAAACCAATAAAGAAACGAAATGGATATCTCGAGGAATAAAAATATGTAGCAAAAAGCAAAGGCAGTTGCTTTGGGTATATAGGTTAAATTCGAACTCACTGAATAAAAGAGTTCTTAAAAACTATACAAAACTTTATAGAAAAATTATCAAGCTAACACAAAGAGCACAAAATAATCATTTTATAAACACTGCTGAAAACAAATCGAAGGCTACCTGGCAAATAATAAATAAAACCAAACTGTGTTTGCCACAAGAGTCAATCATGTGCATAAATAGAGGTAATCTGTCGTTTACACACCCCAAAGACATTGCAAACGAATTTAATAATTATTTTATTGACGAAATTGAAAATAATACTAAAACTGACATCCCGTTAAATAATTTTAATTTAAACAATCAGACATTGAATTCCCTGTTCATGCAACCTGTTACAACAGATGACATTATAAAAATAATTTCTAGCCTAAAAAACACAAACACTGTTGGCTACGATGCTGTTTCTACAAAAGTCATAAAATTCACTAAAGAAGTGATAGCGCCTCCATTAGCGCATATAATTAATTTGTGTATTGCTAATGGCATATTTCCAGACAGGCTCAAAATAGTTATAATAAAGCCCTTACACAAAAAAGATGACAAATCAGAGTTAAAAAGCTATAGACCAATAGCGAAAATTCCCATTTTTTCCAAAATTTTTGAAAAAGTTATCTGCAACTCTCTTTACACTTATTTCGAAAAATTTCAATTATTTTGTCACGAACAAAGGGGATTTCGTAAGAACACAACCGCTAATATGGCACTCTTCGACCTATTAACAAACATCATGTCGTCTGTAGATAGGAGGAATCCAGTCTGTGCTATTTATACTGACATGACCAAGGCCTTTGACTATGTGGACCATAAAATTCTGCTACACAAGCTACATAGTTACGGTATAAGAGGGAACATCCTACAGTTACTAGAATCATACTTATGTAATAGACTGCAATACACAGAAATTTCTAGAATTTGTCCGAAAACTAAAATAGAAACCATATATACATCTAAACCAAGGTATGTAAAATATGGTGTTCCACAGGGTAGCGTATTGGGGCCGCCACTATTTCTAATATACATTAACGATCTCCCGAAAGTAACATCGAACAAGATGGTTCTCTTTGCGGATGACAGTACAGCTGTAATTGAGTGTACGAATCATAATAATTACGAGCAGGACATAAATACTTGTTTGCATGACATAATTGACTGGTTAAGTAATAATAATCTAGTAATAAACCTAAGTAAGACGAAAATAATGCAATTTCATCAACGCACCGAAAACCCAAATGTTAGTATTGCTTACCAAGGCTCTATATTCAGGAAGAGACTCAGGCGAAGTTTTTAGGTATAGTGATTGACAGCAAACTCACTTGGAAATCTCATGTTGAAGTTGTGTGCAAAAAACTTAGCAAATCCGCGTATGCTCTCCATCAACTTTCTAAAAAAGTCAACCGTCAGGCTCTTTTATCAGCGTACCATGGACTGGTTGCCTCGGTTTTGCGGTATGGCATTATTTTCTGGGGGCAGTCTACTGATAAGGAACAGGTATTTAAAATGCAAAAGCGATGTATAAGGTCCATGTGCGGTCTTAAAACAACAGATAGCTGTATTTCCTATTTTCAGTCTTTAAAAATTTTAACGTTTCCTTCTTTATACATTTTAGAAACTGCACTATTTGTAAAAAAAAAAATCCACAATTATTTGAAAAACTGTCAGCAATTCGAAAAAATCCGATACGGTCTCAATATGTAAACAAACTTTGCCAAGTGAAATGTAAAACCGCACTTATGCAGAAAAGCTTTTTTGGTGTTGCCCCACGTATTTATAATAAAGTACCTGATGTGATAAAAAATATGACTGTAATAAAATTTAAAAGGGCACTAAACCAAATATTAATCGAGAAAAGCTACTACACTATTGACGACTTCCTTAATGATAAATATCTGAACTGATTGATGATGATTGACATACATTGTACCTACATGTTCCTATTCTGACACTTTTTATTATGATTGACATTTTAACATTACTTTTTTTTTTGACATTACTGTAAAAATGTTATTAGTCTATTTTCTTGTTTCTATTTTTGTTTTGTATTCTAATGATTTGACATTTATTTTTATTAGGTATAACATTATTAGAATTTGTCTCGTTTTGGAATTTAATATTATTTGCATGCCCATGAGACGGTAGAATATGGAGGACTACTTTTTAGCAAAATATCTATGTACCATTTACCCATGTTTGCAAAAATAAATGATTTGATTTGATTTGATTTGATCGATAATATGACCTCATTCAATATGCGCTATCAAAACGTACAAATAATGTTGACAACTATCGAGGGAACGATAAAGACATAAATAGAGACACTGCAATATACAGGGCTATTCATTGATATGGGTGAAATGGTTGATAGAAATTGCATTAGCAAGTACCGCAATAAAACACAACGAGATGTTTAAAGTAAAATTGCTGGATTAGGGTGCGGGTTGTTCGAAAGAGATAACGCCGCCCCTGGCACACAGGCTACTGAGAGAACAAGGGTGGTTTTTAGTCAGTAAAAGTCTGACACGCCCTCCTGCTTAAAAAGTCCTTCGCAAGATCGGGTTTTATGAAAAATCCACTGCATAAATCAATGACCAATAAAGTTTATTGAACTTTTAAGATAATTGAACTTTGTCGGTACCGACTTGGTTTTGGAGATTTTAACATTTCTTTTAATACTTACACACGCCCAAAGTTCGGTTCAATTAGCAAGAAAAACGCAACTTTGTTGTTGACTCATAACTTTTTAATGGCTTTTTATGTTAGTAATAGGTATCTGGATGATATTTTTTTTGTTGACATTTTCTAAAAATGAAACCTACCTAGATCGACTTATCGCCCCCGAACCCCACGCATACTAAATTTCATGAAAATCGTTGGAACCGTTTCCGTGATTCAGATTGTTCGTTTAAAGGTATTAGATTCTGTTTCCGCACAGACAATCTTAATAATGAGACAAAACCATACCATGTAAAATTTTTGATGTGATGTTTGTATAGAAAAAAAAAAACCGAAAAGATTCACCTTAACTGTAATCATTTCGGAGCGACAATTCCCGTATTTATAACAACGTTCACATTCTAATTTTAGTCTCAATATGACAAATGGCACTTTGATTGTTGCTGAGATGAGATTGCGACAAAATTTTGAACGTGTTTAGTTACGGGAATATGGCCTTCTGACTTGTCCATATCGACCTATCGCAATGAGTCACCCTGTACAAATAGCCTGAGCATAAACTCATGCGTGTGACTCACCAGTCTGCTGATAGTGTTGTGTTTCTCGCTCAACGTATGCTCGTCCGTCTGCCTGTCGCGCTCCATCTCCTCGAATCGGAGACGCAGCATCTCACACTGTGAACATGTCATAGATTAGGGGAAGGCAGAGATAAAACGCCTGTATTTAGAGGCAGAGTAATATTGATAAATAATAATATGTTTATTGTAGGTACAGTCACCAAAAAATATATGTAACCAGGGTCGTCGGTTTAGCAAGAAACCGATGTACTTTTTCGAATGAAATTCAGTTTGATGAATGAACTGTTTTTTTGTTCTATTAAGTAATTAAGTAAATAATAAATGATAGATTAAAAAAATCTATAAAACACGCTATAAAGTTTTCAAAGCGGGTTTTTTTTTTTTTTTCTATTTTTTTTTTTTTTCTATCATTTCGTTCTGCTAACTATGAAAACGTGTTTTTTTTAATTCTTGAATTGTCATCGGTCCTCGATAAGTCTACAAAGTTTAAAATAAATCTCACTGTTTGAAGTGGATCAAAATCAAGTCCAAAGGAGTCGGTTACAAACATGTTTACAAAAATACAGACGAAGCTAAAAAAAAGCGTGTTAAAAAAAAACTTAAGCATCCATCGGTTTCTAAAGTCCTGACTGACTGACTCATCAACGCCCAGCGCAAACACTTGGACCTAGAAAGCTGAAATTTTGCACAGAGGTTCCCTTTATAATGTGGACAAGGAATAAGGATTTTTCGAAATTCAACCCCTAAATAGGGGATGAAAATTGCACGCGGGTGAAGTCGCTGGCAAAAGCTAGTAAATAATTAAAAACACTGCTTTTTATCACTTTAATTATTTTGTGTTTGCTCGATGCGATTGCGTTAAATCGATCGGTGATGCAATTAGCGGAATGCTTAATAATGTTGCGCAGCACAATTAATGTTTGATTGCCACTAGCGACATCTCGTATCGAGTAGCGGAGTTAATGGTCAAGATCTTTCTAGAAAGTTCGATACTAGAACTTTCTGGAACTATCGACATGTGTTCGGTCAGGGCCGATATATACTCGAACATTCTAGATGCTTCTACGGTAGAAGGTTCTGGAATTATCTGAGGGCCCTATATAAGCGGTATCGGAGCGCGTTCTGGGGAGTTCATTGGAAGCGATACATGCGAGAACATCTAAAGCGATCTTCAAGAGTGATCCGTAGTGCTATTGTGTTGTGTTATTAGTGTGTTTATTAAAGTGTTATTTTTGGTAATCCATATCGGCAGTTTTTAATTGTCACGAACCCCTAGCTCGTAACAATTGGTGTCAGAAGCAAGGATTAAAATCATGCCGATTTTACCTAAAGACGACACGGAGGGTATCCGTACCCGGAGTCAACGCCAGCAGGAGACGGACCAGAGGCGATTTGGTGGAGCAATGCCACAGACGTCGGAGGGCCAGCTACCAACCACAGAGGCCGGCCCGTCCACAGCTGCTCCAGCATCACCAGCACCAGATTTTGCTGCTCTGATGATGATGTTGCAGGAGCAAGCCCGCCGACAGGAGGAACAGGCCCGCCGATTGGAAGAACAGCTCAAACGGGATAAAGAGGAGCAGGCCCGCCGACAGGAGGAACAGGCTCGCCGACAGGAGGAACAGGCCCGCCGTTTGGAAGAACAGCTCAAACGGGATAAAGAGGAGCAGGCCCGCCGACAGGAGGAGCAGGCTCGCCGACAGGAGGAGCAGGCCCGTCAATTGGAAGAACAGCTCAAACGGGATAAGGAGGAGCAGGTGCACCGCCAGGAAGAGCAGATGCTCCTCATAAAGGACCTTCACGCAAGCTTCGGGAAAGACATGAAGGAGGTGAAGGAGAAGGTTGCCCAGCATGACAACCGCTTGTCAGAAGCTGAAACTCAGATCAGCAAGTTTAGTGACGTCATTGCTGATGTGAAGCAAGAGTTGGGTAACCTCAAACTTGGGGATGGAATCGCAGCTCCCGTAGCTACAACACCTTCGCTACGTGGATTCAAAGTGCAGCCGTACGACGGGACTTCTTCCTGGTCGGCCTACAAAATTCAGTTTGCGGCTGTCATGAAGGCGAACGGGTGGAATAAAAGTCAGGCCATGACTGCCCTCACCCTAGGCCTGCGCGACCAGGCTTTAAATGTGCTGGAAGCTCTCGGTATGGAAGTGACTTACGAGCAGCTCCTCGAGGGATTGGAGGCTAAATATGGCGACTCTCACCTGGAACACGTGTTTCGTGCGCGGCTCAAGGATCGTGTGCAACGCACTAACGAAAACCTGCAGCAGTGGGCCCTTGAAGTGGAGAAGCTTGTTCGTAAAGCGTACCAGTCCGTACCTGCGCTTATTGATGGGAACCTGGTACAGGCATTCATCGACGGCATTTGCGACCTTGAAGTCAGAGCTGCTGTGAGGCTCGGTCACCACGGGACGCTTAAGGGCGCCTTGGCACATGCACTGGAGGTGGAAGCTGTGCGGCAGGATCATCGTTCCCATCGCGTCAGGGAGGTTGTAGCGGCTACAGTTCGCGATCGTAAAAGATACAGCCCTAGGTGTTACGGCTGTGGGGAAAGGGGCCACCTTCGATCCAGTTGCCCTAAGCGAACTGCAGAAAGGGAAGAATTGCCTATCCGTCAGCGGCCAAGAAGATTGCCGGTAGCGCGTTGCGAAAAGGAACCGGAAACCATGATTAAGGGATTGTGACGGATGGTGTTATTGAACCTTCATCAAGTTCATGGTGTTCACCTATAGTGCCTGTGAGGATGCTCAAGACAGACCTCAGCAACGAGTGGAGGGAAAGCCTACAACGTGCACAGCAGGAAGATTCGGACATCAAGCCGATTCTGGAGTGGATGAAGGTCAGAGCTCCTAAGCCCAGTTGGAGCGACGTCTCAGCAATGAGTTCGATCACAAAGAGCTATTGGGCCCAATGGGACAGCTTGGTGATTCAGGATGGAGCCTGTGCCGTAAATGGGAAAATGCTCGGGGAAACAGTTGTCACTTGCAAATGGTTGTCCCTAAATCTCAAGTACCGGATGTTCTGCAGCTGTACCATAATGGTTGTTCAGGAGGTCACCTGGGAGTAAAACGGACTCTACTGAAGATACGAGAACGGTTTTACTGGGTCCACTGTCGGGACGATGTCGAGGACTGGAGTCGCAAATGTACAAGTTGTGCAGCTGTAAAGGGACCTCAGACGCGTAGCAGAGGTGCATTGAAATTGTACAATGTTGGTGCGCCATGGGAGAGGATAGCCCTTGACGTTGCGGGGCCGTTTCCGGATAGTGAAAGTGGTAACAAGTATTTCATAGTTGTGATGGATTATTTCACTAAGTGGCCGGAAGTCTTCGCCATTCCAAATCAAGAAGCTTCAACAGTTGCAGATAAATTAGTTCATGAAGTCTTGTCGTTTTGGAGTACCTTTAGAGATTCACAGTGATCAAGGAAGGAATTTTGAGTCTCAAATATTCCAGGAAACTTGTCGAGTGATGGGTACTCATAAAACAAGAACAACTTCTTACCACCCACAATCGGATGGAATGGTGGAACGATTCAATCAGACATTAGAGAGGTACCTAGCAAAAGTTGTGGAAAATCGGCAACGAGATTGGGACAAGCACATACCACCGTTTTTGTTGTCATATCGAAGCGCTGTTCACGAAAGCACATCGGTGACACCAGCTTTCGCAAACTTTGGAAGGGAATTACGGGTACCTGCAGACCTGATCACCGGAATACCACCTGATGCCCCACGCAGTATAACCGATTATGCGAATGACTTGCGGAACAAGATGAATGACATTTATGAGCACGTCAGACAAGCAGGCCAGCAAATGTCTGAAAAGATGAAAACCCGTTATGATCGCAAAATGAACAATAAGGGGTTTGACGAAGGTTCACTAGTGTGGTTGCACAATCCAGTCCGCAGAAAAGGGAAATCTCCTAAGCTTCAAGCTAACTGGGACGGACCATACCGGATTGTGACAAAGATCAATGACGTTACCTACCGGATACAGAAAGGTGCAAGAGTTACTCCTAAGATAGTGCACGTGGATCGACTGGCGCGTTATTTTGGGGCCGATAATGCTCGGGACGAGCATCTCTTAGGTGGGGGCAGTGTTGCGCTGCACAATTAATGTTTGATTGCCACTAGCGACATCTCGTATCGAGTAGCGGAGTTAATGGTCAAGATCTTTCTAGAAAGTACGATACTAGAACTTTCTGGAACTATCGACATGTGTTCGGTCAGGGCCGATATATACTCGAACATTCTAGATGCTTCTACGGTAGAAGGTTCTGGAACTATCTGAGGGCCCTATATAAGCGGGATCGGAGCGCGTTCTGGGGAGTTCATTGGAAGCGATACATGCGAGAGCATCTAAAGCGATCTTCAAGAGTGATCCGTAGTGCTATTGTGTTGTGTTATTAGTGTGTTTATTAAAGTGTTATTTTTGGTAATTCATATCGGCAGTTTTTAATTGTCACGAACCCCTAGCTCGTAACAATAACATTCAAGTTATTCAACTGGAAAAATAGACTGAAAATAAAAATAAGTAGTTAAATTGGCTCACACATACCTCTTTAACATAATGTTCAGTCTTACTCTTCAACTCTTCTCTTTCAGTTTTCAGCTCGCTAATCTTATTTCTAAAGTACGTCTTCATCCGTTCTTCCCTCGCCTCTACTTCTTGGTCCACCATGAAGGGTACTTGCAGGCTTCCTAGGAGCCCTGTAACCCTGCCCTCGGCGTCCATGGAAGTCTCCCCGAAGGTGTTAAAGTCCCCTGAGTCGTGGCCATCACCTCGTCGTCTTTGGGACGCTGATACATATTTTGCTACTTCTAATTTCAGGTTCTCATTCTCCATTCGAAGTATTTCAAATTCCATTCTTAGTTTTTGATTTTCCTGAAAAGTTAAACAAGTTATTAGACTAACAATGTTGGAAATATACTCCTGTGTTCCACTGCCATTGCTTTTCGGCTGGATATAAAGGAAGTTTTGGTCATCTGGGCCATAATCACTTGAAATTACAAATGCATAATATATGGTAGGCTTCGCAATATCTTCTCGTCTCAAATACCACAGAGACTCAAGACGAAAGTCTTTGACCAGTGTGTGTTGCCAGTGAAGACCTATGGTACAGAAACGTGGTCGACCACAATGGGCCTTATCAGAAGGCTTAAAGTCACCCAAAGGGCAATGGAGAGGGCTATGCTCGGAGTTTCCCTACGCGATCGAATCAGAAATGAAGAGATCCGCAGGAGGACCAAGGCAACCGACATAGCCCGAAGAATTGCCAAACTTAAGTGGAAGTAGGCAGGCATATTGCTCGCAGAATAGATGGCAGCTGGGGCCGGAAGGTTCTGGAGTGGCGACCGAGTACCGGAAGACATAAAGTGGGAAGGCTACCCACAAGGTGGACCGATGACCTTGTGAAGGCCGCGGGAATCCGCTGGATGTGGGAAGCACAAGACCGGTCGAAGTGGAGGAGCCTGGGGGAGGCCTATATCCAGCAGTGGACGTGTTTCGGCTGAAATGATGAATATATGGTAGCATTTTCGGTGATGGTTGAGGGGCGTCTGTGTCCTCGGGACTTACTATCTAAGTACCAAAGCCCCGTATCACTTACTGTCATAAGATTAGTTCAGGGTCCGAAATAAGAATGATTGACACCACGATTTGACAGTTGTCGCTACCCTCGATGTGATTTGCCGTCCAAAAAAAAATGTTTAATCAGCTGTAGGATTGACTTTGAAGTTTTGAAATAGTTTTGGATGGGACTGTATCTTCGTTGACAGAGTTAGAGAGTTAGCCCCCTGCACTGGGTGTTTTTTAGCCGAGATAATTATGATCGTTGCTGGGTATAGACCAACCAACCCGCACTGGGCCCGCGTGGTACATTACGGCCCACTCCCTCTCACGGAGAGGAGGCCTGTGTCCCAGCAGTGGGAACGTTATAGGCTGAGTATGTATGTTGCTGGGTATAGACCGCATCCTTTTTTTATATGACTTGCTTGACTGGTTGCTTTGTAAATAAAACAATGTAAAAAAGCGTGTGCTTACCTGTTCTAATGTGTGTGCTTTCATACTAAGTTGCTCAGTAACATTCAAGTCATCTACAGAACTTAGCGCATCTTCACTTCCCACCTGCAAATAATTGTCAATCATGAAGGTATGATGTGAAAAGTGTGTGGAAACATAAATTATGTAATCATAATGATTTAATGACAAAAAAATAATTATAATACAATAAAAAACTTGTCTAATACTATACTCTAATTATCAGCTGATTTTTCAATAGCCCATTATTTATTTGCATAGATATTTACATATTTTAAAAACGACTGGTCTTAAATAATAATACCTACGCACAAATATATAAAAAATTGACCATTAACTTTTATCTGAAGAATAAATAAATAGGTGTAACAGTTTGACATATTTTCCATACAAAAGCTGTCAAACTGCAAGTTATTTTACTCAGATAAAAGTTTTTCGACTATTGAAAAATCAGCCCTTAATGTTTTTAACACTGAATATTTTGTTTGTAAAATATTGAAGCTTTAAAAACAGCCAATACTATGATATTGCAAATATTTCATCTTAGTTTCTATACAGTAAAAGTTTTTATCCAGTGCGCAAATAAAATTGTAACCATGAATTCAGCATATCATTCTAGAACAGCGCAGAAATTTTTCGCAGGTTATACAAAAAAAAATCTGCTGTTTCATAGAAAAATGCAATACCTACGCGGTCAAAATGTATGGAACAGCACATTTTTTTTTTGTATATCTGGCGAAAAATTTCTGCGCTAGGGGTTCTAGAATGATATGCTGAATTCATGGTTACAATTTTATTTGCGCACTGGATAAAAACTTTTACTGTATAGAAACTAAGATGAAATATTTGCAATATCATAGTATTGGCTGTTTTTAAAGCTAATATTTTACAAACAAAATATTCAGTGTTAAAAACATTAAGGGCTGATTTTTCAATAGTTAAAATTTGCGCACTGGATAAAAACTTTTCCTGTACATAGATCTTATTCAGGGAAGCAAAAGACAAAACATGAAGAATCAAATACGTGTTTCTGTTTGTCTTTTGTTTCCCTGACGAAAGGAACCTATACAGATGGGTAGTGTAACATTATTTCTGAAGAGATACCATGCAGTGTGATTTTTTATGTTTTTTCCTCTTTTACTGATTAAATATTTTTGCAGATTATTTTATTTCTTATCAAATTTTATCTGCCATCAGTTAATGTCTTGTGGAATTGGGTTTTGCAGAATAATTCTGATTATTTAAAATTATCATTAAAAATCTTACCAAACTCCCTCCTTCCGACAAGAAATCTCCATTACAGCTAGGTGCCTGACTGCCAGTAGCCAATTGTATCTTATTGGGAGTGCCTCCTATCCTGTCCCTCTGTGCCTCCTCCAGTGAGTATTGCAGCTCCTGGTTCTTGTTCTTCAGCTTGGCTATCTCACACTTATATTTACTGTCACTCTCACTTATGTGTCTCTGGTAGTCTTCTAGTGATGCCCTCAGTTGAGATACCTCAAATACTTTGTCTGATAACTGTAAAGGGATAGCATTGATTACATACCACTGTATCAAGTCTCTAACTATGCTAAATTTGCGTAATGTATCGCATGTTTTAACTTTAATAGTCGTAAATCAGTTAATGGTCTAATTAGGGGCCATCCATAAATTACGTCACACATTAAGGGGGGGACAGGGGGACAAAAGTTATATGACGTAAACCAAAAACATTACTCACTCGATATATATTTATAAGGCTTCTTATATCCACCTAAAATATTTGACTTCATGTTTGCTTTTGTTAAAGATTATTTTTAATTAAAAAAAAAAACTGCCATTTAAATTTAATTCCTGCTGAATATGAAATTGTAAAATATGTGACGTCACACAAAGGGGAGGGGTTTCAAAAGTGTGACGACTTGTGACAAGGACGAGGGGGATCAAGAATCCATAAAATTTATGTGACGTAATTTATCGATAGCCCCTTAGTATCATGATATTTAATTGTAGGAAGGTTTGAAAAACATTCTTTATTACTAATCTTCCATTAACTGGTTGCAGAAAGCAACATTAGAATCGATTTTAATTTGAAATATTGAAGTGTCAAACAACAGTTTTTGTTGCACAAAGCAAGCACCATTAGCGCCTTGTAGTTGTTTTATCCAACATTATTAAATTAATGAAATCATTAGTGTTACTGATACATTATGTAATGTGGCATTAATGTTTGCCTTTGTGCAACTGGGTGCATATATGGAACACTGAGTCCAACATATACGAGAAACAATTTATTTCAAAAACTTTGTAGTTGAAGACTTTCACTTGATTATGTGAAAATTTTCTAACAACAATGTCTTTTAAGTGGAGTGAGAGAGTTCCAATTCAATGACCTGGGCCTATAGACAAAATACATTTCTGTTAGCATTCACGCCAAACGCTACGCCAAAATATATGGGAATTCCAATACATTTTGGCTTAGCGTTTAGCGTGAACGCTAACAGAAATGTATTTTGTCTATAGGCCCTGATAAGCCTGATATCAAATTGTAAAACTATCTGCAGCACAACACATACATTATTAGTCATACACCAATTACCATCAGTGTGAAGTGTACTGTTGCCAATTAAAGTAATATGACAGTGGGTAGTAGGTATATTAAACAAACCACCAATTGTATTAATGTATGTCATACTGTTTTTGACAAACTCATTTCAGAATATTGTTGATATTTTATAGATTTGTTCTTAAAAGACTATGTAATCCTAATAGTAGGTATTGTAAGAATTTAATAAGCACTTTAATACTGTCCATGTTTAGTATCAGTACTTATTGATTAACCCGTTGTATGTTTAGACATGCAACGGGTTAATCGATACTAACCAATACTACTACTAATTAGTTAGCAGACAATAGAAATTCTATTGTTATCGGTACACATGGTGTACACTTGACATGTGATGAGTTAAATAAATATATCACAAAAGCATTGCGTTTTAAAGTGACTACATATCTTTCAATCTTTTAAATAAATAAGACTGGTTGCAGATTTTCTGGGTTCTAACAACCCTTAATGACTTCCAAATCATACATAAGTATAAAGCTGTAGAAATAATAATGTTAGATGCATACCTGTGAAGCATACTGTGCATTTTCAATGATTTTCTTTTGTAGTTCTTCCTGGAGGAGTCCAGAGTCCAGTGCAGCAGCAGTGCTGACTGTTGGCTGCTTGTCATCACCTTTACTCTTTGATTTCTTTGTCAACTTCAACTATAAATTGTAAGATTTTTTTTTTTTTTAAATGGAATTACATTTAAGTATTTATGTATTTACCCCCTTATATAAATACGTTACTTAAAGTTAAGTAGTGATTAGCGGCTGTTTAACCATACATTTTTAACCAAACATCTCATAACTTTAATCAACGTTTATGAATATACCCCATAGTGTTTCTAAGCACTTTACATTGCTTTAATGTTGATTAATACAATTAAAGAATTAATTAACCCATTGTGAGGCAGCTTCCATATTTGAAACAGTCGCCACTTGAGAACATTTATAATGCGAAAATGTACCATCAATATCTTTGTTAAAATCTTATAGAAACTCTGAATTAATTAGCAATTATTAGAGCAAATAATTGAGCACAAGGTAAAATGAAATAACAGCACAACTACCAGGTAATACTGAGTGCCAAATAATACTACACAGAGATAACAGAATCCATGGAGTTCAGATAAGTTCATTATCAGTTGTTGATTAGGAATGCTTCACAGCTATTGGGCATTGTTTATACATTGGTTCACGGTGCAACTGACCTGTATCGCGTCGAGTTCATCCTGAAGGACGGAAACGCGCCGCGTCAACTGCTGGTTTCTGAACGTCAGTGAATCTATCTCCAACTCCCCTTTCCTCAGAGATTTCTCCTTGTCTTTCAACGTGTCTCGCAGCTCGTTTGACTTTGCCTGCTCGTCGAGAACGCCTTTCTTTAGCACCTTTACATGCACACGCAACTGCAACAACGGAAGCAACAAATTCACCAAATTGCCGATCGTTTTAACGCATTACGTTGGCAAAGATACACACTTTTGAATACTCCGCGGCCAATTTCTGGTACTTGGCCTGTATATCACCCGAAGGCAGCCCCTCCATTGTCGGTTTTCAGGTGTTCATAACTGTAAATTCCGGTATTTAGCTGTTTACTTGCTAGTTGTATTGAACATGAACACCCACTTCAACCCACTTTCGTGAAAATGACGTATTGTGTTGTGATAGTGGATTGAAATGTCATGTGTCAAAATTGAAAATTGATAAAGAAATCGATTGTATGAATAGTCGATTTTCAATTACTATTAATTTAACTGGATGAAGGTCTTCATTAAAACAATATAAGCTGAAAATAATATAATCGCATTTTCTTCAGTAAATAATTGCGTTACATGATCAGAAAAATTAATGTATCCTGTGTCAACCTCATTGAAAAAAACCGGGGGAAATCTTTTTTTATCATGGCAACATTGCCTCTGTTGATGTGTCGTGATTGTCCAATATAAAATATCAATATTTTGGAAATTTATGAAAGAAAAGCAGTAATTTCTACCCCAAAAAGCTTATTTACATACTACTAAATATATTTCATCTTTCAATGGTACGGTCATGGACGATAGGTACGGTATTTGTAATTTTTTCATAACATTGTATCGCAACAGGTAAAACTAAGTTAGAACAAAGTAAATTATGACTAAACTATGTTTTATTTTGCAGGAATATGGAATCTGGCTGTTCTCATTACAACGACGTTGATAACGAACACGCGCGGTGCATTATTCACATTGATGTAGATTGTTTCTATGCTCAAGTGGAGATGGTACGAAATCCGGAGCTGCGGTCGGTTCCGCTCGGCGTACAACAGAAGAACTTCGTCATAACTAGCAACTACGAGGCCAGAAAGTACGGCGTGCAGAAATGTATGCTTGTTACGGACGCGCTTAAAGTTTGTCCCAATTTAAAACTTATCAATGGTGAAGATTTGCACAACTATAGAACAGCCTCCAATAAGATTTTTGCAGTGTTACAGTGTTGGAAATGTCCAGTGGAAAAATTGGGTATGGATGAAAATTTTATTGATGTCACAAACTTAGTACAAGAAAAGATGAAATCTGTAAACATTAGTAATGTCACACTTGCTGGTCATGCATACAGTGAGCCCAGCATCAACTGCCCATGTGGTTGCCACACCAGACTCAGGGTAACATCACAAATAGCTAGTGAGATGAGGAAAAAGATATGTGAAGACTTAAGTTTCACAACTTGTGCTGGTATTGCACATAACAAGTTGTTAGCTAAACTAATTTGTCCCCAAAATAAGCCGAATGACCAAACTACTATATACCCAGAACATGGGACCACTTTCATGTCCACTTTACAGAATGTTCGTTGCATTCCAAGCATTGGTTCTAAAATGACAGAAGCACTTATATCTAACAATATTATAACTGTGAGTGATTTACAAGAAGCATCCCTAGATGTGTTGAAAAAGCACTTTAGCAGCGATATGGCTGTTAGATTGAAAGAATTGAGCTTAGGTGAAGACAATACTCCAGTAAAGCAGACTGGCAAACCTCAGAGTATAGGCCTGGAGGATAGTTTCAAGATTGTCAGTGTGAGAAGTGAGGTAGAGGACAAGTTTACTGCTCTGCTGCAGAGGCTCATGGTCCTCGTGAGGGAAGATGGTCGCATCCCAGTCTCTTTAAGAGTTACACTACGAAAAAAGGATGCCAAGAGACTGAGCAGTCATAGAGAGTCTAGACAAAGTCAGATCTCTCCGTCAATCTTCACTCTCAGCAGTGGTGCACTGACAGTAACTGAGGCTGGCCAGCAGAAACTGATGAGCATCATTATGAGATTATTCAACAAACTAATTGATTTGACCAAACCATTCCATTTAACTTTAGTGGGATTGGCATTCACTAAGTTCCAGGAACGCATGACAGGCAGAGGATCTATAGTGAACTACTTAATGAATGATATTTCCGTCCAATCTGTGCTTAATTTACAAAACGAATGTGATACCTCCTCTTCGCCTATGGACTACTCCGCCGTGTCGCCGAGCAGTAGCACCACGACTGATCTCTCCGACGGCGAAGTTGAGCCATCACCAAAAAAACCCAAAAAAGTTACATGGATAGCAAAAAGACGATGTTTGTCCAAAGAAGAAGTTGCATCTCCAAGTAAACTAAAAGTTGGTGAACTTAGATTAAACTCGAAAGAGCTGGAGAAGGTATCTGAGCTAAGACTGAATTCCCGCGATCGATCACTCACGCCGCGCGCCAGTCCCGCGAAAGACAACCTTTCTGATACGTCGGACACAATGAGAGATTGTGAGGAGCAGAACTGCGACGACTGTCCCAGTTATGTCGACAAGGAGGTGTTCAGTTCACTTCCCGACGAAATGCAGAAGGAACTGAAGGCCATGTGGAAGAACCCCTCCAGCTCAGAGATGCCAAGGAGTAGTCCCAGAACCACGAACAAAGCTAAACCGAACACAATTATGAAATATTTTGTTCCACACAAATAGTATTAGTAAGATTTTATCTTGTTAATTATTTTAAGTGATAAGTGAATGGTTTCTATTTTTTCAAATCATACAATTTTTATTCAGCTGATCAAATACATGTTTATGTTAAAAAATAAATATCTTTTATTGCTAATAATAATTAAAGTTATAGAATAATACATTAGAATTAGATACTATAGGTTAAACGAAAAAACTTTAGTATACAACTGGGCATATCATTTAATATCTATACTTTTTACAGCTTCCGTTACCATATTGGATAGTTCTGTGAACTTGTGAACACTATTTACATTGAGGCGGAGTGTGTGCGCGAGGGCGCCGTACGAGACCACATCCACGTTCAGCTGCAGGCGGATCTTGTCCCCGTCCGTGACGCCTGCGCTGTCGCTGCTCTGGGGCGAACTCATCTCTCGTATTTGCTTCAGTCTTCTCAGTGACTCTTCGGTCCTCTGCACCGAGGTCAAAACATCCTCTACATATTTGTAGTATCTGGAACACATGTTTCTATTTATAGACACTTATCGCACTTTGTAGATAAGGAGCTAAGTTTTATTAAGTTAGGTATAATTTCAACATTTAAATACGAATTTATCCTACGCGGATAACTTTGCGTAGATTGATTGCGTTTTTGAGCTTAGTGACGCATTGCCATTTTGTTTATTATTTTAAAGGAAAATTGAGTAACAAATTACAATACTTACGAAACAGTCATAGTATTGAAAAGCGATTCGAACAGCTCCATGGTGAACACATTATCCAACTTTTTGGAAGCTTCCTGGTTGAATTGCTTCAAGGCATTCGACACCACGTCTATGTAGGTGCAAGGCTTGGTCGGCACGCTGCGGTTGGTCTTCCTGTACAACCGCGGTATGTCACTGACTTGCTTCAAGTGGACATTGAAATTGTCGTATAGTTCGTTGACTATACATTCTTTTATCTTCTCCTTTGTATCTTGCAGTGCCCCCTCAGAAGATCTCAAGCTTTGTCCAAGGAGATCTTTGTTGTCAATGGGAATTTTGGTCTGGACAAGCTCTAATAATAGTGGCAACCTCCTCAGTAAGGTTTGTATGTCCACATAGATGTTAATACTGTTGTCAATTAGGTTTTTATTAACATTCGTTGGTTCGAACTTTTGTGTTGGTATTCTCTGAAAACAGTGAATGAATAAATTGCTTTACTTAATTATTCTATGAGTAGAGTTATGTTACGACTTTGTTGTCATAAAACAAAGTTAGTAGGTACCTACAGTGTGTTAATTATTTTAATGTTAACCTACTATAGTATGAGTTATGACGTAATCGCTAGTTTATTTATTTATATTTAACTACATACAGCATGTCTTTGTTATTCGAATTAATTTGCATTTGATTACTCACAAATTAGGCCTTGTGATTAAACGACCAAAGAGCTTAGGGCTTTACAAGTACCTATTAGCTTAACGATAAAATCAGGTACATTTAATAATGCTTATCAGTGCATACAAGAGTATTATCAGCACTCTCGATTGCGGTTTCAAATCGCCGACACAATAATGTTTATTACCTGTGTACAATACGCGTTAGCCCACGTGGCATACCGCGATATCATTTGCAGGGTTAGTTTCCAGAACTTGTGAGCCAGGGCCTCGATGTACACCCCATCAGACCAGCACTCCTGGGTCGCATTCCAACATTTGTGCGTTTCCCTCAGCAAAAAGTCATCATTATTTTCCATCGTAGGACTCTTTTGTAGCGCCGCCTCGAAACTTCCTGTGATTGTTTGTACAATTTATAAACACACACATTCTTGAAATTGTTACAAGTAATCAGGTGAGAATGTAATATCTTTCCTATAAACAAAGTTGAAGGGGGAAGTGTACGGGAATTCGATAGCAGAATTTGGCGTAGGTCCAAAATAGGGTGATTTGTTATCTTGGCATGATAAACACTACAAATTCCGCACGAGGGCGACGCCAAATGTTTCGTGTAGGAAGTGGGTGTCCAAATTGAACATAATTGAATCCCTAGATTTTACGACATCCACATATTGTCCCAGTGACCTAATTGAAGTGAATAGAATATAGAAATAAGATTTGGACAATTCTAGATAGCGTGCATAGCTAATTACTGAGTGTTTTTTTTTTGTAGATGTCCTCTAGATAGAGTTCTCGAATTGCAAAAAAGTAATATTCTTAATTTACCTGCAATTTCCTGGAACCGAATCTGGAAATAAACTGGCAAGTTCCATCTCCTTTGGAAGCTCTTGTATTCAGAAGTTCCACGCAGCAACTTGACATCATCTGCTGAACAATACCCTTCAAGTTTCCTTATGAACTGAATGCTCTCACTGTATCTTCTGTAGAATATCTGAGGGTTGCCAGGAGCAAAAATTGATGCAAGATTCACCTCTAGTCTGTTTTCAACTTCACACCAAAAGCAGTTGACTAAAAACCTATATTTTTTAACAAGAAAAGATAGTTTGGAATGTTGTGTCACAGTTAGGAGTAACTTCAGTTTTGTATCCAGCAAAGACAAGATTCTCTCATAGATTCCTTGTAGTCCGTCTTTGCTCTTCTGTAACGCTGGTTCGTTAATGATATCTTGTAAAAGAGGGGCAACTGCTTGCTTTCTAATCAGCATTTCGGACTCTTTGACTCGGTCTAAAGATGCAAGTGTGGTAAGAGTCTTTAGGAGATTCTCCTCATCACTATCATTCCAAAACTTGAACAGTAATTCGTTCAGAGTATGTATTAGTTTACCGCCTACTTCATTGTATTGTAATTTATGCTCTGGCTTTAAGATGCTGTCACATTTTGAGATGGAGAATTTTAATTGATTGTATTGCATTGCAGCGCGATCCGCTAGAGCTACCTGTTCTTGCTTCTGTTTTAGTGATATATTTTTTAGGACATTATCTAGTGTCTTCAGACAGTTTATTGTTTGGCTATAATGTTTGAGCAGCTGCTTTTTCTTTTGAAGGCCGTGCCTCTGACTCATCCACAATGACAACTCTTTCATTGCATCTTCCAAGCATTGTTTTACACTCTACAAGAAAACAATAAATGATAAATCAAAATAAATATAATGGTAATAAAATTGTAAAAGAATACACTTTAAATAAGGAAATAATTGGCAATTATGAGTAAAGCAGCTAATACACTACATGGATCATAAAATTCTAAAATTGATAAGACTAAATGAGTTAGTGAAAGAGAGGAGTTGTTACTCACAATAACTTCATCATTCAACTGTCCTAATGGCACCTGTATTTTCACGATAGCCTTGTCAAAACCGATGAGAGTGGCGCACAGATTGACAAAGTTAGCGTAGTCCTTGTTTATAAGCTCTATCATCGCAAGCCTAAGGACTTTTAAGTACACTCCTAGGTCATCTCGCATTGTCTCCAATGATGCTACATTTTGATGCTCCGCCAAGAAGTTATCGACGGAGAAATTGGTCTGAAACGATCACTTACAGGTTTAGAAAACATTTTAAGCCCAATCAACTGATTAACACGATTAATTACATAGAAATCGGCGAAAATACCTTGACGAAATCATTTCTGTCGAAGCACAGCCCCCGAGGGGCCGGCGGCAGTGTAAACTCCATTATATTGTTCTCCATGCTAACGTGTCACTATCATTGTATTATGAAGGCACCATTATTGAGAGGATTTGTTGGAAAGTGTTTAAATTATCTATTTAGATCGCTAGTCCCGACGGCGATCATTTTTGACATATAACTTTTTGACGTAAGCCTGACACATCACACGTCAAATTTATGGTTCGGAAACGCTTTCCAATACTTCTTTTTAGATCGAACAACAGTTCGGTCTAAAAAAAGTATTGATATGTTATACTTAGCCCGGGCAAATTAGGCCTAAAAATAGCAGTGAAGCTACAATAATTCACATAGACCCAAAAATTGGTAAGAATGTTCGGAACACCATTAAAAATGAATGTTAAAAAGTCCCCACGGATCCCGTATCTGGTTTAAAAAAAATCAAGGTGGGTTTTTCACGTTTTACAGCAAAACGGTAACTTTCCAACAAAAATCTACGATACGGACTACATAAATATTCAGCTAATTATAGATATCCGTAATTAGGTAGTAAATGTACAAAACTATGTCGGACGCCAGTGATTTTCGTAGAAAGATGGGGGGTTACCACTCTACCAGAAGTCACAGTGCAAGTCTATAATCAAAACTAGACACGTTTTCAACGAATTTAACTATGTATGGTTCTTCCAGTATGTATTAAACAAGGGGAAATATATAGCGAAGTAGGCCGTGTGTCGGCCTGGTTTATCCTCACGATATTTACATTTCCCTACGTGTGCGAAGTGTCAAGCTCTTGACGCGCGTCCGTAGAAAGTGCGGGTAGCGGTAGTTACAGCTGCAGTGAGCGAGTAGGTACCAAAAATGTAAATCATCATTGTATGTACGAGTAGGTACGCCCACGATCTACAGTAACATCATCATCATTTCAGCCGAAAGACGTCCACTGCTGGACATAGGCCTCCCCCACATGGGGGGGGGGGGGGGGGTATGCCATAATCGCCACGCTTGGCAAGCGGGTTGGCAATCGCTGTACGGTGGTAAAAATGCATAGAGAACGCTGCTGCCCATTCTCTAGTATGTTCCTAAGTCGCTTCCTACGAGTCGTAGGCTACGACACCCACTAGAAGAAATGGGATGGTGCTATTCTTTTACGCCCGTCTACCACACGGGACCACAGTAACATGCTATCGATCAATTATTGGCGTTGTGTTTCATAAAAATCTTGAACACATTCGTAATTTAAAAGCCTATGTACAGTCGCCAGCAGGTCAAGCTATCTCAAACTGTCAAATTTTCCCAATTGAACATAAACCTTATTCCTTTGTAATAAAGTTGAAAAACTATCAAAGAAATTTGACAGATTGGGGTAGCTTGATGTGCTGGCCTCTGTATATGATTTGTAAAACACACCTCCTATTTATAAACGTTGCTTAAAGTTAAGAATGATTAGCGTCTGTTCAACCATCCATTTTCGATGTTTAATTAAACATCTGTTAACTTTAAGCAACGTCTATTAAGAAAGGGATCAGAGATTATGGAGAAAGTGGTACGCGGTTATCTTTGGTAAACACAACAACTGTCATGGTTTTATTAGCCGGCGAGAGACAGAGTGAAGGTTTTCAAGAACAAACGTGCTGGTAGGCAGGAATTAAGTACCTATTCCAGTAAGTGGTAGGGATTTTGACCATCTTCCAGCCTCCTATACCTACTATCATTGGTCAAGCAGGGGAATAATCCTTTCAAAGTTCTAAGTACCCAACCCATTATAGGCACCCAAACCCATAGTCTATTAAGTTTGTTTCTAAGTTCTACAATAGTCCTGCTCCAACCGGGCCGGGGGTTGTCCTTGGGTGCACTGCACTTGCATAGCGCACACCTACATGGATAATCGTCAATTGATGCCTAATTCCATTTAAAATTGTCTAAGGGGCCTCTGCCAGTTAGCTTCGGCCCCTCGTACGCCTTTCGAAGGACCGGGACTCCCTGGTTCTGAGATACGCGTAAAGAAAAAGAAATGATAATGTGGCGCGCCACGCAATAATGATTGTCGATGTTACCATTCCACATGACGAAAATCTCGTGGAAATCAAGAAAGAGAAAACAGAAAACAATTATCTCGACTTGTCACACCAGGTTGTTGACATGTGGAATGTGAGGTCGGGTGTCATTGTGCAGATTGACGTAACGGCGAATGGCCTGATGACCGAAAGCCTCGATCAACCGACTAACGAGATCAACCCTTGATTCAACCGACTAACAAGATCTCGAGGATCTTGTTAGTCGGTTGAATCAAGGGCCTGATTCCAAAGGTACTTATCTGTACTGCTCGCATCGTGAGGAAGTTCCTGACTTTGGGGCCTTAACCACCAGTAGCTTTGACCCAGCTCCTGATACAGGTGGACCTTTAAAAAAAAACCTTTAATGTGCAATCATTTTATTTTAAGAAATGTTTAAACATGTTAAAACATGGTGATAAGATAAGAGAAAAAATAAATGAACGACACAACTAATATCAAACTTCATTATATTCATATTAATTTATTACATTTTAGAACAAAGGGACAAAACCAAAGTCACCAGCTAGAGAACACCTGTATTTAAATTTTCTGTTTACTCAAATTGGCCTATTAAACGCAACACAAACAAAGGATTTAATCCATCGATTACCTACGCTATCATTTTAATCTCATCAAGTAGGTACATTTACCACTAAATAGATAAATGGAGCCTTATTGGAAAATGTAATCCTCGTTAATATTATGGAAGTACAGGCTGTTTGCTTAGACAACTTTCACAGTACAAGTCATCATGTCCTCAGCCTTTTCCCAACATGTTGGGATGGGCTTCCAGTCTAACCGGATGCAGCTGAATACCTACCAGTATTTTACATGGAGCGACTGCCTATCTGACCTCCACAACCCAGTTACTCGGTAATACGATACCCCTTGGTAAGACTTGTTGTCAGACTTTCGGGCTTCTGACGACCCTTATCAACTGTCAAAGATCCACAAATGACAGCCGGGACCAACGGCTTAACCTGATTTCCGAGGCACGGAGGGGTCTTGGTATGTAAAGATGGTCACCCATCCACGGACAAACCGCGGCAAGCGTAGTTTAACCTGATTGATCGAACCGTGCAGCTACTGTGAGCTAAAACACGTTTGGGTCTCTAGTTTAAATAGTAGTCTATGCGTTTGGGCGATTGACTGCTGCGCTGCGTGTTGCGATTTCGATTCCCGCACGGAACAAATATTTGTATGAACTACAAGTACCTAGTTGTTCCGGGTCTGGCTACGCACCCACAATACAGGAAAAAATCCTAGTGTGGGGCAAGAGTTAAAAAAAAAAACTATTATAAAGTAGCAGCGTGAACCAGCTCCCTAATTGGGTAACTCACGATCAATCATAATCCGTTTTAGTTTGACAGTTCAACAATATTCATTGCATTATTTACTTTGTTGAGCAGACACATTTTTCGAACATATGAAGCAATGGATGAGCATAATCTGTTTCAAAATGATTCAAATTATGATTAATCGTGCGTTACGCAATTAGGGTACAGGATCTGTAGTAGTCCTATCTATAGACTAGGTATAGAAGCCAAACCTGGCGATAAACAGGCACGGTAAATAGATATAGTGGTGGCCGGTATCGGCCCCAACTTACGAGTTGTAGATCGTAGGTTTGTACCCAGGCAGGGCGCTTTACTATGTGTAAATAATTTCATTCCCACTGCTCTCAAAACGGTGAAAGAAAACATCCAGGAAACCGGCATCTCCTAGAACCAACGACTACACGCACTTGGCCCGCGTGGTAGATTAGGTATGTACAATAAAATTAACATCTTCCCTCTTTAGGAGAGGAGGGACATAAGTTCCAGCAGTGTAATTAGCCTCTAATGTTCCCAACATCAGAAGCTAATTATGCTAAGCAAGGTAACCCATATTTTTTTAATAATTATTACCCTTAGACACTCATGAACATGACTGGTCTGGCTCCCTCAGCATAATAACATTAATAACCTATTATCAATATCTTGCTTGCTGTAAGTGATCACGTGTCAGTGACCACTTCCGCTAGAGATGTTATTTTTGACTCCCAATTAGCACCAGCCTGTATAAACAACATGCGAAACGTGCCAATTATCGTCTACCGTATTGATACTACATCAATTGGGTCATTTACCATAATGAATACCTCATTTTATTAAGTGGTCAAACATAGAAGATTATGTTTCATACGGGGCAATTTAATTAAGTACATAGGTACCTAAGTATGAAGTTCTTAGTCATTTCAACTGTCGATTGAAAGTATCACCAGCACCATGGCTTCACCTGAAGACCTTTTTCTGAACAGAGCAAAGTTTGTGATGAAGTATCTAGGGGTTTGGGTGCCAGTTGAAAATGGATCTGTTCTTCATGCAGGCTACAGGGTCTTTATGATGACCCTGCAGTATTTGTTCTTGATTTTCCAAGTAATTTACATAATCCAAGTGTGGGGAGACTTAGACGCTGTTTCGCAAGCGTCTTACTTATTGTTCACACAAGCTTGTCTTTGCTTGAAAGTGACCGTTTTTCAAATGAACATCGGGATGTTAAAGGAACTGTTGAGGCTTATGGATTCAGAGATTTTTAGGCCCGAGAATTTAACTCATGAAAAGTAGGTGGCATGAGAAAATATTAAGCCGGATTACACAAATTCTTTAGCTTTAGGCAGGGTCCTTTATCCACCATTTTTTTTTTTTGAGTTGGAAATCATCGAATCAAAATCTCCCGCTCTGGGTGGGGCAGGAGGGCGTGTCAGACTTTTAGTGACTAAAACCCATCCGTGTTCCCTCAGTAGCCCGTATGCAAGGGGTGGCGGTATCTCTCTCGAACAACCCTCACCCCTGGCAGGCATCGGCCCTTGCGGGCTCCATCGGTTTGTGCTGACATCTCTTTGAGGCGCGCGTATAACACAACGCGCCGTCGACCTGGGCTTAGTCCTTACCGGACAGCGAGCTACCCATTACTCGCCGTCCGCAAGCCCACGCCTACGGTGGCCGGGAATCAGCCTGGAATTCCCGACGCCCAGGGCGTCTCCTGCGGCGACTAAGGCCGTGAGGGGGCGTATATACTGCCTCTCCCTCACGTGCGCCGCCTCCCTCTTCGCGAGCATCACTGCTTTGCAGAAGGAAGTGACGGCTACCCATGCACTCTCGCTCCGTACCATGTACCACGTACCATGGCCTGGGCCAGGGCCGGGCGCGTAACCCAACCATTTGTGTACTCCGGTGTGAAACTTATATTTTTTAAAGGACATCTCGGTAGCCTTTCCCATTAGTATTTTAAAATTACAGGCTGCGCGTATCAAGAGATTACTGCTTGCATTCATGGTGAGCTCTCAAATAACTTGCGGCATGTGGGCACTGAAGCCTTTGTTTGATGACGCTGATCGGAAGTTCCCGTTTGACATGTGGTAAGTGATTGCACCTCATGCAGGAGGTCCTGGTAATCCTGGATATAGGTAGGTAGGTAGGTACCTACACTCATGCATGTGGACTCTATCTGCCGTCAACTATCCTTATCACAGTATATGGACTTCGGATTCAGAATCTCTTTGGGAACTCACTGCTAATCACTACTCAATTGATCTTGAAAGTTTTTGGAGAAAACAATGTCGTTCACTCTACGCACATAATTTGGGAGTTTAGGCTAAAATTTGGTCAGCAACACTTAGAATATGTATTGTTACCGAAATAACTTCTAAAGCATAATTTACTCCGTCAGGATGCCATTAAATCCCGAGAAGGCTGTTCAATACTACATCGGGTACGGCTTCCAGCTGGGCACGATCTGTATCAGTGCGTACATGTACTTCGGCGTGGACAGCGTCGCCTTCTCCTCGGTCATCTTCGGCTGCGCCCAGATTGATATCGTCAAGGAAAAGATTTTGAGTGTGGGTTGTTTGACCATATAGTTTTTTGCTCCTGGATAGAATACTGGCTGATCAATCTGATTCCAAATAAATGGTATTGAATGTTTTGTTTTCTGTAGATTACTTCGATAGACGGAAAACGTGGCACGATGGAGGTGGATGAAGCTTTAAAAGAGAACTACAACAAGCTGGTAACTTGTATCAAACACCATCAAGCTATTGTTAAGTAAGTATTGCAAAATAGGCGCGTAATTTTTTTTGATTGCAAACTTATATGATATCGTTTTTGGTCACTTGCGTTTTGTTTCGGGTCTTCGAGCCGGTTAGAGCTGATGTCACACAGCGCCATTGCGGCTCCTGAAAGTCCCATGTCCTGTTAGGATCTGTGACGTGACATAGTCGGGTTCAACCCAGCCCAACGCCAAACAATTCGCTACGTCCGGAAAGAACATTGATCTTATCCCGGAATGGTCCATAACTAAATATTCAGTTTAATGCGAGGGCATCTTGCGAGGCTTCGATTTATCCAGGGTTTGATGTTGTCCCTCCTTCGTCTGTCTTATACCGTCGATGCACAAATTGCTCCGACATAATACTGCTACACAGAATTCCGTTCATTTTTCCAGGTTCACAGAGCTGGTCGAAAATGCTTACCACCCATATCTCCTGTTTCAACTTATTGGCAGTATTGGAATCATTTGCATGTCCGCTTTAATGATCTTAGTCGTGAGTATTATTTCCTACCAACTCGATTTAACGTTTATTTTAGTAGGTACCTAATTGCTAAAGCTTTTGACATCGTTTAACACTGGCTAAAAGGAAGTTACCCTAACTAGGTAGATTGGCGGAGCATGGAGTTCTTCTCCATTGTGACTTACTTGTCAGTGATGATCAGCCAACTCTTCGTTTGCTGCTGGTGTGGACATGAGCTCACTGCTACAGTAAGAACTACTAACATCCTAATACGTAAACTATTTACTTACTTTTAAGTTTAATTCGAGTACAACGACAGACCTCTGCAAATAAGTACGTGGAGAAGTATTTGCAGAGGCCTGTCGTCAGGCCGGTATACCTCGCCAGTCTTGGTCCAGGAAATATGAAAAAAATAATAATAACCAAACCCATCAGTCATACGAGAGTCAGTGGTAGCCCAGTGGCAACTGCCGCGATTTACAAGTTGTACAGTCGCCAGCAGGTCAAGCTATTCCAAACTGTCAAATTTTCCCGATTGAACATAAACCTTATTGCTTTGCAATAAAGTTGAAAAACTATCAAAGAAATTTGACAGATTGGGGTAGCTTGATGTGCTGGCCTCTGTACCAACGTTCGGTCGGTTCGAACCCAAGCAGGCACTTTCCTCTGTAAAAAAGATTTCATTACTAGGTACTGCTCCCAAAATGGCGAAGGAAAATATTGGGAGGAAACCAGCATGTCCTTGAACAAAAAATTCGAATCTGACATCCACCACCCGGGACTGGGTGGTGGATTTTGGCCCACTTCGTATCACAGAAAGGGGTGTCCCAGCAGTGAGAGCATCATGGACTGATTATGCTAATATGTTATATTCCAGAGTGAAGACTTGCACACAGTCCTGTACAAATGTTTTTGGTACGAGCAGGACGTAAAGTTCAAACGTGAGCTGTGCTTTGCCATGATGCGCTTCAATCGCCCTCTAGTGTTGCGCGCTGGACACTACATTATTCTGTCGCGTCAGACTTTTGTTGCTGTAAGTATGTTTTGTATGTATCTCGCAATGCCGGGTACAAATTCATGAAATGTACCGAACTCACGTTGATATAAATTTGCCAAGTTGCTGCGTTTCATTTCATAAATTCGGATGGCTCATATCATCATAATAATGTGTTACATTTCAGGTTATTTCACCCGGCATTAGAATCCCTTACGGAAATCAAAGTACAGACGCCAGCACATCAAGCTACCCCAAACTGTCAAATTTCCCCAATTGAACATGAACCTTATGCTCATGATATAAAGTTGAAAATCTATTAAAGAAATTTGACAGATTGGGATAGCTTGATGTGCTGGCGTCTGTACCTAAATATTCATTTCAGATCCTGCGAATGTCGTACTCCTACTTTGCAGTGTTGAATCAAACGAAATAAAGAACAAAAATTACATGTTATCGGACACTATTTGAACGAGCTACAGCATTTTTTTTCGAATGATATTAAGCTTAGCCAGCAATAGAAGATTAGATCAGCCAAGTCAGTTGCCAGTGCGTACAATAGGTCTTCGATGGGGGGTGGTACTTTGATATTGTGTAATAGTTGTTTTAAATATAAGGAAAGAAAGGATATCACCGCTTGCTCTGTTGATCGCTTATGTGAGGTAGCATGTGCAGAGGTTGAGGGCCATACTTTCTTGTCTGTGTATAGACCACCAGCCACGAACTTGTCATCATTTTTGATAGTTATGGAAGAAATATTAGGTAAAATATTCAAAGATAATAAATTAGTTTTTGTATGTGGTGACCTAAATATTGATTTATTAGTTAATTCACCAGAAAAAAGTAAGCTTATCTCTTTGTTTAAATCATTCAATTTAAAATGTATATTTAATGAAGCGACTAGAATAACAGCAACCACAGCTTCATGCATAGACAATGTATTTACCAATTACAAAATAAAGGACTCATCCTTAATTAGTGGCGTCAGGTCAGACCATACTGGTCAGCTTGTATCGTTTGACTTAGATAAAAAGTTACATCTAGATAAAACCATTGAATTGAGACCTCTGACCAAAAATAAACTGAAATCTTTTAATAATAATGTTCTTAGCAATCTATCAACAGCGAGTTTTGATTCACAAGACCCCAATATAAACTATGGCACATTTTTTTCTACAGTATGCAAAGAATTCAATAAAGCATGTCCTGTAAAAAAAGTTACAATAACTACTAAACCAAAATTTAGCGAATGGGCCACTACTGGCATTAGAAAAAGCAGAGATATCTTATATAATTTGTATCACGAAAAATCATTGACTTCTGATCAGGCCCTTCATAATTATGTAAGAAAATATTCTAAAATATTCAAAAGAGTCTGCGCTCACGCTAAATCTAAATTAATAAGTAACAAAATTAGTATCTCTAAAAATAAAATAAAAGCTGTGTGGCAGGTAATTAACAAAGAAACTGGAAACACAAAACAGCGAGATCAGAATGAGTTAGCTCTAAAAATTGATAATGAAATCATTTCAGATAAGTTACAAGTTGCTGAGACTCTAGAAAATTTCTTTACCAACATCCCAATAGAAGTTACGAAATCTCTCCCCTCATCATCTGTATTAGCTGAATCTCTTCTTAAAGAAAACTTCAGCAAGGACATTCCAAGTTTTGAATTCAAACCCATTTCTATTGCCACAATTAAAACAGCATTTAAAAGTCTTAACATAAAAAACACTGAAGACTTATGGGGGATTTCCGTTAAGGTTCTCGAAAATATCATTGACACAATTGCCCCTGTCCTAACAGGCATATTTAATCAATGTTTAGACAACGGTACGTTTCCTGACTTAATGAAACATAGTAAAGTAGTACCAATTTTCAAATCAGGTAGTAAGAGTGATCCCTCTAATTATAGACCTATATCTGTGCTTCCAGCATTGAGCAAAATTTATGAAAAAATCATGCTAGACCAGATGTTGTCACATTTTAACTCAAATGGTATTTTACATAGTCGACAGTTTGGTTTCACGAAAGGTCGGTCGACGACTGACGCAGGAGTAAAACTCATCAGTCACATTTTGGAATCCTGGGAGAATTCCCAGGACGCGATTGGCATTTTCTGTGACCTCTCAAAAGCGTTTGACTGCGTTGACCACAATACAGTTATCTGTAAATTACACCACTATGGAATTCGTGGACAGGCTGCTAATCTTGTACTTTCCTACTTATCAAACAGGCAGCAAAAAGTAAACGTTAATGGGGCGACGTCCTCGGGGTCTCTAGTTAAGATGGGCGTGCCTCAAGGTTCAATTCTTGGCCCTTTTTTATTTCTAGTTTATATTAATGACCTTCCTTACCTGATGGCTAACTTCTCGGATATAATTTTATTCGCTGATGACACTTCTCTTATTTTTAGAATAGATAGAAAAGATACAGATGTCTTACATGTCAATGATAGTCTAGCTGTTCTTTCGAAATGGTTTGCCGCTAATAATCTTTTACTCAATGCGAACAAAACTAAATGTCTTAAGTTCTCGTTACCAAATGTACCCCAAGTAGGTCTAAACTTAAAACTTGATGGGAAGAAACTAGATGCTATTTCGGAAACTGTATTTTTGGGAATTACTTTAGATTCAAAATTGCAATGGGGTGCTCACATTAGAGCTCTTTCAAGTAGATTAAGCTCAGCTGCTTACGCAGTAAGAAAGATAAGGCAGTTGACGGATGTAGCCACAGCTAGGTTAGTTTACTTTGCTTATTTTCACAGTATTATGTCTTATGGCGTTCTGTTGTGGGGATCGGCAGCTGACGTAGATTCAATTTTCATTTTACAAAAGAGGGCAATCCGCGCAATCTATAAAATGGGGCCTCGCGAGTCTCTTAGAAACAAATTCAGCGAAATTGATATTCTAACTCTGCCGTCTCTTTATATCCTAGAAAATATCTTGTACGTTCGCAAAAACTTAGGCCTTTTCAAAAAACGATGTGATTTCCATAATCTGAATACACGTAGTAAAGATGAAATTGTGATTCCAAAATTTAGATTGACTAAAACTAGCAAGTCATTTCTAATAAACAGTATCCGCTTCTATAACAAGTTGCCAAAGTCAGTTACAGAACTTAGCGATGGAAAGTTTAAAACGCACATCAAACGTATCCTTATCAAAAAAGCATATTATAAGATAAAAGACTACGTTGAAGACAGGGAAGTTTGGCATTAATTCCTTCTGCACATGTGGCTTCCCTGGTACCTCATTAACAGCATATCTATGTGAAAGTCTATTAACTGCTCTCAATGTTCTTTTTATTTTTACAATGCTGACATATTCTCGTCATTATTTGACATTATACATCAATTTTAATATCAACTATTTTTTAGTGATTGTCATGTTAATCATGTCACTATGTTTAATTAGGTTCATTTTATTTATGTAGATTATTTTACATATTGTGAATGGGAGAACGTTGTAGGCCTTACAGACTGTAGATTTGTAGACGATTTTCTATTCTGGATTCGTCTAAGTACCTGGTACTTATTTACAGGCCTGCACTGTCCTCCCATACATTTTTTTACCTGAAAACATTGTTAAAGCCAATCATTTTTAAAAGAGTAACCGTGGAGTTTCTTGCCGGCTCTTCTCCATAGGAAACAACATTTTGGAACCGTGCACCTAGCTTCTGACGTTTCATAAGTGCCCATGCAGGTTTATATGAAATAAAAATATTTTGATTTGATTTGATTTGACAAGACCTACGTAGAAATTAAATCAGCACCACGGAGTTATTAACTCCGTGATCAGCACCAATAAAGCTTTAATTGTGTTTATTGTTAACCCCAGAACCCACCTTCCTTCTTGTAGGTAGTACCTACTCTAGTTCCTATACGTCCTTGTCAGACCTCTGTGAACCAAATCACAGAAAACATCTGCTATAGGTGTGAGCTAGGTACTTTAATTGTCACCTTCCAACAAACTTTGCAATGAGGTGGAAGTTTTTAATTGCAACAAAAGTTCTAATCTACGTACAGAGAACAAGAGTTCTGAATGATTTTAGTATGCACTGGTCCAATGGGTGTGGTGCAGGAGGAGAAAAGGCAAAAAATATAATTATATGTAAATATTTCCTATTCCTTCAGGATTGCGGGGTAAGCCAGGTCTCGTAAACCCGGGAAACAAATACCCAACACCGAATATTGAGGGTTGTTTTAAAATAACTATACCTATCGGGGAAACACAGAACACTTCAGTACCTATTTCCTTATGAAACTAAAGCAATTAGCACAATGTCTACAATTTATAACACATCAACGAATCAACAACGATTAAAAGTTTTCAAACTTAAACGCTTAAACTTTTTAAATAATTAACGGTTCTTTGGAATTGTATTCGTTCAGAGCAAAGAAAGGAGAGGCAACTCTTGAACAATAGTATTGTCCTTTACACCCTTGGAGAAGCAAGTCTTGGGTAAAAGCTTTCTTTGAAGTGTCCTTGCAGCTTAACACTAGCTTCTGAACCAAAAAGTAAAAATGGCAGTAAAAAACACCACACTATTCCTGGGCCGACCAAAAAAAATCCTAAGTGCTCACGGTGTTTGGCCGCATCCGAATAACTACATAATTTTAAGGAAACTGTACATGCTTTTCGTCATGTGGACTCAATACTCCTTCCTTCTATTCGAGATCATCTACATAGTGGACGTATGGGGCGATATCGACGCGGTTTCTGAAGCTTCCTACTTGCTCTTCACTCAAGCGTCCCTGTGTTACAAGTCTACTGCTTTTATGGTCAATAAGAAGAATTTGATAGAGTTGTTGGGGATCATGGACTGTGTGATTTTTGAGCCGAAATCTGCTGAGCATGAGAAGTAAGTTAGACCTCCAACCTTCCAAAATAACTCCCAAAAAACTAAAAAAAAAAAAAAACCGACTTCCAGCAAAATATTACGAGGTGAAAAATAACTTTAATTTCGGAAGTCGGTGACTTTGGATATATATTTTATTAATTTATTGTCACCGCCTTCCGAAATTAAAGTAATTTAATGTTTGTAATGTTTTTCCGGAAGTCGATTGTTTTTTTTTTTAGTTTTTCTTTTTCGCTTTTTAGTATCTACCCCACACCAATTCGTAATTTCATCATCCTTGGGGTCAAAACAATGCATATTTATGCGACAGCAGCAATGGGGGTTGATTTGCTGTCGTCATTTTTTGAAGAGTTCCGTTGTCTGTCTCCGAAACGCATCATCAGATCTATAAGAAATTTAAATGGGAAAATGTCGGAATAAACCCCTTCCGAACATTTTTTTTTTTTAAATTTGCAATAATTTTGCAAATCGGTCTTTAAATGAGGGAGTTATGCCCGTACCTCCACCTAACGGGGAGAAATTGGTGAACATACATAAAAATAAATAAACCCCCGACCCTAACAAAAACTCTAAAAAGTAAAAATAATAACATTTATAGGCCTTTTAAGATGAAGGTAATACGTTGATCAAGGCATTGTAAAGGCGGGGGACGGCTAATGAAAATGCTAGGCCTCTGTTTGGCGTTTTCATTGACCGTCCCCCGACTTGACAATGCCTTGATCAAAATATTACCTTCATCTTAAAAGGCCTATAAATGTTATTATTTTTACTTTTTAGAGTTTTTGTTAGGGTCGGGGGTTTTTTAAATTTTTAATTTAATTTTTATTTCCTGCTTTTTAAACATAATGTATCGCTCGCTTAAATCTGCGCATCGTTGCGTATTGTTCGTCTAATATCATTGAAGTAATAGAATACAAAATTTCGAGTTGATCAGCCCCGTCGAAGATGCTCAAATCACTTCATCAACCAGAAAAAAGCTGATAATCTTCAAACGGCTGAACCGATTTTGATGAAACATGTCTAAGAACACTCCCGACTAATACACCTTTCAAACAAAAAAAAAAAAACAAAATCAAAATCGGTTCATTCATTCGGGAGCTACGTTGCCTCAGACAGACACAGACACACACACACACACACACACACACACACACACATATAACACCCCGTCGTTTTTGCGTCGGGGGTTAAAAAGGCCCATAAATATATTTTTACTTTTTAGAGTTTTTGTTTGGGTCGGGGGTTTTTTAAATTTTAAATTTAATTTTTATTTCTTGCTTTTTAAACTTAATGTCTCCCTTTATATCACCATTTATCTATAATCTATTAATTGAGACCTTTTCAATGAGCCCAAACACGATACTTTTGCTGTTTGTTGGAGAATAACTTGGGATTCCTGGAAATTCCAGGTGTTGCTCCAGCATCAGTTCAAGGTTATTTTATTCGTCTAATATCATTGAAGTAATAGAATCCCAAATTTTGAGTTGATCAGAGGCTAAAATCCCTTTTTCAACCAGAAAAGAGCTGATAATCTTCAAACGGCTGAACCGATTGTGATGAAACATATCTAAGAACACTCCCGACTAATACACCTTTCAAACAAAAAAAACTAAATCAAAATCGGTTCATCCGTTCTGGAGCTACGTTGCCTCAGACAGACACACACACACACACACAGACACGTCAAACTTATAACACCCCGTCGTTTTTGCGTCGGGGGTTAATAAAAATAAATACACACAGTCGAACATAGAACCTCCTCCATTTTTTTAGTCGGTTAAAAAGGGATGCACGAGAATTCCTACAGTTGAAAGTGTTTCTATAAACCTACTTATATAAAAATGTATAATCATATAACAAAGCGATTTGAAATTGTTCTAATTAAGCTTTCAAGAAGGTAAGAATTTAGAACGCAATTTTAAAGAGATTTTTGCTATTTCCTAACAATTTTACCTCTGTTAGAATTTTAGCAGCTCAAGCTCGCAGAATTAAGCGTCTATGTCTATTCTTCCTGACGAGCGCTACGACCACGTGCACCCTGTGGGCCATGATACCGCTGTTCGATGATGCCAGCAAGCGATCCTTTCCTTTCAGAATCTGGTAAGGCAAGCAATCAAGTTTTTAGCATCTATAGATATTTAAAATAAAGTCGCTTTTCGTGTTACCGCGTTGTTGCTCTAAACTACATAACGGACTTTGATGCGGTTTTCACCATCATTTAGATATTTTATTTCGGAACGTTTTTGTGCAATACACCTCATCATCATCATCATCATTTCAGCCGAAAGACGTCCACTGCTTGACATAGGTCTCCTCCAGGCTCCTCCACTTCGACTGGTCTTGTGCTTCCCACATCCAGCGGATACCCGCGGCCTTCACAAGGTCATCGGTCCACCTTGTGGGAGGCCTTCCCACTCTACCCTTCCCTTCCTACGCAATACACCTAGGTACTTAAATGTAATTCTTACAAACCTACCTATCAACTGGCCATTGCACTTCACAACCTATATTGTATTATCTCACATCATTACCATAACAGTTATAGATCAATATCAAAATTAAAAGTTAGGCTACATAGCTAGGCTATAAACTGCACAAGTTTAAGCAAAAGAGCAGTTCAAGAAGTCCAAGTTATTTTTTCTCTGGTTTGGGCAACATCTTCTTACGCATTTTATATTCTTCCTACTCTACCCCCACTCATTGAGACGCCGTTTTGTCCAGGATGCCTGTAACTCCGTTGAAGTCTCCTGGCTATGAGCTAGGGTACCTCTACCAGATGGTCAGCATCTACATCAGCGCCTTTCTCTTCATATCTGTGGACAGCGTCGCCGTGTCCATGATCATGTTCGGGTGCGCACAGCTGGAGATTATCATGGATAAGATTCAAAAGGTGGGTACAAAGAAGGCAGGGAAGGTTTGGGTTTTGGTAAAAGGTATAGAGACCAACCTATGACTCTGAAACGTGGTCGCTCACAATGGGCCATATTAGAAGGCTTAAAGTCACCAAAAGGGCAATGGAGAGGGCTATGTTTGGAGTTTCCCTGCGTGATTGCATCAGGACTGAAGAGATCCGCAGGAGAACCATGGCAATCGACATAGCCAGAAGAATTTCCAAATTTAAGTGGAAGTGGGCAGGGCACATTGCTTGCAGAACCGATGACCAATGGGGCCGGAAGGTTCTGGAGTGGCGACTGCGTACCGTAAGACGTAGAGTTGGAAGGTCAACCAAAAGGTGGACCGATGACTTTGTGAAGACCGCAGGAATCCAATGGATGCGGGAGGCACAGAACCGATCGAAGTGGCGGAGCTACGGGGAGAACTATGTCCAGCAGTGGACGTGTTTCGGCTAAAAAGATGATGATGATAGGGACCAACTTATCAGTGGTACATAGGATTTCATAGGTACAAAGAGTTAAGTGTCAGCTACCAATAGCCGTAGAAGCTTTCGCGTTTTCGAAAGCATTGAAATATATCTACGCCTGTGTGAGTTATAGTCAGTACATTCAGAATCAAGATAATATCAATAAATCAGCCAGCAACATATCCACATATCTAACAAAACAACATCATAATTCTGACGCTACGATAGTCAACAAACTACATCAGCGTCAGCGGCGACCGCTCGAGTAGTAATGCAGTCAGCCCCCTAGCTAGAAACTGGGTAGGAATTTTTGTGTTGGTGTCTTATTATTAGTGCTTGTAACTGTTATTAAATAAATCAGTGTCTTTGAACTATAAGGACTTTACATCTCACGAGATCTCCCTTATAAATGGATGTATGGTCAGAAAAGGATTAAATATCGTTTCAGAATAACCCCTGGGCCCTGGGGGTTTTTTATAGTCCACCTTGTCTCACTCCTAGTGGAGGGAGGCCTCTACTCCTTACATCTTTCATGAGCCCGTGCGTCCCTTTTTCCAGTTCTAACGAACCCACCATCCGGCTCGCTCCGCCATCTCTTACGTGGTCTTTTGCGACCTCGCCTTACCGTTTCAGGGCACCAGTTCTGTGCTATTTCGGCCCAGTATGAACGACATGCGGCAAACTTTAGTTAAGTTTGGAGTCAAATCTTTGCTTTGGAGCGCAGTACCTACCTATTGTGTTTCGAACACGATACACACGTTATTTCATCGCCTAGTATACCTACTGCGCTCCTTTGCTCGTTGGCAGATCTTGATTTTGGACTTTTCGATGTAAGCCAAAGAACTGGGGGTTTGGTTTTAGTTATTCGGTAAGTACTTGTTAACTTTGGTTTCCGTTTCTCAGATACAGTACGTGTTTGACTCTGCACACACAGAGGAAGATCGTCGGAAGCTGATCAAACAAAACAACGAATTTCTTGTTGAATGTATCAAACAACATCAGACTGTTGAAAGGTTAGTAATTTACTGTCACGAGACAACTTTAACTACTACCTCTTTGTTTTATAAAATTACATCACGCCTTGTCTCTGAAGGGCTGGGCAGAGCTGTAGGTATCTATAGGGGCCATCCATAAATTATGTCATACAGTTTTTATGATTTCTTTACCCCGTCCTTGTCACATGTGGTCACACTCATGGAACCTCCTACCCTTTGTGTGACGTCACATATTTTTCAATTTTGTAAGTATTTAGTACATAATTAAATGAAAATAGTAGTTTTTCCATTTTAATTTAAATTAAAAAAAAATAACATATTTAAAGTAAAAAAAAAATACACTTAATGGTGATTCATGTGACGTCGCAAAGCTTTTGATCCCCCCCGGCCCTTTATGTCACATTTCGTTGACTCCTCCCGCCCTCTGAATGTGTGACGTAATTTATGGATAGTAACACAACTTCACCAGTTATGTTTAAGTCCCTTAAGTAACAGGGGGCGAACCTATTGCAACCAATCGTGCACAAATCCAGACTCAGGGTTGCTATTGACATTATTTCCGACAGAAAAACTCAGTAACACCTTGCCCGACCTGGGAATCGAACCCAGGACCTCATGCAGTAGCGCTTGCGACCACTCCACCAACACAACTTTAATATAATACTAGCTTCGATCCGCGGCTTCGCCCGCGTGTAAGTCGGAAATTATCCTGCGGAAACGTACTACCGGGATAAAAAAGTATCCTATGTGTTAATCTAGGTTATAATCTGTGTGCCAAATGTCATCCAAATCCATTCAGTCGTTTTTGCGTGAAAGAGTAACAAACATCCACACATCCATACATATAAACTTTCGCGTTTATAATATTAATAAGAATATAATACTATTAAGTTACTATTTAGCTGTTTATTTGTTCGCAGGTTGATCCAACTGTGTGAAGACACTTATCACGCGAACATATTCTTCCAATTGACCGGCACTGTTGCTATCATCTGTAATATTGGATTGAGGATATCTATAGTAGGTTTTTTACTTCTATTTCTTTTATTAACTCCTTTAATTTTACATATATTGCGACTAAATTAAACGATGTACAGACGCCAGCACATCAAGCATTTCCAAACTGACAAATTTTCCCAATTGAACATGAACCTTATGCTTTTGTAATAAAGTTGAAAAACTATTAAAGAAATTTGACAGATTAGGGTAGCTTGATATGCTGTACTCTCTACTCAGCCTCTGTACTTTAGCGTTAGTTAATCTAAAGTTGATTTTTGATTGACCTTTTGTAATAAAAATGGCATAGGTAAAAATAGGTCTTCGAAATTTAAACTTTTGTTTTCTACAACATTAAGTTTATGTTCCCAAAACTTGATAATTATCTCAGATTTTGAATTCAAATATAGGTGGAACACAAGAGCGTGCAGTTCTTCTCGATGCTAAACTACATGGTCACCATGCTGTCACAACTGTTTCTGTACTGCTGGTGCGGCCACGAGCTTACTATACGGGTAATTATTATAAGATTTGATGAACAAGACTTCTTTCATGAAGTCATTTCTATAGTAGGTCAAAAACCCTGAGGTAGTGATTAAAATCACCACCCTGTATAAGCTTTAAAGAAACATAACAACTGTATGTAATATAGTCATGAAATCAAAAACGAAGCACTTACTTTTCATACATACGTAGGGGCTTGTGGCAGAGTACCTAATAACAAGCGCACGGGACGACCGATCGTCGATCCCAAACTGTCAAATTTTCCCAATTGAACATAAACCTTATTCCTTTGTGATAAAGTTGAAAAACTATCAAAGAAATTTGACAGATTGGGGTAACTTGTACCACCAACGGCTACCGCTAACCGCCAACGCTACCGCCAACGGCTTAACGTAGGTACTCTGTACCTACGTTAAGCCGTTGGTCCTGGCTGTCATTCGTGGATCTTTGACAGTCGTTACTGATCGTTAGAAGCCGAAAGTATGACAACCAGTCTCACGAAAGGGTATTGTTTTACCCAGTAACTGTGTTGTGGCGGTCACTTCGTGTATAATACAGGTATTCAACTGTATCCGGTTAGACTGGAAGCCGACCCCAACATAGTTAGGAAAAGACGAAGCATGCATATGTGTAGTCTGTGTACTTTTGTATACTGGCTATTCAGGATGGCGATTTTAAAGATTTTTGACTAAAGTCGCCAACCAGTATTTTAAAAAATGTAATATTCTTTCAGAGTGAAAATCTCCGAGAATGGCTGTACCAATGTCCGTGGTATGAGCAAGACACCAAGTTCAAGCGAGCTCTGTTCATAGCCATGGAGCGCATGAAGAAACCCATCATATTCAAAGCTGGGCACTACATATCACTGTCCCGACCTACGTTTGTTGCGGTCAGTCAAGTTTGTAAAATTTAGTAAAGTGCTTTAAAAATAGTTCCACTTGTTACGCCAGATTTTGGGCAGTTATTTTGGGTCTATCAAAATTAAACTAGGTATGTGTACAGACGCAAGCTACCCCAATCTGTCAAATTTCTTTGAAAGATTTCAACTTTATTTCATAAGCGTAAGGTTCATGTTCAATTGGTAAAATTTGACAGTTTGGGGTAGCTTGACGTGCTGGCATCTGTACTAGTTCCGTAATGCTAAGTTTTTTTTTTTTGCATGCAACGGATACAAGATGGATGTGTAGCGACGAAAATGGATTAAGTATAAGGAATGAGCATGTATGGGGAAATTTTATAGTGGCGTAAGTGACAGAATAGTTGAAAATAAATCGTTTGGTTTAGTATGGGGATGTGACGAGGAGGGAGCAAACGCATGACACTAAAAGAGTGACGACCATAAATGTTGTCGATTGAGAGATAGAGGAAGGACAAAGAAAAGATAGAAGCATTGCTGTTTTAGAATGATCAATGATATGAAAGAGAAGTGAGTGAATGATAAGGTGATGGTTAACAGGTGAAAATAACATTACTTACTGACATTTATTTGGTACAGATGACTGAATGCTGCAGCCAGAGACGGCTTTGCATGAGGGAACTTAAGGAACCAGCAACACTTCATTATTACGTGTTTCTTTTTGTTATTTATTTGCATAATTTTTTTATGGAATAAAATGATTGTTTTGTTTCAGATCCTACGTTGCTCATATTCCTACTTCGCAGTCCTGAACCGGGTGAACACCGAATAAAACACCGAATCCACAAATTATTATGTATTTATAAACCGTGTAGGTATCACATATGCTTAGTGTAACATTCATGACAGTTTAGGCGAAAATGTGCTTAATTATGAAAAAAAATATATCTTTGTTTTTTCTCGTAACACTCAACGACACTTAACCAAAGCTTAATACACACTTTGTGATACTTTTGTACAATTTATTTGTATATATAAATAAAATCGATACTAAATCATCGCCAGCGAATAAATAAAAATATAACAGCAAACTTTGTAAGTTGAATTCAAGTAGGCAGGAATCGCAAAGTGTGTAGAAGGCTTAAAAAGTTTTAGTTTGTTAGTCAAATTGATAAATTCGTGCGCTTAAATTAAAAATAACAATTAGCGTAAAGGCGAACGTGTAAAAACAATTACAACCACGTTTTAGAATTTTCATTCGTAATAAATAGGAGACTTGAGGCCTATTTATATAGGAAAGATAACACATAATACAAAAAACCTTATTAAACCAACCATGAGAAAACATTCACCACGAGATTCATCCCACCTTAAATTGTATGTAGCTACGGTCACCAAAAGAGATACTAACCAGGGTCGTCAGATGTAGATGAAGTTTATCAATCAATCAATCATTTATTTTGTTAAACATAGGTATGGTTACAGATAGTATGTAGTCTAAAATATGTGCACTATGTTTGGCCAATAATAATATGGGGCACAAAATTAACAAAAGCAAGCATTTACAATTAAGATGGTATGCCAATAGATTACATTAAATTACATTTAGTAAGAAACCTCCATAGTTTTCTAAAGTTCATTTGAAAACATCCATATGTTTTCAAATAAACTTTAATTTTGTTAACAGAAAACATACAGTTCATTTATCAATAATTTCATTCGAAAATTAAATTTGATGAATGAACTGTTTGTTTTCTAACGACGCTGGTTAGTTATCTCTTTTGATGACCGCCCTTAATAAACAAAAGCTCATTCTTCTAACATATTCTTAACACCCAATTTACATAAAATACAACAATCTTCAACCGATCATTTGTGAATATCATTTCTTTATAAATAGGCCTGAAACGTTACAAATACATTATCTGAATATCTTCAGTTTTACACCAATGTCTCTTACATACATTTAATTAGCAATAAAGCTTGAACCGTACCGTTCTTTCACTTAATACCTTATCTTTAAAAACAATCACATCAAAACGACTTAAGAAATAAATTTTGAAATATCTTTATAAGGTAACAATCAGTCGCATGTCGTTACTTATTTGTTACGAAGCTCATTTTGTTTGAAATGATCTTATTTTTTTATGAGTGTCTGTCTGTCACACAAGTCCATATACACGGAGTGGCGCTGTCATCGACGAAAAATGTTTTGGTCAATTATTTTAAAAAGAACAGCTTTTACCTACAAAGCTGCAATATCTACGCGGTCAAAATGTATAGAACAGTTTTTTTTTTCAACAACCTACCGAATATTTGAACGCAGTGGGTTTCAGAAAGAATCACATATTGAATTTATGGTATCAGCACCCTAATTGCGTAACTCACGATTCATCATAATCTGTATCGTTTTGAAACGGATTGTTAAACCATTGCTTCATATGTTCGAAAAATGTGTCTGTTCGACAACATAAATAACGCAATGAATATTGTTAGACTGTGAAGACGAAACCAATTATGATCAATCGTGAGTTACGCAATTAGGGTGCAGGTTGGGCATTGATGCCATTCTGTAAACTGTAAATTTTAATCTTATACAGAATGACATTGAAAACATTTTAAGGGGTGAAAGTACTCATGAACATAAATAACTATTGTTATGGGAAAAACTCAGATTTATCGAAATAAATATCAGCTGTGAGAAATATGAGAATATATAAATCATCTAGAAATATTACCAATAAATTTAAAGTCAGCCTGTATAATTCACACCAAAACTTGTAATCAAATAAAGAAAAAAAAAATGTGTACAATTTCCTTAAAAATACCCAAATCAGTCAAGATTTTAACAATGGCTGGAAATGAGTTAAAAAATAACAAAATCCTTTGGGCCCGAATGACAGACAGACATCGTAAACTCGACGTAACAATATTAATTGTGATTAAAAATAGTGCGCATAAAATAAATAAGGCATTGGGTTTATTTTATTATCCATATCACAGCGATGCAGGGCACGAGATGATACGAATATTATTATGATTTTGCTTTTTATAAGGTTTTGTGTTGTTGCAAGTAGGCATATTATATTATAATATTGCAGAAGCTCTGCAATCATTTTTATTTCATTTAGGTTCAAAATATGATTCTTAATTGTAATTGTTGCTGTTGTAAGTACTGACTTACGGTACCGCTAAACTAAAATAGTGCAATCAGTAATTGACAACTAATTTTTTTACAAACAAAATGTATTTCCTGAAAAAGTTTTACTGCAAATAATACACAATTAAAAGCAAGCTCTGCACGTTTTTGTTTCATTCAAGTTCAAAATGTGATTCTTCTTCTTGAATGAAATTGCTGCTGTTGTACATACTTAGGGAGGAAATGGTTTAAAGAACTTTTGTTGTAATATCACCCACATTCATGGAAATAAATTATTTGATTTGAGACTTACAACGGCAACAATTTCTCTTTGACAGGACGTTTTTACCAAATAATAGTAATAGCAGTAGTAGAATTATAATAATCAGTTACTGATTGCACTGCTTGCGTTTAGCAGTCAAGTAAAATAATTGTTTGGCGAACTTCGCTTGTTGAAACGAAAGCTTAAAATTGTAACAGCAACTTTTCCTTTTTCAGTTATGGAGAGAGTAATTGAGTAATCACTCCAGTTGATAGTTAATTTTAAATTCATATTTATAATAATTTTGAACTAATACTTTGCTAGCGATTGCATATCTAGCGTTCTTACATGATTAACAATTCTTAAAATAAAGAGGTGTGATTCATAAGTTTGGTTTCATTTATGTGTAGTCTGTGTATATGTGCGTGCAGTAAACGTATGTATAAAAAAGGTATTATGTATTAGGTACACGCTATACTTTTGCATCAATACTGCCGCAAAATTACCGCCCCTGAATTACCAAACGAAACTTAACTTTCGAGACAAGAACGTCTTTTCACGAATGACAAAACGTACGTAACGTATACGAATGAACGAAAGTTTTTTCACCGGTCGTCGTTAACAGTCAGAGTTAAGGCGCAGACAGCAGACTTTTAAGGACTTTTTATTGAAGATCACGCGTAAACGGCTTGTCTTATGTATTTGAAAAAAAAAAATATGTGAAACTAGACAATTTTCTTCGACATTTGATATGTGAATATTTTAATAACATAATGTATTTAATTGGTAAAGTAATGTCTATCGCGGACATAAAAACGATAATCACGCAAAAACTATCGCGTGTATTTCCATGAAACTTTCACCATCTAAAAGACAATTTAATCACCCAAAATTTAGTATACGGTTTTTCTTTGAATTGTGTTTGATAAATCAACATGGGTTGTTTTTCGAAAAACTTGATGCGCGTTGAGGCGGGGTCTCTTGCGAGCGACGGGCGGCAGTGCATCGCTGTAGGTAGCTGTCATCTATCGTCGCCTTAACAGCGACTCGGCCGTAAATATACCTTTGTCAAGTAAGTGAGGTTTAGTTGAAGAGATTTTAGTTAGAATAACAGATAGTTAAGTAGTTATTACATTGTAGGGTGGAGAGCGAAGCCGAAAGTATTGATGATAAAGTATAACGTGGCAATTATTAAAGCTTTTGTCTGCTAGAATTAAATTCAGGTTGATAATTTAGTGAAAGGCTGCGTTAATGCACTGAATGTACGAAAGGGTTTCGAGCATTTTTCTATCGAAGCTGGCATATCCACGTGCCGCCGTTTTTTTTTTTCAATGTTTCTACGTATGTTGGATGTAGTATGTACGGTCGGATATGCCAAAAAGGTACGAAACCCGTATGCGATTAAACTTGTGTCCAACGTTCATCATTTCAACATAAAGATTTTCAAGTTAGGAAGCTACATAAACAATCAAATTTCAAATATTTAAACTTCACATTTACAACCGAAACGTAACGTAACTAGTAAAAAACTTACGAACACACAAACATTTTTACGATACGACGCGTTTTAAAACGAAAAATTTCCTTCAAAAAACCACAACCGAAACTTTAAAAAAACGATTGTTCAAAAAATCACAACGTTATTTTTAATTCTACACTTGCAGATTGCACACTTGCCTTTTAAAGATTTCTTTAGTAAAAAAATTCACGACTAAACCTCGGCCATACACTACAATGCACATGGAAAAACATTTTTCTTATACCCATTATTTTAACCAGTGTTTCTGAAATGTAATTAACGAAGAGATCGACACAAAATTGGAAGCGAAAATCATTCGGAAAACTCGGCACAAAAAAACGCAGCGACGGTATATTTTTTGTTTCATTCGACAACAGTGTGTGAGCTCTGACGTGTGCGTTCTGTGTTGATACATCACTTAAACACACAAATGTAGCTACCGCGCGATCATAGCAATACAATCCTTAGCGTGCTAATGCAATATTGACTGCTTACTGTACATTAGCAAAACATACTTTAAACATAGATACGAGAGATACCGTGGCCCCTGGCACACAGGCAATTGAGGGAACACGGGTGGGTTTTAGTTAGTAAAAGTCTGACACTGCTCCACCCAAAGCGGGAGAACTTATTTGATGATTTACCACCGTAAACAATATTAACAATAAACAATATTATGCAATTATAAAGCTGTCCACACTCGTTCTAATTTATATAACCTTACACTTAATTGTCCTATAACCATACAACTACACACACATATCCATATTAAAATATCCCTCTTATTATAAATGTATCATTTTCTAAAACCTGCTTTTCATTCTTAAATTCTTTGCATCTTAAGTAGTGTATGACGGGTTTCAAGATTTACGGGGAATTACTCTATCTAAACGCCTTTCTGTCCACTGAAATGAAGATTTAATATTAAAAGACACTGAAGCATTGCTTTTAAGAGCGTTTATTCCGAAAGTTGGCAACGTCGCAAATAGCTGTCAAATATTTACCTGTTTTTATTTATTTGTTAATATTACTGTATGGAAATATGAAATATCGCTAACTAGTGACCTAGAATATAAATAATGATTTGCAATTATAACACTGAATTTGATGTTATGACCGTTTTAGGTGTAAAAAGGGCATTTGGAAAGTTTCCAAGTTCTTTTTTTACATCTAATACTAAATATTCGATGTTACGATATTAATTATTGCATTTCATTAATATTAAAAAATAATGAAAACGGGTAAATTTTTGACAGCTATTTGCGACGTTGCCAACTTTCAGAATAAACGCTCTTAATTGATTTAAGTAGTTGCTATGTTATGAGTTATGTTCTCTATCATACCATCGTTTTTTTTTTCGTCACAAAATATAGATGCGCAGAAAACATCCCAGATTTTCTCGACATTCATGTTTGTTAATCATTTCTGTGGACAGTAGACCTAGGAAGCTAAATTAATTTGTATTCCAGCTTAGCACTAGGAGTTGTAACACTACCCAAAGGGCTTATCTACATAGCTATGTGTAGTTGTGGCGTGATCCGGAAAGTAACCCTTCGAAATCCTTTTTAATTACTGTCTTTTCCCGGATATGTTCTTGGTTACTGCAACCGCTTGCTCATTGATATGCTTCCTTACAAGTCTATTCTAAAGCCGTCTAAGCTATTATAAAGGAAGCAATGCTGTTTTTAACGTTATAGCACAATTAGTATTTGCCTATGAAGAACGATGCAATATCTTAAAATCATTCAGAAACTACCTCTTATGCAAATAAGACAACCAGCATAGCCACTTAGTAAAACACCACACTACCTGCAGTTCGTTTTTTAAACCCAGATACTGATTTGACAGGTGTCAAAGAAATGTCAAACTATTTCATTAACAAAGCAAACACAAAAGTCTTGGAATGTCAGATTAGTCTCTAGGTTTAAAAAACAAACTATAAAGTGGTGTATGAAAGAAGTCATTACTACTACCAGCGAAACCAGAGCGCACCTGCAAACCCTAACCTCCTTTCCTACTAACTATTACATCTAGCCTTTCAGAATCACGCCAAAACACAAATATAAGCGTAAACATATCGGGAAGAAACTACAAGTTACACTAACTACAAAAACGGTTACGTTACAACTAGTTACGTTAAATGCTACATTAACTGCACTAACCACTATGTCGCTGTCTTTTTAGGAAAACTGTTAACTATCGTTACAAAATCTATTTAACTTTTGGCTAGCACGATATCGAGCGGTGATGAGCTGAAACTCGTTACACAACTTCCAATATTGTAAACTCTATGTTTTTGTAGTAAAATCTAAAATTGGAGTCTCTACACATAATTCACGAGAGAGAGAAGAAAAAATTGCATGCATACATTTTGTATGAACTTTTTTGCACATGCTTGCAAGGACCCGTAGACCCCGAATCATTTTCTTTGATTCCAATCTAGTTTATCTAGCAATTCGAAAATTTCATAATATATTAGAAGTTGTACAGCGGGTTTACAGAGAGTTACGGTAAAAAAAAAACGTCATTTTTTCCAATTACCTACTGAAAAGATTTAGTTAGCGAGAGGGATTCGATGCAAAAAGAAGGAGATTTAGTTCGATAATATTTGTTTAACTACTTTAGTTAAGGTTGTTTGTAAATGTTTCCGAAGAGACTCAGTAAAGACAGGGATTACTGTAGAGTTATAAAGCCAAGCGCTCATTACACCCGCAGCGCAACGCATTTTCATACAAAAAAGTGCGGTGCGACCTGTAGTGTGCGTTGTTCTAAAGACAATTTTAAGTAACGAAGGAGACTTCTAGGTTTTAGAAGATAGCGAAACAAAATATTATGACGCTACCGTAACTCCCAATTAGCACGTTCAACCCGTGCGAGTAGGTAGGAGGGAGTAGCTAGGCACCAGGTGCTGTGACGTCACATCACAAATATGCTATCACTACTGAACGCATAAGGCGAACGCGAGGCAGCGGGAGAGGGAACGCATTTAGCTGAAATGCGTTCGAGATGCCTAGTTAATTCGCACGGGTTGTGCGAATTGCGGTCGCTTGGCCAATAAAATGTTTTATAACGTACTCTCGTTTTTGGAAGATGATTGATATTTTATTTAGATTTAAGCGTATTGTAATTACATAAACTCGAAGTACGACATATTTTTTTTCTGGCAAACTAGAACCGCCGAGGCACTAATCATTTTAAGAAAATTCATATTCTTCTTTAGTTTCAATAATTTTAGATATTATTGACACCATATTTAGAAAGATTTGTTTACTTTTCATTGAAATACAAAAAATCAATATACAGGCTGACTTTAAATTCACTGGCAATATTTAAATACTGTCAAGTCCTGAAAAAGAAAACTAACTTTATAAAGAACCAATTCTGAAATAATGACATAAACCATAAAGTAAATAAAAGCCTTAAAGTTAAAGTTATTTATTTTTATAAGTGCTTTCACACCCATTACGATGCCCAATAAGTTCAAAGTCATCCTGTATACAAAAGCCTCGACAGCTCTTAGCAGGATACTACCGCGCATCACAAAATGGCACACTACGTCAATCCTACAAATTACATACAACTGCCTGGTCCAGTAATTGATAATTTCCATTTAATAACTTTCGATCCAAGAGATAGACAATTTGTAACAAACCATTATGAAAATATATTATCATTTCAACACGCTCAAAATTATCGTTTCCATTACTTACAACATTTTGAGCAAACGATTCTAAGGCTGAGATCTATGAAGCATACTTAGCTTACTTTAGTAAACGTTTCATATATGAATGTGAATACTATTCTAATGTGTCTAATGTTCATATTCCTTTAAGCGATTGTGGCCGAGCGTTTCATGCGATTATGAACATTAATTTCTCACAGTTTGTGTTCATATTTGTATGAAATACTTAGAAAAGTATAGTCTAAGGACACATTATAGATACCAACCTAATTCTTTCTGCTAATTTAAAGGAAGTGAATTGTTACCTGTTTTAGACTGTCGTTTAAAAATGTAATCATTCATAAGATTTGCAGCATATATATTAACGAAGCATAATTTCATTATATCGCAAATGCGGCAAGATAATTTATCTTTTAATAAAAATAATAAAATCAACAGAATTAGATTAATTAAGTACATTATGATAACAATTTTAAAATGAAAATCTATTTTGACTTGCGCAGTTTTACGAAAAAATAAAAGACTTTTTTTATGTCGCAAAACTGAGCTCATCACACTGGTATATAAACACTTGATTAATTTCAAAACGTAGAAATATTCTAAGAACACTGGGCAGTGCTAAATCCTAACCTACTTTCAACCTATCGACAACCTTAAGGATATTTCACATTAGTTACTTAAATATAATAAATATTTGTTGGGCAAGTTAACTTAGTACAGTATTCTCCGACCTATCGTGTTACGTATCCCATTGAGATTCTATACTTTGAAGATAATAAATAGCATGGTTCTATATTATTAACTATTTTTCTTTATGTGAGATTACAGATTAATAAAACTATATACGTGGTTGAAATGAATAGGTACAGTCACCAAAAGAGTTTAGTGAATCCATGGTGGATTCAAACCGATGGATGTTTTCGAATGAAATTTAATTAGATAAATTATTGCCAATTTTTTGAAAATTATTAATTGGTTATGAAAATACCTCAAAAAGCGCCCCACGTTTTTTTGAAATTATTATCTGCTCTTTTAGTTTGGTTTTAAAACGTGTTTTTTTTTAGATTTTTTAATTCTTTTTTTTTAGTTCTGCTAACTACTTACAAAAGTGTGATTTTTCCGTTTTTTATTTTTGTTGAAATTATTGAATTGTCATCGGCCCTCGATAAGTCTACAAAGTTTAAATGAAAACTGATTGTTTGAAGTGGAGCAAAATCAAGTCCAAAGGAGTCGGTTACAAACAAACATAAAGGTGAAGCTACTAAAGCGTGTTAAAAATGGCAAGGCTGCCAGCCTATTGGGCACCGTTGACAACGATGCGGACGAACTTTTTGATGCCCTCTTATTATGTTCTATTTTATATACTTGTAGGTACATTATATTTTAAGACCGGTAGTTATTAAATTATGTAAATATCTTTACAAATAAATAACAAAAAAAAAAAAAACATTTAGATTAATTAACTGTTTTTTTTCTATTCTTCTTCTTAGCGTGTCGATAGCAATCTAAATACAGTCAGCCCAGAATTTGGCTACGATTTTAGCACTTTCAGCAGCGTCCATTAGCTCCTGCAGTGTGCAGACAGTAGGACACGCTGGACAAGATAATAAGTGCCCATTGTTTGTTTTCTATTAACTAAAATTAATTTTATTTGAAAACATCTATCAGATTCTTATCAAGTTTCAACTATATCCGACGACCCTGCTCTTTTGGTGACTGTAGGCGCAAATACTTTATTAGATAAATATGGGTCCAGGTAATGTTGTAATAGTAGACACTTTAATTAAACACAAAAGTGTATCTTACAGTGTAAAATTACAAGCCCACTCTTACATACTACGTCTACAGAATAAGGTTGTCGATATTAACTAAAACACAATTAAAATATAATAATTTCATTAAGCTACAATACCATTAATTGAAATTAATTCAAATATACAAAATTATGAGGTATTACTGAAAGGTAAACGCAGTTTGTACAACGATTTCATTATTTTGTTCATCTGATAAATTGAGATTAAATATTTTATTCTAAAAAAGTGGTAACAAATTCTATGAATACCTTGAATTTTATTATACGTGATTATTGTGTATTTTTGAATGATTGAATACATTACAAAAATTATATGTCATTCTATGAGATAATGTATGCAGTGGAGGATTATTATAAAAAAAATTACTAAAGCTTTCTTATTGCAAAACATAATAATTGTTCAAAGTCACGCCCAAGAAACTTAATATGTCCATCAAATTCCACATAATCTGGTCCTTCAGGTTAAAAGCAGAACAAAGCCGAACAAGCCAAAAGGAAGCATGATAATAAAAAATACACTCTTTCTCCTCGACACAGGGACCACTTTTCAACGTTCCTTTTGACTGGACGGGTACTATGAGGGCTAATGTAACCCGACTCAATAGAGAAGCGGTTGGAGCAAAGCAATCACTTTACATCTAGATACATAGAAAGCAGCTTCTTTAATGATTCGGGTTATATTATTTGGCGTCACCCGTTAAGGACTATTTTAGTGGAGTTTGGACTTTGGGTCTATAATAATTACTTTTAATTTAGTCTCTTTGTAAAATTATTTGTTGCAGTGTTGTCTCTGTTGAATAAAATCGTGAGTATTTCATATTAATTGAGACTAAGTTAAGAACAATTATTTATATGTATATCTATTCAATATCAAAAGCTTTAACATTGACTTATTGCATGGCAAGTTTTACAATACACGTAAAATCGATTACGGCAAACACCGATAGAATTAATCGACTGGGCATCACTAATTTATTGGACTGCGTACACGCAAAAACAGTCAATAATTTTGACTAGATGCGATTCAATTTTATAAATACAACGAATTTGTTAAAAACATGTCAATTGTAAAGAAACTCAGCATGCCTCGGCTACACTTCGGGAATGTTCGTGTTTTTGAGGAGATCCAAAAAGGAATATGGCTTATTTTTATTTTAGCGGTGCAGCCGAGACAGGGTAAAATAAATGTATAAAAATTTGAGCGATGAATTTGCGTGATAAATATTATCAATTGTAAATCAACATCGTACTTTCTATTGTCTATTCTCTTAATTTAATGACTCACCATTAGTTTGAGTTTGTTACCGATACCTGCAAAAAGAGATTTCTTTTAAAAACATTTTATTAGAGCAAAGAAACGCGTTCATTAGTTTCTTGATGAAATACTTTTAAGGGGAACCTAGCCACAGGCTCGTACTCACTGGTGGGCCTGGCTGAAAAGCACGCTGTCTCACCAGGCTTCGTGTCCGACAGAGGTAGTACCCGTGATGAGCAGTTAGACTCTAGTCTACACGCACAATATTATTGAGTGAGCTGCAGGATCAGTTATAGTAAAACAGACGCATAAAAATAAGAAAAGGCCTTCGGAAGATCGGGTTTTGTACAAAAACCATTACATAAATCAATTAACAATAAAGTTTATTGCACTTCTCGATAATTGAGCTTTGTCGGTACCGTACCATGGACTGGACCATGGACGGACGCGAGAGATCGCCGCCGCCCGGCGGTGCTCCGCCCAAGCCGGGCAAACCTCCACCGTATGCTCCACAGTGTCCTCAGGGCGATCTTCGCAATGGAAACACCCGGGCGTTTCCTCCCGCCTTATGCGAAACAGGAACCTCCCGAAACAGCCGTGTCCAGTGAGGACCTGCGTCAGGCGGAAGGTGAGGACGCCATGCTATCTCTCAAGCCACACCTCAAAGAGGGGACTTACCGCCGCAATCGTGGCGTGCCCAGCACTGGGTTGCGACAATCGCACTCTCCATGTCGCCATGAGATCCCGCCGGAGCTCTGTCCGCTGTGCCGCGATTTCTCGCGGCAGCGGAGTTACGCCCCGGCGTTTGGGCTCCTCGCTCCAATCCCACATGTGCGCGAGGACCTTTGTCTCCAGATCCCATGGCGGTAATCCGGCAAGGAGGCCCGCCGGCTCACCGGAGATCGTGCGGTATCCCCGGACCATCCGGATGGCCATGACCCTATGGGCCGTCTTCAACTGACGTTCTGGTTGGCGCCTCAATGTAGGCGCCCACACCGGTGCCCCGTATAGGGCCTTGGACCGCACGACCCCCGTAGAGCCTCCGGCAGGAGGCGTTTGGCCCCCCTAGATTGGGCAGGAGCCGCTTCAAGGCAGCCTCGGCCCGCTCCATTCTGGGAGCCAAACGGCGGAAATGCGCCGCGAAATTTCACTGGCTGTCGAGGACGAGTCTTAGGTATTTCATCGTCGACTTGACGCCGATGTGAACCCCTCCCACCTTTATCTGGGAACCCGTCGGTGGCGCATTCCGAGGACCATGAAACCACATGGCCTCGGACGTGTGCAAGGCCACCTCGAATCCCAGTTGCCGGATCCTATCGACAATTGTCGCAACCCCGTGTGTCCCTAAGTCAGCCGCCGCCTGGTACGACCTCCCTTGCGCCAGGACCAGCGTGTCGTCAGCGTAGCAAACTACACTGACGCCGCTAGGGAGGTCGGCGCGCAGCACCCAGTCGCACCCGATGTCCCACAGATGCGGCCCCACGACCAATCCCTGTGGGACACCGCACGACATTTCTCGCCGGTTCCACTCTCCTTGGCGACCGGGGTAGATGACGGCCGTGTCCGTTAGGTAGTCCTCGACCACACAACAGAGGTAGGTCGGCATCCGGTGAGCCTCGGAGTGCCTCCCTGATGCAACTCCAGGGCAGGGCTGAAAATCATACCAGAAGATTTTTTCACAATTCGGGTATGAGTTTCGTAGCAAAAGTTGTTTAAAATGACGGGTAGAATCCCCTCCTTGTAAGATGCAGGTGACTAAATCACCACCTTGTATATTTTAGAAGAATTTCAACAGTGGACAGTCTTAGCCAGACTTCTCGTACTAATTGCGATTTAACTTGAACCAAATATATAAATCTGATATAATCAGAGATCCGCAGGAGAACCAAGGCAACCGATATAGCCCGAAAAATTGCCAAACTTAAGTGGCAGTGGGCAGGAAACATTGCTCGCAGAACAGATGGCCGATGGGGCCGAAAGGTTCTGGAGTGGCGACCGCGTACCGGAAGACGTAGAGTGGGAAGGCCTCCCACAAGGTGGACCGATGACCTTAAGAAGGGCGCGGGTATCCGCTGGATGTGTGTAGCACAAGACCGGTCCAAGTGGAGGAGCCTGGGAGAGGCCTATGTCCAGCAGTGGACGTTTTTCGGCTGAAATGATGACGATGATGAAATATATAAACAGCAGCAGTATTACCTGTATAACCAGATCTTCATAGTCCAAGGTCGCCGTACTGTACCGACCACTTCTCATACGCGACCAGGCTATGAGGAGACACGGATGGCCGGATCCTTTTGAGAGCATCCATGAAGTCTTGGAAATTTATGTTTCGGACTAGGGAGAGGTCCAGGCACTTCACTTCCTCTGGGTCTAGCTCTGTGGAGGGAATAGCAAGGTTTTAGTCAGTTCGTATATTTCATTTCAAGTGTTTATGCCTTGCAGGCTTAGCACGAGCACTGATTTGTCGACGGGAGAATATATATGTCTATTAACTAAATGATGTACAGAGGCCAGCACGTCAAGCTACCCCAATCTGTCAAATTTCTTTGATAGTTTTTCAACTTTATTCCAAAAGGAATAAGGTTTATGTTCAATTGGGAAAATTTGACAGTTTGGGATAGCTTGACCTGCTGGCGACTGTACAATAGAAGAAGATAGCTATATTTTTCTATTAATTATCACAGTTATGCGTTCTAAACAAATCATGATTGTGTAGATAATCGTTTAGAATTTGTGGCCGTCGTGTAGAAAGTTTGTTGTCAGTGTGATTTTGACAGTTTGGTAAGAAATATTCTGATGAAATAGTGTATATAGTATAAATGAAAGACAAAATGACAGATTGCAGACGAGATTGTAGAGTCAAAAGTGGAGAAACGAAATGTCATTTTGTATTGAAAAAGCACTGTCTATTCTTCGTAGAAATACAAAGCGTCATGCTAAGCCTGCTGGTGGTCATAAATATCATCGTCTAAAGAGTTCTGTGATCTGATTTCGTTTAGAAAAAAAATATTGATTAGGAGTAGTTGCTTGAGAAGCAAGGTCAGTATTGGAAAGTCTAATGAATTATATTGTTCAAGTGCGAGAAAGGGATGGTGCTGCTATACGGGAAGAATAGCGTCATCCCTTTTTCGCCCTAGAACAATGTGTCTTATGGCTCCTGAATAGGGTAAAATACTGGATGAACTGAAACACCTACTCTTTTTAAACGACTTCCAAAAAAGGAGGAGGTTATATGTTCCACTGTGTGTGTTTTTTTATGTATCTTCATCGATTTCTTCCCCCATTTGTGGACCGATTCTCGAAAATCTTTTTTTATTTGGTAGAGTATACTCCTGAGGTGGTCCCATTGGCACCAAGTCAGGATCTGATGATGGAATCCTAGAGAAATCGAGGGCAACCCTCAAATCTCATAGGTATTAACAATATTTTTCATTTGTTTTCGAAAACTATTGAGACATTTGCGTATGGTCATCATCATCGCATGACGCTGAGCTGATGAAGGTAGGTACAACTATTTAACTTAGGAGTAAGGTGCAGATTCGGGCATAGCTCCGTCATATAAAGACCGGTTTGCAAAATTATTATTTATCACGTACCAAAAATCTATTTAATGTTTTAATAAAATATTAATACAATCACGAAGCGTGACACAATGTAGCTAACACATATTTATCTGTCAATACTTTCTTTTTAATTAATTTTAGCTATTGTGTTAAAGTAATTTTATTCTAGGTGCATTATCTTCACATATAATTATATAAATAATGTATAAGTAGCAAATATTGTAAAACATTTTAAAACAGTAACGGCGGAGTTTCGTGCCCATTATTATCCATACGCGAAACTACCTTTTGGAAGGGGCGACTAGAATTAATTCTATTTTAATGTAAATGTTGACTTTCAATTGACTTTGAAGTATAAAACCAATTTTTCATAGAATTATTAATTATTTAAAAGCATTGCTAATGGTGCACTTTATAGCTCGCTTTCAAACTATCAATCACTGCATTGCATAATAAGAAGAACTGAAAGTTGTCAGTCGGGCGCCACCCACGACATGTCATAGAGTTTATTGACCGTTTGACTTATGCTAAGAGCTGATTACGAGATTATTATATGCTTAGTCCATTACTTGTGTCTAGGTGTTAGGTATTCTTACGTCCGTACTCAAATACCACACGCACGTTCGTGAAGCATTATCTACAGGGTAAATTTTTAACCAGTGCGCAAACTGTAACCATGAATTCAGCATATCATTGTAGACCCAACGCAGACATTTTTCGTCGGTTATACAAAAAAAAATAATCAGCTGTTTCATAGAAAAGTGCAATAACTACGCGATCAAAATGTATGGAACAGCAGATTTTTTTTTTTCTATAACCGACGAAAATTTCTGCGCTGGGGGGTCTTGAATGATATGCTGAATTTATGGTTACGGTTTGCGCACTGGTAAAAATTTTATCCTGTGTAGCGAGGATCATAAAATTATATCCTCGTCTGTTAGACAGACTCATTCCCCCTTATTACAAAACAAGGTTTTTCTTTAGGTATGGTTTAAACCGTCGAGACTGTTCTTTAAATAAGAACCTAACTGTAATCGAAATACAGCTCCTTTTTCAAAACTGACAAGTTAGTCCAGTGCTAAATTGTCAGTTTTGTAAAAGGAGCTGTAATTCTATGTCAGTTCTAAGTTCTTATTTCAAAAACAGGCTCGGTGGTTTAAACCATACCTAAAGAAAAACCTTGTTCTGTAATAAGGGGGATTGAGTCTGATAACAATAGGAAAGTAATTGTGTTAATTACTTGATACTAGACAGTCTAAAGGTTGATGGTACGGTATGGTTGGCAGGGACATAGCCACACAACCTGTTATCATGGATGCAGTACATGATGAAATGCTGTTCTATACTTTTTTACCGCGTAGGTACTGCGCCGCATTGTAATGTAAAAATATATATTGTAAAATGCTTCAATCTTTCCGTCCCCACAGCTGGGCAAATGCCTCTCCCAAGTCCTTCTAGGAAGTCTTTTCCAGCGCCACCTCAAACCAGCCTTCACGGTACGCGTCCAGCAGCATGACGCTTTCTATTTATACTCTACTGTAGAATAGAAATCGCGTGTCTACATTTCTCAGTAAAAACTGTCAACAGTCTCTACGGAAACGTCATTTTGTCTACTCTTCCGATGACAAAACGCTTGTCTACGGTTCTCGTGATAAGCCTGGAGGTCATATCGTCACTACTTTCTGGGGCGGCCTTGGCAACTCCGTTCATCTTAAGGTAACCATCGTGTAGATACTTTTGCCCACCAGTTTTCCTGCATGCAGCTGACGTGAACCGCCCATTTGAGCCTGGCAACCTTCTTGCCTCCGTCGATTATATCCATTTAGAACCATCATCAATATGTCAATAAAAAGTTGTTCTTTATATCGCCACTTGCGATATAAAGGGTAGCAGAATCGACGCGAAACCTGTTACCATGGTAACGGTAGATGATTCTGAAACCCCTTGCATTGAAATATTCATCGGTTATTTAAAAAAAAAGACTGTTTATCTATGGCACTTTTCTATGAAAACAACGGATTTTTTTTAATAACCCACGATAATTTTTTACTGATGAATAAATTAATTTAATTTACTTATTTAATTTCTCATCACAATTGTTGTTGTGGATAGAAAGAGCTTAATTTAAAAATATCGTTAACATTTGAGAGACTGGTGCCCGAAAAAGGCTTAAAATACCTGTGAACAGGTCACCAGGCCCCCAAGAATTGCATGTGTATTTATTAAGTCAGATTATTGAACAAAAACAATAAGAGTATGTGATGATTTAAAAAAAAAATCTAGGTACAGTTAAACAAAAACAAAAAAAGAAAAGAAAATTAATGAAGAGTGAGTGAGTTTCAGTTTGTGCGTCGATGATATGCCATCCTGTATTTAAGTGAACTAAAATTTCTTTTCTTTTGAATCGACACGCTAAGACGACAAACCAGAGTGCTTACTCTCGAATATAATTCCGATAGATCGACATTGAAATTGTCAGTCAAAGGTCAGTAATTGGCTGGACTCACTCAGTCTAGCCAATCCCTGACGTTTAACTCAACCAACTGACATTTGACCAATGTCGATCTATCGGAATTATATTCCAGAGTAAGCACCATGAACACACATGATGGAGTTTCAAACATTTACTTCAGTAGATCTCTTTAAAACAATGGTCTACCTATTGTAAAGGTAAGTGACGTCTCTCTATACGGCAGTTAAAGTTTTGCATTATATTTCACCTACAAACATAAAAGATGTCGTGGGCGTCAGTTTTATTGTGTTCCGATATCTTTTTATGAGCTATAACTAAACGACATTTGACGGTAAAGCAGGTCAAGGTGTTGCGTGATAAACTGGTGTTGCCAGATGCATGCGTTACGTGATTATTGATCATACGTATTAGTGGAACAGTGAGCATGTAGATTTCATTTTTGATTCCAAGTTCTGTATGTATGTTCATCCGGCGCGGCCTGGCAACTGGCAACGTTAGCGAAACCTCCTTAAGAGCGTTCACTCCGCACGTGATTTTCTTATTAAGTTTGAATCAAATGACTATTTTTTTTTAGCCAAGCTCTAGATCGTTGGTATTTTTAAGTTTGTTTTTTATTGCGGTTATTTTGGTATTTACTGAATTTATATGAAAATCGACATGTCGTCAATTATTTTCTATTTGCACTACTTATTACGATGAAATGTTTTTATTTAAGAGTTAATGTTAAAAATAACTATAAATATCAGCGTTCTGGTGGTTGAATGAAAAAAAAAACTTTTTTTATTCAATAAAATTATCACGAAAACCTACTATAAATGCGACGTTGCCAGCTAGCGCGGGATGATTGTCTTAAGGAAATTGCGCTAACGTAGCCTGCGAAATTAAAAATTTATTACGTTTTTTGCAATTTGTTTTTTTGTTGTTTTTGTATTAAAATATGATTCACGACCTTAACAAATGGAATAGGTATATACTCAGTAGTCCTCACCTCTGATAGGTCCGAGGGCGGCGTCCCGGCAGAGCGCGGTGAGGTCGCTGCCCGAGTACCCGTCCGTGAGCGCGGCCAGGCGCGCCAGCTCCTGCTCGCCGATGGTCGCGGCGGCCGCGCCGCGGTCCAGCACGCGCCGGATGAGGGACATGCGTGTGCGCACGTCCGGGAGGCACACGTACACGCGTTTGGGGAAGCGTCTGGGGAAAAGAAATTATGATTAAACAGCGATTTTGAATACGAACTCTGTTTCGCATGAAGAAATTGTACATATATTATATTATTACATAGTTAGTCTACAGGCTGTGAAAGACTGCGTTGATTAATTTGATTGATTTATACAAATCAAATTGAAGTGTCTGTTTGTTAATTTTTACTAAGTATATACGGCACTTATAACAAAAAAATGTCTGTCTATTTGTGGCGGCTAATCTCCGAAACGGCTGGGCTGACTTAGACGCGACTTTCACTGGCAGATGGCTGATGTTATAAGGAGTGCCATAATTTTTCTAAAATAATAAGTTTTTTAGAAAAATTATTAGGGTTCCGTGCAAAAAAATACCGTCGTTATTCATCGCGGGCACAGTTCTAGACTAAAGTTACTTTTTGATTTATGCTCAGTATTGAAAACTGGTAAGAGTTGAACTTCCATCTGAAAGATCTAGGGTGGCAATCGCAATGTTCTTTCTTAAATCACTTGAATGCTTTTGAAAAAAAAAAAAACAGAACCCTCTGCTATACCCTTACCTTAACGCTGCCTCATCCAACTCCTGCGGCCGATTAGTGGCAGCCAGGACGATGAGTCGATCAGCCCCCGCGGCCGGCAACCCGTCGAACTCAACCAAGAATTCTGTCTTCAGTCGCCGAGACGCTTCATGCTCGCCCGACGAGCGCTCGCACAGCAGCGAGTCTACTTCGTCTACGAAGATAATCGCGGGCTGTGGAGGGAAAAAGGGGGTAAATTTGATATATGGAAAGACTATAAAATTTGGCTGTAAGTGACATTGGATTGGGTTTCATCGTTGTCTTGATTCGTAGTTCCATTTCTTCCCGTTGGTGTCGTAGAGAGCGACTAAGGGACTTACTAGAGAATGGGCAGCAGCGTTCTCTATGCATTTGACCAAGCCGTTGGTCCCGGCTGTCATTTGTGGATCTTTGACAGTCGTTACGGGTCGTCAGAAGCCCGAAAGTCTGACAACCAGTCTTACCAAGGGGTATCGTATTACCCAATAACTGGGTTGTGAAGGTCAGAAAGGCAGTCGCTCCATGTAAAATACTGGTATTCAGCTGCATCCGGTTAGACTGGAAGCCGACCCCAACATAGTTGGGAAAAGGCTAGGCAGATGATGATGCCTGCGATCGCCAATCCAGGTCCTAAGCATGGCGATTATGGCAAATTATGTCCAGCAGTGGACGTCTTTCGGCTGACATGATGATGATGAAGTCTTGCTACTGCAGTACATAACTGATCCAGAATTAAAATCATTGAAAAATGAACTTTAAGTAATGTTCCATTACTGCAATTTCATTTTTCTATTAATGTACCAGGTCCATTTAAACCAACCATATATATATTTTTTCGATGGTTGGGCTGTGTGAATGATAATATGGTTAGAAAGGGTCATAGAGAAGCATGGAAGAAAAAGACATGTTACGCCGACCCCAAATAAATTGAGATAAAGACAGGAGAATGATGAATGATGTAATGTTTTTTTTTTTTCACACCTAAGACAATTTTACTTATGAGTTGCAGACGAAAATCAAGTCTACTGCTTATTTCTTGAAGAATTTCTGCGAAAGGGCAGTTTAAAGAGGAGGCACTAAGATATTCCGCGAAATTCAATTTTTCATGCGTTTTTTTGCAATTTGTAGGTTAGTGTAAGGTTGTAGGTATGTTGATTTAAATATTTTTGAATTTTTTATGAAACAATCATTCATGGGATTAAAGGAACTTAGGGTTGTAATGATATTTTAAGGTGAATCTAGTCGATATTTTTTCCGTACAAACTTCGGGAGTGTTTTACTCCACTGTTCGACAATGTACATCAAAACAACAAACATGGTATGGATTTGTCTCATTATTAATACTGTCTGTGCGGAAACAGAATACTAAAATAAAAAGCCATTAAAAGTTATGAGCCAACAAAATTCGTTTTCTTGCTAATTTAACCTAACTTTGGACGTGTCAAGAAATGTAAAATCTCCAAAACCAAGTCGGTACCGACAAAGCTCAATTATCGAAAAGTTCTCTAAACTTTGTTGGTCATTGATTTTTGCAGTGGTTTTTTCATTTTTAGCCAGGCCCACCAGTGAGTTCAAGCCCGCGACTAGTTTCCCCTTAATGATTATAATTCAGTAAAGCCATATTTGTTACGTTCTCGAATCATATTTTTAACAACATACAATCTGACATTGACCTCCTAATTGCAAAAAACGCAAGAAAAAAATCATTGAAAAAACAATTTGTTAAAATCAATAATCCGGAAATCACTTTCATTCATACTTGACCGATTGTTCCGACCTTTCTTTTTTCATTGGAGCACATAAGTGGTGCATACGGCCTCGCGATAAATAGTCTAGTTTTAAAATAGGATATGTTTATTAATACTAGTTGACCCGACAGACATTGTCCTGTCTTAACTATCAATATATGTTACGCGCAACTTTTTTTTTCATAAGAACCTTCTCCTGACAATAACAAACACAACAAAAAAAAAAAAATTGCAAAATTGGTCCAGCCGGTCACGTGTGATGTCGTGACCAATGGAAGCTGGGATTCATTTTTATATGATAGATAAGATAGATTATGTGTATAAACATGAAATACGATGAGGGTGAAATATACAGGATGCCTCATTCATAGAGAGAAAAAACGTTTTTTTTAAAGCCTCTCGCCAAGTGCTATCCGAAATGGCCCCATATATACAATGCCTCTCCCAACTGTTCATGTGATAACTACTAGGAAGTCATTGCCACACTACGAAATTTTTGGGGCCTGAGAATATGGAACGCATTTTGTCGAACGAAACATTTTTCTCAACACACCCAGTTCTTGCTAATACGATACCCCTTGGTCAAAATTAAAAGTCTTATTATTTATTCAAACTAGGCTGAGAGTCAGCTCTTTTTGAACGTCAAAATTACATAAGACAGTCCCCCAAAAACGCCCGCCTGGAAAGCCTTCCTAGTGCTTTAGCTGGGAAGAAGAAGTGGCGCAACAAACTCCCCAGCAGCACAGCTGTCTATTAAGTTAGAAGAACTTGATTCTATACAATAGTAGGTAATTAACATTACGAAACACAAAAAACATTAAATTTGCCATATGTCAGCTAGCACACGCCAATATACCAACAACATATTGAAAACTATAGGCAGAAATCTATCTTTAGATATAAAAGAAGAAACTGACTGACTGATCAATCAACGCACAGCCGAAACTACGAGTACTAGGACTAGGAACGTGAAATTTTGTACACGGCTTCCTTTATAATGCAGGGGAGCACTAAGAAGGGGTTTTTGGAAATTCGACCTATAGGTAAAGGGGTGAAAAGGGGGGATTTTGTTTGTATGAAAAATCTTATTCCTTGAGTTAATAAACTTGAAACTTGGCACAAATAATTATCTAAGTAAATTATAAAGTTGGTTATTTATTGTTTTTCTCTTCTACCCCCTAAAAGGGGATTGGGGGGTGTCAAAGTTTCATCATCATCATCATCATCTGCCTAGCCTTTTCCCAACTACATTGGGGTCGGCTTCCAGTCTAACCGGATGCAGCTGAATACCAGTATTTTACATGGAGCGATTGCCCCTCTGACCTCCACAACCCAGTCACTGGGTAATACGATACCCCTTGGTAAGACTTTCGCGCTTCTGACCACCCGTAACGACTGCCAAAGATCCACAAATGACAGCCGGGACCGACAGCTTAACGTGCTTTCCGAGGCACGGAGGGGTCTGGATATGTTAAGATGGTCACCCATCCACGGACCAACCGCGGCAAGCGTAGCTTAAGTGTCAAAGTTTGTATGGTTTTTTTTAACGCGCGGTCTGATTAACTCGAAACTCAGTGCTATACCTAAAACCAAAAATAAAGAATAACGTGTACTTATCAGAATTTTTCGAAAATCTACCCCAAAAGCCCCTCTACCCTTAAAAAATGATCTCTTATTGAATAAGCGTTTGTATTAATTTATTAAAATTCAACTGTTATTTATGTTACTAACTTTTATATTAATATTAAGTACTCAGTTTATTTATTTTTTTTGTTTTGGTTACTAAGTTTTAGATTTTTCAATAATAGATCATTTAAATACCTTTTGCTGTGCCCTAACAGGGTCTACAATGGCTCTTAGCTTTAAGCCTTATATTAACATCTTTTTTTACCATGTAGAACGCAATGAAATGAATAAATAAATAAAGGAGTAAAAAAGGGTAGTCCGTAATATTATAACTGTGAAAGTTTGTGAAGATGATTGGATCTTTGTAACTCAATCATAGAAAAACGGCTAAACGGATTTGGATGAAATTTGACACACAGATAGATTATAACCTAGATTAACACACAGGATACCTTTTGTCTCGGGATAATTTCCGACTTCCACGCGGGCGAAGCCGCGGGCGGAAGCTAGTAAATAATAATAATAACAGCCAATGGCTTGATAGCAAAGAGCCTCGACCAACACGTAAGGAGGCTTTCGTTGGGCAGCTGGGTCAAGGGCTTGATTCAGCGGTTCTCCTGGACACGGCTCGCATTGTTAGGAGGTTCTTCTCTCTGGAGCCCTGACCGTCGGTAGCTTTGACCCTGTTCCCGATACCGGTGGGCTACTATCTTTTTATATATTTTTAAATGTTTTATAAACTAAATGTAATTTATATGTGTTTATTGAAATAAAGGAAATAATAGTAAAAAAACATGTAAACAGCACTAACGATCTACATAAAAGTCTCCAAGCCTGCAAGGGGTGCGGGTTTATTCGAAAGAGATACCGCAGCCCCTGGCATACGGGCTACTGAGGGAACACGGGTGGGTTTTAGTCAGTAAAAGTCTGACACGCCCTCCTGCTCCACCCAGAGCGGGAGAAGTTATATGATGATTCCCCACCCAAAAAAAAAGGTCTCCAAGCATAAAGGGCGTGCTCGCTTACATATGCAACTTTGCATTATGTAAATATAGCTATACGAGTAACTTGTAGTAACAAAAGTTAAAGTAGGACCTTTGGAATAAAATTAATAAAAAGTTAGGTAAGACTGGTTGTCAGACTTTTGGGTTTCCGACGACACGTTACGACTTTCAAAGATGTACCATTGACAGCCAGGACCAACCGCGCAAGTGTAGCTTGACCTGATCGATCGACCCGTGCAGCTGTATTACTAGGGATGCATCCGATACCGATACCGATGCCGATATATCGGCGATACTCGAAGTTTGCCGAAATATCGGCATCGGCGATATTTTTATGGCCGAATCGACGATACTTTTCAAATGTAATGTAAACGCGCGTGTTTTCTCGTCTATTTCGTTGCAAACGAGGCACGAAATAACCATACTAAAATATACTATTATCGAATCTCAACCTGTCTATAGTTTTAAACGGTTTATTTAGTTTGTCCTGTTATTTGATTTATGTTACTTAAAAAATAACCTGACTTGTGTATTATTTATTTTACCTTCATTTTTGAATTCAATAATCGTATCGGTATCGCCGATATTTTTATAAGAGCACATTTCGTCACCTATGTCCCATGTAATATGCGTGTCTATTGCCTATTACCCGGGCACAAATTGGGACTTCGTGTTGCTACTTGGAATTTCCGATAGAAAACTCAATATCACCTCCTGGCTTTATTAACTAAGGGCTGTTTTTTCAATAGCCAGACAAGTTTTATCTGAGAAATAAATATTGCGGTTGGAACTTTTGGAACTTTAGTATATCAAACTGTCACATTTATTCTTCAGATAAAAGTTATCTGAATATGGGAAAATCAGCTCTAAGTAAACTAATTTTTATCACTTGTTTTAAACTAAACAAACAAAATCAGACTGGAAAATAATAGGGTATTACAACCATTTTTGAAAAGGGTCATAATTAGATTCTTAAGTGCTAATAAAACACTTAAAAACCCAAAAAATATATTTAATCGATTAGTTTTCAACTTTCGGGCCTAATTTGACGAAAACGCTCGATGCAGTAGACGCCATATTGCTCTGTGGGTATGACGTCAGTTTGCTGTGTAGACCAATGCGCTGATATTTTATATGATAATTGTTTATAATTTAAAAAATGAGTTATTATTCTACTTATCGTTAAAATCGAATCGTCGAAAATATTATTAAAGTAAATAAAAATTACTCTGGTTGCGAAAATACAAAGTACAAAGTTGTTCAATTAACACGCCCCGTATGACGTGTTCAGAAACCGATTTAAAAATCTTTGAATTGAATTTTAAGATGCATTTTGTTATTTCATGAACTAACATTTTCCGACTGCATTTTGCCTAAGCTATCTCAATAATGTACCTATTTTTAGACTTTTCTCTCATATACAGTAAAATACCCTATTATTCAAATTGTATTTAATACTTCTCTTAAAAGAAATACAATAAGAATTTAACATAACATCACGACTTGTTTCCCCGAAGGGTTTGGCAGAGGTGTACCTATAGTACACCAACAAGTCGCCAGTTATTTTTAAGTCCTATGTAATAGGGAGCGAGCCTATTACCACCAACCGGGCAAAAATCCGAGTCAAGGCAGCCCTGAATCGGATTTTTGCTGCGAAATTCCAGATAGAAAAACGCAATTTAACACTGCCCGACCAGCAGGCCTAGACAAAACACATTTCTGTTAGCGTTTGGCGGGAACGCTAACAGAAATGTATTTGTCTCTAGGCCCTGGGAATCTACCCTGCTCAGCGGTGGCGCTTTTTGACAAAAAAAGTGGATCTCTAAAAGTATCTCACTCAAATATAATACACACTAACAATATGTCTAGTCTACCAGCGTTGATAAGCGAAATACATTAAAGAACTTACCTATTTGAAAGTGCATTCAAATGGTCGATAGGTTTTTATCACGAGCATGCGTTCGGAATGAGGTCAATGACTTGCGGCTATATAAGTAGTTAGTGAGATAACGAGTAAGTGTCGCGTGAGTGCTAATTATTTGCAAGGCATGGGACATTTTAATTGTATTGTATATCAGTAGCAGTATTAAAGGGGGACGAAGTGATTCAGTCGAGTTATTGAATAACCTCTGGTTTTTCGACCAGTTAATCTGCTGTCAAATAGGGTATTTTACTATACTCTTATTTGAGAAAAAAATCTAAAAATATTTTATTGAGATAGCTTAGGCAAAAACTAGTCGGAAATTCAGTTTATGAAATAACAAAATAAATTTTAAAATCCAATTCAAAGATTTCAGGTTTTAAAACTGTTTTTGAACACCATGAAATAGTAGCCGCCATGTTATTACGTCATACCGCTGTTTTAACTAATCAACTGAACGACTTTGTACTTTTATTATTTTCGTAACTAAAGTATTTTTATTGAAATAATATCTTACATTCAGGAACAGCAAACCCAGTTACCACGCAAAATATCCACGCATTTGTTTACACAGAAAATTGACGTCATCCCACAGAGCAATATGACGTCCATTGCGTCCAGCGTTTTCGTCAAATTACGCCCGAAATATGAAGATGTAAAATTTAAATGCATTTTTATGGCACTACTCGATTCATTTTTTTTTTGTGGTTTATTAGCATTTTAGAATCTAGACATTTTTTTACATGGTTGTAATACCCTATTGTACACAGGTTGCCAGGGACATCAATTGACGCGCATACTGAAACCATGAATTCAGCACATGTTTCGAGACAGAAAATATCTGCTGTTTGGTTAGGTTGTGCATAATTTTAAGCGATTGGTGGACCCAAATAGAAAACAATTTGGAAACAGATTCAATTCAACAGGCTTCCATAAACTACCTAGATGTTTTTTTGCCTTCTGCTTCTGATGACCTTAAATACGACCTATGTAGAAGAGATCAAGATACAAACGCACCGTCTAGCATGGGTATAACCCACACAAAGGGCAACCTGGTAAAGTTCACGGGAAGTTGCGTGAAACACAAGATCGCTCGATATCCTTGTGACGATTTTTAGAGGTATCAATTTTGGATTTTATGTCCAGCAGTGACGTATTTAAGCTAAATTATGGACTTGAATACGGGGCTTTTGGCTACATTGTATGTGTTCATTTTATTTCATAGTTTATTTTATTTTGTGTAATGTGCGTTTTGTTTGTGCAGAATAAACATTTTTTCTTTCTTTCTTTTCTTTCTAAATGCATCCCAGGCAAGAAATAAAGAGATCGGTAGGTGAACCAAGGTAACCTATATGGCCCGAAGAATTGCTAAACTGAAGTGGTAGTGGGCAGGGCACATTGCTCGCAGAACAGGAATCCACTAGATGCGAGAAGCACAGAAGCGGTTGAAGTGGCAGAAGCCTCTGTCTAGCAGTGGACTTTTTCGACTGAAATGATGATTTATTTATTTATTCTCACCTGCAGTTCTCTGGCGACTTGGAAGAGCGCTCGCACCATCTTCTCGCCCTCGCCGACGTACTTGCTGGTGAGCGTCGCCGCGGATATGGAGAAGAACGTCGCCGAGCACTCGGCCGCTACGCACCGGGCTAGTAGCGTTTTACCTGGGTATATCAAGATGGGGTTAGATACTATAGTATGTTCCAAAAGACATCATCACCTGCCTAGCCTTTTCTCAACCATGTTAGGGTCAGCTTCCAGTCTAACCGGATGCAACTCAATACCAGTATTTTACATGAAGTGACTGCCTAGCTGACTGTCCAGGCTGCAATCTTACGCACTCAATCACTAAAGGTAATAAAGTAACCCATTTATCTGCATTTAGAAGATTTCAACTTTATGTCTCACCATTTTTTTCGTACAATTATTGTTTGAATAACACGATTGAATTGTAATTGGAAAATCATTGACTAAAATTGAGGTTATAAAGTTAACCTCAATAATTATCGAATGCAAAACCTCTTTAAGGTGATTTTAAATTAGAATTTCGCGTTTAAGTATCTCAATAATAAAAGCAAAGCACTCAAATTGTAAGTGCCACCACAATTTGGCATCCAGAGGAATGTTTTCTGATCCATTTGTTTACATTATTATCAAATATTTTTGAAATAGCCCATAGTTTATTATTTTTGGGGTGTTTTAAAAGAACCTCTACATGACATGATACTTATGTACTGCTACTATGGGCAATCGGTTCGATTGTAGATTTCAATTCACAAAAGCGTATCAACAATTGCAAATTAAACCTTATGTCGAAGACATTAAAGTCGCATTATGAGCACTAGTGATTTGGAAATGCAACGACTAATTTGTAACATAGTACGAACTCGTTTTGAATACCTTGTTAACTCCTGCCTAAACTGTCGTGAATAACATTTTTCGGTATTGCTGTCAAGAAATTACCGAAATGAAAGAATACGATATTAATACCGTCGTAAAACAATAAACAAGGACTGAAAATAACCGTTTAAAGGGGAAATTGAATACTTAATTTTGTAGCTGTATTATATATTTCGTTTATTGCAGGAATATTTTTTCTGATTCATGACAGGTAAGTTTCCATTTCGAGAAGTCATTATAAATTGTAACGTTTTAATTTAAATAATAATAAAATAGGAGGTTCCTCTCTCTGGAGCCCTGACCGCCGCGCCGGTAGCTTGGACCCTGCTCCCGATACCGGCGGACCACTATTATTATATTTTTTAAATATTTTTTGTTAAGTAACTTTTATAAAAAAAAAAAAAATATTTAATAAGGATTGTAAATAAATAAATGTCAATAAAATAATCCATACACAACTATGACGATGTGGACCGATAGTATTATTTCCCTCTTTTTTTTTAACTGCCACAGTTTGGCAGTGACATTAATATTATTATAATAATATTTGTCCCACTGCATGACCGAGGCCCCCTTTCCTTTTTCCACTTAAATAGGTGCTATTTATTACCGTTTCCTGGAGGTCCAAAGAGAAGTAGTCCTCTCGCTGGAGACCTCAGTCCAGTGAAGAGTTCTGGCCTCAAAGATGGCAGCACCACCATCTCTTGAAGAGCTTGCTTAGCCGCCTACAAACAAAGAGAAACCTGTAGTGACATAACATCATGACCGTTATCAGCATTAGAATATACAGAAGACGTCTACCACATCGAATTTGACGAAATACACAGATTAACCATTAATAAATAAAGAAACGGAAATATAACAAAAAAAAAAAAAAGTGTTTTAAATAAAAATTCTTCCTATTTTAGTGGGCATGACAAGTAAAAAAAAGTGTCACGAAAATAGTCACGATCGATCACTAGAAGACAATAAACAAGGAACAATAGATGGTATATCAAAGTGGGTTGAATAGGCTTCGTTAGGTCACGCATATCTCTTCAGAGATGTCGTAAGAAATAACAAAACAACTGTAACGACACGATCTTGTTCTAGCACGGCAAAACTATACGCTATAAATAATAACATTCTTTAATCCTGCTCTACTACTACAAATACAAAGGATTATTAATTTGAGGGCAAAAAACGCTGCGAATTTCAGAGGGGACCTCCCGTATTTTGTAGCACGTCTTCATCATGCCTAGCCTTTTCCCAAGTATGATGGGGTCCGCTTCCAATCTAACCGGATGCAGCAGAATACCAGTATTTTACATGGAACGACTGCCTTAGTATCTAACCTCCACAAACCAGTTACTGGGTAAAACGATATCCCTTTGTAAGACTGGATGCCAAACTTTCGGGCTTCTAACGACCCGTAACAACTGTCAAAGATCTATATATGACGGCAGCTCTAGTGTTAGTATAATCTGTCAAAAAACTCTAATTTATTTAAATAAAAGGAGAAACTGACTGACATATCAACGCACAACCGAAACTACTAGGACTAGGAACGTGAAATTTTGCACGCGGCTTCCTTTTATAATGTAGGGGAGCACCAAGAAATGGAAATTTTGGAAATTCGATCTTTAAGGGGGTGAAAAGGGGGGATTTTGTTTGTATAAAAAATCTTATTCCTTGAGTTAATAAACTTGAAACTTAGCACAAATACTTATCTAAGTAAATTATAAGGTTGGTCATTTATTGTTTTTCTAAACTACCCCCTAAAGGGGGATTGGGGGGTATCAAAGTTTGTATGGAAGAATTTTAACGTGTGGTCTGATTAACTCGAAACCACATTGGATACTTTTTATCCCGGTAGTACGTTACCGCGGGATAATTTCCGACTTCCACGCGGGCGAAGCCACGGGCGGAAGCTAGTTTACTAACATTTTCAAGCTTATGACATGGATTGTCGATGACTCAATTTGAACGTTTTAAGTACGAAAATTGGCCTCTTGATTTCTGCTCCGATCGTAGCAAACAATATTGTTCCGAACGAGCAATTTTTCAAGTTACAATTTTCGTCCGGGTTAACAAAACGCGCGTTGGCGTCCTTTTCTTGGTCAGCGGAATTAAGCGTCTTTCCGCTCAGATGATTCCCTAGCCATAAAATGAACGGGCATTGATCAGCAATGCTCAATGCGTGTTTTCAATTTCATACCCTTATATCCAGACACGATGTAATACTTTACCATTTTTGATTGATATAGAAAGTGCTTACGTATCAACTTTTTGTGCCGACATTGACTGCACAATTTATATGGCTTGGTGATGGCCACTTATGACATTGAAAAACCTCAAGTACCTACCTGCCAAGTTTTGTACCCAAAACCCGGTGATTGCTACACAATACATACTTGAATATGTCAATGTGTAAATGCTGAAGAAAGTTTAACTATGATTAATGTCTATTGATAATAATTACGTCTGATGGACTCTTAAAGGCATGATTAAGTAAAATTATTTACATTACATCTGAATTGTTAACACATTTTAAAGAATATTTTAGAAAATGTTATCTTTCGGTGCTGTTTGATTTATTACATCGTAAAAAGTGTTTGAATAAGTTTTTTTCCCCGCTGTTGTTAGATCGATTCGATTTCTATACATTCACCTAATTGGTCTGTGTCTGGCGTTTATTTGCATTTTTTTCTTTTGATAGAGTAAACTTTCACTGTAGCATTATGCCTATGTAGGGTAAATGTTCTGTTCGCTTTTCAGAAGTTAATCAAGTAATGGAAAGTGGTTTTTAAAGTCCTTTACATAAAATCGATTGAATATATTATATCTCAAGGGTCAACGCCGCTGTCATTATGCTTGCCTGGTACATTTATTGATCGCTTTGTGGTTTTGCAGTGGTCAGTTTGCGTTCTTAGAGGGTATAGATCAGAACTACATTGCTAGAGACAGTTTGGCGCCAGTCCAGTCCAGTTTACATTAGGAATTGAGCCGGGTATAAAATTGTATGGGAAGCAATTGGCGTATCGAATCACACCAAACAAGAGTCTATTGTGTAGACGAATTTTCGATCATGGAATAATTTTCTATTCTAATAATCACACTGAAATGTCTTTTTTAATTATCCACTAGTCTACTAGATTATCTACATAAATAAAAAGAAAAGTCCTGCCTGACTGACTCATCAACGCCCAGCCCCGAAAAATTTCTAGGCTGGGGGGATATGGTGCTTAATTTATGGTTTTAGTTTGCGCGTCGATGCCACCTCCACCATGTACTCTTTTTTCGAACAGTCGGTCCTGATGATACCCAATACTACAGGCTTAGCACGAGCACCGATTTGTCGACGGAAGAATAGACATGATTATTAACTAAATGATTTACAATAGGAGAAGATAGCTATGTTTTTCTATTAATTATCACAGTTATGCGTTCTAAACGAATCATGATTTTGTAGATAATCGTTTAGAATTTGTGGCCGTCGAGTAGAAAGTTTGTTGTCGGTGAGATTTTAACAGTTTGGGAAGAAATATTCTTCTGAAATAGTCTACATTTATAAGGACCTAGACAAATATCGTTAGAAACGAAAGGCTAAATGACAGATTGTAGAAGGATATCTAAGGTGCGATATCAAAAATGTAGGAACGAAATGTCACTTTGTATTGAAAAAGCACTGTCTATTCTTCGTAGAAACACAAAGCGTCATGCTAAGCCCGCTGGTCGAAAATATAGGTGCTCCAAACAAACTTAGGCCAGCTGAATTTCTTTCACAATTACTAGAGCAGACGTGATCGAAAGAAAATTGCCTTTATGTAATGTCTGCCGCCGTCAACACCCGATGTGTCAGCTTTAGACCGTTACTGCTAAGGTCAACGAACAAGTTTACATTATAAAACTCTAGTTACCTCACGATTTATGTAATAATTCGATTTGAGGTCAGTTCAGATGTGATCGATTTGACACTGAGATTAGACAATGTTAAGCTATTTTTGATACGCGCAAAAAGTATAGCAAGGTTCTTGATAGCTCGTGAAGTTTTGGGCAAGTTGAGCCATAGTTAATTAGAGAGCTGAATTTGGCACTTAGCCAAGCCCGTGGTTGGTTTTGGTGTTCGCGTACTAGCATTGCAAAGTTACGAGGAGGCAAATGCTAAATAAACGCCAAACAAAAAGACTGTGATGCAAATGCCAAATCGATATGGATGTATAGTTGAACTGAGAACTGCAAAGGCAATTTTCATGCAGTTAGTCTTATGACTATGTCATCGCGTCACTGAGCGGAGTTCGCTTTGGTGAATTTTGGGATAATAATATTTGAATTTTTTGCCATAGATACGCTAAGAAAACTAACTGAAAGAGTATAGCTTCTTTCATTTGTTGCACCATGGTTTTTAACTCATACAGTCGGAGATCGCAAGACAGTCCCGCCGCTAAGCAAAGTTCTATAGTCTTTCTCACATACACAGTGGTGGCTCTAGGATTGGTGTTTGGAAGGGGCTAGACCCCGCAGAGGTATTTTTGTCCGTCTGTCTGTTTGTCCCGGTTAATCTCCCAAACGGCTGGACTGATTTCACGGGACTTTCACTGGCAGATAGCTGATATTATAAGTAAGATATATTTGCCTACATCCACGTGGGCGAAGCCGAAGCGAGAAGCCAGTACTTATTAAGTTAAGTATAATTTAATTAATGACGGTTGTATTTTAGATAGTGTTATTCTTGCTAAAAGTTTATTTAGAATTATATAAAGTTTAAGATTTGTCATGGAAGAATTCCGATACTTTGGGTTATGGGGGGTTGGCGATCGTAGTATGGCTTTAAAAATGTATAGAGAACTCTGCTGCCCATTCTCTAGTATCTCCCCAAGTCGCCTTTTACGACACACACGGGAAGAAATGGGGTAGTGCTATTCTTTTGATTGATTTGAAATTTCTTTATTATATCATAAACAGAACAGATAAATGACAGAATCTCAAAGATCTGAAATCTTTATTCTAATAGCATTAACTATTAATATTGTGTGTTTTGTGCGGACAATGGCGCCTATATAAAATACTAGCTTTTGCTAGCGGCTTCGCCCGCGCGGAACTTTCATCCCCTATTTAACTCCCTTGAATTTCGAAAAATCCTTCCTTATTCCTTGTCTACATTATAAAGGGAACCTCTGTGCAAAATTTCAGCTTTCATGTCCAAGGGTTTGGGCTGGGCGTTGATGAGTCAGTCAGTCAGTCATTACACAGATTATGTAATTTAATTAATTATATTTTATTGACATAAGACATAAACAGTAATCTATAAAACTTCTTCGTTACTACGAATGAGAGGTATCATCTATTACAGCATTTTCCGGCACCACAGGGATTACGGATCTGCCACTGTAATATGTTCTAGGAAATAAAATAAAGGTATTACAAAAAAAATCACTTACATCTTGTCCTGCGATATCTTCCCACTGCACCTTAGGGCCTCCTTCCACAATCTCGTCCAGGATCAGCTGGACGAGTTTGGGGTCGACCCCGCGCACGCTGAGGGCTGGCTGGGGGGTTCTGCTCCTCGTAGGGGTTCCTCGTTGGGAGCCTCCGCCCACCACACGGCGGACTGGGGACCCGTTGGATGGAACCTGGTATGCGCTCTGATTTCAGACGCGAATTGACGATGATTGTGGGTTAGATGAATGGAAATGTTAATGTGGAGAAAACAAGAAGAAATGTTAGTTTGTTTTTAGACATAACTAAATATCAAGCCTGTATTCCGCGAACGAATAGGCATAGGTGTATTGTACCTACATCTACAAATCACCGACTATGTTAGTTTAGTAGAGTACCGAATACGCTGAATTTTACTTTCGTCCATCACACCTTCTTTCTCTGAAGGGTTGGGCAGCGGTGTAGGGGATGTATCTATTGTACCCATAGTACACCCACATTTCGCTAGTTATGTTAAAGTCCCATGTAATCAAGGCCGAGCCTATTGCCATCAACCCAATTCCAAATAGGAAAACCCAAAAACACTTTTCCTGACCTGGGAATCGAACCTTAGAACTCAGTTCAGCAGTAGTGCTTGTCATTAGACCAACGAGGCAGTCCTTTAGTCCAGTCAGTCAGTTTTACTTTCGTATTGACTTACTAATACACGATAAGACGACCCCGTTATATGAGGAAGATTTTTAATTAAAGAAACAAGGACTTCCTGTGGATCGATCTAGTTTGATCTGTGTCAGAAATATAGACTTGTATTTACTTTTCTTTAATTACTTTCTAGTTTGCTATCTGATTGTACTAGATCATCGTGCTTCGGCGTGTTCTCAGACACGGACAAAAATAATATGGCCGGATTGTTTTTATTGCATCTGTGCAATCCATTCTGATTTATTGAGTAGGTGAAGGCAATAATAGCACGGTTACAGTCACTTATGTTCCACACAATGTACAATTAACTATGTCGGTACATAGTTTAACACAGACATAAATACATTTTGTTGTATTTAGTGGAATTTTCTATTGAACGAAATTGGGTAATCAGAACGTGACGTTATAAAACAAACAAATTTTGGTGAATTTTGAATGAATGAAGATGCCAATTGGTGATTTTCACATAGTTATATTCGAAAAGAATCCAATTTAAAAGCCAATTCAAATAAAAGTCTAATAGATTCTCAGGCAAGATTACTCCAAAACTATTTAAAGTATCTTTGATCTTTGATAATGCTGTGCGAACTAATTTTAACTTTCAAACAATGATTGACTTATTCTCACCAAATCGGAGGGGCAATTCACATAATCTTAAAAACGTTCACATTCAGATCTCAGTCTTAATCTGTCAAAAATTTCCATACATTTTTGACATTTGATTCTCGCCGAGATGACACTGCGACTAGATTTTGACCGTTTTTAATTACAAGAATTGGCCTTCTCATCACTAACCTACCATTGTTTCAATACCTAGGCAAAGTCAATATTAGTAAGTAAATGAATAAAAGACATAACCGCCCTTGTTTTTGTACAGTCTCGTGTTATGTATGCCGTCAAAATATTCATATTGAATATCATGCCAAGTCTCGAGACTTTCGACCGTAAAATATTCTTTCCGAGTTCTCATCTAGACCGAAGCCAAGTCTGACATTCATATTACTGTTGACTCTCAATTAAGCAAATTGCTCTCAGGTTTGACTTTGAACACTGTTATTTCAATACTTGAATCGATACTTTACGAAATAACGCTCCTGAATTTTGCTGAGTGTAAACATATTTTTCTACCGATGACGAAAGAGCTATGGGGTGGTGGGTCCAAGTACATCGATTGGTACGAGTACCATCTTCCTCTTCATCGTAACGATAGTTCCAACTGTTGGTTTTAAATAAGCTTCGACCACAATTCTCGGCTCGCCGGCCATTTGGACAGCGTTATCTTTGGCCTTGCAAAGGACTTCCATACTGCAGGTGTTCGTGCACAGAGAGCACGAAAGGGGATAGGCGCATAATTTGCGACGTGAAACCACAGTCGCACTGCGGCTCATCGAAGTACCCTCACCCGACTACTTAATAGCTTGGTACCATGAAAAAGCGACAAAGCCACGGTGGACCACGAAAGAGGTGGGATGACATGGATGTGTTACTTAGGAATTGAAAAGTAACTAACAATACGTAGTAGTAATAAGTATGATGACCGAAATAATAAAAAAACGATGGGAAGCCTTTGCCAGCAATTTGATTTTGTCAGGTAGTTACATTATGTTTGTATGTGATTGTACACTGCATGTGGTTTCTTTAAAGGGGAAAACGAAACGCGATACTTTTGAACGGAGTAACTGAGGCCGGCGCAGGTTAACGTATCATTGATCCACAACACTGCAAGAACTAGAATGAGCATCATAATACCCGACAGCGCGTCAGCAAGCACATGATGTTTTTTTACCAAATTAATGTACAGTCGCCAGCAGGTCAAGCTATCCCAAACTGTCAAATTTTCCCAATTGAACATAAACCTTATTCCTTTGTTATAAAGTTGAAAAACTATCAAAGAAATTTGACAGATTGGGGTAGCTTGAAGTGCTGGCCTCTGTACATTTAGGGGATTCTTACATTTAAATAATGTTTAGACTTTAAAAGAAGCCATGACCTCTGAGTTTGTTTAGGCTTTCCTTCACAGAGAACAGTCAGCTAGGAAATGTCGGCGGCATCTAGTTTTTTTTATAACTTTTTCGTTTTTATTTCATCACTAGCTTTTGCCAGCTGCTTCGCCCGCGCGGAACTTTCATCCCCTATTTAACTCCCTTAGGGGTTGAATTAAAAAATATCCTTCCTTGTCTACGTTATAAAGGGAACCTCTATGCAAAATTTCAGCTTTCTAGGTCCAAGGGTTTGGGCTGGGCGTTGATGAGTCAGTCAGTCAGTCAGTCAGTCAGTCAGTCAGTCAGTCAGTCAGTCAGGACTTCTCTTTTTATTTATATAGATAGATGTTTGAATAACGATACCCATCAAATCTGCAGTTTCGCTATCTAATTTAATTTGACCTTGTAGATGTAACCATGTGTAACGGATTATTAAAGGTGGTTTTGTTATAATTTTAAAAGTCCATGTTAAGCTATTGGTTATCGATCCACGTGCTTATCAACAATGAGTCTCACAGTTTTTATAATAGGTAAGTAAATCCAGGACAATGGGTGACATTGGCGTATTTTAGAAGTCGCTACGGGCTTACGAGCTTCGTTTAGTAAAAAAAGTTACTTAGGCAGCCAAGCAATTTTCGTATGTTTTTTATTATAGAGTTCCCATGTTATGAGAATTAAATGTACATCTTTTCTGGTGAATTTTTATATATTAGATTTTGGCTGGCATATACATAAAACTCTTTGTAAAGGGATGTTTAAGTACTTACTTATGTTTCTTGAATTTAGGGATATTTTCATCGTATTTATATCTAAGGGCCAAGAGCAATCTCCTTACGGTTTTTGGAATTTGTAGGCCAGCGTCATGCTGATGTTGAACAAAATATGATTTGCAACCGATTTTTTTTTCTTTTTTTTTGATGATGGGAAGTCGTCAAATAACTTCTCCCGCTCTGGATGGAGCGGAGGGCGTGTCAGACTTTTACTGACTAAAACCTACCCGTGTTCTTACAGTTGCCTGTGTGTCAGGGGCCGCGGTATCTCTTTCGAACAAATCGCACCCCTGGCAGGCATCGGCCTTTGCGGATCCCACCAGTTGGTGCTGAAATTTCCTTGAAGCCCGCGTCGCACACAATGCCCCGTCGACCCGGGCTGGGTTTTTACCGGAGAGCGAGCTAACCATTACTCGCCGTGCGCAAGCCCGCGCCTACGGTGGCCGGGAATCAGCCTAGGATTCCCGACGCCCAAGGAGTCTCCTGTGGCGACTAGGGCCGTGAGGGCGAATATACTGCCTCTTTTTCACGTGCGCCGCCGCCGTGCATCGCGAGCCTGATTCACACTGCGAAGTTCGCAGAAGGAGGTGACGGCTACCCATGCACTCTCGCTCCGTACCATGGCCTGGACCAAGGCCGGTAGAATTATAATCATCACTTTTTCATGAAATACTCATATTTGATACGGTCGCGAATAATATACGTTATGTTACAACTTGACACTAACCAGCATATTGGCAAAACGTTAAGAAAATTGAATTGAATAACGAATGTCGCGGGCTATCTAAGGGCATTCTCTTTTTTCACTTACTTTTACTAATATTGACTTCTTAATACAAAGATATAACTATACAACGCTGGAATAATACCTATATCTATTTTAACAAGAACACTAGCATTATCAGCAATCAGAAGAAAGATACCACCTAAGAATCACTCACCGAGAGCTGTCGTTTCACAGCGGGCGGCGTAGACGCCGGCTTCATAGGATATCTGCTGTAACCCCCATTGGAGCTGTTCGGTTGTGATGAAGACCTGCCCATGGACCTGGGCAGGGTCTGCGACTTCATCAGGGGACCTCCGCCCCCACTACTGGGCACTCGTCGACCAGCTGTTGTGAGCTTGCGGCCTGCGACTGAAGACAATGCCGTTAGAGGGATGTTAAAAAATCTGGATTGAAAGAACATTTTGTTACTTACGTGGTTATGAAATGGTTTTGGACGTTAGTCAAAACAGTTATGATATTTACCACACCATGTTTATGGAACTAGCAATATAATGATATGTTTCATCCTGAACTGCTCCATTGCAGCTCGGGAGATATGTTTTAACTATTTCCTTTATATCCTGCTTGAGTGAGAGATATCCGAAAACTTGCGTTAGTCAAGTGAATCTAACATTAGGCCCAACAGAAGGAAAACTTTTCATACACATGATTGTAGATATGGTTCTAGATCGTGACGTTCAATTTATTAATGGACTATATTTTCATGACATTAATTGAAGAACTGTTCCTGCATTAGACCATGACGCATCCTAACTTATTATGGTACTGGCATACGGTACAAATTGAAATGATTCACAATTACTATAGATTGCGATAACTATACCATACGTCATGTTCGTGAATGGGCGCCGTCAGTAGGGACTGGTCATTTCTTAGCGGCCACGGCTATTTTATTTAATTTCCGATTTATTTTTATTTATTACGGAAACTTTTAATGTGCACGTCTTTTTACATCGTTCTCACGTGTATAATTTCAACTTGAATGTTGTAATCAATTTTTTGCAACAATATTTTGGATTAAAAGAGTGTCCATGGAGTTGCGTGCCCGCTCTTCTCTATAGGTACCTACTACGCTTTGAAATGGCCAACTAGCTTCTACTTTGTGACTGACCGAACCATTGACAGTTCAAAAGTGCCTGTAACTAGTTTATTTGTTGAATTGAATTGAAATAATAATAAAGAGGAAAGATTTGATTGTTTGTTTGCATTGAATAGGCTCCGAAACTACTGAACCGATTTGAAAAAATCTTTCACTGTTGGGAATCTACACTATCCCCGGGTGACATAGGCTATATTTTATCCCCGTATTCCCACGGGAAGCGGTAACTACGTGGGTGAAGCCGCGGAGCGTTGCTAGTTTGAAATAAATGCTTTGAGTTTGACTTGATAATCATGATTGATTTACTACTTGCTTGTTTTGATAATATCTACACAATTGTTATCTTAGAAGACTAAAATAGTCATCTATTTTTTGCTGTCTATTCTATTCTTGTTTTGAGAAGTCAAAGAACGTACCTATTGGCTTTGTTTACGGCACGGTTTATGGCCAACTATTTTGAAACTAGGTTACAAACTGAAGCGTGTTTTATTTTGAAAGCCACTAATTTGGGTCAGTTCTGAAGAGAATTTTAACACAGTCAATTTTCGTTAGTTTGCCGTGCAAAATTTTAAGTTACGCTAAAATTGGGACTTTGCTGGTTACATAGTGCTGTTTACTTTGAAAAAAATATTCTCAGGTACTTATGTAGTTTCGTGTTTGCGATCGTATTAAAAATAATATTCATAAAGTGTAATTTAATACTATCGTTCCCAAATCGAACAAAGCCACTGATAAAATAATTTGATAAAATTCGTTAGCCAACGAAAACACGTTTTTTGACTAATTAGTAATTACTAATTAATTGCGGTATCAAAAAAGGATATTGGCATTGTGTTAGGTATGTGTAGTATAGGTACAATACCTACACGATACAAATATACAACTAAACCACTACAACTTAGCTAAATTACAAGCAGTAGAAAAAGGTCCGAAAATTTCTAATTGCGGAAAAATTACAAAGAGGTGAAGTCAACGTATTCTTAAGTCTACTGCAGTTCATAAAAGCTATACAGAATCAGATATCCCAGTCCTTAGTGTTGCCACAAGGGACTCCTGGATGGCCAGAAGAAGACTACAGATTCATTAGGCCAAGTACACATGCAGGATATCCCATCCACCTCACAATTTTTAACTACGCAAAAAATGCAATATACACACAACAAAAACCTATAGCCGACAAACACACGCTTATATCAAAGATAACTAACAAGAATAATAATAATCAACTAAGAGCAGTCTCCTTGACTCTATTCCTATGAACAACTAATACAAAGACTAGTCTTCTAATAGAAGGAAAAATACTGTATTTTATTTATCTCAGTATTGCATGTGTAATGAACTGGACACACGCGTTGAGAATGATCAAATAGCAGAAATATAGAATTTTTCAATAACATAAGATAATTATCGACGTCATGTAAAGCTCTCCGATATAAAGCTCATCTAAAGCCCTCCCATAGATAAATATCACCCGGCTCTCCACTAGTCCACTGCCCACTTTGGGATGCATATCCGGTACGGCTCGCAATTCTTTTTTATCCTAAGAGCACGACTTCCCTTCCATAACAACCTACTCTTTGATATGCAATGGCTTCTGTAGCACCATGAAACATGAGGCCTCAGGGGCTAGTGCAAATCTTGGGATTCATTCGATGAATCGAGTCTGAGCAAACCAGGGCTCGGTGCATTTCATTCATTCAACATAACATAATTAAAATCAGGCAGAGGCGTATAATACGCTAACATTTCGTCAGTCATGTGTACGTCTCATGTAAAAGAGGGCGAGCCGCCATCAACTACTAACACTAATTCAGACTCCGGGACGCTACAGACAAATTCCTCATTGGAAATCTAACTGGTACTTTTTCCGACCTCGAACTCAAACCCAGGGTGCCCATTAGTAGGTGCTCTAAGTCTGTCAACGAAGATACGGGCCCCTCCGAATGTAGTTCCATACTTCGGAATAGGGTTCATTCCACTCCCGATTTTTCGGACGGGCAAAAACGCCTCGGAAGTAAGGACAAATGTCAAATCGTGTTGTCGTTTATTCTTAGTTTGGGGCCGGAAGGAATCTTATGTCCAAATGTGATACGGAGTAGGAAAGGCCCGTAACTACGTTTGAAACTACGGATTTCGTGCTTTAAGAGTGAAGTTGCGACCACGAGGCTACGAGGCAGCAGCAGTCTGTGTTATCTTTTTACTGTATACTTAATTACGCACACGACACTGGCTTTGGGAATGACTAAACAGCTGAAATTAATAGCATGGCTATTTCAATTTCAACAGCGCCCAAGTTTAAATGACCAGATTTAACCGAATCGATTGATTGAATCGAGTGGCTGAAAAGGGGCCAGTGCCAATGTCACTGGGTCAATGACCGTTCTGTTCGACCAGAGAGTATCGTATCTCGCGAGAGAGGCATAGACAGTGGAAAGGTGCTTTTTTATATAAAATGATAGTGTAAACTTTCTTTTAGATAGGCTCTGTCCTACTACGTTTCTTTATAAATGTTATCGAAGAGACTACAATGTGGATTGTACTAAGCTTTTCGGTAGAAAGGTTTCACGAGATTTCGTTACCATTAAACCGATTGCTTTTAACGGTTTTCAATGGGAGTTTGCCGTCACGGTCTTTTAAGTTTATGGAACAAATAAATACTGATCTGACATCGACATGAAGCGGTTTCGGTTTGATGTTAAAAACCACCTCGTCCTCAATTGAGTTGAGGCTACTTTTAGAGTGAGTCTAGATTTTAGTGTGGACTCAAATATCTACGTGTGATACGTTATGCTACACATACGAGTGGTCTTGTAGCTTTTCACACGAGATAGACTGTTCTAAGAGGGCCTGGTTCTGGGTCTAAAATTAGACTCATATGGATGAGGTGGCCGAAAATTGAAGTTTGCAGATTCTGTAGCAGAAACGTGCGGTATAAATCTCAAAAGACACAGTGTTAATAGGGTCAGAAGTAAACGTCGCCTACGATGAACTAAACGAGCTATAACTCCATAATAAGCCGTTTCCCTCAGTTTAATCTAACGAATTGTGAAGACCCATTTAGCTGTGAAACTGCCGCGAAATTGTGCGAGACTAACCGTCTATGTTTAGTAAAACTCCGTGAAACAATTTGTGAGTGACTGACGTTATTTAAAATTGACCTTATTGCCCCGTTCGCGTGGAGACTATCTTAGACATGAATAAATAAAACTGAATAGTCTGTGTGTAATGTGAAAATGACAACAATTTTACTAAGGATTAATTTTTCAATTATTGGTTATCTGAAGAGCAAATCTGTCAGTTTGGCATATCTTCCGAATTGTCAAACCAAATTGTTATTTTTAAAAGCATTCAGGGCTGATTTTTCAAGTCAGATAACTTTTATCTGAGGAATAAATACATACAGACATATTTACTATTCAGATAAAAGTTTTTTTTTTTTTTAATTCGGTTTTGACAATTCAAAAGTGCTTGTAAATGGTTTAATTGAGAGTTTTGAGTTGAATTTGAATGCAGTGTACTTATAGCATACAAACAGTTTGTTCCGGCTAATCTCCGAAACGGCTTTACCGATTTAGACGGGACTTTCACTGGCAGATAGCTGATGTCATAAGGAGTGCCTAGCATAGGCTACTTTTTGTCCATAATTTCCATCAACCATGCGGGCGAAGCCGCGGGCACAGCTAGTTCTAAATATTTTCTCCGAAAAACCTCTCGCCTCTTTCGACCCTGCCATCGGATTTTGGCAACAATTTTCTTAATCACGTTGAGTGGAATAGATGGATTTTTAACGACATAGATTACGGGGGTAAACTATCTGAAAAGAAATGTTCCTTTTAACCTTGGCAGCTAGAGATGAGCCGACTATGACTTTGGCCGACTAGCCGGCTGTAAAATGGCCGACTAGTCCAGGCTGATCATTGCTTTCGGTTGAGTTCGGGTGACATCGGTATGTTCGTGACTACGCTTTCGGCTCGTATACTGCGTGCGGTTCATGGCACCCGGCGACCAGGCGCAATTGTCAGGACATGTTTTTATTTGCTTTGCATGTATTCTATCATTGTTTAAGCGTGAGCCGGAGTTTCTTTCTATCCTATTCTACATAGATTGCACTGAAAGCAAACTGAAAAACTGATTCTATAATACAAATAATCACAGTAAAGATTTCAATTTCATTTCAATCACCGTCTTTTATTTTTAAGCATACGAGTAAAAAATGAGCCGACTCGTCGGCGGTTTTAGCCGACTCGTCGGCGGTTTTAGCCGACTAGTCACCAACTACAAGTAAGGCCGACTATTTGGCTTTCCCGACTTGTCGGTACATAACTATTTGCAGCGTTTTAAAGTCACCCTTCTGCGGCTTTGCCTAATTCCATTCAATCTGTACGGCATTTCCGCAGTAGCCAGTCAACTGAACAACCAAACATACATTTGTCAGGAATTCAATGAAACAGTAGCTACGCGTGTTGCCTACTGAACCGAAACGAGATGTTAGGGAAATACAAGTCGTATGTAAAAGATCATGCGTGTGCGTTCTGTGCGCATGATTGCCTTCCCCCCTACGCACCGCGGCCACACATCGCAAGTCAACTGAGACCAACTAGCATAGGATTCGACAATTAGCATAACATTTTTCGGTCGATAAATTATAGCTATGAATCTTTGAACCAGTTTTGTTTTGTTCAAGGATGGAGCTATATTAGACATATTTTTGCACATAACGGAGCGAAGTGGAGGATTTAACAAGACCTTGCAATTATCTTGTTATTTTACGGCATAATGTCATTAAATATTTGTTGAACGTGAGGATGAAAGTTGCATAATTTAAAGATAAGTTATCTATAAGGAAAAGGAAGTTTACTTAATGAAAATGCGTAATGCGACGAAAATTGCGCAAGCGCAACCAATACCACGTTTTGAAACTAAATTTATTTTCCAAAATATGGCCAAAAGAAGCACCTTACTTTAAGTAAATGATGAAAAACGGGTGTAAATAGCCTAACTAGTTACCGAAATTACACTACTAAAGTTAATGTAACAATTTTCAGTATGACCGTATTGTTGAGTTGAAAATCTAGAATTCTAGGCTCTAAATACAGATAACATAGTCTAATGAAGTGTTACGTGTCCGAGTTGTGTACTGTGCTAACAAATGTAGGTGCCTCCTTCTTACTATGCAAGAGATACTGCGTCCATACATAGAAAACTAGTTGTACATTTTCCTTTGAAGAACAAGTAAATGTTGGCTAACCAATGCACTCTGCGTATAAAGTGATTGATGAAGATTAAATCGGGACGATTTTTCTGGGTTGAATATTTATAATGGATGGGTTTTTAACATCACACAAATGCCTTTATGTATAGATGCAGCGGAAAGCCTACCACATAACATAATTAAACACATTACAGTGTGTTAAAATTTTAAAACAATTGCAAGCTGAAATAATAATAGGCAGTCAACCCATGCAACACTGACAATAAAATTTAAAACAAAACAGAAAACAGTCCAATTAGTCTCCAATGTCGAGTATAGGGTTATAACAATCAAGTTATACAGATGTTAGTTGAATTTTTGATCGAATTTTGCATTAGGTTACGTCAAACGAAGCGTATTTCATGAAGCATTATTTCTTGTGTGTCTACCTTCGTTCGGTGGCTTCGTTTGACCACTGTTACTTTCTGTATGCGCGAGTAACGTAGTCTTCGACTTCTCAAGCCGTCGGGCCTTTAGAGGTGACTCCGTCGGCTTTTTGTCGCTCCGTTCGGGCTCACTGTCTACGCCCAACTTACTGAGCGCAACAAGGCTGGCTACATTGGGGAATATAAAATTATATTCAATAGAAACTGTAGGATAAGTTGTGTATATATGTTGAAAAGAAAAAAAAAAGAAGCGTAGCATGCAACATTCAGCCAATTTCCAATTTCAAAATAAAATAGCGTAGTTGGGTCATAGCTTCGAGTTGTGGCAGTGATGTACGATCGTAATAAAGTATTAATTCATACCAAGGAAGTGCAGTCGGTCCTTAGCCATGCCTAGGTTGGTTTTCATTTTGTCGTGTAGTCGTTGTGCCCGCTGCCATGCGTCACCGCGACCGCCCCAGCAGTCCACGGCGATGCCTCGTTCTAGCTCATAAATGCCTTTTTTGTAAAGCTCTATAGCTAGTTCTTTTTGTCCTGTGGGGGAGATCAATTCGTTATTTTATTGTATGGGTAGGTGTCTTATTACATATTAGTAGACAGCTTAGAAACAGGAAGAATACATTAATGTTTCTGAACTGAATATTTAAAAAACTGAATATCTTTAATAGAGCAAAGGAAAATGCTACTGCCTTCAGTTGTGAAACGATTAAAGTCTTTTATAAATCGTTTTTTGAGAACAGTGGTGGTCGTGGTAACGACCGCATTTTACGAGTCGTAGATCGTGGGTTTGAACCCAGTCAAGCACTTTACTTTGCGTAAATTATTTCATAATCACAGCTCTCAAAACAGTGAAGGAAAACATCGTGAGAAAAACGGCATGTCCTAGAACATGTCATAAAATTAATTTATCTGTATTGCTTCAATTGCATTTTTTTTTACCTATTTTTGGTATAGTTAATTTATTCTGGGGGCATCGTTTTCACACATAATTATATAATTAATGTACTATGTTCAATTGTATTTAAATCATTTTAAAAGAGTAACGGTGGAGTTTCTTGCCCATTCTTCTCCATATGAAACTACATTTTGGAATGGGCGACTAGAATCAATTCTATTTTAAAGTAAATGTTGACGTTTATAAGTGCCTTTTAAGTGCCTAATCGAAATAAATGCTTTGACTTTTTTTTTGACATGAATTTAGAAGCAAGGGACATCTGCCAACCTGGACTGGGTTCACAATGTGGCTTATGGGATACTCCCTATCACAGAGAGGAGGACTGGACTGTCTCCCACCAATGCAAACACTGGCTGATTATGTTTATTTAAAGATTCTAGACAATTTATAACGGGCATAGTGTTGAGAAATAGATTAATTTACAAATATGCTTCAGATATTTATGATTGTTGATGACAATGAATAAGTTAACTAGTGTATGGAGGAATTTTCAGTCTTAGACAAAGGTTTTTCAAACAAAGGTTTGAAAAACCTTTGTTTTATTCTGTGACTAATAGACTAGGTACTAAGAATTAAATTTTCTATTATAAACAAGTTTCCCATTTTTGCTTAGTAAATAAATATTATAATATTTATTATTATTTTGGTTTCCATTCTTAAGAAATCTAGCAATCTAGTCTGCATAAAAATATACATTTTTTGATATCTGGCAAAATTATAGTCTAACAAAGAGTACTTTCCACATTTTTATTACCAATTAGCCAAAATAATTGTTTGAATTCATTACAGTTATTAACTGTAACATTATCTTCTTAGAAGAATATAGTTATATTTCTAAAAATCTTTGTGTAGATAAATAAAATTTTGTGCAAAGTCTAGAAATAGTTTAAGGGCATGTCTTGTTTAAGTTTTATTTTCAGACAACATAGATTTTTTAATCCAAAAATTATTCACAATATGTTTTCTTATCTTCAATAAACACATGACATGTTTTTAATGATTATTAGTGAAATGCTCACCCTCATTTTCTTCATCGATCTTCAGTGCCTTTGATATGTACTCAAAAGCTTTCCGGTGATGATGCTTCTGCTTGGCCAGCAGCGGGTCCCCAGGCCCAACGTTGTGTATGTGAGACATCTCCTCACTGGGGGCTAACTCCGTTGACACTATACCGTCCTTCACCACCACTTCCAGGTTACACTCGCCTGCTTTACGAGGCTTGTGCATAAACCGATGGGACGCCGTATACAAATATTTAAAAATTATAAAAAGTTGATACAAAATTGATCTTAGCACGTTAAACAGAATGACGATTGGGAAAGAAACGACGTAAAGATTCCTTTTATGGACAGAAGGTTGCGAGTCATTTCGCAACGCTGACCCCTTTGCTAGGTCTGCGTCTGTCTTCTTGGACTTACGGTTCGGGGACCTCGTAGTTTTACGCGACAAACGGCCACCATTTGAATCGTCACCGGACACCATCAAGAACACCAACACACGGGCTTGTTTAACACAAAATCTCCATAAAATTTTCAGACAAAGAAATGCGAGCTTATCCTACTCCCTATCATAAATACAGCAAAAAAATTGTGACCACTGAAACGTATTATTGACAAATTTTGACGTTTGTCACGCTTGCACTGCAGACCATAAAAATAATGTTAAGATGGTAGTTTTAATTTCATTGAGAATTATCATAAATCATTGTTAACTAATGGTGTTGCATTTTGAAAGCCTACATTTTTCTTATATTTTGGATGATATCAATAGTTCAATCCGTAAAAAGCAAAATAAACGATTGTCAATAAATGTTCGGGAAGGAATTAGTGCTAGAGTTATAGCAACATTCGCGAAAATAGTAGTATATGGCGTTTCGATATTTCTCAGCAAGTTACTGTTCCAGATAAATCGTGAGCATTATTATTTGAATCCAATCAAAAAATTCAATCAAATTAATTTAACTAAATGGCTTGTGTTTTATCTGAAAACATATATCAAATATTAATTTTAATCCGGATTATATATATTCAAAAAAAATGTTTGAATGCCCTGATGAGTTTTAACATAAACTAAACGTTTTTGACAGCGTGAAAGAGTGACAGCGCCGCATAGGCGATCGATGTTGACTTTTTCACAAAGAACTTGCATCAGCTTTTACTCTAATTAATGTAGTATTGTAAACAGCAACGTATTATAATATTACAGGGATTTAAACGTAGAACTTCACAAGTAAGTTTCATCGGAATATCAAACCTAACCTGTAATCTCTGATTCGGCCTATCCATTGTGCACGTTTGTACCATAATTAATCATAATTTCTATAGGATTTACAGTAAAATACACTATTTAGCAAGAAAGAAACAATTTACTAGCTTAGATTTAATTTCTGAACATATGATTTCAGTCATTCTATACGAAATATTTAATAAACATTTTATTAATCTGTTTTAGATCACACTATGGCTGAAGCTGCTGCTGTGGAAGAGCAAGTAAATAAACTTGCCGTGAACGAAGACGATGATTTTGTAGACCCGTGGAGTGTGTCGGGAAAGTCAGAGACTGGAATTGATTATGACAAGTTAATCAGTAAGTTAAAATACTAAAAACCCAAAATATGAAACTAAATTCTTGATTTATGAATAATTTAAAATACATGGCAACTTAACTTTCAGAGAGATTTGGGAGTCAGAAGATAGATGAGGATGTTATACAGAGATTTGAGAAAGTCACAGGGAAAAAAGGTAATTAAGTAAATCTCATTAACTAAGTATTATAATGGGCTACACAGTCCGTTAAAAAAAAAAACAGAAGTCTATAATAGTACCTACAGCAGATAACGCTTATTATTTCTAGCTCACCACTTCCTACGGCGTGGTATATTCTTCTCACACCGTGACATTCACACCATCCTCAACCTCCATGAGGCTGGCAAAAAGTTCTACTTATACACAGGCCGAGGACCTTCATCTGAGAGCATGCATATTGGACACATGATACCTTTCATGTTTACCAAGTGAGTTGTGCATGTTTTTACTGTACTTAAACATAAATACAAACAGAAACAGGTAGTCAGTCATTTATGTATCGTTTAAACCCGCGTGTGTGTCTGCCCCGGTTGTGCGCCGCCGGCATGCTAACGTTTACATCATTTTTCTGTCATGAGTGCTACACTTACATGTTACACACGTGGTGAAGCACGCACGCCGACGCAAGCCCACTTGACACGCACAACGAGCCGAATGGGAGTCTAAGTGCAGAAAACCCATCATCATCAAGCTCATATGACAGCAAAAACCCCCTATTGTTATCCTTTTGCTGTAGCATTACTGACTAACTACTTCACTTCTGCAGATGGCTACAAGAAGTATTCAACGTCCCACTGATCATCCAGCTGACGGATGATGAGAAGGTCCTGTGGAGAGACCTGAAGATCGAAGATGCTCGTAAGATGGCATTCAACAACGCTAAGGACATCATAGCTGTGGGCTTTGATCCCGAGAACACTTTTATATTCAATGATTTGGACTTTATTGGGTGAGCTGTTATAATTATTCATTAGAAATTTATCCTTAATTGCAACAAAAATGCCCACTGTTTTAATCATAAAATTCTGCCTATAGATAAAATTCTCTTTTCTTGACCACGTTCGCACAGACGCAAAAATATCGCTTCGGGAATTTATCGCGCACTGAATTTTCAACCCTCGGTATAGAACCGAGCGTTGACAATCCAACAGAGCGCGTCGAAAAAACACACTGTTCGATTTTCGTAAAATTCATTGCGCGAAAAAATCCCGTCGCGATATTTTTAAGTCTGTGCAGACGTGAACTTACAAAAGACATCAAAAGATTGTAATGTGCTAGTCTGGCCTGTAAAGTAGTATTTACAACTATGTTCTCTTTTACTCCTGAACAATATCATTACTGCAAAATAATCCCTAATGAAGTCCAATAAGGTCAATAATCTGTTGCAAATTGCGACGTGCTACTAAAATCGTTCATTCTCATTTTTCAGCCAGTGTCCAGCATTTTACCAGAACATGGTACGGATACAGAAGTGCGTCACCTACAACCAGGTGAAGGGCATCTTCGGGTTCGGCGACTCTGACGTCATCGGCAAGATCACGTTCCCGTCAATAGAGGCTGCGCCTGCGTTCTCAACTAGCTTCCCTTTCATATTTGACAACAAAGTTGTAAGTATTGTTATGTTACAGTGATTTTTGTTCTTATTTGTTGCTTTCGTAAAACCAACTAATAAGTATGTACCCTTACCTAGGTCACGGTCTATCTGTGTGACAAATTTCATCCAAATAAGTTCAGCTGTTTTAGAGTGAAAGGATAAAAACAAACAAACCAACACTTTAACATTTATAATATTAATAATATCAGTTACGACCGACGTTAGAATGGCAAAACTGGAATGAATTTATTTTTGACCTCATCTTCCTGCCCCTGTATTTGTTCCATGTTACTTGATGTTGTCTTTATAGTTAATCTTATTATATTATGAACTGCGTAAAGTTGCAGTACAAAGCTCATCATATAACAAACAGTACCTACTTGTTGAAATAAGAACTCAATAGTGGTTGACACACAACTATGGTTTAAAATATCATTTTTTATTTCAAAGTCTAGAGCGCTCGTCGTGCAGTTAGCTAGTAACAAAATTAGTTATTTTAATAAATCTGGTGAGTGGGTACATCGCAATAAGTTACTCAGAACGCGCTAACTACTCCACCCATAAAGTTGTATTAATAATTTTTCCATAAACTCCTTGAGTGATATTTATTACCACTTTTACTTGACATAATTTGGTTGTCCCTCCAGGTCCCCTGCCTAGTCCCCTGCGCCATAGACCAGGACCCGTACTTCCGCATGACGCGCGACGTTGCCGCTCGTCTCAAGATGCCGAAGCCAGCGCTCATCCACTCCACCTTCCTGCCGGCTTTGCAAGGCGCGCAGCACAAGATGTCTGCCAGCGACCCTAATGCGTCTATCTTCTTGAATGACAGTGTTAAGCAGATTAGAACTAAGGTATGTTTTTGGTTGTATAGCAAGTTTTAGGATATATTTTTGAGTTAGTCAGTGACTATTACATTGTCATCAAATTAATCACCGGTGGCTTTTTTATGAGACGATTCGCACGAATTTACTCACCCGGATTGGGCGAATTGTGTCTTTAAAATAATGTAATATTTTCTATAGCCGCATAATCTATTTGCGGGCGAATTGATAATCTATATAAATAAAAAGACAAGTCCTGACTGACTGACTGATTGACTGACTCATCAACGCCCAGCCTAAACCCTTGGACCTAGAAAGCTGAAATTTTGCACAGAGGTTCCCTTTATAATGTAGACAAGGAATAAGGATTTTTCGAAATTCAACTCCTAAGAGAGTTAAATAGGGGATGAAAGTTCCGCGCAGGCGAAGCCGCTGGCAAAAGCTAGTTCTAAATATACATATTAAACAAATGGCACATTTTGTATTTCATTTCATATAGTTAGTGTACTTTTTCCTTGATTGTTGGTAGTTTCCTAACTTTATTCAAAACGTGTCTAAACAATAGTTACCTTATACGCATTTCTGGAATTGTCGATTCGCCCACAAATAAATTAACTTCGTGCGAGTCGCTTATAGAAAATATTATATTATTTAAAGTGACGATTCGTACGATTCGGGCGAGTAAATTCGTATGAATCGACTTAGAAGCGCCATTGGCGATAACAGCCCCGATTATGTTACTTTTCACTGTTTTTTATACAGGAAAAGTTTTTATTCAGTGCGCAAATTTTAACCATGAATTCAGCATGTCATTCTAGACCCCCTAACGCATAATTTTTTCGCCGGTTATACAAAAATAATAATAATAAATGGATAAAATCTTTTCATGTATATACGTAGTTGTACTAGCTTCCGGCCGCAGCTTCGCCCGCGTGGAAGTCGGAAATTATTCCGAGGGAACTTACTACCGGGTTAAAAAGTATCCTTTGCGTGAAAGAGTAACAAACATCCATACATACAAACTTTCGCGTATATAATATTAGTGAGGATTATAATATTTTTTATAGTTTTCTGATAACACTGGGTTTTTTAAACTAACACACGGCAAAGACTATTTTCGCATGACTATTTTAATAATAATTTTATCTTTACTTGCAGATCAACAAATTCGCGTTCTCAGGCGGCCGGGCGACCGTGGAGGAACATAGACTAAAGGGTGGCAACACTGACGTGGACATATCATTCAAGTACCTCACCTTTTTTATGGAAGACGACGAGAGGCTAGCAGAGGTAAAGAAAGGCTTTAATTTACCTCTCAGTTCAATATGGTACCTTAGTATCGCGGCTGCATTGTAATATCTATCTATACAACATGTAACATTATTGAGTTAAAAGCATCATAACCAATAAAAAAAAAAAACAATTGTTAATATAAAGAAAATCGTGTTGACCCTAGCATTATTTTATGCATTTAAGATTGAGTCTTATTGCCCTGAAATAAGATTGAATTTTCTTTGGCTCAATCGACTGTAGGTGTGGTAAAATACATAGGTAGTAAAAAACCTAAATTAATAGTGGCTGAAATCTATTTAGTATTCAAATATGAACAAACTCCTTAAATTACTTGCATTTTGTTGGTTACACATTGTATCGATAAAGGGTATAGAACATTTTGGTATAATAAGTTTTTCATCATCATCATCATCATCATCATCATCATCATCATCATCATCATCATCTTCATCATCATCATCATCATCATTCCAGTCGAAAGACGTCCACTGCTGGACATAGGACTCCGCTAAAAGGGGGATTTTGCCATAATCGCCACGCTTGGCAGGCGGGTTGGCGATCGCAGTATGGTGGGAAAATGCATAGAGAATGCTGTTGCCCATTCTCTAGTAAGTCCCTTAGTCGCCTTCCACGACACCCACGGGAAGAAATGGGAGGTGCTATTCTTTTACGTCCGGCACCACACGGAACAATAAGTTAAGTTAGATAATACGTTTTTACTAGGACTAAAATACACATATCATCTTTGTAGGTAAAGAATGAATACGAAACGGGCGTCATGCTAACAGGAGAACTAAAAAGAGAAGCGGCAGACACCATAGCCCCCTGGATCCAGGCATACCAGAAGCGACGAGCCCAGGTCACAGACGAAGTGGTGCAGAGCTTCTTCAAGATCAGGCCCATCAAGTTCTAAAGGACCTGCTTTTTCTGACTTGTAAAGTATTTTTTTATTTACGTGTATTTAAAAAAAAAAATGTAAGACTGACTTGGTCAGTGTGCCTTGAAGGTACAGGAGCGGTTTTGTGGATTATTTTGTGATTGTTAATTTATTTAAATTGTAACATCTTAGTGATGTGTGCGAGTCATTTATGAAAAATAACTGGTGGTAATAGAAGGCTAAACTCACTCGAGAACAAGATATTGGTTTACAAAGCCGTGATAAAGGCAATGTGGACCTACGGGATGCAGCTGTGGGGTATTGCCTCTGACTCAAATATCAACATATTGCAGCGATTACAAAACTCAATTTTGAAGTCAATCTCTAATGCGCCATGGTTCAAGACCAATGCCGAAATCCATGAGCAATTAAAAGTAAACACAGTAAACAAAAATATAATGATGATAGAAAATGTATACAAGGACAGACTTAAAAACCATCAAAATCAGTTAGCCGTAGAGCTGCTTCAACCACATCTCACCAAACGCCTCAAAGGCACCACATCCTAGAGCTGAACAAATAATTATCATTTGTGCGGTGCTCACTGGAGCACTGCATAAGCACGTCATGAATCAAACACCATATTTGCTTACAGCCAAAAGGCTGGATGCAGATTAAAAAAAAAAACCAGCTAAGGTATTCTGACGTATCTAGACAAATTTTGGTTTAAAAATGGTCACAATCAAAACGAAGACTTCGCTGTGATTTTGACAGTTTTTCAACTGCCTTGGCCTTGTATTGATGGCGATATTTTGAAGAAGCAAGTGCAAAATAATCCACGCAATTTTTCTTATTTGGATAAGAGGATTTGCGGGCTTAAATAATGAAATCTGGTGGATAAGGAAATATGAAAATTATCACGACTTTTGACATTAAAATAAGAAGGGTATTTTTTTACTGAAATTTTACTTTTACCTAAAAAAACAATTGTGTTCAATGCATAACAGTTTATTTTAGTTTAGACAATTATTTAGTTTACATTTTTGTTGAAGAAGTTTAAAGCTTTATTTCACAAGTGCTTGACATATTAATATGCTTGGTTCACACCATAGTGATTAGTTTTAAACTTAAGACGTATAATGAGATAACTTATAAATTTATAATACTTTATAAATATAGTATTCACATTTCTACCATGGATTAATTAAGAACGGAATGACCAAGTGTCTATGTTGCAGTCACATTGTATAATCCGCCGTATTACATTATGGCTAGCTATTATCAAAAACAGCGCCGTTTTGAAATGCGGCGGTTCGTCGATTAGCCGGATTGAATGCGGCTGAATAAAAAATGGCCGGAATGTATTCGGCGCCATACGTACTGTCCATGAGTCGGACTTCTAAGGGCTTAAAAAAATTTACCATAACCCAACAGACTTCTGCCCATGAATCGGACAACTAAGAAGATAAACGTGGGCCGCCTTTTTGAAGAACGTATCGTAACGAATGACAATAGGGTATTTTCCAATTTATTGAAAAGTATTCTAAATTGAAGATTCGGACGAAATATGTAACAGAAAAATAAAAGTAAATTGATCGCTCGTTACGATGACTTTTTGTCACGTGATGTCAACTTTGTGTAAACCAAAGTTAATAAGTAAACAAGTGAATGTCGAGTTAAAATTGACAAGATTTTGTATGAATAGAAAGTGGAATTACTGGCATACAGTGCCTCTGTGGACAAATACTTCTAAGACTGCGCCAAACTAAGTATTTGTACCGGTGCCGTTTACACAAAGCTGGCGTCACGATGTCACATGATAAAAATTCATCGTAAGGAGCGTTTTGGCGGTAAATTCAAAACAACGATAACGAAATTTGATTTTAATCGTTTTTAATTAAATAAATTTATTTACATTTTTCTGTTAAACATATCGTCCCAATCTTCAAATTAAATTGGAAAATACCCTATCCGGCTAATCGTTGAACTGCCGCATTTCAAAACGGCTCTGTTTTTGATAACGGCTAGCCGTAATGTAATACGGCGGATTATACAATGTGACTGCGACATCTATACAACATTATTTTTAGTACATGTGAAACCTGAATATAGTTTGTTCAGAATAAGTAACTTAGTCGATTCCAAACATTTTTACACTATCTTATATTTTTTCCCAAAATTTTTTTACAAGTGTGATGGGAAATGTTATCACCAGTTAATTACAATATAATCACCGTACAATTAGGTACCTACTGCCCAATTATTATCAGGCCTGAAACTGCGTTAATCGGACGCCCGCGCGGTTTCATACAAATGTGCCCCGTCGCGGTCCCACGCGCGGGCGTCCGTCGCGGGTTAGGCTACTTTAAGTCGCGGTAGCACGTTCCCGTGGGATAATTTCCGACATCCACGCGGATCCCGCGAAGCCGCGGGCAGCAGCTAGTCGTAAATAAAATGTCCCCGCGACTGGCATCATTACGATCCCACCTCGCGTGTCCACGCACATAGACCCGCGACGGTTGACCGTCGCGGGCGCCCGCGTAACGCAGTTTCGGCCCTCAATGAGCACAATACGACGCTGGCCGCGCGGGCGGCGCGGAGGCGCCACATGGTGGCCATGTTTGTGTAGACAACTAGAGGTAACTTAACAAGCTTAGAACTTTGTGGTTTTACATGAAACAGTTTTGAAATTTTGTACATAGATTTTTTACATAAAAATACTAGATACGTGTTTCGGGTTTCGCATACTCTAAAACTAGGGTTGTATATCTACGACTAATCAGAACAAAGCCAAAGACACTGGTTATCGACCGATGACAGAGGCACCATGTCCCTTCATACTTACTCTTCAATATTAAGGGGGAAGCTCCACGGAAACCTGCGAAATTTAAATTTTCATGCGTTTTTTGGTATTTGCGGGTCAGTTTCTAGTTGTATGTTGTATCTAGGTACAGTGTCGCCAACACATCAAGCTACCCCAAATTGTAAAAAAAATCTCAATTGAATATGAACCTTAAACACGTGAAATAAAGTTGAAAATCTATCAAAGGAATTTGACAGATTGGGGTAAGTTCATGTGCTGGCCTCTGTACGTAACGTAAGAAAAATTGAAATTCGTGGATTCACTTGGCGCTTCCGACTTAAACTTACATTTTATAGTAATAAAATAAAATATGTATAACCATTATCAATATAATCATATATTTAATTAGTCGTATTTTCATATGCCTAGGCTAGCAGTAGATTTCATACTACAGTTTTTATACAATCTGAATTCTTAGTGATATAACATGATTCTAAATGAGACATATTCGCAGTCGTCATCTACGATGTACAGAGGCCAGCACATCGAGCTACCCCAATCTGTCAAATTTATTTGAAGGATTTTCAACTTTATTACGTAAGAATAAGGTTCATGTGCAATTGGGAAGATTTGACAGTGGGGAAGGTTGATGTGTTGGCGTCTGTACTCTGCTTTGTCAAATGCACAAATGACGCTTTGGTTGTCGAAAAAATTTGGTTCGCAATTTAGGAGCGTCCATGTAGCAAATTGAAGAGATATCTTTCATCATCAGTCTACAGCAGTCCACTGTTGGACATCATCATCATCATCATCATTTCAGCCGATAAACGTCCACTACTCACTTAAGCACAGCACTTCGTCTGGTTCTGTGCTTCTCGCATCCAGCCGATCCTACGGCCTTCGCCAGGTCATCGGTCCACCTTGTGGGAGGCCTTCCAACGCTACGTCTTTCGGTACGCGGTCGCCACTCCAGAACCTTTCGGTCCCATAGGCCATCTGTTCTGCGAGCAATGTACCTTGCCATTTTGGCAATTCTTTGGGCTGTGTTAGTAACTTTGGTTCTCCTATGAAACTCTTTATTTCTGATACGATCGCGTAGGGAAACCACGAGCATACCGTTCTCCCTTTGGGTGACTTTCAGCCATCTAATAAGTCCCATTTACATTACACTGCTGGACATAGGCCTCACGATTACCATTAATCTCGATCCTCGGCAACTCTCCTCCAGCTATCATCCAGGGTCAAATTAAATTAGCTAGCAAAACTCGTCATTCTTGGATCTTTGATAGTCGTTACGGTTCGTTAGAAGTCCGTAGGTCTGATAACAAGTCTTACCAAAGCGGTATCGTATTACCCAGTAACTGGGTTGCGGAGATCAGATAGACGGTAGCCCCATGTAGAGTACTGGTATTCAGCTGCATCCGGTTAGACTAGAAGCAGACACCATTGCAGGCTAGGCAGATGATGGTCATGATATAAGGCGAAAATATGCTTGAAGAAGCTATGGCCACTGATTTATTTATTTATATATTCTATTATATATTGTACACCACAAAACATACATTACAAAAAAAAATACAAATTGATGAAATTGAACAACTGATGTTTCAGATTGTATAATAATCGAAACCTTTTTATACGGAGTATGTAATTAAATTACATAATACGAGTAAGTATGTGTAGTTAGTTGATAAGCCGTGTCAATGTTTTTTTACAAGCATTGTGAATAAGGCATAGTGTGAAAATCTTATTTATATAGAGGTGGGTTCCTGTTTAAGAATTCAAGACCAAATTAGGCAAAGATTTTTTTCTTGCTTAAAAATAACGAAATGCAAAAGGCTATTCAACCAAAATATTGTTGTCATTCGATTGAAACATTCGGGAAGCTATGTCCATGTAAATAAGGTTGTAGTATTTAGTTCAATATTTTGTACTATAAAAACATTTCATGTAAGTACTTTGCGCCCTTCGCAAAGTATTTTTCTGCGCACGAGTTGATTATGAGATGGATAAGAACGCGTGAAAGATCCTGGACTATTGTATATGGCTGTGCTATAAGCATAACATAATTTATTAATTATTTATTTCAATAAATACACCGTAACTATATTGATGCCTTTTATTGATGCCTTTTATTAGCACCTCTGTGTTTTGAATGATTGATGTATTTTAGTTTAATCTTACCAATCGCATGCCTCACAACTTCACAAGACAATATTATTACTTCAGACTAGCCTGCAATGCCATGCGTTGCAATGCCTTTACCTTTTTTGTTAGGATCCTTCTTCGTCGCGCACACAAAAGTTTCATCACAATTGGTCAATCAAGCCAATTTATTTTTATCTTTAATAAAAAAAAAAAAAAAAACTAAGACGAAAATTACATGATTCGTAGAAATCATATTGCATCATTAGCCAAAGCATTATGGCTTATGGCGGTACAACGAATCACGAATCAACACTCGGCATACCTAGAATTTAACTAACGCAAAAACTGATTTATTGCGTTAGAGTTTATATTATATACTTAGCAAGAACAACATCCACAAGTGGGGGTTCATGGATGGTTCGTAACTCCGGTACGTATGCAGCGTCTCTCCACAGACAATGGCTCGTCCCGTCTTGCACCTCATGCCCTGTCAGCTGCACACGTAAGGACCTAATGGCTGCGGCAGCGAACAGTATTCGCGTTGCTGAATTTTGAGCCAATCAAATATAGAAAACTATACATTTAAATACATTTATTCGTGTCATTTTTGCCATTGACACGCCAAAGCTCCAGCAAAAGAAAATACACAACCTTTCCACACAACCAAAAAACTCTTTCAACATTAATACATTCACACATTACCATAAAAATAGAAGGTATTTAATGCACTTATGAGTCCACACCATGGGTGTCTCATAAGTTCCGTACAAAGCAAATAGGCAACAAAAGACGCCAAGACAATGACGGCCCTCCTTGGTGAAAACTAAAAATTGTACCACACACTTGTGTACATACAACGCTACTTTGATCGAATATGCATTACAATAGGACTGAAATGTGGATGACACAGTCCTGAGTCGAAACAGGTAGTGAACGGGTGTTGGTGATCTAAGAAAATAGATGCAGTGGATATTTTAGTGGTTAGATCCTGGGGAGTCGTCCAAGTGATTGTCTAAAGTGTTAAAGATCAAACTTCCCTGTGATTATTGACTTCCTTTAAAAGGATAGAAGGTTCTAGCGACTCCTTCCATTTGTTTTCAAAATAATTTATTTGCTCAGTTGGTGTTTCAATTGCCACGTTGCCATAATAGAACATATGAAAATTCGACAGCTTGCAAAACTGGAGTTAAATTTGTAATAAGCTCTTCAGGTGATAAAAAAGGACTTTAAGTTCTTTAAACACGTGCAATGTACAACCAAAGCTACGAAGATGAGGCTCCTCTTCCCCTCATAGCAAACTACACAGTGGTCAAAGAAGATGACGAAGAAAAAAGGGAGGCAGAAGATCGCGTCATTCTTGAAATAGGTCGTCAAGATGATAAGCCGAAAGATAACACGTTCTCCCACAAGAAATACGATAAAACTATATCCCATCATAGGTCTTATGTATTAGAGGATTATGAACCTAGGAGGATCTCGTATTTTAGACCGCATGAAATGGACCACAGTGCTTCTGAAGGTAAGACAATACAAAAAGAAAACGTATAGATTCCGCAGAATTATACAGAAGCATTGAGGCTTCACTTGTTTACGTGACAGGCGGCAGTTTCTACGCAGTTTATTTCCATTATCGTTTCTCTATTTCCACATGCATATTCTGATATTCACAGAGCATTTGAGGGTTTTGAGAGTTTGGTTAGGTGGAACATTTGAAAGCTGGCTCCACAACACAATCCAAAAGTATTGAGGTTAGGTCAATAAATCTGAAGAAGATACGAAGTCAAGTACCTAACTTTCAGCATTAAGTCATTTTGATGGGCATCTATAGGTTTGTTATTTAACACATTTAGACCCTGTTACAACAATTTCATGCTCTGAATAGCACGTCGCACCAACCGTACCACACGCAGTTTACCTAGACTTGAAGCTTTGAAGTCCTAATATGCGATGTCTTTTCCTGAAAGCCATGTCCTGAAATCTTGTATCCACATTCAAGGTTCCAGATACTACGAACAGGACTTCAGAGATGCAGCCAACATACCAGAGACTGCCAACTCCGAATCTTCTTTAGATTACTCCCACGAATCTCAGGATACCTCTAAATATGGCACAGATGACCCAAACCATGACTCCATTACAAACTGGAAGGAGAGGGCCATGCAGCTTGAGAAAGGTATGCAGGGCTACATCTCTAGATTTTAATTTTAAGGAACTCGTATTTTTTTTTCATCAAATTCCATTTATCTAGCTAGGCCTAGGGTGGATTATTGGACATGTGTTTCCGCGTAGCCACCTTAAGGTGAATCTAGTCCACATTTTTTCCATAAAAACTTCGGGAGTGTTTAACTCCACTGTTTGACAGTGTACAGACGCCAGCTCGTCAAGCTACCCCAATCTGTCAAATTTCTTTGATAGATTTTCAACTTTATCACATACGTATAAGGTTCATGTTTAATTGGGAAAATTTGACAGTTTGGGGTAGCTTGATGTGCTGGCGTCTGTACATCAAAAATTAAACATGGCATGGTTTTGTCTCATTATTAATATTGTCTGTACGGAAACAGAATACTAAAATTAGAAGCCAAGTTATGAGTGAACAAAGATTCGTTTTTCTTGCTAATTTAACCTAACTATGAGCGTGCTTGAGTAATAAAAGAAGTGTAAAATCTCCAATACCAAATCAGTACCGACAAAGTTCAATTATCGAAAAGTTCAATAAACTATATTGGTCATTGTTTTATGTAGTGTATTTTTCATAAAACCCGATCTTTCCAAGGAATTTTCTTATTTTTTACGCTCCTGTTTTACTATAAATGATCCTGCATCTCACTCAATAACGTTCTGCGTGTAGACTAGCGTCTAACTGCTCATCACTAATACTACCTCTGTTGGAGACGAAGCCTAGTGAGACAACGTGCTTTCTAGCCAGGCTCAACAGTGAGTTTGAGCCAGCGCCTAGGTTCCCCTTAAGTTGACATTTTGGGGTAGATAAACGGAATAACCTAAATATCTCAGAGATTTTAAGTTTCCCCTGTGCCATAGGAGTGAGGTTAAATACTTTTTAAAATCTGTTTTATCTAAGTTCTTAGGGCAGTACCCATAGAAATATAAAAAGCAGGAGAAGTGGGAAAGGGGCGTGTCTGTGTCCGCGCGGTATGATCAGCATGATCATTCCTAAAGCAAATGGCCGTCTCCGCGAACTAGTGTGCTTTCGACCGTTCGTTGTCGTGATAAATCATAAGAATTCCGTGTTGTTCAGTGGTTTCTTGTAAAAACCAAAGCCAAAACAAAAACTTTGTGAATCATGGAATCACTTACCATAAATAAGTACAAGTATTTTTCTATATTTGTCTTTAAAATCATGAAAAACAAGAAATCGAAAAACATTTCTTGCGTTTACCATGTTATTTTTGTTTTCAAATATCACAGCGACTGTATTATTTTTGTACTAAATACATTGCTCCTAAACCACTACCTAAATATTTTGTCGCTAAGTGACTGGACAAGCAATGTAAAAATCATATCAAGCAATAAAATAGTGGGGAACAAGTGGAGACACCGGGTTCCGATACATTTTCAACTACTTGGCATATCTTCTTCTTTCTTATATCTATGGCAGTACCAGTACCGACGTTATTTTAAGGAAGTGGTATTTTTGTAACTTGATATACCGTAAAACTAAAACGCGTTGAATAATTTAAGAGTGAATCGGGACGAAACTCAAAAAAGGATTTTAATTTTTTGGCAAAGAGCACTTCTTACTGTATAAATTGTCATAAACGATAACGAAGCCTTGTTGGTAAACAAACTATTCAGCGTTAAATAAAATCCATACCTACGTAATGACCTACTGACACCAATTTGAGCACATAGGCTGATACGGATGGCTGCATCCGTAGGCCAGGCAATGTCGATTATGTTACTCGTGTCTAAAAGGGATCTAATTCCGAAGTGATCATGGTAATCCATTATAGATCAGAGAGAAGGCCTGTTTCCCAGCTTCGGTGGTTCTAACGCTGGCGACAATATGGGCGTTATGCATGGTACTGGCATAAAAGTGTTTTTTTTTTACAAAGATTCAAATTGTCTCATTTCAGAATACAAGAAAACGGCGTGCGATAGAGAGCGGACGCGAATGAGAGATATGAACCGCGCTTTCGATCTCCTGCGCTCCAAGCTGCCAGTCACCAAGCCTTCCAAGAAGAAGTACTCCAAGATCGAGTGTCTTAGGTGGGAGTTAATTAATTACCTATTTCGGTATAGTAATTTTATTCTGGGTGCATCGTCTTCACACATAATTATATAATGAATGTATTTTGTTAAATTGTATTTTAAACATTTTAAAAGAGTAACGGTGGAGTTTCTTGCCCGTTCTTCTCCATACGAAACTACATTTTGGAAGGGGCGACTAGAATCAAATCTAATTTAATGTAAATGTTGACGTTCAAAAGTGCCTTTATGTGCCTAATTGAGTATTGACTTTGAGTTCCTTTTTATATGGACACGAACTTGAATCAGAATAGCTCTCATCATGCCATGGTGATACATACGTATTAGACAGTCGGTTTTGTTTTTCTATGGGGTTTTTTCTCATGGATAGTTTCATTCCGTCTATGTAGCTAGAGGAATGGTTATGTCGAAATCGTACTGACTAGTCCGAAAGTCTGACAACCAGTCTTACCAAGGGGTATCGGATTATCTAGTAACTGGTTGTGGAGGTCAGATAGGCGGTCCCTCCATGCAAAATACTGGTAAGACCGGAATTGCTAAAATCGAAGAGCCTGCATCTGGTAAGAACTCTATACATATAGGTAGTTGGGAAAAGGTTAGGTTGAAGATGATGACTCATAGCAGTTATTATATCACAGTTCTTGACAGATACATAACATTCAACCTCAAACTTGGAACCTCCTTGGAACTATGAAAACTGACTTATTACCTTAATGCTGCTATGAAATAAACGTCAAATTGGGCACCAGTGCAGTTGACTCTGCCTGTTTTAAGCGTAATGGCAGCCATACATATGGCAACAGTCCAGAGCAGGACCTACTGCTATGGTTCACCGGATTGGCCTATCAGTACAGCATAGCTACATATATACACAAGCATTCGACAGGCTATCGTATCGAAAATAACACATTTCGACAACCTGATTTTCCTTACATTCCAGACAGCATTGTCGAAAGAATAGCGGTTGATTCTCTATTTGAACTGAGAACATTTTCGGATTAAGGATTTGTGAACAGCATTCATAGGGACGTTCGATTCGATACAGAAGCGAATAGAATGGTTGTGAATACCTATGCTGCTATGCAGATGTGCCTGCGCAAATAAACTGGAGCTGGATTTAAGTTCTTGGGACAAGATCATACGGCGTGTGGTCGACCTTTCCGGTGGACCAGAGTGCAGCATGGCTTATATTTTCGAAAGATCTAATAAAGTTTTGTTTGGATTCCAGGATAGCCATTTGTTACATCAGACACTTGGAGTACATGTTGGCTGGAGAATCGCCTGATGAAAACCCTGCGTTCTTCGAGCTTCACGCTTCGGACCTTAGACGTAGGCAGCAGAGATATTAGCTTAAAATTAAGTAGTTTCGTATGCAATATTTTGTGAGTTCCGGTATTCTCTTGTCAGTTCGACTTTCGTGCTTAGTATATGATTTTATACAGGATGGCAGAGACACCGACGCGCAACCATGGATTTAGTACGATTCTGAACCAGTCCATTTTTTTTTTTTGATTACCGATTAAATATTTCTACTTTATGGGGTCTAGAATTATGTAAGGATTCATTGTTACAGTTTGCTCTTTGATCCTCGCCACCCTGTATATGAAAAGAGAGAGGTAGTAAGTCTACTTATTATTATAGCGTTTGAATGTTTCATCCCTGCGACCAATTTAGTATGGCTATTTAAAACTATGGGAGTAAACAGAATTATTCTGAAAGAATTCAACGTAAATCTGAAAATATTTAAGGAACACCAACCTACTAATAATGTAGGTATATTTGTTTTAATATATACTATTTAAAGGTGAAGAGTTTGTATGAACGCGCTAAATTTTTTTTTTACAAATTTGACTGGTACTTGTAGAGATACAAGTACCAGTCAAATTTGTAAAAAAAAAATTATGTTATAGCCACATTCATGAAGAAGGCTATAGGGTATTTAACATCACGCTAGGACCATTAGGGGCCCGAGCAAAAAGAAAAACAGTCAGAAAGAACGCTAAGCGAAAACTAAATAATAGCGCGGGTAGGTGATGCGATGGGGGACGGTAGAATTAAGGTTTTTTTTTTAAATAAATTTTACGCTAACGAAGCGACGAAGTTGCGGGCAAAAGCTAGTGTAAAAATAAAAATAAGAAAAAATGTGCTATTCTTAGGTATTTATTTTTGTTTTTAACAAAAAGTTAACCATATTTACAATTTTTTTTTGGATTTATATAAACTTTTCAAAGGTGTAAATATGGTCTCATTCTTAAGGTTAAAAACCACTGTTTACGGAAAGCACAAAACAACAAGAATTTACAATTTTCGTTAGGTAGGTACGTCATAGAAGCCATTTACATACGATTACACAAAAACTTAACCAAGAATAGGATAATGATTGATTTTCAACCGTAGCTCCCGAGTCTAAAAAACATGAATTTCCACAGTTGTTTCAGTCTCTTCAAAGATGCGTTTGTCGAACTTGTGAAATTTAAAAACAATACAAAACTTCTCGTCTATATCTCTGCTTAATACTTCTTTAATTTCCTCTCTTTCTCCATCTCATCCTTTTTGTTTTCTAGAGCCTTCAAGTAGTCAAAGTAAGCGCATTTGAGTAGGATGGGCACCTTGACAACACCTGTCGAAGACATACTCTGTTAGCTTTATAATGCCTATGAAATTGTCACCGGACGGACCGGAAGACGTAGAGTTGGAAGGCCTCCCAAAAAGTGGATTGATGGTCTTGTGAAGGCCGCAAGAATCAACTACATGCGGGAAGCACAGAACCGGTTTCTTTTTTTTTGGATGGTGGGAAATTATCAGGTGACTTCTCCCGCTCTGGGTAGAAAGCAGGAGGGCGTGTCAGACTTTTACTGACTAAATCCCACCCGTGTTCCCTCAGTTGCCTGTGTGCCAGGGGCGACGGTGTCTCTTTCGAACAACCCGCACCCCTGGCAGGCATTGGCCCTTGCGGACCCCACCAGTTGTTGCTGAAATCTCTGACGGCGCGCGTGGAACACAACGCGCCGTCCCGCCTACCACTTTTCGGCCGCAGGGGATAGGGAGAGCGGCCAAAGCTATAACGACACTCCTCTTCCCTTGCGGCCACACCGCGTCCGCCATCAAACGGTGGCGGCCCCGTCCAGGCCACGGAAGGGAAGAGCGCTGCTCAGAAGCACCGGCACTCCTCCTCTGCCGCAGCCCGTAATCCTCAGCCGCGATGCCTCCCATTCGACATCGCGGCCCACATCAGTTGCGGTGCACCTCACCACAACCTACTTTTTGGCTGCTACGTCATCGGCTTGAAGGCAAAAGCTCTGACGAGCGGCCCCACCTTTGGGTTCCTCTTCGCTTCACCGTGGTTGGGACACCACCGTTACTGAGCCCCCCTGCAACGACAATGCGGGAACCCACTCGGGGGGGACCACAGAACCGGTCGAAGTGGTGCAGCTTGGGGGAGGCCTAGCAGGTCTGGAGGTCCACAAGAGGCGAAAATTAATTTTTCATCATTACAACTTTGTTCAAAACTTTAAATGACTTACATTAAGGCAGCCAAAAGACCGCAGTTATGGTTTTTGGAAATTAGTAAAAAAGCTTCACATTCCACGAAAAATTACAAAAACAGCTAATTGATTACGAGCATTGAACTTCGCTCATCGAATGACGACTTTTTTGTAGTTTCTTTTTGTTCCATTGGTTTTCGATATCGACACGATATACGTGAGTAAAGTATTGCCAGCTAATTTAATTTGACCCTGTATAGAGAGAAAGTAGCTTACCAGCGAAACAAGTAGTGACAAAGCTTTTGTAGATAGTATACAAGGGTCCCATCACATTCTCCACTGTATCCTTTTTCTGAAACCAAAGAGTTTTTATCAGCGCTGCGTGAAACTGGGACATTTCGCATAATGTCCTGTTTATATTTATTTGCCTTTATGTTCTGCTACTGTCATATCAACATGCTCTGTTTGATAGTGGAAATGGCACAACAAATTACTTTTACATAAATTGTTTTACGTAAAAGTACTTAATTTGTATTACTTCATTATTCGATTCGATTCGGCCAAGTTATGTTTTATGATAATACTTTATTTCGACATTTCTGCCCCAAAGTAACATAATCTATTTAAATAAAAGTACGTAAAAGTCCTGAACTCCTGACTGACTCATCAACGCCCGGACCAAACCCTTGGACCTAGAAAGCTGAAATTTTGCACAGAAGTTCCCTTTATAATTAAGACAAGGAATAAGGAAGGATTTTTCGAAATTCAACCCCTAAGGGAGGCGGGATGAAAGTTCCGCGCGGGCGAAGCCTATGGCAAAAGCTAGTTACGATACAAAAATAGCATCCTCCATGATAAAATTAACTGAAATAAAATAATAATACAAGCCGCCTTGTGGTCTAACCAAGCGTTACAGTTTCATCCTTGTAATGTAACATTGTCAGTGATATGACCCCATTTATACCAGGCTGCTATCAGCGCGTAGGATGCTACTTCCGCCCAGTATTACGTTACCGGTTTTATATGCGATATTGATCACCAATTCAACATGGATCCCCTGCCTCCCTCTGCGTGCATGTACAAGGATCACAGAAGGGTACCGCAAAGCACTACGACATGTCAAACAGATATGGCATTGAATGGCGTTATCCGTATGACTTTGGCCTTTAGGATCTGGATGTGACCTAATTATCTATTTTATTGTTTCACAATAGACTTTGTTAGAAAATGGAAATAATTCTTATTTTTACTGAGCAATTTAAAATTAGGTTACACTATGGTGTAACAAAATGTAGGTAGGTATGTTAAAGGTACTTGACCTCTAGTGACAAAATTATAATGACTGGGATTTAGGTTTAGGTACAGGGGCGTAACTAGGGTGGGGCAGTCAGGGCCCGTTCCCTGGGTGCCGATCGAAGGGGGGCGCAAAAACTGGCAAAAAGTCACCATTTATTTAATTTTAAAATGAAAACATACTACAACCATTTCATACTGTTCCCTATTTCCTGTTTTTATTATTCATGACGTTCGCGATTCCAACTTTCGTATTTGAGGACTACCCAAGTAACACAGTCATGCTGAATAAAGTTTGGGTAATAGCGATCCACGAAACTATAAGCTGAAACTATTGTCTGGATTATGTCTGAGTAAATGTCTATTCAGCTGTTGTTCAAGCAATTTGGGCACATTTTTAAATGCTTTTGTCTGTATAACAGCGATGTAAAGTCTGGGTAATAGCTTAGTAATGGCCCACACAGCTTAGTAACGTCTGAAAAAAAGCTGACATCTCTTTTATACACTTGTTATTTCATATTTATTCAGACAAGTGCTTATGGATAGAAATTATTCAGGATTAAGTTTATTTGCGTAACAGTTTTCAAACAAAATTAAGAGTTAAGTTGTAAAATAGAAAAAAAGTGGTGTCTAATCGTGCAGTGCGTCTTTGATCTAACATTTTATAGTTTAGTTGCATTGAATAACATCAGAAACGAAGTGCACGGTGAAACTGAGAATCGGTGTAATAAACATCATTATGTATTATAACCATGATACACGTTCAATATTCCTGCGCAAATAGTTTTATCGTGAATAGCATATGAATTATCTCAACATTTTTCACGCGCCGCTTAGATAATCAAGTTTAGTGACAGTAAATAAGACAAAAATATAGGCTTTTAGAAGTGACAAAAATACTTAGGACGAAACAGCTAGTGCTTATCTTTCAAAAGTCATTAAATAAATTATAAATAGTATTTTTAAATTTAATTCATTATTTAAATGAGGCATTTGATATACGTAATGATTCAATAGTTTACTTAAAAATAAGTTTTAATGGCGATTCCTTATAAGCTGGATAAAAACTCTCCACGCAGCTATTTTACAGCATAACTCTGAATAAAAAGTCACGCCTTTCTAATTATTAAGCTTTTATTTGACAAATAGTGATTTGGTAGTACAAATATTGAATAACACTTGAATAAGTTACTAAATATGACTGATTACACAGCTAATTAGGGTTCAAAATAAAATGAGATCGACCCAATTTCTCAGGAAAATGTATACTTACCTATTTATTGTAAAAGTCCACATTATGTTTTTCAATGCAAATAAAACATTTTCTCTCTTTTGACATATGGGTATGTACGTATTATAATAGGTTGTATGTAAATACATGGTAAAATATTATAGGTACTTAAATAAAATACAAACAACAAATTATAAAACAATAAAACAATGTTTTAACGTCCCTAATTCAATGTCTACCCAGAAAAACTCTGTATAACTTGTTTGAAAATTGTACTTTTACAAGTAATTGCGGAATAAGAATACATAATTCAGCTTCCATCTGTGTTAGTTTGCTATAAACTATGACTTTATTTCCATTATACCGAAGTATGCTCCTTAAAGAACCCAGAAATCACTTTTATACAGTAGCTGAATAATTGATAAAACGTGGAACCTTATGTGACTTGAAGGCAAAATAAAAGCGGTTATTCAAAATCAAGCTTTTAACTACACCATAATTCAGAAAACTGCTGCTTAGGACACAATTTTACAGCATATAGTGGTTTCATAAGCAATAAGTTGAGTAAATTTTGTATATTAGTATTAGACAACGACGTATATTCAGCTACTTATACTATTATACAGATAAATGCTATCACAGGCACTCTTTTTCAAATTAAAGTCATCTGTAATGCATTAGGCTTAATAACATTTGTGTTATATACGGTATAGAAGTTATTACTAAGCTTTAAAAAAAAAGCCAACTTAATACAACTTTTAGTAAGTTTAAAAAGTTATAAAGGCCGAAAAAGAATATTATTCAGAATTTGACTCTTTCAATAGCCACTTACTCACACGTTATGTAGCTTATAGCTGTAAGCATTTGCGAATTGCCATTACTCAAACTTTATTCACCATGACTGTGTTAACAATGGGTCAAGTAAGGTTATGTGACATTACGAAAACATCATCATTTGCGTCGCAGAAGGCCAGGAAGGTGCAACTGTAAATATATAAATATTTTACAGACTTGGTTTCGTTACATAGAGAAAATAAATATTTTATGTTTTATATATTTAATTTTTGACTGTTTTATTAATTGTATCAGTTTTTATAATTTACGAAGGGGCGCAAATATGATGCGTGCCCTAGGCGTCATTACTATTGGTACGCCCCTGTTAAGGTAGGGTACCTACATAAAAGCGTCTCTCTACATCCCTCTCACTGAGAGAGGGTCTGTGTTCCAGAAGTCTGAACATTATAGGCTGATTATGCTAAGTACGTAGTTAAAAATGTTGGTAAACTACTCGTAAAAGTACGATAATGTAATTAAACTTGCGTTACATTTCAACACCAGTTTGCAAGCTACCATATGGACTCTGGACTTGTTGTTTTTCCTACTCAGTGCGAGAATGCGAGCTCATTTTCATTGACCGGATTGTGGTGGGAATGAATGAACAAACACTACGCGAAGAACGGCGTCCCTCGTATGTAACTGACGTGGAAACACTAGGAAATCATAATACTAGAAAAGGTTAGCAGGAATTTCTCCTACGAAAAGCTACGGTGGGGGCGTGATTTCACTGTCATAGTGTCTGTTGAGCATAGCATACATCTACTAGGCTGGCAGCAATTTTTGTCGGTAGGGTACCGAATATCCTGTTTTAAACACTAGCCACTGTCTCCGATAAAGTCTACGTACATTGCTCCGATTGTATGGCTCCTTTTAACTAAGCGCTTAGTGATGGCGCATTGGGTATAACGCGTAGAGGTCGTTTAAAATAGCGGTAAACCTTGCGAATTATTGGAGCAGGTGGGCAGGGGCACTGTATGACAGGCCAATGCGCGGATGGTTTTCATTGTGGGCAGACGTTTTGCGAAAGTGACGGGTCCGGTGCGAACGGAACGTGCCGATTGCGAGACAGCCTCCCTTTTACTAGGTTCGCAGAATTTACAAGGAGCATCAGTACCACAGATTCTGTTTAGAATATTTGCAGAAGACAGTAGAGTGAACATACGTAACCTGCAATTTAGGTTCGGGTTTTGAGGCAATAGCTTATGTGGTTGTTTTCTCGTTAATTTCGATTTTTCTTATGAAAATAGGCTGATTGACATTTTATTATTTTTATTTGAAATCTGATGTCAAGTATCTACCTATTAGGTAATTTATTATTTTGACCCATTTCTATAAGAATCTTCTCAAATGGCCTATTGCGAAAGACCCGTATGGGATAAGTTCGATGACATTACCTAATTTATTATTATTTTTTGTTAATTTAATTAGCAAACTACTTTTGAATTGGTACCTAGTATTCGGCACGATAGAACTGTTATCAACTTGTTCGGAATTTTGAATACTTTTTTTTGTAACGGAATAAAGTTTTAAGTTTTGAACATAAATTCTCAATTATTATTTTTAATTTGACTAAATTCTAATTCATCTCATTTTAACCCCAATGTTAGGTACTTAAATAAAATAATCAGAAAAACAAAACATATTTATAAATAACAACGCGAAAGCCGATTGCGATAGCAACTTGCACCGAATTGCCGAGAGGGTAAAGTTGATCGAACGACTGGTGACGTAACTACTTCTACTAGGGACACATGAGTCGCGAGCAGGTACAAATATTTCAGTAGCAGCACATATTTACACTTGAATTTGAATCATATTTTTCATTGCTTAAAGTAGAATTTTAATTGATAATTTTTCACTTACAATCACTTTACCGCATTTATCGAAGACGGGCGGGCGTCTCGTGTTGATGCTGCGTAAGTATTCTTGCCAACGGCGAACGCATTCTGTGACGTCTCGTTGGTCGCCCCATACTCCTTGCGTGTACGTGAAGTAAATAGAACCTACTATGATGCCAGCCTGTCGAGGAGATGGACAAACGGTAAATTGATTGAAACACTACTAATGACGGTGAAATATAGAGGAGGTTGCATGAATGTTTGTAATCACAGTCTCACAGATGTGATCAAGAAGTTAAAAATAATAGGAAGTAGGTGTCGGTTAACTTAAGGGTACACTAGTCGCGGGCTCGAACTCACTGGTGGGCCTGGCTAAAAAGCACGCTGTCTCACCAGGCTTCGTGTCCGACAGACGTATGACGACAGTGATGAGCAGTTAGACGCTAGTCTACACGCACAACATTATTGAGTGAGCTGCAGGATCAGTTATAGCAAAACAGGCTCGTAAAAAAATAAAAAAAGTCCTTCTGAAGATCGGGTTTTCTGAAAAAACCACTGCATAAATTAATGACCAATTAAGTTTATTGAACTTTTCGATAATTGAGCTTTGTCGGTACCGACTTGGTTTTCGAGATTTTACACTGCTTTTATTACACGCCCAAAGTTGGGTTAAATTAGCAAGAAATACGAATCTTTGTTGGCTCATAACTTTTTAATGCCTTTTTATTTTACTACTAGCTGACCCGGCAAACGTTGTTTTGTAGGTAATTTCTAGTGAACAACCCTTATCACTTAGGGGTATGAAAAATAGATAGTAGCGGATTCTCAGACCTACTGAATATGCATATTTTGCTAAAATCAGTAAAGCCGTTTCGGAGGAGTAAGATAACTAACATTGTGACACGAGAATTTTATATATAAGATTATGTTTCCGTACAGACAATATTGATAGTAAGACAAAACGATAATAAAGAAAGAAAACCCTCCCGAAGTTTGTATGGAAAAAATGTGGACTAGTGTCACCTTAAGGGACCTATACTGTGGAAGAGCTTTCTTTATAGTTATCAGTTGGTGTTTGAAGGGTCTTTGTCCCCTTGATTTCTATTTTTATTAGGGTGCTGTTTAGTTGCTAAACGCATATTGATAATCCTAAGAAAACACAGGATAATCCTAAGTTACTTAATAAATATTGTAGATATAAAACAGGTAGGTAGGTCTCTTCATAGATTTTAATGACGAATCAAATATAACAACCCCGCGAAATTCGCGGTCAGTGTCAGGTTGTAATATATTGATTAACACAGAGATTCCTGAAAGATGGTCCGCGGGACCCTGGGGCTCCGTCAAATGGTCACAGGGGTTCCGCGGTCTGTCCAAGAATTAAGAGCTCCAGATTTTCGCTTTCAAATTGTCAGCCAAAAGCCAAATTTTAGTGCTATTAAGTAAATACGCGAAAAATTTCACTCTTCACGTTGAATTCATTGCATTGTATTTCTTAGTTCCCATAATTATTTTGCAAAACTTACTTATTATAATGACTATTTTTAATTATTTATAAATACATATAATGTTCTATCTTCGAGTCCAACACGTATATATTCAAACTACAAGGTAAATTCTTTAGTTATCAAAATAGCCAGCTAGGGTTCCGCCAAAAAAAACTATGATCAATTAGGGTTCCATGGCCAAATTAAACTGGGAACCTCTGGATTAACATTATGATTCGGGACCGTAAACAATATGGCTCTTTCATTGAAATCGTCAATACAACACTTTATGTCCATTTAATCCCATTTATCGACTTTTTCATGAAATAGTCTGGCGCTGACCTTGTAAATTGCAATAAATAGTAAGATAATTTGAATTCCGCTGGCTACTGTAGCGCATTCACCGTACCTAGTCCACATTTTTTCCATACAAACTTCGGGAGTGTATTACTCCACTGTTTGACAATGTTTGTACCTACATCAAAAATTAAACATGTTATAATGGTTTTGTCTTATATTAATATTGTCTCTACGGAAACAGATTACTAAAATTAAAAACCATTAAAAAGTTAGGAGCCAACAAAGATTCGTTTTTCTTGCCAATTTAATCTGACTTTGGGCGTGTTTAAGTAATAAAAGAAGTGTAAAATCTCCAAAACTAAGTGGGTACCGACAAAGCTCAATTATCGAAAAGTTTAATAAACTTTATTGGTCATTGATTTATGCAGTGGTTTTTTCTGAAAACCCTATCTTCCGAAGGACTTTTCTTAATATTTTACGCGCCTGTTTTACTAAAACTGATCCTGCAGCTCACTCAATAATGTTGTGCGTGTAGACTAGCGTCTAACTGCTCATCACAGGTACTACCTCTGTCGGACACGAAGCTTGGTGACTCCAGCGTGATTTTTAGCCAGGCCCATCAGTGAGTTCGAGCCCGCGACGACTTTCCCCTTAATCTTTTAATTTCAACCTTACGGATAAGGATTACAGCATAGCAAATCTTAATTTTAACTAGGATAGCATTAACTAAAAGAGGTAGATTTCACCAACTTTGACGGCGTACATAAGCTTTCCGTGTACGTAATAAGGTATTCTGTGTGGTAAAGCAACTGTTTGGCCGCCGCTTTTTCTTAGCTTGTACTCTTCTTTGGTGCAGACTTTGATGCAGGTTGGATGCAGCGGCCGATCTGTGGCTGAAGAATAATCCAAATTTAACATCGAGAATTTTATTTTCTGATAGTTGTAAAATGATTAGCAAAAAATCCATGAAATAGCTTTTGGGAGAAAAATTGCTCTCTTAATACGGTTGTAGGTAAATAATTTTGTATGATTCGTTACACAATACAATGTAACGGAACGAATGCATGCTAGAAAATTAAATTAAATGCATATCTACTCCTTTTTGAGTAAAATTACTGCAAGTAGAACATCAAGATATGGTTACATGTCATGTATTAGTTACAATTTATAAGTAACAGCCATCCATGTAAATCGAGTGCCTAGTAAAAGTTTGAGAGCACCTAGGAGACGTTACATAATTTGTAACAAACACCAGGGCACCACACCAACTAGGAAGCTTGTTCGTAAATGTAGGTCAGTCACCTATTACACGGCTGTTACATTGATGCAAAAGAGATAGCGATATTTTGACCACCCTGATGACATCTCTTTCTGACAATTATAGCGGAAGATATTTTTTTTGTTCATAAACTTTACATTTCACCTAATCCGAGTTATGATATCCTGGTACATTGGACGTTTCTCTTTTTTTTTGTAACGAAAGTGTTTTTTCGTTTCATCATAGATTAAATTTAATAAATCACGATTTTGTAATGTTTTTGCAAAAACATAGTCGCTGCATTTAGACATATTTCCCCAATAGTAAAATTTGTCTTTGACAACTTATTTGTTTGGTTATGAGTTTAATTTACTAAACAACGAGATTTATTCAAAATAAAACGAAACTGACGAGTTTCGAAAGCAAAAAGTTTTTTATTATTATTAAATATTCAGAACACCGACAGTTCTTTAATTTCATTCAATAGGACCTTCAACAATTGGAATTGACAATGTTTATTCAATTAACGATTTGAATGAAGTTTAAGTTGGAAACACATTACAATTCTATTGTGTCGGAGCATGCAGTGAGTATGGAAGTCAGTGACACGAGCTCGGTCAGTGTTATCTGCGAACTAAAATAGAATTCACGTAAGATTTTATATTATGCTCGCGCGGTGGCTGACTCACTACAATACAATGTACCGATTCAGTCATCCTAGGACTAGGAAACGATTTGGGCGATTTGTAACGTTTGGGCTACTTTTGAAAGTTTTCAAAGATGTGAGAAATGCTTTTCGTAAGAAAGACTTATTTTTTTAATAACACTGGCTCCTGAAATACTCTACGAGCTCAAACGCACTAGCGGCTGGCCGTAGGTATATACTGCTGCCAACCGCAACGGCATGGCATTTGTATTCCGGTTTCCGGCAAACCGTATCGTCTTGGTTCTGTAGCGGTCCGCGGTCCGCCGCATTTCGTCGTTAGTGCTTCTAGAAATGTTGGACATGTTAGACGTAGAAGAAGTTGCTGTATTGGGAAGCGCTTGCGGCTAACCGCGCCGAGTGCGTGGAGGGGGTGCGGTGCGCCGCGGCGCTACATTCAACCGGTGCGGCTCACCGCAGCTCCTAGACAACCGGAACGGTTGACGGCTGTCCGCAAGTCAGTGCTTTGGTGTCAAGCGGTTTCATATAAAAATTGAAGTGCGGTCAACCGCAACGGCACGCCGCGTCGCGGCCAGCCGCTAGTGCGTCTGAGCTCTAACCTAGCTCTGAAGTCAGGGATTCATATTTTTTTACGTGAAAACGTCCGACAAAAATGTAAGATTTCAAACGCTAATTACTACGAGAGTTTTAGTGCTAGAGTAATGTCTGAGCATTTAAAGATAGGTCATATTTATTTAAAAAAAAACGGAATATAATTTGCCTATGACGTCACGTTACGTGTGCATGCGCATGCGCGTGGCCCTCTATTTTCACAAAGAGTCTAAATTCCAATTCGTTTAGCGCAAAAACTTGTTTAGTTATAACACTGATTCTGGAGTCGTTTTCAAGAGTTGAGCAAGCACTACTAGTGCATGGAGTTTATTAGTTGACAATAGCAAAATACCTACATATAACGTGTCATCATCATTTCAGCCGAAAGACGTCGACTGCTGGACATAGACGTCCCCTAAAAGGGGGGTTTTGCCATAATCGCCCCGCTTGGCAGGCGGGTTGGCGATCGCAGTATGTTGGTAAAATGCATAGAGAACGCTGCTGCCCATTCTCTAGTAAGTGAACGTGTCATATCGGCCGTAAATATGCTCAGAAATGAAAAATTCTCGCATCAAAACGAATGCAATGAGCTTAAAAAATCTAGTACTGAGCAAATAATTATGTTACCTGCGGCATTGCCTGAAACCTTAAGATTTTTTTTTGCAAATGGCAAAATGGTTTGAGATGTCGTCTAATATTGGCTGTGTATGTGTATCTACTTAAAGCAGAAAAAAGTCTTAACCGGTGAAAGCTTATTTCATAAGGAACGCAATGAGCCTACTAAATCTGGTAGATATCGGGCGAATATCACGGATACAGTTGTATCGGGAACCACAAGGTTTTCACGACAATAAACGGTGCGGACTCGAATTGCGCCCGCTTACTTTTTTTCTGTAACCTGTGTTTATATGATAAATATTTTTTAAATACCTATGAAAGAAGGAAAGGTGACGAATCTTTTTTTAACCGATGAAAAAAGGAGGAGGTTCTCAAGTCGACGCGTACGTTTTTTTTTAGGTAATTTCTTTAGGATTTTCTTTTTCGAATTAATTAAAGCAGCTTTGCTTTAATTAATTCGTAAGACTTTCGTTAAAACTAACGGTACTAGGTAGTCATATAATGTATCAACGAAATTCCCCATACATTACATAGCAACCGAAAGGTCTTATGATCCCTGAATCTTTCGTTTATCCGCCACCACAACATTAATTTAATCGCTTGAAACATCTAGACATTTATCTAGTTCTTGTTAGAAACAATTTAACAGCTTTGTCTGTTAGTATTATACTGTTTTTGTTATCTAAAACTACTTAGGACTTAGCAGAAGGAAGTTTAGACGTATAGACAAAATGCAGAGCAAGTACTGAAATAAATTGAGCAAGGGTAATAAATTATGAAGACGTGTTTACAAAAATGCATAAAAAAAACGTGCAGGAAGGAAATTGGCAAGGTTTATAGGCTGTAATTTTTGATAGCAGTTGATTGATGTTCATGAAAGCAGGTGTGAGGAATTTTTAGACACGTTGAATTAGTATTCAATTCTAAGCACAGTAAGGTTGAAAGTGGCTCTTTTGAACGCTACTCGCCTGGTATTTTTGTGGCGTATTTTAGCTCAAAAACCTAGCACAGAAATGTTCGACTAAAATAAGGATTTTTGTGGAGCAGAATTTTGACGATCCACTTGCACTTCGCCAAAGTTTTAACAAATTAGGTTCTTCATTACAGTTTTAGAGTTTTAATGATTACCTCCTGGACACGTAGGAGAGAACTTTTCCGTGGGTGTGCATTTATCATATATTTGCATGTCAGGCTTCGGACGTCTAAGATGTTTGGCCAAGTTTATGGTGCGACAAACATCGCACTTAATACGTTCCTGTTTCACGTTACCCGGTTCAGCACTCATGATTAATTTTTATATTTGATAATCTTTTAATTTAACCGGGCTAAAAGATTTAGAAAAACCAAAAAAAATATCTAACGAAACTGTGATGTTGTCAAAAAATGACAGTGTATGTAAATCTTAGGCATTTTGTTCTTTTTTGTTTTTGGATAGTAATTTTTAAAGGAGGGTTTTGTCGCTAAGCGTTTTTGGTTGGTGAGAAGTAGACTTTCATACTGCATCGTTTTTAACCTCTTTCAGATTTGTATGAGGAAGGTCGGGGCAAGGCTAATAGTAGATGGCGTAATCATAGCTGGTTCCTGGCCTACAATAAATTTGAAATTTCGTTCATTCATCCTATTTCGTGTTCATTCATGAGTTTTTATTTCAATATTTTTGTTGATTTCAATATTATAAATCAAGTACCTATTGGACATGGACAGTGTCAATTCTTCATAATGTCAGCACCCTAATTGCGCTGCCGGGGGTGCGGGTTATTCGAAAGATACCGAGGGCCTTGGCACACAGGCAACTGAAGGAACACGGGTGGGTTTTAGTCAGTAAAAGTCTGACACGCACTCCTGCTCCACCCAGAGCGGAAGAAGTTATTTGATGATTTCCCACCCAAAAATTCCCCCTAATCGCGTAACACCGATTCAGAAAAAAAAAAATGAAATGAAATGATCCAGCACCCTAATTGCGTAACTCACGATTGATCATAATTGGTTTCGTCTTCACAGTTAAACAATATTCATTGCGTTATTTATGTTGTCGAACAGACACATTTTTCGAACATATGAAGCAATGGTTTAACAATCCGTTTCAAAACGATACAGATTATGATGAATCGTGAGTTACGCAATTAGGGTGCTGATTGTGATACGATCAATCACAATCTGAATCATTTTGTACCACGAGAGATTTTGTGGATTATTTTGTGATTTAATTAATTTAATTTGTTACATCGATCTTTGCGAGTCGTTTGTAAAAAAATAACTGGCTATAATAGACTCTTCAATCTAAGATATTCTGACGTGGATAAGATATATTTTGGGTAGAAAATAGTCAAAATTTCTGCCTCATTGGAGTCAAGGTCTAGAGGTCGCAAGCAGTACTGCTGACCGTGAATTCCTGCTACTATTGGTGTATTACGCAATGAGGGTTTTTATGAATATTCAACCCACCAGTTGGCGCCACTTTGACAAGAGGTCTTCCAGTTCGACAATGAACTTAAAATATTTGATGTCATTCGTTTCATTCATTCGTTCACCATTCAGTCCATAGGCGCTTTGACACTTTTGACAGGTGCCCGGACCTGACGACTAAAACCCACCCGTGTTCCTTCAGTTGCGTGTGCCAGGGGCTACGGTATCTCTTTCGAACAACCCGCTCTCCTGGCAGATATTTTAGGCCTGAGACCACTTTTTAATTAACAGCTGTAGGTGTTCACACTTTTTTTTTTTTTGGTTGTGAAATCATCAAATAACTTCTCCCGCTCTGCTTGGAGCAGGAGGGCGTGTCAGACTTTTACTGACTAAAACCCACCCGTGTTCCTTCAGTAGCTCGTATGCCAGGGGCTGTAGTATCTCTTTCGAACAAACCCGCACCCCTGGCAGGCATCGGCCCTTGCGGGCCCCATCATTTTTTGTGCTGACATCTCTTTGAGGCGCGCGTGGAACACAACGCGCCGTCGACTTGGGCTTGGTTCTTACCGGACAGCGAGCTACCCATTACTCGCCGTCCGCAAGCTCATGCCTACGGTGGCCGGAAATCGGCCTGAGATTCCCGATGCCCCCCTGGGCATCGGGAATCTCAGGCGATCAGGCCGACAGGATACGGAGACGCCCTCGTCTCCGTATCCTGCGGCGGCTAGGGTCGCGAGAGCGCATATGCTGCCTCTCCCTCACGTGCGCCGCCTCCCTCTTCGTGAGCATCACTGTTTCGCTGAAGGAGGTGACGGCTCCCCATGCCCTCTCGCTCCGTACTATGGCCTGGACCAGGGCCGGACGCGAGAGATCGCCGCCACCGATCGCCTCCACGAGGACACGGCGGTGCTCCACCCAAGCTGGGCAGACCGCCACCGTGTGCTCCACCGTGTCCTCAAGGCGATCTTCGCAGTGGAAACACCCGGGCGTTTCCTCCCGCCCTATCCGAAACAGGAACCTCCCGAAACAACCGTGTCCGGTGAGGACCTGCGTTAGGCGGAAGGTGAGGACGCCATGCCGCTTCTCAAACCACTCCTCAAAGAGGGGACTTACCGCCGCAATCGTTGCGTGCCACACATTTATGTAGCATGTGATGCTAGACGATATGGATTTCCGAACAGTTTGACACAAAATATCAAAGCGCTTTTTTGTATGGCATTTCGTAGTTTACCTTGAGATGTCGTAACTACTTAACCGGATTATCCTGTGGTTGCCTTAAGCGAACTCAAAGCCTCCAACCAGAGGCATATTTCTTACAATACGTGATATTTGCCGACACCCCCGTCTCCCCCACCCTACACCCCTAAACACCTCACGTAATTAATGGACGCCCCCTTACTAAGCGACTGCACACTGAGGGCACTCCCTGTAGGATAAGGACTTCGGCTCAGGGCGTCACTGATGAGGGGACAGCAAGTCGGGATAGGCTGGATCGGATTTTGATTATTATTATTAATCGGTGAATCATTATAAACACCATTTTTGCAATAAAGAAAAAGCTACAGGCTCTGCTACGGCGGCGTGGGCTGGCACTTCGTCGAGCAAGGGTCGGGGGAACAATTAAACGGAGTATTCGCGGAGCGCGAGAACCTCGGCGCGGCGGCGAGGTCGGAATGAACAGCATAGCTCTGCCCTCTTTCGAGGTTTATACATATAGTCTCATCGTAAATGACGTTTTGATTCACCATGCGGTTCATACAGTCAATTCACACTTATTTTTATCTTTGTTTTTGTGTCACTGTCAAAATCAAAGTGATCTTTGTTTTCGTTGAAATAAGGTTGCTCTTGGGTTGCTGCCGCTCCGGGGATCGCGGAAGTCTCACTAGTTCCCGTGATCCCCGGTGCAAGTGAGAGATGGAACACCGGGGTGGTTTTAGTCAGTAAGAGTCTGACAGACCCCTCCACCCACCCCGGGGCGGAGGACATCCGTGAAGATTTCCCCCAATATTTCTTTTTTTTTAATCATTTTCTGCCATTAACAAGTCTGTCAATATCAAAGTGATCTTTATTCTTGTTAAAATAAGGTTGCTGTTGGGTTGCTGCTGCTAACTTTACTGTGTTAAAATAAGCATGTGATGTGATGTACTCATACCTTCTCGTGTTAGTAAGAGTTTATACCGGAGATTCAACAGTTTTATAACGTTTTATTTGTTAACGCCTACGATACTAGGTAATGCCATTTTTATGTATGTTCTAAAATTGTTTTCAATGGTAGTTTTATTGTTTGTGATTTTAGAAAAAGTTTCTAGGAAAACAGTAGGTTTCTAATTTAGCTCTCCATATCAAAAAAATAATACAATGTGAATTACATCATCATTTCAGTCGACTGACGTCCATTGCTAGACATACCTCTCCCAAGGTCCACCACTTCGACCAGTTCTGTGCTTCCCGCATCCACCGGATGTCTGCGGCCTTCACAAGGTTATCGGTCCACTTGTGGGAGGCCTTCCAACTCTACGTCTTCCGGTACGTGGTCGCCACTCCAGAATCTTTCTGTGTGCCCTGCCCACTGCCATTTAAGTTTGACAATTCTTCGGGCTCTGTTTGTCTTCTGGTTGCCTTAGCTCTCCTGCGGATCTCTTCATTCCTGATTCAATCGTAGGGAAACTCCAAGCCCTCTCCATTGCCTTTGGGAATGTTTAGCCTTCTAATAAGTTCAATTGTGAGCGATCACGTTTCAGTACCATAGGTCATCACTGGCAATACCAACACGCACTGGTCAAGGACTAGTCTTGAGACACTGCGGTATTTGGGACGAGAAGATATTGCGTAGCTTCCTGAACGAGAATTACGTAGAGAAGAATTTTGTATAAGTACAAAGCTGCGGGGTAAGTTATTTAATTGTAATACTTACGATTTATCGAGGTCCTCCTCATCAATGTTTAATAGATGTTGTAGGTGCATTAAGATACTTCAGTAAAATTAGAACTACAATTAATTTGGTGAAAAATAAAATGGAAGACACGAATAAAAATATATTGACAACGGTCATGGCCAGGGAGATTAAAGATTAAATACAATCATGGCTAGGTATATTATATTTACTTAGTATCTATCGTACACATGCACAAAGCAATTCAATGTACAATTTATTATTATCAGTTCTTTTCCGCTCGTATTGGTATGAAACTATGAACATAAATGTTAATAATAGCTCATATTGTGGTAAAAATACATGCAATTCTGTATAGAATGCTTACCATGTATTGTCTCGACATACCCCTAAGGTTGCTTGGGAGAAAATGTCATTAATTCCGCCTTAGTATTTAAACCAATTTTTTGCTTGTTCATTAAGATTTAATAAATAAATAAATATCTTATGTGTTAAAGTGTGACACGACGTTCAAGACTAACGGGGGTCACCAGGGCCTAAATCCACTATGGCCACTTAACGATTCCTTACTCGTAACCACGTCAATCACACACGAAATCTGCTAATATAGTATTAATAATATCGACAAATTGTCGATTTCTTACCGTTACATTGGTTTCTAAAAAACACGATATTGACGTAGTATGAACGTAGTAAGATTCCGCGGGGAAATATTATAACGATACAGAATTGGGGCCCTGAAGAAAGTGGTTCCAATCTGTTTAGATTGGGTATGCATTTTTTTCCGCAGATCTTTGGAAAGCGTACGAGGAGCCAAAACCAACTCGCAGAGGCTCTTTACACAATTTAAAAGGATGAGGAGGGACCAACCGACGATTATCCGTGTATGCACTGTGCACCCGAGGATCAACCCGGGTTGGCGCAGGAATATTGCAGCACATGAAAACAAAATATATTGGGATATGGGTTTGGTTTGTTATAGTGGTTCTTTTTAAGTATTTTGATTTAATAAAGCTAAAGAGTTTTTGTTTGAAGCTTTGAACGCGCTAATCTCTGGAACTACGGCGTCGGCGAAACGTCTCTTTCTTAGGGTGCAAAAGCTAGTTCACTGTATATAGCTGGCAAGCTTTCTGACCAGGGCCTAGAGACAAAATACATTTCTGTTAGCGTTCACGCCAAACGCTACGCCAAAATGTATGGGAATGACATGACCTGCGGAAAGGTTACGTCGTGTACTTTCCGCAGGTAATGTCATTCCCATACATTTTGGCGTAGCGTTTGGCGTGAACGCTAACAGAAATGCAATATTTTTTTCCACCGTTACACAATGGCATTTTTTGTACCTGGCGCCGATCAGAGACACTCCCAAAAGTCATACTCATAACTAGAGATCGGATAGTCGGAATCGGATGCATATTTACCTAAAGTTAATTTTTAGTTATGAAAGTATGGAAGTGGCTTCTTAAATTTTTATTTTGTTTATTTTTGTAAAAAATATCCTGGGATTCCAGGAAGACCGGGAATTCATAAAGCTTTCTAGTCACTAGTCAGGTGTTTATTATGGAAGCGACTTATATATTATTAGGATTGCACTCAGATGCAAAAATAACCCCGATGCAAGTAATATGTATGTGTATGTAGAGTGTAAGTCTGTAAGAGAAGGGGTGGTGTGAGTTAGTTATAATATTTTTTTTTTTTGAGATTAAATTAAGATTTTTTCGATAAAAAGCGTGTTCTATATTAGCCAACACCTCAATTTTAGGTGAATATGCATCCGAATATCCGATCTCTGGTCATAACAGTGATCGGTGATATCTGCCGAAGTTGCAGCAGCCAGAATAAGTATATATCGTCAGTTCAGAAGTTTATAGGATTATTGAATCCTATGTCATGGATTCTAAAAAAATACCAATATTTCTCCAACTCTGTTCACCACATGTGTCAAAATCATCTACAATTGAATGGAGACAAGAAAACATCGATATCTTTGCATTTTAAGAAGGGGCTTGTGCCTAAGTAATAACTACCTCACGGGCCGATCGATCAGGCTAAGCTACGCTTGCCGCGGTTGGCCCGTGGATGGGTGACCACGTTTACATACCAAGGCCGTGGCTCCCGGCTATGAGTCGTGGATCTTTGACAGTCCTTACGGGTCGTCAGAAGCCCGAAAGTCTGACAACCAGTCTTACCTAGGGCTATCGTGTTACCCAGTAACTGGGTTGTCAGGTAAGCAGTCGCTCCATGTAAAATCACAGCTGCATCTGTTTAGACTGGAAACGACCCCAAGATAGTTGGGAAAGGCTAGGCAGGATCTTTGTATTCTAGAGTTATTTTCGTGCTATCTATCCCGTATGTTGCACCTGCCATGTTTTGTTTCTACATCACCCTAAGGTTGACTGGTTGCTCGCGAAGAGGGGGGCGGCGCAGGTGAGGGAGAGGCGGAATATGCGCATATCGCGACCCTAGCCGCCGCAGGATACGGAGACGCCCTGGGCTTCGGGAATCCCAGGCCGATTTCCGGCCACCGTAGGCATGAGCTTGCGGACGGCGAGTAATGGGTAGCTCGCTGTCCGGTAAGGACCAAGCCCAAGTCGATGGCGCGTTTGTTCCACGCGCGCCTCAAAGAGATGTCAGCACAATTTGATGGAGCCCGCGAAAGAGATACCACAGCCCCTGGCATACGGGCTACTCAGGGAACACGGGTGGGTTTTAGTCAGTAAAAGTCTGACACGCCCTCCGATGATTTCCTACCCAAAAAAAAAAGGTTCACTGGTAGAAACTGCCCCAAGAATAGTAATTACGCTTTTGTATTTAAAGTTTTTTTACTTGTTTATAAAGATTTAAGGCGCAGATTTCTTGAAAACGCTCAAAAAAGTGAAATTTATAATTTTTAAAGAACAAAAATTTATAATATTTTCAAGTCTTTTTTGCATACAGTGATGGAACTCAAAACATAATTAAACATACTTTAATGCATCAAAAAAATCATCAAAGTCACCTCTTAATTATCTTTAAAATCAGTTTATCCCTTCAATAAGAATTACTATTATAATTACAAATATACCATAAAATTCCAAATGCCAAACTGCATCCAGTGATTGATTATTTATTATCAAATAGTTAATATGTAATTTTATACGATTTTATTTGCATTTTTACGACAATGCTTGCTCATTTATTATTCGAATTTATTACAACAGATTTTAACCCGTATCGGATTGCAGTAAGAACTATTATCGCTCATAACGACAATACGACGAGTACATTCAAAATTACCAGGGCCTAGAGACAAATTACATTTCTGTTACCGTTCACGCCAAACGCTACGCCAAAATGTATGGGAATGTTACGCCAAAATGTATGGGAATGACATTACCTGCGGAAAGAAGACGACGTAACCTTTCCGCAGGTAATGTCATTCCCATACATTTTGGCGTAGCGTTTGGCGTGAACGCTAACAGAAATGTATTTTGTCTAGGCCTAAATATCTTCTCTGGTAAAGTACGACAAGACGCTCAAGAGTTCAAGACTTATGGGGGTCTCCAGTTCGTTTCCCGAACTTACCGCGCGGTTCAAATATTTGTTTGGCCCGAAGGTAGTTGTTCCGGGTGTAAGTGTTTATGTACGCTAGACTCGTGTTTGTGAACACACCCACCATATACTGGAGAAAGCTTTTGGTGTAGTGCAGTAAGGTGCAAATGGTAGTGTAGACCTAATCGTTGGCTCATTTATACCATTTCTATCAGATTTTTGTGTATTATATTTCGCGATATGGCTATGGTTCCGATATACCTATTCTTCAGGGGTGGTCCCATATAATTTTGTATTATATTTGCTTGGGAAGTTATTGAGTTAGCTACAATAATACGTATTTTTATGATGTACAAATATTGATGATGTTATAATAATTTCCTGTCACATTTTTTTACATGGCAAAATAATAGTGATAACAGATTGAACCTACACACGGCTACACATCAAGCTATACATTTCCAGTATAAGCTGATCTCGCATTGTATAGGATTTCCGTACAGTGCGAGATCAGCGTAAACTGGATATGTACCTGCCTCGTATAGCTGGATGTGTAGCCGTAAATAAAAATCTTTTTACAAAAAAGGAACAACCGTCTTCCAAAAAAATACTGCAAAGTGTTTTTAACAACATTGCATTGAGCATAAACAACATTTGTTTTACCTTACTGCGTTTACTGTCTCTTCACCAATCCGTTCTTAATTTACACTATTTCTCTATTTTTGTACTCATCATGTGGCCAATCCATCTCCATTTTCGTTGGTATTTTCAGTTAAACATACGGCTGAATAAACACTTTTATATAAGTAGTAGTAAGTCTTAAAATAAGACGCACATATAGGTTCATATCATACAACACGTTTAGTTTATCATACAATAGTTACACAAAGAGCTGTAATTTAGTTTATAAGTAATTTACTGTTATTTGATAAAAATATTATTATGTTTTTGTTTTTTTTTTTTCGTAAATTTATTTTTTGTCACCTCATTCTGTAAACAATCGTCTCAATATTGTTAATATCAAGGAAAAGAGCGAGATAGCCCCAAAACAAGTATTATCAATTACTTACTGGGGATGTCTCATTTTTAATCCATGTATCTGATTTGGGACATTTTTTATTTCTTATAACATACTCGTAACGCCTGTATTCTTCTCAGTTTTAGCTGACCTCGCATTGAACAAGCTTTTCGTGCCATGATAACTCAGTTTATACTGTAAATGAATAAGCTCGATATGTCACCGATCGTAGAGTAGGTACCTATCTACACCCACATTTCACCAGTTTACTAGTCCCACATAATATTTATAATCAGTGTGCAAACGGACCGTTACCGCATTGCACATGCCATTTTGCTGGCTGGGAGATCGCAATATTTTATTGACGTACCTAATTAAAAAAAAAAAAAAAAAAACCATTGAGGTCTTCGGCTTTTTTACATTATCACCATCATAATGTAGTTCACTGCTGGACATTGGCCTTTCCAATCACACCCCAACGCCAATGAACTCCTCGGCTTCTCTAATCCAGCTGTTACCAGCCGCCCTGCAAAAATCGTCGGTCTATACAGTCTGTGGGCGTCCTACTTTAAGAGCTAATTCCACGAAAAAAACTGCGATCTTTCACAGGCTTAATATAGCTGGCTCATTGCCACTTAAGCTTGCATATTCTGTAGGCATTATCGACAATTTTCTACATTACAGTACCTCAGCTTGCAAAAGCGCCTGCCAGTAACCTAATCTGCCGCAGCCAAGCGCGTTGCTAAAAGATTTCAATAATACTAACACCAAAACTTTCAAACCACTGTCAAAATGCCTTATTTAGCTGTCAGACCCACAATGAAGAAATACGGAGTTAATTAAAAGAATCAATAGCAGTGAGGTCTCATCGTCGGCAGTCATGTGCGGATGTGATAAGCCCACGCTCGTGATAAGCATCCGCTACGTGTCATGTGTGTTGCGCAAACGCAAACCGATTGCTGGAGACTTCCGCGGTACTATCCTAGATATGGGTGTTGCGAAATTTTGCCAAAATTTGCCTATGATACCAGTCTATGACGGTACGTACGTATAAACGTGGCTTGTTCGGGATGTTTCTAATCGTCCCCTCGTGTTGCTGCCCTAACTCACGCATGATTAAACTTAAACGCGTTTATGCAGCTGATAAGCTTTTTAACACGCTTTAATTAGCTTCGTCTGTATGTTTGTGCAAGCATGTTTGTAACCGACTCATTTGCACTTAATTTTGACCCACTTCAAACGGTCAGATTTCATTTAAACTTTGTAGACTAATCGAGGACCGATGACAATTCAATCCCTACTTAGATAATATTATAAATGCAAAAGTAACTCTGTCTGTCTGTATGTTACGCTTTCACGCCTAAACCGCTGAATCGTCTTGAAATTTGGCAAAGATATAGCTTGGGATATGGAGAAGGATATAGGCTATATAGGCTTTTTTACGCCATAACCGACATCAACGCAGGGGGAGCCGCGGGCAAAAGCTAGTAATTTCATAAATTTGTTCCTTAATGTAAAAAAAATATACTGAAAATCGACGCTTTTGTACACACGGCTACACATCAACCTTATAAATTTCCAGTATAAGCTGATCTCGCATTGTATAAGATTACCGTACAGTGCGAGATCAGCTTATACTGGAAATGTATAGTTTGATGTGTAGCCGTGTGTACAGTCACGAGCATTAATATGTATACACATCGCCAAATTCAAAAGCGATTTTCTTTTAAATAGCGATTGCAACCTCGAGGTAACTTGGGTATTTCATTATAGTGTGGGTCCCAAAATATTATTTTCATAATAAAATAAGATTACAATGAGTAAAAGTGGAGAAAATCACTTTTAAAAGTTGGTAAGCGTATACATATTATTGCTCGTGACGTACTTAGCAGAACTGAAAAATAGAAGATAAATAATAGATTAACAAAACTAAAAAACACGCTTTAAAAAACCAAACCAAAAATAATTAAAAAAAAGCGTGGGGTGCTTTTTGAGTTATTTTTTATAATCAATTATTATCAAGCACCCCACGCTTTCTAGAAATTATTTTCTGTTGTTATTTCTCGAAATCGACACCCTAATTGCGTGACACTTTAAATAAAATGAAATAAATCTTTGGTTGGCAGGCATCGTAGGCCTGTGTTAGACTACACAGTTACATGTAAAAACGATGATAATTAGTAGTAACAAACTGAGCACAAAAATACAGTATTAATATTAATTTAGCAGTTCATGTACCTACACATATACGGGATAAAAATTTAACCAGTGCGCAAACTGTATCCATGAATTAAGAATATGATTCTAGACGTAAAAAGAATGCGCCCAGTGTAGAAATTTTTTTCGCTCATTAAAAAAAATATTCTATTCCATACATTTTGACAGCGGAGGTATTGTAGTTTTGTATGAAATAGCAGATACTTTTTTGATAACCGACGAAAAATTTCTACGCTCGGAGGTCTAGAAAAGGTGCTGAATTCATGGTTACAGTTTGCGCACTGGTTAACTTTTTTCCTCTATAAACAGACAAGAAGAAAGTAACGATTAAATACGTACAAAGGTGATGCCTATTTAGCAGCAAACCTGCGACAGAACTAGAAATAATATTTAAATATTAGTAGCATAGATTTAACGACGGCTGTAGGTAACTTAAATTGCGGCTGGGCACAAAATTTGATAGCCGAAAGGTAAGGGTTGAGATACATGCTTGCCTAAATTGGGGCCAGTTTAAAAACAAAAGTTAGGAACTCCTATGACACAATGTTTTCAACATTGTAATAAGCAATAATATTTTTTTTTTCTAGATAACAGAATGAGAATGATTAGATCATACCTAAGTTATGTAGGCACAGGAAATTTGCAGATACATTGCACGAAAGACCCACGATGCATCACATTGTAATTATTATTCATCATAATTTTGTCACCAACTACTTACCTACCGGTGTAAAATGTACAGAGGCCAGCACATCAAGCTACCCCAATCTGTCAAATTTCTTTGATACTTTTTCAACTTTATAACAAAGGAATAAGGTTTATGTTCAATTGGGAAAATTTTACAGTTTGGGATAGCTTGACCTGCTGGTGACTGTACTTACTAAGAAAATTAAATGGGTACTACAATTTTTTTTTGTCATACTATCACAGATGGACCTACTGGATGGCTGATGATATTGCCTTACATGATTCATGATATATTGGTAGTGGCGATTTATTTTCAATTAATCATGATAACATAAACCAAGATACTTGCCAATTTCCTAATCGAAAAAAAAAAAAAAACACAAAGCATTTATGTAATTTAAATAAGGAACTTTTGAATTGTCAAGGGTCGCGGCCGATCAGAGGTGAAACTAGCCTAGTTGCCCATTCTAAAGCGTAGTGGCTACTGATGACGCAGAACGAGTACGAAACTCCACAGAGACTTTTTAAAATCAAAATATTGTAAAAAAAAACACTCATTTCAACAAAACAATTCAAAAATTAAAATAAGCTGTGGCAGCTAAGAGTTGACCAGTCCCTACTGACGGCGTCCGTTCACGAACATGACGTATGGCTCAGCACCATTCAGCTCAACCATTTTGAAGGGAACTTTATGATCCAACACACATGCTACCACCAGCTAGACACACTGCAGGGCAAAACCTTCGTTTCCTTTTTACACTCAACTTAATGTTGAGCCAATGTGGTCGACCCGTCATCTTCGCCTGGAAGTGCCACGATATCGCGGGATGTTTTCGCGACCCACATTGTTATTGCAATGTTAAAAATAACAATTACATTAAGGCGACGATAGATGACAGCTACCTACAGCGATGCACTGCCGCCCGTCCCTCGCAAGAGACCCCGCCTCAACGCGCATCAAATTTTACGAAAAACAACCCATGTTGATTTATCAAACACAATTCAAAGAAAAACCGTATACTAAATTTTGGGTGATTAAATTGTCTTTTAGATGGTGAAAGTTTCATGGAAATACACCCGATCGTTTTTGCGTGATTATCGTTTTTATGTCCGCGATAGACATTACTTTACCAATTAATTACATTATGTTATAAGAATATTATTTAAAATATTCAAATTTCAAATGACGAAGAAAATTGTCTAGTTTCACATATAATTTTTTCAAATACAGAAGACAAGCCGTTTAGATGTGATCTTCAATAAAAAGTCCTTAAAAGTCGGCTGTCTGCGCCTTAAATGACACAACTTTAATCTAGATTTTAGAGGATGTCATAATCCTAAACGTGACGTCACACGTGATTACACCATAATGTTAAACATTATCAAATACTTTGATTTCCTTTAGGTTTTTAATTCTAAATTCCGTTGCGGGACGATTTACGAAATACTAACTACCCTTTTAAAGTGGCTACAGCTACGCTCTGGCTATGGCTTGCGTAGTACGCCTACGGCTACACCACGGCTACGACTACGATAACGCTACTGCTACGGTTTGCGTAGTCGCTACGCAAGGTCATCAAATACTTTTAGCGAAATAATTTCATAATATGATAACTCATTTGAGCTATCATAAATGTTATTTTATGCTTTGTTACGTTACGTTTCAGTTGAAATATGATCTCGGATTATTACTACTAAAAAGGGTGACAGGCAAGCGGATATTTCAAGAGATAAATCCTGAATTAATAATGTCCACTAGTTTATCATAATTCTATGTAATTCTACGTATCTGTCTATGTAGTACCTAACACTAGTGTAGTAAGTCACTGTGTGAGTGCTACTGGCACCTTAAAGTACCACAACATTTATTCCTATCCCCTCGTTTTTATAAATGTTGTGGTAATTTTACAAAAAAGAACAAAACATCATTATTTGCAAAAGCTCCATTGTTTCACTTCAAAGGGCAAAGCGAGATGCTGGACTGGAAGTTTGACTCAAGTCTCAAAGCTCCATTGAGCGTTTTCATGAATGAGGGGCGTGGTGGGGGCTGCTAGGATGCGCAAGCGTCGCCGACAGACACTCCGCTCGACGGAGGCTGCGTCACACGCACTTCAGTGAAGCCAGTCACTTCACTGTCCGCGCGCCTGCGCAAACGCGCGCAGTTTGGCGGGAATTTTAAAATATTACTTTTTTATTTTTAAATTTCGAACCATTTTTATTTTTTTATTTTGTGCCTGACTGTACTGTGGTGTTGTTTAGTGCTTGTTTAACTAGGTGAATAACGGGCATGCTGGTGTAAAGATGACGGCTTTTAACTTCAGGTAGGTTTATTTTTTAAGCGTTTTAGCTTTAAGCTGTATCACAATCTAGTTTTATGCCGACTTAGTAATTGACACTACCTTTTTACTTCTACAACATAATTTTTAGTGGTGGTGTGCCCTAATTTTAATCGGAAATAAATTAATCGAACTACTTTAAAAAAAAAAAAAAAAAAAATTTCTTTTAATTGTATTATTGGAACTAATTGGATTGGATTTTTTTTATTGATAGTTAAGTTTTTATTGGGAACATAACATTTATTTTGAATTCATTGAAGTATTTCATGTGTGCTGATTGGAGGTATACAAATATTCATCATAAGATTTTTTTTAAAGATAAAATAATTATCTAATTTTTTCACGGTTTCGGTCACGAATAAAGTATAAAGGCGTTCAAGCACTGAAAGACTGAACGCTTTTTTACATTTAGTCGAAAGAATTTTATTCTACAGAGCTGTATTGTCATTTTTATTGCCGTTGTAATATTATGCCGGCCGGCAATCAACTCAGAGTCAGACACACAACACACAACGGATATTGATTGCGTTGCACAGTAGACTAGGCGTCTCGAGATAACGTATATTTTAATAACAAAATTAAATTGATAGTAGAAATGATTCACAATTATTATATCCTCAGAATGAACTTGACGTACCTATTTCAATGAGTAAAAGTTACGGGTATATATTATTCTATACTAATATTATAATGTAGTGAATAGGCTCCGAAACTATAGGGCCGATTTTAACCATTTTTTTCACAATAGAAAGCTAAATTATCAGGAAGTAACATAACTTATTTAATATTATTTAAAAGATATAATTTATTTAAAAAAAAAAGAATAGAGATCCTTAAGAAAATTGCAATAATTTTACTCAACGTAGCAAAATTTTGCATATATGTAGATATAATTAATTTTTGTCGGCAGGTTTTGAAAAGATAATCGAATTTTAGGTCATTCCTTACCGAAATTTTCGTCAAAAGAATACGCACCTAACAAGAAAGTTTTGAAATACGCATAACAAATACTTTCACACAGATTTATCACGTTAATTAGATAATGAGACAATTACCCACACAGTTGGCAACAGATACAAAAATAACTTTAAAAATGTACATAACTAAAATGCGTGTGTAATTTCGCCAAATTGCAAAGTGGCGTCGTTTGCAGCGCGTACGCATCGATCAGACTCACACGCAAATCGTGCGGGCAGTTCATGTCAGTGTTGCCAACTCCAAAAGTTCAAATTATCGAGTTCTGATCCGAAAATTATCGTATTCCGGGCAAAATTATCGTACAAAATCCAAATCACAAAAAAGACCTCATTAATTCATTTAAATTGAAAACAAACGACAAGTATAGAGTCAAAGGAGGAGTATTTGCCAAGTTTCACCAGCAGATCAAACCGTAACCGTGTTTTGTCGTAGTGTTCAGTTAATTAATGTTTTTTTTAGGGTTCCGTACCTCTAAAGGAAAAAACGGAACCCTTATAAGATCACTTTGTTGTCCGTCCGTCCGTCCGTCCGTCCGTCCGTCTGTCAAGACCGTTTTTCTCAGGAACGCGTGGAGGTATCAAACTGAAATTTCTATATGATACTTAGTTCTACTGTCCCTGGAAGCTGTAGAAAAATCAACCTTCTAAGTCAACGCAATCAAAAGATACAGCCATTTAGGCCGCAAAATTCCGCAAATTTTCGAAACACGCACGGGAATCAAAACCTACAGGGTACTTCCCGTGAACTTAGAATCTTGAAATTTTGTACGAAGTCACGTCTTATAGTACAGATATAGGAAAAATTACGAAAACCGAAATTTTTTAGTTTCGTCATATAAAAAAAATATATTTTTGACAATTTTGAACTTTTACTTATATACCCACAGGTTTGTACGGAACCCTCGGTGCGCGAGTCCAACTCGCACTTGACCGGTTTTTTTTTTTTAACCTTTCAAACCCCACATTCGCCCCGTCGAAAAAGTGGCGTCCGGACACCAAAGGCCCGACGTCATTTGACACTTGAGATTTTTTCGTTCGGCGAGCAAAAAAAACGTCCGTGTCGATTTTTTGTTGCCTCCAGCTACTTAGAGATAAGTTTTATGGCTTCCTGAATAGGCAAGCCATAACATAAACATTGTGAGTCGTTCTAAAATACGTTGTAGTTTATTATAAACAATGGAAATTAGAGACAATGACTGAGCATGTCTTTGTTCCCGTTTGTTGTTGATTTGTCATAGAACTGCTGTCTCAATTTGCTCGAAATTTTGGATGTTACTTATTGAATAGACTAATAATCGAACAGCAGTATTTTTTTGGGAATCCTACTCAACATTTTCGTAATATTTAAACTCAAACTTCATATCGCGCGGAGGTCAACGCCCGTGTTGTGCACTCGAACATTCAAAGGGTTTATATAAAGAATTTTCTCATTACATAGAATGAGATTCTTATTCTAATAAGAAAATACATTGTTTACATACCATTTTATACACCAGGATCCACATAATTCACCATGAATCACTCAAAATAAACACAATTCTCATATCACTGCACATTGTTCACAAAGGTTTGTTTACGTTTCATATTTCGTCGAAATATAAGTTTTTATGATGCTATTTGATACAAATATTACCTAAAACGATGTAATAACTACTTCTAAATGAATATTTATCCACTTATCGTCGAAAACACACAAATAATAAGAAAAAACACTATAAAACTAGAGAGCATACCACGAAAAAGTACCGATGACCAACGAGTTCGAAACGTCACTTTCAACTTTTTTTTTTCGTGTTACCAGATTATATTTTCCATAGAGATTTAGTTCAACAGACTGTGTGTGTAACTAGCATTACAGTAAAATTGTCACAGACGATATAGAACTTTATTTATATTCAGAAATAAGGCTAAAAACCGCCTGAACGGCGCGGTCGGGGATGCGACCACAAGGCTTTTGGGACTAAAAAATGGCGGTTCCGAATGCGACCAAATGCCGCTGAGCGGTTTTTGTTCACAGTATATGATTAGATAAAATCATAAATAAAGAATCATTACTTAAGTTTTTCACCAAAAAGCTATTTGACGTTTCGTTTACGACTATTTGCTTATTGCGGATGGAAACATATAAATATTTTCAGGTTTGTGCGCTAGTTAATGTAAGGGAAAGAGTTAAAGAGAGACATTTACTTGTCGACGCTGTCATTCTTTACATTTGCCATTGAGATTATGTTTCGTTTATTTTTTCTGACAACTACTGACCAAAGCACAAAATTATCGTACATTAGACATTCATTATCGTACATCGTACCATTAGCCAAATTATCGTACGCCCCCATAATTATCGTACGGGTTGGCAACACTGGTTCATGTCTTGTCAGGCGGGGGAGGAATAAGGGCGGAGGAGGGGTGTAGGGTCAGCACGTGTTGAGAAAAAAAAAAACTTTAACACCAACTAAGTTAAAGATGAAAAAAAAGTTATTGTGGTCATGACTAGTAATAATTCAAAATTCTTCGACACCGGTGTCGATGAATTTAAAATATCTATAGATTTTGATAATATTCTCTTTAGTCGTCTATTAGAATGTTTAAAATAATGGGTAATCTTCTATTATTTGATGAAACAATTTATTTTAACAAAGGATTGCTACAAAATAGAATAGAATTAGTAAAAAAAAAATAGATTAATTTATTATTTAAGGCAAGAAGTTCTGGTACTGTAGGAATAAACTTAACTAAAGCTAATTTCTTGATGAGTTTGGAAATATAATACATGCTGATGAAATTCGAAATCTCCATTGGATATCGCGAATGCCCATGCATAGAAATGTTAATTATTTTATGATTCCCATGTATTTAACACTTACGGTTATTTCGTAACTGAGATTGGGGCCTATATTTCTATGGGCCTGTGTTATATCTTTGTCTATCATGCAATTAGCCAAGGCCTCATAGCGCTGTGGCCCTGGTTTCTAGATTTTTGTCTGTCTACCTCAATACACTTCTACAGTCTACACATCTAGGAAATACATATTTAGATCCATGCCAGATAGTTTTCAGAAGTTTTGCACTTGTACCTACATAATAGTTTATTTTTATAAATCTGTTTTAGTTATGGTTGATACTATATGAGTTCTACGCCCAGTATAAACTTACGTCTTATCACCTCCTCAATGCACGAAAAGCCTACACAGTGCGACGTCAGCTAAAATTGAAAATGTTGTTGTGTCGTCGTGTTTTCCTAGCCATCTTTGTAACACCTTTAAGCGTCTTTTCATTTAGATCTTTGAAGGCATTAACACATTTTTACGCCTCATCGACACCAAATGTTATCTTTTCCTCGAATTAGTTACGAGATTATCACTTTACAGCCTAATCTTAATAAAGCCATCATTTCAAGTTCACACCTGATAAGGTCTTAAGCCTCGCGGCAACCCTAACCAGTTCGTAGCCTCGTAAGTCGTAAATCCAGTCACACACGAACCCGATCCCGACCAAAAAATATATTAAAAAAACAACACAAGATTAAAACTAAAGACTATTGTTCCTTTTATACAAGATCCCGGCGATTCGAGAGGAGAAATTCTCCGTCCCTTCATGCATAAATTCATTGTCGGTTTTGTGGCAGAGACCCGTATAATTAAACTCTTAGAAGATTTAGATAACGACTGAAAAGCGTTTCTTTTCTAAACAATGTAATAACAATACTATAGCTTTAAAGTTAGAGTTTCATTTCCTTTTAGCATATAACGTAAGATTTTAAACTTTTTGCAGAACAGTAGCGTTAAGATTGCGCACGCGATTCCTTTGAAATTTCTTGTTTGTTTTTGCTGTTATGTCCCGTTTGGTAATTTTCTCTAAAGCTCTGTGTTGGGATGAAGACAATGTTGAGCTTTTGAATCTACGGTTGAACAGACTTGGCTTATTCTTTAAGCTACATTGAAGCTTGGCAAAGAAAGCGATTGTTTCTGAGTTACGATTGATTTCCGCCGCTCCGTTAGAAGCTCTGGAATGATGTTAAGTATTCGTGTTTACTTGAGTCATTTTTTCTTATTCTTGTGTTAATCTGATCATGTTTCAGTATCCTTCGTTGTGTAATCTTAAATTAGTCTCGTGTTTTAGTTAAAAAACTGAACACGACCTGTGCTTTGAGACGAATACGATCTCTTTTCGTGTCGACTTAATAATTCTGGTGACGACGACATAATTATGTCGTCGTCACCAGAATCGTGTTTAGGTACTAAATAGGTTTAGGTTGTATTTTTTCTTCCTGATTTCACTCTACACTTCAGTCAACCAATTTTTTGACTATGCCTACATCAATGGTAATTTCCTTATGTACTTAGCTTTATCTGCTTGCCACTATTTTCTCCATTATGTGAGTTACTTCTACTAACCAATCAATCTGCCAAAACCTTTTCTCAACTATTCTGGGGTCGGCTTCCAGTCTAACTCGATGAAGCTGAACACCAGTATTATTATATGGAACGACTGCCTATCTGACCTCCAAAATTCAGTTACTGGGTAATACGATATCACTTGGTTACTGTTTGTCAGACTTTTGGGCTTCTGTTACGACTGTCAAAGATCCACAAATGACAGCTGGGATCAACCACTAACGGAACGAGGCACGAAGGGGTCTTGGCATGTAAAGGAGGTCACCCATCCACGGACCAACCCTGGCAAGCGTAGCTTAACGTGATCAATAGACCCGTGTGGCTATTTACTTAGCCATAAACCCGTAACTAGCCCCATTCTCAGTTACTTCTACAAACATTATAAAACTGTGGCAGTGTCGACACTTTCGTTTCATTATCATCATCATTTTTTGCAGTCTTGTTCCACCCGCTGATGACTTTACGCCTCCTCTCTTTTGTGTCATGCTTCCTTATTCCTTGCGACTCTTATCCAGATAGATCTTCCCGTCTTCACTTTCGATTAAGTAGGTCCAAATTGAGAAGGTTCAAAGAACCAATAATCGTAACCACATAGAACAATGAAGGTAACAAAACAAACGGAAAGACAATAAGCTATCAGCAAACATTCTATGCACTATAAAGTTTAGAGCTTTTGGTTTAATTGGGTCGACCGCAAATACATACATCAACATCGACGATATTCGCTTACTATTGTAAATTTCGTAACGTTATACATTGAGTTTTATTTACTACATAACTATGTACATTATTCTATGGTTTGTGGTGGTAGGTTTATGGTGTATTTGTATTTTATCCATTGCAGTCTTCAGCATCTCTTAAATACGAGTAAGCCTACTCGTCAGTGTGTGCCGGGTTTTTTTTTTTTTTTTTTGGGTGGGAAATCATCAAATAACTTCTCCCGCTCTGGGTGGAGCAGGAGGGCGTGTCAGACTTTTACTGACTAAAACCCACCCGTGTTCCTTCAGTAGCCCTTAAGCCAGGGGCTGTGGTGTCTCTTTCGAACAAACCCGCACCCCTGGCAGGCATCGGCCCTTGCGGGCCCCATCATTTTTTGTGCTGACATCTCTTTGAGGCGCGCGTGGAACACAACGCGCCGTCGACTTGGGCTTGGTCCTTACCGGACAGCGAGCTACCCATTACTCGCCGTCCGCAAGCCCATGCCTACGGTGGCCGGAAATCGCCCTGGGATTCCCGACGCCCAGGGCGTCTCCGTATCCTGCGGCGGCTGGGGTCGCGAGGGCGCATATGCTGCCTCTCCCTCACGTGCGCCGCCTCCCTCTTCGCGAGCATCACTGCTTCGCTGAAGGAGGTGACGGCTCCCCATGCCCTCTCGCTCCGTACCATGGCCTGGACCAGGGCCGGACGCGAGAGATCGCCGCCGCCGATCGCCTCCACGAGGACACGGCGGTGCTCCGCCCAAGCAGGGCAGACCGCCACCGTGTGCTCCACCGTGTCCTCAGGGCGATCTTCGCAGTGGAAACACCCGGGCGTTTCCTCCCGCCCTATCCGAAACAGGAACCTCCCGAAACAACCGTGTCCGGTGAGGACCTGCGTCAGGCGGAAGGTGAGGACGCCATGCCGCCTCTCAAACCACTCCTCAAAGAGGGGACTTACCGCCGCAATCGTGGCGTGCCCAAGTGTGTGCCGTGTTAATCATTAACACGTTAGTTACATCATTTATTTTCTTCTCTTACATATGGGTACCTAGTACCGTGGTTCTGGAATCTGAGGAAGAAGAACTTGGGTTTAAAAGTTTTGAAAACAAAAAAAGACTGTTTTGTTAAATTTTGCTCTCATTTCGACCCAATTTTTTGCCACCATGTTGCAACTCTTCCGGCTTCAGTCTTGCAGAACCGTTTTCGCCCATTCAGATGCTCTGTAACTCTTCTATTAAACGAAATGATTAATTCAGTACATAGACGAGGTGTTAAAAATATGTCTATGTGTCAATTAAAAGTTCCAACTTCCGGTCAAAAGCTTTGCACGTATCGGTACGACTTATTATTATGTGAGAAGGGCCAGAGAGTTACCCGTTGCATTTTAATATTGCACTTAGTAATATTGGCACGTTTTCTAATTACTGGTAATAAAGACATTACGATAACTTTACTATCCATATATAATTTCATATGTGCAAAATGTACAAGCAATTTCAAAATAATTGATACAAGATGCAGGACCGAAATCCCGTCAAAAATAAAAACATCTTGTTGAAAATCCAGTTTACCTTGTTAAAACTCGCGCATGTGTGAGTATTGAAAGTAAACCTAGTGCTTATAAACCTCCTGGTACGCTATGCCGTCCTGGTAATTCTAGGTACAAACGAGACACCGCTTAGACTGAGAGATCTTGTAAATCTAGATTTTATCGCACGGGCGGCTAGGCAGCTATGAATAAAATTAGTCTAGGATGAAACCTTTTTTTTGCTTTTTTTTTTGAAATCGTAATGCAAATTGATTCCACATGACTTGTTCTTATTATTTCACATATTTTTTGCAGGAGATGATGCATAATTTGTTAGCGGTTTATGTAAATGAATATCGATAAAATTATATATTGTCGCGGGTGTGGAATGTTCATTGTGATTGTGACTATCTGTTTTAATTTTAATTAAGACACTTCATTTTTTACGCACCTCATGCAACATTAATTAATTTGTAAGTAAATACGGTCAATAATTTGTAACAGTTTATCGTTTATAGGTAATTAATCCGGAATTTGTAGGTCATGAGTGAGATAAATCTAGTAAATATCTTCTTTTTGAGAGAGATAATGCGGAATAAGTGTTAATTTTTTACAAGAATCGAACTACACGAGAATAACTCATGCCATGCTCACTTTTAGTTAGGTACACGAACAGACCGCCAGATAAATCTTTGTAACTGAAGTAAACATTTTAACACGTTTATAAATAGCGACAAGCTTGCAAGTAGCCGTTCATGGTTAGTCGAAATTTCAGCGAAGTCACCTATAAATCCATGTTGTAACTCCTTTCCTTGTACTACGCGATACAAAGGTCCTGCTTCCTTGGTAACAAGACTCTAAATTGACTTTGTCTTGTTACAGAGATTAATATGATTTATTGAAGCGATTCTTATTGATAAATTGGTGTTAGAACCCGATATAAAATGATTGGAATATCGAAACACCTAACAAGATTCCTTACAAAATGCTTTTTGGGAATTGAATCCACAAATGCTTTGGAATATGTAGATCGTAGAATGCATGTTTAGGTTTGCAATAAAAGCTCGCTTGCACAATGTTCACGACGGGAAACGATTGCCCAATGATAAACCAAACTAACCTACAAATCTGATGTAGCCCAGACAATGTCCCAAGTTTTGACGGATTTTATGATTGCGGTTCAGGATTTTGTAATTATAGTTTATTTGCGTTTGTGTGTTACGTAGATACTGCATAATCAAGAATGTATATTTAGTTAGGTGAAAAATTTGGGCTGTTTACTTTGGCTCCTCACACATTTTCATTTAGCTAGACAAAGGCATGGTGCAAAAACAGACAAACTCAAATATGGACACAGTTGAAACAAAATCTCGAACACCTGAAATCAGTTTATTAAAAAAAAAATGTTTGTGTTTTCTTTGACTTTCTTTTAAGAACAATTAATGAATTGAGGAGCACCAATAATAATTGTCAGTTAATAATGTATTACTTATCGTTAATGGATGCAAGAGATACATTTAAACCACCTTTTGAAAGAAGGAGTAGTAGCTATAATGTCAAGGCCTTAATAGGTCAATGCACTTTCTTTGATAACTACGCAAGATAAACTTAGGTCCATTTATACTTCCCTGGTACTCACAGAAATCTAAGGCAACCTGCCGGCTAGTCCAAATCGGTCAAGGTTGCATCAGCAGTCGCTGTTGCTGGCTGAGGGAAACTCAACGGGATTTGAGGAACGGAATGCCGAGTAGGGCTGTCGCAAGCACAACTTGCAACTAAATAATAAAATTCACACATACTTAATTTTAATTAATTCTAATAGAAAAGTAATCCGCTTGCTTGGGAACGATGGGAATCTTTCTAAATGAATATATCAAGTAATTATTTATGATGCTGCATGCAATTTGAATTTGGTTTTTTATGAACCAATTGCTTTGGAATCTTATTTATGTCAAAGAAGTTTTGTGACAAATTAGACGCCGGCGCCGGCGCCCGTATTAATTAATCGAAATCACTTGAGATGCCAAATGTTTAAAAGAAAATTTACGTTATGACAAATGCTAAATGCTTATGAACATTACTACTAAGGAATACAATTCTGGTATTCCTTTTGAATGTATAGGTACTTTTAAAGAACTATTTGATAGTTATTTAAAGATAACACTATATAGAAGCATTTAAGCACGCTGTCTGTCTTCTGGGCACGTTTCCGGATGACAGCAATGTGGACGAGTACTTCAACGCTAAGTGTCCCCTTTGTTTGTGTTTTTGTATTTATTTGTATAGTTAGTTCGTTATTTAATTTAGTACCTATTGTCAATAGTTGGTTGTGTAATACATTGTATATACATAGGCGAGCAAGCATTAGCTGTGTCCGCGGCTTCACCCGCGTGGAAATCGGAAATAATCCCAAGAGAATCTGCTAACGGGATAAAAATCGTGCTACAATGTTACTCTTTCTGACATCAGAGGGCCAATACTACTAATTTTAAGAACGTTCACAGTCTGATCTCAGTGTCAATCTGTCAAAAATACCTCGATTTTTCATACATTTTTGACATTTGCTTGTCTCTGAGACGACACTGCGACTAGATTTTGAACGGTTTTACAAGAATTGGCCTTCAGATAAATATATACCAGTGAAAGTCCCGTCAAAATCAGTCCAACTTTTCCGGAGATTAGCTAGAACAAAAAGACAGACGGACCATTTTTTTTAATGTAACGTATATACCTACTTTCATATGCATTTAGAAAAAAGCTATTATTTTAACGTTACCAACAGACCCTTCAATTTCATTTAGATATTTGTATAGATGTAGATTTGAATAAAGCATGTAATGGGGACCTACGGGTTGGCGTTCCGTTCGGTATTTTAGGGCAACCATAAGTTAACGAAGGGTGTGTGGCAACGCGTGGGCATGGATATAGACGTTTATAGCATGTTTGTAAGTTCGTTAGTTTACATTATTGAACTATTACCCGATGGAGTATGTTTGTTTCTTTGAGAATGTCGGTCAAGTGTTTCATGGGATATTCAAGGACGCAGGAAGGGAGATTTGAGTTTATCGTGTCCTTGAGTTATATCAGGATTTGATACAAAAACGTTTTTTGCAAATGTCGGGTCTGGGACTGGGAGTGGCATCAAGAAATCATAAATTGTTGATGGTTGATTAGTTTATCGTATCCTTGACGTGTATTGAGGACTGGTATAAAAGCTTAACTTTTTAAAGCAGATTTGGCAAAATTGTTTTTAGTTCATTAGGTAAATGTCAGGCCTGGGAGTGGTAGTTGGTATGCAATCGAGCATGATTTTAGTACCTAATTTCACTCTTTTAATGTGATAGGCTGACATTTAACGAATATATTTTACAATTTAAATGTTGCTCCAGCTACAAAATCTAAAATATATGAAGGCAAAATATTTTTTTACCCATTCGATCTAGATAAAGTGTCCAACACTAATCCACGTGCGACTCAGACTTTTCAGAAACCAAACATACAAACAACGACTCCATTTCTGTATACTTGCGAGCGAGTTAACAATTCAATGGTGACCAAAACGACAGTAACGCTTTAGCAAGTTCAAAATTAGCAGAAGAGCTTTGTGTTTTGTCCAGCTAACTGGCATGTCGGCGTAAAGTTATATTTGCGCTGGAAACGGCGTTAACGGCCCGGAGACGACTGTTCTCTTGTTTAGGAGTTAGGACTCACTTCCGCGTGCGATGTTTACTCGCCAAAATGGTACTGTGGGTTAAAATGATGGTTATTTTGCAAGTGGATCTCAGTGAGAAAAAAAATGCATTGTACGAGTAATTCTAGAATTTAGGCATTATTCTTGAGTTAAGCAAGCTTAGACAATTCTTTTAAAATACTAATAAGTGTCATTTTACTTGTCCCATTTCTGTTTCAAGAATATGTTGATAGCCAATAGCCATTCAACATTTAAGTGTTGTTTGCTTGACCATTCATTCATGAGAAGAAACTGGGATTTTGGCAAAAAATATGACGAGCGTTAGCATAATATCGCAAACAACCCCTGCTTCACACGTGTGCAATAATATACTGAAGTGGCGACATGTAACATCAAGATTTCTGTGGTACCTATAAATACAGGATAAGTTTTTTACCAGTGCGCAAACTTTAACCATGAATTCAGCATATCGTTCTAGAAAACAAAAATCAGCTGTTCCATACATTTTGACCGCGTAAGTTGCAGCTGATTTTTGTTTTGTATAACAAACGACAAACTCTCAAACGGTGAAGGAAAACAACATGAGGAAATCGGCCTAGAACAAAAACATTCGAAGACATGTGACATCTACCAACCCGCACTGGGCCCGCGTGGTGGATAACGGCCCGCTCCCTCTCACGGAGAGGAGGCCTGTGTCCCAGCAGTGGGAACGTAATAGGCTGAGTGTGTAACATACGAAAAACTTCTGCACTGGGGCTCTAGAACGATATGCTGAATTCATGGTTAAAGTTTGCGCACTGCTTAAAAACGTATCCTGTGTCTTGGTTACGTAAGCCTTTTGGAATACATTCTCCAAATAATGGTGGAAACCGCATAAAAGTACATTGTGTAGTTTAGAAGAACTAAGTGATCAGCCAGACACGAAAATCGAGTTTGTTTTTTATTAGGGTATACGTATTGAAGAGAAATATGCTCAACCGATAAGTCTATATGACATGCAATGCTGTGTCTGTAACCTACTTACACTAGAAGTTAAGCAAAATTGTTACGAACCCTATGGACTCCTCATCTGCAAAAGCCTTTTCCCAAATAGGTATGTAAGTTGGGCTTTCAGTCTAACCGGATGCAGCTGAATACCAGTATTTTACATGGAACGACTTCCTATCTGACCTCCACAACCCAGTTATTGAGTAACATCATACGCCTTGGTAAGACTAGTTAGATTTGAGATAAGACTAGAGAAAAATATACTTTTACTTTGCTTACTTTACTAGTTGTCAGACTTTCTGCGGGCTTAGCATAACGCTTTCTTTTTCTACGAAGAATAGACAGTGCTTTTTCTATACATAGACACATTTTGTTTCTCCATTATTGACATCGGATCGTAGATATCTTTCTACAATCTGTCATTGTGTCTTTCGTTTCTAACGATCTTTGCCTAGGTTTGTTTATATGTAGACAAAATCACACTTACAACAAACTTTGTACTTGACGGCCACAAAGTGAATACGATTATTTACAAAATCATGCATACTTTGAGAAGTATAATATAATTATTGTTTTAACTATTCTGAATGCGAGGATTATGTGGGCCATGTTTTGTTTTTGTGTTTAATGTCTTTCCAGGTTCGTTTTTAATGTTAATCTGGCAGTTTGAGTACTTTATGCGGCCTACCCAAATGTCCTTTCTTTGGTATCGTTCGTCAAATCGTTGAGCTCCTCAAGTTCTGAGTTGAGCTGTATGATTACTGATAAATGCGTGCACTGATTGGACAGGTCCACTCAATCTGTGTGGTTCTTTCCTCAAAAGACCATTTCAGACACCAATCCACATGGTCTTCACATCATCTGACCAAGATTCTTTCTTCTCAGAGTAGTCAGATAGGAAACCCCGACCTCATCTAGTTTAAAAAAAAATATGATTGACGTGTGAAAGTGTTTGTACAAATCTACTTACAGAAATAAATGTATATCACAAATTCATAACTGAGATAATTTATAGAAAAACATAGCTATCTTCTCCTATTGTGTAGATCATTTAGTTTATAGTTATGTCTATTCTTCCGTCGACAAACCGGTGCTCGTGCTAAGCCTGCTGGGTTCTGACGACTTGTAACGACTACTAAAGATTAAAGAATTAAAGCTGGGACCAACGCGTTAACGTGCTTTCCGCGGCACGGAGGGATCTTGGTATGTAGGTAAAGATGGTTATCCATCCACGGACCAACCGCGGCAAGCGTAGCTTAACCTGATCTATCGACTCAAGTAGCTGTTATTACAAGCCCCTCCCTATGGACTCCTGTCAGATATAAAAGTTTTTATTTTTATCCGAATATAAGTCCCGGGATAACACTAATAACAAATTATAATTAGTATTAAATTACATAGCACGTCCCACGCATTGATTAACACCCGTCACATGCATTAATTGTTTTCATAATGATGTCAATATGAAAGTTCCCAATGATCATAGACGATGGGAGCGTCCTGTATCTATGCGCGGGCGCAGCCGGGCCGCACATGTTGTCACTTTAGGGGGTGGACACATGCACTTGCAACAAGGTTGTCAATGATGATAGACTTGATGTCGCTTTGTTTTTTGTGACACTTTTTTGTTTAAAGAGTTAAAATGGAGTTTCTTTTTGTGTTCTTTTATTAAAATGCGCGGTTTTATGAGAATTTTAAATCTTTTAGAGTAAAATACAAAAGTGCATGTTAAGACGTCTACCGTTAAACACAGGCCTCAAGTCTGAACAAGTTACACCCAACCATTCCCACGACCCAGGGGTGCGGGTTTGTTCGAAAGAGACACCACAGCCCCTGGCTTAAGGGCTACTGAAGGAACACGGGTGGGTTTTAGTCAGTAAAAGTCTGACACGCCCTCCTGCTCCACCCAGAGCGGGAGAAGTTATTTGATGATTTCCCATCCAAAAAAAAAAAAAAAAAAAACCATTCCCACGACCTTCAGCAGGTCATCTGTCCATCTAGTAGGAGGACGTCTCAGGGCCCCTCCCAGCCATTTACACTCACCTACCATTTGCAATCTGTGCGTAACAACCGTCGTTTGACCACAGTATCTTGGTTTTTAAACTGAAACTGAATTATGTTTCAGCTCATTTTTCTATCCAATACTAATCAAATTTCAAAAGTAACAAATTACATCATTCACATAAAAACGGAATATTACTTAGCTGTTTAATTAAATAAACAAGCATGTAAAATCAATAATTTGACAACCCTAGAGTGGTTTACCAACAATGCACGCCAAATCACCCGCAGAGCGCGGCGCGGCGGGTGTATGCGTTTGACATGCCGCGTTACGTTTTACGACAACATTCACGTCTTCCGTGCGATTGGCTCTCATAGACTATAGCCAATCTCCTGCCGCTTACTGCCCGCCTAGTACTTTCGTAGACGATTCGGTGAACGCTTTCTTAAAAAAAAAAAAATGGGAAGTAGGGGAGATAAAATAAATAAGATTTCCCTTTTTGAAAGAGTAAGGAGATTTATTTTTCAAGGCCTGTTTTATTATTTGCATGTTTGTGTGTGTGTGTGCTTATTGACGAAATGGAAGGTCGTATTTAATAAGCCGAATATCGACTGCAATAGAGGTTTCATAGAAAATTCGTCAAGTGTGCTTGGTATTTAAGCTTTGTTGTATTTATTAGTAAATTGAGGGAAAGTGATAACAACAACAACTAAGTATGTGAGGCTGTTTTGTTATTTGTAACATTGATAACAGACACATAACGAAAGTAAAGCTGCGCCTGTGCTGAGTAGTCCCTTCCTGAGAAAGTCAAGAATGAATAACGAACTCACTTACTTTTTTAAATTGAAAGCCTACTCTTGAATATAGAAAAATAAACAAAGTTTTGGTTTGGTATTTTTAGCGTCGTAAATTCTAGCCTTGTAAGTTATCGATCATCTCAATAATCTTCAAGATTATGCTTCAGAGAAGAAAAAGTTTTATCCAATGAATTAAAATCGAAAATGATGTGGAATGTGCCTAGTTTTGTTGATTATAATAAGTATTAACCCTTCACTTACTAGCTGAAAATTATTAGTTAACTACGCGGACCGCAGAATTTCCACACTTAGTACTTTCGCTATCGCTCGCTACGCCATTCGCTGCTGCTGGTCGGTCGAATCGTAAATTTTCCCGCCAAGGCAATATTTCACGCATCTCGCTACACGCTTCCCCGCCATTACTGTTGCGTTTATTTATTCTTCCGATCTAACTAATGATACCCTTCCTAGGAAGTTCCATGAGCCTAAACTTTTACTTATTCTAGATACGGATCTTCGTATACTTAGGACATATTTACAGTAAAATATATAAAGTAAAGGGTTGGTAAGCGATTTTCCATTTATTTTCTTTCTGTAAAATATTTACATACAGTCGAGCCCACGAGTTTCAATTGACAGATTATTTCTGAAAAAGTCATTCAATAGGATTATATGAAATTAGAGGGTTGTATTAATGATTTAATTGTAAATACATACTTCTATAGTACCTACTATGGTCGAGAATCATAATTTGTTCAGCATACAGCTAGAAACTGACACTAAAAATTGCAAAAAACGTAAGAAAATCTGAATTTCGGGGTATTTAAATAGTAAGTAGAAATTTTGTATTAGTTTGTTTTGCACTTTCGTTTCATAATTTTTCTACAAGTAAACGTGTCAAATCTGTCCCGATAAAAAGTCAAGCAATGATCGTAAGGGTACTCTTACACCATCAAAGGCTGCCTTTAATCTTACCATTACATTAAGGCTCGAAGAACCGCGCAGATAATCTCTCGTGGGTTTAAAAATAAAAATAAGTAGTTTACTTGCAAAGGGCACACTCTAAAGCTAGCCAATTATTCTTATCGCGCGCTTTTAAGATTTTACACTCCCATCCTTATGAGTCATGCGGTCCTAGTACGCGTTACACGGTATTTACAAGGTCCCTTGGGATACTCGGGAATTACGGGAGCCGTCCCGAGTCCCGGTCGTCGTCGCGCGTCGTCGCTACGGTTACAGAATACCTACATTACAATGACGAGTGTGACGAGTGTGGACGTGAGACGGTTTAACCACATTTACTTATTAGTAACGTGACTTCGACGCGACGTTGTAATATGACTTCGTGATATTTGGATTTAGAAAGTGATTTTCATTTTCTGTAATTTAACTCTGTAAAATTTACTTATATATAAATTTAATTATTAATAATAAAAACATTATATTGTATAATTATGTTACGCGCAACTTTATTATTTTGTTCTCTCATAAGAACCTTCTTTCTCCTCACAATAACAAACACAAAAAAAAAAGAATTAGCAAAGTTGGTCCAGCCGTTCACGTGTGATGCCGTGACCAAGGAAAATAGGGATTAATTTTCATATAAGGTCTATCTATTCATACACGAAAAACTGAAATCACGAAAAAAATCAGCTGTTCCCAACATTTTGACGAGTTATGCGAACATAAATGCAGCCGTGAGGCACATATTATAGTACACACGGCTACACATCAAGTTAGACACCCTATATATCTATAACTACGCTACCAGCAATACAGAGAATTGTACGAAAGGGACTGCGCATCGTGGCATCGGCCAATCATAGCATTTGCTGCGTTGGCCTACGCAACCACACACACAGATGCACATTTTTTGCCAAAAACTTTAGCTTCAAATATTTCAAATTATTTTTGCTCGTGTTCAGTGTTTTGTTGCATGCCATGCCAGTCAGTTCCCATTTCCCAAGTATCGTCCGGGCTTCACGTAATTACGCGGCAAAGGCGTCGGTTATTTTTTTGATAGTAGTTTGTTGTATTTCTTGATAACATTATTTGAATGTTGAATGTTATTTAATATTCTATTTTTTTATTTTTGTTGAAGAGTTGGTTATTTTTTTAATAGTAGTTTGTTGTATTTGATAACAATGTTTGATTGTTAAATGTTTTTAATATTCTACATTTTTTTAAAGTAATTTCAGCTGAATGTTTGTTTTTATTCAGCTTAAAGCCATAAATATAATTGATCTAAAACTATGTATTTACATAAAGTTACTCTTGCCTAGCGTGAGGGATTTCTCATACTTAACTATTATTGGCATAGAATAATAAACCATGTCAAGTTTTATTTGTCACGATGATTATGGGGGTTATCACTGTGGAATATATCTCTTATATACCTACCTATTGTGTTGATTAAAATGCTCACATAAATTTCAACTGTGATGTTTTTATGTTCATTGTTGCTTTTCTTTTTTTTTTGGGTGGGAAATCATCAAATAACTTCTCCCGCTCTGGGTGGAGCAGGAGGGCGTGTCAGACTTTTACTGACTAAAACCCACCCGTGTTCCTTCAATAGCCCGTATGCCAGGGGTTGTGGTATCTCTTTCGAACAAACCCGCATCCCTGGCAGGCATCGGCCCTTGCGGGCCCCATCATTTTGTGCTGACATCAGTGACATCTCTTTGAGGCGCTCGTGGAACACAACGCGCCGTATGTTCATTGTTGGTTAGATTTTTAATTGTTGTTGGCTCCTGAGGAAGCTTTTAGTATTTTTATAGTATTTTCAGATTGTGATAGTTATTTAATATTATCCTTACAAACGTTTATAATTAATCAATATCTGTTGCTGTCGACGAGGACCGTGCGTAGTTTTGTGAATTTGTGTTTTAAATTTCTAATTCTTTTTAAGCTTTCCTCGACTGATTTCGTTCCCTGTCAAGTCATTTCGGAGACACATTTATAATGATCCATGCATTAAGTGACTATATGGGGCTATGGTATGGCCTAGGTTATTATCTCCCGCCGCTTGCGCGAAACCAGAATACGAAAACCTACACACCCGGCGGAATACTGCTCGAATTTCGCTACCCACAAAAAGGTATCTAGCGAATATCGCTTAAAAGTAACTGAATAGAATAGGCCTCTAGCTAATGTTTTTAGTTAATAAGTTTAATGTGCCACCTAAAAGGTAACGTTGTGATTTAGTTGAAACACTAGAGTTCGTTTTTAATATTGAACCTAACTACGAAAAATAAAGCTCGTATTCTTAGTAGGTATAGTGTATCCATGTTGACCTATTTGAAAACAATTTTCTACCTTCAAGTATCAAGTAATTTAACACAATTACTTTTCTATTATTATCAGACTCAATGAGTCTGCCTATCATCCAAGGGATTAACCAATCCAAGCTACCCCTAATTTATTCAGTCCTCATCATCATCATCATTGTTACGGACGACGAAGCTTGCACATGTATACATGCACGTTAACTTGTTACAAGTATGTAAAAATGACCACGCTTGTTATAAGTATGTAAATATACCACGCTGTTTTAAGTATGAAAATAATACCACGTGCGGGATTCGCCTGTATACGTGTGCCCCCAATGATCTGTCCGTCGTCATGTTAATAAGTAAGATTTTGATAGATGTAAGATAATAAAGATTAATTTGCTAAATAGGAATTATTAATAACATGTAGGTACATTAGACTAGGTTTGTTTTATTTCCAAAAGATATAAGTAGATGGTTAAGTAGAATTGTAAGGCAGCGCGAAGCGCGGCTCTGATTGGTCGATAGACCCACCAGAAACCCACCCCCGCTACGCGGCGCCATTTACCGTTAGTTTTTAGTGTAAACTGTATAAAAGACGGGCGGGCTTGCGGCTTAGTGACTTCTCACTCAACCGTCAAGCAGCAAGCCGCCCTGGAAACCCTGGAAATAAACGAAGATACAACAAAAGTGAAGTTTTACTAAGAAGACAGAAACAACATAAATACAGTCCACCTCGTCAGTTGGTCCTTCGGTAGCCGGATGAAGATAGAAAAACGCCACCACCAGTCGAAGATTTAATTATCAAGTATGAAGAAATCAAGTGTGAAAACTAGAAGCGTTAGTGCCAGGGAAAATAAATCGGAATCGGACTACGATAGTCGTCATCCTCGTACGTTCGAAGATCCGCCAAGGTCGCCGCCGACCGTCGCGTCCGCGCTCCCGCGCACCCCGTACGGTGCGCCCGCGGCTGGGGCCGACCCCACCGCCCCCGCGCTCGCGACCGCACCCCCCGCCACTGCCGCGGCAGGGAGAGTTGCATCGACCGCATCCGATACCGCGTCCGCCGCGCCGGCTCCTCGCCCTCTAGCGGCAAGTAGAGCAAAAACGACCACGTTTTACTATGGCGAATCGCTCGCCACACCATCCGCGTCGTATTATCCGACGACTTCCTCCGCACTTCATAACCAGGACTCGGCAAGAACTATGACAGCTGCATACGATACTTCAGTTAGGGACACAGTAAGTACGATACGTTCAAGAAGATCGTACGGTAGTGACGTAGCACGAGTGAAAAAGGCAGAGTACGAGGCACAAAAGAGGATCGCTGCGATAAGGAACGAGCAACTAGAACTGGAAAAGGCGCTCGTCAACAAGCGATTGGAATACGAAGTGTCGGCGATAGAAGCAGAGGCCGAGGCCCGTGAAGAGGGTTCGGTGCGCATGAGCAAAGACAGGATGGACGAGTGGCTTCAAAGTATTGACCGAAGTCACCCGCCAGCTGCGAATCAACCAGAAGAGGAGCAGCCGCGACAATCCGCCGCCGTGCACGCCGCCCCAGAATCTGCAGTCTACGTCGAATCTGTCACACGTATTAATGCCGCCACATCTGCCAGGAACGACCAACGAAGACAACGGTCAGCATCGCGGTCGCCTACTAGAAGGGAATACCGAAGCGAAATTGAACAGCTGGCCGACACGCTGGAGAAGATGATACACGCACGCCCGCCGCCACGACAAGCGATCGAGCTACCTGCATTCTCAGGAGCAGCTACTGAGTGGTTGCCATTTAAGGCGGCGTACGATGACTCATCAAAATTATACAAGTTTTCTACGATGGAAGACTTAGCAAGACTACGCAACTGTATCAAGGGCGAAGCAAGGGATGCAGTGTCAGCACTCCTGTACACCGCGTCCGACCCGCAAGTAATTATCAACACATTGGAACAATACTACGGCAGGCCGGAGATATTAATGGATCGTGCGATGGAAGATTTGAAAAAGTTACCTCGACTCACGAATGCGGCCAGTGATTTAAATTCGTTCGCGGTAAAGTTCCAGAACATAGTGTGTGTGCTTTCAAAAGTGGACAAACGCGGATATTTATGGAACCCGATGATAGTGCGTGAAGTGACTGAGAAGCTGAGTCCACACGTAAGATCAAGATGGTGTGATTACGCTTATGATAATGCGGAATCGTCACGCGAACCGGAAGTGATACTGTTGTCCAGATTCCTGATGCGGGAGGCTGACCGAGCCATGAAGTACGCCTTCACGAATACGACGCTTGCGCCAGCCCCGAAGAAGGAAACGAGAAGTGGGACGCAAGTCACTACAAAGAAGAAACCGGGTCGCGAACTAGTTTACGCAACAGCTGAAAAACGAGAAGAAATTAAACAAGAGTGTTTGTGTTGTGACGGTGACCACGAAGTGCCTAAATGTCCAAAGTTCCTGAATATGAACCTCGACGAAAGGTGGGAATGGGCGCGCACTAACAAGGTATGTTTTAAATGTGTAACAAGACGTCACCGACGCGAGCACTGCCGAGCTAAGCGATGTGGCCAAGGGACCTGCAGCCGCCCGCATCACGCGTTGCTGCATAAAGAAAGAGAGGCGCCGCCTAGCAAAGCAACCGACCGCGACGTCGAGACCGTACGGCCACAAGAGGCAGTGATGGCCGTCTCCGCGTCGAGCACCTCATCGCAGCGAGTATTTTTGAAAATGTGTCCCGTGATATTAAAGGGGCCCGGCGGGCAAATATCGACCTTCGCCCTGCTAGATGAAGGGTCGACAATATCACTCGTCGACGAGGAGCTGACACGCCACCTGCATATAAGCGGACCGGCATCGACGTTACGCATCCAAGGAGTGTCTTCGAAAAAACAAGAGGAATGCAGCCAGGAGGTCAGACTACAGGTACGCGGTCAAGATGGGGACTTCCAGGAGCTGCGTGCACGTACCATGAAAGACCTGCAACTTCATAGTCAAGCGATGGATAGGTCGACATTAAACAACTATCCACACCTCCGAGACATAAGTAGAGGCGCTTTCTATGAAGAAGCCACACCAAAGCTGCTAATAGGGGCCGACAACTGGCACCTGATAGTCACCCGTGAACTACGTATGGGCAAGAAGAATGAACCTGCTGCCTCCCACACTCAGCTAGGATGGGTGATCCACGGGACTGCACCGCGCGCCACACTAAAGGAACAAGAAGGACAAGTTGTGCTACATCTATACGACGTGTCTGCAACAAGGCAGACAGATGATTTACGTCGAGTAGAGGAGCTGATGAAGTCACACTTCAAGATTGACGCCCTAGGAGTTTCTTTGGCAAAAAAGGTCAAACCGGAGGATAAGAAGGCGATTGACATAGTTCACGGCAGCATGAGAAGAATTAGCGATCATTATGAAGTCGGGTTACCATGGCGAGATGAAGACGCTTCGATGCCCAACAATTACAGCTGCGCTCTAAGAAGACTAAGGACGATAGAAAAGAAGATGGATTCATCACCGAGCTTCGCAGAGAAGTACAGCGCACTAGTCCAGAACCTACTGAACAAAGGATACGCCCAGGAGTGCGACGGAACGGAAAACGCAAATAAGAAAGCATGGTACCTACCGCACTTCCCGGTCGTGAACCTAAATAAACCGGGAAAGATGCGCCTAGTGTTCGACGCTGCACACCAATACCGTGGAGTATGCCTGAACGACTACCTACTCGAAGGTCCTGATCTCCTGAACTCATTGCCCGGGATTTTATTCCGGTTCAGAGAGCGTCCAGTAGCCGTCACTGCCGATATAGAAGAGATGTTTCTCCAAATAAAAATAAGAAATCAGGATCAAGCCGCACAAATGTTCCTTTGGCGAGGGGAGGAACGTACCAAGCCGCCGAAGATATTCAAGATGACGTCAATGATCTTCGGAGCTTCATGTTCACCCTTCATCGCGCACACAGTACGAGACGCCAACGCAAAGAGGTACACGCAGAAGTACCCTAACGCCGTGCAAGCTATAACATCAAGCCACTATATGGATGACTACGTGGACAGCGTTGCGACAGAAGACGAAGCAATCCAGACAGCGCGCGAAGTCATGAACATCCATCGGAACGCACACTTTAATTTGAGAGGCTGGTGCTCGAACAAACCCGACGTGGTAAAGAGCATAACACGGGAGAAACAGGCACACGACACGGAAGTATGGTTCGGACGCAGAGAGGAAAACACGGACAAGACGCTAGGTTTACTTTGGCAGACGGGCTCGGACGAGCTAGGTTTCAACACCGGACTAAGTCGACTGTCACCCGAAGTGAAGATTAGGGCCAGAGCGCCGACGAAGAGAGAGGCCCTGGGAGCAGTGATGGCGGTCTACGACCCTCTGGGACTCATCAGCCACTTCACAGTCACCGGCAAGATCCTGCTGCAAAACCTGTGGCGCCACGGCATCAGGTGGGACGAGGAAATCCCAGAACAAGACGCGCAGCACTTCGAGGAATGGATTCAAAGCCTGGACGAAGCGACGAAACTACGCATACCAAGGTGGTACGGCAAGGACACGGACGATCTCATAGACCTACACGTCTTCTGCGACGCTAGCGAACAAGCCTACGCAGCAGCAGCCTACTGGAGGATCCGGAAACCAGACGGGAGAGTGGACGTAAGACTGATCGCAGCAAAGGCGCGAGTGACGCCGCTAAAATCCGTCACTATCCCGCGACTGGAACTACAGGCAGCAGTGATCGGCGCGCGGCTCGCAGAGACAGTATTAAAGGAGCACCGAGACAAACCCGAGAGTGTCACCTATTGGACGGACTCCCAAACAGTCCTACGATGGATCGAGAAAGACGCCGTGAAATATACACCTTTCGTAGCACATCGCCTAGGAGAGATTGCGGAACTAACCGACGCTAGCCAATGGAGGTGGGTACCTACCGATCATAATGTAGCAGACGACGCTACGCGCTCCGACTACATCATGCATATGAAACCAGGAGACAGATGGTTCACCGGCCCCGCGTTCTTGTACGACGACCACGAATCCTGGCCAAAGGAAAAGGTCAAAGACGAATCAACTATAGACGAAGTAACCTATGCGACCACAGAAAGAAAAAGAGAACGCCCTTCTTACCTGCCCGACGTGAACAGGTTCTCATCATACGAGAAGCTAGTACGAGCTACCGCAGTGCCCTTCCTCTTCAAAGAGAAATGCAAAAACAGGACCAGCCAGATGACCGTCGACCTAATATAAAAGGCCGAGAAAATATGGCTGAAACAGGCGCAGCTCGACGATTACGAAGAAGACATACAATTACTGAAAAAGGGAAAGCCGGTACCTAAGTCTAGTAGTCTCTACAAACTAGACCCGTTTATTGAAGATGACGTCCTTAAAGTTAGGGGAAGGATCGGACACGCAGCGGTCTCAGACCAGAAGAAGAGACCGGTGATTTTACATGGCAAACACCCATTCACACGATTACTGGTGGAAGATGCACATCAACGAGCCGGTCACGCCAACAACGAGCGCGTCGACCTGCGACAGCGGTACTGGATAGTCAACCTACGCCCGACAGCACGAGCCATAGCGCAGCGCTGTCAGCTGTGCCGCGTTAGAAGAGCGATGCCAATAAAGCCAACTACGGGGGACCTACCCGTAGAACGTATCATGGAAGCGCCGCGACCCTTTACCTACTGCGGAACCGATTACTTCGGGCCAATGACAGTGGTCATAGGAAGACGACACGAAAAACGATGGGAAGCACTGTTTACTTGCCTGACAACTAGGGCAGTCCATATAGAATTAGTGTCGAGTTTGTCTACCGACTCGGCGCTAATGGCGATAAGGAGAATGGCAGCAAGAAGAGATTGGCCCCGAGTCATGTATTCAGACAATGGCACCAACTTCAGAGGAGCAGACGCTGAATTACGCGCGGCATATAAGGGATGGGCAAAGTACTTTGTTCACTTTGGCCTGGAGCACCGAATGATGTGGAAGTTCATCCCACCAGGAGCGCCGCATATGGGGGGAGCGTGGGAACGACTCGTACGCTCTGTTAAGACGGCGCTAGGGGAAACACTACATCAAAAGGCACTGAAAGAAGAAGTGCTACTGACGCTGCTGGCGGCGCTGGGTGGACGAGTACTTACCTACACTAGTGCCCCGAGGGGCGTCAGATGACCAGCGACGTCCCCTCCAAGCTGGCAGCCTAGTCGTCATCGTCGACTCATCACTCCCGAGGGCAACATGGCCTCGAGGCGTCGTGGAAACAGTCTACAGTGGTCCAGACGGCAAGGTGCGGTCAGCCGACATCCGAACAACAGCGGGCATCCTACGACGTCCAGTCACGAAGCTCGCCGTCCTCTGCTTGGGAGATTAGGCTACGGTAGCCCTGCGCCGAGGGGAGGATGTTACGGACGACGAAGCTTGCACATGTATACATGCACGTTAACTTGTTACAAGTATGTAAAAATGACCACGCTTGTTATAAGTATGTAAATATACCACGCTGTTTTAAGTATGAAAATAATACCACGTGCGGGATTCGCCTGTATACGTGTGCCCCCAATGATCTGTCCGTCGTCATGTTAATAAGTAAGATTTTGATAGATGTAAGATAATAAAGATTAATTTGCTAAATAGGAATTATTAATAACATGTAGGTACATTAGACTAGGTTTGTTTTATTTCCAAAAGATATAAGTAGATGGTTAAGTAGAATTGTAAGGCAGCGCGAAGCGCGGCTCTGATTGGTCGATAGACCCACCAGAAACCCACCCCCGCTACGCGGCGCCATTTACCGTTAGTTTTTAGTGTAAACTGTATAAAAGACGGGCGGGCTTGCGGCTTAGTGACTTCTCACTCAACCGTCAAGCAGCAAGCCGCCCTGGAAACCCTGGAAATAAACGAAGATACAACAAAAGTGAAGTTTTACTAAGAAGACAGAAACAACATAAATACAGTCCACCTCGTCAATCATCATCATCAGCCTATAATGTTCCCACTGTTGGGACACAGACCTCCTTTCGGTGAGAGGGAGTGGGCCGTAATCCACCACGCGGGCCCAGTGTGGGTTGGTAGATGTCACATGTGTTCGAATTTTAGGTTCTAGGACATGCCGGTTTCCTCACGATGTTTTCCTTCACCGTTTTTGAGAGCAGTGGTAATGAAATAATTCACACAAATTAAAGCGCCTAGCTGGGTTCGAACTCACGACCTACAACTCGTAAGTCGCGGCCGTTACCACTTGGCCACCACTGCTCTCAGTATTCAGTCGTTTTACTGTTAAAGTTAATGAAGCAGATATACTTGCTTGCAAAAAAATTTGCATTTAAATAGATATCAGTAAGGTATTTTCCCTTGGCAATGAGAATTTCCTGCACCCTACTTGCGTAAACTCACGGTCAATCATAATTTGTTACAATTTAACAGTTAAACAATATTCATTGCGTTATTTACGTTGTTGAGCAGACACATTTTTTCGAACATATGAATCAATGGTTTAGCAATCTGTTTTAAAGTGGTTCAGATTATGGTTGATCGTGCGTCAAGCAATTATTGTGCAGGCTTCTAATATCGTCTGTGCAAAATCACGTATATGTATTGAATTTTTGACTGTCGTGAAAAATTTTGATTACAAATGTATCTATCTATCTAAAAATGAATCGCCGAAATGTATGTACGCGCATAACTTCCGAACGACTAAGTACACCGAATTGGATTTTTTTTTTTTTTATGTGTTCCTTATTGTCAGGACAAGGTTTGTTTGTATAGCTAATTCCAATTTAATATTCATAGCTAAGACAGGACAACGTCTGTCGGGTCAGCTAGTTGATTTTATAAAATCAATGGTGGCAAAAAAGGGATAAGTAGTAAGTTTGTTTGAAAACCCAACATGAACTAGATTTCCAAATTGCACGCGTGCTAACCGCGTGTAACAGCTAGAAATTCATAATAATATAAATATTAAGTGAGTAGGTATATAAAAATGAATCCCTATTTCCCTTGGTCACGTCACGGCATCACACGTGAACGGCTGGACTAATATTTTGTTAATTCTTTTTTTGTTGTGTTTGTTATTGACAGGAGAATTACAAACACTTTATGGTTCTGATGAAAGAAAAAATAAGAAAGTTGCGCGTAACATAACCATATAATTTTCTAATATTATACCAATGCGAATTCAATATTCATAGTTAAGACAGGACAACGTCTGTCGGGTCAGCTAGTTGTTAATGAATGCCTAATGGATGTATTGGTGCAAACTCACAGGCGCAGCGCAAATCGAAAAATAAATAACACTTATAATCGTAAATGAACGTAACGAGAGCTTAGCTTGTTTACAAAATAATATACACACCTAGGTATAGAATAGAACGCCGTTTGGTGGTGGTAGCGGCGCGCTCCCGCAGGCGACGTGCGTAAGCGGGACGAAATAAGAAAAACATATCGTACCCTCTCGCACTATTCGCAGCGTTCAACTTCTAATAGTTCAAAGTCCAAACAGTCTAGGTTGATGTGTAGCCGTGTGTACCTAGTTATTTATTTTCACTTTTTTTTTGCTATTTATTTTGTGTTACACGAACTGTGTCCAAATAAACGGTATTCTTTCTTTCTTTCTAAATGTAGGGAACAGCTGATTTCTTTTTCGCGAGTTCAGGTTTGGTCCCATGGTAAAAGTTGTTCATAATGATCTGTACAATGACCCCTTCAGATATAAATATATTCATATCAGATCATATATAAATAGATTATATACATACAAAAATCTACTTTTCGCAATGTTGTATTCCTACAATAAAGAAGGTAACTATTTTATTTTCTAACGAATGCATGGCGGTTTTGTACTAAATGAACTTTTATCCAATTTCACAGATTTTATTAATCCAATAAAAACAAAAGATGAATAGTTAATTGTATAAACGGCATCGTAGGTGTTTCAATTACGCGTTCTTTAAGAGTTAATTCCTTTATCTAGTTCTTGTAAACGATTAGGCGTAGGTGTAAATTGGTAATAGAAGACTTGTTAAGAAAATGTTAGAAACTTTCTCTAAAAATATATTTTAATATCGTTGAAGGCTTTTGTTTTATCCCACGGTAAAAATGGCCGTCGTAATTCCAAGAATTAGTTAGCTAATTGAAGAATTCGGAAACTTTAGATGTAGGTACGTCTACTATCGTCTATTTCTAGACCAACAAACATAAAATCCTCACTTTGTTTTTACCATGCCAAGTAATTTTCAAGCTGCACATATTCCCAAATTTTAACCAGTGCGCAAATTGTAACCATGAATTCGCCGGTTTTACAAAAAAAAAACTTTATTGTAAAACCGACGAAACATTTCTACGCTACGGGGGTCTAGAATGATAAATACTGAATTCATGGTTACAGTTTGCGCACAGGTTAAAAATTTACCCTGTAGAAATTGGAATGAAATCATCATCGTTGGCAGCCTTATTCTATTTACTGATGAGTATTGGCCTCTTCTCTTTTGTGCCATGCTTCCCTAGTCTGTGCAAGTCTATTGGAATGGAATAGCGGTCTATAATTTTCTTATTAAACATAATGTCCTTATAACTTCACAACCACAGCTGTAATGTTGAATCTTATTAAGGTTTGCAATGAGTTTATTTATTATTTGATTTAGAACTTAATGTCCCTCTGAACGGTTATAAAGGAAATTGTTTATTTTACTGTTTATTATAAAGCTGTTGGGAGATTGCTTGGGCTCGTCAGTCAGTTCATAATATGTTTATAATGACTATAGTCGTACAGAAATTAATATAACTCTATCGGTTGCCTTTCAAACGCAACTGAATAATTTGCAGTGCAATAATATGAATTCGTATTTGGGCACAAAAAAGAAAAGATGAAAAACCGGTCAAGTGCGAGTCGGACTCGCGCACGAAAGGTTCCGTACCAGTATCTATAAAAACGGCAAAAAAAAAACGCGTTTGTTGTATGGGAGCCACCTTAAATATTTGCTTTATTTTAATTTAATTAATTACTTTTAAAGCGAATATATAACTAAATCGTTTCTGTGAGTATTTCAAGCTACCTATTGCCGTTATCAATATCGAGCAAAAACGAGCAAAAAAAAAATCACGTTTGTTGTATGGGAGCCACCGTAAATATTTATTTTATTCTGCATTCGGCAACAGAAATACATCATCTGTGAAAATTTCAACTGTCTAACTATCACGGTTCATGAGATACGGCCTGGTGACAGACGGACGGACAGCGGAGTCTTAGTAATAGGGTCCCGTTTTAACCTTTGGGTACGGATCCCTAAAAATACCTCAGTTTCATGTGGGCTAAACTTAGAACTAAGTACACTACACACATGCAGTGTAGCACGTTAATTTTGTAAAGCCTTATAAGGCTTTCCCGGAAGAACATAGCGATCTAAGTTGTTGGTATTACACTACTTTAGAGGTCAACGGTCTTACTTACTCCTTGCCTTTGCTTACGCGTATACCTATTACTTACCGTCACTTTTAAAATATTTGAAATGAAAAACCATATTTTAGAAATATAAGGACTAATATTAATAGGTAATTATTTTCTGGCATAACATTCACGTAACTCGTAAAATGTATATTCTAGATCTTTGCTTTAGTTTTCACGATTTGATAATGAATCGTATTGTATTCCAAATTATGTCATTTTAAATTTATATTCCAGTCGGTAAATAAGTCCATTGTTCTGCTACGTAGGTAGGTACTAGACACATATAAATGTGACTATTAGTCAAGCTCAATTTTAGGAATAAATCCAGACGCTTCGTTTTGAATTCAATTACAGGAAATTGTTAATTTAAGTACTAACCTAGCTACGTGTCAAAGAAACTATTTTAACAATTTAATTTTATGAAATTGAAATCTCTAAGAAGTCCAACTTAATCAATGAAATCGTGAGAGCTATTGTAAAATGTGTGTCGTTACTTTCCATTAAAGTGACACACCCGCTGGGGTCATCGTCACAAATGTAAATCATAAATTCATAGATAGGTAACTGAAACATCAGCGTACTTATATCAGCCATGTGAATTTACTCAAACTTTTCGCGTCGCCCCATAGTTACAGCATAGCACACAAGTAAAAGTTTTCCCCAATCCACCCCATCTTTCCGTGGTTACCACACATCTCCCGTCTCTTTCACACATTGAACAATAACAAAGGTCTCTTGCAGTATTCTGGGCGCCTGGTAGTTGCCGGGCCTTACAGCGCCGCACGCCCGTACCGCGCACACATGCGCGATACATTCTCTGTCCATACGCCAATCCTATGCTTCCGTTATCTGTCATGTGCTTTTTACAGCGAAGCTTTGAAATGTCACAAAACTTTTCTGTCGTACAAATTCCGAAACAGACTTGCTTTTCGGCCACGGTGTAAAAGAGTCTTTAGAAATACCAAGTAAATACAAAACTTTACTTTGAGTGTCGTTTGGGCAATCAAATTAAGTTCAACTTTCATGTGATTAACGACTTCAAACTAAACTAAATATTAAGAAATTTATTAGGATGAAAGATGAATGAATAATGAACCAACAACTGCTGTAATCAAATTGTTTCCATGCATGATTAGTTCAGTTTAGTAGTTTTTACTTTCATTCTGCACAATTACGAGACCTCACTGAAAGAAGCAATACTAACTCTGATGCAATGCGCCGACTGTGTACGTGTACTTATTCAATTAAATAAATGTAGATAGATAACACCCGTTTATCTTCCGTGATTCGTGGTATTATTCATCAGGGATTAAACGGAAACTAAAATTTCCGGTTATTTGATAATACAATGATTTAAAATGGTTTATTTCCGTGAAGCGGCTAACCTAAATTCTTGATAGCGTTACCAGGAACTACATTTTCAGCAGTTTACCACATAACTCTTCATACAACCGTGTTTATCCATGTCGTCACTGTTCCACTAGTTATCACCTATGAACTCCTGGTACCTCGGGTGACATTATTCGGTGAACGGTGACGCAATATGACGGGGTTAATTTTATCGAATGCGGAAAAGAGAGAGAGCCAAGTTCAAGGGTGGTTGGTATTCTTTCTCGCTCTAGCTTAACTCAGAGGGCCATGAACTTGTAACCGGCCAGTTGTAAAAGATATTATGAAGCAACAATTACATGCAAATATAAAATCATTTTTCACTGTTATGTATGTACGTTCTTTGAGTCATATCCTGGGACAGACGGACGGAGCACGGTAGACAACGACCGACTATATAAACTTTGTGACGAATATTCAACCAAAACAAGAGACGCCATTGTTCTAACCGTGTTTGTATTTCCGCCGATGGACAAAAAATGAAACAGTTTGTCCTACCGGGCCGTCCATATGTGTTTATAATGATCATCTTTTTTCAAACAATGCATGTTGAAACGTTACAAAACTGTGTCAACGGCAAACTTTGAGTTAAATCCCCGTTCCTATTATAATTAAAGATTTCATAACTCAAGCATTTATAAGTTTTATAGTCCATCTGTCAAAACAACGCCGCCATAACTGGCATGGTATTACGAAAACTATATAAAATGTCTCGGAAAAGTTCACCTAAATTCCTGCCCGGGTATACCGTATGATGGTAAATGGTGTAATTGATTTTGGAAACACGGAAACGGCCCGTTGTTCGGTCGTACGGTCTACGGTACTCATCGAATTAGACATGTTAGCAGGGCAAGCTTGTTCATCATTAAGCAGGTATAGGTACCTTGTTGCCTTTAACGTCAATTCTAATTACTCATTTTTATTTAAAAATACAAGTAAATTACTTTTCAACACACTTGCTCGTAAAATGAGTCTTATTACATCGTTCTTAGGGCCATAAACCGAACTATAACACACACGTGCATAGTAATATAACGCACTAGTGCTTAATAGAATTATCCCTACAAAGCTAAGTTAGTACCTAACTGCAAATTATATGCGAGTAAACAGAGCATTTTCAATTTAACCGGGTAGTATATATTTTTTTTTTTTTTTTTTTTTGTAACAAGAAAGAGGTTTTATGCCGCTGAAAATCCATTAAAATTTTTGGAATAAATAAATGTGTCCTTAAAAAAAAAAAATCATCATCATCATCAAATTATTTATAATTCACAATAATTTGTTATAAAATATTTGCATTTTATCGCTAAAATGACATTTTTGAAGTAGGCCGTATGGCTATATGTAATAGATCACCTTGCATTTGGCGCGTGCAAAAAAAAAAAAACTTGCGCGCCATTTCCCATAGTTTTCATATTTTGTTTGGAACGCATTTATTGCTGTGTGGTAAAACGATTTATGCAATACAGGTTTGTTTTTCCTCGCAAGTGTGTTGTCAAGTGCCAATGAAACTCGTGAGCAACGTGCTTACTAGACACTAGGCTGATCTACGCCCTCGCCTACGGCTCGGGCTTGCAGCCCACAGCCTTAGCTCACTTGTATCATAATATACTATTACATGCTTATTAGGAAATTTTAAATACAAAATACGATATAATACCAAAATAACTATAATATGTACAAGTTTATAGAGGAAAGCTGGCTGCAAAAAAAAAAAATCTCCGCTTTGCTGTCAGTGAGAAAAGTGCCCAAAAGGCTGGGAGCTTTGCCACGTTAGCTGGCAATGCTGATTGATGTGGTAAAACTGCGGCCAATTTTACCGATTCGCTGTATGAGGGGAGCGGACCGGTCGTTGTGGTGGTGCTTAGGGGGAGCCCAAGAGGCCGTCTTTCGGATAGAATGATTTTCGGCTGGAATGATTTTCAGCTGGAATGTTTTTCAGCTGGAATGATTTTCGGCTGGAATGATTTCCGGCTGGAAGGATTTTCATAATTTGGATAAGGTGGATGCGCAAAGGTAGCCCCCGAAATTAATATTTTCTTACGTTTTTTGTAATTTGCAGGTTAGTGTCATGTTATCGAATTAAATTTTAATCAAGATTTAACCTGTCCTGCGAATGGCAAAAATCGAAAGAAAATTTGAATTTCCCTACCCTGGCGCTACCAGTTTAAGACGACAAGTTGGTAAAGCCACTCACTAACGGAAACCAAAGCACGGTAAAGATCAAAATGTTTTGTTTAGTTAGTAGTCTTAGTAGGTACTATGTCTGTGATACCATACGAGTATTGTATAACAACAGATATAACTCCAACACCACACAATATTACAATACTCAAGTGTGTCCCAATCGTAAGTGCCGGAACACACGAACAAACTTCCATTATTGTAAATAATAATGTTTATCACTCCATTGTTGTGGCTTTTTAGCAACTTTTTGCATTCTGAACCGGTGCTTAACTGCTTACAATATTGTCAAACAGACCAAAATGGGTTGGTATTGCTGATTTCCTGTCAGTAAAGTTACTTTGGTACGGTTCCTAAGTTTGGTAAAAGTAATTTTAAGTTGAAGCAGAAAATCTCAAATTCGATTGGATTCCTTGAAGCTTCGAAAGTCAACGCAGCAGTATGTTGCTGCCAGGGGTGCGGGTTGTTGAATCGAAGTTTATATTGCATTCATAGCGAAATATTTGTTATAAGCTTCTAACATAGGTATCACCACTACTGTAGACAAAGACGAGGCGATAAATAAACAAGCCGCGTCTTGTGGGCAAAAATGAGTCTCCTTACAAACTATCATCTTGTTGAAAACAGCATGCAGATGAAATCATTTTTCGTCGGCATTTACAAAGAAATTACATTTGAAAAAAATAGTTAGTACCTAATCTACATAATATGATACGCCATTTGGTTTAGGCATAACTTTTCTATGGGTATCAAATAATAAGAAAAAAAAAAAATCCAATCACCTCCAAATCGTTGAGATGAAACCATTTTACTCCTTCATTTTTTAACAAAAGAGTAAATAAAAATGTTTACTGATTTGCAGTACAAAGGAAAATGATTTGATATTTTTACTTTTTACAAATATGCATTATTTTTTGTAAATAAATAAAAAAATCGACCGATAGACTGCACGGCTACATCACCGCACTCGCCCACAAATTTAGTGCGCCCAAATGCTGAAGGTCCTTGGCGTGTATACAAGCCTTAACCTCTTTGGGGATACTTTTTCGAACTCTTGCGCAATATGTCATGCTGCTAGGATCAGCGGAGGCTGTGCGTAGTCTGTCAGTGAGTGAATTTAATATTTTTATAATTAATGCTTCTTCTTCTTTATTGACACAATAGGTTACAGGAACTTGTTTGGTATACCTGTATGTCAGGAATCAGATAATTACGCTTTTTAAAGTGTGTCGTTCCACTTAATGGCGAACAACAAAAAAGAAAAAAAAAGAAGCGAGAGAGTGCTTCTTCACCCATACCACTATTTTGTTCCACTTGTTCAGGACCGGGACACGAGTTGCCTTGACTAACCTGGAAGTCTTTAAACAGACTCCGGACCCAGGTTGGCCCAGGTAAGCAACCTGTTCAGGTGGAGATTCATGGACAATTCCGCCTTGGAATGCAAATGCGGTGCTGTTTTACAAAAGATGCCTGTCCTGCGTTTCCTGTCGTCTGCACATTACAGGAGCTGATGGACGCTAATGCTGGCGCCGAATTCTGGGCCAAGTTCATTTAGATGCCAACGACACGCTAAGAAGAAGATTATTATTAGAATAATTCCAAAATGGGAAGGTAACTTTTAATTCAAATCTGAATATATAGGTACCAGGTTCCCATGCAAAGGTAGAGATGCGTAGGGTCACACACAAGTGAAAGCCCGACCTTATGACTTAGCAGCTCAACCATTAATCGCATGGAAACAAGCTTTAATAAATTCACTATCGAATGTAACTATCTTGTTAGGAAATGTTTATTAGCGTCCTCCATATTCATGTAGTTAGATTACAATTTCATTTGGTCTTTATAAAATGTTATATAGTAAATGTAAGAGGTATATTTTGTAACTATCTACTTATGCAGACCTGTTTGTTATATTTTATTTTGTATCTTAAAAAAAATATGATTTTCCTTTTATTGATTTCCCCGGCGTATCATATTATGTAACGAAAACATGGTAGGAAAAGAGGAACGTCAGGAATATGAATGTAAAAGCACCCTAATTGCGTAACGCACGATTAATAATAATCTGAATCATTTTGAAACAGATTACTCATCCATTGCTTCATATGTTCGAAAAAGATGTCTATCAACAAAGTAAATAACGCAATGAATAGGGTTGAACTGTCAAAATGAAACAGATTATGATTGATCGTGAGTTACGCAATTAGGGTGCAATTCGTTTCGTACGTCAAAATTAAAAAAAAAAAAACCTGCATTTTATTGGTTTATTTACACTACTTAATTAACTATTTACATTAAGTTTTAGATTAAATGACTAACTGACTTTACAAACACATTTATTAATTTATTTATAAAGGTCCAATAGCCTCGGACTTTTACGGTTTACTCAGTCGCCAATATTTCGACATTATGGTAAAATATAAGTTACGGAGGATTTAACATAGCTAATTATTTACCATCAGATTAGCTTTAAAATTAAAATGATTGCCTAAAAACGTCAGTTTACAAAGTAGCTGTAGTTATTTCTTTCTATTTAATCTAATATCAATTCCTTGAGCTGGTGCTAAATTTACGATTAGAAACAGATATTTTTTGTCCCACAAAAATACAAGCTGGCAATGGCTAAAAGTTCATGAAAGAAATAGGTGTATTTATTTTTCAGGTCCATACCCAAATCCAGGCCCAGACTCCGAAATATCTTCCAAAACATTCCTACTAGGTTAGCATGAACGGCAGAGTATTGCGTATTACAGAAGTCCGTTTAATAGAGGTAGGGCGGGATACGTGTGATACACACTGGAATACAGGGACAGAATCCAGGCCGAATTCATAAACAATGTACTAGGTTTGCACACTTTGCAGAAGGTGTTATGTGGGCCTGATACAGGGGGACGGGGTTGGTTTTGGCCTCACTGGGTGGTGGGTGGCTTGTTTCCTTCATCTGGCTGACCAAAAATGATTATATTTTTCCCTCTCTTATCATCTACGTCTCTACCTATATTCCCGATCTGGGTGATCATTTTGTCTAAGGCTTTAATTAAGACTGCATCCTCTTTTCTTTAATGATCTACCGTCTGTCTAAGGATATTCTAGTCATTGGTTGGTTGATTCTTCTATGAAGAAATATATCTACTAGAGAGAGATCATCTATTTGTTCTTTGGCGACCGGAGTTATCCTGCTCCAAACACTAACGGTCTTATTCATAAAAAGTAATCGAACATCTAAACAGTTGATTAAGTCTGGTTTCGTATTGAAAACCGTTAGAAAGATATAGATGTACTACGAGTACGCTTCAGTGTTTTAAGAGCTTTCTTGTCTATTCTCTAATTTAGGGACTACGGTCTGTTAAAAATAATGATAGAGATCAAATAACCTAAGTCTAAGAACACAAACGTTTAAATAATACCCACCATTACATCGGATGCATGTATTCCATGAAAATCGATTACAATATAACGGCATCAACTGATGATTTTATAAATGTTTATTGGCGAGAATCAATCAGCAACACCAGGCTCGCAGTAAAGTATTAAAGTTAACAATAATGATTATAATAAAAGTTTACGGTATTTTTACGTCTCTTCCCGGTGCCCCAGTTCCGATTCAAGTGTTCTTGTACCAAGGAATACGTCAAATTAATTTAGGGCTGCTGTTAAAAACGTAATTACAGCAGTAAAATGTATTTTGCGATTTGATTGCGCGGTTAAATTCTTTTGTGAGCGGTTTTATGGGAGCAGGGGTTGTATTTTTTCTTTAGATTTTTGTTGCTAGGGAATTGCTCCAATATATTCTCCAATTATATCGTAACTCGTTCTGTACAGACACCAGCAAATCAAGCTACCCCAAACAGTCAAATTTTCCCAATTGAACATCGACCTTAAGCTTATGTGATAAAGTTGAAAATCTATCAATGAAATTTGACAGATTGGGCTAGCTTGATGTGCTGGCGTCTGTTCATCAATGTTTCTCAATAGGGTTTCTGTAAGTTGTACTTACAGAAGTGGGATATATTTTATTTAAAATGTAATATTACAATTTTAAAGGACCACAATGTACGTAAATAATAACTAAGTAAAACCAATAATGTAATTTTAACTCAACCATTCATAAACTAAAATAAAATTAAAATTCATCCGCATCTGCTGACTGGCGAGATTACCTAATTCTATGGCAATGGGCTGGCTTACCCGAGGGCAGGTTTTTACCTTGGCTTCAGGTTGGCCTCTGACCAAAGTAAAAATAGCCCTTGGTTCAGGGGAAGTATCAACCAGCCGTTTCGAGATTTCCATAAATAGACCATGAAGCACTCAGACCCCATGGCCCGAGGGTTTCCACCCAAAACAGCTCGGAAATAGTACATGGAAGTGGGATAGACAGAATATAATATTTTACGAATTACAATAAAAAACTAAAACTTAAAAGTAGATCTGTACCTTGGCAAAGACAATGTTTATAATGAAACTGTAATAAAAGTATTAAGAGACATAAGAAAATTCTAACTTTGACTCCAAGCCAGCACCTTAGAAACAAAACTAATTTGTTGTTTCGATTAGCTATGTAATACGGCGGCAACCCTAAATTGATTGCTCCGAAAATAGCCCGCGAACGAAGTCGTCTTCGTACATTGCCGTCCAAAGAGGAAGGAAGCGGGGCACGTGCCTTGAAAAACGGTAATGATAACAGGAATTGATTTATTACTCAATATTTAAGTCTGTTCATTAAGTTGCCTGGGCAGTTTCGGAGATTCGAATGAATTATTACTTACAGCTTGGGTCCTTTTTGTTTATTTTCAGAGTACAAGTATTGACTTCCGGTGACGTATAAAAATGGTCGATTAACTTACTTGAGAAAAGATAACTGTGACTGAAAAAAACATCTGAAGATCAACGGCTTACGTTGTTTTATGAAATAAATAGAAGGTAGTTACTGTCAACATGAAATGTAGAAGATCTACATATTTTATTTGTGCGATTGACTATTGCTCTATTAAATAGGTACGTCACGGTCGCGACAAATGCGGATATTTTGACAGACACCTGAATCAGGTGTCGCACCAAACTAGAGAAAATATTATTATTTCGCTACAAAATGTAAACATCGGTACCAGGTAAACACGAAATCGAAGAGATGAAACGCAAACAAGTTAAACTCACCCACCCTATGTGGATTTTTTTTTAAATGAGGCACAAGTATGTTAAATCCAATGCTTATGGTTGCTACGATTAATTTACGGTTGAACAGTAAAGTTGAGTAGTAGAAAACTTCTAACTATCTAATGCAATTGGGAAATTGTCCCAATCTGTCAGTTCTAATTTAAATGAAGCCAAGTTTGTTCTTACAATTAGCTTGATAGTCTAGTCCTATACTCTAAAATTAGTAACGTTTAGGTTCTACTAACCTTGTGTGGTTTTGTAACGTGTGTACCTATATTTTCATCTGTATGTGTACATGAGGCATAATTTTGATAGCCTTACATTTTCAACGCATTTTGCACAATATGGGTACAAAAAAGTCTCAGAATTGGATGAAAATAAAATGTCTAATTTAAGGATCAGAAAACTAAAATTTAATTTTTTTAAATGTACATATCTATAATCAATTTATACAAGTCTTTATAAATATAGGTCAGTGTCATTAGATTAAGTGTAAGATGATGGCATTATAAAACTTCAGCTAAATAATTCACCATTTTAATAAACTCGATCTCTCCTGCCTCGACAATATTCTATGTTACCTGTATTTGAAAAACTGGGGCAATGTCTTGTCAACTTGTAATACTCATTTTGCTTTTTCATGAAACGTTATTTGTGTCTATAAGCCAGTTCATTAAGGTTATAGACACCGAAGTATTGTTGCAATGAGTATTCACTGCTCGTCGGCCTAGTTTCATAACAAATCGTTGTTTAACAAGTGACTGCTATTCACTACAATACTAGATTACTCGAGTTTATGGTTTAATTTACATAATACTTTGCTTGCAATAAATTAAACGAACATTCGTCAAGTACTTTATGTCCACGAACATTGTCATCAACGCAGAGCGCGGATATATCTATCTATATAATATATAAAAGGAGAAACTGACTGACATATCAACGCACAGCCGGAACTACTAAGGCTAGGAAAGCCAAAATTTTGCACACGCCTTCCATAATGTAGGAGAGCACTAAGTAGGGGTTTTTTAAGGGGGTGAAAGGAGCATTTTGTTTCTATGAAAAATCTTATTCCTTGAGTTAATAAACTTGAAACTTGGCACAAATACTTATCTAAGTAAATTATAAAGTTGGTCATTCTAAATTACACCCTATGGGGGTATTGGGGGGTGTCAAAGTTTGTATGGAAGAATTTTACCGCGCGGTCTGATTAACTCGAAACCACGTAGGATACCTTTATCCCAGTAGTACGTTCCTGCGGCATAATTTCCGATTTCCACGAGGGCGCAGCCGCGGGCGGAAGCTAGTGATCTATGTATATGAATCAGTGAGATGCTCAATATGTTTATAATAGTCACCTGCGTGATGATTGCGTAACACATCATCTCAGGGTTTTATTTTGATAGTTCTACAAAATTCATTGCGTTATTTACATTGTTGAGCAGACATTTTTTTCGAATATGTAAAAAATTGTACCTAACAAACAGATTCTCGCCTTCTCCCGGTCTCCCGTCTCTTCCCGTAGGTGTTGTAAGAGGCGACAAAGGGACTTACTAGAGAATAAGTAGCAGCGTTCTCTATGCATTTTACCACCATACTGGGATCGCCAAACCGCCTGCCAAGCGTGGCGATTATGGCAAACCCCCCAAATTGGCGGGTTTGCCATAATCCCTGTTGCCCTATGTCCAACAGTGAACCTTTTTCGATTGAAATGATGATAAAAAATTGTTTTACTGCAGGCAATATACTCATATACAGACATTGACATTAAAAATAATAAAAATAAAATAAATTAAAATTCAAAACATAGAGGCATGTTTAAGTACCCTTATTCTTCAAAAATACATTAAATTCTTTCGTCATATTTTGTTCCTGTTTAACAGAACCGGTGAACAGAAATCCAGTGCACAAATAGGTATTAGGGCTTGGTAAGTTGTCCGTGACAACCCTCAAAATGATGATGATGATTGCACACTTTCTAGATGTGTCAAAGTCAAAGTCAAAGCATTTATTTCAATTAGGCACTTAAAAGGCACTTTTGAACGTCAACATTTACATTTTAAAAATAGAATTGATTCTAGTCGCCCATTCCAAAATGTAGTTTCGTATGGAGAAGAACGGGCAAGAAACTCCACCGTTACTCTTTTAAAATGTGGCTGGGCCAGACTGGATGGGGAAGGCTCCTCAGCCTTCTACACTCTATCCTTATAGAGTGTTGTGGCGCAGCCTTGGAGAAGCCTATGTCCAGCAGTGGACTGTGATAGACCGAATTGATTAATTGAAAGCAATTCCTTTCAAATGATACAGATTATGATTGATTGTGTATTACTCAATTAGAGTGCTGTAACTTAATGCACTTTAGACAAAATGCTTCTTCACAAAAATTTGCTTCATCTCATGTCATCGATGTTTGACATATAAAAAGAAGATAACTACCCACATATGTATTAAGAAATGTAAATTGGTTTATTGTCAGTTTTATAAGCACAACCCTTTCCATCACTTGTGTTACAGATTTACAGGCATCTTTTACTGTGCTCAAGTTTTTGACAGATATTTACTCTTCCATTTTTGTTTTCATTACTGTACATCTTATTGAATCAGTTAAATAATTTAGCACGCAAGTTTTTCACATGAACTGTAGTAAACTTAAGTCAATAGTTGTTATGTTACTTGTCTCATTTGAATTGAATGGACGGATAGCTTCTTTGTGCAGTACAAATTGTTAGTGTAGTCTAGCTAATTTTAAGTAGGAATACGCTGAAGGTTATCTTCGTCTTATTAGTTGAAAATCTTTGTTGCTCAGCTGTTTATCAGCTTTTGTTGGTCCGTACAGACAATATTAATAATGCTTCTTCCTGCGATTAAATTGTCTTATTTTACTTCGTTTCGGCGCAGAATGTTTTCTTTATCCATTCGTTGATGAGGTCGACGCGCCTGACTATTCTGAGAAGAAAGGCCGAAACAAACTCAGAGACAGTCTCTTTAAGTCTCTGTCTTGGTCAGAAAATAAGAAGACCATGTGGATTGGTTTCTGAAATGGTCTTTTGACGAGCCCAGGGCCACAATTCCGTATCGTTATAATGATTCCCCGCGGAATCTTACTACCTTCGACTACGTCAATATCGATTTTTTTTTAGAAACCAATGTAACGGTAAGGAATCTAAATGTCTTATTCTGTATGTTCCAAGACAATTTGTCGATATTAGTAGAATTCGTGTGTGATTGACGTGGTTACGAGTAAGAAATCGTTAAGTGGTCATGGTGAATTCAGGCCCTGTCAAGGCACGCATTTATCAGGAATCTTGCATATCGCACAATTCCAACGAAAGGTCAGTTGGGTAAATTCGTATGTATTTAGACACATAGGTACGTACAATATTTTTGTATGAGCACAAGATAAAGGTTATTTTCACCCCTTTAAAAGGAATAAGGAAGGAAAAACTCACTTTCGATATTTTTTTTCTAATCATCTAAAAATTATTGATCGGTATATTGATGACCATTCGTAACACGTCCGTATTCGATGCTGGCTTTGAGCAAATAGGCCGAGTGCACCCCGCGTTCTCAACCGTCATGACCTTTCGATTAACTGTTTGTTAAAAAAAGTTTAATATAAAATGCATGTATGTCTCAGTCTTTCAAACAACAAAAAATCTATTAGTCTAAACATCCTCCAAACATTGTATCTAAGCCAAATTCCACTGAAAAGTATGATCTAACGCAAGTATGATGTAAATCCCATATTATAGAGTCTGCGTTACATCACCGAGGCAGAGTGCAGACATAAACACTGAAACAGTGGTTTACATTAGACCAAATGTATCTACTAAGTTCTGGTCTAGACTAATTATTCACTGTGTAAACCATGTGTTGATTACTTTATGAACTTGACGATAATTTACACGTAATTTTGTAGAAGGCTTCGCGTACTGTTTCGCGCGTAAATGTTTTGACGTTAGGCTAAAGAATTAGTTACATTCGATCGTTTAGTTGAAAAGTTTGTGAGGTTTTTAATAGTTTTCTCAGTAAAACAGCTCCAGGTATATCGTGTGTGTAATAACTGCATTTTATTAGTCTATTGATTGGCGATATAAATAGCCATGTGCAAAGTGTTGTATATGCAATTCCACCGTCAGATCACGAAATGCTTTATTGTCAAAGATTTACTAGTATACAACAGAAATAAATAAAGAAATATTTTTTATTTATTTGAAGGAAGTACTTATATCTTTTGTCTCTCTGATAAAAGATAAATTAGATCCATTAAACAAACTTAAATACTTTCAAATATCACCGTAATATCTTCTAGTTCTAGTTGCTTTATTTTTATAGCGCTCTAGGTATTTTACATTAATGAATTTAGCTCGCGTGTGTACTGATCATCGGCCATGTGGTTCCATCTGTTAACAGTACCTACATGACATAAGTTTATTTTCATTGTTTTAAAAACTAGGCCAGTCCTTTGCCCGGCAACCGACAGAGGAGAATAAAAAAAAAAATGACTGGTTTCGAATTTATGGCCGGTTGTAGGCGCCAGATACGGTCCGTCGAGTTAGGTTAGTTCGGCTAATAATCGGCTTTCGCTTGATTCTCGCAATGTATTATTTTGGTTTCGGATTCGTGTTTTTTGTTCCTTTTGAAAGATGAATGGGAGGATACCTAATTGAGTAGATTGCTGATAGATCTGACGTGTTTAAACAGTATTTGGAAACAGAAACAGTCTTTAGTTTTACCCAGAAGGGCAATTCCCGTAATTATAAGAATTGTCAGTCTGATCACTGTCAAAAATACCTCGAGTTTCCATACATTTTTGACATTTTACTGTCGTGGAGAGGGGAATACGACCAGATTTTGATCGTTTTTTAATTACTGGAATATTGGTCTTCAGAAATCGTCAAGAGAACCTCTATAAAATTAAATAACAGTTGGGTAGCGAAACTGTCATGTCCATTAAGACAGTATCAACACTACATTACCACAACTCAAAGAAACCGTTTCACAGCTCGTATCGGTTAATTCTATCAAAAAGCCAGCTCCTTGGAAGCATTACCTGTATCCAGTCAGTCGGAAACCCAATGTCGGTGGTCTGACCATAGATGTAACGGTCAGAAATTTGATATCGCACGTGCATACCACACTATTTTGAACTCTGTTACTAGGAACACAGAGGTCGGGGAAGCTAAGGCTTGGGAACTAGGACTAGAAATACCCGTTCCCGATTCCCGTTAAATACTGAAGTTTTGATCTTGTTGTTATGGAGACGGATATTGTAGTGATTCTTTTGTGTTTTGGATGATATTATACTACATCACGTTTGTTAGGTAAGTCGTCGATCGATGCTGGCTGCAAAAGATAACAAATGAAGTTGACTAATCGAAGTCAGTCAGTACTTAGTTGTTAGTTGAAGTTAGATAATTATTACTATAAGAAAACTTTTCGAGGAACGACTAATTTAATGTTCAGCTTGGACGCACAGTAGCTCTACGATTGAGCGGGAAACGTTGAACCAAAGTTTGGTCTATAGGTACATTCATTGCGAGTGCTACAGATTCTTCACTATTCCTGTTAGTTTATGCTTGCCTGGTACAAAACAGGAGCACGTAGGTGAATAGAAAAAAAAAACAGTGTCATTTTCAACCGTAGATGTTTTTTTTTTGTTTCATGGTTTCGGCATGTATTTCTGTACCTACTGAATAAACAAGATATTAAAATAAACAATAGCACCATTCCATAAGCATACAAAAGATTTCTATAGTGCATTTCCCTGTCAAATGTTGACGCTACATTGCACAATGTGCCCACCAAAGTTTACGATTTGCGACTTTCATTTTCATTGTGCGACGACAATGTTTACTAACAAATCTTCAGCTCTTTGATACTCGTAGAAAAAATGCGGGGGCAGTGTACCATTTCGCAACCAATGCGTACCGTTCTTCCTACAATTACCGTGACTTCAGTAATTAATCAGCCGAAATAAAACTAATGGAAGCTCGGGCTAATTTCTCAACCAGTGGCAGTTGTGGGAATCCAGTGTGACGCAACGTATAAATATTTCCTTAGAGTCACAGAGTAACAAAAGGGACTATTAATTTATAGCCGACATCAGACGGATGTCTTGAGGGACGTAGGAGTAACGAAAAGAATGTTCTGTTTGAAAATGTTTTCTTTTATCCATTCACTAAACAGGTTTGACTACAAAAGAACGACAATGAAAGTCTGCTAAGCAATCTGATGGTGGAAGCAAGAAATACCCATCTATGAAAGGAGTCAATGAACAAATCAACAAATAGTAATGAATGATAGACCACAAATACTTCAAATCCCAGCTGTGAATGTACTAGCTTCACGATAATGATCCACAAAAACAGTTCGTCTCCATATTTTTTTCGTAGGCCGTATCTTAATGATCTGTGTCGCAGGAGTGCTACGCGTTGATGCACTTTTAAATGCGCGGGCGCACTAATGGCTGCTCCCACGGTACCACGGTCGCGCGGTGCCTTATTAAATTACTTTTACATCGAACTTGGTTCGGATTAATAGAATGTGTGAAGTTTTTAAGGAAATGGAATTACTTTGGGTTTGGATGCTTTGAAATCTTGGTTTGTTTGGTTGTTTAGTGTTTTTAATTACAAAAGAAATTTCCTTTTCTCTTTTTGTTTATTAATGCCTGAATATTTTGCTTTGGCTTGGTGACGACAGCGAGGAGTGTCGTTAAGCTGAAATCTTTAGTAGGGAAATAATTTGTCAACACATTTCATTTAAGTACAAGTAAGTCAAAAACTAAACATGGTTGTTGTAATTACTCCTACGGTGACAATCTGAATATTTTTAAATCATGTCCAGAATATGCTTTACTGCATGAGATTGGTGGGAACCCCTTCCATTACAGAAAACTTGAACCATTAGTCCACCGAAGAGTTAGTTACTTACGATACAAGTCTGTGTAACGAAGCTTCATCTCTCAAACGTCATTACAGATAACAAGATTACTTCAAGTGAGATATATCCTTGCACACTTGAAACAGAAAATCTCCTTGTCTATTACGTAGTTACACGTAATGATACATTATGGGGTGTAAAAGTGAACGTTACTGCTACAGAACCCTTCGGTTTTACGGCATCGCATAATGGGGACGACAGTGCACGACGCACGTGCTATCAGCACAATTTTATTATCCTGTAAAAGATTATTTTTCTTCTTTTACGTAATAAAATATTATCGTAGAGCGTTTTATGAGTGCGAATAATGGAACAATTGACAGGTTTAGTTACAAGAAAATGCTATAGCAAAAATGCTTAATAAACGCAAGCTCCGTGGAGTAGTTTTGAAATAAAGCTTTTTGGAAGAACTCGTGTTTAGGAATGTAGAAGTAAATGGTTGGTTTTAGACGAAAAACCACTGTAGACAGCTAGATTCAGCAAGTTGTATTTCAATTTTTGGTTCTTGGGCGATGAGCAAAAACTAAAACAAATCATTGTATATTACGCAGATTCCGTTTAAGAAAACTTTGCCTTTATTTAATTCAGGCTTACAGAATTAGCATTGTTCTAAATCCATATAAGACAGTTACACTTACATACATGTTGACGCTCTGTTATACTCAAATTCGTCTTGCTTCAATTTAAGAGCAGTTGCACTTGGACATAGCCTTTCTTTGCATCTCCGTCGTACTATTTCCAAGAAGCAAGTTTAAAGTCGGCACCAATCAGGTTTACTGCCGGGTCTTTGATGTGCCCTCGGCCTGAGCTCTCGCCTGTGACACTGTTATATGTGTCATAAACATTAAATTTATTGACGCTCACACTCTCGAGAATAATATTAGCACATGTCCTAAATAGTCAGCCTGTGTTTATGATCATGTGTACTTCTTAGTGCTTTAGATAAATGGATAAACTTATTTGCGCATGGGTATGGAATGTTGTAGTACTGAAGAGTCTTATTGTGATTCAATTATTTTTCATCTTTTGTTAAACTCATGAATGTGGCCTTTTCGTTGCACAAATTGATTCTAAAGGAGAACTTGGCATAGTTAATAAAGATATCTAAGCCATAAAATGAACCGATGACCGGTGGAGCTGACGAGTGTTGGAGTCTGGAGTGGAGACTGCGTATTGGCAAGCGATGGACCGACGACCGTAAGAAACTAGCTGGGACAGACTGGATGCGAAAAGAGGTCGACAAGGTGTTGTGGCGCAGCATGGGAGAGGATGTCCAGAGCAGTGGACTGCGATAGTCTGAGTTGATTGATAAAATGGCATTAAACCTGAAGATTATGACTATACTACATCAACATATTTCTTAATCTTCCGATCCTTGCAGAATTTCCGTTTATCTTAAAAACTTATTGCAAATAAACATCTATGAAGCTTCCCCGAAAATTGCGCTACATAATATTGTTTCAGTGCTCAGCGACAAGCAACCTTGAATAACATCATATAGTTGAGGAAACTAGCTGGAATCTGGCGTAAGTTCGTAGAATTTTTCAGTAACAAAATTTCAGAAGTAGGTTTTTTCACTTTTCTTTGCTGGGCTCGACATGTATAACAAAAAAAATTGTAGATAAAACATTGTTTGTCATGCGACATGGCTTTTTAACAAGATACGCGTGAGAATAAGTTGATAGGTACTTACAACTTGCAGTAAAGGATTTCGTAAGCTTAGCAGGAAAATTAATGTATCAGCATTGAAATGGGATAGGTAATTCCCCTGGAGACGTGTCAGAACTTTTGCTACTAATCGGGATGTAGATGTAACAGAATGAATTGTATTATATCTATAACCCTTACTGGGGTTATGAATGTTATGTTTCTGATAATAGGCTTAGTTTTATATTTTAATCGAGTCGTAAGCTATCCTAAGAATAGGGATTTATGAAATTAAATGTTTCGCAACAAAAACCATAAATTAAACGAAGCTAACGAGCTTTTAATTCCTCATAACGATATAAAAACACAAAAATGCATAGAGAAGAAATATTTTGATACTAAAAGTGCTGTAATATCTTATAACGCGTTAGATTAAAATGTTTTTAAAGTTTTATCGAAGAAGCGGCGTGTTAATCGAGCAATTAGAGCGAACCAATGCATGATGCCTAATGGTCAATAATCACTACTCCCAACACTATGTCGATAAAATTAGGAACGGCCCTGTACACTCTTGCGCAACTCGTCGGGAGAGATTTTATGTGAGAACGTGTGTTATGCACTTTTGGAGAGATTGTGGGAGAAGCAACATTGTAAGGTAATGAATGACGTACAACTTTGAAGCTATTGGGTAACAGAAAGACGGAACTATTCATCATAGAAAACATACCAACGTTCCTACGTTCTCAATTTTGTAACTTTCGATAAGTAGGTATAATTGAATGCCTTGTACATTTTATTTACCTGACCATTTGAAAAAAAGGTAAACTCCCGGAGCCTGTCTCTCACCATCATCATTTCAGCAGGAAGACGTCCACTGCTGGACATAGGCCTCCCCCAATTTGGGAGAGCTTGCCATAATCGCCACGCTTGGCAGGCGGGTTGGCGATCGCAGTATGGTGGTAAAATGCATAGAGAACGCTGCTGCCCATTCTCTAGTCTTATCCCTTAGTCGCCTCCTACGACACCCACGGAAAGAGATGGGATGGTGCTATTCTTTACGACTGACACCACACGGAACGAAGCCTGTCTCTGCTTAAATTGAATTCAATTTGCATTAAACTTAATAAAACATTGCCAATTCTTCATTCGAAACCATGAAACTAATTCAAATTCACCATGTCCATTTAACACAGAACGTTCTACTCTATCATTTAATCAGCAAGTAACTTTTTGGGTTTATTAATGTGGTCTTAAAATAAATACCCGTTTCTCTTCTTCTTAAAATACCTTAAAGTAAATAAATTGTTTGTGAAGCCGGATGCTAAAATCTCGTAGGCTTATCTGAATTAGTGTATTACAGGTTATAATATAAACATGTCTACGTCGAAATTAGGTCACGGGAATGCTCTGTTTTCTATTATATGGAATATATTCACATACCTGTTTGTACCATTATTTCAAGTAAAGTAAAGCGGGTCGTAGGTGAATCCCTCATGAATGACTACGAGAATGAGTCACTGTAGATCGGAAATAAGACTGGTAAACATTTGTGTTAGCGCCTCGTTTCTCTAATCATATATCCAGGTTTATTTTCCTTTATTACCTCTAGTGTAAACTGTTCTTATACATTTATTTCTTTACCTATTAATTCTAAAGATTTTTCACTGGCACTGCAGATTTCCTTAGCATCACTTTGATCATTAAATTTGAAGTTGACGCAATTTCCCGCTAAGTTTTAATTGTTCTTGAAATCAACGTTTTAGCAACTTCGATTCTTTTGGCACAAGGGAACTGCATTTTAGGAATTCCGCCATATGTTCCCAGCCTACGCTGCCCCATGAATCTTGGCTGGACAGTTGCTTACGCTAGCCTAATTTCTGTACCATACATAGGATGTTTAGAAATTCTTTTATGACTTTTCCTATTACGCCAGCGGATTTTTGCAGTTTATTTTCGTTCGTTTTTAGCTAAATCTGGAGTTACGTCATTGTTAACTGAAGGAAGTTGGGTTTGTTATTTCAACCAACATGGTATTAAATGTCGATTAAATTCGGGACTGGAGAAACAAGGAGCTAACGCAAATGTTTACCAGCCGTATATTTCAGATCATTACAGTGACTCATTTCGAATAAAGCTTTAAGTAAGCACTTACATTTTGTGTTATCAAAAATGCATAAAGGATCACATCTCGAATAAAATTTGGCACACATAATAAATAACGTACTTAGCTGTCACCGAGTTATACCAATTGAGATAAGCAAAGGATTGATGCACATCATGGTGGTACTCGTTACCCTTTTTGATAGACTGTAAGTGAATACTTGAAGACTCGTTGAGAACTGCAAGCAGACTCAGCTCAATGAACTCGTGAAACGCCTTTTACTAAACGATCTTCTGCTGAGCGGCCCGTCGTCGGCGTCGCGCCGTCAGGTGACGGACGTGACGTCATGAAGCCTTTTTCACATTGAGGGACATTGAGATAAAAGTATTGATGCTATGTGCTAACGTACGGTACGTTAGCACATAGCATCAATACTTTTCCAATTAATTAAAACGCGTAGATAACAGTTCGTAGTAATTCGTACGAGATTCGTATGCAACCCGACCCAATACCACTCAATACTTTACTTGAAATAATAATACAAACTTACAGGTATGTGAATATATTCCCTGTTTTATGGAAAACAGAGCATTCCCGTGACCCAATTTAGACATAGCATGTTTATAATAATTACTACCCTGATAAATTCATTTGCTCTATCTGAAAATCCTAAAGAGCACACGCGTAAAATCGCGATTCAGTTTGCGAGAGTATCTATTTAGAATAATCAGATAGGCCGTCGAAACTTAAAACCTGATTTTAGCATCCGGCTTCATAAACATTTTATTTAGTTTGAGGTATTTTAAGAAGTAGAGAAATGGGTATTTTGTTTAAGACCAAGATAATAAACCTAAGGCAGTTAGTTACTATTAAATTATCCGACGATTCTAGTGCAAAGATGTGATGATGGTGTTATAGATAATAAACAATACCGAATCGGTCCGATGACCAACGTAAAAGTTATTGTGACTTCATGAATTAGTTGATGGAATGTTTGACTGAAAGAAGACAGTATATACAAGAGTATAAAATAGATGGAGTAACAATAAAACTTGTATGCGGAATCGGATCGACAAAATGGTGACGTAACGTTTCGCTGAAACTACCAGGCACACAGACATTTGTAGGAGCTCTCCGTTACGGTTCTTAGTTGAATGGCGAATGTTCATGAATGAAAAGGGTGGATATTTGTAATAGGGGTTGTATACGTTGTAATGTGTTTGTAAATAAACGAGTATTCTGTTTCATTCTGTCTTTTCACTCACTCGCACACACAGGGAAATCATTTTGCTTAGAACTATAAGTTACAGTTTGAAATGGTTTACAGTGTTACAAATGCGCATGATTTTTTTTTCCAGTAAGACAGAACTTTCATTTTTAGTTTGTATGGAATTTCTTAAACTTACTTTCATCTATAAAATTAATATTGTCATGTTCACTGGAATCATGAAAAGCGTAATTTGTTCACAGAGCTTTTAATTACATTAGTATTCATCAAGTTAATGAAAAAAATAGTGAAGCCATTAATCAAAGTTAACCAGTTTGGCTTGTGACAGCGTTAAAAAGAGATGGGTATAGTTAAAAAGGGATAGTGCCACATTCCTTCGGGATGCGGCCAGCATTTTTTAGAAAGGGAAACTATTTATGTTTTTTTTTTTCTAAACTGCATTATTTCTTTTGTAAGGTTAATTTTGAGTTTTGAAGTTTTTTCCACTATGATATATGGGTGCAAGGAGGTGTGAACCTTTTTGAAGCTTTCTTATTGGTTTTATTTTTATTTAAAGTTGGGTGCCATAGCGATTTCCAAATTCAATTAATTTAGATATTGGTTTATTCGATAGCTTTGATTGTGTTTTGTTTACTTCATTGTTTTTTTATATTAAATTAATTGTGAAAGTAAAATGGTGGCAAAAAAATGTAACAACACTTTGGATCGAATCCTGCATTGATTAGAGGTGATTAATTATTGGTAAGATTTGTTTATTATAACTAAATGATACTTCATCATCATCTGCCTAGCTTTTTACCAACTATGTTGGGGTCGGCTTCCAGGCTAACCGGATGCAGCTGAATACCAGTATTTTACATGGAGCGATTGCCTATCTGACCTCCACAACCAGTTACTGGGTAACACGGTACCCATCGGGACCAACGGCTTAACGTGCTATCCAAGGCACGGAGGGGTCTTGGTATGTTAAGATGGTCATCCATCCACGGAACCATCACGGCAAGCATAGCTTAACTTGATCGATCGTTGCATGCAGCTGTCATTAGGTTTTTTTTTTTTTTTGGGGTTTTGGCTTCGCACGGTTCGTGCATTTAGCCAGTGTCAAGTAATTTTACTTTTCAATCAAGTAAATGGCCCGATATCAGGCATGAAGTTACAAAAAGTCATAGCCAGTGAAGTCAAAGTTATTGTAAAGCGGTAGTAACTTTACAACATCCTATTAGGAGTTTTTGGGGGGAACACGAAAAGTCCACGTTAGTCACTTATTTTCACCTTCACTACACTTGTGCACTCACACGTAACTAAATTGAATAATTCAGTACCAAAATTATACAATTTAATTCGCTATTTCACGAAATTCGTGCCACATGTTCCAACGCGATCCCGCCAAAAACTCCCTGTCATTACTTAGCCACAAGCCCCCCTCCTAACTAAATGACAACTACGAATAAAATAGATTATTGCCTTGACTAATAATCTTGTTTATTTATTTCGGATCACCAAGAAAAGATCCGCCTCGAAGGACCACATTTTCCCACTAAAATCCTTTTATCACACTGAGCTTTAGTTTTATTTCATTCCAACAACCACAAATACATTCAATCCACTTTCATCGCCTTCATTTTTGTTCTATAAAATGGGCAATGTAGGTGTACTCCGTCACTTATAGGAGACCACAGATAGCACAATAACGTTTACAACAAATCTAAGAAAGTTAAAATACTATTAATACTTAAAATACTTAAAGAGTACCTAATTGATACAGTTTCGGGGAAATATAGAAAAAGATCTTATTTATGTATTTTTTGACAGACTTAAAAGAAATTTACATTCATCATCATCATCATCATATCAGCCGAAAGACGTCCACTGCTGGACATAGGCCTCCCCCAGGCTCCTCCACTTCGACCGGTCTTGTGCTTCCCACATCCAGCGGATACCCGCGGCCTTCACAAGGTCATCGGTCCACCTTGTGGGAGGCCTTCCCACTCTACGTCTTCCGATACGCGGTCGCCACTCCAGAACCTTTCGGCCCCATCGGCCATCTGTTCTGCGAGCAATGTGTCAAAATTACATCAAGAGAAATTAAATCTGTCAAATATTTCTTATAGTTACCCTATTCTTATATTGTTAGTTAAGTAAGGAGGCTATAAACATTAATAGGGGTAGATAAATATCCTGAACAAGAGCTTTTCCCATAAATCGCTCTAACGAGCTATCCTGGAAGGATATTACCATAATTAACGTGGTTGGCTGGCGGATTGATGGTGCTACTACCTATAATGTCAATTTATAGTACACAGATAAGTATCCAATGTCAAAACTCTTATGCGTAGTGTAGGAAGCTAAAAGTAGTTCTGATACCTTGAAAGTTACAGGGTTTTAGTCGCTACTTACATATAAGCTCAATGAAAATCTCGACCTGCTTGCTGAGGGAACATCATCATCATTTCAGTCAAAAGACGTCCACTGCTGGACATAGGCTTCCCCCAAACGGTTAGATAAAAATGATTGCTTGATGGGATATTTTTTTATCCATAAGCAATATTGTGGAGTGGAAACCCTTATAGGCCTCAACCACCATACTGCGATCGCCAACCCGCCTGCCAAGTGTGGCGATTATGGCAAATCCCCCCCTTTTGTGGGAGGCTTATGTCCAGCAGTGGACGTCTCTTCGCTGATATGATGATGATGATGACCTTAAAAGTTACTGAGTTTTAATCGCTACTTACATATAAACTCAATAAATCTCGACCTGCTTGATCAGGGATCATAATTTCAGCCAAAAGACGTTCACTGCTGAACAAAGGCTTCCCCTAAATGGTTAGATAAAAATATTTGCTTGAGGGGATATTTTTTTATCCTTAAGCAATTTTGCTACTTATTGTGGAGATAAAACCCTTTTAGGCCTCAATAGGGATTTTGTCCTAAGAACAGGAACAGGGAGCCTACTCCCTAAGCACGAAGTCTGTCGTTTCGGTCGAAGTAACGGGCGTTTCCAACTCCGTTTAACTTACGCCACTTACGGACAGAAGATTAATTTGGAAGACGATTTGACAGCCGTCCCAACTCTCGATAAGTTTTTGCCCGGCCAAAAAAGTTAGTATATTCGATGTAGGATTCACTAAGAAGTTTCGAACTACTTTCAGACGGGCCCGTATCTTCGTTAACGGAGTTACAGAGTAGGCACCCTGGTCCGCGGCAACCGCACGAATGTAAAAATATCGTGGCTGGATTTTTTCGCGAACTGTATCATCAACGCATTGATTAGCGTCGAGTGCTGAAAATCAAACAGTGTGCTTTTTCGACGAGCTGGCACTCTGTTGGATTCTCTATGCTCCAACACCGAGAGTTGAAAATTCAATACGCGATTAAGTCCTGCCATGATAGTTTTACGTCTGTGCGAATGTTGTCCGAGATCTGTGCGTGTTCTTACGAAACAATCAAGCAAAAAATCCTAAAAAGTGGCATGAGATCTTGTACAGATAGGCAAGTTGAAAGGGGAACACTTCCGAAGCCAGAACGAAGGTTCTAAACAACCTAAATGCAAACGGATACCAATAACCTTTCGCCTTAAATTGGTTATTTTGCATCAATTTAAAAGGTTCGACGCTTCTGTATTGTTTTTACTTATTTCATTTTGGCGGCGTTATACAAAGGATGCCTAAACCTAAAGTCGCCGCGTAGAATTGGGGTCATTTTTAAATGTGTTTAATATCAAATAATAGTTCATTTAACTGTTCTCACAGCATAGTGTACAAAAACTGCAAAAAAAAAAATGATAAATATAATCTAACTCCAAAGTCGCCGCCTGGACTTGGGCCGTTTTTAAATGTGTTTAATCTCAATTATTAGTTCATTTAACTGTTCTCACAGCATAGTGTACAAGAAAAAAGATAAATATCTTAAAAAAATGGTTTTTTGACGGTACTATATCGAGAATCACTGCCCTATCACATGTCTTCGTTTTCGGAAGCGTTTCCCTTTTCCTGAATGTATGTTCCTACTTATGGGTCACAAGCACAAGGGAAAGCGAGACACAGACAGCTTGACTCCATGATTTGAATAATACTTGAAAATAGTTAAGCTTCGCTTATTGTTATCAAGCTTTACAATCAAATGAGGTATTGACAGCAACAAGGCAAATAAACACTGTCAGTACTGATTGCAGGGCGAACGGTTCCTACTTGTAACCATTCTACGATTTCCACATTCACTAGTTGCACTTATCTGGTACTTCCAGCAATGATGCCTGATGAGAACTTAAGGTGAATCTTGTCGACAACTTCGGGAGTGTATCACTCCACTGTTCGACAGTGTAAGTGCATAAAAAATTAAACATGGTATGATTTTTTTCGTTATTAAAATTGTCTATAAGGAAACAGAATACTAAAATAAAAAGCCATTAAAAAAGTTAGGAGCCAACTAATATTCGTTTTTCTTGCTAATTTCACCTAACTTTGGGCGTGTTTAAGTAACAAAAAAAGTGTAAAATCGCCAAAACCAAGTCGGTACCGACAAAGCTCAAATATCGAAAAGTTCAATAAATGTTATTTGGTCATTGATTTATGCAGTGGATTTTTCATAAAACCCGATCTTCCGAAGAACTTTTCTTAATTTTTACGTGCCTATTTTACTATAAATGATCATGTATCTCACTCAATAACGTTGTGCGTGTAGACTAGCGTCTATCTGCTCATCACTGATACTATACCTCTGTAGGATTCGATGCGTGGTAGGACAGCATGTTTTTTAGTGACCCACCAGTGAGTTTGAGCCCGCGACTAGATTCCCCTTAAAACATGTATTCTAATAAACTAGCCTTTTCCCATGTTGGGGTCAGCTTGCAGTCTTACCGGATGCAGCTGAATACTGAACTACTTTACATTAAGGGACAGCGACATTGACAGCAGTAGTGGCTCAGTGATAACCTTGACTAACGAGTTGTAGGTCGTAGGTTCGGACCCAGAAGGGCGCTTTAATTTGTGTAAAACAATGCTCTCAAAACGATGTAATCGTGAGGAAATCGACACATCCCACAACAAAATATCGAAAAAATGTTTCATCTACCAATACGAACTGGGCCTGCATGGTGGATTACGGCCCACTAATTCTCGCAGAGAAGAGGCCTGTGTGCCAGCAGTGGGAAGATTATAGGCTAATTACGCCACATTTGGCGACTGCCGACGTGACCTCTACAATCCAGAAACTGGTATCCGGATTCCCGTTGGCAAGACTGATTGTCAGAATTACGGCCTTGACCAGTAACAACTGTCAAAGGTCTACGAATGGCAACTGGGACCAACGGATCTGTTCTAATACTAACGTTGGTACCGTACTTGTAAAGAGGATTGAGATAAGAAGTGACTTTTCACTTTGTCTAAATAATCAGCACTGAATGACGAAGCTGTCATTTACTGTCATGTACAAAGTATTCTTTTCTCTTCTAAAATGAATGATCGGTTCTATTAAATAGGCCGATATGAGGGCCTAATTACAGTTAATTGAAACAAAGTGGGCAAGCACAACAATCTCAGTCTATCTAATTGGTACTTGCAACAAGGCGTCAAGTTGTCAATGCGTTTGACAGTTAAGTCAACATGGCGGATCACGCATGCGCTCTGCACGCGACGGAAAAGTAAATAAAGGCGCGTAGAAATTTCATAGCTATTTATCTATCTGTATTGAAAAATCATCGTGTTAATGCACAATTATACTTTTGTTGATTTGACACACATTTCAGTATTTGAGTTTTTTATTTATTTGTTAAGTTGATGTGCCATTAAATTATTCGAACTCTGTATGTGCACAGAAAACCAACATAGGTACGTATGTTAAGAAAAATAGAAATGGTAAAGGAAATTGTTGTGTAAGAAAAACTAGGTATATTGTTGAATTTAAAAATAAAACCAGACACTACCTGTAATGTATAAATCGTCTAAAGAATCGCAGTTGCTAAAATAAGCATTCTAAAAATAATAGGAATTTCGATATATAAACAGAACACCAATTGAAATTGAACAGATTTAAAGTGCCTACTTACTAACTAGGTAATAAAATAAAATTACTTATAACAAAAGCAAGACTTGCAATATTTTATCGTTCTTCGTTTTATCTACATTACAGGGTACAGGACAAATAGACGATCTCAAGTAACTTATTTTTGAAATCGGTTACAACGATATAGGTACGGCATAAATAATTTATATTTCAAGTACAAAAAATGAATATTCTAAAGGTCCTTCGAAGTTGTGTGATGTCGGAATGACGTTTATGATTTATGGGAACACATCCAATTCCCTATGATTGACTATGGAGACGGAACACTTTAGTACGACATCATACATCATGACGTTTCACAGTTTTACAAACTAATTAAAAACAAAATAGATAACTCCACAATACAAATGACTCTAATTTCTATGTTAAAACCTCAATCAAGTTTGTAATCTGTGGGGCCATCCATACATTCAAATTAAGTCATTGAAATACTGAGTTCGAAATCGTTTGGGATATAATGGTCGTATTTCGCGGTCCAATGAGCCCTGTGACCTCATTACACTGTAATACGTATAGTATGGGCCACGATGCGTTCCACTGATTGGGGCTTTGACCTTAAGTCACTCAAAATGCGATATGTGAAATTGATAGAAGAATACATGGGTCTTTTCAATGCACTTTGGTGTAATTCTTGGTTCGATTTCATTGTTAAAGTATGCAAGTGATTGGGTTTTTTGGAGGCCTAAGAGAGTATTGCATGTAGAGGTTGTCAGTTTAGTAAAACTCTATGTTATGTCGGTGTGTCCCGATTCCCGTTCTAATCATAAAAACGATTAAACACTTTGATTTTCGGAAAAGTGGGATATTATTATTATTCATTTATTTCAGATAACAAAGATCCAATGGGTTAGTAACAATAGTCTTAAACTATGTTAGTACTTAACTAATAACACAGACAGTGTACAGGTGACAAGTGACCTCACCAACGGGCTGTCATGTCTCCCGGCTATAGCGCGTAGAATGCTGTTGGGGCTGCTACGGAGTCTGTTAAGCAGCGAGGTCAGTTACGCCGTACAGCATTGAAGCCGTCGTCGGTACGTGCCTCAGCGAACATAGAATACGCGAAGACGGCATATAATTACAGCTGTCAAGTAATTAATGTAGCCTTGAGCTTCATAAAAGCTGGTCTTTTCTTCAAATATCACTGAAGAATAACACCCCGCCAACTGAAAGTTATCCTCGGTTTTTCTCGTCGATAATGTGACGTGACGTAAGGCGCTTGCTTTGTTTTCTACGCACACATCAAAAAGAGGCCAGTCTAGACGGTCACACACTCGCATTTCATCGAACTGGCCTACGCACCCTTCAACCCCTAAGCACGATTAGCTTGATCCCTCAGGCCTACATGACATCCCCTCACCCGAGCGCCCTTTTTTATCGAGTTTTGTCCTAAAATGGAAAACAACTACCAGGCTTCCAGTCTTCGGGAGCGTTATGCGAACTTTCACCCTTAGAACAGACTCCAAGATGCGCAGACTCAAACTTGTCTTGTGCCTCCGCAATTCGCACCCCATATCTAACTCTTTCTAACGCTACGCGCCAGACGAGTATGTTATCTCTTTCGCACCTGTCTAGAGGGGTGGTTTTGGGCTGCCTGTAAGCAAGTGTGGTGTTGGTGAATTTAGGTTAGGAGTCACGTACGCTCAACCCCTTCGACATGCGATGCGTGTGTGGTTATAGCGTGTGTTATGTTTAGTAGGGGCATACATGTGATACTTCCTCCCGATTTCTGGTGCCTTGGTACATGAGTATGTGTCGAGATTAGAACTTGCTAAGCAAACGCTGTTTTTTTTCTAACACGTGCACACATGTGGTACTAATGTAGGCTTCTAATATTCGTAGGAACACGTATAGCACACAAGTCCGTTATTCAAATGCGCTTCTAACTTCTCGTATGTGGACACAATTTTCACACGAGTGTTGAACGTGTGAGAGCGGGCAGGAAAATGTGTGGATGTACCTGTCTCTTTCTGCCATGGAGGCTTTAGGTTTGGGGAACCTCACACGTCGCGGTTAGAATTGGTACAGAGAATTTTAAAAATAACTTTTCTATGAAATTAAATTAAAAAAACATTAATGTCATCAAATGAAGTTTTTGTTTGAACTATAAAAATAAACTCTAAGCCAGTGTACTTAAGTGGAGTATACATACGTATGAGGGGTTATTAAATCTTTAGAGTGGGAATGCTAGAACTGTAAGTAGTAACCGCAAACAGTTATTCTAAAAAAAAAAAACGGTTACAGATAGCACGAAATAAGTGCAAAATCAATATGAATCGAATTCTACACAATATAACGCCGTAGTTTGTACAAATATTGCAATAAAACTTTGCTTATCGTAACTAAGCAAACATAAAAACGAAGTCAAAAAATCCAAATCAAAGTTGCTAAAGATGTTTATGAGCTACTCGTTTCTAAAATCAATTTAATTATTGTCCGCTAGACATAATGTCTCGCTAAGTGGCATGTGCCGACAGCTCCCGGTCACAATTTGGCGTCTTATACGGTCAAATGCACGGCAAAAGTGCGCTTGGACCACGAAAACCGCCCTTATTGCTACTTAATCAAGACGGTAACAAGGTCAAACTATTACCTTTTACGTGTGATTGACTGTAGTACTCTTGTGTCCACATTGCGACGCGGACCGTTTGCTTTGACTTAACCCCTCGACTGCAGTACCACAATATTTGTTGAAGGTCGCATGCTACAACCAGTTTGAAGCTTTTCTTTTACCGTTTTACGCAAAGTTCGTTTCAAGAGGAATTTTTTAAAACTTTGTTAAGAGCTCGTGGCAAAGCAACGGGTAATTACTTACATAATGTTAGTATATTTCGTAAATGAATAGAAAAAAAAACCGTTCCGTTGTTATAGGCAAAAGAAATACACACTGTGAAAATTTTAACTGTCAGCCTATCACGGTTCTTAATAACAAACAACCCGCTGATAGACAAACGGATGCCGTAAGAACTGAGGGACGGATGAACGGACTGACTAGGGTCTCGATGGCACCGTTTGGGTACAGAACCCGAAAAACAAGCAAAGATTATGTTCAAAATTTTTGGGTAGTCAGTTATCTCATCAGCTGCGTAGAGACGACTATTTTAAACTAAGCGAACATGCAGACAAATAGGCGTCATTATAATGATAGGTATCACATGTTTCCACATGAATAGTCCCAGTACATCTCATTAGATTGTCAGCCAAGTATAAATAACAGTAGTTAGATATGGCAGCGCCGGAAACGTTCATTGCAAGATAACAATATAAACTCGCAAAAATGGCGGACCAGCGGCTAGATACGATTGATTTACAAAGCTTGAAGTTTTTTAACATCACCTGCGAAAATAAAATTGATCTAGCTAGCAATTAATTTCATATTGACAGTTTTACAAAATTCATTGTGTTTTTTACGTTGTTGAGGAGACAAATTTTTCGAACATAATATGAAGCAATGGATTAGTCAATATCCTCCAAAATGGTTGTTATTGAAACTATGTTATGCAATTAGGGTGATGATTGTAAGAATAAATTTTGTACTAGAGTCATATTTCCTATTGCAAATCAGAGAAAAATCTACGAGGATTTTCCAAACTCTTGTGTAGATTTCATAAATATTTACAGAAAACATTTTTTTCGTCAAAAAAACTTTTGGTGTGTGTGTGTGTGTTTAGTTTAGTGTAAAAACTTATTTATGCAATTATGTCAAGTGCCATATGTCAGCTCATACCGCGCCATATTTGAGTACTGTGACGTCAGAAGTAGGTACACATTTGTCGATGTCAAACAATGCATTACTTTTTCAACAAAATGTGTGATTTGTGTGGTTTAAATGACGCGTGTACGGTATAACGAGCCTAAATGATTTTTAATTCAATTTTATGTTTCTTTAACATCAATTATCACATAATTTATCTCATTAATTTGATAATAAGTTACAGCAACACACTCTTACTTAATCAAATAACTTTACGAGTTTTACGACCATAAATTAATGTTAACCCTCTCTTTACAGGTAACAAACGCCGCTGCTATCCTGCTACCCTGGTACTTAGCTCCCGTAAGCGTGTGTGTAAATCACGCCTAATCCCGTGACGTCACGGCGGGCCACCGGGTACATTTTATTTTTATTTTCCGTTGAATTTTTATTGTACTATTTATTAGATTGTTCACCTTTCCATATTTTATGGCACAATATCTTTTTACTAGCTAGAATTTCAAATCGCTGGCTTCAAAGGATTTGAAAGGTAAAAGTTAGTCACTTAAATTACATTACGTTTTGTGTAATAAAAGTGTCATAGTGACAGTGGTAATTGTGAAAATCGGGGAAAGTCATCATTTAGTTATGATTTATCATAAATAGTGTTATTGTAGTTCGTAGAATATATTGAAAGATACGACTTATTAAATTAAATTATTAGAAAGTTAACCAGTCGGTAAAATTTACAGGGTTACTTTATCAAGTACCTAAAATGAAAAGTGACAAAAACTATTTTGCTTGGGTTTAGCGCCAGAGTAGCTCGTGAAATTCAAATTTTCTTAGGGTTTTTGCAATTTGCAGTTTGGTGTCATATAATCCCGTTGAATGTCTATTTCACGAAAATATCATTCAATGGGATTATAAGAACTTGTATGGTTCCATTGATTATAATTTGGTAAAGCCATATTTGTTACGGATGCGAATAATTTTATAATCAACACACAGCCTGACCCTGACCTGCCAATTGCAAAAAACTTAAGAAAATTGAAACTTTCTTTTACAGCCTGTATCATACCATGAAAGAAAGAACAAGACATATATTAATTTTGTCATACGTACACGTGCGTACATGAAAAGATAATAATTGACTCGAGTAATCTTTATTATATTTTATTTATTTGGGACGAAAAGCAGTTATACATTACAGCATAATAAAACAAAAAATAAAAATAGATCTGTAATCTGTACGTAAGTTCTTCCTCCCGCATAATCTGAATCTTTGAATACAGCCGTCGATCGTCATTGATTTGGTTTGAATGCGAATCTATATATATGACAATGTGGCGCTGTCCCTGACCACTATAGCGGGCGGTGGGCGGCGGAAGGGTTATCAGTGCGCGTGGAAGTCCGCTCCAGTACTCCATATCGCGGCGCCGAGCGATCAATATCGTTTATTTTTTATAAATGTAACTTACATAAAAAAACGTTTAAAAAATCTTTTTCTTAGCATATCGATGGCAAAAAATATGTATATAAACATACCAATTTGATAACCTCGTCCTTATTGAAGTCGGTTAAAAGTTCAAACATCTTTGGTCCAATATCACCTGCACGAACTCCGCTCACCGACGCAGTAATAAGATCGTCAAATGTGACAGGGCCATGCGGTGCAGGATGAGAGATGTATAAAAATTGTAGGTATGTTGAAAAGATGTCGAAAACGCGGATTCTTGGACCGAAAAATAGAAGCTAGGACTCCAGATACTGCAGAACTTCGTAATTTCAGCTGTTAAACGTTCACTGTTGTCCATCGGCCTCCTCCAAGCACCACCACTTCGACCGGTTTTGCACTTCTCGCTTGCCGCGGATTCCTCCAGCCTTAACCAGGGCATCGGTCCACCTTGTGGGAGTTCTACGTCTTCCAGACGCAGACTTTAGTATTTTTCAACGTGATTCCTCTAGTAGTCCTGAGAAAAAGGGATCTTGACAAACACAGACGTGACGAACAGCAAAAGTAATCCCAAATGGGTTCTGTTTTGCTCTTTTAGGAGCTAAATCCAAAAAAATACCGAATTAGCGAGTCTCATAGTATAAATATAGGTAGCTCCTAAAAACAAAAAAGGAATAACACTATAAAGTATTTTACACGAACCTGCCCATAGAGTATCTAACTAAAAATTAAATTGGTCTGTATTTTGGAACTCGACAAAATATTAGGAACTTGACAGGTTATTACCACAAGTAAAATACTATGAATACATTCCTTTCCAACTTTGTTTCTCTCACAACTTCAAACTTCTCACAATTGATCTAAATACGGAAGCTCTAACTCATAAACTACAAATAAATCAGAAGGACATTTGACTAAGGAGTTAAAAACTTAAAAAATAAAGTGTTAAAGGATGAAAAGGATCTTTTTATATCGCCCTCGGGTTCTGAGAAGGAAGTGCCACCGCATCCCTTTGAGATCGTTCAATTAACCGTGAATGGATTCATATATACCTACGCTTTTTTTCGGTCAAAAATAGACCAACCTCTTGAAATTCGTTTTGTTAAAAAAATACTTAAGTGCTTTTTACACTATCCAATTTGTAGAAACACTAACTAGGAACACTGTAATTAGGAAATTGGATGCTAGTGATCAGTTGATGACACTAGACTAATTTGAATTTCAAATGGGACATACTCAGGCATGACGTAGAATTACATTGGGTTGCAACAATTTAGGATGTAGTGCGAGCGGACCTTTCAATTCCACTAAATCGGGCCCAACTGTTCTAACTTCGAAAATCGATAACATCTTTTGATTTCCTACAAATTGAATAGTGTAATAAGCGCTCTAGGAGTAGTCAATCTAGTTGTTGTAGTAGTTGTCTAGTTTAAAACTGCACACCCCTCCACTGCTGGTTGCATTGACATTTCACATGTTTGTATAGACAATTTCGTGAAGGGTGGTGCAGTTTTAAATTAGACGATCTCTACCCACCTATGTTGCTATGTGGGTAGGTTACGATCTTTGACTACTCTTACAAAGAACTGCTATTTTATTTATAACACTCTTTAGGGTATCTAACGTCCCTGCTAATTTATTATTGGCTGACCGGTTTAAGTTGACTATTGTTCTTCAATTAGATAAACTTACTGTTGTTAATAACCATGTACCATAATGCAGGGACATCGATGCGCAAAACTATAACCAAGATTTCATCTCTAGACAGGGGGTAATCCATGGTTATAGAATAGAATAGAATAGAATATTTTTATTTCAGACAAAGTCCATAGGGTTAGTAACAATTTTGCTTATCCTCTAGTTTTAGTACAAATACAGATTAATATTAAATAATTAAAAATCAGCGTGGAGCTGCATCCACCTTCGCAACATCAGGGAATCCCACCGATCTGCGAATACACTGAGAACACTGTTGGTGCTGCCGCGAACACGAGATATCAGGGATGCACATCTCTTTCTAATAATGGCGGCAAAACCATCAATGTTGTTATCTGCAAACATCCCTGACGCACTACAACGCCACGGCAGCCGCAGCAGCACTCTCAGTGCATTATTATATTGAACACGTATAGTTTGCGCGTGTAGAAATGAAATTCTTCGTCGATTTCCAAAAAAATACAAATCTGCTGTTTCATCATCATCATCATAGGACATAGGCCTCCCTCTAAAGGGGGTATTTGCCATAATTGCCACGGTTGGCAGGCGGGTTGGCGATCGCAGTGTGGTGGTAAAATGCATCGAGAACGCTGCTGCCCATTCTCTAGTAAGTCCCTTAGTCGCCTCCTACGAAATCCACGGGAACAAATGGGATGGTGCTATTCTTTACGTCCGGCACCACACAGAATTGCTGTTTCATAGAAAACTGCAATACCTACGTCAAAATGTACTGAATAGCTAAGTCCCTACCGCCTTGTATTTAATCTTTTATGAAACTTTATTTTCTCCTAATGGTCGACTATATTGTATCTAGCAGACAGTGGAATCTAGCTAGATTCTACTATCTGCTAGAGAGTATTAAAAAAAAAATATAAGTACTTCAGTCTGTACTGAAGTCTAACAATTTTTTTGCATGCTGTCCCATTCTCGAATGCTAATAACTAAGTCAATTTACTCTACCATTAATGAACTAATTTCAAATGTATTTTCTTTAGGTTCATTGCAAAATATGAGTTCTTTGGTATAATATGAGTTTTACTCCAACAAATACATGACCCAGTGAACATCAAACGTCTTAGTACATAAGCCGGCAATAATGTTTGCTCCTAACAAACCGAAACTAATTGCTTGGCGTTGTTTCTGGGCTAATTACTAATTACTAGGTAATTACCTTATTAATATTTTAGTTCTACTCTCACGTTAGTATTGTATTTTACTAAATTGTGTTTCATTTTGAATTTGTTTTGTTATTTTCTAGGATAAACCTGTAAAATCGAAGATCAATTCTCGCTATTCTTAATTTAGCAGGGTAATTGCGTAACACTCTGACAGTAGGAACGGCTTAATAGTTTTGGCAGTTCAACAACATCCGTTGCGTTATTTGCGTTTTTGAGTAGACAAATTTTTCGAACATGTGAAACAATGGATTAGCAATATCCTTCAAAATGATTCAGATTGTTATTAATAGTGTGTTACGCAATTATGGTGCAATTGTCATTATTTTATCGACATTTTTAAAATTCTATTTAACCATCCATTGGATGTAAGAGAGTTCTACAGCATGTAACGTTTTTCATACATCTAGATATTTTTATTATAAAATCGAGCATTTCGAACTCAATCTGCCTAGTCTTTTCCAACCATGTTGGGGTCTGCTTCCAGTCTATCCGGATGCAGCTGAATACCAGTATTTTACATAGAGCGACTGCCTATATTTGACTTCCACAGCCTAGTTTCTGGGTTACAAGATACTCCTTAGTAAGACTGGTCTAAATTGATAATTTTTAATAACTACACTAGCAAAAAACTCATAATTCGATAATCTAACTCCTTTTTTAATAAATAGACAAAATAAACAAAACATCCATATACCCATAGATTCCCAGATAAAATACCAAAATGTTTTCACTATTAATTTAACTTAATTACGGCACGTTCCCAGTTTTTTGTTTGAGTGTCGAATTTTATTTTTATCCAAATCTCCGAGACTCCTACGCAACAGGATCCGAGGGGTTGGATTAAAAATAACTCGTTTTTATCCTCTTTTTAACATTTGATCCTAAGTAGCGGTTGCCCAGGGTGCTCACAGATTTGTATCTGTTAATGTGAATGCTTTTTATAATGTACCGTGAAGATGGAACTGATAGCGACGTGTTTTAGTCATTGGAAACTTGGATTTTGAAACTTTATGGGCAGGTTTATGAAGTTATTTAATAATATCTATCATTCCGTGTGGTGCCGGACGTAAAGAATAGCATCATCCCATCTCTTCCCGTGGGTGTCGTAGGAGGCGACTAAGGGACTTACTAGACAATGGGCAGCAGCGTTCTCTATGCATTTTACCACCATACTGCGATCGCCAACCCGCGTGCCAAACGTGGCGAGTTTGTCTAGCCCCCGCCCAAATTCGGGGAGGCCTATGTCCAGCAGTGGACGTCTCCTAGCTGAAAAGAAGAACAATAAAAAATACTATAATCGACTCTGACACACAAATTATCGAAAACTTTTGAACCAAAATCATATCAAAATTGTTCCGCCCTTTTCATGTCTTCCTAGGGCCGAAACGAAATTTGTACAACGGCTGTAACCACCCGACTTGTCTAATTTTAAGGTCTAATTAATATAACCTAATAAGTAAGCGTAATTCGTCCATAGGGGTCATCGCGTAACTCACTAATAGTAGGAATAGCTTTAATTTGACAGACCAACAATATTCAATGCGTTATTTATGTTGTTGAGCAGAGAAAGGTGATGGACAAAATTTACCTCCACAGAATACAAACATAAATTTATTGCAGCCTTTTAATGTTGCTATAGTATAAGAAAAGGGGAAAAATAATAATTTAACGCTTAATAAAAACTAACAATATGCATAGCAGGCCTAAAATATACTCGTAACCTAAATGTATAAAACCTACCTAATTATTGCATGTTTTCTAATAATGATATAAATCGTAATCGGTGCTTGCTATGACAATACATATAAGAAGATGCCTTGCAACCAATTCAAGGAAAAGACAAATTAGTCACAATATTGTTTGCAATAGCTTTGAAAACATATTTCGGAATTGAGCTCTCTCGTCTTAGTTATTGGTATTGGCCAAAATACCATTAGTATTAAACGCCTGGCATAGAGCAGTAAAGGAAAAATCAAATTTATTAAACCTTCATATTTTATGTCCCCTATTTTGTTTATAGAAGGTCAGTAGTATTAAATGATATAGATTTTATCTCTGTACATTCTGGTGTACAAGCCCATACAATTTTTGGCCATGTCTTTTATCGAACATTAGGAAGTAATAGATTACTAAATCAAAGTATTCTTCTAAATTATTCTGATTCTGATTGATCGTGTGTTAGGTACGCAATTAGGGTGCTGTTCGAGTTAGACTAGTCAACTACAAAGTTTCTGCCGTACAAAGGGTTAAAAACTTGAGCAGCCTGCCTGCTGTAACCCTTGTAAGGTAAAATAAAAGAACATGTCACATTGTCAATTTAAATGAATCTCAAAAACAAACATTCTTATTTTGGTATTATTTTCATCTCGGCTTCTTGTAAAATCGGTGTAACATGCCGTGCGTGCGTGTTACGTGTAAAGATCTCCTCGCGATAGCACTCCGTACAAGGGTGACATGAGTACATGATAGTGCGGGAGTGTGCGGTTACCGCGGCTACCGATACTACTCCAAGATTACGCGCTTCGAGGGCTGACTATAATATCTTCTGAGCTCTGCAACCCTGGTACTCTAGGTGACGTAATAGTTTCTTTGCATATATTATCTTTGTCATAACCAACTGTCTTTGAATTCAAGATAGTTTTGGTATCAGATAGAGAAATTGCTATCGGTAGCTCCCGCGTGGTCGTAGAAAAACCTTACTCTGTGGAATTTGGTCGCTGTTAAATTCACAATGCTACCTACTTTGGTCAAATTAATTTGTATATATTTATTGAGTTAACATCACTCATATTTTATTTTATACTATGTTATTCCTTTTTATTTTATGTAGGTTAGTGGACATTTAAGTTAATCACCGAAAAATTAAAAATAAATTTGTCCTGACCCAATTATCTCCAAAAATTAAACTGAATAAAATACATTTTAATAAACTATTACAAACTTCTTCTTGGAACATTCATCTTTACCGCTCCCACAAGATTACGCGGCATCCATTAAGTAATTTGTGGTTAAACGAACACAAGCTTTTGCTAATTTGATCTTCTCTCTCATTACTTCAGTCAATTATGTTCGAAAAAGTTCCATCCAAAAATTACGTCACACAAAATTTATGATTTTTGACCCCCCCCCCCCACTTCCTTGTCACATGTGGTTACACTTTTGAAACCCCCTCCCCTTGTATGACATGACATATTTTTCAATATTAAATTTATAAGTTTATAATTAAATGAAAAAGGCATTTTTTCCATTAAAAAAAAAAATACTAAAAATATTTTTTGATTAAATTAACATAAATTCAAATAATTTAGACACTTAACAGTGATTTTAACATGTAACGCCACAAAGCTTTTAATCCCCCCTGGCCCTTGTCAGTCACACATTGACACATTTCGTTGACCCCCTCCCGCCCCTCAACGTGTGACGTTATGGATAGCCCCTAATATAACGCAATGACATGTATGTTGTTGAACTCTCAAAATAAAAGCTATCTCTGCTGTTAGTGTGTTACGCAATTACTCCACAAATCAAAATAATTTTTAGATTGAATAAAAATAGATGAATTTAATTCTGTTTTTTAGGTTACCTTCTCCTTTTTTTTAGTTTGGTGGCCAATTAATCCTTAACGCCAGTAATCCTCGAAGGGTAAGGCAGTGGTGTATCTACCTATACTACACTCACATTTCGCTATTTACGTTCAAGTACCATTTTATTCATTCATAAAGTAAAATGTGATTAAAAAAACAATCTCAAAACTTCTTCGGAGATGCGTCTTATTGTAAAACAGAGGTACCTGAATCAACCACCACAAAAAAAGTAAATTAAAAATTGCACGTAATAAATGGATGAAAAACTTGTTCTAGCAATTTACCCGCACATAAAATCACGCGGCAACTATTAGGTAATTTGTGGTTAAAAGAACACAGTTTTCTCTCATTTACAAAATTATAGATAGACACAACCCTATCGCTGTAATAAAAAAGGCATACAACTAGGCTACGCTCATATAACATGGCGGTTATAATAATGGTCTTATATGGGAATAGAAGTACACATTACATTGATGGGAGTAACATATAAGGGATTTATAAAGATTGCCTTGTGTAACTTTTGACAGTTGTCTCTCTACCCATATGCATCACATGGGCCAGTGCCGTGTACAGACGCCAGCAAATCAAGCTACCCCAAACTGTCCCAATTTAAACATGAACCTTAAGTTTTAAAGTTGAAAATCTATCAAAGAAATTTGACAGATCGGGGTAGCTTGACGTGCTGGCGTCTGTACCATAACTACAAATGAGTTTTTCTATTGTTTCAAAACAAACAAGGTCGCTAGTTACCCTTATTTCAGGCCCAAAAATCCACAGCTTTAACGACATAAAAGATAACCTTAACAAAAAGAAGTCGAAAGATTACCGTACAATACGAATCTGTAACTCGTGAGTTGTAAACGTATGAAAGACATAAACCTGTAATTTTATGCTTTAAAATAAAAGACAGTCTGCCGACATTAGCAACGCACGGTTGACCTTCAAGGGTTGTCAGTTTCGTATAAAAGTTCTGTAAAATATACAAAATCAGTCGAGAATTCATTAATTTAGAAAGTTTCGCGAACTTTGTTACGTTTGCAATTTATACTCGTAGGTTTTACTTGTAGGTTTTTTTGGTCGGTAAATCATCAAATAACTTCTCTCGCTCTGGGTGGAGCAGGAGAGCGTGTCAGACTTTTACTGACTAAAACCCACCCGTGTTGCCTCAGTTGCCTGTGTACCAGAGGCCACGGTATCTCATTCGAACAACCCGCACCCCTGGCACCAACCGTGACTGGCTTACAACATTCATTGCGTTATTTACGTTGTTCGACTATTTTTTCGAACATAATTATGCAATAATCACCAATAATAACCTTCAAAATAGTTCAGATTCTGATCGATTTTGTGTGACGTAATTATGTGTGACTTAATTAGGGTGATGGTTTTCAAAATTGTTAGATTTTGGAAATATGTTCCTGTGTAAGTTCTTAGGACCAAAAAATAAAATTTTCACCTTAATATACAGGATACATTTTTAACCAGTGCACAAACTGTTACCATGAATTAAGCATATCATTCTAGACCATCATCCAGTTATCCAACAAAAAAACCCAGCTGTTCCGTACATTTTAACCGCGTAGGCATTGCACTTTTCTATGTACAGCTGATTTTCTTTTGTATAACCGACAATTTTTTTTTATGGTACGGTGGTCTAGAATGATAATTATGCTGAATTCATGGTTACAGTTTGCGCACTGGTTAAAAACTTATCCTGAATATACCTATAGTGCAAAAATATGATTTATAATAAGTTATGATCATGGATGTCATTAGGCGTCTGGCGGCGTCTGGCGGCGCTAAAATTAAGCCTGTAGGCGTGACCAGGAGAGCATTATCACGCGCCACGTCTCATCGCTTTCATCATTATAGGCTGCGCTTACGAGCATAGTCCTGAAGATAGGGAACCTAAATGTAGCACGATCTACTTATACTTTTCGAAAGAGATACCGTGGCTCCTGGCACACAGGCAACTGCAGGAACACTGGTGGGTTTTAGTCAGTTAAAGTCTGACACGCCCTCCTGCTCCACCCAGAGTTAAGTTATATGATGAGTTCCCACCCTAAAAAAAAAAAAACGTCTTATACTTGACTGCTAGCTTCTGCTCGCGACTTTTACCACGTGAAATTTTTTGTTCCCTAAACCCACCTAGTCGCATTGCATCACCTGCCCGCGCTTTAAGTTGTGCTGCCCGCGCTGTTTAGGGACCTAGCGAGATGTTAAGCCTACTCAAGAATTGAGCTACCAAATGCAAAAATATTTTTTCAAATCCGTCTAGTATCTCTCTCCTTCTCTCTCTGTCTAGAGATAGCGCATTCAAACAAACATACTTATGAACAAAAAACAAACCAACTCTCCAGCTTTACTATTAGTATAGATAGATACCTACTTTTATAGGAGAGTAGTGTATTTGTCCTGTAAACGAAATTCCCTCAATTACTTTCATAACTTTCGGTTTTTTGTGTCCCTTACTTACAAATCCTTTTTTTTTTTGTAAGATCCAAAGCCGGAATTCATTTTTAGCTCTCAGACCGCGGTCCAGTCTCAAGACTACTCATAATCCGAATTAATGCAAAATTACAAAAACTATTTAACAATAAATCGCAACCACAGCAGTCTCCTAGCCTATAAGGACCAGTTAATAACGCGGGCGTGTCTCGCCGCCTGACGTAATTAGGTACCTATCTCTTTATTGCTGAAATATTATGGCCAGCCCTCAAGGCCATGTCTCTTGAGGTGACTGCACTCCTGGTAAAAAGAGCAAGGAACCCTCAGGGGGTTATATAATCAAGATGCAACTGTCAATTTGAATTTAGTGTAATTGCAAGAAAACGTTTTTGTGTCTTTATTTTTCTGTAATGATAAGTGCTTTGATTCGTTTTTTATGGCACTAATTTAAGCCTATTTCCAGTAGACTGGTGACATATACTGAGTTTATGTACAGATAAACACAGTCTTTTCTAATATTATGAAGAGGAAAGATTTGATTGTTTGTTTGCAATGAATAGGCTCCGAAACTACTGAACCGATTTGAAAAATTATTTCACTGTTGGGAAGCTACACTAACCCCGTGTGACATAGGGCATATAATAGGTCTTTACCTATGAAATTGCCGTTCTGCAGTACTGGCCATTTCAAATCAAAATAATTTTTGTTTGGCTAAGAATTCTAATTTCAAATTAATTTTATTTTAAAAACATGGATTTTTTTTTCTAAAAGTAGTCATTTCTTTATTGATTAGTGTTACATTTTCATCGCATTTCAATCTTTTTCGTCATCATGGATACGTTAAAAATTCGAGTAATTATGGAATATGAGTACCGTCGTGGCAGCAACGCGGCACAAGCGGCACGCAACATCAACGACGTTTACGGAGCTAACACTACAAACCAACGCACCACCTGTTATTGGTTTGCTCGCTTCCGTTCTGGAAATTTCGACCTGAAAAATGAACCTCGCGGTCGTCCGAAGACTTTGGTCGACAATGACGAATTAAAGGCGATTGTGGAAGCTGATGATACACAATCTACGGCTGAATTAGCAGCAGCTTTCGACGTTAGCGTCAAAACAATATTGGTCCATTTGCGTCAAATTGGCAAGGTAAAAAAGCTTGACAAATGGGTGCCCCACGAACTCAATGATCGCCAGCGCGAAGTACGCGTCGAGACGTGCCTTGCACTGCTCAACAGACACACAAATGAAGGAATTTTGAACCGCATTGTTACCTGCGATGAAAAATGGATTCTGTTTGATAACCGTAAGCGCTCAGCAAGTTGGTTGGATCCTGGTTCAGCACCTAAACAATGCCCTAAACGAAAACTTACCCCTAGAAAAGTGATGGTCACTGTTTGGTGGTCTAGCGCCGGTGTGATTCATCACAGCTTCTTACCAAACGGGGTGAGCATTACTGCAGATGTGTACTGTGGAGAACTGAACACAATGATGGAGAAGCTGGCGCATCTCCAACCAGCATTGGTCAATCGCTCGTCTCCGCTGCTCCTGCACGACAACGCGCGACCTCATACTGCACAGCAGACGGTCTCCAAGTTGCAAGAACTGGGGTTGGAAGCTCTCCGTCATCCGCCCTACTCACCAGACCTTGCGCCTACAGACTACTACTTTTTCCAGAATTTGGATAACTTCTTGGCGGGAAAAAAATTTAATACCCGAGAGGCAGTACAAAATGCCTTTGAAGAATTTGTTGCCTCCCGTCCAGCTGATTTCTTTAAGAAGGGCATCAATAAACTGCCACTGCGATGGCAAAGATGCATTGATTGCATGGGTGATTACTTCGATTAATACAAATAAAAAATTCATGAAAAAAAATCGTTTAAATTTTTCCTTCCAAAACGGCAATTTCATAGGTAAAGACCTAATATTATCCCAGTATTCCCACGGGAACGGGAACTACGCGGGTGAAACCGCAGTGTGCTGTTGGTTGGATAATAATAGAAAAATCAGGTTGGGTGGCAAGGCAACATATTGTTGAATGTTGTGTGTTTGTAACCATCTCAGCTATCAATCACAACACTAATCCATTGCTTCATATGTTCAAAACATTTTTCTGCACAAAAACGGAAATAACGCAATGAATGTTTTTGCACTGTCATAGTGGAAGCCATTCCTACAGCAATTACCGCGCGCATAAGTCTATGACTTTACTTTTTAAAGTTCCATGAGAATTTACTAGAACCGCAAATTTTGCAATCTATCTTAATCTCTATGGTAACCAATTACAACCCATACAGCTTGTAGATAATTTATCCACACGCACACTAAGTAATATCACAAGCTGAGACAACCTATGATTTTTATACAAAAGCAAAATTCCTCTGAAAAACAAACAAAATCACAACACCTCATACAATTCGACATGGCTATGATGACTGTGTCTAGAAACCTGTTTTGTTCACACAAGCCCAGCACATCCATCGCGTGCCGTAGTCGCGTGCCAAATAAACGATACGATACGCCAGGTAACCAGAACGCATGCGTTAACACGGCCGCCATTGTAACATGACCTCCCCACCCTTCGCAACAAAATTAATTTTCAAATATCGAAGGGTCCAAGCCGCGGTGGGAGGGCTCGTTCTAAATTGGTTTACGGGACAGGTAGAACGCAGGTGGGCCGTGGGACGCATGCGCCAGGTAAGCTCGGTAGCAATCTCCTCATATCTCCTGGTATCCTGGTAGGCGGCTGGCATCTTGCCACAGGTATGATCCCAAGGAACTGGTGATAGGACTCTCACATGGACCCAGGTGATGACCCTATGTGTTAATCAAACACCTGTAGACATGACCTATGAATATTTTTGGCATTGCTGTATTTTATTTTAAGCGAATTTGAACTTTACTCCAAATATGTAAGGCTCTTCGTACAAATAAAATGCTACGTGCTTTTTCTGCTGTCATAGAATGAAAATGTTTCGAAAAACCTTTCTTCTTTCATAAATATTTCATAACATTTGTTCAGTGAATTGCCTATGTTATCTACAAAGTGCAGTTTTTACTTCGCGTAGCAAAGGAACCATTTCTCAGATTTGTTACGTCTGTCATATGCGCATTACGAGTGACAGGACGTCAAAATAAATTGATATACAGCGCCATTAGATCGCTAGCAATGAACTTCTCGCCAGATAAGTACCTACTTCACGACATGATTTATTACATTACAAAGTAAATAGTCGAATGCACGATGTTCCGTCCGTTAAAGAATCAATAGGGAAAGCTTGTACCTAACTGAAAACTAAATTCAAGTTGGTGATAATTCTTTGCATTCGGGTAAAAACGGAAAGAAGAATTGAAAATAGTCCCCAAAATTCAATACCAGTCCAAATTAGTGAAACATTTTATTTCATTTTACAAAGGGTTATTTTAGGGAGCTGTGGACAATGCTGAAACTGCCAAATTCGTTGCTAAATTCTGGGCTCATTGTGTGATTGCTATCGACACGCTAAGAAGAAGCAGATGAGTTATTTTATTATGTTTACATATCGATCCTACCCATTGTGTCTGCTGAGTATGTATTAAAATACCCTGTAGGTAGTAAGATACCCTCTGAAATAAGCACTAAGCAACTTCTATGTACCTATGTATCCTGCATTCCTGGTAGTCGAAATTTTTGCCAAGATAAAGTTTTATATTCAAAATCTTCAGCTTACATCTTAATAACTCACACAGCTCGAATATATTGCAGAACTGAGACAATATTGCGGTTCACAAGGCTTTAATCATGAAAAAGCTGAATTTATTGAAGATGCAGTGGTAATGTCTCTATAATAACAATATTAGCATAAAGGTTTAATGTTGCCAGTCACTATAATAACGACGACCTGTGGACATAGTGACGCGATGAGCGATTTGGTTATTTCGGCCCGATTGTTCAAAACGAAACCCATCAAAGCGTTTTATTCTAGTCTACCTATATTCATAATGTGCTGGCATTATGAAAAATGCCCCTATTTATTACTTGGTCCATCGGTGCACGTACATGGGTTTATAAAATATTTTTATTGCAGTAAGTTAGCCAGTAGGCTCGCGTATTTGCACATTGGACGCGACCTACATTTGGCAGTGCATTGATACTAACACATTGCATTATTCTATGCGTTTTATGTATATTATATTTTAGTGTTCAATTAGACGTGGTTTGAGTCGGATAACTTGCATTTTTATTTAGATTCATCCCGTTGAGCATTCACTGACATTTTATGCATTTAACATTAATTTGACATTCTGCATCACATTGACATTTGCATTGACATTACTTATGTTAGGTATGCACCCTACAGTCCATAAAATGTATAACCTACGTTCTAGCTTCGGAAGCGTTCCTCTTACACCCTGTATATTCCGATCATTCCGAACATATTGCTTCTCTAAGCAATCATGTTTTGATATGGCATAGAGCAAAGCTCGTATGCAGCAGAAGTGACCCAGTGGTAACGGTCCCGAATTACGAGGGTATTGGATAAGTAATGGGTTCAAACCCAGGGAGACGCTTTACTTTGTTTAAATAATTTATCACCACAGATCTCAAAACGGTGAAGGATAACATCGTCAGGAAACTAGCACGTCCTAGGACTAAAAAATTCGAAGACAATTGACCTACGCCAACCAGCACTGGGCCCGGCGGAATATTCTCTCGCACAGAGACGAGGCCTGTGTCCCAGCCGTGGGCAGTACTGCGAAGATCGCCCTGAGGACACGGTGGAGCACACGGTGGCGGTCTGCCCTGCTTGGGCGGAGCACCGCCGTGTCCTCGTGGAGGCGATCGGCGGCGGCGATCTCTCGCGTCCGGCCCTGGTCCAGGCCATGGTACAGAGCGAGAGGGCATGGGGAGCCATCACCTCCTTCAGCGAAGTAGTGATGCTCGCGAAAAGGGAGGCGGCGCACGTGAGGGAGAGGCAGCATATGCGCCCTCGCGACCCTAGCCGCTGCAGGATACGGAGACGCCCTGGGCGTCGGGAATCCCAGGCCGATTTCCGGCCACCGTAGGCATGGGCTTGCGGACGGCGAGTAATGGGTAGCTCGCTGTTCGGTAAGGACCAAGCCCAAGTCGACGGCGCGTTGTGTTCCACGCGCGCCTCAAAGAGATGTCAGCACAAAAAGTGATGGGACCCGCAAGGGTCGATGCCTGCCAGGGGTGCGGGTTTGTTCGAAAGAGACACCACAGCCCCTGGCATACGGGCTACTGAAGGAACACCGGTGGGTTTTAGTCAGTAAAAGTCTGACACGCCCTCCTGCTCCACCCAGAGCGGGAGAAGTTATTTGATGATTTCCCACCCAAAAAAAAGCCCTGGGCAGTGGGTAAAGGCCCTAGATACGTTTAATAACTTCAAAAATGTCTAGGTTACATCTCAATCCTCACACACAGAATGTTTGGCGAACCGAAATGTGGTCGAAATCACGGATTCGTGCAAAATATCATTTTGGTTAGATTATAAATTAAGCAAGTATTCTACAGATTACAAGAATCCTAGGTCATATTGAAACTTTTTGTTAGTTCGGTTGTGTTTAGCTTCAACCTTGCACAAATTCAAGGACGCTCAGTGCGCTATTGAGCGGGCTATGCTCGGAGTTTTTTTGAAAGATTAAATCAGAAATGAAATTATCCGGAAAAGAACCGAAGTTATCATAAAAGCTTACAGAGTATTAAAGCCAACTGAAGTGGCAGTTGGCTGGCCATGTTTGTTGAAGGCTCGATGGCCGATGGAGCAAACGAGTCTTGGAGTGGAGACCGCGTTTCGGGAAGCGTAGCGTGGGGCGCCCCCCAACTGGATGGGCTGATGACCTTCAGAAATTGGCTAGTGTCCCAGCAAATTTCTGAAGGTCGGACTGGATGCAGAAGGCGGAGAGCAGGGTGTTGTTGCGGCGTAACCTGGGAGAGGCCTAAGTCCAGCAGTGGACTGCGATAGGCTGAGTTTATTGATAGCTTCAAGGTCTAAAACCAAAACAAAAAAACACTGTCATTTACTTCGGCGTATACCTTACTTGCCACCCAAGACCCATTACTACCTACTACTAAAACGCTCATCAAGAAATCGGTTTACTATGTTATGACCCGAACCCTGTAGCGGCGCGCCGAAGTTTTTACGGAACCACACACAGACTCTTTAGACCTCCCGAGAAGAGGGACGTGCCTCCGAAGGGTTAACTAATGATGACGGCAAAAAATACACAGGTTGAATGGGAGAGATTTTAGGTATTATTTTTATGGGCATTTTATTAAAACTGAGCATGGCTGGCATGTAAATTGGAGGTTGAATGGATCCGTAATTCGTATGATCATAAGTTGAAGTCTTATTAGTATGGCAAGTTAGTTAATATGACAATGAGAAAAAGAGGTACAGATCAACTAAATTTAAACTGTACCTACGCTCCCCCACTGCTGGTTGCATTCACATTTTGTATGTATATAAATTTTAATGAAAGGGCGTGCAGTTTTATATTAGTTGATGTCTGATAGGACTATTCAAGAAGATTTATTAATATTCAATCATCATCATTTCACCATACCAATTCAAAAAGGAACGTACTAGTTTAAAAAGCAATAAAAAAACAATCAAATTGGGAAGGTAGGAAGTCAGTTCCTAAAATTAATCGTGTAAGAATTAAATTAAGCGATTAATTAGATCGATCACAAAGACCTGAAGCCGAATAAACAAGAAATACAGCCATTAGTTAATCACGTTCTTTCAAAACCGTACAAACTAAATGTGTAAGTAATAAAATCCTAATAACGATTTTGTTCAACAATAAGACATCAGTGTGCTTACTCTGGAATATAATTCCGATAGATCGACATTGGAATTATCTGTTAAACGTCAGGGATTGGTCGGACTCACTGAGTTTAGCCAATCCCTGACGTTTGACTGACAATTCCAATGTCGATCTATCGAAATTATATTCGAGAGTAAGCACCCAGATGATCCGTGAACGGCTGTAGCAAAAGATCATAGTAGCAATGAAATTCACTATAAAAATATAGATAAAAGCAAGTATAAATCTTTCTCTAAGAGATCTACTGCAGGCTTAGCATGTAGCTTACTATTTCTCGAAGAATAGACAGTGCTTGTTCTATACAAAGTGACATTTCGTTTCTCCATTTTTGACATCGCACCGTAGATATCCTTCCACAATCTGTCATTTTGTCTTTCGTTTCTAACGATCTTTGATCGAATGATCTCCTTATGAATGTAGACTATTTCAGAAGAATATTTCTTCCCAAACTGTCAAAATCACACTAACAACAAACTTTCTACTCGACGGCCACAAAGTATATACTATTATCTACAAAATCATGATTAGTTTAGAACGCATAACTGTGATAATGAATAGAAAAATATAGCTATCTTCTTCTATTGTACATCATTTAGAAAATAGTCATGTCTTTTCTTCCGTCGACAAATCGGTGCTCATGCTAAGCCTGCTGGAAAGAAAAAGGGCCGACAAGCTAGATTTTAGTGTTGTAAATAACATAATATTCATGCTATACCTATACTTTGTACCATGAAGAGATAGCATTTGTTTGTTTGTATATTGAAATTAGTCTCAGGAACTTCCAGTCTGATTTGGTCAATTCTTTTTTCATTTGATAGCCCAATTTTGTGGGAGGTTATTAGGCTATTTAACATCACGGTAGGACCATAAGGAGACGAATAAAAGGAAAAAAAAAGAGGACAGAACGCTAAGGGAAAACAAAGTAATATCGGGGCTAGGAGCAATGCTTATATTGTATGTAAAAGCAAAAAAATATGCCGACGAAAGAAGCTAGTTACTCACAATTTTTTGACTGCAATGTAATACATAGTTTAAAATGTAGAATCAAAATAACGGGGAAGAATACTAAGAAAGAGATCAGTGATGACACGATGCTTTTAAAAGGCAAAAGCACAAATCGATATTAACAAGAGATCCGAAAATAAAAATGGTGATCGATAGAAGAAAAAATAATCTTTCCATCAACCAATCAGAAACAATCCATAGATATCTTAGTAGCTCGTGAAGTATCGTTTTGTTCAGAAAAAGAATGATGGCCGCTCCTATAAAAGTGCGTGATCTTACTGCGTGAAGTATTCACAATAAGCAAATATAATGATTCATTATTATCTTCTGAACAAATGTCGCCGAACAATAAGCTATTGACCTCATAAACGAAACAAAGAAGTTCAAGTTCCTGATATCTGGCATCCCGGTCCCGAGTTCGATGCCCGACTCAGTCAACAGTGACGGCGCGGTACTAATTGATTAGAGCCATCAAATTTGTCTAGACTTGTCCACCCGTGACCTATCTAGGTCCGCTTAAATTAGATATTATTAGGGTTCCTTGAAATGCTAACAAGATCATTTGAATTTATTTTAATACAACTAGCATTTTATAGCGGCTTGGCCGCGTTGAGGTCGAAAACTGACCCATGGACACGTATTACCAGGATAAAAAGTGTCCTATTTATTAATCTAGGTTATAATCTATCTGTTTGCCAAATTTCATTCAAATCCGTTCAGACATTGTTGCGTGATTGAGTAACAAACATCTTAATATCCAAACATCAACATTTTCACATTTCTTTGCACGCGAGGTCAGAAATTATCCCACGGGAATGTACTACCGGGATAAAAAGTATCCTATACGTTAATCCAGATTACGAACTGTCTATTTGCCAAATTTCATCCAATTCCGTTCAGCCGCTTTAGCTTGATTAAGTAACAAACATCAAAACATAGAAACTTTGACATTAATGCTATTCGTTGGATATATAGTAGGAAGTAGGATGAGAGGAGTAGGAACAGTGGTGGCCCAGTGATAATATCCGTGACTTACGAGTTGTAGGTTGTAGGTTCGAACCCAGACAGGCGGTATACTTTGTGTAAATTATCTCATCACAACTGCTTTCAAAACGGTGAAGGAAAACATCGTGAGGAAACCGGCATGTCGTAGAACCAAAAATTCAAATACAAATGACATCTACTCGTATCAACCCGCAGTGGGCCTGCGTGGTGGATTACGGCCTACTCCCTCTCACCAAGATGAGACCTGCCAGAATTAAGTTGATTATGCAATGAGATTTTTGGACAAATGTTTTCTGTAATTGACTAGGAGGAATCAAGCTTTCCTTGTTTTTTGAATACAGCTAGGCATTTTACAAAAACAATATTTCTAAAAGCCTTAACTTATTCAATAGATTCAATCTTGTCGATATAATTCATGCATCCCCTTTACATGTATCAGAAATTCAAATCAATGTATACGCATAATGTAATGGTGCTTTCTCATAAATAAATCATTTATTCAGTTAAGAGCGGCCAAGCCGTCATAATGTTCATACAAACGCTCGTACGTGATTATAGCGTAATAATAAATCTTCCTCTAGAATTTTTGAACACACAGGTTTTCTTGTTGCTTATGTCTAGGTTTCTATTTAATAAAAAAAAACTGCTTTCAGAAATCAAATTCAGTAAAGACGTTTGAAAATCTCCTTTTTTCACTAATTTAAAGTGAACTTTGGCCGCTCATAAATCATAATGTACACATAAATTGAAAAGCAAAGAAAACATCTTCATAAAGCCTCGCACATGACGACAAACAGTTTTTTCCAGAAACTTGTAAGGCTTTTTCATAAACACGTATTTCCTGGAACAAGTTTTGTGAAATCTCCGCAAGCCATTTTTCGTTCGATGTTATCGTGTTCTCACTCGCTTGGATTGCATTGGATAAAACAGAAAGCTTTTCAATCATGCTCGCGTTGACGGGAAGAGCCCTCTTAAGGCCTAAATGCTACGGTAACCTGCGATTTCAAATTTTCTTCCGTTTTTTATAGTTTGCAGGTCAGTTTTAGGGCAAAATTTGATTCGCGACAGTAACAAGTATGTATTTTCAAAAATGGAAGTCGGTTACTTTGGATATGTATTTTAATTTTTTGTCACCGCTTTCCGAAATTAAAGTAATTTTTCACTTTGTAGTGTTTTGCAGAAGTCGGTTGTCTTTTTAGTTATACCTACCTACCCCACACAAATTCATCATCATATAAATTTCATTGTTGTGTGAATTTTATCGATTTGTGATTTGTTATTGGGACTTGGTGCCTAGTAAATAAATAAGTATTAATAATAATTATTATTATCCCTGGGGTCAAAACAATGCATATTTATGCGATAGCAGCAATCGCGGTTGATTTTTTGAAGAGTTCCGTTGTCTGTCTCCGAAAGTCATCATCAGATCTATATGAAATTTAAATGGGACCATTTCGAATTAAACCCCTTTCGAACAGAAAAATAATTTTGGAAATCCGTCTGTATATTACGAAGTTATGCCCGAAAATACATGAAAAAAAAATACAAACAAGTCGAATGAATAACCTTTTTCGGTTAAAAATTATATTCTGTTTGAATTTAGTGCGCTACCCTGGCGTTTCCTTAAGCTTTTTTAAACAACGACGTTGTAAATTGTTATTAGTTGACATCGTTAATTGCTATAAAATAACATCGGGGAAGTATGTACGGAATTCTCACAGCAATTGTTAAATTGATTAATTTAGAAAACACGATGTTAAACCGCGAGAATGCCTCCCAATCTCGTTGCTAGCTATTGTCTATTTTGCTGTTCCTAGTTCCTACTGTAAATTACTGTGGTGTGACACCAAGATAAGTTAGTCTTTAATAGGATAAATTGTTTATTCTTTTTATATTTATTCTACTCACTGTCTTTTGTATTTCGTGTTTTTCTTTTCTTGCTCCATTATTATTTTAGGTGGATTTTTCTCATTAATCTTTCACTGTCTTTGAATGTTATTTTGGAATGAATGAACTAAGCCTGCATAATTGAAGAGATTCTCGTGGTTAAGTAATAATCGGTCCGTAAATGGGTGCCCCTGCCTCGAAAAGCACGGTAAGCCGTTGTAGCCGGCTTTCATTCGTGGATCTTTGACAGATCGTCAGAAGCCTGAAAGTCTGACAACCAGTCACTGGGTTGAGGAGATAGTTAGTTGCTCCACATAAAATACCTACTATTTTTCACACAAAGTACTGTTATTTAGCTGCATCCCGTTAGACTGGAAGCCAACCCCAAAAATTGTTGCAAAAAGCTAGGCAGATGATGGTGATGAAGCTTGCATAACTGGAATTAGTTATCCTTGTTATGGTTTGTATGACTAAATCAATCAATTCGGCGAAAAAATAAGCCCAAACATTACAAGACCGTAAATTGCACTTATGATATGCAAACACACATCGTTTGCACTCAGTTCCTAATGTAATTCAAGCTTTTATACAAACGTTGACTCACCTTACGAGCGGGTTAATTAATATTTTTCCGAAACAAGTGCTTATTTACACATACATCATTATGTGTCGGTTCCTGATCAAAAGACTGTTTGTTCCCACTGATAGTTACAATTTATTACCTTAGACCTCCAACGTAAAAGAATTCCATTACTCCGCCACTTATACAGCTTTCATCGGGCTCTTATATTCAATGAGCAATGTATATGTTGGTATCTTACGGACGTGTAGACAGATCTTTAGATCTAAATAGATGGCCGTGGGAGGCGGTGTTCGAAAGAAAGTGGGAGCCATAAGTGGACAATTAGATCGTCTAACATTAACAGACGCCGCCGCTTCATTAACATTTTGAATTTAAGTAGTGACGTCATGTGTTTTAAAGGAACTGTTGGTTTAGTAAACGCGCATATAACCTCACGGTTTCTTCCCGTGGTTGTAGGCAGAAAGTACAGAACGCCACCTACTAGGATCCTTACATACTCTGTGTGAGCACGCCAGTTGAGAGTACTATGCACTTGCCCTCTCTTTTGGACTTTTGTGATCTTATTGGTGATTTTCTTCAGAGAAGACCTCCCGCCGGCCCTCCTCACATCTAAAGAAAGAAAGAAAGAAAAATTATTTATTGGATATGCACAGGAATATCACAAACTTACTACATCTGATTTGTACCTATATCTTTTATTAGTCACCTTTCATTAATCTCAACATGACCAAACCATCTAAGTATATTAATATTTTTGTGACTGCATCTTCTTTTAAACCGCACCGTTGTCTTATTAGAATTGCCCAGAGTGTTAGTCTTGTACCCACGTGTAAGTACAATTAATGTCAATTTATCATCCATATTGGTAACAACAATAACTTCTAGGTCATACACGGCTCTGAACGCTAAGTGTCAAAATTGAATGAGTGCCAAATCATTTTGGTGACTTCACACAGTTTATTGAATGATTGGATTATTTGTATTGTTACTTATTTGACAGTTTCAATTGTTTGTTTTACCACTAGTTGTCGTTATGGATCTGTACTAGGAAAAAAAGTTGCGTTGACCTAGTTGATATTTTAGGTCGAGTTACATCGTATGCATGTATAATGATGATTCACACCCATTCTATCAAGAGGCCGAAAGCAGGTCAGTGCTAGAGTGTTGAATATTGGCCTCTTCAGAACTGCCTAGCAACGGTTTCATCTACTTATGTATTTTATTTCCAGTTACCCTTTTGGCCTGAAAAACATCTATTTCTGGATTTGATTCTATTCTTGGAACAAGTATATTTTTAACCGACTTCAAAATGAAGGAGGTTATCAATTCGACATGTTCTTTTTTGCGAACAACCCGCTCTGGGCTCGCGTGGTGGATTACGGCCCACTCCCTCTTACGGAGAGGAGGCCTGTGTCCCAGCAGTGGGAACGTTATAGTCTGGGTATGTATGTATGTATATATGTTTTTTTTTAATGTATGTTCGGACATAGCTCCGTCATTTATAGACGGATTTGCAAAATATATTTTTTGTTCGAAAGGGGTTTATTCCGAAATGGTCCCATTTAAATTTCATCTAGTTTTTGATGATGCGTTTCGGAGACAGACAACGGAACTCTTCAAAAAATTACAGCAAATCAATCGCGATTGCTGCTATCGCATAAATATGCATTGTTTTGACCCCAAGGATGATGAAATTTCGAATTGGTGGGGGGTAGGTAGGTACCATAACTAAAAAGTGAAAAATAAAAACTTTTTTAAACATGACATCATGGCGGTCATTCCTCGAACGACCAGGCAGAGGTAGACCTATAGTATACTCACATATCACCAGTTCTGTTTTTAAAAGTCCCATGTAATAGGGACGAGCCTAATGTCATCAACCGGGCACACATTCAAACTTCGGGCTGCTTCTCATAAAATCCTTTGGCCAATTACTAGACTATTAGACTGACTACTAGACCAACGAGGCAGTCTATCTTTTTAAGGGCCGATTTCTCAATCATTAGATAACTTTTACCTGAAGAATAGATAAATGTCACGTTTTGACTGTAGATTTGTAGACGATTTTCTATTCAGTATTTTGATTTCTCTAAGTACCTGGTACTTATTGACAGGCCTGCACTGTCCTCTCATACCTATTATCACTGTAATTTGAAAACATTGTAAAAGCAACAATGACGTTTCATAAGTGCCCATGCAGGTATAAGTGAAATAAAATATTTGGATTTTTTACTTTTGACTGTCCATACAAAAACTGTCAAAATGACAAACTTATTTATTGGAAAAATCAGCTATATATGAAGCAAAAACACTGAAACATAACGTTGATCTCGTAACTCAAGTACCAGGGCGGCATAAGACCAAAGATCAACATTCCACGTCAATTAGCACGCAATCTAGAACTATAAAACTAATAACAGTCTCCAAAATAGTCAACCTATTTTCGAGTGACTAAACAATAGCGGTTAAGAGTCGTAAATCAATTTGTTAGTGCTTTCAGGCTAAGCTCGGCTGAGACCTAATTCCCATGTGGAATTAATAATGGAACCTAAATTGCAATTAAAATGTTATGCGTGTGTGTCATAGATACATTTGGGAACGCATCTGGAATTAACTTGTATTAATAATCCATTTGGATGATCGTTGGGTGGTCTTACAATACAGTTGATTACGTCATTACCTAATGTAGATAAATGTCAACTTTACAGTCAAGATAGGTTACATTTATAAGCCACATCAGAGGGGCAATTCTCGTAATTTTGAGAACGATCACAGTCCAGTCTAAATATGTCAAAAATATCTCAATATTCCATATATTTTTGAAATTTTTTTGACATTTGATCGTCACCGGGTTTTTTTTTTTGGGTGGGAAATCATCAAATAACTTCTCCCGCTCTGGGTGGAGCAGGAGGGCGTGTTCGACATTTACTGACTTAAACCCACCCGTGTTCCCTCAGTAGCCTATGTGCCAGGGGCGGCGGTATCTCATTCGACCAGCCCGCACCCCTGGCAGGCAGCGGCCCTTGCGGGCCCCATCGGTTTGTGCTGACATCTCTTTGAGGCGCGCTTGGAACACAACGCGCCGTCGACCTGGGCTTGATCCTTACAGGACAGCGAGCTACCCATTACTCGCCGTCCGCAAGCCCATCGTCACCGGGGTGAGACTAGGACTAGATTTTGAACGTTTTTAATTAGGTGCGAGAATTGGCCTTCTGAGCACACGCACCAACCCGCACTGGGCCCGCGTGGTGGATTACGGCCCAATCCCTCTCACCGAGAGGAGGCCTGTGTCCCAGCAGTGGGAACATTATAGGCTGATGATGATGATGATGAGCACACGCCAGTAAACTATAGTTTTTGGTTACAAAAACAGTCACTGAAGGTGAAATCGACACGGGACGTATGTAATGTTTACTAGTTAACAATATGATATACGTAGATCATTGTGAGAAACAAAAAATTACATGTACAATGTGTCATCCACCAATCCAAAACCGCTTGGTATACCTATTGCAGCCAACTCTCTCTCCCAGAGAGGAGGCATGTGTCCCAGCAGTAAGAACAATCATCATCATCATCATCATTTCAGCCGAAAGACGTCTACTGCTGGACATAGGCCTCCCCCTAAAGGGGGGGTTTGCCATAATCGCCACGCTTGGCAGGCGGGTTGGTGATCGCAATATGGTAGTAAAATGCATAGAGAACGCTGCTGTCCATTCTCTAGTAAGTCCCTTAGTCGCCTTCTACGACACCCACGGGAAGAAATTAGCGAAAAAGCGCTATTATATTTTTTTTTCACGATAGGTAATTACTGAATTCACTTTCACAGTGCATCGATTTTAACTACTCTCTTTCTCTCCTTTTTGCCTCTTTATTCTGTGATGTCGATGATGAATAAAACAACCGATATCTCTACTTAACCTTTGCACAACTATATTGGGGTCGGCTTCTTGTCAAACCGGATGCAACTGAATATCAGTATTTTACACGGAGCAACTGCCTCACTGACGTAGACAACCTAGTTACAGGTTCTCAGACTTTTGGGCTTCTCATGACTAATAACGACTGTCAAAGAAAGATCCACGAATTACTATCGGAACCAACGGCTTAACCTGCTTTCCGAGTGTGAGTCGGAAAGTCCGGTGTTTCGGAGTGATGGTCACCCAACCACGGACCAACCGTAGCATGCGTAGGTTAACCTATGAGTGGTAATACATAATCTGTATATCAACCAAAGAGGGTGTTCATGAATATTCAAGTCACCAGTTGGCGCCACTTTGACAAGAGGTCTTCCAGTTCGACAATGAACTTAAAATATTTGATGTCATTCGTTCACCTTTCAGTCTGTAGGCGTTTCACAGGTGCCCGGACCTGACGTCTCAGTGCTGCCAGAAAACCCTAAATGCTATGTATGTTTATTTCTAATCCTTCCAAAATGTAAACATATTAACGAGGACGAAAGGGCAACAGACTTTATTAATTGCTACCGCAAAAATGGAGTGATTAATGGAACCCAAACTAACGAGTCGAATTCTCAACTAGGAGGATGATTGATGAAGATATGGTCATCATTATACACCATCAATCAAGACATAAATTAGGACTAAATGGTTTTTAGATCAAAAACTATCTTGTTAGTTATCTCTACAATATTACCCAGATTTCATACAAGATATTTCGCTATCCAATTACGTTCAACACTGTAATTTCGTGCATTAATGGACATGGACTCACATATTAAACGTGCCCTCCGGCTAAAATAATTTAAAGGATTTTATCATCATATACTATAGTGTATAGTCCTTCATACACTAAAGGGGCTTTAAAAAAAACTAGTATTTATACTAATATCATGAAAAGGCTTGTTTATAGAGCTTGGTAATCTTAAACTCAGAGTTGTATTTAAAAAAAATGTATTTGAAGAAGTTTATAGGCTATTTATCATCACGCTAGGACCGTAAGGAAACGAGTAAACAGAAAAAAAGCCTATCCACAGGGCAAAATAAGAAAATAAAACCAAACTTAAATGGTCGTTCAGCAATCTCAAAGACCGCCGTGAAAAGTCATGTTTCAAAAAACACTTTCGAATTTAAAATTCAGATAGAAATTCTCCTACAAGCTAAGCCTGTAACATAATGGACATGTATTGTATTGTGAACGTTATCGACAATTTCATCGGTTCTCTCATTGTGTTGATTCAGCAACAGTGTATGAACTGAACAATGTATTGTAGGTGGTATGTGTTGAAACGAAGTGGAAGAACAGAATAGATACAAAACCATACAATAACAATGTTCAGATGAGAAACTATTGCAACACAGCAAACTAAATAGCCTAGAGTTTCAGACTGGTAGAATCAACAGTATTCACCTGTAAAGAAGAACCTAGAAAAAATTACATTCTATCAGCGACAAAATAAATAGCTACATATCTTTATGCATCAATAAGTAACATGACTCAATTGTGTTAGTAACAATATTCCTTACACCTATGTTAGTATTCCTATTCTAATCACTTAACTTAAAACCATGAATACATGTGAATCACTGCCACACGCCCAACACCGAGTTGGGAAGCTTGCAGCAGCGACCTACACATAAATAATCAAGTCTGCTCGCCGCATAGCGCAAAATAAGTTAAAAAAAAAAACAATGATGATGAAAAAATGTATTCCACTGACATATTAACCTACCAAAAACCTTGTGTGTCCTGGTGAAAGACATTGTAGCAATACGACAAGCTTTGAAAGTAAAGAATGAAACATGCGATGGATGTCTGGAGTCTGAAAAATATTAAAGAGAAGCATGTGATAAGGAACGTGATAAGTACGAAAAGGAGGCAGACACAAGGAAAGATGAATGTATTGTGGGAATGACGATATGGCTAGGAAGGAGTGAAATTCTGAGAGACGGCTGACCACAAAATAATAAATTGGAATGAGGACTTAAAAAAGAAGTCAAGACTGTAACTTCCTGCAATCTTGCATCTATTTCGGCATCACATAAAGGCACTTGAGTTTCACTTCTATACAGTGTTAGATCTATGACAAAATCTACATTGTGACTTCTAGGAATAACGGGATAACTGTCACGAAGTCCGTGTATGTGAGAGATTTCGTTTTTGCATCACATTAATGTGTTGCATTTGTAATTTTGATCAATGGGAATTGTAGGATTGTAACTTTTTTTGTTCGATGTGAGCTTTAAAGTTTAAAAAAGACTAATGAATTTAGAAATATTGGAAAAGTGATACCTATTCAATTTTTTTTTTTTAAGAAAACGGAACTAAGTAAAGAACACGTTCGCACAGATGTAAAAATATCGCTGCGGGATTTATCGCACATTTAAAATTGAAAGTCGAAAAGACACACTCTTCGATTTTCAACCTTGGACGCTAATCAGTACGTTGAGAATCCAGTGTACGATAAATTTCAGCGGCGATAATTTTACGTCGTGGACTTATCGTTTTTGTTTCATCATACGTTTCATAAAGAGGTAGCGAACTCGTTAACGTTAAATTTGCTAAACTTGGACCTTTTAGCAGTAAAACTATTGTATTATCTCCCAATATATCACATATCCCGTAGTCCCAATAAAAGTTTAGTAGTTAGTTTCACGACACTTATAAATCAATACTACAAAAATAGTCAAAGCTTTAATTCATAAAACGGTTTTGGACATCACCCACACGCTAATCGCTTGCGGCAATCCTACTTTCACAACGTATGTTGCTAAGAGAATCTAAGAGACTTCGCACACTTCAGATGTTTTTTAAACGACTTCAAAAAGAAGGAGGTTATCAATTCGACATGTTCATTTTTTTTTTATGTATGTTAGGGCATAACTCCGTCGTATATAGACGGATTTAAAAAAATAGTTTTTTGTCGGAACGGGTTTATTCCGAAATGGTCCCATTAAATTTTCATATAGATCTGATGATGCGTTTCGGAGAAAGACAACGGAACTCTTCAAAAAATGACAGCAAATCAACCGCGAATGCTGCTATCGCATAAATATGCATTGTTTTGACCCCAAGGATGATGAAATTTCGAATTGGTGGGGTAAGTAACAGTAAAAGAAAAAGTGAAAAATCAAAACTTTTTTCAAAAAAATAACAACCGACTTCCAAAAAAACACTACAAAGTGCAAAATAACTTTAATTTCGGAAGGCGGTGACTTTGGACGTGTATTTTAATTCTTTGTCACCGCCTTCCGAAATTAAAGTTATTTTGCACTTTGTAGTGTTTTTTTGGAAGTCTGTTGTTATTTTTTTGAAAAAAGTTTTGATGTTGTGTTTTTGTGAATTTGTTTTGATTTCTGTATATTTTTAAATGGTAGTTCAGTCAGCTCATCCTGGCTATCAGTAATAGTGACTTTATGACAGTTTTAACCAAATCGGACGTTAAAGAACTCTGTAGTGACGTGTGTCAAACAATACCATGTTCTAATGCTAATATAATCGTCCTGATTGCCACCTACATAAAACATAAATATGTCACCGTCCGAAACAAGTTGCTATCTTTTGTCATTTGCTTAACGAGTGCAATAAACTATGTTAGTGGAAGTTTGTTTTAAAATTCGTCGCGACTCCTTTCTGTTTTTTTTTTTTTTTTTGCGACTAGATCATTAAACAGCGGAAAGCTTTTTAAAAGAAAATAATAGCAGTTTCGAGTACTTTATGCGGCCTACGCAAATGTCCTTTCTTTGGTACTTATTGTTCGTTGAGTCGTTGAGCTTCTCAAGTTTGAGTTGAGCTGCATGATTATGATTACTGACAAATGTGTGCACTGGACAGGTCTAGGTACACAATCTGTCTTCTTTCCTCAAAATTTCCTACACCAATCTACATGGCCTTCACACGACCTGACCAAGACCATGCCTGGACTTTAATAGAGACTGTGACTCTGTAACCTTTGATTTTGTTTCGGCCTTTCTTCTTTAGGAAATGCTGACCTCATCTACGTAGTTTTAAGATAAGAATGATTGATGTGTTAGTGTTTATACAAACCTACATACGGAAAAAATCATTTAACACTCTCCTTTTTCCTGTAACCTACTCGTACTTGAATGATCACATTCATCACCAAAGCCACTAAACTGAGCAAACCAAGACATCTTTCTCCCAGCGGTCAATTACACCCACATCATAAAACTTCACTACTCAATCGTAAAAGACGTGAACACGACTCCAATTGATAGATATATACAGACGTATTGACAATTGTCCTGATAATAAAATCGAAAGTTTGACATCTGTTCCATTTTATAGATCGATCATAGAAGACGTTAATAATTTTATGCCTGGTTTTATGTTTGTTTATTCAAATAGCTTAAAACGAGTCACTACGTAGTTATTAAAATACGTAGCAAAGTTTTAATTCTCTTTATGTAAATACATAGCTTACTATGTATTTACATAAAGAGAATTAAAACTTCTTTCAAAATACCGTGAGGCCTTAGCCTCACGGTATTTTGAAAGAAGTAAGAAAATTGTATTGTATTTTCATACTTGTGGCTAAATAACAATAGCTGCACGGGTCGATTGGCTAGGTTAAGCTACGCTTGCCGCGGTTGGCCCATGGATGGGTGACCATCTTTACATACCAAGACCCCTCCGTGCCTCGGAAAGCACGTTAAGCCGTTGGTCCCGGCTGTCATTTGTGGATCTTTGACAGTCGTTACGGGTCGGCAGAAGCCCGAAAGTCTGACAACCAGTCTTACCAAGGCGTATCGTATTACCCATTAACTGTGTTGTGGAGGTCAGATAGGCAGTCGTTCGCTGTAAAATACTGGTATTCAGCTGCATCCGGTTAGACTGGAAGCCGACCCCAACATAGTTGGGAAAAGGCTAGGCAGATGATGACATGTATTTTCCAACAGATGGCTTATTTAAACTTTTTAGAACCATTTTTCGTGGTGCATTGATCCTAAGTCAGAAATTATCTTTATATGTTTACACTAGCTTTTGCTAGCGGCTTCGCCCGCGAACTTTCATCCCCTATTTAACACCCTTAGGTGTTGAATTTCGAAAAATCCTTCCATATTCCTTGTCTACGTTATAAAGGGCAACTCTGTGCAAAATTTCAGCTTTCTAGGTCCAACGGGAAACCGTTCAGCTCTAAAGCTGGGCGTTAATGAGTCAGTCAGTCAGGTTTTTTTTTATGTATGGCATCTCGCAGTTGACCTTGAGAGGCCGTGACTGCTCAACTGGACTTTCCTGTGAAGATTTTTAGTTTAGACAAAAAGCCTCCAGCCAGGGCATAACGTCACTGGCGGGGGGGGGGGCTGGGTGCAGCTAGTGGGGACAGGCTGGATCAAAATATTTTCTTGATTATTATTCGGGGAATTTAAAGCTACTGGCTCAGCTGCGTCGCGGGCTGGCGCATCAACGAGCAAGGGACGCTCGGGAGTCAGTCAGGCCTTTTCTTTTTATTTATATAGATAATCTAAAAGCTAAGTCTTCAAATAATAACATGTACAAGGAAGTATGTTTAAAAGAAAATACCGCATCGCACACAAACTCACGCTTTCTTCACATGGGGCTTGGCAGAAACTACAGAACGCCACTTGCAGCGATCTTTACACACTCCTTTTGCCCCGTACATCAGTGGCCCTACTGTGAGTTTAATTTAACCATCTCGATCAAACGCATCGATCGCGTTCGGCGCTCCGATGGATCCGTCACCAATTCAGGTTAGTCGCCCTTATTTTCCTCTCAACTTGATCAAACCATCTAAGCATACTCTTTTCAATGTCAAACTCAATGTCATTTATCACAAAACTTTATAAGTAGGTACGAAAAGAGTGCTGTTATACCAAGAATGTGAGATCATTGCACTCGAAACCATGCGGATATGGGATATCGTTTTACATTTTTTATAAGCAATCGTAACTCTAGTTGCTTCAATCTGCTAGCTGTAATTATAAATCAGAGAGAATATCAATGAATAGCCTTTTTCCAACTATGTTGGGGTCGGCTTGCAGTCTAACCCGATGCAGAACCAGTATTTTACATGGAACGACTGCCTATCTGACCTCCACAACCCAGAAACTGGATAACACGATACTCCTTGGTAAGACTGGTTGTCAGACTTTCGGGCTTCTGACGAACCGTAACGACTGTCAAAGACCCACGAATGAGCCGGGACCAAAGACACGGAGGAGTCTTGGTATGTTAAGATCATCCACAGACCAACCCCAGCAAGCGTAGCTTAACCAGATGGATCGACCCGTGCGGCTTGTTATTACTTAGCCACGAGTAGGATTAGAAGGATTTGTTCAGAAAATATATAGAGAGGGCTCTTTAAATTCTCTGAACAAATCCTACTAATATTATAAATGTTTCGATTTTAGAGGTATGAGGAATAGGGTGTAAAGTTCGCTCATCCTCTATTGAAAAGGAGGATCCTCCGACCCGACGGGTATTGTGTCTGGTCCGGGCAACTGCCCGACAGTTGATGTCGGGATTTTGTACCTATCTGAGTGGCGTGGTAAACTCTGATTGCGCGATGTAGAATTGCTATGATAGTTCGCCTGTGGCATTGTAGTTGGCGCCACTTTTCTTTTTGCGTTTTTCTATTTTGTTGCGAAGCATTTTTATTTGTAGTGCCGCTACACGATGTTGAATGTTTGTTACTCAATCACGCAAAAACGGCTTAACGGATTGGGATGAAATTCGGCACATATATAGTTTCTCATCTGGAGTAACACATAGGATACTTTTTATCCTGATAGTACGTTCCCGTGGGATAATTTTCGACAACTACGCGGGCGAAGCCGCCGGCAAAAGCTAGTCAAAGATTCGCATTCGCAACTAAAACATCACTTTATCTCAGTACCTATACCTGGGTAGTCTATGTTTATTTCTAAGTATGAAGCGAACAGTTTTTCTCATTCAATAAAACCCAATAGTTTAGAAGCGAAGTCGTAAATATTCCTCGTCACATCTTGAAAGTTTTTGCGATGTTTGTGTATTTTCTTAAAATAAGTAAACCGTGAGTTCCTGTAGGTATTTATTTTGAATACCTTAAACGCAATGAATTATAGTCGGTAATAAAGATTGAAGATGAGCTTTGACTCCTTGTGACGATACTGTTGTGGAAAAATGGTGGGCTAAATAATCAAATTCAAAATATTTCATTCCTTTCATTCTGTACTTAATTATGATACGTCAGAAGCTAGATGCACGGTTCTAATTGATTGTTTCTTAAGGAGAGGAGTCGGGAATGAAACTCAACGGTTTGTTTTAAAAATAATTGGCTTTTACAATGTCAACTACAGTGGAAATAGGGATGGGGGACAGTTTCGGCCTGTCAACGAGTATCATTAATACTGCCAAACTATGTTTCTGTAAAATACTCGTATTACTTACTTAGGTACCAAGTTTTTGGAGAAATAAATTTACTCACTTACCAGGTACTTATTAAAATAGAAAATGGTCTACGAATCTACAGTCTATAAGCCATACAACGTTCTTACATTCAGAAAATGTAAAATAATCAACAAGTACTTTTAAAAGATAAATCGTAACTGCCATTCTTGATCATCATTATCAGCTTTTGTTTTTATATACCTCAATATTTATTTCCTCAAACTATACATAATTTTTGCTGCTCAAATGCATGTTCAAAACTTTGCTCAGGACATGTCTTTCATTCCAGGAGATCGACTCCCTAAGCAAATATGCATTTTCGACAAAAGTTACGGGGTTTTCCTACTCCATATCAACTACGGACACAAGATTAGTTTGGGGCCCGACCCAAGATTGAATGACACTACGATTTAATGAGTCATCATCATCATCATCATTTCAGCCGAAAGACGTCCACTGCTGGACCTAGGCCTCCCCCAAAAGGGGGTTTTGTCATAATCGCCACGCTTGGCAGGCGGGTTGGCGATCGCAGTATGGTGGTAAAATGCATAGAGAATGCTGCTGCCCATTCTCTAGTAAGTCCTAGTCGCCTTTTACGACACCCACGGGAAGAAATGGGATGGTGCTATTCTTTTACGTCCGGTATCACACGGAACGGATCACGGATTTAATGAGTGTCCCTACTCTAGTCTCGATTTCTTTTAACCCGTATCGGATGTACGATCCACTCCGAAGTGTTGAACTTCTTTTGGACGTTTTCGTTGACGGACTTATAGCGTTGGCCCCCAGTTTATCTTCATCTTTCGATGCCAAATTCGTAGCCAAATTATGAGCAGACTATAGGCGGACTTGGCGGTTTTTAGATTCCTATCGACACGCTAAGAAGAAGATTAGTAAAGTTTTTGAAAGTCTAATAAACACATATTTTCTTTCTATTTCCATTCTCCGTTTGTAAATATAATTATTAATACATAGTAACAGTTGAGAATATAATTCAATTGTTTAGCTTTGCATTTGCTTTCTTTGAAGATTTTAGTGCGAATTAGCAGGGCGGTTTACGAGCTTTGCGGCCCTATGCCAGCTATTCGCGTAGCTGCGTTACAAGGTAAACAAACGATGTAATTTCTAATTACTTTTTCACGTCTTTTATATCTTTATCAGCGTTAAAATTACATTGTGTAAAATAGAAACAACATTTCCAGGTAAATTAATTTTCACGTGACTAGGATTTTTTTTTGATAAAAAGCCGCATGGGTCTATCTATTCAGCTATGCTTTCCGCGATTAGTCCATTGATGGGTGACCATTTTTACATATCAAGACCCCTCCGTGCCTCGGAAAGCACGTCTAAGCCGTTGATCCCAGCTGTAATTCGTGGATCTTTGACAGTCGTAACGGGTCGTCAGAAGCACGACAGTCTGACAACCAGTTTCACCAAGGGGTATTACCCAGTAACTGGGGTGTGGAGGTCAGATAGGCTCCATGTAAAATAATGGTATTCAGCTGCTTCAGGTTAGACTGGAAGCCAACCCCAACATAATTGAGAAAAGGCTAGGCAGATGACGAGAGGCGATGAAAATCTTTACCAAATCGTTGCAACTTTCACCTAGAAAAATAAACCAAAAAGCTTAAATGCTGAGAGATAGTCCATATTGGAACTGACAAAACTCCGCCATGTTTTTTTTTGCCAGTTTGCGTTGTTCCAACTCAAAATTTAACGCTAGGAATCACTAGACTTTTTCTAGATGGCGTTTAGGACCATATCAAATCAAACACAATCCCAACCAAATCATTAAATTTTTATCGAGCTGAATGATGACTAATTCGTTTCAAAACTCTTTATCCATCGGATTTGTCATACTGACCATGCAACACTACCAAATGGCTCGGGGCAATATTCTCATAGATTTGCGAGCGTGTTTTATGTTGTAGTCTGTATCGTCGGCACGTTAACCTCTAGTTCGTGGGTGCACGCGTAGGAACACTAAAAATCTGGATAAGCAATCAATCAACGCTTTTAGACTAACGGATGTAGGGCTGACTGGTCGGCGTATCTAGAAACATTCTCTTTTTAGTTTATTTAATTACCTTCCGTTGTTTATTAGTTTTATATAATCTGTTGTTCATCATCTACCTAGTCTTTTCCCAACTATTTTAGGGTCGGCTTCTAGTATTTTACATGGAGCGACTGCCTATCTGACCTCCACAACCAGTTACTGGGTAACACGATACCCCTTGGTAAGACTGGTTGTCAGACTTTCGGGCTTCTGACGACCCGTAACGACTGTCAAAGATCCACGAATGACAGCCAAGACCAACAATTGAAGGTGCTTTCCAAGGGTCTTGGTATGTAGAAATGGTCACCCATCCACGGACCAACCGCGTCAAGCGTAGCTTAACCTGATCGATCGACCCATGTGGCTGTATTTACTTAGCCACAAGCCCCTTTATACTATCGGTTGTTATTGTGTACTAATTACCCAAGTTTGTCAACTAATCAACGATTTTATTTTACAAAGCGTTTGGTTTACAAAACATTACTTAGTTTAGACACTATCCCCATATTTATAAACGTTACTTAAAGTTGAGTATTGATTAGGGTCAGTTTAACCATACTTTTTTCTGTCAGGGGTGCGGGTTTGTTCGAAAGAGATACCACAGCCCCTGGCATACGGGCTACTGAGGGAAACGAGTGGGTTTTAGTCAGTAAAAGTCTGACACGCCCTCCTGCTCCAAAAAAAAAAAACATACTTTTTTGACGTTTAAACGCAAAACGCATCGTTTTTTTTTTAAGAAAAGTTTATAAAAAGGCGGTACCTATTTACCTGTCATTTAAAACAAAAAGCTTCAGTCTCAGTAGTTCTTGTTTTGTGTTAAAGTAGTTGTCAAAAAAAAATTCCTAGTAATTTAGAAGACTTCAACGAAATCTCCGAAGGTCGTCAACCCTAGTTTTTCACTTAGAGCTGCTATTGAAAGATAGATTTTACGTTAAAAAATAGATTCAACAATATTTATTAATGGATCGCACGCATGTCTGCGTTGTTTTCAGCCGATACACAATTTACGCCGTGTTTAATGTTTCTCCTAATAGTTACATGACTCAGGTACGTGAATATAAGCAGGTGTACCTAAGTATTAAATCCTTTACTGCTATGACTAATAGTTACTAAGACTGTTTTATATTTACACTAGTTTCTGCCGGCGATTTTGTACGTCCGTGGTAAAATTCAGTTTCTCCCGACCCACCCCATCGCGCCGCGTCGCATTAGGTACTTCGTTTTTGCTTCGCTACATAACAGCGAAGCTTTCCGTGCCTCGGAAAGCACGTTAAAAAATAGTCACAAAGACGCGTTCTTTGTAAAGACACCCAGCCACGGAATATGTACTATATATTATTTTGATCGCTAAAATGAGGTGAGAAACGAGATTTGGCCGGCCTATGCAACTCGTTGGACATCCCTTAAATAGATAAAAATAAAACTTTATTTAAAGTGTCAAGTCATAAACATGATTACTTTTCTATTGTTATCAGATTCAATCCGTCTTATTACAAAACGCTTTAGTTCTAGCCTAAAGCTCTAAGCCAGCTTTTGAATTACCAACTTTATTTCTATTTTTGTAAAGTTCTTAACAGCGCTGTCACAGGTCCACTAGCGCCACTCCTTTAAAAATATATTTTCTCGTGACTGAAAGTTTGATCTAAAGAAAAACGGATGTGGCCGTTTTTCCTCTAGATCGTATTTTGTTGCTTCGTGTCTCAATATGAAACTTTATAAAAGGTATTAGAAAATTCTAGACACACTTACCGAGACAGCTGATTGAGCCGTTTTTCATAATTCCTTTTCAATCACGAGATAATATTTTATTTCAACACACTTGCTCATAAAATGGCTCTAATTTCACTACAGTTAGGCACATAATGACACCTATTATCAAACTGTGACTTTTTCGTTACTATTATTCACTAGTGAGTTATAGAATTGGTTGAGTTGCTTTGTTCTTAGTGAGTTATAGGTTGTTTTTTGTTTGAGTTGCTTTGTTCTTAAAAACGATGATGATGGATGATGATCGATGATGCTGGATGATGATGGATGATGATGGATGACGATGGATGATGATGAATGATGATTTTGGATGATGCTGGATGATGATGGGTGATGATGAGTGATGATGGATGATGATAGATGATGATGGATGACGATGGATGATGATGGATGACGATGGATGATGATGATGGATGACGATGGATGATGATGGATGATGATGATGGATGACGATGGATGATGATGATGGATGACGATGGATGATGATGATGGATGATGATGGTGGATGATGATGGATGATGATGATGATGATGATGGATGATGCTGGATGATGATGGGTGATGATGAAAGATGATGGATGACGATGGATGATGATGATGGATGATGATGATAATGATGATTTAGTATTATTTTCTTCGCAAGTGTGTTGAAAAACGTCGTATGATACACGTGTGTATTGATGATTATCGTCCTCGGCTCTCTTAAGACCCTCGCCTGACGGCTCGGGTCTCAATGGCGCCTCAGCGATAATCACCAACGTTACACACTTGTACCATAATGTACTATTTCAACACACTTGCTCATAAAATGGCTCTAATTTCACCGCAATTAGGCACATTATGACACCTATTATCAAACTGTGACTTTTTCATTACTATTATTCAGTAGTGAGTTATAGCTTTTTTTTTATTGGTTGAGTTGCTTTGTTCTTAAAAAGTTTCGAAACAAAAAAGGTCGTGCTCAATAGTACAAATAGATTAATATACCTATTGCTTGCTCATTTCATGCAACTTCGTAATTAAATAGATAATTTCAACTTGTACGTTTAAACTTTCACTCAAATATAACTTTTGTTTTTTTTCTGTAATAAAGAAAACTTTGAATTCCCCATTTTGTACGTGGCAAAGCCCTACCCGCGAAAAAAAAAAAGAAACTTCATTCTTTTAGGCCACGTTCCGAGTTACAATAATATCGATTTCACCGCGCTCACACACGACGTCCCGCGAATCGTCATAAATGACATCATGACATGCGCCATCTTGTCAAAAATGACAGTTGTGCTGTTTTGTTTTAACTCACATCGAATCTTTAGTTAATTTAGATTTATTTGAAATAGTGCTACTATCTAAGAAGAAAAAATGTGTGGTGTATACAAGTTTAATATGGTGAATATATGTTTTAACGTTGAGTGAACACTTTTATGGCGATCACGAGCTTCCGTATTGATGACAAAAATGACGGTTCTTAGCTGTCAGAATCGTGATATCTAACTCGGAACGCAAAATATCGATGTGAGCGCTCACAGCGTTATTTTTCTAATTCGGAATGCGGCCTTAGTATAAGGCCGATCGCCATTGTTAGATGCGCGCGCATTGGAAAACTGATTACCTTTTCCCGCCATTGGCAAAAAAAAAATCTCAACTCGTTTTCACTGTTGAAATTATAGTTATTTATTCATTAAAATGACTACAAGTACTAGTTATGAAGAAAATTATTTATGTTGTAACACCGCCCGATGTAAGATGTGAAGCCCTTAACGTTATAGAAAGTTTACTACCTAAAAACTCCAAAGGACAAAATGATTTTTTAGTATTATTTTCTTCACAAGTGTGTTGAAAAACGTCGTATGATACACGTGTCTATTGATGATTACCGTCCTCGGCTCTCTTAAGACCCTCGCCTTGCGGCTCGGGTCTCAATGGCGCCTCAGCGGTAATCACCAACCTTATACACTTGTACCATAATGTACTATTAAAGGAGTGGCTCTAGTGGACCTGTGACAGCGCTCTTAATACAAAAATTACAATTTAGCACCGGACTAAATCGTCAATTTGTAGAAAGAACTGCATTTCGAATTCCCAATTCTGTATCGTTATAATGATTCCCCGCGGAATCTTACTACGTTCAAACTACGTCAATATCATTTTTTTAGACACCAATGACCACCAATCGAAATGTCATATTCCCGTACGTTCCAGGATAATTTGTCGATACTATTTACGATGTTAGCAGAATTCGTGTGTGATTGGTGTGGTTACGAGTAAGGAATCATTAAGTGGTCATAGTGACTTCAGGGGCCTAAGTCTACTAATTTATAAACGTCACAATGGTCTCTCAATGGTAAGTTTTTGACAGATTTGCCATACAAAAACTGTCAAAAACACACCATTGAGAGACCATTGTAACGTTTATAAATTAGTAGACTTAGGCCCCAGGCCCTGTTAGGTTCATTTACATGAGTTTCCATTCCGCGACTATTTAATCCGCGTAACAATGAAGTCATCATTCCAAAAGCGATTCCGCGACACCGTGACGATGACGAGTGCGTTCAACGCAAACTAATCTGATTACTTCACTTCATAATGTGAATTAAATTGAATGACAATCACTTTGAAGCAGATTAATGAATTTGAAAACGCTTTCACGACAACTTAATACAGCTTTAATTCGACAAAGTATAGATAAATGATCTTTTAAAATCAGATTTGTCACCTGTCATTACGAAAATGCTTTCGGTGATAATGGTGTCAAAAAAGTTGGAACTAAATCGGTTTTACGGTTATTGGAAAGAGTCGGTTTTTTAAATTGATGGGCGTACATAGTAGCGAAACATGACGGTATAGATACCGAAACAATGGCGTGTAGGTGTTTGCATACATGGGAGCATTTTGTCATAACCACTTAATTTTTGCATCACATTTTGGTGATGTCGTCAGAAGTCCGAAAGTCTGACAATAGTACCAAGCGGTATCGTATTACTAACTAACTGGGTTGTGGAGGTCAGATAGGTAGTCGCCAGTCGTCGTCAGTGTAAAATACTGGTACATGGCCGCATCCGGTTAGACTGGAAACCGAACCCATCATAGTTGGAAAGGCTAGGCAGATGATGATGATTTTGGTGATGTCAAAAGAAATGACACTAATCAAGTTATATTGTAAGAAGTAAACAGCGACTAAGATGATCTTATCTATTAAGTTTTCCTGCGTTTTTATAAATACGAGGGCAGAAAACAGGATGATTTTGAAATTGACCAAATTTTAAAAGGTGTGTTATCTTTTATGATGGCAACATCGACGCACTATCTGTTGCCATGGATTTAGTAGGTACATGATTCTGAATGTCTCCGTTGAAATTTTTCGTCGGTTATAAACCGTGACATTTTATTCGTCTTACAAAGATGGTTCACTCAATTTATCCGACATAAAATACCTCTAGGCGCGATTTTTTAACCATTAATTAAGATAATAGGTACAAAGAAAAATAAATAGTGCTTTAGAAATAAGAAACACCCTATTAATAATGTTTACGTATCAAAGGGTAGAAGATACCTATACCATAATATTCCATCATTTATTCCATCTCCATATCATGGTGTTTCAAACTACGTCATGCGTCTTAGTGAATATTTTCTTTTTTAAATTATTCATAAATGTTAATTTTTTATTTTATTTAAATGTATTGCAGTCATTGGATACATGAAGTGGGCTGCCGTTGTAAGATGACTAAAATGTCACGGTGTATATACCTATATGTATATTTTTTGTCTGTTTTTATGTCTACATTTTGAGCGCGAAGCTATTGCACTTTTCTCGATTTTGTACGCATATGTATGTACAATTGTGTACAGGTCTAGAATCATGTGCTGAATTTTTTGAATTAGAAGAATTATGAATTTACAGGTTTCAGTTTGCTCGTCGAAGTGGGATGCTACCCTTAATTATTATAATTCGTTATTATAATTATGCCGCAAACTGAGGCTAATTCTCGTAAGCTTAAGAACGTTCACAGTTTGATCTCAGTCTTCTTAAAAAGTTTGTTACAAATCAAATGTTTATTAATCCTTAGAGCTATAAAACGTGGAATGCTAATCTGTCGGCTTTTCTTTAATAAAGCGTTCATAATTACAGCTGTCTTCTTAACTCAAATGTATAGCCAAGCAAAGATTATGGAGATTAATACCAGCTGAGTCCTTAGCGAAAGCCATTAATAGCAATTGTTCTCTATTAAGTCGCGTGTCTTAGTGTGTGTGCCTAATTAGACAATCGATGTCAACGTTAATATAATCAAGAGAACAATTAGCAAATTCTGAGGACGTTGACAGTTCATTAATCTGTGGATGAATTAGATGATGACCGTCATTGCTAATCTTCTATTTTTATTTTTATCAACTTTTATTTAATAACATTGTGTTTAATTTACCAATCAACGATGCTCGGTTATTCAGAGTTACTCTAGAAGCAATTATTATTACCGTTTTTCTCCTGACGTTATCCCAATTTATTTGGGATTGGCGCAACGTACTATTTTCTTTTTATTATTTATTTATTTTATTAGGATTACCGACAATTGTTCACACTGAATAGTGTGATATAACACATTCTTAAAATTAAATTACAGTGCAAAAATTACTTAAAGGTACACACATAAAACAATGAATAAGAGAAATAAGCTAACTTACTCAGTAATAAGTGCCAATATTCAATTACTTAAATAAATTACTATTCTTAATAGTAAAAAATGGTGACATTGTTAATGGAAATGAAAATAAAATTGGTGAAAAATGAATACATAAAAAAAAAAACCATAAAATTATGACACTGACAACAACGGTAAAATAAAATAAAAAGTTAGAATAAATTAGTAAATTGATAAATTTATTACTAACAGTGGCAGGAATAAAAAAAAGAGATAAAATTAAATTGTATATCAATGGATTGTTTCTTTGGCCTCTCCTTACTCTATAAAGCTTCAATTCGACATTCATACTCAAAACATTCCTCACGACATTTTCCTCATTCCTCCGTATCATAACACATGCCCATACCATGACAACCGAATTCCACACAACTTTTCAACTATCGTTGCCACTTTCAGGCTTCCTCTTATTTATTCATTTCTTATTCTATCCATTTGTGTAACACCACGAAGCCTCGTTAACATTCTCATCTCTAGAGAGAAGCAATCATATAGGTAATTAAACACAAAAAAAAAAAAAAACTGGTCATTTTTACCTAGCCTTTACTATGTACTTCCAGTCCGTTCATATAGAAAGTCACTTTATGTAAAATACTGGTATTCAGCTGCCTCCAGTTAGACTGGAAGCTGAACCTAACGTAGTTGGGAAAAGGCTAGGTTGCGATGAAGATGATGTTAGGATCGGCTTCCAGTATAACCCGATTCTGTTTTTTTTCTGGGTACCATTTTCTCTAAAATATTTTAATTTCTTGGGAGTACATTGATCAGCTGCGACAGGTTAGTATGGCTCACAAACCAGGGTTAATACACCGGACCTTTAAATGTCTCAACACATAAGCTGGATAGTAGCTACCAATGATTAAAAAAACCCAAGATGCATAGTTTCGAACAAAAGTAACATTCTAAACCGTCCCCAATTGTACGTCAGTGGTTAAATAAGTGTTGTATCCAACAATATTGTATTATATTGTCTTCTTTTTAGCGTGTCGATAGCAATATATATACACTCAGCCCAGAATTTGGGTACGAGCTTGGACGTACTTTTAGCAACGTCCATCAGATCCTGTAGCGTGGACACGCTGGACAAGGTAATAAGTGCCGCATTGTTTGCGGGACAGCACCACATTTAAATTCCAGGGCGAAGTCATTTGTGATTCTCCACCTATGCATGTTTTCTTTACTTCGTCCTACCTGAGTCCGGAGTCTATTTAATGACTTCCAGGAAAGCCAAGGTAGCTCATGTCTGCGTGCGAGATCTTCAACAGGTGGAACGAATGGGTTTAGTAAGGAAACACCATCTCGCAGCTTCAGAATATGGTGGTGACGAAGCTCCGATTAACGAATATGCGTGTTGCAGTATATAACAAAGCGGTTAAAGTTACGAGGTGCTTAAACGTCAAAAATGAATGGTAAAACAGCCACTAACGATTAGTTAACTTTAAGCAGCGTTTATATATAAGAGGGATTGTCAATTCCTTGTACTACGTAATCAGGCTAAGTAGAAGTGTTTTCAAAGCTTGCTTGTGTACCCTAATGGGTTGAAAGCGTTAGATGGACAGTGTAAACACCGTTGTTTGCTGGGTCAACGAGGAACATACTGTGAGCAAATAAGTACGTGCTTGTACGAAAATATTATTTGCATTTTCAAGGCACAAAGCTCAGAATTGTTCATTAGCATTTATAAAATAACATCACGCCTTGTTTCCCCCAAGGTTAAGGCAGTGTACCCATAGCACACCCACATTTTGCCAGTTATGTCAAGTTCCATGTAGTAGGGGCGAGCCTATTGCCATTAACGGGACACTAATCCAAACTCTGGGCCGGTACTAAGAAATTTCAGAGAAAAAAAAAAAAACAAAAAACACGCTGACTACAACCTTGGTTCGAATCCCAGCACCCTACTTGCGTAACTCACGATTGATCATAATTGGTTTCGTCTTCACAGTTAAACAATATTCATTGCGTTATTTTTTATGTTGTCGAAGAGACACTTGTTTCGAACATATGAAGCAATGGTTTAACAATCCGTTTCAAAACGATACAGATTATGATGAATCGGGAGTTACGTAATTAGGGTGCAGGTCGGACACCTGGGTTTCGAACCAAGGATGTACTCAGCAGACTCAGCAGTAGGGCTTGCGACCACTAGAGCAACGACGCGTGAGTACAGTCACCAAAACATATAAGTCACCAGGGTCTTCAGATAAACTTGAAGTTTTGTAATTAATAGAAAAAAAAAACAGCTCATTTGTCAAATAAAATTTCATTCGAAAAAATCCATCGGTTTTTATATAAGTAGTCGTAGTGCTTTATTAATACAACTAAAACAACTTATAAGTACCTTAAGATTGAAATAAATAATTTCTAAAATTAGGTAGTTACTAGAATTCAACTATATCCGACGACGCTGACACTAAAATCTGAAATATAATAAAACACCACCAATAGACTAACACTATTATTTAGTCTGACCAACTGACTTGGCTTCCATTCTGACCAAATACGCCTATCAACGCCATCTACAATCCAAAAAAAATGTCTAGCCGAACATCTAATCGATCGAACATCTAACTGTTATTTTTAGCGTATCGCTGTGCGAATGCTAATCGTCTACTATCCGCAGACGCGCCGGCGTCAGCGCCGCAGGCGGGGCGGCTGCGTCGGAAGCGGCGCGCGCGCAACGCATTGGTATCGCACCTCTTTACATAATTTAACTTCTACATAAATAACTTTTAATGGCATACTATTGATAGATTTTAAGAGCTTTGGTCTGGGGTTAGTGGAAATGGCTGACAGATGCATTAGGGGCTCGTTGTCATAATGATAGTTCTATTATCTTTAACGTGCAAGAATGTTAAATGCAAATAACTGATAGATAAATTACTATGTTCCCCCTAAAATCTTGTTTTCGACTTTGGGTTGAGGGGGAACCATTACCTTAAGGGTAAGGTAACGTCTACCTTAAATAGGCATCTTTACCTTAAAGGGGAAGCAACACGGTAGCCTAAGAAATTCAAATTTCTAACGGTTTTTAGCGTCTGGTTGTAGGTGTATAGATTAAAATAAGATTCGCGACGGTAAACCGTATGTATTTACATCTATACTAATATTATGATAATGTTCTTCTAATATTATGAAGAGGAAAGATTTAGAATAGAATAGAATAGAATTTATTTGCAAGTATGGGTAATTACATGAGTAGTTGTAGGTATAACAATACAGAGTTCTGCCATATTTCACCATTCGGCATGCAAACATTTTCATTAAAGAAAATCATTAAAATTCAAATTTTCATTAATACATTAAATTACTTATTAAATAAAATTGTCATTAAATTCAAATTTTCATTGAAACATTAAATTAATTATTACCTACATTAAATAAAAAAAAAGTAATAAAATTTGATTGTTTGTTCCGTTGTTGTTTGAGGCTCCGAAACTACTGAACTACACTATCCCCGGGTGACATAGGCTATATTTTATCCCCTTATTCCCACTGGAACGCAACTACGCGGGTGAAACCGCGGAGCGCTGCTAGTACCTAATAAATAATAATTAAAATCATTCATACTTACAACCCTCTCAGTTCATTTAAAATGATAGAATTACATTTTCATGAAATAGTCATTCAATCGAATTAAATGAATTGAGAAGGTTGTTTTGGTGATTTATCACTACATAAATACATATTATAAAACAAGGTCCCCAGCGCGTCTATCTGTCTGTTCGCGGTAAACTCAAAAACTAGTGAACGGATGTTCATGCGGCTTTCTCCAATAGACAGAGTGATTCGTCGTCGAAATCATCAAATAACTTCTCCCGCTCTGGGTGAAGCGGGACGGCGTGTCAGAGTTTTACTAACTAAAACCCACCCGTGTTCCCTCAGTTGCCTGTGTGCCAGGGGCCACGATGCCTCTTTCGAACAACCCGCACGCCTGGCAGTTTATTTATTTATTATAGATAAAAAACAGTTTCATGCTACAAAATACAGAGAAATTATTTAAACTAAGATTTAACAAACATAACCCACACCATTGTCCACGGTTTAACTAAAGGTTAAAAGAAGTGCTGAAGACAAGTGATTAAAAACAGAAAATAAAATGTAAAATTTAAAAAACCCCCGACCTAAACAAAAACTCTAAAAAGTAAAAAATAATATTTATAGGCCTTTTAATTTGAACGTAATATTTTGATCAGGGCATTGTCAAGTCGGGGGACGGCTAGGCCTCTGTTTGGCGTTTACATTGACTTGACAATGCCCTGATCAAAATATTACGTTCAAATTAAAAGGCCTATAAATATTATTTTTTACTTTTTAACCCCCGACGCAAAAACGACGGGGTGTTATAAGTTTGACGTGTCTGTGTGTGTGTATGTGTGTGTGTGTGTCTGTCTGAGGCAACGTAGCTCCCGAACGGTTGAACCGATTTTGATTATGTTTTTTTTGTTTGAAAGGTGTATTAGTCGGGAGTGTTCTTAGACATGTTTCATCAAAATCGGTTCAGCCGTTTGTAGATTATCAGCTCTTTTCTGGTTGAAAAAAGGATTTTAGCCTCTTCCATGGGTCTGATCAACTAAAAATTTGGGATTCTATTACTTCAATGATATTAGACGAAAAAAATAACCTTGAACTGATGCTGGAGCAACACCTGGAATTTCCAGGAAACCCAAGTTATTCACCAACAAACAGCAGAAGTATCGTGTTTGGACTCATTGAAAAGGTCTCAATGAATAGATTATAGATAAATGGTGATTTAAGGGAGACATTAAGTTTAAAAAGCAAGAAATAAAAATTAAATTAAAAATTTAAAAAACCCCCGACCCAAACAAAACCTCTAAAAAGTAAAAAATAATATTTATAGGCCTTTTAATTTGAACGTAATATTTTGATCAGGGCATTGTCAAGTCGGGGGACGGCTAGGCCTCTGTTTGGCGTATTCATTGACCGTCCCCCGACTTGACAATGCCCTGATCAAAATATTACGTTCAAATTAAAAGGCCTATAAATATTATTTTTTACTTTTTAGAGGTTTTGTTTGGGTCGGGGGTTTTTTAAATTTTAAATTTAATTTTTTAGAGTTTTTGTTTAGGTCGGGGGTTTTTTTAAATTTTACATTTAATTTTTATTTCTTGCTTTTTAAACTTAATGTCTCCCTTAAATCACCATTTATCTATAATCTATTCATTGAGACCTTTTCAATGAGCCCAAACACGATACTTCTGCTGTTTGATGGTGAATAACTTGGGTTTCCTGGAAATTCCAGGTGTTGCTCTAGCATCAGTTCAAGGTTATTTTATTCGTCTAATATCATTGAAGTAATAGAATCCCAAATTTTGAGTTGATCAGAGGCTAAAATCCCTTTTTCAACCAGAAAAGAGCTGATAATCTTCAAACGGCTGAACCGATTTTGATGAAACATATCTAAGAACACTCCCGACTAATACACCTTTCAAACAAAACAAACTAAATCAAAATCGGTTCATCCGTTCGGGAGCTACGTTGCCTCAGACAGACACACACACACACACACACATACACACACACAACACCCCGTCGTTTTTGCGTCGGGGGTTAAAAACAATAGTCGCTGCTACAGTCTCAGATTACTGAATAAGCTACAGTATTGCTGTGTTACTTAGATTAAATTTAGTCCAGTTACTCGCTGAATTACTCGCTGCACAAAACATCCAGAGTCATTTTCTTAAGGTGACACTTGTCCACATATTTTCCATACAAACTTCGGGAGGGTTTTACTCCACTGTTTGACTATGTACATCAAAAATTAAACATGGTATGGTTTTTTCTCATTATTAATAGTGTATGTACGGAAACAGAATACTAAAATAAGAAGCTATTAAAAGTTATGAGCCAACAAAGATTCGTTTTTCTTGCTAATTTAACCTATCTTTGGGCGTGTTTAAGTAATAAAAGCAGTGTAAAATCTCGAAAACTTAGTCGGTATCGACAAAGCTCAACTATCGAAAATATCAATAAACTTAATTTGTCATTGATTTATGCAGTGTTTTTTTCAGAAACCTCGATCTTCCGAAGGACTTTTCTTAATTTTTTACGCGCCTGTTTTACTATAACTGATCCTGCAGCTTACTCAATAATGTTGTGCGTGTAGACTAGCGTCTAACTACTCATCACTGATACTACCTCTGTCGCACACGAAGCCTGGTGAGACAGCGTGGTTTTTAGCCAGGCCCACCAGTGAGTTCGAGCCCGCGACTAGTGTACCCTTAAACAGCAGTTAAACTGGTTAAAGCGGGCGAAGCCGCTGGTAAAACCTAGTATGATTATAATTTCGGACACCACATTCGCCAGTCTTGAGCACACCTGGTGATCAATGCACATACCTTTTCTGTATGAGAAGAGACCCTTGCTCAGCAGTGAGACAATAATCATCATCATCATTTCAGCCGACAGTCGTCCACTGCTGGACATAAGCCTCCCCCAAAAGGGGGGATTTGCCATAATCGCCACGCTTGGCAGGCGGGTTGGTGATCGCAGTATGGTGGTAAAATGCATAGAGAACGCTGCTGCCCATTCTCTAGTAAGTCCCTTAGTCGCCTCCTACGACACCCACGGGAAGAGATGGGATGGTGCTATGGTGCGTCCGGCATCACACGAAACAAGACAATAATAGCTAGTATTATTATAATGTCTCCAAGCACCGCTCCAAGGGCGTATTCAGCAGTGGACTTGGAGCGACAGTCGCTTGCGAATCGATTTTTGTCCAAAATAGGTCGGTTATTCCACACGGTGCGTCGGTGTCGCGTCGCGCCTTCTTGTGGGAATGTTCCCTTAATATGCTTAATATTTATTAAGCTATTTAAATCGGTTTGTTACCTAATTAATCTGTTACTAACTTTTTTTCCAAAGAATTTTAAACAAATATCCATTACTTAACATCCAAATCTAATCCCAGTAAGTCTACGACAAAAGCTCTTGCATACAAACTGCTAACTACCCACATTCGCGATTCATTTGTTCACTCCACCAGACAATAGAGTGTCAATGTATGTACTTATTAATATTCGATAGGGGACAAGACTCCGATGAAATTTATGATAGTTTATTATTAGGTGTAGTGTCATAGTGATATCATAGCGAAATTAAACGTATGCGCCTGTGGCGGCCTCTTGCGCACGTACTATCGGGGAAGTTCATATCTAAGCAATTTCAAAACAAAATCCCGTGAGCACGATGACCACATCTGTTTAGCGCCCCTTTTGGCCTCGACCAATGAAACGAAAATACGTAGCAAATATTTTGTCGTTTAAGTTTTTTTGTTGTTCGTGTGTTTTACAATCTCTGTTACAATGATCACAGATGTCCGACCCTTTTTCGAACACTAGGAATAGAACAAAATAAACAAAGATGAGAAAGTTGTAAGTGTTTCTTTAGGCACGGATTATAATAATTTTAAGTGGTTCATGAGTAAGCTCCCAGTTTATTCAATCAAACTGCTTTGTCTACAGGTTTCTAATTAGGTGCATTCCTTGAAAAGGGGTTTATGGCTAGAGCTAATTTAAAACAAAGGTTTTGCACTTTTAAAATTTTATGGAAATTTTCCGCCTCTCACCCAAAAACTCCTATACAACGTGGTGAAGATAATATGACTTTAATTGAAAACACTGGCATTGCTGGTTCATAGAAACATTTATAAACTATCAAATAAATCCTAGCATCGAAATTAATCAAAACGATTTTTTCAAACAAACTAAATAGGATAAAACTGTACACAAAATAGAACACCATTTAGATCTATTGGTTCACTGACCTGCGGTAAGAATGGCAACACAGCGCGGTTTCATAAAGCGCACGTGCAGTTCGCGGCGGCAGGCGCGGCGACGACATCGCGTAGCGACCGGCGACGTAATGTTTTGGCGCCATTAATATCATCATTAATGCTCAATTTCATTACATCAAATCACAGATTATTAACGAAATAGTCAGGCACCCGCGAGATATTCACTAATCACAATAACTTTTCGATAACTTAGATAAGTAGTCAGTTTTAAATTTTTTTATTTTCTACATGTCCGCCGTGTTCTTGAATACACAATGTACACCGACGTATAATGTTATTTCTTACTCTTGATAATAGGTCACCAGTAGCAGCCATGTCTTTTAATTTATTAAAAGATATCATAATCCTATTTTTTAAATCATCAACGGTTTCAACTTCTGTTGAGTACACATCATTTTTTATGTGGCCCCACAAGAAAAAATCCAGTGGCGTGAGATCTGGTGACCTCGCTGGCCACCGCACTGGTCCATAACGGCCAATCCACTGCTGTCCGAACATTTGAGACAAACGCTCTCTTGCAGACACCACTGAATGAGCTGGTGCTCCGTCTAACTGGTACCACATCTGCCTGTACACGTCTAGCGAAAGTTCTTCCGTGTACTCGGAAACGGGTCCATTGAGGAGTTCTAAGAATTTTACGGCATTTAAATTGCCATCAATAAATACTGGACCAATTATAGTATTTCTGTGTATGCCAGCCCACACATTGACAGAAAATCTGTACTGATGCGAAGTCTCCCGTACTAGATGCGGATTCTCGCGGCTCCAGTACCGAAGGTTCTGTCGGTTCCATAAACCATTCCTTGTAAATGTACTTTCATCAGTCCACATCACATTGTACAGGAAGTCAGGATTCTCGAGATGTTTGGTTTCCATCCAGCGACAGAAAGTTTCTCTTACTGGCTTGTCTCTCTGTAATAACGCTTGAACTTTCTTGTACTTGTAAGGCCTGCGTTTGTCTCGTTTCAAAACTTTTTGTATAGTTTTGTGATTTACACGAAAATGGCGACCTGCTCTACGCAGACTGGACGTCGGGTTGTGATCAAAATAATTTAAAACCCTTTCATCTGGGATCACAATTGCACGCGGAGGAGCACCATCTACATGCGGGATTAAGGATCGATTTTCCCGTATCCTCTGGACAGCTTGTACAATAGTCCGCCCGTGGGTCGGACACATACGGTTGTTCCCATACCTCTCTCGGTATGTCCGTATTGCTAATGCGGCGTTTCCGTGACACTCCCCATAAATTAAAATCATATCGGTGTACTCCGAAGCCGAGTAATTATAACGAGGCATGGTGATTTATAATAAAAATAAACTTCAAACACAGTATGTTTTAAGCGTCTAACTTCGCAAAGTTCACTTATCAATTTAACCAAGTACCTATTCTACGTTATGTGTCCTGTCACTATTAAAACAAAGCGTCAAATTTCGCACAATTCACTCACATAAACGTCTTTAAAAAGATACGAAAACACTCGAGCGGCGGCTTCCGAAGAGCGCGGGCGCATCGGCAATTCCAAAGCGGTACAGAATGCGTCACAGACAGGAAGTACGTCCGGTGATACACTGACCGAGTGACCGTAACCTAGATAGACGATGACTACCCCTTCCGTATACCCGCGCGGCGCCCCGCGTTTGCCTTTGTACAAAAAATACGCCATGGAAAAAACCCTGGAAGAAAGTGGAAGGGGTGTGTTTGCGCATATGTACATTCGCGCACGAAAGTACTAGGCCTATTATTTTATTTTTAAACTAGCCTTTCGCTTGCTACTTCGGTTATTGGTAGGAAGGAAATGTTGGTCATTCTGTAACTTCCTTTGCAACCTGTCTATGGTATTCTTCTGGTAGGCAATTATCTTTCAGTGACTTGGAAAATGTGGATGATTCTTTTTATAACACCCTTGCCAAAGCTGTCAATGTCTGTTATTGGTTTTTTTTTATTCTTTTATTTTTCCGGGAGTTCGGAAGACAGTAAAAAGTTCCAAATCTTTTGAACTTTTTACAATTCCTCTCACTGTAGACTCGGAACATTTTTTTGCCAATACGGTCCGTTTCATACATTATTCTTAGTTATGAACTAAATTATTATCAGCCTCTTCATAAAATAATACGTCATAATTCATTTTTCTCAATTTTCTATGTAAAACCATTTCGGAATTAAACACTTTTGTGTGCGATGGTATTTTGAGAACGAACCAATAGCGCACCGGCAAAAATGCGGCGGGTTTTTCCAGTACCTAGCGAGCTGGCAACGTGTGGGCTAATACCGTTGCGTCTGGGGGTCGTTTACCTGTCGCGTGCTCTCCTGTTAACTATACATCATGTAGAAAATGCTTAAAATGAAAAATAATGTCCTGTGGCTAAACTACTGGACAATATTTGATTGATTTTTTGTGTGCAGGTTGGGAATATAATGACTTATACGAAGTTTGATTTAAGGTCATATAGTCCTCTCCACGCTGTATAATTGTGAGAAATCTACTCAACTTTGGATGCTAATGTTATACTTTTCTGACAGCATAGAAAACCTATTCGTCAAAAAAAACCCATAAACTTGTCCCAAACGTGCTCGAACTACGACCGAACGAAGGTCCATTGATATTTATTTCCATTGAAAAAATACGCACTACCTCAGCTGGTTTTTTACTGTCTTTTTTGTTCATGTACAAAAACAAGGGACGCATCAAAAATCTGATACTGCGATGCTATTGGTTGATGAGATTTCTATAGCGGCCGAGCGCTGCAAGCAGAAATAGTCTTTAAGGTGCTTAGATATGAACTTCCCCGATAGTACATGTAAATGACACTTAACGGTTACTTTATTGCGCAGGAGTCGTGTTGCAAATGTCTAAGTTAGCAATAGCGTCTGAATTGCATTGAGATTGTTCTAGTGTTTTATCGTTTTGATGGCATGTTTATTGTTTTAAATCACGAAGTGTAATGGTGGCTCGCGGGTAGATAATATGGACACAATATGACATATTCATGTTATACGCGAAACACTTTATACTCAAAATCTAAAGTCATTTATTCGAACTAGGCTGAGAGCCAGCTCTTTTTGAACGTCAAAATTACATAAGACAATCCCCCCAAAACGCCCACCCTTCACCACTTCCTAGTGCTTTAGCTGGGAAGAATAAGTGGCGCAACAAACTCCCCAGCAGCACAGCAGTCTGTTAAGTTATAAGAACTTGATTCTATATACCGGGTTAAGAATACAAGAATCCGTTCCATCATTAAAATAACTAATGTCGCTCTGAATGCTGCCACTATTAAATTGTGCTGGACACATTTGCTGTGTCTCAGACGATCATCATCTGCCCGCTTAGCCTTTTCCCAACTATGTTGGGGTCGGCTTCCAGTCTAACCGGATGCAGCTGAATACCAGTATTTTACATGAAACTACCTATTTGACCTCCACAACCCAGTTACTGGGTAATACGATACCCCTTAGTAAGACAGGTTGTCAGACTTTCGGGTTTCTGACGACTCGTAACGACTCTTAAAAGATCCACAAATGATAGCCGGGACCAACGGCTTAATGTACTTTCCAAGGCACGGAGGGGTCTTGGTATGTAAAGATGGTCACCCATCCACGGAACAACCGCGGCAAGCGTAGCTTAACCTGGTCGATCGACCCGTGCAGCTATTGTTATTTAGCCACAAGCCCCTCGTATGTCAGACGATCAATGGGCCAAACGTACGACGGTGGGTCCCACACTCCCACTTAATGGCAAATGACATCGCGGCAGGTCCAGATGAAGATGGCGGAATGAGCTTGTCTCCTTTAATAAAGATTGGTACTTGACAGTTCCAGACAGAAAGAGGTGGAAAGAGAATAGGGAAGCAACGGTAAAAAAAAAAAACTTCATTGCCTTGAACCACCATTCGCAGATAACGCGCGTGCAGTTAATCAAAGTCATTTTCTCTTTCAAAAGAAGCCTTACCTCTCAGATTATAGAATCCATCTTTACATATGACACTTCCGTGTCTTGGCTAGCCGATGGTCCCGATTGTCATTCGTAGATATTTGACAGTCGTTACGGGTCGACAGAAGCCCGAAAGTTTGACAACCCGTCTCACCAAGGTGTATCATATGACCTAGTAACTGGGTTGTGGAAGTCAGATAGGCAATCGCTCCATGTAAAATACTAGTACACAGCTGCACCATCCAGTTAGACAGGAAACCTTCCCCAACGTAGATGGGAAAAGACTTGGCAGATGATGATAGTGTAGGATCACGTTCCAATACGGCGTTTTAGTTTCGAAAAAGCGGTAGCCAGGATACTCTGAGTAACCCTCAAAATAACACAACACACATATTGTCATGAACAAGTAAAGTTTCTCAGCTCCACCATCAGTCCGTCAGCTCACAGCTAATTGACAACGGCGTGTCTGACGGATGCCACGTCATTACGTGCGGTATCGGATGCCCAGGCCGACACCGACAATTTATTATACCATGCTGATTAGTAGGAAGTGGTGTCGGATGTCAGGATGTTGGTGTTAGTGCTGTTCAATCTGGGGAGGATGCAGGAAAATTGTCCTTTTGGATATATTTTACAGCTTTTATGAAGATGACTGAAGAATAGACAGGGTGCAATAAAAGAGCCTCTATAGCAGGGATGCACAGACTTATTGAGACCATGGGCCACTTGGACAAATGATGAACTAGGCAGGCCACCAGCACAAATTAAAAACATAAAAATAGCCCCAGATTCAAATTTATATTATTTGTAAACCTCAGCAATATTTTTCTTTTAACACAAGAGAATATTTTTGCTGGCGGGCCACTGCAGCAGTCTGGCATAATGCCGGGGAACAATCTAACTATCCGGCTCACTTTGGACAGTCAGCTACACCTGACTTAATATCTTTACCACGGCATAACAAGCTCGTGGCTACCAAATTAAAAAAAGAAAACCACTACGTCTGTGAATAAGTCACATACGTATTATCGAAGCTAACGCAAAAACTACCCTAGCTTAATAAACTTTATATGAGACCACTCCTAAGGCATACCCTACATAATAAAAAAAAGATTGTTGAACTCGGTCTACAAATTGCCGAAGATATCGCGTAACATAGCGAAAGACGAATTGAGAACCTCCTCCGTTTTGAAGTCAATTAAAAAGAAGAAAAATTATTCAAGAAAGAATTAACAATGCACACAACAACAAAATAATGACAACGACATAATTAATCTTAACATTTCCTAACAAACTCACCAAGCTTATACCTACACGAAACGATGAAGTCACACTCAAACACCTGAGCACTAGGCTATACAAATACAACAGAATAATCAAAGAAAGGTGACAGTACATAACCACGACCCGCGACCTATTGCATAACCACTAGTTACCAACTACCGGTGCAAGTACCCGACGACTGACAGCAACTGTTTGTCGCCAGTCGTTTGTTTTTGCTACAATGTTTAACTTAAGAATAGTAACCGCTGTTATGTTCATCTGTCATGTTTAAATGTTACGACACTTGACGCAACACAAGACCAGCTATCATATTATTATGTTTGCAGCATAAAGCTACTTGAAGGAAAACATTGAGAGGAAACCGGCACGACTTACAACCAAAAATGCGAAGACATGTGTCACCCACCAAGCCGAACTGGCCCCGCATGGTGGATTACGGCTTATAGTCTCACAGAGAGGAGACCATGTCTTAGCAGTGATGGGAGCATTTTGTAGCAGCTTTTATTTTCAAATAAAATACGTCACAATCCTTCGTTTCTAACGTATTGACTAAAATGGAATGGTAAATTGGTTTGTCTTTTCAAAATGAGCTGGATCGTCGCATTAATCTTTTCCAGCCTGATAGCTACCATCTACCAACCCGCATCGGGCCAGCTTGGTAATTTACAGCCCTCCCTGTCACTGAGAGGAGGCCCGTGTCCCAGCAGTGGGAACTGTATAGGCTGTGTTGCTTTTCCAATCCAGAGCACTGCCTCTCATTCTTATACCCCCGGCCCCGTCTTACGAGTCGTAGTTCGTGAGTTCGAACCCAGCAGGCTTAACACGAGAACCGTAGAGAAGCGTTTTGTCGACGGACGAGAAGACAAAAATTACGTTTCCGTGTGAACAATTGATAGTTTTGTAACGAGAAATGTAGACAAGCGATTTCTATTCTACAGTAGAGTAGAAATATAAAGCGTCATGCTAAGCCTGCAGGCAGGCACTTTGTGTATTTATTAATTTCATACCCAAATATATTTGCTCTCAAAACGGTAAAGGTGTTCATCGTGAGGAAACCGGCATGTCCTATAACCAAAAATTCGAAGGTATGTGACATCCGCTACACCACCCACTCTCTCTCACAAAGAGGCCTGTGTCCCAGCAGTTGGGACATTATCTGGCTGATTGTGAAAACCATTAGGCCCTTTTTCAGAACACCGTTTATCAAAGTATTTCAGGTAAAGTCGGTCCGTTGTTTAAATGTACCGCATAGTTTTTGCTTCTCAAATAAATTCGCGAATGATTCCGACATCACTAGTGTAAGGTCTTTGTTCTAACAAATCATGCGCGTGCGACTGTTTATTGGCAAAGATCGAAGCTCTCTGCGGCTCAATTTGAGTTTGAGTGTTCACCTTAGGTACTGTTTACACTTCTCGTAATTCATCGGAATTTGTTTAGCAGTTACAAAGAATTCTTGGCAGAAATTAAAGAAACTTGTTTACCGACTTAGATTTGGAAGATTGTTCATAAATTATGAAATTCTTTAGAGAATCGTAAACTAAATACAGAGAGAAAAGATCTTCTGCTTATTATAGTCATACCGAAATTAAGTTACTTTTTTTTGTTACGCTTTCAATCTAAAATGTTTAATCGGATTTCGATGAAAATTGGCACACAGTCAGTCATACCATTTATTTCAAATAGGCACTTAAAAGGCACTTTTGAACGTCAACATTTACATTAAAATAGAATTGATTCTAGTCGCCTCTTCCAAAATGTATAGATTCGTATGGAGAAGAATGGGCAAGAAACTCCATCGTTACTCTTTTAAAATGTTTTAAAGTACAATATTTATTACAAATTAATTATATAATTCGGTATGAAGACGATGCACCCAGAATAAAATTACTATATCAAAAAGGGGAAAATCAATGAAAGTGAAACAATTACAGATAGGCCATGGCCTGGTTAAGGACTCCTACAACTTATAGCTTCTTTTCATCCTGGATGTTAGACAAAGTCGAGGGCAAGAGCTAGTAGCTAATGAGTTCAGTAAAATATGAAGTCAAAGAACGGAGGGGCAACTCATCGCCACACTTATGTGCGTAAGCATACCTAGGTACTTATCCGGACAAGTATATGCACAGTTCGACCTCCTTCGAATATTTGGTTTGTCTTTTTTGAGGACCTAAACCGTAAAACAATACGTGCATATATTATTATTATTATTGTCAATGCACTTTGCTAATCGCATTACAAAATAATCGTCACCGAATTAGATATACGCATAGCGACCGGATGCCATCGTCTTTAGAACTCATTACCGACACTAAGCTGGCTTCATGAATCATTATCGACATGTAATTGTGCATTCGTGTCATACGATAGGCGCATTTGCATCTTAATATTCAAATTATTCAGACTCATGCAGCCTTGGTAGCCTAACTTGTGACTGCGAGAACCATAGTGGTAAGGAAGTTGGTCCTTTTGAGATTGACCTTCGATTCCTTAATGTTTGGAGATGATGATTTATGTTAGGTATGCTAGAGTTGATCCAGACGTAAGATATGATAGATTTGGGTGCTGAATTTTTCAATCATTATATCATCATCAGCCTATAATGTTCCCACTGCTGGGACACAGGCCTCCTTTCGGTGAGAGGGATTGGGCCATAATCCACCACGCGGGCCCAGTGCAGGTTGGTAGATGTCACATGTCTTCGAATTTTTGGTTCTAGGACATGCCGGTTTCCTCACGATGTTTTCCTTCACCGTTTTGAGAGCAGTGGTGATGAAATAATTTACACAAAGTAAAGCGCCTGTCTGGGTTCGAACTCACGACCTACAACTCGTAATTTGCGGCCGTTACCACTTGGCCACCACTGCTCAATTATTACATAACTTTAAAAAATCTATAAGCACTGTAGTGACATCTACATCGCCACAAGCGAACTACGCATCACACTGACGTTATGCGAATTATCAACCGTCGGGTTTTATTCCGATCCTCCCCGTCCCTTTCAGCGACGCCCTAAACCAAGGTCCGTTCTCTACAGGGCGTGTTAAAACACCCCCTGTAGAGAACGGACCTTGGTTCTGAAACCTTGGTTCGAACTCTGGCTGGAGGCCTTCGGTTATTGAGGTAGCCACAGGCAAGTCCAGTTAAGCTGTCGGCAACCTCCTTGGTTCACTTGAGAGTTGCCATTCCCACCAGACACGACACCTATCAGCACCCTAATTGCGTAACTTACGATTGATCATAATTGGTTTCGTCTTCACAGTTAAACGATATTCATTGCATTATTTATGTTGTCGAACAGACACATTTTTCGAACATATGAAGCAATGGTTTAACAATCCGTTTCAAAACGATACAGATTATGATGAATCGGGAGTTACGCAATTAGGGTGCTGGTCGGAGGATTCTCTCTTATCTACAGAGGATGAGACCTAGATATGTTGCTATTTCTTCAAATTTAAGAGCAAAAGTTCTGAAATGTTTCGAGTTTTTTGATTTGTCTTTTAGTGGTTGACCCTCGGCACCTCCACTTTATGGCACTCAATCAAACACATGTAGTTAATATACGCACATCAATGCGACCCATCTGCCACCAACCAAAGCTCTAAAATTAATATTTTAATAAGTACATAACACTTTCATCATCGAACCATCACACAGAATAATTAACAGTATTAAAGAGCAATGATACGTTATTCCGACTCAGATTACTTTGGTGTTAATTAAACCGATGTAACTCGGTTACTGTCGGCTTGTGAGCGAACAGTCTTTGTTCGGTCACGGAGAGTAATTAACTCTTCGCTTTCATCGCGGTCCTAAGGACCAGTCTCGGCAGTGTCCCGTGGGACTCACTTCAGTTTTAATGCGTGAGTCATGAAATTTGGGCGGTCTCACTTTATTTGTATGAGCTTACAGATCAGTAATAAAGCTTCAAATTCGATCAAGTTAAACTACGTTTGCCGCGGTTTGTCCGTGGCCCATATAAACAAACCAAGACACTTCCGTGCCACGGAAAGCAGATACGTTTCTGGCTGTTCCTCGTGGCTCTTTGACAGTCGTTACAGTCTGAAGCCCGATAGTTTGACAACCAGCCTTACCCAGGGGTATCGTATTACCCAGTAAGCGGGTTGTGGAGGTCAGATAGGCAGTCAGATGTAATTTCTATGGTACTAATAAAACGGATTCACTGATGATTATAGAGAAGCCAGTATGGGCCTCCGGCCCAAAGAGGCTTCTTTAAAAATCCACTTAATAAGGGTCCTAGACGAGCCCAATCTTACATAGTCCCAAAAATCGCTGACCTCTTCTAACTCAATCTATTACATAATAGAGATATTATCTATACCAGCCTAAAGGTACAGTTAGGCTCGTGAGTCCTTTATCGACGAATTCTATCGACGTTTCGGTGTTCGGCAGACGACACCGAAGATGAACGCGTCGATTAAACTTTTATTTACATACCATTACGCTTTAAATTGGTCTTTCGGACTGTACTTAGATGTTCGAAGTCGATAAATATGTTATTTTCGTTTTAATTCCCTTTCATCCTTTTTTTGCTGGCGTTGATCGCGGGAAATCTTAGGGCTATATTTATAATTAAATGTACATTTGAAAATTTAACCTGTTTATTTTATTTGAAAATAGACTCGTATTGTGGTGTATAGTTAAAAGTTGCTCATGGTTAGGTATAACAGCCGCACTATTTAGTCGATGCAACAGGTTAAGCTACGCTAGACAGGGTTGGTCTGTGGATGGGTGACCATCTTTACATACCGAGACGCATCCGTGCCTCGGAAAGTACGTTAAGCCGTTGGTTCCGCCTGTCATTTGTCGATCATTAACAGTTACGGGTCGTCAGAAGCCCGAAAGTCTGACAACCAGTCTTACCAAGGGGTATCGTGTTACCCAGTAACTGGGTTGTGGAGGTCAGATAGGCAGTCGCTCCATGTACAATTCTGGTATTTAGTTGCATACGGTTAGACTGATCTCAACATACATAGTTGGAAAAAGGCTAGGCAGTTTTTTTTTGGCTATAGTTAAAAAGGTTTTTTTGGCTATAGTTAAATTTTATTTTTATTTTTGTTATAGTTAAAGAAGTTTTTTTTGGCTATTATAGTTATAAAGGATTTTTTGGCTATAGTTAAAAAGACATTTTTTTGGTTATAGTTAAAAAGGTTTTTTTTTTGGCTATACTTAGTTAAAAAGGTTTTTTTTGGCCATAGTTAAAAGGTAATTACTAGTGTCTTGAAACTCAATGCATTATTTTATTGTTTCAGATCGCTGCTTCTGGCAGCAATCGTATTAAGTAATTGTATAACATGGACGGCGTCAAGGCATCACTACGCACATAATGTAAGTACATTTCTAAGACGGTTCTCCTTCACAATATCTATATTCTCATCCTGAATCTCTTAATTACAGTAAAAATCTTATTAGTTGATTCGCACGAAAAAACGCGCCCGAATCGTCATTTTGAAGTAGGTAAGATAATATTTTCTATAGTCGACTTGTACGAAGTTGATTTATTAGTGGGCAAATCGACACTTTCAGAAATTAACGTTATGCAAATGACACGTTTCGAATAAAACATTAAAGAAACAACGAAAACATAAGGAAAAAGTACAATAACTTTATTACAGAAAATACAAAACGTGCATTTATAAATATTAAGTAAGGATTGTGAAGTGACGATTCGCCCGATTCTGCGAGAAATTTCGTGCGAGTCAACAATCATAATAAATAGGCATCAAAATAAAACCGATCCAATTCCCGAGAGCGTCGACCGCCAAACCTTGACAATGGTCTGTCGAGCAATCGCGACCGCGACCGAGCGATCATACATTATGACAGTAACAACCGCGACCAGCCGCTGCCGAGGCAATATTTCAATCATCGTATCGCACTAGCGAATGAGCAGCTGACGTTTATGCGATCGCCAATACATGATTGACGAGATTCGAAAATAAATTCGCCATGTTATATTATTGTAAGTAATTTAGCAATTTTTTAAGTGGCAAAGTGGTACTGACACAGATTTATTGGCAGTCGTTTTAGAAGTAGGTGATAGTTTATTTTTTATGGGGCTACTAGTTTAACTTATGACTTTCAAATTGAAGTGGGCTGAGGGCTCCCGTAGACCGGCGTAACGTGACAGGGCGACGTTACTCTAGTAAGTCTAGTAGATCAATTTCTATGAAGGTTTCATATAAATTAAGTTTACATTTTTCTATAAAAGTTGCGTCGCACGGTCGTGTCGCGCCTGTCTGCGGGAGTCTTAATGCTTGACGCTAAGAATGGTGTCAATCAACTCAGTTCTAATCTTTTCAGCGTGACATTAATGCGTTTTAACGTGTGTCAAGTGCATATTATGTTTTACGTGGTCTTTATCACCCTAACTACCAAGTTGAGGCGCAAATTTTCATACTATTTTCCAAATACCTATGCTGATTTAGTGATCACTAAAACGAAAATAGCCATAAACTAATGAACATAGCCTTATTACAATTACTACGAGTATGTTTCATTGGATTCCGTTGAGAGTGACGCGTATGATGGAGACCCGTGGCAGTCACAGCGTGAGATCATGTGAGCCGACCCGTTTCATTACTTACAGTATTACAAACAGGGTTGGCAATATATTATTCTGTTTATTTATTACTATACTAACGAAAATGTAGTAACTGCATTTCATGAAATATACAAAGCCAAGATATTGCAGCGTCGGAGGTGTCAAAATGCTTAAGCCAAAACTTTACGTCAATGTCAGTAGCCAGTGTTATTTTTTAAGTGGTCTAAATTATAATAGATACATAAACTAAAGTCTTCGTCCCTTGAAGGTAGACGGTAACTACAGACCGTCACCTGCTATGTCCTTACATTTACCCCTTTTGCTTCCTAAACGTTTATACATTTAAAAAAAAAACATCTCTATTCTAATGTCTCCAAAATCTTAGGTCGTATGTACGCAGATCAACCACCTACTGATCTATTCCCTCCTTTAAAAAATAAATATTAAAGAGGTCTTAAAACTTGACTCCATTTGTATCTCGTGATAAACCCAAATATGTTTTTCTACAATGTTGAGTTACTCAGGGTCCTGGTACGGGACCCGGAAAAATGTCTGAGTCAGTCTGCATTCCGATATTTACAGCACAGTCGACAACATTAATATTTAGTGGCTGCATCTTTATGAAAAGCACGTTCTTCTATCTATGCAGACATTCATAGTTAGAATTTAAGGTACCTACTGAAACTTAAAATAGGTGGGTACTGTAAATCATCGGAATAACTATCAAAGTTGCGTATCATCGTATATTTATTCTATGCTTTTTCATAAGTGTAAGTACTGTAGGAGTTTTAGTGGCTTCCTGTCCCGAATGGTATAAGACGCACTTATACCATTCGGGACAGGAAGCCACTAAAACTCCTACAGTACTTACACTTATGAAAAAGCATAGAATAAATATGCCAACGGACAGCCCTGATTAAAACTAATAGAAAAACATGAGAATAGTCATAAATCTAATCAGGGTTGGCGCCTATTGATGGGTGCGCGCACGTTTCGTCCCCCTCTTCCCTCTTTTGCCCAGTAAATACTATTTCTGGATGTATGACTTGATGATCAACATACGAATTTATCATTTCTTGAACTGTATGTCGTTCGTAATATTTTATTTTTGGTTGATGGATACTGGTTTATAACCGACGTCGGCGCCTGCGCATTAGCTTATTTAGATCAATGTATTGTTCAAGACAGTTATTGTAGATGATCATGAGTAGTATTGTGTTGGTTATGTTACTGACGCCTCTTGGAATCTAAGATCTATCATTATTATTTGTTTTATAAAAAAAGTTTATAAATACTAAGCGTTTTTATATTTTAATTCATTTCTAGAAATTAACAAATGTAGAGTGTGCGTAACTTATTATTTAAGTAAGAAATTATCAACAAACACACTAACGACATTAAAAGACTTTCAAAGCATCTAACGTCTTAACAGTCTTAAGTTTACTCAATCAACATATTTCTTCTTCCATTACTCGCTTCACTAGAGTAATTAAATGTGAATGGCATTCGTTTCCTGCTGTCGCTTGTCGCCGACAGGTGGCGTGTCGAGTGGGGGAAATGAAAATAAACTGTCACCTACAACCTGTGACTACACTTCATCAATGAGTACTTCGCTTAATGCAATTGTGGGCCGGACTTGGGGATCGGTACATGTGCAAGGTGCAACACATGTAATGATTAGGTGTATATAAAGGGATTATTTATAAACGCAACCTGTGACTACACTTCATCAATGAGTACCTTCGCTTAATGCAATTGTGGGCCGGACTTGGGGATCGGTACAGGTGCAAGGTGCAACACATGTAATGATTAGGTGTATACATATAAAGGGATTATTTATAAACGTTGCTAAGACTAATATTACATTATACTATATGATTAATTAGTCCATTATTGCACGGGTTCAAATTAACACCCGAGTGTGCTAAAAGCGTGCAACTACTTAACCCACACTTAAGTCACGCTTAATTGTAAAAATGAAATGCTAGTCAGGGAAGGTTAAGGTCATAGTGGTCAAAAGACTTTTAAATGGCAAAAAGTGTACCTATACATTGTTAAGCAGACGTTAATCATTCTTAACTCTAAGCTAAAAGTATATATAAAACCGTGGATGTAAGTTATAGAAAATAGTAGTTTTGAAGACTTCTTCAGGTCTTCATGTTTCAGGTTCGATTCGATCTGGAATTTCAATAAGTCAAGATCACTTGGCAAAATTGCACGTGGGCAAAATCTAACTGAGACACGCCAACAAGGCAAAGAGTGTCAAGTCTAGATCTGTTTTTTAAGTCAGGTGCGTAGGTAGTACTCGCACCTGGCGTGCGTTTATGATCAAATGTATTAACGTAAACGAGGCAAATGGAGTTGGCTCCATTTGCCTCGGCCAAGTGGTAACGGCCGCGACTTACGAGTTGTAGGTCGTAGGTTCGAACCGAGACAGGCGCTTTACTTTGTATAAATTATTTCATCACCACTGCTCTCAAAACGGTGAAGGAAAACATCGTGAGGAAACCGGCATGTGCTAGAACAAAAAATTCGAAGACATGTGACATCTACCAACCCGCACTGGGCCCGCGTGGTGGATTACGGCCCAATCCCTCTCACAGAGAGGAGGCCTGTGTCCCAGCAGTGGGAACATTATTGGCTGATGATGATGATGATGATGAGGCAAATGGAGTATATCAGCATCATAGCACTGCCGTCCTTTAACTAGAAAGCCTCACTTGGTCAATTTTTATGTTTGAATCTTAGAGAATTCTCAATTTTTTATCTTTCTGTCTAACACACATTTTTACAATTCAAATAGGTAGTTCCCAAGATATGGGAGTTTGTTGGCCGTTAAATGGAAAGGATTCTTTAGGATAAACAGAAAGAAATATCATTTGACTTCTCCTATAATCAGTAACTGGAAAGGATTCTTTAGGATAAACAGAAAGAAATATCAATTGTTGTGTCCTACATTCAGTAACGTAAGTGTCACAGTTTTTAAGAAATAACGATTCGCGCTTTTAACCATTATCGGTTTTTACCATTTTCTCTGCCGTCTAGTATGTACCTATGTATATTATGTGTCTTTTTTTAGCGATATGTCGGAATCAATTGAGAAGACTTACGGTTTGAGACTATAAATTTCACTCAAAAATAATACATTTATTCACACCTTATGAGAAAAAACAGAATTTTTTAATTAAGCGACGGTTTCGCTGGATAAAAAATTAAATTAAGTTATAAAAATAATTTTGATAATAATTATTTAGAGAAAAGTGCAATAATTGCTTTTTTTTTAGTTGGAAGTGATTTCGAACGATTCCTTAATTACTTATTCTAATTTTGACGTTCGAAAAGTGCCGATTCTCAGCCTAATTTGAATAAATGACTTTTGATTTTTAGAGTTACAGACTTGAGCCCCCTCATTTAGATTTCACCTTTGTATAGCTACAAAAATGCAACCTATTGCAACTCAACTCCGGCCCATATCCCAAAGTGCTCATCGCCCGCAGTGCAGCACGTTGCAACACTCACGTAGCGTCGGTAATGTACTACAAGTTGTTTATCGTCATAACATTTTACATACATCCAGCGGTGACGCGCGTTTTATTCTTAAGAGCTGTTTCACACCACGCGTTTCTTAATAAACGCGGCGGGTGGCGCGTCTCTATGAACTCGCGTTGTTATTTAAAACTATTTTTATGAACTGATTTCGTTATAACATGTAGTTTTAATTGTTTTATAATTCTTTGTTGGACACGTCGGTTTTATTTATGGTATCTTTGAATCGATAAACAGTAAGGTTCATTCAAATAATTTAAAGAAGGTAAAAGGACCAATCATCTTGAAGAATTTATTTATTTCACTTGAGACAATTTAAGGGACTGTTATTTCTATGTCACATTTTAAACTATGCAATGTGTGGTAGCCATACGGACAGTGTTTTCATAATCAGCCTATAATTTTCCCACTGCTGGGACACAGGCCTTCTCTCGGTGAGTAGGAGTAAGCCATATAAACCGCCGCGCGGGCCCAGTGCGGGTTGGTAGAGGTCAAATGTCTTCAAATCTTTGGTTCTAAGACATGTTGGTTTCCGCACGATGTTTTTCTTTACCGTTTTGAGAACAGTGGTGATGAAATAATTTAAACAGCGCCAGGCGCGGATCCAGCCCACAATAAAAGGTTGTGGCCACAGCCATCCGAAAAACGGCCAAGTGCGATAGAGCAAAAAACGCTGAAAAAAAAACATGTTTATTGTATGGAGTTCCCTTCAATTTTTAACTTTGTTTTTATTATTTGTTGTAATACGAGTATCAGCCTATTGATTTCATATATGGGCTGTGCATGCCCATCGTGGCCACAACGAAGGATCCGCGCCTGCACAGTGCTTTGATCAGTGTCAATTATCACCACATTGATAAAATTTATAAAATAAATTGTGAACATGCCTTAGGTGTCAAGTTAAATCGGAAACACGTACGGCTAGACAGTGCGTTTGTAACGTTTGTTAGCCCCACGCACCTCAGCCTCAGCCAACAAGACGAGTGTGACCACTCCGACATCGCAGCTTAGTGGTGTTAGGACACGTTATTTATTTGATCAAGTCGAAGCGTTTCCTACTTCACATCATGTACGAATTTATTTTGTTTTTTTTGTCGTATCCTGTAGGATCGACAAATCATGGTTTTCGTTTTAGATGTTAAGTCATAAGTCATTTATTCATTTGTTTATCATAAGTAGAATTGTGATGTTATTTAAAGATAATACGACACTGGCAGAATAGTCGACATCGGCTCAATCGCAAAAAAGCAAAATAAAAAAACATAATAAAGATTGCGCTATGTTATACCAGAGGGCGAACCAATGTTCGTAATTACACTGTTGTGGTATCTTTTGTACAGACGCCAGCACATAAAGCTACTCCAATCTGTCAAATTTCTTCAATAGATTTTCAACTTTACGGCAAAAACATAAGGTTAATGTTCAATTGGGAAAATTTGACAGTTTGGGATAGCTTGATGTGCTGGCGTCTGTACTTAACGACTTTCGTAATTAATCGTTTTCCAGAACTAAGTAGTCATCTTTTTGCCAAAAGTGCGAAGCTTTAGTGGTAATTTCTGCTGTCAGCGATAGATAAATGTAGTAATTTAGAAAAGTAAAAAAAAAATCGCGCTCGCTGAAAGTTTTCTTTTTTCGAACATACGGTACTGACCCTTACCGTATGTACAAAACACATTTCTGTTAGGGTTCACGCCAAACGCTACCCCAAAATGTATGGGAATGACATTACCTGCGGAAAGGTTACGTCGTGTCCTTTCCGCAGGTAATGTCATTCCCATACATTTTGGCTTGGCGTTTGGCGTGAACGCTAATAGAAATGTGTTTTGTCTAGGCCTGCAGTACTTCTAATGCGTTTGGCGTTACACTTTCTTATCAAGCTATTGTCTTCAACAGGTACACCAACACCGCACCAGACACAGGCGGCAAGGCGCCGGGCTGTACCTCCCCGCGTCCTACGTCATCCCCGGAGGGGAGGGTGGGGGCCCGTGGGGGGAATGGGGAGAGGTGTCCCCCTGCTCTAGAACCTGCGGAGGAGGTGTAGCCAGTCAAAAGAGGATATGCTTGCAGCCAGGGTACGTAGTAGACAGTAGGTTTTGGATTAATATTTAGTTTTCTCGATAGCAGTAAACTCAAACTCAAATCGTTTATTTCGATTAAACCATTTAGAGGCACTTTTGAACTGTCAAAAAGTCGATCAGTTAGTCGGAACGTTGAAGCTAGCCTACTTGCCCATTCCAAAACGTAGATCTCTATGGAGAAGAACGGACAAGAAACTCCAAGGGCACTCAAAATCAAGATATTACAAAATCCTGGGTGTTTATTATTTTTACTTCTATATGTGACAATAATGTAAAGAAATATAGGAATAATTCTAAATATAATATTGTAAATAAGCCCTGGGAGTTAGGAAAAGACCAGTCTCGGCGGACGCGTGGATCAGCACCATCCAGCTCAACAATTTTGTAGGGAACCGAATGATCCAACACAGTATCTTCAGGAAGTTGCATGTCCTGATTTTTTATTGCAATTTCCTTCCGTTAAACACTTTATAATTTTATTTGTTTCCGTCTGCAGGCCAGAAGGTCAATGTTGGGGAGGTGACACGAAGTTTTTCTCGTGTCAGACGCAGGACTGTCCTGACGGCGCCGGAGACTTCAGAGCTGAGCAGTGCGCCGAGTTCAACGACAAAGCTTTCAGAGGTTTCAAATATAAGTACGTTCTTAATCCTTAAATTTTCTATTTAGGCATCTATTAGAGTGTTTTGTATTTTAGGTAATACTAGCTCTGCCCACGGCTTCGCCCACGTGGATGTCGGAAATTATCTCAGAGGCTGCATAGTCTATGTTACTCTTTATAACCTAAACTATCTGTCAGTGAAATTCCCGTCAAAATCGGTGAAGACGTTTCGGAGATTAGCCCAATCAAACAGACAGACAAAATAAATGGTTAAAACTTGTTTTTTTTTGTTGTTGTTATAAGCACCGTATAGGTATACTATTCATGTGTATAGATTGTAAATATGAGGGTGCTGTGACATCTAAAAGTCGTCCTTAATCCATTCATTTGAAGCTTACCACACACCACACCCACCACACACACACCCCCCCACACACCCCACAGTTTTAATGCTGCATAGATACAGCAATTGTTTACAAGGCTTAAAAAGCCAAAGACTACAATGTTCTGTATGTGAGCTTTTGTCATTCTTAGCTGGGTGCCATACACGAAGGCTCCGAATCCTTGCGAGCTGAACTGCATGCCACATGGAGAGCGGTTCTACTACCGACACAAGCTGCAAGTGACGGACGGCACCAGGTGTAACGACGAATCCTTCGACGTCTGCGTCAATGGCAGATGTCAGGTAATACATAGCTGCGAAGTCCTAGGTCACAACTAGATCCTACTAACTTACGATTATAAGGCAAAATCATTAAGTAACGAATGCCTCGACCTGTTGGAAAGTGAAGGGCGTTCTTGGGGGACTGTCTTAGGTACGTAATTTAGAAAAAAAAAAACAATTACATGCCTACATAGTGTAACAGAATTCCGTGTGGTGCCGGACGTAAAAGAATAGCACTGTCCCATTTCTTCCCGTGGGTGTCGTAGAAGGTGACTAAGGGACTTACTAGAGAATGGGCAGTAGCGTTCTCTAAGCATTTTACCACCATACTGCGATCGCAAACCCGCCTGCCAAGCGTGGCGTTTATGGCAAAACCCCCCTTTTAGGGGAGGCTTATGTCCAGCAGTGGACGTCTTTCAGCTGTATCTAATGATGTAACAGAATACATTTTAAATGCATTAAGAAATGCTAGGGTAAATACTATTTCTTTAATATTATAAAATTTTATTTCTTATCTAGGTTTGTACAAACACTTTTCCACGTCAATAATATTTTTTAAACTACATAGATGAGGTCGGCGTTTCCTATCTTACTATCTACTCTAAGAAGAAAGGCCGAAACAAACTCAGAGGTCACAGCAGTCTCCTTTAAAGTCCAGACATAATCTTGGTCAGATCATGTGAAGACCATGTGGATTGGTGTCTGAAATGGTCTTTTGAGGAAAGAACCACACAGATTGAGTGGACCTGTTCAATCATTGCACGCATTTATCAGTAGGTAATCATGCAGCTCTACTCAGAACTTGAGGAGCTCAACGATTTGACGGACAATACCAAAGAAAGGACATTTGGGTAGGCCGCATAAAGTACCTACTCAAACTGCCAGATTAACGTTAAAAACGAACTGAGAAAGAGGTAATTCTGCATTGGGTCGTTCAAATTAGGAATCGGAGGATCACAAGGATTTTCTTACTACCTAATTGGTCTTTTGAACTACTAAAGAAAATTTTCCTTATTTCCACCAGCCCGTTGGTTGCGACATGATGCTGAATTCCACCGCGCGCGAGGATAAGTGTCGCGAGTGCCGAGGTAACGGCGCCAACTGTCGGACCTCTGATGGGATCTTCGACTCACAAGACCTCATGAAAGGTAAGCGGCCTACTGAAAGCGAATATCAGTGAAAGTGACCTACTGAAGACGATTCTCATTCAAAGTGACCTTTCCTTATTTACATCCATTTCTTATTTTGATTATAGGATACAACGACATCTTGCTGATTCCTGCAGGCTCTACCAGCATTTATATTGAAGAATTGGAACCATCAAACAATTATTTGGGTATGTTAAATAGCATCTTTGTGTTCGATTGTGTAACCAAATTACCTACTACAATTTCATTGAATTTTTACAGCGTTAAGAGCTAAGAACGGCACCTACTATCTGAACGGCCACTACCACATCGACTTCCCGAGGACCATCACGATCGCCGGCGCGCTCTGGACCTATGAGCGCAGTCAGCAAGGGTTCGCCGCGCCAGACAAACTGCGGTGCTTAGGGCCAACCACTGAACCTCTGTATCTTTCTGTAAGAGAATATTTGACTTAAATTTTACAATCTCTTTTTTGGTAGTTGCAATCAGTGATCATTTGATTTTTATCTTACTTGACTATTTGACTACTTTACTCATAAAGTATCTTGTGTACCAGCTTCTTCTTCAAGACGAGAACGTGGGGATCAGGTACGAGTACAGTGTGCCAAACAATTCAGCCCCCCCGACTGACCAGCAATACAACTGGGTGCACGAAGAGTTTACACCGTGTAGTGCCACCTGTGGCGGAGGTGAGAAAACTGCAAATCTACTTGTTGTTCTCATAGCCAGTAATGGTGACACACCTCCGGTTTTGTGGTTGCTGTTGTAATGCGAGCAGTCGCCGATAGATGGCGTTTTCCCAAATTGTTTAGATGGCTCGCTGGATTACAAATTGATCGAAAACAAATTATCATTAATATTACCTTTATAAACCACTGTGACTAAAATATAAAAATGGTTATTATTTTTGAAGATAAAAATATGATCTTCGAGATCTTTTCTTCAGCTTTTAATCCACTGTTGTGCAATTGTATGGTTTCCTTCCTTGCATATTGTCAAGACCAAAAAGGTCTTCCAAAACCGCAAAGACACCTAGCGCTTCAAAGACTATAAGTAGGTCCTTAAAAATAACATTTGACATCTTCCCAGGATTTCAAACCCGTAACGTAACATGCAGATCAAGAGAAGAACTGGAGATAGTAGATGCTAGCTTGTGCGACGAGGGTCTGAGGCCCCCCACGAACCAGTCCTGCAGTACAGACCCCTGCCCCGCACAATGGGTCGAAGGACCATGGGGAGAGTGCTCCCAAAGATGCGGCACTGGTGGTGTCAAGTCAAGGGAGGTCGACTGCCAAAAGATTATTGCTAATGGGTAAGAAGTTCTCGAGAAAGTTAAAGTTCGCGAGCAGATTCGCAAAAAGTTGGTAGTACTCGTATAAAGATACTAGAAAACATTACCGTTGTAAAGACAACGGTAATGTTTTCTTACTGTTTGTTTTATTTGTTTTTAGTAAATTTGTCTGTTTATGTATATTTATTTGATTATATTTATATATAGTTAGGTATAAATGTTATATTTATAGTCTAATTATGTTTAAATTTGAAATATTTATCCTAAAATTTATTGCACCTACTTACCACTGTTTGTTTCTGCATCACACAAAGGTTGACTGGTAGCAAATGCCTATGGCATTAAGTCCTCGTGTGTAAGTTTGTGTTCCTACTTACAATGTTAAATAAATAAATAAATAAGTAAATATTCTTTCTAGTTATGAAAAATAATTATAGTTTTGAGTCTAAAATTTAACTTTTAAATCAATGATTTCCTTCGTCCTAAGGACAAATTAACGGCGTTGACAAAATTATGTAGCTGAATCAATTTTTTTAAATCCTTTTTGTCCACAGTATCAAATCTGTAGTACCAGACAAGGAGTGTTTCGACCTACTGGGCCCGAAACCTGAAGTGTTCCAGAAGTGTAACGAGGACGCTCCCTGTCCCACGTGGTACGTCGGACATTGGAGACCGGTAAGCACAATCTTGACTGTCAAAAACATATCTGTTCAACGGTCATTCTTGGTAGTAAAACGAATGCCCCACAAATTTCCAAATGTTTTAATTAAGCAACTGTTTTCTTCATTAGTGTGACCAGCTTTGTGACGCGGGTAAGCAGACGAGGAACGTAGTCTGCTACCAGAAGAAAAATGGCCGCATCGAAGTGCTGGGTGATGGAAACTGTACTGAGGCCCAACCGGAGAAAGAACAACCCTGCATGCTGCAACCTTGTGATGGAGTCGACTGGGTCGCATCCCCTTGGTCTGGAGTACGTAATCGTACTTAAGTATTTGCTAAATTATAGTGCTTACAAATCTCCGTATTTAACTTATCGTTAACTTACCGTACATAATCAAATCTTTTAGATAAGTATAAAACAAATATGTACGTGTTTTAATAGCTAGATTTACATACAAAATACAAGAGTAAGACGCAAAGGAAGCATTTTGCTTATGAGGTCCACACGAGGTCGATCTTATCTCGTGGAGTATATGGGTGGTATTGCCGTGTAATGAAGTGCGCATTACTTTAATATCTAGGATTACTGATAACCTGTTATGGGGTACCTTCTCTCCTAACAATTTGCATTTCCAACGACTTCAAGAAAATTATACTCTATAATATGACTATTTCTAAAAAAAAATGTTTTTAACAGTGCGACACCTGCACATCAAAGAATCGTTCGCGACTTGTAGCGTGCTCGACGAAGGGCGGAGAAGTTCTGAATGATAGCTTCTGCTCTTATCACAACCGACCCACAGACTTTGAGGAGTGCAAGGAGGATGACCTGCCGGCCTGCGAGGTCCAGTGGTACGCCACTCAATGGAGCAAGGTACTATTATTACTTTTTGACTTTGTCACATTAAACTTTTCAATTGATGAAGTGTAATTTTTAACCATTTCTATCGTATACCTATTATAACAAGGTTCTTAGTATGGCCATGGTATTGTAACCCAACTGAGCCTATTTCTGCCGCCAATCAGTTCTTGATCGGAGGTAGAATAGTTTCAGGCTTTACCCGATGCATTAATAATTAGATCTGGTTCATCATTCATTCTTGGACAATCTGCCAATTTAGCTTTTAAGAAGCAAAAGCAAAAACATGTTTCTAGGTGTTCCTCCGTCGAAAGATGTAAATCATTCATTGGAGTAAACAAATCTTGTGTTCAACCAATAATTTAAGCCCTAAATAATCTTTCGTTGTTCTTCAACAGTGCTCAGTACAATGCGGCGACGGAGTGCAGACCAGGAAGGTGTTCTGTGGCATGTATTACGATGACGAGACTGGGGAAGGCGTGGAAGTGGTAGAAGACGCCAAGTGCGCCAACCTTACTAAGTACAAGGACACCAAACCTTGCACAGTGCCTAAGGAGGAGTGCCCTTCGCAGTGGTTCGCTGGACCTTGGAGTGCAGTAAGCATACTGCTTAAATTTTAAATCCCATTTTTAATAATAATGGACATGGTAATTTCGTAGTTCAAGGTATCTTAGCCATTAGAGCAACCCAAACCCGTAACCCAATATATTTTGTTTTTATGTTCCGCAATAGTCCTGCAGCAACTATTTCAGTGACTGATAAAGGACGGCCATTTGTGAGGTGCCAGATGGCCAGAGGTGGCAAACTCCTATTTGTAAAATAGGTCTTTACTGATGAGACTTTGCCATCGGCGGCGGTGGCAATATAGCAAATTTCATTAAGTGCTGCAACATTTATTTTTGGATCTCGGGCATGGAACCACCATTAGCCGCGATGTACCTATGGGTATTGCGCCGTCGTCTTCGATGGCGAGGCGGTGGGGTTTAAAGGGATTTTTACCCATTTTGTATTTTTAGATCACTAAGTATTTCGGGTCCATTATTCACTAATACACATTAAGCAAAATTACAATTGCATTGTGTTAATATCGTACTAAAAAAGGTCACTATGTCTATTTATTAAAAATAGCCAACGAGCATGTCGAGCTACGAATGAGCACGACTCAATGAAATAATTTGATTTGCAAAAGAACCAAAATTTCCAAAAACTTTTGGTCCTATCAGTCCTTTCCAGACTCGAACGAAGCCTTGAATATCCATAAGTATTTGCGCACATTGGCTTTAAGATGAAGCTTATGGTTAATGCTAAAGTACTATTATCTGTTCTGTGAGTATAAACTATACCATAAATGGTTAACAGTGCACTGAAGTTTGCGGTGGAGGTGAGCAGTACAGACGTGTCATGTGCTTCCGAGGAGACGAAGTGGCCGCCGACTGTGAGGCGTCCAGCGTGCTCGACTCTACGCAACTCTGCAATACAGGACCTTGTGATCCAGGTAATAGGGCTTACAATGCTATGGGCCCCTTTTTGGGCAATGAAGGGTGGGTGTATGCAGTGGTGTGCAGTTCATAAAGACAGAAAGATACTGCCTACCCTACCTGAATCAGATAAAAATGTTAAACTTATATTATTTTACCAATAAACAAAAAAAAAACTTTATTTATAAATCAGTGCCACCTGTCGTGCGTCGGTCGTATCATTAGTATCATTGATACAATACACGTTCGTTCGTAAAATTTGACGCATCTTCGTATTGCGATGCACTAGTGCCCCTGAGTGCCTCGGGAGAGACACGAACTATTCGCGTCTTAATGTTTATATGTGTGCTCTCGTGGTCATGCAGATTTATTGAGTGTGCCTATACATACGTGGCACACAATGTAACAAATAACGCACACAACCATACAGGGTAGTCACTGGCTTTTTACGATTTTTTACAACGAGACGGATCACGAAACTTACCGAAGTTTTCCGAACAAAGTTGCTTATGCAACTTTTTTTGTAAAGTCGCATTTTTTCATTGAATTGTCGCTACACAAACAACCATAACTTTTTAGTCGTATTATTTTCATATTCCGTGTAATTCTGAAGCCATTGTACGTTTTGATTTATTTGTTTTGGTTGTGAGCTATGATAGCATGTATTTAAAATTTTAACGTTGATAAATAGTGTAAAAAATAGATAATATTCACCGTGAAAGTTGTTCAGGTGGTGTGTGCACAGAGAAAAGAAAAAATGAGGCATTAAAAAAAAACAAGTTATTGTGAAAACTTGTTGTACACTGAATTTGCAATTAATAGGTAGGTACACACTAAAGGTAAACTCAATTGTAAATACAATACGAAACAATATGATTCATTTAATTGGCTCACAGGTTGCATGCTGTGTAGGTACGAGTAGGTACAGCAATCGGTTATTCTGGTTTTTTTTTGCCTTTTTTTAAATTTATGTCTACCTTGTCTAAAAACTCTGTGCCACTGGGTGTATGTGCACAAGGTATCGTTAAAGAATAGTAATAGAACATAAAAACAAATCGTCATTCGATGGCCGAAGATAATCGATTACCTGTGTTTGTAATTTTTCGTGGAACATTGATATTTTATCCGAATATCAAAGAATCAGAACATAAAAGTCCTTTGGTTACAACAATGTATCCGTCACTGTCATTTAAAGTTTTGAACAAAGCAGGAAAGTTTTCGATATCGACATCAGCACTTGGGTAAAGTAGGTATTGCCAACTAATTTAATTTGACTAACTACAAAGATCCTTATTTAATTCTGCCATTTATTTCGACCTCAGACCATTTGCTGTGGCCGACTACAGTTGTCTTGGACGACAAAGAGGAATATTGTGACGACGAGGTTTACGAAGAAGTTGGTCTGGACGGCTTAACGGTAAGCCCATGCTGTTTTGACAAAACCTATGATATTACACAATATGGACTGAAGAATAGAGTATTCGACTACTACCAAAAATATAATTGGACTAGTACACATTTTATAGATGTCAAAAGAAAGGAAATTTGCAAAAAAATAAAATACATCGGTGAAAAAATAGAGATGTTACACGCTTTTGAAGTTATTCTTCTATTCTTGTTACGCAAAACGATCATGGTACTGAGTGGCGCAGTGGCGTTCCTGTGTTGTAATGTCAGATGCAAGTATTGCTGTCTCTGTCTAGCATTAACTTTAAAACGCATATAGCTTTTCCATTTTTTGTGTTATGGTAACCATTTTTTTAAATTGTTGATTAATGTTTTTCAAGGTATTTATAAATCTAATAAAAAAATCCAGCCTAATACCATATTGTATGTATCTAAGGTCCAAGGTTTTTCTTAAACTATGATACCGTAATAATAACAACTGTGTTTATTACTTTCAGTCTGATGGCATGATGAGTGACAGTCCTGGTGAGTATTAACACTTTGTGTATTAGTATAGTCATAGAGTATAGATAACCGCACTTTTTTGTTTTTGCTTTGATAGTGTTCGTCCAGCCTGTTAAATAATAATGATGCCGTAAATAGATTTAAAATAACTTGAGGGAAGCAATCGAAAACACAAAACTTTTCCCACGCATCTCAATTGGCACCAGATATTGCATGCAATGGCATCTTATTTTCTATTTTACCGTCTATCAAGCCATTATAATACAGATTTTTTTCACATTTAGACAATCGTTCATTAAAAACCGCTTCAAAATTTAAAAAATCCCCTAACCTAACCTCTAAAAAGTAATTAAAAAAAAAATTGGCCTTTTAAGTTGTAGATAATATTTTGATCAAAGCATTGTCACGTCAAAGTAATCTAAGAACTATCGCTAGAAAACCTATTTTTAAATAATAAAAACCGCACCCAAATCGGTTCACCCGTTTATGAGCTACGGTCCCACAGACAGACAAACAGCATTTTCTGCGTTGGGACTCGTGTGTAATGTACGGAAAAATCATCTTTGTTACACCTGTTTTCGTTTCCAGGTTACGCTGAGCATGAATCGACCCTGGAAACTGGATCGGGCGGTAAGATTACTTTTATGTACCTACTTATTATGTTTCTTCCTGTTTATGGAATGTCCCTATCATTCGATAATTATTTATCGATGATTAATGAAGGTGGGTGGGTGGTGAGCTTGTGGCTAAGCAACATTAGCTGCGCGGGTCGATCGATCAGGTTAAGCTACGCTTGCCGCGGTTGGTCCGTGGATGGGTGACCATCTTTACAACCAAGACCCCTCCGTGCCTCGGAAAGCTCGTTAAGCCGTTGGTCCCGGCTGTCATTTGTGGATCTTTGACAGTCGTTACGGGTCGTCAGAAGCCCGAAAGTCTGACAACCAGTCTTACCAAGGGGTATCGTATTACCCAGTAACTGGGTTGTGGACGTCAGATAGGCAGTCGCTCCTTGTAAAATACTGGTATTCAGCTGCATCCGGTTAGACTGGAGGCCGACCCCAATATAGTTGGGAAAAGGCTAGGCACATGATGATTAATGAAGGTGTTAAAAAAGAAAAAAATGATTAATCAAAATAAATTTGTAGAAAGCAAAGTGATTTTCAACTGACTTCTCTCGACCTCTTCTTAATTGTTAGAAGCAGATTACTTAGATATTATTATTTGATTTCTTTCCTTCCTTTTAAGTGTTACAGCTCTGAAATATTAAAATTATCACTTTTTATCTTCTTATATGTCATTCCCGACTTTCGTGTCATGGAAACAGTAAAACCCAAATCTTTATAACTTTCTCAGTCTAATTAATTTCCTTATAATTCTTTCTTTTCAGGATCGTCGCTATCAACAGACGATCTGACCACTGAAGGCTCAGGGTTCAGTACAACTGACACCACGGATTCTGACTACACGACCGACGACGACACTGGCTCCGGTGAAACATCCCTGACTACTGATGTACCTTCTACTGCATCGAAGGATAAGGATGCGACGACTACGACTACAATTATACCACCGACGAAATGTAAGTAGTTTTTATTCATCATTATTAAACACCATTCAAATTTGTGGAAATACTTAGTTTGTATAATCGTATTACATATACGTGTTTTTATCTAGCGTTCGTCTATTATCATGTTTCCACATTATTGTAAAAAAGTTACTTTTTCAAAAAAAATTAAAATATTCCAGCTTCTGGTTCAACTGTTTTGGCTGAGACCGCTGAAACTGAATCAACTGCCGAAGAAGCTGGTAGCAAATCGACCAGCATAACCGAAGATTCAGACGAAAAATCACCAAGTGACTCCACTGGTTCTACTGAATCGTTTGCGACTGAAGAAACGGAGAGCACACCTACTGAAGATTCTAGTTCTACAAGCTCAGATACGGACTTAACCAGTTCGGAAGAAACTGCAGAAACGGAAGCTTCAGGACTAACGACAGTGGAAGAAATAGGAAGCACTGAGTCTGTTGCCACTAAAGAGATAGCATCCACTATTGAAAGTGGCTCAACTAGCTCGGGAGAAACTGGCTCTTCAGATACTGACGATACACCTTCAACGATAGAGGCAGAAACGGGAAGTACAGAAAGCAGTCTTTCTACTGATGATGAAGAGACAGAATCTACAGATGAGACTGGCTCAACTAGTTCAGGAGAAACTGATTCTACAGATACGTCAGATACTGGATCAACTGGCACAGAAGAGACGGAAAGCACTGACAGTAGCGGTTCCACTGACGCAAAGGAGACCGGATCTACTGATGAAACTGTCTCAACTAGCTCCGAAGAATCCTCACCAACTGACAAAATAGAATCTACAGTATCTGGTGGTACAGATGAAACTGGTTCCACTGATTCTACGGTCACAGAAACAACTGGTCCCACTGAAACAACTATCACAGAAGAAACGAGTCCGACTGAATCGACAGTTACAGAGGAAACGAGTCCTACTGAGTCCACGGTTACAGAAGAGACTGGATCAACTGCTACAGAAGAGACTGAATCCACAGAATCAACTGTTACAGAAGAGACTGAATCCACAGAATCAACTGTAACAGAAGAGACTGAATCCACAGAATCAACTGTTAAAGAAGAGACTGGATCTACAGAATCGACGGTCACAGAAGAGACAGGATCAACAGAATCGACGATCATAGATACGACTGAATCTACAGTCACAAGTGATACTGACTCGACTGGAACGGAAACTACAAACACAGGCTCGACGGATACTGAGGAGACAAGCAGTACTGGCACCGAAGATCTTACATCAACCGGATCTACAGGTATTTACAATTTTGATGGGATTAATACTGGCAGTTAAAAAGTATTTGTTCTTTCGAATAACATGCATGAAGAAAGAGAAAGGGTACCGAAATGCATTAGGATCGCACAGTGGTACAGTATGGCAGTTTCAAAGACCACTGCAAAAGTGCCCACTCGTATACAAAGTGTTTTTTTTATATCCCATAACTCTAGGGTATGAATGAGACCATAAAAAAGAACTAAGGTAAACGCAGGTATTAACGACCCCCCTAAGGCAATTTTAAAATCAACCATATTTTTTTAGTGTACTAGTTCCTCTAAAGATTAATAGTTTAATTTTATATGCTAGTGTTATGTATAAAAAATGTATTTACTGAATCAAATACATTTCAATAAAGGATTATCTTATAAAAAATAATTTACAATGTGACTTAGTCGATTGTTGCAATTACCGACCCATAAAAAAGGCTGTGAAGCTATTAACGATTTTTATGCAGCTATTCCCGATCGTGTATAAGAGGAGGCCTTTTTTCAGCAATGGAATGTATATAAGCTAGTGATGATGATGATTACCGATCTTAATAAAATAAAACAACATAAAAATGCAAATACTTATTCGTATTTTTTTTAATCGTTATTTTTAATAAATTAAATTAGTACTTCTTAGTAATACCTATGAACTAAATAATTATAAACTTTTAAATTAATCAACATAATACTATTAATACACATATATATTTTAATATAAGGATTTCAAACTCTAGGATATTTCCTTATGCTATTGAGATCATAATCATTTTTGCTTCGGCGAGTTGTGTTTCACTGTATACTTTTCGCCGCTTTTGTGGCTCCATAATTCTGGAAAAAAATATAATTGTATGTTTTATGTTGCTTTAGCCAAGAAGTAGCATTTATTAATAGGTACCTACCTATTATGTCATAAAAGTATGTAGGTGACAAACTAAATAATCTATATACGATCGGTAATAGCTTCTTATAGTTGCTATTGCCGACCCTCATGGGTCGGTAATAAAGTATGTAAGTATAAACATAAATTGTATTACCGACTCATAAAAATATTTTAATTCAATTGACCTACGGACTATAAAATAGATTATAATTGATTAATGTCACAAAAAATATGGACAAATGCACACTGTTTTAAACACAAAAACAATGATTTATTACTGTAACTATTCAATATCGATCCTCGAAAAATATCATAATTTTGGTTAAATTGACAACGCTAAAAGGTGAAAACTAGACAAAAAAGTTTAGTCGCTAATAGATTTTTATATAGACTGATAGCTTAGATTTAAACTGGTCCATAAAAATACTTGTGTTAATGTGAATTAGTAACATAAAAGTAAAATAAAACGAAAAGTAACGTTGCTGCAATTGCCGACCTATGGGTCGGTGATAGCTACCACGACTAAAACTGATGAAGCTAACTCCATCCCATTTTAATTTAAAATTTTATCGTTTCAAATTACTTTTTATTAATAAAATGCCGTAAGAAATCAAGAGTTGACACTTAAATGAATACATTTATTAATATAAGATAAAGTATATATATGTCATTTGTTTGTATAAATGTCTTAAATAGAAAAGTCACGTACTTACTTGAAGGAACAAGGGAACAGTACGACACTTCCTGCGTCCACGCTGCCCCGCAGTAACTGACGTATTTTATCTCTTTTTTTCACAGCTACTCACACTAACTTAAAAGTATACGATGCTCAAGGAATAAACGCGTGTGTAACTTTGCCTACCTATAGCTAGAATAGTTCTGGAAACGTAAAAAATTCGAATTACTTTTATAGGTCGGTAATAACTGCAGATTTTCGATGGGTCGTTGATAGCTGCGTTTACCTTAACTAACATATGAATTATTCACCAACCATCATTGTTTTTTTGTTTCAATTTTTCGTAGAAAATAATTCGACAAAGTCACGATTATTAATGTGAAACACCCTTACGTGAAATATGTCAATGTCGTATTTTTTATCTTTTAATATGGATAATAGGTATGGGAGGACATTGTAGGCCTGTCAATAAGTACCAGGTACTTAGAGAAATGAAAATAAAGAATAGAAAATCGTCTACAAATCTACAGTCTGCAAGGCTAACGTTCTCTCACTCACAAAATGTAAAGGAAGGTGCATAAATAAAATTAAAGCAAGTGACATGATTTCCATGATCACTCACTATCACTAATAAAAAGTCAATATTAGAATTGATGTTTATTGTCAAATAATGACGAGAATATGTCAGACATTGTAAAAATAAAATTATAAAAATTAACATTGTAATTTGGGAGCAGTTAATAGACTTTCACATAGTTATGCTGTTAACGAGGTACCAGGGAAGCTATGTGTACAGAAGGAATTAATGCCAAACTTCTATCTTATAAAATGCTTTTTGATAAGGACACGTTTGATGTGAGTCTTAAACTTTCAATTGTTCCTTATTTCTGTAATCGAGTTTGGCTAGTTGTTTTTAGACTGAGATGACTTGCTGGTTTAAGTTAATCTAAATTTTGGAATTACAATTTTTTCTTTACTACGTGTATTTAGAATAAGAAAATCGCATCTTTTTTGAAAACAACTAAGTTTTGGCGAACATACAAGATATTTTCCAAGATATAAAGAGAAGGCAGAGTTAGTATATCAATATCGTTGATTTTGTTTCTAAGAGACTCGCGAGGCCCCATTTTATAGATTGCACGGTTTGCCCTCTTTTGTAAAATGAAAATTGAATCCACGTCAGCTACCGATCCCCACGGCAGAACGCAATAAGACATTATTCTGTGTAAATGATGAAATAAGCAAAGTATACTAACGTAGCTAAAAATAAGGCATAGAAAAATAAGGCAGTTGACTGATGTAGCCACCTACATCAGTCAAGTGCCTGATTTTTCTTACTGCGTAAGCAGCTGAGCTTAATCTACTTGAAAGAGATCTAATGTGGGCACCCCATTGCATTTTTGAATCTAAAGGAATTCCTAGAAATACAGTTTCCGAAATACTCGTATTTATAAATAAAACTTACATAGCTACAGACATGGAGAGTCTAGTGTTATTATATTATACGGTAATGTGGCAACGTCGCAAAAGTAAAGATTCGTCATACGGGTAACAATTGTTGACCTAAATTAATTATGATTGATGATATCTTCAAAACTATGCATTTTTGGACTATTTTATAATTTTTACTTATTAAATATAACCCTAGAGTTATGGGAGATGAAAAAAACACATTGTATGTTACATTGTTATTATTATAAAGCTCGAAATCGCAGTCATTTGACCACAATGCGTAACAAATACACAGCTTTTTCCCGCGAATTCCTCCGCATGTAATATGACACTCAGCAATACTGTAGCTTTGCATTAGTCGAAACATTTTCGGAATCGGATTAGTAGTTCCGAAGATTACCTCCTACAGACAAATTCACAAATTGCACGTTTTTGCCATATTGGTATAAATTAATAATGTCAGAATATAAGTGAAACTCTTTAAATGTGATTGCAGATTCAACGACAACTACACGTGTATTGCCAACTGGTATGTATCAATTATTTAAATTCCGCCCCGCCATTGTGATATATGTATTGAACAAAAGTACTTATATGTTGCCATGTTGAATTTGGAATGCAAATGAAACTCTTGAATTATCCTTACAGATTCCACGACAACTACGCTAGCTGTACCAACTGGTATGTCATAAACTAATAACTTATTACGTCTAAAAATAATACAATTCTCTTATTAATTGATTTGCTGTAAACAAACTATTAGCCATACTAAATTACATTTTTGTTTTCGACAACAGAAGCCAAGGAAAAAGAACCAACAACCCCATCATCAACAGATTCATCCGAAGCTACTGAATCGTCTACAGATACTTCAGAAACCACTGTTGAAACGAGCACTTCTTCCGGAGTTGAGTCTTCTACTGATTCGGCATCTACAAGCGAGGCATCAGAATCGAGCACTACTTCCGGATCAGATGTAACAACAGAGTCGGACTCTATTATCAGCGCTGAGTCGACAACAGAAAGCGCTGTATCAAGCAGTTCGGCCTGTGAATCAACTGGAGCTGAAACTAGTACTCCTGCAGGAACCGAGTCTACCGCGGAGTCTACGATATCTGGCAGTACTGGTGGTTCAGAATCAACTACGGAAAGTGGTTCAGCTACAGGAGAAACGTCCACTGTCTCCGGAGGTGGGTAGTTGTTTGTTAAGAGCGTTTACACCGTTTTGTTCCACAATTTTCTTTAAATTACTCAGAAAATAAGCCTAAGAATGCTTTTCTGTAAAACTCGATACCTTAAGAAGATTTACCGCAATCGCTTCAGTTCGATTAAAATTGAACTAAAAAAAGAATATTGCTATCTGTTACTGAAAGACACCGAAAGAAAAAGACAAGTGACGCTTAAGAACTGTCAAACATACTGTCTCGGTTGCCTTGAATTTGGCGTGATTGTAAGCATGATGAATTTAGTTCCTTCTGAATACCATATTGGAAAGGGTTGATTGCCCGGTTGTGAGGCTCTGGAATTCAGTTCACAGCTCGGGTGGTGCCCTATTTAATGTGAAGTAGCTCAATTTTGTATAATGTTTAATTTAATAGCTCATTTTATTATAATTATTAATTTTACTAACATAGTTTTAAGTATTTTTTACTAACAAGTTATGGAATGCAATGTGTTCTGAATTAAATTGATTAATAATAATATCGTTGCTCCATACTCGGAATTTCTCCTGTATTGTGGGTGCGTTTACAAACATTAAAACTTACACACAAAAACAGCCAGACCCGGAACAACTACTTGTAGGTCATACAAATATTTGTTCCGTGCGGGAATCGAACCCGCGGCGCTCAGCGCAGCAGTCAATCGCTTACCCACTGCGCCAACCGTGCCGGCAGTTCATGGTAGTTGCGTCAAAGAAAATCTAAGTTCAACTAAATTTGACGCCTCTTATATTTTGCCGTCTCTTTCTTGTTGCATTCAGGAAAATGATAGCAATAGTCTTAATTAAGTTTAGTTGGTGAAACACAGCATAATCATCTATTTCAACCATGACTAACGTAAATGCGTCAGCTCTTGAATTGAACACGACAGTGTGCACATAATTTTCAACCATTCTATGTTCTACAGAAACTACGACAGGAACGGAATCCACAGAAGTGAGCACTACCGGTTCAGATTTCACTACAGGATCAGAAGAATCTACCATCTCATCGTTCAGCACCTCTGAAGGTACCACGATCTCAGGAAGTACCGACAGTAATATTAATATGTAGAAATACCAAATTAATAAATCCAATATTTAAATTACTTTCGGTAATATTTTTTTTATGTATTTATACGATTACAAAACATAACGTTTACTTACATTTAACTACAGTAGTAATATTTCCCATACAACGGTTTACTAGTAGCTAGAAATTAAATCAAAGTAAAAGTAATTGAATAGTGTTCTATTTACAACTACAAGACTATACAGGGTAATTTTTTAACCAGTGGGCAAAACTTTAACCATGAATTGGTTATACAAAAAAGAAAAACAGCTGTTCCATACATTTTGACCGCGTAGGTATTATATATACTTTTCTTTTATTGATACTTTTCTATGAAACAGCAGATTTTTTTTATGTAAAAAACCGTCGCAAAATTTCTGCGCTGGGGGTCTAGAATGATATGTTGAATTCATGGTTACAGTTTGCGCACTGGATAAAATTGTATCATGTATAAATACCTACCTTATAGTTAGTCGATAACATCGTGTTAAAATTTGGAGTAGTATTTCTGTGTAATTGAGTATCGCTATTTTATACAAAAACTATTTCATAAAGTTTTGCACTACCTATATTAAATAAACGCTGTTTTCCAGGAACAGGAAGTACAGCTACGGAATTGTCTACTACCGAAGGATCAACTGGCACAAGTACGTTATCAACTTAATTAATAAAATTATTCAAAAATAATTCATTTAAGATTTTTAACTGGTCATCTTCTTTGGCAGTTTTTAGGAGTTAGCCACTACATGGTCGAAATGGTAGTGGGATATTATGTCCCATCACGATTGCCAAAACAATATTCTGAAATTACCTTCCCATTTGGGCTGTATGATATGTCATGTCCAGTCATATATATGTTCGGTTTGATTTATTTTATATACTTAAGAGCACTCAAGTTTATTCTCCGTTCTTTGCTATGAACTCTTCTTTCTTCTCGATTTCGATTAATTCCGATTATTTTATCATGTTCCTTTATACTTATTCAGCAATATGGACCAAGTCCACTGTGCTCGTGCCCGCCAAGAAGATCTGCAAGCCGCGATTGAAGCCTAGATGTAATGAGACTCCATTCGGTTGCTGTCCTGATCTGAAGACGCCCGCTTCGGGACCGTTCGACGAAGGTAAAAATACATTTCAATCCCACATCTCCCAACTTCAACACTTCCGTATAACATTAAGTAAATTTCCTTTGATAATTTCACATAAATTCTTTTCCATATTTTGAATTGGTCTTGCATGAAGTACATAATTATGTAAGCAATATTATTGTTCACTCAGGTTGTTATAAGCCACAAACATGCAAGAAATCTAAATACGGCTGTTGTCCGGACGGTCTATCTCCGGCACAAGGTGAAAATAACGAGGGTTGTCCCGTGGAGCCCTGTGCAGACACGCTGTTCGGCTGCTGCACGTCTGACAACAAGACGGCAGCTCAAGGAAACGACCAGGATGGATGCCCGCCTCCACCGCCTCTTTGCGCCTCTTCCACGTACGTACAAGTTTAAAAGGGTTTTGTAAACAACCCAACCAAATTTGTGTTTTAGCTCAGTCTGTTTTATTATTGGACTTTGAAAAACTAAGGAATCCAAACCACGACGACACTTAATTACATTTTTCAAATAAAATTTATAGATTTGGGTGCTGTGCTGATAACGACACTGAAGCCACTGGCCCTGAGAAAGAAGGATGCCCCGAAACTGGTGAGTTGAGAATTGTTCATTTTAATCGATATTGTTCTATAATTTCTTTGGTGCATTTGATATGGCAACCTCAAACACAAGGCAATTGGCTAAAGGAATTTATAGGTACACGTGACTAATCGCTCTAGATATAATTTTCACACGAATCAGGTGCATGTTTTGAACATACTTTTAAATTTTTCAGAAACCTCGACCACAGAAGCTCTTACTGATACGACAACTGAGACAACAGAATCCATTGAAACAAGCGAAGGTAGCACAACTTCCGAGGGAACCACTGACGTCATCAGTACCAGCACGCTGGATCCTTGCAGTGGTTTCGAGTTTGGTTGCTGCGCTGACAACGAGACCGAAGCCTTCGGACCCGATGGACAGGGATGTCCGTGCAACGCTACTGAATTTGGTTGCTGTGCTGATGGTGTGTCGCCAGGTAAATAACTTCGATAAGAGTAATAATTACAGGGCGTCTGCATCATTCCACGAAGATTGAGGAAGTCGTGCAGTACACGAAAGTGAAGACCAACACTCTGAGGGATGAAAGGTTGGAATCGCGCCACGACCTCAACATTCATGGTACGAGTTCCAACACACCATCTACAGCAATACTTGAAAGAGGACTTCTGGCCGAAAGGTGTCGTAAATCGACGTTTCCGAGGACGGCTACGTGACACCTCGCAGCGAAACACACCGCCGATAACTTTACGGGTTTAGTTATAGTTTGCTGGTTATTAATATGAATTAGTTTGTTATTATTGTTTAAGATTATTTTATGTATTTTATATAAGAGCTTAGTTGCCTGATAATAATATGATTATTGTAATTATAAGCTGACTAGCTTTTGCCCGCGGCTTCGCCCGCGTGGATGTCGGAAAATATCCCACGGTTACGTACTACCATGATTAAAAGTACCCTATGTGTTCATCCAGGTAAACAATGTCTTCTCTCACTGCTTATATAGTATCCGAGGAGCTGTGCGTGGATTGATATATGATTGATGGAGGATCATCATCTGCCTAGCCTTTTTCCAACTATGTTGGAACTGGCTTCCGGTTCCGTCCGGTCTAACCGGATGTAACTGAATACCATTATTTTACATGGAGCGACTACCTATCTGACCTCCATAACCCAGTTAATGGGGAATACGATACCCCGGTAAGACGGGTTGTCAGATTTTCGGGCTTCTGACGACCCGTAACGACTGTCAAAGATCCACAAATGAAAGCCGGGACCAATGGCTTAACATGCTTTCCGAGGCATGGAGAGGTCTTGGAATATAAAGATGGTCAACCATCCACTGACCAACCGCGGTAAGCGTAGTTTAACCTGATGGATCGACCCGTGTGGCTATGATTACTTAGAAATAATAATAGAAACGGAATAAATAACGGAACGGAAAAACTACTTGCATGCCAAATTTGAAGGCAACTTTAAAGTTAAATATTAAATCCACTTTATTCTCTATGCTGTGAGAATAAGAAAAAAAAATCGTTACGTAAATAATAACAGGTATGTAAATAGCGGACCAGACCTCGAGACTTATCCTCCTGCAGCGAGGGGTGAGACAGGGAGACGTTATCTCTCCGCTGCATTGGAGGATGTCTTCAAAGTTCTGGACTGGAAAGAGATTGGCATCACCATCAATGGCGAGTACATCACTCACCTTTGGTTTGCCGATGATTTATTAGTCATGGCTAAGACTATGGAAGACTTCAGTACAATGCTCGATGACCTCAGTGGAGCTTCCGAAAGAGTGGGTCTCAAAATGAACATGGACAAAACTTAGAAAATGTCGAATATCCATGTAACACGCACTCTTATGAAGATCGGAGACTCTACACTCGAAGTTGTAGACGATTATGTTTACCTAGGGCAAACTGCCCAGTTAGGTAGATCCAACTTCGAGAAAGAGGTCAATCGTCGAATCCGACTCGGCTGAGCAGCGTTCTTGAAGCTACGCAATATCTTCTCGTCCCACATCCCGCAGTGTCTCAAGACGAAAGTCTTTGACCAGTGCGTGTTGCCAGTGATAACATATGGTACTGAAACGTGGTCGCTCACAATGGGTCTTATCAGAAGGCTAAAAGTCACCCAAAGGGCAATGGAGAGGGCTATGCTCAGAGTTTTCCTACGTGATCGAATCAGGAACTAAGAGATCCGCGCGAGAACCAAGGCAACTGACATTGCCCGAAGAATTGCCAAACTGGCACATTGCTCGCAGAACAGATGGCCGATGGGGCCGAAAGGTTCTGGAGTGGCGACCGCGTACCGGAAAACGTAGCGCTGGAAGGCCTCCCATAAGATGGACCGATGACCTTGTGAAGGCCGTAGGAATCCGCTGGATGCGAGAAACGCAGAACCAATTGAAATGGAGGAATTCGCTGGATGCGGGTAGCACAGAACTGGTTGAAGGGGTGGAGCTTGGGGGAGTCCTATGTCCAGCAGTGGACGCCTTTCGGCTGAAATGATGATGATGATAACGGAAATAAGGAAAATGTAAGGGATAATATTTTTGTGTTCACCAAAAATCTAAAGGTACATCTATGTATGCATTTCTAAAATATTGATCTTAAACCCGTTTAATTGTTTTACTATAATTAAACTACTCGGCCAGCAAAATATGTTACATCAAACAAATTCCAAATCAACACCAAGATATAACACTTTTTTATTGTAGTGCGCTGCAAATATTCTATTGTAACAATAACAATTTTATTCTTCCCCGAAAAATACTGATCGTGCACCAAATATTCCTGAATGTTACATGTGCTAAATTGCTGTTCGGTGTATTTTTTCCATGGTATTTCATTATGTTAGTGACAGAAACGAATCGCTGCAAAACCGACTCCACGTAGTCTCGTCTGCCCTACCCCTAGAGTGTAACTTAAATCCGCGTAGGCGCGGAGGGGCGAGGCGGCCCGAGAGTTTAAGGAGCAGGTGGATGTAACGCTCGCCGCCGCAGCTGAGGCTGGCCGGCGAAGCCGGCCAGCAAGCCGAAGCTGCGGTGGTGAGCGTTAAGCCATCTGCGACGATAAGCTCGCGTGGGACCGCCGGAGCCTCGCAGCGCCGGAGCCGTGACAGAAACCATGCCTGCTCGCTTGAATTTAAACGTTTAGATGTGGCGTGTTTTTTCAAAAAGATAATTATATTTATCATCTGCAGTCATGTGGCTCGCGCGGAAACGCGTCCTCCGACACCTCGCCCGTGCGCCTAGCGTATATAGCCACTTTAATACTTACAATTTATCTTTTTTCTATGTAATTTGTAGACATCAAAATCTACCTAAGCGAACCAAGTTTCACGGTGGAGCACACGGTGGCGGTCTGCCCTGCTTGGGCGGAGCACCGCCGTGTCCTCGTGGAGGCGATCGGCGGCGGCGATCTCTCGCGTCCGGCCCTGGTCCAGGCCATGGTACGGAGCGAGAGGGCATGGGGAGCCGTCACCTCCTTCAGCGAAGCAGTGATGCTCGCGAAGAGGGAGGCGGCGCACGTGAGGGAGAGGCAGCATATGCGCCCTCGCGACCCCAGCCGCCGCAGGATATGGAGACGCCCTGGGCGTCGGGAATCCCAGGCCGATTTCCGGCCACCGTAGGCATGGGCTTGCGGACGGCGAGTAATGGGTAGCTCGCTGTCCGGTACGGACCAAGCCCAAGTCGACGGCGCGTTGTGTTCCACGCGCGCCTCAAAGAGATGTCAGCACAAAAAGTGATGGGACCCGAAAGGGTCGATGCCTGTCAGGGGTGCGGGTTTGTTCGAAAGAGACACCACAGCCCCTGGCTTAAGGGCTACTGAAGGAACACGGGTGGGTTTTAGTCAGTAAAAGTCTGACACGCCCTCCTGCTCCACCTAGAGCGGGAGAAGTTATTTGATGATTTCCCACCCAAAAAAAAAGAAAAAAAAAAGCTAACCAGGTTTTCGTAGAATCTTCCTAACTTTGCTTCCTGGTGACGCATTTTGACGCTGTTTTTTGGTACGTTATTAATAATTCGGCTCCCTGAGACCATCCGAGTCGAAATATGGACGGAAACGCGAAAAAAATTTTTTTTTATTAACAAAGCTACATTGGACATTAATTGGTGTTTGATTCAAATACATTTTGCAGTGCATTATCTGAAGTAAAACTAAAAAAATAAATGCTTGTTTTTAAAATTAGGTGTATTACAATTTTTACAAATTTGCAACAGTTGTTAAATAGATGCTCGTTATGACATATTTTATTGAACATATTTTGGTGCACATTCAGTATATTTGGTGGAACACAGGCAAAATTAGGTAAATGAAATGGGAATAAATTGAAGTACTTTTAAATACCATCCAAATGTAAGTATTTATTACTCACTGGATCCCTTAGTAAAGTTATTGTTCTCATAATTACGAAGGTGTCTTTGGCGATGGCGCAAAATTGGGCTGAGCGATGATGAGTTAGTAGGGTTTTTAACTGCTTAGGGGATGATTTCACAACAACGCCAAAAGGCTTTTATTACCAATTTTATTGGTAAGCTTTAAAATTTACGGGTTTCCTAAAAAAAATTCGTCCCCTCTATAACTTTTTACCCTCTTCTGGGATGATTTTTCAAAAACGCTGATACATGTAATGATTAATTATTACCAAACAAAAGGCTAAATACAAATTTTCATGGTTCGAACAACAAAACTAACGGGTTTCTCATTTCTACTTTCATCCCCTATTTTACGCTCTCAGGGGATGATTTCCCGAAAACACTGAAACACGTGGTTTTTTTATTTTTAATCTGAATGAGAAACACCAATTTTCATGGTTATAACTACAAAAATGTCAATTTTCCATACAAACTTTCATCCCCTATTTAACTCCTTTAGGGGTTGAATTTCGAAAAATCCTTCCTTATTCCTTGTCTACATTATGAAGGGAAACTCTGTGCAAAATTTCAGCTTTCTAGGTCCAAGGGTTTGGGCTGGGCGTTGATGAGTCAGTCAATCAGTCAGTCAGGACTTGTCTTTTTATTTATATAGATGATGCTTATTAAAGCTAATACATACATTGCCACACCTGCATACCTGAATGTTTCTGCATGGTATTATTGATGTCCATAAACAACTTCATCTTCTAATTTTTCGTATTCTCATTTCAGCTTCTGGCCTTAAAAATGAAGGATGCCCGGGCCCTTGCAGTACATCGCCACATGGTTGCTGCCAGGATGACAAGACTCCTGCTCATGGACCTGACTTCGAAGGCTGCTGCTTGCTACAAGCCTTCGGATGCTGTCCAGACAACCGCAAACCAGCTGAAGGACCACATTTCGAAGGTATTTTACTGTCCCACTGTTATAGTCTCCTAATATGAAGCGTCTGTATGGCACATTGGTCAGTTACCCGCACTGGTAACCTGCTGAGTGACTATCAGGAATATCGGGTTTTTCATCGTTTATGTATGTGCGTTTATTATAGGTTGTGGATGCCAGTACGCGCTCCATGGCTGCTGCCCCGACAACGTCACCATCGCACAGGGACCAGACAACCAGGGCTGTGGCTGTCAGTACACTCAACATGGATGCTGTCCTGACCGGTAACTTACCTACACACGTACCCATCATATTATTCATCCGAAAATTGTTATTGTTCTTTGCCAATATTATAATGATATTATTGTGCAAGCAGTGATTTTGTTCTACATTTTGAATGACCGATGTCTGATTTTCAAAAGTTGTGATACTTCCAGCGAAGTGCTCCAAACACTCAAACAAAAAAATGTACTTCTTTTTCCAGACATACTGTGGCCACTGGACCTAACAATGAGGGCTGTGCCTGCAATACTTACCAGTTCGGTTGCTGTGCTGATGGCGTCACCATCGCGCAGGGTCCTGAACAGCAGGGCTGCCACTGCCGCGAGTCTAAGTTTGGATGCTGCGGAGACGGCGAGACTCATGCCACCGGCCCTGATGCCGCTGGATGCGACTGCTCTTCTAGCCAGCACGGATGCTGCCCTGATGGACACACTGAAGCCACTGGCCCTAAATTCCTTGGATGTACTGATGCACCTGAAAATAAACAAGGTGAGCTTACCAATTTGATTTTTGTTGTCCCTGCTTCCGAAGTTGTGGCGTTTAATAACATTTCATACTACCTATTCCAGCTGCTTGCAGTATGTCGACGGATCCTGGCCCATGCCATAACTTCACGGCGATGTGGTACTATGACCTGGCATACGGAGGCTGTTCCCGCTTTTGGTATGGAGGCTGTGACGGGAATGGCAACAGATTCGCGACCAAGGAAGAGTGTGAAGATGTGTGCGTACAGCCATCGCCTAAAGGTAAGACAAAAACTGTTTCCCTTTTTGGTACTCTAGAGTAGATCTGATAGATTTCATTTCGTCAAAATTGTTAGCTGACTTAAATCAGGAACTGAGCTGAGTGAAATCAGTTTATACAGGTGACTTTCAGTTTAAAAAAGCTTCTGCTTGAACCCGAAATCCTGATGTATTTTTTTTGTGATTGACCGTCATACAATATTTCATTCATAATTATGTTGGATTGTATCTATTATTTAATTTTTCACAAATGGCCGCTATACAAAAATATATATTAAGAATTATAATAATACAATTTTAGTCATGTGCTCTATGAAGCATAGTCGCGGTTTACGCTGCTAGCAGAACTTCACAATAGAATACACAAACTCAAGAATTACGTTTCTAGACGCGTGCAAGCTACCAAGCGTGAAGGGTGCCTGTGACGCTGACTATCAGCGCTGGCATTACAACAGCACTCGGGAACAGTGCATCCCCTTCAGATACGGGGGCTGCCTCGGCAACGCCAACAACTTCGACACACGAGAGCTCTGTCAGAAGCAGTGCGAACCCAGTTCCGTTGCAGGTGAGGCAAAAGCTTTAAAAAAACTACATTCAATTGTTCACACATTTCTACATCATTGTTTCACGTCTAAGCTAAGCTAAGTGAAAGACCTAGGTCGATCCCGAGAGCTAGACATAATTATCTGGCACAGTTAGTAAAACTTCTTAACAATCATTTTTCAGGTCAATGCAACCTACCAATCGATCAAGGTTCTTGCGCTGGCAACTACAGCCGCTGGGGCTTCAACTCTGAGGCCCATCGCTGTGAGCAGTTCATCTGGGGAGGCTGCGAAGGCAACTCTAATAGGTTTAGCTCCGAGGCAGCCTGCCAGATGCGATGTGCTGGCACTCAACCACGTAAGTAGACAACCAGGTTTATTTTCAATTTACAAAAAAAATAATCGTATGTAGCAAAGAAGTTTCAGACAACTGTCAAGTAATGACAGTTGTGATTTGAATAAACGGAAAATTTTAATTGGTGGTTAATTTGCTTAAATATGAATTTCCCAGACTTTACCTGGTGGATGTAGTGGACTAATCATTTTATGAACGCCTCTTTTTGAATGTGTAAATAAACTTTTATTAGGCTCGTACTCTAAAACGTTGCTCTCGTTTTATGAATATTTGAAGAATCTCTCTTATGTTAGAATAGAGTAAAATGCTTAATTCTGCAAAGGCATTTGACACGGTCTTGACTAGCCTAGTCCTCTAAAACTTGAACGCTTTGAAATAAGAGCAATGTGCTTTAATGGTATAAAAGCTATTCCGCAAAACGGAAGCCGAAAACAAAAGTGATCTCTTTCAGATGACCAACTCCTTTGAACTCCATTGATTGCGGAGTTCCACAGGGAAGTGGACTTGGTCGCACGCTTTTTTTTTGTTTATTAACTTCATCCATACTCACCGTCTCTATGAATAAAGCCGACATCATAACTTAAACGGTTCTAATGAAATCTTAGAATTTTTAAATTAATTGTTATTCTTTGCAATCGTTTTAGAATATGGGCCTAGTACTCAATTCTGTCACTAACTTGCATGGTGTGGGCTGTTACTAAATCTGTAAAATATAGTAAATCAGGCTAGAGCTTAATTTATATTCGTATATTTGTATTAAATATTTGATAAATACTCGGTAATCTAAGCTTGATTGGTTTTAATTCAAATAGTTTAAATATCACTTTAAACTTCACTACAGATGTAGTCCAAAGTGAAATGTATTGTTTGAGCAAATCATTGCAAATTCACACACTTCAAAAGTTCAAAGTGATATTGAAAGAATAACACTGTTTCTGTCTGTCTTCTAACATTTTCTCTTTGTGAACGTCTACTAACAAATGGGTTACACAAACAGCTCAGTGTACACAGCCACAAGAAGCAGGCAATTGCGCCGAGAAGGAAGCTCTCTGGTCATTCAGTCAGTCAGAGAACCGATGCTTGCCCTTCTACTACAGCGGTTGCGGGGGCAACGACAACCGGTTCAGGTCAAGGGAGTCTTGCGAACAGACTTGCCCTAGTGCTTACGGTAAGTAGATACAGAACACGATCAGAGATTTTGCTCAAGTATTTAGATACAGCAACTGGTGGATGAGGACCAACAAATCGTATGAAAGTTCTCTTACAACTTTAACAAAGCGTATGGTGAGAAATCCAGTTTTTTCTTTGAAAAGTAAAGGAAATTATCTAGAATTATTGGTGGCTTGGTGAAATGCAGCTCAAATTAAATACTCAGGAGCAGAAACTGCATAAAGTTACTACAAATGAAAATCCATTGCGGGAAAAGGAAGGGCCTTTCTTTCATTCATAGTACATACATATATCATGTTTGAATGTGTTAATATTATGTACCTATCTACTATTTATTACCTTAACGCGTTTCATCGTTTATCAATATAAACTGCATTGAATGATTCTTAACTCTCTTGTACGTTAACGCTTTTTGGGTGTATGGTTATGTTATTCTTCTCGCATGTCTTTTATTTTTGCCTATTTATTCGTAGTGAACCTTGTAGTTAGATTTTCGTGTATTTAATAACAATAATGAACAAATTCTGTTTCACAACTCTTATGGTTTGTGGGCTACTTATCTTTTTTGTTTCACAACTATTTATATTGCAGTGCCCGATAAATGTACGCTACCTGCTGAGACCGGCGCGTGCTCCAACTACCGACAAAGATGGTTCTATGATACCACCTTTAAGAGGTGAGACAGTTATATAAGTTTAAATACATCATTCAAGAATTCCAGTGAATAAAACTGCAGACAACAGCAAAAAATAATAACACTTATTTTTCCAGATGTCGTCAATTCTACTTCGGTGGTTGTGGTGGTAACGAGAACAACTTCGGTACTGAAGCAGAATGTGACAATAGCTGCTCGGAAATTAAGACCACCACCACCGTTGCCATTACCACAACCACTACCACGGCTAGACCTGTGGAACCACAGCCAGAGCCGCGTCCAGCTGAACCGGAACAAAGGCCAGCAGCACCGGAAAGAGCAGGTAGAAATAGCGAACCTATGGGCTGGTTATACAAAAATAAATGTAATTTAAATCATTAACGCTTGTAGATAGATGGTTGTGATGATGTAATTCCCTCAAAGCCCATAGTCTTTGTTTCCATATGCTGCAATAGTCTTACACCAACCAGGGGTTTTCCTTGGGTGAGCTGGCATAGTGCGAACAGGGATAATCGTCGGTTGGTGCCTCATTTAATTCAAAACGTCTAACGGGCATCGGCGAGGTGTCTTTGGCCCCACTTCCCGAGAAATGTAAAGAGACATGAAAATAAAATTGAATGCAATGGGAGATTACGAATGTTCGGTTGTTAATCCACAAACAATTACTCTTTTCCAGAATTCTGTTTCAACGCCATCGATGCTGGTCCTTGCAATAATAATGAGACTCGGTACGCGTATGATAGCGAGCTTGGACGCTGCGTCACCTTCCAGTACGGAGGCTGCGGCGGCAACCAGAACAACTTCCCAGATGAGGTCTACTGCTCGTTCTACTGTCAGCCGATACAAGGTATTTGAATTGTGTATTTTAGTAATCCAAGCGAAGCTATAGTTAATATCGTGGCAAATTTGTTTGCTCGCTACTCTTAGTATAAACACATGCCCATTGTTTTTTTGCCAGATATCTGCCAGCTGCCGATGCTGCAAGGTCCATGCGAAGATTCTTTGATGCGCTGGTTCTACGATCCTACCACTGACTCTTGTAGCCAGTTCACATATGGGGGCTGCGAAGGCAATGACAACAGGTACAACTAGTAATATTCTTAAACTTTAGTTGAGTGCAAAGATAACATACATGTTGTTTGGGTGTTGGTCAAACTGTTTTCGAGAATTTCAGAAATTAGGTCACTTTGATTTAAATTATTATTTTTTTATTTAATTTTTTATTGAACTATAATATTAATTACTATATTATCTACCTGTGCATATTATTATTTTTATCTTATATTTTTTATTATTATCCTTCAACATAATATGTCAACACTTGAAAACGCTGTTTAAACCCCATCCCGAAGAAGTGTGAATTTGGTCATACTTGACTGGCTTGAGAGATACTTTTTTTGTTTATGTGCAGTTTCAACTATGTGGTAATATTTGTAAGAAAACATCCAGTAATAATAAAGAAATATGTTTAGATTCGAGAGTCTCGAAGCTTGCGAGAGTAGATGCAGAACCGGACCCGCGCCAGTTGAGCCCACGACGCCAACGACCACAGTCATCGTAGTAAGTGCTTATCATATTATCCACATTACGTTTTCAATGTATTAATTTGGACAAAGATAAGAAGATTAATAGTATTTCAGGCACGATCTTCCATTGTAACAATTGGAGTTAAGTACTACAACTAGAGTTTAAGAATATCATCTTTCAAGCATTTTCAAAACTCCTTTTATTTCCATAAGGACGGACCACCAGAATGCAGAGTGCCCGAGGCACTGGAGGATTGTCGCTACGGTGGTTTGGTGTGGTACTTCGACTCAAGCCGCCATGAGTGCGTGTCCCACGCCAACCAAGAGGATGGTCCCGTCTGCAGATACACTGGTACCTTCTTGTCACAGGAGGCTTGCGAACGGTCCTGTGGAGCCTTCCGAGGAGTCGGTATGTAACTCTTTTATTTAATTCGGCGATACTTTTGAATCAGTACCTTTAACAGAGTATAATGAAACCATATTTTGTCCCAGACGTGTGTAAGCAACGTAAGGACCCAGGTCCTTGTCAGTCGTATGTCACGAAGATTTACTTCGACCCGTCCACCGGCCAATGCCACGAGTTCATCTACGGAGGCTGTCTCGGAGGTGCCAACCGCTTCTCCTCGATGGAAGAGTGCTCGCAAGTCTGCAAAGCTGAAATAGGTAAATATTGTTAGACTGCTCTTACTTTAGATAAATTTATGTCATTCCGGATGCCTATGCAAACATACTATTTAACTAACTGACTTACAGTAGTTATAACTATATTTTTCACACTTAGCTTTAAGACCTATAAGCCCATAACCAGGTAATTCATCTTACAGCAGATCCGTGCACGCTACCTCCAGAACGAGGCAGCTGCTTCTTATACGTACAACAATGGTACTACGACCCATCGCGCGACCAATGTAACCAGTTTGTTTACACCGGTTGCAGTGGCAACGAAAACAGGTGACTGTTGAGAACATTTTTAAGACTTAGCTCTTTCGTTTCCAAATGTCTCCGAAAGAAATGCTTTAATTTTTCGCAAGCAATAAAATTTCGTGGGATATGTATGACCCACGAATTTAGACTTTCTTAAATTTTAAGGCAACGATATGTCGTTGCCTTAAACTTAAGTCTTAAAGAATGCATTTTTGTCCAAATTTATTTTATTGCGTTTTTAAGAAGAAAACCGCGCAACGCACATCACTAAGTTGTTCATTAGATACTCATATCACCATCTATGAAAGTAAACGAGAACCTCGTAAACACTCGCATCCGTCAGCATATTTGGCATATTTTTCTCCCTCCTGAAAAGTTACTTCTTTTACACGTACGCGGTATTCACGCTAAGGCGTCAATATTGTACCCAAAAACGTGTTTGGGTCCTTTACGCGTGATGTCTTTTCTATTTAACCTTGTTTGCGTAGATTCGAGACTCAGCGCGACTGTGAGGCTCGCTGCAAGCGTCCTGCTCCAACCACCACCACTCTGGCAACTCCTCCACAGGTAAATATTACAACTAATATACTAGATATAAGCTAGTGGTTGTTGTTGTTGTTGGGAAGTGACATTACTGTTATAGAACGACATGATTGGCGAAGTTCTGCCGAAGACATTTGGGTCTCACTTATCTTAAAAAGATCTAGGCCCGAGGTAAATTATAATTTACACATTTTCACCTTGGCAATTCATATTACAATCAATTACATAATTTTAGTATTAATTCTAACCACTTGATCTTAACCCACCCATTGGACAAATTCATTATTATGGGTATCTGGTCTGACGGTATTGAACTGATCCCGCAAACTGTATCATGCCATCACTTGAGAGAGTTTTTTGATGGAGTTCTTACTGCTAACGTGTCCCAGTATAACAGCGAAAGAAACAGCAATGCTAGATTATTAGACTTGGTTTTTTCTAACGACTCTGTCAATGTTGCTGAATGTCACGATCCTTTAGCATTGCCGGTGGACCTGCATCATAAACCATTAACGATTACTGCCGACTTTGTTGAAATCCATAAATTAACTGATAAATTGACTACGAAGTATGTTTTTTTATAGGGGTGACTACGTGGCTATAAAATCTGAACCCGACCACATCAATTTTAATGAGTTTTTAATAAATCATTCATTGGATTGTGCGGTTGAACTCTTCTATAACAAATTGTATGAGCTTAGAGATAAGTATATCCCGATTAAGTCAATTAGACAGTCATCGTATCCGCCTTGGTATGATTCGGCATTGGTCAAAGTACTTATAGAGAAATATAAATATCATCGCAAGTTCAAAACGTACGGTAATATGTCAGACTTTCACTCTTTTTCTATTTTACGGAATAGAGCAGTCAACTTGGAGAAATCGTGTTTCAGTACATACATGGATAGAATCGAATCGTCGATCATTGAGAACCCAAAATCTTTTTAGTCGTATGTGAAGAGCAAAAGAAACTCCGGTAATTTTCCAAAATGCACTATGGTGATCAGACCGCGAGTACAGGTGAGGAGATAAGCAATTTGTTCGCAGCCTATTTCCAATCAACTTTCCAGGAACCCGATCCTGTGCCTACTACTTCCAGTGGCATTAGCGTTGGACATAATTCATTCATCGGCTCAATTGGTGTGTCTCATTCGCAAATTTTAAAGTTACTAAAGACCTTGGACCTTTCCAAATCTGGTGGTCCTGATCACATACCTCCAGTATTTATTGTTAACTGTGCTGATAGCCTTGGTGTGCCACTGTGTATTTTATTCAGGCAATTACTTTCAAAAGGCATAGTTCCAAAAATTCAGAAATCAGCGTTCGTTACTCCAGTTTTCAAAAAAGGTAAGAAGTCGGATATCTCTAATTATCGACCAGTATCAAAGATATGTTTATTCTCCAAAACCCTAGAGCGCATTGTGTTTACTGACGTATATGATGCTATGAAATGCAACTTTGGTGATGAGCAGCATGGCTTTCTCAGGAAGCGTTCCACTACATCTAACTTAATCTTGTCCCATGATTTTATATCCGAGGGTATGGAACAGCGTGCGCAACTTGACGTTAGTTTTACTGATTATAGTAAATGCTTTGATCGTATTGACCACGCACTTCTCATGGAAAAGCTGTTAAAGGCCGGAATTCACGGGGATTTGTATCGTTGGTTCTCCTCTAATATTGATAATAGAACGCAGGCTGTGGTGCTTCAGGGATACACATCTGTATGGTATGATGTGGTATTCTGTCCCCTCAGGAGTTCCTCAGGGTTCTATTCTAGGTTCCCTAATATTTACTCTCTTTATTGCTGACGTGAAGCTTATTTTGAGGCTTGCTATATTCTACTTTATGCTGACGATATGAAAATTCATAAAACTATCCGAAACATATCGGATACGCACATGTTACAAGGTGATTTGAATAGATTTGAAGAATACTGTAGATGTAACAGGCTAGAATTGAATGTTTCAAAATGTTTTCACATGACTTTTACGCGCCAAAAGTCGATAATTGATTCCACATACAAACTGTACAATATCAATATAGGCAAAGTCAATAGTATTAGGGATCTTGGTGTTATACAAGACAGCAAGCTACTCTTTGATCAGCATATTGATGGCATAGTAAATAAAGCGTCGAGAGCACTAGGTTTCATAATGAGGACCTCAGCATGTTTCCGATCACTAAAACCAATCAAAGTCTTGTATTGTTCGTTCGTACGCAGCCACCTTGAGTATGTGTCACAAGTCTGGAACCCTCAGTACGGGGTCTACAAGTCTCGTATTGAGGGCATACAGAAAAAAAATCTTAAGTACCAAGATTACAGGGCGAAACGAGTATCTGTCGATTACACTCACCGATGTAAAAGGTATCATTTTCTACCGCTTGAACGTAGACGTCATATAAATGATATATGTTATTTGGTTAATATCGCAAATGGTTCAATTGACTGTCCTGAACTTGTTTCAAAATTAATGATACGCACTAATCAGATGGGGTTGCAGCAGCGACCACTTCTACATGTACCTTATACAAACACTAATTATAGGCGTAATGCATACCTTCATAGGGAGTTTTAACGAAATTAGTTGTGAGGAAGGCATTGACCTTTTCTGCACCAATGCAAGCACAGTATGGAAGCTCTTAGCAAAGCCATTTTTTGTACAAGAGGCACCTGCCTGCACTTGAACAGTTTGTTTTCCGAATTGGCTTTACATTTGAAAACAAACGATTGAAAGAAACTTTGAGGAAATAAGTAAGGAGCTTAGAAATAATATATTTGCTTATAAGAACATAAATGCATACACAATGTAACTTAGACTATGTGGGAGTCATTTCGTATTTATCTGTGGGGGCTTGTAATTAGCAATTTAGTTATATGTTATTGTTATTAAAGTGTTATTAGTCTGTAAGCCTTCCGAAAATAAATAAATATTACCGAGTTTTATTAGTCTTATACGTGCAGATAGAAGCACCACTTTTATTGCAAGTTAAAATTGAAGTAATGGGAAACACAAATCTCTTGCAGCAAATTTCTGAGCCAGAATGCAGAACTCCAAGTTCATTAGCACCATGTGGCAACAATGTGACTGTGTTCTATTACGACTCTGAGAAGAGGCAGTGCCTCATAAGCGGCTTCGGAGGCTGCGGACACCCTAACACATACAGGACGGAGGAAGAGTGCGAGAGGAGCTGCGGAGCCTTCCGCGGAATAGGTGAGGGAAATGGGCTTTTCCGTAATAATATTACTTTTGTAACGAATAAATTATCTAAAACCTTACCGAGGCTTGCCTTCTGTAAGGTTGCAGGCATTAAACTTGCTAGTCAACTTCACACGACTATTATTTAATTATTCTCACCACGGTGTTCTCTTTAAGATGTGTGCGGCTACCGCCTGGACCCGGGTCCATGCCGCGGCTCCTTCAATAAGATCTACTGGGACGCCGCCTCGGGCAGCTGTCAGCCATACGCGTACGGTGGCTGTGCCGGTGGACCCAACCGGTTCTCCAACGTCGAAGAGTGCATGAGCGTCTGCGGGGACACCGGACCTGGTGCGTACTAACATACTGCTACATTTGTCTCTCTGGTTCTGGGATCTCCACTCACACTTTTACTTTTAATTTCTTCATTTCAATAATTGACTACATTGATACTCTTACTAAATAAAACTCACAATTAATACTCCTCAACTAAATCTAAGCGAAGCATGAGTTACTTTTAACGATGGCCAACAAGCTTCCTCGCTAGTAGAGTGGTAGAGGCTAGCTGTCCGTGTATAACGCCTGTGACGCGGCGGGCAGCGCGCGCGTGCCTGCAGGAGGTGGACACGGGACACAGCTGCGGGGCTGTGCCGGCGCCGCGCTACCACTACAGCGTGGCGCACGTCGACTGCGTCGTGTTCGCGTACCTCGGCTGCGGCGGCAACGACAACAACTTCCATTCCTACGCGCACTGCGCCGACGTCTGCAGAGTGTCTAGAGAGAAAGGCGACGGTACTTACATCCGCTTCACTCCGAGCGCGGCTGACTTATGTCTCGGTGCATTAGCTGCTTCAGCAGAAACCTTTGAGCTCGTTCTCCGAAGAGGGTGATCAAGGCTCTGATCACTTAATTCATTGTTCACAAGACTTGACAAATTTTATTTGAATACTCTTTTAGAAAGCGGGACATCATGAACCATAAGGCAAGGGCCGCCGCGCGCGGAACTAACGCTCCCTACGCCATCGCCGTCAATGTGAAAGCCGCTCGTTTTGAAAAGTCCTAGGACGTCAAACGCTTATGCTATGTTCTCTCTGCACTGCTTGCACACTGGCTTGCGTCTCTATCTTGCACCAGCACTTCTAAACTTTTGTCTTATATCAACTTAAGTAAAGGTACTATAATTTCTAATTATATTTCGGATGTCGTATGGTACGATTGTCTTGTGGAATAAACCTTGCATTCATGAGGTTCGTCGTTATTGAACGTTTTCAATCACGATTTTTGTTAGCTAAGCTGAATGTATGCACTTCATGTTTGTATGGCTGCTTGCATTGGTTGAGTACGCCGCTGTTTGAAGATAATAAGTGTTACTGATACCCAATCAAAGCGAGCATCTAATACATTGGTCACACAGTAAGAACCTAGTCCAATGAAGTAAACCAATATGTTTAAATCAAATGTCTAAATTACAGATCCGAACCAAATACCGATACAGGACTGCACTCCGTACCATCAAGAGTGCAAGACGCTCCACTGCCAGTATGGTATTGACAGGTTTACGCAAGACGACGGATGCCAGAGGTTTGTAGTAACAACTAGGTACTTTTGTAGACTGAATAAAAACTCGTATGGACTGTTTCATTTCCCTAAATAAACAAGTAACACACCGCCCTTGCTTCGCACGGGTGCAATATGTTAATGTGGCGACATGTAAAAACCATATACATTTCTGTTCTATAATCCAGTTAATGTTAATGAATGTTATTTTACACATTACCCTTCTGGAATAAATTCTCCAAATGGTGGTGAAAAATACATCAAAATGCATAGTATATTTTTGAAGAACTAATCACATGTACACACACTAACGGCCGGTTTTGATCCGTAGTTAACTCTACCAATGGTCAAAAATTGTAACTTGTGGTTTTATTTCGACAAAATGTGTTTTTTGATCAATAGCTAGTTAAACCAATGGTCAAATAACCAACTATTCGTTAAAATAGTTAACCACCCGATGTTGGAGGGTTAAACAATATGGCGGATGGTTAACTCAAGCACATCTGTTTGGTAAATTCTATGCTGCTGCAACTGCTTTGTGCAAAGGTTGTTTGATTGTTGCCTGTTTCCTAAATTTTTTAAGAAGATGCAGTTCTTAAATTTTCATTTCGATTGCCAAAATCGAAATGAAAATTTAAGAACACTGTACTCGGAGTAAAAATAGCTTTATTTCAATTTCGTGTTATTTTATTCTATTCTAATGCAGTTTGTAATGAAGTTTGACAAAAAAACAGTCAAAAAAGACGGATCGGTAAAAATCATAAGTTTGACAATACGTTTGCCAGTGGCTTAACCATTGGTTTGCCCAATTGTTAAGTTTGACTTTAGTTAACCATTAGTTGACCAGTTGGCCATGTTTATACGGTTTGACTACGGACTAAAAAACCGGCCTTAAAAGTGACTTTGTTAAAGACTATTTTTACTAACGATTACTAGTAGACGAAATTAGACCATAATTCATTTAAATTTAATGTTTTTCTAATCTATATAAATAAAAAGAAAAGTCCTGACTGACTGACTGACTCATCAACGCCCAGCCCAAACCCTTGGACCTAGAAAGTTGAAATTTTGCACAGAGGTTCCCTTTATAACGTAGACAAGGAATAAGGAAAGATTTTTTAAAATTCAACCTCTAAGGGAGTTAAAAAGGGGATACAAGAACCGCGCGGGCGAAGCCGCTGGCAAAAGCTAGTACAGTCGCCAGCAGGTCAAGCTATCCCAATCTGTCAATTTTTCCCAATTGAACATAAACCTTATTCCTTTGTAATAAAGTTGAAAAACTATCAAAGAAATTTGACAGATTGGGGTAGCTTGATGTGCTGGCCTTTGTACATTATAACATAAAAAATATTAGTTTTCTGCACTCCTTACTTCACATAAACTTTAATTGTGCCTCATATTCCTGGGTCCCCGTAATTTTCATAAAAAGGGGTTAAAAGTTTCGCTTCACGTATTAATGTACAGGAAAGTTTTTATCCAGTGCGCAAACTGTAACCATGAATTCAGCATATCATTCTCGACCCCCTAGCGCAGAAATTTTTCGTCGATATTTTTTTTTTTTTTTTGTATAACCGGCCAAAAACTGTAGAAAGAGTATAGAAGTTGGACATTGATACGATTGAAACACAACGTAATGTTCTCCCTGTGCTGTCTAGTACATACTAATTCTATGGTTGTCCCATTTAGATGTCGGTGTATAGAAGACCCGTGCGTTAGAGCAAATTGCCAATCGAATGAGCGATGTGTGGCCGTCGCTTTGAGGGACTCTGCCACCCAGGAAGCGATGTACTCCGCCAGATGTGTTGCCGGTAATTTATACATCTTATTCTATGTATTTGAACACACACTCCTAGATTGTTTTACCAAGCTGTTTCACGAACGTACAGTGAAATTTGACGCTGAACTTGCATGAAGTTATCTGCCACATATGTTACTTGAAACCTGGTTAACATTTCTTTTCTTTACTGAATAACTGAATTGAAGTGACAAAATATTTTCGTAGTAGATCGGAAAGTCCGGATATTACCTATGTCAAGGTCGGACGAATTCTGGACTGAGGGTCAAAAAGCCAGATATGCCCTGCAAAATCCAGACTGATGGTAACCCTATATAAAACTGATCTAGATGTGAAGAAACAATTCAATTATCCCACTCCTGGGCCTTTTGCCCATCCTTTTTGTTTTCTATCGCTCGCAATCATCAAATAGTATTTACCTAACGAATGAGAGAAACGAAAACTAATTATTCTATTCTATTTTAATCTCACAATTTTATTAATAGAGCAGGCGTGCAAATAAACGAATCCAAACATTGCAATCAAAATATGAACAAGTATTAGACTAGGAGTATGTAAGGATCGTAGCCGGTGGCTTACCTACTGTAGTTTCTGCTTACCCCCATGGGAAGAAGGCGTATGTTATGTTAGCTTGTCAAATTAATTAATTGTAAAATCAAACAAATCATACAAAAGAGACTAGCAATTACTATTGTTAGTACAGACGCCAGCATGGAGCTACCCCAATCTGTCAAATTTATTTGATAGATTTTCATCTTTATGACATGAGCATAAGGTCCATGTTCAATTGGGAAAATTTGACAGTTTGGGGTAGCTTGATGAGCTGGCGTCTGTACATACTAGTATTTTTGTTTATCCGTATACTACATCAAAATTCATACAACAGAGACGAACGAAGTATACGACTGCGACGAATACGTGGCCAACTGCTCGCGCCTGCGCTGTGAGTACGGCATCCAGCGCACGCGCCTGCCCGATGGCTGCGACAAGTGCTCGTGCGTGCAGGTCGAGATAGACTGCGAGCCGCTCAAGCAGGAGTGCGAGCACCTCAAGTGCAACTACGGCATCGAGAGGGTCATCGGCACTGATGGCTGCGAGAGGTAACCACACTCCTCTTTAATATTAGCACTTATAGCGCTACAAGGTTCTTTTGGCGCATAACCAGAGTTGGAACGAAACGTTGCCATTATGTTTTTCAATACATTTTACATTAAAAAAAAAAAAAACACTACAAAGTGAAAAATAATATTAATTTGGGAAGTCGGTGACAAAAAAAACAAAATGCAGATCTAAACACACCAATTTCCTACATAAAATTATTTTCACTTTTTAGTTATGGCAATTACCCTACACTAATTCGTATTTCACTACTGGCTATGTAAACAGAAGTGACAGGAAATAATAGAGTGTCATCAAGAAACAAAGATTAAAACGTATTATCGACGCTAACGCAAAAAAGTACCAAAAAAAGTTAATACAATTTAAGTGGGACCACCTCGAAACATCCATTAAAAAGGATGTTCGAATTAAATCTACGTTTTGACGCAGATATCTCGGAACAAACAAAAAAAAAACATACCGAATTACCCCTTCAGTCAAAAGTCAAAGTCAATTAAAAACTACTCCATATTTTTTACCAACAGTGATCCCAAAATGTCAACGTCATTCGTCTTCCAAAGGATCCTTGTAGCAGTGTACCTAACCTTTGTACAGTCGCCAGCAGGTCAAGCTATCCCAAACTGTCAAATTTTCCCAATTGAACATAAACCTTACTCCTTTGGAATAAAGTTGAAAAACTATCAAAGAAATTTGACAGATTGGGGTAGCTTGATGTGCTGGCTTCTGTACTTTCCTGCACGGACTACTTCGATTTGAACCGAATGCATAGAGATCCTAAGATCTGTTACGTAGTTTCTAAAAACTACGTAACGCTACGATATCTAAGTCCAATCAAGTTATCTGCTAGTTAAATACATAGTTTCGAGCCATGTATCAGAGTTAAGTCTATCAATCACGTTCCATTTAAGGTGACACTTGTCCACATTTTTTATATACAAACTTCGGGAGGGTTTTACTCCACTGTTTGACTATGTACATCAGAAATTAAACATGGTATGGTTTTGTCTCGTTATTATTATTGTCTGTACGGAAACAGAATACTAAAATAAAAAGCCATTAAAAAGTTATGAGCCAACAAAGATTCGTTTTTCTTGCTAATTTAACCTAACTTTGAGCGTGTTTAAGTAATAAAAGGAGTGTAAAATCTCGAAAATCAAGACGGTACCGACAAAGTTCAATTAACAATAAATTCAATAAACTTTATTGATCATTGATTTATGCAGTGGCTTTTTCATAAAACCCGATCTTCTGAAGGACTTTTCTTAATTTTTTCGCGATTTTTTTGCCAAAAATGCTCCTGCATCTCACTCAATAACGTTGTGCGTGTAGACTAGCGTCTAACTGCATGCTCACCACTGATACTATCTCTGTCGGATACGAAGCCTGGTGAGACAGCGTGATTTTTAGCCAGGCCCACCAGTGAGTTCGACCCCGCGCAAAGTGTCCCCTTAAGTTAATTTGTGGATATGTTACCTACTACCTGTACCCGCGGCATCACCCGCGTTCATGTCGGAAATTATCCCACGGGAACGTCCTAACGAGAAAAAAAGTATCTTTTGCACCTTGCAACATCAGCTAGGTATCTGCCAGTGAAAGTCCCGTCAAAACAGCAGCTGTTTCGGAGATTGGCCGGAACAAACAGATAGACAAAAAATGATTTTTGTTGTAGGTATCGTATATCATATCATACAGGATAAGTTTTTATCCAGTGCGCAACTGTAAAATTTCTGAAGCACAGAAATTTTTCGTCTGTTATGCAAAAAAAAATCAGCTGTTCCATACATTTTTACCGCCTAGGTATTGAACTTTTCTATGAAACAGCTGTTATTTTAAATAAAACCGAGTAAAAATTTCTGCGCTGGGGGTCTAGAATGATATGCTGAATTCATGGTTAAAGTTTGCGTACTGGATATTTTTTTTTTCCTGTTTATTAACGTTACAAACAGATACTTCAATATTATTTATTTGTAAAGATGATTCTTAGATTTCAGCCAGTTCATGCCTCTTAACTTCTTGTCGTACGTCGCTGTGAAAACTACTGGAAATGTTAAATTCTAATGATAACACGTTCCGTTTTGACTCACTCTTGTGATTTATTGATTCATACAGATGCAATTGCAAAGAGTATCCGTGCGAGAGGAAGTCCTGTGAAGCAGGCGAGCGCTGCGTGGTACAACCATACAGGAACGTCCTCGACCAGGAGCCGAGCTTCATTGCAGAATGCAGATTTAGTAAGTGTTTTCAGCATTACACTCGCATAATAGAAGACTTAAACAGTGCATCACCATTTCAGCCGAAAGACGTCCACTGTTGAACCGAGGCCTCCCCCACCGGGAGGGCTTGCTACACCTAATCGCCACGCTTGGCAGGCGGGTTGGCGATCACAGTATGGTGGTAAAATGCGTAGAGAACGCTGCTGCCTATTCTCTAGTAAATCCTTGAATCGCCTTTTACGACACTCATGCTCAGCTCACTCGGCTTCCCGTGGGTGTCGTTGAGATGGGATGGTGCTATTCAATGATAAATAAATGATAAATGATTTTATTTCTGTAACTTTTACACGTCAATCATATTTTTTTAACCCCCGACGCAAAAACGACGGGGTGTTATAAGTTTGACGTGTCTGTGTGTGTGTGTGTGTGTGTGTGTGTGTGTGTGTGTGTGTGTGTGTGTGTGTGTGTGTGTGTGTGTGTGTGTGTGTGTCTGTCTGAGGCAACGTAGCTCCCGAACGGATGAACCGATTTTGATTTAGTTTTTTTTTAAACTAGATGAGGTCGGCGTTTCCTATCTGACTACTCAGAGAAGAAAGGCCGAAACAAACTCAGAGATCACGGTCTCTTTTAAAGTCCAGACATAATCTTGGTCAGATCATGTAAAAAGACCATTTCAGACACCAATCCACATGGTCTTCATATGGATTTGTGTCTGAAATGGTCTTTTAAGGAAAGAACCACACAGATTGAACTGAGAAAGAGATGAAACATAAAAACCAAAATACCACATAGTCCTCACATTCACAATAATTAAAGCAAAAATAATATTATACTTCTCAAAGTAAATATTCATGTCAAAGTGTATTTAATAATAATCAAATGTCAAAGAGCATAGGTTATTCTTTAAGTTCGGCATTACGTGGGGCACACACATATATGACTTAGAAAACCCCTGACACATTAGAAAACCTTAGCAAAGGGGGTAACTATTCATGGGTATTCATGGGCCTTCAAGGTGGTGCAGTTTATCAGTCTTGTTTAGTAACGAGATAACTAGTTGCTGAAATACGCGGTAAATCTGTCATCATTACTTTGAGTTTCTTCAATAAATTGTTTCATTACCAGTTGTGAAGGCTGGTGCCTGTCCCATGGACGAGACGACTACGAACGAGGTGACATGCCGCCATGAGTGTTCTGATGACGCTGACTGCCGAGGAGTGGGGAAGTGCTGCCGACGAGGATGCAGTGACATATGCGTGGTGCCAGTTGAACAGACTAGCCCACATCCACTGCTTACAATTACTGTTGCGCCAAGTAAGAACGTTTTTAAGTTTCCACTGTATAAAGCCTTTGTGGGTTTTCCTCATTTCCATGTTACAGCCGATTCAAGACCCAATAATTTGTGCGTCGAGTATAATTTGGCTAGCAAAAAAGTGGTCCCTCCAGTTGAAACCCCTAAATGAGAACGCTAAAACTGAAAAGCGAGACAACTGTCACATACCATTTTTTTATACGAAATTTCTAATGTGCATTTTATTCGTAGATGTGCCAGCAGCGCCTCAGGCGTTGCCGCCAAAAGAGCCGGAAGTGTCAGCATCTGAAGGTGGCACAGCCACACTGCGCTGTCTGTTCCATGGCAACCCGCCACCCAAGATCACGTGGAGATTCGGAGAGCTCACTGTAAGTATTAGGAGCTACAATTTTATCATCATAATAATTTGAAAGACATACCTACGCTGCTGGCAGGGGCTTGTGGCTAAGTAACAATAGCTGCACGGGTCGATCGATCAGGTTAAGCTACGCTTGCCGCGGTTGGTCCGTGGATGGGTGACCATCTTTACATACCAAGACCCCTCCGTGCCTCGGAAAGCACGTTGAGCCGTTGGTCCCGGCTGTCATTTGTGGATCTTTGACAGTCGTTACGGGTCGCCAGAAGCCCGAAAGTCTGACAACCAGTCTTACCAAGGGGAATCGTGTTACCCAGTAACTGGGTTGTGGAGGTCAGATAGGCAGTCGCTCCATGTAAAATACTGGTATTCAGCAGCATCCGGTTAGACTGGAAGCTGACCCCAACATAGTTGGGAAAAGGCTAGGCAGATGATGTACCTACACTGCTGGACATAGGCTTCCCCCAAGCGCCGCTATTTCGACCGGTTCTGCGCTTCCTGCATCCAGCGGATTCCGGCGGCTTTCATAAGGTCATCCATCCATCTTGGAGGCCTTCCAACTCTACGTATCCTGTACGCAGTCGCCACTCCAGAACCTTTCAGCCTCATCGGTCATCCGTTCTGCGACCGATTTACCATGCCCACTGCCCACACTTTAGTTTGGCAATTCTTCGGGCTAAAAGCTATAATTTAAGGTTACTTTAATAACTGATTGTGAAGGTTGGGTTTTGTTATCGTGCTGTCCCTATGCTGTTGCGATATTTGAAGATCGGACTTAATTTCTTAAATCAATTCTGTACCGACCATCTCCCAACAGATCGACGATAACGTTGGCCGCTACAGGCTGATGTCGGACGGCGCGCTGGAGATCGTCTCTCTATACCGCAACGACACCGGCGTCTACATCTGCGTGGCTGACAATGGCCTTGGAGTGGCCACACAGGAGATACACCTGGCTGTCAATGGTGAGTGGGGGTGAAGCACGGTGGTAGCTTGGGGTATGGCCTGGTAGAGGGCGCTAGTTGCTGTGGACTTTTGTTACTATATAATTTTATTGAAGAATGGTATTTTTCTGAGTGAGAAAACAGAAAGACATGTAATTCAAGTTGACATGTATTTTTGTTTTATTGAAATGCTGTCTTTGGTTTTTCTTTCGCGAATTATTCAAGGTTTTATTGCCACAACATGTTTTCCCGCAAATGTTTCTCATATATTCGTATCAATTAGATACACAGCAACTGGCGACTTTCAAAGCATTGGGTTTTGCATTTGAGAACATGAAGTAGTTTGGGATTTTGAAGTAATTAGAGGTTTTGGTTTGATTAGTATTTAGAACTTATAACCTTTCTGATCTGTCTGTCTTTAACATTAACTTTTCTTTTTCCTTACTTACTAAGTAATAGACACAATTGGAGAACAAGCGGTGTATATTTACACTCAGAAACAATGGTGATAACTCTGTTGGGCACCAACTGTACTTAATTTAGGCTATTGCTGTCTTTTTCCTTCCAATGAAACAAGAAAGAGACGGATTTCTGTCTCTTTTTTATTTCATTCACTCAATAAGAGCTGTCAAATTTAGTTGAACTTAAATTTTCTTCGACGCAAGAACGACGAACTCAATTCATCACGCTTAATATCACGCTAAATTCAAGGCAATCGAGATATAATTTAGTTTGACAGTTCTAAAGCGCCAATTGTCTTTTTCTTTCGAGGTCTGTCAGTAAGAGATAGCAATACTCTCACTTAAGTTTAGGTGGTGAACAGAAGAATCGGCACCAATTACTCAATTTGAGTGTTCGTTCATTTTCGTCATAATGCTGGGCGGCGAGTAGTACAAGAGGCAACGTGTATGTGTACGTGAACGTTAACGTAGGTACCTAAAGTCTTGAACTTCTATAGGAGAATCGAAATCGCTGAAACCAGTACTGAGATTATCTGCCTCGTTAAAACTGTCAACTTTCTCGAACTAACTGCATTTATTTATTTACCATCTATCTTTTGCCATAGGCTTCGTCCGGGAGGTTGCATTTTATTCCACGTAAATGATTTACTACGATAAAAAGTAACCCGGGATATGGTCTAGCCATGTGCTAAATTTCATCCAAATCCGTTCAGCCATTTTAGCGTGAAAGCGTAACAAAATAAACAAACTTACTTTCGCATCTAAATATAAAGTAACGATGGATCACCAACATTTATTTCGTTTAAACCATTTACGAATTCCAAATGAATGAACGATTGTGTGATGAATGATTTTCTGAACGATCGATCGCTCAGAAGTTCAATGTTACTCCTAATATATCACTGGATACTTTCATATATATAATCTAAACTAATAATATAAAGCTGAAGGGTTTGTTTGATTGAACGCGCAAATCTCGGGAACTGCTGGTTCGAATTGAAATATTCTTTTAGTGTTGGATAGCCCATTTATCGAGGAAGGCTATAGGCTATATAACATCACGCTAAGACCCTTACGAGCCTAGCAAAGGAAAAAATAGTAACGAATACGCAGTACTCGCACGGGCAGGCGATTCGAAGCGACGGCGACGGGGTGGGTCGGGGGAAGCAAGAAATTTGACGCGAACGAAGCTGCGAGCAGAAGCTAGTTTAGGATAAAACACAACAGGCAAAAGCAGAATAACCTTCTGAAAAAAAAAAAAAAACTGGGCTCGTCAAGTATTTCGACGTGTTTTTAAAAAAGGAAAAGGTTTTCGATTCAGTTGTGTACCCATATAAATACTTTATGTTTCTAGCTCAGAATCCGAAATTTATAAACCGATTTGAAAAGTTCTACTTTTGTTTCAAAAAGGTATGGGTACTTGTAAAGTGGTCCCATATTTATATGAGGCTAGCTTTTGCCCACGGCTTCGCCCGTGTGGAGGTCGTGAACTATCATCCCATGGGAACGTACTACCGGAATGAAAACTATCCTATGTGTTAATCCTGGTTATAAACTATGTCATCCAAATCTGTGCAGCCGTTTTCGAGTAATTGACTAACAAACATCTCAACATACAAACTTTCACATTTAAAATTATTATAAGTAGGATTAAGGTCTGATTAGTGCTATTTGAGTTAGCTTCAATAATACGTATTTTTTCCACTTAGTGTACGTTGATTAAGATATAATAATGTCCTGTCACTATTATTTCACTGAACGACCTCCGAAAAAAAAAACACTACAATTGAAAAATAACTTTAATTTCGGAAGTTGGTGGCAAAAAACCGAAAAGACAAAACCAAAGTCAACTTACGAAATTTAAGTAATTTTTCACTATGTAGTGTTTTTTGAAATCAGACGAAAGAAAAGAAAGAAATAAAATACATTTATTTAGCACAGACTAAAAGGCACACAATATACAGCAAAATAATAATAAATAATATAAATGCTTGTTATTTTACCTTAATATACTCGTCAACCAAACAATATGACATACTATTGGTCTAAAATTAATTAAGGTAAATCAAATCAATAAGGATGTTCGATAGACACAATAATTATCCTAGTAATACGAGTATTGTTCAACATTAAATATTACTGTGTCTACGACCGTTGACACACATCACGAGTATTATTATAGGCTTCACACTTAGTCGTACGTAGACATAACTCAGTTTTATATAATAACTTTAATTTCGGAAGTCGGTGACTTCGGTTATGTACCTACTTTAATTGACACGGTAGGAACACGGGTGGATTTTAGTCTGACACGCCCTCTCGCTCCGCACAGAGCGGGAGAAGTTATTTGATGATTTCCCATCCTCAAAAATAATAGTTTAAAAAAACACGCTTTTATTGCTGACCGAACTAAAAAGTAGAAAATAATTTTTAATTACAAAGAGTTTATGTTACAGTAGTAGGAAGTCAATAATTCAATTCAGAGTAAAAAGCGTGGGGTGCATTTTCCTATATTTTCATGACTCTCCTCTCATAGATCGTTGCCAATAGAATAGTTGTAATAATTAAAATATCAAGCACCCCACGCTTTTTACTCTGAATTGAATTATTGACTTCCTACTACTGTAACATAAACTCTTTGTAATTAAAAATTTTTGTCTACTTTTTAGTTCGGTCAGCAATAAAAGCGTGTTTTTTTAGTTTTTTAAACTATTATTTATTTTCCATTTTTTAGTTCGATCAAATTTTTATCGGGAAAATTTGTTTTTTTTTAAGTTTTTTTTTTTTTAAATTTTTAATTTTTTTATCGGGTTATTGCATTGTCATCGGCTCTTAAGACGTGTGCAAAGTTTCAAGTTGATCAGACGTCTAGAAACCAGTGAAAATTAGGCTCAAAGATTCCGTTACATACATAGATACATACATACATACAACCCGAGCTAATAAAAGCGTTATAAAAACGTTTGTGAACAGGTATAGCTTCAGTAATGGGCTGACATCTTTAAGTACAAGAGATAAAGACTTTGTTTGTTTGAACACGTTAATCTCTTGAACAGGTACCACCAGTCGGATCCGAAAACAATCTTTTTCATTTGTTAGCCCAATTTTTGAGGAACATCACGCTAGGAGCCGAGCAAAAAGAAAGAACCTTTTTATTGTTTTGAGGGTGGGAAATCATTAAATAACTTCTCCCGCTCTGGGTGGAGCAGAAGGGCGTGTCAGACTTTTACTGGCTAAAACCCACCCGTGTTCCTTCAGTTGCCTGTGTGCTAGGGGCCACGATATCTATTGTGAACAACCCGCACCCCTGGCAGGCATCCACCAGTTGGTGCTAACATATCTGCGAGGCGCGCGTGGAACACAACGCGCCGTCGAACCGGGAAAGAAACAACGTTAAGTGAAAACGAAGTAGGTAATAGCACGACAGGCGATGTGATGCGGGCGAAGTCGCGGGCAGAAGCTAGTGGACATTTAAATCAATTAAAAAAAAAGCCATAAGTTTATTTCTCATTAAAAATATTCAAAAGAAACTAAAATAATTTTCTATGAAACTTACTTTCTAAACAAAGTGTATTTAGAATGATGACATTATTCCATATATAGGTTTAAAGGTCTTCAGTAAACACACTTCCACGTGGCTCTAGTAAATGTGTTATTAAAACGTGAATACTCAGTCAGTCACTGTTTCTATTTTAATTAATGCAAGGATTATAGTGTTATTCATAGATCACGTTTTAATCTTATTTCTACTAGCTTGTCTGATCATTATACTTGACCCATCGTTATCAGTGCGTCTGTGTATGTAACCTATCTTACTCGTAAACAAATTAATATCATGACCTTACATTGAGATAGCGAAGATAATACCTAGACTAAATCTGAACATGTAGGACAACACAGAAATAAAGCTATATACAAAAAAAAAGTAAATCAACTACCTACTGAAATAAAAATAAAACTTCTATTATATATGAAATTAAAAATGGGTGTTAATAAAAATAAAAATTGATTGAAATGTTTCTCGACATTTCAGAATCATCCCAAGATAGTTTTAGTATTTTCCTCTATATCCCAAAATAAAATAAAATCAAATGTTCTATATAGCGAATTTAACTACATGTCAAAGAATCTAATTTGTCCGTGGGTTAAATTGTTTCATTACATCAACAGAAGTCGCATACTTATTAGTAGTAAATCCCCATGATACGGAATCCTAGTGTTGGGTCCAGGGTAATTGTAAAAATCTACCGCCTAGGGCTCATATGTAATCTGTGACTAGTTTTTTTTTTTTATATTTGTACCTATCGAGTATTCGCAGAAAAAAGTTTTTACTGATTAAATTTGAAACTACTTTAGATAACTAACCGAAATATAAAAAAAAAAACAACTCGTCGGAATTACCCCAGTTGAATTCAGGAAAATCACATAACATTCTTATCCTCGTTTACAAACGTGCGCACAAGCTGCAATCTTTCGCAGTCAACAGTCTTTTATCAAAACATTAATAACGCAATCAGTTGGAGTCTGTCCATCGCTCGCGCCGGTCGTATACTCGTGCAGCTGAAATTCGTGTTACCCTGCATCAGTAGCTCTTCACGCTCGGTCGACATGTCACGCGTCTGTCTCCTCTCGCTCGCCGCGCTCCTCGCGTGCGCACGCGCATACGAAGGTGAACGACACACTATACACATCTGCTGCTGGTTGTCACAATTGATACTTTGTTTTGGGTGTTTCTAATGTTTGTTTATGGTTAAATTAATAAAATTGATCGTCTGCTGGACCTCAAAAAAATGCCTGTATTGTAAGTGCCATCCGTCCGTTTAACGTCCAAAATTTAGATACAGTACCCAATACTTTAGAAGCACACAAAACATCTTCTAACTTCATTTGTTATGTCCTCCCATTTCAATAATTTTACGCTTAGTAGTAAAAATTAACATAGAGTTTATGAATATAACTTCACTCACTAAATACAAAGGAGATTATGAAACGAGGATGCATTCACAAACTCTTAACATTGGTCCGCTAACAATCGGGGGCTGGTAGATCCTGTTAGGATGCCTGTCGGAATCTCTGGAGATGAGAACGCCGTGGTGATCGGAGAGCTGGGCAGGCCATTCCACGTGCGCTGCCTAGCGTACGGGTACCCGCCACCGTCTGTGTTCTGGTACCGTGGCTACGAGAGTGTCATGGTGCCATACAACGACGCTGTATACGAAGCGAGAGGAAACGTACTCCTCATCAGAAGTCTGGCTATCGAAACTCTTGGACAGTACACATGTCAAGCATACAACGGAGAAGGCAAGGCGGCGTCGTGGGTGGTCTTCGTGCGAGCGTATATGCCTGAAGGGCTCTACATTGAAAACGAGTTATTGGTACCGCGAGACCCGGTGGTGTACAGACCCAGGACCCAACCACCCACCACCGCGGACACGACCACCACCACCACTTCAACCACTACTGAAGTACCCAGACCTTTGTTCACTGGTAAGATTAGGAACTATCAACTACAAATATGAATCAACTGTTTTAGCTGATTGTTTATCTTACGATAGTTGTTTTGCGTTAACTGTACGAAAACATTCTTTAATCATATTAGAGATGGTTGTGAGAATTCTTGTTAAAGATTTAATAGGTTGCAAATGTTGCAATTGACGTGAGATCAACAATCATCTACTTCCACTAATAGTACGGAATGGCTTATCTCTGCATGGAGCATGTTTATGTATTCAGCTTGCATGATTCTTCTAGCGATGTTGGATTGTTTTAGTTAGGCTTAAATAAAGTAAACAACATATTTATAGACGTATTGGGAGCAACTCGTGTTCTACTGACGAACGAATCTGGTATGTATACAGTGTTAATCATTATGTTGTGTGAGAGATACGTCGGATTTTTCTCCAAAAGACCGACATCTGCCTTATCTGGTCATTATTCAACAGTGCTATTTGTTGGCTACAATGTAAAAACAATGCGGTGTCAGTAACTTCTGTAAGTATTAATATATTATTAAATAAGGTACTATGATCATTATCATCATATGATTATAACAATGTCGTATGTTGGTGATGAAGTTCACGGATGTCTAGTTCTGTTCATTCTGAGTGCATCGTTTTTATTGTGCATTGCTGAATGTTTTCAATACTCTCGTATTATTTTAAGCTGTACAAAAAGCGAGCTTGATGTTGAGTGTTCGCTTAATCGACTGTTTTTATTTGTTAGATTCAGATTTCTATACCCGTTCAAAAACGTATACAAAAAAAAAAGTAAATAACGTAATGCATTATTTGTTATGCTTAACGGACATTATCTTCTTATTATATTTTTGTAAATAAATTAAGTAGTTTTGATCACAATGTATACTGTATGGGTAATATTTGAGATTCCCTAATATCCTAAAACTACACTATAACTAAATTTTCCACAAACAGTGCCGGTCAGCACTCATGTGTCCACGCCATTCTCGACGCTGAACATCGGCGCCGACCTACACCTGACGTGCGAGGTGGACGGCTTCCCAGAGCCGGATGTGCACTGGACCAAAGATGGCGGCATCATACAGACGGACGGCAGGATCACCATCACTGGTAAGTCTCACCACTAGTTAATTAAGAGTTACTTCTACACTCTCACCCGGAGTTTCGTGGAGAGCTGAAGTAGCGATGTAGGGTATTTATTAGGTTTGCTCAAAAAACGTATTTTATTCACGTATTTTTTTTTTTTGCAATTTGGGGGAATTTACAGAATTACACTTTTAAAATCATTATACAATCCTCTTTGTTTATTTAAAAGGATGTATTGATGGTTTTAATTATATTAAGAGCGTTTATTCTGAAAGTTGGCAACGTCGCAAATAGCTGTCAAATATTTACCTGTTTTGATTAATTTGGCAATATTATGGAAACTAGTAAAGTAGTGACCTATGAAATGCAATAATTAATATTTTAACACCGAATATTTAGTTTTATATGTAAAAAAAGAACTTTGAAACTTTCCAAATGCCTGTTTACACGTAAACGGTTACAACATCTAATTCTATGTTATAATTGCAAATCATTATTCATATTTTAGGTCACTAGGTTTTAGGTTAGCGATATTTCATATTTCCATACAGTAATATTAACAAATTAATAAAAACAGGTAAATATTTGACAGCTATTTGCGACGTTGCCAACTTTCAGAATAAACGCTCTTAAATCTGTAAATACATAATACACGTGTTACGGTTTCGAATCATAATTTGTTCAACATATCTATGTACAACCTGACACGGGCATTCAAATAGCAAAAAAAAACGAAAGGAAATTAGGATTTCGCGGGCTCGCTGGAGCTTCCCACTGAACTATCCATAGATCGCGGATCAGATGAGTACTCAAGTGGAGAGAGCGTGAGATGGAAAGAGCACATGAAAAAGGGGCCGAGGTGAATTATTTGTTAGGAAGTGGAAGCAAAAGGCGGAGAATCGGGTGTAGAAAACTTGGGAAAACTTTTGCCCAACAGAAGACTGCGATAGAATAGCATGCTTAGATGTATATTTAATTGCTATGAATGATGATACTGAATCAAAATGCGTAACTCACGATTCATCATAATCTGTTTCGTTTTGAAACAGATTGTTAAACCATTGCTTCATATTTTCGAAAAATATGTCTGCTCAGCAACGTAAATAACGCATTAAATATTGTTGAACTGTCAAATTGAAACGGACTATGATTAATCGTGAGTTACGCAATTAGGGTGCCGTTGTTACAATTGTGAGGAATCCATGTACACGATAAGCTGTTTCGATTAAGACTCACTAAACTAGAACCATTTCTGAAAAATATAATAATAGTTTTTAAGGAACGTGGTTAAATAGTGTTATGGGTGGTCGTAGTACCCATAACATTAATCAGGAGTTTGATTAGTGTCGTGTCACCTAATCACAGCCATATACATTTTTCAATATATTCTGCCCTCGTACGGTATGTGTCAACAGTTATAGAAAATTTGGTGTTAGTTGTTTCTTACAAGTGACAGGAATGGTAATAAGCAACTCGATACTTAGGGTACCCAAAAGGTAATCACAGTTAAAAAACACGTTTTGTAGTGTTAAATCCTCGTCGTATTCATGGTAAACATTTTGTTTAGCAACATGGTTGCATAAACATGATGCCGAGTTGCTGTCAACATATTGCGGGCAACACCTGTGTTGCGGAGTTGATCACACTATGCTGCAGAGTTGATGCCCAGCGAGCGAAAACATCAGTTTATCAACAAATTTGTCGACGTGTGTGGACATTTTATACATCGGATACAGAGAACAACAACACTACTTCCTCGGGGAACATTTTAACGCAGATTGGCGTGTGTGGACAACCCATATTGATTTAAACAAATTTTCCAACAGCACTCTCGCCGTTCATCAACAACGGTGATCAACTGTTGCTAAACAAATGTTTACAATGAATATGAGGCTTAATAATAAATTTCATAATAATGTTTGCAAATAAACCGGAAGAGGCGGAGAGTAATCTGCTACTACTACTGCACTGTTACACTATGATATAACTTATTAGAACGGGTGCAAAAAACCTTTAATGAAACCTAGTCATTTGTTTTGCCCCATATTAATATGTTCTTATAAAGGGAACAGGGTGTAAAGTTCACTCAACCTCCATAGAAAAGGGAGGCACTTCCGACTCGACGGGTGTTGTGTCTGTTGGTGGGTTAGGTACTGCCCGACGATTAATGCCGGAACGTTGTATGTATATATGCTAGTTGCGCGGTAAACTCTGCTTTCTGTGTAAAAAAATCTGCTGTCTATGACATGCGTAGTTAGCATGTGGCAATGTAGATGTTGCTACATCATTTTTTTACTCGACCGTACCTGGAAACCTTCTGGTTTTGTGCAAAAATTAGTCTTGAGTTTAAAACTGTAAATACTCCCATCATCCCTGTACCTCTGCTTATGCATGAAATATGCACAGAACTTGTAGACTATGACGGATTCGTGATGGGTATTTTTGCATCCTGTATGTGTTAATTTTACTTCTAATCAATCCCTTGCTTACACCAACAGGTAGCACGATCGTGTCCCGGCTGACGGTGACGCGAGTGACGGTCGCCGACAGCGGACTGTACGCCTGCCACGCTAGCAACCCATACAGTTCGCAGTCCGACACTACGCAAATCAACGTGCAACGTAAGTTAGATATACTCCTTTAATTCTATCGCAGTTAACTGCGGATGAATACCCATTCTTCAGACTTAAAACACATTGTTCGAAGAACGTATAGCGAATGGGGCCGAAAATCAGAGGACTTTTTTCGGCTGAATGATAATGATGATGAAAAGGCAATTTATCAATAGTTCCTAGCAGTGTTTATGTAACAAAGTTATTGCACCTTACTATATTATCAAATATAAAAGTTAACACTATCGTGTCGCCGTCACAAGATTAAATATCCATGTCCTCGTACACCTCTCGAAACCGGTCTTCTACGGTAGTTGAGGATTGTGACACATTCTTATCACATCGATCCGATTTGCTACAGCCCTTAGCTTGATGCAGTGCCAAGTTCCCCAGCACTTCAAGATTATCAGTTAACTGGCTTGACAATCACTCAAGGTTTCGTCTTTCCAAGTATAATATAAAGAAATTGCACGAATCTCTTAACACGGGCGTTTAGCAATGTTGTGGACTTAGGGTTGATGTTTGATCGTTAATTTTATATTTTCAGAGCTCGTGGTACCTGCTAAGTGCACAGATAATCCCTTCTTCGCTAACTGTGACCTGATCGTGCGCAGCAAGTTCTGCAGACACAAGTATTACTCGAAGTAAGTACATAATCATTAAGTGAGGTTAATCGATAAATTAGGTCAATCGATATAATTTGCTGAACAAGATTAATAATAGTGTTTAATTGTTCTTATCGACTATCCACTTAGCTTAGCTAGTTGTTCAATACCGTCAGAATGATGATTGTTTATTTATTTAGCACATTATACATAGGTAAATAAGTGTGTATATCTTTTACGTTCTCGATCTATTGTTGTTGTTCTGTGCCGCAACTAAGCACGTTGTGTTTTCCCCAGGTTCTGTTGCAAGTCGTGTGTGGAGGCCGGTCAGCTCGACCCCCAGGAAGCGGAGCTTCAAGCAGACCAGCCTTTGAAGAAGAAGTAAACATCAGCTTCACCAAGATCTTTCATAGCGCAGTAGCCAGACGCGACCTATAGTAAACATTGTTGGATATATTCATAATTTTCCTCTCAAAATACTACTTAAAAATATTTATAGTTGGAATATTGTGTTAATTATTTTCTATTCGCATGACACTACAGTACATAAATGAGTAAGTATGTCATCGATCGTAATAATTATAGCTAGATGAGATTATGGTTACCTCCTTCCTGCATAGTGTTGGTCGCAAGCTCTGGCAGTAATATTGTTATTGTTTCATGTGCCATAGCTGGAATAGGTATTAATTTCTTGAACGTTGAACCACAATACAGCGGTCTACTGTGCGCATGTTCGTAACACGCAATCATACCAATAGATTATAATGTAGATAGTTAATATTACTTGAAATTAACAGTTTTATGTAAATAAATATTTTAAAATGTCACAAACTCCATCTGTGATGGACTATTTTTGAGTAATTTTACATTTCTACATAGTTAGTTAGAAGAACATAGTAAATAAATTATTTATGCAATAAGTTGTCTAGTAAAATGAATGTTTAGCTCGTAAGGTAACGCTAGGGTGGCTAGTTGACAAGTCATAATAATTTGTTTAAGTGAATCCTTTTATAATTGTGACGATGTAAATAGATGGACAATAAAAATGTATTAGCAAAATGTTGTGTTTCATTACCGCTTGTCAGAATTGTGTACAAACTTGAATATTAGTATCGACAATGCAATACCGAGACTACGTTACGGGTCGTCAGAAGCCCGAAAGTCTGACAACCAGTCTAACCAAGGGGTATCGTATATTACCCAGTAACTGGGTTGTGGAGGTCAGATAGGCAGTCGCTCCATGTAAAATACTGGTATTCAGCTGCATCCGGTTAGACTGGAAGCCGACCCCAACATAGTTGGGAAAAGGCTAGGCAGATGATGATGAATGTAATACCGAGACTCGTTGGATCCCAGTTAAACTGGGATTCATTCCATCATTCATAACAATCAAAAAATTATTAAACCGGCTTGGTGCCTAGCCTTTCCCAACTATGTTGAGGTCGGCTTCCAGTCTAACCAGATGCAGTTGAATCACCAGTATTTCACATAACTGACCTCCACAACCCTGTTACTGGGCAACCCCTTGAAAAGACTGGTTGTCAAATTTCCGGGTTCCTTACTACGCTTAACGACTATCGAAGCTCACGAATGATAGCCGGGGCCAACAGCTTAGCGTGCTAAAGTCTCTCGCGAACTTCAACTAGGAGTATTTAATAGACGGTCACCCATCCACGAACCGACAGCGGCAAGCGTATCTTAATCTTCGATCGACCCGTAAGTTTGTTAACATTATACACGGGCCCCGACACGTTACTAAAGTCTAACAGAATGTAATAAATGCTACATTTTCTATGGTAGTCTGTTCTACCACAATTTTAAAATGAATATTCACGAATATTCGTTTTACATCTAAAAAGAAAAAAAATACGCCTAGAAGCAGCACAAATGCTATTGTTACTTCTGAAAAGCGTTCGATTGCGTAAAACCCGAGTCACTACTGTTGAAACTGAAGCATTGTGAAAGGCTGGAGCTCTTAAATTTTCTGAGATATCTGAAATATAGACAGATAAATGATCAGGTAAATGGTGAACTGACCGGCCTCCACACACTGAAACCTGAGATGCAAATGGGCTTTTCGCAAGGTTCAATATTGAGTCTATTCCTGTTTTGAGTTGACGTAAACGATTTGCCTTAATAAATTTAAAACTAACCGAACAGGATGTTAATTCAGGCATTATCATTTCTTTTTTCATAGCTTTACGTTGTAATAATTTCTTTAAATTCAAAAGTTTTTACGAAAACGAACTTATTCAGAAAAAAAACAACTGGCATATAGTTTCTTGGTTGAACATCTGTCTATCCCTTTTGTTTACCAGACTTGTAAGTCTGGCCAGGTTGTAGGTAACTATCACACTATTTGCTATGGGGGATGAGCAATATTGCAATTTGATCGTTTTCTTTTATAGTTTACCGCAAATGGTAAAAGTACTAGTCAAAATATTGCAGATGAGATGCAGAATGATATTATCATCACACAATACCTTAATTATGCCGACAAACACACATACAAGATGGATTTTTCGGGCAGCATCTTAATCGTTGTAGCTACAAGAAAACGGTATTGGGGCAAAAATGTTTGGACGGCACACCCACGTCCGCCACAGCTCAGACTACTTTTGTTTGGAAGGTATCACAGCCATGTCTCACTGTGCCAATGTGCATCAAATTCTGTCCGAGGGTTCTCTTTATATTTTGAGTCGAATAGGTATATCTTACTGAGCATGAATAAATTAAACAGTGTTTAATTATTATCGTGATCTATTATTATTGAGTCCAAGAAGAGAGCCGGTCTGTGGATATTCTCTTCACATCTTGCCAGGCTCAAAAACCATATTACAACCATTACGTGGGCGCAGCAACCCATGGTACGGTTTCCCTGTCTTGCATGAACAATAATAATGAGTCAGTGCATTCAATCTGCTCTCATCATCGTTTATTAAAACACATTTGTGTAATAAAACTTCGACCTAGTGTACCTAGAGTGTATCTTTGCTCTCAGAAGCCACAGGTTTGTTCCTTCAATGCCAGTATTATTGAGCTCGGTAACGAGTTGCTCGAGTTCTCGGTAAAGCGAAATACTGAAGTGCTCGTCCCCCCGAACATGCTCACTATAATAACTTTTTGCCAATTTACGTTGATATGTACCCAGAGCAAAAATAATTAGTTCCCTTTGGGTCAGCGAAGAAAACCTTAATGAATTAATCAGCTTTGGGCATCGCTGGTAGGACAGGCTAGATCGGACTGAGGTAGGTAATACGTAATAGGTAAAACGGGCTGTTGTTCGCAACTCCACGTCAAAACGCGTATTTTGCGTACGGGTGGGAGAATCGGTAATTCGATCCACCCCTGCTGACAATTTCACGTAGGGTACCTGGGTTACCGAAGTATTTTGCCCTGTAATTAGCGACCGCCGGGCAGTTTAACAGCACATGAGCCGCTGTCTTGTCGTCCTCCATGCAGGCCCTGCACAGCGGACTGTCTGTTACTCCTATGACAAAGAGATGTTTATTAGATGACCCATGGCCAGTTACGGCTGCTGTAACTGTACGCAGCTGTGGTTTTGTTACGCGGAGAACCTGTTTCGTGAGGCGGACATCGAACGCAGGAAGTGCTTCTTAGCCTGCCTGCACCCACTTAGGTCCATCCATATTTTGTGATGATGATCCCTGGTTCGTTTCCTTACCAGAGTGCGTAGATACCCGAAGGGAAGTGGCGCAATGGGTTCTGGTCCCACTGGTGTCATGCTCGACCCCCTCCTGGCAAGTTCATCGGCTGCATCGTTGCCTAGCGAACCACTGTATCCTTTGATCCACTGAATGGTAATATTGTTGAGGCTACCTACCTCTTTGAGGCGCTGGTGGCACTCGTATATCAGCCCAGAGTCAACCGTGTGACTGTTCAGCGCTTGTAGAACAGCCATGCTGTCTGAGAGAATGCGAATCGAGTGATCCTTAACTTCCCTGGCCATGATAGCAGACGCGGCAAGGGAGATGCCCATGAATTCGGCCTGGAACACTGTGTTATGGACCCCCAGTGGTGTGGCTATGTGAATGTTGAGGTCCTCCGAGAAGACTCCAGCCCCTGTGCCACTATCTGTTTTTGATCCGTCCGTGAAGATACGCAGCTCTGCGGGGCGCAAGCCTTCGCATCGTCGATCCTCATGCAGTTGGATTCTGTATTTTTTATCGAAGATAAAACTCACTGTTGAGTTCCTTAATTAGCTCGGTGTGTTGTGTGTCTGTCTTACTCCAGAGATTTGTAGCCTTTAGACGCACCGCCGCCATCGTTGCTTCCTGCTGTATGAACAGGTGGAGCGGCGGCAGCCCCAGCATGGCCTCGATCGCTGCAGTCGGAGTAGTCCTCATGCAGCCCGTGGTGCCATGCAGGCTAGTCTTTCCATGCGCTGTAGTTTGTTGGTAGCTGTAACTAGCTTGGTGCGGACTGAGGTAAAACGACCGCGCGGCCGATCCAGCTAACCATTTTGAAATCGGTCCATGGGTGGGGGTAAGTACGAGCGCAGGAGATTTTATGGTCAGCCAGCCTTTGCTGCGTCTCTGGCCCATATCTTTTGATAAAAATCACGTCATTATAGTCAATAATAATATTAATTAACGATACCCACTAGTAAAAATATTTCACTCAGTTTTGGTACGTACACAGTTTTATGTAATGACCTCGGGGATAGTTTTTAATGCATCGTAATTAAAAATTATTACAATTGTGAGATGTTTCGAGTCATATTTAACACATGGCTGGCGGAGCTGGGTGTATCTTGCCCAATTATTGATTTGCATTCACAGATGCAAGAAAATGGGCAATTTTCACATAAAAAAGCGTTTGATGTCAATCAATCCTGTTTCTTAATGGCTCAAAAAACTCTTTCAAACTTCAGAAATATCTGAAGTTTCTTGTTGTTCCTCAGTTGGCAGTTGGTGGTGCTATTGCACTAAAAAAATACTTCCCAGAACGTAGCAAATGGACTGAGAGGAGAGAGAACACAGTGTGTATACCCAAAAACGTATTATAAATAGACGCGTCATACACGAACTTTAGAGCACTCAGAAACAACGGAAACAATAAATGTAGCTACCTACTAGTACATCATACAGTGCGCGAAGAAGAAGAATGACCCATACCGTTTCTTGTTGTTGAGAACATTTATAAATTAGTTACATCCCTAGCGTTTCGCCGCGTCACTGGATGATACGTGACAAATAACACGACAGGCAATTACCCGTCATTTACGTTGCCAATACTTAACGCCGGTAACGCATCTAAAGGTAATATTTCATTGAGTATACTAGCGTATGACAAATGTAAAATTATTCCATTACTTCACTTAACTGTTGTCTTGCCGAGGCCAATCTACATCGAAGGGTCGCTTCTCAAACTTGTGAAGGAGTATATCTACCTAGGGCAAGTCATCCAGCTCGGTAGACACAACTTTGAGAAAGAAGCTGGCAGAAGGATCTGGTTGGGTTGGGAAGCGTATAGAAAACTACGTCGTACCTTTTCGTCGCCTATTCCGCAATGCTTGAAGACTAAGGTCTTCAACCAGTGCGTCCTGCCCATGATGACATACGGTGCCGAAACGTGGACACTGACAGTTGGGCTGGTCCACAAATTTAAGGTCGCTCAGCGCGCTATGGAGCGAGTTATGCTCGGAGTTTCTTTGATGGATAAAATCAGGAATTAAATCATCCGGAAAAAAAACCGGACTCACCGACATAGCTTGTCGAGTGAGCAAGCTGAAGAGGCAGTGGGCTGGCTATGTTTGTCGAAGGACCGATGGATGGTGGAGCAGACGAGTCCTGGAGTGGAGACCGCGTATCGGCAAACGTAGTGTGGGACGCCCCCCAGGTAGATGGACCGATGACCTTAAAAAGGTGGCTGGGACAGACAGACTGGATGCGGAAGACGGAGGATACAGTGTTGTGGCGCAGCCTGAGAGAGGCCTATGTCCAATAGTGGACTGCGATAGGCTGAGTAGATTTGATTGATTGAACTGAGCTGAATAGGGAACGAATAGAGCAGTTAGTTCCATATCATCATTCTCCTATCCTTATCAAAACTTCACACTTCTCTATTAGTCGTCTTCTCCGTAGTCACACCCTTTCTAACCATATCATCATTCAAAGCCCATCCATCGTTTCTTCAATCTCCCCTTACACCTATATCCACATTCATACTCAAAACTTTCCGCTCGACATTTTCCTCCTCCTCCAAATCACATGCTCATACCATGACAACCGATTTCCACACAACTTTTCGTTTATCGGTGCACACTTTTAGACTTCTTCTTATGTTCTCATTTCTTATTCTATCCATTTGTGTAACATCACACATCAATTCATCCCTTTTGTGGCCCAACATTCTGACCCATACATGTATCTATTACTTTTAAATGATTATCATCTTATACCCTTTAAGGAGCTATGCAGACTACATGACATAATTTAAGAGCGGTTATTTTAGTCGACAGTAAACGAAGAAAATTGCTTATCAGTTTGACAATTGCTTTGCAAGCCCATGTTCGATTCCCAGCAATTGATATTTAGGGTCAAAGTTTAAAATGCGGCTTGCGGTCGGAGTAAACTAAAGTTATGCTGCGATCATATGCTTAGGGCAAAGTGGCATACGATCACGGCTTTCAAATGAGAATATTTTCTTTCTTTGTACTTAGATCGTGATTTTCATTGACTCCAAAACGTATATCACATTGAACACTATTCCCAGTTCTTGTTATCAGAACTGACACACACCGTCACTACTGCCTACACCACCACCATACACAAGTGGGAAGAGTTTAGGATGGTGATAAACTTCCTTCCACGTTGAAAAGCGATAAGCATTTTGAAGTTTAAGCCTTACAAAGTACGAGCAGTTGGAGTCTGTCCATTGTTCGCAGCGGTCGTTTACTCCTGAGGTTGAAGCTCGTGTTACTCTGCATCAGTCACGTCTCACGTTCGGTTGAGATGTCGCGCATCTGTCTTCTCTCGCTCATCGCACTGCTCGCGTGCGCACGCGCATACGAAGGTAAACAACACACTACGCATTGATCTGCTGCTAGTTGCCTTTTTTTTTTATTTATAACTTTGAATGTTTCTAAAGTTTGGCGACGCCCTCAATAATGTGTTGTTCATTTATTGGATCTTGAAATGTTGTTAAGTATTTACAATAATTATTGCTATGTAGATCGTTAAAAAAGAATTGGAACAATATTGAACCATTCCAAACAGATTACGTATACAATGCTTACATTTTTTAAACATAGTCTTACTTCATTTGTTTTGTCAAAAGTTATACAAGGTGTAACGTAAATAACGCATAACCTCTTAAGGGGTCATTGTACTCATCATTATGAACAACTTTTACTATGGCACCAAACCTGAAATCGCGAAAAATAATTCAGCTGTTCCCTACATTTATGTTCGCATAACTCGTCAAAATGTAGGGAATAGCTGTTTTTTTTTTGTTGCGATTTCAGGTTTGGTCCCTTAGTAAAAGTTGTTCAAAATGATGAGTACAATGACCACTTAAGAGGTTGGGCGTTATTTACGTTACAACTTATATAATTGGTTGGTAGTACCTCCTGGCACCTGGTGGCACCTTATTTTGTGAAACTTACTTAGTGAAACTCATAAAAATATTTTTTCTTACACAATCGGGGACCGCCAGATCTTAAGAGAACGGCTGCTGGAATTGCTGATGACGAGACCATCGCTACCGTGGTTACCGGAGAACTGGGTAACCCACTCCATGTTCGCTGCTTAGAATCACTATACCCGACACTCTTCGTGTTCTGGTACCGCGGCCACGGGAGGGCCAAGTTACTGAATAACGACTCTGAGTATGGCATCCGAGGAAACGTCCTCCAGATCAGAAAACTGACTACCGAAACTCTTGGAGAATACACCTGCCAACCGTATAAAGGAGACGGCATGGTAGCGCCGCGGATGTTCGTCGTGCGAGCGAATAAGACTGAAGAACTCTATACTCCAAACGACACTACATCCACACCAGAAGCTCTCGGACAATTCTCTACCGGTAAGATTTATAAATATTTACTTAATGACTAAACTTCGAGTTGATTGTTTGTCTTGGTAGTTAAAAAGAAAAGTCCTGACTGACTGACTGACTGAGTCATCAACGCCCAGCCCAAACCCTTGGACCTAGAAAGCTGAAATTTTGCACAGAGGTTCCCTTTATAATGTAGACAAGGAATATGGAAAGATTTTTCGAAATTCAATCCCAACCAGTGTTAACATCTGCATGGCTGACAATGGCCTCGGAGTGGCCACGCAAGGTGTAATAATATATATATAGTTTATTTCTCTCATAAAGGTACATTGATACAGTAATTTATTCATCCAATTGTGGCTTATTCTAGGACCTTTGTGAGAGGTGGAGTCTGAACTAGGTTTGGGACCTGTAAGACAGATCTCCAGGCTCACACCCCTTTTTTTTCTGTGGGAAATCATCAAATAACTTCTCCCGCTCTGGGTCAGACTTTTCTGACTAAAACCCACCCGTGTTCCCTCAGTAGCCCGTATGCCAGGGGCTTTTTTTTTTTTTTTTTTTGGGTTGGAAAACATCAAATAACTTCTCCCGCTCTGGGTGGAGCAGAAGGGCGTGTCAGACTTTTACTGACTAAAACCCACCCGTGTTCCTTCAGTAGCCCTTAAGCCAGGGGCTGTGGTGTCTCTTTCGAACAAACCCGCACCCCTGGCAGGCATCGACCCTTGCGGGTCCCATCACTATTTGTGCTGACATCTCTTTGAGGCGCGCGTGGAACACAACGCTCCGTCGACTTGGGCTTGGTCCTTACCGGACAGCGAGCTACCCATTACTCGCCGTCCGCAAGCCCATGCCTACGGTGGCCGGAAATCGGCCTGGGATTCCCGACGCCCAGGGCGTCTCCGTATCCTGCGGCGGCTGGGGTCGCAAGGGCGCATATGCTGCCTCTCCCTCACGTGCGCCGCCTCCCTCTTCGCGAGCATCACTGCTTCGCTGAAGGAGGTGACGGCTCCCCATGCCCTCTCGCTCCGTACCATGGCCTGGACCAGGGCCGGACGCGAGAGATCGCCGCCGCCGATCGCCTCCACGAGGACACGGCGGTGCTCCGCCCAAGCAGGGCAGACCGCCACCGTGTGCTCCACCGTGTCCTCAGGGCGATCTTCGCAGTGGAAACACCCGGGCGTTTCCTCCCGCCCTATCCGAAACAGGAACCTCCCGAAACAGGAACCTCCCGAAACAACCGTGTCCGGTGAGGACCTGCGTCAGGCGGAAGGTGAGGACGCCATGCCGCTTCTCAAACCACTCCTCAAAGAGGGGACTTACCGCCGCAATCGTGGCGTGCCCAGCACTGGGTTGCGACAATCGCTCTCTCCATGTCACCATGAGATCCCGCCGGAGCTCTGTCCGCTGTGCCGCGATTTCCTGCGGCAGCGGAGTTACGCCCCGGCGTTTGGCCTCCTCGCGCCACTCCCAGATTTGCGCGAGGACCTTTGCCTCCAGATCCCATGGCGGTAATCCGGCAAGGAGGCCCGCCGCCTCGCCGGAGATCGTGCGATATCCTCGGATCATCCTGATCGCCATGACCCTATGGGACGCCCTCAGCTTGCGAGCTGGTTGGTGCCTCAATGTAGGCGCCCACACCGGCGCCCCGTATAGGGCCATGGACCGCACGATCCCCGCGTAGAGCCTCCGGCAGGAGGCGTTTGGCCCCCCTAGATTGGGCAAGAGCCGCTTCAACGCAGCCCCGGCCCGCTCCAGTCTGGGAGCCAAACGGCGGAAATGCTCCGCGAAGTTCCACCGGCTGTCGAGGACGAGTCCCAGGTACTTCATCGTCGACTCGACGCCGATGTGAACCCCTCCCACCGTTATCCGGGAACCCGTCGGTGGCGCATTCCGAGGACCATGAAACCACATGGCCTCGGACTTGTGCAATGCCACCTCGAGTCCCAGTTGCCGGATCCTATCCACGATTGTCGCAACCCCTTGTGTCGCTAAGTCGGCCGCCGCCTGGTACGACCTCCCTTGCGCCAGGACCAGCGTGTCGTCAGCGTAGCAGACTACACTGACGCCGCCAGGGAGGTCGGCGCGCAGCACCCAGTCGTACCCGATGTCCCACAGATACGGCCCCAGGACCGATCCCTGTGGGACACCGCACGACATCTCTCGCCGGTTCCACTCTCCGAGGTGACCGGGGTAGATGACGGCCCTGTCCGTCAAATAGGCCTCGACCACACGACAGAGGTAGGTCGGCATCCGGTGATACCGGAGTGCCTCCCTTATGCAACTCCAGGGCAGGCTGTTGAAGGCATTGGCGATGTCTAATGACACCGCCAAGACGACCCCACCCCGGGCCACAGCATCCCCCAGGTATCTCTTTCGAACGAACCCGCACCCCTGGCAGGCATCGGCCCTTGCGAACCCCATCACGTTTGTGCTGACATCTCTTTGAGGCGCGCGTGGAACCCACTCACACCCCTTTAAACATGATCATATTTTTATTTTATGGCATTTTAATTCAGACTTTATATATCACTATTAGCAAATAATGTTGAAAGAGAGGTAAGGCTATTGCAAAGTTATGGTTATATTTGTGAAGTGTAATATAAGGTGAAATTATTGTAGGATTGTGTGTGTAGTGTGTGAATGTGTGAGGGTATACCTACACCTGACCGTCAATGGTGAATGAAAGATGAAGCGCGGTGATAGCTTGGGGACGACAAAAGGCACTTTTGAAAGTCAAAATTAACAAGAACATAGAATTGATTCTTAGTTGCCCGTAACATTAAATGTGCCTATTAGCTTTAACCGGATATCACTAACACTGTTTTGAAATGACTTCGATAATCAAGAGCTGATAAGGATATTTCTCTTATAGTATACTAGCTTTTGCCAGCGGCTTCGCCCTCGCGGAACTTTCATCCCCTATTTAACTCCGTAAGGGGTCGAAATTGGTAAATTCCTTCCTTATTCCTTGTCTACATTATAAAGGAAACCTCTGTGAAAAATTTCAGCTTTCTAGGTCCAAGGGTTTGGGCTGGGCGTTGATGAGTCAGTCAGTCAGTCAGTCAGGACTTTTCTTTTTAATTATATATAGATTTATAGATATGTTCCACCATTTTGCCAGCAATTTCGCCCGCGTTGACGTCGAAAAATATCCCACAGGAATACATTACCGGGATAAAAAGTATCCTATGTGTCTAATCGTGTAATCTATCTGTGTGCCAAATTTCTGCGTCCGAAATCTGTGTAGCGTGACTCAGTAACATACATTCAAATTTCAAAATCTAAATTTCCAAACATAAATTATCTAATGTCCCTGAAAGAATATCTCCAAACGGATATCCGGAAGCGGTTGTGTTAAGCTAACCAATTGTGTAAGTACCTACACACCGTCAGATTCCGGCGTTCATGATAAGCAGTGATTTAATTCATAATAATGTTATACTCAAAAATACGCGCAAAAAATGAATGTGGGGCGAAAAAGCTTTGTTCCCAGTTTTTTCCTTACTTGACGATTTCTACCAGTTAATTTCTGCCAGAAGACACGTTAGAAGTTTGCTCCCAAACTTTATAGGTACGCAATCGGATTTTGAATTCCACTCATTGGGGATATGAAAGAGCCGAATGCCATACTTTTTTTTTATTACTAAATGGGCCAATTTTTATTATTACAAAACTCATATAAATCACAAAACTCTTCATCTATTAAAGCGTAACAGATCAGCAGGCCTAGACAAAACACATTTCTGTTAGCGTTCACGCCAAACGCTACGCCAAAATGTATGGGAATGACATTACCAGCTGAAAGGTTACGTCGTGTTCTTTCCGCAGGTAATGTCATTCCCATACATTTTGGCGTAGCGTTTGGCGTGAACGCTAACAGAATTGTGTTTTGTCTAGGCGTACTGATCAGACTGAAAGAATGCTAAATACAACCAACAGAAGAATTTTCTTCGGCAAACTTCGTGTTTCGTCCATCGTCGGATTTCTATCACTCGCCCTTTGCACTTGGTGCAGACCGGACGCACTCAATCGACTCTAAATACTTGTTATTACTCTTTTAACTTAAGGGTAAACTAGTCGCGGGCTCGAACTCACTGGTGGGCCTGGCTAAAAGCACACTGTCTCACCAGGCTTCGAGTCCGACAGAGGTAGTATCAGTGATGAGCAGTTAGACGCTAGTCTACACGCACTTGAGTGAGCTGCAGGATCAGTTATAGTAAAACAAGCGCGTAAAAAATTAAGAAAAATCCTTCGGAAGATCGGGTTTTCTGAAAAAACCACTGCATAAATCAATGACTAATTAAGTTTGTTGAACTTTTCGATCATTGAGCTTTGTCGGTACCGACTTAGTTTTGGAGATTTTACACTTCTTTTATTACATAAACATGTCCAAACTTACGTTAAATTATCAAGAAAAACAAATCTTCGTTGGCTCATATCTTTTTAATCGCTTTTTATTTTAGTAAGTATTCTGTTTCCGTACCGACAATATTAATAATGAGGCAAAACCATACCATGTTTAAGTTTTGATGTTGTACATTGTCAAACAGTGGAGTAAAATCCTCCCGAAGTTTGTATGGAAAAAATGTGGACTTGTTTCACCTTAATGTTATTTATTTAAAAAATGGGAGGAAAGCTCGATTGTATTCGGAAATGCGATGATTCCGGAGGGACATTAAGATAATAGTTGTACAGTCACGAGCAATAATATGTATACACTTACCAACTTTTAAAAGTAATTTTCTCCACTTTTACTAATTGTAATCTTATTTTATTATGAAAAATAATGTTTTGGAACCCACACTGTAATGAAATATCTAAGTTATCTCAAGGCTGCAATCGCTATTTAAAAGAAAATCGCTTTTGAATTTGGCGATGTGTTTACATGTTATTATTGCTCGTGACTGTACTGTAAAATAGTTGAAATTTTCCCAATTCAGCTTCAGCATGTTTTTTATGTATACATTCAATGCAAGTGAAAGTTTATTTGTTTGTTCACAGCGGTCCCGCAGAAGGAGGTGGCGGAATCTGCACTACCTAGGAATTTACGAGAACTTGCCGTAAGTATTTTTATAATTATTAGACGTCTCGAAGAGTCGCTAAAGATTTTCACAAAGCACAATAAGGGCGGACTAAATCAATACCTAAACAGTTTTAGGGACATATTTAATCGAAACCACAAATCCTACTAACATCATCAATGTGAAAATTTGTATAGAATATAAATAAAAAATAGAAAATATTTATTGTCCAGGTAATACAGTAAGCATACATAGGTTTATACATCAAGTTGAGACGACATATTGAGAAAATTAAATACTTAAATATTACCTACATCTAGTTATATTATATTATTTGCCAGTGAACCCCAAACTAGACAGTTAGTCTGTTTTTTGGGGTTCAGGATTTATTTATTTTATTTTCTTTATTTAGGCAACCAACAGCGATATTTATAGTATGTTACAGAGTATGTATATTACAGTGTTGTATGGCTAATTTATGAGTGTATGTGTAAAGTTTGTGTGGTATCTGGCGTGTGTGTGGTGTGTGTGTGTAGCGTGTAAAGGTGTGTGTGTATTTTGTTCCCCATTAAAAGACTATGTTTGTATGTTTAGATTTTTTGATATTTGGATGTTTAGATGTTTGTTTATTTCTTATTCAAACACGCAAAAATGGCAGAACGGATTTGGATTAAACAGAGATATTTTATTACCTGGATTAACACATAGGGTACTTTTTATCCCGACAGTAGGTACGTACCCTCGGGATAATTTCCGACCTCCACGCGAGCGAAACCGCCATAAAAGCTAGTTATTCATAATTTTGATGTCCTAAAAATAAATGTGCCTTTTTGTGACCATCAAATAATTATCATTTGTGTGTCATAAAATACTATATAGCCAAATAACTGCTACCAACTCAGATGTAGCGCTCGCTGACTTGTCGCGGCACCGCTCGCTTCGCTCACTCCTTTTCACCTTTGTTCGGCGTGCCCTAAGTTTGAGAAAAGATCATAAAGTTAAAAAGGCATATTTAATAAATTTGATAAATGTATTGTACATCATTAGAAACACAACTTTGAGAGACTCATTTATTTATTAAAAAAGCATACACCATTAAAAGGTCAATAAGTTTGCAGAGGACCAATTAAGGGCCTAAGTCCCGTTTAGTAGCGTAACACGGTCACTTTATGAACCGCACTGCTCATTAACGGTATATCTTGAAGATTTGAAAAATATGTGGATTTGCTATAGATTCATGTACATCATTTTGCCGAAAATACGTTTTTTGTATGGTTAATACTTTTGCTGAAAAATAAAAATTTTTCCAACAAGCAATATTTTGGCTTCTATTCCATACTCCTACTAAACGGCTTCGTTATTTGGAAATATTTTTACACTGAAAAATAGATAGTTAGAGTTACCACAGAATCGCGAAGCACAATTGTTAATTAACCAATAATTGCCAAGGAATATCCCCATTTTGAGATAAAAGGCTCAGAGGTGCCCTGCGCGGGCGCGGGCGTCAGTCGTGCTTCGGCATTCAGACGGGAGGGCTGTGTCGCTCGCTGCTCTGCTCCAGCTGATCGACTACGCGTGGTGTTTGTGTTAGTGCAAATACTTATGAACGTATTGTAACAGTGTGTGTTTATGGATTAGATCGCTGCAGAAAGGCTAATTCGTTGTGCGCGAGGACGCTTTATTAGTGGTGCCATTTCTAAATTACTTTTTGTTTATTTGTAAATTTAAGCTAGTTTGTAAATACAAAATCAGTCAAATGCGGATACCTACCTAAGGTACCTATATTTTCGAGTTTTCCATCATGTAATAATAGGTAATGCCCTGAAAACGACACCCCTGATGGAAAATTCGAAAATTTTCTCGGCCGCCATCTTGAATTTTAATTTAACCCCACCATTGGCTTTAGATGCCCCAAATACCCTGAAAACGACACCCATGATGGAAAATTCGAAAATTTTCTCGGCCGCCATCTTGGATTTTCATTTTGACCCCACCATCGGCTCTAGATGCCGCAAATACCCTAAAAACGACACCCATGATGGAAAAATCGAAAATTTTCTCGGCCGCCATCTTGGATTTTCATTTTGACTCCACCATCAGCTTTAGATGCCCTAAATACCCTGAAAACGACACCCATGATGGAAAATTCGAAAATTTTCTCGGCCGCCATCTTGGATTTTCATTTTAACCCCACCATTGGCTTTCGATGCCCCAAATACCCTGAAAACTACACCCATGATGGAAAATTCGAAAATTTTCTCGGCTGCCATCTTGGATTTTCATTTTGACCCCACCATCGGCTCTAGATGCCGCAAATACCCTGAAAACGACACCCATGATGGAAAATTCGAAAATTTTCTCGGCCGCCATCTTGGATTTTCATTTTGACCCCACCATCAGCTTTAGATGCCCCAAATACCCTGAAAACGACACCCATGATGGAAAATTTGAAAATTTTCTCAGCCGCCATCTTGGATTTTCATTTTGACCCCATCATCGGCTTTAGATGCTCCAAATACCCTGAAAACGACACCCATGATGGAAAAATATGTTAAAAAACAAAAAGAAGAACATAATTATTGGGTCGAGAGTAATAAACTAAACGAATAGTCCAGTCATTTAAGCTTAAATTAGGTAAGAATCTCGGAATTAGAGATACCCAGCTGTAAGTCTATAAATACTTGTATATTGACACTCTAAAAGTTGTCTCAAAACCTACATAATTATGGTAGGGTGTAAGCAACTATTAAATTTCAAGGTCAAAGGTCACAAAAATCGGTTTTTTGCGCTTTCTTTGGAAATATCTCATTTCCTATGGGTTTTTTGCTATTTATGTTTATTCAATATTGTAGAATACAAAATTCTCTACAAATTGTATTAATTTTTTTTTTAATAAGGTGAACCGTTTTCGAGATAGAGGGCGGAGAGCGCGCGGTCACGGCATCACTTCAGGTCAACCGGTGCCTCCGGTCGAAAACGCGCCATATATAGTTGATGAACTATCGATAAATCAATGATTATAAATATTTGTCAATTTTTATTAACTATTATATTATTTTTTATCATTTTTTTCCTAACCTATCCACTTTTTATTCAGAATTAACTTATTTAACAACACTTACCTGCCCATGTAATTGCAGAATTGTGATGCCGTGACCGCGCGCTCTCCGCCCTCTATCTCGAAAACGGTTCATCGTATAATTTTTTTTTAAACAAAATTTGTAGAGAATTTTGTATTCTACAATATTGCTAATGAATACAAATAGCAAAAAACCTATAGGAAATGAGATATTTCCAAAAAAAGCGCAAAAAACCGATGTTTGTGACCTTTGACCTTGAAATTTAATAGTTGCTTACACCCTACCACATGTAGGTTTTGAGACAACTTTTAGGGTGTCAATATACAAGTATTTACAGACTTACAGCTGGGTATCTCGAATTCCGAGGTGAACTTACTATAATGACTGGACTAGAAAGAAAACTTTTACTAAACAAATAATTTATAAAACTACTTACTCGTAATTAACTGCTGAGCGTAGCTAAGTAAAAATATTTTTAATTAAGTAACCTATTTTGTTATTTTTCTGTATTTATTTTGGTTTACTAAGTTAAGTCACGTTATCTCCGAATCAACGTGAGATTAATGATTGATAAATTATTCATAATAATTATCTGTAGGTACAGTCGCCAGCAGGTCAAGCTATCCCAAACTGTCAAATTTTCCTAATTGAACATAAACCTTATTCCTTTGTAATAAAGTTGAAAAACCATCAAAGAAATTTGACAGATTGGGGTAGCTTGATGTGCTGGCCTCTGTACAACAATTTATAAAACAAAACAAAATATGTCCTACATGCACGCTTTTATTCTTTTATTTATTTATGTATTGCATTCCATATTGTAAAAAAAAAAGATGTAACAAAAGGCTTAAAGCTAGGTACAATAATATGGACCCTGTAAGGGTATAAGCAAAATGATAAAATGAAGGTAAGAGTAAATTAAATTAAATTATAAGATATGATTTTAACTGTTACAATTAAATTATTTCACTATACAAAACATTCATCAAAAGTTCATTATATTATACTAAATATTAATTAATTGGGTCATTTTATTAAAATAAATCATTATTATCCACGCATTTGTTTTGGTCTTAAAAGTAATAAGTCATTTTTTTTTTTTCTTGTTTTTTCCATTTACATCAAGCATATTATTAAGGTCAATCGATTCACAATTTGTCAGTTTTAAATTCCTCAACGGTATAGTAGCCTTTCTTTATTAGCAGTGATTTCAACTGTTTCGAAAAATTTGAGTCTTTTTGTAGGGATTTTAGACTTTCCGGTAGCTTATTAAATATATTAGCTAGTCTTGAGAATGGGCTTTTCCCGATAACTTTTAAGTTTGTGATGGGTAGTATTAGTCTATTCTTGTTCCGTCGGTTATAGTTTTCATTTAGTTCGATATTCGATTTGAACAGGTGCCTATTTTTTCTAACGAAAATACAACTTTGCAGTATATATATTGCTGGTAGTGTTAGAATTTGTTGCTTAATAAAGTGTGGCCTGCAACTCTCTCGTGGACCTATGTTCATTAATATTCTGATACATTTCTTTTGCTGAATGAAGAGGTCCAAATAGTCAGTACTTTCTCCCCACAGAATGATACCATAGTTTAGCCACGAGTAGGCATACGCATAATAGGCAGATAACGCGGTTTTATAGTCTGTATTACATTTCAATATATTTAGCGCATAAATAAATTGGGACAATTTTGCTCTTGTACTTTCTATATGTTTGTTCTTGTTTGTGTATACACATGTTTGAGCAAATAAATATATTAAGGATCAAATCTTACTTTATTCACATACTTACCTATTACCTACATGTTAAAAAAATTATGTCCAGTACAAACTTTAAAAAGTTGCATCTATCTTTCTGGAAATGTAGGCAAAAATGTCGACCTACGTGCCCATCTGTGCCACGGCATATTCTTTGGTCGTCGTTTTAGTGTAGCGCGCCGCCGCCACTCGTTACGTGTGTGCGGGAGTATTACGCTTAGCTCCGCCCACATGAGCAAGGTCTATGACGATACTATGGCCGTTAAATATTTCCTCTTTGTTGTAAGGAGGCTGAAAGTTCCGCCCAACTTAATCTATGTACAGGGTCAAATTAAATGAACTAGCGCAACTGCATGGCTATCGATATCTAGAAACGAAAAGCTTCGCAAGTGATGGGGAAATTGCTACTGAAGGCTACGAGTGTCGACCTTCTTACGAGGTGCTTCTGTCACGAACAACTGTACGTCACAGGAATCCGCGTCAGCAGGGCCTAGAGACAAAACACATTTCTGTTAGCGTTCACGCCAAACGCTACACCAAAATATATGGAATGACATTACCTGCGGAAAGGTTACGTCGCGTTCTTTCCGCAGGTAATGTCATTCCCATACATTTTGGCGTAGCGTTTGGCATGAATGCTAACTGAAATGTGTTTTGTCTCTAGGCCCAGTAAGGACTGCTGACGCGGATTCAAGTGAAGACAAAATATACCTACAGAGAGTAAGGCTGCCGTCCTTACGAAAAGTGAAATAACTCGAGTTTTGCGCCGAATTGAGTTAAGTACATATTCGGAATTTGCAGAACGAGATCTATATATTCTTTTTAGACGTATCTATGACGAAGCCGGTTTTAATACTAAGCCTAACTGCAATACCTAGGTCGGTGCTTTAACAAAATAAAATCTTTTCTCGCGTTTTTCTCGAAAACAGGTTTAACCTAGTTATTGCACCTTTCGTAAGGACGGCAGAAGGACTCTGTATATTTTGTCTGCTGAGACCAAAACTACAAATGTAGGAAGAAAAAGAAAAAAAAGCTGTAAAAAAAGAAAGTTGCAAAGAAGTTGTATAATATTGTGGCTGTTACTACAGTATATGTGTTGTCTCACTTCTGTCTGACTTCCACGCGATCGAAGTCATGGGCAGACAATAAATAAAACATCTTCATCCTCGCAGTGGCTCGAAGGACCATGGGGAGAGTGCTCCAAGAGATGCGGCAGTGGAGGTGTCAAGTCAAGGGAGGTCACATGCCAGAAGATTACTACCAATGAGTAAGATTTACAGTGAAAATGAGCATCAAGAATTATTTTCATAACCTCCGCTTTGGTGGTGGCGATTAGGATATCGCATTAAAAGGTACAGCGGTTATTACATGTTGTAATAACCAGTACATGTTGTTGTATCAATCTGTTAAAATAATAAAATTAACGATTTTACTAAAGACAGAAAACGGAATTCTTCAAACAAAATAAATAGCATAAATATTGGCAGAAAAAATCCCCTCTTGGTAAAGATAAACTCTATGGGTAGGTATTGCAGGGGTGTATCAATAGAAAATAGCGCCTAGGGCACGTATATCACTTGCGCCCCTTCGTAAATTATCTTCTTGGTCTACACTGAACAAAACTAGGTCACATAACCTTTCTTGGCCAATTATAGCATTCAATAATGAAGGTATTCATTTCAACTTGCTAAAAAATCGCTCACAACTTGCAATGCTGCAATTTTAAGCAGAATTTTAATAGAAGTGGGCAGAAATACGCTTTCATCCCCAAAGTGCAAAATAACTGCAAGTAGCTCTTCAGATTTCTTAGATATAACAATTTGAAATGGTAGTTTTTTTATTTTATAATTAATAATTGGCGACTTTTCGCGCGCCCCTTCGTTGGCGCCCAGGGCTCGTGCCCTGCCTGCCCATCCTAGTTACGCCACTGTGTTATTGTTATCACTTAAATACTTATTAACAGTAGCGGGAAGCCTATGTCCAGCAGTGGACGTCTTTCGGCTGAAATGTTGTTAACAAAATTATGTTTAATGTGTTAAATAATAAAACATACATACATCTGTACATACTAGAAGTAGCTCTGTTTGTGAAGACAAACCCAAGTCGATTTAGTCGTCTAGCCGACGTAGTTCCCCGCAACAGACGTGACAACAGCGTGCTATGTCTACAGTCAGCCAAGACAGCGCTTATGGGCAAAAGTGTCTACTGCATGGCTCCAGTAATATTTAACAAAATACCCAAGAGTTGGAAAGAGCTGTCGCTTTCTTTGTTTAAAAAAACACTTCGAAGGTTTTTAGTTGGGAAATGTTATTATAATTTAAGTGAGTTCCTTAACGAAAAAGATTTTGTAATTTAGTATGTTTTTTTTAATAATATTTTTGTTGTGTATGTACCTTTTGCATGCCTACATGGTAAAATATGGCTGATCTTGTAATCCTTTTTGTTATCTCCTATAACCATATTTGCAAAATAAAATTATATTTATCTTTAAAAAGAAGGTACCACGGCTTGTGTATGGTTCAAATAATATCGTGGTTTCAATTAATTTGATATTCAAATCACCACCCCGAAAACCGATTGGTTCATTAGACTCATCATCATCTCCCTAGCTTTTTCCCAACTTTGTTGGCGTCAGCTTCCAGTTAAACTTGATGCAGCTGAATACCAGCATTTTACATGGAGCGTCTGCCTATCTGACTTCCACAACCCAGTTACTCGGTAATACGATAACCCTTGGTGAGACTGGTTGTCAGACTTTCGGACTTCTAACGACCCGTAACGACTTTCAAAGATCTACGAATAACAGCCGGGACCAACCGAGGTACGGAGGGATGGATATTGATATGTAACGATGGTCCTCCATCCACGAACCAACCGCGGCAAGCGTAGCTTAACCTGGTGCTGAACCTGAACCTGTGCAGCTGTTATGTCTTAGCCACAAGCCCTTAGACTAATTACTTGACTAATTTCGACTAATTACTTAAAATTTTGTCATGCTATGTGATTTACTAGATATTATGTTATGCGAGGTCGCGCAATGTTGCTGTATACCAAATCGTCCTTAGAACAGTTATTTCCTGGCTGGCATAAAACCTAAGTTTTAAGAATAGAATAGAATAATATTTATTTGCTGTAAAACATGGTATAAAAGATGGTAAAAAAAAAAACAACAGCATACATGTTTTTGCTAGACAGTTATAAGCGTACAAATTTAATACAAGCATATTTTACATTTAACATTTATGGTCAAAGAATTCTTTGACACTATAAAAACTATGACTACACAACCATTCATGTAATTTATTTTTCAATGGTTTCTATTTAATGTCTTGACATTACTTGGTATCTTACCTATTGTAAATACGTACACACATGGATATAAAACGTTTATTATATTTAGCTAGTCTCGAAGGATTCAATTCAGGTGACAATTTTATTATGACGTGGTCTAAAAGTATACTGTGTATAACACAGAAAACAATTGTTTTGTGTGCACAGTTTCAAGTCTGTAGTACCAGAAACGGAGTGCTTCGACCTGCTGGGCCCGAAACCTGAAGTGTTCCAGACATGTAACGAGGACGTTGCCTGTCCCACGTGGTATGTTGGAGAATGGAGACCGGTAAGTGCACTATTATTATTTACTTCGTGGATGGCATGAGCTACCGACCACCGTACCATTCAATTGGTACTGATGCCATCCAAGTGAACACATCGAGATATTTGTAGTAAATATTTGAACCCGCGACTACGTAAAATAAATTTGAAAAAACGTCCGCATAAATGGGCGCAATGTGCGCTAGTGTCAACTGTATCGTCAGTCAACTTTCAGTCAGTCTTTTTGGTCATTGCTTTGAAAAACCACTTAAAGTCATGCGTGTAAGGTTGAATTTGCATTTTTTTTTTTATCATAACTGACGTATAATTGGAGACAGTTTTGCGTGTTACTTTTGTTCGAGACTGTACGCATCTTGTTTTTTTTTTTTAAAGTCATGCGTGTAAGGTTTCAATTTGCATTTTTTTTTAAATCATAACTGACGTATAATTGGAGACAGTTTTGCGTGTTACTTTTGTTCGAGACTGTACGCATCTTGTTTTTTTTTTTTGTATAGCAATGAAAACTGCTTATTTTTATCGATATGATTTATTATACACCCCATCACTAGAAGCTATCGCACCGTAGCGTAGGTGTTCAAAGGGGAATAAAGTCGAATTTTATTTTTGTTCCCCGTTGAGCACCACGTTATAATATTGATTGGTGCTCAAATAGGAATACCTTTGGTGCTCAATGCATAGGTGCTCAAACGGGAATAGTAATAACTAAACTGATCAACCGCTTTCTCCATCAGTGTGACCAGCTCTGTGACAAGGGTAAGCAGACGAGGCAGGTGATCTGCTACCAGATTAAAAATGGCAACATCAAACTGCTGAACGACGAGAACTGTACTGAGGAGAAACCGAAGGAAGAACAGCCTTGCATGCTAATGCCTTGTGTTGGAGTCGACTGGGTCACGTCCAAGTGGTTTGGAGTGAGTAGACTATTCAGTTATTGTAGTTTAATATGTCACTCGTTGGCAAGAAGGGTGACATAATTAAAAAATCCGCAAGAGGTGAACGCATTGCATTATCATCATCATCATCATCATCATTTCAGCCGAAAGACGTCCACTGCTGGACATAGGCCTCCCCCAGGCTCCTACACTTCGACCGGTCTGGTGCTTCCCACATCCAGCGGATTCCTGCGGCCCTTACAAGGTCATCGTCATTTGGGGGTGGGGGTTTGCCATAATCGCCACGCTTGGCAGGCGGGTTGGCGATCGCAGTATGGTGGTAAAATGCATAGAGAACGCTGCTGCCCATTCTCTAGTAAGTTCCTTAGTCCCTTCCTACGACACCCACTGGAAGAAATGGAATGGTGCTATTCTTTTACGCCTGGCTACTACACGGGACATTATAAGCATGCAAAATCAGTATTTAATGATCCAATTGCTGGTACACAGGCTTCCTGTGGGTGAGAGTGCGCTTTATCCCCCATTCTAGCCCAGTCAGGTTTGGTAGATGTCATACGTCTTCGAATTTTTGGTTGTAAGACATGCCGGTTTCCTCACGATGTTTTCCTTCACCGTTTTGCGAGCTGTGGTGATGAAATTATTAACAAAGAGTATAGCGCCTGTCTGGGTTTGAACCTGCGACATACAACTCGTAAATCACGGCAATTGCGATCCACCACTGCTCAAGTGAATGCGGTAAATTTTATTCTCTTTTTGCTACTAAAACGTACCCTTAAATGCGGCTGAGGTTGACTTCGGAAAAGCACTTCGCGACTGTCCCGGATCGTAGGACATTTGCTTAAGCCACATAAAAGTACCTCCCAAAAACCGCAAAACAGTCAAGAACTCGTGTATTCTATAACCAACATGGTACTCACGTTCACGCTCGGTTTTTCCTTTAAATATTATAAACCTCGTCATCATCTGCCTAGCCTTTTCCTAAATATGTTGGAGTCAGAAAAAAACTGATATTCAGCTGCATCTAGTTAGATCTAGCTGAACTAGCTGAATATCAGTTTTTTTTATTGAGCGAGTGCCTGTCAGACGTCGACAACCCGGCTACTGGGTAGTACGATACCTTCAGGCTTCTGTCGACATGTAACGATTGTCAAAGATCCACGAATGACAGCTGGGATCAACGGCTTGATATGCTTCTGAGGCACGGGGGTATCTCAATATGTAAAGATAATCTAAAAACCCATCACCATTGCCGCAATTGATCCGTGGATCACCCATCCACGGATCAACTGCGGCAAGCGTAGCTTAACCTGACTAGGTTAAGCTACGTTACTTTAGTTAGGCTAGGTTAGTTTATGACATTGATCGTTCGTTGATCGACTGATCAACGAACGATCAATGTCATAAACATATCAAATGATATGTCGTATTAGATACTGAATTAAAAAAATTCAGCTTATATTCAGAAACAATGAGATGAATTCAAAGATGTAGTTTGTTGCTGACATTGGTATAGCCAAAGATGAAATTCTTTGGGAGAAGCTTAGTCCCAAAACACCTTGTGGTCGAAGTCTCATCTTTTTTTTAATGTACAGACGCCAGCACATCAAGCTACCCCAAACTGTCAAATTTTCCCAATTGAACATGAACCTGATAGTGTTTGAAATAAAGTTATAAATCTATCAGAGAAATTTGACAAATTGGAGTAGCTTGATGTGCTGGCCTCTGTACCTCTAAGTTTTTGTTCCACATTTACTTTTGCAGCTAGTTCTTTAAGATGCCGTACTGATAGGATTTTTTTCCGATTCCGCAGATTTCCGTGATATTATAGATGTGATTTTGTAGTTAAAAAACTGTAAGTATCGTGTCCCATAGTTTGTTCTAGAAAATTAGTACTATGGCACCTAAAACAGTTTTTGGATAGTCGTATGTTCAATAAGCAAACTATTGCTTCTTGTCTTTATGCTATGTGGCATCTAAATGATCCAATCCGCCCCATTTACTAGTTCATGTTTAAGATTACGTGTTAAAAATCTTATTCGTTTTTTTCTAGTTATTAATTTATTTATTATATTTAGCACTAAACCAATCCACTATTACAGAGGGAGCGTTATTACCATAATCAGTAACTGCCTGTCTATATCTATTTTATATTTGTACGCGTTCATCCAATTTTTGATTAAGAATGGTCCAGAATAAAACTTGTATGTCATTGGGTCCAAAATTATGCTTCTAAATTCTATTCATATTTCCAGTGCGACTCCTGCACCTCGAAGTTCCGTACACGAATGGTGGTGTGTGCAACGACAGATCACCAAGTGGTGAATGAGCGCTTCTGCTCTCACATCAAAGACCGTCCCGCAGACCGCGAGAAGTGCCACAACGAAGTGCCGCCAGCCTGTAAGGTGCAGTGGTACCTGACGCAGTGGAGCAAAGTACGTTGATCAAGAATAAATTAGTTCAAATTACTTTACGAAAACAAGCAATTTTGGACTTGATATTTAACTTGTTACTTGTCAATTTTCTGCAGCTCTGTTCCTTGTAGGGTCGTTTGCATCGTGTGTTTAAAATAAGGCTCATGTATTGTCAAGGATCTGTTTGTGTCGCCAAGTAGTTGTAGATTGGATGGAAAAATATAGGCATATAAGACTTTGTTTGTTTGTTTCTGCTGAGACATAAACCTACTCTCTTCGGGAGGGATTGAAAGAAAGAAAGAAATGGAAAATTATTCTGTACAAGAAAAATGCACAGTACAAAAAAAATATAGATAAAATGCACACATACAAACAAGCCAAAAGCCCTGTATGAGCCCGATTGGCCTTTAATCTACCACACGGAGCCAGTGTGGATTGGTAGATGTCACATGTCTTCGAGTTTTTGGTTCTAGGACATCCCGGGTTCCTCACGATGTTTTCCTTCACAGCTCCGCAAATACTACATTTGGTGACGCGAGGAACTAAGACTGACGAGGTGAATGCTACGTTAAATAGGTCGATGATATGGTCGCAAGTTTATAGAGTGCGCTTCCGTTTTGCTTGTTCTGAGAGCAGTGGCAATGAAATTATTTACAAAGAGTAAAACGCTTGTCTGGATTCGACTCCACGACCAGCAACTCGTACCATTACATTACAACGGGCATTATCAGTTAATTAATAGGGCAGGTACAGTTCATTACTAACTTATTAGCAGGAGCTTTAAAAACCAACTTCAGTGGGACTATCTCCCAATTTAACTGTTCCACCCGAATAAAAGAGTTAACATCTAAAAACATTAACATTGACTATTCTACTATACTATTCGGGCACATTCACCATCTCTGTGAATCCTCCCGAAACAACCGTGTCCCGTGAGGACCTGCGACAGGCGGAAGGTGAGGACGCCATGCCGCCTCTCAAGCCACTCCTCAAAGAGGGGACATACCGCCGCAATCGTGGCGTGCCCAGCACTGGGTTGCGACAATCGCACTCTCCATGTCGCCATGAGATCCCGCCGGAGCTCTGTTCGCTGTGCCGCGATTTCCCACGGCAGCGGAGTAACACCCCGGCATTTGGCCTCCTCGCGCCATTGCCACATGTACGCGAGGACCTTAGCCTCCAGATCCCATGACGGTAACCCGGCAAGGAGGACCGCCGCCCCGCCGGAGATCATGCGATATCCTCGGATCATCCGGATGGCCATGACCCCATAGGACGCCCTCAACCGGCGAGCTGGTTGGCGCCTCAATGTAAGCGCCCACACCGGCGCCCCGTATAAATATAATAGGGTTGAGTTAAACGATGACAGATGCATACATGCCGTCTGTTGCGACAGGTGAGCTCAAAGCTGCAATGGCGCTTTCTTCAAAGGCTTTTCCAGACATGGCCTCGGACAGCCCTGCATTATTAGACTCACACAAAATTCTAATAATATAATGTTTGGACTTTAAAAGAGACGTCTAAATTTGTTTCGATATTTCTTCTCAGTGAGAAGTCACCTAGACAATTCCGCTATCTAGTTTTAAAGTGTATTTAAAGATATACAAATTAACATTTCATTGCCTTTAAAAAATAATAGCTTCTGTTACTTAACAGTGCTCAGTGAACTGCGGCGACGGACAGCAGACCAGGAACGCGTTCTGTGGCATGTACTACAATGACGAGACTGGGGAAGGCGTGGATGTGGTAGAAGACGGCAAGTGCGCCAACCTCACTAAGTACAACGACACCAAACCTTGCACGGTGCCCAAGGAAGAGTGCCCTGCGGAGTGGTTTGCAGCACATTGGTCTGAAGTAAGCACTTTCATTTCAGAATATCAAATTCAAATTGTCATATTATTGACCATATTAGTCCTATGCCGACATATTTATTTATATCTCTATAAATATGCTTTACTGAACACCAGAAAATACTCGTACTTAACAAAAATATACATCATCATTTCAGCCGAAAGACGTCCACTGCTGGACACAGGCCTCCCCCAGGCTCCTTGTCATTTTTGGGGGGTTTTGCCTTAATCGCCACGCTTGGCAGGCGGGTTGGCGATCGCAGTATGGTGGTAAAATGCATAGAGAACGCTGCTGCCCATTCTCTAGTAAGTCCCTTAGTCGCCTTCTACGACACCCACTGGAAGAAATGGGATGGTGCTATTCTTTTACGCCCGGCGACACATACGGGACTACACATATAACACTACAAACATACAATGGTCGCTTTCTGCGATTCTTATTTGCTTATCGAAGCTTTTATAAAATCATGAGCGAGTTATCCAATTACATAGGGAGCCGGCTGCCACTTTGGTATTACGAGTATATGATTTGTTCATGTTTGATATCGATAGGGCTTAAAGTTCAGATCAGTACGAATGGAAATTGTTCAGTCAATTATGATCGTATGACGCTGCACTTTCGAAATATAGAAATGTACTTAAATGTAATGCCTAACGGTTGACATTATTCGTTTTTCAAAACTACCCTCCAAGGCGGTTTAAGGCATGTTAAAGTTTGTATGTAAGAAACTTAAGGTGAATCTAATCGACATTTTTTCCATGCAGACTTCAGGAGTGTATTAATTAAACATGTTATGATCTTGTTTCATTGTTCACATTGTCTGTACGGAAACGGAATACTAATACTCGTATATAATAAACCATTAAGAAGTTATGAGTCAACAAAGATTCGTTTTTCTTGCTAATTTAACTTAAAGGGCGTTTAAGTAATGAAAGAAGTGTTAAATCTCCAACACCAAGTCAGTACTGACAAAGCTCAAATACCTAAAAGGTCAATAAACTTTATTGGTCATTGATTTGTATAGTGGTTTTTTCATAATACCTGATCTAGCGGAGGAATTTTCTTAATTTTTTACACGCCTGGTTTACTACAAATGATCCTGCATCTCATTATCTCACTCAATAACGTTGTGCGTATAGACTAGTGTCTAACTGCTCATCACTGATACTATCTTTGTCGGACACGATGTCTGGTTAGACAGCGTGCTTTTTAGTCAGGCCCACCAGTGAGTTGGAGCCCACGACTAGAATCCTCGTCACCAGTACTACGTTGGTATTGGGGCGTTGAAGTTCCAAGTAGAACGAACTAAATCTTTTTTTTTAGTCGCCTAATCTACGCGGAAAAAGATGCAAGCGAAGAGTTAGCCTGAAATTGAGTTGTTCCTTATGTTGTTTTCAGTGCACTGAAAGTTGTGGTGGAGGCGAGCAGTACAGACGCGTCATGTGCATCCGAGGAGACAAGAAGGCCGCGGACTGTGAAGTCACCAGCGTTCTTGACGCCACGCAGCTCTGCAATACAGGACCTTGTGACACAGAAACATCGTCCTTGACTTTAGCCGAAGAGGCCCAGGCCTAGGGCGGCTAGATACTATATTCCACATTATTTAACTTTTCTGCATTAAAGACAATGTACTTGTACCTTGTGATGTGTAGTACCGTGTGGTGCCGGATGTAAAAGAATAGCACCATCCCATTTCTTCCCGTGGGTGTCGTAGAAGGCGACTAAGGGACTTACTAGAGAATGGGCAGTAGCATTTTCTATGAATTTTACCACCATGCTGCGATCGCCAACCCGCCTGCCAAGCGTGGCGATTATGGCAAAACCCCCCTTTTGGGAAGGTCTATGTCCAGCAGTGGACGTCTTTCGGCTGAAAAGATGATGACTTGTACCTAACTATTTCTGTATCATCAGCAAAAAATCTAATCTATCCATGGCGGGGTGCAGACATTTCCGAACTCTCTTCACTCGCTCTTGCATTCTACATATTCTTGAGGTTCTTTGCATCAAACGACAAAAAAAAACATAAATATTAAATGAAACTACAATTTTTTTTCAGCCAAGCACGTTGGTATAAATTAGTTAGTTACTATGCTTTTTTTTTAACAGATACATATGTATGTATCTGTTAAAAAAAAATTGTAGTTTCATTTAATATTTATGTTTTTTTTTGTCGTTTCATGCAAAGAACCTCAAGAATATGTTGAATGCAAGAACGAGTGAAGAGAGTTCGGAAATGTCTGCACCCCGCCATGGATAGGTAACTACTGATAAAATTCTACATACCGTGTATTATTTTCTATTTGCTTGTACAAACGCCAGCACATCAAGCTACCCGAAACTGTCAAATGCTCCCAGTTGAACATGAACCTTATGCGTGTGCAGTATAGTTGAAAATCTATCAAAGAAATTTGACAGATTGGGGTAGCTTGATGTGCTGGCGTCTGTACTTATTACAATTAAATGATTTTATTTAAGAATAAATGTTGAAAATAATTATGAATACCAACAATCTGGAACTCGGCTGAAAAAAAATGGTAGTTTGATTTATATTTAGTAAAATATTCACGAAAAACCACTATAAATGCAACATTGCATGCCCGCGCGAGATGAACGCTCTTAATGAACTAAAGAAATCTATCTATCCAATTCGTGGCGGGATACTGAAATTTTCGAGCTCGCTTCGTTCACTAATGCTTCTTACTGCAGGTTGCTATGCATTGAATGTTACTTTCTGTATGAATGGTCAAACTAAAACCTACAAAACTGAGGTAAATTACAAACAATTTCGAGTTCGCTCCGTTGAGCTGAAACTGCACATACCAGAAGAAAAGAGAGTGTTCTTAAAATGTATGCGATATACAGGGTAAGTTTTTATCCAGTGCGCAAATTGTAACCATGAATTCAGCACATCATTCTAGAATCCCTAGCGCAGAAATTTATCGCCGGTTTTCCAAAAAAAAATCAGCTGTTTCATAGAAAAGTGCAATACCTACGCGGTCAAAATGTATGGAAGAGCTGATTTTTTTTTTGTATATTCGGCGAAAAATTTCTGCTCTAGGGGTCTAGAATGATAATATGTTGAATTCATGGTAATAATTTGCGCACCGGTTAAAAACTTTTCCTGTAATTAATTATATGTGTAAACTGTGATTGTTGTCACTTTTGACAATAATAATATTATCAGTAAGTTCAATAAACTTTACTTTTTTTTTTTTTTGGAATATACTTTACTTTTTTTGGAATCGCTAGTTTGGACGCAAAATACTCAAAGGGAAGCCATTTTGTATTAATTTTAATTTCTATTGGAACAATGGTTCGTTTGAATATTGTTTTGTCATAAATTGTCGCACTAATCGTGAAGACTGTAGTTTTGTTGATTGCGTGAGAATTGTTTTTAGATTTATGTTAAAGTGCTACCATTCAACTGTCAAGTTACTGAATACAATTAAAAGTCCAAGTATACGTTTCTTTTTCATTTCTCCTTTAACAGGTCAGCTGGAAGAAACTTCTTCACTACATATTAAAAAATAAAGTCGCATCTGTCTGTCTGTCCGCGATAAACTCAAAAACTCGGTTTTCACCAGTAGACAGAGTAATTCTTGACGAAGGTTTAGGTGTATTATTTGTGAAGGGCTAATAAGAAATAAGCAGTACCATTGTACTCAAATTATGATTATATATCATCTTTTTCTTATTAGGTTTAGTGTGTATCTTACTGGGTGTAGGTACATCAAAACTCACGAAAATGATAAAAATTACACTACACAATCATATTGACATTTTTGTGTAATTCTGTGTTATGGAAGGTACAGAGGCCAGCATATCAAGTTACCCCAATCCGTCAAACTTTGATAGTTTTACTACTTTATCATCATCTGCCTAGCCTTTTCCCAACTATGTTGGGGTCGGCTTCCAGTCTAACCGGATGCAGCTGAATACCAGTATTTTACATGGAGCGACTGCCTATCTGACCTCCACAACCCAGTTACTGGGTAATACGATACCCCTTGGTAAGACTGGTTGTCAGACTTTCGGGCTTCTGACGACCCGTAACCACTGTCAAAGATCCACAAATGACAGCCGGGACCAACGGCTTAACTTGCTTTCCGAGGCACGGAGGGGTCTTGGTATGTAAATATGGTCACCCACCCACGGACCAACCGCGGCAAGCGTAGCTTAACCTAATCGATCGACCCGTGCAATAAAGTTCATATTCAATTGGGAAAATTTTACAGTTTAGGATACTTTGATGTTCTGGCGTGTGTACAGGTGATCCTACGTCAGGAGTAACAACACCAGTATGAGCTGACCTCTTATTCCATTGAAACTCTGTACCTATGACGATAATTCAGTTCAAGGTCGAAGTGTCCGACGTGCAGTCGAATGTACTTGTAATCTCTCTTAACACCCACGTCTATAAGCGATAAGCACCTCGAAACACTACAGGAAGTAGGTACTGCCTACTGGGCTATACGAGTGATCATAGCTTTTATACCTTCACGATTGATAGATTCAGTGTTGAAAACATTCAAAGTAAAAGAGATTGAAAGAGGTGATGGCCAAAACGAGGACCGGGACCGCGGTCCCGGATCATCTTAATCAGCCTATAACGTTCCCACTGCTGGAACACAGGCCTCCTCTCTGTGAGAAGGAGTGGGCCGTAATCCACCACGCGGGCCCAGTGCGTGTCGGTCTCGGATACCACCTTTAAATACAATAATTAATTTTAGTAGTCTTTTGGGACTTCAAATAAAATAAACTAAGTTATATCTTGGTAAAGTACGGACGGTGGGAAGCACAAGACCGGTCGAAGTGGAGGAGCCTAGGGGAGGCCTATGTCCAGCAGTGGACGTCTTTCGGCTGATATGATGATGATGATGATGATGAAAGTACGGAGAGCCAAAAATTTTGAAATTATACAAATCGACGGTCACTACGCATAAAGACATGTCAAAACCGAGGTTTACAGGAAAGCGTTATTTATGTTCAAACTGCTCTAGAAATAATGCTATGTACAATTATAAATATAATTTCTCTATGATGTTTAATTAGCTTTAGGAACTTTATAATGTACAGGTACATATGGAAAATGTAAACCCAATAATGTAATAAAAAAATGCCATTTTTGACATGTCTTTGAGAGGCCAGCACATCAAGTTACCCCAATCTGTCAAATTTCTTTGATAGTTTTTCAACTTTATTACAAAGGAATAAGGTATATGTTCAATTGGGAAAATTTGACAGTTTGGGATAGCTTGACCTACTGGCGCGTAGGACCGCCGAAATAAAACTATTTTATAAAACGGTAAATATTTCTTTTATTTAAAAAATGGCAGCCTCTTGAGTATTTAAAAATTAAATTTAGCTTTTTTGCTATCTGTATTTTAACTTATTTTTTTTTTGTGGTCCCAAAAAACTATTAAAAATAATTATTGTATTTAAAGGTGGCATCCGGGACCGCGGCCCCGGTCCCAAATTCCCGACCCCTAGCTGCAGTCTTCCACAGTTAGGTCTCTAATCAGAATAGTAACATAATCAGTTTGAGTTTGTATAACTTCTAAACAGCTCATGTAGTTAACTTAAGAGCTATCGTCGTTTTAAGCCCACGTGGCCGAAATATGCGCAGGCGCATTCTTAGTGTTTGACAGTTAGACCTAACTTTGACACTAGTTCAAGACAGCCGAAGGGATATTGCGCGCGACGGTCGTAAACTGCAGTTGATTAAGTTCGTGTAACTCTGCATCAGTCGCTTCACACTCGGTCAATATGTTGCGCGTCTGTCTCCTCTCGTTCGCGCTACTTACGTGCGCACGCGCAGACGAAGGTGATTCATGTGATTATGTCCGACGACTAGATACATTCGTGACTAAACACTTGATTATTCGTTTTACGAAATCTGGAATCGGTATTGAAAGTGTTTATTAATTGGCAGACATGCCAGCAGCACCGCAGGCGATGGATCCTGATGTGGTAGCATCTGAAGGTGGCACAGCCACACTGCGCTGTCTGTTCCATGGCTCCCGCCACCCAAGATCACGTGGAAGTTCGGAGGACATACCGTACGTATGCAAAAGTGCCTCTGAATGTTTTCAAAATACACAAAAATTTAAACCCATTCCTCAATTTCCTGATATTGTTCATGTATTTTTGTAAAGTTATTGTTTTTCAAGATATTTTCTGGTCAGGCGACATGGAGAGATTTTATACTATTTACTGATATTTCTACAAAACGTTCTATCATCAACTAAAAATAAAAATGTCAGACTGTCTTCAGCACGTGTTGTTCTTGGGTTATGCAAAACTATGCTAAACTTCTTACTTTGCCTTGAACCTTTCCGGGACTATTTAGTCCTATTAATGTGACTTGAAAACTTCTGATCGTATTTGGATGAAATTTGACACACAGATTGTTTAAAATCTGAATAAACACAAATGATACTTTACATCCCGACAGTACTTTCCGGTAGGATATTTTCGACCTACACGAGGGGCAAAGCCGCTGGCAAAATGTAGTCCCATAATAATTCTGTACCATATCCCAACAGATCAACGGTAACGATAGCCGCTACAGGTTCATGTGGGACGGTGCGCTGGAGATCAACCCCTTGTATCGCAATGACTCCGGCGTCTACATCTGCGTGGCTAAACATGACCTCGGACAGGCCACGCAGGAGGTACACCTAGTCGTCAACGGTAAGTGGGGGTGAGTTAGATGGTAGCTTTGAAACTGCCGAGCTATTTATTCAAATCTCACCGTGAAAACGTAGGTGAAGTGAGCTTAAAGCGACCTGTCATTCCATTTGATGCTACGGAATAACACTATTGACAGCTGACGTCAAGGTCACTTCATCTGAGTTTTCGAGGTGATATTTGTACAGAATAGACCGGCTGGTCTGGGATTTGTAATGAAAAATGCTCACTCGTTTCAAAAGACAATTTCTCGCGTGGTAGCCCGCGTGATCGTTCATTTCAAAAGACTTAATGGCTCGCGATTTTTTTTTAAATCGCCCTTTGAAGAGGCACTGCTTCAACTGAATTATTTTTATTTCTAGAATTTATATTGTTGGTTTGTTGACGGAAATGTATAACTTGATGAAATGTAATGTTCATTTATCATGTTTTATTTGTATACTTACTCAGTTTATGTTTTCATACTTATGATGACATAAACGCGGCTCGATTGATGTTATTCGTTCGTCTTTATTATGATTATTAAAAGGAAACCGTGACTGACTGACTGACGGATCTATCAACACTTAAGTCAAACCACTGAACGGATTAGGTTTTTTCGCACATAGAGAGTTCATCCACTAACAACGGGATTTTTAAAAATCTTATTCCTTTAGTTATAATATAATTGCCTTTAGTAAATAAACCTAAAACTTGACACGAATGCACATCTAAAGAAACCAGTAGTCGCCCAGTGGTCGAAATACGACCATAAACCATTTCAATAGTTTTTTTTTTTTTATATTAGCTTTCTGCACTCCTCCATATAAACTTTAACTGTGCTAAATTTTTCCGTCCACGTAATTTTCGTAATAACGCCGTACAAAGTGTTTTTTTTTTTTTTGTGGGGAGCACTTGTTTAAATAAATGCCTAACGGATATCCATATCGCGATAGTAAAGAACAATTTCGACCTTCAGGGACAAAAATAAACGCACTGAATAAAATTCAAATTTTATCTGCTACAAAATATGTGTAAACAGTATCAAGTCATTTGTAGGTCTTTGACAGGCATTACGGGCAATCAGGGGCCGGAAAATCTAACCAAGGTATCGCAGTAAACAGTAACTGGGTTGTGAAAGTCGTAAGCAGTCGCTCCATGTATAATACTGGTAATCAGCTGCATAAAGTTAGGCGGATTACACACTACCTACTACGCGCCACGCGACGGTGTGCGCGAAACGAGCGAAATTCTCAGTGCAATTTCCAGCGTTAAAAATCACGCGCGGGTGCGCGTTATCTGAGCGTCGTCGCGTGTTAGTGTGTGATCCGCCATAGATTGGAAGCCGACTCCAACATAGTTGTGAAAAGGCTAAGTGAGCTAATCTGTAAAAAAATGTAGCGGTATCTACGCCGCCGTCACATACAAACTACGCAAGAGACTGACATCACCCAAATGCATCGCGCAAGAAGAGCGACTACCATATACGACAGTTTTAGTAAATGCGAAACCCGAAAAACGTGTCGTCTGGTATTTTTATGTAAAGAATCTATGTACAGAATTTCAAAACTGTATCATGAAAAATCGCAAAGTTTTATGCTTGTTATGTTAATTGTCCACACAAAGATGATCACCACGCAGCATCCGGCGCAGCCAGCGCGTCGAGCGTCATTATTGTGCTCGTTGATAATACCTAATTAGGCAGTAGGTACCTAACCGTACGGCGATTGTATTGTGATTAACTGGTGATAACATTTCCCATCACACTTGCAAAACTTTTTTGGGAAAATATACCTAATATGGTGTAAAAATTGTTGGAATCGATTCAGAACAATTCCTTATTCAAACAAACTATACCTATTCAGGTTTCGCATACACTAGAAATAATGTTGTGTACAACGTCCTGGCATCAATCGTCGGTTTTCCGGCTAAGCAGCCGCCAACCTCATAGATTCCTTCGAGAGGTCATGCCCAAAAAAAATTCATCGTCGGGCAGTTGACCACCAGTCACAACACCCGTTTGGTGGGAGGATCGGCCCTTTTTGATTAGATTGAGGGAACTTTACACCCTCTTCCTCATACCTCTAAAACCTGTGAAGGGTTTTTTGATGTCTTGGTTATAGATCTGACCCAAGAACAAGACTGCAATCAGTTCCGTGAAGAATATGAGCAGGCGCTTGAGTGCAAGTATGGCATCCAAACGTTGAAGCAGGACGGCTGCCAGAGGTTTGTGACAATTGTTTTGTGTATAAAATGACGAACGTTACAGTTACTTAAATCTTTGTCTTAGAGAACCTAGGGCTATGCTTGGAGTTTTCCCATGCCATCGAATTAGAAATGAAGAGATCCGTATAAGGACCAAGGTATCCGACATAGCCCGAAGAATTGCCAAACTTATGTGGCACTGGCCAGGGCACATTGCTCGCAGAACAGATGGCTGATGGGGCCGAAAGGTTCTGGAGTGACGACCGCGTACCGGAAGACATAGCGTTCCAAGGCCTCCTCCCTGAAAGTGGACCGATGGCCTAGTGAAGGCCGCAGGAATCGGCTGTTCACGAGAAGCACAGAAGCGGTCGAAGTGCTCGGTGGAGGCCTATGTAGCATTAGATGTCGATACGATCATGATGAATCTTATTTAGGCTAAATTGTATCATTCAAAACGTTTTCTAAACAATTTATTCCAAATTTAGATGGAAATGCAAAGAGGACCCGTGCGTCAAAGCAAACTGTTCGCCGAACGAGCACTGCGAGGCAGTCGAGCTGAGCAGCCCCTCCTCCCAGGGAGATTTGTACTTCGCTAGATGTGTCGCCGGTAATTAAATAATTATTAAGCAACATTAACTTCTGAACACACAATTTCACACATTGCTAGTACAGGCGCCTACCTCAATGTATATTAAATTCACCAGATGAATTTAAAAAAGTTTTATGAAATGTTCTATGAAATATGGCGAGGGGGTAATAGCTGTTCTTCGCGTTACGCTGGTGAAAGGTGCTTGTTGTGGTGACTGGTCGTCTTGCTGACGATGGTTTATTAATAATAAGAATTATTTATTTAATTACACAAAAAGTACACAGATATTTGTATTTGTGTACTTTTTATGTCAAATAAATAAAGAAAAAACAGCAAATAGCCTGGCACGAATAACTGATCAATTACCCCCATGCTAGGAGAGATCTGTGTTGTCAGGGGTCATCCATCCGTACATCTATGGATATCTTACCAGTAACAATTTAATAAAAACAATATATTATAATCTACCTGTTTATTTATTTTACTTCGATGGTCCTAGTTGATCGTTTAAGGTTGTGTCTAATAAATAAGTAACCTATTTATGTAGGTACCTATCATATTTATAATTCATTACGATATATTTTTTTAGTTTGATTACTATCATTGTTCCTCTCAACCTAAGCACCTGCCATCTCATCTCTTCACCACCCTTGGTTGACTGTTAGATAATGCCTAAGGCATTCAGTTCGCCTTTGTACTTTTTGTGTACGAGAAGTTTAAATAAATAAATCCAAATAAATAAAAAGAAAAGTCCTGACTGACTGACTCATCAACGTCCAGCCCAAACCCTTGGACCTAGAAAGCTGAAATTTTGCACAGAGGTTCCCTTGATAATGTAAACAAAGATTATGGAAGGATTTTTCGAAATTCACCCCCTAAGGGGGATGAAAGTTCCGCGCGGGCGAAGCTGTCAAACGCCAGTAATAAATAAGGCCTCTAGTTGTAACTTGGGCCGTAACAGCTTTGTGAAAACAATCCAGCTTTGCATAAGTAAGCTGTCAATGACAGCCTGTCATGCCCTTTAATGTCTGGAGGTTTTTAATTTTTTAGTGTAATAAGTACTTTGCTCAATTTTTTTTTTTGGTTTTATTATATAATTTTTCATTTTATTTGTATGTACATACATACATTGGCATGGCAGTTATACAGGGTAAGTTTTTATCAAGTTCGCAAATTGTAACCATGAATTCAGCATATCATTCTAGAACCCCTAGCGTAGAAATTTTTCGCCGGTTGAACAAAAAAAATCCGCTGTTTCATAGAAAAGTGCAATACCTACGCGGACAAAATTTATGGAACAGCAGATTTTTTTTTTTTTGTGTTTCCGGCGAAAAATTTCTGCGCTAGGGGTTCTAGAATGATATGCTGAATTCATGGTTACAATTTGCGCACTGGACCAAACATTTTCCTGTAGTTATTGTATTTTGACATATGGCAAATGATTCAATTAAATATTCTGTGTCTTGTAATGTTAATTACTTGGCTAACTATTGTATAGAATCAAGTTTTAGTTAGTATTAAGGATACTTAATTTTGTTAGGATAAGCTCATTCATCGAATTGGGTTACCCTGTAATGGTGTAAGAAGATGTAAAAAGAAAATAAATAAATAAAGTTTATCTAATTAAAACAGACAGCTGTGCTGCTGGGGAGTTTGCCCCACCTTTCCTTCCCAGGCAGCTAAAGCACTAGGAATTGGTGAAGGGCGGGCGTTTTGGGGACAGTACTTTTCGAACGTCAAACATATATAAGACAGATGTAATTTTGACGTTCGAAAAGTGCTGATTCTCAACCTAATTTGGATAAATGACTTTTGACTTTGACCTGCTAGATAAGCTAACCAGAGTTTATTCGAAGGTGACGTTTGCGAGCCATTCAAGCAGGAGTGCAATGAACGCAATAAGTGTTCCTTCGGCGTCCAGAAGATCACCGGCACTGATGGCTGCGAGAGGTAATGACTTACACACTCATAGTCTCCACTTAAGTGAAGACATACATAACATCACGCCCTATTTACTCGAAGGGTTGGGCAGAGGTTTAGAGTTGAACTACGATGACATGGCGCGCCCGTCCGAAATTAGAAACGTTTGAAAGTATTTGGGAAACTATTTACAGCGTCACCAACACTCACAACGAATGTATGCGTACTGAAACGGCTGTCAAACAAAAATAAAATCGAATCAAATAAATAAATCGAACGCTGCCCATCCGACTCGGATGGGCAGCGTTCGAAATGCTACGCAATATCTTTTTGATCCTCATACCGCAGTCTCAAGACGAAAGTCTTTGTCCATTGCGTGTTGCCAGTGATGACCTGTGATACTGAAACGTGACGCTTACAATAGGCCTTATTGGAAGGCTTAAAGACTACGCACACTTATTCAGCTTGGTTCAGCTTTTGTCCATAGAAAACAACGATTTTATGTGAGATGCGTACGCATCTGTTCAGCCGCAGAAAGCTGAACGGACTCTATACAAAATCGTTGTTTTCTAAGGACGAAAGCTGAACAGAGCTGAATAAGTGTTAGTAGTCCCTTATAGTCACCCAGGGCAATGGAGAGGGCTATGCTTGAAGTTTCCCTACGTGATCGAATAAGTAATGAAAAGGTCCGCAGGAGAACCAAAGTAAAAGACATAGTCCGAAGAATTGCCAAACTTAAGTGGCAGTGGGCAGGGCACATTGCTCGTAGAACAGATGGCCGATGGGGCCGAAATTCTCTGGAGTGGCGACCGGGTATTAGATGACGTAGAGTTGGCAGGCCTCAAACAAGGTGGCCGATGACCTTGTAAAGGCCGCAGGAATCCGCTGGATGCGGCAAGCACAGAACCAGTCGAAGTGGCGGAGCTTGGGGGAGGCCTATGTCCAGCAGTGGACATTTTTCGGCTGATGAATGCGCCTATTTTTGGTCGAACCTACGACCTACAATTCGTGAGACGGGTCCATTATCACTGGAGGTTACTTCTGAATTGGATTTAATTCTTCGATTTCGAGTTCATGCCATCTAAATTTGTTTAACCGACGATGCTACTGATTACTCTACTGCAGATATAACATTCACAAGACTTCTGGAGCAGTCTCGCTCATTAATATTTATTTGTGTACAGATGTAAATGTAAACTGGATCCGTGTAAGAAGAAATCCTGCACAGTAGGCAGGCGGTGCGTGGTACAAAAATACAAATCCATAATTGATCCAGAGCCCCTGTTCTCCGCAATATGTGGAACGAGTATGTCCTTTTTATTTTTTAATTATCTAAGGTCCTGTCAAAAGCAGTTCAGCTGTTCGGAGGTTTACCGACTGACAGAAACACAACAAATATAATGTTTTTGTTATAAGTACCGTATATAGTATCATTTGCATTTAGTAAAAAGCTTTGTATTGATTATGCTTGACTTTCAGACGTGACCCTAGCCAGTCAGTCGTTGCCTATCAATAATCAAGTAGGTACTCAAATAATAATCAAATTCCGTGTGGTGCCGGACGTAAAAGAATAGCACTATCCCATTTCTTCCCGTGGGTGTCGTAGAAGGCCACTAAGGGACTAGAGAATGGGCAGCAGCGTTTTCTATTCATTTTACCACCGTACTGCGATCGTCAACCCGCCTGCCAAGCGTGGCGTGGCACATATTCCCATACTTTAGCATAGGGGTAACTGTTCGAACATAAGACACCCTATTCGGGTCCCAAGAGGTCTTTCTGTCACAAAACGGTTCCAGGGTAGTGGCTTAATGGTAGGGCACGACCAACTGAAATTGTTAAACATAATCCGTCTTATAACAAAACGCGATCTAACTTTAGTTCGAGTCTAAAGTTCTGACTCAGTTTTTGTATTTCCAACTTTGTTTCTATTTTGGTAAAGTTCTTAACTAATTCAAAAATTACAACTTAGCACCGGACTGAGTTGTCAGTTTTGTAAAAAGAACGATTCGATTTTTGTTAAGTTCTTATTTCAAAAACGGGCTCGATGGTTTAAACCATACCCAAACAAAAACCTTGTTTTGTAATAAGTAATGTCCACATAATCTGGGTTTAGTTCATTATGTCAACAGTGCACGAGAAGGTGTAACTCGTAGGTACAGTGACGGACACGAATCTTGATGGCTCAAAGAAAATGTGGGACTTTTTATACATTGCAAAAACCGATCCTCACTCTTAAATCGGGGGCTCAAGATCCATACTTGTCCTGTAATTTTTTGATGTTTGTTCTGTCTAACCAATACAGCGTGACAGGGACATTAACGCGCAACCTGTTACCATACATTCAGTACATTATTCCGAATGAAAAACTCTACCATTCATTTTGACCGCGTAAGTTTTCTATGAAACAGCAGATTTTTTATTAACTCTTGGAAGTATAGAAAGTTAAGGAGGGGTTTGGGGCTAAGTAACAATAGCTGGCCGGGTCGATCGTTCAGGTTAGGCTACGCTTACCGCGGTTGGTCCGTGGATGGGTGACCACCTTTATATACCAAGACCCCTCCGTGCCTCGGAAAGCACGTTAAGCCGTTGGTCCCGGCTGTCATTTGTGGATCTTTGACAATCGTTACGGGTCGTCAGAAGCCCGAAAGTCTGATAATCAGTCTCACCGAGGGGTATAGTGTTACCCAGTTACTGGGTTGTGGAGATCAGATAGGCAGTCGTTCCATGTAAAATTCAAAAGGTATTCAGCTGCATCCGATAAGACTGGAATCCGACCCCAACATAGTTGGGAAAAGGCTAGGCAGATGATGATGATGAGGTATAGAAAGTAAATTCATGGTTACAGCTTGCGTATCGATTTCTCTACCAACCTTTATGTATGCATTAAAAAAAATACGTGTGGCACTCGGGGACTGCCGCGGTAAAGCTATTGCATAGCATTTTTTATCAACTTAAAATGCAATTATAATTATTTATTAATTTTTTAATAATGCAGTTGTTTTTTTTTTCTTTGATATTAATTCAAGTTACACTTTTTGAGCGCGGTGACCGATAAGAAAACAAATTTTATTATATCTTACAGTCGTACCATATACATACACGTTAAGTGTTTGACAGTAAGATCGAACTTTGACACTAGTTCAAGACAGGCGAAAGGTTAAGGGAACGCTCGGCCGAGCTACATGGTAGGCGGAGTGGGGGGTTTTAGGTTTTATTTTCGTTACAGAATTTCTTGATTCGGTCGCCGCGCTCAAAGCCCGCGATAAAAGCTATGCAATAGCTTAACAATCTCCAATGAATCCTTAATGAATCGTTTCATCATCAGTGGTAAAGGCTGGTGCCTGCCCCACGGAAGACACGAGTCCGTATAAGGAGAAATGCAACAAGGAGTGCACAGACGACGCTGACTGCCGAGGAGTAGGCAAGTGTTGCAAAAGAGGATGCACCCGCCTGTGCCTGCTACCCGTCGAGCAGACCAGCACATATCCACTTCTTTCTTCTGCATGTTTTAGACCAAGTAAGTACGTAGAGAAATTGTCACTTTTTGCCTTTGTTCATCAACCATAAATATATGTATTAGTTTTTACCCAGTACGTAACTGAGTTGTGGAGGTCGGATAGGCAGTCGTTCCATACAAAATACTGGGATTTAGATGTATCCGGCTAGACTGAATAAGCGAACGATATACAGGACCAAATTTTAGGAATAAATAACGCTTTAGTGCCAAGGAAACGAGAACAGTTCAATTGTGTTAGTTCGATTTGTATTATTTTTTAAGTGCATACTTCGCATTTTATATTGAATAAACATTGATCAGGTCCCTGCAGTACATCAACGTACGGTTGCTGCCAGGACGGGAAGACTCCTGCTCACGGACCTGACTTCGAAGGCTGCTGCTTGCTGCAAGCCTATGGATGCTGCCCAGACAACCGCAAGCCCGCTGAAGGGTCACGACTCGAAGGTAATATTACCCGTCTGTTATTGACCCACTTCTACTCTTTAGTGCCGAAAGGGAAGCCGGGGTTCAAAGTTCCGCGGGTAAGTTGTTCCGACATGAATAACTTCTATAAGAAAAGAGGCAGCAGTTAAGGCTTTTTTTAATGGGAAATCATCAAATGACTTCTCCCGCTCTGAGCGGAGCAGGAGGGCGTGTCAGAATTTTACTGACTAAAACCCACCCGTGTTCCTTCAGTTGCGTGTGCCAGGGCCACGGTAAGTTTTTCGAACAAATCCGCGACCCCGGCAGGTAGCAGTTAAGGCCAGTAGAACAATTTCTATGATAAATTCATGCGAATTATTATATAAGAGTTGCATGTTTGAGGGAGCCTGTCACATACATCACTGAACGTTGTACCATGGCGCTGCTTCAGTAGCCATTTCAGTGACACTGTAGGTATGACCCGCTTTTTTTGTGGGTCTCACACTTTTTGGTCTAACTCTACTTCAATCAATTTGACAGCTATTTTTTGCGAGTTGTACTTATCAGTTGTAAAAACTTTAGCGTATGTTTTTAATCGCATTTTTTGTAATTTTGTACTTTTTAACCGACGAAAAAACGGAGGAGGTTACTCAATTCGACGCGTATATTTTTTTTTTATGTATGACGCATAAATTTTTCCAGAGTAGTCCGATTTTGATAATTCTTTTTTTATTGGAAAGGGTATACCCCGAAGTCGGTCCCATATAAATTTCGAAGAGAAATTCTAACCCTGAGGGTAAGAAAGGTAAGAAAACAGGGGATGATTGATTGTTTACTCACAGATTTTAATACTGAGTTGTGCATTACAAAAGGAAACAAAAATTAAGCATGTAGTAATTAGTAGATTATAGCCACAAAAAATTATAAAATAAAAACTTTTTATAAAAAAATTAAAACCGCCGAAAAACCGAAAAATGATTTTTTTTAAACTTGCCAACCCCAATAACTAAGTTCGGAAGTCGGTGAATTTTGATATGTATTTAATTATATGTCACCGCCTTCCGAACTTAGTTATTAGGGTTGGACAAAGCAAGTTTATTATTTTTTATTTTTCGGTTTTTCGGCGGTTTAATTTTTTTACTAAAAAGTTTTATTATTTGCGTTTGAGACAGCTGACATTGAAAAATAGAATTTGAAGCCAAAAGCTTCTCTGGTTTGGGGTCTGTTTATTTATTATTTATTGTTGTGCCGAGGAAAACATACACAGAAGATGCAACATAAAGTAAAATGTAAAAATATTATGCAGGATGAGTTTCAGATAAACAAATTGTGTAATTTATCGTTTTCACATGAAGCCAGTACGTATCACCCTGTCCTGCTTTCTTCAGGTTGCGGATGCCAGTACACGGTGCACGGCTGCTGCCCCGACAACGTCACCATCGCGCAGGGACCAGATAACCAGGGCTGCGGCTGTCAGTACACTCAACATGGATGCTGTCCTGACCGGTAACTTACCTTACACACCTATTATATTAGTAATCCGAAATTTTTTATTGTTCTTTGCCAAGATTATAATGATTTTGTTGTGCAAGCAGTGATTTTTAACCAACTTCAAAAAAAGGAGGAGTTTATATGTTCCACGCAACGTATTTTTTTTTTAATGTATGTTCCCCGATTTCTCCCTCATTTGTGGACCGATTCTCAAAATTCTTTTTTTATTTGAAAGAGTATACTCCTGAGGTGGTCCCATTGGCACCAAATCAGGATCTGATGATGGAATCCCAGGGAAATCGAGGGCAACCCTCAAAATTTTTAGGTATTAACAATGATTTTCATATGTTTTCTAAAGCGATTGAGACATTTGCGTATGGTCATCATCATCTCATGACGCTGAGATGATGAAGGAAGGTACAACTCTTTAACGGTTAGGAGTTAGGTGGAGTTTCGGGCATAACTCCGTCATATATAGACCGATTTGCAAATATAATTTTTTTAGGAAGGAGTTTATTCCGAAATGGTCTCATTTAAATTTCATATAGATCTGATGATGCGTTTCGGAGACAGACAACGGAACTCTTCGAAAAAAGACAACAAAATAACCGCGATTGCTGCTATCGCATAAATATGCATTGTTTTCACCCCAAGGTTGATGAAATTTCGAATTGGTGTGGGGTAGGTACCATAACTAAAAAGTAAAAATAAAAACTTTTTTCACCGACTCCCGCAGTTAAAGTTATTTTTCACTTTCTAGTGTTTTTTGGAAGTCGGTTGTTTTTTCTTTTTAAAGTTTTTATGTTCTACGTTTTGAATGACCGATGTCCAATTTTCAAACGTTGTGATACTTCCAGCGAAGTGCTCCAAACATTCGAACATAAAAAAATCTCCATCTTTTTCCAGACACACTGTGGCCACTGGAACTAACAATGAGGGCTGTGCCTGCAATACTTACCAGTTCGGTTGCTGTGCTGATGGCGTCACCACTGCGAAGGGTCCTGAGCAGCAGGGCTGCCACTGCCGCGAGTCTAAGTTTGGATGCTGCGGAGACGGCGAGACTCATGCCACCGGCCCTGATGCCACTGGATGCGACTGCTCTTCCAGCCAGCACGGATGCTGCCCTGATGGCCGCACTAAAGCAATTGGATCTAAGTTTTTAGGGTGTACTGATGCACCTAAAATTAAACAAGGTCAGTTTCAAACTTTTTGGTGAAAACATTTTGGTACAATATTGTTTAATCCTAAAAAATCCAATTCCAGCTGTTTGCAGTATGCCGACGGATCAGGGTCCATGTATTAATTTTACGGCGATGTGGTACTACGACATGGCATACGGAGGCTGTTCCAGCTTCCGGTACGGAGGCTGTGACGGCAATGACAACAGATTCTTGACCAAGGAAGACTGTGAGGACGTGTGTGTAAACCCCTCGCCGAAAGGTGATTATGGCGGTTTTTTGAATTTTTTCACTGTAAAGCACTTTTTACTTAGTTTCACTATAAGACTTTGTAGAACTCTTTTAAGTTGATCAGTCCTAAGTTTTATTTAAGTAGTTCAAATTAATTTAAAAAATAACAAATTTCCTATATCCTAACTTAAGGGTAAACTAGTCGCGGGGTCGAACTCACTAGTGGGCCTGGCTAAAATGCACGCTGTCTCACCAGGCTTCGAGTACGACAGAGGTACTACCCGTGATGAACAGTTAGACGCGCTACACGTGAGCTGCAGGATCGGTTATAGTAAAACTGGCGCATAAAAAATTATGAAAAGTCCTTCGGAAGATCGGGTTTTCTGAAAAAACCACTGGATTATACCAATGACCAATTAAGTTTATTGAATTTTTCGATAATTGAGCTTTGTCGGTACTGACTTAGTTTTGGAGATTTTACACTTCTTTTATTACTTAAACATGTCCAAAGTTACGTTAAATTATCAAGAAAAACGAATCTTTGTTGGCTCATAACTTTTTAATGGCTTTTTATTTTAGTATTCTGTTTCCGTACCGACAATATTAATAATGAGACAAAACCATACCATGTTTAATTTTTGATGTACATAGTCAAACAGTGGAGTAAAACCCTCCCGAAGTTTGTATCGAAAAAATGTGGACAAGAAAAGGAATACACTAAAATAAAGCGTCGAAAAATTCATCATTCATTCATCAAAGACTTTTGAACAAGCAGTTGTATTTATTTAGTTTGCATATACCTAGGACCTACGCTTGACAATAATTACTACACGTCTTTAATATATTTTCTTTTCCGTCCAGATGTGTGCAAACTGCCGAGCGTGAAGGGTGCCTGCGTAGCGCAATACCAGCGCTGGCACTACAATAGTACGCACGAACAGTGCACCCCCTTTATATACGGAGGCTGCCTTGGTAACGCCAACAACTTCGGGACCAGGGAGCTATGTCAAAAGCAGTGCGAACCTAGCTCCATTTTAGGTGAGAAATATCCACTGAAATGTTGAATTTAAAACTCTAATACTGCGCGGCAGATTATGGAAGTCAAAAAACATTCTTTATACATTTCATAAAACTTCTCAGATCTATGCAGCCTACCAATCGATCATGGCTCTTGCGCTGGCAACTACAGCCGCTGGGGCTTCAACTCAAAGGTCCAACGCTGTGAGCAGTTCATCTGGGGTGGCTGTGAAGGCAACTCCAATAGATTTAGCTATGAGGCAGCCTGCCAGATGCATTGTCCTGGCACACAATCATGTAAGAATGAATTGATACTATTGACGAGTTTTGTTTTGTATTCATGCTAAGTAACTGTAATAACAGTAAAGTATTTTGATTTATATGCCATATACACCAGGTACAGCCTGGTGTATATGGCATAGAAATCAAAATACTTCGTACTAGAAGCTGAACTGTATTAGAATTGCGCTATTCCGTTTTTTTATTTTATTTGTGCCAGCAGTGAGCTGCTGAGCAGTGGTGGCCCAGTGACAACGGCTGCGACTAACGAGTTAAGTCGTAGGTTCGAACTCAGAGAGGCGCTTTACTTTGCGTCAATTATTTATTTACCACTGCTCTTAAACCGGTGAAGGAAAACATCTTGAGGAAACCGCTAGGTCCTAGATACAAAAATTCGAAGACATGTGACATCTACCAACCGACACTGAGCCCGCTTGATGGATTACGTCCCACTTCCTCACACAGAGAAGAGGCCTGTGCCCCAGTTGTGGGAATATTATAGTCTGTTAATGAATTTCCTGTGCCCGTCCCAGAAAAATTTTCGAAGTGATGACGCTTGGGGCAGGCCTATGTCCAGCAATGGATGTTTTTTCAGCTGCAACTATGAATGCCGTTTCTGTATATCTATCTATTAACATGTTATTGAATAATTGTGAACTTCTATTTACAAAATGGGTTACACAAACAGCTCAGTGTACACAGCCACAAGAAGCAGGCAATTGCGCCGAGAAGGAAGCTCTCTGGTCATTCAGTCAGTCAGAGAACCGATGCTTGCCCTTCTACTACAGCGGCTGCGGGGGCAACGACAACCGGTTCAGGTCAAGAGAGACTTGTGAACATACCTGTCCTAGTGATTACGGTAAGTATAACAAATAATATTCGGGGATCTCAGATCATTAGTGCAGCAGTAGATGGTTGTGGGCCAAAAAAACATAAGATACATTTTATTAAAACATGTCAAGAGTAGGCATAACTAATCAAAGGTATTCACTCTACGTTACCAATTAATCAGGCCTTAATACACACAGATAATGCTCTTTTCTTCTTAAATTTATACATGCTGAAAAAGTAGTTGTTTTCCTGCAGCACAAATTAAAAAATTGCGTCAAAAAATTCATCCTCATCGCTAACGACTGGTAATGTTAGTATTTTATTGTTTTTTTATTAATTATGTTACTTGTTAATTTCTTTCTATTCGATTGACTCTTTCCCGCAGCGAAATGATTTTGTCTTGGTCGTAATTACAATCGATTTAGGTACCAAAAAGTTAAAAATAAATATGTATCAACTTTACAATTTGTGAAAAAGAAAACTCGACTTCGAACCCATAGTATTTCAGAGCTAATGGACGACCGCGCGCGTGTTTAATTTCTAGGTAAACTATTATCGATCTGAGTTCACGCGACGCATTGCGCGTACTACGCGCGACGGTCGCGGGACGATTGAGACGCGCGCCGTGGTGGGTCCGGGGCCGCAGCGCAGAGTGGGATTGCGCGAGGCAGGCGCTTGCTCTGAGTCTGAACCCGTCGTTTTCTTCTTCGGCAGTGCGCGGTAGCACGTATAACCACATGCTTAGTGTCTAATGGAATAATATTGTTTCTCACGCGTTGGAGTTGATGCATATTTTTTAATATTTGCAAACAAAAACATTTGATTCATTTTTTAACCGACGAAAAAACGGAGGAGGTTACTCAATTCGACGCGTAATTTTTTTTTTGTATTTTTTTTTATGTATTACCACGCATATCTTTTTACAGAGTATTTCGATTTTGATAATTCTTTTTTATTGGAAAGGGTATACGTATAGTCCAGTCATTATAGTAAGTTCACCTCGGAATTCGAGATACCCAGCTGTAAGTCTGTAAATACTTGTATATTGTCACCCTAAAAGTTGTCTCAAAACCTACATATGGTAGGGTGTACGCAACTATTATATTTCAAGGTCAAAGGTCACAAAAATCGGTTTTTTGGTTTTTTTTTGTAAATATCTCATTTCCTATGGGTTTTTTGCTATTTGTATTTGAATCAGTATTGTAGAATAAAAAATTCTCTACAAATTTTGTTTAAAAAGTTTTTTATACGGTGAACCGTTTTCGAGATAGAGGGCGGAGAGTGCCCGGTCACAGGATCACTTCAGGTCAACCGGTGCCTCCGGTCGAAAACGCGCCATATATAGTTGATGAACTATCGATAAATCAATGATTACAAATATTTGCCAATTTTTATTAACTACAATATTGATATTAAATACAAATAGCAAAAAACCCATAGGAAGTGAGATATTTACAAAAAAAAACGCAAAAAACCGATTTTTGTGTCCTTTGACCTTGACATTTAATGGTTGCGTACACCCTACCATATGTAGGTTTTGAGACAACTTTTAGGGTGTCAATATACAAGTATTTACAGACTTACAGCTGGGTATGTCCAATTCCGAGATTCTTACCTAATTTAAGCTTAAATGACTGGACTAACAAAGGAGAAAGGAACGACTCCATAGTTTCCTGGGCCCAGGTGTTAACTCAATCAAACTAGCCTTATTTGTAAGAGGATATAATAACTAGGCCTCACTGAAAATTTGGTGAAATTTGGCTATCCAGGAATCAAGTTATATGAAGTATAGTAAAAGTGAGGTTACATTATATATTGTAGTTTTTTTATGTTATTTGCGAATTATTTTTGAATGGTTTCGGTTGTGTAATGGTTTTAGGCATGGAGCGTTAATAGAGAGCCTCCATGCGCGACGTGTCGAAGATCTGACACGTTTCGCACGCCCTGGACAGTCGCTACAGTCGAAGACAAGTCTTTACTTAGAAGCAGTAGGTACTTACTTTTCAAAAAAGGGAGAAGGGGAAGTGAAATACAAGACATATTTATAAAATATTTATTATTCATCTTCAATAATTATGAGAATATCGTCTAAGAATTGTGCAGGAGGCACTATATTTTCTTGGTATCTTGCCCAACTGAAATACCACATTAAGCGCATTACGTGGGCATATCAGCCTATAGTCCTTCTATCTACAATACAATTACAATAATAGCCTAATATTGAATCTCGTCCTCTTCGACAGCTGTCAACTAAAATGTAAACGAAATATGTTTTGCGACTTATATGGCGGGATTGTATACGTCGCTCGATTTTAATAGATACATACATGCACGCCACTGACGAATAACTGATAAAATCGCCTCATCATCCAAGACTCTTCTGCCAATAGAGGTACTGCGACCAGTCGCAATGGTACAATTCACGCAGAAATCCATGTCGTCACCGATCGATAGGCGTAATCAGCTGTCCAAAATAGAGAGCCAGCCAGGTAATTCAAAGAAGCAAGATCCGTCGAACAGTCCTTTATAATATGTAAAGCCGAGGTCGTGGGGTTATACAATAAAACATGGAATATACGTGAGCACTCAGAACGAAAGAAAACGAACGAGTGACGCACAGACCATAATATTATAAGGAGTGACGGTTTTTTTCTGCCTGTCATCTGTCAGTGAGTGACCAGTGTTGCCAACTGAAGGAAAAATAAACGAATTTGATACGCTATAAATCGATTCCACGAAACGATCGATTACCACTTGTCACTCGATTTTCATACATATTCTGAGAATTTAATGATTTATTTAGTATCGATTACTAAGAATTCAAGCATGTTTTAATCGATTATTTAGTATCACAACTTAATTTCATTTTTCTCGCTTCCTAGATAGAAACTTGGTACTGTATTTTGTGATTTCCTTTAGAAAAATATAACGGTTTTTTTAATACACATTTCAACTAGTTAATTGCTGGGCCCAGGATTTCCCGTCTCCTTTCTGTTACTATTCCAGTGCGCGACAAATGCACACTTCCTGCCGAGCCCAGCCATTGCTATTGCTACACCATGGATTTATATCGAAGATACACAATTAGATTTTTCTATGACACAACCGAACAAAGGTAAGAATTGATGTTAATTCCTGATAAAGGAAAATCCGATTTTTATGTTACAGTCCTTGCACATTTTTATTTTTCCTCTGATTTTGCATCTTTGGCAAATAAAAGTGATCTTTATTCTGGTTTGATAAGGCTGCTGTTGCATTGTTACCACTGACTAGTTCGTCAAAATCACAGGGATGTTTACCTATTCATTAGGTTTATGTTGGATTGCTGTTGTCAGAGGTAAAATAACTGTGGAAAGACATTTTAAAGTAATTCTATTGGCAAAGCCATTAAAAAAATCTTCTATAATCCATAATAGCCGGCATCTCCGTAGTCACACCATTTATAACCATATCATTATTCACATCATAGTCTATACATCGTTTCTTTGGTCTCCTTCTACTCTCATAGCCATAGGCATTCATACTCAAAACTTTGCTCACATTTTCCTCATTCCTCACCCGACACACCCGAACACCCGATTTCCACACAACTTGTCAGCTATCGGTGCCACTTTCAGAATTAAGAAGTCTCCGCACCCAGAGGTGTAAGATCAAAATATAATGCTGACACATATTTATTATTAATCAACCTATGGAACAAAGTGTGTCAGATTTCTTTTAGTGTTGAGTTCTTAGTGATACCTAACTAAGTCAAACTCGATTTATTAAAAACTTGAAGTGACTCGAGTCTTGAAATCAAATCAAATCAAATGTTTATTGGCTAGAAACACATTGTTGGTGAAGGTGAGATCTCTAATCCAAAGTGTTATTGTATTCTGCATGCAAGTAAGCGTGCAAATTTTAATTGAATTTACATTGACTTAAATATTATTTCACTATTATTAATTCTATATACATTGTTCATACACACACACTAAATATAATTTTGTATACCATTGACTTAAATCAATGTGTGTAAGACTTTAGAAGCCATTCTGTCCATTTTGTCATCGAATTGATTAATACTGACGCCATAGGCAGCCTCATAATATTTTGACTGAAATCGTACGATGAATTGGCAAAAGCCGCAGGCTCCCAAACTAAATCTTCCATGTTTCCAGTTGTCGTAAGTTCTCCTACAGCGGTTGTGGCGGTAATGAGAACAACTTCGTCACGGAAGCAGAGTGCAGGAACAGCTGTCTCGAAATGAAGACTACCATCACTACCACTGAGCCTACTACGGCAGGTATCCCCTTAGTTCATATAATAAGATAATCTGCCTATCTATTTCCCAAATATATATTAAAGAGTCAGCTTCAAGAATCTCTGGATGCAGCTGATTACAAGTACTTTACCGGGGCGACTGCCTATCTGAATTCCACATCCCAGGTAATGGTTATCTCGGTTAGTTAGAGTCTTTCAAGTGTTCGAGTACCTGACTACCCGTAACAACTATCAAAGAACTACGTATGCAGCCGGGATAATGGGCTAAGACCTCTCCGAGGCGCGGAGGGATCTCAGTATGACCTTAGAACTAGAAATAGTAAAATTGTAGGGAAAAAGGTGAATCTTTTAGTGCATTCACTAAAAGATTCTCTTTCCAGATATCTGTTCTGACGCCATCGATGCTCCCCCCCGAGTGGGTTCCCGCATTGTCGTTGCGGGGGGGCTTAGTAACCGTGGTCTCCCATCCACGGTGAAGCCAAGAGGAACCCAACGGTGGGGCCGCTCGTCAGGGCTTTTGCCTTCAAGCATTGACGTAGCGGCCAAAAAGTAGGTTGCGGTGAGGTGCACCGCAACTGAGGTGGGCCGCGATGTGGAATGGGAGGCATCGCGGCTGAGGGTTACAGGCTGCGGTAGAGGAGGAGTGCCGGTGCTTCTGAGCAGCGCTCTTCCCTTCCGTGGCCTGGACGGGGCCGCCACCGTTTGATGGCGGACGCGGTGGGGCCGCAGGGGAAGAGGAGTGTCGGTATAGCGTCAGCCGCTCTCCCTATCCTCTGCGGCCGAAAAGTGGTAGACGGGATGGCGCGTTGTGTTCCTCACGCGCGCCGTCAAAGATGTCAGCAACCACTGGTGGGGTCCGCAAGGGCCGATGCCTGCCAGGGGTGCGGGTTTGTTCGAAAGAGATACCACGGCCCCTGGCATACGGGGTACTGAGGGAACACGGGTGGGTTTTAGTCAGTAAAAGTCTGACACGCCCTCCTGCTCTACTCAGCAGGAGAAGTCATTTGATGATTTCCCACCCAAAAAAAAAAAAAAAAAAAAAACGCCATCGATGCTGGTCCTTGCAACAACACTGAGACTCGGTACGCGTATGATAGCGAGCTCGGAGGCTGTGTCACCTTCCAGTACGGAGGCTGCGGCGGCACTAAGAACAACTTCCAAAATGAAAACGACTGCTCGTACTACTGTGAGCCGAAACAAGGTAATGGTAGCTTTGGATAATGAACTGCAAAGCCTCCATTATCTAGGTAGTACTTGCGCAAACCCACCTGCGTGAAAAACTTCTTCTAATGGACTATTGAGTGAACGGACACTTGCGCGAAAGACACTTGCGCGAAGGACACTTGCACGAATCCACTTACACAAATCCACCTGCGCGAGAGTACTGTCGCGGAAAAATAAATTTCAAAAAGCGAAACATTTGGTGGGATACGAACTAGCGACGATTTGATACCAACCTGCAGCCGACGCCACTACGCCAAGCCAACGAAAATAATCGTGTCCAAATACTGATTTGGTATCTTGATGTAAAAGCCCGTTCTAACAACGGCAGCGGTGGCAGCTGATGTAAAAGTATCGCGTATTTCGCGTACAGTCGCTTCGTTAGAACTAAGTATGGCGATTTTATTTAAAGTTTAGCACTGTTCAACAATTTATTATGTTAAAGTCGAGTAACTGTTTGGTTTTATTATGAAAAAGGAACACTTTTGAGGTGTTATGATACTTATGATAAGAAAACGTGTCCTTATCAAAAAAGCATATTATAAGATAAAAGACTACGTTGAAGACAGGGAAGTTTGGCATTAATTCCTTCTGCACATGTGGCTTCCCTGGTACCTCATTAACGGCATAACTATGTGAAAGTCTTTAGCTACACTCAATGTTATTTTTTATTCTTTTTATTTTTACAATGCTGACATATTCTCATCGTTATTTGACACTATATATCAATTTTAATATCAACTATTTTTTAGTGATTGTCATGTTAATCATGTCACTATGTTTAATTAGGTTCATTTTATTTATGTAGATTATTTTACATATTGTGAATGAGAGAACGTTGTAGGCCTTACAGACTGTAGATTTGTAGACGATTTTCTATTCTGTATTCGTCTAAGTACCTGGTACTTATTGACAGGCCTGCACTGTCCTCCCATACATTTATCTCTGAAAACATTGTTAAAACCAATCATTTTTAAAAGAGTAACCGTGGAGTTTCTTGCCGGCTCTTCTCCATAGGAAACAACAATTTGGAACCTAGCTTCTGACGTTTCATAAGTGCCCATGCAGGTTTGTATGAAATAAAAATATTTTGATTGATCGATTTGATTTGAAAAATGACACCATTTTGTTTTGTTATCACTCAGATCACACTGGCTTTTAGTCATAAGATTTCACGATATTCACTGTGATTTTAGTCGAGTCCACATTATCACTTATTCTTCAATGTATAGTAGACGATGACAACTACTTTCATTCACCTTACTACCCACCAGATGTTAAGATTGACGACTACGTGGTGAGAGATATTATTATGCTGCTCTTACTTTTGATATGTTTATGTAATTCCGGGTGCCTATGCTACATACTATTTTACTTACTAACTTTAGTAGTACTATAACTAGGCCATTCATCTTATAGCAGATCCCTGCACGCTACCTCCAGACAATAGCAGCTGCTTAAAATACGTACTACAATGGTACTACGACCCATCGCGCGACCAATGCAACCAGATTATGCATTACGGCTGCAGCGCCATCAGGTGACTGTTGTGAACAATTTGTTTACTTACGCAATTCCGTTCCAGGTTTTTTCTACGAAAAATATGTTTAATTATTATAAAACAATTTTAGGGTTCGTTATGCCTGAAGTCCTTTCTACAGGATAAGTTTTTAACCAGTGCGCAAACTGTAACCATAAATACAGCATATCATGCTAGACCCCACAGCGCAGACATTTTTCGTCGGTCATACAAAAAAGAATCAGCTGTTTCATAATAAAAAAGTGCAATACCTACGCGATCAAAATGTATGGAACAGCTGATTTTTGAGGGGTCTAGAATTTGCGCACTGAAAAAAAAAAATCTTGTATTAAACATTGTTTGCATAGATTCGAGACTCAGCGCGACTGCGAGGCTCACTGCAAGCGTCCTGCTCCAACCACCACCTCTGTGGCAACTACTCCACAGGTATATATTTAAAACTAAGATACTAGAAATAAGCTAGTGGTTATCGAGCTTGAAGTAATATGAAGCACAAACATTGCTATATTCTCTTACAGCAACTGTCCGAGCCAGAATGCAGGACTCCAAGCTCGTTAGCACCATGTGGCATCAACGTGACAGTGTTCTATTATGCGTCCGAAAGGAAGCAGTGCCTCATAAGCGACTTCGGTGGCTGCGGACACCCTAACATGTACAGAACGGAGGAACAGTGCGAGAGAAGCTGCGGAGCCTTCCGCGGAAAAGGTGGGGTTGCCTTCTACAAGGTTAGAGGCAATAAACCACATACAACAATGATTTCATTATAAAAAACATGGCTTTCTCTCCAAGATGTGTGCCGCTACAGCCTGGACCCGGGTCCATGCCGTGACTCCTTCAGCAAGATCTACTGGGATGCCATAACGAGCAGCTGTCAGCCATACGCGTACGGTGGCTGTGCCGGCGGACCGAACCGGTTCTCCGACGTCAAAGAGTGCATGAGCGTCTGTGGGGATATCGGATCTGGTATGTACCAACACTGAAAGTCTTTTAGAAAACGCCTTAAGTACAAGGAATAACAATTATGACAAAGTTGGCCGCCCGCCTTCTTCCAACTTTACGTCTTCCGGAAGACGTAAAGTTGGAAGGCCTCCCACAAGGTGGACAGATGACCTTGTGAGGGCCGCGGGAGTCCGCTGGATGCGAGAAGCACAGAACCGGTCGAAGTGGTGGAGCTTGGGGGAGGCCTATGTCCAGCAGTGGACGTCTTTCGGCTGAAATGATGATGATGATGATGGACGCCCGCGGAACTAAAGCTCTGTGCTACCGCCACCGCGCCATCAGTGTGAAAGCAGGTCTTAGGACGTAAAACGCCTATGCTATGTTCTCTCTACATTGCTTGCACTCTCGCTTGCATCTCACACTTAAGTTTTGTCTTTTAACTATTTAATAAGTGATGGTACTGTGTTATTATAATGTCACATGATGATAAAACAACATGATGATGTACCATTGATTGTCTTGTGAATAAGTGCATCATAAAGATCATCGTTGTCGAATACCGTTTTTAAACGTTCAATCAAGATTTTTAATTTCTAAACTTAATGTGTGCATTTCATGTTTGTGTACCTTGAAATGGCTGCCTTCATGGAACAGTTACGCCCCTATTTGAAGATAATAAGCGTAACTGATACCCCATCAAAGCAATAACGCAGGCAAAATCCTAATTTATTGTTCTAATTTACTCTTTATCCTAACCACATGCATTAAGAGTAAATTAGAACAATAAGCTAAATTACTAAGTAATAAGCTCCAATAAAACAATAAATTTAGTTTATAACAAAGGCAGATAGACCACGCGGAACACCAGAGTGAAGCCAAAAAACCAAATACTAAAGCGTCGTATTGTATATAATGCGAGGCTTTTGTATTTGTTTTTTTGACTCTTGGGTGTTCCGCGCGATCTATCTGCCTTTGTTTTATAATCTAAACCAAAAAGAAAACAAATACTAAAACGTCGCATTGTATGTTACATAAAATACGCCGCCTTAGTAGGTATTTGGTTATTTGGCTTCACTCTTAGGGTTCCGCGCGGTCTATCTGCCTTTGTTTTATAATCTGAGGTTGTAATAGTAAAAATTGGAGACGTAGTACATGCAAATGAAACAAAAAAAATATGTTAGTACGTAAAAATAAAAATTGGGGAAATTATGAATAAAATTATGACACTGACAACATTGAAGTTATATTATATTGGTAAATTAATTAATGATTAACAGTGGCAGGTGCATATATAGAGGTAAATTAAATTTATGAAAATAAGATTAATATAAACTGTCGTCGACATACAATAAAAAATCATTGAATGTAATAAAATTGTTAACATTTATAAATTGTTTAACATACAAGATATAAATTAATAACTAACTAAATATAAATTGGTAAAGAATGGTTCCCAGACCTCGTAAAATTAGTTTAAAAATTAGTCATTCACATCAAAATAGCAAAACAATCATTTAAATGAAATTATGTATGTAATCAATCAAAGTATGCACCCTCGTTATCTTTGTTCTATCGCCATCTTATAGGCAGTTGGTTGATTCCTTTGCCGAAAAACATGGGGAGCAAGATTCAATTAATTTTTTTCCTAGCAAGAAAATTTTGCGACCATCTGTTATGTAGTGTGTGGTCAAGCGTTGTCCTGAAGGAGCAGTGGGATAGAGATATTGACCAGTCTGGTGTTGTTAAACGGCTAGTTTTTCTATCATGGTTTGCAATAGGGTATTTTCCAATTTTTCAAAAACTATTCTAATTTGAAGATTGGAACGAGATATTTAACAGAAAAATAAAAATAAATTGATTTCTATCCATTTTCTCAATTAAAAACGATTTAAACCAAATTTGTTTTTAGTTGTTTTGAATTTACCGCCAAAACGCTTCTCACGATGACTTTTTATCACGTGACGTCAACTTTGTGTAAACTAAAGTAGTTAGTAAGTAAATAAGTGAATGTCGACTTTATAATTAACAAGATTTTTAATGGATATAAAGTGATATTACTGGTGTGCGGTGCCTCTATACAAAAATACTTCTAAAACGGCGCCAAACTAAGTATTTTATATATCAAAGTTGACGTCACATGTCACGTGATAAAAAGTCACCGTACGGAGCGTTTTGGCGGTAAATTCAAAACAACGAAAAATAAATTAGATTTTAATAGTTTATAAGTGACAAAATGTGTATTAATAAATTTATTTTTATTTTTCTGTTAAATAAATCGTCCCAATCTTCAAATTAAAATAGTTTTTATGAAATCGGAAAATACCCTATTGTTGACAATACAGATCCGCCGTAATCGTCTGTTTCGATCTTAGGAAGCTATAGTGGATGATACCAGCCCGGATCCACCAGACACTGACCTGTACCATTTTCTAAGTCAACTTTCACTTGGGGCAGGATTTGGCCGGTTCTCCTGAGTTCAACCATTATGAAGAGCGTTCCCGATTATCGCACAGGATCCATTTTTCATCACAAGTAACGATACGATTGATTATCCCCTCGTTATTGTGACGGTTGAGTAATGTAACGCAGCACTTGACGCGTGTTTGGGGTCGTGGGGCTTTTGGGACCGGGACCGCGGTCCCGGATGCCACCTTTAAATGCAATAATTAATTTTAGTAGTCTTTTGGGACCACAAATAAAATAAACAAAGTTATGTCTTGGTAAAGTACGGTCAACCAAAAAATTTTGAAATTATAAAAATGAAACTATTTTTATAAAACGATAAATATTTATTTTCATTTCAAAAATGGCAGCTTCTTGAGTATTTAGAAATTCAATTACTATCTACTGTTTAATTGATAACATTTTTGCTTATTATCCCTTAAATCTACATAATTGCACATAAAAAATCACCTCTATATGAAATGTCAACTATAAACTCAAAAACACTTAACTATCTTAATTAGCACATATGGCAGCGGTCATAATAATTACAATTATTGAATATTATCTACTATTTTTTGCAAATTAAAAATAATCAACTGACATAAGAAAAACATTAAAAAGCTTAACATTAAAGCTAAGCATTAAAGCATTAAAGCATTTAAGCTTAGCATTTAAAAGCCGGCTCACATGGAACATAATAATTATTAAAATGTAATTAACAGTCTTAACATTAAGAAAGAATATAATCGACAGTATTTCATCATCATCATCATCATTTCAGCCGAAAGACGTCCACTGCTGGACATAGGCCTCCCCCGACAGTATTTATCTCATAAAATATTTCAACAATGTAAATAATTACACATCAGCCTCATGAGTATTAAAATCAATATAATCTTTTGTTAGTTATTAAATACTACTTTAAAACCTTAATTTTTCTAGACGATTACCATTAATGTATCTGGCCATGTAACAATTCCTGCATTTTTAATTTGATCTTCTCTTTAATTATTATACTCTCTGGAGATCTTTTTGAAAAATTGTTAGATTTATTTTTCCCAGTAAACGTGACTGTCTTTTCTAATGCCTTCCAAAAATTTCACCATATTGGTTTTTAAATATTTTTTTTTAAGTAGTTATGCCACGCTTCGACAATATTGTATGTTTTGTGGTCTTCACCATAACTACACCAAAATCTTGAATAAATACATTTTCTAACCATGTGTGGACAAAATAATCGTTAAAAGATGTTATTTCGCTGGTGCTCGGACATTCTTCCATTATGTAAAGCCAACCCTCACTGATCAAATGTTGCGGGTGGTGGGGCAGTGCTGAGCACAACTTCACATATATTTTTGCAAGTTTAGCTTTGGTTATACCCAACCGTGTTGCTTTTCGCCATAAACATTTTGTAAAATGGAAATAGCAACCAAGTATCTTCACACCTGGGATAATGCTTCGAATTGCTAATACAGCGGGTACTTCAAAATCCATGATTACTTTCAATGGGTTCTACTGAGGTACGCGAGTCTTGATTAAAGAAAAACGAATATCATGTGTTGCACGGGTTTTGTCAGGTAAAAGTATTTAGAGAATCGGGACCAAAAGAATTGTTGCTGCCAATATCTGCGTGCATATTATAAGTGCAACTAAATAATATTACCCTTTATTTTGTACTGATACTGATAATATATTATTCATGTAATAGTTGATCAAAATAAGATATCAGCTTTTTTGTTAACTGTATTTTAACTTCTTTTTTCTTGTGGTCCCAAAAGACCATTAAAATTACTATTGTATTTAAATGTGGCATCCAGGACCGCGGTCCCGGTCCCAAAAGCCGGACCCGTGTTTGTTGGCGTGCTTCACTCAATCCATGCGGATCCCATTTTGCGAGCTTTTCTCTTTTCCAATTTGTTTCAAGTAAATTAAAATTGTTTGTTGATTCGGTTCCACGATCACTTAATTCTTTATTATCAACTAGGGCCTCCAGCCATGTTTGTTCTGTGGGTCAAAATTTCCAGTATGAAAACATTGGAACCAAAAACGTACCGTGTTTTCTTGTACAGTAGGTTCCCCATACCTACTTATAATTAATCATTCGAGCTGTTTCAGAATCCCTGGTGCCACGGTGGAACTCGTATTCGTAAATAATGCGATATTTTAAGTTTTATATATTTGTGAATTGAAAGATGTAATAGCAAAATTAAATTGCGCGAAAACAAATGAATCACTAAATTCGAAACACAAATACACTAGCCTTAATTTGGAATTCCTAACCAAACACCCTGGTTTTTTAAAATTAAATTGGCCAGTTCAACAAAACGCCGATTTAATAATTAATAAAATTTAATAATAATTCCAAACGCCAATTTAATCATCAATAAATGTTGAAATATATTTTAAATTATGACTTCGCTACGATTTTGTTGTATTAAAAACAGTACTCCCTAAAGGATGAGTCTACTTTAGCCAGTCTGAAACCTAGTTGAACAAATAGGTCCCTATTTGTGGCACTATAGTTATTATGTCTTTCAACCAAATTTAAAACGAATCAGCAACGATAAATCTTTAATAGCCTTCTTCTTATCGTGGGTTGGCAAATATTGTACATTTTCTTATAATATGCAATGAACATTCGCAAATAAATAATTAATTCGCTAACAATCGGTGGCCTGTAGATCCTGTGAAGATGACGATGGGAATTGCTGAAGATGACAAAGCCGAGATAACTGGCGAGCTGGGCAGCCCTCTCATGCTGCACTGCCGACCGTATAGGTATCACCTCCTCTACTACATGTCGTGGTATCGCGGCCACGAAGGAAACATCTGGCTGTTCAACAACACGGTGTACGAACCGAAAGGGAACGGCCTCCTCATCAGAAATCTGACCATAGACACTCTTGGGCGATACACCTGTCAAGTGATCTATGGAATAGGCCAGACGGCGTCGCGGGGACTCGTCGTGCGAGCGTATATGCCTGAAGAGCCTTTCATGCACAACAAGTGGCTTGTACCTCGAGATGCGCTGTCGCCCAGATCCGGAATCCAGCCGCCCAGCACCACGACTACAATTGAAGCGCCAAGATCTTTGTCCATCGTGATCGGTAAGATTAATTAACATTAATTGTCTCTCGTACGGTATCTAGATACTCAAAATAAAAGAAAATATTATATTATTTTTCAGGAATGCCTTCTATCAGATTCTTAATCTTATAAAATCCTACTGAAGCTGGATTATAATCATTTATAAACACATCTAATAAAAATAAAAAGAAACACCAGAGATAATATAATACAAAAAAATATATAAAGTGGCGCAGGAGTCAGGGCTCCACTTTGTTCGTACCCTTTTTATGCCAATAAAGAATTTATTATTTTATTTTAATTTTGCACCGTTACTCGCACCTTCCGTCAAACGGGGTGAATCAGGAGTTTAAGGCTGCTCTCTCAAAAAATTGTTGAAAACAGCATGCAGATGAAACCACTTTTCTTCGGCATTTACAAAGAAATTACATTTGAAAAAAATAGTTAGTAATCTACATAATATGATACGTCATTTGGTTTAGGCAAAACTTTTTTATGGGCATCAAATAATAAGAAAAAAAAACACAATATCACCTCCAAATCGTTGAGATGAAACCATTTTACTCCTTTATTTTTTAACAAAAGAGTAAAAAAATGTCTACCGCTTTGCAATACAAAGGAAAATTATTTGATTTTGTTACTTTTTAAATATGCCTTATTTTTGTTATAATAAATTAAAAATGCGACCGATTAAAGACTGCACGGCTACATCACCTCGCACTCGCCCACAAATTTAGTGCGCCCAAATGCTGAAGGTCCTTAGCGTGAATACAAGCCTTAAGGGGTTCTAACTTTGAAATAACATCGTTTGTTGCCAAAAAGAACTCTGTGCGAAACGCTGGGTCTTAGAGTGGCGCTAGACAAGACGGAAGCCCTGGTCTTTCCCCTGGTCCTGGGCCCCGCCGCCTACCACCTGCAGGCGCTTCCATCACTTTAGGTGGTGAGCTTACCTATTTTAATCAACGATTAAGTGCCCTTGTAGGCATCAAACTATATTATTTCAACGTTAAAATCCCGTTCACCATTCAGTTTCGTCCACTAGGCAACATACTAACTAACCTGGGGGCCTACTCCTTAAGCGCGAAGTCCGTCGTTTCGAACGAAGTAACGGGCGTTTCCAACTCCGTATAACTTACGGATCATTTTGGGGCCCGAACTAAGTATGAATGACAACTCGATTTGACAGCTGTCTGTACTCCCGATACGTTATTGCCCATCCAAAAATGTTAGTTAATTGGCTGTAGGATTCACTAAGAAGTTTCAAACTATGTACTTTCGGACAGGCCCGTATCTTCGTTGAAGGAGGTAGAGAGTAGGCTTAGTAATATTTTCGAAGATTACCTATCTAGGGGCGAAAAATGGTCCAGAAAATAGTAAACCAGAAGACAATGCGACTTGAAAAAATGAGTGCGTTCACCACAGTAGAGCGCGCGTGCAGTTTTGTATTAATGTATTGTGTTTTGTAATGTCAATTATTATTGTATATTATCAAGTTCTTCTTACTTAACAGACAGCTATGCTGCTCGGGAGCCGTAGCGCCACTTCTTCTTCTCTACGACTGTCAGCCTAGTTTGAATAAATGACTTTTGGTTTTGCAGAGACTGTACCTACTGCGAGACCTGTTCATGCCCAGACCCATGACGCAGCCACCCACTACCATCACGACTACAACTAATGAGCCACGGCCAAGACTGGTTCCTATTCGCCGGTGAGATTACTTTTTTATATATATTAGCGCGTTTCGACGTGAATTGTAGTCGTGATTCGACCATCCGATTCTTTTTTTTTTTTTTAATTAATATCTCGCAGGGCAACCTAGGAGATTGTGCAGACGCCAGCACATCAAGCTACTCCAATCTGTCAAATTTATTTGATAGATTTTCAACTTTATACCGTAAGCATAAGGTTCATGTTCAATTGGGAAAATTTGACAGTTTGGGGTAGGTTGACCTGCTGGCGTCTGTACGTTTACGTGGAGATCTACGTTTTGGAATGGGCTTTTGGAACTTTTTGACAGTTCAAAAGTGCCTGTAAATGGTTTAATTGAAATAAATGCTTTGAGTTTGAGTTTGTCGGATTCGGGGACATACGTCGATGGCGCCGAGACGGCGGCGCATACGCTGTCCACGCTATGGTGTAAGACGTGGCCCGCAGAGGGCCAGGACTAACCGAGGATCGCGGAAATCGCTTCAGATCCCGTGATTGCAGGATTTCCTCCGACATAAAAAAGGAGTTTGTCGGCTGCTTAACCGGATTTTCCTGTGGCTGCCTCAAAAAAATTAAGGCCTCCAGCCAGGACCCATCCATTTGTTGTACACACATTTTGACATCGAGCGAATATGCGATCTAGTTCGCGAGACGGTTGCTTTTGACTAGGACACGTTCTTATAGGTACATAGGGTGGTAGGAACATCGTCGAGCAAACTGTTATCATGGACCTGCGCAGTTTATCGTCGGATATTAAAATTGTTGAACTCCCCCGTTAAGTCTTAGAGAGGCGCGCGTGGAACTACCTGCTGCCATCTTGGGTCCTGTAAGATTGGGGGTAGAAGGACAAATGGGTCTAGAAGCGACGGACTCGGGAACATAAGTCACCCCATTTGTCCTTCTTCCCCCTAACCTAACCCCAAACACCTGTGACTAAACAGGCGTAGCGGATTATGAAAGTGAACGTGAAATACCTACTTATTTATTATCATTTGTACTATAAATACCTCGCACTTGACCCCTTTGCTTCAGCTTCAGCGTCCAACTCTGGCTTGCGTTGCCTGTTCGCAGAATGGTCGTTTCCTACAATAGGACTTTTGAATATAATATTATTTAAGCTTTTTTGCTTGTTCAGGTTCAAAAGTCTTTATGGAACTTTTTTGAATATTATATCTTTTTATTATACTAACTTTTGCTCCCGATTTTGTTGCGTATAATTTTGGCCCCGATCCGTCGCGTCGTATCCCATCACTATTACTTCGTTTACACAAAGTGTTCCTTTCCGTCTTTTTATTTTTTCCCGGCTGCTAAGCCTTTCTCATGAATATGGCAAAACCTTTTGAGTTAGTGTAGTGTAAAAGTGTAGAAATAATAGTGACAATGACACACATAATAACACATGAACAAAGTGTTTATAACTTCATCATATCAGACTCTAATAAAGTGGAATGTACTTGTGTAAAGCACAAAAAACACTATTCTAAGTTTTAAAATAATCATCATGTATAAAATTAAGTAGTTTGGTAAGTCTGACAATCAGTCTTACCAAAGGGTATCGTATTACCCAGTAACTGGGTTGTGGAGGTCAGATAGGCAGTCGCTCCATGTAAAATACTGGTGTTCAGCTGCATCCGGTTAGACTGGAAGCCGACCCCAACATATTTGGGAAAAGGCTAGGCAGATGATGATGATGATGTATAAAACTAAGTTAGATTAAAATTGCTTATTAGTCTTATAGACTAGATTGTAATGAAGTATTAAGAACCGCGTTATTTTTAATAAAGGATTAAAAAAAGGATATGGCTATCATATTTTATTTTATTATTTTGTTTTATTTTAGTAAAATTACATGTTATCTTACTAAAACAAAACACTTATTATAGGTACTACTAGCAACATTAACCACTTATTACTAATTTGTTGATTGTTAATGCTACTTACGTGAGATAAAAACAAACAGAATACTTAAGAGTGTAAGGAGTGAAAGAACAAATGATTGATTGAATGAATGCTTTCTAATAACGAAATTTATGTGATAGAAAAAGAAAAGAAAAAAAAAAAAGAATACACCACTTAATAATAATTCATAAAGCTAATATAGAATCAACCACAGATTTAGTAAATTGATGTGCTGTAAGATTAAAAATATCGATGTTTTCAAATTTAGCTTAGTAGGAATCCACAAGTTGGCGCACAGGAGCGCGAAAGCCAGCATTGGAATAACAGACTTGCCTGACATTAATAGAAAGTAAGCGGTTTGGACGCGCTTGTCTACGCACTACTGTCCTTGCAATGATATAACAAAGTTTATTTATTAAGTCTGAACAATAATCTTAGTCTTCTGCATTCTAGAGTTAATAGTTTGTAACTTTTAAGGAAAACGTCATGAAAATCATGTCTGTGATAGATATCTCTAATGCAGAGCTCTTAGGAATTTACGTTGAACAGTCTCAATCGATACAATATATTTTTCGTAATAGGGATTCCATACGATAGTAGCAAACTCCAGACAAGGCCTAACAAGCGATATATATAAGTATCTATAGGACGCATGAAATCTTTGCTGTTGCGCATAACAAAACCGTACATATTAAGGGCTTTGTTGATAATGTTGTCTACATGGATATTATAGTGAAGTTTAGAGCCTAGTACCACAACGAGGTCACGCAAAGAGTATACTCTTTTCAATTGTGTATTTAGCAAGTGATAGCTATGAGTGCGCTGCTTTTTGTTTTTAGTGAATGTAATCGAATTACATTTGGATAAGCTCAATGAGAGTATAATCAAGGTGCAGTAGCTAGACAGTCGATCTAAGTTTATTTGAAGCATCCAACAGTCACCAATACTTTTCTAGTTTTGTAGACTTTTAAGTAATCCGCGTATAGTAAAAAGTTCAAATGCTTAAAACAAGCGCTAATACCATTTGTACACAATGTAAATAATAAAGGGCCCAAAATTGAGCCCTGATGAACCCCGGATGTGACGGAAATCGAATAACGATTGAAATCCATTAATTTATTAAAACCTTTTGAGTACGGTTTGTTATGTAAGAGGTGAACCATCTCAATAGATTTCCGCGAATGTCGTTGAAGGCAATTTTGCGTAAAAGTAATTCGTGATCCACCTTGTCGAAAGCTTTTTGAAAGTCTGTATATATAGGTACTGGATCAGTTTGTAAACAATTATCTATATTTTCAAAAACATAGTTTACAAAAACAAGCAAATTTGTATAAGTAGATCATTGTTGGACGAATCCGTGCAGTTCTTTATAGTGTTATGTAAAGTGGGATAAATTTCGTTATAAACCAGTCTCTCAAAAACCTCGACAAGGTAGATAGAATCGAGATCAGACGGTAGCTCTTCACATAAGAACCCAAATATAAAAAGCAGTTTGAACCCTTTTTTTAAACGGGGGTTAAGTCAACTGTTTCCATACATCGGGAAAAACGCCATCGCTGACACATTTATTGAATAGCAAATGTAGGCACATAACTGATTGACAAAACGTCTGGAAAACGACGGAACGAACGGAACGGAATGGAACGTTCTCGCTGACGCATTTTTCTATATAATTATGTCTCTGTCATAACCCGTTGTACAGCCCCCGACCGTCCCTTGCTCGTTGATGCGCCAGCCCGCGCCGCAGCTGAGCCAGTAGCTTTAAATTCCCCGTATAATAATCTTAAAAATAATATTTTGATCCAGCCTGTCCCCAGTAGTACTAGCTGCCGTTGAGGCTCAGAATGTCAACTTCCCAAAATGTCCCCTGGTACCAAAATGTCAACTTCCCATAATGTCCCTTTCCCAAAATGTCCCTTTCCCAAAATGTCTCTTTCCCAAAATGTCCCTTTCCCAAAATGTCCCTTTCCCAAAATGCCGCTTTCCCAAAATGTCCCCCATTCTTAGAATTAAGCGTTATAACCCAACTAAAAAATAAAAAAACAATAATTATAATCGTCCTCGCTTGTGATTGGATGTAAAGAAATGTAACTACCAACATCATAACTGTTAGAATGTATTATGTTGGTCGCATTTAGACGATCTTGTTCGTCCAGAAATTAATTGAACTAATTGACATTAACTTAACTAAATTAATTGAACTAGATTATTATCTATTCGTTCTGACCATTTTCTCCGACATATTATGTAATTAAATTTTATATTATCAAGTTAAAAAGAAATTTAAATAAAAAAAGAAAGCCTCTAAAAATCATTTTCTTTGAAACATGTTGCATAAACTAAACGAAACTATCAAGAAAAATATTTATCTCACAAAAGTGGGTACTTTTGAAAAAATATGTATTTTATTGACATTTTATTCTATTCAATGGTATTGTGTATACTTACGTGAGACAGTTTAATTTTGTTGTTTGTGACGTGTTTTTATTAATAACTTGAAAATTAGTGAGGAATTAGACTTTATATGTAACCAAAAAGGAAATCAAACACTAATATGGAAGGGATTTCAGGTACAACAAAAACAAAACTAACAAAGACAGTACGTTATGGCGATGTATTAATAGAACCGTATGTAATGCATCATTGACATTAGATAAAAGCAGGAAAATTGTTTTAAGAGAATCAACGCATACTTGTGAACTTAATATTGTTGCCATCAATATTAAAAAAGAAAAAATCAGGTTGAAGAAGTGTGTGATAATTTAGGGCCGATTCAAAAAATTTGCGAATCTATACTCAATACTCAATACTCAATACTTTATTGCATTCCATAATGTGTACATATAACAGTTGGTATGTGAAAACATTGAATCAATTATGGACCCTGTCGGGCACAGCAAAGTTAGTTTTTAGTAGGAGAGAGGATGAAGGCCCTTTTTGTTAAGAAAAAATTAAAATAGTATCATTAGAATAGTAACTATCATTAAAATAGTCTCATTAAAATAGTATAATTAAAATAGTATCATCAAAATTGTGTCATCAAAATAGTATCATTAAATAGTGTCTTTAGAAAAAAAAAACATTAAAATAGTATCATTTGTTTTTATGGTAGTAAGCAAGTATTTATATATTTGATTATAAGTTATATTTCTATATTATTTATTGCACGATTTATTTTATTAATATTATAAATTATGATAAACTAAATATTTATAATTTTATTGAGCCTTGTAGAATATTATTTTAATTGTGCACTGTTTAGAATATTCATTTTGAATTTACAGTTTTTAAATGTTTTAAACTAATATAAATATTTAAAGAAAAATTTAAAATGTAATGTAAAAAGTAGTGTTCATTGTTGTTGGAATTTATCTCCAAAGTATTCATCAATAGTATAGTAGCCTTTGATTATCAGAAATTGTTTTAATTTATTGATAAAGATATTATTTGTATTTATATTTTTTATGAATTCCGGTAACTTATTGTATATTTTAATTGACATTACAAATGTACTAGAAGAGTGCATTTTTAATCGTGAAGTGGGTATATTTAATCTGCTTTCATGTCTTAGTGCAATTTTTGTTTGGATATCTCCTCTTTTGGTATAAAATTTCGGATACTTTCGTACAAATTTACAAATTTCGAATATGTAGAGGCATGGCAGGGTTAATATTTTCAGGTCTTTAAAGTGGGGTTTACAGGAGTCTGTATCTTTGATATTCATTAATATTCTAATCATTTTTTTCTGTATAGTGAATAATGTAGGCGCGTCCGTACTATTTCCCCATAGAATAACTCCATAGTTGAGCCATGCAAATGCGTACGCGTAATAAGTTACTAGTGCTGTTTTGAGGTCTGTTGTTTTCTTGATTTCTCGGAGAGCGTATGAAAACTTGGATAATTTGGTTCTTACTTTTTGTATATGTGATTTCCAATCTATGTGTGAATCTATGTCTAGACCTAAAAGAGTGAAATTATTTACTGCTTCTAATTTTGATCCGTTGTACTTGAAGCTTATACCTATAGGTATTTTTTGTCGGGGGTGGAAAGTTATTATTTTTGTCTTATTGTAGTTAATTTCAAGGTTGTGTTCATTCATCCATTGTGTTGCGGTGTCAAGTATAGAACTCAATTTTTGGTTTAAATTTATATTATTATCGCATGATGTTAAGATAGAGATATCATCGGCGAATAATACGCATGACTCATTGATGTGGTTAGGGAGGTCGTTTATGTAAACAAGGAATAGCAGGCACCCTATCACAGTTCCTTGTGGTATAGAAGCATTTACGGGTATGTTTTGGGATCGAATTAATTCTATTTCTTTTGATTTATGATTGCAATGTTCTATTTCTACAACTTGTTCTCTGTTTTTTAAATAAGATGTGAACCACTCGTAGCCTTTTCCGCGGATACCGATGTTATATAGTTTATTTAATAGTATATCAAATTGCACCTTATCGTAAGCTTTTGTCATGTCTAATAACAATCCTACAGCATATTTTTTATTATTAATTATATTGAGGGCTTCTTGTATAAATTTATAAACAGTCAAAACGGTTGATCGGTTTTTGCGAAAACCATTTTGACTATCATTGAATATATTATATTTTTCACAAAATGCATACACACGATCGCACATGGCTTTCTCAAATATTTTTGAGGCTGTTGGTAAGAGAGCAATGGGACGGTAGTTGTTTGGGTCGGTTTTATTATTTTTCTTGTGGATCGGTTTTATAATAGCTTTTTTTAATAAATCGGGAAAAACGCCTTCTTCAAAGGATTGGTTAAGTAGTATGTGAAATGGCAAGGTTAATTCGTCAGCGCATTGTTTTAATAGAGTGGGTGGGAGTTCGTCAATTCCATGGCTTTTCTTGTTTTTTAAATTTTTAATTATAGTATTTACTTCGTAAGGATCTACTGGACTTAGATATAATGTATTTTGTATAGCTGAAATCGCCGGGAGTCCTTTTGATTTTGGTTTGCTGCCGGTAGGTATTGTGCTGTCCCCAGCAATAGAAGCAAAGAAACTATTAAATATGTTGGCTACCTCTTGGGGTTTTGAAGTTAAGCTATTATTTATTTGTAGAGTTATGTTGTGTTTATCACTTTTCCGTTTCTTGTTTGTGCGTTCATTGATTATTCCCCACATTGTTTTAACTTTATTGTTAGATTGCTTCATTTTATTTTTATAATGTAGTTTTTTTGCAACCTTGACAGTTTTCTTCAGTGTTTTTTCATATTTTTTATAATATTTTGTTAATATTGGATTTTTTGTTTTTATTATTAATGTCTTTAATAGTCTTTTGTTTAAACAAGACTTTTTTAAACCTACGGTGAGCCAATATTTTGTATATTCTGTTTTTAGTTTAATTTTACGCAATGGTATACATTGGTTTAGAATAGAGATGAGTATGTCGTTAAATGTTTTATAATTTATGTTAACGTTATTGTTGGTTCTAAGAATATCGTTCCAACTAAGGTTTTGTATTTTCTCTTTGAATTTTGATATATTTGTGTTATTAAATAGTCTTTTCATTGTGTACCAGTTATGTGTTTATGATTGTTTAGGTATTTTTAAATGTAAAATTGTACTGTGGTGGTCGGAAAAACCTAGCTCTTCTGTGGTTGTGTACATGTCTTTGTAGTTAAAGTTTGTGAATATTAGATCTATGCACGTTGCAGTGGTTGGTGTAATGCGTGTAGGGCTTTTTACATGTTGAGTAAAATTATGTTCCTGCATAAGATTTAAAAATTCATTTGTCTTTAAATTATCCGATATTATGTTAACATTAAAATCGCCGCCTATTATTATATTTAGTTTGTAGTATTTATTGTTTAAATATTTTAGAATTCGTTTTAATTGCTGATAAAATACTTCCTCCTCTCTTCTATTCCAGTACATAGTTACTATCAATAAATTTTCTATTGGTAATTCCGTGGCACATAGTTCTATTATATATTCTATGGACATTTCTGAAATATCATTTCTATTTATGCTGTCGATATGTTCTTGTAGAAGTGTACAAACACCGCCACCCGTTCTAGTGCTACGACAGAAGGAAGATGCAAATTTATAACCACTAAATTGAATGAGATCAAGTTTTTCTTGAGTTAGCCAAGTTTCTGAAATACAAATTGCTTTATACAATGGATTTTTATCAATGAATGCTTCAAGTATATCTTGTTTGTTATTAAGGCTTTGAATATTTTGGAACATTATTTTAAATGGTCGGTCGTTGTTTACGAAATGTCTGGTTCTCAGCTTTGTTGGACATATTTGTAGGGCAAAGTTGGTTGATGTTGTTCAATATTATATCATTTTCTTGGGTGTTGTAATCGCATTGATGTTTGTTGTTTTCCATGTTAATCAGTTTTCCGTCTACGTATAGATGGTTGTTTCTTATAATTGCATGAAATCCATTTTTCCTGGCTTTAAATAATTCTTCTCGCATTTGTGCTCTATACTTTCGTTCATTTGTGTCTAAGAATTCCGATATGAAAAGTCCGGTTCCTTGAAAATAGGTGTTATTGTTAATAATATATTTGGCCATTCTCTTACTTATAAATTCAATAACAAGCGGTCGGTTCTTAGGTCCACCGGGCCTTCCAAGTCTGTACAGGTCTTCTATATATCCTGAAACGTCTATGTTGACTATATCACGGAGCAGTTCGATTAATCTGTTGTGAAGTGCACTTTCAGGCTCTTTGTAGTAATCGGCCAGGCCGTAGAGTACAATTTTTCTTTGGTTATTTCCTTGTATATTTTGAACTTTTGATGCTTCTGCAGCTAACTTTCTTATTTCTTTCTTTAAGTTTTCGTTTTCTGTTTGCAGATTTTCTAATTTTTTATTAATATTTTCTATTTCTTGCTTTCTTTGGTCGTTCTGTGTTGTTAAGGCGCTTGTCTTATAATCTAAATCTTGTTTTAATTCTGTAATAGCATTATATATCTCTGTATGTATAGTGTCTCGTAATTTTTGTATAATAGATTTGTTGTTTTCTTTAAGATGTGTGATTATTAGTTCACTCAAACCTTGAATTGTTAAATGAGTATGTGTCTCATTCATGGTGTTAAAATTTTCTTTTGTGTGGACAATCTCATTTTTTTCCATGGGTATGGTGTCGCCTAAAAACTCAGGTCGTCGTAACAAGTTGTGTCGTTATTTGGATTTATTGTTCTTTTTCTCAAAGTGACATTAGCTTCCTCAGGTGCTGTGGATGATAGCTGATTGTTGTCGGTGCCTTTAGGGATACGTAAAGGGGTGTTTGTGTTTCCAGTCTTGGGTATTTTGCAGATGCATGTCTGGCATTTCCACGTATTTTTAATTTCCAGTGTCATTTTTTTAGTGTAGTAGTCTTTAGAAACACCTCCGCACTCTAGATCGTATCTGCATTTACAGAGCACACAAATAAGATTTTCTCTTATGGGTAGCTTATTTTTACATCCAGCGCATACAGGTGTAGATGCCATTTTAATAATATTTAAGGATACTTTATGATGTCTAAGCTAGTCCGCTGTGACAAAACTCGAATAAGCGACCTCTAGCGTGTAGCAGTAAAAGCAAAGTAGTTTCCGTGTTCAGCGAAAGATGGCGCTATTTTATAATATTGAAGACGATGACTGTCACTTTACAAGAATTTATTTTCTTAGGTATTATTTGAATGTTTATGTTTATGTACCGTTTTTGATGGTTTTCTTTCTTCTTTTAAGTATATCCCCCTATTCATCACTTTTCCAAAACGATTCTCACAACGTTGCTCGTAATTTTTCAAATTGTGGAGCCGTTATAGCTTCTTATTTGTATTGTTTGTTTTTATATCACTGGATAGATCTTTCACGCGTACTCTAATATCACACACTACATGTCACTTTAACATTCGAATAAATACTTTTCCATATGTATCTAATCACATAAACTATTTTTATTATGAATTAAAAGCACAGAGCAACTTGTTTGTTTACGCGCAGTGGCGCCCTCCATTACAACTCGCAAATCTACTTTGGCAGACCTAAGCAATAAGCTCAGCGGACAGAGCTCCGGCGGGATTTCATGGTGACATGGAGAGTGCGATTGTCGCAACCCAGTGCTGGGCACGCCACGATTGGCGGCGGTAAGTCCCCTCTTTGAGGAGTGGCTTGAGAGGCGGCATGGCGTCCTCACCTTCCACCTGACGCAGGTCCTCACCGGACACGGCTGTTTCGGGAGGTTCCTGTTTCAGATAGGGCGGGAGGAAACGCCCGGGTGTTTCCACTGCGAAGATCGCCCTGAGGACACGGTGGAGCACACGGTGGCGATCTGCCCGGCTTGGGCAGAGCACCGCCGTGTCCTCGTGGAGGCGATCGGCGGCGGCGATCTCTCGCGTCCGGCCCTGGTCCAGGCCATGGTACGGAGCGAGAGGGCATGGGGAGCCGTCACCTCCTTCAGCGAAGCAGTAATGCTCGCGAAGAGGGAGGTGGCGCACGTGAGGGAGAGGCAGCATATGCGCCCTCGCGACCCCAGCCGCCGCAGGATACGGAGACGCCCTGGGCGTCGGGAATCCCAGGCCGATTTCCGGCCACCGTACGCATGGGCTTGCGGACGGCGAGTAATGGGTAGCTCGCTGTCCGGTAAGGACCAAGCCCAAGTCGACGGCGCGTTGTGTTCCACGCGCGCCTCAAAGAGATGTCAGCACAAAAAATGATGGTGCCCGCAAAGGCCGATGCCTGTCAGGGGTGCGGGTTTGTTTGAAAGAGATACCACAGCCCCTGGCATACGGGCTACTGAAGGAACACGGGTGGGTTTTAGTCAGTAGAAGTCTGACACGCCCTCCTGCTCCACCCAGAGCGGGAGAAGTTATTTGATGATTTCCCACCCAAAAAAAAAAAAAAAAATATGTCGGAGGAAATGGTCAGAACGAATAGATAATAATCTAGTTCAATTAATTTAGTTAAGTTAATGTCAATTAGTTCAATTAATTTCTGGACGAACAAGATCGTCTAAATGTGACCAACATAATACATTCTAACAGTTATGATGTTGGTAGTTACATTTCTTTACATCCAATCACAAGCGAGGACGATTATAATTATTGTTTTTTTATTTTTTAGTTGGGTTATAACGCTTAATTCTAAGAATGGGGGACATTTTGGGAAAGCGGCATTTTGGGAAAGGGACATTTTGGGAAAGGGACATTTTGGGAAAGAGACATTTTGGGAAAGGGACATTTTGGGAAAGGGACATTATGGGAAGTTGACATTTTGGTACCAGGGGACATTTTGGGAAGTTGACATTCTGAGCCTCAACGCTAGCTGCCCCCCCCCCCCGCCAGCGACTCCCTGAGCCGAGGTTCGTACCCCACATGGGGTACCCTCAGTGCGCAGTCGTTTTAGGTTTAAGTAGGTTTACGCCCTGGCTGGAGGCTTTTAGAGTCCTAAAAACCTTCACAGGAAAGTCCGGTTGAGCAGTCACGGCCTCTCAAGGTCAACTGCGAGACGCCATCATCAAAAAAAAAAAAAAAGTTGTACAGCAGCTTGCTCTCGTCTTTATCAAGCGGTGCCACCTGCCACGTGACCTAAAGCGACATTATTACGGTATCGCTGTTGTATAAATTTTTAGTTCCCGATTATAACGTTTTGGCGCCGAGTTAATTTACATTTTAATTTTTTGTAATAAAAGGTCAACAATAACCGATTTTGTTGCTTGAATGTTATAGTGAAATAAATACTCGTAGTGTAACTATATTTTTTGACAGTGGTAGCCACTATATTATGTGCCATTTTTTTAATAGTGACAGAGTTGCCGATGCGAATCCTCGAAGGGAAGCCGGTAGGCATCGTGTTATATGGTACTTTCGCCACTGGTTAACAGCATTGTGGGCTGCAATATTCTCTAGTTTCATGTATTTCATATCTCTATTTTTTTTTACATTGTAGCTGTTTCTTGTAAGTATTTGATCGTGTACTTTTGTTTTTTTCAGTAGACAAATAAGAAGACGTACACTATACACAGAAGTTTCGTACACTACACCAAGGGCCTCCACCCGTTTATATGCAGCAAGATTCAGACGAACATGACACAAGCTTCTTCGATTCCCGGTTTAGGTACGGTTGTCGAGAAATGTGTGAATGCAGTTTTGTTTAAAAAACATGATACCTTTGAGTAAAATAATCTATCTTAAGGATTTACAGTGGTTTCCCTTTAGTGCCCATTCATTTTTTCTACCCTGTATATACCCAAACCGGAAAACACATAAGTGTTATTTTCGATGCACGGAGAGGTATCGATAATACCTAATTAATGTATGATCACCAATGATATTATTACCATCGAGATGCGTTACCTGCGCTCAATATTAGCAAGATAAATGAAAGGTAATTGTCTGTCGTGTTATTAGTCACGTACCATCCAGTGACGCGGCGACACGCCAGTGACGTCACTAAATATAAACGTTTAGCTCTTTCTTACAACATGAATCGGTATGGGTCTTTCCTGTTCTTCGCGCACTGTAGGTATACGTAAGGGCGCGGCGCGACGGGGGAGCAATGCAGACCGCTGATTCGTCAGTGCATGCCGCTCATTCGTCACCACTCACAGCGTCCCGTCCCCCGACTCGCCGCGCATACCTAAGGCACGGTACAGCGGTATCGGTCAGGCTATAGTGGGCAGCTAGATTCACGGTTTACGATGTTTGTGAAGGCTACAATGTTCGTGAATGACGTCTATGCGTGGTCATTGATGATCACGCATTCGCGAACCGACCGCTCACTGCTAGTGTTTCTTCTTAACCTTCGATTGGCCCGTTCGGCTGCTTTATTTAGCCAAAACAAGTCTTAGTTTCAGTCAGGTTCTCTGGCCTACTGAGTCTCGCGCTGTTAGTTGCGCTGTATTGTTCCCAGGTTCTATTGCAGGTGTTACGTGGAGGCCGATCAGCTCCCCGAGGAGCTGAAGCTTAGCAACATCCCTGAATATGTTTTCGCATTAATGACTAGTTAGATATCCCAATAAATGGAGAATACTTTTAGAATAATCTTTTCGTTTCTTTATAACCCAGTAACACGGTTGTAGAGCGTCAGTGTAAGGTTGCGTCCTGACCGAAAGCGATTGCCGTGCACGCGGTAATGCGCTCGTTATGAAAATGACGAAGGCAAATGGTGCCGGTTCTTAAAAATACCGGCATTCCCAGCCCTGCTCGTAACCGGCATTTGTTGGAGATCACCGTACGTACGCGTCTATATGTGCGTGCGCCTGTTTTCACTCGTAATGTACAGAGGCCAGCACATCAAGCTACCCCAATCTGTCAAATTTCTTTGATAGTTTTTCAACTTTATTACAAAGGAATAAGGTTTATGTTCAATTGGAAAAAAATTACAGTTTGGGATAGCTTGACCTGCTGGCGACTGTACTTAGAACTTGCCTTCTGGATTATTCTGTGGACGTTACGTCATAACTTGTTTCCGTCATCACAATATTATTTGTACAGGACATAGTCGAGCAATCAATCTTGTCGCGTATGTAGACGCCAGTACATCAAGCTACCCCAAACTGTCAAATTTGATGCTATCTGTTTAGTATTTTAGTAACAATTTGTTATATTACACAAATCAAACTTTGTCTGAGAGCAATTCAATTGATTGAGATAAGTACATGCCTTAGTTTACGTTCCTTTACGTCAACTCAAAATAAAACTTTTTAATAAAAAAAAATTTCGGTTTTTCGGCTCAGGCAAAAAAAAAAAAAAATATACGCGTCGAATTGAGTAACCTCCTCCGTTTTTTCGTCGGTTCGAAAAACAGTTCCACTTTTATAATATAGGTACTTATGTATATTTATTTATATTTTTGGTTTTTTCGAGATCTAGGTACATTGTGTTCAACTGTATCAGTCGAAGAATTTTAGTTGTGTCTCCAGTTGTTGTTTTTTTATTTTTTATTATTGGTTTATCATGCACACTTGTTTTTCCAATTCACTTTAGAAATTAGCAGAATAGTCGACATCGGCTTTAATTGTATTATTTTTTCACCTTCATCAACAATGTTTCTGATGGTATTGACAGATTTACCATAAAGAATTAATAAAGACAATCGTATTAATCCCATGTACATTTTTCAATTGCAAGTATCAATCATGAATAGTCAAAGTACACGCGATTTGTCAGAACAGAAAACATAACCTCGATAATCAATTAGTAAATAAAACAACAAAAGCTCTTGAAACTTATAGTACCTACCGATAAAACTAGGTATTAGAAATGAAAAACAATTACTGGTATTGACTAAAATATATATCCATAGGTGTTAATAACAATAAACTTAGCCTAATGTTAGTACAATTTAAACGTTTTAATTTAAGCATGCGCCGGGTTGTGCTCCCTTCGCATGAACACTCATCCACTGCTTCAACAGTGGCGAATCCAACCTATTTGCCAACGCATGCAGGATGTCGTTTGCGGTGCCACGCACGCGTCTGCGCAGCGAAGCGCTTCGCTTACCTACGGATGATTGCTTAAAAGCAATCAGTGTGCGCCTCAGCACACAATGTCGACGCACAGCAAAAACGAGGCAGCCCAAACAACACCCTAAACGCGTAGTTAAATTGTACACGCAGAGTCCCGTACACTCGCTGCGTATAATTGATCCATAGAATGTACAGACGCCAGCACATCAAGCTACCCCAATCTGTCAAATTTCTTTGATAGTTTTTCAACTTTATCACAAAGGAATAAGGTTCATGTTCAATTGGGAAAATTTGACAGTTTAGGATAGGTTGACCTGCTGGCGTCTGTACGTGTAGAAGGACTGACAATACGCTTTAAAAAGCGTCAGCTTAACTTGCTTGCTGCAACGTGCAAATCTAATACCTACCTGTCATAACAGCAGTTCTTTGTAAATCATTTTCAATGGGAGAAAAAATTTGTTCCGATTCCCGATTCCGCTAAACATCTCAAGAAAACTTAGTATAGCTCTACCACTACTTCTTATTGTTTTATTCATTTTGTTTATGTACAGACGCCAGCAGGTCAACCTATCCCAAACTATCAAATTTTCCCAATTGAACATGAACCTTATTCCTTTGTAATAAGGTTGAAAAACGATCAAAGAAATTTGACAGATTGGGGTAGCTTGATGTGCTGGCGTCTGTACAATAACAATAATAAATTTAAAAATATTTGGAAATATGTGAAAGTTAACTGGGAACTTAACACGATGACAGAGAAGCTACTCGCATTTGACAAAGCAGTGTTGCCACAATTCATGTATTTTAGTTTCAATTGTCACCACGTCAGACTCTTTCTAGCCAAGCTACTGCTATTGCTTATATACTTGGCTATTTATTAACAGCGCAAGGTACAGCGGCCAGCACATCAAGCTACCCCAATCTGTCAAATTTCTTTGATGGTTTTTCAACTTTATCACAAAGGAATAAGGTTTATGTTCAAATGGGAAAATTTGACAGTTTGGGATAGCTTGACCTGCTGGCGACTGTACTATCCGTCGCATTCAAGTTTGATACCAGTTCACAATATTTCGGTTTTCCACGGACAGAAATAGTGCATTCATTTGTAAATGGTGTTTGCAGTTTACAATGTTTTGATACTTTGTAACTTCGGGATATAGAATAAAAACTGACGATGTTCATAATGTTACGGTGGCATTTATAAACATCTGTAAATTTAATTGAGAATATTAATCACAATATTGTACAACTATAAATATTTTGAACACTACAAAACATACAAAAACACAAACGTTAATACATTATTTTTCCCCTCAGAAACTATTCAGGGGGGAAAATTATGAAAGTATTTAACAATGTTTACTATCGGTCGCGTCTAGCTACTGGGTACGCTATGAAAGATCCTGATGAAGCTGATGTCTACTTCTTCTTCAAAGGCTGGTCTGCTTGAAGCTCTTCCTCCTGAGGGTCGAGCAGACCGGCATCCATACACGACTTGCAACAGAACCTGGGGAAAATACAACGTGTTTAGTTGCGGCACAGAACAACAACAATAGATCGAGAACGTAAAACTATACCTACACACGAGTCTACCAATGTATAATGTGCCAAATAAATAAACAATCATCATTCTGACGGTTATGAACAAGTTGAACAACTAGCTAAACTAAGTGGATAGTCGATAAGAACAATTAAAGCATAATTAACTGGTTAAATAATAATAATCTAGTAATAAACCTAAGTAAGACGAAAATAATGCAATTTCATCAACGCACCGAAAACCCAAATGTTAGTATTGCTTACCAAGGCTCTAATATTCAGGAAGAGACTCAGGCGAAATTTTTAGGAATAGTGATTGACAGCAAACTCACTTGGAAACCTCATGTTGAAGTTGTGTGCAAAAAACTTAGCAAATCCGCGTATGTTCTCCATCAACTTTCTAAAAAAGTCAACCGTCAGGCTCTTTTATCAGCGTACCATGGACTGGTTGCCTCGGTTTTGCGGTATCGCATTATTTTCTGGGGGCAGTCTACTGATAAGGAACAGGTATTTAGAATGCAAAAGCGATGTATAAGGTCCATGTGCGGTCTTAAAACAACAGATAGTTGTATTTCCTATTTTCAGTCTTTAAAATTTTCAACGTTTCCTTCTTTACGCATTTTAGAAACTGCACTATTTGTAAAAAACAATCCACAATTATTTGAAAAACTGTTAGCAGTTCGAAAAAATCCGATACGGACTCAATATGTAAACAAACTTTGCAAATGAAATGTAAAACCGCACTTATGCAGAAAAGCTTTTTGGTATTGCCCCACGTACTTATAATAAAGTACCTGATGTGATAAAAAGTATGACTGTAATAAAATTTAAAAAGGCACTTAACCAAATATTAATCGAGAAAAGCTATAGTGTACTATTGACGACTTCCTTACTGATAAATATCTGCACTGATTGATGATGATCGACTTATCTACATGTTCCTATTCTTACACTTTTTATTATGATTGACATTTTAACATTACTTTTTTTTTGACATTACTGTAAAAATGTTAATAGGTAGTCTATTTTTTGTTTCTATTTTTGTTTTGTATTCTAATGATTTGACATTTATAATTATTAGGTATAACATTAATAGAATTTCTGTTTCGTTTTGGAATTTAATATTATTTGCATGCCCATGAGACAGTAGAATATGGAGGACTACTTTTTAGCAAAACATCTATGTACCATTTACCCATGTTTGCAAAAATAAATGATTTGATTTGATTTAAACACTATTATCAATCTTGTTCAGCAAATGATATCGACTAACCTAATTGATCGATAAACCTCACTTAACGATTGTGTACTTACTTCGAGAAGTAATACCTTTTGCAGAACTTGCTGCGCACGATCAGGTCACAGTTAGCGAAGAAGGGATTATCTGTGCATGTAGCAGGTACCACGAGCTCTGAAAATATATAACTAGCGATCAAACAACAACCCTAAATCCACTACATTGTTAAGCGACCGTGTTAATAGATTCGTGCTGAAATTTGGCCTAAAAAACCTAACCTAAGTTGATTGACAACAATATATACTTGGAAAGCGATGGTCAAACCAGTTTAGTGATCATCAAGGAGTGCTGGGGAACATTTGCAGGGCTAACTGCATCAAGCTAAGGACCGTAGCAAACCAGGTCGAAGTGGTGAGAAGATATCACAATCCTCAAGTAACGTCGAGGAACGGTTTTGGCAGGTGTAAGTGGACGTGGATATTTAATCTTCCGACGGCGACACGATAGTGATACACAGTGGTGTTTACTACAGAAACACTGCCAGGAACTATTGTTATAATGCCTTTTCATTATCATTATCATTCAGCCGGAAAACGTCCTCGGTTTTTCGACAATGTGTTTCCATGGGCCATGCGTTCTTCGAACAATGTCTTTAATTTTGTCCACAAGCCCCGGCCGCACCCGATAGGGTTACGAAACAATAGAAAATCGATTTGTGTCTCATTAGCGGGGTTTGATAGATTTTAAACAGCGTTATAATTACATAGAAGTATAACTTACGTTGCACGTTGATCTGCGCAGTATCAGACTGCGAACTGTATGGGTTGCTAGCGTGGCAGGCGTACAGTCCGCTGTCGGCGACCGTCACTCGCGTCACCGTCAGCCGGGATACGATCGTGCTACCTGTTGGTGAACACGTCATGGATGGACAGTGCAGTAATAACTATGCTTCATAATTGTAACTGAAGGTCTTTCGACGGTTAAGGTAAACCCGCCACTAGTGAAGGAACTCTGAGAGGGAATAGGGTTGTACATACTTAACTATATAGTGGTAGAACTTACCAGTGATAGTGATCCTGTCGTCCGTCTGTAAGATGCCGCCATCTTTGGTCCAGTGCACATCCGGCTCGGGGAAGCCGTCCACGTTGCAAGTCAGGTGCAGGTCGGCACCGATGTTCAGCGTCGAGATTGGCGCCGACACAGTCGCGCTGACCGGCACTATTTGTGGAAAGAATTTTTGTCAGAAGCTCCACACACCGGGCGCGGTGCGATGCAATGCGAAGCAGTGAGGTCACTTTGTGTGATGCATCATTACAAATCGAAGGTACGAATAGGTAAACACAAAACAGCAGCCGCACCGCACCGTACCTGGCATGTGGAGGTGGAACTCCTTCGAGGGTTGTTTTGCTAAGATGACAGGTGGATGGGTTTATGTCAATGAACGTTGCTAAGCGTAGGCACTTCTATTTTATTGTTGCCCAAGTAACACCGCAAAGCAGTAGATGGGTCAATGGCATAACCCTAAAAAGACTGTTCATACGAATCATAAGACACTTTTATTATTTGCGTCTTAATTTTACATCATAATAATAAAGTAAACGAAACATACTAGACCATAACTGGATCAGATTTACATAATTTATTTATTTTTACGTTATCCATCACCATGTAGATAACCGAATTGTCCACTTCGGTGGACTGTTCGGATTCTACCTTTCAATAGAATGTAGCGTATAATAAATTTGTGTTCTTATTATTTTACAAAAGTGATTTGTTTTCCTAATCTACGTATGTTTTCCATTTAACGTTAAAAGTATTTAAAAAATTGATAGAAATGAAACACACTTTTTGCATCATTCAATCTTGTCACAATATTTTTTGTCTTTCCGGTGGACATTACTTTCGAAACTGACTAAAATGAAGTAAATGTCAAATGATGGAACGGAACGTTAAATTTAACCCAGCTATTATCGTACTATCCCTGTCAGAGACCATTTTGCCGCGACTCGTGCGCAGAAAACGTTGTTGTTGTACTAAGAAAAATATTTAGTGGTGTCAAAGTTGAGTTGTCTTTCCGGTTACTGCTGTATTTTGGTAAGTAAATAACTATAAATTCATCAAACATTTTTAATAACTAGTTAAACAATGAAACTTTAGGAATATACCTTGGCTACCTACCTACCAACGGCGCAAGGTGTGAATGATTTTGCGAAAAAAGTCCATTCGGTGGACATCTTTTTGGTGGAACTTTTGTCCACCGAAACAAATGTCCACCGAGTGGATTTTTTTCTTGAATGTGGGTTAATTTAGTTATCATAACTTATAAAACTGCTTCTGATTACTGGTGTTTTTATCAGTTAAGGATTAATGACCTATTTTAGTTTCATTTTCGCTTTATTTTTATGAGTAAATATGTTTTAAACCACCACTTCCCTCACACCTTTCTACACCATGTCGACTTATAGTTAATGTAGTTATCCATAGCTACATACTCTAAGTTAACAATGATTGGTACCTGTAATGCATTTCTAACGACATGGGAAATAATATTTTTTCATAAGCACGGTCATTTCCCCTAAGCAATTTTTTTTTACTAACAAAATCTCCTGCTCTTCCTTTGCACAGCTTTTATTTCTTTTCGTTTGTGTGCATTGCTTGTTGTGATTTTTCAGGCGATGACGAAAACAAGAAGTAAACTTACCGATAACCAGAAAAAAAAACGACGCCGTGTGAAAAAAAGACTAAGTATGAGGAAGGCGGGTGAAAAACTTAAACAGGATCCAGAAGCCTTGGAAGAAAAGCGAAGAAAGGACAGAGAATATTACTAACGGAAGAAAGCCGAAGGGAAAATAAATACTGTAGAAGATTTGCCAGATGTGCAAAAGAGGACGCAGAGAAAAAGTCAAAATACAAAAAGAAGCTGAAAAATACATTGCACGCGTAACGCCGCCCTCGAGTCCGGTAACTTCAGTATCATCAAGAACTGAAATTGGTGCACGTATTGCAGTGAGAAACAGAAAAAGGTTGAAATAGAGATTGTTTTACTGAAAAAGAAGTTGATAAGTTTAGAATGTTAACTTGCTAAGTACAGAATGCGATTACACAGATTAGGGAACAAGAAACGAAAGGATGCGAATTAAGCACAAAAACAGAAAAGGAATGAAGGTTCTACATTACGGTTTAGGTAGCAAAAAACTTGACATAGCATTATGTCCCAGACCACTCCAAAATAATTTCCCAATTCGATCACGTCCAGTCCTGACGACTCCTCTGCAAAGTACTACTCGGAATGACACACCAGCTCCCATCGAGAGGATGAATTCACCGAGTCCAACCTTGACTCCTATGCACAGTCCAGTGGCAAGCCGATGGTCCAATCCAATTGCGAGTGGCTCGATGCAGCAACCATTGAAAATTGGCGAGCGCAGTCTATCACTGCTAATTGGAGGTAATGTCCATAGGCGCATACAATTTTCGGACGTATATTCTGACAGCTCAGATACGTCAACGTCAAAACCAGAAAGCCACCAATCCCCCTTTCTCTGGCTAAACGGATTAAACGCTTCTGGTCTTCTAACGACGAAGACATATTTTGACCACCGAAATGAATTGTCTTTTCGGTAGACAGGCACAAAACATTTTTTATTTACTTTATGAATGCTTTTAAGTGAGTGATTTGTTTGTGATTATGTGAAGATAGCATTAACGTTGTTTTTGTTCAAGATTTTAATCACTTTTTGTTTTTTGGCAATGAGCTTTTGAAGTTCTATGCTGAGCTACGGTGGTTGTGTGCAGACAGAATGTTTGGGACTAGATTCAGGTACCTACATTCTTTAGTAATGCTTACGGGACTACGTCATGGTTGGACTATGTCATCATTCGAAGTCGCAAAAGAAAAGTTCTAGGCATGATATGTCATGTTCCGATCATTTAGCTGTTGAACTGTTGTGTGACCTTAATATTTAGTACCAAAAGTACAAGTGAGAGGCTCATTGGATAAGGGATAAGGCTATATGGGGCGAAAGAGATAAAGAGCAGCTCAATGAATATTTGTCCATTTGCTCAACTAAGCTGCGTGATATTAACTTTCCTTGTGTATTACATAACTGTGCTGATGTGGCCATATTCATAAACGATGATTAAAGTTAAACGATGTTTAAACGTCAAAAATGTATGGTTAAACAGACGCTACTCATTACTTAACTTTAACCAGCGTTTATGAATAAGGGGGGTAATGTTTAATAATATAGTCCACAGACGAATACTTGATAACATGTATAAACGCGGCGTGCTCTAAAAGTAGAACAAATATTATGATAGGGTATATGACGGGCTGGAAAAAACATTGTAAAAAGGCATATGAGGAGGCCTTGGGTTTCATGAGTGGGTCGCCCAGGGCAAAAATACGTCAATTCCGTGTTTGGCTTCTAGCGAGAACGGACGTGTGTCATTCGCTCGCGGTGCTCTACTTTTCAGTTATTCGCTGCGCATCACAATAACACCGTAGTGTCCGCGTTGCGGAATCGGTTTTTCAAGGTCGCCGCTATGACCTAGTTATTTATAGTGTAAACAGTGTAATTAAATGATTGTGATGGTAAAGTATTTACTAACCTTATAATGTCTCCAACAAAGGTAAAAATTAAAACTGACCTAGAAAGGCTGTTGTATGACAATTACATCCACGAAAAATCAGCGAGAGAAAAGCTGGAACTTATGGTTAATGATCTGAAGGTCCAGATAGAAGGCCTCCAGAGACAACTTCAAAGCAGCCAGTATGTAAATCCCAGCTCCAAGAGACAAGAAAATAATGAGTCTAAGGAGTTGGAAGCTAAAAGCAATATACAATTTGCTCAATCCGAAAAAGGAAACGTTGAGTACTGCACAGATGAGGAAGAACTCGCTAAAGAGACTGAGTGGATTAGGGCTATAAGTAGGAAGAAAAGGAAGCTAAACACCTCCCTGTCTCCACCACAACAACCAGGAACAAGCGCCCAACAACACCAACAATGTGAGAAAGATCAGACATTAGTCAAAAAAGTGCCTCCACCGCCGCCAATCATAGTAGATGGAGTCAAGAACTACCAAGTGTTCTACGACTCACTTACTGAAACCCAACCAACTGAATCGTTCACCGCTAAAATGATGAATGGAGATTGCGTGAAGATCAACGCCAAAACCGAGGATTCTTATAGAGCCATTGCTAAACTTTTATCAGTAAAAGAATATCTTTGGCATTCATATGAGAACAAACAGGTTCGACCAATAAGAGTTGTAGTAAAAAAAATACATTCTTCTTGCCAGCCAGATCGAATCAAAGACGATTTAATATAGCAAGGTCTGAAAATAGAAAAAGTCGACAGCAAGTTGAGCTGGAAGAATAAAGAACCGCTCAATATTTTCGTTTTATCATTTAATAATGGCGAGGATGTCAACAAAATCTATGGCATAAAGCACATTTTAGGGTGTAAAATTGAAATACACCCTCTCAAACATCCGAAACTAATTCCTCAATGTAAGAGATGCCAGGCTTATGGACATACTCATAAATATTTCAGAAAAGAGCCAAGGTGTGTAAAGTGCACTGGCAAGCATCTTACAGCCAACTGTACTAAATCTCCGCAAGAGAAACCAAAATGCGTCCACTGCGGTTTACCCCACCCAGCCAACTACAGAGGGTGTGAAGTGGCCAAGGAGATGCAAATTCTGAAAAACAAAAACATCAAAAAGAAAATTGTTGTGCCAATTGCCCAACAGTTTTCTTCCATAAATCCTGACAAAAAGGCACGGCAAGAAATTTTACAGACAACTGCATAACCTGTTCAATTAAGTAGTTCCTATGCACAAGCTGCAAAACAAGGAACACAACCTTCGAATCTGGAAGATAAGATAAATCAAATCTTGAAGTGTATTACTACATTTGACAAAAGATTAGAGAAGCTAGAATCCAGCACCAAAACAGCTATTTTTAATAACCAAAAATGAGTACTACATTAAAAATAATGGCATGGAACTCCAATGGGCTCCTTAAACATCAGAACGAGTTACAGGCAGTCCTGGAAACAGAAAATATAGACGTGTGTTTGATCTCCGAAACGCATTTCACTAACCAAACTTTCATCAAATTTAGAGGATACAAGGTATATAATTCGCTCCACCCTGACAACTCTGCCAGAGGAGGAAGTGCAGTTATAATCAAAGAAAGCATCAATCATTACGAGCAGAGTAAATTTCAAGAACCAGACATTCAAGCTGTGACAGTATCTGTCAAAACCAAATTTTGTCACCTTTCCATAGCTGCCGTATACTGCCCCCCAAGGCACGTGATAAGAAAAGAGCGATTTCTACAACTTTTTGAGCTTCTAGGCCAGAGATTCATCCTAGGTGGTGATTTTAATGCCAAGAATACATACTGGGGATCAAGACTTACCACAACAAAGGGAAGGCAGGTCTTAAATGCAGTTAAAGATACACATTGTGAAGTTATGAGCACAGGCAAACCAACATACTGGCCTACTGACCACCAGAAAATACCAGATCTTATAGACTTTTTCATATGCAAAAATATATCCACCAATTACTTTAATTTGGAGGAAGGTTTCAACATGAATTCGGACCACTCCCCTATTTTATTAACCCCCGACGCAAAAACGACGGGGTGTTATAAGTTTGACGTGTCTGTGTGTGTGTGTGTGTGTGTGTGTGTGTGTGTGTGTGTGTGTGTGTGTGTGTGTGTGTGTGTGTGTGTGTGTGTGTGTGTGTGTGTGTGTGTGTGTGTGTGTGTGTGTGTGTGTGTGTGTGTGTGTGTGTGTGTGTGTGTGTGTGTGTGTGTGAGTGTGAGGCAACGTAGCTCCCGAACGGATGAACCGATTTTGATTTTGTTTTTTTTGTTTGAAAGGTGTATTAGTCGGGAGTGTTCTTAGATATGTATCATCAAAATCGGTTCAGCCGTTTGAAGATTATCAGCTCTTTTCTGGTTGAAAAAGGGATTTTAGCCTCTGATCAACTCAAAATTTGGGATTCTATTACTTCAGTGATATTAGACGAATAAAATAATCTTGAACTGATGCTGGAGCAACACCTGGAATTTCCAGGAAACCTAAGTTATTGACCAACAAACAGCAGAAGTATCGTGTTTGGGCTCATTGAAAAGGTCTCAATGAATATATTATAGATAAATGGTGATTTAAGGGAGACATTAAGTTTAAAAAGCAAGAAATAAAAATTAAATTTAAAATTTAAAAAACCCCCGACCCAAACAAAAACTCTAAAAACTAAAAAATAATATTAAAGGCTTTTAATTTGAAGGTCATATTTTGATCAGGGCATTGTCAAGTAGGGGGACGGTCAATGAAAACGCCAAACAGAGGCCTAGCCATCCCCCGACTTGACAATGCCCTGATCAAAATATGACCTTCAAATTAAAAGCCTATAAATATTATTTTTTAGTTTTTAGAGTTTTTGTTTGGGTCGGGGGTTTTTTAAATTTTAAATTTTTAACATTTAGTCAAAAAATCCTACTAAGAGAAAGCCATTTAACCCTGGTTAATAAGTCTACAGATTGGGACAGTTTTGCCCTTGATTTAGATAATATTATCGACCTAAAAACCCCGTTACATAATCGGGATCAGCTGGACTCGGAAGTAAATAAATATGTTGTTAATATCCAACAATGTGCTTGGAACAACACACCACAGTTAAAACGTAAATATAAGGGGCATATCTATCCCAAGGAAATCGTAAATTTGCTAACTGAGAAGAGAAAGCAAAGAAAGCGGTGGCAACAAACAAGATGCCCGCGGGATAAAACATTATTAAATAAACTAACTAAAAGATTAAAGAGGAAAATTATACAATTTGAGGATGAATGTCTGAATACTCACCTTGTGCAGCTAACCAACGACGAATCAACGGATTTCTCTCTTTGGAAAGCTACAAGAACGCTAAAAAGGCCGATAGGTCAAATACCGCCCATCAGAAACAGCGACGGAAAATGGGCCGTAAGCAATGAGCAAAAAGCGGTTATATTTGCCCAATACTTAGAAGATACTTTTCAACCCAATGATAGCTCTATAAAAATACTGGAAACTGAAAATTTATCGCAAAGTCAAAGAATTCGGCTTGTGACTCCTAAAGAAGTTTTGAGAGAAATTCAAAACAACATTAGCTCGAAAAAATCTCAAGGTTACGACCTTATTACAGGAGAAATTCTAAAACATCTCCCGCGTAAAGCCATAGTAAAACTGACGAGGCTTATCAATGCTGCACTTATCCTAAAACATGTACCTGAACCATGCAAAGTTGCGGAAGTTATTATGATTGCGAAGCCTGGGAAATCACCCCATGAAGCATCATCATATAGACCCATTTCCCTGTTGCCGGTATTATCTAAACTATTTGAAAAACTGTTATTGAAACGGTTGAAACCAATAATTGAACAAAAAGACCTCATACCAAACCATCAATTTGGCTTCAGGGAAAAACACTCTACAATAGATCAGGTACACAGAATAATTAACATTATTGAAAAGTCACTGGAATATAAGCAAGTCTGCGCCACTGTATTCTTAGACGTTGCGCAAGCTTTTGATAAAGTTTGGCATGAGGGTCTGGTATTTAAACTCAGACGCATGCTACCTCCAGAATTTGCCGACATTCTAGAATCATACTTAAGTGATAGAATGTTTAGAATAAGACAAGAAGATGCATATTCCGAGCTGAAAACTATAAAAGCTGGGGTACCACAAGGAAGTGTGCTAGGCCCTATCATGTACTTGCTGTACACATGTGATATCCCAGAACTGGAAAACAACACCATTGCGACCTTTGCAGATGACACTGCTATTATGGCTACTGGATCAAGCCACAAAGAAGCAGTAGAGAAAGTTCAACAAGCTGTGAACAAAGTGTATGACTGGACACAAAAATGGAAGATCAAACTCAATGAGTCAAAATCAGTTCATATTGACTTTACTAATAAACACTGCGATTACCACCCAATCTACATAAACGGCATGCAAGTGCCTTATGCTAATACAGCCAAATACCTTGGCATAACTCTTGACGCCAAGCTGCGTTGGAAATCCCACGTCAAAAAGAAAAGACAGGAACTTGACATACGTTATAAAAGTATGTATTGGTTATTCGGAAGGAAATCCTGCCTATCAGTACATAATAAAATTATATTATACAAGCATATTCTTATGCCAATTTGGACGTATGGCATTCAACTTTGGGGCTGTACCAAAAAAAGTAACGTTAAAATAATTCAACAATTCCAAAATAAAGTACTCAGAAATGCTGTAAATGCACCATGGTATATTAGAAATGACGACCTCCACCTTAAAATAGAACTCGTCACCAACATCATCAAAAAATTTACTGAAGCCCACGAACACAGACTTCACCGACATGTGAACATTGAGGCAATTCAGCTGCTAGATAACACGGACATAGTGCGTAGGCTAAAGAGAACTAAACCATTTGAATTAGTGTAGTGTATAAATAGTGTTAATACTGACAGTGATGTGCTATACATGTAACACGTGAACAAAGTGTTTTTTTATTTTTGTTATCAGACTCTAAGAAAGTGCAACGGAATTGTGTAAAAGTGCAAAATGACACTATTCTTAGTTATAACGTAATCTACCACGTAAAATATTAAGTTAGAGTTAAATTACTTATTAGTCTATTAGGCTAGATTGTAATAAATTACTAAGAACTTTAGTTCTTACTAACAAGGAAAAAAAAAATCATATACGATGATTAAAGTTAAACGATGTTTAAACGTCAAAAATGTATGGTTAAACAGACGCTACTCATTACTTAACTTTAACCAGCGTTTATGAATAAGGGGGGTAATGTTTAATAATATAGTCCACAGACGAATACTTGATAACATGTATAAACGCGGCGTGCTCTAAAAGTAGAACAAATATTATGATAGGGTATATGACGGGCTGGAAAAAACATTGTAAAAAGGCATATGAGGAGGCCTTGGGTTTCATGAGTGGGTCGCCCAGGGCAAAAATACGTCCGGTCAGGCTTGTGACCTAATGCGAAACTCACGAAGTTGGTTTAAACATATCTAAGCTTAAGTGGTGTAAGACAATAAAACTCAGATAAAACTGGACATTCTTGCATTACACCATGCCACAGAAAACTTTAGTAAGTTTTAGAAGGAGACCAACAAATTGAATCCGAAGCCGAGTGTTCCAGTTAGTGTGGAGAGGGTTGGTGACGCCGACCAAATTGCCAACTTATTCAGGGAGCGTTTTAGGGTACTTTCTCCACTGGAACCCACGACGACCACTATAGAGATGGGAGGTACTGATCTGGCGAAACCGCTTGTTCGGATCACTACGGAACAAGTTGCCAAGGTGATGCGAATCGAGGAAAGTCCCCAGGCCCTAACTCGCTCGGCATAAAATATTTGCAGAATGCGTGTGTTCATCTGCCGAGAGTGCTCGCTATGTTGTTTACATTCTGCATAAGCTTCATATCTCCCTGAGCCAATTATGAGAACTGTAGTTGTCCCCATAGTAAAGAGCAAGAAAGGAGACGCCACTAGATTAAGAAACTAAAGGCCTATTTCTCTCGCGACAATGCTAAGGTTTTGGATGGTGTTATTGATATTCATTTAAGACAACACCTGCAGCTTCATGGTGTACAGTTTGGCTTTCATCCTGGTTTGTCAACAGAAATGTCTATAATGAATCTCAAACATGCCGTCCGAGACTACACTGACAGAAGCACACCTGTCCATGCTTGCTTGTTATGTAGATCTATCTAGAGCTTTTGATTTTGTGGCATATATTTGTGGCAAAAGTTGTCGGATGATAAGATGAGATAAGATAATGATTTATTTTTCACCACAATAATTATATAAACACAAATACAACATTAAAACTAAACATATTCATTGTTACATTGTGGGAGACTGGTGGCCTAAGGTAGGCTTAAAGCCTGTATTTCAGGACGCCAGGTCTCCACCCCGACAGAAGCTGTTACATTTAAGTTGTAATATGAACTCGCACATACATAAATGCGGCAAGTTATATGAAACCATATTAAACCAAAAAAGGACAAATAACACTATAGAGTATTACTAATTCTAGGTTTAGTATGTGACTTTGTGTGCATGTGTGTATATGTGTTCGTGTGCGTGTGTGTGTGTAGCGAAATATGATAGGGAAGGTGAAGGGCTGAATGCACAGGATAATTAGTGATGTGTATAAATGTTTTTATTTTTGTTTAAGCAAGTAGTAAACTAAGTGTAAGATCAAAGTTAGGTGCTGGCTCCTTGATCTTACACTTAGTTTTGGTGAAGTCATAAATGGAGAGCGTCTTGTTTATGTTACTGTAGAGAAAGTGACCCAGGAAACAAAAGAAACGTTTGGAGAACACTGTACTAAGTCGCTTACCGTGGCGATCTACTGGGTCAAACCGTCTTTTACTTTCTAACAGCGAGACATCGAAGGTAAGGAGTCAATGTTGTTTTAGGGCCGTTTGTAGGACAAATAGGTGACGTATAGTTAAAACGTTAGTCTCTCTATATAAGAGTGCTATGGGATATCGAAAACGTAGAGAATAAGGAACCTTTAGAATAGCTCTCTGCGCTCTTTCCACTTGTGTGGTTGTGTACTTAGGTGCACCGCCCCAAGACGTTATACAGTAGGTTAATAGGGACTGGGCGAGGGCAAAGTAACGTAAGTAAGTTCAGTCATAATACTTAGTTGCAAGTACGTATCGTTACCAGTAAATAAAGGTCTGAAGGCTTCAGTAGTGGTTGAAGTAGTGGCGGAGGTCGTCTCCGCGGTGGTAGTTGGTTGTGTCTTGGTGTTTGGTACCATCACTGGGTCTCGCACTTGGAGCGGTCTGCCCAGTTCTCCGGTCACCACAGTGTCCGAATCTCCAGCGATTCTGACAGGATCTAGACCAATGTTAGAGCTTGTGAATGCATACCCTTTTTAACCGACTTCTAAAAAGAAGCAGGTTTTATGTTCCACTGCATGTATTTTGGTTTGTGTATGTACCCTCATTTGTGGACCGATTCTCAAAATATTTTTTTTTATTTGAAAGAGTATACCCCTAAAGTGGTCCCATTGGCACCAAATCAGGATCTGATGATGGAATCCCATGGAAATCGAGGGCAACCCTCAAAATTTGGAGGTATTAACAATGTTTTTCATATGTTTTCTAAAGCTATTGAGACATTTGCGTATGGTCATCATCATTTCATGACGCTGAGCTGATGAAGGAAGATACAACTCTTTAACGGTTGGGAGTTTTTTTTTTTTTTTTTTTTGGGTGGGAAATCATCAATTAACTTCTCCCGCTCTGGGTGGAGCAGGAGGGCGTGTCAGACTTTTACTGACTAAAACCCACCCGTGTTCCTTCAGTAGCCCTTAAGCCAGGGGCTGTGGTGTCTCTTTCGAACAAACCCGCACCCCTGGCAGGCATCGACCCTTGCGGGTCCCATCACTGTTTGTGCTGACATCTCTTTGAGGCGCGCGTGGAACACAACGCGCCGTCGACTTGGGCTTGGTCCTTACCAGACAGCGAGCTACCCATTACTCGCCGTCCGCAAGCCCATGCCTACGGTGGCCGGAAATCGGCCTGGGATTCCCGACGCCCAGGGCGTCTCCGTATCCTGCGGCGGCTGGGGTCGCGAGGGCGCATATGCTGCCTCTCCCTCACGTGCGCCGCCTCCCTCTTCGCGAGCATCACTGCTTCGCTGAAGGAGGTGACGGCTCCCCATGCCCTCTCGCTCCGTACCATGGCCTGGACCAGGGCCGGACGCGAGAGATCGCCGCCGCCGATCGCCTCCACGAGGACACGGCGGTGCTCCGCCCAAGCAGGGCAGACCGCCACCGTGTGCTCCACCGTGTCCTCAGGGCGATCTTCGCAGTGGAAACACCCGGGCGTTTCCTCCCGCCCTATCCGAAACAGGAACCTCCCGAAACAACCGTGTCCGGTGAGGACCTGCGTCAGGCGGAAGGTGAGGACGCCATGCCGCCTCTCAAACCACTCCTCAAAGAGGGGACTTACCGCCGCAATCGTGGCGTGCCCAGCACTGGGTTGCGACAATCGCTCTCTCCATGTCACCATGAGATCCCGCCGGAGCTCTGTCCGCTGTGCCGCGATTTCCTCCCATATTTGCGCGAGGACCTTTGCCTCCAGATCCCATGGCGGTAATCCGGCAAGGAGGCCCGCCGCCTCGCCGGAGATCGTGCGATATCCCCGGATCATCCTGATCGCCATGACCCTATGGGACGCCCTCAGCTTGCGAGCTGGTTGGCGCCTCAACGGTTAGGAGTTAGGTGGAGGTTCGGGCATAAATAGACCGATTTGCAAAATTCTTTTTTTTAGAAAGGGGTTTATACCGCAATGGTCCCATTTCAATTTCATATAGATCTTGATGATGCGTTTCGGAGACAGACAACGGAACTCTTCGAAAAAAGACAGGAAATTTACCGCGATTTCTGTTATCGCATAAATATGCATTGTTTTGACCCCGAGGATGATGAAATTTCGAAGTGGTGTGGGGTAGGTACAGACGCCAGCACATCAAGCTACTCCAATCTGTCTTTATTTGATAGATTTTCAACTTTATACCGTAAGAATAAGGTTCATGTTCAATTGAGAAAATTTGACAGTTTGGGGTAGGTTGACCTGCTGGCGTCTGTACCATAACTAAAAAGTGAAAAATACAAAAACTTTTTTCAAAAAAGAAAACAACCGACTTCCAAGAAAACACTAGAAAGTGAAAAAGAACTTTGATTTCGAAAGGCGGTGACCAGAAATTAATAAAATACATATCAAAAGTCACCGACTTCCAAAATTAAAGTGATTTTTCACTTTCTAGTGTTTTTTGGAAGTCGGTTGTTTTTATTTTTATGTAATATACAATCTTTTGCCAGCGGCTTCGTCTGCGTACGCGTTAACCAATTTGCATAAAATATTAACAAATGATCCACCTGAAACTTCCTCATGAAGCAATCTGTCGTATCGCTGAAAACCGCATGAAAAACCGTTCAGCAGTTTTTGAGTCTATCGCGAACAGACAGACAGACGCGGCAGTAGGCTTTGTTTTATAATATGTAGTGATTTGTAATTAGTGATTGAAGTAGCATTCATAAGCTCTCTCTCTCTAGTCTGTTAAACGTAAATTTTTCGAAATTTATGGACAAAAAAAAAAGTTAGAAGCTGTTTTAACACCAATCAATCCAAAACCTCTAACTACTTGAAAATCCCAAAATGATTCATGTCCTCTAATGCAAAACCCATTGCTTTAAACGTCACAAGTTTCTGTGGATTTTATGGATACAAACATTGTACTTAGGTCTCTTGACGTCAAAAACATTTTCGGCCACATTTTGTTGGAATTTCAAAAAAGAAACCATAGTGATATTAAAACAAAACATCTTTTACATCAAATTGAATGAAGCTTGTATTTTACATACAAGATGTTGATTTGCATCCTAGTCAAATTCAAGGACGTTATTATGCTAATGATTCTCGACCCAAATCAACAATAAAATGGGTAGGTATTTTTTTAAATATTTTTTCCTGTTTACTAAAATCCGTAAGTGTGAACCAGCCGTATTTAAACGCGGCCCGTCTGTTACTAGCCTAACCGCGCTTTCACACACAAATGCAAACAATACCTACATCCATTCACAACGCTTGCGCGATCGTTCGATCGGCCGCCGCGTGCGCGGCCCCCCGCCCGCCCCCGAACCAACAGTGTGTTTGATGTCGCCGAAATGTGCGTGCGCGCTTCTCAGTTCTCGGTAAATTGTTGAGACGTAATTCGATACAAAGTGCAAGATGACGGACAATTACACTAATGTCGAGTTGGTGGAGATGGTCCGCCTGTATGCCATCAGTGGAGACAGCCTACGTGGAGCCGTCCGGATGTTCACGGAAATGTTTCCCGATCGGGAACCCCCATCACAGAGCGTCATGCTGGCTGCTACGCAGAGACTGCGGGATCATCGGCAGTTTGACGTTCCCCGGCATGCTCAAGCTCGCGGCAGCGTAGGTAGGCCTGCCTGTCGCCTTGCAGGAAGACATCCTGGAATACTTCCAGCGAGAACCACGGGCAAGCATGCGGGAGGCTGGTCGACGCTTTGGAGTGCACCACACCACAGTGTACGTGCAAGGATCATTAGTGCTTTCGACACTTTAAAACGAATGTGTTAGTGTTACGTACCTAAACTAAAGAAAAACCAGCTACGTCGTGCTCGATTGTGCCAAGAGTGTGAAGGTGGCAACTTTGAACAACTCCTCCGGGTAACTTATGTAGGTAATTTATTTATTTGTACATTTTGTAAATACGTTGTTAGCTTAACCAATTTTATTAGTGTAAATAAGTTGATTTTAAATTTTTAACTACGCCAATAATACCTATGAGTCGAAAGTATCACCACCTACTTACACATAACTAGCAAATCTTTCCATTTCCATCAAACCTAAAAAACATTTTTAAACTTAGTAGATCGGTACATCAACTAAGGTAGGTAGGTATTATTACCGGTCCTAAGCCGGTTAAGTAGTAAAGGAAATTTCAAATCAACCAATTTAATGCACAAATAAAAACAAAATCATTACGAAAAGTTTAGGCTGAACGATAGCATTAGGAGCAAAACGAACATTTTATTAATCATCTGATACCAGAAGGCCAATTCTACTAAATAACGTGCCATGCGATTAACATGACACTGGACTGCGATGACATTGCGACTAGATCAAAAAACGGTATTCTGCTCACCTTAAAATTCGGTTTGTTCACAGTCCGGTCGCAGTGTCATCGCAGCATAGTCGCATGAGGGTCTCATGACGTCACCTTTGTTTTCAATTACGAAAATAAACATAATTTTCATGTTGGTTCAATGTACGCCTACGATACTGTGATACTTTAATTTTTACCAACCTTATTTAATTTTATTTTTATTGTATTTATTAGTTTGCTTGGTTTAGTATATACTAATTGTATTTTCATAGCCCGTTTGTTATTTTAAATCTTTGAGAATACAAAATCATTAAAATATTTAATAATAATCACATCACATGGAAAATAAAAATGGAACGTATTGGTAACCGCGACGCGCATGCGCGGCACAGACGCGTCATTTTGTTGAATGTTAAACTTTAACTAAATAATTAAAGAGTTTTATTTCTAAAATAATTGATATATGGATGAAATGACTGTAACAATTTATTGCATGATCACAGGAAGAAAGTGATTTTCTCGAATATGGTGCTTATTACCTACTTAACTAGTATTAATGCGAGGGGATATCATAGTATTTCGGAACAGAACCCGAGCATAGGATTCAAGGTGAATTCATTTGATGAACGTTGAGTGAAAGTTGCAGGGAAAATCATACAGATACCAACCTACATTATATAGTGCCGCTATGATATACCTACAAATTCCGTAGGTACCGCACCTATACCTTGTTTGCTGTTAGCATCAAAGACATACCTATTCTTCGATACCCTGAAGTTAGATGAACTTTATAGCGAATTGTACCTACAATACTTTGCAGAAGTGCCTACCTATGCCTCCCAACTATTCAGCACGAGCTGAACGCTGTATTACCTATAATAATAATTTGTACCTACTAGGTGTAGTCATTACGAATGTAACAAATTAAATAAAAGTGCCTATGTTTTTCATTTCTTTCTGCGTTTTTACTAGTTCTAGGGAAGGCCAAACGATTGGTAGGTACCTATATTCCGTATACCTAAGCCCGGACGGCTGAGCTGAACTTCCGCCGATGAAATCGATGGCTTCTCCAGCTTGCTTACCTATGGTATTTACCTAGTCTTCAAGTTGTGATGTATTTTTTACTTTCGAAAAAAGACTTGGCGTAGGTACCTAGCGAGGACGTAAAGAACCAGCCCATCTCTTCCCGTGGGTATCGTAAGAGGCGACAAAAGGACTTACTTACTAGAGATGGCAGCAGCGTTCTCTATGCATTTTACCAGCATACTGCGATCGCCAACTCGCCTGCCAAGCGTGGCGAATATGGCAAACCCCCCCAAATTAGGGGAGGCCTATGTCCAACAGTGGACGTCTTTCGGCTGAAATGATGATGATGAGGTTCCATAATCTAATTTAACTACTGAACTATATGAAACAACAAAACTCGTGCAAAATGCAAGAGGCACGCACTTGCTAAGAAGTTATAGCAACTAGCGTGATTATCTTCCTTAGGTACCTATACCTACTCAGCAGTAGACTCTTATTGCCTTGTGTTTTGGAAAATTCGTACATATTCTGTAGTATTTATACCTACCTAACCTGCAGAAGCTTCCGCATACATTGAAACAAAAGAGGCAAACGAACACAAATACAATAAACCAAACCATACCTACCTAATAGCTACCTACCTATCGGGATCGTTGTCACACTTCGTAGCAATTAGGTAGGTAGGTACCTACTTACTTACTTTTTTCAAGTACCTAGGTATTCAATGCAGTTTTGACTTCGCTACGATTTTATTAGACGTACCTACGTCTAATAAAATCGTAGCGAAGTCAAAACTGCATTGAATACCTAGGTACCTACCTACCTAAGTAGTTGGGTACCTACCCTATAGAATGAAAGCACATTTATAAAAATCCATACGTGATACGTCTACATTCTCTGTTGTATGGTCTCGTGTATATTTAGGTATGATGTAGTAAGTTTGGAGCTGTGACCACCACTCACGAGCTTAGTGAAAGAGCAAGCGTGCCGTGATAGCTGCAGACGAAGTGCTTACCGACTATTAATCAGTCAGTCAGCCCTATAAAACTGGAGTCGATGGCGTCCACTGTTGACCATACATAGGCCGTGATAGGCCTCCGACGGGCGTCGCCACTTCGACGGGTTGAGAAGAAGGGTTAACAGAAGTCGTGTGATTGCAGAAAAAATAATTAGCACAACAGAAGTAATATCTTTTTTATTAGTTGTCAACTACCTAACTAATTAATAATACAAACATTAAATACGTACATAGGTAACCTACACTTTACAAAACGAGTAACACTATGATGTGCCTATTAGGGTGCTGAGAATTTTTTTTTTACCAGATATAGTGACCGTGATTTTCGCTCATACAGAATGAACACAAGACCTCAAGAAAAACGTGCTGTTGTTAGCATTATGCATTTAAAATTTAGTCTTATTGCCTTGAAATAAGATTGAATTTTCTTTGGTACAATTGGCGGTAGTTATGGCAAAACACTTCTTTTTTTTATAGGTTTAAAGTTTCGGAAATCGATTCCGTTTTCAGTTAGGAAAAACTACTTTGAGGTGTTGCGTCAATTCTGTTACACCTACTATATCACACAAAGGTATTAAATTAGGTACCTAGCTACTATTATTCAAAGTCTGGAAACTCCCCACAGTCGATACAATACTAAAGTAGGTGCTCCAATGTCAAAAGGTTTGTTTAAATGTCTAATCTTAATTCAAAAGAAGTTTAAATGATTGGAATCAGCATTCATAGACAAAACTGGTAAAGTATTAATGAGTTTAACTTTACAAGCTTCTATGCAAACTGTAGATTTGGGGTAGCAATTTTCCTTTTTACCCATTTTGGTTTTGAATAGTACCTACCTAATCTGTTGCCCATAACAATCAGATTCTAATAAATTAATAATTTATTTGTGAATTGGTACAACATTAACATGTGTATAAATATTAGGTATCTAGCTAGGTACTACTGGCACTAGTAGGGGTTATTCATGTATACATAAATAGGTTTACAAGATTGTAGGACTGAAATAGACTTATTTTTTTACTACAAGAACCTTAGTTATCTAATTAATTTAACATTGAAATCACTGCAAGGTTTAATTGACTAGTTTGATTTACAAATCTTATGTAACACTACATCCATTACCTTTTCAAAGCAATTAATATGTACAATCCTGAAGGTGGTCTGTACACACTTAATACAATAAACTGCTCCAATTCTATGCAGGCTATTTTAACTATTGACCCAACAGAAAGGCACAAATAATCCTCATATTCTTTAAGTTTTAGCTGGTTAGGTACTTACTAAAATGAATGAGCCACCATGTACCTATAGCAAATGCTATGGGTACATGTGTGTTATGGTGGCAGAGTAAATACTCTGCTATACAAACCTGGTGATTATTCAAATTGAACATGAACTACAAAATACAACTCTGTTAAAACTGATAAATAATGTTAGGTACTTCTAAATCTTAGTTAATAATTCCTTGAACATTTTTATGCACCGGGTTAATAGTTTGCAATTCTGCACATTATTGCTAGAGGTTGCCTCTATTTTCTTATCAATAAGTAACAAATTGTTGGCTGAATTATTTAAAATGTCAGGGCATTGCCCAATAGAAGCAACTTGTTTAGCCAAATTCTTGGTTGTAAAAGAAATGTAAGATACTATGATAGGGACAAGATAGTACCTTTACATAAAAAATCTACATTTTGTCAAATATAAATGACTATCAACATTTTGTTAGTGTCAATTAAATGGAATGTATCATTCATATAAGTCAAATTGGGCAATTTCATATTAATTTTAAACTTAAAGTTATTTTCTTTCTGTGGTGTACTTTGGCTGTAAGGCAATGTGATCATGACAATTTTTGTTAAACTAAGGTAGCACAATGATCTATAATAATGGACTAATTCTCCTTTGTTCACATTACCCGTATTACCAACAATTATTATTAATAATAGTATAGTATCCTGGTTAAAATTGTATTTTAATTATGACTTTTTCATTACCTCTGAGTATGTCAAATGAATGACAATTAGCCACACTGTGGTTCATTATTGAGTGTCCTGGATGTGTATTTGTCAACAGGTAATGTATTAGTGTGACAACCCCGTCCCTAAGAATGCACATTCAGCCGTTGGTTAGGCACTTACTGCACTTAATCTCTTCCCGGTTATGTCATACTTGTTTTGTTGTCCATAGCACCTCCTATACTTGGGTGTCTCCATTGGAATTGACTGTCGTCACCACAATTCTGCCCACCATACACTAAAGTGCAGTAACAGCAAAATCACGATTTCGAGTAAAACGCATTTAAAGTTAAGAATTGATTTTAAAAAATCAACAGAATGTATAAGCAAAAAAATTTGAATGCAGAAAGGTTGTAAAGGCATAGGTTCACACGTTAAAGCAATAAAAAAAAATATATCTTAATAACTGAATTTATTATGGCCATTTTATTCTTTTTGGTGCCTATTACTGCATAGCCTTTTTTGTAAAAAATACCATTTTAAACTTAGTAAAATGCAGCAAAAAGCCCTATTACTGCGTTTGGATCAGTTATTTTGTCAAGAAACCCAACTAACATGCAGTAAGGTCAAAAAAATACTGCATTTTAGTTAGTTTTTTAAGAAAAAAGTGTTCAATTTACTAGTGCAGTAAGAAAAATAGCTAAAACAAATAAAAATATTTAAAACATTAACTGCACTTTAGCTAGGAATAATCATATCTGTGTCATTATGCTATCCAAACTAATCTGCAGTAATGCTGTATTTTACTGCGTGTTAGTCAGTTTATAATGATAAAAGAATGTTAAGTATTCACAACTAAAATGCGACAAGCTTTGATTTTACTGCATTTTAGTTGGGAGTTCGTGACAATAAATTGTATTTTCTTAATTTGCAGTAAAAATAGCTTGTATGGCGGTAAATTTTACTGCGTATTAATTTTTTTTTTAATTTTTTTCCAGAAATATAAAACTATCTAAAGAACTGTAAAATTATATTGCTTACTGCATTTTAGTTATGAAACCTTAAAATTTAATCTGCAGTATAATTTATACTGTATTTTAGTTGGGAAATCACGCCAAATTGTTAATTTTTTTCGTTTGCAGTAAGTGAAAACTGTTAAATAAAAACCATTCTAATAGTCTTAGAAATAAGTAAGTTAATTCAATAGAAAGCTTAAGAAACCCGCTTTCAGAATCACGAATAAAACGAAAAATCACAAAAGGGCTGTTACTGCTCTTTAGTCTCTGGTGGGCAGAATTCTGTCGGGACTTCAGGTGGATATCGTTACTCCTCTTGGTCTTATGAAGCAAAAATGTGTTACACGTAGATCATCTTAATGTATGGAATCTAAAAAGGAGACATAATTTTAGGTAGGTACCATATTATAGTAAATCTACAAACAAATTCTGGGGATCTGAGCTGGGCAAAAGTTGGGAATCTGACTTATGACCAACTACGAAAGTTTGGACGGAGCTACAGGCGGATAACGCAGGACCGAAACTAAGTAGATACGGTGATGACGTATGATAGAATATAGCTGCCTTGTTGAATGACAATCGATAATATTTTAATAAAATAATGTGTAGGTACTTAGTAGACCTACCTTGGCTGCAACACCTTGTTCATATTTTCCTAGATCCTGTTTTTAGTTCCTGTGGCATAAGCGGCTTCAATTCGTACGGCTTGTTTAGTTTGTAACTTTTTGCAAACACGTACTGTCGCTTTTGGAAAATGCGTTTTAAGTGAGACGCCGCGCCGTGGCCCGCAATGCTGAGAACAGCTGCTCCTGTGCTCTTTACGTTGTTTTGGCGCCGATTCGTCGTCTGCATGTTGTGCGAGGAATGAAAATTATTCCCAAAGGCCAAACTCACTTTTTTTGTATTATTTCACAACACAAACACATAATTATTTACCACAGTGTTCCTGAATAAGTTTTTCCTTCATGAATCTTCGGTTACAATATGATTTCAAGGATAAAATTGAAATAACACGATAAATATGAAACTGCAGAAGCTATAATTTATGGTGTCAGTTCAGTCAACTTTCAATCTCATGCTTACGTCAGTTTTGACGTTCTTAAAACGACCGGAATACCAATTTATTTTCGATATCAAGACGATCTCAAGTCTTAACTTGAGCGGAATACCGTTTTAGTACATTTATTAATTCCAGTCTAGTCGCAGTGTCATTACAGTCAACCTCACTTTTTTTGATGCACCAGAATACCGTTTGTGGCATTTTGGAACTTTTGCGGCACTGCGATGTCACTGCGACTTGAATGTGACCGTTTTTTAATTAGTAGAATTGGCCTTCAGGTCAGTGAACTTTTCTTTGGCGCACTAGTATTACTGTCAATAGTAAGATTTCCGTATTCTAATGATGCTTAAAAAGAGGTAATTATCAAACTAAATTTATGACAATAATGTAGGTGATTTTCGAAATAAAATTAGGTAAAATTATTGCTACCGGTCGCTTAGGTCATTCATTGCTCGCCGCTCGGTCGCGCACGCTTGAATTTGGTTCGTAGGTAGGTAAGACGTCGACACTCACGCACACAGCTGCATTGTCGCTGTTGCGTAGTCGGGTGATTCTCTTTTATTTGTATTGAATTAAGGGTTTAATTCTGAAATACTGTTAAATTTCAACAACAAAAAAAAGCAGTGCTTATTTGTTATTGCCCGGTACTGTATTTTCAATTGATTATTTATGTCTTTTATGACAACTACCTGAAATTTGACGAGGATGCAAAACAACATCTTGTATAAATAAATTTACGTTCCCAAACACAGGAAAATACCATTCTTCCAATACAAAAACGTAACAGAAGTCTTTACCAACTAACTCGACTAGCCTATTCCCGAAACTACCAGCTTGCTTCACCCCCACTTACCATTGACGGCCAGGTGTATCGCCTGCGTGGCCACTCCAAAGTCATTATCAGCCACGCAGATGTAGATGCCAGTGTCATTGAGGTACAGCGGGACGATCTCCAGTGCACCGTCCGACATCAACCTGTAGCGGCCTGCGTTAGCGTCGATCTGTCGAAAGACGGTTGGGTTTTAAGAATGTATCAGTAAAAACCGCGATCGAATCAGGAATGAAGAAAGATCCGCACGAAAATCAAGGTAACCGACATAGCCCGAAGAATTGCCAACGTGAGTGGCAGTGGGCAGGACACATTGCTCGCAGAACAGATGGACGATGTGTCCGAACTTCCGAAGCGACCGCGTACCGGAAGACGTACAGTTGGAAGGCCTCCTACAAGGTGGACCGATGTCCTTGTGAAGACTGCAGTAATCCGCTGAATGCTGGCAGCATAGAATCGGTCAAAGTGGTGAAGATTTGAGGCCTATGTCCAGCAGATATGGATTGGATGAATGATGATGATGATGATGAAAGATTATCCATGTTGATTTGATTTAAGAAATGTACATATTACAATCTTCAAACATCTCACAGGCTAAATAAATAATTAAATTAATAAAATTCATTTATTTCAGGTCTTTAACCAATATGAAATTAAAAAGGAATTTAACAATTGCCATACTTGCACTATAAATTTTACATACTATTACTTACTACCTACTAACAGCTAAGACATACAAAATAATTACGGAAATTGAACTTAGAATTATATTATAAGTCAAACAAAATGTTTAAAATTTAAAAAAAAATATGTCACAATATGTCCAAAGATAATAATACCGCTGGCATGCAGCTGAAGCCATCTCCGCAAGAAAGGAGAATCCCACCGCTCGGACAACACGCTCAGGATCCCGTTCGAGCTGCCTCTACAGCGGCGCAGAAGCGATGCACTCCTTTTCCGGATTATTCCGTAGAAGTCATCGGTAGTAGCATCAGCAAACATCGCCGATGCGCTACAAAACCGGGGCCGCCCCAACAGAATTCTGAACGCGTTGTTGTACTGGACACGAACCGCGTTGTACGCCCGCAGAGTGAAGTTGGTCCACAGGCTGCACGTGTAAAAAGTCTGGCAGTATGCCTTGAACAAGGTTATTTTTTTTACCTGTGAAGAGCAACGTGCAAACCTGCGAGCCAACATGTTGCACCGGACAGACAACGCTCTTCGCTCCTTCTCGATGTCCGCATTGTCAGACAGATCATCAGAGACCCAGTGACTCAGATACTTGAATCGATCTACTCTATTCAAACGTGACACGCAGAGAGTGACAGGTGGTCCAGTTAAGTAGCTTTTAGTACCAGCTTTGAAGATCATGTATTCACTCTTCTTTGGAGTTTGGGTTATACAGGGTAAGTTTTTATCCAGTGCGCAAATTGTAACCTGTTCCATACAATTTGACCGCGTAGGTATTGCACTTTTCTATGAAACAGCTAATTTTTTTATAGTAACCGGTTAAATATTTCTGCGCTAGGGGTTCTAGAATGATATTCTGAATTCATGGTTACAATTTGCGCACTGGATAAAAACTTTTCCTGTATCTGAGCCCATGGGCATCCACGTAGGTCTCACAAATATTCAAAAGCCTGCGCATCGCAGAAAGAGACGGGCTCAGCAACACCATGTCATCCGCGTAACTTATGTTGTTTATACACACCCCATGAACGGAACAACCGACCTTAGTGCTGCTGAGCTCCTCGATCAATTGGTTCATATTGAAGATTTCTGTGGTTCATATACAGGTTGAAAAGACGCGGGGAAGTTATTCCCCCCTGCCTCACCCCACAGTCCAACCCGTACATGTCCGAATGCGACCCTGCCCATCTGACACAATATTCAAATAGTGCTTTAATGTCATGTGACAACTTCGTCTCGCATCGCAACTTACGCCACAACTTGTCATAATTTAGTGTATCGAATGCTTTTGACAGATCTAAGCAGCAAGCATATACAGGCGTATTCCTGTCTGTGGCTAAACATGCTAATAAATGCCAACCTGCCGGATGCCTTTCGGTATAAAGTTCTCTTAAATTCTAGTATGTGATACGTACGGTAAGCTCTCCAAATCTCCATGTGATCTTGGGTGGTGGGTTGCCGTGGAACAAACAACTTAGTGTAGCAGTGCCACCTTTAGATGCTAACACCTCCGGCTTTTGCTGCGGCAACGCTAGTGGCGCTGCTGGCACATCTACGAATAAAACGTGTACAGAGGCCAGCACATCAAGCTACCCCAACCTGTCAAATTTCTTTGATAGTTTTTCAACTTTATAACAAAGGAATAAGGTTTATATTCAATTGGGAAAATTTGACAGTTTGGGATAGCTTGACCTGCTGGCGACTGTACATTAGTAATGAAGGTAGTCCTGATTGTAGTTCCCGATGATTTTTCTTTCTCTCTTCATTTAATTTAGGGACTTTTAGGTAAAATACATGACAGTCCCATCGTACCCTAAAGCTACAATACAAAAAAAATACTCACTAACCTCTTAAACCAAATGTCAATTCATTAGGTAGACTTAAAACGAAGACTTACAAATTAATCTAACAGACCTTTAGCAGCATCAGAAGTCAAAGAAGAAAATCTGGATGCCAAACCCTTTTAATAATAATTCAAAATCAAAAATAATAATAATAATTCGTAATTCAAAAGCCTAAAAGGACTTACGATCCGAATTATTTGTATTTTTCTCTACAGTGTCTGAACTACTAGACAAATGTTGTGAAAATGATGTTATTTACACAGATGAGTCCAAAACTGCTGAGGGAAGAGGCGCTGCCTTTTATGATCCCCTTAGACCAAATACTATAAAATTAGTGCTCCTTTGTGCATTATGTCGTTGGAGCTCATTGCCATTTCGGAGGCCTTGTCATAATGCTGGACCACTTTTTTTGTAAGACAATTTTTAACTCGACGCACCAATTATTGAAAGAAAGAATACCGTTTATTCGGACTTAAGATTAGATTTTGTTTTTATAACCACCCCAAAGTTTCGACAATTTTACCTAATCTTCTCGATGGCAAAAGCCAGCAGCTTCGTTCCAGTACATCTGGAACCGGCTGTGGTTGCAGTTTTACAGGACTAGCCGTGGTAGTGGTAGTGGTAATGGTAGCGATGGTGGTGGTCTTAATTTCTGAGCAGCTAATGTCACATTCTGCTTTCGTTCTGAAGATGTTGTCGTTACCGCCACAACCACCGTAGTAGAATTGACGACATCTGGTAAAACACGTTTTTTTTTAAGTGTGAATTTTTGCATAATTCCAGTATTAAAAGTATCAGACTGCCTTACCTCCTGAAGGTGGTATCATAGAACCAGCTTTGTCTGTAGTTGGAGCACTCTCCGGTCTCAGCAGGTAGCGTACATTTGTCAGGCACTGCAATATGAATAGTTGTTAAAGTCTGCATGATCCTGCTTGGTTGATTACTCACTACGCTAATTTGACCCACCCTTTTACTCTATATTTACTTTGTTTTAAATTATGATTCCAAACTTACTAAATAACCACTTTGTGAAACAAGATACTTGTTCCTTAACCACCAGCTGTAAGATATACGACATTTTCGTTCTATATTTAGATACATTTAGCAACTTTTGTGTTATTTTCGTAAACACCTACTGGGGCATCCAGCAAGATGAGGAGTGAAGTACATTTTGGAAGGGGCGACTAGAATCAATTCCATTTTAATGTAAATGTTGACGTCAAAAAGTGCCTTTTAAGTGCCTAATTGAAATAAATGCTTTGACATGACTTTGTATACTTTACATAGGTAGTTTGCAAAGATTCGTGCCTTCAGGGTGCTTACTCTCGAATATAATTCCGATAGATCGACATTGGAATTGTCAGTCAAACGCCAGGAATTAGCTGGACTCTAGTCTAGCCAATCCCTGAAGTTTAACTCAACCAACTGACGTTTGAACAATGTCGATCTATCGGAATTATATTCCAGAGTAAGCACCCCGATGTCACTTTTAGTCCATCTTTTGTCGCTTTTGCGTGTTGCTGCTTGGCTTGCTACTGGTCTTCTGAGTTTTATTTATGCTCGCCAGAGACAATAGTTCGAATTCGGTATTGCATCAACATTCTTGGTATATATCTGTTTGAACAGATTTTACTCTTTAATAGATTTAAGACTAATCATTATGTATGATTGTAGTTTCGGTGGTTTTTGTCAGCGGGATAAGGCGTCCTTTGCCAGCATTTCTTTGCATGTCGCTTCTCCTCCAGCAGGACTAACTGTTCCCGACCACAGTTTATGTTGAGGTTTCGTTTTCGGTAAAGGTGTGGCGGTCTATACAGATTTACTTCATGAAAATATTCAAAATGCTCAACTGACATTTTTCAGCAAACAGTTTTGGTGATTTTGAAAAATAGATTTTCTCTTCGTTTACTTACCATAAGTACTAGGACAGGTCCGTTCGCAAGTCTCCCTGAATCTGAACTGATTGTCGTTGCCCCCGCAGCCGCTGTAGTAGAAGGGCAAGCATCGGTTCTCTGACTGACTGAATGACCAGAGAGCTTCCTTCTCGGCGCAATTGCCTGCTTCTTGTGGCTGTGTACACTGAGCTGCTTGCGGTACACATTTGTGAGTAGTTTTAGAATGATAGGAATGTTAAAAGTCGCTCACAATGATGATAATCTTTGGCGATAGAGAGAGAGTAATAGTGATTGTAACAAAAATCAACTTGTTGTTATGAATTATTTTTGTTAATGAATTTCCCAATAAACACGCGGCTTAAAGCTGAGTAGGTATAAGGAGTTTTTTTTTTTTTTTGTTTACTTGAACTGTGCCACTGCTGAGCATATCTAAGCCTCCCCCACGTCTTTCCGGGAACTCTTTTCCGCGCCACCTCGAACCAGACCTCACGGTAGAAGATTAATAATTCAACATTGAAAGCAAATAGGTGAGGAAGTGAATTTTACTTAACCAACTACTACAACACAATTAGGTACGTGAACAATAAGAATTTACTTCAACAATCTAAGAAATCACTTTCATTTCTGTATTTCTAGGACAGCTAAAGTAGAAAATCAAGCTCTAGCCTGAATAACAATAGTTTATATGATTAATAATTAACTGGATAGAAGATTTTCAAGCAACTCGAACTGGACCAAAATACAAATCTTCACAACACCTAAATCTATGCCGTATTCGTCAATTAGGTAGGTACGAATCAAATTAAGTATCCCTGAAACACCGTACCCTCGTGCCGAGTATCAGTTAATTCTTACGTTCTTGAGTGCCAGCACAGCGCATCTGGCAGGCTGCCTCGGTGCTGAACCTGTTGGAGTTGCCTTCGCAGCCTCCCCAGATGAACTGTTCACAGTGATGGATCTCAGAGTTGAAGCCCCAGCGGCTGTGGTTACCAGCGCAGGAGCCTTTATCGATCGGTAGGTTGCATTGACCTGAAAAATCTTTGATTTTTTAAAGAATTTTCTTCATACAACATTATCCGCCGCATACTATTAAAGTTTTAAAGTCAAAATCCTAATAGGAGTTCCTCACCTGTAACGAAGCTGGGTTCGCACTGCTTCTGACAGAGCTCCCGTGTGTCGAAGTTGTTGGCGTTGCCGAGGCAGCCCCCGTATCTGAAGGGGATGCACTCTTCCCGAGTGCTGTTGTAGTGCCAGCGCTGGAAGTCAGCGTCACAGGCACCCTTCACGCTTGGTAGCTTGCACGTGTCTAGAAAAGTATTTTTTTAGTTTGCATAATTAACTGTTAAGTTCTGGTAGCAGCCTAAACCGCGACCTTGCCTCATAGAGCACATGACTAAAATAAATATCAAAAGTCTTTTAAAATGTTCTAATATTTTAGTTTTATATAAGGCAGTGAGTAAAATGTACGATAGAGTAACGGTAGATTTTTCTATGGCGGCCATTTGTAAAAATTAAAAAAAATATGCAATCTAACATTTTGAATGAAATATTTCATGAAGGCCAATCACAAAAAATTACATCAGGATTTCGGGTTCAAGCAGAAGTTTTTTTTAAAACTAAGAATCATTCTGTAGAAACGGATTTAACTCGGCTCAGTTCCTGATTTAAGTCAGCTAATAATTTTAACGAAACGAAATCCTGACAGTTCTCAGTATTAAAATGGGAAACAGTTTTTATCTTACCTTTAGGTGAAGGTTGTACGCACACATCTTCACACTCTTCCTTGGTCGCGAATCTGTTGCCATTGCCTTCACAGCCTCCGTACCAAAAGCGGGAACAGCCTCCGTATGCCAGGTCGTAGTACCACATTGCCGTGAAGTTATGGCATGGGCCAGGATCCGTCGACATACTGCAAGCAGCTGGAATAGGTAGTAAGAAATGTTATTAAACGCCAAAACTTCGGAAGCAGGGACAACAAAAATCAAATTGGTAAGCTCACCTTGTTTATTTTCAGGTGCATCAGTACATCCAAGGAATTTAGGGCCAGTGGCTTCAGTGTGTCCATCAGGGCAGCATCCGTGCTGGCTAGAAGAGCAGTCGCATCCAGCGGCATCAGGGCCGGTGGCATGAGTCTCGCCGTCTCCGCAGCATCTGAACTTAGACTCGCGGCAGTGGCAGCCCTGCTGTTCAGGACCCTCCGCGATGGTGACGCCATCAGCACAGCAACCGAACTGGTAAGTGTTGCAGGCACAGCCCTCATAGTTAGGTCCCAAGGCTGTTGTGTGTCTGGTAATTTTTTTTTATTTTTTTTAATTTTACGCAAGTCAGTGAAAATTGTGGTAATGGCAGCCAATTGAAATGTTTGAATGCAGAAGGCATGCTTTGCTGAACCTAAATACATTTTGATGCGAGCAGGACTGATGATGTCCGAATAGGTGGATGATGATTGTCTTGACACTTCTCTAACCGTCTTCTTTCCTTTGATTGGTAAAAGGAATGTAAGTATTAGCTCTTTACACGTCCGCTCTTTTGAGCGAACAGACTTGCGCGCCAAAAAAATTTACATCAAATCGCTATCTTTCTTATGGATTGCGGCTTGACGCCCCGATTGAGCGAGTGTTTATAGCCCCTATTATGTAAATAGATGTAATGTTAATTAGTGATATAAGTTACCTGTCAGGACAACATCCGTGTTGAGTGTACTGACAGCCACAGCCCTGGTTGTCTGGTCCCTGTGCGATGGTGACGTTGTCGGGGCAGCAGCCATGGAGCGTGTACTGGCATCCACAACCTGAAGAAAGCAGGACTAGATAATAATGTGCAGTACAACTATTTCCTTAATGTCCCTCGGCAAACTTCGTGTTTCGTCGGACGTCGGATTTCTATCAGTTTCCCTTTGCAATTGTTGCAGACCGGCCGCTCTCAATCGACTTGGAAGTAGAGTTGTTAGGAGATAGGCAATTTTGGTATAAAACCCCTCGGTTTTATACCAAAATTGCCTATCTCCAATTAAAATTTTTCATGAAATTGATAAGACATAAGTAGGTAGGATAAAATTAAAATATTACGAGTAAAAAGTGAACTTAGAAAGAATTAATATCAAGCGACAATGTGAACACAATGCGTACAAGTTTGTTGTGTCCCAGAGTAAGCTACAATTATATTTGGATGATAAGTTGTGGCCACAAGGGATAGTATTTCGCCGTTTTGTTAACTACAGACCTAAACGAGTAAACGATATATCTACCGTAAAGGGATTCGGCGCACAACTTAGTAAAAGTGTTAAGTAACGATAGTGTTTGCAAGCTCGTGAGTTTTAATTGTAAAAATGTCAAGCGCTCCGCTCAGAGTATTCGTGAGCTATGTAAACAATCGGATGTGATTGCGCTGCAGGAAACATGGTTGCTGCCTGAGGAAATCTCGTTTCTTGACACAATAAGTGATGAGTTCAGCAGTACTGGAGTATCAGCAGTAGACACATCAGCGGGAATTCTTCGCGGTAGACCGCATGGTGGTGTCGCCCTTCTGTGGCGAAAACGTCTTTTCCATGATGTGGTTGTTGTTCAGTGCGGTAACCCACGCATTTGTGCAGTGAAAATTGTGGATAAGGATAAATCTTTCTTGGTGTTAAGTGTTTACATGCCCACGGATACTGTGTCCAATTTAACGGATTTTACAGACATCTTGAGCTCGGTAAGTGCCATAATTGATAACTGTAATATAGATTATGTTTACATGTTAGGAGATTTTAATGCGCACCCATCTGAGCAATTTTATGACGAACTTGCCGGTTACTGTGCCGAGCAATCATGGAGGTGTGTTGATACAGAAAAGTTAGGTTTAAGTTCAAACACATTTACATTCTTGAGTGAGGCTCATGGGTCAAAGAGGTGGCTGGATCACTGTGTAGTGACCGAAGCGGCTGTGGCCTCCGTCCGGAATGTGTATGTAGTGTATGATGTGCTTTGGTCAGACCACTTGCCACTAGTAGTAGAATGTGATTTGAATGTTATGTTGCCAAAGAAATGTGTTAATGCTGTAAATATGAACAAGGTTGTGTGGGGAGAAAGAAGTCGAAATCAGATAGAAGCTTATCAGCGTGAATGTCATGAAAGACTAAAACTAATTGACTTCCCACACGAACTTGGTGAATGCTGTGACAGTATGTGTAACAACCCTAGTCACAAGATTGTTATAGATAAATTGTATGCAGATATCGTACATGCTTTAAGTGAGGCTGCTGTGATGGGTCGAGAGGGCGGAAATAGGTGCTCTAAGCGGGTAATAGTTGGCTGGAACAAACATGTTGCTGAGGCTCATAGGGAGGCTAGGCAGAAATTTAAATTGTGGATGTGGTATGGCAAACCTTCCACTGGGTTACTTTATGATGAAATGCGTGAGACTAGAAAAATCTTTAAGTCTAGGTTAAAGTGGTGCCAGGATCATGAAGACCAAGTTAAAATGGACATTCTAGCCTCATACCATGCTAAAAATGATTTTCGTAGTTTCTGGAAACACACGAATAAATTGAAAACTAGACCGGGAATCCCAGTGAGCATCGGTGGCGTGAGTGAGCCACAGGATATCGCAAATCTTTTTAAAGAAGCTTTTTTTGTAAAATCTCCTCTGGGACCCTCACGGTCGGTGGTCGATGTTGTGCCCGGCATGGAAATAGGGGTAAAATTCAAATCCCCGGAGATAGCTCGGACTATTAGAAGTATGTCAAGGGGTAAATCACCCGGTCATGACGGGCTCAGCATCGAGCACCTACGATATTCTGGCCCTCACTTACCCAGGGCGCTTGCTATGTTGTATAGCTTTTGTGTGAGTCATAGTTACCTACCCGGTGAGATGATGCGAACAGTGGTAGTGCCAATTGCTAAAAACAAAACTGGTGACCTCGCCGACAGCGGTAACTATAGGCCCATTTCATTAGCTACCATAATTTCAAAGGTATTTGACAGCATGCTTAATACACAATTAAGTAGTTGTACTACTATTCACGATAACCAGTTCGGATTTAGAGCTGGGTTATCAACAGAGAGTGCGGTGTTGTGTCTTAAGCATGCTGTGACGTACTATGCGAGCCGAGGGACACCTATTTATGCTTGCTTCTTGGACTTATCAAAGACATTTGATCTGGTTTCCTATGATGTGTTGTGGAGTAAATTAGAGCGGGTAAACTTACCCACAGAACTTGTTAACATTTTAAAGTTTTGGTATGGAAACCAGATCAACACTGTACGTTGGGCTGGGGCGTTTTCTCGTCCTTACGGGTTGGAGTGTGGGGTGAGGCAGGGTGGATTGAGCTCACCAACGCTTTTCAGCCTTTATGTGAACGAGTTGATTGGCGAGCTCAGCAGTACCAGGCTCGGATGTTACATAGACGGTACCTGCGTAAATAATATCAGTTATGCAGACGACATGGTACTGCTGAGCGCGTCAGTCTGCGGCCTGAGAAAATTGGTTGCTCAATGTGAGGCGTATGCCAAAGTTCATGGACTGGTATACAATACTAAGAAGACGGAGGTCATGGTCTTTGAGGCTGGGGGTAAAAGTCCTGATGCAGTACCGCCTGTATTTCTCTATGGTAAATCTTTGCAAAGAGTCTACAGGTTTAAGTATCTTGGTCACATATTGACTCCCGACCTCAAAGACGATGATGACATTGAGCGGGAGCGGAGGGCGTTGTCGGTTAGAGCGAACATGCTGGCTCGCAGGTTTGCACGTTGCTCACTTCCTGTTAAAATCACGCTCTTTCGAGCCTACTGTACTGCTTTTTATACATGCAGCCTGTGGGCTAGATGTTCGCAAAGATCGTACAGCGCTCTCCGCGTTCAATATAACAATGCATTTAGGATGCTGGTGGGGCTGCCCCGTTTCTGTAGTGCGTCAGGGATGTTCGCAGATGCGCATGTAGATTGCTTTTACGCAACAATGCGTAAAAGGTGCGCTTCCCTGGTGCGCAGGGTGAGGGGCAGCTCCAATAGTATCTTGAGCATGGTTGCGAGTCGCCTGGACTGTCTATACGTGGGTCGCTGTTGTGCCGTCTCTCACGGGATGTCGCAACGGTGACCAACCGTTATTTCTTGTGTTGTTTTGTGTATAGTCTGTGTTTACTAACATAGTCGTAAGTTATACTAACAAGCTTGTTGAGTCTTGGTTACTCTAATAAATAAATATTCTATTCTATTCTATTCTATAAGTATAATTAAGTAACATGATATTTTCAAATTTTTTGTGGAACAGAAACACGAAATATTAATAAAATTCTCGATAAGAAAACATCACGAAGTTACCTCAAATTTTTACGTATTTTCAATTTGTACATAATAAGCTAATCACTAATGGGATGAAAATGTAACGATTACTCGATTACTACAAGGAGAAAAAATTTGAGGAGGCGAAAAAAAAAATGAAATTCCTTTTTTTTATTACGACTACAAGCTATTTGCACTTACGACGCCGACGTTCTTAGTTTGAGGAAGAAGTCATCTTCCGTCGCATGTTACGGGAACTTCAAGCATATTTTTTGTTTCACAAATCAGTAACTTGTACCACATGAGTAACTAAACGGAATCTTCCGCATGTGGTTTCTTTGCCTGGCGAAAATTTTGTTCTGGCGAAGGAATTGTGTTTTGTTTGAAGAGAGGGGCAGGCAACGAGACGCGAGTGAATCTTGTTTTTTTTCTGTCTTACTGCGCCCCCTGAGTACTCTTTTAACTTAATGTATTTTATTTCGAAAATGGGAGGAAATCTCGTTTGTATCAGGAAATGTGAGTATTCCCGGGGGACATTAAGAAAACAGTTGTACCGTACTAGGTATTTATGTGTGTAAAAAATCATGATATTAGACTAAGCAAATATCAATATAAACAAAATTCGTTCGGTTTAAAAATATTTCTAAAAAGAACATTTGTACGTACATAGATCACAAAAACTGGGACAATAATAGGCAGGCATATTACCTTGAAGATGTGGTCCATCAGCCGGTTTCCGGTTGTCTGGGCAGCATCCGAAGGGTTGCAGCAAACAGCAGCCTTCGAAGTCTGGTCCATGGGCAGGAGTCTTGTCATCCTGGCAGCAACCATGTATCGATAGTCTGCAGCAGCCTTTATTTTCACGGCCTGCTGCTGAAATGGTATTTGCAATGATTAGGAGTCTTACTAGAACAATTCCTTCCCCCTATCAATATTTGAAGTGCCAGTTTTAGTTGAGATTGTGAACCTCATTTTAAACCGGGGAGTAGTTCAGTTCAGCACAATGATCACTCCAGAAGAAGTCAAAGATAAGGAACAAGACTTGCCCCGGGAGCAATCAGATTCGTCGGCTTGCTCACAGTCACAACCCAACTTTCCGACACAATCTCCCCTAAGAGTTTACTATTGATAATATTTAGTAAGACAAAATAGCAGCTAATAATCAGATGTTTAAAACAGCGTGTTATAAATAAATACCTTACAGTTACAAAGAGGAGTTATCGTTTACCTGGTGACAGAAGATCAGGACAGCAACCAAACTCAGTAGCGTAGCACGGACATCCCTGTCCGTCGGGTCCAGAGGCTTTGGTCTCTTTGTCAGCGCAGCAGCCAAACTCAAAAGCTTTGCAAGGATCCAGAGTGATGGTACCGTCAAAGGTATCGCCGTTGGTTGTAATATGTTCATCGGCTTCAAATGATCCCATTGTCTCTTCTGACGTTTCAGTAATTTCTCCTGCGGTTGTGGTTTCTAGAATAAAGACAAAATAAGAATATGTTATTAAAAAACATTTACAAACTATAAATGTACATATATATGAACTTTCTAGTATAAAGATTGTTTCCTGTCCGTTGAAAGCTCAGTTATTAATCCTTAAACTCAAACTCAAAGCATTTATTTCAATTAAACCTTTTACAGTCACTTTTGAATTGTCAAAAAAAATCGAAGTTGAAGCTAGATGCCCATTCCAAAACGTAGATCTCTATGGAGAAGAAGGGGCAAGAAACTCCAAGGACACTCTTTTAAATAATGGGTATTACAAAATCTTGGGAACATTATTCTTGGTAGATAAATGTAAAAAAATAAATAATAAGATTCAAAATAAGCCATGGCAGTTAGGAGATGACCAGTCTCAGTCTCAACCGATGGCGCCCGTTCACGAACTTGACGCGTGGATCAGCACCATCCAGCTCAACCATTTTCTAGGGAACCGAAGGATCCAAAATAAATTATGGTTGCCCTAACACATGACTCTTGGCAAAATGATACGATCAGAAGCATTATCAATTTGCTTTCGGCATTTCACAAACCAGCGCACAGCGCTTGCAAACAAACGTCGCCATTCCTATAATGCTGAACGACTGATATATCAAATGGAAAATTTAGTTTGTGTAACTGTAGATAGTGTAAAGAAGTTTGTTAGACTTAAAAGTCCTAAACTTACCGGTGATCAACGGTTTAGGCGCTTCAGTAGCGGTCGTGGTGGTGGTGGTGTTGGTAGCAGGGTTGGTGGATTGCTGCGTCCATGGTCTGGGTGCAACCGCGCTCCGCGGTACCAACCACTCGTGCTCAATGAAGATACCGTCAGGCATATACGCTCGCACGGCGACCACCCACGATGCCTCCTTGCCTACTCCGTTATATGCTCGACACGTATACTGCCCAAGACTGTCTATTCTCAGGTTTCTGAAGATGAGGTCGTTTCCTCTCATTTCGTACTCCACCTCGTTGTACAACACCATGGCTTCCTCATAGCCGCGGTACCACAACACGAAGGGTGGCGGATATCCGTACGCTAGGCAGCGCAGATGGAGCGAGCTGCCCAGCTCTCCGGTCACCGTGGCGTTCTCATCTCCAGCAATTCCGGCAGGCATCTTCACAGGATCTAGCAGTACCCCCATTGTTAGCAGAACAATCTTAGAATTCGTGCACACACCTTATACATATGTATAGTGAAAAATCGATTATTATTTGGAAAACCTACGCAGAAGTCGCTACTGCTCGTAGAGCTAGATCTTACACCATTTCACCTCTGGACCAGCCTCGTATGATAATAATACCACTACATATATGTCAATGAATACCACTCTGTCGAGGTAATGAATTTCATAATCTATGACGTTTATGAAAATGCTTTGGTAAATCTCGAAATTAATACGAGATATATTTTTTTTTTTTCAGATGATAATAATACGAGAGGTATTTTTAAGGTAATGGATTTTACAATCTAAGACGGCACGGTTGGCGCAGTACTGCTGCGCTGCATGGCGCGGGTTCGATTCCCGCACGGAACAAATATTTTTATGACCTACAATTAGTTGTTCCGGGTCTGGCTGTTTGTGTATGTATATGTATATGTGACTTTAAATGTTTGTAAACGTACCCACAATACAGGAGAAATTCCTAGTGTAAGACAACGTCTTTAAAAAAAAAAACTGGCAACACGCACTGGTCAAAGACTTTCGTCTAGAGACACTGACTGCGGTATTTGGAACGAGAAGATATTGCGAAGCTTCCCGAACGCTCCCCGGCCGAGTCAGATTCGACGATTGATCTCTTTCTCGAAGTTGGACCTACCTAACTGGACAGTTGGTCCCAGGTAAACGTACTCGTCCACAACTTCCAGTGCAGCGCCTCTGACCGGTAGAACGGTAGAAAAGTTACGATGACACTATACATAAATTATTATATACAGGAAAAGTTTTTATCCAGTGCGCAAATGGTAACCTCATGGTTACAATTTGCGCACTGGATAAAAACTTTCCCTGTATAATTTATTATGAACATGTTATTATAACAATAGGGGAGGTAGTGCATATAACGTGACCAGACGTCCCGTTTTGAACGGGACTGTCCCTTTTTATAATAACGAGTCCCGGTGTCCCCGAAATGAACTCTGGGACGCAAAATTGTCCCGTTTTCTGAAACCGCGCGAAAATTTTAGTAGTCGAGCCGGCCGGACGCGAGCGTTGTGCGAGAGCGAGATCGCGTCGTCGCGTCGGTCGACACGACGCCGACGATAACCGAGAGTGGCCAAGACGTCATCGCTCGGGCTTTGTTGACCAATAGGGTATTTTCCAATTTATTAAAAAAGTATTTTAATTTGAAGATTGGGACGAAATATGTAACAGAAAAACAAATTGATTTATCTCCATTTTCTCAATTACAAACGATTTACTTACATTTAGAAGTCATTTTTAAATAGCAGTTTTTCAATTTGTTTTTTTAAATTAACCCGTTGAAGATTGGGACGAGATAATTAACAGAAAAATAAAAATAAATTGATTTATATCCATTTTCGCAATTAAAAACGATTATGTTCATTGTTTTGAATTTACTGCCAAAACGCTCCTTCCGATGACTTTTTTAATCACGTGACGAGACGTGACGTCAGATTTCAGATTTGTGTAAACGGCACTGGTAAAAATAATTTATGTGGTGTAGTTTTCGAAGTATTTGGGCACAGAGGCACCGCACACCAGTAATACCATTTCCATCCATTAATAAGCTTGTTAATTATAAACTCGACATTCCCTTGTTTTATTAGTTTACACAAAGTTGACGTCACATTTGTTTTTTTTTTTGGGTTGGAAATCGTCAAATAACTTCTCCCGCTCTGGGTGGAGCAAAAGGGTGTGTCAGACTTTTACTGACTAAAACCCACCCGTGTTTCCTCAGTAGCCTGTGTGCCAGGGGCGGCGGTATCTCTTTCGAACAACCCGCCGCTAAGTGAAAACTCACCTGGAGCGTTTTGGCGGTAAATTCAAAACAACGAAAAATATGTTTGACTTAAAATAGTTTTTAATAAATTAAAAATACCCTACTGTTTGACAGGTTTTTCGTTCACACACTTCTCGATATTATTTGTTGTTGTTTGATGTTCGTGTGTTTTGGAATCATAAGTTAAGATGAAGAAACACAAGTGTCCATTCAATGTTAATTCGTTTATCAAGCAAATACCTACTCCCTCAGATGTCAGATGCGAAAAGTAGGTATCGTAGGTACAGAACTAAAAGTTTTTTTTTTACTGACTACCTGTTAATTAACCTGAATAAACCAATGTCCCGTTTTGATTCAAAGAATAAATGGTCACGTTATGCATATAGCCCGTCGGGATTTTTAGCGCACACTGGATTTTCAACGCGTCGAATACACGCTGTTGGAATTTCAACTCACAGCGCCTAGCAGAGCGTTGAAGATCCGCCGCGATATTTTTACGTCCGGGCCAACGTGGGTTTACACAATCGGTAAGCTAAAAATAAAATGTGATAGGGGTATCCGCTTGGGTTTTTATTAAATTATTAAAGCCGATAGGCTGAGGAACATTAGATACCGTACCATGAATTTATTATGATTAATTATGAGTAGTATATATCTTTATCAGCTCGCGGTTATCAGAGTCAGTTCACAATTTTACTAAACGGAAATGCCTAACCTACACAACCTACTCCAATGAATAATTGTGTTGATAGTCATAGTATATGACTATGACTATCAACACAATTATTCATTCCACACATCCCTACTTACTAATATTATACCTACTTAGGTAAATTTTATGCGAAAGGAACTTCTGCCAAATAAATTGGTATTATCAAGATGGGTTACGATAACAATATCCTATCATAAACGTAAATGTGAAATGAGAGCCAAGTTCAATATTATGATATACTAGCTTCCGCCCGCGGCTTTGCCTGCGTGGAAGTCGGAAATTATCCCGCGGGAACGTACCACCGGGATCAAAAGTATCCTGAAGGTTAATCTAGGTTATAATCTCTCTGTGTGCCAAATTTCATCCAAATCCGTTCAGCCGTTTTTGCGTGATTGAGTAATAAAGATCCAATCATCTTCACAAACTTTCACATTTATAATATTACGAACTAACCTTTTTTACCCCTTTAGGGGTAGATTTTCGAAAAATCCTGATACACGTTATTCTTTACTTTGGGTTTTAGGCTCAGATTGTAAAATAAAGGCAGATAGACCGCACGGAACACCAAGAGTGAGGCCAAAAAACCAAATACTAAAGCGTCGCATTTTATGTAACATACAATGCGACGCTCTATTATTTGTTTTGTTTTTTTTTGGTTTAGATTATAAAACATAGGCAGATAGATCGCGCGGAACACCTAAGAGTGCCTTTGTTTTATAATCTGAGGTTTTAGGTATAAATACTTGTTGGTCCCGGCTGTCATTTGTGTGTGCGTCAGAAGCCCGAAAGTCTGACAACCAGTCTTACCAAGGGGTATCGTATTACCCAGTAACTGGGTTGTGGAGGTCAGATAGGCAGTCGCTCCATGTAAAATACTGGTATTCAGCTGCATCCGGTTAGACTGGAAGCCGACCCCAATATAGTTGGGAAAAGGCTAGGCAGATGATGATGATGACTTGAGTTTCGAGTTAATCAGATCGCGCGTTAAAATTCTTCCATACAAACTTTGACATCCCTCAATCCCCCTTTAGGGGGTAGTTTAGAAAAACAATAAATGACCAACTTTATAATTTACTTAGATAAGTATTTGTACCAAGTTTCAAGTTTATTAACTCAAGGATTAACATTTTTCATACAAACAAAATCCCCCCTTTTCACCCCCTTAAAGATGGAATTTCCAAAAACCCCTTCTTAGTGCTCCCCTACATTATAAAAGGCAGCCGTGTGCAAAATTTCACGTTCCTAATCCTAGTAGTTTCGACTGTGCGTTGATTGATCAGTCAGTCAGTTTCTCCTTTTATATATATAGATAGATAGATGCCTTGGTTGTTGACTTCACCGACAACAGAAGTGAGATCTAAATGGGTGCCAAGTTCAATGGACTGACCATTGAACTTGGCACCCATTTAGATCTCACTTCTTCCTGAAATTTATTTATAACTACATAAAATATCATTTCTTATAACTTAGGATAATATATTGTAGCCCAAGGTCTGACTTGGCTAGTTCTCATACACGAATTATTATGTTCGATGGCTAGTTTCTACCAACAAGCCAAATTTTCGAAATAATAAAATAGGAACCGACAAGTAACAGGTTTAAAACTTGAACTTGGCTTGACACGCCTATGCGTGGGTTGCTAGTGTTGCTACTGAGATATCAGACAACATCGCGGCTAATTTTAAGTTCTATAGGTATGGAATTGTTCGCAGACTAGAGAGAACTAGAGTTCGGTCTAGAGAAAACTCCAAGCACCAGAACTAGAGTAGGGGTCTACTCACCAGTGACGGCCAGGTGTATCTCCTGTGTGGCCATCCTGAGACCATTGTCAGCCACGCAGATGTAGACGCCGGTGTCGTTGCGGTACAAAGGGACGATCTCCAGCGCGCCGTCCGACATCAGACTGTAGCGGCTCGTGTTCCCATCGATCTATAGGAAGAGAGTTCTTCATTAATAAAAGTTATATCTAAAATCATTAACTAACTTTCTACTTTTTGTTTTTGTTGATTCAAACTCAACAGCACCCCAACACCTCACTGCGTAGATTTCCCTGAGGACACGGTGGAGCATACGGTGGAGGTCTGAACGGCTTGGGCGGAGCACCGTCGTATCCTCGTAGAGGCGATCGGCGGCTGCGATCTCTCGCGTCCGGCCCTGGTCCAGGCCATGGTACGGAGCGAGAGTGCATAAATAGCCGTCGCCTCCTTCTGCGAAGCAGTAATGCTCGCGAAGAGGGTGGCGGCGCACTTGAGGGAGAGGCAGTATATGCGCCCTTACGGCCCTAGTCGCCGCAGGAGACGCCCTGGGCGTCGGGAATTCCAGGCTGATTCCTGGCCACCGTAGGCGCTGCCTTGTGCACGGCGAGTAATGAGTCGCTCGCTGACCGGTAAGGACCAAGCCCGGAACGAGGCGCATTGCGTTTCACGCGCGCCTCATAGAGATGTCAGCGCCAACTGGTGGGGTACGCAAAGGCCGATACCCACTGGTGTGTGATTTGTTCGAAAGAGATACCGTGGCTCCTGGCAGTGCCAGGCTTGCACACAGACGACTGAGGGAACATGGGTGGGTTTTAGTCAGTAAAAGTCTGACACGCCCTCCCGCTCCGCCCAGAGCGGGAGAAGTTATTTGATCATTTCAAGAAAATAAAACCCCAACACCTCCCATCGCTCAGTAAGCAGTCCCGATCTTGAAACTGATGTCGACAACAAGTATGTATAGCAATATATTATACGTACGGTAAGTTGCCCGAACTTCCACGTGATCTTGGGGGGCGGGTTACCATGTAGCCAAGGAACATCCAACTGACAGGGCAGTGTGGCTGTACCACCTTCAAATGCTCCAACCCCTGGCTCGTCTAGGAACAAATAAGCATATTTTTTTATTAGTTACGACTTAAGTCCTGTAAAGAATCCAAATACTTTAATATTATAATTGTGAAAATTTTGTATGTTTAGATAATTTCGATGTTTGTTATCTACTCAATCACAAAAGAATGGCTGAAAGGATTTGGACGAAATTTAGCACATATATAGAGACTATCTATGTACTAAACTTCATCCAAATCGAAGGCTATAGATAGCCTGGATTGCCACACAGGATAATTTTCGACATCCGCGCGGGCGGACCCGCTGGTAAAAGCTAGTTGATCAATTTGGCTCTGGTAGGTGAAGCAGTTTGTCGATGACAGTGTATGTTCCTATTTAAAAAGGACTAGCATCTTGCCAGCTTATGCCGACCTACCTCTGTCGTGTGGTCGAGGCCTATTTGACGGACAGGGCCGTCATCTACCCCGGTCACCTCGGAGAGTGGAACCGCCGAGAGATGTCGTGCGGTGTCCCACAGGGATCGGTCCTGGGGCTGCATCTGTGGGACATCGGGTACGACTGGGTGCTGCGCGCCGACCTCCCTAGCGGCGTCAGTGTAGTTTGCTACGCTACGACACGCTGGTCCTGGCGCAAGGGAGGTCGTACCAGGCGGCGGCCGACTTAGCGACACACGGGGTTGCGACAATCGTGGATAGGATCCGGCAACTGGGACTCGAGGTGGCCTTGCACAAGTCCGAGGCCATGTGGTTTCATGGTCCTCGGAATGCGCCACCGACGGCTTCCCAGAGAACGGTGGGAGGGGTTCACATCGGCGTCGAGTCGACAATGAAGTACCTGGGACTCGTCCGCGATAGCCGGTGGAACTTCGCGGAGCATTTCCGCCGTTTGGCTCCCAGACTGGAGCGGGCCGGGGCTGCGTTGAAGCGGCTCTTGCCCAATCTAGAAGGGGCCAAACGCCTCCTGCCGGAGGCTCTACGCGGGGATCGTGCGGTCCATGGCCCTATACGGGGCGCCGATGTGGGCGCCTACATTGAGGCGCCAACCAGCTCGCAGGTTGAGGGCGTCCCATAGGGTCATGGCGATCAGGATGATCCGAGGATATCGCACGATCTCCGGCGAGACGGCGGGCCTCCTTGCCGGATTACCGCCATGGGATCTGGAGGCAAAGATCTCGCGCAAATGTGGGAGTGGCGCGAGGAGGCCAAACGCCGGGGCGTAACTCCGCTGCCGCGGGAAATCGCGGCACAGCGGACTGAGCTCCGGCAGGATCTCATGGCGACATGGAGTGTGCGATTGTCGCAACCCAGCGCTGGGCACACCACGATTGCGGCGGTAAGTCCCCTCTTTGAGGAGTGGCTTGAGAGGCGGCATGGCGTCCTCACCTTCCGCCTGACGCAGGTCCTCACCGGACACGGTTGTTTCGGGAGGTTCCTGTTTCGAAAAGGGCGGGAGGAAACGCCCGGGTGTTTCCACTGCGAAGATCGCCCTGAGGACACGGTGGAGCACACGGTGGCGGTCTGCCCGGCTTGGGCGGAGCACCGCCGTGTCCTCGTGGAGGCGATCGGCGGCGGCGATCTCTCGCGTCCAGGCCATGGTGCGGAGCGAGAGGGCATGGGGAGCCGTCACCTCCTTCAGCGAAGCAGTAATGCTCGCGAAGAGGGAGGCGGCGCACGTGAGGGAGAGGCAGCATATGCGCCCTCGCGACCCTAGCCGCCGCAGGATACGGAGACGCCCTGGGCGTCGGGAATCCCAGGCCGATTTCCGGCCACCGTAGGCATGAGCTTGCGGACGGCGAGTAATGGGTAGCTCGCTGTCCGGTAAGGACCAAGCCCAAGTCGACGGCGCGTTGTGTTCCACGCGCGCCTCAAAGAGATGTCAGCACAAAAATATGATGGGGCCCGCAAGGACCGATGCCTGCCAGGGGTGCGGGTTTGTTCGAAAGAGACACCACAGCCCCTGGCATACGGGCTACTGAAGGAACACGGGTGGGTTTTAGTCAGTAAAAGTCTGACACGCCCTCCTGCTCCACCCAGAGCGGGAGAAAATATTTGATGACTTACCACCCAAAAAAAAAAAAAATTGCCAGCTTCCACATCTTGTCCACATCTTATTAAAAGGAATGTTACTTGGAAATAACTCAAGGAAAAATAAGAAATTAATTCTGATTTAGATTCTGATCGAAAAACATATCTATACGTATGATGATTTAAAAAAAAACGAAGTTTGCTTCGTATTTTTTTATTCGTATACATTTTAAATGTACAGAGGCCAGCACATCAAGCTACTCCAATCTGTCAATTTTTTTTATAGTTATTCAACTTTAAAACAAAGGAATAAGGTTTATGTTCAATTGGGAAAATTTTACAGTTTGGGATAGCTTAACCTCAGTTAATAAACACTTTTGAAAAAAGTAAATACTACGAGCTGTGAGAACGAATCGAATGCCGAAAATATAGTTTTTAATAATTTTGACCAAAAAAAAACCCCGACTGATAAATACGTTTAGATAATGAAGACGGCCTTTATGAGCTCTGGCGACATTAACAATTCTATCAAATATTCTTTGGATTCTTCATCAATATCATCATCATCATCATTTCGGCCGAAAGACGTCCACTGCTCGACATAGGCCTCTACCAATTTGGGGGGTTTTCCCATAATCGCCACGCTTGGCAGGCGGGTTGGCGATCGCAGTATGATGGTAAAATGCATAGAGAACGCTGCTGCCCATTCTCTAGTAAGTCCTTTGGATTCAGCAAAAGTTAATTTGTACGGTAACAGATATTACACACGGGCGCATCGACAGTCATTTGTTAACACCGGAGCAGCTATCGTATCAGCTAAGCATCATCTCTAGCCATCTGAATGGTAAACTTACGGTAGGTACGATTGGATAGGAAAAATATCAAGGACTTGTATCGTTTAGATACCTAGCTACTGAAAGTGTCAGCTAGTCTTTTTCAACTATTTAATAATCGAAATCAACTCCTAAGCAACGAATTGTTTGAATGAAATAAAATCGTAACTATTTCGCAAAAGACAGTCTCACAATACTATCAGCTCATTTTAAATCAATCAAATAAAAAGTGTCCCCCCAAACCGCCCGCCACTTCACCACTTCCTAGTGCTTTAGCTGGGAAGAAGTGGCGCAACAAACTGTACAGCATGAATTTAAAAAACCCGACCCTAACAAAAACTAAAAAATAAAAAATAAGAATATTTATAGGCCTTTTAAGATGAAGGTAATATTTTGATCAAAGCATTGTCAAGGCGGGGGACGGCTAATGAAAATGCTACTCTCTGTAGTATGTACTCTGCTATGTACTCTGCTACTGCCTCTGTTTGGCGTTTTCATTGACCGTCCCCCGACTTGACAATGCTTTGATCAAAATATTACCTTCATCTTAAAAGGCCTATAAATATTATTATTTTTATTTTTTAATGTTTTTGTTAGGGTCGGGGTTTTTTAAATTTAATTTTTATTTCCTGCTTTTTAAACTTAATGTCTCGCTCGCTTAAATCTGCGCATCGTTGCGTATTTTTCCCACAGTGAAGTTTGATACTAATTTATCCTCATTCCTCGTCCTGATCACTATTTATCTATAATCTATTCATTGAGACCTTTTCAATGAGCCCAAACACGATACTTTTGCTGTTTGTTGGTGAGTAACTTGGGCATCCTGGAAATTCCAGGTGTTGCTCCAGCATCATTTCAAGGTTACTTTGTTCGTCTAATATCATTGAAGTTATAGAATACCAAATTTCGAGTTGATCAGACCCGTGGGAGATGTTCAAATCCCTTCATCAACCAGAAAAGGGCTGATAATCTTCAAACGGCTGAACCGATTTTGATGAAACATGTCTAAGAACACTCCCAACAAATACACCTTTCAAACAAAAAAAAACAAAATCAAAATCGGTTCATCCGTTCGGGAGCTACGTTGCCTCAGACAGACAGACAGACACACACACACACACACACACACAGACAGGTTTTTTTTTTTTTTGGGTGGGAAACTATCAAATAATTTCTCCCGCTCGGGGTGGAGCAGGAGGGCGTGTCAGACTTTTACTGACTAAAACCCACCCGTGTTCCTTCAGTAGCCCTTAAGCCAGGGGCTGTGGTGCCTCTTTCGAACAAACCCGCACCCCTGACAGGCATCGACCCTTTCGGGTCCCATCACTTTTTGTGCTGACATCTCTTTGAGGCGCGCGTGGAACACAACGCGCCGTCGACTTGGGCTTGGTCCTTACCGGACAGCGAGCTACCCATTACTCGCCGTCCGCAAGCCCATGCCTACGGTGGCCGGAAATCGGCCTGGGATTCCCGACGCCCAGGGCGTCTCCGTATCCTGCGGCGGCTGGTGTCGCGAGGGCGCATATGCTGCCTCTCCCTCACGTGCGCCGCCTCCCTCTTCGCGAGCATTACTGCTTCGCTGAAGGAGGTGACGGCTCCCCATGCCCTCTCGCTCCGTACCACGACCTGGACCAGGGCCGGACGCGAGAGATCGCCGCCGCCGATCGCCTCCACGAGGACACGGCGGTGCTCCGCCCAAGCAGGGCAGACCGCCACCGTGTCCTCAGGGCGATCTTCGCAGTGGAAACACCCGGGCGTTTCCTCCCGCCCTATCCGAAACAGGAACCTCCCGAAACAACCGTGTCCGGTGAGGACCTGCGACAGGCGGAAGGTGAGGACGCCATGCCGCCTCTCAAACCACTCCTCAAAGAGGGGACTTACCGCCGCAATCGTGGCGTGCCCAACACACACACAGACACGTCAAACTTATAACACCCCGTCGTTTTTGCGTCGGGGGTTAAAAATTGACACATGTAGTTTTTAACTCGGTCAAAAGGTTGTGGACTATTTTTATTCAAGCTTGTGTTGATCAAGACAAACAATAAGCTTAAGATCTTTAGTCATAAAGTTATCATTTTTTAAATCTTACCGGTGGACAGCTGCCCGGGAGCTTCAGGTGTGGTCGCACTGTCTCGTAGTACCAGCCACTCGTTTTCAATGAAGATCTCATCAGGCATATACGCTCGCACGATGAAAAACCGCGGCGCTAACATGCGTTGTGCGTTATACGCTTGGCAGGTGTATTGTCCAAGAGTTTCAAGAGTCAGGTTTCTGATGAGAAGGACGTTTCCTCGGATGCCGTACTCAGAGTCGTTGTACAGTAACTTGGCCCTCCCGTGGCCGCGGTACCAGAAAACGAAGAGTGTCGGGTACTGTGATGCTAAGCACTGGACATTGAGCGGGTTTCCCAACTCTCCCGTCACTACGATGGCGGCGTCCTCGTCATCAGCAATTCCAGTAGGCTGTCCCTCAGGATCTGACAGCCCCCGATTGAGTGAGGAAAATCCTTTGTTAGTTATATTGAGTCAGGATTAATTAAAAATATAACTACTAATCGTGAAATGTTTCACCTTACAAATGAAGTTAGACTAGGAAATGGCGTAGGTACTTATTTTTTTCTAAAATTGAAATCTATTTATTGCTTTTCTTTTTTGTAGGCACCATACCTACTTAAAAACATTTATCAGAAGTAAAACTTAATTAGCAATTTATCTGAACTTCGCCAAAAGTTCGAAAAATGTAAGACAATATTATCATATTGAAACACGTGTCAACCACCAGCAGATCCATGCGTCCCTACAGTATCTCGTTTACCTGCGTATGCGTGTGCGCACGCTAGCAGCGCGAGCATGAGGAGACAGACGCGCGACATGTCAACCAAGCGACTGATACGAACACGAACTTCAAGCGCACGAGTAGATATACGACCGTCGCGCGTTATGGATGAAAGCCTACTTACTGCTCCTACTCTATATGTAAATTTGAACTTTGAAGGTTATCGCCCACAAACGTGGGAGGAAGTTAAGGACCATCCTAAACTCCGCCTACCTATGTTCGACAACGATGTTGGCAGCAGAGTGTCATTATTGATTACAAGAACTGAGGAATTCTACGATTGTGTTCAGTCTAATATTGGACCTTTTCATTGGACAAGGGCCACCACAGACAGCATAACAGTGTGTTAAATTAGGGACTTAGACTGTTTATCAAGTTGACTACTAAAAATTCCAAATACGCCCATACATTCAAATCAGGGGGGCTACTCTACTACAGCTGATTAATCTACAGCAACATTCAATAATGCACATTATGTGCACAATAGTAAGGTGGCCCCAAGCAGTAGCTACTACTGCTAACTAAGTAGCTGTAGAAGAAAGGAAGAAGTTGTATAAGTATAATAGCTGTTAATCGGTGTACAAATAAACCATTATACTACAGATATTATCTTATAAATAAAAATAATAAAATTTCGACGAACAGATTTTCAATGTATTAATGGCGACATTGTTATTTATAATATTTATTAGTGAGTAAAATAAATCTTGTACTTAAATATCTGAAGGTGATAACTGCAAGTGCGGATTGAAATTTATTGTGAACTTGTTTATGTTATCCGGAAAAATAATTCAAGTGCCAGCAAAATAATCGAGCTGACTTAAAGAAAACATAGTGTTAATACGGTTAGTAAGTGTTTATTTTTTTAGGTTAGAATAAAAAATATATAAAAGTTATAGATATGAGGGCAGTGTGATCATTGTGCCCTCATATCTCTCATATTATATACTGTACTCTTTGCTCATATCAAGCTGATAATCATGATATGGCTTTAACTGTTGTAAAATATTCCTTAAATTATATTTCAAATGTTGTTTTTATACATTCGAAATTACGAAAATGGCGACAATTTGTTAAACAGCCTAAAAGGTATTCGGAGTGTGTAGTAGTCTGTGTAGCTGTACTAAGTTAAGAATTATATTGTACACCGTTTGGCTATTAATCAGCTTTATAATATATATTTTTTATAACTTAGGTTGTATATCAGTTCTCAATAATAATGCGTTTTAGAGTTTATTAAAAGAAATAAAAAATCCTGAGCCCAAGATGATGATAAGTACCATAATTAGCTGTTTAATTTTTAACCAACGAAAAAAGAAGGAGAGTAGTATATTATTGGGCATCCTACTCCACCTTCCGTTCCATCGGCTCACTTCGTTCGCCTCGTCACTCTCGGTGGAGTAGAATGCCCAATAATATAAATGAAAACCTACATAGTGCAGTAAAATACTGGTTCGGCGCCTATTCCACTCGATGGGAACGGAAGGTGGAGTATGAATTCCTACATAGTGTAGTAAAATACTGTTAGTATCGATGGCTTACCTCTATCAACTAGGTACCGCAGATTCAGATTCATGTAATTATACTCACCAGGTTAAAACAGCTAAAACTTTACTATACCTTGATTCAAACATACACAAACTTTCGTTAACATAATCAGCTCTATATTTGAACGAACCAGTAACCTAAAATTCAGGACAGATTGTCTCATGTCTCTCCACATACTTAGGGATGGTGCATTGCCGCTTAGGATAACACACATACCTGTTTTCGTGACCAGATTGGCTCGAGGACATCTGAACTTTAAGCTACCGCGTACATTATAAAACTTTACTATCCCTTGATTCAAACATACACAAACTTTCGTTAACATAATCAGGTCTATATTTGAACGAAACAGTAACTTAAAATTCAGGACAGATTGTCTCATGTCTCTCCACATACTTAGGGATGGTGCATTGCCGCTTGGGATAACACACATACCCTGTTTTCGTGACCAGATTGGCTCGAGGACATCTGAACTTTAAGATACCGCGTACATTATAAAACTTTACCATACCTTGATTCAAACATACACAAACTTTCGTTAACATAATCAGGTCTATATTGGGACGATCCAGTAGCCTAAAATTCAGGACAGATTGTCTCATATCTCTCCACATACTTAGGGATGGTGCATTGCCGCTTAGCACACATACCTGTTTTCGTGACCAGATTGGCTCGAGGACATCTGAACTTTAAGCTACCGCGTACATTAAACTAAAATTTAGAACAGATTGTCTCATGTCTCTCCACAAACATTTGGCTGTGACCAGATTGGCTCGAGGACATCTAAATTTTAATTTAACACATTGCAGACGATACATCCCTTTACATCAACACGTAACAATCAAGTGGTAAATGTGGTCACACGGATACTCCATCCTTGCCTTACATGTATAAAGCTAAGGTGCAGATACACTTGACAACGGCAACCGGATCAGAAACGTATCTCACATTATTCAATCTAGCGTACAAACTGTGTGAATCCGCAGCTATAGATAGTTCCGTTGACGGTAACCGTATCCGGTGGTTGTTAATTAGATGTAAATTAGCTTTATGTATAAATATGCTTTGTTCGTTCAAATCGGCGAAGTGCAATGTCAATGCAATGCGCGCTTCCCACGCACACATAAATTGCATTCCATGCATTTATATTGTAAGTAACATGAACGTCATGTTGTAAACACTAAATTTGTCATTAATAGAACTTCCTAAATATTAAATCCGGATTTATTTTTGAAGTTTGTAATCGCTTCTAATTTCAAAATGTTTCATTCTTCTAGGTACTACGATTATATATTTATATATATTGTAATGATTATTCTTTATACTTACATTTTTGTTAACATTAACCTTGAAATTTAAGCATTCTCTATGTACCTTCATACTCATTTTCTGGAAGGAAATATAGTATTTGCGTGTTACAATAATTATTTCTTTAATATCTGTAATAAAATAAAATTTGATCTTTGTAATTTTCTGTTGTGACATGTATGTCAAGATTTGTCAAACTGTCAGTTACTTTTCTTTTTCCCATAGAGTTTCTCACTAGTCTATAAAGAATTACTTTTTGGTTTAATTATTATAAATTATTTTTATCAATATTATTATCTGAAATATTGTATTTTATTAACTATGATTGTTTACTTCTTAATTTTAAATTATATCTTTAAATTCTTTACACACACATGGTTGTATAATATGTGCTGGCTGGTTACATGTGTCTGGCCACTGGAGGATATAATTTTAAAATGTAAAAAATGTTCTGGAACGGCTGAAACTAGTATAAATAGAGGACGAAGCGCACAAAGCGGGACTACTACGAGAGGGAACTACGAAGAGGGACAGCGACGTAATTTGATGTATGGAGGTGCTGTTTATTTTTCTGAAAAGCCTCCACTAATAATACTACTACTGCTAATACTACTGCTGCGGCCCTACTATTGAGCTTCGGAGTTTTGTCGGGTCCCTCCTGTTTCCACTGCTCGTTCTAGAACCGAGCACCAATAGACAACAAGGCGCTCATACCGGATCCTCCTCACGACATATCCTCCTCCCAGTGTGTGTGACTTAAGAACCCTCCTCACAATATATCCTCCTCCCAGTTTGTGATACTAAAGGACTCTAGTGAAATAGGTACCGTGAAACCTGCTAACTTTGCCAACGGTTGCCAAGTTTGCCATAGCCAACTTCTGTGAGAAACAACCTAATAACGTCTTAGTAATACTTTTTTGTGATGTATGGATGCCTTTATAGTAAAATGTATTAGTTAAATGGCAACACTGAATGAGATGTGGCAAGCCAACTTATTTTTGAGATGTCATTTTTGGCGGTTACTTTTTTCGAGTGTTGGTGTCGTAAAACTTTGTACTCCGGAACTTTTACAAAAATAAACGGGAAAAGCATTGTCTACGTAAGTAATCTTTTGATATTATGTTAGCATAATGTTCTTTAGCTAAATAAAAGCTGATTTACCGTGCTTCAAGCTACGTAGAGTTCGCAATTGGTGTTGGTAAATTCAACAACCCCAATCACAACGTCCGTGATGGTGACTATGCCATGTTTTGTTGGAGGTTAGGGCTGCCACAACATTTCTTAGGAATATTTTGATTAAATTTAAGTAATCCTAAGTATTAAATGGGTTGAAGCTTTCCATTGTTATTTTTTAATATTTTATATTGTTATGTATTAAAAATTTCCTTTATGAATAATTTATGAAGTCGGTGATTTGTTACAGGTACATATTTATATCTCTGACTGCCATGGGAACATTAGGGACTGATTATGTTAAGCTATGTTCGATGTTTTGAAATATTATTGTTTACATGTTGCTTTTTCTAACTATTTAAAAAATTAAAAGTCGTACTTTGGTACGTGATAATGGTTTTTTTTTGTTTTATTATGTAAAACAGTTCAAGTTCTGAAATTAATTAGATATAATTATAATTTTATTTATTAATATAATTAATAGTCACGAAGATTAATAGTGCGTGTTGTTCTCACTAAAAGTTATTATGTTTTTTACTTTTATAAAAAAAAATTGTTACCTAATGAAAATATTTGTATTAGACAACCCTAACCCTAACTTCTTTTTAGTATGAAAATTTTTGGAAAGGTTGGTGAATTTGCCAACTTCTTAGAAAGTTGAATTGCCAGTGCTAAATAATATAAAGTTTTTACTTTTATTTTACAGGATATAGGAAGAGCACAAATAAGTAAATTTTTTAACCTCATAAACTCCAAAAATTTCATTTTAATTATCCTATGGCAAATTTACCAGAAGTGACAGTTGACTTTGCCATATTTGTTTTTAAGCTCAAAATATTTTAATTTACAAAAATAAAATAGATATTTGGTAATAATATAAATTTCCATGAAATTTACTACGTCTAGGAGTAGGTTACTCATAATGTATTCATATAATTTTTTGTTTTTAAAGCGAATCAAACTTTTTGACACATGAAAAAGTGGCAAAGTAAGCAGGTTTCACGGTAATTTTTATAAAACTATTTGTATTTTTTTATTAATTTAAATTAAAAATGTAAAAATCTACTTATAATCTTTGTTTCTTTTAGGTTTAAGTTTGATTTGTTACAATATATAATTATGATTTAGTACGACACATACCTATTATTGGTTAAATCATCTGCCACTTGTTATCGAGGGCGATTTAAACTAAGATAAAGATTCCTATTCCACCCGATGTATTGGATGGAACTTATCAACATAATCTTTTCCTTTCACAGCATTTAAATACAAGCAATCAGGAAAGTGTGTTGCATGCTGCAACCAAGGATCATCGTAAATCTCCCAATCTTTGATACTGCCTCCACAAGAAAAACACATGACTTTATCGTTTACACCATTTCCACAATAAAAAAAACCTGCATCAGACATATCCATCACCAATCTTTTTTGTGAATCGGTTGTCGCCCAATAATGTCTGAACGAGAATACACAAATTTGATGTTTGTTATAAATTTCATATCTAGGACAGTATTTTATTTTATTCATTTCAAGAGCTCTTGATATGTATGTGTATAAAAGTTTAATGAAGACCACTATTTATAGTGACTAATAACTATACAATAGAGTTGTGTGGACATATTAGGTAATATAGATATCGATGACTTACCTTGCCCGATCCGTGCATAGGTATATACATACATACAAAATAGCAAACGAAACGTCCACAAAAATCATAACAACATATAAATGTCGATGTAATCGATTAATTGACCCATTGTTGTTATAACCATTTCAATGAGATACCATGAAATTTGTAAAACAACCATATTCGTTAAATGTAAACAAACTTTGCGTTCAGTCTCAGGAAACTGGTTTTCGTCATGGAGAATTATTACCTAAATCCATACGATGCATCATTTGCGGACCGTCAAATTGTGGAAAAACTAATTTATTAGTGGGTCTTCTTATACATGAGAATGGATTAAGATTTCAAAATGTTTATGTTTATTCGAAAACCTTGCAACAACCCAAGTACATATTTTTAGAAAAAGTTTTGCAACGAGTACCAGATATTTCGTTCCAGAAATACTATGAAAATGAGCAAGTAATAAGTGTTCAGACCGCAAAACCAAATTCTGTAATTGTATTTGATGATGTTGCTTGTGAAAATCAAAACAGTATGCGCGATTTTTTTGCAATGGGGAGACATAAATTCATCGACTGCTTTTATCTAAATCAGACATATAGTAAAATCCCTAAGCAACTAGTAAGAGACAATGCGAACCTTATCGTACTTTTTAAACAAGATGAAAAAAATATGAAACATGTTTATGATGAACACGTCAACACTGACATGTCATGGATTGAATTTCGTGAAATGTGCTCAAAAATATGGAGTGAGCCGTTCAATTACGTTGTAATTAATAAGGATTGTTCCAAAAACAGAGGGTGTTATAGAAGTAAATTCGACACGTTTGCAGTCTTTGACTAAGAACACGAATACGTAAGTATATAAGATCATTACCTGCCTGTCATTATTATTCGCCTTACAACGCTAAATCAATTACTACCTGTTTTACCAATATGGAAAAATCATTGAAACGACAAATTGTTGATGCGGCAGAAGCTGTGAAGATAAAAGTACGAAAAATGAGAGATGCTGAGATTACCAATAAACAAGCACTGGAATCTGTTTTCAAACCTGTAACAGAACCTCTCAACCTAATTGCTAATGCAAGTAAGCAAACTCCGTTTCTGCGTGCTAGTAATGATTTTGGTGATGTTCCGTTTACTAACGAAACTTTACAGAAAGAAGGAACTGGAAGCGTAGGAAATAATGATAATAATGACGATGAAGACAAATATGAATCTGATATCAACAGTGAGTCTTCATATGAATCAGTAGTTGAAACGAATCAAGATTGTGATACGTCATCCTGGTCAGTATCTTCAGAAGCGTTGGTAGATATTCCATTTGGGGTTAGAGCAGACCGCGGGAAACTAATGTTAGGTTCTGCTTGCATAACAATCAGCGATCAAAACATTATCGTGGCTGGACGTAAATACCGAAATACCTCTGGTTTAAAACAGTTGTTGCTTAAGAAAGATGTAGATTTAAGTTTGGTTACAGACAGTGATATGCAAAATTATAAGTCGATGCTACTTGATACAAATGCACATCGTCGAGACTATGAGCCAAGTAAACCAATAAAAAGTAATAAAGGACAAAAATATTTGCAAGTAATTAAACCTCTTTTTAAACTGAATAATGCAGTTCAGGGAAAGGGTCTACCGTTACTAAAAAGATGGAAAAAAAACGTAGATTTCGTGTACTGGGATAATCCTAATGAATTAGTGGAAAGATTGAAATTATTAATTGCGTCTAGAGATGCTGGCAACACAGGATTAGAAAATGAAATTATATCTATTATTGAAGAATTGCGTGAAAATAAAGTTATAAATAAATAAATATTTTAAAACGTGTTTATTTTACTAATAGCCTTTCAATACAATACACCTTAAACATGAACGTAGACAAATTCGGGCACTATATTCACAAAAGAATGCGTTTAACAGACTTATTTGAGTTTAATGAGAATGCGTTGTTAAAATCGGAAAACGGAGATTTTGATTTAAAAGCATTAAGATTGAGAGGAATTAGATCTCCAGTAGAAGCAGACGATGCTGTGAACAAGGATTATGTAGATCGTTTAAATGCTAACACGTTAAAAGAATTAAATAATTTGGCTGTGAATAAGGATTATGTAGATCGATTGAATGCTAATATGCTAAAAGAATTTAATAATATGATTGGTTCATTACGTTCTCAAATCATAAAAGATGCAAAAGGTGCTGTTCAAACTACTTTAAAAGCAAGAATACCTGAGGTTTCAACTCATTTGCAAGATACGTTTTATACTAAAGCAGAGGTAGATAAATTACTTCAAAAAACTCCGTAATGGTAAAACAGCAAATTGTAAATGAAATACACAAAGCGGCTCGGAGAAATTTCCTTCGACGTTCTGTTATTTTGAAAGGAATCCACGACTTATGGCAAGCAGATTTGATGGACATGCAAAACCTGAAAAAGTATAACAAAGGTTACAATTTCATCTTAGTGGTGATTGACTGCTTCTCAAAAATTAAATAAAAAATTTAAAAAACCCCCGACCCAAACAAAACCTCAAAAAAGTAAAAAATAGTACATTATGGTACAAGTGTGTAACGTTGGTGATTATCGCTGAGGCGCCATTGAGACCCGAGCCGTCAGGCGAGGGTCTTAAGAGAGCCGAGGACGATAATCATCAATACACACGTGTATCATACGACGTTTTTCAACACACTTGCGAAGAAAATAATACTAAATCATCATCATCATCCATCATCATCCATCATCATCATCCATCATCATCCATCGTCATCCATCATCATCCATCATCATCATCCATCATCATCCATCGTCATCCATCATCATCCATCGTCATCCATCATCATCTATCATCATCCATCATCACTCATCATCACCCATCATCATCCAGCATCATCCATCATCATCATCCATCATCATCGATCATCATCCATCGTCATCCATCATCATCATCCATCATCATCCATCGTCATCCATCATCATCCATCGTCATCCATCATCATCTATCATCATCCATCATCACCTATCATCATCCATCATCACTCATCATCACCCATCATCATCCAGCATCATCCATCATCATCATTCATCATCATCCATCGTCATCCATCATCATCCATCATCATCATCCATCATCATCCAGCATCATCCATCATCATCCATCATCATCCAGCATCATCCATCATCATCATCCATCATCATCGTTTTTAAGAACAAAGCAACTCAAACAAAAAACAACCTATAACTCACTAAGAACAAAGCAACTCAACCAATTCTATAACTCACTAGTGAATAATAGTAATGAAAAAGTCACAGTTTGATAATAGGTGTCATTATGTGCCTAACTGTAGTGAAATTAGAGCCATTTTATGAGCAAGTGTGTTGAAAAAATATTTATACTTACGCCTTTTAATTTTAACGTAATATTTTGATCAGGGCATTGTCAAGTCGGGGGACGGCTAGGCCTCTGTTTGGCGTTTTCATTGACCATCCCCCGACTTGACAATGCCCTGATCAAAATATTACGTTAAAATTAAAAGGCGTAAGTATAAATATTTTTTTTTACTTTTTTGAGGTTTTGTTTGGGTCGGGGGTTTTTTAAATTTTTTATTTAATTTTTATTTCTTGCTTTTTAAACTTAATGTCTCCCTTAAATCACCATTTATCTATAATCTGTTCATTGAGACCTTTTCAATGAGCCCAAACACGATACTTCTGCTGTTTGTTGGTGAATAACTTGGGTTTCCTGGAAATTCCAGGTGTTGCTCCAGCATCAGTTCAAGGTAATTTTATTCGTCTAATATCATTGAAGTAATAGAATCCCAAATTTTGAGTTGATCAGAGGCTAAAATCCGTTTTTCAACCAGAAAAGAGCTGATAATCTTCAAACGTCTGAACCGATTTTGATGAAACATGTCTAAGAACACTCCCGACTAATACACCTTTCAAACAAAAAAAACTAAATCAAAATCGGTTCATCCGTTCGGGAGCTACGTTGCCTCAGACAGACACACACACACACACACACACACACACACACACAGACACGTCAAACTTATAACACCCCGTCGTTTTTGCGTCGGGGGTTAAAAATATGCCTGGGCTGAACCGTTAAAATCGAAAAATAAATTTGTCGTTACTCGTGCATTCGAACATATACTGCTTAGTAGTCATTACAATCCTGTTAACTTACAAACTGATATGGGAACAGAATTTTATAACACCACTTTTCAAACACTTATGAAAAAACATAATATTAACCATTACTCATCGTTTTCTACTAAAAAAGCATCAATTGTAGAGAGATTGATTAGAACTGTAAAAAATAAATTATATAAATATTTTAGTTTCGATGGAAAATATAAGTGGTTAGGTTTACCATTGGAAGAAACGATAAAGAAATATAACAACACAAAACATCGTACTATTCAATTTAAACCGGTTGATGTGAATAAATGTAATGAACAAGTAATCAAAGAAAATTTAAAAAACATAAATAAACATGATTTAGTTCAGTGGAAGCCTAAATTCAAAGTAGGTGATTGTGTTCGCATAAGTAAATACAAACATAATTTTGAGAAAGGTTACACTCCTAATTGGTCAACTGAATTATTTATTATAAAAAAGGTAAATAAAACAATACCAGTGACATATCATATAGAAGATCAACGAAAGCAAAACATTTTAGGAGCTTTTTATGAACAAGAACTGCAAAGATCTAACTATCCTGATGTTTATTTAATAGAAAAGGTTTTGAAAAAGAAAGGAAATAAATTGTACGTCAAATGGTTAGGTCTAACCAGTGCAGAAAACAGTTGGATTGAAAAAGCTGCAATAATGGACTAAGATATTATATATCCATTTCTCATTTAAAATCCTATCATTATAATTTGGGTAATGAAGGGGGGTGGACTAGTTAACAGCATAATTAATCGTCTACCATTCGAAGTTCATTTGCCAGGATACAATTATTGTGGACCAGGAACCAAACTTCACAAACGCTTAGCGCGAGGTGACCGAGGTGTAAATAAGCTAGACGAAGCTTGCATGCAACACGATATAGCGTATACAAACCATACAGACTTATCAAATCGCCACAAAGCCGATTTACAACTACTTAACATGGCTAAAGAAAGACTTAAATCAAAAGATGCAGGGAAAGGAGAAAAACTGAGCTCTTGGCTAGTGAACAAAGTTATGAAAGCGAAACTAAAGTCTGGATCCGGCATTAAAACATTTAAAAGCTTAGTTTCAAAAATTAAATCAAAAATTAAGAAACTCAAATGCAAAGATAATAATACTTTAATAAAAGCAGCTTACTTAACCGCAAAAAAGTTATTTCCAAACATTCATCATAGAATTCGAGTACCCCGAGTAATACCCATACCAAAGACTGGAGGAATTCTACCTTTAATTCCAATTTTCGCTGGTTTATCGGCTTTAGGAACTTTAGCTGGTGGTGCAGCTGGCATTGCAAAAACCGTCAATGATTACAAAGCAAGCAAACAAAATTTGCAAGAAACAGAACGACATAATAAAGCTATGGAGGCTTTAGTGTTGGGCAAGGGTTTATACATTAAGCCGTATAAAAGTGGTAAAGGATTGTTTATAACATCTTCAAAAAACTGAAAAATATGCTACCCAATCGTCCACTAACTAATGTAGACATCCAAAAGTTTTCAAGAGACATCCCATATTTTCGTGGGGTTTATATGAAGGATCGACTACCTCGCAAGCCGAAACGCATTGAATGTGGTATCGTTAACTTAGACGATTCTAAGAACGAAGGAACGCATTGGGTAGCTTATGCTAAAGTATATGATCACTGCGAATACTTTGATAGCTATGGAAATTTAAAACCTCCAATGGAATTGATGCAATATTTTAAAAATTGTACTGTGTTTTATAACTACACAAGATATCAAAAATTTAACGCAGTCAATTGTGGTCATTTATGTTTAAATTATTTGGGGGCTTTTTGGAATAAAAATGTATTATAAAATATATGCTTTTCTTTTATTTCAATCATTTGCAAGATGTCACTCACTTTGTCGATAACTGGAGACTCGTCAGTATTAACTACATACTATTCTAATACGTTACAACTAGATGGAGAGTATGAGTGTGCTTTATTACACTTTTCAACTTTTAATTCTATTCCAAACATTGATAAAAGTAATAATAAGTTCTATTATGGTTTAAATGAAGTTATTGAAATACCGGAAGGCACTTATGAATTGCAAGATATCAGCGATTATTTAAAATCCGAAATAAAAGATGCAGCGATCAAACTGCGGTGCAATAATAATACTTTAAAAACCACCATATTCTGTACCAAAGACATTAATTTTATCAAAGAAGACTCTTTTAGAAGACTATTAGGATTTAACAAACAAATCTTGAAAGCAAATAAATGGCATGTGTCACAGTCTCCAGTCAACATTCTACCTACGACCATAGTCAGGATTGAATGTGATATTGTAAGCGGTTCATATGTAAACGGCGAACCAAGTCATATTATTCACGAATTTGCACTTAATGTGCCGCCTGGATACAGGATCATAGAAATCCCGAAGAACGCAATATACTTTCCAATCAATCAAAACAACATAAGCTGCATACATATCAGACTATTAGATATATACAAACGATTAATCAATTTACGTGGTGAAGAAGTACAGGTATATCTGCATCTTAGAAGAAAAAATGATTGACTATAATAAAATTGTGTTCCAACAAGTTAAGAATATCAGTTCTGCTCGAGCTACCTATCAAATAACACCTCTCTCTAAGAAGAAAATTAAATTAACCAAAGACAATAAAGCATTCCTTAAAGCAATCGGATTGTTAACCCTTAAGTGCATAGTTTATCAAAAATGATAACTGACTTTTTCATACGCATAACTTCCGAATAAAATATATTTATGTAACGAAACGTTTCTGGACGACTGTTTACGTGTCATTCTTATAATCTGTCAACATGACAAAATACGATCTGGGCTGTGATTGGTTGAATTTGACATTACAAGCTGCAAGGTCGTAATACTTACATGGGTACGAATTTGAATATTTATATCGGTTCATATCTAGACTAAAAAAACGATTATTTACAAAAAAAAAATACTTTCTGAAAGGTAAGAATCTATATTTTGTTTTGATATGTTTATTTTACAACTGAATACTGTGGCATGGTACTAAATTTGCTTTGGAATATTGTTATCAAAAATGATAATCTATGCATTACCGGTGTAAGTTTTTCTTACTATGGATGTACATAATTATTCTTACATTGCTATGTTTTTGGAGCAATTTTTATGTCTTTTGGTGTTAGGTTGCATGGTTTTAGATCTCTATTGATACGACATAGAATATGAATGACAGAGATATTGAAACACTATTATCTCAACTGGAAAACGGCGACATCTCTGAGGATGAAGCAAACATCGATGAAGATGCTCTGGATTACTATGACAATCTAAATGAATTGCTCGAGGACCTTGAAGATGTGGAACAGGAAGTAGAAGAAGAACAAACAGAATTAAATACTAATCAAGACTGTGATCCCCCATTAGTGTCTGATGATTTGTCAGAAATTGAATCAAGGTCCACTAATTATACTCAAGTAAAAAATTTAGTTTGGAAAAAGAAAAACATGCCTTTGGTTGATCAAGCTCTAGGCTTACCTTTCTTGGAGTCACAGCCTACCCTCAACATATTTTAGATTTATCCACTCCATACCAATTTTTTTCTTACTTTTTTGATCAAAAGCTACTGGAATTGATCATTGCTGAGACGAACAAATATGCTGTACAAGTGAATCCAAATTTTTCCGACCCCATCAACTTATTAGAACTTCGTAAATACCTTGGCATCTTGATATACACTTCAGTATATCATTATCCTAGCATCAGATCTTATTGGGCACGAGCTGTACAATTCCATCCAATTTCAGAGACAATGACGGTAAACAGATTCGAAAAGATTCGCCAAATAATTCATTTCAACGACAACAGTAACCGCCTTTGATGGGGTTGAATTTTCGGCCACTAGCTGGAAGGATAATAAACAGGTTTTACTGCTCTCGACGTATGTGGGTTCAGAACCTGTAAACACGGTAAAAAGATATGACAAAAAGCAGAAGAAAAGCATTGCCATATCCTGCCCAAATGCTATCCGCGAATATAACGCGAGTATGGGCGGTGTCGACACTATGGATAGCTATTTGGGTCGATACAGAATTAGAATGAAATCCAAAAAATGGACAAATAGACTCTTTTATCACCTACTAGACATGTCTGTGATAAATAGTTGGATTCTGTATAAAAAAGTTTTGTTGAAGAATGGTGCGAATCCTAAAAATATTTTAAAACTTGCTGACTTCAGGACCGAACTAGCGGAAACTTTGTGTAAATATGGCAGCACATCGGAAAATAAAAGAGGTCGCCCAAGTTTGAATACTGCTGCAGGCCCTGTAAACAAGCAAAAGAGACCAAAGATAGGTGCTCAAACATTACCTCCTGATGACGTACGTTTTGACGGTGTCGGGCATGAAGAATCTTATGGTTCCAAAAGGAACCAGTGTAAATATGCCCAATGTAAAAAACTTACGTCAGTAATGTGTGAGAAATGTCATGTGTCACTCTGTGACAATAGAAATAATAACTGTTTCAGGGTTTTCCACACTAATTAATTTTTGTTTTTTTTTATGACCTTGCTGCATAATTTATCAAAAATGATAACACATGTTTTTTAACAAATAATAAACTTTAAATTTTGAAATGATTTTTTTTATTATTTTTCCTGTTTTTTAGGGACCTCATTTCGTAATATGTGTATTTTTTCACGAAAATATAAAAAATCATGCATCTAAGGGTTAAAATGAATATCTTAGACGTTCTATCCGCTCCGACTTACGATAATACTATAGAAGGAATCGAATTTCATTCCTACAAGCCCTATGTAACGAGTTTCAACAGGAACGATGAAATCCGCATACCTATCAACCAACAGGACTTGTACATATTACCATCAGCTAGCACCCTATATTTGGAAGGAACTGTTATCGTTACCAAAAAAGATACGAAAGACATAGCTACTAGTGTCAACTTCACGAACAACGGTCTACTCTACTTATTTCAAGACATTCGGTATGAGCTAAATGGAGTAGAGATTGATAAAATAAAAAATGCAGGTATAACAACAACCATGAAATCACTTATTTCAATGAACGAAAGTGAGTCAAAAATATCGAATGCCTGGGGCTGGAATATTGATGGCATTAAAAATATCAAAGGAGGAAAATTTTCTGCTTCCATACCACTTTGTAACCTCCTCGGTTTTGCTGAAGATTTTAAAAAAGTCGTGATAAATAGTAGACATGAACTGATATTGTTACGAAGTAACACTAATTTGAACGCTGTAAAACTGAATACTGGCGAAGTAGTGGATGATGTTCAGATCGACAAAATCATATGGCGCGTGCCGCATGTTAAAGTATCAGACAAAGAAAAAATTGGTTTGTTAAAAGTATTAGAAAAAGATCGACCACTTCAAATGATATACAGAAATTGGGATCTGTACGAATATCCATCTTTGCCTAAAACTACAAAACATACCTGGTCTATCAAAACTTCATCTCAAATAGAAAAACCAAGATACATTATTATTGGTCTACAGACAAATAGAAAAAATAATGCAAGTTCTGACATGTCTCAATTCGATCACTGTCATGTTCGAGACGTTAGAGTGTATCTCAATTCAACTTATTTTCCGTATGAAAACCTAAATGTGAGTTTTGCTAATAACAAAATCGCTTTATTATACGAGCAATAGGTACATCAGATTTCAACAGTCGTATTACGGACGTCGGTCAGAGCCCATACTAAGCGAGAAACAATTTAGAGATTTGGCACCGCTGTTTGTAGTCGATTGCTCTAGACAAGCGGATAATCTAAAGACAGGTTCGGTTGTGGATGTGAGAGTAGAAATTGAGAGTGATTCAGAGATACCAGATCATACTTCAGCATACTGTCTCATTCTGAACGATTGCATTGTTGAATACAAACCATTAAGTAACATTGTTAAGAAGATATCATGAATGCAGATACCATTATAGTAGAACTCCAAGGATTTAAAGATTCTATAAATAATTTTATCGTCAAAGAATTGACCATTGCGAGCCAGGATCATTCACAGACGTTCTTGGTAAAACCACCATATTCATTCCATTACCTTACACAAGAAGAAAAAAAGCAAGTGAGGTGGTTAGAAAGAAATCGAGGAATTTACTGGAGTGAGGGGTACATAGACTACAAAGAGTTTCAACGTGTTATTTTACCATACTTAGAAAATAAAAAAAATATCACAAAGGGTTTGGAAAAGATTAAGTGGATTAAAGAGTTATGTGCAAATTGTGAAGTGATCGACATAGGGGAGAAGGGATGTCCTAATTTTGAGACATTAAAAAAAAAGTTCTGTAAAAATAAAACTGATTTTAATTGTGCGAACCATAAAATGAATTGTACATTAAATAATGCGGTGTGTATTAGAAAATGGTATGCTGATAATAATATGTCTGTATTTAATTTATTTTAATCATTATTGTTTGAACATTTAATAAAAAAAATATATTTACTTAAGAGTGTTTTATTTAATATAATCAGAGTAACCTTCATAACAAACTTTAAATTACCTGCAGTGAAATGATATTTCTTCTTCATTTTAAACGATTATTCTAATATGAAATATTGAAAGCAAATAACCTATAATTATATCATTACACTAGAGCTAATTAAGAGTTCGAGTATAAATAAGTAATACAAAATAAAACATAATTTAAATTATTAAAGAATATATATTTTATTTACTTTCTTACATTATTTACAATAATTACAAACTAATTATAACTACCTACCCAATTATAATTCCTCACAAAGTTATTTAATGTTTTCTATACGTTACAAACTTGTCATCATTATCCTTACTAGATACTATAACTTTCCTACATATATTATTTAACGTTTTCTACACGTACCTATATACTTAACTTACAAACCTGTGATGTATAATCATTAACCTAACTAGATACACAAATCTTACAATTATTATTACAAACTAATTATAACTACCTACCTAATAATAATAAAATGTAATTTATATATATTTATTGAAATAAGTAATACAAAACATAATTTAAATTATTAAAGAATATATATTTTATTTACTTTCTTACATTATTTACAATAATTACAAACTAATTATAACTACCTACCCAATTATAATTCCTCACAAAGTTATTTAATGTTTTCTATATGTTACAAACTTGTCATCATTATCCTTACCAGATACTATAACTTTCCTACATATTTTATTTAACGTTTTCTACACGTACCTATATACTTAACTTACAAACCTGTGATGTATAATCATTAACCTGACTAGATACACAAATCTTACAATTATTATTACAAACTAATTATAACTACCTACCTAATAATAATAAAATGTAATTTATATATATTTATTGAAATAAAGGAAATAATAATAAATTTCCCCACATAGATTATTTAAAGTTTTATATACGTACAGACTCAGCACATCAACCTATGCTAATAATCTGTCAAACTTTGATAGATTTTCATCTTTATACATAAGTGTTAAGTAATATGGTTCATGTTAAATTGGGAAAAATTTGACAGTTTGGCGTAGCTGACGTGTGTACCTACTTAATTAACTTACAAACTTATGATCATTCCTAACTAGATCTAGATACACAAATCTTACAAGTATTACAAACTAATTATAACTTTCCCCATAGTTTACTTAATGTTTTCTATACGTACTTACATACTTAAAATACAAACTTGTGATGTATGATCATTAACCTAAATAGATACACAAATCTTACACAATAACATATAAAGTAGGTACTTACAAAATAAAGACACGTTAACACACGTTAATAATAACAACTGTCCCCACAAAGTTTTTTTGATATTTTATGAATTAACGATTGCGTCTCCTCCATAACATGGTCCGCCGATTCAGTCACTATATACTGCGCACTTAACATAACCACGTCCTGATTGTCACTTGCAGGTTCTTGTTGATCACTAATATCCAACACTTGTACCTGGATCAGTCGTAAACCTTTTTTCTTCTCATTGTTTATGACGAATGATTGACATGTAGGCTGAGATGGTTTCTGTTTTAAACATTCCCGTCTTGTTCTAGACTTCTTGTTGCCAGGTCCGCTGTCTTGTCTTGCTCTAGGCTCTTTGTTGAGAGGTCTTTGTTGTTCTGGGAAATCAGGGATATGCCAGCTTAAACTCGGAGTTGGGAAACCTTGAGCGTATTGTGAGAAGTCGATAATATCCGGAGAATCACACATTATCAATGATCTGAAACAAGCGAAATGATAATTAATTTTAAGTACATACACAAAACAACATGATGAAATATCGATATAGTAATAGATTGGTACTTGTACAATACTTACAATTAGTTTCGTTTTTATTTGACGTGATTTGACTGCTCCGACTGTCCACCTAATGAGGAATGTTCTACAAAGTAATATTACTGAGGAACGTAGCTAATATTTAATTAAACTCTGATTCAATTTCATGTTGCAACATGTTCGAGCTCATGCAAGCGCACCTGTTCGGTGTCAATTTCTACGCTGCGCGTGCGAATTTCAAGCCAGGAGTGTTTTGTTATCAAAAATGAACATTACATGTTTTAACAAGTTGGAGCCTGAATTCTCGTGCGCAAAACACTGCGAGCCCTGTGTGCTTTGTCATCAATCCGGAAAGGAAATGAAACAGATATAATTATGATAATAAAATACTATTACGTGAGAAATTAAATACAAATCCAACTTCTCGGGTGAAGTCGACACCTGGTTGTTACTTATAATTATTGTAAGAATCAATCATTTGTAAAAAGTTAACGGAATTGGTAACTTTCTTATGTAAGTAACACTCCGACCCCAGTTTGATGAAGATGATTATAGACAAATCCCTTAAACTCTGATTTTAATTACGAACTACAACATTTACGGCGATCGTCTTACAATACAATAAGTTCGAATAAGCAAATTGATGCATGATGCAATTTTGCTGTCTTTGACATTGTTAAGAACCATTTATACATACACGACGGCTACCTGATACGTTTCTAGACGCTTATTGTCAGGCATTTCACGAATGAGGACGGCACAGCAGCTAACCGTTGAACGGCGCATGTTCCGTTTTCACGGTGATTATACGGGCGTACTAGACGGAAGGATGGCAAGTGTATATGCATGCAAAACCAGTAGAATGTACGAACCTTTGGTATATAATCAAAGGCTCGGACAGCAGAGCGTGATAGAACTACTCAATAAATAACATGTAACGTTAACGTGTCAGGTATGTCGTCTGTTCGAATTCATTAAATTAAAATTTGGATGTCCTTGGTGCCCAATCTGGGGTGATAGAAATAGATTGTGTGTGGATCTGAAGGTGCATGCTATATCTTGCTCTGTGAAGAGACATGAGACAATCTGTCCCAAATTTTAGTTTAATGTTTACGGTATCCTAAAGTTCAGATGTCCTTGGTGCCGAATCTGGGGTCATAGAAATAGATTGTGTGTGTGCCGGAAGGTTTATGCTATATCTTACTCTGTGAAGAGACATGAGACAATCTGTCCTGAATTTTAGGCTAGCAGTTCAAACAGCGAGTGCCCTTGTTTGTTAACGTGTAAGGTAGTGTCGTTGGTTCGAAGGAATTAAATTACAATTTGGATGTCCTTGGTGCCCAATCTGGGGTCATAGAAATAGATTGTGTGTGTGTGCTTGAAGGTGCATACTATTTCTTGCTCTGTGAAGAGACATGAGACAATCTGTCCCAAATTTTAGTTTAATGTACTCGGTAGCTTAAAGTTCAGATGTCCTCGAGCCAAACTGGTCACGAAAACAGGTATGTGTGTTATCCTAAGCGGCAATGCACCATCCCTAAGTATGTGGAGAGACATGAGACAATCTGTCCTGAATTTTAGGTTACTGGTTCGTTCAAATATAGACCTGATTATGTTAACGAGAGTTTGTGTATGTTTGAATTAAGGGATAGTAAAGTTTTATAATGTACTCGGTAGCTTAACGTTCAGATGTCCTCGAGCCAATCTGGTCACGAAAACAGGTATGTGTGTTATCCTAAACGACAATGCACCAACCCTAAGTATGTGGAGAGACATGAGACAATCTGTCCTGAATTTTAGGTCACTGGTTCGTTCAAATATAGACCTGATTATGCTACGAAAGTTTGTGTATGTTTGAATCAAGGTATGGTAAAGTTTTATAATGTACGCGGTAGCTTAAAGTTCAGATGTCCTCGAGCCAATCTGGTCACGAAAACAGGGTATGTGTGTTATCCCAAGCGGCAATGCACCATCCCTAAGTATGTGGAGAGACATGAGACAATCTGTCCTGAATTTAAAGTTACTGTTTCGTTCAAATATAGACCTGATTATGTTAACGAAAGTTTGTGTATGTTTGAATCAAGGGATAGTAAAGTTTTATAATATACACGGTAGCTTAAAGTTCAGATGTCCTCGAGCCAATCTGGTCACGAAAACAGGTATGTGTGTTATCCTAAGCGGCAATGCACCATCCCTAAGTATGTGGAGAGACATGAGACAATCTGTCCTGAATTTAAAGTTACTGTTTCGTTCAAATATAGACCTGATTATGTTAACGAAAGTTTGTGTATGTTTGAATCAAGGGATAGTAAAGTTTTATAATATACGCGGTAGCTTAAAGTTCAGATGTCCTCGAGCCAATCTGGTCACGAAAACAGGTATGTGTGTTATCCTAAGCGGCAATGCACCATCCCTAAGTATGTGGAGAGACATGAGACAATCTGTCCTGAATTTTAAGTTACTGTTTCGTTCAAGTATAGACCTGATTATGTTAACGAAAGTTTGTGTATGTTTGAATCAAGGGATAGTAAAGTTTTATAATGTACGCGGTAGCTTAAAGTTCAGATGTCCTCGAGCCAATCTGGTCACGAAAACAGGTATGTGTGTTATCCTAAGCGGCAATGCACCATCCCTAAGTATGTGGAGAGACATGAGACAATCTGTCCTGAATTTTAGGTTACTGGTTCGTTCAAATATAGAGCTGATTATGTCAACGAAAGTTTTGAATCAAGGTATAGTAAAGTTTTAGCTGTTTTAACCTGGTCAGTATAATTACATGAATCTGAATCTGCGGTACCTAGTTGATAGAGGTAAGCCATCGATACTAACAGTATTTTACTACACTATGTAGGAATTCATACTCCACCTTCCGTTCCGATCGAGTGGAATAGGCGCCGAACCAGTATTTTACTGCACTATGTAGGTTTTCATTTATATTATTGGGCATTCTACTCCACCGAGAGTGACGAGGCGAACGAAGTGAGCCGATGGAACGGAAGGTGGAGTAGGATGCCCAATAATATACTACTAAGGAGGAGATTATCAATTTGACCGTTTATTTTATACCTAAGTGAACTTATTGTAAAGTACTATTAGTGTGTTGCATAAATTATTTCTGTTTTACTTTATTTTCAGGAAAATATGTAGTTTAAAATCATAGAAACCATTGCGAAAGAGCAAAACAGGCTTGGCATTGTACAAGTTTGTGGAAATCAAAAGGAGAGTTAAGATGGCCAAGAAAGTGATTAGATGTCAACAAATTAGTAAAGGATGTAACATCTCGGCCTTTAGATAATTGGCCCACTTCAAAATGCTGTGTGAAAAGGCTATCATTATAGTTATATGATGAAATAGTAAGACAACAAGATCTTATGGTTCAAATCAATCATCATTTGAACTAATTGCGCTGCTGCATGAAGAAACGAAGAAGATTGAAATAAATCTACACATTTAACATAACTGTTATGATCATTAATATCACTGTTTAATGTTTTTGCTACGGAACCCTCTTCGTTGGACTTCTACGGAATTGGCGGTTGACCGTTAAGTCTTATCGAGCGACTGTATCATTAATACAAAATAAAGCTGTACTATAGCTGTCGTTTATTTTTTAAGTTTTAAAACACCCTCAAAACAGAACTCATAAAACATTACTATTGAGACGCATTATTATTGAGAACTGATATACAACCTAAGTTATAAAAAATATATATTATAAAGCTGATTAATAGCCAAACGGTGTACAATATAATCCTTAACTTAGTACAGCTACACAGACTACTACACACTCCGAATACCTTTTAGGCTGTTTAACAAATTGTCGCCATTTTCGTAATTTCGAATGTATAAAAACAACATTTGAAATATAATTTAAGGAATATTTTACAACAGTTAAAGCAGTCAAGCAGGAAACAGCGGGTTAAGGTGGGAGAACACGTCAGTTTTGATGCAAATGTCACATTTGGAGTCCCTCAGGGAAGTGTTCTGGGTCCTACGTTATTCCTACTTTACATTAATGACCTCTGTAACCTGAAAATCCGTAACGCTAGCGTGTTATCTTATGCCGACGATACTGCTGTAGTCTTTTCTGGGAATTCTTGGCAAGATGTTGCCAGAAGTGCTGAAGCTGGTATGACCCAAATAGCTGAATGGCTCAGAAATAACCTACTCACACTAAACATGGATAAAACGAATTACATATGTTTCAGTATATCACACAGAACACAACCATATACAGACTTTAATATAGGAGTACATACGTGCAATGATTCAAACTACTGTCAATGTCCAAAACTAGTCAAAGTGTCTCAAACTAAATATCTTGGTGTCATTGTTGACGAGAGACTATCTTGGTACCCCCACCTTGAACAGGTCACTAACAGAATTAGAAAACTGAGCTGGATATTTAAAACGCTGAGGTATATTGTTCCAAAAAAAGCACCCACCAGCTCAAATACCCCCAGAAACCTACTCAACGAAATATACATAGCGTTAGTACAGTCCGTTTTGGTGTACTGCATCCCCATTTGGGGGGGTGCGGCCAAGACTAAGTTCATTGACCTTGAACGGGCTCAACGAGCTCTAATAAAACTAATTTATTTTAAAAACCTTAGATATCCTACAAACAGTCTTTATCAATTAAGCGATTTACTCTCGGTGCGAAAACTATACGTAATTAAAACTGTTCTAAAGAAACAGAAATCTTTCTTTTGACCCCAGCTTAACCTTGAAAAGAAGAAAAGATATAGTAGCAGAAGTTCCCCAAACTAAAACCAAGTTCGCTCGTATACAATACAAAAGACGCTCAGCTCAACTATACAACAGAATTAACAAAGACATTTACATTTATAATAAGACAAAAACTGAATGTAAAAATATTTAACTAATTGGATAAAACCACTTACTTATGATGACACGGAGGCGCTGCTGGAATAAATATACCCTACCTCTAATGCCTGTACATGTTCACCTCATGCATACGCTCTGATTCATATGTACTCACATTCTCACACCCTCACATTTACACATTATCACATTCACACTCTCACATTCATACACTCTCACATTCATACACTCTCACATTCACACACTCCCACATTCACAGACCCTCACGCTTGCATGCCTGCCTGCGTGCTGTACTGGCATGCTTAGCTTCATTATTTTTCTTTTTTACTCTTTATTTTTAGTACTACTTTTTTCTTTACTTAGATAACTATATATTTGCATAAAACAAGTAAAAGATATTAATTTAAGTTATGGAAGAGCGGAGTCTCCTAACACAGGCATATCTGCTTAAAAGGAGGCTCCAATCACTAGTTTTTAAGTTTTACTTGTTAAAATAATAAAGCATTTTTTCGTTTTCATTTTTCAATATACCTAATATTTTGACACTCTTGTAAGTCTCTAAAACAACTCTAAGTTCTAAATAGGCTGGTATACTGTTGTTGAAAACGCTTGCGTGCTGCTTGGGGCGTCAGTGGCGTAGCTGGATAACCAAAGGCTCTGGGGCAAAAAATAAAATAGGGCCCAACTAAACTATTTAAAATCGTTTGTTCCGTATTCGACGTTCTCTAGATTTGTCGTAATCCAGATTCGTCGTAATACAGTCGACTCCATAATCAAATTAAAAACCAAATGCAAATTGTAATTTATTTTAATGAACCAATTAAAACTATTTTATGAAATTAAAAGAATATATCTGCCTTTCAAAAAATACAGTCCTGTAACTGACATAGACAGCGGAGACACGTTAATAGGGTCCCGTTAAGCACCCTTTGGGTACACAATCCTATAAAAGCAGAGATTTTTAAAACCAATAACACCACTTTCTTGACCAACTTTACGTTTTACGACGAATCTGGGTTACGACAAATCTGGACTACGTCGAGTTCGGAAGACGACGAATACGGAACAAATCTTTAAAATTGTATGAATACAAGTCAAAATAAATAAAAATGTACCTACCTAGTTACATTTAAGTACTTAAAAGTTGCAAAGCTACTTTATCATCAGTTATTTATTGTGCATAGCAGGGCACGTCCTGGGTGCTTACTCTGGAATATAATTCCGATAGATCGACATTGGAATTTTTTGCTATTTACGAACTTCCTACTACTTCAGATTGCTTATAACACTAATAAATAATAATGTAAAATTATATATAAATGAAAATTGGCATTAATAAATTTTAAAACTCTTATAGTAGACTAATTTTAAAAACATTTTGATTTAGGTACTTAGTTTTATTCCTTAATACCAATACCTTTAATAATAAATTTATCCAATTGTTCATTCCTAAACTCTGCGTGTAGAACCTGGGTGCTTACTCTCGAATATAATTCCGATAGATCGTCATTGGAATTGTCAGTTAAACGTCAGGGATTGGCTGGACTCACTTACCCTTATTACAAAACAAGGTTTTTCTTTAGGTATGGTTTAAACCGTCGAGCCTGTTTTTTAATTATGAACCTAACTGAGATCGAAATACGGCTCCTTTTACAAAACTGACAAGTTAGTCCAGTGCTAAATTGTCAGTTTTGTAAAAGGAGCTGTAATTCTATTTCAGTTTTGTTTTGTTTGTTTTTGTTTTGTAATAAGGGGGCCTGAGTCTAGCCAATACCTGACGTTTGACTAACAATTCCAATGACGATGTATCGGAATTATATTCGAGAGTAAGCACCCAGGTTCTACACGCAGAGTTTAGGAATGAACAATTTATTGGATAAATATATTATTAAAGGTATTGGTATTAAGGAATGAAACTAAGTTACTAAATCAAAATGTTTTTAAAATTAGTCTACTATAAGAGTTTTAAAATTTATTAATGCCAATTTTCTTTTATATATAATTTTACATTTTTATTTATTAGTGTTATAAGCAATCTGAAGTAGTAGGAAGTTCGTAAATAGCAAAAAACTCAAAACTCAATAATACTTTATCTATTTAGCTGTCAAAGTCAAATGTGATATTACTGCTAGTGATGGGTAAAGGCTTCTTCAAACAGGCGCGACGCGACAGCGCGACATGTCGCGGTGGCGATTCTGCGATAATCGCGACGCAAACCCTTTCACACAGGAGCGACAACGCGTCGCGCCGCTACGACTCGTGACGCCACGACGTCGCGAATCGCGCGCGACGAGTAGCGCGACAACAATGTTACATTTTGTATGGTGTCGCGGCTGCGCGGACGCGACACGCGCCGTCGCGCGCGAAACGCGCGCGACACCGGGTATAAATAGCGGTGCATTCCAAGCTGAGCTCAGTGGATCGGCTCGTGGCTAGTCGCAAGTCGGTCTGAGTCTGACGGGCCGACTTGTGACCCCCCTCACCGCGCGGACCGCCCCCTTTGTGTCCCCTCTGCGTCTGTGCGGCCTGCGTTGCGGGCTGTGCGGGTGCAGGGGGGGCACCGGAAAAGCTGCCCGGCGTCTAGTCGCCGCCTGCGGTCGCGGTGGCCTAGCCCCCACCTGAAGCTGTAGCCCGGCGCGCGCCGCTCCCGAGCAGCGCGCGCCGGGCCTGAAGAGGACTGACCTGCTGTGCCGGGTGGCGCTGCTGCCGGTCATCGACAGCGCGCCGCCCGGCGCAACGCGCCCCAAGATTCGGAGTGTCCCCAAAGGGACGAAGAGGAGGGGAGACGCCGAGACCAGCTGCACCCGCCGGCCCGCTGACGACATCGGCGCCTGCGCGCGTTGCGTCCACGCCGTCGCCGAGCCGGCATCCGGCGCCGTCCGCTTCATCGCGCGCGAAACGGACTGAGCGCCGCAGCTCGTCCCGTGCGTGTCCCCATACCGAGCGCTCCGCTGCGCCGATTGCGCGCACCGTTGCGCTGCCCGCGTGCCACCCGCGCCGCCCGTGCGATGCGCCGACCGCGCTCGCACGCGCCCGCGCACCCCAGCCCCCGCGGCCCCGCCCGCCCGCGCCCCCCACAGTGGCCGCGCGCCCCCGCGCCGCCCGTGCGGCGCGCGAGCGGAGACGACTCCCGAAGCTGGCCCGAGCTGGGCCGGCTACGATGAACCGGACTTACCAGCTGCTGTTCGTGCTGCGGCGCCGCCCCGCACCCTGTGGCCCCTGTCGCCGCAGCCCTGCGCTGGCGGCCGCCGCACACGGCGCCCCCTGTCGCTGGTCGCCATCCGCTGGGCCTCCCCCACGGCAGTGGGGGTCTCACCTGGCGGTGGCTTGACCGCCGGGGTGCCGAGTCCACGAACAGCAGCTTCACAGGACCTGCCGCCGGAGCCTCGGCCGCCCCTGCGACCGAAGCCCGGCCCCCCCGGACCCTCCAACTGGACGGACAGCTGCGCTGCGCCGCGCGGCGTGCCCGCGCGCCGCGCGGTGCACGCGCCCCCTCCAGCCTCCCGCACGCCTCGCCGATGCTGCGCGCCGCGCCGCTTTGAGCCACGCGGCGCTGCCCTCGACCGAGGCCGCTGCACCACCGGAAGTGACCGAAGTCTGCGCCGTCGCCGCGCGGTGTGAAACCGTACTGCGCGGCACGCGCCTGTGCCTCCTCGCGCCACCCGCGCGCCCCCCCCCGTGCGCTCTGTTGCGCCGCCGCCTCGCGTCGCGCTGCCCGCCTCGCGTCGCCGCCCGCGACTGAAGCCGCCACCCCGGACCCAACACCGAAGCTGTCCACGCAGGGACAGCTTCCATCGGACATAACTCGGCTGCTGCTCGGTGGTGTCCCTGTGCTGGTTCGTCGGCTGCAGGACCCTAACGGGTCCACCCGGCACCAGGGAGACGACTGCCGGGGTCGAACTGCGTTGTGCAGCGCGGTTCCCCTGTGCGTGACGTCACCCGCTGGGGCGCTGACTTACCGCCGGGACGCCCACACGCGGAAGTGGAAGAGCAGCAGCCACGGACACCGACGGCCCAAGAAAAAGGGCCAACACAACGATTGACCCGTCGTTACGGGTCACTGTAAAGCTGCTGCGGTCAGGGGGCGAAGCCCCGACACCGCCTGCCGCGCCCCCTTGCGGGGTCGCTGCGATTACCTCTACTGAGCTCAGTACTAGACGAACTTTCGTCAGAGGACAAAGGTAGGTCTGTGCCCGTTTGCGGCGTGGGGTTAGGTTAGGTTAGGGTAGGGAGGGTGAGGAGGGTCTCTCCTCTGAGGAGGGATTTCCTCTTAGGAGGGTCGTCCCTCTGGGGAGGGAATTCCTCTTAGGAGGGTCGTCCCTCTTGGGAGGGATTCCCTCTGAGGAGGGTCGTCCCTCTTGAGATGTTGTCCCTCCGAGGAGGGCCAAACCTCTGAGGAGGGTTTTCCTCTGAGGAGGGCCCCTCTCCGAGGATGTGAGGAGGGTACCTCTCTCGAGATCCGTGTCTCCCTGAGTTAGGTGAGTTTTTTTTTTTTTTTTTTTTTTTTTTTTTTTTTTTTTTTTTTTTTTTTTTTTTTTACGGGAACCGGCCCCTGCGTCGGTGACAGTAAAGGGCAGCCACGGCTACTGAGCCCCCTGTAATGAACGCTCAACCCACCGGGGAGGTAGGTTAGTGACCAAACCTACCACCTGGTGGGCTAAGTACGGTAGGAATACAAACGTTTCTTCTCTTAGTTTTCAATTTATGTAATTTCGTAAAAGTAGTCGCCTGCAACTCTCTGAGCGTTTACTGGGCGTGGTCTAATCCACTTGCAATAATATTAAAAACATAGATATTTTATGAAATAAAGTTAGCGTGAAACAATGATTAGTGTAACTGGGCGCTTTTTAAACCCTGGAAAAGATTCATATATACAGACGCCAGCACATTAAGCTACCCCAAACTGTCAAATTTTCCCAATGGAACATGAACCTTAAACTTATGTAATAAAGTTGAAAATCTATCAAAGAAATTTGACGAATTGGGGTAGCTTGATGTGCTGGCGTCTGTACAAAAGCCAAGTTCTATATATCGGTTTCGGCCTCATCGTCCAAATTTTGATTAATTATTATTATGGTTTGTGCAGCTCTTGAAAAATGTGTGCGAAAATCCTTATTTCTAGATTCAGAGGCTTCCTCTGACAATTTTCCACTTGTTGGAAGTAATCCGAACCTACTTTAAAAGTATAAATAAAGCCTAGCTTTTGCCCGCGGCACCACCCGCGTGGATGTCGGTCATCACGTAAAAAGTAGTCTATATCCTTTTCCATATCTCAGGCTACATCTCTGCCAAATTTCATGATGACCAGTTCCGCGGCTTAGGCGTGAAAGCGTAACAGACAGACAGGCGGTCAGTCAGACAGAGTTGCTTTCGGATTTATAATATTACTAGAGATAATCCCCCTTATTACAAAACAAGTGTTTTCTTAAGGTATGGTTTAAACCACCGAGCCTGTTTATGGAATAAGAACTTAGAACTGAAATATAATTACAGCTCCTTTTACAAAACTGACAATTTAGCACTGGACTAATAAGAGTTTGATCTGCGAATTCTTTGAAATACCTAAATTCCCTAATACCTAAATTCCTAAACTCCGCAGACGGGTATTATCCTTCTGCGGAGTCCCCTCTCCGAGGAGGGACTCCCTTCTGAGGTGGGTCCTCTCTCCGAGGAGGGTCCGCTCTCTAAGAAGAGTACCCTTTTCGAGGAGGGTCTCCCTTATGAGGAGGGGAGCCTCCGAGGAGGGTCCGGAGACGGACGTCCGCAGCAGATTCGCGGATGTTCTCGTGTCCCCGTCACAAGCGGCACATTTTTTGTCACTAAAACTCCACAGTGACCTCCAGTGCCGCTTGTGGCTGGAACACGGGAACATTCACGACCCTGCCGCTCCGTCCGACTAGAAAACATGGCACGCTGTAACCACCCCAGGGACCAAATAGCACACGGGTGCCAGACGACCCTCTGCATGGCACCCTTGGTTCCCCTGCGACGGGTCAGCACACTGGCACCACCGCCTACCAGTTTTCGGCTGCAGGAGATAGGGAGAGCGGCTATACCGATACTCTTCTTCCCCTGCGGTCACACCGCATCCGCCATCAAACGGTGCCGACCCCGTCCAGGCCACGGAAGGGAAGAGCGCTACTTAGAAACACCGGCACTCCTCCTCCGCTGCAGCCTGTAACCCTGATGCCTCCATTGAGGTAATATGTACTAACGTACAGTACATATTACCTCAATGGATGCCTCCTATACGATACTCAGTTGCGATGCGCCACACCGCAACCTACGTTTTTGGCCGCTACGTCGTCGGCTTGGCAGAAAAATTCCTGACGAGTGGCCCCACCTCAAAAAATATCTTGTAATTAGTTTTAATTAATAAAATTGTCTCAGAATACAGAAATTGTTTTCGAAAATGTGATTATTTCGAGACAATATGATGACGTTTAATTGTCATCCTAAAATAGTGTTGACACATTACAAATTTATTATCGATAAAATAATAGTCAAGTGAGAGTAGTCTTTAATTTTTTATCGCCGTTTATGAAGAAGTTTGTACAAAACGCAGTTTTCTAAGAAGTTTTTAATCAGATTTGTCCGTGATAGTTCCTCTCCACCGAATTGTCTTCCCTACTATCATATCCTACATTAATATTACATAGTTTACAATGTGTCCGGTTGTCGGTTGTATACCTAGATTTTTTCTCGAATCCGTGATTTTAAAATATTGGCTTTCAATTTTGAATTCAAACACACAGACACTGACACACGCAAACAGTCACTGTCACTATTGTATACGATAAAATATTATAACGTGCTTGAAAAATAGCGCCGTGCTAACGCAGTCAGGTTATGCGCTGACAGCATAACTCGGTGCTCATGTTCCCAATCAAGTTCGTATCTATGCCATATACTCGCATCTATGACACTTGGTAAATAGTCCAATGCGTCCGTAATCCGACAAGACCGGGGACGGTTATATACAGGGTAAGTTTTTATCCAGTGCGCAAATTTTAACCATGAATTCAGCATATCATTCTCGACCCCCTACCGCAGAAATTTTTCGCCGGTTATACAAAAAAAAAACTGCTGTTTCATAGAAAAGTGCAATACATACGCGGTCAAAATTTATGGAACAGCTGATTTTTTTTTGTATAACCGGCGAAAAATTTCTGCGGTAGGGGGTCTAGAATGATATGCTGAATTCGTGGTTAAAATTTGCGCACTGGATAAAAAAAAACCTGTATTATGTACTAAATTAATTTTGATGTCCTAAAAAAATAGATTCGATAAATTACAACTGGAGCAGTAGGTTCGTCACTAGACAATAAAGTACGGTAATTATTTCTTCATATGTTGTCACAATATTTAAGGTTCTTTCTGAGCGGCGGCATCATAAGCAAAAGAATATGGTTACAGTGTAAGCGAAACAGTACGACCATTTTTAGCCTATTCTCAAAAAAAAAAAACAAAATCCAAATATTTTATTTCAGATAAACCTGCATGGGCACTTATGAAACGTCAGAAGCTAGGTGCACGGTTCCAAATTGTTGTTTCCTATGGAAAAGAGCCGGCAAGAAACTCCACGGTTACTCTTTTAAAAATAATTGGCTTTAACAATATTTTCAAATTACAGAGATAAAATGTATGGGAGGACAGCGCAGGCCTGTCAATAAGTACCAGGTACTTAGACGAATACAGAATAGCAAATCGTCTACAAATCTACAGTCAGTAAGGCCTACAACGTTCTCTCATTCACAATATGTAAAATAATCAACATAAATAAAATGAACCTAAATAAAATTGATGTTTAATGTCAATTAATGACGAGAATATGTCAGCATATTAAAAAATTAAAGAATACAAAAGAACATTGTATTTGAGAGCAGTTAATATAATAACATAGTTATGCTGTTAATGAGGTACCAGGGAAGCCACATGTGCAGAAGGAATTAATGCCAAACTTCCCTGTCTTCAACGTAGTCTTTAATCTTATAATATGCTTTTTTGATAATGCGTTGATGTGCGTTTTAAACTTTCCATCGCTAAGTTCTGTAACTGACTTTGGCAACTTGTTATAGAAGCGGATACTGTTTATTAGAAATGACTTGCTAGTTTTAGTCAGTCTAAATTTTGGAATCACAATTTGATCTTTACTACGTGTATTCGGGTTATGGAATCATTCATTATTGTACTTAACCAACTCATAATCAGCCTATAAGGTTCCCACTACTGGGACACAGTCCTCTCTGTGAGAGGGAGTGGGCCATAATCCACCACGCGGGCCCATGAAAATTTGTATGGAAATCTACCATCTTTGTCGAAGAGAATACCGTCGGGCTCACGGCTTGTTTACTTGATTTTCTTAAATTCACTGACAACTAACGCTTAGCCCTCCTCAACCTCTGGGTCTGGAAGCATGAGTTTGGTTTAAAGACATTTATTTTCTCAAAGAACAAATTGCTCAAGGGTTCTTATTGCAATGTTAAAACCATTGCATTTATAATTTTCACCTAACAACCGCAAAACCTGTAACTAGTGCTATATTTGTAACTAGCTTCTGCTTGCGACTTCGTTCGCGTGGAAGTCGTAAGACACCAACGACAACCACGGCCCTAACCGCCGCAGGAGACGCCCTGGGCGTCGGGAATCCCAGGCTGATTTCCGGCCACCGTAGGCGTGAGCTTGCGGACGGCGAGTAATGGGTAGCTCGCTGTCCGATAAGGACCCAGCCCAGGTCGACAGCGTGTTGTGTTCCACGCGCGCCTCAAAGAGATTTCAGCACAAACGGATGGGGCCCGTAAGGGCCGATGCCTGCCAGGGGTGCGGGTTTGTTCGAAAGAGATCGCAGCCCCTGGCATACAGGCTACTGAGGGAACACGGGTGGGTGTTAGTCAGTAAAATTCTGACACGCCCTCCTGCTCCACCCAGAGCGGGAGAAGTTATTTGATGATATCACACACACAAAAAAAAACACATTATACAAGGTGTAACAGAAACCCTATTGCTATCCTTAAGACACCGATATCAGCACAATAGAGGTGAGACAACTGGCCATTCTTTCATTTGATCACACTTATTCCCACTGCCGACTTCAAGATGTCGATACTTACTATACTGTGATCGTTAGGTGAGTCGCGATGGTCATCGATATTCACCAATATCATCAAGCCGATAATAATTATATCGGTTTCGAATCGGTATGCGTATAGCTGGCAACATATCGGTATCGGGTTGATGTCGATATCTGATAATATGAAAACGCTCAATAGGTAACTTACAGGACACTTACCCAACATAGGGCATTTTAAGTAATAATATTAGTTCTACCATAAAATGTAGGTACCTAAAAGTAAGGAAAAAATATCGAACCTAAGCAAAATTAATTTAGTTGATCAACTGCAATATGATATACTGTGGCATGGATTTTCCGCTAAATGGTTGGCAGTTCATCGTAGGCTCCGGGAGCCGCTCACACTGGGGTGCCGTACAGGGCTATCCATCGAGTGCACCACCCCCGTGCTAGGCCGTCGGCACTCCGCACTCGGTCCAGCCAGATTCCGACTTCGAGTGGAAGCTGTGCTGATCAACTTCGGGGCAAGTCGGTAGAAGTGCTGGCCGAAGTTTCACCTAGCGCAAGTAGGTATGTCATGTGATCCCGCTCCATGATTAGCTCACTACCTAAAGTGGTGCCCGCCGGTGGTCGATGGTGGGGTCCATGAAACACCAGGGCTTCCATCTTTTCGAGCGCGACACGTCCTCCCGACAGCACATAAATGCGCTAAAAAAACAAAAAAAAAAAAAAAAAAAACCATCACTCAACTCGGGGAGACACGGATCTCTCAGAGAGGAACCCTCCTAGGAGAGGGACCCTCGGAGGAGGAATACCCTCCTCAGGGGAGTGGCCCTCCTACACGGATGGATACCCTCCCAAGAGGGTCGACCCTCCTCAGAGGGACGACCCTCCTCAGAGGGACGACCCTCCCCAGAGGAGAGACCCTCCTCGGAGAGGGTCCCTCCTCACCCTCCCTAACCTAACCTAACCTAACCCTACGCCGCAAACGGGCACAGACCTACCTTAGTCCTCTGACGAAAATTCGTCTAGTACTGAGCTCAGCTTGGATTGCACCGCTATTTATACCCTCTCGTGTGGTGTCGCGCGCGATTCGCGCGCGACGGCGCGTGTCGCGTCCGCGCAGCTGCGACACCATACAAAATGTAACATTGTTGTCGCGCTGCTCGTCGCCGCGATATCGCGTTGTCGCCGCGATATCGCGTCGTCGCGCCGCGACGCCATACAAAATGTACCAATTTGCAGTCGCGCTAGTCGTCGCGGGGCGACGGTGTCGCGGCGCGACAGATCGCCCCTGTGTGAAGTGTCGCGCGCGTTTTCATAGAAATTGTTCTAAGGATATAAATCGCCGAATCGCACGCGACCGTCGCGTCGCGCTAGTGTGCACGAGCCTTAAAGGCTTCTTCAAACAGGCGCGACGCGACAGCGCGACATGTCGCGGTGGCGATTCTGCGATAATCGCGACGCAAACCCTTTCACACAGGCGCGACAACGCGTCGCGCCGCTACGACTCGTGACGCCGCGACGTCGCGAATCGCGCGCGACGAGTAGCGCGACAACAATGTTACATTTTGTATGGTGTCGCGGCTGCGCGGACGCGACACGCGCCGTCGCGCGCGAATCGCGCGCGACACCGGGTATAAATAGCGGTGCATTCCAAGCTGAGCTCAGTACTAGACGAATTTTCGTCAGCGGACAAAGGTAGGTCTGTGCCCGTTTGCGGCGTGGGGTTAGGTTAGGTTAGGTTAGGAGTTCGGAGGGACCCCTCCGAGGAGGGACTCTCCTCTGAGGAGGGTCGTCCCTCTTGGGAGGGATTCCCTCTTAGGAGGGTCGTCCCTCTTGGGAGGGATTCCCTCTTAGGAGGGTCGTCCCTCTAGAGAGGTTAACCCTCCGAGGAGGGCCAAACCTCTGAGGAGGGTTTACCTCTGAGGAGGGTCTACCTCTGAGGAGGGTCTACCTCTGGGGAGGGAATTCCTCTTAGGAGGATCGTCCTTCTTGGGAGGGATTGCCTCTTAGGAGGGTCGTCCCTCTGGGGAGGGAATTCCTCATAGGAGGGTCGTCCCTCTTGGGAGGGACCCCCTCTTAGGAGGGTCGTCGCTGTTGGGAGGGATTCCCTCTTAGGAGGGTAGTCCCTCTTGAGAGGTTATCAAGATCCGTGTCTCCCTGAGTTGGTGAGTTTTTTTTTTTACGGGAACCGGCCGCTGCGTCGGTGACAGTAAAAGCCCTGGGCAGCACTAAGTACGGTAGGAATTCAATTTATGTAATTTCGTAAAAGTAGTCGCCTGCAACTCATTTTATGATCCAAAAAAAACTGAGCGTTTACTGGGCGTGGTCTAATCTACTTGGAATAATGTAAAAAACATAGATATTTTATGAAATAAATTTAGCGTGAAACAATGATTAGTCTTTTTAAACCCTGGAAAAGATTCATATGTACAGACGCCAGCACATTAAGCTACCCCAAACTGTCAAATTTTTCCAATGGAACATGAACCTTAAACTTATGTAATAAAGTTGAAAATCTATCAAAGAATTGACGAATTGGGGAAGCTTAATGTGCTGGCGTCTGTACAAAAGCCAAGTTCTATATGTCGGTTTCGGCCTCATCCAAGTCCAAATTTTGATTAATTATTATTATGCTTTGTGCAGCTCTTGAAAAATTTGTGCGAAAATCCTTATTTCTAGATTCAGAGGCTTCCTCTGACAACTTTCCACTTGTTGGAAGTAATCCGAACCTACTTTAAAAGTATAAATAAAGCCTAGCTTTTGCCCGCGGCACCACCCGCGTGGATGTCGGTCATCACGTAAAAAGTAGTCTATATACTTCTCCATATCTCAGGCTATACTTATCTCTGCCAAATTTCATGATGACCAGTTCCGCGGCTTAGGCGTGAAAGCGTAACAGACAGACAGGCGGTCAGTCAGACAGAGAGACAGAGTTGCTTTCGGATTTATAATATTACTAGAGATAATACCCCTTATTACAAAACAAGTGTTTTCTTTAGGTATGGTTTAAACCACCGAGCCTGTTTATGAAATAAGAACTGAAATAGAATTACAGCTCCTTTTACAAAACTGACAATTTAGCACTGGACTAATAAGAGTTTGATCTGCGAATTCTTTGAAATGCCTAAATTCCCTAATACCTAAATACCTAAATTCCTAAACTCCGCAGAAGGGTATCATCCTTCTGCGGAGTCCCCTCTCCGAGGAGGGACTCCCTTCTGAGGTGGGTACTCTCTCCGAGGAGGGCCCGCTCTCTGAGAAGAGTACCCTTTTCGAGGAGGGTCTCCCCTATGAGGAGGGGAGCCTCCGAGGAGGGTCCGGAGACGGACGTCCGCATCAGATTCGCAGATGTTCTCGTGTCCCCGTCACAAGCGGCACATTTTTTGTCACTAAAACTTCACGGTGACCTCCAGTGCCGCTTGTGGCTGGAACACGGGAACATCCACGACCCTGCCGCTCCGTCTGACTAGAAAACATGGCACGCCGTAACCACCCCAGGGACCAAATAGCACACGGGTGCCAGACGACCCTGTGCATGGCACCCTTGGTTCCCCTGCGACGGGTCAGCACACTGGCACCACCGCCTACCAGTTTTCGACTGCAGGAGATAGGGAGAGCGGCTATACCGATACTCTTCTTCCCCTGCGGTCACACCGCATCCGCCATCAAACGGTGCCGACCCCGTCCAGGCCACGGAAGGGAAGAGCGCTACTTAGAAACACCGGCACTCCTCCTCCGCTGCAGCCTCTAACCCTGATGCCTCCATTGAGATAATATGTACTAACGTACAGTAGTAGATAGCCCATACGATACTCAGTTACGATGCGCCTCACCGCAACCTACGGTTTGGCCGCTACGTCGTCGGCTTGGCAGAAAAATTCCTGACGAGCGGCCCCACCTCAAAAAATATCTTGTAATTAGTTTTAATTAATAAAATTGTCTCAGAATACAGAAATTGTTTTCGAAAATGTGATTATTTCGAGACAATATGATGACGTTTAATTGTCATCTTAAAATGGTGTTGACACATTACAAATTATTATCGATAAAATAATAGTCAAGTGAGAGTAGTCTTTAATTTTTTATCGCCGTTTATGAAGAAGTTTGTACAAAACGCAGTTTTCTAAGAAGTTTTTAATCAGATTTATCCGTGATAGTTCCTTTCCACCGAATTGTTTTCCCTACTATCATATCCTACATTAATATTACATAGTATACAATGTGTCCGGTTGTCGGTTGTATACCTAGATTTTTTCTCGAATCCGTGATTTTAACATAATTGGCTTTCAATTTTGAATTCAAACACACAGACACTGACACACGCAAACAGTCACTGTCACTATTGTATACGATAAAATATTATAACATGCTTGAAAAATAGCGCCGTGCTAACGCAGTCAGGTTATGCGCTGACAGCATAACTCGGTGCCCATGTTCCCAATCAAGTTCGTATCTATGTCATATACTCGCATCTATGACACTTGGTAAATAGTCCAATGCGTCCGTAATCCGACAAGACCGGGGACGGTTATATACAGGGTAAGTTTTTATCCAGTGCGCAAATTTTAACCATGAATTCAGCATATATATAATTTTTCGCCGGTTATACAAAAAAAAATCAGCTGTTTCATACATTTTGACCGCGTAGGTATTGCACTTTTCTATGAAACAGCTGTTTTTTTTTTGTATAACCGGCGAAAAATTTCTGCGGTAGGGGGTCTAGAATGATATGCTGAATTCATGGTTAAAATTTGCGCACTGGATAAAAAAAAAATCCTGTATTATGTACTAAATTAATTTTGATGTCCTAAAAAAATAGATTCGATAAATTACAACTGGAGCAGTAGGTTCGTCACTAGACAATAAAGTACGGTAATTATTTCTTCATAATGTTGTCACAATATTTACGGTTCTTTCTGAGCGGCGGCATCATATGCAAAAGAATATGGTTACAGTGTAAGCGAAACAGTACGACCATTTTTAGCCTATTCTCAAAAAAAAAACAAAATCAAAATATTTTATTTCATATAAACCTGCATGGGCACTTATGAAACGTCAGAAGCTAGGTGCACGGTTCCAAATTGTTGTTTCCTATGGAGAAGAGCCGGCAAGAAACTCCACGGTTACTCTTTTAAAAATAATTGGCTTTAACAATATTTTCAAATTACAGAGATAAAATGTATGGGAGGACAGCGCAGGCCTGTCAATAAGTACCAGGTACTTAGACGAATACAGAATAGAAAATCGTCTACAAATCTACAGTCAGTAAGGCCTACAACGTTCTCTCATTCACAATATGTAAAATAATCTACATAAATAAAATGAACCTAAATAAAATTGATGTATAATGTCAATTAATGACGAGAATATGTCAGCATATTAAAAATTAAAAGAATACAAAAGAACATTGTATTTGAGAGCAGTTAATATAATAACATAGTTATGCTGTTAATGAGGTACCAGGGAAGCCACATGTGCAGAAGGAATTAATGCCAAACTTCCCTGTCCTGTGTGTGCGTTGATGTGCGTTTTAAACTTTCCATCGCTAAGTTCTGTAACTGACTTTGGCAACTTGTTATAGAAGCGGGTACTGTTTATTAGAAATGACTTGCTAGTTTTAGTCAGTCTAAATTTTGGAATCACAATTTCATCTTTACTACGTGTATTCGGGTTATGGAATCATTCATTATTCTACTTAACCAACTCATAATCAGCCTATAAGGTTCCCACTACTGGGACACAGTCCTCTCTGTGAGAGGGAGTGGGCCATAATCCACCACGCGGGCCCATGAAATTTTGTATGGAAATCTACCATCTTTGTCGAAGAGAATACCGTCGGGCTCACAGCTTGTTTACTTGATAAATTTCTTAAATTCACTGACAACTAACGCTTAGCCCCAACCTCTGGGTCTGGAAGCATGAGTTTGAAGACATTTATTTTCTCAAAGAACAAATTGCTCAAGGGTTCCTATTGCAATGTTAAAAGCATTGCATTTATAATTTTCACCTAACAACCGCAAAACCTGTAACTAGTACTATATTAGTAACTAGCTTCTGCTTGCGACTTCGTTCGCGTGGAAGTCGTAAGTTGACACCACAATATACTAAAGCATGTATTGTACGACAACCACGGCCCTAACCGCCCGCGCCGCAGGAGACGCCCAGGGCGTCGGGAATCCCAGGCTGATTTCCGGCCACCGTAGGCGTGAGCTTGCGGGCGGCGAGTAATGGGTAGCTCGCTGTCCGATAAGGACCCAGCCCAGGTCGACAGCGTGTTGTGTTCCACGCGCGCCTCAAAGAGATTTCAGCACAAACGGATGGGGCCCGTAAGGGCCGATGCCTGCCAGGGGGCGGGTTTGTTCGAAAGAGATACCGCAGCCCTTTGGCATACAGGCTACTGAGGGAACACGGGTGGGTGTTAGTCAGTAAAAGTCTGACACCCTCCTGCTCCACCCAGAGCGGGAGAAGTTATTTGATGATATCCCACACAAAAAAAAACACATTATACAAGGTGTAACAGAAACCCTATTGCTAGCCTTAAGACACCGATATCAGCACAATAGAGGTGAGACAACTGGCCATTCTTTCATTTGATCACACTTATTCCCACTGCCGACTTCAAGACGTAGATACTTACTTTACTGTGATCGTTAGGTGAGTCGCGATGGTCATCGATATTCACCAATATCATCAAGCCGATAATAATTATATCGGTTTCGAATCGGTATGTGTATAGCTGGCAACATATCGGTATCGGCTTGGTGTCGATATCTGATAATATGAAAACGCTCAATAGGTAACTTACAGGACACTTACCCTACATAGGGCATTTTAAGTAATAATATTAGTTCTACCATAAAATGTAGGTACCTAAAAGTAAGGAAAAAATATCGAACCTAAGCAAAACTAATTCAGTTGATCAACTGCAATATGATATACTGTGGCATGGATTTTCCGCTAAATGGTTGGCAGTTCATCGTAGGCTCCGGGAGCCGCTCACACTGGGGTGTCGTACAGGGCCATCCATCGAGTGCACCACCCCCGTGTTAGGCCGTCGGCACTCCGCACTCGGTCCAGCCAGATTCCGACTTCGAGTGGAAGCTGTGCTGACCAACTTCGGGGCAAGTCGGTAGAAGTGCTGGCCGAAGTTTCACCTAGCCCAAGTAGGTATGTCATGTGATCCCGCTCCATGATTAGCTCACTACCTAAAGTGGTGCCCGCCGGTGGTCGATGGTGGGGTCCATGAAACACCAGGGCTTCCATTTTTTCGAGCGCGACACGTCCTCCCGACAGCACATAAATGCGCTTAAAAAAAAAACTATCATTCAACTCAGGGAGACACGGATCTTGAGAGAGGAACCCTCCTAGGAGAGGGACCCTCGGAGGAGGAAAACCCTCCTCAGAGGGTAGCCCTCCTACTCGGAGGGATACCCTCCCAAGAGGGACGACCCTCCTCAGAGGGACGACCCTCCCAAGAGGGACGACCCTCCTCAGAGGGACGACCCTCCCCAGAGGAGAGACCCTCCTCGGAGAGGGTCCCTCCTCACCCTCCCTTTTTTTTTTTTTTTTTCCTGAGAAAATGCTTTATGCATGCCCGCTCGTGGGGGTGAGACGGGGTATGTGGGACTCCTGTCAGAGTGACAGTCTACCCACTAAAAACTCAGTATTCCCGCATCGCCGTGATGGGAGGGTCATGGGAAATTGGCTCAGCCTTGGCTACCATTTCCCTCCCGGCGCATGCCCGCCTAGCTGGCGGGCCCCGCATGCCCCCCTATCTGGGGGGCACGGGAATGGCCGGGAACCTAGCCATTCCCGTCCGACACTGGCGGAGGCCTGTGCAATACAGGCACGGTTGCCCCCACGTCCGTTGCCTGCTGGCCTCCACCTGGGAGGAGTCGAAGATGACTGTCATACTGACGTCTTCGTCGATCCCTCCTCCGCCTTCGGAGCGCCGCCGCGTGAGGATCGTCCTCCCGCGTGCGCTCCGGCGCTTCCTTCTGGTACATGACGTATTCGCAGAAGGAGGCTGCCGCCCACGACCTCTCATCCCCCAGCATGGCATAACCAAACCGCGGAGTGAGAGGTCTGGTCCGATCACCGCAATGAGACTGCGGCGTGGCTCGGACCACCACCACTACTACGTTCACCAACCACTCGGCCATGACCTGCACTACCAGGGCCTGGGCCACTCTGCAGTGATTGGTATTCGCCTGGATGATGCGGTAGTCGGACGTAACCATTACTCCGACATTGCACCATCCTCCTCAGCTACCGCCGCTGGAGCTGCAGCGGCGACGACGTTAGCGGTGGTGGCAACAGGGCGAACCTGCGCCGGCACTATGCCCTTCCTCACGGGGGGCTTACAGCTCCTGCCCGTCATCTTGTGGTCCGCGGGGCGGCCACTGGAGGCACACGCCGCGCAGTGTGGCTTGGCGGCACGGCAGGTGACACTCTTGTGTCCCTCTTGCCCGCATTGGTAGCACGTGTCTCCCCAGTCGAATTTGGAGGGACACGTGGCTCGGGTGTGGCCGAACGCAAAGCACTTGAAGCAGCGCATTGGCTGGTCTTCAAGTGACCGGACCACAGCCGAGCTGAATCCTACGAGCAGCCGTCCCTTGGTCGTAGCAAGGACGGCCCCAGCGGCGGCGACTGGGCACTCGACGCGGATGATGCCCGTGCCGCGGCGGCCGAGCCTGATGGCTCCACCTTTCACCGCGCCGGCGTCGCAGCCTCCGGCCGCCGCGACGGCCGCCACCACATCCTCCTTGGTGACCGAATCGTCCAGATCGGCCACCTCCAAGGTTGCGGTCTTGACAGGTCTGACGACCGTCGCCGCATCCGCGATGACCTCTTGCAACTTTGTTGCGAAGAGGTCCGCATTTGCGCCGCGCTGTTCCCCCGAGAACTCGAAAATTCGAGCCCCGGTTAGGGTTCGGCGGCACGTGATTTTGCTGATCCCCAGCCGAGAGGGATCAGCATTAGTACGAGCCCGTCTTAGGACGGACAAGTACGTCTCGCCACGCTCCACGGCCTCCGGGGTGATGGTCACCACGACGGCCGCGGTTTTGGGAGCAACTAGCTTCCTCCCGCCGGCTGAAGCCCTTTTGGCTGCAGGAGCAGTCGCAGCGGGCTTGGGGGCCGACTTTTCCCCCTTCTTCCCTCCCTTCCCTTTTCCAACCCTGACCACTTCCGTCCACGGCTGGTTAGACGGGGTGGTGGAGGGAAGAAAGGCGTCAACCTCCTGCGAGTTCTGGGGGGCTGCTGGAGTAGCAAACAACCCAGGCGCTCCCACCGCGTTTGTGGTAGGGGTTTGAGGAGCCTTCTTGCTCCTCTTGCCCTTACCCTTACCCTTACCCTTGGAGGGCTTCGGGGCCTGGGGCTGCGCACCCGATGCCGGGCCTGCTGGAGGCGCAGGTTCCGGCTCCGTCGGTGGCGGACTTTCATCCGCCGCTAGTGGCGGGCGGAGCCGCCTTTCCGGCAAGAGCCGGTCCTCGATGCCTGCGAAGCAGGCTCTGGTGAAAGCCCTCTCCTCCATGACAACCTTTCGGATTACATCCTCAAGGTTGGAAGGGGAGGAGCAGGAGCCTCCTACTACCGGGCCTGGGCCAGGTTGGGCAGGCCGGGCCGTGGCTTCAGCCAGCTTCAGGTGTAGCTGGCTGACCTCCGCCTGCAGGCGATCCACTTTCGCCTGCAGCTGCCGCGTCTCGTCCGTGGCCGTCCGCTTCACCAGCTCCAGGACAATGCCATGCAGACTGGCGGCCCGGCATTTGAGAGACTTCTGAAAAGTCCCCTTCAAGTTGGAGGACTTTGAGGCGACCTCTAGGACCTCCTCTTTGTCTTCCAGTGCCATACGCTCCAGTTCCGCCAGGGAGTGGTCGGCATATAGCACACTAGATGCACCATAGCCAGCTCTCGACCGGGCGGTTTGCGCCTGGTGCTCCCTGGCAGCCACCCTCTCCTCCAGGTCTTGCTGGAGTTGTGCCCTCTTCGCCAGGTTTAGCTGGCGTTCGGCGTCCACCAAGCCCACATCGTGGGTCGAAGCCTTTATAAACTTCGACCTCATCTTCCCCTTCGCTCCGGCCGGGTCGTCGGTCCCGGAGTCCGAGCTGTCCGCGCTTTGCGCGTCGGACCGGGGTACTGACATGGAACGGTCCCGCTCCCCGCGCTCCTGCAAACGAGCAGATGCTCCGCTCGCCACTGCGCGACCTCGCCTGCTCCTGCCCGTCGGCACTTTAGCGGCTGGCGAGTTCTCCTCAATCTGGGAGCCTGGCGAGCGCTTCCTCCTTCCCTTCGAGGGTCGCCCAGACACACTCCCTTCAACCCGCGAGCGGTCTGAGCTCACGCTCGCCACGCTCGCCATCCTCTCGGATGCGGTGTCGGAATCCGACATCGCACCCACACTCCTCCGATCGACCAAGACGATCGGCACCCTCTCTAACTGCTCAAAGTTTTTGTTATTCAAATCCATGAGATTCCCACGAGTATGGGGGATATAAAAAGTCCACCCAGGGTAACCCCCTGTCCCTGGGTAAGTGTACATTTGTAACCCAACCAGGGGGTCCACCAATCCCTGGCTGGGGGAGTGCTTGGGACTGATGCGCCACCTGCAACTACGAAGCTGCAGACGACACTACTCCTCAGTCATTCATACCCTCGCCGCACACCAAAACTTGGTATTAGAGGAATTTTTTATAGAGGTTATCTTCCTCGTGATCCGGGCTATTAAGCCAAGATCCTCGTCCCGTTCCGAGTCATAAAACATGACCATGATCCCGCTACGGATTACGATTTCGACGGTTGCAGGCAGGAGAATCGGATCCCCCGCTGCTAACCCGTTGGCAGGGTGAGTGCACAACGAGTGCCGCCAGTGTTTCTCCACCATGTCCTCTGTCTGAAACAGACAGACAGACATGCAGAGAAACGACCGCAGGGTGGTCTAAATCGACCGACCCAGGAGCTTAAGGCTCCCCCCTAAGCAGAAATTCGCCACAGACAATACCCTCTCCGACGTGGAAAGACTATTGGCCGTGCCCAGGATGCACCGGCCATCCGACTGCCCTTTCCCCCGAACGTATTCGAAAGGAACGAGCAGCCGTCAGGCACACGAGGAGGTTTTCTGCACGCACCCCCTCCTCACCCTCCCTAACCTAACCCTACGCCGCAAACGGGCACAGACCTACCTTAGTCCTCTGACGAAAATTCGTCTAGTACTGAGCTCAGCTTGGATTGCACCGCTATTTATACCCTCTCGTGTGGTGTCGCGCGCGATTCGCGCGCGACGGCGCGTGTCGCGTCCGCGCAGCTGCGACACCATACAAAATGTAACATTGTTGTCGCGCTGCTCGTCGCCGCGATATCGCGTCGTCGCCGCGATATCGCGTCGTCACCCCGCGACGCCATACAAAATGTACCAATTTGCAGTCGCGCTAGTCGTCGCGGGGCGACGGTGTCGCGGCGCGACAGATCGCCCCTGTGTGAAGTGTCGCGCGCGTTTTCATAGAAATTGTTCTAAGGATATAAATCGCCGAATCGCACGCGACCGTCGCGTCGCGCTAGTGTGTACGAGCCTTAACTCACCAATTTTATGTGAGGATGAGGGAGCCCCTCAATTTGCTTCGCGAGGTCCTCACGAGGGACCCCTCATTTGAGGTGACGAATCGTACGACGGCGTACGGTACCCGGCGATAAAGATTGTACATCGACCTTTGGAAAGAGACAATCGGCTAATTTCGGCTTCGTAGAGCGTTATCTCTGTCGCATTGTTTGCATTTCACGATTCTCTTTCCGCGATCACAATTATTGCTGTTATATTTTCACGACGATTTTTGCTTTTTGTACACGGACTCGGAACTCACCTATTCGCCGACTTTTTGCTACATGCCACGGATTGTGATCATTGCTTCGATTCTGTACATTGCTTGACTTGACTCGACGCGCATGAATTGTCACTTGTGCGTCGACAGGATGCTAATGTGTCTTCATTACAATCTTCACTGCAAACTCTTCTCGCAACTTGGAAATCGTTGCAACAGGTATGTAGATACTACCTTATTTTATTGATCGTATTTTTGACCGTAGCGAAAAATCCTAAATAATGATCATTGTAGGTTCGCCGAACTTTTACGTTATCTATCCACCATGGTAGGTATAGCAAAGTATAAAAAGATGTTAGTGAGTTATCCGAGTAACATTTATTTTAGCATAGATGTCAATAAAAATTCAACTTCATTTAAGATTCCATAATAGCGATTAAATTGATATTTTCACGATTATATATGCTTATTTTTTTTTTGTTCATTAAACTTTCGTCTTTGTCCCTACGGAATAATGCGCCAAAAGTGAGCCAACACAGGGGGGTGAATGCTTGGAATATTTCAGTGGAATAAATGGACTGGATTGACATTATTTTTACTCCTGTTTCGTAACGTAGAGTGGAGCAGGATTTCAGCTGTAGTGTTTAGTTGGATGAGATTGAGTGAGAGATCAAAATCAAATCAAAAAATCAAAATATTTTTATTTCATATAAACCTGCATGGGCACTTATGAAACGTCAGAAGCTAGGTGTACGGTTCCAAATTGTTGTTTCCTATGGAGAAGAGCCGGCAAGAAACTCCACGGTTACTCTTTTAAAAATAATTGGCTTCAACAATATTTTCAAATTACATAGATAAAATGTATGGGAGGACAGGTGTACGTTACCCTAGCAAGAAAGTGTCTCTTATAGTTATATGAGTAGAACGTATAATGTGTGCCTTATCTGCTGTAAATGTGCCCCCACATAAAAAATGTGTGCCCCCTGTCGTTTTGGAGAAAAACGGAAAAAACGATTCTTGCTGGGGTAACGTTTTTCTAGCAGGAAAATTCTAAACGAATGGTCGGAGAGAGAAAAATTGTGCATGGCCAGAGAGCTTATATGTGTGCCAAAATGTGCCCCCAAAAATAAAATCTGTGCCCCTTCAGGTTTTCGAGATATTGCATTTCCTGCTGGAGTAACGTTTTGATGAATCGTATATCTCTAAAACTATTGCATGTGCCCCTGTAGAATAAACATACACGAGTAGCTCCTAAGGGGCACACCTTAGTGCCCTAATTAGATTTAAGAAAATATTGATAGTTTTCAAGTTATCGCGGTTTTATGAAAACCCGAAAAAACATCGCAGCGCCTAAATGAGACAAGGCACAAGTTCGCTGAAAATTGTATTCGGTCCTTCTTGACGCTATTAATAACCATACAAAGTTTCAAAACTGTTCATGCATGCGTTTTTGAGTAATCTTGCTAAAAGTCAAAACGATGGTGTCTTAACTTTGACGGCAAAATACAAGGAACCGGCTCAATCCCAGATGTGTAGGTGTGAACCAAAATTGTGTGCCTTTAGTCAAAAATATATGGTGAAAATATTCAGCTTGGAATGTTTCGCATTAAGTTAATATTAACAAAAAACCAAAATATGTAAACAACGGCTGGTTATCCGACCAAATTCCAATGACTACTAAAAAGCGACTGATTCATACATATCGATGACCTTCTTTATTTGACGTATTATACCTAAGCTGTTGTCCGTACAGTCGCGTTCAAAAGATTTGAGGGATAGGGGAATATATATTAATTGCACCTTGTGACTATTAAATGAAACAGCTTGTTGATGTGGAAATTATTATTTTCATTCCCTTAATTTTAATTCTTAAAGTAAGTATTGCATCAAATCGCAGATTAAATTTCCTAAAAAAATGAATAAATAGGTAAAGTAATGAAAAAAATCCAAGTACTTGATAAGTGTACAAGTATTTTTTAAATAAGTCAAAACAATGCCATTAAATACTTACCACTGCAGATCGTGCCATAAAATTCACCACCCCTACAACCACATAATTGTATTAAAATGCTTAATACGCCACTTTCAACCAACTTAAAAAAAAGTAAACAAACAGTATCAGTGCAACTGCGTGACTCAACGTAACAGTGTCCTTGGCGTCATAACATAACTGCAGCTGTTTACCAATACCAAGTAATAATCCAAACGGACTTCCTACTCAATAAACACTTCGTGCCTATTATTCATATTAGAGCGACGTTACACGTAACTGTCTCTGTCACACTAACACCGTACGCGTACTAGCTGTCTCACTTTCTCCAAATTAGACAAAGCGACTCCTTGCGACACGACATCAGCGGATGCCGCGGGGCCAGAGATATCTGCAGCGGTGTGAGGAGGCGAAAAAAAGGAATCTTCTATTAAGGTGAATGCTCCAACCATCCCGCGAAATTCAAATTTTCTTACGTTTTTTTGGAATTTGCAGGTCAGTGCTAGGTTGTATGTTGATTAAAATATTATTCACGATTGTAAGACATATGTAGTTACAGAATTATAATTATCAAAATCATCAATACTACGCTCTAAGTTCACAAAGCTATAGGAATGACTTTTTTTTTTTGTTCCTACGCCTCATGCACTTGGAGGGTTGTATTGGTGATTTTGATGCTTATAATTCTGTGACTACATACGTCTTACAGCCGCGAATAATATTTTAATCAACATACAACCTAGCACTGGCCTGCAAATTGCAAAAAACGCAAGAAACTTTGAATTTCGCGGGCTGGTTAGAGCGTTCCCCTTACTGATGAAAAACTTACTGTTAATTTATCTAACCTACGGCTTATCAATAAATATAATAGAAACAGCTAGTAGAATATAATCCAACAACAACTTTATTTTATTACTTATTACTTTTCTACTTTTTTTTTTTTTTTTTTTTTTTTGGGTGGGAAATCATCAAATAACTTCTCCCGCTCTGGGTGGAGCAGGAGGGCGTGTCAGACTTTTACTGACTAAAACCCACCCGTGTTCCTTCAGTAGCCCTTGAGCCAGGGGCTGTGGTGTCTCTTTCGAACAAACCCGCACCCCTGGCAGGCATCGGCCCTTGCGGGCCCCATCATTTTTTGTGCTGACATCTCTTTGAGGCGCGCGTGGAACACAACGCGCCGTCGACTTGGGCTTGGTCCTTACCGGACAGCGAGCTACCCATTACTCGCCGTCCGCAAGCCCATGCCTACGGTGGCCGGAAATCGGCCTGGGATTCCCGACGCCCAGGGCGTCTCCGTATCCTGCGGCGGCTGGGGTCGCGAGGGCGCATATGCTGCCTCTCCCTCACGTGCGCCGCCTCCCTCTTCGCGAGCATCACTGCTTCGCTGAAGGAGGTGACGGCTCCCCATGCCCTCTCGCTCCGTACCATGGCCTGGACCAGGGCCGGACGCGAGAGATCGCCGCCGCCGATCGCCTCCACGAGGACACGGCGGTGCTCCGCCCAAGCCGGGCAGACCGCCACCGTGTGCTCCACCGTGTCCTCAGGGCGATCTTCGCAATGGAAACACCCGGGCGTTTCCTCCCGCCCTATCCGAAACAGGAACCTCCCGAAACAACCGTGTCCGGTGAGGACCTGCGTCAGGCGGAAGGTGAGGACGCCATGCCGCCTCTCAAGCCACTCCCTTTTCTACTTCAGTGTACTCGGGCACAACCGGTTAGTGAGTAAAGTAAAGAAGGTCATCGATATGTATGAATCCGTCGCTTTTTAGTAGTCATTCAAATTTGGTCGGATAACCAGCCGTTGCTTACATATTTTGGTTTTTTGTTAATATTAACTTAATGCGAAACATTCCAAGCTGAATATTTTCACCATATATTTTTGACTAAAGGCACACAATTTCGGTTTACACCTACACATCTGGGATTGAGCCGGTTCCTTGTATTTTGCCGTCAAAGTTAAGACACCATCGTTTTGACTTTTAGCAAGATTATTCAAAAACGCATACATGAACAGTTTTGAAACTTTGTATGGTTATTAAATAGCGTCAAGAAGGACCGAATACAGTTTTCAGCGAACTTGTGCCTTGTCTCATTTAGGCGCTGCGATGTTTTTTCGGGTTTTCATAAAACCGCGATAACTTGAAAACTATCAATATTTTCTAAAATCTAATTAGGGCACTAAGGTGTGCCCCTTAAGAGCTACTCGTGTATGTTTATTCTACAGGGGCACATGCAATAGTTTTAGAGATATAAGATTCATCAAAACGTTACTCCAGCAGGAAATGCAATATCTCGAAAACCTGAAGGGGCACAGATTTTATTTTTGGGGGCACATTTTGGCACACATATAAGCTCTCTGGCCATGCACAATTTTTCTCTCTCCGATCATTCGTTTAGAATTTTCCTGCTAGAAAAACGTTACCCCAGCAAGAATAGTTTTTTCCGTTTTTCTCCAAAACGACAGGGGGCACACATTTTTTATGTGGGGGCACATTTACACCAGATAAGGCACACATTATACGTTCTACTCATATAACTCTAGGAGACACTTTCTTGCTAGGGTAACGTACACGGAGGACAGCGCAGGCAGCCTCCACTAATGGTGCCCCAATCTCAAAAAGCAATAGATTGACACTTCACTTTAACTTACGACCTTCTTATAATAAGCAATTTCTATAGGCTATAATACTATATACACACACACTCTCATACGTTTACGAATGAATGTATTTCCTAAATTCAACCGTTAAAGCAAATAGCATGATAGCTGAGCGGTTACCGCACTTGATTATCGCGTTTGAGCGCAGCGAGTCGCGGTTTCGAATCCCACTCGCTGTGTGTTAGCCTTTTTATTGTTTTAAAAATGATAGCCTTTTTATTGTTTTAAAAATCACTTTTGAGTATAGTTTCTTGTTCTGTTCTTCTTATTCACTAAACTCGTAAAACTTTATCATTATACCCACAGAAACCTAAATAAATTTAAATGATTTACGACTCATTCACCGCGACTTATAGAACGGTGTTGGTTGATAATTGTGTGCTAGTGACGTGTGTTTCATCTATTAGCGTTCTTCTAATTCATTTTAAAATGTAAGCAAAAATTATAGAAATGAAAGCGAATAATATTGCGCTGCATAAAAGTGGACTTAATACCTATATCACAAATACCTATGTGATGAAACCGGACTGAGTGTGAGTATTATGATTTAAATATAAACATTAAACATTTATTTAATTAAAGTATAACTGCTGATCCTTGTAGTTATTTTTAAACGTTTTATAAATATCACAATGTCTAAATAGAATAAAAATATAAAATTTCAATGTAAATTTATTTCCTAGAATAAAGAACGATGAAAATAACAATAATAGTACATTATGGTACAAGTGTGTAACGTTGGTGATTATCGCTGAGGCGCCATTGAGACCCGAGCCGTCAGGCGAGGGTCTTAAGAAAGCCGAGGACGATAATCATCAATACACACGTGTATCATACGACGTTTTTCAACACACTTGCGAAGAAAATAATACTAAATCATCATCATCATCCATCATCATCCATCATCATTCATCGTCATCCATCAGCATCCATCATCATCCATCATCATCATCCATCATCATCCATCGTCATCCATCATCATCCATCATCATCTATCATCATCCATCATCACTCATCATCACCCATCATCATCCAGCACCATCCATCATCATCATCATCCATCATCATCCATCGTCATCCATCATCATCATCCATCATCATCCATCGTCATCCATCATCATCCATCATCACTCATCATCACCCATCATCATCCAGCATCATCCATCATCATCATTCATCATCATCCATCGTCATCCATCATCATCCATCATCATCATCCATCATCATCCAGCATCATCATCATCATCATCATCATCATCGTTTTTAAGAACAAAGCAACTCAAACAAAAAACAACCTATAACTCACTAAGAACAAAGCGACTCAACCAATTCTATAACTCACTAGTGAATAATAGTAATGAAAAAGTCACAGTTTGATAATAGGTGTCATTATGTGCCTAACTGTAGTGAAATTAGAGCCATTTTATGAGCAAGTGTGTTGAAAAATTAATTATCTATGTGAAATTGCCCTTTTAAATAATTTTTCAACACACTTGCTCATAAAATGGCTCTAATTTCACTACAGTTAGGCACATAATGACACCTATTATCAAACTGTGACTTTTTCATTACTATTATTCACTAGTGAGTTATAGAATTGGTTGAGTTGCTTTGTTCTTAGTGAGTTATAGGTTGTTTGTTGTTTGAGTTGCTTTGTTCTTAAAAACGATGATGATTATGATGATGGATGATGCTGGATGATGATGGATGATGCTGGATGATGATGGATGATGCTGGATGATGATGGATGATGATGATGGATGATGATGGATGACGATGGATGACGATGAATGATGATGATGGATGATGCTGGATGATGATGGGTGATGATGAGTGATGATGGATGATGATAGATGATGATGGATGACGATGGATGATGATGGATGATGATGGATGATGATGGATGATGATGGATGATGGTGGATGATGATGGATGACGATGGATGACGATGGATGATGATGATGGATGATGATGGATGATGATGATGATGATTTAGTATTATTTTCTTCGCAAGTGTGTTGAAAAACGTCGTATGATACACGTGTGTATTGATGATTATCGTCCTCGGCTCTCTTAAGGGCACACTTTGCGCGGGCTCGAACTCACTGGTGGGTCTGGCTAAAAATCACGCTGTCTCACCAGGCTTCGTACCCGACAGAGATAGTATCAGTGGTGAGCAGTTAGACTCTAGTCTACACGCACAACGTTATTGAGTGAGATGCAGGAGCATTTTTGGCAAAAAAATCGCGAAAAAATTAAGAAAAGTCCTTCAGAAGATCGGGTTTTATGAAAAAACCACTGCAGAAATCAATGACCAATAAAGTTTATTGAACTTATTGTTAATTGAACTTTGTCGGTACCGTCTTGGTTTTCGAGATTTAACACTCCTTTTATTACTTAAACACGCTCAAAGTTAGGTTAAATTAGCAAGAAAAACGAATCTTTGTTGGCTCATAACTTTTTAACGGCTTTTTATTTTAGTATTCTGTTTCCGTACCGACAATATTAATAATGAGATAAAACCATACCATGTTTAATTTTTGATGTACATAGTCAGACAGTGGAGTAAAACCCTCCCGAAGTTTGTATGGAAAAAATGTGGACAAGTGTCACCTTAAGACCCTCGCCTGACGGCTCGGGTCTCAATGGCGCCTCAGCGATAATCACCAACGTTACACACTTGTACCATAATGTACTATTGTTTCTAAATAGTAGGTAATACATAAAGTGTGTATTTTGCTTAGTAGCCTAACAGTACCCCTTTTTTGTTTTAGTGAAATACTGTGAGTCGGTGGGTGAAAAGATATGAGGAAGGCGGTGGCCTTGCCCGTGGAAAGCAAAGTGGAAGACCCCAGCTCCTATAGCAAAATCATCCTTTTCACCCCCTTAAAGGTAAAAAAACAACCGACTTCCAAAAAACACTATAAAGTGAAAAATAACTTTAATTTCGGAAGGCGGTGACAAGAAATTAATAAAACACATGTCCAAAGTCACCGACTTCCGAAATTAAAGTTATTTTTCACTTTCTAGTGCTTTTTGGAAGTCGGTTTTTTTTTTGGATAAGTTTTTTTATTACAGTTTATAGTTTATTAAAATGAATAATACGCCTTAGTTTTGTAAACTTGAGTTTACCCTAAATGTGTAGGTAGGTACTTGCATGTATTTTATTTATTCAAGGACACTAATACTTAGCATACAAATTCAACATTGGTTTTCAAAAAAACGAAAAAAAGAAGAAGAGTTTCAAAAAAAAGAAACTGGAAACACAAAACAGAGAGATCAGAATGAGTTAGCTCTAAAAATTGATAATGAAACCATTTCAGATAAGTAACAAGTTGCTGAGACTCTAGAAAATTTCTTTACCAACATCCCAATAGAAGTTACGAAATCTCTCCCCTCATCATCTGTATTAGCTGAATCTCTCCTTAAAGAAAACTTCAGCAAGGACATTCCAGGTTTTGAATTCAAACCCATTTCTATTGCCACAATTAAAACAGCATTTAAAAGTCTTAACATAAAAAATACTGAATACTTATGGGGGATTTCCATTAAGGTTCTCGAAAATATCATTGACACAATTGCCCCTGTCCTAATAGGCATATTTAATCAATGTTTAGACAGTGGTACGTTTAAACATAATAAAGTAGTACCAATTTTCAAATCGGGTAGTAAGAGTGATCCCTCTAATTATAGACCTATATCTGTGCTTCCAGCATTGCGCAAAATTTATGAAAAAATCATGCTAGACCAGATGTTGTCACACTTTAACTCAAATGGGATTTTACATAGTCGACAGTTTGGTTTCACGAAAGGTAGGTCGACGACTGACGCAGGAGTAAAACTCATCAGTCACATTTTGGAATCCTGGGAGAATTCCCAGGACGCGATTGGCATTTTCTGTGACCTCTCAAAAGCGTTTGACTGCGTTGACCACAATACACTGATCTGTAAATTACACCACTACGGAATTCGTGGACAAGCTGCTGATCTTGTACTTTCCTATTTATCAAACAGGCAGCAAAAAGTAAATGTTAATGGAGCGACGTCCTCGGGGTCTCTAGTTAAGATGGGCGTGCCTCAAGGTTCAATTCTTGGCCCTTTTTATTACTGGTTTATATTAATGACCTTCCTTACCTGATGGCTAACTTCTCGGATATAATTTCATTCGCTGATGACACTTCTCTTATTTTTAGAACAGATAGAAAAGATACGAATGTCTTACATGTCAATGATAGTCTAGCTGTTCTTTCGAAATGGTTTGCCGCTAATAATCTTTTGCTCAATGCGAACAAAGCTAAATGTCTTAAGTTCTCGTTACCAAATGTACCCCAAGTAGGTCTAAACTTAAAACTTGATGGCAAGAAACTAGATGCTATTTCGGAAACTGTATTTTTGGGAATTACTTTAGATTCAAAATTGCAATGGGGTGTTCACATTAGAGCTCTTTCAAGTAGATTAAGCTCAGCTGCTTACGCAGTAAGAAAGATAAGGCAGTTGACTGATGTAGCCACAGCTAGGTTAGTTTACTTTGCTTATTTTCACAGTATTATGTCTTATGGCGTTCTGTTGTGGGGATCGGCAGCTGACGTAGATTCAATTTTCATTTTACAAAAGAGGGCAATCCGCGCAATCTTATAGAATGGGGCCTCGCGAGTCTCTTAGAAACAAATTCAGCGAAATTGATATTCTAACTCTGTCGTCTCTTTATATCCTAGAAAATATCTTGTATGTTCGCAAAAACTTAGGCCTTTTCAAAAAACGATGCGATTTCCATGGTCTAAATACACGTAGTAAAGATGAAATTCTGATTCCAAAATTTAGATTGACTAAAACTAGCAAGTCATTTCTAATAAACGGTATCCGCTTCTATAACAAGTTGCCAAAGTCAGTTACAGAACTTAGCGATGGAAAGTTTAAAAAGCACATCAAACGTGTCCTTATCAAAAAAGCATAAATTATAAGATAAAAAGACTACGTTGAAGACAGGGAAGTTTGGCATTAATTCCTTCTGCACATGTGCCTTCCCTGGTACCTCCTTAACAGCATAACTATGTGAAAGTCTATTAACTGCTCTCAATGTTCTTTTTTATTCTTTTTATTTTTACAATGCTGACATATTCTCGTCATTATTTGACATTATTCATCAATTTTAATATCAACAATTTTTTAGTTATTTTCATGTCACTATGTTTAATTAGGTTCATTTTATTTATGTAGATTATCTTACATATATTATTGTGAATGGGAGAACGTTGTAGGCCTTACAGATTGTAGACTTGTAGACGATTTTCTATTCTGTATTCGTCTAAGTACCTGGTACTTATTGACAGGCCTGCACTGTCTTATCCTCCTATCCTATACATTTTATCTCTGAAAACATTGTTAAAGCCAATCATTTTTAAAAGAGTAACCGTGGAGTTTCTTGCCGGCTCTTCTCGAAACAACATTTTGGAACCGTGCACCCAGCTTCTGACGTTTCGTAAGTGCCCATGCAGGTTTATATGAAATCAAAATATTTTGATTTGAAAAATATTTAGGAATAAATAGTACGTAAATGACGTAGGTATCTGTTAAATTCTCTACAAGGCCAAAATCTCGGGATATCCTAATATGTTGAGATCCCGGTATTGTAGAGAAATTTCCAAAAAAACGCATTACTAGTCTGTACATTTACTAACGATTCCCCCAAAAAAGTCAACAAAACTAAGCAAATATACCTAAAACAAACATACCTAATAAATTACGAATAAATAAGGATGCTTGGATGCCTACGACTCGTTACGCTCATACACACAGCTGCGCATCGGTGCTTCTTTTGTCAAACAAAGATAGCAATATTCGGACGAAATATTGTCTCCGCTCGAATCCTAGTTGCATTGCGAGCTTTGGTCGTCGGATTCGTTAAGTTAACTAGTATAAATCTCATTCATCTATACCCTCATCACTACTGTTTGCTAAATATTTTGTTATACAATGGTGACGATTCTGTTGTATGTACACCGAACTAAACGAACTAAACTATAACTAAAATTCCTTACTTTTGACTATGAGAATCTTAAAACGCTATTCTGCAAAAAATATCTCTAAATTTAAAAACTATTTTGACACAACTAAAATCGAATTTGACAATCGCGACTAGCACGTGGTAGGTATGTTTTGGCTTCGCAACGTGGTACTGGTACGTGAGTTTTTGGCGGGGTCGCGTTGGAACATGTCGCACGAATTTTCATTTTCATGTAATTTTGTGAAATAGCGAATTAAATTGTATAATTTTGGTACCTAGTGAATTATTCAAATTAGTTACGTGTGAGTGCACAAGTGTAATGAAGATGAAAACAGTGACTAACGCGGACTTTCCCCCCCCCGAGTGGGTTCCCGCATTGTCGTTGCGGGGGGGCTTAGTAACCGTGGTCTTCCATCCACGGTGAAGCCAAGAGGAACCCAACGGTGGGGCCGCTCGTCAGGGCTTTTGCCTTCAAGCCATTGACGTAGCGGCCAAAAAGTAGGTTGCGGTGAGGTGCACCGCAACTGAGGTGGGCCGCGATGTCGAATGGGAGGCATCGCGGCTGAGGGTTACAGGCTTTTTTTTTTTTTTTTGGTTGGGAAATCATCAAATAACTTCTCCCGCTCTGGGTGGAGCAGGAGGGCGTGTCAGACTTTTACTGACTAAAACCCACCCGTGTTCCTTCATTAGCCCGTATGCCAGGGGCTGTGGTATCTCTTTCAAACGAACCCGCACCCCTGACAGGCATCGGCCCTTGCGGGCCCCATCATTTTTGTGCTGACATCTCTTTGAGGCGCGCGTGGAACACAACGCGCCGTCGACTTGGGCTTGGTCCTTACCGGACAGCGAGCTACCCATTACTCGCCGTCCGCAAGCCCATGCCTACGGTGGCCGGAAATCGGCCTGGGATTCCCGACGCCCAGGGCGTCTCCGTATCCTGCGGCGGCTGGGGTCGCGAGGGCGCATATGCTGCCTCTCCCTCACGTGCACCGCCTCCCTCTTCGCGAACATCACTGCTTCGCTGAAGGAGGTGACGGCTCCCCATGCCCTCTCGCTCCGTACCATGGCCTGGACCAGGGCCGGACGCGAGAGATCGCCGCCGCCGATCGCCTCCACGAGGACACGGCGGTGCTCCGCCCAAGCAGGGCAGACCGCCACCGTGTGCTCCACCGTGTCCTCAGGGCGATCTTCGCAGTGGAAACACCCGGGCGTTTCCTCCCGCCCTGAGGGTTACAGGCTGCGGTAGAGGAGGAGTGCCGGTGCTTCTGAGCAGCGCTCTTCCCTTCCGTGGCCTGGACGGGGCCGCCACCGTTTGATGGCGGACGCGGTGGGGCCGCAGGGGAAGAGGAGTGTCGGTATAACGTCAGCCGCTCTCCCTATCCTCTGCGGCCGAAAAGTGGTAGACGGGACCGCGCGTTGTGTTCCTCACGCGCGCCGTCAAAGATGTCAGCAACCACTGGTGGGGTCCGCAAGGGCCGATGCCTGCCAGGGGTGCGGGTTTGTTCGAAAGAGATACCACGGCCCCTGGCATACGGGCTACTGAGGGAACACGGGTGGGTTTTAGTCAGTAAAAGTCTGACACGCCCTCCTGCTCTACTCAGCAGGAGAAGTCATTTGATGATTTCCCACCCAAAAAAAAAAAAAAAAAAAAAAAACGCGGGCTTTTCGTATTCCCCCCAAAAACTCCTAATAGGTTGTTGTAAAGTTACTACCGCTTTACCATAACTTTGACGTGACTGACTTTGGACGACTATGACTTTTTGTAACTTAGTGCCTGATAACGGACCATTTACTTGATCGAAAAGATTTTTTTTGAAGATTCATTACTTAACACTGGCTAAATGCACAAACCGTGCGAAGCCAAAACACAAAAATAAAAATACTTCGTACAGTCGCCAGCAGGTCAAGCTATCCCAAACTGTCAAATTTTCCCAATTGAACATAAACCTTATTCCTTTGTAATAAAAGTTGAAAACTATCAAAGAAATTTGACAGGTTGGGGTAGCTTGATGTGCTGGCCTCTTTACTTGTTTGCCCTACCCCGTGATTTTTTTTTAGAGCCAGAGGCGCGCAGGTGCGGCAGCCTCGACGTGATTTATATGGAATTTTCACTTTTTGGATGGAAAATATGAAAAATTACTACCCACATGTTGAGTTTTAAAGGTGTATGGGGTTCTGTGAAGGGGGTCGAAATTTTCATTATTTTTGCGATAGGACACCATTTTCGAGATATAAGCAAAAGAAAAAAAAATACAGTACCTACCTACTATTTTTGCACCAGAAGTCGAGGTGTTGTCGATGTCGGCGTGAATTTAGTTCTTGACAACTAATTTTATTCCACACCTATTTAATCGCGATTAAAAATAGTCAAGACAACCAAAATTTTAGGTTGAATAGAATAATGAAATTGACAACAACAGAATAGCAAAATGTGTACATCAGAATGACTGGCCAAAATGACCGATCAGCTTTGAAATATTACTAAAATCGAATACCTATTTGGTACTATTTGATACCTTTGTTTTAATAATTGGTAAGTACCTAATTAATAACCGAGAAAATGAATTAAAAAATTGGGCAGTCATTCTGATGTCAGGATGACTGCCCACATTTAGGATCTCCACGTAAGGGCTCCAAAATTTCAATTCGCCTTTACAAAAATTTTGTACCTATTTGATACCTGAACACATATTTTTTCTAGATTTCTAGGGCAAAGAAAAAAGATTTTTTATAGATTGATTGGCTAAAATGGCCGAGCAGTTTTAAAATATTACAAAAATGTGTGTTTATGTAACATAGGGAAGTAAAATAATAAACATTATTCTTGGAATAAGTTATTTTATTTGTAGATAACATCCTAAATACCTACTTACCTGTTACACATAACATCAAGCTTATATTCCCTGAAGGCGTAAGCAGATTTGTATATACCCACTTTTATGGTATTTTTATAAGTACACAGAATAGATACTTGTTGTAAGCTTATGCTTCAACATATTTGTAAAAATTGTGGCAGAATGAACACTGTACTAAATATAAGTTACTTATTTTAAATAAACGTTAATTTATTATACATTCACATTTAAAAATCTTGATAAAAATAAAAAGGTGAAGTACAAAGGTGTTGCTTATTTCTAAAGTAACAACATCTCACTCTCACATTCACATGTATTAAAATAGAAGGTGAAGTACTCGTACAAAGATGCTGCGTAATTGTAACACAAAACATTTACAAACAGAGACAAAAATATAAAGGTGAAGTGCAAAAGTGCTGCTTATGTCTAAAATAATAAAAAGTTCATCTATTACACATTCACATTCACTCAATTTTACATCCTACAATCTCACAGTCTCGCATTCAGTTTTATAAATTAAAAAAAATAACTGCCAGCAGAACTGCAAGAAGATTATACATACAGATAAATATATGGAAACAGGCTACAAAAATATAAAGTACAAAGGTGCTGCTTATTTCGAAAGTTACAGTAACATTATTTTATAAATCTTGATACAAATCCTAAAAACAGAGGTGTTGCTTACTTCTAAAAAAACTGCAACAAAAATAATGTGTACTCGTCAATGATACAGTGCGTAACTTGAAACAAAAACGCCCTAGCGAGCTTCTGACAAGCCTCAAGCAGTTAGCTGTAGTTATTTTTACGTTTTGATGACCCCCAGTCAAGCACACGTCACACACACAAACACGGCGCTTAGACAGAATAGATTGTATGACCGAGAAAAGGGAGTGATTTTACTAAGTGCGTCTGTCTGTCAGTTAGACTTTGTGGCAAAGCTATACTCTTTTTATGAAAACTGGTAATACATACGTCAGTCAGTCTGTATGTCCACCAAATATACTACTTACAGATAAATAAATATGTAGGTATATATAAATATTCACTAAATAACTCCTAACGTTGTTTGTCTGTCTGTCATGCTGGAAATAAAAGATGCTCAAAACTTAGTATGGTATAACTCGAAGCAGGGATCAGTGCAAAGGGGGACTTCACAAACTGAGCACACGTGTATAGTTCGTTTAGTTTTCTTGTGCTTACTGCACCAAAAACAACGCCGACGACTATGGTGGCCGTTTGCGTATAGATCTGTCAACTTAGGGAAATGTTGCATCCGAGGCTGTAGATGGCTCGGACCGCTAGACACGGGATAGGTGGTAGTGATTTTAGGGACAAGTCCGTTGTGGTGCCGCAGAATTTGATCGACTAACTCCAATCGAAACACTAACTGCTCTTTCGGAGCGGCCAACGAACGCTGCAGATGGATACGGGCATTCAGAATAGAGCAGTTGAGCAGATGTTTGAAGAACTTGATATTCCATTTAGCGCCTCTTTTTCTTTCCAGCACGTATGGTTCCAGCATTTGATCTTTACGATCAACGCCTCCCATACTTTTATTGTAATCTAAAACTATTTGAGGTTTGTACTGAGCTGAGCGATGTGGTTTCGCCTCCATCTGGCCTTGTGAATTGCCGTGGTAGGTACTTATGGTGGCGATCTTACGCTTCTTGTCCTGAAAGGCCAAGACCACCACATCGCCGGAATGACGTGCTACAAACTGGCCATCTTTAAGATTACACTGCGATATGAGTGGAGGCACATTGCGGCAGTTAGTGCGCAAGGTGCCTACACAATCGGTTTTACGTGTTTTCAGAAATCTGGCCAGTAGGGGGCTATTGAACCAGTTATCCATAAAAAGAGTATAACCTTTGTCAAGGAGAGGACGGATGAGTTTGCCGACGGTGTGGGTGCTTTTCAGCACACTGGATGGGAAACCAGAATCATAGGAAGTGCCAGCACCGAGGTATACAAAGAATGACCAAAGGTAGCCCGTGGATGACTCGCAGAGTTCAAAGGTCTTCAATCCGAACCGGGCTGCCTTGGTCTTGATGTACTGGCGGAAGGCTAGGTTACCTTTCCACAAAGTCAAGGATTCGTCAATGCAAATATTTTGGGATGGGATGTAGGTTTCCTGAAAACGGGCATTTAAATGATCTAGGATCGGACCAAGAGAAAACAAAAGGTCAGAAGAGTCTGTCGGTCTGTTACTATTGTCATTTAAGTGCAAAGCGCGGCAAAGACTTTCGTAACGCGTACGGTTAAACATCTTTCTAAAGATGTTGGTCTGTAAAAGAGGGTTTATGGTGAAACAGGACTTTATGGTGGGCATCCGGATAATTCCGAGCATCATCCAGAAGGAAAATAGGACAAAAATTTCATGAATATTCGTGTCATACCAATCTCGGGCGAAGTTAGCTGACGAACCAGCAAGCCCTGCGGCATACCGGTTCGTCTCAGTCACAATGTGCGACATAATGCCGTCATCCCAGTACTGCCTAAACGCCCCATACGCGTGTTCAGACGCGACAACCGGCCCCGTTTGCTGAGGGAGAAACTTCTCCCTCTTACCTTGATAATCACCCATGGGTGACCATTCAAAGTGACTGGAAGTTCCTTCCGCAACAAAGAAGGACTCGATCTCGTCGCCATCCGCATCCATCCATTCTTCCTCATTCTCTTCTCTTAAACTTCTTGTTCTATTAGACACTCGCACTCTCGCTGCTTCTCTCATTGTCACTATACGCCTGATACTCTCTCTCAAGGCCTCAGGCACATCATCGTCATTTATATGTACTTCGACTAATCTTTCTCCTTTTACCCACTGGGAGTCACCGCCCGGCCGTCCGCCGCGCAGCCCGCGCGTCCGGCACCGGCGCGCTGGCCCGCCGCGCCTCGCGTGACACTGCTGCTGCGGCTGCTCTGTCGCCACTTCTTCCGGCTGCTGGAACAGCTGATGTTCACTAGCAAGGTGGAAGACGTGGTCCTCCTCGATAGCGATGTCGTCGTCGAGTGGGACCGTGACGACGATATTGGACCTATAAAGGATAAACTGGATGCAGCTGAATACCAGCATTTTACATGGAGCGACTGCCTATCTGACCTCCACAACCACGATACCCCTTGGTAAGACTGGTTGTCAGACTTTCGGGCTTCTGACGACCCGTAACGACTGTGGTGCTATACCTACGCGACAAAAAATATTTTTAAAAAAAATGGTGGGTAAAATCCCAATAGTGTAATGTTTGGACTTAAAAAGAGTTCGTGAACCTGTGTAGTTTGTTTCGGCATTTCTTCTCAGGGGTAAGACAGCGAGGAAATACCAGCACATCTAATTTTAAAATATTCACCAACCATATATTGACATGGGAAAGTGTATTTAATGATCCACTTACATAAATAAACATTTCATTTCAACATCCGTAATTTTAATCTCGTTTGGAAAAATTTTATCGAAACGAATTTTTTGGTACCGAAAATTACAATTGTACCAAAACTCGACACTTTTGACTTGGTTTACTTTTACGATGATTATTGCCTTTGAGCATTATACTCGCACTGTGCCAGATGTGGTTGTGTTGCCTACCTACTAAAATTGTTAAAAACACAGTTGGTTCTTGTAATGGATATAACTCTCCTAAAATATTAGTTAATGTGGTCGCTTAATGCAGTATGTTGTTATAATTATAATCAATGTCGTTAAAAGCAGTGTTCTTTATAAGGCGGCCATTATAGCATTTAGCCGGGATATATAGATTGGTCAATATAAACAATATGTTGTTCTAAACGATGATGCTGTTAACGGTTTTGGCTATACGTGTAACTCATCAAGAAAAGGTACAAGACTAATGAATACAAGTTTTAATACTTACGTCGAAAGTTCTTCTCGTTCAGATGAACCTGAGCCAACAGCAGCAGAGGTGTCAGGATCCTTCCTCAACGGTGTTGATGTTGACCTATCAAATAAAACGTTTTCATTTATTATACAGAAAGCCACTATAAACAACATACTCATTATTACTCACGTCATTGGCAACGGGTCTAAATCCTCGTTCCACATCGCCAGGACGGTAGCAGACTCGGACTGAAAAAATAAGAGCTGGGATAAGATTAAACCTCACATTAAAGCACCAACATAAAACAAAAGATGGAATTCTTGGCCAAGAACACCCCTTTATAATTTATTTCCATATCATCATCATTTCATTATTTCCATACAATAATAATAAATACGCTACAATCGATAAATGCCTCGCTTAAATCTGCGCAGCTGTGCTTACGTTTGTTTGCCACAGTGAAGCTGGGTTCCCTATTTGTCTTCGATAGTTGATGATTTGATTTTTTTTATATCGAAAACGGTGTGTCGATAATTCAGGTGTACGACATTTTATTACATCGATGCTTTATTGGTGCGATGTAACGTTTGTGCGAAAAATCCTGTAGCGAAATACCCTACAGCGATTGCTCATTAGTTGAATAGTATGTCGGTTCGCAACGCCTATCGTTGTCCGTGACAATATAATAATACATACAGGATAAGTTTTTATCCAGTACGCAAATGTTAACCATGAATTCAGTATCAAATTTGCGCACTGGATAAAATATTTTCCTGTATACATTGTATTTAAGTGTATATTAATATAATCATTTTCGTTTATTTACGATTAATGCTTTGTTTATTTCTTGTTCTATGCAGATTATGTCGAAGTTTATATCTTTTTTCTGTGTGATCTTTATTATAATAAAACATACATATGAGTATTTTACGTGTTATTAATTCATTTTATGTACCTATTAGCAAACGGCAACAGTACGGAAGCAAAAAAATACGTTTTTGTTTCCATACTGGGCGCGCATTTAAAACAAAATTAGAGTGCCCCAGTTGCTTTCTTTTCCGTGCGTATTGAAATAGACCATTGAGGTATGACAGTTTTTACATGATATTAGGCGATTGGCTAGCAACCGGTCACTTATATTGTCTACGTTATCTTTGGCCCATGCCACAGCAAAACGTGATGAATTTGTCACCTGTCTTCCTCATTTTTGGAAAATAGACTTGAAGATATGTATAGTAGGTACCTATTTCCTTAATGACTAGTGCAAAATAAAATTATTAATTAAATGTCACGGATAACAGTAGGCGTTGCGAACCGACATACTATCGAACTAATGAGCGATCGCTGTAAGGTATTTCGCAACAGGATTTTTCGCACAAACGTTACATCGCACCAATAAAGCATCGATGTAATAAAACATCGTACAACTGAATTATCAACACACCGTATTCGATATAATAAAAATCTAATCATCAACTTTCGAAGACAAATAGGGAACCCGTGAAGCTAGTTACTCATTTTTCCTCACTCCTCTTTCCTACTCCATCATCAGACCCTGGTCCCCATCTATCTATCACCTATTCATTGAGTCCTTTCCAATGAGCCCAAACACGATACTTCTGCTGTTTGTTGGTGACGTGTTGCTTATCCTGTAAATTCCTCCAAGTGATGCTACAGCATCAGTTAAAGGTTACTTTGTTCTTCGAATATCAGTAAAGTAAATAGAATACCAAATTTCGACTAGATCAGACCTGTAGAAGATGCTCAAATCCCTTCATCAAGTAGAGGAGCAAGTAATCTTGCAACAGCTGAACAGATTTCCTTGAACCATAGCAAAGAGCACTCTCGATTAAGGCACCTTACTGACAAAATAAAAAAATATCATCGATCGGCCGTTTGGGAGCTACCTACGATGCCACAGACAGCCATACAGATACAGGAGTTAATCTTGTAACACCCCTCTTTTTCCGTCGAGGGTTAACAAAACACTAAAAATATTACTGACATTGGTGCCGATTCTGTTGTACACCGAACTAAACTATAACTAAAATTCCTTACTTTTTACTATGAGAATTTAGACGCTATTCTGCAAAAAAATATCTCTAAATTTAAAAACTATTTTGACACAACTAAAATCGAATTTGACAATCGCGACTCGCACGTGTGGCTTCGCAACGTGGTACTTGTTTGCCCTACCCCGTGTTTTTTTTAGAGCCAGCAGCGCGCCGGGTTCGGCAGCCTCGACGTGATTTCTATGGAATTTTCACTTTTTTCATGGAAACTATGAAAAATTATTATCCACATGTTGAGTTTTAGAGGTGTTTGGGGTTTCAGGGGGTCGAAATTTTAATTATTTTTGCGATAGGACACACCGTTTTCGAGATATAAGCAAAAGAAAAGAAAAAAAAATACAGTACTATTTTGGCACCAGAAGTCGAGGTGTCGGTGTGAATTTTAGTTCTTGACAACTAATTTTATTCCACACCTATTTAATCGCGATTAAAAATAGTCAGATTTAGTTAGACAACCAAAATTTTAGGTTGAATAGAATAATGTAATTGACAACAACAGAATAGCAAAATTACCATTTTCACTAAACTAATAATTCAGTACAATCTTAGTGCTGTCAAACTAAAATATAGTTAAGTTGTGTCACTTTAGTCAATTTCAGAATAGGAAATCGTCGTTTGACAGGAATAAACTAAATTTTGGTGATTTTTAGTCTAGTTTAGAGAATTTTGTGACAACAGAATCGGCACCATCGACACACAATTTAAGTCATCCTACTTCCTACTAATATTATAAATGTGAAAAAGTATGTATCAAGATGTTTGGATGTTTCTTACTCAATCGCGAAAAACGGCCGAATGGATTTGGAACACAGATAGTTTATTACCTGGATTAACATTATAGGATACTTTTCATCCCAGTAGTACGTTCCCGTATGATTATTTCCATAATTACCTCAAAATATGCCTCGGTTTCGGGTGCCATCTCCGCGTCGGAATCGTCCTCCACCTCGATGATATCCTCGAGCTCTTCTTCCTCGTCGATGCAGTCCGACGTGCCGGAGTACTTCACCTCCATACATTCCTCCAACTCTGTTTTCACGATAACCTCGACGTCCACATCGTTGAGAATTTCGTAGAAGTCTGGAGTGTCCTCCACAAATTCGCCCATGTTCGATGATGCCATCTCTGGTTATACTCTATTTTGAAAATATGATTATTTGTAAGTAAAAATAGGTAAGTTCCAATTTCAAAATTTCCCTCCACATTGTTTGCAAGCTATTTTAAATTATCGTGTCTCATTAAAAATGGATCTGCGCCAGGAACACTTTCGCGCTATGATTTTTTACGATTTCAAGTGTCGCCTGAAACCGGACGAGTCGTACGATAGACTTCAAATGGCATTCATGGATGAAGGCCCTTCTAAGGCAACCGTGTATCGTTGGTACAACGAATTCAAGCACGGTGGACTAACTTTGGGGGATGAAGAAAGAAGTGGTCGCCCTTTGACGGCTGTTACGGAAGAAAACGTGCTAGCAGTGAAAAATATAATCCATGACAATAGGAGAGTTACGTTTCAAAAGATTCAGCACATTCTGCAGGTTAGATCGGGTAGCCTTCACGAAATTCTACACGTGCAGCTTAGCGTGAGGAGGATAGTTTCACGCTGGGTGCCGCACAACCTCACCGATGCTCAGAAGCAGGCCCGGGTGGAATAGCGCCATGATATGATAAACAAATTTGAAGCAGGCTCGTCTCGGCGTGTTTACATCATTACAGGTGAGTCTTGGACGATGAGCTGTTGCTCATCATCCAAGACTCTATCTAAGAAATGAATGAAAAGAAAATCTATCCAAGAAATGTATTTTGTCTCTAGGCCCTGACCTAGCACTGTGACTTTTTTATTCCCGAAAATGAAAAATCAGCTCAAAGGGATACAATTTTCGTCGACGGAAGATGCGCTGTCAGCGTTCGAGCAGGCTGAACGAGGTGTGTGCGACGGAATGGAAAAAATAGTTCGGAAACTGGTTCAGACACATGAAACTTTGTATAGAGGCTAGTGGAGAATAGGAATACATGCTGAAAAGATTTGATAAAAAAATATTTCCCTAGAGCCAAAAAGTAGCTTGCGGTGAGGTGCAGCGCAATTGAGGCGGGCCGCGATGTCGAATGGGAGGCATCGCGGCTGAGGGTTACAGGCTGCGGCGGAGTAGGAGTGCCGGTGCTTCTGAGTAACACTCTTCCGTGGAGGACGCGGTGGGGCCGCAGGAGAGGAGTGTCGGTATAGCGTTGTCCGCTCTCCCTAACCCCTGCGGCCGAAAAGTGGTAGGCAGCAGGGCCACTGTGCTGACCCGTCGCAGGGGGACCAAGGGTACCAGACACGAGGTCGTCTGGGGCCCTTATGCTATTTGGTTCCTGGGGTGGTCACGGCGTGCCATGTGTCCTGGTGCGCCGGTGATAAGGGGTTATTCCCCTCCGAGGACCGTTGACGGACAGCCGCAGCGGTTTCGCGGATGGCTTGCGCGTTTCCGTGTTCCTGCCTCAAGCGGCACTGAAGGACACCTCCAGTCGTAGTGGGTTACAGTCCCACATAACTGCGCTATCTCCCCGTGGTAGTGCAGTAGGCATTTCTCCACGTTAAACAACGAAAAAAAAATATGCCCGGGTTGACGGCGCGTTTTGTTCCACGCGCGCTTCAAAGAGATGTCAGCACCAACTGAAGGAGCCCGCAAGGGCCGATACACGCCAGGGATGCGGGTTGATTTTCATCTGCATCAATCAAACAAGTCATAATCAAATGTTTCTACCCAATCTGTTTGTACCCACTTTAATAAACATGGGTACAACAATATTTGACATTATATTTATTTTCTGTCATACTTTTGCAATGATATGTCAACAGTCAACCAGTTTTTTTTTCAGCTGGTTGTGGTAGGTATGTTGTGCATCGAACTTGAGCTTTAAGTTCTTCGGGTACTGCTGCTAACCCATTGAAAACAATATACGAGTACTTCCTTCACCGCTGCACCATGTATGAGTTGTATATGACTAAATACAGGACTTTGACAATCAATGATTCCAGTAGAATCTAGATATAACATTAAACCTATCGGCTATCAAGTAATACACCACATGTCACTTTTATTATATTATATAAATATTGTCTATAGTCATATAATATCGACTGCCTCGGTGGTCTAGTGGTTGTAAGCGCTACTACTGAGCAAGAGGTCCTAAGTTCGCTTCCCAGATCAAGTAGTCTTGTTGGGTTTTACCATCTGGAATTGCTCATTAGCAGCCTGGATTTGTGCCCACTTGATGGCAAAAGGCAATTCCCATGGGACTTAAACATAACTGGCGAAACGTGGGTGTACTACACATAGGTACACCTCTGCCTAACCCTTTGGGGAATACAGGTGTGATGTTATCTATACTAATAATAATAACATTATAAAGAGGAAAGATTTGATTATTTGTTTGCTTTCAATAGGCTCCAAAACTACTGAACCAATTTGAAAACTTCTTTCACTGTTGGGAAGCTACACTATTCCCAGATGACATAGACTATATTTTATCCTTGTATTCTCACGGGAACGGGAACTACGCGGGTGAAACCACAGAGCACTGCTAGTACTTCATTAAATATAGCCATGTCTGGGGATAGTGTAGCTTCCCAACAGTAAAATAATTGGAACCACTGTGCATTCGCTTCCAGCGCGTTTTTATAGTACCATACTAGTATAGTAGACTAGACCCTTTTAAGGGTAAATTTTAAAACCCCTAAGTGTGCAAAACCATAGGAGTCAATAGAAAAAATTTAAAGTTTTAAAAAAATTGAAAAATGTCAGAGTTAGTGGAATATTGGGTGAAGAAGATTACATGCTGAGTCTTAATGTGTTTCCAAGCAATTTACTGCTTACGAAAAGATTAAAGAATGCATTTTTTTTTTACTATATATATATTTGTAAGCAGTCACCGGAGCCCCTACTTCTCCTATGCGGGGCTCCTACTTCTGCGTGGTTTAAAAAAAATACCACGATGAGGATAGCGGGGTCTTTGTCGGGGTGTCTAAAAGTCCAGAGCTCGCTTCGCTCGCTCTTGCATCCAAGTTCTCCTAATAACATTGTTGTCTTACCACGTGTAGATTGTAACTTTTGGATAATATGTTTGTTCAGTGACTTCAGTGTAGTAGTGTTCTGAAAATTTCATGTTTTATATTTATTTTCTCAAAAACGAGGGATTTGCATAGTGTGAAATTTTGCGAAAGTGTTTTACTTACAGACATTTACACGCTATGAAATCGCGAAGCTGTGAACGAGCGGCAGATAAAGCCCAGTGGAGCCAAGTATCGATTTGAAACAGTTCAAAGTGACGCGGTGACATTTTGTTATTGTAGTAGGTACAAACAAAATATCACCGACTCGCTCCTGAACGACGAAGCGTCGATCGTCGAAACCTGAGGTCGAAACTATACATCGTGGAGTCCAAATTCAACCCTTCGATGAAGTATAGATAAAACGAAATAAAAGTATGAAAAACGTCTAAAAGACAACTAAATATTGTTATTATTGGTTATTACTTATTACAGACAAAAAATCATTATCACTTTTGAGCAACGGTACCTATTTGTTCTTAACATTTATTTGCCCAAAAAAGTATATTTACGATGTTATTTCGCGCAAACATTATCTACAACGATGTAATAACTACTTATAAATGAATATCCATCCACTTACCGTCGACTAGACACAAAAACACTTAATTTTAATTCAAAACATATAAGCTCGTTCAAGAGTCGCGACCAAAAAGAAAAAGTACTCAGTCCAGTGTTGCCATATGGAGGAGGCGTGAAATCTGTATTTTCAATTTTTCATTTTAAAAATCCGCATAAAATTCGTATTACCAGTAAAATCTCACCCTTTTTCATTGTTTTTTGGCAAAAAAACCTGTAACAGATCTTTAGGACGTTATAGGTACTGAATTTCGATGTTTAGTCGTGTACATGTGCTTAAAAATATCCTTCTTGCCTCCGCGTCCAATAGATAACGTCACTCAATTTCTTTTTACATAATGCAAACGTGCAAAACCCTTCTTGCTACGTTTCAGCAAAACCTTGAAAGTAGATTCAGCCAACCAATCTAAGTTGAAGCGCTAGATTATGCGTGATTTTTTGCAATTCCAGCCATTGTTTTCAAACTACACTTAATATATTACAAGGCAGCTGCTAACAGCTGTCTTGTCCTTTTGAATCAAAGACAATAGCTCTAAAGCTTTTGTCTTTGATACACGGTTTCGAACGCGACCTATGGCACGGTTTTCCCCACATCTCATGTTTGTATTACGGCTCTATTATGTTATATTTCCATGAAATGAAAATAATAGTTCTGACAGAGGACTAAAATGTGATTTATAATGAATACTACGAAAAAAACATCGGAATATGCTCTGTACAGCATCTGGCTGAGGTTGAGTCCATCTGTACGTAAATCCGTATAAAAGTCCGTAAGCATGATTCGTCCGTACAGGCCTTCCAAAATCCGTACAAATACGGACAAATCCGTATATATGGCAGCACTGACTCAGTCTGTTGAGTCTGTGGTGTGTGGTAGGGGGTGTCAATTTATGTTTTGGGCCGTGTAAATTAAACAGCTTTGTAATGAGAATGCACAGTTAAGTTTTTATTTAAAACATTTTCCTGATCCCAACATGGCTGTCCATATCCCCGAGAGACAGACTAGTGCTGCGCTCACTAGTTACTAGAATACACAATAGTGATGTGACCTATTATGTCACATCTTTCCTTTCAAGGAAGCAAGAAGTTAAAACAATGTTCTGTTTAAATTCTAGGTTTTTATACAATGTCTATAATCTTTTAGGTAGGCAGGAAGTCTGATTGTTCTACCTCTACTTGACACTCTACCATTTAGATTCTCCACCTCAGGTTCCCCTACATTCTGTTTACCACCTCTACCTTCTGCATACAATTGCTCTTTGTCATCATTATTTAAATAATCCTTACATTCTAAGCTATTATTAAGATCTGCACTATTATCATTTCCAATATTTTCTAATTCCGAAAACTCTGTTTCACTATTTTCCTTGAACGGACAAGTTTTTGAACTACTTTTTAAATGAAATCTATTTCTACATAAAACATTGCCTGATTCTGTTAATAAATTATAAGATCTTGGTCTATCTGCAGGTCCCACAACTTTTGCATGTCTATCATAGGTGCCATTATCATGATTTTTTATTAATACTTGATCTCCAACCTTTAATTCTTTGAGGGGTCTAGTGTGTCTATTGTAATATTTTTCTTGTGCTACCTGTCTTTCCATTAATTTTGCATGTATGTATTCGTTACTCTGATCCAGCTTTGTTTCCACACTTGGTATTATTCCTCTGACTTTATGACCCAGTAATACTTCATTAGGAGACTTAATCTCACTAGAAATAGGACAATTTCTAAATTCTAATAATGATAGGTATGGGTCTTTTTTGTCTTCAACACATTTCCTCAATATCCTTTTTATTGTTTGTATGTGTCGTTCCACCATTCCATTACTTCTTGGATAATAAGGTGATGAAAAAATGTGCTGAAAACCCCAAGTATTTGCAAATTTCTTAAAATTTTCAGATGTAAATTGTGGTCCACCATCACTATGTAATTCTGTTGGAATTCCAAATCTTGAAAAACATTGTTTAAGACTCTTTATTGTTGAATCTGCAGATAAAGATTGTAAAGTTATCACTTCCACATATTTTGAAAAATAGTCAATTAGTAACAAGTAGTCTTTTGAGTACAAATGGAAAATGTCAACTCCTACTTTTTGCCATGGTTCTTTAGGTACTTCATGTGGTTTTAGTGGTTCCTTACAATTTTCAGAACTAAATTTGGTGCAAGTATTACAATTTTTTATATATTCATCTATATCTTTAGACATGCCTATCCAAAATAAACATTCTCTAGCTCTTATTTTTGTTTTTTCTCTACCCATGTGAACATAATGGAGTTTTGACAACATTTCTTTTTGCAAAGATTTTGGTACAATTACACAACTGTTTTTAAAAATCAACCCCTCTATTACATGTAGATCAGTATGAAAGGTATGATATGATTTCAAAACATTTGGAAGATCTTTGGAATCTACTGGCCAACCGCCTAGTATGTATTGCTTCAATAGTTTACACTCTTCATCTTTATCTGTTTCTGTCTTGAATTCTTCATATCTTTTCACACTCATTTTTTTTTGTAAGTCTACTAATAATATGCTACAATCAAAGTCATCATCATCCTTAACTTTAGTTTTTAAATAATTTCTTGATAAATAATCTGCAAGTTGTAATAATTTACCTGGTTTATATGATAATGTTATGTCATAGTGTTGCAATCTCAATCTCATTTTTTGAAGTCTGATTGGTATTTCTGCTAGAGGCTTCTTCGAAATAGGAATTAAAGGCTTGTGATCTGACTCAACTTGAAAATTCCTGCCCATTATATAAAAATGAAACTTTTCACAAGCAAACACTATGGCATACATTTCCTTTTCAATCTGTGCCCACGCTTTTTGTGTTTCTGTTAACGCCTTAGATGCATATGCTACTGGATAACCGTTTTGCAAAAGAACTGCACCTACCCCATTGCTACTTGCATCAACACTTAATAAACATGGAACATTTGGATCATAATATTGTAGCACTGGTGATGATGTCAAATATTTTTTTATCATTTCAAAACATTTTTCCTGCTCTGGACCCCATTCCCAATTCTTGTCTTTTTTAAGCAATTCTCTTAATGGAGCAGTTAACTCAGCAACATTTGGTACAAATTTAGAAACATAAGTAATCACACCTAATAGTTTTTGAACCCCATTAACATCTATAGGTTTTTCCATTTTAATTATACTTTCAATTTTATCCTCATCAATTAGTATACCCTTGTCCGTAAAAACATGTCCCAAAAACTTTAACTTATTAGTATTAATTATACATTTTTCTGAATTGAAAGTAATATTATTTTCAGCTGCTGTTTTCAATACCTTATGTAATATTTCATCATGTTTTTCTTGATTTTCTGCCCATATTATCATGTCATCGATAAATATCTCAACATTACTTATGTTTTCAAACAAACGAGAGAATTGTTTATGGTACACTTCTGAGGCTACTTTTACCCCATAAGGCATTCTCAAAAAACGGTATCTACCAAATGGTGTTTGGAATGTAGTCAATTTTGAGCTTGCCTCGCTTAACTTTATCTGGTAAAATGCTTTACTGCAATCTAATTTACTAAAAACCTTAGCTTTAGCCATTTTAGCAGAGATTTCTTCAAACGTCGGGAGTTTATAATGTTCTCTTAACAAACAAGAATTGAGATATTGTGGGTCCAAACAGATCCGAAGCGATTGATCATTTTTTCTAACTATTACAACTGCATTTACAAACTCAGTGGGTTCTTCTATCTTACATATTATGTTGCTCTTTTCCATTTCCTGTAATTCCTTTTTGTAGGCATCCAGTAGTTTCATGGGCACAGGTCGACAAGGTATCACTTTCCCAGTATGATCAGGAATCAATTTGAAATCATAAACATAGTCTTTTATTTCGCCTAATCCAGTAAATAAAGATGGGTATTGACTAATGATATCTTCCTTATTAATGTTACACAACCTAATTATCAAATTAAATTTTTTGATTATAGGCAGTCCCAACAATGGGGCAGAATTACAATCAACAACATGAAATTTAATTATTTCTACCTGGTCATTGATTTCACATTTGAGGTCTATTGTTCCTAACAAATTTATTTTAGAATTGTTGTAATTCCGCAATACAGAATTTGAGCTTTTCAATTGTCCTTTTATTCCTAAATTATCTAAAGTTCTCTTACTAATTACATTACAACCTGCACCTGTGTCTAATTTGAATTTTAATTTTTTGCTACTATTTATAAAATTTACCTCCACTGTCCAGTCATTCACATTAATGCTGCCCAACATGTACTCCTGATTTGTAGCGTTTTCCTGTAGCTCTTGATCAATTTCTTTTACTGTGTGGTCGTTTATTCTTCTTTGCATACATACTGTTGCATAATGATTTTGTTTTTTACAGTAATTGCATACTTTCCCATATGCTGGGCATTGGCGAGGTTGATGTTCAAAACCACATCTTTTGCACTTGAATTTTGTTGAATTTGTATTTGAGTTTTTCTGTTGTACCTGAGTTTTCTTCTTGATGTTATCTACATTTGTACTTTCCTCTTCTTTAAGTTGCTTTATATAACCTGTAGCAATTTCCGCTGTTTTGCACATGTTAACACAATGTTCCAATGTTAGGTTTGGTTCTCGGAGGAGTCTTTCCTTTAATTTTGTTTCTTTTATACCTCCTATTATGCGATCTTTTATCAAACTGTCTCTTAGATTTCCAAAATTACATGGTAACGATAATTTCTTCAACTCGCATAAATATTCTGCAAACTTTTCTTCTTCTTTTTGATTTCTCTCGAAGAATAAATGTCTACTTATTGTTTCATTACTTCTTGGAAGGCAATAATCTTTTAGTAACTGAAGCACTTTTTCATGATTTTTCTTGTCCTGTTCAGTCACGTCGAGAGTCTCAAATTTGTCTAGGCCTTCTTCTCCTAACAAATGTAGTATTATTGCAGCTCTGGTCTCAGTCGTTTTTTTGTAGCATTCATTTGCCGCCATGTATATTTCGACCTGGCGTAGCCAAGTCTTGAAATTTTTTCCTAGGTCTCCTTCAAATGATAATGGCGGTGGTTGGGCGAGCGTCATAGTCGGCGTTGTATTATCCGCTAATATACTCTCTGGCCTGGTGCCAACAGGAACGTTGTTTGTTTCCGGCTGCGCCATGTCAATTTATGTTTTGGGCCGTGTAAATTAAACAGCTTTGTAATGAGAATGCACAGTTAAGTTTTTATTTAAAACATTTTCCTGATCCCAACATGGCTGTCCATATCCCCGAGAGACAGACTAGTGCTGCGCTCACTAGTTACTAGAATACACAATAGTGATGTGACCTATTATGTCACAGGGGGTAGCGCCATGAAGATATATATCTTCATGGGTAGCGCTCGCGACCAACGGCTTTCGACCAGTGTTGCCAACTCCAAAACTTCAATTCAAATTATCGAGTTCCCAGTGTTCCCACGTTGAAATGAACGTGTTGCGAGCAAAAATTATCGTACACACGGCTACACATCAAGCTATACATTTCCAGTATAAGCTGATCTCGCATTGTATAGGATTTCCGTACAGTGCGAGGTCAGCGTAAACTGGAAATGTATAGCTTGATGTGTAGCCGTGTGTACACCGACAAACAAAAAAAATATCACGAAATCGCGGAAAAAAAAATCAGCTGTTCCTTACATTTAGGTTTGTATAACTCGTCAAAATGTAGTGAACAGCAGATTATTTTTTTTCGCGATTTCAGGTTCGATCCCCTTTTGGGGTAGGTTGTGTGTGTGTAGGGTATTGTACTACTTACAATTATATTATACGTACACGACACAATCAAACAATACTAGTAATACAGAAGGAGTAAAAGACAGAGGATACAAATAAGCCACCACACGATAACACTTTTTTATCTCTCCAGTCAAAGTGACACAGAACGAATATATTCAAAAGTCTTGACTGTGAGGTCGGACGGTGTAGGTCTATATCCCACACCACCCTCCTCCAGAGACCGTCAAGGGCGATACAATTCTGGAAACCTGACATGACGACCAGAGCGACTGATATACTCTTTGCTACTGCTGGGCGGTGTGCCTTCTCCTGGGTCAGCTTGGTGTGCTAAAATGTAAGCTGGTTTAAGACGGTCAATTGAAACCGTGACCTCTCTGCCCTTACACAGTATTCTGAAGACTTTGTCTCCCCTTTGCAGAACTTTGTGAGGACCTGTGTACGCTGGTTGTAGCGAGCCACGTAATGCGTCTTCACGAAGAAACACGTGATCAGTGGTCTGCAGATCCTTAAATACGAAAATGCTGGTTTTAGCGTGACGGGATGCTGGAGTTGGTTGCAGGTTTTGTGCGAACTTGCGAATGCGCGCTGCGAAGTCTGTGACGTCGGTCGTCCCTTTGTTACTCGGAGCGAAAAATTCACCTGGGAGCCTTAGCGGTTCGCCGTATACAAGTTCGGCTGAAGACGCTTGGACATCCTTTTTGACTGCGCTCCGTATACCAAGCAATACCCACGGCAAGGACTCCGTCCATTTGTCATTTGCATGGCACGTAATGGACGCCTTGAGTTGCCGGTGAAATCGCTCCACCATGCCATTACATGCCGGATGGTATGCTGTTGTCCGCTTATGCTGAAAACCAGCCAATTTGGACAATTGTTCGAACAGAGCCGACTCGAACTGCCGACCCCTGTCCGTGACTATCTCCGCGGGACAGCCAAACCGGGCAATCCATCCGGATAGCAGTGCTTTAATTCAAATTCAAATTCAAATTCAAATTTATTTATTTTGGGACAACGAGATCCAAAGGTTAGTTTACAAAAAAAAAAAAAAAAAAAAAAAAAAAAAAAACTTACAAAACTATTGTTAGTACCTACTTAAATAAACTTACACATCGTTCTACACACAGATTCCCCTGCGCTGAGACACCCCGCCACGTCATGATAACCAATAGGGAGATGCCTCCCTAAAAGATCATCAGACGAACGAAATGCCTCAACACAGGGGCACGTACATCTTCAGCTATAGTTTTCAGGATGCTGTTGTGACTCCCCCGCACCCTCCTCATAAGTGACACGACTTTTTTCCGGATGACGGCATGAAAGCCATCAGTATGAGCCTGCGCAAACATCTCAGAGGCACTGCAGAAACGAGGAAGTCCCAACATCATCCTGAAAATGTTATTGTATTGGACGCGCAGAGTGTCTAGGGATTTTTTGGTATAGCTAACCCACAGACCACCCGTGTACAAACCCTGACAATAAGCTTTAAATAGCGTGAGCTTGACTTGGTCCGTACAGCGGGCGAATCTACGGGCCAGCATGTTGCCACGGACTGACAGAGCTCTGCGCTCCCTTTCTATATCAACATCATCCTTAAGGTCGTCGGTAAGGTAATGTCCAAGGTACTTAAATTGTGACACCCTATCTAAGTTCACACCATTCAAAGTAATGGGTGGAACAGATTCAGGACACTTACCGGCGGCCTTAAAGACCATGTACTGACTTTTCTTTACATTATAAATAAGTCCGTGTGACTCAGCATAGGCTTCACAAACTTTCAACATCTCTCCGAGCGCCCCTGCAGTGGGACTCAGCAGCACCATGTCATCGGCGTAGCTGATATTATTAACACTAATACCACCCACCCGGCATCCGCCACGCATGCTGCTGAGTTCCACTATGAGATCGTTTACATACAGGCTGAAGAGCTTTGGAGATGATAACCCCCCCTGCCTCACGCCGCACTCCAGCCTGTACGAATCGGAAAGAGTGCCTGACCATTTCACACAGTTCGTCTGGTTATTGTACCAATATTTAAAGAGGTTCAACATCTCCACCGGTATACCACTATCCCCCAGCTTCCCCCAAAGCACCTCGTAGGACACGAGGTCAAAGAAAACAGGCATACACCGGTGTCTTACGATCCGTGTAGTACTGGACAGTGTGCTTGAGACTTAAGATTGCGCTCTCAGTAGATAGTCCGGGCCGAAACCCAAACTGCGCATCGTGTAGTTTTAGATACTTTTGCAAGCAAGAATCAAACAAACTGTCCAGCACCTTGGCTATCACGGTCGCGAGGGAGATCGGGCGATAATTATCCTTATCGGAGATGTCACCCGTCCTGTTCTTAATTATGGGCACCACTGTGGTTTTCATTAGGTCAGCTGGAAGGTAAGCATGACTGATGCACATAGCAAACAACAGAGACAGGACCCTCGGGAGGTGCACTCCCGCGTATTTCAGGTGTTCAACGCTGAGCCCGTCATACCCAGGAGATTTGCCCTTGGTCATTCCTCTAATAAGAGCACTAATTTGACTTGCTGAGAAACGCAACAGAGGCTCCTCTCCCTGGCTGCAGGGCGCAGCACCAACCATCGCAGTGGAAGGACTGATCGTCGACCTAACTCTAAAATGGCTGCCAAACATATTAGCGATCTCGGTCGGATCGCTTAAGCCGCTCACACTCACTGGGAGGCCACGCTTAATATCCAATTTTTTGGTAGCTTTCCAAAACTGGGAAAAGTTTTTAGTGGCTCGACAATTCGCTATCACGTCCATTTTCAGTTGCTCTTGATTCTTTCGACACCACTTTAGCCTGCTTTTAAAAATTTTACGAGACTCGCGCATTTGCTCGTACACTATGCTTTAGCTACTGTCTCGGCCGTTATGTCGACAATAGGAATGACCTCTGGCCACCTGGTAAAACGGTCGACTGCCGTCAGACAGTATCTGTAGCCTTGCGAAATTGGAAGCGGGCCCACAAGGTCGATGTGGACAGTGGTGAACCTTGCACGTGGGAGGTGATACGCCCCTAATGGCGCAAAAACGTGTCGGCTTACTTTGGCCCGCTGGCATTCAAGACAAGCTCGAGCCCACTCTCTGCAGTCCTTCCTAACGCCTGGCCAGACGAAGCGCTCTGCGATTAATTTGGATGACGCTGTGACACCAGGGTGGCTGAGGGAATGCAGGCTGTCAAAGACTTGCTTTCGTAGCATTACAGGTACGAATGGTCTGGGAGGCGATGTACTGACGTCACAGTACACATGTGTACACTCCCCGGGGACCTGCACCTTCTCCAAAACCAACGAAGATCCTTCCTGGAGAAGCTTGGACAGTTCGGGATCCGTAGTTTGCGATTCCGCGAGAGTGTCGAAACTGACCGGTATCTGAAGTGCTTCCACGCGAGATAAGGGGTCGGCTACGACATTGTTCTTGCCGGAAATGTGCCTTATATCGGTGGTGAACTGGGCAATGAAGTCTAGGTACCGGAATTGCCTAGGCGAGCAGTTTTTCTTCCTCTCGTGGAATGCGAAACTGATCGGCTTGTGGTCCGTATATACGACAAAGTGTCTGGCTTCGACCATGTAGCGGAAGTATTTGATGGCCTCATAAATGGCCAGCAGTTCCCTGTCATATGGAGAATATTTTGTTTGCGGAGGGCTGAGTTTCCTGGAAAAGAAGGCTAATGGCTGCCAGCCATCATCGCTAAGCTGCTGTAACACCGCGCCGATTGCGGTATCCGATGCATCAGTAACCAATGCAAGTTTGGCACTGCAGTCGGGGTGAGCCAATAGAGCAGCGTTAGCTAAGCTTACCTTGCAGTCCTCAAATGCTTGCAAAGTATTCTCCGTAAGACATATGGGCTGCGAGCCCTTTACGTTGCCAATCAAGAGGTTGTGAAGCGGCGCCTGTTTTTGCGCTGCGTGGGGTATGAAACGCCTGTAAAAATTAATCATACCTAGGAATCGGCGCAGTTGGCGAACATCTTTGGGCGGCGGAAAGTTGTTGATGGCCTCGACCTTGGAGTCGAGCGGTGTGGTACCCTTTTCGGAGATGTGGTAACCTAGGAAAGTTACCTCCGGTTTACCGAAAACACATTTGGACGTATTGACCAGCATGCCAAAGTCCCTCATCCTGCCAAAGATAGTGCGGAGATGCTCCTCGTGCTCAGCCTGTGTCCTTGAAAAAATAAGAAAGTCGTCCAAGTAGCTGTAGCAAAAATCCAATCCTCTGGTCATCTCGTCCACAAAACGTTGGAAAGTTTGGCCTGCGTTGCGCAGACCGAACGTCATGTACGGAAATTCGTACAGCCCAAACGGTGTGGTGATTGCCGTCTTTGGGATGTCGTCCGGACTGACGGGTATTTGATTGTAGGCTTTGACAAGGTCTATGGTGCTAAAGATTTTGCATCCAGAGATGTTGTGTGAGAAGTCATGGATGTGCCTAATCGGATACCTGTCAGGGATGGTCCGGGCATTAAGCATCCGGTAATCACCGCAGGGTCGCCAACCGTTGTCTTTTTTAGGAGCGAGGTGCAGTGGTGATGACCATGGACTCTCTGACGCTCTGGCAGTTCCATTGGCCAGCATCAGCTGGAACTCCTGTTGAGCTATTTTTAATTTATCTGGCGCTAGGCGCCGAAATGGAGATGAGACTGGGGGGCCTGGGGTTGTGCGGATGTAGTTACTAGTTACTAGTTACTTTTACTCACTAGTTGTTGACTGTCGTAATCAACGATTAGTGAGTAAAAGCTTAAAAAATCTACGCCGATGATTGGTTTGGTTACCTCGGCCACCACAAAACGCCACTTAAAGTCTCTACGGAGTCCTAAGTTTAAATTCAAACTAACAAAGCCAAATGTCTTTATGGGCGTCCCATTAGCGGCCACAAGTTGATAGTTTGTACACACGCGACGGTCACTAAGGAGATGGCGGGGATAGACGCAGAGGTCGCTACCTGTGTCGACCAGGAACTGCGTCTTGCTGCTCCGGTCCGTGACGAACAGGCGACCAGTCGTGCGAGGGCAATCGTCTGTCGCCATTACCGACTGCCCGCGGCGTTTCCCTGCTGGTAGTCGCAGGGCTTGTTGCAGTGCTTCGCCTTCTCGCCATGCATCGCGTGGTACCAGCACACAGGATGCTGCCGGTAGCTGGAATCCGAACGGCTTGATGAGCGATTGCGTGAGTGCCGTCGCGCGCCTCGACCACGGCTGTGGGAGCGGTTCCGCGAACGTCTGTCACGCAGCTGCAGCGACAAGTCCTTCATCGCACGCTTCAGCTCGGCAATCTCAGCTGCCATCTCACTAGTAGAGGGTCCTGTTGCCGAAGTTGCTGCGACGTGGCTCGCCGGAGCGACAATGTCCTGGACGCGGTCAGCCAGATCGGCTAGTGCGTCTAGAGTGCTGTGGGGCTGCGATGCCAGGAGGGGTTGGATGCTGGTGGGGAGTCGGCTACACCAGATGGTGCGCACAAAGTCCTCGGGCACGGTTGGTCCTGCCAAGCCCTGAAGGTGGCGAAGAAACTGCGACGGCTTTCTGTCTCCCAGCTCTTCATGCATCAGCAGCTGCTTCACCTTCCGCTCTTGGGAGGCTGATAGTCTTCGCACCAATTCAGTCTTTAGCTTCTCGTAGCGGTTGTTGGCGGGAGGAGACATGATTACGTCCTTCACCTCTTTCGAAAACTGGGAATCGAGGTGCCCAACGACGTAATTATATTTGGTGACGTCATTCGTCACCCCGGCATTCTCGAACTGCGCTTCTATCTGTGCAAACCAAATATCGGGCTCCTCGGGCCAAAACGGCGGTAGGCGCAAAGCGACGCGGTACACTTCAGCCGGCTCGACCTTTGTACCCGACAGACGCTTGGTCTTCCGCGCACGGTGTGCAACTTGTTCGGCGGGCTGCGACGACGCGGTGTGCTCCGTCTCACTGTCACTCATTGATCACGTCGGGGTCACCAGTTTGGGGTAGGTTGTGTGTGTGTAGGGTATTGTACTACTTACAATTATATTATACGTACACGACACAATCAAACAATACTAGTAATACAGAAGGAGTAAAAGACAGAGGATACAAATAAGCCACCACACGATAACACTTTTTTATCTCTCCAGTCAAAGTGACACAGAACGAATATATTCAAAAGTCTTGACTGTGAGGTCGGACGGTGTAGGTCTGTATCCCACACCCTAATAAAAGTTGTTCATTACAATGACCTACCTCCTAGGAGGTTGTTGGTGTTTTTCCATATTTTTTTTTTTTTTGCTCACGGTATAAAGTTGAAAATCTATCAAATAAATTTGACAGATTGGAGTAGCTTGATGTGCCGGCGTCTGTACGTACGTGCTAGTATATAGTTATCTGTGCGTACGTGTAACGTACGCGGTGTTTAATACAATGGCGCTATAGATTGATGTATCGATGTTGATACAAGAAATTAGGTACAAGAACAGACTGGCAATGTATGATACTTTTCGATGACTTTTAAGGCAGAATATCATGATAGACATTTAAAAAAGGTGTGGCACTCGGAGACTGCCGCGGTAAAGCTATTGCATAGCATTTTTATCAACTTATGCAATTATAACGAAAATAACCTAACACCCCCCAGTATGGGCACGCCACGATTGCGGCGGTAAGTCCCCTCTTTGAGGAGTGGTTTGAGAGGCGGCATGGCGTCCTCACCTTCCGCCTGACGCAGGTCTTCACCGGACATGGTTGTTTCGGGAGGTTCCTGTTTCGGATAGGGCGGGAGGAAACGCCCGGGTCTTTCCACTGCGAAGATCGCCCTGAGGACACAGTGGAGCACACGGTGGCGGTCTGCCCTGCTTGGGCGGAGCACCGCCGTGTCCTCGTGGAGGCGATCGGCGGCGGCGATCTCTCGCGTCCGGCCCTGGTCCAGGTCATGGTACGGAGCGAGAGGGCATGGGGAGCCGTCACCTCCTTCAGCGAAGCAGTGATGCTCGCGAAGAGGGAGGCGGCGCACGTGAGGGAGAGGCAGCATATGCGCCCTCGCGACCCCAGCCGCCGCAGGATACGGAGACGCCCTGGGCGTCGGGAATCCCAGGCCGATTTCCCGCCACCGTAGGCATGGGGTTGCGGACGGCGAGTAATGGGAAGCTCGCTGTCCGGTAAGGACCAAGCCCAAGTCGACGGCGCGTTGTGTTCCACGCGCGCCTCAAAGAGATGTCAGCACAAAAATGATGGGGCCCGCAAGGGCCGATGCCTGTCAGGGGTGCGGGTTCGTTTGAAAGAGATACCACAGCCCCTGGCATACGGGCTAATGAAGGAACACGGGTGGGTTTTAGTCAGTAAAAGTCTGACACGCCCTCCTGCTCCACCCAGAGCGGGAGAAGTTATTTGATGATTTCCCAACCAAAAAAAAAAAAAAAAAAAAAAACCCCCCAGTATGAAATGGCTAAAAAACTGCTAAATCGGTAAGAAAATTTCATAAACTATCCATTAATATACGATGTTGTGTATGAAAATCCAGATAAAGCAGTCAAAATTGCAATTTTAACATGTCATTCCTCCGTTGCTATGCAACAGTCCGACCCAATGATATTTTATTAAATGATATTATATTTAATAAAATATCATAGGTCCGACCTGTTGCTAGGTGTTAGGTTATTTTCGTTACGGAATTTCTGGATTCGGTCTCCACGCTCAAGGCCCGCGATAGAAGCTATGCAATAGCTTAATTAAAAGAAAATTATGGGAAGAAGTGTGCTGTGTAATATTTATTCCGCTCCTGTAGTCCTGTCTGGACATCTCTCACGTTTACGATTTTTTTTTTGTCTACGTCCCTACAGTTCTGCCCACAGAGCATAATAATATTATGTTCTGCAGACAGAATGATCAAAGATGTTCGTCGTGTGCGTTGAGTCTGCGTAAAATCCGCAACGGACTTTTTTGGATGCCATGCAGACATTTTGTGCGCCACAGACTCGATCGCACAAAAGTGTGTCGTCTGCGCTGCACCTTATCCAGATACCAGTTGATACAAATAATAGAACCACGTTAATTTAAAGATAAGTTTTACATTAGTAAATATTATTTTATCAATCAAACATTACGTCACTAGCAGTCACTTAAAGAAGACTGGCGTGTGAGAACACTCTTTTTTTGTCATAAAATGTCTCAATTTCCATGGTATTCCATTCCATTGAAACTTCCGGGCCACTATGGTCGCCCAATATTTTTGGCGTTAAACGTTAGGGCGATTGTAGCAGCTCATGAAATTTTCAGTTTTCATGAAAGTTCGGTGGACAACTGAAGCCTGTTAGTCACTGGCAATCAAAAAGTTAGCCAATAGTCCTGCAGATGACTCGCCCACTTTAAACGTGTTTTTATCTGTGACAACGTTCAAGAGGTTCATGATCACGAATCACGATAGACTTGTGTAAGTAATGCGAGTGTTGCATTACGCGTCATATAACCCGACCGCGTAATATAGCATTAGCATTACACATGACTCGACCAAATTATGCATGACACATGCATGACACTGTTCGGCTTTCGTAAACATCGTATTATCTCGGTAATTTTCGCTGTACTGTGTGCAAGTGAGAAGGAGCATGCGCCAGGCGCCGGTCTGCTGGCAGCAAAATAAGTTTACTATTATTTAGAACCATATTTTTGAACAAGTAAGGTTTACGTTTTATTGACAACGCGGACTGCCTGTGCCACGATGTTTTAAATCATGACTCTCTATCAGATCCTATGACATTACGCTTTGCTGCGCACGCCATTATATAAAACAAAACAAACGTTGTGTATAAGATTGTGTCATCATTGTTAATTAATGAGGTATTGAGTGATATTTAAAAAAACAACTTAAAACTGTAAATACAAAAAAAAAAAAAAATACGTAACTGATCAGTTTTATGTGAAAATGTCTGTGTTATAATGGCGACGAAAAGAATCATTGCGAATGAAACTACGAAACAATAATTGAACATGGAATCGATTTTTAAATACGCCAATATTCACAGTCATGGTCAATAATTCAATGTCACATCACATCACATCATATTATATTGCGGTATCTCATATAATGATGTAGGTATATCTTCTACAACGCGAGCATTTCATTACAATAGCCATCGCGCGTGACGCCTCATTTCGCGTCATATTTGGAGTCATGGTGTAATGCAACATTCCTCTGTACGATACGAAATGCGCGAGCATTCCATTACAATAGCCATCGCCCGTGACGCGTCATTACGCGTCATATTTTGAGTCATGGTGTAATGAAACGATGCTTGTACGAAATTGAATGTCATATTACATCACTTTATAACGCACTGTTTTGCGCATGTCTAGTTTACGAGTCCGTCACTAGATGGTTCTTTATTAAATACCGCGTCTTTTGGTTTGAGGTGGGTCATTGACGGTTTTTTCGTTAATGTAATTTAACTGTTAATCATCAATGGTCAACAGGTTAAAAAAGCTGTTAAATCTACCAATTCAACATTCAAAACCTGTTAAAAAAAATGCGTTTTGCGTTAATTTAATTTGTCAACGTTTTCAATCATTGACAATTTTGTTGCAAATAATTAATTTGCTAAGAATTTTAAGAAATATAATGACAGTCCCTTCGTACTCTTTAGTCTATACCTATATAATATTATTAAGTATAGGCACTTAAAAACTTTAACCCTCAGCAGGCTTAGCACGACAACCGTAGAGAAGCGTTTTGTCGATAGAAGAGTACCTAGACAAAAATGACGTGTAGACAGTTGATAGTTTTGTACCGAGTAATTTAGACAAGCAATTTCTATTCTACGGTAGAGTGGAAATAGAAAGCGTCATGCTAAGTCTGCTGGACGCGTACCACAACGATTGTTGACCCGTTGACCGGCGATCGACCGGAATCCGCAATCACGGATTACTTACATTACACTAAATAAATAGTATATAGATACACGTGAGCTAAGTTACTCATTATACACGAGGCTGTGGGTTGCAGCCCGAGCCGTAGGCGAGGGCGTAAATCAGCCGAGTGAGTCTAGTGAGCTGTGAGCAAGTTGCTCACGAGTTTCATACGCACTTTTTCAACACACTTGCGAGGAAAAACAAACCTGTATTGCATAAAATTTACCACACAGCAACATATGCGTTCCAAACAAAATATGAAAACTATGGGAAATGGCGCGCAAGTTTTTTTTTTTTTGACGAAATTTGACTAAAATATCTTTTTATTACAAAAGTTTTTACGAAACATTTCGTAACATATCGAACCCGAATTAAAATTAAAGCTATTGACGGAAATCCGACGCGACGTTCGAGACTTGTCTCGAGTCTACATCGAGCTGGGAATCTGGATCAACTATTACATGAAAACGGCATCACAAGTGCCCGCAAAGCGCAAAGATACCTATATTGAATTTTATTTACGCCATGAAAGGAAAGGGTCCGTATTTGAATGCATATCGCTCAATGTTTGGCGATAGAAAATACCTACGACGATAGATTACGTTCCTAAAAAAAACTGGACAAGTATACCTATACGTACGGCGAAATGTGAAGAAAAAATTGTAAAGGATGTATTTGATGGAGGAGGAATGGAATCAATTTTGGTTCTGTATGGCGCTGGAAGTACATTTATGAATAGCGCATCGTTTAGGTAGCGGGCGCAAGTTCAGGCACGATTCGCTCATCAAACGGCTGCGGAGTAAACGCAACATTAGCGTCGAAATCGTGGACGAACGATACACATCTAAAGCGTGTTCTTCGTGCAACGAGAAAACTGGAGTTTCACAAGTGCTCATGAATCACAAACTACGCTGGGGAGTTTGCCAAAACTGCAACAGCGAGTTTGATCGGGACGCCAACGCTGCAAAGAACATACTAGTCAACTATAAACGGTCACCCATCTGCGGGCCAGGATGCGCCTAAAAGGGTGCATCGTAATCTCCTATTTTTTTGTAACTCGACTGCAATAAGGTTCAATTTAGCACGTCGGGAGACCCTGACGGTCATAGTACGTCCACGCGCGCGCAGAGTACTAAGCAGCGGTGGCAGCTGTCAAACTCGAACGTTTGAGTGGATATAATATTGATCCGTACCCCGATAGTGGTAAGGTTCAAAATTGCTTGACATTTCACTGTTAGTATGTTTTGCTAAAAACCGTGGTGGAGGCGGGTTTTTGGTGCCTCCACCACGGTTTCGCGACTATAAGAACAACCGTGGCGGCAGCGCACAGTGGATCGTCCCCATACAAGAGGTGTGACATAGAATCAAAAATTGAAAAAGTATTTAATTAAAAAAAATTAAATATACAGTTTCATTCCTCTATTAAAGTACAACAAAAAAGGTTACTACGCTTTTTTTATTTGACCAGCACTTTCGGAGCGATTCGATGAAAACTGTTATTTTTGTATGGAAACGAACACAAAAATGTCTGTATCTCATGATTCCCTCCTTGTTTCGATTTGCGGTTTTCACTAATGTTATTTACCCATTTTATGCCACATTTTCTTCAAGGACACATGGTGCCCCCAGAGTGCCCCTTCCGAGATATTTTGCCTATAGTAACCATCTTTGTTATTGTATTCCTGATGGAATGGAGGTACATTAAGTATACGTATTACTGAGAATAAGTAATCACTAAGTAGTTCCTTAAATAACAGGTGCATTTGTGAGTACTTTAATGACTTATGGACGCTTTTATTGCAATATAACAAAAGCGTTAATGAGTCATTAAATAACGACCACCAGTACTGCTCAATCTAATTAGTTATTGTAATTACTATGTTAACAGCCCTTAAGATCTGCATTGCGATTGGCTCATGTCATCATTAGCATATCAAATTAATTGCTAGTTGCAAACTTGCTGCCCTATATATTTTAGTGTGTTTTGCAAATATAATTCAGTTGTAATTATAACCTCTACCAAGTGTTGTCATTATGGCTTTCCGTGGATTTTCTACTTATCTAGATCTTTATGTTGCTCTTCGTAATCATAAAGATATTCGTGACTATGAAAATTTATTTAACACACTGAAGTCGAATAGTGATGTTCAGTTAAGTGAAAATGATGTGTCAGATCTAAAGAACTGGTGTCGTCGATTTTGCTATCAGATTTACTCCAAATGGGTGCCATCAAGAAGGACAGTCGACAAGTTCATGGACAAGAACAGAGAGTGGTTAAGTTCAGATATCATTTGGCCAGATTGCTTTAAGGAAAATATTGTTCACACTGAAGAAGCTGAAAATGAGCCAGAAGAGGTGATCAGTCCATCAAAATCGGATGTATCAACTTCAGCATATAAATCTCCTCGCAAACGCTTTGAAGATTTATCGAGTAGACAGAAAAGAAGACGTGTTGATGAAAATATTGCCAGTTGCAGTCGTCCAGATGAGCTTTTACATACTGTTGAAAGTGCACTTAAATCTGCCGGAAAAAATGATGTGGCCAGAATTATGAAACATTTGCTGGGAAATCCTGGACACGTCTCAATAGTTTTGAATGTCCTGGAAACTAAACAGAATACTTTGCTTCGTGAAGTTACTACTCACAAAGCACTTGCTCTTTACGTTTACATGCAGTTATCCAAGTGGCGATACATCACACTTAGGGACTTTAGTTTTAAAGAAGGTCATGCGAAATACCCAAGCTATTACATGTTAGTGAAAGAAAAACTTAAGTGTTACCCGGCAAAAGAAGACGTAACTGTGACTGATACTTCCGCAAAGATACGACTCCAAGCCCTCCTTGATCTCACGGTTAGGAGGCTGATCGATTCACTTGAATCGAATTTTGATGCTGGTGAACAACTTGTGCTTCACTGTAAATGGGGTTTTGATGGAGCTTCGAGTCAAAGCATTTATCATCAAAGGACAACAACAAGTGAACAAGATTTATCCAGTGTATTTATGGCAAGTCTTGTACCTCTTAAGTTAGTGAGTTCTAGTGGAAGCACAGTGTGGCAGAATGATCGGCCATCGTCAACCACTTATTGTCGCCCTATTTCATTTACGTTTATGAAAGAAACGGAAGCAAATGTAAAGGCTGTAATGGATATATTTCAGACCGAGATTCGTGGACTAAACCCAACTGATTGCGGCAATGCTACTATTACGCACAATCTGTGGTTAACCATGATTGATGGTAAGGTGCATTCAATCATATCTGGAACATCGGCAGCAGTGTGTGATTTGTGCAAAGCTTGCCCAAGCGAGATGAATAAATTGGAAGAAGTGAGAGCTAAACCTGTGAATGAAGATTTATACAAGCATGGATTTAGTTCGTTGCATGCTTGGATTCGTTCTATGGAGTGTTTATTACACATTGCCTACAGAATGGACATAAAATCATGGCAAGCAAAAGGTGACGACAGTAAAAAAATTGTTAAAGATAGGAAAGAAGCTATTCAAGTAGCTTTCCGAAGAAACACAGGCTTACTTCTGGATGTTGTAAAGCAGGGTAGTGGCAATACAAACACTGGAAATGCTGCTAGAAGGTTTTTTGCAAACCCTGAAATGACTGCGGAAATTACAAAATTAGACGTCAATTTAATTAGAAGACTCGCCGTAATTTTGCAATGCATTTCCTCAGGCGAAAAAATTGAAATCCTAAAATTCAAATTATATTGTGATAAAACAGCAAATTTATTCGTGCAGTTATATCTATGGTATAACATGCCATCAAGTTTACATAAATTGCTGATTCATGGATCGCAGATAGTGGAGCACCTATCAGTAGTGCCTATAGGTTTTTTGTCTGAAGAAGCATCTGAAGCAAGAAACAAGGATTTTCGTAAATTTAGAGAAAATCATACACGAAAGCATAGTACCATCGCCACTAATGAAGACATCCTTCATAATCTCCTGTTATCTTCCGATCCTCTTATAACGAGCCTACGACCAAAAATGAACAATAAAGTAAAAAAATCTTCATTTAGAGAACTGGACGATTTGCTCATACATGATCGGAGTGAATTGGAGCTCATTGACATTTCAACTAATACAATAGTTGGAGCAGTTTTGGAATCTAGTGACATTGAAGAAGATGACGACAATAATGATTATGATGAAGAAAATATAGTCTTACCTATAGTACCTAATATAATTTTAGTCACTAAATGGATTTTTTTTTTTTTTTTTTTTTTTTTTTGTAATTAGAATTTATAATTTAGTTATTAGTAGTTGTTTTATTGTTTATTTATAAATTATCATAGGTTTAACTGTAATTTACTTTAAGATTTAATGCTATTTTACAGTGTTATATTATATACATAAAAAAGATATTAATACATATTTTCTTATTCACCATAAAACTTTTCTTTTCTTTTCAACTTGTTACTGCGATGTCACAACTCATTACCGATATTTTTTTCAATATATAGAACTCACTAATGCCTTTTCTTCATTTAACTTCTTAATTATGTGTAATTCTCAGTAATTACAATAACTAATTAGATTAAGCAAATACTACTGGTAGTCGTTATTTACTGACTCATTAACGCTTTTGTTATATTGCAATAAAAGCGTTCATAAGTCATTAAAGTACTCACAAATGCACCTGTTTTTTAAGGAACTACTTAGTGATGACTTATTCTCAGTAATAAGTATACTTAATGTACCTCCATTCCATCAGGAATACAATAACAAAGATGGTTACTATAGGCAAAATATCTCGGAAGGGGCACTCTGGGGGCACCATGTGTCCTTGAAGAAAATGTGGCATAAAATGGGTAAATAACATTAGTGAAAACCGCAAATCGAAACAAGGAGGGAATCATGAGATACAGACATTTTTGTGTTCGTTTCCAGACAAAAATAACAGTTTTCATCGAATCGCTCCGAAAGTGCTGGTCAAATAAAAAAAGCGTAGTAACTTTTTTTGTTGTACTTTAATAGAGGAATGCAACTGTATTTTTTTTTTTTTTAATTAAATACTTTTTCAATTTTTGATTCTATGTCACACCTCTTGTATGGGGACGATCCACTGTGCAGCGTAAAGCCGTCAAAGTCCGGTTGAGCAGTCACGGCCTCTCAAGGTCAACTGCGAGATGCCATACATAAAAAAAAAGCGTAAAGCCGCGTCCCCACTAGGGCCGCGCGGCTCCGTGAGGCCGAGCCGCGCGACCGTGCCTCATGACATGAGTGTGGACGCGAAGCCTCACCGGCTTGAGCCGCGAGGCCCGACAGGGCCGCGCGGCCGGCCTCGCGCAACCCGACGGATGTCGGTCTACTTCAAAGAAAGCCGCGCGGCTCTGGGTAGTGGGGACGGGCAGCGCGGCCAGTCAGTGTGCATTTTTGACAATAATGGGTCCAACTGCATTAAGTAAAATCTCAAATTCAGAAATTGACATGCGAAAAATGTTTCGATATCCTCCATTGCATCTACATATATTCAAGACTTAGTTAATCTACATAATCTAATATTAAATCTTGTCTCAAAATACTAGCACTGTAAGTTTTTCTGCTGGTTAAACTTGGTCGCACCAAAAAACGGCGTCGCCGCGGTTTATTTCTTATTTACGCAGCGGTGTTTATTACTATGAATGCTGCTGAAGCTAAAAGCACGTCCTCTTCTCCGTACCTACATCTCAAAAGAAACTGCCGGTAATATCTCTATATAGTCTGTGGCATCTGCAAAAGGTGGGCGTGGTTAAAAGACACTAAAGCCACGTTTAGTTATGTGCAAAAGCCTCGCGAGGCCGAGCCGCGTGCCTCGTAGTGGGGACGCTGCTTTGGGAATGATTATATTCGTGAAGTTTAGATCCGTGCCTCCTCATCAGCGCCTCATTGTTGCATCGACTTGCGTCCGGCATGGCCTAGCATATATCATCCCTAGTAAAGCCATTAGCTGTACGGGACAACCATAAATGATAGAATGTGATAGTTTTTAACTATAATTTTATTGATATAATGTTATAGCTAATTGATACAGTGATCAGTAATGATAGGATGATTTTAGGATATCAAACTGCTACAATAATATGATATGAGTACTCGCGGCGAAGACCGAACGTGAACTAACTTAACTTGCGCACGCGGTACAAAACTGCTTATTTTACGTAAAAAGATATGATTTGTACGATTGGATCGTACTACTATATCCTCCCTCCTCCCTGGCTGGATTGCTACCGTTTCATGTGCTTATAAGTATTATTGTTATTTGCATATTGCACCCCAAAAGCGTGCACATGTTCATAACACGCAATCATACCAAATAATTTAGTGACTGTGACGATGTAAATAGATGGGCAATAAAAAACGATAAATTTGCCAAAATGTTGTGTTTAATTAGCGCTTGTCCGAATTAAATACAAAGCAGAATATTATAGACAGTGTGATGGCGAGGCTCGTTGGACCCCAGCAACAGAACAATCAAAGCTTAGTAGAACATTACTAAATATAAAAAATACTGTTATAACATTCGGGAAATTGTGACGCCAACAAAAATAAAAAGAAACATTGCGATAACATAAATTTTTATTTACATTCCGAAATTCACAATCCAATATAACAATAAACGTCCTACGTCCAACTTACCTGTCAATGAAAGTACAGTGAGAAACACAGAAGTCTACTGGTGATTTATCTATATACACACATACATTCACAAGTTGATCGCCACCGCCCCGACCGGCGAGTGCAGCACTAGCTATACTTTATTGTCAGCTCGTCCGCGGTATCGACACCACGACTCGACTGAGGTGGCTAGGCCTGTACATTACAAGGCTGTACATTTTCTACCAAATGAGTTATACAATTTATTTCTTCGTAAAGTTCAGCCGCCTCCGACTACTCTTATAGAGCAATACGACGATACATATTATAATATATTCTTAGAATACAAAAAATTAAAACAATAAGTTATATACATCAAATTATAATTTCATGTACATGTGTGTCGGCGCGCCCCGCGGCACGGTCCCGCACGTGGACAGCGCGCTCGGGCGCATGTCGTCGCCCGTACGTCTACTGCTCCTTAAATATCTTACCGGGCGCCGAGCGGGCCCATTTTAGTATCACAATGTGTGTTAAACTAAACAGAGGTCCCACTAAATCCTAAACGCCTACTAAAAAAACTATCTAAAACCGAAATCTTCTACTACAAAATAAAAAGAAAATTCATTACAATAATAAACTCGCTAGAAACGTGTGACGAGCGTACGGTAGGTTCGTCGGACAGTCGCGACGCGTCGCGGCGGGAGGTGGATGGTTGTACTCGTGTCGCGCGCGGGGCGGGGCGTGTTCGGGCGTGTTCGGGCGTGCTCGGGCGTGCTCGGGGCTCAGTCGAGGACCTGCGAGACGATCTTCTCCATGTCGTGGTCGATCTCGTCGTTGGTGGGCGGCGGCGGCGCCAGGCCGGGCGTGTCGGGCGTGGAGGGCGCGGCGGGCAGCGTGAAGGGCTCGTCTAGCTCCTCCAGGCCGGCCGGCACGGGCAGCTTCACCAGCTCCTCCTGCAGCTTCACGTAGTGTCGCTGCGCAAGTACACACACCTCATACTATGTTCAACAGTCAGCCAAAGTACCCACGTCCGATTGTTTTACGTGTACTATATTTTTAACGCACTGCTTGAAGATTTGAAAATACAACAGTGTATATCTTTGACGCGCTGGGATGCACTCTGTTGGATTGACAATGCTCGTTTCAACAGACAGTTGAAAATCCAGTGCGCGGTGAAAAGAAATCGTCGTGTTAAAACATCGCCCGTGAGTACCTGGGCTAATAAATCACTATCGAGGTAATAGAATAAAAAAAAAAACTGCATTGAACTATATGCATTACCTTGAGCGCCATGAGGTTCAGCTGTATGCTCCTCTGCGTGCGCTCGTCGCCACTCTGACTCTCCAGCTCCGTGATCCAGTTCGCCACCGTCTGCATTATTTCGTTGCGTTTTATCCAGAAGTGCGTCTGGATCACCTGGGTAAACGAAATAAATATTCATTTACGATCCCGAATTTGACTGTTCCAAGATCTACAATCTCTACAGATTAGGAACCGGCTGGATTGACTAATCAAGGTTTAAGACTCGTCATCATCATTGGCAGCCTTGATCCAGCCACTGCGGAGGTATCCTTCCTCTTCCCTGGTCTGTATAGGTTGTCCTCTCATTAAACATCTAATATTGCAGTTCAAAATATAGCAAATATGAACGCACCTCCTTGAAGCAAGGCTCAGGGTTCCTAAGATGGTCCAGCATGGCCCAGCGCACGCAAGCCTGGTAGATATTGGAGTTGTACTCGAGCGAGGCGCTGGAACCGACCCGGGTGCCGCGGCTTCGCTCGTATCCCGGCTCGTTGAAGTACGGTTCGGGGACCAGGATCAGAGATTGGATTGATACCAGTACCTGAAACGAATGAAACAATGGTTAAATTCTAAATATTCGCGCTACAAGGTATTTTAGCGCGAGAGAAAAATCAAACTAATGCGCCATCTTGTTTTGACAATACAATTTCTGTGACTACTTCATAAACTGACCTGTAAAAAGCTCGAAGTGTGCGCGTTCCACTTTTCCTCGGGGCGTCCGTGCCAGGTGTTGAGCACGGACAGGCACACCTTGCCGTCGTTGTACAGGTTGGGGTTGAAGCGCACGGAGTGGCGCCCGGTGGTCTCGAGGTTGATGAGCATGGGCACGGCCGGGTACTCCGCGGGGAAGTACACGTCCAGCACGAAGCAGCCGTTCGCGTACGGCGTGTCCGATGGACCCGTTATTAGGACCTGTGCGCGAATTGGTAATTTTAGTGTTACATTTATCATTAGCGACCGGGCAAGGCTTTGCACAGTTTTTTAAGAATTGACAAAATATCAAGATTTATTTTATATTTGTAAGACTAGCATTTGCCAGCAGTTTTGCCCGCGTGGAGGTCGGAAACTAATCTGCGGGAACGTACTACCAGGATAAAAGCGGGCGCATTCCGTATTAGACAAATAGTGATAATATCGCGAAGCCAACCAAAATAAAAATCAGTAGTAATGATCTGATAGCTCTTAAATTTTTGACTATTCAATTTGGTCGGGTTCGCGATACTATCACTTTTGTTGCATTTCGGAACACGGCAAATGAGATAGCGCGCGTACCTTCATGACGTCGAGCCGGTCGGCGTCGGTGCGCACGAACACGGACGAGGAGTAGGACAGCGGCAGCGACGTGGCCAGCGTGGCGGCCTCCTGCGCCAGGCGCTTCATGCGCGCCGGGTGCGCGCGCTCGCCCGCCGCGCGCACGGCGCCCTCGAAGTGGTACGGCACCAGGAAGCGGAAGCCGGCCTCCGCGCACTCCGCTATCATCTCGAAGGTCTCTGTTCATGCACATTGCCATGTAAACATACGAACTATACATTCGTTTAGGGTGCGATCCAAAACGCAACAACTCAGCAGAAGCACTGTGCTGTGTGATACAGCATTTTGAAAGCTGCATTGCAACGAAGCCCCTTCCTCCCATATTTATCCTAATCATATTGTTGCATGACCATACATGCACAGTAAACTTCATGTCACCAGTAGTCTTCTTCTTCGCCGTGTGGACGATTTCCAATGTTGGCTTTTAAACAAGTTTCAATCAGAAGTCTGCCACTATGACAGCGTTATCGTTGGCCTCGTAAAGATGGTGCAGGTGTTAGTGCGAAGAGATGGGGAAGAGAGCGCAAGAGGTGGGGCATAGTTTGAGGTGTGGCTCCACGATCGCATTGCATCTCATCAGAGTACCCTCAACTGACCAAGTTGTACGGGCAGCGGCCCACTTGGCTTCTTGGTCTATTAAGAGATTTCCAGGTGAGCCATGGCAGTTGGTAGCCCATTGCAAGCCGTTCAGCAGACTCAACATAGTCAGCTGGAGAGGAGTGTTTGAGAAGCCACGGTTTTAATCACACTGCACTGCAGAGCTACGGTCAAATAGTAGGATGGTCGATACCTACAGCTACAGCAGGATACTCACCGAACTGCATGGTGCGCATGAGCTCGATGTAGCGCGCCTCCCGCGACGCCCCGCTGAGGGGCTGCGGCGCGCCACTGGCGCGACCTGCCTCCGCCTCGTTCTCTGCGCGACACATCAGCGCAGATGTCGCCTGGGACAGACATCATATTACTATGAAAAAATATTCTTAAAAAATTTCGTTTAAAAAAAAGGTGGTGGCTGGTGCCCGTGGGTTCGCCCGCATGTTATTCGGAAATTTTGCAACAAAAAACTTACTAACCGGGATAACAAAGTATCCTATGTCCGAACCCAGTTCATGGTCTAACGATGTGCTAAATTTCATCCACAAGAGTTCCACCGGTTTAGCATTAAAGCGTTACAAACAAAATCACTATCGCGTTTATTTTATTTAGTTAGAATAATTTTCTACTTACTTGTATGTCGGCAATAAGCGCGGCGAGTCCCTCATCCTCCTCGGACAACTCTGAATTACTTGAAGTACTAAATCTTTGGCTATATGTCATTTTACCGAATATATTCTTCTTACTCATCCTGTAAAGGAGAAAATAATATTGAAATATATTTAAAATAAAAACAGTAGTGTCTGCTAGATACCATCGGTCTTATTCATAAAAGTCATCGAACATCTAAACAGTTGTTTAAAGTCTGGTTTACAATACGAAACCAAACTTTAGCAACTGTTTAGATGTTCGATAACTTTTTATGAATAAGACCGTATGCATATATACGATATGTGGCGGTTATGTTCATTAGTCATTACCATTGATCGGAATAGGCTGACTATATTTGCCTAAACTTCGGAGAACAGAGACAAAAAGTGGAGACTTCCTTACGACTATGTTTTTTTTTTTCCCGGGATTCGGGAAAAATCTTCAGTAAGATGAAAATAAACTTTAAGAAGTGTACAGACTATTTTTAACTCCACTTGTAATTACCAAATTTTCGGGATTTTCACGTTTTTTCGGGATTTTTCCCGAAAATACTTATTGACAAAACGTAATATATCCAATGATTTGATACAACAGTTAGTTGGATATAATTCGAATACATAAATTAAAGTTAGATTATTTATTTCGGGATTTTACGTGAAAATCCCGAAAATTTGGTAATTCCAAGTTTAGCTAAAAATAGCCTTTACACATCTTAAATAAAGCTTCTTTTCAACTTACTGAAGATTTTTCTCGGATCCCGGGAAAAAAAAATATAATCGTAAGGAAGTCTCCACTTTCTGTCTCTGTTCTCCGAAGTTTAGGCAAATATATTCAGCCTATTCCGATCACTAGTCATTACCCATAAGGTTTAGAAAAAGTTTCAGAGCGTCATTTCTGTCGTGTATACATGTGTGACATTCACCACAAATAAAGTCTTTTCATAATTACGACCGTGTAATGTAAAACGGCACGTGGATGTTGCCCTTGTTGCACTTGTTTCTGGGAGCCAGTTTCTTCTTCGTTACGTCGAGAACCAGATGGATAAGGACATTTTGAAAGAAGACAATTTTTTTGCCAATTATTGAAAGTTTGATTACGACTCTGTTCTATAACATGGTTTTTGATCAATATTTCCTAGTTAGATGTACAGAATGCGTAGATATCAACTTGGGGTGGATTTTACTGTATAACGGGCTGCTGTCCGTAACTCCACGTCCTTTTGCGTACGGGTGAGAAAATCGATCATTTGACAGCAACGTCGTAGTGTTACTGGCGATCTTACGGTGGTGATACTGTGCAGGCGTACCTTAGCTTGGTAGCGTAGGAGTTGGTGGTGCGGCTCATCATGGCCAGCAAGCGTGGCAGCGGGCGCAGCGCTTGCGTCAGGCGCCGCGAGCTCAGCGCGTGCAGTGCGCGCGCGCAGCGCAGCACGTGCACGTACAGCGGGATGTGGCGCGACATGTCCAGCACTGGGCGGGAATATATACCCATTTTATAGTCAAGGGAATTGTGATTTATTTATTAAATGTAAAACGTCTCGTACGGGTTTTGAACCAAAATTAGATGTGTTATGTCAATTTTTAAATTGCTAAATGGGCCTGGTCTTGACCTCGATCACGCCTTATGGAAAGCTATAGATAGTATCGATTTCATAAAGTGCAGAATATACAACTTTTCTATCTTTCTAGATTCTAAATTTAAGTTTTGATAGATCCCTTACCCGAGTCGTTTCTTAGATAGGAACAGATGGCGGGCACAAGTGAGCTGTTGGCGATAAGGTCGATGAACTCAGTGGGTAGGTCGTGTGTGTCATCGGAATCGCCATCGCGCTCCGTGGTCTCGGCCGCGCCCTCTTCCGGAGGCCACTTCTCTCCAGGATTCATGTATGATGCTAATACCTGTGTGGAAATGTAGTTACGTTAGTATAGTTTCGAAAACAAAACCTAGGTTTAAAATATATTGTCATTTAGGTATAGATGTCAGATATGCTTTAAGGCTCCCGCAGACCGGCGCGATGTGACAACGCGACACTACTCTTATTTACACATTACATGATAAGCAAGGTTGGCGCTTTTTTCACCGAGCGACATCGCCTCGGCCGCGTATGTGGTATTTTCACGTATTAACGCATACAAAGTGTTTGCATTAATGAGCTGCGCGGTCGGTTTAGACCCAACTTTGGATATGTGGTAACTATTAATCCATTTTGTCGTAATTCTGCCTTCTTAGTCTTCGATATAAATGAGTTGTCTGACCTGCAGCAGTACAGTGACGTGTTCCTCCTCGGTCCTCTGCCTGACGAGCGCCTGCTCCACGTTCCACGACTGCTGCGTGGATCCCGTGCCGAAACCCGTGCCCTTCGCCCAGTACAGCTGGCTCTTCTCTTCGGACTTGCCTGTGGAGCCGTTTGAACCTTGGCTGTTCTAAAATTATAAGTAAATATGAGTAAAAATGGACAAGGAATATCTATGTTTATGATTTGTGATGTTAAACAGACTTACATCATTAGAATTGGGTCTGTGATGCGTGAAGACCGCCAGACAGGCCAGCAGCAGACGCACGGCCCCGCGCTGCAGTAGCGCCCGGCGCAGCGCGCGGCCGTCGTCCGTGGCGCGCGGCGCACGCTCCAGCAGGCGCGCCACCACGCCGAAGGGCAGCGTGCCCAGCGAGCCTGCGCCGCCCGCGCGGCCCTCGCCCACTGCGATGCTGCCTGTGGCACGGAACACCAAAACGCATTTCAGTGTGATTCCTTTTCTAAAGATGTGCTTGCCACGACAAGTCACAGTCCATGAATATGAAGGCCTGCTTTCGGTGGAATCCCGATGGGTCACATAAGATACCGCAATGCGTTTTGCGAGATAATTCTGAAATAATTTATTATATCCTGCGACGCATGCCATATTACTAGTGCATTTGAAGATCTTATGATTGCGTCAGTGACCAAAGTTCGTGCAGCTGAATTTTGGGCCAAAGATGTCCGAACTTTTTGCCATCGATACACTGACAAGAACAATGTAATTCATCAAGTCATCACCCAAATATCTCCCAAATATTACGCACTTCACATCTCTCCCGATACGTGACCATTCAACTCTATTAAAAGGGACACCCGTAAAACAAAAATTCATTGCCAGACGTTCGCGTTCGTTCTTTAAACGCAATGGTTTTCGTATGCAGACATGTATCGATGTTAACACAAAATCTTCTAGCAGACGTAGTATAAGGATAGTGGCTATTCTTGAGAAATGAATTATGTGACTGTTTGTCAAAAACACAGGATCTATACAGGATACAATTTTAACCAGTGCACGAACTGTACATGATTAGAAGAAATCTTAGGTGTTACAAAAAAAAACTGCTGTTCACATTACATTTTAACCGCGTTGTAGGTATTGCTCTGTTCTATGAAACAACAATGTTCTTTTTTTTACACCGCCCGTACAATACGTCTAAACATAACTTCTAAAAAAAAACGCAAACATATTTATGGGCAGAGGCTTCAAAAATCAAATAATGTTCGAAACATATTTGTTTCAGAATGTGTACTTACGTCCGTCTTCATCATGCGTAACTCCTAGCAGCAACCTCAGCAGATGACAGGCCCGCGCGCCCTCGTCCAGCAGCGCGTCGGCATACCCCGGCAGCTTCAGCAGCAGGCCCAGCGCGATCAGCGCATGCGCCGGCACGCCAGTGCAGCCGCTCTCTTCTATACCAGTGTTGGCGGTCGTGACTCCGAGCTCGACGACCTCCTGCGGGTAGTATGGATACGGATACTATTAATATACATACAACTGTCCTTTTAGTATGGTGATTGTAAGCAGGGTTGGGGCTTAGAGGGAGAGGAGGGGATGTTAGGGTGTATTTCTACTGAAGCGTAGCATACAGTGGCCTTCTGAGCGAGTTACTTTTAACCATCTCGATCGAACACATCAATCGTGTTCGACGCTCCGATTGTTCCTGGACTGGTGAAGGACCAATCGGAGCGATCAATCTGTTACATCGAGATGGTTATAACAAACTTACACTGAGGCCACAGGAATCTACCAATCACAGGCGTGACGAGAAACGCCATGTGGATTTCACCCTATGTTGTCGAGTTGGTCGATTCATCGCTCCACTGGTCTACGCTTCAGTGAAAACGTACCGTTAGGTCCGATTAGCGTTAAACGTATTTAAAACATCGTTGTTTTTGTTAATCGTTTGAAAGACCAACACGCTAATTGCGTAAAACACTATCAAGCGGAATCTGAATGATTTTGAAGTATATTTAATGGCTTCGCTTGGCTTCGAATTTGTCTGCTCAACGACGTCAATAAGGTATTGTTGAACTGCCAAATTCCTACTGCGGGGCAAGCATGGCCTACTGTGATATCGCTTGAGTTATACAATTTATCGCAGTTTGGGAAAGGTTTTAACGTTAATATTGTGACTCATGCGATGTCACAATAGGCCGTGCTCGTTCCGTTGAAAGTGTGATACGCAACTACCCCTCTGTTCGTGCCAGCAAAATTTGATAACTGACGTGCCAGTGACATCGTCTAAAGACGGCAGAGATAAAAATTATGTTTTAAATACGTTTACCCTAAACGCTTTTAGTCATTTGTGGTACATGCGGGCCTTAGTGAGGGTTTGGTCTGTTAGTAGCAGATGTGACATGGGTGACATAAGCGCCACCATTGCGCGGCGAGCACGCCCTACTGTGACATTTTTCGTCTTCTTTCATCGTTTTAATATACTCCGGCGATGTCACAGTAGGCCGTGCTCGCCCCGCTCGCGCTGTTTCCCATTTACCAGTAGTTTCATGTATATAGATAGATACTTAAATTATTTATTTGCTTCACACAAAAGACTTAACACAGCATACAAAGCACTATGAAATAATAACGAAATACTTCATGTAATTAGTTATCGTGATTACTAATTAGCGAAATTGGTAAAAATTGCCAATATAAATGCAAGGAAGACATAATATGGTGATGACACTAGACGATGGCACAATTTAAAATTTTAATAAAATAACGTGCGGTGGAATACAAAAGCGCGGTTTGCGTCTCAAAGTTGCACCAAATGGGAGTCCAGCTCAGCATGTGTCAGGCAAATATACCTGACGCTGATATTGTGCTGGATCCCTGCAGTGACCTACGGACGTTGAGCAGATGAGATCAATACGCGAAATATATATAGGCCGTAAGTAAGTAAATCATTTATTCGCGTAAAACTTGGTATACATTAGTGTTAATTTCATTAGAATAGATCAACATGTTTTGCTAAGATAAAACATTGCATGCAAAAATTTCTGTTTTGACAAAATGAGCAAGTAATCAACATCTTACATCCATAAAACCTTTTAAACTGTAAAAATTACATTCATTAAGCGACTTGTGTAATTAATTTTTTTCTGTATACTAAATTTTGTCGATTTCGCTTATTTACTAAATTTTTAAGACATACTTTTACAGGTGAAATACTGCATTTCTATAAGTTTTAATGCACAAAACGACAGATCGTTTCAATGAATATCGAAATGAAAGAGTTCGTTTATTATAGGTGTTGTGAAAAGAGAAATGAGCAGAGTGAAATTATGTAAGTACCCACAAAGTTTAAATAATGTATTCTACAGAAGCGTTATTGTTCGATGATGATTGTGTTTTTGATTGATTGTTTAAATATATATTTTATATTTACACAGTCTTTTATATTTTGGGGGAGGCCTTTCCCCAGCAGTGGGACAGTATAGGTTGGTAAAAAAATACACAGTATAAACAAAGTCGTTTTTGTGTCTGTACGCTTTTTTTTTTTTTTTTTTTTGGGTGGGAAATCATCAAATAACTTCTCCCGCTCTGGGTGGAGCAGGAGGGCGTGTCAGACTTTTACTGACTAAAATCCACCCGTGTTCCTTCAGTAGCCAGGGGCTGTGGTGTCTCTTTCGAACAAACCCGCACCCCTGGCAGGCATCGACCCTTTCGGGTCCCATCACTTTTTGTGCTGACATCTCTTTGAGGCGCGCGTGGAACACAACGCGCCGTCGACTTGGGCTTGGTCCTTACCGGACAGCGAGCTACCCATTACTCGCCTAACTTTTACACCTACTAACTTTTTACTTTTACGCTTAGATCTTTTAATCGGCGCAACGTATTTTAATTCGGTTATTATCAATAGACAGGGTGACTGAAGAGGAAGTTTTATATGTTTAAGGGGACACTTTTCGCGGGCTCGAACTCACTAGTGGGCCTGGCTAAAAATCACGCTGTCTCACCAGGCTTCGTATCCGACAGAGATAGTATCAGTGATGAGCAGTTAGACGCTAGTCTACACGCAGAACCTTATTGAGCGAGATGCAGGAGCATTTATAGCAAAAAATTCGCGAAAAAATTAAGAAAAGTCCTTCGGAAGATCGGGTTTTATTAAAAAACCACGGCATAAATCAATGACCAATAAAGTTTATTGAACTTATCGATAATTGAACTTTGTCGGTACCGACTTGGTTTTTGAGATTTTACACTTCTTTTATTACTTAAACACGCCCAAAGTTAGGTTAAATTAGCAAGAAAAACGAATCTTTGTTGGCTCATAACTTTTTAATGGCTTTTTATTTTAGTATTCTGTTTCCGTATCGACAATAATTATTAATAATGAGACAAAACCATACCATGTTTAATTTTTGATGTACACTGTCAAACAGTAGAGTAAAACCCTCCCGAAGTTTGTATGGAAAAAATGTGGACTTGTTTCACCTTAATACACCAATCTCCACGCGGGCGAAGCCGCTGGCAAAAGCTAGTAAATGCATGAGTAAATGAATAATTAAATTATGACAATATTAGCATATGTGTGAATGAAATATCAATTTGACTGGATTAAAATGTGTTTGCAATAAATAAAAATAGGCATGTATATTATAATTATTATTTATCTGCTAACGATAAATGCATAAAGTATTATTTAATAACGAATTATAACAATTTATATTCCATTTGTATGCAGGTGTGTGACGGTAAGTTGAGCTAAGAAAACAAGACGAATCGGGAAGAAAATGACTGCAAGTTATATTATGCACATATTCGAAATTGTCAGGCACAGATTTATCAGGGAGGGTATAAGAAACAGCCGTCAGTCTAATCTATCTAGTAATGCCATGTTAGGACATTAAAAGATAGCTGTAGGTAGTCGCACTCGCAATAGGGTTCAATTAAGGTTTTCATGAATATTTAAGCCACTAGTTGGCGCCACTTTGACAAGAGGTCTTCCAGTTCGACAATGAACTTAAAATATGTTATATCATTCGTTTAATTTTTTCGTTCACCATTCAATCCGTAGGCACTTTGACACTTTTGACCGGTGCCTGGATCTGACGTCTCAGTGCTGCCACCTAGGGAGCGTCATTTCAGAAAACCCTCATTGAGAATGAAAGTTTGTATTGAAATTGGAAATTTTTGCCGATGGGAACTTATCGGGCAGGGACTGTTAAATCATAAAGCAGCAAATTGAACCGTTACCCTTGAAATGTACGATGATAAGCATGGCACGTTACCCTCCACCGGACATTAGAGCTAGGTATTACCTCGTAGGGGTCGTCCAACTTGACCCAGTCCAGGTCGTGGTGCTGGTGCAGCAGCGCGGGCGGGTCGGGCGGCGGCGCGTGCGGACGCGGCAACCTTGCCGCCACCAGCGCCAGGCCGCCCACGGCGCCGAAGCAGCGCAGCACGGCCGAGCCGCCCGCCGGCCGCGCCGTCTGCGCGTCCGGCGCGCCCTCCCACGTGTTGGGCCCGGCCCATGCTTCTTGGAACAGTGGCGGAATTAAATATGGAAGTCATCATCTTAAAACGTGTCATATAATTAAACACCTCATGCACGTGTTAGATTATTTATTTGATATTGTAATATTGTTTAGTGGATGATGTCATCTGTCACATTAACGAACCGTTGAACAAATCTAATTTGACTACATGTTTACAAAATAGCTGTCTTAACTTGTGAAAATAACTTGGAGGTTGTTACTATAAATGATTACGTAGTATTTAATTATACTTGTAATATATTTTAGGTTTTCTACTGTTATTTAATAAAATACGTTGATTCAAATGACTGACACAATAGGATATAAAAAGGATTGTAATGACGGTATCGAGTCAGTTGCTCGGTAGACGTTCAGTGGGATAGTCCTAGTGCCGTTGTTGTGTGGAATAGATCGACCAGATGTCATGTAAGTTATGTTATTTAATATTATACTGTAATTGTTGCTTATTATAACAATATTGTAATAATGCCGAGTTATCTTGGACAAATGTCCAAGAGTTGTAATTAAATGTATAGCAATGTAAGAGATGTGTTGATGGAATATATCAATACTGTTTCCATGGAGTTTCTTGTCCTTCTTCTCCATGAAGACCTAGCTTTGGAATGGACGACTAGCTTTCTGATTAAATAATGACAAGCCTAATTGAAATAAATGCCTAGTCTTGTCTTTCTGTGCTTTACTTTATGAAACCCTTTCCCAGAAACCATATTCATAAGAACCTTAATACACAGTAAATAAGCAGTAACCATTCTGATATTTAAAGCTTGATAATGTTTTATAAAGACACACTTATAAATTCATATAGCCACTTATTCTGACATCAGAAGCGGGATAGTTCCTGGCCTTTTAAAAACCGTTAATAATGCATTTTTTTTCTATTTTCACGACCGATGTTGGAGCTGCTGACAATCTTTTGAAAACCGTTGGTTGGCGTGTCGCTGACTTCACCGCCATAATGATGACATCCAGCTACCCCTGACATCGGAGCTGCGGAGCTGCAAGTTACTATGTGAGCCTTGAGACTGGAACGTCAGCCTGTTGTGAGAAATACCTGGTTTTTTTTTTCCGAAATAAGAAGTAGCTTAAGTTGGTAAGCCCCTTAGAGGCTGTTTTACATTTAAAAATGGATAAGATGTTTTAAATTGAAAGATTAGGTATTGTGAAATACTTTTAAATCATTTTATTGTTTATCGAGCATTTGGTTCATGCTTGGCTTATTAAGGACGGAAATTAGTAAGTTCTTACTCTTAATCAATCAAAATCAAAAGTCAAATTCAAACTAGGCTGAGAGTCAGCACTTTTTGAACGTCCAAATTATAAAAGACAGTTAATTACTTGTGTATCATTGAACCAATTGCTTTAAAATATTATCAGAGGATACAATCGTTTGGCGAGAGAGTGAAAGAGAAAGAAAGTAGTAATTTTGAAATTCAAAAATTATTCAAGATGAAACAGTTACTTTGGGTCCGTGATACCGTGAAACAGAACTAATTGCATTGTACAATGTGATCAGGTTACTTGATAAATAAATTGATAAAATTAGTTAAGAAATGAGTTTAAAAGATACTGAATGTATTTCCATTTGTCTTTCGCCGAATAATGATGAAAAAAAAAACAACCACCTAATCTGCGTTTGCTAATTAATTTCCAAACATGTAGACAAATGAGAAGTTAAAAAAATAGTAACTTTAAAACCTACATATAAAGCTCAATTTGAATAATGACATAAATTCGATTTGAAAACACTACAAAAAAGATGAGACTCATTGCTCCTACATAAGATTTATTTTCAAGTGTTGATATTTACTATCTTATTCAGTATTAGATTCGAAACCCGTCATGAACGGTGTACGACTAAAGAAGTCCAAGCATTTTTTAAATAATTGCTTAACGGAACAAATATGATAAAAATATTTTAGGATGTTATAGTAGACCCGGAATTTATAATTATACCTTGTTTATTTATGAAAGTAATTATTTAGTAGAGTGTGATGAGAATTAGCTTGTGAGCTTTTTATTGTAAGGACATAATTATGAATTTGTATGTTGTATCCGATTGGAATTTCCAATGCTCACAGGGATGAGACTTGAGAGACAGACAAATTGAATAAGTTAGTTTAGTTAAGCTGAAATGAACCAGGTTTATAAAACAAGCCAGAGTAAAAACGGGGAAGAAAAAGAAAGTAAAAATTTGTTTCCGCTGGTCGGTCATTTGCTTGGTGCAAGTCTATCCCACTAGCAGCGGGTGGAGGGGACTTGACACGTCTAGGCAGTTGGCAAAACAAAAGTAAATTAACTGCTGGGGTCATAGGCCTGGTGTTACTAGCGTACTCACGTACAGCAGGTGTGGCTTTAACATCACTTGGGTCATAGACCAATGATAACAATATAAATATTCCTCTTATTGCTTTTGAGACTTGTACTTCGAGAACGAAGTACAGTTCAGAATGGCCGTGAAAGGTATTTTCAAATTTATTGGCAATTTGAAGATCAAACATTTTGGTGCATTTCAGTTTAACCGAGCATTCAAACGATACGTGGACGTAGATTATATATTATGATAATGGATAATTATTAAAAGTAAAGTATTGGTCGGAGTGGCCATGGCCATGTGAAATTGCTAATATAAAATATTTATTGAATAGTTTTCAATAATATTGTCAGGTTGACCGAGCGATGAATTATTGGAATTATTTTCATGATCACTGGTCAGTGCTGCGATGCAGATGTTAAACATGAATGACTTGCTGAATCGTTGTTATAAAAATTGTTTTGTAAACTTAATTATAGCGATAAGTGATTAATTATTTCGGAAGATAAAAAGTGTTTCGATATATAGGCAGATCATGTGCTGTCGTTTTTGTGAGACGGTAGATTCATAGGTACTTCGAGAACGAAGTACTTGTCAGTCTGGCCGTGTTAGATTATTTATTTGATATTGTAATATTGTTTAGTGGATGATGTCATCTGTCACATTAACGAACCGTTGAACAAATCTAATTTGACTACATGTTTACAAAATAGCTGTCTTAACTTGTGAAAATAACTTGGAGGTTGTTACTATAAATGATTACGTAGTATTTAATTATACTTGTAATATATTTTAGGTTTTCTACTGTTATTTAATAAAATACGTTGATTCAAATGACTGACACAATAGGATATAAAAAGGATTGTAATGACGGTATCGAGTCAGTTGCTCGGTAGACGTTCAGTGGGATAGTCCTAGTGCCGTTGTTGTGTGGAATAGATCGACCAGATGTCATGTAAGTTATGTTATTTAATATTATACTGTAATTGTTGCTTATTATAACAATATTGTAATAATGCCGAGTTATCTTGGACAAATGTCCAAGAGTTGTAATTAAATGTATAGCAATGTAAGAGATGTGTTGATGGAATATATCAATACTGTTTCCATGGAGTTTCTTGTCCTTCTTCTCCATGAAGACCTAGCTTTGGAATGGACGACTAGCTTTCTGATTAAATAATGACAAGCCTAATTGAAATAAATGCCTAGTCTTGTCTTTCTGTGCTTTACTTTATGAAACCCTTTCCCAGAAACCATATTCATAAGAACCTTAATACACAGTAAATAAGCAGTAACCATTCTGATATTTAAAGCTTGATAATGTTTTATAAAGACACACTTATAAATTCATATAGCCACTTATTCTGACACACGCGAATTTGAGTATTCAGTTAAAATAGCGTAATAGAATGACATACAACTTATTTTTTCTAAAGATAACTGTTATTGTAAAGCCAAACATTGAGTCTTATTGCATTAAAATAAGATAGTATTTTCTTTGACTCGATCCGCGATGGGCATTATGCATTTTGCCATAGCAAAATGCATAATTTTTGCAAAAATACCCATATTCAAAGTTACTGACATCGATTCGGAAGTCTTATGAACAAACTACTTAAAAAAATTGATCTTCTTAAAAAACCTTGCGACAATATGTATTATAGGATACATTCGACTATGTCCAGGGCAAAAAAAACTAACAAGGGCTGTCCGCTAAATAGACTGACAAAAATAGAAATTACATCTACTGAAAATCGCGTGAAAAATATATTATTCAACTCAATACAAAAAGACTTACATACATGACAAAATACCAAGAAACAAACAGAAGGTTATATTCGATTGGCGGTAATTTGATTGTATTTTATCAAGGATCTTTGTTACAAGGTTATTTTGGCGCGTGGCCAAAATCAGAACCAACTTCGCCATCTTGTTTTATGAATCTTCATCATTTCAGCCGAAAGACGTCCACTCCTGGACATAGGCCTCCCTCTTTTTGTGATGTTTCACAAAAATGTTTTTACCAACAGCGCCCCGTCATCGTTATTCGAGTGGCAAAAAAACACCTTGTACAGTATTAACATCTCACGAAGCAACCCGCGCTTTACTTGCGGTTACCAAGTGTACTAACGCGCTGATAATGTGTGTGTGCAGGAGCAGTGTAGATACGTACCTCCAGTGGTGTTGAGATGTAACATGAGCGCTAGATGTGGCCCGAACACGTGCGGCACTGCAGCTGTGAGCTGTGCCAGTGTCGTGCTGGGCGGGATGAAGCCCTCCAGGCCCGGCACTTGCACTCGGACCGTACTCTCTATTATATCTGTGAAATATTACAGTAAACCTCTATATTATCGTTCCGTTTTAATTGTATTTAGTAACTAGACAGTTGAAGGGGACAGATTTTGACAAAAATAAATAAATAGTGAGGTGGTGTAAGAATGAGCGAAATTGAATGAACTTGAAATAATATACTTACAATGCGTTTTTTTTTTAATATTCAATTTAATAAATTGTCTTCAGTAAGGTAATTTATTTAGTTGCAAAAATTAAAAAAATGAAATTACTTTTATTAATAAATTATTAAAAATTCTTATATTCCACATCTTGCAAATAAAGGTCTATCACAGATGATAAAAAATGGTTTCATTTAAAATTCAATCATTTTTATCATTCGTTCTTTACGCAAAATTGTTCAGTACCTCAACACTATTTAGTTTTAGTATGGTAACATTATTTTTCTTTGAACTGTCAAATTACTGAATACAAAATTAAAAGTGGAACTATAGTAAGAAATTCAATTAGGTGCACTCCCATCCTTGTTTTCACAACATAGTTGGGAGAAAGTTAGACAGCTGATGTTTAACCCATTTATAAAATTAAACTGCCTGTGATGTCCGCATTGATAGGATATTGGCCTCCTCTTTCACGCCAGATGTACAGAGGCCAGCACATCAAGCTACCCCAATCTGTCAAATTTCTTTGATAGTTTTTCAACTTTATTACAAAGGAATAAGGTTTATGTTCAATTGGGAAAATTTTACAGTTTGGGATAGCTTGACCTGCTGGCGACTGTACCGTAGTTCACCACGTGTACGCGGGTCTGTGGTTAAAAACTTGGTCTTTAGTCTTTACAATAAACTCACCATCAGAAAGAGACAGCACGGACGTATCATTACTGGTCTTAGTCTGCCTCTTCTTATTATTCTGTTGTTTCAATGACGTATTCTTCACATCCTTGACTCTTTTGTCTTTAGAAGCGCTAGCGGCGGCCAGGCTTAGCTCCCAGGCCTCCGCTACTGTAGTAATGGCAGTGTCGGAGGCGCTGCGCAGGACTGAGGGGTGACCCGCAGTTGGGGCGATGCCCATGCCTGCTTTAGTTGTTTCTTCCATCATTGGTACTGAGGATGTGAAAGGGGATGAGTTAGTGATCACCTTGATTTTTTTTTACTAGGGAAAATTTTAGTTTGATAAAAGTTTTGATAAAGACTGACTATATGACCTTGGCTTGAGGTCTGAAGCGTCAGAATAGCCGTGAAATTCAAATTTCCTTCCGTTTTTTGCAATTTGAATGATTTTTCATAAATAGTCATCCAATGCTTCCGAGTCTTGCATTCTACACAGTAATGTTATTGTGTTGGTCCCCATACACACGTGCCGTGTACTCACTGGGCGGGCGATGCTCGGCCAGCAGCTCGCGCACCGTGCTGGACAGCGGCAGCGGCAGCACGGCGTGGCCCAGGTAGGCGGGGTGCGCGCAGCCTGCGCCCACGCCGCCGCCCTTGGCCCAGCGCAGCGACACCCACACGCGCTCCGGGGACAGCACCAAGCGAAGGATCAGCGCGCGCGTGAAGCCCGAGATACCGTCTGCGGACGAACAGATTTGAAATGTAAGATACAGGATTTATAAGGAATGGTTGGTTATGAAAACTGTTTTAGTTTCTGATATGAGAAGTTTTAATACAAACGATATTCTTCACAGAAAGAGCAGTTACAGACAATGGCGATATCAGGGCTTAGAGACAAAACACATTTCTGTTAGCGTTCACGCCAAACGCTACCCCAAAATGTATGGGAGTGACATTACCTGCGGCAAGGTTACGTCGTGTTCTTTGCGCAGTTAATGTCATTCCCATACATTTTGGCGTAGCGTATCTAGACGTAACAGAAATGTGTTTTATCTAGGCCTGCAGCTCGTTTTAATCCACCTATCCCCTTTTCTTCAGCTAACTACAGACAAAATGTATACTTAATTTTGTTTTTTGTTTTTAACACGCTTTTTTGTTTGCTTGAGTAAACTTAATTCTCGCAAATATCCATTACATTGTTATTACCTTCCTCTAAATTTATCCATGTGAAAGTATAAATGTGTCTGACAAAATCCACTCATAATGTAAATCAAATCAAACCAAAACTCACCGTTACATTGCAGTCCCTCTAATATGCTGTGTAGTGTGGACGCGAACAGCTTCTGATTGGCCGGATGGCACACCGTCAGCTCGGCGAACAAACGAATGGTGCTCTCTTCCAGCTGGGCGTATTGAGCGTCTTCTTGCCAAGTACTGCTAGGAACGTTGTATTGTTACAAATACATAATTTATGTGTACAAGTATACAGGCTCTAATGATAAACACCGTTATCGTTGAAACCAGTGGTTTGGTTTCGTTTATAGAACGTAAAACCAATGAAAAAAAAAATTTTTTTTTTTTTTTTGAAAAATTCCTTTTTTCCACAATAACATTTCAATTTACGCGCGAGGGCGACAAACTTGCGTTTTAATACGGGAGGGGGCGCGGGGCGCGAGGACCACGCCGCGTGGCCCGACTCCGACGCAGGGGTCGCGACCCCGGTCAGTCAGCTGTCAGTCTCGTTAGCGAGCGTACGTAACGCCGCGTCGCCGTCGTAGCGTCGCTCATTTCTCGCGCGTATTTGTTTTTTAACTCGCTCGTTTATTTTATATTCAAGTAAACTACCCATGGTTTAAGGGATAACGGAGTTTACCCTTACATCCTGTATAAAAGATAAGAATCGTAGGGTATAAAAAAAAACGTACGAATCGCGGTATCAGGTAAAGTGCCCAAAAGGCTAGCAGCATTGTCACGTTGTATGGCAATGGCGAGCCTTTTACATAAACATAAAAGTTTTACAGTTTTTTTTCTCGATAAAGCTAGGGACTTGATTAAATGCCTAGCACATGAACAAGAATGATTGTTGGTAACACGCAAGTACCTGCAATGCGGTCTTGGATGGCACAACAACGTGAGCAGCGGTCTCCAGAACGTGTTGCCAGGTCCTCCGAGCCAGTCCTTGAGCCGCTTGGACCAGCACACTGCCCTCGCCCACTCCACCAGCTGCCATACACTCTTCATTGAAGGAAGTTCGGACTTGGGTTGGGTGGACTCCTTTTCAGGGTCAATCATTTGCACGTCTTCTAGTGAGCCGCGTTGTCCTTTGATTGTTTCTAGTTTTGCTTCGCTGAAGTCTGAAATAAATGGGTTCATTAGAAATGTAAATAATGGGCAAATACATGACACCAAGCCTTGTCTCCCCGGAGGGTTGGGCAAAGGGGGTACCTGTACACCCACATTTCGCCAGTTACGTTTAACCTGCGTGTAATGTCCCATAATAGGAGGTGATCCTATTGCCATCAACACAAATCTAGAGCTCGAGCTGCTACTGAGCAATTCATGATAGAAATACCCATTAACACTTTGCCCAGCCTGGGAATCGACACCAGTACCTCATGTACCTATTAGACCAACGAGGCAGTCATAGGTAATAATTTTATAATAATGGGTAGGAGGTACGATAAGACATCCAATAATTAGACGGCAATACATTTTACTCAGGCGCAAAATTTTAATTTTAACCGGTTGTACTGCACACGATTCACAGACGGGTGTTGTGGTTGGAGGGCAACTGGCCGACGATAAATGTCGGGACGATATATAAACTTTGCCTGCGCGATGTAGGGTTTTACATGACGTCACAGTAATGCGTGGTTGACATGTAACTATGTAGAGGACGTCAATCCATTATTCTTACGCAGCCGTCTGCTCATGCTCACGCAGCCGCATGCTCATGGTCACGCACCTACACTCACTCAGATCCAAACACGTACACACAGCACACATGCACCCCCATTCAGTCAGACAAGCACAACACACACAAATGCGCTCGCGCACTATAACCTGTATTTAAATATTTAAATACTGCATGTTTTAAAAATAAAATAAAATTGTAGTAATACAATTATAGGGGATCAGCATTGTTACTCCTTAATACAGGCTATTATATAGCCTAGCAAGGAGAGCAGCACGTCACCTACTTGATTGCCTGAGATTAAATACTACTCACTTTGTAAAAATGTTATGCATGTATACTACAATCTGTTTTGTATAAATAAAGATGATATTATTGTCGTTTCTTACCAGCAATAGCCTTAACAACGGCAGTGGGCAGCCTGGAGTGCAGCAAGGCCAGCGTGGCCTCCGGCGACATGGCGGCGGCGGCGATGGTCTGCAGCTGCCAGCCGCGCGCCTCCCACGCCACGGGGCCCGCGCCCGGCGCCGCGCGACTGCTGCTCGGGGACTGCACCTTGGTGTCGTCTGTCAGACCTTCCATGCTGCAAATGGAACGTATCATGGGATATAGCAACCCTGAGCGGCTGAGTGTTCAAACGGCAGTGTACTGTAAACACAGTCAGCCTAAATCGTTCCCACTGCTGAGACACAGGCCTCCTTTCGGCGAGAGGGAGTGAGCCGTAAGCCATCAAGCGGGTCCAGTGCGGGTAGGTAGATGACACATGTCTTCGAAGTTTTGGTTCTAAGATGTCTTGATTCCTCAATTTACCCAAAGTAAAGCACCTGTCTGGGTTTGAACCTACTATCTAAAATTCCTAAGTCGCGGTTGTTACCACTGGACCACCAGTAACTGCTCTCTCTCTATGTGTACTGTATGACATTTTACAAAAAAATGTAAAATGTTGGCATTAAAAGTCAATATTTTACTGTTTATACAGCATGAATTTGAAAACTAACGCGAATTCGAAATAGGAGATTCAGTAATTGTTCCATCAATCAACTCGCAGTCCGCTGCTGAACATGGGCCTCTCCCAGACTACGGCACTACACTCTCTAATTCTACAACTGTTACATAATCATTATAAATTGTCAAATCCAGACTCATTTTTTTTTAAATCCTGTGTCTTCAAGTGCAAACCAAGTTATTGAAAATTAAAACAATTTCTACATGAAACTGCCATGTGATCCTAAAATTATTTTTTTAATCCATTATCCGTTCAGCCGTTTCTACATGATTGACTAACAAACCACCAAACTTCTAAACATACAAACTTTCGATATGGAAGGATTAGTAGGATATTATTAGTATATTATCATCATCATCTGCCAAGCCTTTTCGCAACTTTGTTGGGGTCAGCTTCCAGTCTAACCGGATGCAGCTGAATACCAGTATTTTACATGGAGCGACTGCCCATCTGACGTCCACAACCCAGTTTCTGGGTAATACGATACTCCTTGGTAAGACTGGTTGTCAGACTTTCGGGATTCTGACGACCCGTAACGACTGTGAAAGACCCACGAATGACAGCCGGGACCAACAGCTTAACGTGCTTCTCCGAAAGCACGTTAAGCTGCACGGAGGGTACTTGGTATGCAAAGATGAAAATCACGGACCGACCGCGGCAAGCGTAGCTTAACCTGAACGATAGACCCTCGCGGGTCTTATTACTTAGCCAATTTACCTCTCGTCTTGATCCATGGGAATGTCCATATGTTCTAGTAGCATCCTGAACAGCTCCGGCCTAATGTAGCACATCGAACATAGAACTGCAAAAGAAATAGAAAATTAGGTAACGCTACATACATAATATTGAGAAGCATTTATATACCCCAAAACGATACATTACACAATAAAGTATTTTCCAATTGATTAAAAACTCTTTTAATTTGAAGATTGGGACGAAACATGTAACAGAGAAATAAAAATAAATTGATTTAAACCCATTTTCTGAGTTAAAAACGATATTAATCAAATTATATTTATCATATTATATTTAATTTACCGCCAAAACGCTACTTACGAGTACAATGACTTTTTTATCACGTGACTACACGTGGCGTCAACTTTGTGTAAACTAAAGTAGTCGTAAACAAGTGAATCTCGAGCATACATAATAATAATTATATTATAAATTAACAAGATTTTTAATGGATAGATAGTAATATTACTGGTGTGCAATGTCTCTGCACTTCTAAAACCTCGCCAAACTATTTATTTGTACCGGTGCCGTGTACACAAAGCTGACGTCACGATGTCACGTGATAAAAAGTCATCGTAAAGCGTATTGGCGCGAAATTCAAAACAACGAAAAATAAATTTGATATAAATGGTTTTTATTTCAGAAAATGATATCAAACAATTTACTTTTACTTTTCTGTTACATATTTCGTCCCAATCTTCAAATTAAAATAGTTTTTAATAAATTGGAAAACACCCTTTTGGAAGCCTTATAAAGTTTTTGATTGCAAAAATCATTGTTAGATTGTTTCGATTTGTGGAACTTACAATTAACAATAGGGTATTTTCCATTTTTTCAAAAACTATTCTAATTTGAAGATTGGAACGAGATATTAAACAGAAAAATAAAAATAAATTGATTTAAATCCATTTTCTTAATTAAAAACGATTTAAACCAAATTTATTTTTCGTTGTTTTGAATTTACCGCCAAAACGCTTCTTACAATGACTTTTTATCACGTGACGTCAACTTTGTGTAAACTAAAGTTGTTAGTAAGTAAATAAGTGAATGTCGAGTTTATAATTAACAAGATTTTTAATGGATATAAAGTTATATTACTGGTGTGCGGTCCCTATGTGCACAAAATACTTCTAAAACGCCGCTAAACTAAGTATTTGTACCGGTGCCGTATAAACAAAGTTAACGTCACATGTCGCGTGATAAAAAGTCATCGTTAGGAGCGTTTTGGCGGTAAATTCAAAACAACGAAAATTAAATTAGATTTTATTCGTTTTTAATTGAGAAAATGTGTATTAATAAATTTATTTATTTTTCTGTTAAATATATTGGTCCCAATCTTCAAATTAAAATAGTTTTTATGAAATCGGAAAATACCCTATTGCGTTAATCTTATTCAAGTCAATACTAACTTTTAGTCTTCACTAACTTTTGCCACGGCTACGCCCGCGTTAACCAATTTTCACAAAACCTTAACAAGTTATTCATCTAAACCTTCCTCTTGAATCACTGTCTATTGGTGAAAACCGCATGAAAATCCGTTGAGTAGTTTAGAGTTTATCGTGAACAGACAGACAGGCGCCGCGGGGACTTTATTTTATAATATTTAGTGATTCTTATAGGTACTTTTTTAGCACGCAAACGCTGCGTTGAAAAGCATCGCTGAAAATTAAGACTTAGAGCAGATTTATTAAACCACTGAACTCTGCCCACGGCATCGTCCGCGTGGATGTCGGAAAAGGAGTTTTTTGTCTTCTTGCCAAATTTTATCGAAATCCCAGTGGTTTAGGGGTGAAAAGGTATTCATACTGGATTTAGGGGGTTTTTATATTTTGCGCGAACCCTTGATCGTTTCTAACAGTAACCTAAGTTACTTCTTCTAACATCTGCATGCATTTATTAAAAAGCTGTAATTTTGACATAACAAAGAACAACATGAACGGGTTATGAATTGATCACCTTAGTGTGATTGAAAATACAGTACTCACTAGCATCGAGCGACTTCTTGAGTAGACTAGATTCGGGCACGTCCTTTACCCACGTGTACACCAGCTCGAACAGGTCGTCTGTTATCAACTCCTCCAAGTTCTCCAGGCTGCGCTTCTCCTTCAGGGTCCATAATACCTGTGAAGGAAATTAGAATTAACAATAGAATAAATTGTTTTAGCAGAAAGTAGAGATACAATGCATGTTACGTTATTATGAATTAAGGGTTACATCCATTTCAGAACAAACATTCATAATATCACGCCTTGTTTCCCCGAAGGGTTGGGAAATAGTGTACCTACAGGATAAGTTTTTATCCAGTGCGCAAACTGTAACCATGGATTCAGCATATCATTCTAGACCCCCTAGCGTAGAAATTTTTCGCCGGTTATACAAAAAAAAAAATCTGCTGTTCCATGGATACGGTCGCGGTCAAGAGTCCATTCTCATGCTAAGGATTATATTGCTATGACTAGCGGTCCAGGCCGGACCTACAGCTGTGTGTATAAGTGTATGTAACCAGGCCGCACACCACTGTCGTCGAAAGATACAAAAAACATACCGTCGCACAGAGTACTCTGTCTCTGTCTGTACTGTGTTACGTAGTAACTACATATGACCTTGGTCGGTTCATACGATCGCTAAAATTCACGTTCTAATATCATGTCTCGGTAGCTCGCAGCGTATTGTCATTGATTAAGAAACACATAAATCTGGGTTCAAATCTCCTGATGAGACTTTTATTTTTCTTTTCAACAATAATATTCATCAGTTCTTTTATTATTCGTTATACGAGAATGTTTTTTTAAATTACTTATATTATTATTTAAACAAAGGATTAAGAATATTATGTGATTACAAAATGTTTATTCGTTATAATTTTATGAAGTAGGTATAAAAATAACTACTAATAACTTCTTGTTAACAGTTTATTTTCTCATAAAGAACAATTTATTGAAGTAAAGTAGCTAATTGGTGAACCATGATAATCAGGCTATTGTATCTTAGTAATATAATAATATTGTGCTGTAATTACTACTATGTGCGGTACTCTAAAGAAATCACATTTTTCTACGCAAATCTACCCACGTAAAAATAACAAATGCAGACAAGTTGTCACAATACAATTAAATGACTCAGTAGTACTACTACTGGAATAAATCTACTGCGAGTGAGTTAGTTCTCTCAAACCTCAAAGTTAACAAATCGTATTTAATAGGACTTATCGAAGTTATAGCTTAAGTAATCATTTTCATTACGAAAAGAAGATTGAAACTAAACCTCGAAATAATCCATATTACGGATATGACACAATATTATGTGAATATTACTAAAATCAATAAAAGTCAATAATAATAAATATTTCTAATTTATATCTTAATGTTAATGTTTATGTTTTTTGAGCTGGTTTTCAATGCTGGCTGCAAACCTTCTGCGTGGAGTGCACGGCGCACGGTTTGGAAATATGTGTCGAATAATTTGGCAAAATGTCTTGTCTTTTTGAAACCACTTGTGCTGTCGCTTTCTTTTATAAGCTGGGGTCTTCCCTTTGCTTTCGACGGGCAAGGCTACCCCCTTCCTCATATCTTTTCATCCACTGACTCACAGTATTTCACTAAAACAAAAAAGGGGTACTGTTAGGCTACTAAACAAAATACATACTAATATGTATTACTATTTAGAAACAAAATTATTTGAAACATAAATTTCACATAAATATTTAATCTAGGAAATAAATTTACTTTGAAATTTTATATTTTTCTTCTATTTAGACGTTTTGATATTTATAAAACGTTTAAAAAATAACTACAAGGATCAGCAGTTATACTTTAATTAAATAAGTGCTTAATAAAATAATTAAATCATAATACTCACACTCAGGCCGGTTTCATCAGATATTTGTGATATTTAAGTCCGCTTTTATGCAGCGCAATAATATTCGCTTTCATTTCTACTATTAAATTTGCTTACATTTTAAAATGAACTAGAAGACCGCTAATAGATTAAACACACGTCACTAGCACACAATAACAACCAACACCGTTCTATATGTCACGTCGAATGATTCGTAAGTTAACTATCATTTAAATTTATTTAGGTTTCTGTGGGTATATTGATAAAGTTTTACGAGTTTAGTGAACAAGGCGAACAGAACAAGAAACTATAGTCCAAAGCGATTTTTAAAACAATAAAAAGGCTAGCACACCGCGCGTGGGATTCGAACCCGAGACTCGTTGCGCACGAGGGCGCTAATCCAAGTACAGTAACCACTAAGCTATCACGTCATTTACTTCAACGGTTGAATTTATGAAATACAATCATTTGTAGACGTATGAGAGTGTGTGTGTCTACAGTATAGAAATTACTCAATATAAGAAGGTCGTAAGTTAAACCGTAGTATCAATCTATTACTTTTTGAGATTGGTACTCCGCTTTTGGATCCTACTGTACATTTCGACCGCGTAGGTATTGCACTTTTCTATGAAACAGCTGATATTTTTTTTTTATAACCGGCGAAGAATTTCTACGGTCTAGAATAATACGGGAAGAAATGGGATGATGCTATTCTTTTACGTCTGGCACCACACGAACCATTACGCCAGTTATGTATAAGTCCCATGTAATAGAGAACGAGCCTTTTGCCCTCAACCGGACAGTATTCACTCTCGGTTGCTTCTGAGAAATTTCACAGGGAGAACTCAATAACAGTTTGCTCGACCTGGGAACAATTGTGATGTGTATGTGGAAGATGAGCCGGGCGTCGCTTGATCGGCCAGCTCGGTTTTGTACCGTTTAGTACCCGCTATTTTGTGTCTATAGCCTAGTTTGTGATGTTCTTTCAGGGAAGCGAAGCAGAAACTAGACTCCGAACTCAGGTTGGCAGAAGTAAAGAAAACCTGCTCAGGTGAACATTCGCACATAACTGGCGGAGTCATCTGTGAATGTCTGGAGTGTAAATGTGATTAATGGGCACTTAATATCTTGTCCAGCGTGTCCTATTGTCTGCACGCTACAGGAGTTGATGAACGTTGCTGAAAGTGCCAAACTCGTAGCCAAGTACTGGGCTAACTGTATTTAAATTGCTATCGACGAAGATGAAGCAAACACGACTATGGAGGATATAGTAGCAAGTTACCGAGGCCAGCGTGTGCGTGAGCGCGGCGGAGGGCGGGTCCCGCTGACGCAGCCACAGCTCGGCGGCGGCCGCCAGCCACTGCAGGTAGGCGCCCAGCGCGCCGTCGGCGCAGCGCCGGCACAGCTGGCGCACCAGCTCGCACACGGCCCACATGCTGCCGTTCACACGCCCGCTCGTTGATACTTGGAAAGCTGCAACATGTTAATACAATATAATGACTATTCTTTTCTGCATTCTTATCGTAATTGCGACCACTAGGCGGGCTCTGACTGGCAGTTGTAGATATTTGACAGACGTTACGGCTCGAGGCGGAAGGCCTAAACAACCAGTGTTACCCTAGGACGGATTTATAGGTGTTCCATTTATATTACGAATAATTAAGTTGCATCTTGCGTAGATTGGAAGTTGACTCCAATATAGTTGAGAAAGGCCGAAAAATTATTTGAAATTGCTTCATAATCATTATCACAATAGGGTATTTTCCGATTTCATATAAACTATTTTAATTTGAAGATTGGGACGATATATATAACAGAAAAATAAAAATAAATTTATTTAAATCCATTTTCACCATTAAAAACGATTTATACCAAATTTATTTTTCGTTGTTTTGAATTTACCGCCAAAACGCTCCTTGTGATGACTTTTTATCACGTGACATGTGACGTCAACTTTGTTTATACGGCATCGGTACAAATATTTAGTTTGGCGCCATTTTAGAAGTATTTTTGCACAGAGGCACCGCACACCAGTGATTTCACTTCCTATCCATAAAAAATCTTGTTAATTATAAACTCGACATTCACTTATTTACTTGCTAACTACTTTAGTTTACACAAAGTTGACGTCACGTGACAAAAAGTCATCGTAAGAAGCGTTTTGGCGGTAAATTCAAAACAACTAAAAATAAATTTGGTATAAATCGTTTTTAATTGAGAAAATGGATACAAATCAATTTATTTTTATTTTTCTGTTGAATATCTCGTTCCAATCTTCAAATTAGAATACTTTTTGAAAAATTGTAAAATACTCTATTGTGCGTAGATGATGATTACGAAGCAATTTCAAAGTAAGACTATCTTTTGCTAGTGTCTTTGTCCGTATGGGGGTCGGAAATAGGGTATTTTCCGATACCATAAAAACTATTTTAATTTGAAGATTGGGACGATATATTTAACAGAAAAATAAAAATAAATTTATTAATACATATTTTCTCACTTAAAACGATTAAAATCTAATTTATTTTTCGTTGTTTTGAATTTACCGCCAAAACGCTCCTTACGATGACTTTTTGACACGTGACATGTGACGTCAACTTTGTTTATACGGCACCGGTACAAATACTTAGTTTGGCGCCGTTTTAGAAGTATTTTTGTACAGACGCACCGCATACCAGTAATATAACTCTATATCCATAAAAAATCTTGTTAAATAAAAATTCGACATTCACTTATTTACTTACTAACTACTTTAGTTTACACAAAGTTGACGTCACGTGATAAAAAGTCATCGTGAGAAGCGTTTTGGCGGTAAATTCAAAACAACTAAAAACAAATTTGGTTTAAATCGTTTTTAATTGAGAAAATAGATAGAAATCAATTTATTTTTATTTTTCTGTTCAATATCTTGTTCCAATCTTCAAATTAGAATAGTTTTTGAAAAATTGGAAATTACCCTATTATACGACGGACCTATACTACCGGGATAATGTGAGTATCCTGTGTCAATCCAGGTTATACACTATCTGTGTGACAAGTTTCAACCAAATCCGTTCAGCTGTTTGTGTGCGGTTGAGTTACAAACATAAAAAGTTTTATATAAAAAAATTAGGTTGGATAAAAAATCAGCATTCATGCTTCATTATAAAATTACCAAAGCCAACATATGAGAAAAATACATTGAATAGAATGAGTATCTTCAAGCTATTTGAAACACGTTACCTAATTAGCTACTCTTTTTAAATAATAATAATAATAAGTGGTTTCGTGTTCACCGTGCGCATGCGCGTGCGCGTCCATGTTGAGCAGCGCGGTGATGAGCGGCGCGCGCAGTGCGGGCGCGTGCGTGGCGGCGGCCAGCAGCGCGGCGTGCGCGTACTGCGCCGGCGCGCCGCCCGCCGCCACGCACGCGCACAGCGCGCCCACCGCGCCGCCGCCGCGCGCGCGGGCCAGGCGTGCGCCCGCCGCGCCGCCCGCGCGCGTGCACGTCGCCACCACGCACGCCCAGTTGTTGCTGCTGGGGAAGTGTGACAGAATAATGAGCAACTAATAAGCGAGATTTAATTTTTAATAGCTGTGTAGCATCAAAATTATTCTGAACGATACTTGTAAAAAATTACAAATACGTGCAGATAAACTTTAAAAAATCGTCGTTAGATAAAAATTCCATAAAACTAACATAACGGGATAATACTGCTAGAAACCTGTGTTGCAATAAACCTTTATCTAAGCAAAGAAGAAGAATCCATTCCGCCTGTTTGTTTTGGAAAATGGTGCAAACAATATTGATTTTAAAGGCGAAAACGAATTAACTTAGCGCCCGTAGTTGTAGCAATGTTTGGGAAATATTGCTATCTACCAAACATTTCCGCTGGTTTTGGTATCAGCATAGATATTCTAAAGCATTAGACAGGTTATCGTATAAAAACGACACATTCAATAGCCTAGCCCCTAACAGCTATCGAAAAAATAGCGGTCGTCTATTTAATTTAAACTGACAAAATTTTCGAGTTTTAAATTTGTTAACATTGTTTACTTCGGGACCTGTAAAATAATGTTACCTCAATAGCCGGACAGTTTTAATGGTTTTTACATCTTGCCAGACACATTGAAAGTCGGCTGTAGGTGCGAGCGCGAATGCTTAGTCGATATGTACGTTTGCCCCGCTACGCCCCCCAAAATTTGCGTTTTAGGTGTGCACCAATGCAATGTACTCGCCTCTAGGAGTATATGTACCTGTTTCTTTTTCAATGTACCTCTGTACTTTTGAAGAAATATGCACAAAAAGGGGGCCGTGCCAGCCAAACGTTTTCAGCACGGCCAACGTGTAACTTGAAAAATATATAGCGTATAAAAAGTTTCCATTATATGTGCCGCAATACCAACCACCACCTTGGTGGTGGCCAAGTGGTAACGGCCGCGACTTACGAGTTGTAAGTCGTGGTCGTGGGTTCGAACCCAGACAGGCGCTTTGCTTTGTGTAAATTATTTCATCACCACTACTCTCAAAACGGTGAAGGAAAACATGTTGAGGAAACCCGCATGTCCTAGAACCAAAAATTCGAAGACATGTGACATCTACGAACCCGCACTGGGCCCGCGTGGTGGGTTATGGCCCAATCTCTCTCACCGAGAGGAGGCCTGTGTCCCAGCAGTGGGAACATCATATGACGATGATGTTTACAGAATTCTTACGATAACATTGATCGACGTTCGATTCGATACAAAAGCGTATCAAATAGTTGTAAATAGCTATGCAAGAAAACCAAATGAAATGATGTTAATAATACTTACGTAATAGGCGTAGAAGTAACGTGATTGTTGAACGCGGGAGCAGCTAACAACCTCAGCTGCAGTAAGCCCATGTTGGAGGAATCTCGGGGCTTGTAGAGTCGTATCTGCACCGTGGTGCAGACGATGGGCCGCGCCACCACCAGGCGGATGAAGGTCATGCCGGCCGTGTTCTGCGGCGGGCCCAGCGGGGCCAGCGTGCCGCCGCAGCCAGCCTCCACCGCCACCGCGCCGGGACATGCTAGGAACATATACGCACTGTTAGTGATGCACCTTCGGCATACACAACTGCCTACTATTTTATATGAAATACAAGGCCGTGAAGAAGACGGATAAAAAGATTGCACGCAGCGAAGATGTGCAGGTTAAGATGGATATGTGGAGTGATAAGAAAAGATAAGGTAAGATTGGTACACAAGGGGAAGTTTAAAAGTGGCAGCAAAGTTGAAAGAAAATCGCTTGCTTGGTTGGTTTGGGCACGTGACGAGGGACGAAACGCATGTTAATAAATGTTTATGGATGGAGGGGGAGAGGAAGACCACAGAGAAGATAGATGGTTTGTGTGTGGAACGATATGAAAGAAAAGGATTGAATGAAAGTGTGACGATTGACAGTGGACAATGGAGGACAAAAACACACTGCACTGACACCAATTAACATGGTGCAAGCGCAGTAAGATGATGATTCTGCCTCAAAAGCAAGAATGAACAGGCATATTCTGGGTACGCTTGTTGCATCGACTTTATCCAATGCTTTCCATTGAGCAATAAAAAAATGATGATGTGTTCTGGGATCAAATGAATTAATTTTCTTTCTTTATTTCAATACTCACTAGCAAGACTAGTCAGGTGCGGCTGCAGCTGCACCTCGTGTAGCTGCACGGCGTAGGGCAGCGTCAGCGTGAGCGCGAGGCTGGCGTCGTCTGCGCTGAAGAAGTGGTAGGACCAGGCGGCCGCGCGCACGCGGCGCGCTGCGCAGGCGCCGCGCACGCTCATGGCGCCGCCGCCGTCCAGCAGCACGTCGGCGGCCTGCGCGGTGGGGTTGCCGCACGACACGGTGCCTGCGGGCCGGGTACGGTGCGTTATTTGTGCAGTTGGGCTTTCTTCTTCACTGTATTGATGATTCAGCTTCGACCAGAATTCGGCCACTTGTACAGCGCAAGTGTACACTTCCATAGTGCAGGTGTTAATGAACATACAGAGAGCACGACAAGAGGTGGAGCATAGTTTGCGATGTGGCTCCAGTCGCACTGCACCTCATCGAAGTACCCCCACCTGACCATGATGTACCGGTAGCGACCCACCTGGCCACCTTTCAGTCAATTAAGAGATTTCCAGGTTTGCCATGGCAGTTGGTAGCCCGCTGGAACTATTTCTGCAGGCTCAATATAGTCAACTGGAGGGAGATGTTTGAGAAGCCAGTTTTAATCGTACCGAACTTTTATTTAGTTTAATTGTCGAAAAGTTTTTTTTTTTGTAATAACCGACGAAAATTTTCAACACAGCGTTTTAAGAATCTTATTTAGAATCCATGATAACAGAAGGCCAAATCTCGTAATTAAAAACGTTCAAAATTAATCGCAGTCTCATCTCGGTGACAGTCAACTGTCAAAAATGTATGGAAACTCGAGGTATTTTTGACAGATTGAGACTGAGATCAGACTGCGAACATTCTTAAAATTACGAGAATTGCCCCTCTGGTCGATGTGCCTGCCACCCTGTATTATTTTAATATTCAATTTTCAAACATGACTCACAAAGCGGTGCAATGTTAACCAATCCATTAGCAGACTCGATAACAGGCGCCTGGCTCTTCTTGTTGCCAGTAGCCGGCGTGGACATGTTCATCATCTGCGGAGGCAGCTTCAGGTAGTTCATGAGCGAGGACACCAGGCCTTGCCCGCTGCTTGGACCTGCCTGAGGACAATACATGTGGGTTACAGCAATGTTCCGCAAACGACGAACAACGAAGTGATCCTATAAGGGTTCCGTTTTTTCCTTGTGAGGCACGGAATGCTAAAAAACATTCTAGGATATCCTACTAAAATAAGTTTGGAAGTTTGCTACTCAATCACGCAACAACGGCTGAATGGATGTGGTTGAAATTTGGCACGTAGATTTTTTCTTATCCCGGTACGTTCCCGTAGGATAATTTCCGACTTCATGCGGGCGAAGCCGCTGGAAAAGGCTAGTAATACATAATGAATGAGGGTAGATCTTATCATCACATACCTGATGACAAGCAGTAAGTTTCTCGAGCGCCAGTTCCAAGCCGCCAGCATCTATAAACGCGGTGAGCGCTTCTGGGAAGTCTAACAGGCGCATGATCAGCTGCTGCATCGCTTGAGACAGATTCACTACCTCTTCTTTCCCTATGAAAGATAAATTGAATTACTATAAATACTAGAAATACAAACATTACAGCAGACTTAACATGACGCTTTCTATTTCTACTCTACCGTAGAGTAGAAACCGCTTGTCTACATTCCTCAGTACAACACTGTCATTATTGTCTACACATGTAATTTTTGTTTACTCTTCCGTCGACAAAACGCATCTCTACAATTCTTGTGCTAGGCCTACAGAAAAAAGTAAACAAATAATAATTTGATGAAATAGCGGGGTAATGAGGGTTTTCTGGCAGCACTGAGACGTCAGGTCCGAGCACCTGTCAAGTGTCAAAGCGCCTACAAACTAAATGGTGAACGAATGAATGACATCAAATATTTTAAGTTCATTGCCTCTGGGACCCTCACGGTCGGTGGTCGATGTTGTGCCCGGCATGGAAATAGGGGTAAAATTCAAATCCCCGGAGATAGCTCGGACTATTAGAAGTATGTCAAGGGGTAAATCACCCGGTCATGACGGGCTCAGCATCGAGCACCTACGATATTCTGGCCCTCACTTACCCAGGGCGCTTGCTATGTTGTATAGCTTTTGTGTGAGTCATAGTTACCTACCCGGTGAGATGATGCGAACAGTGGTAGTGCCAATTGCTAAAAACAAAACTGGTGACCTCGCCGACAGCGGTAACTATAGGCCCATTTCATTAGCTACCATAATTTCAAAGGTATTTGACAGCATGCTTAATACACAATTAAGTAGTTGTACTACTATTCACGATAACCAGTTCGGATTTAGAGCTGGGTTATCAACAGAGAGTGCGGTGTTGTGTCTTAAGCATGCTGTGACGTACTATGCGAGCCGAGGGACGCCTATTTATGCTTGCTTCTTGGACTTATCAAAGGCATTTGATCTGGTTTCCTATGATGTGTTGTGGAGTAAATTAGAGCGGGTAAACTTACCCACAGAACTTGTTAACATTTTAAAGTTTTGGTATGGAAACCAGATCAACACTGTACGTTGGGCTGGGGCGTTTTCTCGTCCTTACGGGTTGGAGTGTGGGGTGAGGCAGGGTGGATTGAGCTCACCAACGCTTTTCAGCCTTTATGTGAACGAGTTGATTGGCGAGCTCAGCAGTACCAGGCTCGGATGTTACATAGACGGTACCTGCGTAAATAATATCAGTTATGCAGACGACATGGTACTGCTGAGCGCGTCAGTCTGCGGCCTGAGAAAATTGGTTGCTCAATGTGAGGCGTATGCCAAAGTTCATGGACTGGTATACAATAATAAGAAGACGGAGGTCATGGTCTTTGAGGCTGGGGGTAAAAGTCCTGATGCAGTACCGCCTGTATTTCTCTATGGTAAATCTTTGCAAAGAGTCTACAGGTTTAAGTATCTTGGTCACATATTGACTCCCGACCTCAAAGACGATGATGACATTGAGCGGGAGCGGAGGGCGTTGTCGGTTAGAGCGAACATGCTGGCTCGCAGGTTTGCACGTTGCTCACTTCCTGTTAAAATCACGCTCTTTCGAGCCTACTGTACTGCTTTTTATACATGCAGCCTGTGGACTAGATGTTCGCAAAGATCGTACAGCGCTCTCCGCGTTCAATATAACAATGCATTTAGGATGCTGGTGGGGCTGCCCCGTTTCTGTAGTGCGTCAGGGATGTTCGCAGATGCGCATGTAGATTGCTTTTACGCAACAATGCGTAAAAGGTGCGCTTCCCTGGTGCGCAGGGTGAGGGGCAGCTCCAATAGTATCTTGAGCATGGTTGCGAGTCGCCTGGACTGTCTATACGTGGGTCGCTGTTGTGCCGTCTCTCACGGGATGTCGCAACGGTGACCAACCGTTATTTCTTGTGTTGTTTTGTGTATAGTCTGTGTTTACTAACATAGTCGTAAGTTATACTAACAAGCTTGTTGAGTCTTGGTTACTCTAATAAATAAATATTCTATTCTATTCTATTGTCCAACTGGAAGACCCCCTGTCAAAGTGGCGTCAACCGGTGGCTTGAATATTCAAGAACACCCTCATTGCCTAACACACAAACATAGGAATAGCTTTCATTTTGACAGTTCAACAAAATTCATTGCCTTATTTACGTTGAGCAGACAAATTTTTCGAACATATGAATAGGGTGGATGCGAGAAGCACAGAACCGATCGAAATCGCGGTGCTTAGAGACGGCCTATGTCTAGCAGTGGCCGTCTTTCGCCTGAAATGATGATGATGATGATAATAATGAATAGGGTTATTTATTACCTATTGGTAATAAATGATAAAACGGACTGTTGTCCGCAACTCCACGTCAAAGCGCGTATTTCGGTCGGAATCGGTTATTATATCCACTCCAGCTCTCCGAGAAAGGCCAGCAATGCCTTGGTGTTGCTGACAAGTTCGCTACGTGAGATTGTCAGCAACACGCTGACAATCTCACGTAGCGAACATGTGAAGCCCCGTATCCTCGTAAGTTGAAGGTCGTGGACTCAGACAGGAACCTTAATGTATTGTATTTTACTGTATTTCATTTCATCACCAATGCTCTCAAGGAAAACATAGTGAGGGCACCAGCAAGTCCTACAACCAAAACAAATCGAAGACATGTGCCATCCAACAACTCATACCGGGCCTTCGTGGTGAATTATGGCCCACTCTCGCAGATAGAAGGCCTGTCTCTGCAGTGACTAACTATGCAAAACTGCACTGCTTGCACTGCAACATGTCGTGGTCATCCTTAACTATTTATTTATTGACAAACAACTATTAAATACGAAATTACTCTTTTGAGGAAGTATTTTATCAGAATCAGTATCAATCACGGTATCGATGGGCTTGTAATATTGGGCTCAGTAATATTAACCGCACGGGTCGATCGATCGGGTTAAGCTATGCTTTCCGCGATTAGTCCGTGGATGGGTGACTATCTTTACATACCAAGACCCTTCCGTGTCCAGAAGCCCGAAAGTCTGACAACCAGTCTTACCATGGGGTATCGTAGTAACTGGGTTGTGGATGTCAGATAGGCAGTTGTTCCATGAAAAACACTGGTATTCAGCTGCATCCGGTTGGACTGGAAGCCGACCCCAACATAGTTGGGAAAAGGCTAGGTAGATGATGATTTTATCAGTCTCACAAACAAACAATTTTGTTTTTGATAATGTTGCTGTGAAATTATTTGTTGACATAAAATGTTATTGGCTACTCACTGAGGAACTCCATGAGACTTGTGACCATGAGCGCAGGGTTGGAGGACACGGTTGCCATGTTAACCACCAGCCAATACACCTCTTCCTTCAGAGATGATGGCTCTTTGGACATTCCTGTAACACACACAACTTAATGGTACACTTTTGCAGAGAGTCGCCAACTTTAAAGATTTGGGTGACATTGTTACTGAAGAATTAAAAGACGGCTTGGATATGGCACTGGCTGTGAGCGGAAATATGATATGCAGGTTTCAAAATTGTTCGGTTCTCGTAAAACGAGTTCTTTTTAAGGCTTGCTGCCAAATATTTTACACCAGCAGCCTTTATGATAACCCTACCTTAAAAGCAGACAATACCCTGCGCATTCAATACAACAATGCCTTCAGGGCGCTGTTGAGACTTCCACCTTACTGTAGTGCGTCAGGCATGTTCGTCGTTCATGATGACGACCACTTTCCGATAATGCGGAAGAAAGTTGCCTCAGTAATATCCCGAGTGAGGGGAAGCAGCAACAGCATTCTGATGGTGTTTGCAGACAGACTGAGTGGGCCTACAATGCGCAGGTTTACCAAGCTACATGTTGGCAACAAAGCTACGTTAAACCTTCCTGTGATTGTGATGTTCTTTTCTTTTTTAAAGTGTTCCTGCATGTTACTAATACTTTTTTTTTATTCAGTATGGGCCTTGATGCCTGACAATTTTTGTTTAAAATAGTTAATTGGGCTATTGAAAGTTGACCACAATAAACAAAAATACTATTAAAGTTTTGTAGTTACCAGAGTTCAGTGCAACTGTGTTCATTCCATCGCAGATCGAAAGCGTCCTGTAGAACTTCTGCATTATTTGTTGATGTTGGAGCACTGTTGACAAAAATAATGAGATGTAAAGCAAATTAACAATAATTCGCGCGTGTTAATAATATATACCTGACTGGCGGCTCGTCCCGGCTTCGAACGGTTGGACATTTTGTAGTAATCCATTTGCATAGTAGCCTATGAGGAATAGGTAGTGCCTATTTGCCTAAACTTCGAAGAACAGAGTCAAGAAACGGAGACTTCCTTAGGACAATTTTTTTTCCCGGGATTCGGAAAAAATCTTCAGTAAGTTGAAAATAAGCTTTATTTAAGATTTGTAAAAGCTATATGTAACTAAACTTGCAACTACCAAATTTTCAGGATTTTCACGTAAAATCCCGAAAAAATAATCTAACTTTAATTCATGATTTGATACAACGGTTAGTCGTAATCGGTAGATCGTAAACATAATTCGAATACATGAATTAAAGTTAGATTATTTATTTCGCGATTTTACTTGAAAATCCCGAAAATTTGGTAATTGCAAGTTTAGTTAAAAATAGCTTTTACACATCTTATACAGGATAAGTTTTTATCCAGTTCGCAAATTTTAACTTACTGAAGATTTTTCCCAAATCCCGGGAAAAAAAAATTGTCCTAAGGAAGTCTCCGTTTCTTGTCTCTGTTCTTCGAAGTTTAGGCAAATAGGCACTACCTATTCCTATCACTGGTTATCAGGGATAATGTAGCATTCTAATGCTGAAATAATTTTTGAAATCTGTCAGATAGTTTTTGAGTTTATTCGTTACAAACATGCAAATCTTTCCTTTTTATATAGTGTAGATAACTTTCATTTATTTAAATATCGTCAGAAGCCCGAAAGTATGGTATCGCGTTACTTAGTAACTGGGTTGTGCAGGTCAGATAGGCAGTCGCTCCATGTAAAACACCGGTATTCAGCTGCATCCGGTTAGACTGGAAGCCGACCCCAACATATATTGGAAAAGGCTAGGCAGACAGTGATGAACTTTGATTTATTTTATTCTATTCGGGAAACTTACAGCTACATTGTATTGGATTTTTTTTATGAAACAGCAATGTTTTTTTTTAAATTACTGACAAGAACGTTGTACACTATGGGAGTCTAGGAATCATATTTACCATTCCCATACCAACACCAGTCAAAAACAGAACTAAGTCTCACAGCACAGGTATCCAAGATACAGGCAACGCTTAGTTTGGGGGCTACTTCATATAACAAAATTAATGTCACCAACAGTTACGGACAGAATTATTATGTTAAATTAATTTCAAGGATATATGTAATTGTTACGATAAATTTATTATGTTCGTTTATTATTTGCTGAATTCATGGTTACAGTTTGCACAATGGTTAATTTTTAATCCTGTATAAGGAAAATCGACAATTTTGCAGTTCTGAAAAATTGCCTGCCCCCAGAATAATATTCGGAAAACAAAAAGATTACAACTGTAACCAAATGTCCCGTCTCACAAAGGTTAAAGTTTAAAATATATTACCAGTGTCAGCGAAGCACGGCGTGCGTGCGGCTTGCTGCTTCCTCTCGTCTTCTACATTGGTAGCCTCGGCAGTGCTGCTGTGTTGAGCCTTGCTTTCATCAGTCTGTGACTGTTCGCCGCTTGTGGAGACTGACGGGCTTGAAGACGACTGTGTAGAAGAAATAATAATAATCAAATAACGGTGTGTTCTTACAGAATCTCAATCTGAATTAGAAGCAACAACGTGAATCAAAAACTATGTACCCCTTCTTACGAAAATTACGCAGACGTAGGAGTATGAAATTTGCCACTGTTAAAGTTAATATGAAAAGGAGTGCAAAAAGCTAATATTTTAATATAATAATGCATTCGTTCAAATCTTAATATTGAAATGAATTAGGGTCGAATTTCGACCAATGGGCGACCCACAATTAAGATAGAAAAATCGTTTCTTTGTCATATGTCAAAAGACATCATAACATACAAAAGCAATTACACGAATATAAGGAAATAGCGAAGTAGAATAAAAGAAGATATATAGTGAAAATTAGAAAAAATAACTTTATAAGAATACTAGCAACCCGCCCCTGCTTCGCACGGTTTTCACATCTTGATAAAACATCGAGATTTTATAATTAATGTAAGTTTAATATTCTGGAATAAATTCTCTAAATAACACTTAACTATTATTTAAATATTGGATATCAACATACGTGTAAACGTACCATTATAATAACCAAGTATGGAATTAATTATAATGAAGAAACTCAAACTATTTTATCTAAACTCCTGTAGAACAAAGGATCACTGTTTTCTTGCAAAAGTTTACTAAGAAGTGTCGTGTTACATCATAATTCAGTCATAATGTCTATGTTTGCTAGTGGTTATTCATCCTTATTTATTACATAGTCAATCAAGGGAATCCCAGAATTAAAGATCAGAGTTAAATTTATTTGTATTGTAAAAGGATATACTGGCCTATTATCAGACTGCTAATAATAGTGATTCAAAACTTATGAATAGAAAAAATATATTTCATTTTTACATTTTCTTTTTTGTCTTATCAACTGCATGCCCCACCTTTTTAAAAAAAACGTAACAGTTGTTTAAGAATAAAAGTGAGTATTTATTTATTTAACTGTCTATTTAGTTTTTAGAGTGTAACGTAATGAGACCATGTATGATGTTTCTACCAAGATGATGATCAATTATTTAGTTGGGGCCTGCAAGGGTCGATGCGTGCCTGCAGGCTTAGCACGAGCACCGATTTGTCAACGGAAGAATAGACATGACTATTTACTAAATGATGTACAATAGGAGAAGAAAGCTATGTTTTTTCTATTAATTATCACAGTGATGCGTTCTAAACGCATCATGATTTTGTAGATACAGTACCCGGCGATAAATATTGCACATCGACCTTTGGAAAGAGACAATCGGCTAATTTCGGCTTCGTAGAGCGTTATCTCAGTCGCACGAAATACAAACAGTCCGGTATCTATTAGGAGCTGTTAAAACAATTTTGATTTGCTTCTTTGTATTAGATACACCAATTTTTCTATAAGTGATGGCTTTAGGTTGGGGTAAAATAAAATGTCCCGTATGTGTCGCCGGGCGTAAAGAATAGCACCATCCCATTTCTTCCAGTGGGTGTCGTAGAAGGCGACTTAAGGGACTTACTAGAGAATGGGCAGCAGCGTTCTCTATGCATTTTACCACCATACTGCGATCGCCAACCCGCCTGCCAAGCGTGGCGATTATGGCAAAACCCCCACTGGGGGAGGCCTATGTCCAGCAGTGGACGTCTTTCGGCTGAAATGATGATGATGATGATGAAAATAAAATGCCATAGACACCAATGCTACAGATGCCATAGTACAACTTTAAATTATTTAAATTTGGGGGTGTTATTAACTCTAAATATATATTTTGAACTGGACGCGACCGCACTCTATCGCACTTGAACAACGACTGACAAAACGTCACATAGGTAGTGTGCGACAGAGATAACGCTCTACGAAGCCGAAATTAGCCGATTGTCTCTTTCCAAAGGTCGATGTGCAATATTTATCGCCGGGTACTGTAATCCTATATACTTTGTGGCCGTCGAGTAGAAAGTTTGTTGTCAGTGTGATTTTGACAGTTTGGGAAGAAATATTCTTCTGAAATAGTCTACATTTATAAGGACCTAGACAAAGATCGTTAGAAATGAAAGACAAAATGAAAGATTGTAGAAGGATATCTACGGTGCGATGACATAAACGGAGAAACGAACTGTCACTTTGTATTGAAAAAGCACTGTCTATTCTTCGTAGAAATAGAAAGCGTCTTGCTAAGCCTACAGGAGTGTGGGTTATTCGAAAGAGATACCGTGGTCTCTGGCACACAGGCAACTGAGGCAACATGGGTGGGTTTTAGTCAGTAAAAGTCTGACACGCCCTCCTGCTCCACCCAGAGCGGGAGAAGTTTTTTGATGATTTCCTACCCTTAAAAAAGGGTTCAGAAACGTGTTAATTCTTTAATAAAAATGATTGAATGTTTTTCATATTCTGAAAAATAACATTCATTTATGCGGCTGTAAAATCATCTAAACTCGCCAGTAAGACGAGAATGCAGTTTTCTTTCCGTAAAATGATGATAGGATACGTCAATAAGAAGCCAAAAAGCCTGTAATGATAGACGTAAGATGGACAAATAAATAAGGAATAGGCTCACGTTCTGCGGCAACTGCTGCGGCGGCAGCGGCACGGCCAGCAGCTTGCGGCAGTAGGCCAGCAGCTGCTGCAGCACGGCGCGCCGCAGCGGGGCCCGCCGCGCCGCGCCGCCGCCGCTGCCCGCCAGCACGTCGGCCAGCAGCCCCGGCAGGCGCGGCTCTGCGCTGCCGGCCGCGCGGCAGCCCACGGCCTCGCGCACCCACCACACCGACTGGTGCGCTGCGCCAATGTAAAGCTATATACTTACTACTCAGAAACCCTACTGTGAATTTTTTTAACCACCTTGACGTAACACATCGACACGGACCACGGACACCCAAAACCCACAACTTATAAAAGCTAAGTTAATACGTCCAAAAATATACCAAGGCTCTTTGTTCTACCATATTTAGCAATGAATTTTATTGGGTCCAAAACAGTAATTGCAGTAGAGACACCGTTTATGCTTTCCAAAACTTTAAGATTATTGTTATGCATTATTGTTATGCATTTTTGTTTCCAGTATTTTTAAGAGCAACAACAAGACTGATATTGGTCTGAAATTATCAACACAAAATTTCTGCTCCCATGCTTGTAAATTGGATAAACTAAAGCCTTCTTCAGAGTCACAGAACACTCCTGTCTAAATGCAAAGATTGCAGATAATAATGCCATCGGCACATATGAAATACATCTGCTGAATTAGGTAAATTTTTGCTAAAAAATACAGCGAATGTAGCACTTCACGCACACACTATCAATTACGTAAGTTTGGTAGCAAACACCATAAAGTAATTTACGTTTTATTAACCTCCATGATGATAAGCAAGTCTCACCAACGACATGCAAATCATAGATGAGACCAGCGGCCCTAGACAAAATACATTTCAGTCAGCGTTCACGCCGAACGCTACGCCAAAATGTATGGGAATGACATTACCTACGAAAAGGTTACGTCGTGTCCTTTACGCAAAATGTATTTTGTCTCTAGGCCCTGGGCGGAACTTACCAACAGTAAGGAAGAGTGGCAACGCATGATGCACATGCCTCGCACTTAGAATCTGCAGCATGGGATGCGCAAGCTTCAGTAGCGTCGCCTGCAGGTCGTAGGCGTGGCCCGGGTCGGTGTCCCGGCGCCACACGCCGCACACGGCGCGCAGCGCGGCCAGCGCGCCGCCGGCGCCGCGCGCGCACACCACGCGCGACACCACCGAGTGCAGCGCCGACGCCGCGCCCGCGCCCGCGCCGATTTGTGCGCCGCCCTGGATAATATACACGGTTATTTCGGTCATATGATGAAGATTTGATTTTTAATATTACTAGCCAATAAAGTTCCACTGTTGGGCAAGGGCCTCCCTACTCTCTTTCCACCTCTCTCAGTCCAGAGCTGCCAAGGACAAATCTTTATTAAAGGAGTCCAGCTCATCCCGCCATCTCCGTCGGCCTGCCGCGATGTCGTTTGCAACTAAGCGGGACCCATTGGGTCGTAAGTTAGACCCATTGATCGTCTGACATACGGCAGATGTGTCCAGCCCAATGAAGATTTATGTTAACTATATAGATTTAGCCTTCCATATTAAAAAAAAAAATTGTTCTCAATACATATTCTTTTTAAAAGATGTTGAGACAATTGTTTTATAGCAAGCGTGTATTACTGAATAATTGGACCGTGGCTAAAGTATATGAAAATTCACTTTTCACATTCAAAACTTCGCATGGGTGACTATGACAATATTATCGAAATCATATGCAAATAATGCTATTTTAAAATAGAACTTAGTTTTGCAGTTATAGCACAAAAATCTCGACTGCGTAAATAATGAACTTTAAAAAAGACAAGAAATTTTATTTTAACAGGTTGACAGTATGCCATCTGATGAAGTCGCAGGCAATAAAAAGTCTTTATTGTTAAACTGAAAAGATGCTTCCGACTTGTCGCCATATTGAATTTTAATTACTGTCATATCTTTAGTGGCACTGGCAACATTAAAGACAAATCAATTGACGTGAAAATAATCAAAATCGGTCCACGCGTTTGTTCTCTAGAGTGCCATAACGAAACAAACATACACAGGCCGATACACACACTACCCTCCTTTGCGACACGCAGGCGGGTAAAAAGCATGTAAATATAGCAACTACTGCTTACCAAATAAGGTTCAGAAGAAGCGACAGCGCCATCGGTGTTGACATTCATAGTAATAAACTTGACGAGAGCCGGCACAAAGTGCTCGCACTCCAGAATAACACGTCCCATGGTTTGAGTGCTGCTACCTTCCGTCTACAAACAAAATATATTTTAATTATTTCAATTTTTCTTCGTAGCATATCAATAGCAAAAATCTCAAACATATTTGGCCCAAAATTCAGCTACGTAAACTCCGCTCAGTGACGGAGTCATAACGTAATTTACAGGACATGCAGCGCTGGATAAAAGGTGGGCCATTTCCACTTCTTAATGGCAAGAAAATCATGTAAACGAAAGGTTAATGTACCTGTAGCGGCAAGCTCGCAATCCACGCCAAAGCCTGCATTGAAAGCACCCAGCATCGTAGTGATATGTTTTCTAACCTGTAAACAATACACAGTCGTTAAACATCAAAGATTTGTCATGTGTTGACGAAAAAGCCATTTGCATAACATACTGCATTGAAAATGCTTCCACAAGCGACGGTTCTTTAGTCAATCGAGTTAGGCGCACCCTAATTGGCTATCAATCAGAATCAGTTTTTTTTTTTAAAGATATTGCGAATCTACTACTTCATATTATATTATGTTTGAAAAATGTGTCCTCTTTAACAACGTAAATATAATGGTTGAAGTCAAAATGAAAGCCATTCCTAAAGTCATCACCATCATCATCTACATAGCCTTTTCCCATCATGTTGGGGTCAGCTTCCAGTCTAACCGGATGCAACTGAATACCAGTGTTTTACATGGAGCGACTGCCTATCTGAACTCCACAACCCAGTCATTGGATAATACGATACCCCTTAGTAAGACTGGTTTGTCAGACTTTCTGGCTTCTGATGACGCGTAACGAATGTCAAAGATCCACATATGGCAGCTGGGACCAAAAAGGTTTCACGTGCTTTCCGAGGCACTCCTATTATTAGTATGTAACACAATTAGTCGACGTCCACATGGACGTGATAAAATCACGGCGGGATTTTATCACGCAATCGATTTTCAACTCTCGGTGTTGAACCGAGAATTGAGATTCAATACAGCGCGAGTGAGTTTCAGCGCGTCAAAAAAACACTGCGATTTTCAACTCTCGGCGCTAAAGTGCGTTGAAGATCCAGTGAGCAAAATAAACCGGTCGGCATTTTATTACGTCTGTGGGAACGTGAGCTACCGTACCTACCACGCTGACCAGTTAGACCTGATACCAACTTTTCACCTAGCTTTACTTACCTTTTTCTCTTATAATACACTGGTCATCAAAAAAATTGACCCACTCGCTTTTTGTATCGATCATTTCTCAGATTAAGCTGTTTCATGTTTATTTTTAGGGTCGATATGAATATTTACGTCTTATTTGTCATAAATCTCATTGTACTTGACGGTACTTAACAACTTTTTTTTTTATACAGAAATACTGTTGAGTGCTGATTTGATGGTTTTACGTCGGAACAAATCGACCAGTTCTTCCAGTCAGAAACACAAGTTTTCGAGGGAATTCATGTGCATTTCGTTAAGTTTAATTTCTGAGGCTGTAGTTTTGATTAACTTTGTTTAAAAATAATGGACACTACTAAAGCTAAGGCGGCCCAAGTTGTGGATTTGCTGCAACAAGGCTTAAGTCAACGTGTCGTAGCCAGTAGTTTCGACGATTTAGCAAAGGTCAGAGACACTTATAACAAAGAATTACTCACGTGCAAAGCGAGTGCAGTAACGCATTGACGGTGTCAGAAGCAAGTCGTATGCGTGGCGTGTCAGCCGGCACGGCCAGCGTGGCCAGCGACCAGGCGCCGCCACTGCCCCAAGCTGAACCGTTCAGCGTCAGCCATAGAGAGATCACGTTCTCCATAAATGTGCAGTCCATCTGGGTGATAAAGATTTAGTAATAATAGTCATGTCTTGTAAGGATCTGGAGAGATACTCTATCTCTGGAAATACCGGATAGATTTGTAGCGGCACTTCATTAAAAAAATGTTTCGCAACAAATCTCGAGAAACACAAAAAGAAAAGTGGCGCCATCTACAATGCCACAGGCGAACTAAATGAGCAATTCTGCATCGCGCAATCAGAGTTTTCCACGACACTCGAACATATACAAAATGATGTCGGGCATCAACTGTCGGGCAGTTGCCCGTCCAGACACGATACCCGTCTGGTCGGAGGATCCTCCTTTACCATTATAGGTATGAGTGAACTTTACACCCTGTTCCTCATACCTCTAAAGATTTGACAAATTATTTTTGCATTTGATAGCCTAAATCTTGTAAAAGGCTTAGGTTATCCTAACTAGATTAACAGCACGCTAAGACCCTTAGGAGCCGAGCGAAAAGAGACTTCAGAAAGAACGCTTAGCGAAATCAAAAAACTTTTTAATAAAAAAAAATTACCGGTTTAATTTTTTTCTTAAAAAGTTTTTATTTTATAAATTTTTTTTGGCTATAATCTACTAATTACTACATGCTTAATTTTTGTTTACTTTTTGTAATACACAACTCAGTATTAAAATCTGTGAGTCAACAATCAATCATCCCTTGTTTTCTTACCCTTAGGGTTGGAATTTTTCTTCGAAATTTATATGGGACCAACTTCTTTATACCCTTTCCAATAAAAAAAGAATTATCAAAATCGGACTACTCTGGAAAAAGTTATGCGTGGTAATTAATACATAAAAAAAAAAAATACGCGTCGAATTGAGTAACCTCCTCCGTTTTTTCGTCAGTTAATTAATAGCGCGAGCTATTGGATACAACGGGGTGGGTCGGGGTACAAGAAATTTCACATGGACAAAGTGATGAAGCTAAGTATGAGATAAATTTAGGAATGCGATAATTGGTCTAGGGATTAGCAAGTGTGAGCCCTTTTTGATTTATTTTTAAACATTGTAACGCCTAGAGCTTCGCGAAGTGCCAGAAGAGAACTCAATGGTAATTTTATCGGCATTATCATTATTACTTCATCACTTTCGCAAGCGATACGAGAGCAACAAGGCTAGTTTTGAATATATTATACGAATTCTGTGCGGCTCTATCTTCAAAAGAGTCTCAGATGCTAACCTGGTGCTCACATGATCTAATCAAACATTATCTGAAATTTAAAGCGACTCTCCAGAATAATTAGGAAACACAAAACTGGTTCCAAAGATACATTTTAGATGTTAAAATATTTGTAACAAACTACTTACCAGAAATAAATATCTTAAAAAATCTAATTTGAAATATCTTGCTCACCTGATAATGGAATTCCAACGCCAAATGCCTGAACACATCGTACAGCGTGTGCGTCAGCGGTGGGTGTGGCCTGTGCGGAGGGGGCGGGGCCCGCGGCGGCGGGGGCGGGGCTGGGGGAGGAGCGCGCACGGCGGCGGCGAGTGCGCCCGCGGTGCCGAGCAGAGCACGACGTGCGTGCGCTTCGCCCGCGCCGCCACAGCCGCCGCCTCCTGCTTCCACGCGCGCGTCCCAGCATACTGACACGTTGCTATATGGACAACGAATATCATAGTGAACGAGTGCGTCTTCGTTAGTTAACCCTAAACTAATACAAAAATTCTAAATAAATTAACGAGGAAGCACCCGGGTAGCCCGTTACGTTTTTTGACAATTTGCATGTCAGTGTCAGGTTGTATATTGATTAAATTATAATTAGGGACCGTAACAAATATAGTTTAGCAGAATTATCTATACTAATATTATAAAGAGAAAAGATTTGATTTTTTGTTTGTTTGCATTGAATAGGCTCCGAAACTACTGAACCGATTTAAAAAATTATTTCACTGTTGGGAAGCTACATTATCCCCGGGTGACATAGGCTATATTTTATCCCCGTATTCACCGGAACGGGAACTACACGGGTGAAAACGCGGAGCGATGCTAGTAATCAATAAAATCATCAATACAACCTTCTAAGTTCATATTATCCCATTGAATAACATTTTCATCATCATCATCGTAACTTCAGCCGAAAGGCGTCCACTGCTGAACAAAGGCCTCCCCCAAAAGGGGGGTTTAGCCATAATCGTCACGCTTGGCAGGCGGGTTGGCGATCGCAGTATGGTATTAATGCATAAAGAACGCTGCTGCCCATTCTCTAGTAAGTCCCTTAGTCGCCTTCTACGACACTCACGGGAAGAAATGGGATGGTGCTATTCTTTTACGTCTGGCACCACACGGTACATTTTCTTGAACTATTAGAATTTTGCGGGTTACCCTGACGCATCCTCCTTCATTATCTTTTTCGTCATGGTGCAATCTTTATCCTAATTTATCTGTGGTGGGTAGCATGTTTTCGTCTTGCCCACCACACTATCATTCGTCACCTCAGTATTCAACCACTGTTTATTCCTATTTTTATCTTTCACACAATCCATTCGGTTCTTTAGTCCAACACTACTCATCAAATTCATATTCAAAACTCTCCAGATTTGCATGGTCCCTCATTTTTATCTTGCTACATTACAGCCAAATATTTACTTACAAAATACCACGTAAAATTACTTCCAACATTACTGAATTACCTGGTACTATTATCAACTACAATTTTTGTCCTGGTTTCCTTCTTAACAGCATCAATGAAATACTGTTCAAGTTTCTCTTCGGAGGATTCCGAGTCGTCAGATTCCGCTACTTGCGTCAGTTGTTCCTCCACGTCGACATCTAAGGAAAAAGGAAATAGAAAGGTTTCAGTAGCCAGAATATGTAAGTTACACCCCGACATGCCAAAACGAACCAAAATTTCACTCCTTTTCCTAAATAAAACGAATGGTGTTAAAAGTTCTTTCCATTTTAAGATTTCCGATGTTTGTAAGATCTTTTAGATTTTATTGAAAACCAAGATTTTCAATTGAATTATGGGCAGATTGCGGTTTGGTTCGCTTCGGCATAACTAGGTACAGTTTATATAAAAAAGCAAACTCATATAAAGCTAAAACTTAACAACAGTGACATACGTAATGTTAAAAACGGCGTGTTGATAATAATTGTATTTTTTTAAATTATATATTTATTAAGCTGCTATGACGGTTAATGGTTTCTGAGTTTTATAAACTCAAGCGTGCTTCACTAATATGGTTTTGATGACATGCTATGATTCCTGCTAAATCTTCATTAATAAAGCTTTTGCAATGTTTATAATATGAGAACAAAAGCGAACTGGAATTGTAGTATAATTTCTGTTTGTAAAAATGAGGCCTTTTTTTAGTAAAACCTATATTGATAAACCTCAATATATTCGATTTTTATAAGCCCATTTAGAAAAAAGAAGCCCGTTCGCGGTTTGAAAAAGCAAAAAAATCAAACATTTAACGCAATAATTTATATGAATAGACACGCAAAAGCGCATTCGATGTTCAAATCGATTCGTTTAAGGGGGAAGCGCCATATTAACCCACGAAATTCGAATTTTGAACGTGTTTTGCAATTTGCAGGTCAGTGTCAGGTAGGTATATTCATTAAAATTCGATTGGCGACCGTTACTATTATGGCTTTACAGAAAAAAAATCGTCAATACAACCCTTTCAATTCAATTAATCCCATTCGACAATTCAATGAACAAGCTATTCAATGGAATAAAATGGACTTATCAGGTTGTATTAGAACTTTCATACCACGCGGACTGGCAAAGGCGCATTTATAGGTTTTTCGTGATTATTTAATTAAAGACGAACAATAACAAACATTTTTTTTTCAGCCATGCACTAGATCATTGGTATTTACAAGTTTGTATGTATGTATGTAAGTATGTTATTTTTTTACAGTTATTTTGGTTTATACTTACAAAACTTGACATACCATAAGTTATTTTCTATTTGCATTAATTACTTAGTACAATTACATTTTTACTAAAGAGTAAATGTTAAAAATAATTATAAATACCGGATCAAGTGCTTGGCTGAAAAAAAAAGTACTTTTGTTTGTATTTAATGAAGTAATCACGAAAAACTACTAATGCGTTGTTACCAGCCCGCGTAGGATGAACGCTCTTAATGATTTTAATTAAGTATGTTAAAAAATACGTATTTTTAGTAGTCCTATTTTACTCAACATACAACCTTACACTTACCTGGAAATTGCAAAAAAAAACAATAAAATATGATGTTCGCGGGCTTCGTTAGTGCCTCCAGCTTAAGTCGATTGTAAAGGCTATGGTGCAATGCAAATGTGTAGCGGTTAGGTGTGGTCTGTTCCTATCACACACACTACATATCAGTGCAAACCGAACTAAGCCCGGTCATTGACCTTACTGACGAATAGACTTGTTACTTTATGTATAATGTCCTTACTTGCTAAATTGACACCTGCTGTGGGAAATACTTTGGGCTTGAAGTTGGTAGTCTTCCCCAGACCAAAACTATCCGCTAACAAATCTGCAATGACAATAACACAGCAAGTCAATTCTGCTAGCTCTTTTAGTAAACTGGTTTTAGTTATTCTGATCGGTTCCGAGACAAATATTTAAAATACATGATTTGTAGATAAATAGAAGGAAATAATTTTGATAAAAAAATTGGTCTCATAATGCGTATTGGTATTGGTTTGTTGTCAAACTGCGTAATTTCGATAATGTCAGTTAAAGTTTGTGAGTGGTTCGTAAGGGCTGCGCTTCCTATGCGGTTTTCACTGATGTGTAGGATATAGGGTGGGTTGCATCCTCTGAGGCGATCTTGTGACATTAATTGCACATTTTCGACATATAATAGTGGCTGCTTCACTTGATCTCGTAAACGCTTTAAGTGATTTTAATCCTATCCACTTCAGATATATTAGCGTTTTTCATCTGATAACCTAAATTTAAAGATAACATTTATAAGACAACCCACCCATAACAAAGATAAAGATTTTTTTATTTCAGAATAAATAATGTTAAACTATTTTTTATCAGCAGAGATCGGATATTCGGATACATATTCACCTAAAGTTGAGACGTCGGCTAATATGGAACGCCCTTTTGTATCGAAAAAATCTTAATATAATGTAAAAATGTATTGTGTTAACTAACACACACCCCCTTCTTACAGACCTACACTCTACATACACATATTTGCATCGGAGTTTATTTTAAAATATGCATCTGAATAGTTATGCAATCCTAATCTTTTGAAGTCACTTCCATACTATACACCTGACTAGTTATGCATTCCCGGTGTTCCTGGCATCCCGGGATTTTTTTGTTATAAATATATTTTAAGAAGCTGCTTCCATACTTTCATAACTAAAAATTTACTTTAGGTGAACATGCATCCGATTATCCGATCCCTAATTATCAGTCATGCTAGATAAGAGATATTCTTCAGTGAGATAGTATTAAAAGAAATAAAGATGGAATAATTATGTTTTGGAAAAAAAATTATATTCTCTATTTACATACAATTTTTTTTTCATCCCATTCATTTTCATTTTTAATTTTAAAATATCAGTCAGGCATTGGCACCTTGGTCATTCCATTATTAAAAATGTTATGAAAATTATTTGTTGTGGCAATGAATATGTGTTTTCACAAAACATTTAAGTCATAGTGCGGTCTGAGGTGAATGTTTAGCAGAAGGGTGCCTGTTGTCATGAGAAGTGCTTGTGTATCATATGATCAGCTACGTTTTGTTTATCGACTACCTAAGTTACCTTCCAATTTCTGCCCAACATAAACGCTTGCGAGACAGTATTCTTATATTATAACTATACAGGAAAAGTTTTTATCCAGTGCGCAAACTTTAACAGTTTGCGCACTGGATAAAAACTTATCCTGTATGTAGGATGAAATCTATCTAGGCATAATTAAAGAGAACAATGTTACGAAATCAGTTTTGTGTCTTTTACGATGCGAATTCAATCTTAAATACCATCACCTTCTAATAAGTTCCACTTAAGTTTTCTAGCAAGTTTTATAAAAGATATCTTGGGGGAAATTCTCGTAATTTTAAAAACGTTCACTCTCGTAATTTTAAAAACGTTCACAGTCAGAGGGGCAATTATTGTAATTTTAAAAACATTCACAGTCTGATCTGATTCCAACCATTTTTTACAAGTTTTTTACTGTCGTCGAAATGAAACTGCGACTAGATTTTAAACGTTTTTAATTACGAGAATTGGCCTTCTGATCTTAGTCTCACTCTTTCAAAAATACCTCGAGTTTCCCTACATTTTTGAAAGTTTTTGACATTTGATTGTCGCCGAGGTAAGACTGCGACTAGAGTTTGAACGTTGTTATCTACGAGAATTGGCCTTCTGGCAGATAGTGCCCAACTGGACACGATGTATCAGGCCTTGGCGTTACTATAATTAATTCTTATGGACCGTGTATTTACTTACATCAGTAGACTGTCTAAGCTTATATTGCACGCCCTCCCAATGTATGCACAGTCAACAACGTCAGTGCAACACAAGTAATCTGGCCTCATATTCTATTACAACTCCATACTATGGTGGGCCAACTCAAGGTCAAAGTTCGAACGGACGTCGAAATATCGCGGAGGGATTTCATGGCGCACTGAATTTTAAGCTCTCGGTGTTGAATCGAGCATTGACAATCCAACAAACTGCATCCCAGCCGCTTCGAAAAACACACAGTTCGATTTTGAACTCTCGGTGCTAAGCAGTGCAATGAAGTTCCAGTGCACGAAAAAATTCTGCCACGATTTTTTAACGTCCGTGGGGTCGTGGACTAAGACACGCATGTGGGTCGCCATTATTGGTCGCCTAGACATCAGTTAGATATGAACATGGAAAATCTGAAATTGGTGCAGAGGGACAATTCTCGTATTTTAAAAGCCCAAGTTCCGTAAAAAGTTTGTTTTTTACAAGTATTACAAATTGATATGAGATTGCGCCTTGAATTAGCACACAACATTTTTTAAGTACGAGAATTGACCTCCAGCTTTTTTTTACATTTTGGTAAAATGAAATTTAGTGGAGAGGCGTGCAATTTTAGTTTTCACTATCTTTATTGAGATGTTTATATATTTGTAAAAACAAACCTGCAACAGTAGGTCCTTTGAACTTCCTCGCCTTGACTCCTGGCGTCGCGCCGGGTATGGAGTGAACTCTGATGACACGGGAGGAACCCGCGCCGCCGCTCCATGACTCTTCATTCGGAGGACTTGAGGGAGACTCTCCGCTCTCGTACTCGACTAGGTCCTGGTGGAGGAATGAGTGAAAAGGTGATTAAGGTTTTTTTGCAAAGGGGAGTTTTTTTGCCTATTTGTTTTGATGTTGGACTATTTCTATTTATTATCTGTATGATGTAGCGTTAAGAAGTGACCTTTTAAGGGAAGATTTTTTAGTTAATTTTGGGCAGATTTTTTCAACAGCGGACATACATATTCAAGGAATAAAAAGTGTAGACTAGCCAACCGTCCATTAATTCCAAGGATAAATGATCTGGCGTTGGAAATTCAACCAAAAATCGAGAGTTTCTTCAGGACTGCAGTGAATAATCGTTAGGATAGTATACATGCTGCTACTAACAAGTCAAACTTTCAGTTATTTTGTACCAAATCTATATTTTTGGCTTATGAACCCATTTTGCACAAGTTGTTTTCAAAAATCCAACAAAGTAATTATTGCAATTGCAAATTGCATATGTATTTCTATAATCGGAAGTTCTTTCATAAATAAATATTGCAATGCATACCTGTAGTAGCGTAGTGAGTGCATGTCGTGGCCAGGGCGGCAGTGTGACTGCCAGCCGCGCCAGACCTAGGATACATGAAGGGTCCAGCAGGCTTGCGCCGCCAGATAACGCGCATAACCTTCCCACTACCTGTTGAATGTCAAAAAGATACACTTTGAAACATAATAAAAATTCTAATATCTTCTTGCTGAAATAGTTACTCTTTGTTTCTATTTTGTATTTCTTCCACGCGAAGAATTTGTTTATTATTGCTGTGAAATTCATTTCGCACCAATAACACTTTAGTGGTTGCAGTCTCATATTTGCGCCCGGCCACATATGAGTTTTAATGGGCATTCAAGAACTTAGTATTTTTATATTTTAGATACATACCTTAGCAGCCAGCATGAGCGCATCAGCATGTGAACACGTATCGGCAGCGAGCATGTGCGCCACCAACGCGTGCGCCAGGCGCGCGGCGAGGGCGGCCGGCAGCGGGCGTGGCCGCGCCGCCTCCAGGCTGCCTGAGCCCGAGGACTCGCCGCGGGCAGCACCACGCTTGCCTACCATCGCCATTCTTGCTTTCAGGCTTAGACGTGCGCGCTGTATCAATAAATAAGTATTATCAGCATAACGGATTGTTTCCAAACCACGTCTAATCTACTTAACATTACTGATAGCCAAAATTACTAACGACAAAAAACCTGATCGATGTAGCCTATTTCGATTTTCAGAAGGCATTTGACCGGGTTGACGACATACTTTTAAGTAAACTGAGATTGGCAAGTTTCTGTGTCATGGCTAAAATTCTTCGCAAATTATCTGCACGACTGTAAGCAATTTGAAAAATTGCACATTCGGAGCGCTATTCAGTCTCATCGGGCATAGGGCAGGGCACTAACCTTGGACCCCTTCTTTTTTTAATGGTATTTAACGATCTTCCTACATATGTTACAGCACTTCACGGATTTAATGTATGCTGATGATATCAACATTGATCTTCCAGTAGCTAGCTCATGTGATACGGCTACACTTCAACTCAAAATCGACAACATTCAATCTTGGAGAACTATAAACTTCGACATTAGTGAATGCGCGGTTATGACCTAAGCCACACAACATCTACACTATGAACAATGAGCCCCTGAAACGCGTTTGAACCGTATGCGATCCTAGTGCTCACTTTTAACCTTACCTTGGTCCAGCACATAATACAGACCTGCAACAAATGCCGCAAACACTTATAGTTTAAGATCCGAAGTATGGTCAACCTTTACCATCTGTTTCCCATATGAAAATTAGTTCTTATCAAATATAATTTTACAACTATACAAGGTTGTTTTAAATTGGCTAGCTAAACTCCCCAGACACGATGGGTATCGACATATTTTTTTTCTCTTCACAAATGTTCTTAAAACTAGCTGGATGGACATGTTTACATTTGTGAGAGACTGGTGCTTGAGATCAGGCATTGCTTGTACAAGTCACTAGGGCCCCACGACGCTTCAAATGTTAAAGCTTACATTGGGTGATTTTATGAGATTGAATAGGATAAAATTTAATAAAATATCGAAAGTCTAAACATGATAAAACATATGCAAACAGTTTTTCTCAGTTCAAACTTCAAGTGACACAAACATCGGTTGTATACCTCCCAAACAAAACAACAAATCTTTTTATTTTTTATTATATTGTGTTCAAATATCGATACCCATGGTATCAGCGGCGTTTAGCTAGCCAATTTAATATGTAACAGTTAGGTCGCCTACCTTTTTCTGGTTCTAATCTACCAGTCATTGATACCAGTATCTATTGATATTTAGAATCCAAATCGTTTGAATCGCAACTCAGTGAAATATAAAAAAAACAACATACAATATTTTTAATTCAAGATCAAAATTATTTTATTTCACATAAATGCATGGGCACTTATGAAACGTCACAAGCTAGGTGCAAATTCCAATTTGTCGCTTCAATAAATTACAAACATGAACTTATTTAATTAGGCAACCCGTTTGCAATATATTTGTAACCGTATTTTATATTTGATAAAAATATTTGCCCATAAACAGATGGATGAAGGTCGATTTTACTGCGGATTCTATAACTATTAGGTTTTGTCTTGCGTCAGGCCAAAATTTGCACTTATCAACAAGCCATAACAATACTGTGCAACTCATTCATCCGCAGTTTGCTAGAGACTAACAGTGCAATCAGGAACCCCCATGCGGTATATACCCTGGCCACCAAAAAAAAATCAGAAGTACATATTGTGTCCTTTTTTTTACCAATACTTAAAACTCTATGGATTTATTACCCGTTCATGGGCCGAAAGTTTACAAGTAAGGAGAAATCTGTCTTACCCGGCGAAATGGGATTTGCCGGTCCACGGCGGATAAAAAATCGCAGTTGATTGCTATGTGCCGTGGCACGGCACGTAATCTGTGGGAGCCGGTGGGAGCGGTTTTTTACGTTTCTCTATGAAACTAAGCAACCTATCTCTTTCGTTCTTGTATAAAAATGATCAGGATAGACAAGGCTAGATATGTTTCTTGGATTGATGCCAACTTCATAGTGCAAATTTTCGCGGTATTCATCGCAGAACATAGTACTTTGACAGTACTATGGCGCGGATCCGTGCTACTCGTTTTATCGATTGTGCTGAGTGTTTTTGAAGTGAAAGTGCATATTTCAAGCATGAATACGTATGTAAAGTTAATCAACTTTCTATTTATGTATTAGTTAAAAGCAGTATAATATATTTACGCATATATTTTACGGAAAAAATTCCACGAGGTGAAAAAATGGCCGCCATATAAAATCATAAAATATTTGCGCTGACTTTTCGTGTGCGTATTTTGTATGAAATGGCTAAAATACTGCTAAAATGGTAAGAAAATTTCATAAACTATCCATAAATATACGATGTTGTGTATGAAAATTCAGATAAAGTAGTCAAAATTGCAATTTTAACATGTCATTCCTCCGTTGCTATGCAGCAGTCCGACCTGTTGCTAAGGGCCAAATTACGTCATCGCCCGATTCTCGAAAAAAATACATAATTATTAAAAATAATTAAAACTTTGCTATAACACTTAAATAAGAGGTAATTTAATGTAGTTTCTGGAATAGTTTTCACATTTGCAATCGATTAAGCAATTCATAAGAAAAAACCCGAACACGTGACGCATACAGCGTCACGTGTTCTTAAGTTTTTGTAAACAATAGACTTTTTTTATGGATTAATTTACGAACTCCTTTCATTGTGAACACTTGCGAGTATTTATTTATAGTTAGCAACAGTCTTGAACTGATTAAGTACATAAACATTTGTCAAACTGCGACATGTTTACGACTGCTAAAAAAAAATGAATGAGTGTCGAGTTACGTAACAGTTATAAGTGGCCACTTGTGTCGCGTGAAGATAAGATAAGATTAACGTCCTTTTTTATATGTTTTGGCTGCCTGGTGGTAATATGTTTATTATGTAATCGTTATTGTAGTGTAATAGTGATTACTATTAAATGGTTTATTATTAAAATATGTATTTTGCTTCTATTTCTGGGGCCTTGAATGATAAAGTGGGAGACAAATAACAGCACTCGTTTTTAACTTGAAACCTACTCATTTTATTGTAAACTCAATTTCACATAGGTCATACACTGAATAAAAAATGAAGTACTAATTACTAAACTAATTCCGAAAAAGTTACAGTTTCATATGAGTTTCATAGTAAAATAGCGAGAAATCGGGGTTTTAACCCAAGGGACCTAAAGGGACGTGACCTAATCGACGCCATCTTGGAGTCAGCTACACCAGGTCATTTTTTTTTTTTGACATTTCACTTTAAGGGTTATGAAACAATAGGTCTTTACCATGAAGTTGTCGTTTTACAATACTGGTCATTTGAAACGTAATTTATATATGGCTGGCAATAAATTCTAATGAATTTTATAACAAAAATTTGGAATTCTATTTTCAAATTCAGTCATTTGTTTATTAATTACAGTTTCGTTATCACTACATTTGTATCTTTTTAACGAATTTGTATGGACACGATAAAAATACCAGTAATAGGGGCCGCACTAATGGCTCGCAACGTTACTTACGTGTACGGAATGAACACTACCAACTAACGCAGGACTGGTTATTGGTTTGAAAGGTTCCGGCATGTAAATTTTGATCTAAGAAATGAACCCCGTGGTCGCCAGAAAACTAAAGTCAACAACGACGAATTAAAGGCGATAGTGGAAGCTGACGATACTCAATCTACAGCTGAGTTAGCAGCAGCTTTCAACGTTAGCATCGAAACAATATTGGTCCATTTACGTCAAATAGGCTTGGTAAAAAAACTTGATAAGTGGGTGCCACACGAACTGAACAATCGCCAGCGCGACGAACGCGTTGCGGTATGTATGCGTTGCGTTGCTTAACAGATACAGAAACGAAGAGATTTTGGACCGCATCGTCATTTGCGATGAAAAATGGATTCTTATTGATAATCATAAGCCTTCATCATGTTGGTATAGGTTGAAGTCCATTGCCACTCCCAGTACAATCTTCTTGCAGTAAATAAATTCATTTCTTGTCATTAATAATTTTAGTCTAATTCTATCTAATTTTGTTTAATTTTTACGTATTTTTGACAAATTTTATGATTATGACTAATATATATTGACCGATACCGTGTATGTGTGATACAATCTGGGTCTTTAAAAAAATTAAGAAGAAACGATACAGGTTATTAACTTTTATCGTTTCTCTTATTCATAAACACAGCTATAAATCTTGAGTATTTCTCAACCTTGAAGTTAAGATGACTTAGCAGAAATACTAGATTTATAAAGCTGTGAATACTCTTCGCGTTCAGTACAACGATGCATTCAGGATGCTGTTGGGGCTCTGTAGTGCCTCGGGTGTATTCGGCTTTGCTGCGATCAGACGCAAGCGTCCCTGTTGCACAGAGTGCGTTCCAGCTCCAACAGTCTCCTGGGTCATTGCGAACCAACTGGATATGGTTTTCGTGCACTATTTAAGCCAATCATGTACCTGCTTATAAGTGAGTCGTATAAGTCATAATTTGTTTTATAGCAAAAATATTTTGTAAATAACACTAACAGTGTAAGAAAATAGTTACTAACGCTATGGGGGGACCTATAGCGTTAGTATACTCGAAAATAGATGTTTTAATTTATAGCCTATATTGCACTACCACCGGATAAGATCCAGTTAAATAATCTGGCAGATAATTTCATATTTAGCAATTTAAGAAAAGGCAAATTCGGCCTAGGTTAGAAAATAAAAACACCAAATTTCACAAAAAAAAAAAAAAACGTCATCCTCCATCTCCTTTTGAAACTAACGTGTTGATCTTCCAAAGCGACTTGTATCCCCCTCCTAGCAGCTTCAAGCTCCTGCATTTGGTGCAGCAGCTTCTTGTGCAGCTTGCGTCGGTGCAGCTTGCACTCGTTGTTGCGGGGAGAGCCTTGTGCTTCGCCCCCTGGGAGGGTACCGCCAGCGCGACCGCCTGTCACCCAGTCCCATCTGAAAATAAACGAGGAAAATGACCGATACAGTATTGTCCATCAGGTCGTATGTTGAAATAGATAAAAAAGAAACTAAAATTAAGTACTATATCGTATTGCATAGTTTTCGTTTATCAATAACTGGTGGAAAAATGATCTGTCACACTGTTTTTGGAACAATAAAATTATTATCATATTTGCAATTCTCGGGACCCTGGAGTCCCGGACCATTGGAAGGCGTACGAGGGCCGAAGCCAACTCGCAAAGCGCCGTTAGACGTTTTGAAAGAAATTATATCGCACCTTTAGAATTAAAGAGACCTAATGCGAAATTAGCCACAAGCATATAGCAATAGGTCTCTATAATTCAGAATTATAGAGACCTAATTCGAAATTAGCCGTAAGCAAAATAGGTCTCCGAGGGCCGAAGCCAACTCACAAAGCGCCGTTAGACGTTTTGAAAAAAATTATATGTGTGATATGTGCGAGTTTTGTGTAAGCTAATGTCGCTCATTGGCAAGAAGGTTGACATAACATAAAAATCTACAAATTTCAGTCACTAAATTATTTTTCTTACAGAAACGATATTATACTCAGCCTATAAATGAGGAAACTAGAGATATTGTAACTTTACGCACGCCGCACTCTTACCGGTGCTATTACACTTTGAAATAAACATGCCCAATTTTTTTTCACTTGGAATTATGTCAAGCTTCTCGCAAATGAACAATAAGTATTGTATCTATCCGTAACTTTGTATTTCTGTTTTGATCGATCGAACAAAGGCATTATCTATGATTTGTTCATAGACATTCCTTACCTGGCATGTCTATTAGAGTGTGCAGCCACAGTATCCAACACCGAGGCGAGCGCAGTAAGCAATGCGGCCGTGACAGCTGGCTGCGGTCGCGGGGCCCGCACTAAGTCCAACGCACGCGACGCCAGGGCGGGACACACTCCGCCTTCTGCTGTGGTGTGCGAGTATAAGCTCTTGCGAGCCATGTAGATTATTAGGACCAAACATCTGTGGACAAAAAAAACAATATTATTCTTCTATTAAAAATGGCTGTTTTGGTGGCTTTAGGAAGCAACACTTAACTGGCTTCCCTGACTGTATGAAACTTTCGAGTTCAAAAATGCACTGTTATGATTCTGAATCGCTTTGCATTGAAATGTTTCGTCGGCTATTGGAAAATAAAATTGCAGTTCCATACATTTTGACAACACGATCCAGTGACTCTCTCAGAGAGGAGGTCTGTGTCCCGGCAGTTGGAACATAATATGTTGATCACGTATATGGTATCAACGTTACACAAACTTACTTGTCTAGCGACGTAGGCGGCGCGTCGTAGGCAGCGAAGGCCGCGGTGAGAGTGTCGGCGAGGTGCGCGCCCCACCAGGACGCGGCGCCGCACACGCGCGCCACCAGCGTGGCCAGCGCGCCCGCGCCGCGCCCGCCCCACTCCCACACCAGCGGCAGGACCGTGGCGCACCACGAGCGGTTCACGTCTTCGTATTGCTGAAAAAAAAGTGATATGAATACAACTAACATCACACATGTAAAGGTGTACCTTTACCTATCCCGTTCAAGTAATACAACGACGAACGGTAATAGTATTGTGCGTTCCCATACATACGTGGCACACAATGTTACAAATAATGCACCCAACCGCACAGAGTAGACACTGACTTTTTCAACAACACATTGTTGAAACAAATTGCGACACTTACCGAAGTTTTCCGAACCGAAGCTGCAATGCAACTATTTTTTAAAGTAGCATTGTTTCATTTAATTATCGCTACATAAACAACCATTATTTTTTTACTAAGGTCGGGCGTTTTTGGGAACTGTCCTATGTAATTTTGACATTCAAAAAGAGCTGACTCTCAGCCTAGTTTGAATAACGGACTTTTGATTTTATAGCATTCTTTTTATATTGAACGGTGAGCCGCCATAGCTGGCCATTGATTGTTAATTTTGTTATTTGTTGATTTTTGTTGTGAGCTATGATAGCAGGTATTTTAGATTGTAACGAAGATAATTTAATTATAGTTAAAAAAATGGATAATATTCATTGTGAAAGTTGTTCAGGTGGCGTGTGTATGGATAAAAGAAGAAGTGATGAGTTTTTTAAAACAATCTTTCAGTGACCAAGAAACGAGATCGTGAAAGGTCGTCGTACACCGGATTTGCAATTAGTACACACTAAAGGTAAATTCAATACAATTCACATAATTGGCTTACAGGTTGCATACCTACACAGCAATTGGGTGTTCTGTTTTTTTTTCGCGTTTTTTTTTTTCTAACATGTCTGCCTGTCTGAAAACTATGCATACCACTGGGTAATAAAACTTACGAAATCTGGGTGTTTTATACATTATACACCCACAATTCGCAATTAATGTTTCAGTCGTAATTGGGTATGAGAGTATTATTATTTACTTTTGCCAGGTATTTTTGACTGACACCAGAACAAAGCCGTTGAAGTACAAAATATAATTAATTCTACTATTTTGAAGTTACACTGCTGAACTCACTTTTATTTTAATTATTTATTTTCCATTTATTTACCTAGTCGAATTTTAACGGATAAGGGAACGTTCAAGTATTACGTAACGCAATTTGGGGGGCAGGGAGGTCTTGTAAAACGGTACATTGCGTTACAGGCGGGAGGTATTGGAACAACGCGTTACGTAACTTTTTTATTTAAAAAATAAAAATCTAGTAAATTGAAATGTCCCAAGTTGGCAACCCTTTTCGTTTATGTTTTACGGGGAATCCCTCCTTTACTGCTAAAATGTATACAAATTAAATTTTTAATTTATATTATATAAATAACATATCCGTAGGCACATAATATAACCAATAAAACGGACTGTCTCAGATTAGAATTTAGAACTATTCAATCACGATTACCCGAATTCGCTTTCAATTTAAACAGACGCAATGCTGTATAAACAACCAACACTTCAAATAAAACAAAAAACATTACAAAATATGAAAAAACAGAATTGTAACTCACCACATCCCCGACTTGGAAGTAGAAATACAGCAACATATCAACAATAGTTTCACATATAACCCTCAGTTTATCAGTGGAAGCTGCTTCTAGAAGCGCTTCAGACGACACCTGTCCCTTATCTATCAAATCAGGCAGATTCCTTTGCCCTTCTGAATTTTTCTGCAGCTTCCTCGACATAGAAGTGCAAGTGTGTAATTGCTGCTGTAACTCTATGCACTCCTGGTAGGCTGTGACCACTTTAGTGTCGGTGTCATTGCTAATGTTTAGGTATGACATCATGTGGGCTGCGTTGCCGTTGTAAAGTTCCAGGTACGGGTTGAGAAGGTCCATTAGTTTGCCGGTTGCTAATCTGTAATAGAAAAATACGTTTTAATTTTTTTGTATGTTTGTCTTTGTTTTCACGACTACTGTCAAAGAGGGTGAATAGGAAAAAGGACTGGTATGATGAGTTAACTGTATTATCATTAACGATTGAGTGCCCTTCATCATCATCATCATTTCACCCAAAAGACGTCCACTGCTGGACATAGGCCTCCCCCAAGCTCCGCCACTTCGACCGGTTCTGTGCTTCTCTCATCCAGCGGGCTCCCATATTGAGTGCCCTTGTTGTCAACAAACTAAATTATTTCAACACTAGCTTCCACTCGCAGCTTCGCCCGCGTAGAAGTCGGAAATTATCCCCCGGGAACATACTACCGGGATAAAAGTATCCTATGTGTTAATTTAGGTTATAATCTATATGTATGCCAAATTTCATCCAAATCCGTTCGGCCGTTTTTGCGCGAAAGAGTAACAAACATATACATACATCCATACAAACTTTCACGTTTATAATATTAAAATCCATTTTAAAGTTTCATCCCGATTCACCCCGTTTGTGTTGCAAGTAGCCACATACGTAACCAATAACTACTGAAAAAATGTCTTCATAATATTTCTCCCATGCTCTGGCCATGTTAGTGCATACAGACTATTTATCTGGATATATTTAAGGCGTAAAATCGCTATTACCTGAACCGGCACGTCAAGTCCTGGTGCAGCGCATTGAGCGCGTTAATTGACGGCTGCACGTTCGCTATCTCTGCTATCTCGCCGTAGAACCAGCCCAGCGGGATCTTGCACTTCATTGCCGACATGCCGTATCGGCCTATTGTTGTTATCTAAAGGAACAAACAATGATTTTTATGTTACGGGGTGGCACACATTTAGGTGACACAATAGTCATCGCCGCCTATGACCATCAATACCAGAAATATCTTTATCGTCATTTCATAGACTAAACTTTTAAGTCGTTTTCTACTCTAAATTTTACCTGCATATCTAAATATTTGGTGGATTCAGTGAATATTAGACAGCGATACACATGAGTATTTTGCTATCGAAACACAGCCACAGAAGAGTCTATTATCAATTTATAAGTCAAAATTCAAAAACCGTACAATATTTAATACTATTATAATAAATGTAAAAAAACAACTTGTTTAGGAAACCCGTTTTATTTTTAACTTTATTTATTTTTTATCATTTGTTGTTATAGCGGCAATATAAATACACAATCTATGAAAACTTCAACCGACTACCTGTTACGGTTCATCAGATACAGCCTGCTGAAAGGTAGAAGTACGGCCAGTGGACGATGAGTACGGGTCCCGTTAGCACCATTTGGGTACAGAACCCTGACAAGCACCTCATTAATTTTATCTCATACTAGCTTTTGCCCGGGGCAACGCCCGCGTGGCGGTTGAAAATTATCCCACGGGAACGTTCCCGTGAACTAAACTACATAACTGATCCCGGTAGTACGTACTACCGGGATCATTTATGTGTATAGATATTAATAAAAATAAATAAAATTTCTAAAATAAAAGTAGCCTCAATTACTCCTTATAACATCAGCTATCTGCCAGTGAAAGTCCCGTCAAAAAAGGTCCAGCCATTTCAGAGATTAGCCGGAACAAACAGACAGACAGAGAAAAATTGTAAAAAATGTTATTTTGGTATATGTACCGTGTATACATCTTTAAGCATTTAGTAAAAAGCGGTTATCTTAATAATACAGACACTCCAATTTTATTTTTCTGTATGTATAGAAGATTACCTTCATGTATCGGCAGATCGGCGCCGGTTGTATATCCGTCAGCACCAGATGCTTGGTCGCGATGTCAGTCGCGAAGGCAAGCTTCACGCAGTCAGTTTCTTCGCCGGTCACCCACAGGTCGATGCAGAGGGTCACCAGGTCAGAACATGATGGTATTATCTACGAAAAACATACATGAATTGAATGATAGAAAATAGTGAAACCAAGTGAGTGCATCACAGGCTAAAGCAAAAATATAGCAAAAAAATACAGCTTTTCTGGAGCTTGGTTATATACAAAATCGAGATGTGTTCAGTCACGAGCATTAATATGTATACACATTGCCAAATTCAAAAGCGATTTTCTTTTAAGTAGCGATTGCAACCTTGAGATAACTTAGGTATTTCATTATAGTGTGGGTCCCAAAATATTATTTTTATAATAAAATAAGATTACAATGAGTAAAAGTGGAGAAAATCACTTTTAAAAGTTGGTAAGCGTATACATATTATTGCTCGTGACTGTTCATCTTACCATCAAACAAATAAGTATCTATACAGGGGGGGCATCGACCTGCAGGCATAGCATGACGCCTTCTATTTCTACGAAGAATAGACAGTGCTTTTTGAATACAAAGTGACATTTTGTCCCTCCATTTTTGACATTGCACTGTAGATATCCTTCTACAATCTGTCATTTTGTCTTACGTTTCTAACGATCATTGTCTAGGTCCTTATAAATGTAGACTGTTGAAGAATATTTCTTCCCAAACTGTCAAAATCACACTGACAACAAACTTTCTAATCGACGGCCACAAAGTATTTACGATTATCTGCAAAATCATGATTCGTTTAGAATGCATAACTGTGATAATTAATAGAAAAACATAGCTATCTTCTCCTATTGGTTAATAGTCATGTCTATTCATCCGTCAACAAATCGGTGCTCGTGCTAAGCCTGCAGCAAACTGTAACCATGAATTCAGCACGCGTAGACATTTTTCGTCGGTTATCAATTTTAAAAAAATCACAGAAAAGTGCAATCTACGCGGTCAACATTAATAGAACAGCATTTTTTTTTTTGATACTGACGATACAATTCAACACATGCGGGTTCAGAATCGTGTACTGAATCTGTGATAACAGGTTGCGCTTCGATGTTCCTGCGACACTCTATAAGTAGCCGAAAGGACGTTAACACTTTACCTAATTATATCTCATTATATATTATTTAGTACATAGAATCGATTTATTTAGACGTACTTATAGATTTTTAGAGAAATTCAATTGCTATGGTACTTACAACATCAGTCAGCCGCACAGGATGTCCGAAGTCAAGCACGATGTACCGCCGTGCGCCGGAGTGCATGCGCTCCACAACCAGAGTGTGTTGAGGCGGACGCGTCACTAGCGAGGCCCATGGTATGCCGCACTGTTCTTGGTCCTAGGGATAATATATGTAGATTAATTTTAAAAGGAATAAAGTAATTGAAGCAGAGTGAAATAATCTTCAAACAGTCGGCTGCTATTGATTGAATAGAACTTCATAACATAGGGAACTTTAAAACATTGAACTGAGGCCCAAATTCTTGAAAATAAAATAAAGTTTCAGTTTGATTTTATTCCAATAGGGTATTTTCCGATTTGATAAAAACTATTTTAATTTGAAGATTGGGACGATATATTTAACAGAAAAATAAAAATAAATTTATATATAAGTATACATTTTGTCAATTAAAAACGATTAAAATCTAATTTATTTTTCGTTGTTTTGAATTTACCGCCAAAACGCTCCTTACGATTACTTTTGTATCACGTGACATGTGACTTCAACTCTGTATAAACGGCACCGGTACAAATACTTAGTTTGGCGCCGTTTTACAACTATTTGTGCACAGAGGCACCGCACACCAGTAATATCACTTTCTATCCATTAAAAATCTTGTTAATTATAAACTCGACATTCACTTATTTACTTACTACTACTTACTACTTTAGTTTACACAAAGTTGACGTCATGTGATAAAAAGTCATCCTAAGGAGCGTTTTGGCGGTAAATTCAAAACAACGAAAAATAAATTTGGTTTAAATCGTTTTTAATTGACAAAATGGATAGAAATCAATTTATTTTTATTTTTCTGTTAAATGTCTCGTTCCAATCTTCAAATTAAAACAGTTTTTGAAAAATTGGGAAATACCCTATTCTTCCTAAATTTTTGACATAAACTTGAAGTAGGTTAAATAGATCAGAAGGATTTTGCATACTTTGAAACAAAGGAATGCAATCCCGAGTCGGGATCGCCAACTGAAGATCTCGCGTGAGGCCTGAGCCTCATGATTGGTCAAACGAGATCTTGAAAGTGAGATTTCGCCTACTTTGTGAAATAAAATATTTTTTGTTTTCAATACAATAAAACTACACCAATTATTATTAGGGTGATCATTATAGATATGATTTATGAATAACTGAATTTCAAAACAAAACATCAACATTCATAATAATATGAGTAACTAGCTTTTGCCAGCGGCTTCGCCCACGCAGAACTTTCATCCCCTATTTAACTCCCTTAGGGGTTGAATTTCGAAAAATCCTTCCTTTTGCCTTGCCAACATTATAAAGGGAACTTCTGTGCGAAATTCCAGCATTCTAGATCCAAGGGTTTGGGCTGGGCGTAGATGAGTCAGTCAGTATATAAAGATACCATACCTAACGCAACAAATCAGCACACTCACATCACGCATACTATTAGGGGGCGTCCATTAAATACGTGAGGCAAATTTGGCGATTTTTCGACCCCAACCCCCGCTCTGGAGAGATGTCGTAAGATTATGGAGAGGGCCCATAATCTCACGTGCGATATTTCAAAATGCGTATTTTTAGTCTGTCCTTATTTGCGTTGGATAAATGCATTTCGTTTGGCTGGCTGGGCTGGCCGGAGGCGGTATTACAACCGAGGAGCTACTGTGCTACTTTGTGGCGTTAACGCGCGTAACCGCGATTAATATTATTTTATAGGATTTAGCCATATATTGGATTTGATTGCATTCCCTAGTTGTAAGTCGGTATGCTATAAAATGTAAGCAAATCGTACCTTAAACAGTTTCTCCTCTGAGAACTCCATTTTCTCCTGCGGATCACACTCCATGAGGGAGCTTTCAACGTCTTCTAAGGAGTCAGGGTCTTGCGACGACTGCTTCATCTGACCTTCCTTCACGACCGACCAGAGTTGCTGGATAACGTAAGGACAATGACCATTATTACCAAAGACACTTGAACAACCTAACATTAGGAATCTATTATATTCCATCGCCTTCGTTCACACTGATGGCAAGCTTGTCGAGAAACGTGTGAATGCAGTTTTGTTTCTTTAAAAAAATAAAGGAATGTTTCCTCTAAGTAAAATAATCTATCCTAAGGTTTTTTTTTTAGTCACGGCCTTTTGATTTTTCTACCCTTTATAGTAAATAATAATGAATTAGAAATAAATAAAGTTTTAAAGGATTATGGTAGAATTCCGACCGCTGAGCGACCACTGGTGCTAATAAATACCTGGCTGGGATCTGCCGGGCCGGCGCCGGGCAGCGAGCTGACCACGGCGGAGTGGTGGCGCGCGCCGCTGGACTCCAGCTTGGTGCCGTCCGACGCCACGTGGCACGTCACGTGCAGGGGCATGGCCTCGCTCAGCCCAGCACCGAACACGCCGACGCCGTTGTTTTGAGCCCACCATGCGGTTGATGAGGTTGCGCTTTTTGCGTCTGTTGAAGGGAATTTGTTTTAGATCATGACATGTTTTTGTATGGAAGTCGGTTTCTGACCGGCCCTCGAAAACAGCGGATAAAGAGCGGTGCGCGTCCGCTCCAGTCAAGCGGTGACCGCCCGCGCGTCGGCATTGCAGTGTTGTGCAATTAATTTTTGAGGCGTATCGAAATGACATTGTCTCTGTTCTTTATAATTTCGATAAAACTCGCCTTTTCTTTTCCTTGCCCTATACAAGGTGTAACAGAATAGACGCAAGACCTGAAAGTAGTTTGTTTTATAATTGACTACTGAATAGATTTCAGTAACTTTTAATTTAAATATTATTTTTGGAACGAAGTTCCTTATCGCGCGTTGTGAAAGGAGGCTGGACGGAAAAAAGTCATACGAAAAGTTGTAACGACACTTTTTGCTATAGTAAGCTATTGTAAGCCGTGCGGCGTGCGCATGTTTCTCTGTCTGTCTCTCTCTCTTATAGAAAGCAATAACGATGGTGACGATGATGACGATGGTGACGACGATGACGATGGTGACGACAATGACGACGATGATGATGGGCTTTAAAACCCTGAAAACGCGAAGTTCCTTATCGCGCGTTGCGAAAGGGGGTTAGACGGAAAAACATAAGACCAAAAAGAAACTTCGTTCCATCCGGGTGTCCCTTGACACCTCTCAAGTTTTTTATTATGTGTTTTGCCATAACTACCACTGATAGAGCCAAAGAAAATTCAATCTTAAATAAAACTCAATTTTAAATGCATAAAGTAATGCTTGGGTCGACACGTTTTTCTTTATAATATCAGTTAGCTTTAAAAGAAAATACAGATAGCGCGCGAGTTGAATGCAGAGCTTAGGAATGCGTTAGTGCTGTGACCTAATTATGACCACAATGAGTAATGAATGTCGATAAATTTAAACAATGTTATAAGTTTAATTTTATTTTTTACACTAGGTTAACATGATGAAAAAAAAAACAATATCATAATTATCACACGTTTTTAATAATCATTTCACAAAACGGAATAAAAAATTTTTAATCAGATTCAGAAATGGCAGATATGGTTGAATCGGTGTCACTATCCTCGCCGTCGCTGACCTCAATGACGAATCGATCTATGGTATCTTCAATTAATCTATCTCTTTGCCAATAATTTTCTTCTAAAATTATGACGTGATCATCGAAGCCACGATACGATAGTTGACAAGGATGGCACAGCACTACACTGCAGGCGCGTGAGGTGGGGCGTGCGGATAGCGGGGGAGATGCTCCCGCTCTTTACCTCAGACCCCGACTGCATTCAACTCGCGCGCTATCTGTAGTTTTGTTCATCGTAATATGCTTTTAACTCAATACTCTAATTGATGTATGAGGTCTTGCGTTAAATATGTTACTCGTTGTATTGTAGAGATTCACTTCTGCTTTTGGGATAAATGGCGTTAGGAATAAATTTGAATCAAAAAGATGTTGTCGTCGTTGTTCAGACATTTCGTTCGCGAATAAAAACAAATATCTCGATAAGACAACCACGAACCAACACTACGCCGCTATAGTGCTTCGCGATCTGCCCGCTGGTTTCGAGAACGGGTCAGCGTTGCCCGCGCCACTCCCGCGCCGCCGTCGCCGCCGCCCCGCTGCCCGCAAGATTCCAGGCAGCGGCCTTAGGCCCAAGAAATTTCACGCGAAAGAAGTTGCGGACAGAAGCTGCTAGTCCTAAAATAAAATTCTGATGCCTTCTATCATTTATTTTGAAGCGCTACATCAATGCTACTCACCCATATCCAAAGGTAAGTTGAGCAGTTCCTTCAGCTGGTAGTCAGGTTTGGGCACGGGTGGTGTAGTGGTGTCAGCAGCCAGCACACTGGCGTATGTGACCGGAGTGGACGTGCCTCGACCTAGCTCTGGTATCTCTGTTGCGAATATTGTGCGCTCCAAAGGTAGGCCGTAGAGGCCGAATCTAGAAGAAACATTAACGATATAGTTGGGGAATTATATTTAGGTTATTTCTCTTATAGATAACTATGGGAAAAGGACGTGAAAGATCGTGGTCCTGATGAAATATACGAATGATAATAAGATATAAAAAATTGTTTTGTATATCGGGAGTAATCTCTGAAGTACAGACACGCCAGCACATCGAGCTACTCCAAACTGTAAAATTTTCCCAATTGAACATGAACCTTATGTTTATGTGATAAAGTTGAAAATCTATTCAAGAAGTTTGACAGGTTACGGTAGCATGATGTGCTGGCGTCTGTACCAGCCAGATGTGAAAAATGTTATTTGTGTCTGATAGCGTAATTTTTGAGGAAAGCTATTTAATATAACGCTACGACCCTTAGAAGCCGAGCAGAAAGAAAAAAAGTCGGAAAGAACGCTAAGTAAAACGAAGTAGTAGCGCGGGCAGACGAAGAGATGCGACGAGGCGGGTCGGGGGTCAAAACTTCACGCGAACAAAGTCGCGAGCAAAGTGCTAGTTCTTTATTAAATAAATTCAGTTTTCTCTCAAGAGAACGGTAATTTTAATAGAAATTAAATAAAATAAAAACTTCATTCTCAGCAGGCTTAGCGTGACGCTTTCTATTTCTACTCTACCGTAGAATAGAAACCGTTTCTCTACATTTCGCGGCTCAAAACTGTCAACTGTCTACACAGAAACGTCATTTTGGTTTACTCATAACGCTTCTCTGCGGTTTTCGTACTAGCACTAGTGTTCTCCTACAGTACACGAAATTGCAGTAGAATACTTTACCTTGCCCTCAAAAGACTGTGGTAAACATCCGGACGATCTCTCAGACACCTCGCGGCTCTCTCCAACAACGCTAAACATTTCTCCACCAGCGCCGGCGCCATGGCTTGCGACGTACATTGCTGCGCAAGCGCCGCCAGCCAACGCACGGCGCCCGCCGACACGCTCGCTCCAACGTACGGGATGCATGCGCATACGCTGTTTGATAATGTGGCCTCGAACGTTGATTTCCACGGTTTTGGGAGCTGTTTTTCACCCCTGTTAGAAAAAAATGGAACGTGTGAAAATAGGTCTTAAGTAAAAACTTACGTTGCCATGATAAATGACATATTTTATTTTGTTAATAGTACACTTTAACACGTCATTTTTTTTCGTTTGGTCGTCGCATGGATTTTTTCGACGTTTCAAGTTTGATCAGTAAATCAGCTGTAAATTACCGTGTCTCCAATCAGTAACTTAGATAGTGTGATAGGTGGCCTAAAATATGAACTACTTGTTTACTACACACTGAATATGTACAGAAATGCGAATGCAAATGAAATCATAGATAGAAGTAATAGAATGGGGAATTTAATGTCATGAAATAATGACAAATAACAAAATAGAAAAGAATACTCACTCGCTTGTAATCAGAAGAATCTTGACACACTTCTTTGCCATACTCCTACTGGCGCACAGGATACAGTTCTTGATCAAAGCATCAGTATGCTTCTCAATAATCTTTACACACTCTAGCTGCTGAGTTTCAACCGTCTTATCCTTCCCTTTATCGGTTTTCGCCAGCCGCATCCGTTGCAGCCTGATCGACACCACCCAAATCAAAAGGTCCATTGCTATATTCCTCATATCAAGATCGGCATTGTTTGTTGAAATTTCACAAATCGTGTTCAAGAAACTGTTGGATTCTAACATTGCTATCCGTTGCTGTCTTTCCATAGCGACTTCTGTATGGGGACTGGAGCGAACGGTCAATGAAATTTGATGCAGCCAATCGCAGCCAATGAAACCTGTTTTCTTGGAGCTGCTTTCTCCGGTTTTATTTGTGCCTTTACTCAAGTCTTTGGCAGGGTCGAAGAGTGTCTTTATATGGATTAGGAACGTTCTTCCTCTGGCTCTATATAGCCGAGGGCTCGTCAGTATTAAAGTCCCTGATTGTTGTGTCATATCGAGTCCTGACGACAGTAATAAAGGCCCGGCTAGGATTTCCGCGTTATGTGCCTGTAAGTACTCCTCGCTGTTGACAGGGTTCTCCAGATTCGACATGTCTGCGTCTATGACAGGGAAGTGTATCGGTGAGTCTGATCTGTGACCGAATGACGCGTCTTTCTTGTACCCTATTCCGTGTAAATTCTGTTTAAGTAGGGTGACAAGTATGATCGGAAGATTGGCTGAGCAAGCCGAGTGAAGGGTGAAACCAAACTCTATATGAGCTAAAGAAACGCTGTACGGCAGTGTAAGCTCTAACACATGCTCATCCCACGTCGAAGACGTATTCTGTAACCTCCAAGTCCTATTGTTCTGATGGTCAGATCTCGAACGCTGTGCAGGTGACAGTTCGCACCAGAATCCTGGCACAACCGCGCTATAAGGCACTGTTGTATTAGTACCGTAGTACCCTGTTAGGTAAATCAAAGTTTCTAAGTCTGACAAATCTAGTTCAGTCTTATTGGCAATGATGACGGGCGCAGGCGTCGGGCCGCACACTTCGTCGCGCGGCGCCCGCTGTAGCATGTCGAAATCTATATTAGCGAACTCATCCTCGTCAATATCTCCTGTGTTATCCTTCTCGCCGTTGTTCAACGCATAGAAGTATATCATTCCATGTTTAGTTGAGACACTTAGCCGTTCCACTGAAGCACAGAACACTACTGAAGTAAACTGTCCTTTGGGCACGCGTTTCTCAGACAAAGTCTTGAAGTCTGGTAGGGAATACAGTCTTAGACTACCGTCAACTCCTACAGCCGCGAACGAATACTGATCGTGCTTATCAGTTGGTAACAAACACAGGTCAACCGGACTCTCGTTGAACGGTAACTCTTTGTAGGACACCGGGTGGTCATCTAACGTGTATATTGAAGTTTTGTTGTTAATTTTATACAGGAGGAAGTAGGCTTTGGCGTCAGATTTAGGCTTGTCACTTGGTTCAGTGACTTCATCGACTTCCATTTTGGTGTCGCCATCGTTGTCAGTCTCCTCCTCAACTTTGACCTTTTCAGGCTCGATGCTCGATATGACTACAAGTAAATGCTCTTTATCTTCGGTTGGTTGTAAATGTGTTACCTTGGCATCGTCTTTGAAGTTCAGTTTGGCTGGGAGAGACAAGCACTGGACTGCGATGCCTTGTGAGACGGCCTCTTCTTGAGGCGGGTCGCTGTCAAAGCCGTCATTATTACTGTTAGTGATAGCTGTTTGTGTACCAACCTTACTTCCACCGCCGAAGGTTGTGACCTTAACTTTCTCCGTCCCATCGCCTCCTTCATACCACTTCAAGTCGGAGATCTCTAAAGGCCCATTCATGTTCAGATAGTGTGTTATTGGGTCCGCTTGTTGCAACACCGCGTCAGTTTGGTCTGCCAGTTTAGTACCAACAGAGTCGAGGTTGCCGCTCTTCCAACTCTTGAGTTGCGAGATCTTACCTACGAAGTCTAGCATCGTCGCTTGCCCAGCTTCTTGTAACTCGGGTAATAAAGCTGTAGGAGGCGGAGGCGGCATCACTTTGAAATGCTTCGGCAGTATAATTTTCTTCGGTTCCCACATCTTGCAATCCTCTTTGCTAGAAGACGCGTTTAGGTTGATAACATTACTGATTTGCTCGTCGAGTAAGCTATTTGTGCATTGCGGAAGCTCTGTGTCCTCGTCAGAGTACTGGAAGTATATTTCGTCGTATATATTCGCGTCGTCAGGTCTGGCGACGGTGCATACTTTCTTGCTACCGCCCGGTTTTGAATTCCCGCTACTGTTTGACGTGTGTACTACTGTGGTGATCGAGCCGGCCAGTGAGCTGTGTATATCATAAGTTAGGAGGAACAGCATTTTGTTTGATGTTAAGTTGTTTTTGGCTTCGTTTTGGTCGTTCATCGCTTGAACGCTTTCTTTGTCAGCTCCGGAGTCAAAGAGTGCTTTGCTGGAGTCTTCCTTTATTGGCTGGTCAGTCTGCGCGGTGTTGGTGCGGGTGATGATGACGGCGCAGATGAGGGACGGCTTTGTCTTGTTCGTGTTGGTCTCTTTCTCTGTGCTCTCCGTGTTCTGTGTTTGTGGGTAAGCCTCTTGTTTCGACGTCATACCGACGAAAGCCATCGCCGTCAGTTCGACGCCGTACGTAGCTAAGGAACAATACCAAGTTGTTATTACCAGACAAATGCACGAATGGTTTTAATTATAGTCAAATCTTAGTTCATCATCGGCCAAGTAATTCCCAACTATGTTAGGGTCGGCTTCGAGTCTAATTGGATGCAGATATTTTACATGGAGCGACTGCCTGTCTGACCTCCACAACCCAATAACTGGGTAATAGGATATGACTGGTGGTCAGACTTTAAGGCTTCTGACGACCCGTAACGACTGTCAAAGATCTATGAATGCCAACCGGGACCAACAGTTTTATGTGCTTTTCGAGGTATCTCCGTGCCGGGTCATGGTATGTATAATGGTCACCCATACAGGAACCAACCTCGGCAAGTTTAGCTTTACCTGATCTATCGACCCATGCGGCTTTTTTTAGCCACGATAGTCAAATCGTAATTAACGTAATTAAGTTAACGGCCTTCAAACTCATATCTTGAGAACTATTTGAATTGTAGAAATGTTTGTCACAAAGATAGAGAATGGTAAACTCTAGATTCTATTTAATAGTAAAAATTGACCAAGTGAGGTTTAACTCCTTTCTAGTTAAAGGACGGCAGAAAAACCTTCCATCACATAAAAAAAAAAAACAATAAAACAAAATACTCACAACTATCCTTCTCCAAGCTAGCAGACCATACTTTATTACTATCGGTCGCTAGCATGCCGCTGAATATCGAATCATACGGCGACAGGTGAATGAACTTCACCAGTTTGAGGCCGCAGTCGAACCGCCAGATGTTGACTTTGCCCTCAGGAGTGCCCGTAGCGATCAGGTCTCCTGTATTTCCCTTCGACACTACTGTTACGTTGGTACAGGGCACCGCGCATGCTGTCGCGTTCGTCACCTGGTGATAATAAAGGCTTTTAAACTATGACACACAGAGTAATCTTAGCATTAGCGACTAAGTTCACAGTCTTGACCCGTCATCGTTACGTGTCCTTTTTTTGCAACGTCATTTCAAGGGAGCAACGGGTATTTGAACTCTTATCTAATCATTGTATTTTTTTAAAATAATAACAAATAAATAGAACAAAATATGTACCTAAATATACATCATGAATTTGCGTAGACGTTATTAATAAATATTATTATTTCAATACGGAGATATGTATGACGTGTTATCACTAAGATACGTGATGAAGACTAGGATTGCCGAGTCACTGTGGCGAGCCGCGCCTCCAAACAGAAACTGATATGAGTGATCTCTTGCTCTTGCGTCCGAAGTAAGTGACCGACAGTTACCATAGCGCGTCCACAGTGAGCATACAATACGTAGCGTGTGCAAATTTAATTGTGAATCAGTGAACTTAAAAACACGTTCCTACTGCGGGAGGTTACTTATAAAAACTATTAACATTCCAGCTTCTAGAATAAATCCCTAGAAACTAAGAACAGTATTCTAGAACCAGTCGCAGATAAAGGACTGTCGTTTGGGAGGGGCTTGAATCCTCTGAGGGTAGCTTTTAGCAAAGTAAACACTAAAAAAAGCCCATAGAGATTTACAGTTGCAAAAGTTAAAAACTTAATACTTATTATGTAAAGGATAAATTGTTGACAATTTGCACCATAGGTAGTGTTATGGTTCCTAAAAAGTTTCGTTAGGAAATTATCAAGTTCACAGGCTCACAGGCTTGCTTTTGGGGTCTTGAGCCCCTTCCCGCCTAGACCCGCCACTGTCTAGAACCAAGCATGCTCAGATGCTGAGTCATTCCAAAAAAAATACGGATATGTTAAAAAAAAACTCTAAATGTAGATTTAAATTGAGGTGCATGACGGAGCAGTGAGTACCGTTCTAGAATAGTTGTAAGTCAAAAAAACAAACTTCTATTTATATTTTCAGATAAATAACATCTCGAATATTGGATCAACAAGTAACCATTATGTGTAACTTTAAAAAAAACAATTTTGATTAGTGATTGTGCTAAAAGTGCTGTGCTGTTTAAGTTGTGTATTGATTTCCGACAATTGACTTAATTATTTTAGGATTAATTAAACATTGTAGCAGAAATGGCGTGCGTGTGTGAGCGGACCGTGACAGGTGGCATTCTATAGTTTCTGCTTACCCCCAAGGGAAGACGGTGGAGTTTATTAATGTTTTTTTTATGTATGTATGCAGAAATAACGCGTGGCAAATTTTAATTAAATAACTACAATTAGCAAGAAGGAGTTTTGATTCATTTCTAAAATTCTAAGACGGGATTAGGTACCATTTATTCTTGCATACGAAGTCTCTGTCATTATTTTTGTTGGTTCGGTTATAACTCGATACCTTTTAATTCGTGGATATCTTATTAAGCTAGGTTTTAGTGGGTTAAATCCAGGCGTCACACAATTAATGTGTGATGATAATGAATCCAACATAAAAGTTATACCTAGACTACAAAAATTCAATACCAAAATCAAAAGTAATTTATTCAAATTAGGCTGAGGATCAGCACTTTTTGAACGTCAAAATAAATAAGACAGTCCTTCAAAACGCCCACCCATCAGCACTTCCTAGAGCTTTAGCTGAGAAGAAAAAGTGGCGCAACAAACTCCCCAGCAGAACAGCTCTGTTTAGTCGGATGGACTTGATTATAGGTCCAGGTCCTTTATAAAATGAAAAGGAATACCTGTGTGTACCCTCCCCAAACAGAATTTAAGTGTACCTAAGTTCTCAAATTGCCCATCATTGTCCTGCGTTTAATGATCCCAATAAAATTTATTTGTGGTCGGCGCAATCATGTATTTTTCACACTTCTCTATTAGTCATTATTTTGGTTTTTAACTATATCATCATTCACACAGACCATCCATCGTTTCTTTGGTCTCCCCTGCATATAAGCCATAAATATACTCTCTGCATTTTTATTTCCAGATATAGCTACGTGCATCTATCTAGAAGCATTTCAAAGTCACTTCGCCCGCGAATTCGTTCGCATGGAATTTTGACCCCACGCTACAACCTACTTAGTTTTCACTTAGCGAACCAAATTACATGAAGATAACAATAACGTGTGGTGCAGCGAAGTAAGAACACGAGCCTTCTTTTCAACTTTTTGTTATATTTGGTCGGCTCCTAAAGGTAGTAGCGTGATGTTAAATAGTCTAGACCTACCTAATAACTTCCTCAAGTATTGGGCTACCAAATGCTAAAAAGTTTTTTTTTTTTTAATCCGACCCGTAGTTCCAGAGGTTACCCCCTACATACAAACTTAATTTTAAGTACCTCTTTAGCACCAATAGACGGCGAACCCAAACAATAAATTACTAATAAAATTGAGATATCTTAACGAATCAACAGTTCACCTATTTTAGCAAACAATAAATTTGCAATCACTAGTCCAAATTTCATCATTCTGATGTAGCTTTGTATTACTTGTGATTCACGTAACATGACAATTCGATAATGATGAATCAGCATGGCTTGCGCGCGAGCGGTCGTCGACGGCGACGCTATGCCGACGTCATATTATTATGACGCGTAAGACCCGTTCTAAACACGTATATACAACAAAAAAGTTAAACATAAATCGTCTTATTAAATAAAAACGCGATCTAACTTGTAGCCTTAAGCTGGTCTTATTATCATAAAACAAGGTTATTTTTAATTTGAAACATATCGAGCCTGTTTTTGAACCTAACAAAAATCGAAATACGAGTACAGTTGTTTTTACAAAACTGACAACTCAGTTCGGTGATAAGTTGTCTGTTCTGTATTAAGAACTTTATCCAAATTGAAATAAAATTGGAAATGCAATGACTGGATCAGAGCTTTATGCTAGAACTACAGTTAGATTGCGTTTTGTTATAAGGCGCTGGCCACACGGAAGGGACGTGGGACGAGGACGGGACGCAGACGCGTTTCTTTCACGAATCTTCATAGTAATGAAGCCAATACTTCACACAAAACAAAATGTGTAAATCGATCTGGCACAAAAAAAAAAAACAGAAAGGAAAAGCCGCATGCGAGTCGCATTTCCATCTGCATACTATTGTTCTACGTCTGCGTCCCGTCCTCGTCTCACGTCCTTTCTGTGTAGCCCGCGCCTAAGACGGAAAGGCTACGGAATACACACATAGACAATATTACGTACTTCAACGTAATAAAACGGCTATGTATACAGGTAAAAAGTTTAAATTAAACTTTGTACTCAATAGCGTATAATTGCGGATGAGCCTATGAAGTCCAAGGTCCAATCTGCGATAGCGGTCTGTCTATCTATGTAATTGTGAGTCATAAGTTAATTGCAGGCAACTGAAGACATATACAATATTACGTATTGTTACGTAAAAAAAGTTAAATATAGGGAGGCAAGGAAATCGGCGCGCAACTGTTACCATGCGTACTTACAGTACTTGAATCTGAATCGACGAAAAATTTCACGTCAGTTAGGTCTTCATAAAAAAAAATTGCTGTTCCATACATTTTAACCGCGTAGATGTTACACTTTTCTATGAAACAACAGATTTTTTTTTTAATATCCAGCGAATAGTTTCTAGACTAGGGTATAGAATGATGTGCTGAATTCATGGTTACAGTTTGTGCGTCCATGTCCCTGCAACTCTGTGTACAGTCACGAGCAATAATATGTATACGCTTACCAACTTTTAAAAGTGATTTTCTCCACTTTTACTAATTGTAATCTTATTTTATTATGAAAATAATATTTTGGAACCCACACTGTAATGAAATATCTAAGTTATCTCGAGGCTGCAATCGCTATTTAAAAGAAAATCGCTTTTGAATTTGGCGATGTGTTTACATATTATTGCTCGTGACTGTACAGGTAAATAGTAGACAATATTTGTACTCAACAGCGTATAATTTCTGATGAGGCTGCAAAGTCTAAGATCCAATTCGCGGTAACATTCTTATCTATGTAAATCTGACTCACCGTCATCCCTAATCCTAAGGCGCGGTAATAAGTAATGTTTTGGGTATTTGGTAATAGCGCATCGTGGCAACAAATAAGATACAAAACAGCGATACGTTTGATGTTAGTTGAATGGAATGACCACCAAAATAAAAAGTTATTTTGCAGTATTAATTAAATTGAAATATAAATTCATGGCTCAGTGGAATATTTTTTAGGTACTACTTAGTTGATAGAATTCCTTTTATTATCATTACATAAAACAATGCCCATGACAATGCACTCAATCTTTTTTCTGGCTTCTAACTATTTGTTGTTAAACTGTTCGAATAAAAACTTAGCGTTTTACGATGTCCAACGTTTGGGCAGCGTCTTAACATAAAATCACGCCTGTAGCTCCCAAAAGTTTAGGCAGAGGTGTACTACCCTCCCGTACTTTCCTTCGTGCTTCTCATCTTTTCCCGGTTTATGTTCAGTGGGTCGTTTTAGGGGCGGAGTTAGGAGTTAGTTATTAGGGGTTGGCATGTCTCAACTTCTTCAATAAATATTTATTATTAGCCTTAATCTTTCACATATTGTTTCCATCATTTATTTATCTTTCTCTATTCTTATATCCAACCGTAACTTAATTCGTACTCAAAACTTTCCTCATGATATGTCCCTCATTCTTTCCATTTTTTTTTTTTTTGTAAAGTACATGTTAGTACGGTAATCATCAGCATCTGCCTTCCAACTATGTTGGGGTCGGCTTCCAGTCTAACTGGATGCAGCTGAATACTAGTATTTAACATGGAGCGGCTCCCAATCTGACCTCCACGTTAGTATATACTAATGATAAAGAGAAAAGATTTGATTGTTTGTTTGTTTGTTTGCATTGAATAGGCTCCGAAACTACTGAACCGATTTGAAAAATTCTTTCTCTGTTGGGAAGCTACACTATCCCCGGGTGACATAGGCTATATTTTATCCCTGTCCCACGGGAACGGGAACTACGCGGGTGAAACCGCGGCGCGTTGTACTGACAACGCGCCGCGAAAAAAGAACAATATCAAATATTGCGGTCAACCACAGATGTCTTCATTTTAACTTTTTCACACTTGTAACCACAATCTCGCGTAGTATGGTACTATAAGTAATGTGTATTATTATTGCGTTTATAATCCTTACTCCAAACGTAGCTACGTATGTAAACAGAGCCGGAATCTATTTAATAAAGTTTCGATTTCTCCTTAGGCTGCACCCTACTTGCGTAACACACTATTTAGTAAAGTTTTGATTTTTTCATATGCTGCACCCTAATTGTTTAACATATTATTCAACGGAATCTGAATAATTTTGAAGGTTAGCATTACCCTTCACTTCTTATTTTCGAAAAATTTGTCTGCTCAAGAACGTAAATAACACTATGCAGGATAACATTTCCATTATGGGCCATTGATTTTGAAGTTCATATTTTTTGTGTAGATAGTATTCATAAATAGAAAGCTTTTTACAAATTTTCGAGTTTCGGACGTTCACGGTTTACGAGATATAATTTTTTAAAGTTTCCATACAAATCGGAAAATAGCTCGCCATTTCTAGGTTGGATAAATTGTCATGGTAGACGTGAAAGTTGACATTTCTCGTTCCGTTGACGGTAGAGGTGTATTTTATTCAATTTTATGTCATACTAGCTGTCCCGACAGACGTTGTCCTGTCCATCCAAAAGTCATTCATACAAAATCCATACACTACCTACCCTACCTACTCTACCCTACCTACCCTACACTACCCTACCCTACACTGCCCTACCCTACACTATCCTACCCTACACTACCCTACCTACCTACGCTACCCTACCTACCCTACACTACCCTACCTACCCTACACTACCCTACCCTACACTACACTACCTACCCTACACTACACTATCCTACCCTACCTACCTACCTACCCTACCTACGCTACCCTACCTACCCTACACTACACTATCCTACCTACCCTACCTACGCTACCCTACCTAATACCGGGATAAAAGTATCCTATGTCCTTCTCCTGGCTCTAAACTACCTCCCTGCCAATTTTCAGCTAAATCGGTTCAGCCGTTCTTGAGTTATAAGTGAAGTAACTAACACGACTTTCTTTTATATATAGATTAGTGTTTTATTTTCACTGTAGGAATATCCGAAAAACACCCAAAACCGAATCAGAGCACCCCACTTTCCACGTGGTCTTGTCTGCCCTACCTCAAGAGTGTATATAAAAACCCGGAGGCACAGAGGGAGAGCAGCCTGATCCTTCCGACATCGCCGCCGAGGTCCTCGCGCCCCGCGAAGACCGTCCCTTGCTCGTTGATGCGCCAGCCCGCGCCGCAGCTGAGCCAGTAGCTTTAAATTCCCCGAATAATAATCAAGAAAATACTTTGATCCAGCCTGTCCCCACTAGCTGTCCCCCCCCCCCCCCCCCGCCAGTGACGCCCTGAGCCGAGGTTCGTACCCCACAGGGGGTGCCTCAGGTTGCAGTCGCTTTAGGTGTAAGTAGGTTTTATGCCCTGGCTGGAGGCTTTTAGTTATAACTAAAAATGCCTTCACAGGAAAGTCCGGTTAAGCAGTCACGGCCACTCAAGGTCAACTGCGAGATGCCATAAAAAAAAAAGGGAGAGCAGCCCTTCCGCCCTTGCGTGGCGAAGCATGGTCACTCATGCTCGGCTCCGCAGCTTCGGCTTGTGAGGGCTGCTCTTCCCGCAGGGCCGTAGATAAGGCGGAGTCAAACCGGGGGGGAGAGGGATGCTCTCTCCCCAGTTCATGGATATCTCTATAACCATTGGGACTCCGGAGGGTGGGGGATGGTACAGGGGATAGCCCATAAATGGGGATTTGATAAATGGCCCCATAAATCGATGGCCCATAATGAAAATTTTAACCACTATGAATGCGAATGAACAAAAGCGCGCGTATTTCATATGCATCGCATACGTGTATTGAATTGAAGGCCGCTAAAAGTGCATATCTACATAATGTAAAGCGTGTTTTTATAATGCAGCATATTAACCAGTCGCCGATTCTGTAGGGTTATTACGATTCCCCAGGAGCCTGGGGGAGGCCTATGTCCAGCAGTGAACGTCTTTTGGCTGAAATGATGATGATTACGATTCCCCACGGAATGCTAATGCGTTCAAACTAAGTCAATATCGTGTTTAGTAAAAACCAATGTGACGGTAAGGAATCAAAGTGTCATATTCTGTATGTTCCAAGACAATTTGTCGATATTTATTAGCAGATGTCGTGTGTGATCTAAGGAATTAACGTGGTTTCGAAGTAAGGAATCGTTAATTGGTCATAGTGAATTAGACAGACAGAGGTACAGACGCTAGCACATCAATCTATCTTAAACAGTAAAATTTTGAATTGAACATGAACCTTATTCTTTTGAAATAAAGTTTAAAAACGATCAAAGAAATTTGACAGATTGGGGTAGCTTGAGGTGCTGGCGCCTGTACCTCTGCAGGGCAAAGACCTCTTCACAAAGTTCAAGTTAAAAAATAAAATAAAAAATTGCCACATGATGGATTAATATTACAGAAACGGTGTAAAATTATAACAGATTGGTATCCAAGGCACATCTTATTTATTTCCCCTTCCTGTATTTACATACAGTAATGGGGAAACAAATAAGAAGATGGTTGGATCAACTAAAACACACACAAGGCGGAGAATGGCGCGTGACAGAACTCAGTGTAAACAACTAAAGTAGGCTTTTGCCAAGGAACACTGTATTGAGTGATAGACTTTAAAACAGCACATAAAAAACTGAAAAAAAAAAACAATTCAGAATAAGGGCATTATTACTATTTTTAGTAAATAAAAAAGCAACTCACCGAGATAGGCACATTGTGCGTATATTCGCCCCTAACGAAGGGGCAGTTGGGCGAATGCCTCTCATGCTCCACCCAAGGCTCGTCCGACTTTTCCCAGCAGACCAGACACACGAGGCAAGTGAAACACATGGCTCGGTCGTCGCCGCTTGGTGAAGGCTGGTGGTAGAAACCAGCTTGAGCCATCCGAGCTGGGAGCGCCCATCTGTGGGAACAGGAAAATGGTTAGTATAAGATAATTTGTCCCTTAAAAGCCTTGCAAAAAGCAATAAAGAAAGATAATGTCTTTATTGTGACTCGCAGAGGAAGATCAAATACTAAAATAAAATAAACACACAATCGTACATACAAAAATTATAAATATTCATTTTTTGGAAGTAAAAATAATTAAAAATCAAACAGAAAATCCTGCACGAGGCCAAAAGGCTCCTACCTCAGCATGATGCTGCGCGACATTTAAAAAGTCAAATGTTTGTTTTTTGTAATCATCGCAGTAGTTTTACGCAAACTTACCAAATGCTTTTTTACTCCTAAAACTGCACCTAATTCAGTGTTATTATTTTGTTTGTAAAGCGTCGAGATAGTGTTACGCGAAGGTTTTATATTGACTATTGTTACATAATTATTCTTTTGAGAAAACCAGAAAGTTTCCTTTTTATTTAATTTACAGATATTTTTCAAAAAATAGTGCAGTCCTAAAATGAAGCACTTTTAAGCCAGGTTCTTTACAGTTCGAATTTTTAGTTCTAGGACATGTCCTAGAACCAAAAATTCGATGACATATGACATCGACAAACCAGTACTGGGCCTGCGTGGTGGATTACAGCCCACTCACCAAGAGGAGACCTACAACACAGCAGTGGGAATATTGTATGCTTATTATTGTATGCTGCATGTTTCTCCAAGGTATAACCATACCAAAGCCCTGGCTTTAGTTTTGTCTATAATAAGCGGCCTGGTTTTCTCATCGCGGTATCATGGCACCATCTGGCCCACACTGGTTGTGGTGACTGTACTCACTTGTAGTCCATGTGCGGCCACCGCTTGAAGGTCTCCTTCCTCTCGGCCTCGCTGTACATGAGGGGCCTGCTCTCCTCGTCGCGCGACATTGGCACCAGCTCGTTGGCTCGCTGGCCGACCGCGGACGCGATGGCCAGCGCTGGTATCCGTCGGTTCTGGCCCTTCAGCTCCTGGACCACGCCGGTGGTGACCAGCCGGAGTGTGGAATGCGGTAGGCAGATTGTTACTGTACTCCACTGGAAGATTTTATTGAAGTTAGTTGGTACACTGTTTAAAATAACATTACTAACGGAAAAAGAGTTCAGCCAATGCCGTAATCAACGGTTTACATCTAGGTTATCACAGATACATTTAAATCGCCATTGATATCGTGAGTTTCTTAGGGCATTTTTTTTTGTTTAGTCCTGTTAAGCTAAAGGACGGTTAGCGTGTATTCGGAAAGTTGGCAACGTCGAAAATATCTGTCAAATATATTTTTGTTTTCATTAATTAATCAGGATTACTAAATGAAATATCGCTCTGTGTAGCAATATATTACATCAATCAATCTGGCTAGGCCTAGCTTTCTCCCAACTATGTTTGTGTTGGCTTTCAGTGTAACGGGATGCAGTTGAATACCAGTATTTTACATGGAGCAACTGCTTATCTGACCTGACCACAACCCAGTTACTGGGTAAGACCGCAGACTTTAGAGCTTGTGACTACCAGTAACGACTGTCAAAGACCTACGAATGACAGCCGGGTCCAACCGCTACCGGGAGCAACGTGTTTTCCGAGCCACGGAGAGTTCGTTATGTAATGGATGGTAACCCATCCAAAAATGACAAGCGTAGCTTAACTTTAGCGTAGCTTAAGCTTTACCCTAGCTACGAGCCCCTCAATATATTGAATAAGAATTACAGTTATAACACTGGATTAGATCAAATTAGATGTAACGATTTTATGTAGGTGTAAAAAATCATTAGGAAGATCCTAAAACGTAATATTATAGTGCACAGCGATATTTCATAATTTTGTTGAGGATAAAACTAATGATCAAAACAGCGAAATATTTGACAGCTTATTGCGTTGTTGCCAACTTTCTGAATGCCCTCTCTTAACATTAGTACAAAATGTATTTAAATAACCTTTTGTGCCTTGACTCCTTTCCTGACAGGCTCTGCGTCGATGGAATTCTTCAGTTCGTTGATGAAGTCTGTCAGACCCTCGATGGAGTGTGTGTCTAGACTCTGAAGACATTGGTACAGTAGCACCGCCTGCAACAAAGAAATATAAAGATATTTTTATGCATGTGCATAAGGACCGTTTAATCAAGAGCAGTGGTGGCTCAGTTCGAACGACAACTCGAATTCAAAGCATTTATCTTTCTATCTATAATATTATGCACGTGAAAGTTTGTATGTTTAGATATTTGGATGTTTCACGCAAAAATGGCCGAACGGGTTTGGATGAAATTTGGTACACAGATAGTTTATAACCTGGATTAACACATAAGATACTTTTTATCCCGGTAGTGCGTCCCCGTGGGATAATTTCCGAACTCCACACGAGCGAAGCCATTGTTAAAAGCTGGTTTCAAATAAACCAACTACAGACACTTTGAATCGTCAAGGGGTCTGTCAGTCAGAGAGAGGAAGCTAGATGCCCATTACGAAGCGTAGGTGGTACCTATGGAGAGGAACGTCCAAGAAACTCCGCAGACATTCTTTTATTGTTACTAATGTTGTTTTTTTTTGTTTTAAATCAAAATACATATTGTTGCAAAAAAATAGGTTACATAATTCATGTTGAACTTATACATTTAAAAACGACATGGAAAGAGGTGCACATTAAAAGCGTCCGTAATCTATACTAATATATAAAGAGGAAAGATATGATTGTTTGCTTGCATTTGCTCCGAAACTACTGAACCGATTTGAAAAATTATTTCACTGTTGAGAAGCTATACACTATCCCCGGGTGACATAGGCTATATTTTATCTCCGTAATCCCACGGGGACGGGAACTACGCGGGTGAAACCGCGGAGCGCAGCTAGTTTAAAAATATAAAAAAACAATTCAGAACAGAAATTAAAATAATGCCATAATCGCCACGCTTGGCAGGTTCTTTACTTTGTATTTCTTAATCTCATCACCACTCCTGTAAAAACGGTGAAGAAATTTATCGAACGAATCTCAAGTCCTAGACTCAGAAATTTCAAGACATGTGTGACGTCCACCAACCCGCACTGGGACCGCGTGATGGATTATCCCGCCCCCCGCCCACTGACAGAGAGTAGGCCTGTGTCGCAGCTCTGTCCTGCTAATTGTATCTGCAGTACCTAATCGACACTTTTTGGTTTTCACTTTTTTGCAGAAATGGCAAAAATGGTATATGGGAAAAATGAAAATATTTTGGTAAGTACTGGAAGTATGTTATTTTGATAACGATATTCACAGTACTTGCATGAAACTTTTACTTTTAGATTTCAGAGTTTTTCTCGAAATCGTTTTTTTGCAAGCGATGCATTTACAATTAGCAGGGCACAGCTCCCAGCAGTGGAAAATTTATAGGCTGATTATGCTATGCCAATCAGGCCAGGCATCGATAAAACAGTCCTTTACTCATTTGCAGTCAACAAAAATACCTTTAAAATTTAATAAACAGTTGAAAAACATAAAATAGAATGCATCTATAACTTTCCATCCATTAGAATAGGGAGAGTGAACGAGATCCGTTATTCGGAAATGGACCGTATGATACGATGCCTGCTGCAACCCAACCATCTAAATGTGCAGTGACATTATGTTATTTACCTTCGCACAGTCTACAAGTTCGAATACTTAACTTCCATTAAACCGACTTAAAAAAGGAGTTATGCATTTGAGTTTTTGTTCTTTCGAAACTAAAATTATTATTCACTCTGTAGTCACTTTTTGAAGTCAGTTTATTTTTTGTAAAAAGTGTTTTAGGACAACTAGCTGTCCCGTCAAACGTCCTTTCCAAAAATCAATAATTCATACAAAAAATTTCAAAGAAAAAACATAATTTTCAGTTTAGCCGAATGATTCAATTGTTCTTATAAAGTAAATCGGTCATGCCGTTCTCAAGTGCGCATTACCAACGAACAGCATTCCGTTGTATTTATTCAGATAATATTAGTCTAAAGTTAAATTAAAGTAAACCACCACCATTTCCCCAAAAACTTTCACCCCACCACCGTCCCACCCTACTTACATCAGATTAGAATAAATTAATTGTAACAACTAAACGCATTACATTATACGACACTCCATCGCTACATCGTATACATTGAATAGTAAATCGATTGTGCGGTTTGCCCGTCCCAATGCGTAATGTCGTCATCTAAACATTGAGTCATGAACTAAAACATCTTGACTTTGTATTATTCTAGTCTTTTCTCGCGACTTTGAGATTTCCTGCACATACTATCATCCCGTAAATCTGTCTTTATCTGGTGGAATTTCCAAAAAGCCTTCCTTGGTGAAAGATAGCCTTAGAAAGTTACATTCTTGTACTTCCAGGATTCCACATACAACACGTCTCCAAGTTAAACGGTCTTCTGGAGCGGACGGCTATAAAAGTAACATGGCTTCTATCTTGCCTCAGTGGTCCAGGCTTTGCATTTTGGGTCAGTTTCATACAGATAGGAATACATCTCGATATAATAGTGGGTTGTATTTTTAACCCCTAACGACAGAACGACCTTGTAACACGTTGCGTCAGAGCATAGTAGTGCGTGGGCAGTAAGTTCATTTAGCGGTCCCCAGCGAGGCTTTAAGGATACAAAAACATTATTTTTCCGAGGTGAATATTTCTGGTGGCAACGTATTATTTCTGCCGAAAGACACTGCTCCATGTGAGCCTACCACTAGCATCGCCTACGGCTGGTCGGGAGCTAAGATATTCGTATTTAAAACCAGCTGCATTATTACCCAGTCGAGAGTTTGAAGCCAGGCAGCCACTTTAGTTTTTGTATTTATTTTCATCACCACTGCTCTCAAAACGGTAAAGGAAAACATCGTGAAGAAACCAACATGTCCAAAAAGTCATGTGACATCCACACATGACATTACAAAAAATAATTGATTTCTAATTTCTGATTTCCACCAACCCGCACTGTGCCCGCGTGGTGGATTATGGCACAGTGGCGAAAGCACCATATAACACGATTCCTACCAGCTTCCCTTCGGTGATTCGCAGCTCTACCGCTTTTGAAAAATAGCACGTCAACAGTGTCTACCTATTACCAAAAAATATAGTTACACTACGGGTATTTAATTCGCCATAAAATTCAATCAACAAAAACGCTGTTCAACGGGTTACGATAGAGACGGATATAGAAAAAATGCATCAGCGAGAACGAGATGGAGGAATATTGCACATTATATTTGGTTTTCAGCTGTTCAATTTTATGGTATTTGATTCTTTATATTAATTTTACAATGATAGTTAGTATTATTTTTGATGAGTAAGTTAAAACCGGCTTCGCTTTCCTCTCACAGAGGTGAGGCCTGCTTCGTGTGAATATGCTGATTATGATATGATGATTGATTGTAAACCAGTGTCAGGCAATAGCTATGCTGAACTGGGCCTATTTGGCGCAACCGTGACACACTGTTATCACTGAAGCTTTTTGTTTGTTTAACCGGCCTCTAATGAAATTATTTTCTTTCTTTCTCATAGGTAAAGATCAATTAATGTATTCATGGTTTTCACGAGTAAAAATAATGAAAAGCATTTTGCGAGTCCGTCCTAGTGACAATTTTGTTGCTTTCCGGCATGAAACGCACCTAAGATCTCTATGTACTTATCCAGGGTACAGAGGCCAGCACATCAAGCTACCCTAATCTGTAAAATTTCTTTGATAGCGTTTCAACTTTATTGCAGAGGATTAAGGTTTATGTTCAATTGGGAAAATTTGACAGTTTGGGATAGCTTGACCTGCTGGCGACTGTACATTACACTTCCGTACAGAAACCTCAAAGCTGGTATGACGTAACTCTGTTACAGCCACAGAAATCCAAACATAGATTTTATATTATTAGATGGATATCATTGACAGTAATAGATAATGTGGAATAAGACATCAGCAATATTTTTAGCATACCAACTATTACAGAAATAGTCTTTTTGAGGCTTATCGTTTCTTAACAATCGAAAATCTAGGGGTAAAAACAAGCAACATCATTTCAGCCGAAAGACGTCCACTGCTGGACATAGGCCTCCCCCAGGCTTGTCATTTAGGGGGTTTTGCCATAATCGCCACGCTTGGCAGGCGGGTTGGCGATCGCAGTATGGTGGTAAAATGCATAGAGAACGCTGCTGCCCATTCTCGAGTAAGTCCCTTAGTCGCATTCTACGACACCCACTGGAAGAAATGGAATGGTGCTATTCTTTTACGCCCGGCAACACACACGGGACACAAGCAAAAAAACATCAAAATTGGTCCAACCGTTAAGGAGTTCAGGGACATACTCACGTACAAAAGCACATTAGAATGAAAATAGTCATTATCAAATAATAAAGTCCCCGGCCGCATCTGTTTATCTGTCTGTTTATTCGCGATAAACTCAAAAAGCTCTGAACTAATTTTGATGCGGTTTTGACCAATAGACAGAGTGATTCATGAGGGACGTTTATGTGTATACATGGTAAGTTTTTATCCAGCGCAGACATTTTGCACCGGTTATACAAAAAAAAATTAGCTGTTTCATAGAAAAGTGCAATACCTACGCAGCTACGCGGTCAAAATGTATGGAACAACTGATTTTTTTTTGTATAACCGGCGAAAAATTTCTGCGCTAGGGGTTCTAGAATGATATGCTGAATTCATGGTTAAAATTTGCGCACTGGATAAAAACTTTTCCTTTATGTAATTTGGTTAACGCGGGCAAAGCCGCTGGAAAAGACTAGTTTTACATATAAAGATATAGTAACCTCACATGGTCACAATCATAACTCAAATATGCGTTCCATTTATATGTAATGTAAGATTTTTAATTAACTCTATGCATGGACTGACGTCACCATTCGTGCTATCCACAACTGAACTAGCGTAAGTAGAGCTATGATTGATACTAAAAACCCTTGGATTCAATAACAAACTGCGATTTATTACGTATTTATATTTCATCGATTGTGTTTAGGCAAAAGGTTTGATTCCTAGGTAAGTAGGGCAAGCTATTCTGAATTGAATTCTTTTTATTTTTACAATGCTGACAAATTCTCGTCATTATTTGACATTATACATCAATTTTAATATCAACAATTTTTTAGTGATTGTCATGTTAATCATGTCACTATGTTTAATTAGGTTCATTTTATTTATGTAGATTATCTTACATATTGTGAATGGTAGAACGTTGTAGGCCTTACAGACTGTAGATTTGTAGACGATTTTCTATTCTGTATTCGTCTAAGTACCTGGTACTTATTGACAGGCCTGCACTGTCCTCCCATACATTTTATCTCTGAAAACATTGTTAAAGCCAATCATTTTTAAAAGAGTAACCGTGGAGTTTCTTGCCGGCTCTTCTCCATAGGAAACAACATTTTGGAACCGTGCACCTAGCTTCTGACGTTTCATAAGTGCCCATGCAGGTTTATATTAAATAAAAATATTTTGATTTTGAATAGCTTACCAAAAGCTCGCTATTTCGAACTGGCGCATGGCGTTTGTAAATCGCAGGCAATAAAGGAGGAGGTTATTATATTCCACTGTATGTATTTTTTTATGTATGTACAAGACCGGTCGAAATGGAGGCGCCTGTGGGAGGCCTATGTCCAGCAGTGAAATGATGTCGGCTGAAATGATGATGATGATGATGTTGTTCATCGATTTCTCCCCCATTTGTGGACCGATTCTCAATTTTTTTTTTATTTGAAAGAGTATACTCCTGAGGTGGTCCCATTGGCACCAAGTCAGGATCTGATGATAGAATCCCAGGGAAATTGAGGGCAACCCTCAAATTTTGTAGGTATTAACAATGTTTTTCACATATTTTCTGAAGCTATTGAGTCATTTGCGTATGGTCATCATCATCTCATGACCCTGAGCTGATGAAGGAAGGTACAACTCTATAACGGTTAGGAGTTAGGTGGAGGTTCGGGCATAACTCCGTCATAAGACCGATTTGCAAAATTCTTTTTTTGTTCGAAAGGGGTTTATTTCGAAATGGTCCTATTTAAATTTCATATAGATCGGATGATGCGTTTCGAAGACAGACAATGGAACTCTTCGAAAAATGACAGCAAATTAACCGAGATCTCTGCTATAGCATGAATATGCATTGTTTTGACCCCAAGGATGATGAAATTTCGAATTGGTGTGGGGTAGGTACTATAGCTAAAAAGTGAAAAATAAAAACTTTTTGTCAAAAAAAAACAACCTAAGTACTTACTTCCAAATAAAAAAAGTTTCTTTTTTATTTTCTGCAAACAAATCATCCGGTCTATATGAAATTTAATTTCGAAATAAGCTCATTTCGAAAAAAAAAAAAATTTGCAAATCGGTCTTATGACGGAGTTTTTGAAAAAAGTTTTTATATCGATTAAAAATGAATGTACCGTCGGCAAAAGAGATGAGTTACTGGTACGGTATCATATATTCAATTAAGGAAGGGCTGATTTTTCAATAGTCAGGTAACTTTTATCTGAGGAATAAATGTCGGTTTGATAGCTTTTGTATAGAAAATATGAAAATGTATTAGCACAGACACAATTAAAGTTTATATGGAGGAGTGCAGAAAGCTAATACATTTTTGATAATTGAAACTTAAAATTTAAACTAATAATTATGGTCGTATTTCGACCACTGAGCGACCACTTCTTAAAATAATTGTTGATATTGAAATCAAACCATAACTAACTTCTTTTTAGTAAACCATTGGTGTGTGTATTGTCAACTGACTTGTTCGTGTCTGGCCCTAATAATTGAAAAATTATTGCCGTCGCGATCAAGAATTTCGCCTACTTAGTGGAGAGAAAAATAATGAATTTTCAAACATATGAAGCAATGGATCGGATAGCATCATCCTTCAAAATCTATCGGATTGTGATTGAAAATGTATTACGCAAATAGGGAGCTCGTTACCTTTTCTGTTAGGGTTCACGCCAAACGCTACCCCAAAATGTATGGGAATGACATTACCTGCGGAAAGGTTACGTCGTGTTCTTTCCGCAGATAATGTCATTCCCATACATTTTGGCGGAGTGTTTGGCGTGAACGATAACATAAATGTGTTTAGTCTAGGCCTGCTGGACATCGTTCTTACATTGACTTTTCCTCAATAAGAGAGAGCGTGTTTTAGCGAATTCGGAGGAGTTGATAGTATTTCAGTCAAGTGAAACATAAATACCTCAGTGCACGTTAAATCTTTTCAGTAATAACAATAAGGATCAAAAATGAAAGGCAGAACATTCTGCTGATACAAACCGCATTTATAGTACTTCTGCCAGTTTCCTGCAAATTTTTTCCGTACCTATTTATCGATTTCGATTTATTTTGCAACCTTTCCGCTTTGGCTGACACTACATTCTTTAAGTTACAATTTCCTAACTACAATAATTCCTGCTCACATTTACGAAGATTGTGTCGCGTTGTCACATCTTAATACTGTAAAGGGTGTAAAACTAGTTTGAAACTCCACTGCTTGTTGCACACACACATATTCAACACATTTCAAATGCTTGTATAGAAAATAATAGAAATTTTAGTGGAAGGGCGTTTTTTTTGAGCTTAGAAAATCATCAAATAACTTCTCCCGCTCTAGGTGAAGCGGAAGGGCGTGTCAGACTTTTACTAACTAAAACCCACCCGTATTCCCTCAGTTGCCTGTGTGCCAGGGGCCAGGGTATTTCTTTCGAACAACCCGCACCCCTGGTAGGCATCGGCTTTTGCGGGCCCCACTAGTTGGTGCTGACATCTCTTTGAGGCGCGCGTGGAACACAACGCGCCGTCGATCCGGGCTTGGTCCTTACCGGACAGCGAGCTACCCATTACTCGGTTGCCTGTGTGCCACGGTCTCTCTTTCGAACAACCCGCACCCCGGCAGGCATCGGCCCTTGCGGACGACCCCACCAGTTTTAATTTGGTTGATCTCTACTAACAACCTATCATAAATCTACAAGTACCGAACCAGTGAGAAATTGCTGCTATTGACATGTATAATAATGTTAGTGTAATGTTAATTAATGTATAATAAATAATACATTAATTAATAATGCACCTAGGTAAATGCATTGTTGTGCCACAGTATAAATATAGACAGTGGTTGTGCCCAGGTTCCCACGTAATAAAATCGCGGCGAGATTTCTTCGCGGACTGGATTTTCAACGCACTGCTTAGCACCTAGAGTTGAAAATCGAACAGTAAAACACACTGCTTGATTTTCGACGCGCTGAGATGCAATATGCTGGATTCACAATACTCCGTCCGACAGGTAGAGTTGAAAATAGAGCGCGCGAGAAAATTCCACCGCGATTTTATAACGTCCGTTTGGACATCGACTAATTGAAAAATACGGTTATGTTGCTTGTTAGGTCATTACTTCTGAATACACTATCGTACCGCCTACACGTCACCTAACATATTTTACTATCGCAAAGCCGAGGAGACGATAAGCCTGCCCTAAAGCGGAGTGTGTGCTGTAATCAATCATGTCCTGTCAACCGACTGGTTTTATTTAGAACTTCATATGCATCGATAGTGATGCATATTCCTAACTTTTTTGGCATGGTGCTGTTCTACAAACGATGGGACACTATATCATGTCTTGCGTGTCCCTTCAGCTACACATTACAGGACGCTAGTGATGACGCCAAACACGTAGCCGAATTCTGGGCCGAGTCCATTTAGATTGCCATCGACACTCTAAAACGATTTACACAAATATTTTTTTGACAGGGATGTATTGTGTATCGTAAGTTATGTTGAAGGCAAATCGACCTATCTGAACAGATGAACCAGCTCAATTACGGTCAGACCGGATGAGTGCACATACTCGGAACGATCTTATCAGTTACAATGTAGAATAGCCTTTAGTCCCACGTAATAGGAGTAAGCTTATGGCCAAGCACCAATCCAGGCTACTTATAATTTCTTAAAACAGATTCCTGCTGTTTTCATTTTGTTTTTATTAAGTATATAGTGATTAGTTTAGCCTGTAATATTCCTGTGCGAGTCACAATTAATACTTAGGAAAAGTATTAATTCTACTTAGAATCTTCTAATATAACAAAAGTTGACAAAACAATCAAACTATACTAATAATAAAGAGGAAAGATTTGATTGTTTGTTTGTTTGTTTGCATTGAATAGACTCCGAAACTACTGAATCGATTTGAAAAATTATTTCACTGTTGGGTAGCTACACTATCCCCGGGTGACATAGGCTATATTTTATCCCCGTATTCCCACGGGAACTACGCGGGAGTAACCGCGGAGCGCTGCTAGTTTTGACTAAAATAAACCAATCATAATATCATGCATACTTATGGTTAAAAGTAAATACACCACACATTTGACTATTTCTTTTGCACCAGGCCCTTGCGATCTACATAACATATTTTCATACAAACGCGCCATGTGAAGTTACCTAAAAAAGTATGTAGGTAAGTGGTTTTTTTTGGGGGTGGCAAATCACCAAATAACTTCTCCCGCTCTGGGTGGAGCAGGATGGCGTGTCAGAATTTTACTGACTAAAACTCACCCGTGTTCCCTCAGTTGCCTGTATGCCAGGGGCGGCGGTATCTCTTTCGAACAACCTGACATCTCTATGAGGCGCGCGTGGAACACAACGCGCCGTCGACCCGGGCTTGGGCCTTACCGGACAGCGAGCTATCCATTACTCGCCGTCCGCAAGCCCGCGCCTACGGTGGCCGGGAATCAGCTTGGGATTCCCGACGCCCAGAATGTCACCTACGGCGACTAAGGCCCTGAGGGCGCATATACTGACTCTCCCTCATGTGTGCCGCCTCTCTCTTCGCGAGCATTACTGCTTCGCAGGAGGTGACGGCTACCCATGCACTCTCGCTCCGTACTATGGCCTGGACCAGGGCCGGACGCGAGAGATCGGCGCCGCTGATCGCCTCCACGAGGACACGGCGGTGCTCCGCCCAAGCCGGGCAGACCTCCACCGTGTCCTCAGGGCGATCTTGGCAGTGGAAACACCCGAGCGTTTCCTCCCGCCTTATGCGAAACAGGAACCTTCCGAACCAGCCGTGTCCGGTGAAGACCTGCGTCAGGCGGAAAGTGAGGATGCCATGCCACCTCTCAACCGCCGCAATCGTGGCGTGCCCTACGTAAGTGGTTAATCATAAATATTGATAAGAGTGTCACCGAAGTCGTTTTTGGATTTTCTCAAATTTGCGGCCAAAGTATTAATTTCTGGAAATTATTTTTTCTGCCATTAAAAGTTTTGTACCGGCAAATCTATACAGGTACCTAAGTTCTCAAATTATGATAAGAAGATTAGAAGTAATAAGGGAACAGATGAATTAACATTCCAGTCAAAATCATATCCCTCTTTTTTGCTTCGTGGTAGTCTAGTAACAATATCAAAATGTTGAGTTGATATCATACAATCCCTTGTCAAATAGGACTTTATCGTCAAGGACTGACCTAATAACATTGACATGACACATTTACTGGATCGGGGACTACGAGGGATTAAGCTTTAGGGCTACTTGAAGTAGCTGTGGTTGTGGTTTTACAACCAGTAAACACTCGTTTTATTACATTCATGCCTTATTCTCATAAGGGAAGACAGAAACTACAGAGTGCCTCCTGCTACACCTACCTTACATACACCTATTGCTAGTTAAGTAGTTAGTGCGATAGTGTTTTGCGTGGATGTGACGCATGTTCCCCTCAACCTTTTCTTATTTCTGTATACTTACCTGTTTCTTTTTGCATCATGTTTACCGCAAATAAACGTTTTTTCTTTCTTTCTTAGTTTTTTTTTATTGTTCATTTATTGACAGTTACAGTTTTAGTAATCATGTGTGTTATATGCACGCGTATCTCCAGCCAGCGAACTCTAGGGAGTAAATTTTGAGCCCTCACCGGCTAGCTACTCTTTTCACCATGGCACAACTATTTTTGAATGGCTTACCCAGATACAACAAACAAAGAGCCTAAATAATTAGTATTTGTTACAATATGACTTTACATCTCAAATGTAGCCACTGAATAGCTACTAAATAAATATGAATAATAAACATTTTGCCATAAATATCTCAAACAGACACATTATAATTACAAAGTCACTAAATACATACATTTTAATTACATCTGCTGTATGTTATTATATATTTTGTGCTACAACAAACTAATAATTATGTTGACAGTTATTTTCATAAATTCATGTTAATGATCACAGAAGTATACAATCTACATTTTTGGAACACAAGACAGTGTGCTTGTTCTTCAAATCTATGGAAAAAGGTATATTATAGCATGTATGTGTTGAGATTTTACTACTTTTTTTTTTATTAGTAAAGTAACAAGCAAAATATAAATAGAAACATCACAAACACCTCAATAGGTTTGTCCGGATGTTGAAACACTTATCAGCAATCTTAAAAACAATACTAACAGAATAATCATAATCTTATTAATGAATGGTTAACACATTTAAATTTATAAAAACATTAAAATAAAAAATTGTAAGGTAGTTTGTAAGTAATAACTAAAATAGTACAAAAAACGAAAACAGCGCGGGTTAGGCATTCCGTCGATGCTAATTACGTTGAATGAAATTTAAACAGGATGATGCTTTTTCAAAGAGAATCAAAGTATTTTTTGTATTTAATTTTATAATTACTATTTGTTATTTCCGATTGAATTTTTGTTGGAACGTCATTAATTAAAGTAGGTAATTGATTATGATCCATAAAGAAACATTAAAATATCCAAATGATACTTCTGCTGACAAACATTCTACCAGTTTTTCGCTTTTGCCAGCGGCTTCACCCGCGTTAACCAATTTAAACAAAATCTAAATAAATTATAAGTACACTTAAACCATCTTCATGAATTACTCTGTCTATTGGTGATAACCTCATGAAAATCCATTCAGTACTTTTTGAGTTTATCGCGAATAGATGGACAAACAGACAGACAGGTGCAGCGGGGGACTGTCTTTTATAATATGTAGTGATAGTGAAGATTCTTACAATTTAAAAAAGGAATAGACAACCTCAAGTCAGCATACTCATTTCCCTTATCTATCTTTACAGTGTAAACCATAGAGGAATGCCCCTGTCAGAATGCACTTTTGGAGTTTAAATGCTAAAATATATGAGCCTATGAGAAGGGTATTTACATTCAAAATTTCATAAAATCAACAAGCTCTCTTATTTTTGCTAAATTATAATGTTTAAAATGTCATTAAGTATACACATTTCTATTGCTTATCTATAACCTGATGAATAGAACTCATCCATGGAGTTAATTTCCTGGATGAGACTCGCACAGACTAGGGAAGCATGGCACAAGAAATGAGGCATTAGGTTCTGCCATATGTAAAGGAGGCATATCTGAGGAGAGGGAAAGGGGGAAAATTTCCCTTACCAAATGCACCTTTTTCTTTTAATAAGGCTCATTTTCCTTTAAATCTCTTCTGCAGATGCACCCGTTTTGGTCACTGTGGCGCAGCAGTTGGTGGAACAAGAACCAATGACGATGATGCCTTAATTATGTTGAAACCACTGGCGCAACTAGGGTGGGGCAGGCAGGGCAAGAGTACTAGAAGGCACCGAAGGGGGCGCAAAAACTCGCCAATTATTTAATAAAAAAAAAACATCAATAAATCATTTCATACTACAACTAGAATATATTGTGCAATACGAGGATTAAGCGATTAAGCGTATTTCCAAATCTCCCTACCTATTTCAATTCAAACTCTCTTAAAATTATAGCATTGCAAGCGATTTTTTTTGCAAGTTGAAATTGAAATTAATACCTTCGTTATTGAAGGCTATAAATTGGTCAAGAAAGGTTAAGCGACCTAACTTTGCCAGTGCAGACCGAGAAGATGATTTACGAAGGGGCGCAAATGTGATGTGTGCCCTAGGCGCCATTTTCTATTGGTATGCCCCTGGTTGAAACTAGTCGTAAAATCAAGCTTTCACATCAGCACACTAACTTTAGCTGACAAATTGTATCTGTCAACACAAAAATGTTTACAACCATCATTTTATGAGTGATTAGCAATCTCAATCAATAACTGCAACTAACGATCAATGTAAGATTGAGTGAACAATCTACACTGAAAGTGATAACAGATCAATCATTATTTAACAGCAGATACATAGAATATAATCTAACAGAGAAATAATTGGTCTTTGTTCCATCATAATCAAGCTGTAATTTGTGGATCGTGACAGTTGTTACGGATCATCAGAAGCCCGAAAGTCTGACAAGTCTTACCAAAAGGTATTGTGTTACCCAGTAAGTAGGTTGTGGAGGTCAGATAGGCAGTCACTCCATGTGAAATACTGGTAATCAGCTGCATCTAACCAGATGCAGGCTTTTCCCTATGTTAGGGTTGGCGTCTAACCAGACGCCAACCCTAACATAGTTGGGAAAAGCCTAGGCAGATGATGATGGATCAATTCATTTGTAAAAGTGGATGGGCTAAGGCAGCCTGCATTTTTTTTTTTTGCAATTTTCATGTCAGAATCAGTTTGTATGTTATTTAACACTAGCAGCTTCACACGCGTAGTTCCCGTTCCCATGCGAATACAGGGATAAAATATAGCCTATGTCACCTGGGGATAGTGTAGCTTCCTAACAGTGAATGAATTTATCAAATCGGTTCAGTTGTTTCGGAGCCTATTCAACGCAAACAAACAATCAAATCTTTCCTCTTTATAATATTAGTATAGATAATACGTGATTTGTAACTGTAACAAATATGGGTTTACAAAATTATATGTAATAAAATCATCAATACAATCTTCTTAATAAGTTAATTTAACCCCATTGAATGACTATTTCATGAAAAGATCATTCAATTGTATTAATTGAACTTTGGGGTTAGATCCCTCTTTTTTTTTTCAAATAACTTCTCCCGCTCTAGAGGGAGCAGGAGGCGATGTCAGACGTTTACTGACTAAACCCCACCTGTGTTCCCTCAGTTGCCTGTGTGCCAGGGGTCACAGTATCTCTTCGAACAACCCGCACCCCTGGCAGAGATTCTAAATGTGGCAGTTCCACCTAAAGTACATCCAAGAACTGTGAATTAATTACAGGAAGAATAAACAATGACAACAGTTGGTTCAGAACATAAGATATTGATAGAAATCTAGTACATGTATCTACAACACCATAATTTTTTTAGTATTGTGTTCGTTCTTGCACAATTTCAAGTTATTATTTTTTTATGATGTTCTGTGTGCAGTGATGCACCGTGATAAGCTTTGTTGCAAATATTACATGTTTAGACCTCTTTATTTAGTTTAACTATGTAACAGTATAATCTTTTTGTGAAAATCGTAGTATTGACATATTTTATTGGACTGTTAGCAAAATTTTTATAAGACGGTTTCACATAAAACTTCTTAAGTCCATAAAGCTGGGTCTCTTTTTGTTTCAGATACACATCAAATCCTAAAATATTGAGATTAGATGCAATTATTCAAAAGAATAATCTGAAAACTTACAAACGTTCACACAACTAACATCAAGTTCACATACATGACTAAAGATATGGACATTAGCATCTAATTTACATCAACTTGTTATCATGATTGCAATAAGTGCACCATATTGATGATTGGTGATACTATAATATTGATTAGAAATGTAAATGTGAACATACCTCGGATAACACAAGCTCGATCCTTATGATTTTGTCGGGCTGCGAAGACGGTAGCGGGCGCTGGAGCGCCGTGTGGAGAAGCAGCACTCCATTATAGTCGGTGCGCGCACCAACCCCGCTGCTGTCCCACACGAACACCCGATCCGCGCCCCCCGCATACTCCACACCAAGCGTACCACCGTCATCTTCAAACACAAGACAACACTTCAATCCGGCAAATAAATGGAATTGTTTATTGAGAACTGTCAAATCGAGAAACAATGTAGGGCACCGAAAAAAGTCACTGCCAATTATCCGTAACTAAAATTACCCTTAATCCTTCCAAATACAACATGACTAATAACACAAATCAGTATAAATCTTTTGTTCGCAGATTATTAGCGTCTTACTTACCCGCTGACAGACATGAAGACTGCAGTATCACACCCGAGTTCACATCCAAAACGTGTACACCACCTACGTCAGTCTTCACCAATATTATATTTAAGTTGCTATGATAAGTTAGAGAAGTAACAGGAAAGTTCATACGTATATAACCATCTTCTCGTAATATCAAAGAATCATCGCCCATCGTGGCCGTGAACACATCTGTCTACACTACGTAAACGCCATTTGTAATTGTATTTTTTTATGTCAAATATTTTAAGAGTGAGTGGCCAGCTACAAAATTTAAAAAGAAATAATAAAGAGAAGCTTCGAAGGAAATATATGTGCAGAATTTTTATTTGGCGAAAGATTCCTGTTATAAATTATGCGATTTGATTAAATATGTATTTGATTGGCAATAACAATTATTTCCTTGCGTTTTAACACTAATATTTTGAAAATAGTTGGTGTGGGAGTTGCTATAAAAAATAATGAGTTTTTGGTTATATCATAGACAACATCTTTAACCTTCTTTTGACTAAAGACAAAGACAACATTTGAAATAACTTCTAGTCTTTTTAGATCACGATTTTTTTATTATAAGTGCCGCGCACAGACATATAAACAGTAGCAGACCAAACATGTCACTAAAAATTGCGTAGCCATTACGCACACATAGGGAGTGTTGTCAATACAGGGCCGAACTAGGGCCGGGTGCCGGTATTATCTAACGATATTGAAACGACTGATAATCTTACTGACAATCCGTGAAAATCGAGTTTCTCTGGGTATATGAAGTGTAGATTTCTTATCAATAAAGTCTTAACGAATAGAACCCCCCATCTATTCCCGTGGTTATTGTAAAAGGAGACTAAGGTAATATTTTAAGAGGACGATGGGCGGCAGTTGTCTCACCTCTTTTTAACGGTATATATACACAGACCGTTGCCGGGCATCAGTATCGGATAAAAGAACTGTCTCTGCAGGCATTAACCCGCATGCCCAGCTCGGTAGGACCTAGAGTTAAGGTGTTGGTATGCCTGAAAGCTAGTTTATGAATATAGCAGGAATTTTAAAATAAAAGAACAAATTTAATAATATTTATATATTTATTTTTTAAACTTTGTTTTCATAATTTAAAAACCACTGGTTTTAAAATAATATTCATAATGTACTGGTAGGTAAAAGAAAATAATCATAAGGCATCAAATAATACGTCCGCATCGTTGTTAAAGGGATAAGTGCCCAAAAGGCTGGCTAAATTGCCACGTTGTGTGGCAGTGCTGATTCTTTGGCCGAAAAATAGGCCAGGCCTTTGGTCACGTGAAGAGTCGACCAACTGTTTGGGAATGTTTCGGAAAACAAAGTGGGCACTCGGACCCCATGGCCCTACAGTTTCAACCCCAAACGGCTCGAACATATAAGTTCCAATAAGATTGGAATATTTGTGCTGCTTGCGGTTTTCCGCACCTGCAGCAGCCGCTGATTAAACAGTTCAATAAACAGAGTAGGAATAGGGTATTTTCCAATTTACTAAAAACTATTATAAATTGAAGATTAGGACGAAATATGTAACAGAAAAATAAAAGTAAATTGATTTATATCCATTTTCTCAATTAAAAACGATTTAAACCAAATTTATCTTTCGTTGTTTTGAATTTACCGCCAAAACGCTCCTTACGATGACTTTTTATCACGTGACGTCAACTTTGTGTAAACTAAAGTAGTTAGTAAGTAAAAAAGTGAGTGTCGTGTTTGTAATTTTTCAATTATTTTATGGATTGAAAGTGAAATCACTGGTGTGCGGTGCCTCTGTGCACAAATACTTCTAAAACTGCGACAAACGTATTTGTACTGGTGCTGTTTACACAAAGCTGACGTCACAATGTCACGTGATAAAAAGTTATCGTAAGGAGCGTTTTGGCGGTAAATTCAAAACAACGAAAAATAAATTTGATTTTAATCGTTTTTAATGGAGAAAATGGACATACATAAATTTATTTTTATTTTTCTGTTCAATATATCGTCCCAATCTTTAAATTAAAATAGTTTTTATCAAATTGGAAAATACCCTATTGCTCCAGGACGTAATGTTGTTCGAAAAGCACTGGGATCAATCAAGTGTTTCTCAAAATGCTTCGAACAAAGTACACTCGAAGGTCTAGGTTGCCAATCCTGGAGTTTCATGTTTTTAATCCATGTATTCCGTAAACTTTCATCCTTTGGAAACCTGGAAAAAATATCAGTACGTTCAGTTATTACCTGCAGAACGAAATGTCAAAGTTTTGTGAGTAGCCTATACCTATTTAGATATATCCACCATCGTTCATGTTATCCATCACACAGATAGGGTAACATAACCGGCTAATGAGACACAATTGATTTTCTATTGTAACGTATCACATGCGGAACGCGCTGGGCCAGAGTGATTCTATAATTTATTAAAATAGCATGTACGTTTACACTGATAATCTGCATTCTGCAGTATTTTCAAACTATATCACCAAAAAAATGAAATATTGTAGAGTTAACTGAGGCTTTGTTTGATAATTCAATGGTAGGTAAATATTATACATACAACAAAAAAATTCGTCTATGTCGCCAAATCCGTCCCTGACCACACAGCAAAATACAAAAACTTACCGATGAAAGGTTAATCCAGGTGTTTTGTGGTAGCTAGCACTGTCACACTGGTACGCACAGCACTTCACCAGTTTATTTTGTGTATTAAGTCCCAAATAAGTAATATTTCAAGTAATATTTCGCGGTTGAAACACAGAAACACCATATAACGTTATGTTGCTTATCAATATGGCGGCTTGGGATAGACGAGCTACGCGTCAAATTTTGTCTTTATGTGAGTCAGTGTGACAACAGGTGACAGAACGAGATACTACTTACGACTTGTCGCTTAGCAAAAAAAGGATAGAGAATCTAGTCCATCGACTATGGATTAATGTTTGGTCTGCTACTGTTTATATGTCTGTGGTGCCGCGGACCTAGTAATGCGTTTATTTATTTAAAAAAATAAAGAGTACATTCCAGTTAGGTGGTTTCGATTCGACCCCGAACTTATTACCACAGTTTCTTTGTTTGGTTTGTAATTTGAATCGAATCCAAATAATAATCTCAAATAAACTCAGGACTCAGGTAGGCCAAATTAAAAAGAACCTGCTAAAGTGGAGATTCATAGATGATTCCGCCTTGGAATGTAAATGTGGTGCTGTCCCACAAACACATGGGGCATTTAATATCTTGTCTAGCTAGTCGTACTGTCTGCACGCCGCAGGAGTTGACGGAGGCTGCTGAAAGTGCCAAGCTCGTAGCCGAATTCTGGGCTGACTGTATTTAGATTGCTATCGACATGGTGAAGAAGATAAACTCAAAATGCTAATTCGGACACTTGCCTGCATTTTCTTACACGACATTGTATTTAATTCAATGTCGAAAAGTAGGTAACCTTCACACCTGAGTTTGTCTCGCCATTTCATCTCAGGGGTAAAAAGATAAATATATAATATGGATTTCTTTTAGTGTATCGTAATAATTAACTCAAAAGGCCAATTCGGACATTATCTTGCATTTTGTTACACGACTTTATTTTATTTTTATTGAATATCGAAAAGAGACCTTGAGTTTGTTTCGCTATTTCTTCCCGGGGTAGAAATATATAAATAAAATTACTTATTATAATGTCGAAAGCAAACAGCTTTTTTGGAACGAAATTCCTCAATGCGGCTTGCGGTAGGACTTGATTGGTAGAAACACGGGCGTAGCCAGGGGGGGTTTTGGGGGTTCAAACCCCCCCCGAAAAGTTCAGATATTCATAGAATTAAAATAAAAACAGGCGTGCGGCATATCTCATTGATTACTAACTACTATTACCTACATTAAAATATACAGTGTTTTGGATTTTTGAAACATAATTTTTATTTAGCTTATAGTTTATATTGTCCCACTGCTCGAAAAAGGACTAATTCCTTCAAGGAGATTTTTTCTGCAGGTGTGTATTTTTCACATCTTTAATATTTTTCTTATAAAAGGGTTATTTTATGTAGAGTCGCCAGCAGGTCAATCTATCCCAAACTGTAAAATTTTCCCAATTGAACATAAACCTTATTCCTTTGTGATAAAGTTGAAAAACTATCAAATAAATTTGATAGATTGGGGTTGCTTGATGTGCTGGCCTCTGTACTTTAGTCGTTTTATTTTCTTGAACCCTCCCCGAAACTAAAACCTGGCTACGCCCGTGGGTAGAAATCGTCACCTAAGAAATAAGCGCCCATGCGAGTTTGTCTCTTTTATTTTGGTAATTTTGTTGTTTATTAACATAAAAACAAAAATACATGAAGAATCATGCAAAATAAACGTAAATGTTCCCACTACTGGGACTCACCCTCTTAACTTCGAAAACGAGTCGGCAATAATCTATCACGCGGGCCCAGTGTGGGTTGGTAGAAGTCAAGTCTTCAAATTGGTTGTAGGACATACCGGTTTCCTCATAATGTTTTCCTACAGCGTTTTGAAAGTGCAGTGATGATGAAATTATTTACACTACTATTTCTGCATGAATGGTCAAAAGAAAATTAAACCTATTCAAGAAGGGACACCAATAATTTTTGTGTCATTTCTTTAGGCTAACTTTGTCTCGGATGATATCTTTCACTATTGTGCTGAAGGTCTAAAATAGGTCTTGACAAATCTGTTATTGAGTGAGTAATTATAACAAAGTTTTCTGATTTTATAATCAGTTCCCTTAGTGTTGTGAACATGTAGGTACAGAGAGATGCATATACTTCCAAGTTATACAGAAGCGGGCGGCAGTTTGCAAAGCCCAAAGATTGCGGTTATATTATAAGAATGTAATAAACAAAAACTATCGGAATAAAATATTTATAATATTTATTAAAACGTCTTCATATAAAATCTTAACAAAAATAATATTATGCATAAAAAAATGGACGGAGTTTCTTAAAGCATTCGTTATCGAGCATTTAAAATATTCAATACAAGTTAAAATTTATTTCGAAATAAATTAATTACAAATACTTGGGCCCATAGTTATAAAAGTAAATTGTTTTACTATTAAATAAACATATCATAATGATATCATGTATCTTAAAACAGTTATCATTTAAATCCTATGAAACTCTTCTAGGCGCATTACAGACCAAATTAACTGTTAAGGGGGGAGAGCCGGATAATCATATTTTAACCAACACAACCTGTCACTGACCTACAAATTGCAAAAACGTAAAAAAAAATTTTTTCTTCGTAGCTACCCTGTCCCTTTCCTCTTAACTAAAGTTATTCGTACACGCACACATTTGCCCTCTATCTGCAAAGCACCTAGTTTTAACTTAAACTACTCTTCTTTCTAAAACTCCCAACTCTCAAGCCATTTCAAGCCTGACATGGTGGAGTTAGCCTCATGGGCCAGCGGGCCATTCATGCCGTAAGCTAGCGGCGCGAACAGGTAGAAACTGTAGATGGTCGTGGACACCACGAGTCCTATGATGCAGTGGTACACTGTCCTGCCTAGTTCTGGGCTCAGGAAGCTCTTGATGCTGGTCAGCAGGTATTCTGTGAGGATACCTAGGAAAAAATAAAATCATTATAATTAAGGTATTACATTTTTCTGTCCAGTCAATCGGTCATGATCTTCAATAATAAGGGATCAATCAACTATTGTGGTGGAGGGATTTTGTTTGTGGAGACATGAGCAAGCGGGTACATGCGTAAGAGCGTATTCGCGCAGTCACGAATTCCATTTCGTCTCCGTCTAAGACAACAGGGACAACCCATGACTTTTTTTTAAATGTTATTATGTTCGTTATTCATACGAACATAAAGCTAACCTTAAAAGAAGGTAACACCATAAAGTCCGCTTTATAGTGTCACCTAATTTAATAAAATCGCAGCGATATTTTTTCGCGCACTTCAACATAATGCTTAGCGCCGAGAGTTGAAAATCGAATGCTGTGTTTGTTCGACGCGCTGAGAATCACTCACGTTGCACTCTCGTGGATTCTCAACGCTTGGTTCAACATCGAGAGTTTAAAATCCAACCGTGTCCATTTTATTACGTCGTTGAGGACATCGACTAAGGATTAGTCCAGCAATGCAACTTTATTTAACAAAGTTGACTAAGTTACCTGTAAGCATAGAACTGAAGACCAGAGCTGGGAAGTAATGGTGGAAGTACAGTACGCGGCCCATTGCCCAGAACGGCACATAGTGGAGTGCCCAGCCAATGAACGTCCAGCCTGCTGCGTTTAGGAGCTCTCGGGTTTTACCACCTGGTGGAAAATGTATTACCTTAACATAACATCATGCTTGTTCTACCCGAAAGTAAAAGAAAAAACCATAAAGTTAAGGGAAAAAACAACTGACTTCCAAAAAAAGAATCACTAGTAAGTTAAAACTAATGACAAAACACAAAACCAAAGTCACTGACTTCCGAAATTAAATATATTTTTCACGCACACAAAAAAACATTACGTTTTTTTGTAAGTCGGTTGTTTTTTTTATTTTTCACTTTTTGTACCACAAATATAAACTACCCAAATCGCTATAGGGGTGCCTATAATATTTGAAGAGGTCTCTCGATTTATTTCTCCAGGATCCCTATCATCACATCCTGACCTGATACAGCAACAATACTACTTGGAAAGTATACCCGATCAAACAAAAAAAAATTATTCCAAATCGGTCCAGCGGTCAAGTAATCAGGAAAAAAAAAACCGACGAACTGAGCACCTCCTCCTTTTTATTAAGTCAGTTAAAACATGATATTTTAAGTATCGTACACTAAAAACCTAATAAGGCATTAGTTACCTATTTGTAAATAGATCGGTTTAGTCGTCACCACATTCCAACAAGATTATCTGACGACACTAATCAGCTACGCTACATCGTGACTTAATTTATTATTCGTGTCACCTCCTATCTGCCCATGAAGATTAGGAGATTTGTAGTAAAAGACAGGAAGTCACTATTTATTATTGTAACATTTTCTACGATAAAATAACAAAACGAACAATACTACCCCATAGGAACTAAATCCCTTATTTCTTCTTCTTGTCGTGTCGATGACGAATATTCTGCACGACTTGTAGCGACCTGGATAGGTCTTTGTCTTATCTATGTTGGGGTTGGCTTTCAGTCTAACCGTATGCAGCTGAATACCAGCATTATATATGGAGCGACTGCCTATCTGACTGCCAACCCAGTTACTGGGTAATACGATACGCCTTGGTTAGACTGATTGTCAGATTTTCGGCTTTCTGACGACCCGTAACGACTTTCAAAGATCCAAGAATAACAAACGGGACCAACGGCTTAACGTGCTTTCCGAGGCATGGAGGGGACCACAACCAAAAAGTGTAGATTAAAACTTATTGTCTGCCTCATATAAGACCTGCAGGCTTAGCACGAGCACCGATTTGTCGACGGAAGAATAGACATGACTATTAACTAAATGATGTGCATCGGAAGCGCCCTCTCCAGACATGGGGTAGATCAGGTACTAACGGACTGGATTACAAACATGCTTAGCAAACGAGTGGTTCGCTTGGAGGACGAGCAGCAGCTGGCCATGATAGCCAGAGGCTGCCCCCAAGGAGGGGTACTGTCCCCCCTCCTATGGAATCTGGTGATCAATGATCTTATCACCAAACTCAACGCCAACCATTATTTTACAATAGGTTATGCAGACGATATCGCAATTCTTGTTTCGGGGAAGGTGACGGGAACGATCTGTAACCTCACACAACAAGCACTACGTATCGTAGAGAGATGGTGTAGGGAATTTGAGCTATCAGTTAACCCCACCAAAACTGAACTAGTAATGTTCACCCATAAACGAGCATTAGGCCCTTTCTGCCTACCGAAACTGTTCAACACGGAACTTCAGTTGGCCAATGAATTTAAGTATCTCGGGGTTACTTTGGACAGTAAGCTAAACTGGAGCAGTCATCTGGACACCAAGCTAAACAGGGCCTGCATCACATTCTGGCAGTGCAGGAAAATGATTGGTAAGAAGTGGGGTCTATCCCCCAAAATTATACTATGGCTGTACACTGCAGTAATCCGCCCCATGATCACCTACGGGGCCGTGGTCTGGTGGCCCCTCACCAAGCTAGTTACAGCTACCAACAAACTACAGCGCATGCAAAGACTAGCCTGCATGGCGACCACGGGCTGCATGAGGACTACTCCGACTGCAGCGATCGAGGCCATGCTGGGGCTGCCGCCGCTCCACCTGTTCATTCAGCAGGAAGCAACGATGGCGGCGGTGCGTCTAAAGGCTACAAATCTATGGAGTAAGACAGACACACAACACACCGGGCTGCTTAAGGAACTCAACAGTGAGTTCCCCATTACGAAGGCAATGAATGACCGGGTGCCCAAACAATTTATCTTCGATAAAAATTCAGAATCCAACTGCATGAGGATCGACGATGCGAAGGCTTGCGCCCCGCAGAGCTGCGTATCTTCACGGACGGATCAAAAACAGGTAGTGGCACAGGGGCTGGAGTCTTCTCGGAGGACCTCAACATCCACATAGCCACACCACTGGGGGTCCATAACACAGTGTTCCAGGCCGAATGCATGGGCATCTCCCTTGCCGCGTCTGCTATCATGGCCAGGGAAGTTAAGGATCACTCGATTCGCATACTCTCAGACAGCATGGCTGTTCTGCAAGCGCTGAACAGTCACACGGTTGACTCTGGGCTGATACACGAGTGCCACCAGCGCCTCAACGAGGTAGGTAGCCTCAACAATATTACCATTCAGTGGATCAAGGGACACAGCGGTTCATGTAACTAAAATAGAATTTGATTATGCTGCCCTCTCACTCTAATGGCCCTAAAAATCAAGGACAGGTAGTATTCATATAGCCTTTCAACTCACCTGGCAGAGGAGTACCGAAAGCCTCCGCCCTCTTCTCTCTAATGGAGTTGATGACGTATGTAACGAAGAAGATTGCCAGGAATACGAGGTTTCCCCACCAAACTACTGGGTTACCCAGCAAGTAGATTCTGTGAGTGCTGCCTGAGAAGAACTGACCCTGTGAATATTATAATATTGTTTTTTTTTTCTTTACTTGGTACACATGGCCACACATCAACTCACACATTTCCAGTTTACGCTGATCGGAATGTACGTAAATCCTCTAAAATGCGAGATCAGCTTATACTGGAAATGTATAGCTTGATGTGTACGTGTAGCCGTGTGTACTTGAAAGGTAGTTTTTTTTTGTTTCGTTTAAATATCTTCATTAGATATCGAGATCATGACTGTCTTCTGTCAAGTTTCACCCGTTTATTTAAACCTCAACCCCCTTATTACAAAACAGGGTTTTTCTTTAGGTATGGTTGAAACCACCGAGCCTGTTTTTGAAATAAGAATGATGAGAGTGATTTTCGAAAAAAATACTACTAAATTTGAACATTATTTCGTGCCAGTTTTCATTTTTAAGAATATATTTTAACATATTGTGTTTTAACATAATATATTATTTTAGGAACTGTCAACAATTACCGCCAAGTCAGTCATTTATTTGTCATTAGGCACGAGATTACCAATATATGCCATTTCTTTCAATGGAGTGTCAGTGGCTGGCCATTGGAAAGTCATAATAACGCCATTATGTTAGCAGATTACCAAACTTGTCAAAATCAACAATTATGAAATCAATGATAGACCATTCTGACACTTGTAATAGCAGACTTGAGGCCCAGTGCAGCTATAAATAAATAAAAAATTGATAAGTTACATACCCTATAATTAATAGGCCACTGCCACGGTTGTGAGGTGACTTCGCCCTCCTTAGGCTTGAGCCCCGCGTTCCCCTGGAACATGACTGCGTGCGACTCTAGAAAACGTTCGATGAAGCCCGATGCGTAAGACTCAAAGCTCACTTTTGGCACTAAAACACAAAATTATATGTAAGACATTATTGAATTAATAAAACGGAGTATTTAGACCGCAACCACTTTAGTTTAACATAAGACTGTTTTGCTTTTTTGGGAACGACATCTCGCAGTTCAACCTATGAGGTTGTCGGCTGCTTAGGGACTACTTATTAGGGACGTTAAGACGGCAAGTTTTATTAATAAGTATGAGTAGTCCCTTAACCGGACCTGCCTGGGCTGCCTGTAGTTACCTAAAGTTAGTTAGTTAAATTAAGACCTACTCTAAAAAAACCAGTACAAAGGCAAACTTAATGCCTGAGGCATTTTCTACCAGTCAAATTTTTGGGTTGCCCAGTGGTAGCGGTTCGAACCCAGGCAGACGCAGCGTCAGCCGCTCTCCCTATCCCCTGCGGCCGAAAAGTGGTAGACGGACGGCGCGTTGTGTTCCACACGCGCGCCGTCAAAGATGTCAGCAACCACTGGTGGGGTCCGCAAGGGCCGATGCCTGCCAGGGGAGCGGGTTGTTCGAAAGAGTTACCGCCGCCCCTGGCACACGGGCAACTGTGGAGGAACACGGGTGGGTTTTAGTCAGTAAAAGTCTGACACGCCCTCCTGCTCTACTCAGCAGGAGAAGTCATTTGATCATTTGATGATTTCCCAACAAAAAAAAAAAAAACCCAGGCAGACGCTTTACTTTGTGTAATTTATTTCAACATCACTGCTCTCACAGCGGTGAAGGAAAGGATCATGAGGAAACCGGCATGTCCTAGAACTAAAAAATCGAATAAATGTGATATCCACCAAACCACACTGGGTCCACTCACTGTCACAGAGAGGAGGCCTGTGTCCCAATAGTGGGAACGTATTAGGCTGATTATGCTTATGCAATCTTAGGGTGATACAGACATTCCGGGCCGAGAATAGGCAGATCGATAGATCGCTAAGAGAAAGTCTTCAAATCAGGTACTACTTAATTCAGAATCAACAACTTGTACATGAAGATTTGGAATTAAGTAGTACCTAGTTCCTAGTGTGGGGCAACTTTAAAAAAAAAAAACAAAAGAATTGTAAAGTAGTAGCAGTACCTATTGTATATGACTGTTTAGTCATATACAATAGGTACTGCTACTACTTTACAATTCTTTTATGTTTTTTTTTTTTGTATTATTTATATTACAATTATTGTAACGTTATATTACAATATCATTACCACGACAGCACGGTTGGCGCAGTGGTAAAGCGATTGACTGCTGCGCTGCGTGTCGCAGGTTCGATTCCGGCACGGAACAAATATTTGTATGATCTAAAAGTAGTTGTTCCGGGTCTGGCTGTTTGTGTATGTGATTTTAAATGTTTGTAAACGCACCTGCAATACAGGAGAAATTCCTAGTGTGGGGCAAATTTAAAAAAATGCATTTTAACGTGGCCGCACTGCGCACATACCTTTACAGTCAAGATAGGTTACATTAGCCACATAAGACACGCTCGTAACCTATGGTCGTTGAAAACAATAAACAATCACCGTACCCGAAATCGGCATGGGATAGATTGAATCATTTTATACTAACAGTCATCAAACACGTTGTCCTCTACGTTCCAAAGCGCGTTCTTGTCTCTCAGATTAGGATTGCACGCCACCTCCTGCTGTTCGTAGCCCCACTTCGGAAGCTGCTTCCCAGTTGTGGTCAATACGCAGGCCTGAATAAACATCCGTTATTATTTTAATTATTAAACATCATTGTCATTATTGGATCTTTGACAGTCGTTACGGGTCGTCAGAAGCCCGTAAGTCTTACAACCAGACTTGTCAAGGGGTATCGTGTCGTTCCATGTAAAATAGTGGTATTCAGCTACATCTGGTTAGACTGGAAGCCAACCTTATCATAGTTAGGAAAAGGCTAGGCAGATGATCAGTGTGATCAGGGTTTGTGGCATTTTAATATTTGTCCTAGGTTTCTCCGAAATCTCTGGAAGCCAACAAAATATTTGACAAAAGGCTAGGTTCTAGGTTGGTATTTTTTTGAGGGTTGAAAATCATCAAATAACTTCTCCCGCTCTGGGTGGAGCAGGTTTTTACCAATTAAAACCCACCCGTGTTCCTTCAGTTGCCTGTATGCCAGGGGCCACGGTATCTCTTTCGCGCAACCCGCACCCCTGGATAACCCGCACCCCTGGATAACCTGCACCCCTGGATAACCCGCACCCCTGGCTGGCTGGTGAGATGATGATCTATTAATTATATTGTTTTTTTGGAAAGAGGATTTAATGATTGTTTGTAAGATTATATACTTACCTAGAAAAGGGGTGACTATCGTGATATCGGAAGATACCAAATTTAGGGTTGCCAAGAAAAATGTTTACTTTTAGAGGGCAATAAGATAAAGAATAACACAAACCTGCAAATAATGCACCAGCATAAGTTTGCTCCTGACTGTTTGCAATTCGTCGCCATCTTTTCCCCCAGATATAACGACCTTCCAGACATCGTTTGCGTCTCCAATGCCGTCCTACAAACACATAGTTAAGCATCAAATACGTTTTATTAATTTTATAGATTTTTTGGTTAATATTGTAGGCCTAATTAATTGGCTTAAAAAAGAACAGACAGTTTTGGAAACAACGTGAGTTTTTTGAGGTGATTACAGAATCAAAATCTCACTTATGGTCGCCCAATAATAAAATAAATTATGAACCGTATCGTCCATAAATAAAAAGAAAAGTCCTGACTTTCTGACTGACTCATCAACGCCCAGCCCAAACCCCTGGACGTAGAAAGCTGAAATTTTGCACAAAGGTTCCCTTTATAGTGTAGACAAGGAATAACGGAGGAATTTTCAAAATTAAACTGCTAAGGAAGTTAAATAGTCCATAAAATGATAAGTTGTCCACTTTCGGATGGACGGTCATCAACGCATAGCGCCAAGAGTTGAAAATCGAACAGTGTGTTAAGTGGACGCGCTGGGATGGAGTCAATTGGATTATCAACGCTCGGTTCAACACCGAGAGTTCAAAGTACAGTGCGCGATAAAAATCTCGTCGCGATGTTATTACGTCCATGCGAACGTAGTCTTATTATACTTAACTACAACTTATTATAATTCACATCATGGATTTACTCAAAAGGAAATTGTAGTTAGTGCTGCGTAATCAAACATTTGACATGGTAGGTCTCTGTGCAATTTGCCTGCATACCAGCACTATGCAATTCAAAAAAGAATAAAAATCCATAGAGTAACATAATGACAAGTTTGAAAAAAACGAGGCAGTACAAAACTTAGAAGCTTTGCCTTTGTAGGGTGTTACTTTGCGGTAGGATACAACGTTCGTACTAATTCGGAAATACGAAGATTACCGAAGCGCATACCTTTTTCTGGTTTAACTGGTCTGTAACCTACAAACATCATCTACAATCATGTACCTCTCCGTACCCGGTGACCTGCATGTACTTGGTGGTGAGTGGCGCCCTCTCGCGGTGCGAGTGCAGGTTGCGGCCGGTGGGCGCATGCGTCAGGCGCACCAGGTCGCCACTCCTGACGACTACCACGCCGTCCACCTGTTCCTTGTCGTATGGCTTTATGAGCCAACGGTTGTTCTCGTCTTTGTGGGTGTATGTTGTTACCTGGAGATTTGGTTTTGGAGAAAATAGGCACTAATTAAGCATTGGTTACATGATATATTTTTATAGCATAATCAGCCTATAACGTAGGTTCCCACTGCTGGGACACTGGCCTACTCTCTTCGAGAGAGGGCTGTAATCCACCACGCAGCCCAGTGCGGTTTGGCAGATGTCACGTGCCTTCGAATTTGAAACTCTCTCTTATATCATCATCATCATTTCAGCCGAAAGACGTCCACTGCTGGACATAGGCCTCCCCAAAGCTGCTTCACGTCATTTTTAGGGGGTTTTGTCATAATCGCTACGCTTGGCAGGCGGGTTAGCGATCGCAGTATGGTGGTAAAATGCATAGATAACGCTGCTCTCCATTCTCTAGTAAGTCCCTTAGTCGCCTTCTACGACACCCACGGGAAGAAATGGGTATCCCTTTATTTACTTATAACTTTATCAATTTTCGTCACTCCACACAAATCACTCTCAACATTCTCTCTCGCTGCATGCAATCCCTTTTCATCAGTCTTCTTGACGGTCCAGCATTCTGATCCAAACAGTACGACAGGCCTTATCACGGACTTGTAAATTTTGCATTTAACTTGAGGGTTTGGGCGCAGAACGTCAGAAACGCAAAATGACAGATTAGCGAATTGTTAGGTGTTAGTATTTTGTCTCAAATGGTCAGAATCGCAAAAAGACAGATTAGCAAAATGACAGGTTCACAAAAAGAGATTAGCAAAATGACAGGTTCGCAAAAAGACAAATTAGCAAAATGACAGGTTCGCAATATGTCAGATGCCAAAAACGTCAGAAACGAAACAAAAATAAACAAAACCAAATAATAGTTGTTAATAAGGTACACCTATTTCAGGAGTCAAGAGGCTTCAAACATGTTTCTGTAAGCTATTATATCAATAAAGAAGATTTATTATTATGACCTTTATTTCAATAAATACATATTAATTACATTTTCAAATATTAATATAAAAAATATAGGAATATTTAAAAATATAAAAAATAGTGGCCCACCGGTATCAGGAACAGGGTCCAAGCTACCAGCGGTCAGGGCATCAGAGAGAGGAACCTCCTGACAATACGAGCCGTGTCCAGGAGTACCGCTTTTTGGATCAAGCCCTTGACCCAGCTGCCCAATGAGAGCCTCCTTAGGTGTTGGTCGAGGCTCTTTGCTATCAAACCATTGGCTATTATGACTATAGGTACAATGATCGCTGAGTCCACATCCCACATGTCGACAATCTCGCGAGCCAAGTCAAGATACTTGATTTGTTTATCTTTCTCGGGTTTCACGAGGTTCCCGTCATGCGGGACCGTTATGACAACGATCATTGCACGCCGCTCTAGTCGATCCACCACCACTATATCAGGCTTATTGGCAACAATAGTCCTGTGAGTGATGATGGATCGATCCCAGTACAGTGTGACATGTCCATTTTCGAGAACTGGGTCGGGCACATACCTGTAGTACGGCACTTCCGATTCCACAAGGCTGTATTTTAGAGCAAGTTGCTGGTGGATAATCCTGGCTACAAGGTTGTGCCTATGCATGTACTCTTCGTTAGCTAGACGAGAACACCCGGAGATTATTTGTCTGATTGATTCTCCCGGACGGTGACATGCCCGACAGATGTCGACCGTACCATCTTCCACTTATTATTATTAACAAGCTGACCCGACAGACGTTATCCTGTCTTAGCTATGAATATTGAATTTGCATTAGCTATACAAGCCTTGTCCTGACACTAAGGAACACATAAAAAAAAGAATCATCCAATTTTGGCAGTCGTTCGGAAGTTATGCGCGTACATACATTTCGGCGATTCATTTTTATACATTTAGATTAATGTAAAAGGTCGCGTAATCGTGAGTTATTTTTGCTTGTTGTCTTTCCACCAACCTGTTGCTGCTTAGCCCCAACTCCAGACGGATACAAATGATGATGAGAATGCAGATACCCTCCACCAGTTCGATGATTCTTGAACGATATGAGCGCTCCGTAAGCGACAGTCTTAGGCGCACTTGCGTTGTGTAGACTGTTGCCTTCCAGTCGAGCTTGGAAACCGGAGGAGTAGAAACCGTCGCCGTTACCACTGTAGACAAAAAATATTTATTTATTTTACTTCCATTTGTCTGCAAACTCATCACTGCCTGACTAGAAAGTGCTAGGGTTCGAAGGTGTTAGAGGGTTTTTCAAAACAATTTTGCGAATTTTTAGTATTTTGCTCCTGCCAGGGGTGTGGGTTGTTCGATAGAGATACCGTGGCCCCGGGCACACGGGCAACTGAGGGAACACAGGTGGGTTTTAGTCAGTAAAAGTCTGACACACTCTCTTGCTCCACTTGCGGGAGAAGTTACTCGTATTTGATCATTTACCAACCTCAAAAAAAAATATGTCTTTTCCTCGTCCCTTTTTATGTGGGACTTATATACATAACTGGCGTTTTAACAATAATTTAAACTCATTAATTAGTTTTTGAAAAAATCGCGGATATACATTAATACAAGGTGTAACAGAATAAATGTAAGTTCTGAAAGTAGTTTGTTCATAACATAGTTGACTACTGAATGGATTGCACTAACTTGTAATATGAATATTATTTTCAAAAGTTATGTGATTTGCCATACCTACCGCCGATTGAGCCAAAGAAAATTCAATCTTATTTCGAAGCAATAAAACTCAATTTTATATCCATGGAATAATGCTAAAGACAACATGATTTTCTTAATAACTAGCAGCGCACCGCGGTTTCACCCGAGTAGTTCCCAGTCCCGTGGGTATACGCGGATAAAATATACTCTATGTCACCCGGGAATAGTGTAGCTTCCCAACAGTTAAAGAATTTTTCAAATCGGTTCAGTAGTTTCGGAGCCTATTCAATGCAAACAAACAATCAAATTTTTCCTCTTTATAATATTAGTAAAGATAACAGATAGCCTTAAAAAACAAGTTATTGTAATTGTATTATGCTTTTAACTTAATACTATAATCGGGGCGTATGAGGTCTAGCGTTATTTATTTATAACAATTGCTTAATTATGCAAAGTTAATTATGTTACATGTTGTATACATGTAACATAACCATGAATATGGTTTGCGCACTGGTTAAAAACTTATCCTGTATGCATAGGGTCGTGTATAAATATCTCAAGTCGTTTAAAAACTCACCTCTTGCTGAGAACAGTGAGATGTATCCAGAAGAAAAACACATAGAGCAATGTGGGCCACAGAATTAGAGTAACTGATCGTCCTAATAGGTGTTTCACTGTTAGGCTCTGGAAGAGAAAATTACAATAATTATAATATCGAGTTACTTAGTGATTAAATTTATAAGATAATCCATTACAAACATTCATCAGACAAGTTATTATGTAGTGGATGACCTTGGTGCACGGTAAAACTTTAATAAGTTTATGTTGGCACCAAATTAAATGTATTATAATAATGTGCGTGTACTTCTAAATAAATTAATAATCGAATGCCGATTAAGATTCGAAAGCGTAAGGAGTTACCCCGCGATTAGTCAATAAAGGTCATAAAAATTGTTGGAGATACTTCTGAGATTGATTTGATTTTTTTTTCTGTACTTACACGATAAAAAAAAGACAAAAAACATCTAAACTCATAATTTGAACTAACAACTGTTGATTAATTATATGACTTAATTATTACCTCATTTGTGAAGTATCTCCAGCAAATTTTTGACTCCAAGGTCAAAAATTTGTTAGCGAAACTTGTGAAGTCTGCGCAAACACCAGCTCCCTAATTGCGTAACTCACGATTAATCATAATCTGTTTCATTTTGAACAATAATATTCATTGCGTTATTCACGTTGTTGAGCAGACACATTTTTCGAACATATGAAGCATTGGTTTATCAATCTGTTTCAAAACGAAACAGATTATGATTAATCGTGAGTTACGCAATTAGGGTGCAGGTCATCTCACCACCTTTTCCTAGGTCTTCTATCTAAGACAACCCATTAGTCACACCTAAATGTATACTACTATACTTACAACAGGCTTACTCAAGTCCCCAAGCACGTTCCAGAGATCAGCAATAGTCCGCAAACCGACAAACAGGACGACGAACAATCCGACAAACTTGACGGACATGGTGCAAGCAAGTGACGCGCCTAAAAATAGCTGCCATGAGACCATTCGGAACGAGAATGGAGGGAACCCGTCATCTGTTAGTGATCGGACCTGGGAAAGAGAAATGAGTTCATTAAAACTGTATAGGCTAGCCCTCTATTGTTGGTCTTGGAAAAAACTGGCAATATTTTGGTTTCTATTGGTATTGTACATCTATCTAACCCTTTGGGGAATACAGGCATAATATTATGTGTATGTGTGTTTTGTAAAATTGTAAAACAACTAAACGCACACACACACACACCATTCATTACACACATTGTAAATAGGGTTGATGTTAGGTATGTGTAAAATTTTATTGTACAGACTAGCACATCAAGCTACCCCAATCGGTGAAATTTCCTTGGTGGTTTTTCAACTTTATTACAAAAGAATAAGGTTTATATTCAATTAGGAAAAATTGACAGTTTGGGATAACTTGATGTGCTGGCGTCTGTACTATAATACGTTATGCATTTTTTTTTACTGCTAGGCTTTTGCCCCTAGTTGACAATTTTAGAAGAGTAGAATATTGCATGTTTCAAGCGCAGCAACGTAATTGTGTAACCTAAATTTTTTGAAGAATCTTGCTAATCCATTCTCTAGACAATTTTTTCGAACATATGAATACATATTCGAAAATTTTGTCTGCATAACAACGTAAATAACGCAATAAATGTTGTGGAACTGTCAAAATGAAAGGAATTCCTATTTATACGCAATCACCCTGCAGGCCATGAAACTAAGTACGTTAGCTTATTTCATGTAGCTCATACCGTCGTGTTTGAATACTTTGAATACACCGGTTCACACCTTCTTCAAAAATTGGACAATGATATACAAAAAGCCCGAGTTTAAAAAAGTCGGATTCGATAAATTCTTCGCAAGTTTGTATGTAGGGGGTAATCCTCTTACATACAAAACTACTTACAAACTAATTATAATTTTACCTCTTTATGATATTAGTATAGAGGGAAAATCCACCTTATTATTATTCACCTAAGTACAAGGAAAACCAACAAAAGTGTGAACACGTAAAGTACAGTCAAACAGATACAGTTTATCAGGTTGACACACTATGTTAAGGTGAAACAAGTCCACATTTTTTCCATACAAACTCCGGGAGGGTTTTACTCCACTGTTTGACAATATACATCAAAACTTAAACATGATATGGTTTTGTCTCATTATTTATATTGTCTGTACGGAAACAGAATACTAAAATAACAAGCCATTAAAAAGTTATGAGCCAACAAAGATTCGTTTTTCTTGATAATTTAACGTAACTTTGGACATGTTTAAGTAATAAAAGAAGTGTAAAATCTCCAAAACTAAGTCAGTACCGACAAAGCTCAATTATCGAAAAGTTCAATAAACTTAATTAGTCATTGATTTGTGCAGTGGTTTTATCAGAAATCCCGATCTTCCGAAGGACTTTTCTTAATCGTTTACGCGCCTGTTTTACTATAACTGATCCTGTAGCTCACTCAATAATATTGTGCATGTAGACTATCGTCTAACTGCTATCACGGGTACTACCTCTGTCGGACGCGAAGCCTGGTGAGACAGCGTGCTTTTTAGACAGGCCCACCAGTGAGTTCGAGCCCTCGACTAGTGTACCCTTAATTTGCCGTGTTGTAGCCATTTCATACAACTGTCATAGAATAGCAGTTGCCATTTGGATATACAACATGTTACACAATAAACGCAAGACCTCATACATCCCAATTAGTGTATTGAGTTAAAAGCATAATAATTAATGACTAAAAGTTACTTTTTTTAAAGATAATTGTTATTATTAAGAAAATCGTGTTGAGCCTAGCGTTACTTTATGCATTTAAAATTGAGTCTTATCGCCTTGAAATACGATTAAATTTTCTTTGGCTCAATCGACTATAGGCGAAAAACATCATTTTGGAAAGAAAACTCATATTAAAAGAAACTGATTTAGTCAATTTTGAACAAAGTACAGACGCCAGCACATCAAGCTACCCCAATCTCTCAAATTTCTTTGACAGATTTTCCACTTTATTACATAAGCATAAAGTTCATGTTCAATTAGGAAAATTTGGTAGTTTGGAGTAGCTTGTGCTGGCGTGTGTACTAATTAAAAGACTTGCATTTATTATGTTACACCTTGTATAGGCAAACTGTTAGTAGTCAATTTGGTTAACAATTAATCTAAATTGACTTACCTTAAAGGCTCCATAAATGGAACAGCTCATAAAGAACAATAAGATTGGATCCAGTAGTATGTACCTATTCAAGGTAAGAAATCCCACATCTGAAAGAGAAGCATTACGTCATTATTCTAACTATTGTAAATTATGTCATTCAAACTCAAATGTGGGTTTTTCTGACACTTGGGTAAACCACAGTATTTTTACGTATTATTGATTAATGGAATATTTTTCTAAGAGTAGGGGAAGAACAAAGAAACGATGAATTAAGTGTGTGAAAGATGATATGGCTAGAAAGGCAGTGTATACCGAGATGACGACTAAAAGAGAAGTATGCAAGTAAAAGAGAGTGGAGTGGGAAGGCCTCCCACAAGGTGGGCTGATGACCTTGTGAACGCCGCGGGAATCCGCTGGATGTGGGAAGCACAAGACCGGTCGAAGTGGAGGAGCCTGGGGGAAGCCTAAGTCCAGCAGTGGACGTCTTTCGGCGTCTTTCTTTGAAATGATGATGATTATGGTGATGGTGGAGGACGAGGAGGTGGTGGAGGACGAGGAGGTGGTGGTGGTGGTGGTGGTGGTGGTGGTGGTGGTGGTGGTGTTGGTGATGATGATGATGCAAGTAAAATACTGGTTGCGCCGGCCCTAAATAATTTGGCAGGTGGCAGGAGAATTACGATGATGGAGTATTTTATGTCATCTGCACGTACCCCATTTAATTACTGTTCGTTCGCAATGGGTAAACATTCACAACAAAACAATTGTTGAAATCTCGTTTTCTCTCAATGTATCGACTTGCATAGTGCGTTCGCACTCTCACTTATCCTATTGCTACGAAACTTGTTTATCTCTTTAGACGATTGAATAATCACACGTAATTAAGGGAAGCCTACTGTCTTCTCATGACGCCACATAGCTGCTTTTACAGCACCCGGCGCGGCGCCATGGGGCACTTTGGAAACCCCTGAATTGTGGTATTATTCAATTTTTCGGTGGGACTACATACACAGGCTTTGTAGCCTACTCTTTGAGCATGGCATGACAAATACAGAAAACCCAGTTCTCCTTTAAGTATGACGTTTTTAACATATTCTTTTTTTTTAGTTCATCATCATTACAGCCGAAAGACGTCCACTGCTGGACATAAGCCTCCCCAAAATGGGGGTTTTGCCATAATCGCCACGCTTGGCAGGCGGGTTGGCGATCGCAGTATGGTGGTAAAATGCATAGAGAATGCTGCTGCCCATTCTCTAGTAAGTCCCTTAGTCGCCTTCTACGACACCCAAGGGAAGAAATGGGATGGTGCTATTCTTTTACGTCCGGTACCTACCACACGGAACCTTTTTTACTTACCACACAATAATAGAATAGTTCCAATAATTGTTGACTCCAGTGATTTAGTCATTTCCCATATTGTTAAAAACGTCAATGGAATTATCATTGCACCGAGGGTAGTACAAAACTGAAACAAAACAAAAACATCAGAATTTGGTTTTATTTATTTTCATAAATACATAAAAGTTGGAAGGCCTCCCTCCCACAAGGTGGACCGATGATCTCGTGAGGGCCGCAGGAGTCTGCTGGATGCGGGAAGCATAGAACCGGTCTATGTCCAGCAGTGGACGTATTTCGGCTGAAATGATGATGATACATAAAGTCACTCCTTCCCATGGGTGTAGGTAGAAACTACAAAACGCCACCTATTACGATCCTTAGGTACAGACGCTAGCAGGTCAACCTACCCCAAACTGTCAAATTTTCCCAATTGAACATGAAACTTAAGCGGTACCGTATAAAGTTGAAATCTATCAAATAAATTTGACAGATTGGAGTAGCTTGATGTGCTGGCGTCTGTACATACTCCTTCTGCCTCGTTTACAATTATATTTATTTTCAATACCATTTAAGCTACAATAACCTTATTTTTAAACAGACACAAGTCTTCAAAAATTAAAGCAAAAACGTCAAAACTTGTATGGAAAGTGAAATGCTTGTCAAATCCACGTTTAGATGGATTTCGAATTTTGTACGTTTTTAGAGTTATTATTGGTTAATTAATAGTAGCTTAATGACTGCATCGTTGGTTGCAAGCGCTACTGCTAAGTATGAGGTCCTGGGTTCAATTCCCAGGTCGGGCAAAGTGTTATTGGGTTTTTCTATCTGGAATTTCTCAGTAGCAACCCGGAGTCTGGATTTGTGCCCGGTTGATGGTAATAGGCTCGCCCCCTCTAACATGGGACTCAAACATAACTGGCGAAATGTGGGTGTACTTTAGGTACACCTCTGCACAACCCTTCGGGAAAACTAGCCGTGATGTTATGATTTATTGTATGTATTTATAGGAATTAACTGGCTGTTGCCCGCGGCTTCGCCCGCGTGGAGCGCGTAAATTATCCCACGGGAACGTACTACTGGGATCATTTATCTGTATAGATATTAATAAAAATAAATAATATTTCTAAAATTAAATGTAACTCCTTATTACATCAGCTATCTGCCAGTGAAAGTCCCATCAAAATCAGTCCAGCCGTTTCAGAGATTAGCTGGAACAAACATATAGACAGACAAAAATTGAAAAAAGTCTATTTTGGTATATGTACCGTGAATACATCCATATGCATTTAGTAAAAAGCGGTTAATATTACAAACGGACACTCCAATGTATCTGCATAAAGATAATAATACTTACAAGTCTCATTCCCTCATATCGAGCTCCTTCATACTTGTCTCCAGGTTTCTCAAACGGGAATGTTCCATCGTACCCGGTCAGTTTACCAGACAACGCAATCAGCATCTGATAACAATATCATAAAAGGCAATTATTTAATAATATGAATGTAAGCTGAGGACCCTGGGGGAGGCCTTTGTCCAGCAGTGGACGTCTTTCGGCTGAAATGATGATGATGAAGCTTATCTGATTGGCAGGAGGAATATACTTAGTATCTGAAAGAGTTAATTACATCATATTGATATTACACAGATGAATCTGCAGGGCATGAGTACAATAAGGTATTTCCTATCCAACAGCCTATCTGTGCTCAAAGCTTTAGAAAACAAACAAACCAACAACAAACTAATCTTTGAGTGCCATCTAGCTCTGGAGAGTTTATCGACGTCCAATCGTATTACCTTCCAGTGGATCAAGGGGCATAGTGGATCCTTAGGTAATGATGCCGCAGATGAACTTGCGAAGAGAGGTTCAGATATTAAAGTTCTAGGTCCGTATTCACTTCTCCCCCGGTCTTTCTCACAATTTCGTGTGTCGATTAACCAAAGATCAACCGAACTTCATAACAGATGGTCACGCGCAACAGACTGTAGGCAGTCAAAATTGGCTTTACCAATTGTACACCCGCGATTAACCAAAAAGCTTTTTAACCTGAGTAGAAATAACCCTAGAATAATCATAGGAACAATTACGGGCCATAACCCCCCCCCCCCCTTTCTTGCGCCGCCGAGGCCGGCCCAAGAAAAGGTGGCGTGACGACCTAATTCGTTCAGCCGTTGTCGCATGAAATTCCCCGGGAAGAGCGCTATTCAAAAGTACCGGCACTCCTCCTCCGCCGCAGCCTGTAAACCCTCAGCCGCGATGCCCCCATTCGACATCGCGGCCCACCTCAGTTGTGTTACACCTCACCGCAAGCTACTTTTTTTTGGCCGCTACGTCGTCGGCTTTGAGGCAAAAGCCCTGACGAGCGCCCACTTTGGGGTTCCTTTTCGCTTCACCGTGGCTGGGAGACCAAGGGCGCATTCCGTATTAGACAAATAGTGATAATATCGCGAAGCCAACCAAAATAAAAATCAGTACTAATGATCTGATAGCGCTAAAAAATTTTGACTATTCAATTTGGTCGGGTTCGCGATATTGTCACTTTTTTTGCATTTCGGAACACGGCACAAGGCTACTGAGCCCCGCCGCAACGACAATGCGGGAACCCACTCGGGGGGGGGGGAGGAGGTTGTTGCGTGATTGAGTAACAAACATCCAGACATTTATAATATTAGTAGGATTATTTGATGTGTAATTAAGTTTGTGTATAGGTATAGTATATTAGTTATTTTAATTTCATGTATTGCATAAGAATAATAGGTAATTATACTAATTATTAACTTATTAAGTGAGTGTTCAACAAGCATGATACATTATGTATGAAACATTTTCAGTGCAACAAGATTCTGTATCTTGTGTATGTCTCTCATCAGTAGGCTTCCACAATGATGTCGTTACGTATTGCCACCTGGAACATCAATGGCCTGATGCCAAACAAACACGAACTAGAAATACTGCTCAAGGATAACAAAGTCGATATTGCTCTGATATCTGAGACCCACTTTAATGACCGCAAGAATTTCAAGATGGACAACTATTGCGTATATTGTACCAATCATCCAGATACCACATCACACGGAGGGTCTGCAGTTATTGTAAAAAATAACATCAAACACCACCTCCACAGCGAGTTTCAAGAGGATTGGATGCAGGCTACTACCATCACTATAAACGAAAGTATGGGCCCTATTAATGTTAGCGCTATCTACTGCCCACCAAAGCACAATCCAAAACATCACATGTTTGACAGCTATTTCCAGAGCTTGGGAAACAGATTCATAAGCGGTGGAGACTGGAACTGTAAACACATCCACTGGGGATCAAGATTAACCACCACTAAAGGACGTGAGTTGAAAAAATGTATTGACAAACGCAAGTTGATACCATTAGCAACAGGCGAACCAACTTATTGGCCCACCGACGTCAACAAGATACCAGCACCCTAATTGCGTAACTCACGATTCATCATAATCTGTATCGTTTTGAAACGGATTGTTAAACCATTGCTTCATATGTTCGAAAAATGTGTCTGTTCGACAACATAAATAACGCAATGAATATTGTTTAACTGTGAAGACGAAACCAATTATGATCAATCGTGAGTTACGCAATTAGGGTGCTGATCTAGTAGACTTCTTCATCGTAAAGGGCCTGTCTAATGTATATTTTGATGTGGAATCATCGCTTGACAGCGTATCTGACCACAGTCCTATCAGCAACATTTAGCTTGTCGGCAATACACAGAGCACAGAGGTCAGCACTGTATAATCATAAAACAGATTGGGGTGCATTCACTGAATATCTAGAAGATGAAGTCGACTTAAAGGTCAAACTTAAAACAGAGAAAGATATAGATGAGGCAACATTTTATATCACAAACCTCATACAAGTTCCTGCATGGCTTTCTACACCGGCATTAAACTACTCCACTCAAAGAAATAATATACCGCTGGAAATACGCAATAAACTGGAAGAAAAACGGAGACAACGAAGGCAATTACATGCGAGCAGATCCGACATAGACAGGACAGATTACAATAGAATCTCAAGAGAACTAAAAGAGATAATCAAAGAAAATCAGAACACATCCTTTCAAGAAAAACTTTCCACACTCTCATCACGTAAAAAGGACAACTACTCATTATGGAAAATAACTAAGAACTTTAAAAGACCATATCGCCATGTTCCACCTTTAAGGATGTCTTCCAATGATCCGTGGGCTAGAAGTGGAAGCGAAAAAGCTGAGCTTTTCGCCAAACGTTTTTACTCCAAACCAATCGACTATGACCGAATTTGAAGAAGAAGTGGACAGAATGATCAACAGTGAGCAGCAGTTATCACCTCCGCTGAAACTTGTCACTCCAAGGGAACTGACACGAACATTTCGTTGCTTGGAAAACAAAAAAGCTTCTGGTTTCGATCTAATAACGGGTGAAGTCCTTAAGCAACTACCTAGAAAAGCAATAGTATTCTTAACATCTTTAGAATTCAGTACTATCCAAAGTTATGGAAAATATCACATATCTGTATGATTGCAAAACCAGGCAAAACCCCAACAGAACCTAGCTCTTACAGACCTATAAGTCTTCTCCCTATTCTTTCTAAGGTATTCGAAAAAAATATTTTGCTGAGACTAAAACCAGTCCTGGACGAAAACAAGGTTATACCTGATCATCAATTTGGATTTCGTGAAAAACATTCTACTGTGGAGCAAGTACATCGAGTGGTTCACAAAATAAGACAATCGCTAGAGAAAAAAAGAGTATTGTTCTGCAGTATTCATTGACATCCAACAGGCATTCGATAGAGTCTGGCACAAAGGACTGCTGTACAAACTAAAAACCCTCCTACCAAACTCATTCTACATGATTCTAAAATCTTACTTGGACCAAAGAAGATTCCAAGTAAAATACGAGGACGAACTATCAAAGCTGTACTACATCACCGCCTCAGTTCCACAAGGATCGGTCCTGGGCCCAGTCCTGTACTCAATATATACGGCAGACTTGCCTGAAACAGAGAATGTTGTAACAGCAACATACGCAGATGACACTGCATGCCTTGCAAGTGACTGTAACCCGAGCAACGCATCAGAGAAACTACAGGAACAACTCAGTAAAGTAAGCGTGTGGCTGCAGAAGTGGAGAATTAAACCTAATGTAACTAAATCGACACAAGTAACATTTACACTCCGAAAAGGCGACTGTCCACCTGTGCGTATGGAAGACAAACTGCTGCCAAGCAATAACAGTGTGAAATATCTCGGTCTACACCTGGATAGAAGACTTACCTGGGCTAACCATATCAAAGCCAAGAAAACAGAAGCCACCTTACAATTCAAAGATCTATCGTGGTTACTCGGACGTCAATCTCGGCTGACACTCAGTAACAAACTACTTGTCTACAAAGCTGTTATAAAGCCAATCTGGACCTACGGGATAGAGCTCTGGGGCTGTGCTAGCAACTCCAATATCGAGATCCTCCAGAGATTTCAAAATATTGCTCTCAGAACAATCTCAAGTGCACACTGGTTCGTGAGAAACACGGAAATACACGAATACCTGGAGATACCGACCGTTAAGGAAGAAGTCTGTAAAATAAGCAAGAGATACAAGGAAAGACTTAATAAACACACTAATGAAATGGCCAAGAACCTACTAACTCGACAGAAAGACGTTACTCGCCTAAAAAGATGGCAAATACTAGATATACACCAGAGAAACTAATTATTAGTCTCTACCAAATCAAATGGTGCTGTTTAATGGAATCGTACCTGATCAAAATTAATCCCAGATATCATCTGATTATGGCTGAAAGCCGATTGCAGATTATACTTAAAAAAAAAAAAAAACTTGTGTATGTGTGCAAATAATTATACATTTACAATTGGGTAAGTAGATACTCAGATTGCTATGGTTATAAAATTTGCTAAGAAAACAAGTACTGACTTAAAATAAAGTCAATTTCTCATATTTCATCTGGACTCACATCGAGGGATCCCGATGCAAGAAATGGGATTTATTTGAATATGACTTACAACTTTTATGAAGCTTGCATTTATTATATGCAATGTACTGAGCAAGATTAGCCTCAGTCTGTTTCAAGCTTTATAATTAAATACTCATAATTATATGATAAAAATATATTTACCTTGCCTAGGGGGGGATGGACATCAAAGAAGAATGTTCGGTTTATGTACCAGCTTGCCATTTTACCAAAATGAGTTTCATCCCAACTGAAATAATTCAATAAAGTTTTCTATATAAACCACTTACTTATAATATTTTTCATCATTATTTGTTACCAAAATCATTGCCTCATACAACAACTTATGGTTATATATGCCTAAAATGACTTAGAAGAATACACAATCGATGAAGAAATAATAGGTACTTGTGAGTATTTTTTTATATTCCATATAGTAATAGATAAGGTAGCGAAAAGTGGCAAACAAAATATAACATTCGAAAAATTACTTTTTTAACATTATTTACCATACATGATCAGGTTCCAAAACTTTGTAAAATCTGGTAACAAATGTAGCACCACACAGTATGCCGAATATGACCCACCATCTATAAGAAATTTGTATTTTAAATATAAATAAAGTAGCCGTAAAAGTTAACAAACAAAAACTAAGTCTGTGAAATTAGAAAGTACATTTTGTTACTTGGCTTCGTCATAGTACTAATTTTCTTCTTTTCAGACATTGCTGCAGGAATGATTATTGGATTAGAATCATAGAGTTAAGTTTAATTTAACATTTTCATTTATAATATTTAGAAAAATAACTACGAAAAATAACGGTACATCGACAACAGTTAAACGTCATAAACAGATGACAGATGGGTGTCGGAGGCGTGGCGGGGAGGAGGAACAGTTTTTTTTTTATAATTAGTTTTATGGCCTGGTTTCAGAGACCTTTTAGCCAAGTCTTTATTCGTATTCTAGTCATAACAAAGTTATTGTAAAGCGGTAGTAACTTTACAATAACCTATTAGGAGTTTTTGGGGGAACACGAAAAGTCCACGTTAGTCACTTATTTTCACCTTCACTACACTTGTGCACTCACACGTAACTAAATTGGATAATTCACTACCTACCAAAATTATACAATTTAATTCGCTGTTTCACAAAATTTAATGATAATGAAAATTCATGCGACATGTTCCAACGCGATCCCGCCAAAAACTCCCGATACCTCGTTTACACTCTCGCGCGAGCGGCGAGACGAGCCACGAGCCGAACCACGAGACGCGTGTGTTAACGGTGCGCTCGTGGCTCGCCTCGCAGCTCGTCTCGCCGCTCGCAGCGCTCGCGTCGGAAGCGGTTTTTTGGGCACGAGTCAAAGGGGCTCGCGGTGGAAGCTCGCGTGGTGTTTACACTCGCGTTCGGTCTTTATCCGGTTACAAACAATTTGCCATGCCGGTTGTGTGGATGCAATGGATTGGTCTCGAGAAGACATGTTCGTTACGGTTCATAGAAGTATTTTAAAAGGAGCGGATAGTTTGGGATCATATGTACAAATATCATTAAAATTATCAAAAGTCAATGACGCTTGTTTGTGTTTGCAAATTAGTTGAGTAGTATTAGAAGCTCAGTAAAGAAAGAGTTGATCCCGCTAATACTTCGACGTCCTCCATCTATCTAAATAATTAAAATGAAAAGTCCTGACTGACTGACTGACTCATCAATACCCAGCCCAAATCCTTGGACCTAGAAAGCTGAAAATTTCACATAGGTTCCCTTTAAAATGTAGACAAGGATTAAGGTGCGCGGGCGGTACGCGCGGGTGAAGCCGCTGGCAAAAGCTAGTAGTCGTTAGTTCGAAAACAACTGAACGAGCCGCGAGAGTGTGAACATACATTGATTATCTCGACCTATGGACGAGACACGAGACGAGCCGCGAGACGAGCCGCGAGGCGAGAGTGTAAACGAGCCATCGTGCGTGGCTCGTTTACGAGGAACAGAATGACAGAGGACATAAAGTAGGGATGTTAAAATTTCAATCATGGAAAAAATCGATTTTTAAAATCGATTTACATATTACGAAAAATCGATTAATAAAAATCGTTTTTTATTCATTGCCGATTTTTTCACCTGCAACGGACGCAACACAGCTTTAGGAACGCGAAACGCATGTGCCGCGAAGCAAACGACTAACTAATCAATGAAATTAACGCCATCTGCATTTAACGCGACGTCACCCATTCTGTATGTTCAGACGCCAGCAGGTCAAGCTATCCCAAACTGTAAAATTTTCCCAATTTAACATAAACTTTATTCCTTTGTTATAAAGTTGAAAAACTATCAAAGAAATTTGACAGATTGGGGTAGCTTGCTGTGCTGGCCTGAAATTATAATTTTTGTAAAAAAATCCCGGGATTCCAGGAACACCGGGAATTCATAAAGCTTCCTAGGCAAGTGTATAGTATGGAAGCGACTTATATATTATTAGGATTGCATTCAGATGCATATTTATTTAAAATTAACCCTTAAGCAAATAATTATGTGTATGTACAGTGTAAGTCTGTAAGAGAAGGGGTGGTGTGAGATAGTTATTATTAAGTATATTTTTTTACATTAAATTAAGATTTTTTCGATAAAAAAGCGCGTTCTATACTAGCCACTACCTCAGCTTTAGGTGATAAGGTGAATATACCTATATCCGATCTCTGATGACAGATAAAAACTCGTCTTTTATTTGTGAACAAAGTTTTTCGTGACAAAAGTAAAGAGTATTTCTTAGTCTTGTTGTTAGTTTTGTGTTGTTAGTTTTTTGATAGTAACAATGTCAGCAACCAAAAAGGCCGAAGACTAGTTGGCGTCAATACTTTCATGTTGACAATAAATCTGGAAACTAATGCCAAGACGTGTAAATATTATCCTAATTTTAAAAACGAGTAGTAATACTACCAATTTAAAGCAACACATTTAAAGCAACACATGGAAAGAAAACATTCTGGTATCATCACCAGTAATGAAAATAATTAGGAAAAAATCGATTATTTTAATAAAATCAATAATAGTAATTTTAATTTAAATGACATTACCTGCGGAAAGAACACGTAACCTTTCAGCAGGTAATGTCATTCCCATACATTTTGGCGTAGCGTTTGGGGTGAACGCTAACAGAAATGTATTTTGTCACTAGGCCCTGTTGAGTAACTGACGCAAAATGTAAAATAAAGCAACGTCGTTAACTTTTGTCCAAAATACAATTCAATTCGGATACTTACTAATATATATACAGGTTATTAAAAACAATATGATCAAAAAAATAATCGCACACACTGACAGACAATGCTATTGGCGATATACATGTGCTTGGCAATAAATACATGATATTTCTATTTATTTATTTGCTACTAGCTGTTGCCCGCGGCTTCGCCCGCGTCGAGGTTGAAAATTATTCCACGGGAACGTACTACCGAAATGAAAATTATCCTATGTGTTAATCCAGGTTATAAAATATCTGTGTGTCCAATTTCACCCAAATCCGTTCTGCCGATTTTGTGTGATTGCGTAACAAACATCCAAACATCTTCACAAACTTTCACATTTGTAATACTAGCTTTTGCCCACGGCTTCACTCGCGCAGATGTCGGTTATCGCATAAAAAAGAAGCCTATGTTCTTCTCCATATCCCAGGCTATATCTCTGCCTTTCTTGACGATCGGTTTAGCGTTTTAGGCCGGAAAGCGTAACACACAGACAGACAGAGTTACTTTCGCATTTATATTATTAGTAGTAACACTAGTAACTACAACCAATGCTTCGCCACATTCCTTTTGTTGTAATTCTAACAAGTTAACAACACTGTTAATTCATGGCTATTATTCATTAGTTTGTTATTTACAAAGGAAACGAAGTTTAGTATTGAAAAATGCCCACCCATAAAACGAAACATTTTGTTGTGCTTATCAGCAGCACAATGCTAGCAAAAATGTTAAATTGTTTCTAATTAGAAGCCTGGCAGCTTTGGAATGTGGGGAAAATGGAACCTAATTCTTACGGACCGGTGCCTTGCAATAACCGTTGAATAGGGATGTATAAATTCTTCTTTCTTTTCTTGAATCAAAAACTATAAAGTTTCGAGAGAAGTTGTCGACCCCAAATAAATTTGGGGTCGACAACTTCTCTCGAAACTTTATAGTTTTTGATTGATGAAACTTTATAGTGGGCAAAAGCATGATGATGATGAGGGTGACGAGTAGATTATATAAATGGAAACAAAACCGGCAGGTAGGTACTGAATATTTTGTTTATGAATTAATACCTTAACCCTTAAGTGCATAGTTTATCAAAAATGATAACTGACTTTTTCATACGCATAACTTCCGAATAAAATATATTTATGTAACGAAACGTTTCTGGACGACTGTTTACGTGTCATTCTTATAATCTGTCAACATGACAAAATACGATCTGGGCTGTGATTGGTTGAATTTGACATTACAAGCTGCAAGGTCGTAATACTTACATGGGTACGAATTTGAATATTTATATCGGTTCATATCTAGACTAAAATAACGGTTATTTACAAAAAAAAAAATACTTTCTGAAAGGTAAGAATCTATATTTTGTTTTGATATGTTTATTTTACAACTGAATACTGTGGCATGGTACTAAATTTGCTTTGGAATATTGTTATCAAAAATGATAATCTATGCATTACCGGTGTAAGTTTTTCTTATGATGTACATAATTATTCTTACATTGCTATGTTTTTGGAGCAATTTTTATGTCTTTTGGTGTTGGGTTGCATGGTTTTATATTGGTTTTAGATCTCTATTGATACGACATAGAATATGAATGACAGAGATATTGAAACACTATTATCTCAACTGGAAAACGGCGACATCTCTGAGGATGAAGCAAACATCGATGAAGATGCTCTGGATTACTATGACAATCTAAATGAATTGCTCGAAGACCTTGAAGATGTGGAACAGGAAGTAGAAGAAGAACAAACAGAATTAAATACTAATCAAGACTGTGATCCCCCATTAGTGTCTGATGATTTGTCAGAAATTGAATCAAGGTCCACTAATTATACTCAAGTAAGAAATTTTGTTTGGAAAAAGAAAAACATGCCTTTGGTTGATCAAGCTCTTACCTTTCTTGGAGTCACAGCCTACCCTCAACATATTTTAGATTTATCCACTCCATTCCAATTTTTTTCTTACGTTTTTGATCAAAAGCTACTGGAATTGATCATTGCTGAGACGAACATATATGCTGTACAAGTGAATCCAAATTTTTCCGACCCCATCAACTTATTAGAACTTCGTAAATACCTTGGCATCTTGATATACACTTCAGTATATCATTATCCTAGCATCAGATCTTATTGGGCACGAGCTGTACAATTCCAACCAATTTCAGAGACAATGACGGTAAACAGATTCGAAAAGATTCGCCAAATAATTCATTTCAACGACAACAGTAACCGCCTTTGATGGGGTTGAATTTTCGGCCACTAGCTGGAAGGATAATAAACAGGTTTTACTGCTCTCGACGTATGTGGGTTCAGAACCTGTAAACACGGTAAAAATATATGACAAAAAGCAGAAGAAAAGCATTGCCATATCCTGCCCAAATGCTATCCGCGAATATAACGCGAGTATGGGCGGTGTCGACACTATGGATAGCTATTTGGGTCGATACAGAATTAGAATGAAATCCAAAAAATGGACAAATAGACTCTTTTATCACCTACTAGACATGTCTGTTATAAATAGTTGGATTCTGTATAAAAAAGTTTTGTTGAAGAAGGGTGCGAATCCTAAGAATATTTTAAAACTTGCTGACTTCAGGACCGAACTAGCGGAAACTTTGTGTAAATATGGCAGCACATCGGAAAATAAAAGAGGTCGCCCAAGTTTGAATACTGCTGCAGGCCCTGTAAACAAGCAAAAGAGACCAAAGATAGGTGCTCAAACATTACCTCCTGATGACGTACGTTTTGACGGTGTCGGGCATGAAAAATCTTATGGTTCCAAAAGGAACCAGTGTAAATATGCCCAATGTAAAAAACTTACGTCAGTAATGTGTGAGAAATGTCATGTGTCACTCTGTGACAATAGAAATAATAACTGTTTCAGGGTTTTCCACACTAATTAATTTTTGTTTTTTTTTATGACCTTGCTGCATAATTTATCAAAAATGATAACACATGTTTTTTAATAAATAATAAACTTTAAATTTTGAAATGATTTTTTTTATTATTTTTCCTGTTTTTTAAGGACCTCATTTCGTAATATGTGTATTTTTTCACGAAAATATAAAAAATCATGCATCTAAGGGTTAAAAGGAATCCTATCGTAGAACTTTACAATTATATAAAGTGTCGAATTTTACATAAAATTAGCTTTCTGCTGGGGAGTATGTTGCGCCACACTTCTTCTTCCTAGCCAAAGCACTAGGAAGTGGTGAAGGGCGGGCGTTCTTGGGGGACTGTCTTATGTTATTTTGACGTTCAAAAAGAGCTGACTCTCAGCCTAGTATGGATAAATGACTTTGCTTTTTTTAGTTGCTACTTCTAATCTGTATTTATATTATACTGAATATTAATTAATTGGGAAACCAACATTGCTTCAGTACTCGCGTGTCTGGTGCCATGAAATGTTGAAGTTTTGCTGGCATCATGCTTTGCTAGTGTCTTGTACCTATTTCTGATTAAAAACTTTGCACCATTTTTTCTTAACGAAATTTTCAATAAAACGAGGCTTAAATTACCTAGAAAATAGCAGGTACCTTCATAGTTTAGTATACAGACAGTTTCAATGAATTCTATATTATTATACAAATAACGGCGAAATAACGATTTTAATTTTGGATGTCATTGTTGTAATTGACTGCATTTTAGATTTATTTGCAAATAGAAAATGGGTCCCCAAAAAAATTAATTGCAATGCATGATTGATACACAATTACACATTGATGCGCAAAATGACCGTCTGCAAGTGCTTGACATTAAACACACAGAATATTGACAATTGCAATTTTGCTTGGTATGGGGACCATAGCGTGTATAAAAACTGTGATTTATCTAACGTATAGTAAGCACTACAAAACTTTCAACTGCCCATCACTATTGTCAATTTGACGCTTGCGTCGTAAACTCGTAATCGCGAATAATGTCAACAAATAAAAGTTTGTCCGTCTTCGCTGATTCATGTATCGTTGGAGTAAACAAATAAATACTGTTAATTCGCATCACCTTCAGTCCGCTTAAATTGTTCACACTTTGTGCACGACTATGACGGAGCATTGACGATTACATCATGAATAATGTTAAGTACTTTTTAGTGGTGCAGTTCTTATTTTCTTTTTGTTTGTGCGAATTAAGTAATGGCCAGAAAGAAAAGTTTTTGAATGGCTTCAAAGAGTATTATAATAGTTTGCCTAATCAAGTTTACCGGAGTGAAGAGGGATCTTTGTTAAGTACGCAGCAAGTGGTGAGTAAAAATTACGTATTAAAAAAATCTTATTGTTTTAAACTGTTTTTAAGTGTGACGAGGGTTATCATTATCCGAGACCTTTGTATCTTAAGCTATCTTAAACTTTGTTGACACTATGTACCTACCATATTTTATTTTCCAGTGCCCCAAATTTAATTGAATTTAAGTGCAATTGTTGATGCCAGAACAATCACAATAAATTGCATTTAAATTAAACTAAGGGATGGTAAAAATAGGATTCTACCAAAAAAACATAGCTAGTATAAAAAATCTCTGGTCCTTAAAGTACAGTGCTTCCTTTACATACAATATATTTTTTTAGTACCTACTTAGAAGAATGTTTTTTTTTTCTATACCGAAAGTTTCGTTTATATAATCATATTTTAAGCCAGAGAAAAAAAATCATTTGAGGAGCTCCTTCTACAAATGCTGCTATATTAATAATAATACACAAATAATTGAATTCAGGCAACTAACACCCATAACATAAAATACCTTACAGCCGAATTTACATAATTAGCCTTGTAGAGCGTACTTTAGAAACTTATTTTTACAGGATGAGAGAACCTACCAAATAGTAATCAGTATAAAAGTCACAGAGATCAACAATGTTGAAGCAACAAAAGTACTGAAATGTACAGCAACTATAAAGGATTCAGATAATGATGTTACAGTTTTAAATAACAATTGTGAAGAGGCTGTGGAGCAAAAGCAAAGTACTGATGAAAATCATGAAAGAACACAGGAAACCCAAGTTGAGGTTTCAGAACCAATTGTTGAACGAAAACCTGTACAACTTACCAATGAAGTTCAAGCTGACACAGCTGTAAGTATTGCTTGAACCTTGAATTAAATTTTCAATTGATTGTACTGTTGTACACTTAAATAAATAGACAAAAAGAACAATAGGTACAAAGAGGTGATGCTTATTTTTGAACCAACGAAAAAACGGAGGAGGCTACTCAATTCGATGCAATTTTTTTTTTTTTTAAATGTGTTACCACACATATCTTTTTACAGAGTAGTTTGATTTTGATAATTCTTTTTTTATTGGAAAGGGTATACCCCGAAGTTGGTCCCATATAAATTTGGGAAAACGGGGGATGATTGATTGTTTACTCACAGATTTTAATACCGAGTTGTGTATTACAAAAAGTGATAAAAAATTAAGCATGTATAGTAGATGATAGCCACAAAAAATTGTAAAAAAAAACTTTTTTTACAAAAAAATTAAACCGCCGAAAAAGTGAAAAGAAAAAAATAATAAAACTGCTGTGTTTAACCTTAATAACTAAGTTCAGAAGTCGGTGACTTTGGAAATGTATTTTAATTTTATATCACCGCCTTCCGAACTTAGTTATTAAGGTTAAACACAGCAGTTTTATTATTTTTTTCTTTTCACTTTTTCGGCGGTTTAATTTTTTTGTAAAAAAAGTTTTTTTTTACAATTTTTTGTGGCTATCATCTACTATACATGCTTAATTTTTTATCACTTTTTCTATCACTTAGTATACTTTCCAGCATATTTGCGATAAGAAAGTAGATAAAGAGATGTAGACAGCGTGTAAAAAAGAAAATAAATGACATGAAATCAAAAACAAATCACCTATTAAAATAAAACAATTAATATGAGAATATACCTACGTAATTTTAAAATAAATATCACTGGAATATTAATAATGTAATTAAAATAATCAATACATATGTAACAATTATGATGAAGTGGAAAGATAGAATTCTTTAACTCTTAACAAAATAACAACACTTTCTTTTTAACTCTTTTTTTTCCTTTTTGGCCATGTCCATCAATCAATCAACTCAGCCTATCGCAGTCCACTGCTGGACATAGGCCTCTCCCAAGCTGCGCCACAATACTCTATCCTCCGCCTTCCGCATCCAGTCTGTCCCAGCCACCTTTTTAAGGTCGTCGGTCCATCTAGCTGGGGGGCGTCCCACACTACGTTTGCCAAAGACGCGGTCTCCACTCCAGGACTCGTCTGCTCCACCGTCCATCGGTCCTTCGACAAACATGGCCAGCCCACTGCCACTTCAGCTTGCTCACTCTATAAGCTATGTCGGTAACTCCGGTTCTTTTCCGGATAATTTCGTTCCTGATTTTATCCTTCAAAGAAACTCCGAGCATAGCCCGCTCCATAGCGCGCTGAGCGACCTTAAATTTGTGGACCAGCCCGACTGTCAGTGTCCACGTTTCGGCGCCGTATGTCATCACGGGCAGGACGCACTGGTTGAAGACCTTAGTCTTCAAGCATTGCGGAATAGGCGACGAAAAGACTTGACGTAGTTTCCCAAACGCTGCCCAACCCAACCGGATCCTCCTGTCGGCGGTCTGTCCATGTCCATGGCCAATGTCAACTATTCTGCAAGTGTCATGTAGAGACGGCAACACAGCAAGATGAGCCGTCGAACTTGGCATTTTGTGGTAGTTGTTATTTGTAAGAGTTTAGCTGAAAGGACAAGACAAGTTTTAGTTGACTATAATATTTCAATAATTGTTACAGTACTATATAGCGACACAGATATTTACAAACTTATAATAAGTATCACTCACCAAACTACATTTTTATGCCATTGTAACTTTTTTTAACATGTATTGATACAAAGAGAGAGTATAAAGTTAAATCGTACTAATATTATTAATGTGAAAGTTTGCGAGGTTGCATGGATGTTTGTTACTCTTTCACGCAAATATGACTGAACAGATTTGTACGAAATTTGGCACTCAGGTAGTTTATCACCTGGATTAACACATAGGATACTTTTATCCTGGCAGTACATTCCTGTGGGATCATTTTCGCCATATACGCGGGCGAAGCCGCTGCCAAAAGCTAGTGGCATATAAATGGAGAGGACCATCTCTAGCACTGTAGGTACTGTAGTACCAGGTTGACGAAAACAAAAATTTTCAAAAAAATATTTCCCTTCATCTGTAGACAAATAATGTTTCATATGTCCTTTTGCTGGCCAGTTACATATTTTATAGTTTATTTTGATTTATAATTAGTAAAGATATTTGCAAGTAATAATAAGCAAATATGAAGTTGAGATAACCCTTTATCATGTCAGTGTACGCTATGTTTGAATGAGGTCTGAGTGACCTAGAAACGTGTTTATGTGTCAAGGATATGCACATAAATTCTGCACATTTAATAAAATATAAATGTAAGAAAGGAATTTATTGTTCATAAATGCAGGTCATAAAAATGAGTATTTACATAAGTCTCCAAAATGGTTCAAAACATCTGTTAAAACCAAATAAAATGTGAGGACTGAAAAAAAATGGTTTAATTCAATTCAACCCGTTTTAGTAAGTATAGCTTCTGTACTACTTATCCTACTAATATTATAAATGTGAAAGTTTTGTATGTTTGGATATTTAGATGTTTGGACCTTAGTTACTCAATCACGCACAAAAACGGCTGTACGGATTGAGATGAAATTTGGCACATATACAGTTTATAACCTGGATTAACGTATAGGATACTTTTCATCCCGGTAGTACGTTTCCTTGGGATAATTACCGATCTCCACGCTGGCGAAACCGCTGGAAAAGCTAGTATAAAGTTCCTATATGTATCTGCCTGTGTGACGGCGTTGTTCTTCTAACTACGCAACGATTTTTGCAGTTTCTACCATTATTTAGATAATTTATTCTAGAGGCTTTGGGCCATATTCATAAACGATGATTAAAGTTAAATGATGTTTAAACGTCAAAAATGTATGGTTAAACAGACGCAAATTATTACTTAACTTTAAGCAACGTTTATGAATAAGGGGGTTTATGTGTACCTAAAAAAAACATAATACTTACAGAATTATCGATATTTTGACAAGTCGTACCTACTTAAAATAAATAAACGGAGAAGAGGTAAATGATTGATAATAATTTAAAGATGATTGTGAAGAAGTTCTTTGTTTAAAAAAGTATTAATATAACTTTTACGAAACTTAAAATTAGCAGCTAATACCTAAATTGGTTATCTCTGCACTTAAATGGCATGCAGCCAGATAATGCGCTCGTTGCAGTTCGTTCACATTGTTTATTCTTAATGTTTGTTAAAAAAAAATTGCAACCCTGGCACAAATCAAAGCGGAAAATGCGGCGAAATTACGTGCGACTGATCGTAGCTACCATTTCGTGATATGTAAAAACCTCACAAAAAGCTGGATATTTGCAAAAAGTCATTTAAGTAAAGGAAATTTTAAATACTTCCAATTTTCTTTAAAACAAATTTCTTTAAGTTCGGAGAAAAGACAAGGCCGGCTAATGTGTAGACGGGTTGCCAAAAGCCGGACAAATCCGGCTAAGTTCCGGCCCAATTAAGAATAAGAATAAGAATAGGTAATTTATTGTTTTGAAAGTTACATTCAAATGCGTTAGTGTGTAGTGCAATTCCCGGTGCCGATAGCGGTCTAATCGTAGCTGTGGTGCAAATGCGTTTTTATTTAGCCAATATTACACTAATGGAATACTAGCTTCCGCCCGCGGCTTCGCCCGCGTTGAAGTCTGAAATTATCCCGCGGGAACGTACTACCGGGATAAAAAGTATCCTATGTGTTAATCTAGGTTATAATCTGTGTGCCAAATTTCATCTAAAATCCATTCAGTCGTTTTTGCGTAAAAGAGTATTATAAAACATCCAAACATCCGTACCTACATACAAGCTTTCGCGTTTATAATATTAGTAAAGAAGTGAGGATTTTTTGTTCTGTGTTTTGCCGGACGTAAAAGAATAGCACCATCCCATTTCTTCCAGTGGGTGTCGTAGAAGGCGACTAAAGGGACTTACGAGAGAATGGGCAGCAGCGTTCTCTTTGCATTTTACCATCATACTGCGATCGCCAACCCGCCTGCCAAGCGCGGCAATTATGGCAACCCCCCCCCCCCCCCGTTTGGGGGAGGCCCATGTCCAGCAGTGGACGTCTTTCGGCTGATGTGATGGTGGTGAAGGATTTTAACTTGTATCGATGCAGATGGAGCGCACACAACAACAACTAACACAACACTCAACTAACAGATTATTTTCTCTGGCACGGGGCCACAGGGTGACAGGACATCGACTCGCAACCTGTTTCCATGGAAATGTTTCGTCGGTTGTAATAAAAAGTGCTGTTTCATACATTTTGACCACTTTTCTATGCCACAGCAGAATTCTTTTAAGATAAAAGATAACCGACATAAAAATTCTACGCTAGAATCATGTGATGAATTTGTGTTTACAGTATGCGCATCGATGGCCCTGCCACCCTGTAAACTAGCTTCTGCCCGAGTGAAATTTCTTGTTTTAATCTATACTTAATATTATAAAGTTGAGTTACTTTGTTTGTTTGGTTGAACGCGCTAATCTCAGGAACTACTGATTCGAATTGAAAACATGTTTCAGTGTCAGATAGCCCATTTATCGAGGAAGGCTATAGGCTATATAACATCAAGCTAGGTTCCTTAGGAGTCGAGTAAAAAGAAAAGTTACGAATACGAAGTACTCGCACGGGCAGGCGATTCGATGCTACGGGGTGGGTCGGGGAGCAAGAAATTGACGTGGACGAAGTCGCGGGCAGAAGCTAGTATAAAATAAAATCCTACTTATGTCGATCACCTGCGATAGATAGTGAACACAAAATAGAAGAAAGTGGTCGTGACCGTACCCTGAATAGAAATGTTAACACCAACTGGTTGGGTCCGCTAGGGCCGATACCTGCCAGGGGTGCGGGTTGTACGAAAGAGATACCGTGGCTCCTGGCACACAAGCAACTGAATGAACACAGTTGGGTTTTAGTCAATAAAAGTCTGATACGCCCTCCCGCTTTGCTCAGAGCGGGAGAAGTTATTTGAAGATTTCCCGCCCTCGAAAAAAAAAACCCGTACACAGAATATATACAGAATTATTAAAACTAGTACTTTAAACAAATAACATTCACAATTTATGGCGCAAATAGTTTTGCACAAAATGTGTGATTAGTTGCAATAAGGAAAAACATTGTACGTTAATTGTCATAATTATGGAGCTGTGTGTTAGGAACTTATATCATTCTTAACTATCTTTTTACCGCGGCTACGACACCTTTTTTTTAGCTATCATTTTCCCACTGCTGGGCAAACGCTACTCTCCTTCCAAGAATGATAAGGCTTGTTATCTGAAGACAAGTTTTTCTCGTATTGTAGACAGACGAGAGTGAGTCCCGGTATTAAAGACAGACTGAACGTGTTCTTAAAATTATCGCTGTAGTTTGTACTTTGATGTATCATAATAATTAGTCTTGTCGGTCTAGTGGTCGCAAGCACTACTGCTGAGCAAGAGGTCATGGGTTGGTTCCCAGGTCGGGAAAAGTGTTATTGGGTTTTTCCATCAGTGATTTCTCAGTAGAAGCTTGGAGTCTAGATTCGTGCCTAGCTGATGGCAATAGGCTCGCTCCCTATAACAAGGGACTCTTAAACATAATTGGCGAAATATGGGTATACTCTCGGCCTAACCCTTCGGGGATTACAAGCGTGATGATATGTTAATAGTATAGTATGTCTATGATTGTTATAGATAACATCAGGGGAACAGTTTATTGCGATTCCTCGAGATCAACCAAGCGCCCCGTGCGTTGGATGCGCCTCGCACGTGAATCCACAGGCCGCGGGCGTCAGTGACCTCGCGAACCTTGGAGTGAGGCATCTCGACCTCCACGAACCCTCCGTCAAACATAGCCTGGATAGTGTTATGGATGTAGAAAGACAAGTTCAAGTAAGTGACAACATCGCTAACTTGGTATATCAGATATATTTCAGTGACTAGAACTACATTGTTTTGAAATTTCCTCCGCAGGTGGTAAACGGTGTCCGATATGTTTTAACTCTATCAATTAGATCCAATAATTGTACTGAAGTAGAGTCGGAAAACTGCGCTTCCTCTAAGATCTGTAAGATAACTATTCTAGCGAAACCATGGGTTAAACTTTCTAACGGTGGAAATTACAGAGCAATCCTAGCAAATAATTGTACAGAAGAATGGCAATATGGAGATAATGGTGAGGTTTTGCCCGAACTATCTACTGATAACAGTCAGATTAAGGGAAATACATCTGTGGATCCTACTGCTTTAGATGGCGATATACAGGTTAAACACAATACAAATGTCGAATCGCAGCCCAATCAAGAAAGGAGCCTGACTGATGAGGATATAAAAAAAATACAAGAGCAAATAATTTCAAATACACAATTTCAAGAAGTCACTGAATCGCAACAGCAGTCTTTCACATTATCTCCTGATGCGTCTGATGCAAGCAAACAACATGTTTTCAAGGTCGAATCAGCTAATCATAATGAAAATTCTATTCCCGTTACTGAATCTGAAAAAACAGAACAAACTTCGAACATAAATCAGGATAAAAAGAAAGCAATTGAAGAACTGTTAGATTTTTTCGACTTTTCAGGATTTAAACCTAAATCTGAAGCTGATGATGTTATTCCAAGGGTTAGACGAAGTTATGATTATGATTTGCAAGTGCTATCACTGGCGAAAGATTATCATGGCATTAAAAATAGTATAGAAAACGCTCGTTTTATGCACGAAATGGCCCAAGCTATGGTTGACTACTTGAATGAGATGGATATGGAAGTAAAAAATCGAGCACTAAAAAATGTCTTGAGAGCTGAAGAAGAAACGGAAAATCTCCAGCGTTTTGTATACATACAAGCTCGTGTTACAATACCTTGCGATAAAGTTGAATGTGAACCAAAAGACGTGGATACTCAAATTTGTAATGGTGTTATTGATTGCTCAAACGAAAACAATCCACAAATTCTAAATACTTTCTGTTACAACGATAACAAAGAAAGTGAGCATAGAGAGAACATTAGAGAAATATCTCTCAATGATCCTGTTTTACGCAAAATGGCGGAAGAGGCCGTAGAAAAAATTGAATCTGATTCAAAATCTCAATACGCTATGAACATAAATAAAATAGCGTCGGCTATTACTCAGGTAACATCTGGAACATTGACAAAATTTTCAGTTATCGTTGAGAACATAAAATGTAATAAAAGCGTACCATTGCCATTACGAATAAACTGCACAGTTCTAGAACAATTAGGAACAAAAATTTGTGATGTGATTGTCCACGAGAGACATTGGCATAAAGAAAAGAAAATATCTTATACTTGCACAGAGAGACCGGCTGACATGAGAATATCGAAAAGTACAAAAGTGAGCAAAAATGTTACCGTAGACGACCCAGAAATTATTGAAATGTTGCAAGAAGCCATTCAGTATTTAGAATCGCAATCTGATAAAACTAACAAACAAAAGATTTTAAACGTAAAATCTATTTCTTCTCAAATTATTGCTGGATTCTTGACTAAAATAGAATTTGTCGTTGGTTATACAGATTGCACAGACGAAAATTACTCAAGAGACCAAATCAATAAATGTGAATTGTTGAAAGGCGAAGGACTTCGTTCATGTCGAGCACAAATATGGGACAGATCATGGATTATGGATGGGAGACAAATTGAAGTTTCATGCGATGATGCTTCAAAAACGAATGAAATTGTCAATACGAGGAAGAAAAGGTCCATTGATTCTGCTAGTGATCAGGAACAACGAACTTCAAGTAAAGATGGTATTGACTACAAAAAATTAGCCAATGAATCTTTGTACAAGTACATGCAATCTTCAGCTAGTCAACAACATTATGAAGTCGTTAATGTTGAAAAAGTTATAGTTCAAGACATTTCTAGAAAATTTATAAAAATTGATTTCTCAATCTCCCCCACAGACTGTCTTATTCAAAATGATGGTATTTTGACGTCGTCTGAATGTGAAATCGTGAATCCTAAAAATATATTACACTGCCATTCTAAAATATTAGAAAATAATTGGATTGACAAAACACAATATTTTGTTAAATGCAACATAAAGTACCAACAGAAAAAAAACACTAACGTGTTAAAGGAACGCAACCCAAATGATTCGAAATATTACCAGCTAGCTCAGGAGTCATTGGCAAAATATATTCACGATACTGGCAATCCACATCACATAATTGTTCATGTGGAAAAAGTTACTACACAAATAGTTTCTGGACTCCTAACTAAGATCGACTTTATAATATCTCCACAGAACCATAGCGTCAGTAATAACAAAACTGTACGTTGTCATTCCGAAATTTTGGAAAAACGTTGGATGGAGACAAAGGTATTCAATGTTTCTTGTCAGATGAAAACAAAGGAAAGCTTAGTTAAAATAAATACGGATAGTCCCAAATACATGCAAATTGCTGTGGAGTCCATGCAGAAATACTTAAAAGATAAACCGGAATCGAACCTTGTGCGTGTGGCTTTTGTAGATACGGTGGAACAAAAAGGGGATAAAATTAAAATTGGATTTATTGCGTCTCATGCAGAAGAAGGCGATGGTGATACTTATTGCTATGCTGAAGTGTCCGAAGCAAGAGAGTTTAAAAGTGACATTGAGGTGGAATGCCATTTAGTCGGCAAAATAAATAGAAAAGCCAAAATCACTGAAGATGATCCAAACTATCACAAATTTGTACAACTGGCAGATGAGTCTCTTCGTAAATATCTTCAGAAAATTAACAGCTCGCTTTACACTCTAGTAAGTGTAGAAAGTGTAACCGTGCAGTGGGATGAAGGCATTAAGACTCTAATTAATTTTACTATATCTTCAATAGATTCAGAGAATATCGAATTAGTACAGGGTAAAAAATGTATTGCTGAAATAATAGAACAGCCATGGTTACATAAAAAGAACATTGACGTTAAATGTGAATTAGAAAAAGAATTGTACAGGACCAAAAGACGGGCTTCAAATTCTAGAGTCCGTATGCAATTGCCATTAGGTGGCGTTATGGAACACGATCCATCCGATCATCATCTAAGAAGTAAAAGACAAATACCCGGTGGTTTAACAGATCAAGACCCAACAGATCCTAAGTACTTAGCGCTAGCTGAAGAGTCCTTGCGAAAATATGCTGTAGATTCTGGTATCACGCAACCTCTGCAAGTAGCGCGAATTGAAAAAGTGACTACTCAAATTGTTGCTGGCACGCTGACTCGACTCGATTTTCTAATATCCGGTAGCCCAGATTCTACAATGATTAAATGTCACTCAGAGGTTTGGGAACAGGACTGGCGAAACTTTAAAGATATAAAAGTATCTTGTGAGAGTGATGGTCATAGAGGTAAAAGACAAATACCCGGTGGTTTAACAACTCAAGAACCAACAAATCCTAAGTACTTAGCGCTAGCTGAAGAGTCCTTGCGAAAATATGCTGTAGATGCTGGTATCACGCAACCTCTGCAAGTAGCGCGAATTGAAAAAGTGACTACTCAAATTGTTGCTGGCACGCTGACTCGACTCGATTTTCTAATATCCGGTAGCCCAGATTCTACAATGAATAAATGTCACTCAGAGGTTTGGGAACAGGACTGGCGAAACTTTAAAGATATAAAAGTATCTTGTGAGAGTGATGGTCATAGAGGTAAAAGACAAATACCCGGTGGTTTAACAACTCAAGAACCAACAAATCCTAAGTACTTAGCGCTAGCTGAAGAGTCCTTGCGAAAATATGCTGTAGATGCTGGTATCACGCAACCTCTGCAAGTAGCGCGAATTGAAAAAGTGACTACTCAAATTGTTGCTGGCACGCTGACTCGACTCGATTTTCTAATATCCGGTAGCCCAGATTCTACAATGATTAAATGTCACTCAGAGGTTTGGGAACAGGGCTGGAGAAACTTTAAAGATATAAAAGTATCTTGTGAGAGTGATGGTCATAGAGGTAAAAGACAAATACCCGGTGGTTTAACAACTCAAGAACTAACAGATCCTAAGTACCAAGCGCTAGCTGAAGAGTCCTTGCGAAAATATGCTGTAGATTCTGGTATCACGCAACCTCTGCAAGTAGCGCGAATTGAAAAAGTGACTACTCAAATTGTTGCTGGCACGCTGACTCGACTCGATTTTCTAATATCCGGTAGCCCAGATTCTACAATGATTAAATGTCACTCAGAGGTTTGGGAACAGGACTGGCGAAACTTTAAAGATATAAAAGTTTCTTGTGAGAATGATGGTCTTAGAGGTAAAAGACAAATACCCGGTGGTTTAACAGATCAAGACCCAACAGATACTAAGTACTTAGCGCTAGCTGAAGAGTCCTTGCGAAAATATGCTGTAGATTCTGGTATCACGCAACCTCTGCAAGTAGCGCGAATTGAAAAAGTGACTACTCAAATTGTTGCTGGCACGCTGACTCGACTCGATTTTCTAATATCCGGTAGCCCAGATTCTACAATGATTAAATGTCACTCAGAGGTTTGGGAACAGGACTGGCGAAACTTTAAAGATATAAAAGTTTCTTGTGAGAATGATGGTCATAGAGGTAAAAGACAAATACCCGGTGGTTTAACAGATCAAGAACCAACAGATCCTAAGTACTTAGCGCTAGCTGAAGAGTCCTTGCGAAAATATGTTATAGATTCTGGTATCACGCAACCTCTGCAAGTAGCGCGAATTGAAAAAGTGACTACTCAAATTGTTGCTGGCACGCTGACTCGACTCGATTTTCTAATATCCGGTAGCCCGGATTCTACAATGAATAAATGTCACTCAGAGGTTTGGGAACAGGACTGGCGAAACTTTAAAGATATAAAAGTATCTTGTGTGAGTGATGGTAATAGAGGTAAAAGACAAAAACCCGGTGGTTTAACAACTCAAGAACCAACAAATCCTAAGTACTTAGCGCTAGCTGAAGAGTCCTTGCGAAAATATGCTGTAGATTCTGGTATCACGCAACCTCTGCAAGTAGCGCGAATTGAAAAAGTGACTACTCAAATTGTTGCTGGCACGCTGACTCGACTCGATTTTCTAATATCCGGTAGCCCAGATTCTACAATGAATAAATGTCACTCAGAGGTTTGGGAACAGGACTGGCGAAACTTTAAAGATATAAAAGTATCTTGTGAGAGTGATGGTCATAGAGGTAAAAGACAAATACCCGGTGGTTTAACAACTCAAGAACCAACAAATCCTAAGTACTTAGCGCTAGCTGAAGAGTCCTTGCGAAAATATGCTGTAGATGCTGGTATCACGCAACCTCTGCAAGTAGCGCGAATTGAAAAAGTGACTACTCAAATTGTTGCTGGCACGCTGACTCGACTCGATTTTCTAATATCCGGTAGCCCAGATTCTACAATGATTAAATGTCACTCAGAGGTTTGGGAACAGGGCTGGAGAAACTTTAAAGATATAAAAGTATCTTGTGAGAGTGATGGTCATAGAGGTAAAAGACAAATACCCGGTGGTTTAACAACTCAAGAACCAACAAATCCTAAGTACTTAGCGCTAGCTGAAGAGTCCTTGCGAAAATATGCTGTAGATTCTGGTATCACGCAACCTCTGCAAGTAGCGCGAATTGAAAAAGTGACTACTCAAATTGTTGCTGGCACGCTGACTCGATTCGATTTTCTAATATCCGGTAGCCCAGATTCTACAATGATTAAATGTCACTCAGAGGTTTGGGAACAGGACTGGCGAAACTTTAAAGATATAAAAGTTTCTTGTGAGAATGATGGTCATAGAGGTAAAAGACAAATACCCGGTGGTTTAACAGATCAAGAACCAACAGATCCTAAGTACTTAGCGCTAGCTGAAGAGTCCTTGCGAAAATATGCTGTAGATGCTGGTATCACGCAACCTCTGCAAGTAGCGCGAATTGAAAAAGTGACTACTCAAATTGTTGCTGGCACGCTGACTCGTCTCGATTTTCTAATATCCGGTAGCCCAGATTATACAATGATTAAATGTCACTCAGAGGTTTGGGAACAGGGCTGGCGAAACTTTAAAGATATAAAAGTATTTTGTGAGAGTGATGGTCATAGAGGTAAAAGACAAATACCCGGTGGTTTAACAACTCAAGAACTAACAGATCCTAAGTACCAAGCGCTAGCTGAAGAGTCCTTGCGAAAATATGTCATAGATTCTGGTATCACGCAAGCTCTGCAAGTAGCGCGAATTGAAAAAGTGACTACTCAAATTGTTGCTGGCACGCTGACTCGTCTCGATTTTCTAATATCCGGTAGCCCAGATTATACAATGATTAAATGTCACTCAGAGGTTTGGGAACAGGGCTGGCGAAACTTTAAAGATATAAAAGTATCTTGTGAGAATGATGGTCATAGAGGTAAAAGACAAATACCCGGTGGTTTAACAACTCAAGAACTAACAGATCCTAAGTACCAAGCGCTAGCTGAAGAGTCCTTGCGAAAATATGTTATAGATTCTGGTATCACGCAAGCTCTGCAAGTAGCGCGAATTGAAAAAGTGACTACTCAAATTGTTGCTGGCACGCTGACTCGTCTCGATTTTCTAATATCCGGTAGCCCAGATTATACAATGATTAAATGTCACTCAGAGGTTTGGGAACAGGGCTGGCGAAACTTTAAAGATATAAAAGTATCTTGTGAGAATGATGGTCATAGAGGTAAAAGACAAATACCCGGTGGTTTAACAACTCAAGAACTAACAGATCCTAAGTACCAAGCGCTAGCTGAAGAGTCCTTGCGAAAATATGTTATAGATTCTGGTATCACGCAAGCTCTGCAAGTAGCGCGAATTGAAAAAGTGACTACTCAAATTGTTGCTGGCACGCTGACTCGACTCGATTTTCTAATATCTGGTAGCCCAGATTCTGGAACAATTCAATGTCACTCAGAGGTTTGGGAACAGGCCTGGCGCAATTTTAAAGAAATTAATGTTTCTTGTGAGAATTATGGTAAAAGAGGTAAAAGACAAATGGTTGGTGGCATATCAGAAGTAGATCCAACAGCACCTCAGTATAAAGCGCTGGCTGAAGAATCCTTGCGAAAATATATGATAGACTACGCCATAGCACAACCTCTTGAAGTAGTACATGTTCAGAAGGTGACAACGCAAGTCGTTGCAGGCTCACTGACGCGCATCGTTTTTCTGGTATCTGGTAGCCCAGATTCTGGAACAATGAAATGTCACTCAGAGGTTTGGGAACAGGCCTGGCGCAATTTTAAAGAAATTAAAGTTTCTTGTGAGAATGATGGTAAAAGAGGTAAAGGACAAATGGTTGGTGGGATATCAGAAGTAGATCCAACAGCACCTCAGTACAGAGCACTGGCTGAAGAATCCTTGCGAAAATATATGATAGACTACGCCATAGCACAACCTCTTGAAGTAGTACATGTTCAGAAGGTGACGACGCAAGTCGTTGCAGGCTCACTGACGCGCATCGTTTTTCTGGTATCTGGTAGCCCAGATTCTGGAACAATGAAATGTCACTCAGAGGTTTGGGAACAGGCCTGGCGCAATTTTAAAGAAATTAAAGTTTCTTGTGAGAATGATAGTAAAAGAGGTAAAGGACAAATGGTTGGTGGGATATCAGAAGTAGATCCAACAGCACCTCAGTACAGAGCACTGGCTGAAGAATCCTTGCGAAAATATATGATAGACTACGCCATAGCACAACCTCTTGAAGTAGTACATGTTCAGAAGGTGACGACGCAAGTCGTTGCAGGCTCACTGACGCGCATCGTTTTTCTGGTATCTGGTAGCCCAGATTCTGGAACAATGAAATGTCACTCAGAGGTTTGGGAACAGGCCTGGCGCAATTTTAAAGAAATTAAAGTTTCTTGTGAAAATGATCATAAAAGAGGTAAAGGACAAATGGTTGGTGGGATATCAGAAGTAGATCCAACAACACCTCAGTACAGAGCACTGGCTGAAGAATCCTTGCGAAAATATATGATAGACTACGCAATCGCACAACCTCTTGAAGTAGTACATGTTCAAAAGGTGACAACACAAGTCGTTGCAGGCTCAATGACACGCATCGATTTTCTAGTATCCAGTAGCCTAGATTCTAAAATATTTAAATGTCACTCGGAAGTTTGGGAGCGGCCCTGGCTCAAGGAAAAAGATATAAAAGTTTCTTGTCTCACAATAAATGAAAGAGCGAAAAGAGATCTGAGATTTCTTGGTGGTGCATCAGAAGATGATCTAATCAGATCTCAGTTCAAAGTGCTAGCCATGGAATCCATCCGAGGAAATAGCAGTACCCAAGATCAACAGCATGTGGGTATTTTACGAGGTCGCGGCGAAGAAGAACAAGATCCTAATAAGCCTGAATATAAACTAATGGCTGAAGAATCCTTACGTAAATTATACCAAAAGAAAAGCACGGTTTATCATAAAGTAGTCGAAGTAAATCGCGTTGTGACTCATGTGGTTTCCGGTTTAAAGTATAATATAGATTTTACTGCTGCACCGACAGCATGCTCGGCAAATGTTTCCAGCATACGCGCACGCAGTTGCAAGGCAGATAATGATGTTCTTCTGTATTGTCACAGTGACATTTGGGATCAACCTTGGTTAAAGAAGAAAAAGATTAGCATTCAATGTAATGACCCTACAGGTGACAATGATGACTTAGCAGAAGATGAATTGGATAATAATTCGTCTTTAAAGCCAAAAAAATATGGTGAAAAGTATATTAAACTGGCAGAAGAAGCTTCTGAAAAGTATTTGACGACATCGAATAGAAAATACATCCATAAAGTTACAGAAATTCTCAACGCTAGTGAACAAGTCACCGACGGCACTCTTACTAATATTGATTATTTACTTTCACCAACTACATGTTTGCGGAATGAAACTACAAATAATACGTCTTGTAGGTTGAAACAACCTTTGGTTGTCTTTAATTGTAATGCAAATATACGGATACGCCAGTCGTTGCATGCTGAAAAAGAAATTACAGTCACATGTAAAAAAAATAGTAATGCAAATGGTAAAAGGCGTAAACGCGAATTAGGTGTCAGAAATATTAGAGAAATAGGTGATGATGATGATGATGAAATGGATGAAGATACTATTTACTACTACGCCGATCGTGCTGTTCAACATATTAATGACAAATCGAGTTCCAATAATTTACATAAACTAATATCTATACACGCCGTACAAAATAGTGTACAAATGGGAACATTGACGGTAAAAATGTTCATTGAAGTAGCTGAAACATTTTGTTTACGTCATCACAAATCAAAGGATCTTAGAAATTGTGAAGAGATGGGTGGTTTGAAGCATAGATTATGCTTGGCTAGACTGTGGCCTTCACCCGATGATGAACTGATAGTAAGACACGTATCTGTTATTTGTGACGATGAAGAAGATTTTGTATCAGTTACTGGTGTGAACATCCCCGAACTAATCAGGATATCCGTTGCTTTCCTTGAGAACCCTCCTGAAAATAAATTCAAATTGGTCCATCAAGGTGAGCCACAAGTTATACCAAGTCTCGATTCACGACGACCTTTTAAACTTCATTTTATAGTTGGTATTACGAACTGTTCAAAAGATGTCAATCTAGACAAAAATCCGTTCCAATGTTTCCTTAATCCAAATGTACCCTCGAGGAGCTGTCACGCTTTTATTTGGTTGAAGGCAGAAGCCAAATATATAAGTAACCTCGACGCTCAATGTGCGCCAATAGCATTATCACGTTTCAAGAGATCAGCTCTGGATTCAGAAAATGTAACTTCAGACTTTTCTGAAATACAAAAGATGGTGACAGCATCTTTAGAGCAATTAGAAATGCAATCGTTGCATAGATATAAACAGAGAGTTCTTCAGATTAATAGTCACTCTACAAAGATAACTTCGGGTAAAGTAACCACCATTGATTTTGATGTCGGCTACACTTCTTGTTTAAAATACGAGTGGGTTGCAAACATAACTAGTTGCAATTTCCTCGATCATTTACCGCGTAGGCGTTGTGTGGCGCAAATATGGGAAAGACTATGGAGCAGCAACGGAAAAAATATTGATGTGAATTGTGTTGACGACGAGACTCCTTTGGAATCTCACATTGAATTTGAAAGTGCTGAAATGGCTAATGAATTGGCGAAACAGGCTGTGAAACACATTGAAGCAAAGTATCCTCACCCGAGCAAACAGAAAGTTGTTAGGATATTTTCATTGGAGAAGCAGGCAGTCGCTGGTATTCATTACAAAATGAAAGTTGAAGTCGGCTTCACAGATTGTTTAGCATTGAGTGACCAAAAAGACTGCAAGTTAGTAAATAATCAGGGTCTGAACAAGTTCTGTCGTGTTAATGTATGGATTCGACCATGGACTGACCACCCTCCTAATTTCCGAGTGACATGCGACTTCCAAGAAGGCACTACACACGATTTGTACCACCATGTGCAAGCTGAACATTTGTTTTTTAACTTTTTGACAACTTACAGCCCCAGTTATGTAAACGATTATTCTCAAATGCATAAAAGATTTGAAATATTTAAGAACAATATTAAGAAAATTCACGAGTTGAACGTTCACGAGAAAGGGACAGCTGTATACGGGGTGACTCGGTTCACTGATTTAAGTTACGCAGAGTTCAGTAGCACATATATGGGTTTGAAAACGAATCTAACTAATGAAAACCAGGTGCCTATGAAGAAAGCTGATATTCCAAATATTAAAGTTCCTCCAAATTTCGATTGGAGGGACTATGATGCCGTGACGGATGTGAAGGATCAAGGCTCTTGTGGCAGCTGCTGGGCGTTCAGTGTCACTGGTGAGATTTACATTATGTAATTTTTTTTATCATATCGTATACTGTATCGATTCCCTTTATTACGTCAAAATCATTTGAACGTCAAAATTACATAAGCCAGTCCCCCAAAACGCCCGCTCTTCACCACTTCGTACTTTAGTCAATCGTAGCATTATGCTCAGTGATGGCCGTTTTGAGTGAATTTAGCGCATATTCGTTCTTTTTTGTGTTGTTTCTCTTCGTCATTTTTATCGCAAATAAACTTATTTTCTTCTCCTTTTTTCTTGTCTTGTTCTTATACGTACAATTCTTATTACAGGTAACATTGAAGGTCAGTGGAAGATGCAGTCGGGACAACTTGTATCTCTCTCTGAACAAGAGCTGGTAGACTGTGACAAACTGGATGAAGGCTGTAATGGTGGATTGCCAGATAACGCTTACAGGTAGGGTGTAGGTTAATCTCTAGGTACCGCCTAGGTAAAATCATATTTTTTAGGTGACGGGACTGGCTATGTCTGTACTCCGCGAAGCAATATTTAACTACATTTCGTTACATGCTAGTATTGTACGTACTGTTTACATGAGTCAACTTTTTTAACCGACGAAAAAACGGAGGAGGTTACTCAATTCGACGCGTATTTTTTTATTTTTATGTATGACCAGGCATATCTTTTTACAGAGTAGTTCGATTTTGATAATTCCTTTTTTATTGGAAAGGGTATATCCCGAAGTTGGGCCCATATACATTAGGAAAAAATATTCTAACCCTAAGGGTAGGAAAACAGGGATGATTGATTGTTCACTCACTGATTGTAATGTAAAACCACGCGTAACTGCTTACAGAGTAGTCCGATTTTGATCATTCTTATTTTATTGGATAGGGTATACCTCGAAATTGGTCCAATATAAATTTGGAAAAAAAAACCTACCCTAAGGTTGGGAAAATAGGTGTGATTTAATGTTCACTCGCAGATTTTAATGCTAAGTGGTGTACAAAAAGTAATCAAAAATTTATCATGTAGTAATTAGTAGATTATAGCCACAAAAAATTGTAAAATAAAAACTTTTTAACAAAATAAATTAACCACCGAAAAAAACAGAAAAGCAAAAAATAATAAACATTTTTGTTTAACCTCAATAACTAAGTTCGGAAGTCGGTGACTTTGGATATGTATTTTAATTTTAGGTTAAACAAAAATGTTTATAATTTTTTGCTTTTCAGTTTTTTTTTATCAAGAGATCTCGTCGTGTAAATAAGCTTTTTATCTTAAAAATCTCATGTCATCATCTACCTAGCCTTTTCCAACTATGTTGGGGTCTACTCAGATCTGTGTGGTGCCGGATATAAAAGGATAGCACCATCCCATTACTTTCCGTGGGTGTTGTAGAGAGTTAGTTGCCTACTAAGGAAGAAGGACTTACTAGAGAAAAGGCAGCAGCTTTCTCTATGCATTTTACCACCATACAGCGATCGCCAACCCGCCTGCCAAGCGTGGCGATTATGGCAAAACCTTTTGGGGGAGGCCTATGTCCAGCAGTGGATACGTAGGTAGTGCCAGGTATAGTGACAGGTTGTGTGTCGATATCTCTGCCACCCTATAGCTACTGTGAAGGTTGGTTGCTTACCGAATGCAACCTTTATGTAAATACAGGCAGATAATGAAATGGCTTTGTCACATTTGAACTGTCAAAAAGATCGGTGTAGATTCTATCCTTCAAATAGACTAAGATAAGTTTTGCTTTGGAGACAAATAAACCGCCGAAAAGCCGAAAAGTAAAAAATAATAAACTAGCTTTGTCCAACCCCAATAACTAAGTTCAGAAGGCGGTGACATATAATTAGATACATTTCCAAAGTCACCGACTTCCGAACTTAGTTATTGGGGTTGGACAAAGCTAGTTTATTATTTTTTACTTTTCGGCTTTTCGGCGGTTTAATTTTTTTACTAAAAAGTTTTTATTTTATAATTTTTTGTGGCTACAATCTACTAATTACTTACTACGTGCTTAATTTTTTATTACTTTTTGTGATACACAACTCAGTATTAAATCTGTGAGTAAACAATCAATCATCCCCTGTTTTCTTACCCTTAGGGTTGGAATTTTACTTCGAAATTTATATGGGACCAACTTCGACCCTTTCCAATAAAACAATAATTATCAAAATCGGACTACTCTGGAAAAAGTTATGCGTGGTCATACATAAAAAAAAAAAAAATATACGCGTCGAATTGAGTAACCTCCTCCGTTTTTTCGTCGGTTCAAAAATGATTGACAGGCGCGGAGCTGTAAGCTTCTAATACGTGGAATAAACGTAAAGTTCATATTTATACGCACATAGCGTTTTATTTGGTATTTAGCTACATCCCAGATACCTAGGACTCTCGGAGTCCTCCAGTACCTATGTTCCTTTTTGCATCATAATTAACTAGCGGGTCTCCGCAGACGTGATAGGTACTTATCGTTTTTTTTTTCTAAATACCATATTGAATACCAGCATGAATACCACGAATGCCTGAATACCAGGGCTGCGACACTTTTAAATGTCGCAGCATCATGCTGAGATAGGAGCCTTTTGCCCTCGTACAGGACTTTCTGTTTCTTTTTTACTCACTAGAAATTTAGTTTTTTATAGTTTTTGTATAAATGTGAGTTTATTTTATTATGTGCTATTCCTTTGCCAGTCACATTAAACATTTTATCTTTCTAAACATATTAAAAAAGAATTTGTCATCTCATATTTCAAGCCACTACAAGTGGTCCTTGACTCCAAAAAAAATCATAAAGTCATTTTTTTATTCAACGGACCTAGACGTGATAGTCTGTCGCGTTTCGCTGACTAATTAATTAGTCCCTATATTTCATAATAAGTAGCTTTAAAAAAATAAAAGAATACCTACTGACGATGCCGGTGTGAAGAGCTCCTATCATTTGTAATCAAAACTCTCATAAAACTACATCATTATTAGTTTCAATTATTGTTGACAGTTTTAATTAGTGAAGTCAGACGCCAATCTGTTAATCAATCTGGTATGTTTATTTGAGTACCTGAGGGGTAATTGCGTACTAAATTATTAGTGGGAATCGCTTTAGTTTTGACAGTTCCACAACATTCTTGGCGTTGTTTACGTTATTAAGCAGACAGTTTTTTCGAACATACGAAGTAATGGATTAGCAATAAATAACCTTGAAAATAATTATGATCAACTAGGTATGTGTTAATCTAGGTTATAATCTATCTGTGAGCCAAATTTCAGTCAAATTCATTCAGTAGTTTTTGCTTGAAATCAAATCAAATCAAAATATTGTATTTCATATAAACCTGCATGGGCACTTATGAAACGTCAGAAGCTAGGTGCACGGTTCCAAATTGTCGCTTCCTATGGAGAAGAGCCGGAAAGAAACTCCTCGGTTACTCTTTTAAAAATAATTGGCTTCAACAATGTTTTTAAATTACAGTGATAATAGGTATGGGAGGACAGTGTAGGCCTGTTAATAAGTACCAGGTACATAAAGAAATGAAAATATAGAATAGAAAATCGTCTACAAATGATATTTAACATAAAAAGCTTATTTACACGACTCTCGTCTCTCGTCGCTCTTGATTAAAAAAAAACTGAAAAGCAAAAGACAATAAACATTTTTGTTTAACCTCAATAACTACGTTCGCAAGGCGGTGACATAAAATTAAAATTCATAACTATCCAAAGTCTTCCGAAGACTTCCGAACTTAGTTATTGAGGTTAAACAAAAATGTTTATAATTTTTTGCTTTTCAGTTTTTTTTCGGCGGTAATTTTTTTTTGTTAAAACGTTTTTATTTTATAATTTTTTGTGGCTATAATCTACTAATTACTACATGATTAATTTTTGATTACTTTTTGTAATACACAACTCAGTATTAAAATGTGTGAGTAAATAATCAATCATCCCCTGTTTCCCACCGTAGGGTTGGTTTTTTTTTCGATATTTATATGGGACCAACTTCGGGGTATACCCTTTCCAATAAAAAAAGAATTATCAAAATCGGACCACTCTGGAAAAAATTATGCGTGCGTCATACATTAAAAAAAAAAAAAATACGCGTCGACTTGAGAACCTCCTCCGTTTTTTCGTCGGTTAAAAAGAACATTGTAAAAAGTAAAAAACATCCATACACACAAACTTTTGCGTTTATATTATTGGTAAGGAAGTAAGGATAGTGTGTTACGTATTTAGGGTGCAGGCAATTTTGATTTCATTGTTTCATTAATAATATTATTTGCGTCTGTTTTACCGCTGTATAAATAACAGATTTATAGCGCATTGTTTATTTTTTACAAAAGCCTTCAATGCATGACATCTATTTCTTATTATCTACTACCTATACAATACAAAGTACTTGTTACTCATTGTATACAGGATGGTAGAGACAGCGATGTATTACCTGTTACCTCGGATTCAGTCGTTACATGATTTTGAACCTGAACGCTAGGGGGAAGTAGAATCATGTGTCGACTTCATGGTTACAGATACCGTATATTTCACTTAGGTATAGGTTTTTTTTTTTGGGTGGGAAATAGTCTAATGACTTCTCCCGCTGAGTAGAGCAGGAGGGCGTGTCAGACGGGAACTCTTTCGAACAACCCTCCCCTGAACAGCTCCCCTGGCAGGCATCGGCCCTTACGGACCCCACCAGTGGTTGCTGACATCTCTGACGGCGCGCGTGGAACACAACGCGCCGTCTCGCTTACCACTTTTCGGCCGCAGGGGATAGGGAAAGCGGCCAAAGCTATACCGACACTCCTCTTCCCCTGCGACCCCACCGCGTCCGCCATCAAACGGTGGCGGCCCCGTCCAGGCCACGGAAGAGAAGAGCGCTGCTCAGAAGCACCGGCACTCCTCCTCTGCCACAGCCTGTAACCCTCAGCCGCGATGCCTCCCATTCGACATCGCGGCCCACCTCAGTTGCGGTGCACTTCACCGCAACCTACTTTTTGGCCGCTACGTCATTGGCTTGAAGGTAAAAGCCCTGACGAGCGGCCCCACCTTTGGGTTCCTCTTGGCTTCACCGTGGGTGGCAGACCACGGTTACTGTGCCCTCCCCCCCCCCGCAACGACAATGCGGTAACCCACTCGGGGGGAACTTATTTTCTAAGGGTATAGGTACTGTTTATTTTCTAAGCTGGTGAAGGGGATTTTCTCAACAAATATAACAGCATTATGCGACAAAAAATCATGACTAACGAAATAAATCAGTCTATTTATCCAGATGTGTGAACTCTGACGTGTTATTTAGGTAATAAACCGCTGTCATTATGACGTTTGGGTTCTTCCAAGTGTCATCTGTCAAATCACAGACGAATGATGATCTCACGTATTTATCAGAATTCAACAAAATGGAGGAGGTTATGCAGTCAGGGAGTATTTTAAGTGGCGTGGTGTTTCGTGTCGTCATTCTGAGGCCCTAGCGTGAGTTTCTTCGTGAATTGGCGCTTCAACAATCCAGGGCCAATAGGAGCGCCGAACGTGGTCGAAGCGATAAGTCGAGATCGTTAAGAGAAACACACTAATAGGGCCACTGATGTTTATCTCAATGCTTCTTTTTGTTGGTAAAGTCACACAATTTCCGTGAGTTGTGAGATGACGCTTTACTTCCGATGCTACTGATTTATTACGCGATGCTAAATGACATCATGACGTGACACGACACACAGCACGGTACACATAACACAATTATGAGTCCGGTTATTCAGCCTTCGGTCAGAGCTATAAAAAATTGAAACATCATTAATTTATATTTATAAAACTGAACAACTACAGCTAAAGTAATTTATACCATGATTGGAGGTAAGTACGAGTAACCTTCAATCATGGTATATATAATAACTTTAACTTCTGACGCGTTAACAAAACAGGGCTTAGATTTATTTAATGGTTTTATAACATAACATAACATCACGCCTATAGGGATAGATGGGGATAGGTAGGGATAGGTAGGGATGATGTACTTACGTACAGTCACCAAAAGAGATAATAAGCCAGGGTCGTCGGTATAGTTGAAGTGTAATAAGAAACCGCTGGATATTTTCGAAAAAAAAATATATTTTAAACAAACAGTTCATTTATCTTCTATCTAAACTTCAAGTATATGCGACGACCCTGGTTATTTATGTCTTTTGGTGACTGTACCTATAGTACTCGCAGATTTCATCAGTTTTGTCAAAGTCCGACCACAATTCAAAGCCAGTCAGTCGGGTCAATGTTTTTACCGCACAAAATGCTGCCCAATTATTAAACATTCTGACATTATTCAGGGCCATTGAACAAATAGGAGGCCTGGAGCTAGAGAGCGACTACCCCTACGAGGGGACTGACGACAAGTGCGTATTCAACAAGACCTTAGCTAAGGTGAAGATCAGCAGCGCCGTCAACATCACTACTAACGAGACCGGCATGGCTCAGTGGCTTGTACACAATGGACCCATTTCTATTGGTAAGTAGGACGTCGTGTGTAGTGTTTTTTTTTGTTAAGCCCAATTCTGTGCAATGGCCTCCCCCAAGTTCTTCCAAGAATTATTTTCCTGCACCACCTCGAACGACACGTCACTGCTTTCTGGACCGACTGCGGCGGCGCCTTCCATCTTCAGGTACCCATTGTGTAGAGACTTTTGCCCAGTGGTCATCCTGTCATTGCTTTCAAAGAACATTCGACAGTAATTTGATAAACGCAGTACCTTGTAAACTAATACATAACACATTTTGTCACGGTTACTAATAAATAGTTTTTTATTATTTTTGCATCAAGAGATTTGACAGAGCAGCTTAGCCAGCCGGATTGGCTAAGCTTTAAAAAGGACCTTTACCTTGGGTTGCCATCCGTCCGGATTTCCCCGGATTTATCCTAGTTTAGAGGGCATCCGGGGAGCGTCCGGGCGGGGCTTCCTTCGCTGTCCGGGTTTAAAAATTTAAATTCTTGGGCCGCCCGCGACACACGCACTGTGCTCGCACGCCGCGATCAACCGACGAACGTAATAACATTCTATATTGTTAGGTAACATTTAAAATGATGATAAAAGATGACTCAATTTAATTTTAAGGTCTGAAAATAAATAAAAAGGTGATTTATGACATTTTCAACTGTTTTTTATTACACTGACTATGTTTTAAAAACCTGTTGACATGTCCGGGTTCTGGGCTCTAAAATCCGGGGTTTTCACGCGTCTTGTCCTGGTTGCCAAATTTTAGAGATGGCAACCCTACCTTTACCGAAGATTATTCTCACATGATTTGTATTTCCCTACAGGTATAAACGCAAACGCGATGCAGTTCTACATGGGAGGCATCTCGCATCCATGGAAGATGCTATGTAATCCTACCAACTTGGACCACGGCGTGCTAATTGTAGGATTTGGAGTTAAAGGTAAGACTTGTACAGATATTAGAAAAGTATTTTGGGATTCATGGGTTTTATAGTTGGTCCTCTTATCCCAGTAACTCCAGAACAGTCAGCTCAGAGTGTCATTCTACACAAGGGCATCCCTTAGTAGGAATGAAATTGTAAAAGCTGTGTACCGTGTTGTCCATCTTGCAAGAGAGGCAAAAGATTTTTAATATACATTTTTAGTTATTGTATTTATTGTATTAAATTTTCTATGTTATTATGTCGTTGCCTATTGTATTTAACACACACTCTTAAATACAATAGGCAAAAAAAACATTTATTTCAGGCAATTAGACCGGTCTAATAGACTGAAATAAATGTTTTTTATTTTTATTAAATTTAATCCTTAAGGTGAAAGCTCCAGAGTAAACCCAGAAATTCAAATACTCTTACGTTTATTGCAATTTGCAGGTCAATGTCAAACATTGTATATATAAAAATAAAAATAAATCACAAAACCCTCAATCCGATTGTAAAATACTGGTATTCAGCTGCATCCGGTTAGACTGGAAGCCACCCCAACATAGTTGGTAAAACGCTAAGCAGATGAAGATGTTGACACAATCCGATTGAATGACAATTTTATGAACTTTTCAATTAAATGAACTTGTATTGACGATTTAAATGATAATAATTAGATCTGCAAATTGCAAAAAAAAAATTCGCGGGCTACCTTGGAGCTTCCATCGTAACCGGAACTGCATCGATTGGCATAGAAATGAACTGTTTATTTATGTTAGTAGATCTTTTAAGACAGTTTTACACGTCAATATTTTGTAGGTCAATATTTTAAAAAACTAGATGGCACCGGCATTTCCTAGCTGACTGTTCCTTGAGAAAAAAAGCCGAAAAAAACTCAGATGTCATGGTCTCTTTTAAAGTCCAAACATTATATTATTTGAATTTATATGAGTCAAACAAAGCAGGGCAATTTTTGGAAGAGCCTTTTGAAGAAAGAGCCATTGCAGCTTTGAGCTGACCTGTCCCAACAGACGGCATGTCTGTATCAGTCACCGTGTAGCTCAACCCTATTTTAGGGAGCTCAACGCTCATCGCTTATTTCAACCTGTTTTCCATTCCTAATGCACGATCAAAATATGGCCGTAATTCGTTTTATAAACATTGAATGAAATTATTCAAGGAATTTCGTCTGTATCGTGGATGCGTTTACAAACACAAATTGCAGATAGTTATACAAACTATCTGTAGATGATTCATATAATAGTACCGTGCGTGACAGACATTCGTGACGTGGAATGTAGCAGCCACTGCGTGACTGCGTCAACCGTTATCTAGAGAAGAGAGAAATTAATTTGTATTAAATTGTCACATTTTAACTAGTGCGATAGAAGTTGTGCCCAAATTTCAATTTACATACTTAGAAGAAAGCACTTAATTTTTCTTGAATTTTCAAATGTCCCTGGCAAACTTAAATTTTTACCCTATGTGTGTTTGCGCACTACTTCCGAGAAATGACGGTACGAAATACCCGTTTTACCATATTTTTAACCGACTTCAAAAAGAAGGAGGTTATCGATTCGACATGTTTATATATATATATTTTTTTGTATGTTCGGGCATAACTCATATAGATCTGATGATGCGTTTCGGAGACAGACAATGGAACTCTTCAAAAAATTACAGCAAATCAACCCGCGAATGTTGCTATCGCATAAATGTGTATTGTTTTGACCCCAAGGATGATGGAATTTCGAATTGGTGTGGGGTAGTTAACTAAAAAGTGAAAAATAAAAACTTTTTCAAAAAAATTCAACCGACTTCCAAAGAAACACTACAAAGTGCAAAATAACTTTAATTTCGGAAGGCGGTGACAAATAATTAAAATACACATCCAAAGTCACCGACTTCCCAAATTAAAGTTATTTTGCACTTTGTAGTGTTTCTTTGGAAGTCGGTTGTTATTTTTTTGAAAAAAGTTTTTTGTATCAACGCACTGGATCTAGGGGCCTACTCTCTCACTTCGGCAACGTACATCCGTCCGAACGTAGAGAGCAATTCGAATGGAACTCTGATCTCGAATTTAGATTCGGGTCGGATGGAGTGCGCAAACGCTCTTTTAGAGCCGGAACATTAAAAAAATAAGCAATTATCAAATTGCTCGAGACATTCTTAAGTGATGCGCCTACCAACGCCTTCCCCCTTATTACAGAACAAGGTTTTTCTTTAGGTATGGTTTAAACCATCGAGCCTGTTTTTGAAATAAGAACTTAGAAGTGAAATAGAATTACAGCTCCTTTTACAAAACTGACAATTTAGCACTGGACTAACTTGTCAGTTTTGTAAAAGGAGCTGTATTTCGATTTCAGTTAGGTTCTTATTTAAAAAAACTGGCTCGACGGTTTAAACCATACCTAAAGAAAAACCTTGTTCTGTAATAAGGGGGCTTAAGTTAAAACATAAGTTTAAACTCACTCACTGAAACTATTAATTCAGCGCGTGATTCAAGACCAGCGTAGAAATTTGTCGCCGGTTATAAAAAAAAAATCTGCTGTTTCATAGAAAAGTGCAATACCTACCTACGCGGTCAAAATTGATGGCAGAGCTAATTTTTTTAATGACGATAAATTGCAACGCAGGGGATTCAGAATCATGTGCATACGCCAGCACATCAAGCCACCCCAAACTGTTAAATTTTCCCAATTGAACATCAACCTTAGGCATATGTTATAAAGTTGAAAATCTGTCAAGGAAATTTGACAAATTGGGGTAGCTTTTTGTGCTCTGGCGTCTGTACTGAATGCATGGTAACAGATTCCGCATCGATGTCCCTGCCACCCTATATATGATAGATTTCTATGACGTAGAAGCTACAAGATCTTTGTCTTTCCAGTAACCGTAAACTGTTCACCGGTGATGATTAATATTGCACTTTCTATAACCTCACTATATTCCACAGACTACCCGCTGTTCCACAAGCAGCTGCCCTACTGGATCGTGAAGAACTCGTGGGGCAAGTCCTGGGGTGAGCAAGGCTACTACCGTGTCTACCGAGGAGATGGCACCTGCGGCGTCAACCAGATGGCAAGCAGTGCTGTCATATAGAACAAGCTGCAAATTTATCTTACTTCTGCTGAGCAGGGACTTAATTTTCTTATCCGTTCCAATTTCAGTTTAATTTTTTTCACTTTCAGTCCAGTGTTTTTATTGCTGGCACTTCATTTGGCGGCATTTTTATAATCTTTCTTGTACTGGACAAAGATTTCATTGTCATATACGTTGTTATTTTGAAAAAAGAATGTTTTTAATGCTGGCACATCGATTGACGTATTATTTTTTTGTTCGCGTTACTTGGGTGATGCAAAGTATGCCCTATTTTGATGAAAATAAAGTTTATTTTGTATGAGCTATTACCGCGACTATTAGCGCAAACACGCCAAGTGTAGTGTCAATATATAAATTGGGACCCAGAAGTAAATGTGACAAATAGAGTTTCAGAAAACGTACCTGTGTCGTGTACAGTCCTTTCTTAAGAGGCCTACGTACAATGAACTGTCCATACATACGTAATACCTAAATCATTTGCAACTTGAGCATATTTCCATCATATTATGATGATATTCGGATTCAGACAGTATTTATCTAGGCTCGTAGGGGTTTTTTTTTCAGAAATACTTACCTGAAATGAAGTTTAAGCGAATTGCATTTCGCACATTTTTACAGCGTAAATGACATGTTTTCTCACTGTTTTTTTGGTATTATAACCAACAATTTCCGTAATATTGTTGTCTCAGAAGCATAGCTCATATTGTCAAGTTGTAAAATGTCGAAAAAAAATATTAAAATACAATAAGTTTTCATTCATCATTTTTGGTATTACGGAACACATCCAAATTCATCTTAAATGGTCAGTAGCTAGCAGCGCTATCGCGTCAAGCCATTGTCAATGTGTGTGTGATCGTACTGCTCACTGTAGGTATGTATCCTCGACAGGTACTAACACTAGCGCAACGATAGCAATTTTCAGACGAAATATTGTCTCCGCCCGAATCCTAGTTGCGAGCTTCGGTCGTAGGATCCTTAAGCTGGATTTATCACATTTATACCTTATTACAATGTCATAAAAGTCAAATGACGTGCGCTCTTGAAACGTATTATTTATAACAGTTCTTTGATAAAATCAAAATATTCAAGATCTTGCCCTGTATTTTGAAAACCGCCGTCACCGAAATTCATGTGTTTGAGAGTCGCTCGCTAGTCTAGACTTAAGTTAGTATAAGACGTAACGAGATATTTAAAAGTGACTTCTATCCATTTCAGACGCTATTTAACGTCCGACTCTCCATTTGTATAAAAAAATCCATCTTACTAGTTTATAAGTCATCAATGGACGATGAATTGTGTTCAAAAAGATTAATATTAGGATTGTAGGCGGCTAAAATTGTGTTAAAGCAATTCAAGTGCATGCCAAGATTATAAACGTATGCTTATTATTCACGGTCAAATTAAATTATTTAGCAAAACGTCAGAGAAGCAATGGCTATCGATATGTAATAACATTTAAAAAAATCTTAAGTCGTATGATATTTTCATCTCACGAAGCGACCCGCGCATTATTGTGGTCACCAAGTGTAAAAACACGCTGTGTGTGTTAGCGCTGGAGCTCTAAATACCGTCCAAGAGTGAGTGTTATGGGCTGACCCTACTCATCTTCATGCACACATTCTCAGCGTGTTTGTAAACTCGTTTACCACAAGTAAAGCGCGTGTCACTTTTTGAGATAAAAATACAGCTTGTAATTACAGCTGATAACGAGGCTAATAGCCGAGGTTAGTGTACTTACTTGAAATAAATACGTTGTTGTATTGTTTTCGTATTATCTAGTTTAAATGTCGATAATCATAACGACTGTGAAGTTTCGCCAGCTTAATAATAAATTTGATCCTAAAGCTAATATCTAAATAGCTAAATATTAATTTGCCTATATATTTAAATCTTCTGCGGTGCATAGAAGCCATTTAATGGACCCGACAAAAAAACTTTCACCCAAGAGAACCAGTGATCTCAACCACTTCCAAGTTTTGTAAAGGGTAACCCTATTTAATATCTAATTAAAACCATAATTTAAAACAAAATTGCCGTGAAAACTATGGTTCGTTATAATGTCTCAATTACGTCCGCAGCATAACATTTTTGTTTGATTATAATAAATAATTAGTCGCCTTATCAAAAACATGTGCAACATAATTGGTTGTGAATAATATACCTAGGCATTGGTCACATATTGGAGCCAACACTGGTCAATCAAATGTTGGCTCAAATGTGTGACTGTTGCATGTGATATTTAACTTATGATTATGTATGGCCTTGAACTTATTGCAGGAATAAAATATAATATACAAAACGAGGTTCAGTCGATAATTATTCTAAATGTTAAACACTTAACGTAGAGATTTGAATAAGGATCAAGATTGCAGCTTATAACCATTAGAGATAGATATATTGATTCTGAGAAGAGTCAAGAGTTATTAAAGACAGTGTGTAAGTCTTTTCAGGCCAAACATAACCTCTCCAAAGTATTTCTTAAGGTGGATGCGCTAAAGTAGCTCATAAAATCCAAATAATCTTTCGTTTTTTGCAATTTGCAGATCTATTTTAGGTTGATGTTGATTAAAATATGATTCGTAATAGAAACACGTATTTCCAGAATTGTAATCAGTAAAATCATCCTTTGTAATCCCATTAATTACTTTTCCTGAAACAGTAATTCAATGGGATTAAATGGACTAAGAGGGTTGTATTAATTATTGTAATTAGAAAGAAAGAAAGAAAAATAGTTTTATTTGTATGTCAGGTAAAATGCATAGAGTGTAAAACCATATTTGTTACGGGAGAAAATTTAAATTGGACTGATTTAAGCAAAAATGATCCAACCCACAACAATACAAGCAACACAATTTCGAGTTTTTGTGACCTATGTATTTCAAATAAGGTATATTTTAACATATCAATCATCTCATATTTGGTATTGGAAAATATACCTTATTTGGAATACATAGGTCACAAAAACTCGAAATTGTCGAGGTTGTGGAATGGATCATTTTTGCTTAAATCGGTCCAATTTCGCGGGCTTTCTTAGCGCATCCACCATAAATGTTATCATAATCTCTATCTCTGGGGGCCTATTGTCTAAGTCCGTCAACGAAGATACGGGCCCATCCGAAAGCAGTTCGATACTTCGGAATGAACTCTACGGTCGATTAATTAACTTTTTCGGACGGGCATAAACACATCGGGAATAAGGACAACTGTCAAATCGTGTTGTCATTCATTTTTTGTTCGGGCCCCGAACTAATTTTATGTCCGAAGGTGATACAGAATAGGAAACACCCGTACAGCTCGATTCAAACTTTATGGCGGCTCGGAACACGAGGCGAGTCGCGGCGCAGTAACAAATTCATGGGTCAGCGGGGTTGAGGGGTGGGGTACTGCGCAGCGTGTAGCTCTTTTTTCTCTCTTTTTTCTTTGCTTGACGCGTAGACTCCCTGTAACGACGGGCATGGCTGATCCCTGTTTGAAACCTCAGAGTAAACGTCATCGGGGCCCGACACCAGAAAGCCAATTCTCGTAATTAAAAACGTTCGAAAGCTAGTCGCAGTCTCATCTCGGCGACAATCAAATGTCAAGAACTTGTCTAAATTGTATGGAAAGTCGAGGTATAATTGACGGATTGACACTGAGACCAGACTGTAAAGGTTCTTTAAATTACTAGAATTGCCCCTCTGGTCTTTGGAGATATTCATACCTAAACTAAGATGTTTTTTCCACCGATAAGAATTCGACGAAACCCATGCATACTGTTGCGAAAACCACAAAGAGTATGCAAATGTTTTACAATGTTTATTGACACATATTATAGAAGTGTTAAGTAAGTGTTTTATATAGAATTCCTTTTATGTTTTGTTTCTATTTACTCATCAAACATGCTTATGTTGATTTAAAACATTAGTCACGCACTCCATAACAAGATTATTATTACTATTTGCATTAGCCGACACTAATCAATTGTTTTATAATCATAACATATGTTATTATTATAATATAAGGAAGTAAGGCTTCTGTTATTAGTTTGCCATACTTTGAATTAGTTATTTTTAAGTTTAACTAAGTAATCAACTAAATTGATTGACATTTTTTTTGTGTATCTCTTTTCCTAAGAATCTCTTGTTTTTTTTTTTGCATACTATCTTTTGTATTATGTATTTAGGTTATTTCTGTAAATTAACTAAACTGTCATCTATTAATACCTGTTTGAAAAGTAGGCATAAAACATAGTCAAATAAGCAATGCTCTCCATTTTATGTGACTTTATGACTAACACTTATTGTGTAAGCAAATACTCGAAATTATACTCATTAATTAAATGGTGAAACCTCAAAAGACCTGTAGCGTAAGCCTCTACACGTTGGCACTCAGAAACTATGCATCATACATAAGTTCATAACTGAGGTATAAATCGTTTAGCAATTTGTAGCTATAAATAAACAGCTCATTTTCTGCGCGATATATAAGTACACGTTGGCAGGAAAGTAAAAGGGATCCTGCCGTTTTGCCAAAATGATTTTGACAAAAATTTATTATCCAAACAAATTTTAGCAACCTTTTTATACCAATGCGATATTTGGAATGATTTTCGTACGCACATTTTCATTTGGTCAAAGTTTTACTCGGCAGAATATTACCAAGGATAAATGTCATTATGGCATTTGGTCCTTAATTAAATTATTTATTACAGCAAAGAATTTTAGACAGTAAACATTTATTGAAATGATTTGTTATGAAGGAGCTAGGTTACGTTAGGTTAGAACTGTAACCAGAAACAATGCACTGCTTAGCGCCAAGTGTTGTAGTCTCATGAATTCTCAACGCTCTGTTCAACACCAACAGTGGAAATGCGCAATAAAATCCTGTCGCGATATTTTTACATACGTGCTTACTTACGTTAGGGATGATTCCCATCAGACCGGGCCGTGCCCGGGGCATGCTGTGTACGTGGCCTGGAAGGGGCACGGATTTGAAACGTTACAAATGAGGCAGTTTATATTACACAGTGCATAATCCGTGTCCCGTCACGGCCCGGACGGCGTTCGTTTACACCACGGTTGTTGCACGGAGCCGCCCCGTCCTCTCCACGTCTTATGACCCGGTGTAATAAAAACCTGCAGCACGGACGGGCTCCACTCCGGCCCCGCCCCGGACACGGCACGGTGTAATGAGAATCATCCCTTAGTCTTTTGTTTTATCAATTAACGTTAGTAAGCACATGCTTTGGCTTCGACATGTTCCTGTCTTTGTCTGTACACTTGCAATTTGGCAGATGGGCGACAGTAACAGGAATAATGTACAACCGAGGTACGTGTTAAGTAATCTTTATTTATCTTGACCAAATATGTGCGCTAGCTTTTTCTTTGATTCAATTGAAACTTCTATCATAGTGAAAAGACGTGTTGCGTATGCGTTTGCTGAACGACTGATGTGAAGGTACTCTAGGCTGCGAGTAGTCATCAAGTCATGCTCATGAATGAATTAGTTAGCCCCTGAGACCTCATGTTTCATAATGCTAGAGACCATGCATATCAAGGAGTCGTCCGCGGGGCGCTGAAAAAGTCAATCTTGTGTCATGCAACGAATTCGTGTTCTTTTGTAGAGCGTCATGCTCAATATTTTTACTGCAAGTGATGTGTACTCGAATGTGTGTGTTTGTGTTGTCACTGAGCATGCACCAATCGTCCCCCCCCCTGCTGTCTAATCGCAATCCGTAGCCTACTTTCTGAAGAATCATAACCAGTATAAAGTTTTGTAAATACCCAGGATCGTGCAGAATGTTATTGAACTCTAAAGCAATTTAAATAGAGATGTTAGTTGAATGCTTCATTTTGATAAAGTTATGCCAGCGTGTAAAGGTATTTTAAAGAAATTACTAGAGATTTAAAGATTTTGCTTGCCACTTATGGATTGTATTTTTGTATACTGAAATCAAATATGTAATAGAAATTAACTGCAAGAGATTTGTAGCAGTTACATTACTCCTGCTTGTACCTGATATATTGGCATATTATTCACGGTCGTAAAAACATGGCGCACGGAATTTTCAACTCTCTGTCTTCAACCGAGTGTTGAGAATCCAACAGAGTGAATCTCAGTGGGTCGAAAAAACCCTCATTCGATTTAGAATATTGTTGCAAATATTACTCAAGTAGTTTTGTCGTTCCAATTTAATAATCATGTTTTTTTTTATGAAATTCAAGTACCGTCATTCTGTAAATTATTTTAATACTTCACAGTATGCATACCAATTTCTTAAATAACTAAAAAAAGTGCCTTCAAATCGTATTTGTTCCGGTTAAAATGTACATAGTTCCTGTGTTATTAAAATATAGTTATGGTATTCCACGATGAGGCATTTTGCGTCTTAAAATATTTGACATAAGGTTCGGATTTCTATGAATCTCATACCGGTACAAAATGCAACAACGTTACTTGGAATTTAAATTATATTGGATTGTTAAAAATGTACACATTATGATTTAAGTGTACTTACTTATGAATTGTTATTGTTTTATTCAATTTTCTGTTATTTTTTGTTGACCATCGACATTTTTTGTTAATTTTACAACTGTAGCTATATGCAGTGTTATGTTAAATAAATGCCAATGTAATTCGTTGAAGACGTAAGACCGCATAATATACGTCACGGTATTCAACGGAATATTTTGATAAATTCACCTTTGGAAACGAATTTGATACTATGTAATTGTGTTTATTGTAATAAAGATATTTTATGAAATGACATGTTTCATTGTAAGTGTATCCTTATTTAAAACTTGACCATGATTATTTAATTCCAATAGCTAAATAAATAATATTTGTACCTAAGTAACTGGGTGTTTCCCGATGAATTTCCAAGTCAGGCTATAGTATTTCCCAGGCTGATTTCCGGCCACCGTGGCCTTGCGGACGGCGAGTTATGGGTAGCTCGCTGTCCAGTAAGGACCAAGCCCAGGTCGACGACGCATTGTGTTCCACGCGCGCCTCAAAGATATGTCAGCACAATGTGATGGATCCCGCAAGGGCCGATGCCTGCCAGGGGTGCGGGTTCGTTCGAAAGAGAAACCGCCGCCCCTGGAATACAAGCTACTGAGGGAAGACGGGTGGGTTTTAGTCAGTAAAAGTCTGACACAGCCTCCTGCTCCACCCAGAGCGGGAGACGTTATTTGACGATTTCCCATCCAAAAAAAAGGCTGTAGTATTTTATCTCAGAGACGTGGTTTACTTGGGTAAACCAAAATAACACGCTGTGAATTTGTGTGTAAAGACGAGTAGCGTCAGCACATAACACACACAACACTTCCGTCTTCGCCATTGTCTCAGACTTTTTTGGCGAAGCCATGAGGCACACTTTCCTACTAATTTCTTACATCACACTTTATTGTTTTATTTGTATTTTTTATTATTTATCTTCTGTGCCTATATTGTGTGCCTTTTAGTCTGTGCTAAATACATGTATTTTCTTTCTGATCTTTCTTTTGAGCTTACACACACATTCACAGCTGGTTTTACACTTCGTAGCCAACAGAAAAGCGTATCGCTTCGCGGGATTAAAATTCTGTACGACACTATGGCATGGGGAAGAGTTTGCAATGGCGCGCGATAGATGTCGCGAAAACTAGAAAATATTCTTTTACCATTCTACCAACATATTTACTAGGGGTGTTCAGTAAAAAGTGATAATGAGTATGAAGCAGTTATACAGGGCGTCCCATGGATATGCCATATGGAGGGAAAGTACCTTGAATATTGTAGATGGAACATTTTACTGAAAGAAGACATTATTTGAATTTAAAAAACAATTTAAACCGCATTCATAGATATTTATATAATTACATGGTTGTACCGGGAATCGAACCCGTTACATGAGAAAAATAACATTCTGTAGCTTTATCATACCGATCGAAAGGCTTTATCATAAGGATTATTTTTTGCTAGATAACATAGTGTCAAAAATAAAAGGAAGATCATGAATTTTAACATTTTGAATACAAAATTAATCAATTTATCAAATGCTCAAAATGAGTCCCTACCTGTTGAATACAAAGTCGCACTCTTTTGATTATTTCGCTCCCTGTGTGATGGATATTTAGAATAATACGTCAAGTTTTGCTTGTAGCTCGTGGACACTTTCATACTAGTTTTTGTAAACTAACTTTTGTTCATAACCCCATAAAAAAATGTTACGGGGTTAGATCTGGGGATGTCGGCGGCCATCTTATTTGTCCATTTGTCCCGATCCAGGGATGAAAGTGTTTATTGAGACAGTCCCTTGTTCTGTGACTGTTATGAGCCGGAGCGGAGGCCCATCTTGCTGAAAAGTAAGGTTTTGTCGTTCTGCAACCGGAAATGATGGTACTTCTGAAGTGGGTACTTACATTTATTAGTAATAGGTACTTATGACAATGACAGTTGTATGTCCTTACGGCAATGTCAGCTTTTCATTTTCGAACCGACGAAAAAACGGAGGAGGTTACTCAATTCGACGCGTATATTTTTTTTTTTTTTTTTTATGTATGACCACGCATAACTTTTTCCAGAGTAGTCCGATTTTGATAATTCTTTTTTTATTGGAAAGGGTATACCTCGAAGTTGGTCCCATATAAATTTCGAAGAAAAATTCCAACCCTAAGGGTAAGAAAACAGGGGATGATTGATTGTTTACTCACAGATTTTAATACTGAGTCGTGTATTAAATCAAAAATTAAGCATGTAGTAATTAGTAGATTATAGCCACAAAAAATTATAAAATAAAAACTTTTTAATAAAAAAATTAAACCGCCGAAAAACCGAAAAATTAAAAATAATAAACTAGCTTTGTCCAACCCCAATAAATAAGTTCGGAAGTCGGTGACTTTGGATATGTATTTGATTATATGTCACCGCCTTCCGAACTTAGTTATTGGGGTTGGACAAAGCTAGTTTATTATTTTTAATTTTTCGGTTTTTCGGCGGTTTAATTTTTTTATTAAAAAGTTTTTTTCTGAACAAAATTTCACATCCTTACGGCAATGTCATCGTCCTTACGGCTATGTCAGCTTTTCATCATTTTATTTGTGAGACAATGTTATCTAGCAAAAAATCATCCTTATGAAGAAGCCTTTCGATCGGTATGATAAAGCTAAAGGATGATAATTTTTCTCATGTAACGGGTTCGATTCCCGGTTCAACCATGTAATTATTTAAATATCTATGAATGCAGTTTAAACTGTTTTTTAAATTCAAATAATGTCTTCTTTCAGTAAAATGTTCCATCTACAATATTCAAGGTACTTTCCCTCCTTGTGGTATATCCGTGGGATGCCCTGTATATTATTTATTGTTATTTTATTTTTCGACATAATCACCTTTGAGGTGTATGATTCAGTTTGATTCAGATTCAGATTCAGATTCAGATTTTATTTTTTGCAAAAACATGTGTAGATAATATACATGGTATGATGCTTATTATAGGTGTTACAAGGTTTTTTGGCTCAACATGTTTGACCATGGTTGGTGTACAAATTAGGTCGAAAGACAATAAGAATTTAAAATACTAATAACATAAATAAATCAAGAATTATCAATAATATTAAATTAAAAAATTAGGTCAATAGTCAAGCGATTCAAAAATAAATAGAATAGATTCAGTCAGTATCTTCCGAGCGATTTATCATTTAAAAATTCTTTAACATTATAATAGGCTTTTTCTGTCAGTATTTTTTTCAATGTTTTCTTGAACTGGTCTGTATTTAATTTCTTAACACAGTTAGGGATATTATTATAAATTATTGGCGCTCTGCATACAACGCTTTTATACATTAGCGCAGTCTTAGCTGGCTGAACACGAATTTTACTATTATCCCGGCGATTACGTATTACAATGTCCGATATTCGAGGAAAAAAATGGGGGTTATTTCTGACAAATAGGGCTATTTCCAAGATATAAAGTGACGGAAGTGTGAGTATTTTATATTTTGTGAAAAGTGGCTTACAGCTCTCTGTACTTTGCATACTGAACATGGCACGTAGGCATCGTTTTTGCATTATAAATGCCATCTCTTTATTTGGTGAGTTTCCCCAAAAGATAATGCCATATCTGAGGACAGATTCAACAAGTCCATAATAAGCCGAGAGTAACACATCAGTGTTGATGGATGGAGCAAGTTGGTGCAAAGCATACGATTGACTACTGATTTTTTTGCACTTGGTATATCGTTTTTCTAATCCTAAGATTCCCTTCTTGAAAAAAATCTTCATCTAGATCGCTTAAAAAATCATGTACGGCAGCAATCACTTCCTCATCATTGCCATATTTGTGACCTCTCAGTTGTTCGTTTACGGCGCGAATTTCGATTTTATCCATTTTGCGTACCAGTCGTACGACGCTCCGACACGACGAAAACAAATGACTTCTATTTTTCAAATAAGAAAAGAAAATCAATAATTTTTATTTTTTAACCGACGAAAAAACGGAGGAGGTTCTCAAGTCGACGCGTATTTTTTTTTTTTAATGTATGACCACGCCTAACTTTTTCCAGAGTAGTCCGATTTTGTTTTTTTTTTTTATTGGAAAGGGTATTTTATTTTATCAAATGCCTGGGGCTTTACCTACCAGTATTTATTTTTTGTGGTTCAAGGAGTTTTTATGCCATTATCACTTTTTATTTAACACCCCTAGTATGTATTAGGATATCTGAAGACAGTTTAGAAAGGATGCATAAACAAGAACTTTGTGAACCTTGTGATATATTGCAATTAAATGAAAGGAATTTTAAAACTCATATTAAAAGTAAACAAGCGAATTAGAGGATTATATCCAAGATAAGAATGCTTGGAAACATGTTGGTCCTGCTACATAGGACAATCCAATGTCTAGACAAAATCAAACTGGTTGATAATTGAATTGTATAAATAATTATAATTATGACATTGATTTACACTCAAGTGATTAACTCACACACTGACTTATTACTAGTTAATATTTAAGGAAAATCGTATACTTACGCTTACAATGTTTGTAAATATGTGAGCACCATGTATCTAGGTAACATAATAGTACATTATGGTACAAGTGTGTAACGTTGGTGATTATCGCTGAGGCGCCATTGAGACCCGAGCCGTCAGGCGAGGGTCTTAAGAGAGCCGAGGACGATAATCATCAATACACACGTGTATCATACGACGTTTTTCAACACACTTGCGAAGAAAATAATACTAAATCATCATCATCATCCATCATCATCCATCATCATCATCCATCATCATCCATCGTCATCCATCGTCATCCATCATCATCCATCATCATCATCCATCATCATCCATCGTCATCCATCATCATCCATCGTCATCCATCATCATCCATCGTCATCCATCATCATTCATCATCACCCATCATCATCCAGCATCATCCATCATCATCATCATCATCCATCATCATCCATCATCATCATCCATCATCATCCATCGTCATCCATCATCATCCATCATCATCCATCGTCATCCATCATCATCCATCATCATCCATCGTCATCCATCGTCATCCATCATCATCATCCATCATCACTCATCATCACCCATCATCATCCGGCATCATCCATCATCCATCATCATCCATCATCATCCAGCATCATCCATCATCATCCATCATCATCCATCATCACCCAGCATCATCGTTTTTAAGAACAAAGCAACTCAAACAAAAAACAACCTATAACTCACTAAGAACAAAGCAACTCAACCAATTCTATAACTCACTAGTGAATAATAGTAATGAAAAAGTCACAGTTTGATAATAGGTGTCATTATGTGCCTAACTGTAGTGAAATTAGAGCCATTTTATGAGCAAGTGTGTTGAAAAATTAATTTTCAACAATGGCTCATGATGATGGATGATGATCGATGATGCTGGATGATGATGGATGATGATGATGGATGATGATGGATGACGATGGATGATGATGAATGATGATTTTGGATGATGCTGGATGATGATGGGTGATGATGAGTGATGATGGATGATGATAGATGATGATGGATGACGATGGATGACGATGGATGATGATGGATGACGATGGATGATGATGGATGATGATGATGGATGACGATGGATGATGATGGATGATGACGATGGATGACGATGGATGATGATGGATGACGATGGATGATGATGGATGATGATGATGGATGACGATGGATGATGATGGATGATGATGATGGTTGACGATGGATGATGATGATGGATGATGATGGATGATGATGATGATGATGGATGATGCTGGATGATGATGGGTGATGATGAAAGATGATGGATGACGATGGATGATGATGGATGACGATGGATGATGATGGATGACGATGGATGATGATGGATCATGATGATGGATGATGATGGATGATGATGATAATGATGATTTAGTATTATCTTCTTCGCAAGTGTGTTGAAAAACGTCGTATGATACACGTGTGTATTGATGATTATCGTCCTCGGCTCTCTTAAGACCCTCGCCTGACGGCTCGGGTCTCAATGGCGCCTCAGCGATAATCACCAACGTTACACACTAGTACCATAATGTACTATTATCTGTATTGCTGTAATTGCATTATTTTTACCTATTTTGGTATGGCAATTTTATTCTGGGTGCATCGTTTTCACTCATAATTATGTAATGAATGTACTACCTATGTTAAATAAACATTTAAAGAGTAACGATGGAGTTTCATGCCCATTCTTCTTCATACGAAACTACGTTTTGGAAGGGGCGACTAAAATCAATTCTATTTTAATGTAAATGTTGACGTTCTAAAGTGCCTTTTATGTGCGCACAGCCAAAGTGTGGGACTCTTTGCCAGCGTCTGCAGCGTCCCTTCCACATTTAACCTGTCTACATTCAAAGCTAGAGTGAACAGTCATCTTATGGGCACGTTTGTTCTATCATGGACCTCATCTATCGCTTTCCATCGGCGAGATCAAGAGAAGGCCCAATGAGTAATAAAAAAAATTGTTTGTACATTGGTACAGTAAAGGAACACAGATTGTAGACCGTCAAATGATTTTTACTGATGTACATAAATCATTTTGAGGCTGACTGCACGACTCATATTTTCTCGTAATTTATCTAAGACTAGCTTATAACTTTCATCTCCTATTTAACTCCCTTAGGGGTTCAATTTTGAAAAATCCTTCCTCATTCCTTGTCTACATTATAAAGGGAACCTCTGTGCAAAATTTCAGCTTTCTAGGTCCAAGGGTTTGGGCTAGGCGTTGATGAGTCAGTCAGTCAGTCAGTCATGGCTTTTATTTATATAGAAGGCATGTCGTCATAGTAGGTACCTACCTAGTGCTAACCATTTTTATACTTGTAGTACTTACATCTAGAAGCACATTGTTCCCTTAAAAACTTCTCTCTCTTCTTAGTCGGTACGCTCTTGGCAGAGCGGTCGTGGTCGTCACGTAGTCGTAGTTGTGAAGGGGGCAGAATAAATACGCCTCACGATGTGCCGCCATCTATCTCTGCTGGAGGTCATCCTACTGCATTCGTTTATGGAGCTGCCCACAATGGATTCAATCTGGTCGGTCCATCGAGTCGGTGACCTCCCACGCGGTCTAGTACCTTCCACCTTACCCTGGATGACGAGGCGGTCTATGGAAAGGCTATCACGTCTTGAAACGTGGCCAAAGAAAGCTAGAATGCGAGACTGTAGTATAGAAAATAGGTGCTGTTTTATGCCGAGCTCTTGGAGTATGGAGACATTTGTACGGAACTCAGTCCATAAAACTCCAAGCATCCTTCTCCAGCACCACATCTCCAGAGCGTCTATCTTTTTCCTTTCCACTTCCCGCAAAGTCCACGTTTCAGCAGCGTAGAGAAATATGGGGAAAATAAGTGTTCGCATGAGCCTGGTTTTCGTACTTTTAGTGATGTTCCTGTTCCTCCATATTTTCTTCATCTTGTCCACTGATGTTCGTGTGATAGCCATTAGTCGCTTTATCTCATCTATGCATCCACCATTGTTCGTTATTAAAGTTCCAAGGTATATCAAGGTATATTAAAAACTATATTCCAACTGAAATACTCACCACAATAATTAATTATTAAAATGATCCAAACTCTGAACAACTAGCTATTGAAACGTCCTCAATAAACCAGCCGTGTTCGACAATTATTTGGACGTTCGGCCGGCCGGTAACGGCTCGGTCAAAGGTGACAACCGTAGGCTTGCCGGACAGTCCGAGGTCTGAGGTTTCAGGCCGATCGACGAAAATCGATTCAGGTTACCAAAGTTACATAATTAGTGAAGCGAAACCGGTTCGGTAATTGCTGTCAGTTTCTTGTCTTAATTGTTAACGATAGAATAGTCTGGAATAACGTCAGTGTAGTTACTATGAAGGATTGTTTTGGGGTATCTACAGACATTGTTAGAACTTAGGAGACATGTCTGGGCTGACATTGATGTGTTGCTGAAACCTGTATTAATCAAACCCCATTCTTTATCTCAATTTGTCATAAAATACAGGAAGACAATTTTATCACATTTCAAATTAGAATACATTTACACACTGAATACATTTTGGTCGTGTGTCATAGGAACAGGTGATTTTGTTTTCGTAATGTCCGAGAATGTCCCATAGTAAAATCTTCATGGGTGGACCACTCTGTGAAAATTTGAAAGGTAATAAAATGTCTTCCTATATAACACCACGCCTGTATTTTCCAGGATAGACAGCGGTGTTCCTATACTACACCACATTTAGTCAGTTATTTTTAAATCCCATGTCCAATTCAAGCTATTGACTTGAACCTGGCACTCAGAGCCCGAATGAATGGAAAATTCCAATAACATGGGGCCTGACTGGCCCGACCTGGGTTTGAAGCTCTCATGCTCGCCAACGACCCACACAAATAAACGTTTGTAGTTGCTAGGTATTAAAACCCACATGAAAAGCATCCACGACTTCTATCCTAAAACAACCGATACGTACTTTATATAATTTGTAAATAGGTAATAAGTAAATTCCACAAAACAGCTTGAGCGCGCACCGTAGTCGGTCACGTTGGTGGGCCGTGGGTCACATTGCACATACGTGGGCCGGTGGGCAGGTGGGCCTGCAGCCGACACATCCATAATACCCCTGACTCCCCTGACCCCCGTTGGAAGGGGAGAAGGGGAATGTCACTCAACGTTACGACTGTTTTGTTTTATTTTTATGTTGTTGATATGGGCGGAATGTTCGTTTTGTTGTCCGTTTTAATTATGGGTTTTTCTATTGGCTGTGTATGTGTGTTTGATATTTTTGACCACTTTATTATTTTTCTGTTTTGTGAAATAGAAGCACATATATTGTGCTATATTTGTACCATTGTTGAAATACATTTATTTTTAGAAAGAAACAAAGAAAGAAAAAGATTATATTTAAGACACGCACAGGAAATACAAACTAACAGGAAGGACATAATGGTGAAATACAAAGAATGATGTAACAAAAAATTGTGAAAAATATAGAAAATAAATAGAGGAAGACTTGTACGAGGCCAAACAGGCATTTTAAATAGATATGACCATTAAACTTATTTAGATACGGCTGTATGCAATTAGAAGCGTAAACTCCTTATTTTAATAATACCAGTCTAATATTTGCAGGGCACAGGCGTCTTCTTAAAATCAAATCCAAAATATTTTATTTCATATAAACCTGCATGGGCACTTATGAAACGTCACAAGCTAGGTGCACGGTTCCAATTTGTCGCTTCCTATGGAGAAGAGCCGGCAAGAAACTCCACGGTTACTCTTTTAAAAATAATTGGCTTTAACAATGTTTTCAAATTGCAGTGATAATAGGTACCTATGGGAGGACAGTGCAGGCCTGTCAATAAGTATACAGAATAGAAAATCGTCTATAAATCTACAGTTTGTAAGGCCTACAACGTTCTCTCATTCACAATATGTAAAGTAATCAACATAAATACTATGAACCTATTTAAACAAAATGACATGATTTCCACGACAATCACTAAAAAAAATTGTAGATATTAAAATTGATGTAAACTGTCAAAAAATGACGAGAATATGTCAGCATTGTAAAAATATAAAGAATAAAAAAGAACATTGTAATTTGGGAGCAGTTAATAAAACATAGACTTATCCAGATAAGTCACGCTTACTCAAGGCAGATTGGCGATTTCATACTTCAGTGCTTGATATGAACTGAAAAAGTCACATTGCATGGATTTGAACCCACAACCTCGAGCACACGTTTCCGAATCATCCATGCCTGTATATTAGGTACATGTTCCACGTAGCGTTATTATAATGTATCGAATATAAATTGATTTTAAATTGATTTAATGCTACAGTAAAATCAATTTATGAAAATCAGTGAAAATAAAATAGTAAGATTATGACGTGCGTATAGAAATATAACACAGTAACAGAATAACGGTAGCTGCACGGGTCGATCGGTCAGGTTAAGCTACGCTTGCCGCGGTTGGTCCGTGGATGGGTGACCATCTTTACATACTAAGACCCCTCCGTGCTTCGGAAAGCACGTTAAGCCGTTGGTCCCGGCTGTCATTTGTGGATCTTTGACAGTCGTTACGGGTCGTCAGAAAGCCGAAAGTCTGACAACCAGTCTTACCAAGGGGTATCGTATTACCCAGTAACTGGGTTGTGGAGGTCAGATAGGCAGTCGCTCCATGTAAAATACTGGTATTCAGCTGCATCCGGTTAGATTGGAAGCCGACCCCAACATAGTTGGGAAAAGGCTTGGTAGATGATGAACAGAATTATAATTATACATACATACTCAACCTTGAGGGGCTTGTGGCTAAGTAACAATAGCTGTGCGGGTCGATCGATCAGGTTAAGCTACGGTTGCCGCGGTTGGTCCGTGGATGGGTGACCATCTTTACATACTAAGACCCCTCCGTGCTTCGGAAAGCACGTTAAGCCGTTGGTCCCGGCTGTCATTTGTGGATCTTTGACAGTCGTTACGGGTCGTCAGAAAGCCGAAAGTCTGACAACCAGTCTTACCAAGGGGTATCGTATTACCCAGTAACTGGGTTGTGGAGGTCAGATAGGCAGTCGCTCCATGTAAAATACTGGTATTCAGCTGCATCCGGTTAGACTGGAAGCCGACCCCAACATAGTTTGGAAAAGGCTAGGCAGATGATGATGACTCAACCTATTACGTTCCCGCTGCTGGGTCACAGGCCTCCTCTCCGTAAGAGGGAGCGGGCCGTAATCCACCACGCGGGTCCAGTGCGGTTTGGTAGATGTCACTTGTCTTCGAATTTTTGTTCTAGGACATGCCGGTTTCCTCACGATGTTATCCTTCACCGTTTGTGAGCAGTGGTGATGAAATTATTTACACAAACTAATGCGCCCGGCTGGGTTCGAACGCACACGACCAACAATTCGTAAGTCGTGGCCGTTACCACTGGGCCACCACTGCTCTCAATGATTATAACACAGCCCATTACAGTATGGAGCTGAAAAGTAGAGATGTTTAAAAAGTTTTTTTGTTTTTCAAAACAGCAGTCAAAGTTACACATAGGTGGGTGTAAAAACAGGTGTTGTTAATAAAATATGTAAAATTACACTATTTTTTGGCGTTGACGGCGTACAAATATCAATAAATTAGGTATATCAAATAACACTTATGTAAAAGATTTAAAATAAATTTACAACATCTGTTCACACTAAAAGCCACTGCTCTGACCGCTATACTCGTAACAACAAACGATAAAAAATAGTACATTACAACGGTCACTGGTTTTTAATCCCATAATAGGTGGTGGACGTTTTTGGATTTATTTAGGCCAGACGAGCGAGTGCAGGAGGTCTACACCCCAAGCATTTCGACGTTTCCTACTTCGTTATAAGAATGAATGATAACGCTATTTAACAGTTGTCTCCTGTTGAGTTGTTCAGATGTGTTCTTGTTTTGAGGGTGACTCGATCCGTTAATGAAAATACGGGCCCGTCCGAAAGTTCAGAGGGGCCCTTATTTTTGCGGACGGGCTTGGAAAGTAAACATCATCATAGTTTTATCCAAGAGATGTCCACCGTTGGACATAGCCAGGATACCAATATTCAGAAAAAGAGATAATGAAGTAAATAATAAAAAAAACACCCAGTCCCCACATATTATGACTACAATGAATCTGGCTAACTATGTTGGTTTCGGTTTCTAGTCTAACCGGATGCAGTCTATCTGTCGTCCAGGATGCGATACCCTTCTGGTAAGACTGGTTGGCAAAATTTTGGACTTTTGACAACCTGTAACGACTGTCAAAGATGTACAAATAACAACCGGCATCAACTGCTTAATGTGCTTATCGAGGCACGACGGAGTCTAGATTTATATTATGAATGGTCACCCATCCATAGTGGATCCTTAGGTAATGATGCCGTAGATGAATTTGCGAAGAGAGAGTGCTAAGGCCGTACCCACATCTCCTCCTGCCTTTCTCACAATTTTGTGCGTAGATTCGCCAAAGATCGACCGAACTTCATAACAACAGGTGGTCACGGGCAACAGACTGTTGGCAGTCAAAATTGGTTTTACCAACTGTACCTACATCCGCGATTAACCAAAAAGCTTCTCAGCCTGAGTAGAAATAACCTTAGAATATTATAGGAACAATTACGGGCCATACCCCTTTAACAAACACTTTTTTAACATAGGTGCCACAGACAGCCCGCTTTGCAGAGGCTGTATTGACGGCGAGGAATCAGCCGCCCACGTCATCCTGAAATGCGAGCTAGTGGCTTCTCAACGTGTAGAAATCTTCGAAACAGTGAGGTCGCTCCGCGAAGCCAGTGAGCTTCACTGGCTGGTCTAGGAAGCTTTTGTGCTTTTTGGCGGAGCTAGGTTGGTTTTGTTAGCCAGAATCCCCACGCACAACGGACCGAATGGGAGCCTAAGTGCGGAAAAGGGAGTTCTATTATGATTATCATCATTATCATGGTCACGCATCCTCAAACCAACCGCGGCAAGCATAGCTTAGCCCTCGATCGACTTATGCGGCAGCTATTACTAAGCCACAAGCTCTTCGGTTGAGTGCTGCAATATAAGGCTAGATTACAACGGTCACTGGTTTTTAATCTGGACATTTTTGGCCTCAGGTTCATCATCATAGTTTTAGCCAAGATACGTCCACCGCTGGACATAGGCAAGATAACACGAACAATCAGAATAGAAGAAATAATAACTAAAGAAGAAATTATAAAAAAAAAAAAACTCGGTAAATGACTACAAATATCTTTAAAACACCGCCCAACTCGCAAACACATTAGCAGGTAACTCAATAGGTATCGCAAACCGAGATACAGTCAAGTAGACATAGATAAAAGTTAGTATACTAGCTAGGTAACTATGTATTGTGAGGACTGGCAGCGAGGCCACGGATCTAGGGCGTTGAATGTACTCTCGAAACGGGGTTACAGCAGCTGCATATAAACAAATCTATATATGTATGTACGAGAATATTTGACTTTCCTACAATATTTGTATAGTGTCTGATTGCTCGAAAAGCAAAGTTTTCAGTGTAATTGGAGCAGTTTCGATGCAACCGCACTTTCAAACTGTTCCTACAAATATGTTTTAGTTGAATCGTTATGGTATGCCAAGTCGAGGAGTGTTCCCAATACTCCAAAAGCTTTAGTTGACGTTTACACAATGTTCGATGCTGGCCAAGTTTCGGAGCTCATCGGTGTATTATCGAGTACTTTAATGGACCTTTCGGATGAAGCGATGGTCGTTGAGAACTGGGTCAGTTCTCGCTATTGATTCTGAATCGAACACGGAGAGTTCAAAGAACGGCTCGGAGTATTTTAAAGCAATAAGATGTAGACCGTGCGGACTAGTTTCCGTGGAGATATTTCTTGGAAGATTTAAGCTTTGCAGGAGCTTAGAATTGAAGTTTTCTGAAGTTTAGTGACATGAACGAGAGGACGCAGATTGAGTAAATGCGGGGCCGTTTTAGTAATTTATACTAACTAGTGATTGCCCAGTGGTCGAAATTCGACCATAATTCATTTAAAACTTAATATATTTCTAATGCAATATTGTGCAAAATTATTAGCTTTCTGCACTACTTCTCCATATAAACTACTAGCAGCGCCCCGCGGTTTCACCCTCATAGTTCCCGTTCCCGTGGGAATACGAGGATAAATATAGCCTATGTCACCCGAGGATAGTCTAGCTTCCCAACAGTGAAATAATTTTTCAAATCGGTTCAGTAGTTTCGGAGCCAATTCAATGCAAACAAACAATCAAATCTTTCATCTTTATTATTAGTATAGATAACAGTGCCAAAGTTTATACTCCGCAGTCCGCGTAATTTTCGTAAAAAGGGGTTCCAAGTGTTTGATTCGCGTATTTCGTACACAAATCTCGTATATAAATGATTTATTTACTAAAAACGTTTGCAAAAAGTGTACATTTAGCCAACAGTAGCAACGAAAAAATAACCTTCCCGTACAAACTAAAACATTATTTTTACAAGTGCAAGTAATTATGGTTTGGAATGAGAAAGAAGGTTAGGCAGCAACCAGTCGGATCTAGGTTTATTCAAATCTGTTTCAAGTTGCAATCTTAACGTCATTCATTCTGACAATTCAACAATATTCGTTGCATTATTTACGCTATCGCGCAGACGAATCTTTCAAACATGGGTACCTCTATGTTAGATACCTTCCAAATCAAATCAAAATGAAGCTATGGAAAAGAAATTTCGAAAATGATTAAATGAAACACAATTGCGATGCTGGTTTACAGAGTACCAAAGACATCATGATTATTGTACTTGTAGGGATAGCATTTATCCACATGTACCTACGACACTGTCCGTGCTATGGCTTCTACGGGTTACGTTTATCGATAGTCGTTCTAGATAACGATGGGCGATTCCGAGATGTTTTAACAATCGAAAGAATCGAAGTCGTTAAAATAAACCATCGAGTCAACCATCGACTCGCCGTTCTACAAAACAATCGACATGTTTTTCGATTGTTTCGACTCAGTGGAATCGACCGCTAGTCGTCGATTGTTTCGAGTCAGTGGCATCGACCGCTAGTTGTCGATTGTTTCGAGTCAGTGGAATCGACCGCTAATCGTCGATTGTTTCGAGTCAGTGGCATCGACCGCTAGTTGTCGATTGTTTCGAGTCAGTGGAATCGACCGCTAGTCGTCGATTGTTTCGAGTCAGTGGCATCGACCGCTAGTTGTCGATTGTTTCGAGTCAGTGGAATCGACCGCTAATCGTCGATTGTTTCGAGTCAGTGGCATCGACCGCTAGTTGTCGATTGTTTCGAGTCAGTGGAATCGACCGCTAGTTGTCGATTGTTTCGAGTCAGTGGAATCGACGATTGTTCGAATCGGTCACCGAGTCTCGCTCGGTCCCCGAGGTCAGTCGATTGCATGCATCGAATCGAGGCGCATGTTAGTTAGAGGCGAGAGCGTGTCAGACTCGAGTCGAGTGAGCTGCGCGTAATTTATGAACGTTTACCTTTACTTACGATTACGATGCACTATTTTATTTTTAACTAGTTTTAAATTTATCAAAATGCCACGAATTTTTAAACAATCGCGCCAACCAACCAACTCGCGAAACCCTAAACCATCGAGGAACAACTCTCGACTCGAATGAACGCGTCATGTGCCAGTCGCAATTAACAGACCGAGTCGGACTCGAGTCCAAGTCGAAACAATCGAGAACCATCGAGATGTTCGAACAATCGAAACAATCGAATAAAACCTATCGCCATCGTGCATCGCTAGTTCTGGAACGTTCGCTGTGACGCGACACAGAAATTGTATTGAAAATAGTTAATTCAATTAAAAAGTAATTACTGTAAACAAGAGACTTTTAATTATCTACTTATCCAAAGACACATTTAGGTCAAGAAATACCCTTAATACTCATTATTTCGTTCGCCCCCATTAAGTACAGACGCCAGCACATTATGCTACTCCAATCTGTCAAATTTATTTGATAGATTTTCAACTTTATGATAAAAGAATAAGGTTCATGTTCAATTGGGAAAAATTGACAGTTTGGTCTATCTTGATGTGCTGGCGTCTGTACAAAAATCTTTCACATTTCACTCAAAACAATTCAACTCTCACTCAACAATAAAGAAAATTAAAACATGAAATAAGAGTAGTAGAACTGCCGTTTCTTTTCTTATTGTGACACACACAGGAAACATGTCACGTAACCTTCAGCTTGGCGTAGGAAATACTTGAAAACATATTTTTCTCGAGGAATTTTATAAAGCTTGCTGTATTTATCCGTCGTACAATTTTCAGGTTTAGTACGACAGAATTTAGAGGTTCTATCGAGCGACCAAAACCAGTGATCAATCGCTCACTTTTGCTCTGTTGGTGCGTTATTCTTGGGGGTTACCATGTTACGTGTATACACATACGTAACGTACGTACATGTAAATATATGAAAAGAAATGTATGTGCTGGGCAACAGCACGTCTCAAGATCTCAGAGTTACCTATATTTTTTAATATCTCTGTTTAAGACTTTCTCAATGTCCTTCCGAGTTGAGTTCGTATAGATAAATAAAATAAGCCTTTATTGCTGTTAGTAAGTAATAGTATGTAACATTTATAGTGCAAGCATGGCAATCGTTAAATTCCTTTTTAATTAAAATGGGTTAAAGACCTGAAATAAATGAATTTTATTTTATTTATTTATTGCTGTTAGATTTTAACTTATTTCACCAAACATTACTTAAAAATTATAAAAATAGAGGGAAGAAAACTTAAATTAACTTAAACTAAAACATATTCTCAGCATTCGGCTTCTGTCCCCTCTTAACAGCTAGTCTTTCGACAAAGGCTACCTCTAAGGATTTCCACTTATTTCCGCCCTTTGCTGTATGTAACCAGCCCAGCTACTTGCTTCAAATCGTCTTCCCATCGCTTTGGTTGTCTTCCTCTGCTTTTTCTGCTTTCTCTAGGGTGCCATTCCGTTATTATTCTGGTCCATTTCTCTTTCTTTTCTCTCAATATAATTATGTCCTGTCCAACGCCATTTCAATTTTCTGCATACTGATTGAACTTTTCCAAACTTAGTCTTTCTTTTGTTTTTTTTTTTTAACTCAAGTATAAAAACTCGCAAATAGTGCATTTCAGAAATTATAGATAGAATACCTTCTGTACATAAATTATAGATCATCATCTGCCTAGCCTTTTCCCAACTATGTTGGGGTTGGCTCCCAGTCCAACCGAATACAGCTGAATATCTGTATTTTACATAGAGCGACTGCTTATCTGCTTTCAACAACCCAGTTACTGGGTAATACGATACCCCTTGGTAAGACTGGTTGTCAGACTTCGTAATAATTGTCAATGATCCACGAATAACAGCCGGTACCAGTAAACAGTAAACAGTGCACTCTCAATGGTTACGGATTGGTTTACACCGGTAAACAGTGCACTCTCAATGGTTACGGATTGGTTTACGGCAAATAACCTTGTTATCAATGCCAAAAAAACGAAATGTGTAAAGTTCGCCTTACCGAATGTTAGAAATCTAGGTCCCAATATCGTCTTAGATAAAGAGGTGCTTGAAACCGTAGACACGGCAGTATTTCTGGGCATAACAGTAGATGCCAAACTTCAGTGGGGATCACACATATCAACACTAGCAGGGAGGCTCAGTTCAGCCGCCTACGCCGTCAGAAAAGTAAGACAATACACTGACGTCGATACAGCTCGATTAGTATACTTTAGTTATTTTCACAGCGTTATGTCCTACGGTATTCTGCTGTGGGGCAAAGCCGCTGATATTCAAAATATTTTTGTCCTTCAAAAACGTGCTGTTCGTGCAATTTACCAGTTAGGTGGCAGATTTTCCTTGAGGGACTTTTTTAAAGATATTGGTATTCTCACAGTGGCATCACAATTCATATTAGCTAACATCTTATTTATTAGGCAACATATACACTTGTACACTAAAAACAGTGATATTCATACCATTAACACTAGAAACAAGGACAAACTACGTGCTCCCTTTCACCGGCTTCATAAGGTTCATAACTCATTTGTTGGGCTTGGTATAACTTTTTATAACAAGCTTCCCACTTCTTTGCTAGATTTGCCTTTTGATGCGTTTAAAGTTCAAGTAAAATCCATCCTTTGTTTAAAGGCTTACTATTCCATTAACGACTATTTAAATGACAAGAATAGTTGGTCGCTGTGATTAACACAAGACAATGTTTATGTTCTTTCTCCAGAATTAGCGTACCTAGTGACAGGTTATATGGGTTCATATATTTATTTAGTTAAATACTTTTTTTTTAAAATTTTATTGACCAAGTGTTTTTTTATTATCTATCTAATAAGTCATTAGTTATTGACATATAGAGCCCTTTATACCAGGAAACTTTTATTTTTGGTAATATGCGTTATTGTTTATTACTTTGCCTATGTATGTATAGAATCAAGTCCATCCGACTAAACAGACAGCTGTGCTGCTGGGGAGTTTGTTGCGCCACTTCTTCTTCCCAGCTAAAGCACTAGGAAGTGTCGAAGGGTGGGCGTTTTTGGGGGACTGTCTTATGTATTTTGACGTTCGAAAAGTGCTGATTCTCAGCCTAATTTGAATAAATGACTTTTGATTTGATTTGATTTGATTTGTACCAACAGCTTAACGTGCTTTCCAAGACACGGAGGGTTCTTGGTATGTAAAGATAGTCACGGACCAATGATCTATCTACCCGTACAGCTGATATTACTTAGCCACAAGCCCCTCAGATAAAATTACATGAAGACATAGGAGATTTTTCACACAGGATGAAACAATAGGTGGTCTTATCGCTAATTGGATGAATGAAAGGGAGAAAGGAGGTATATGGATTTTCAGGTCTTTTCTGCAGATGTAACCTTTAACTTTTGTCGTAATATAATTGATTGGTGCGCTGCTTGGCAATCATTCGGGCCAGTAGCTCGACCACTTGGCCGGCAAAAGGGCACGCCATCAAACTCGTTAGACTCTCGATAGGAACTGGGTAGGTAATTGAATAAAAATGTATGTAAAAGAGGGGGAATTCATGCAATTGAAGATCGTTACTTTGCATCGTTATGTTCTGTAAGTTAAATAGTAAAGACATGGACATGAGTTGCCTTGGCTTCATCATCATCATTTCAGCCGAAAGACGCCCACTGCTGGACATAAGCCTCCCCAAAACGGCGGTTTTGCCATAATCGCCACACTTGGCAGGCGGGTTGGCAATCGCAGTATGGTGGTAAAATGCATAGTCCCTTAGTTGCCTTCTGCCTTGGCTTACCTGGAAGTAAATAGACTTCGGACTTAGCAATGAAAACCTGCTTTTTTTTTTTTTTTTTTTTTTTTTTGGGTGGGAAATCATCAAATAACTTCTCCCGCTCTGGGTGGAGCAGGAGGGCGTGTCAGACTTTTACTGACTAAAACCCACCCGTGTTCCTTCAGTAGCCCTTAAGCCAGGGGCTGTGGTGTCTCTTTCGAACAAACCCGCACCCCTGGCAGGAACAAACCCGCACCCCTGGCAGGAACAAACCCGCACCCCTGGCAGGAATGAAAACCTGCTCAGGTGGAGATTTACAGATGACTCCGCCCTGGAGTGTAAAAGAGCCGTCCCTTAAATAATAGGGCACTTAGTATCTTGTCCAGCGTATCCTGTTGTCGGCACGCTACAGGAGTTGATAGACGCTAAAGAAAGTGCATAGCTCGTAGCCAAATTATAGATTGCTATACACGCTATCAAGAAGAATAGTAAAGAAAGAAAAAAGGAACATCTTATCAGCTTGATACAGCACGTGCCACATACGGCTCGTGTTCAGAGTTGTGTACCTTTCCGGGTTATAATTAAAATATATACGTATATCAGAAGTATTGCTTGTTATATAAGCTTGTAATTTCAACTGCGCGTGCAATTTTTGTCACGGTGTGGGGTAATGACGTGAGTTGCTCGTGTGTTGCTGGCATAACAATACGTCATTACTTAGCAATGGAACTAATTTTGTGTGAAATGTTCCTGACTTTTAAATTATTCTGTCATACGTGGATATTGTTATTGAATCAATCATACAGATCGTCCGAAGCCCGAAAGTCTGACAACCAGTTAAGATTTGTTGTTAAGACAAGGGGTATCGTATTACCTAGTAACATGGCTGTGGAGGTCAGATGGCATTCGCTCCATGTAAAATACTGGTAATCAGCTGCATTCAGTTATTTTTTTTTGGATGGGAAATCATCAAATATTTTCTCCCGCTCTGGGTGGAGCAGGAGCGCGTGTCAGACTAAAACCCATGAGTGTTCCCTCAGTTGCCTGTGTGCCAGGGGCGACGGTATTTCTTTCGAACAACCCACACCCCTGGCAGAGCTGCATTCGGTTGGATTAGAATCCGAACCTGAAAAGGCTGGGCAGATGATGATGAACCGTGGATATTGTTTTAGTGTGGCTCTGGTGACTAATAAGTTGTGGAGAAATCAGTCGTCATAGAATGGGCATATGATGCGAAGGAATGAGGAAAATGTCATGAGGAGCATTTTGAGAATAAATGTGGAAAGCTATACGAGTAGGGGTAGACCAACGATGGATAGACTGTAATAATTTCCAGGAATAACCCAGAATGGATTTCTAGGCCGGGGAACAAGTTATTAGAAACATATTCGATAGCGTATGTAAAATTAGAATGAGATGAAGTGAGAATTAAGAAGGCAAGGCCTGACGATATGTTCTGTAGAAATCGCACCATGAAAATATAGTACAGTCCTTCCACACTTATTTCACCTCTGATTTTGCTTAACTGTTACAATTAAAGTGATCTTTATTCTCGTTGAAAAAGGGTTGCTGTTTAGTTATTGCTGTGAGAGGTGAAATAACTGTGAACGGACGGTGAACGGACGCTGTCATTCTAACTGATGCTAGGGATCACACTATTGACAGTTCACTTCATGTGGTTTTTACGGTGAGATTTTTACAGAATAGCGCGGCTGCGGCTGCTCTAGGATTGTTTACAACCTTATTTTTTCAAGTAGGTACCTATTTTAACCAAACCTTTTTAGTTTTGATTGTCAAACGTGACAGCCGTCGCTACTTGATAGGTCAAAAAAATAAATCTTCCTAAAAATTTATTTTGTATTCTTTTTTTGTGCAAAATACAAGTGTGTGATAAAATAAGGGTTGATCGTATAATGTCAGAACCTTACCAGCCCAACATCAAAATGTCACTTTCTGAAGAAATGTTCTCGAGTTTCGCTTTACGGAACAAACACATAAAGCCCAGTCATTTCGACTCAGATCCAGGCACATCCACATACGAGGTGTTCAGAAATAACACAACAGCAGTTGAAGTAATAGTCAAAGAAGTTCCTAAAGCCAAGAAAAAAACTGCATCACCACAAGAATATAAAGATGTAGCATTGATTAAGAGACTCCAAGATGACATTCTCAGACTCAAAAGCGATTTGAACATATCAAAGAATGCGCTGGCAAGGTCTCGAAAAGGGTTCCTGACGATGGTACGTGAAATGAGAAAGCAATTAGATGCGGCAAACCAAAGCGAAATGGAAACACAAACTAAGAACCTGGCTTTACAATTAGACAACGAGAAATTAAAAAGTATACTTCTTTCGAAGTCTAATTTATTGAACAAATTGAAGAAGGAGTTGACCAGTATGAAGCGTGTTATGAGGTATGTTATAAAGAGTATTTGCAACGCACCTCCTCCGGTGTCAGAAAATGTGACATGCAGCTCCGAACCAGATTACGACGATTTCGAGGATGATCTGAAAAGAAATGTTAAAGTGAAGTTTGCGAGCAACATCTTTGAAGAAATGGCTACGTTTGATAGCTCGATCTCGAAGGATACTAAATATTCATTTGATAAGCCTCAATTATAATATTTTGAGTACGTTTTTTGTTAGTTTTTACTAGTGTAATTATGAACTTTGACGATAGTAAGAAATACATTTAGATTTTCTTTAGTTACTCAGAGATTTCATTGAATTTTGTAGAATTTGTTAATCTTTTCAACTACCGGGTTCCAAGTATATTTTTGGGCCCAGAAAGCGCCCCAGGCCACAAATTAATTCCAATCTGTAAAAGATTGATTTACTATTTACTGGGACGTTGATTTATAAGCTTTTGTCTAGCTTTTAGCTTTTGAAGACATTTTATTTACTTTGGTATTCAAATATAATATTAATTTGTAAAATAAAATATTTCAACAGAATCTTTAGGTAGGTACTTTCAAGCTTCCAAGTAGTCTTGAAAGCTTCATAAAACGATCCCTGAAATCCTCTAAGTGAATCTCGAGTTACATAAAAGCCGAATCCCAGACACAGCTACATTACCTCGACACACATTCCGGTTAACAAAAGAGTGGTCTGATATTGTAAAGAATCAATCGCGGAATGCAAGCTCGGGGGGCGGGCGGTGCATACCCGGCTGCACGGTAACCGGGTCAGGCTGTGACCGGGTCATGCGGTCATAGCTACCCGGTCACCAGGTCGTCGGGCCGCCGGTGAGACACGCCCGCCTGCCGGTTATCATACCCGGTAAAGGAGAGGTCGTCTATTCGGATTTTACGGTTTTTGAGTGCTTCCCAGTGCATAACGAGTGGGCTACGAATTGGGGTTGAATTACACGATATTTATTAGAAAAATAAATTTTAATATGCTCGGTAAAATGGTGTAACATTAATTGCTAGTGCAGTGTGGCAGTAGAAGCTTCTTGAAAGCGTAATTTTAAATGTATTAGGTAGGAAGTGTGTGCGATATTGAATTAAGTGCAGGTTCATCGTACTTTCCGGTGCATTCGACCTTATTACGATGCAAAATTATGACATGTCGTGGTAACAACACGTGTAATATACTGTTTGTGGTTACTGGCTGCTAGTATTGTTTCTACTTAATCACACAAGTAAGTACTTAAAATTTTCATTGAAATATTAAAATGACAATCTGTTTTTGCATTCGGATACATCATTAATGTAAGTGCGATATATTTTGCCGCCTCGCGTAGAGGTCGCAAACTAGTGACTGACGTACTACCGGGATTGATCGCTCAAGATCGGCTAATGAGACACAATTGATTTTCTATTGTAATGGAGCCCCAAGGCTCCGCACCGATGTCAACCCATTAAAAATATCCTATGTGTTAATCCAGATTATAAAATATCTGTGTGCAAAATTTCATCCGAATCCGTTCAGCCGTTTTGTGTGATTGAGTAAAAAACATCCAAACATACAAACTTTCAAAGATTAGAGAAATTCATACAATGTTACATTTTTCATTTCAATTTCAAGTGAAACATTCGCTTGAGATTATCTACTAGTTAAGTAAACCGGAAGTTACGAAGAGGTAGTGGAACAGTTGATAAGTTTCTTTACAGTGAAAACGGAGTGTTTTCTAAAAGAAAAACATGCTTATGATCGTTAAGAAAATAAAGAAGATCCACAGAGTAAACGGAAACCTTTTCAATTGAGTGCCAAGGACGATGTTGGTTTATATTGGCGTAGGTTTTCGTGACGGTAAACAAACCTGAAAGCTTTACTTGTCAAGTTAATAGCTTAGTAGGTACACGGTAAGTAAAGTTAATAGAGTATAAGGTGTTTTAAATGGAAGTTATTAGAGTTTAAAGAAGAATGAAAGAAATAAAAATGCGTTTATTGGCATTATATTTTAGAGGTATGAGGAACAGGGTGTAAAGTTCACTCATACCTAAGATGGTAAAGGAGGATCCTCCGACCAGACGGGTGTTGTGTCTGGTCCGGGCAACTGCCCGACAGTTGATGTCGGGATTTTGTATACGTTCGAGTGTCGTGGTAAACTCTGATTGCGCGATGTAGAATTGCTTAGATAGTTCGCCTGTTGCATTGTAGATGGCGCCACTTTTCTTATTGCGTTTCTTACATTTTGTTGCGAAGCATTTTTATTTGTAGTGCCGCTACAATACCATTAATAAAAACCCTAAATTTAGTTAATTAACCTTTAATTATTTAACTGTAGCAGTATTCAAAAGAAGAGTGAAAGAACACTATCTCTCCACTTTGCCATAAGTTGCATTTGTATTTATTATTTAAATTACATTATAATTGCATAAATTTTAGTAATATTTATTTTAGTAGTATATTCTTATTCTTATATGATATGTGTATTTATAAATTAGATTATAATTTGTACCATTATGTTTCCCTTCTATTATTATTACACGCGTTGTCTACATCTCTGTTATCTTCTCTCCTATCGCAGGTGTGCTGAAAGAGATTTCTGTAGAAATAAGCATTACCTCTGTACGTATTTTTCTACTCCTTTATTCTTGTCTGTTTATATGTGTGTGCATAAATGGTTAAATAAACAAATAAAAAGAAAAAAAAACAGAAAACAATGATAATAATGCCAAAAGAACCTCAGCTCAGCATAATGTCAGATGGCAACACAATATGCACCATCTGACGCTGATTTTCAGCTGCAACCCACGAGTACCATACACTAGAATAATAAACACGTAGTGAAGAGTGTGTCCGTAATAATGTATTATGAAAGTAAAATAAATAAAATGTTGTGGCCTACATGTGTGTGAATGTGGGTTTTCTTGTGATGAATGATAACTAAATTAAATACTAATATCTGCGTATAACCTTAATTGAATAAGAAATCTTTAAGTAGAAACATAGAAAGCATCTTCTCTCCTATCGCAGGTGTGCTGGAAGAGATTTCTGTAGAAATATACATTACCTCTGTACGTATTTTTCTACTCCTTTATTGTTGTCTGTTTATATGTGTGTGCATAAATGGTTAAATAAATAAAAAAAAGAAAAAAAAACAGAAAACAATGATAATAATGCCAAAAGGACCTCAGCTCAGCATAATGTCAGATCCAACACAATATGCACCATCTGACGCTGATTTTCAGCTGCAACCCACGAGTACCATACACTAGAATAATAAACACGTAGTGAAGATATGTGTCCGTAATAATGTATTATGAAAGTAAAATAAATAAAATGTTGTGGCCTACATGTGTGTGAATGTGGGTTTTCTTGTGATGAATGTGTAGCGGCACTACAAATAAAAATGCTTCACGACAAATATCAAGAAACACAAAAAGAAAAGTGGCGCCATCTACAATGCCACAGGCGAACTAACTGAGCAATTCTACATCGCGCAATCAGAGTTTACCACGCTACTCAGATAGATAAAATATCCCGACATCAACTGTCGGGCAGTTGCCCGGACTAGACACAATACCCGTCTGGTCGGAGGATCCTCATTTACCAGCAAATGTATGAGTGAACTTTACACCCTGTTCCTCATACCTCTAAATTGGTGACCCCGTGAAAGAACGTCAGCGCAGCCTTCGTGCAACACTTCGGCGTGACGTCATCTTCATCAAATCAAGTCCACTTCCTCAAGCTTTCGAGCGGCGATTCACACAGCCAGCCAGCACCCACGGCTTCAACGGGTATCCTGACCACCTGCATGCAGCGAACCGCATGCCTGGTCATCGCCCACAGCCTCATCAGCAACCATGGCCCAGCACACTGCACTTTCGACCGGTCGCGAGCCCAATCTCCCGGTCGACGCCAGCAGCCAGCCTCAACCTCTCAACCCAGCGCTGTACCAGATCCGATTCACTGGAGCATAACGCAGCGCAACCCCGACTCACTGGGGAATCGTCGCAGACAGTTCCGACTCACCGCGAACTATGCGACGCGTGGTTCCGACTCACTGGAACCACAACTGGCACTGGCAAGCATCATAACATGCACTGACTCAGCCCACTATCGACCTCCGGTCTCCGGGGGGGAGTGATGTAGCGGCACTACAAATAAAAATGCTTCACGATAAATATCAAGAAACACAAAAAGAAAAGTGGCGCCATCTACAATGCCACAGGCGAACTAACTGAGCAATTCTACATCGCGCAATCAGAGTTTACCACGCTACTCAGATAGATAAAATATCCCGACATCAACTGTCGGGCAGTTGCCCGGACTAGACACAATACCCGTCTGGTCGGAGGATCCTCATTTTCAATAGAGGATGAGCGAACTTTACACCCTGTTCCTCATACCTCTATAAATGAAAACTAAATTAAATACTAATATCTGCGTATAACCTAAATTAAATAAGAAATTTTTAAGTAGAAACATAGAAAGCATCTACCTAGCTATATATATGACAAAAACGTTTGACTGCGTTGTTCTTCTTAATTACGAAACAGATTTGCACGCAGTTTTCATTTTCAATTAGTGTAAAGACAACTAGTGTAAATTACAGCTGATTCGCATTGAAATAGATAGCAAATTATAATTATAATAAATAAAATAAATATATAACATCGATTAAAGGAGCAAAATGTAAAAAATAATTTGTTTTAAAGCAATTTTGCGTGTATATTTCTTTTTACAAACAAAAGGTGCTTGCGACTTTGAGCATATTATGGGAAACCTAAAATTTCTTGTTTTCCCACCCACCACGTCGCTGAAACCCACGAAGTGCTGGAATAAATTCCAATTTTTGTTTGTTATTTGCTTAGTGGTTGAAAAATTCCTAGTGTTTACCTAATTGGCAATAGACTGCACCCCTATATTTAATACATAATATTTATTAATACGCGAAGAAAAACTTTGTACCTCTTTTTACGAAAATTACGCAGATGGAGGAGTTTGAACAGCTAAAGTTTATATGTAGAAGGAGTGCAATAAGCGATTTTTTTTAAATATAATAATGCATTAGAAATACATTAAGTTTTATATAAATTATGGTCGAATTACGAACACTGGGAAATCACTAGTTTAGGAAAGCTTGCAGCTTGACTAATTATATTAACGCTACGGCATCGGCAGTGACTTACACATATGACTATTTAATTTTGTGTTGACTCTATTACAATTACTTAGTTATTATGACATTTAATATTCTGACATTACATACTTATTGATTTGAATTTATGACATTGTTTATGGTATTTTATAACGTATTAATGTGAATTAATGAAATGTAATTGTATTGGTATAATTTTAATAATAATTTTGCATGCCTGAATTGGTGCAACACAGTGGACTGCGCATCTAGAAATGTATGATTATGTACTTTGTTGAGCAATAAACATTTGAATTTGAATTTGCTAATAACAAACTTCTATGTTCTTCTATGTTGTGTTGTTGCGACGTTTTCGCGGAAGGTTACGCGACACCACGCAGCGCAACACGACGCCGACACAGTCACCACTTCGTGTACAATAGTGGTTTAAAAAATATAAAAAGGTTTTTTTTTTTTTTTTGGGTGGGAAATCATCAAATAACTTCTCCCGCTCTGGGTGGAGCAGGAGGGCGTGTCAGACTTTTACTGACTAAAACCCACCCGTGTTCCTTCAGTAGCCCTTAAGCCAGGGGCTGTGGTGTCTCTTTCGAACAAACCCGCACCCCTGGCAGGCATGGACCCTTGCGGGTCCCATCACTTTTTGTGCTGACATCTCTTTGAGGCGCGCGTGGAACACAACGCGCCGTCGACTTGGGCTTGGTCCTTACCGGACAGCGAGCTACCCATTACTCGCCGTCCGCAAGCCCATGCCTACGGTGGCCGGAAATCGGCCTGGGATTCCCGACGCCCAGGGCGTCTCCGTATCCTGCGGCGGCTGGGGTCGCGAGGGCGCATATGCTGCCTCTCCCTCACGTGCGCCGCCTCCCTCTTCGCGAGCATCACTGCTTCGCTGAAGGAGGTGACGGCTCCCCATGCCCTCTCGCTCCGTACTATGGCCTGGACCAGGGCCGGACGCGAGAGATCGCCGCCGCCGATCGCCTCCACGAGGACACGGCGGTGCTCCGCCCAAGCAGGGCAGATCGCCACCGTGTGCTCCACCGTGTCCTCAGGGCGATCTTCGCAGTGGAAACACCCGGGCGCTTCCTCCCGCCCTATCCGAAACAGGAACCTCCCGAAACAACCGTGTCCGGTGAGGACCTGCGTCAGGCGGAAGGTGAGGACGCCATGCCGCCTCTCAAACCACTCCTCAAAGATGGGACTTACCGCCGCAATCGTGGCGTGCCCAGGGGTTGCGACAATCGCTCTCTCCATGTCACCATGAGATCCCGCCGGAGCTCTGTCCGCTGTGCCGAGATTTCCTGCGGCAGCGGACTTACGCCCCGGCGTTTGGCCTCCTCGCGCCACTCCCATATTTGCGCGAGGACCTTTGCCTCCAGATCCCATGGCGGTAATCCGGCAAGGAGGCCCGCCGCCTCGCCGGAGATCGTGCGATATCCCCGGATCATCCTGATCGCCATGACCCTATGGGACGCCCTCAGCTTGCGTGCTGGTTGGCGCCTCAATGTAGGCGCCCACACCGGCGCCCCGTATAGGGCCATGGACCGCACGATCCCCGCGTAGAGCCTCCGGCAGGAGGCGTTTGGCCTCCCTAGATTGGGCAAGAGCCGCTTCAACGCAGCCCCGGCCCGCCCCAGTCTGGGAGCCAAACGGCGGAAATGCTCCGCGAAGTTCCACTGGCTGTCGAGGACGAGTCCCAAGTACTTCATCGTCGACTCGACGCCGGGTTAAGGAATGTATCTATGGGCCTGCGTCGCCTGAAATAAATGGTTTATTTTTGTTATCTATAAACCTAAGGTTGGAGGTGCCTTTAGCTCCTTCATACAGGCGTGACGCGAAAGCGCGAAGCGACGTACGAGTCGCGTCGAGACTGTTTGAGCCTTGACATTAACAAAACAAATTCTTTGACATTGAAACCCAACTTCCACGCGAGTGAAGCTGCGGGAGGAAACTAGTAAGTCATAAATAATTTTTAAATTTGATATTAATTTGCGTCAGTAAAACAACTCAGCTCTTTTGCTTATCCCATACACGTATACAAGCATGAAGATGTAATAAACAAACCGACTATAATAGTTATGCAATATAGGTCATGGATAGCCTTCATTGTAATCTAGGATGGAACCTAGATTGCTTCCAGTCTAGGCTAAGTTCAATACTAACGCCTGCCACTAGTAACTAGCGAAAGTTGTCAACTGCGGCAATGTAATATATGGATTGTATTTAAGGCGTTTAAATTACAGATATTTATATATGTACCAATATATACACATATATCTACAGGATAAGTTTTTATCCAGTGCGCAAAATGTAACCATGAAATCAGCTGTTTCATAGAAAAGTGCAATGCCTACGCCGTCAAAATGTATGGAACAGCTGATGTTTTTTTGTACAACCGACGAAAAATTTCTGCGCTGGGGGGTCTAGAATGAAATGCTGCATTCATGGTTACAGTTTGCGCATTGGATAAAAACTTATTCTGTATATTTTATGTAAAAATGAAACCCTATTTCCCTTGGTCACGGCATCACACGTAAACGGCTGTACCAATTTTGCTAGTATTTTTTTTTGTATTTCTTATTGTCGAGAAAAGGTTCTTATGAAAGAAAAAAATTAAAAAAAAGGTGGTTAATAATTATACCAATGCGAATTCAATATTCATAGTTAAGACAGGACAACGTCTGTCGGGTCAGCTAGTATCCTTCTAACATCACATGAGTAGACTTATGTGATAATATTATAAACTGGCTGACCCGACAGACGTTGTCCTGTCTTAGCTATGAATATTGAATTGGCATTAGCTATACAAACCTTGTCCTGACAATAAGGAACACTAAAAAAAAGAGTCATCCAATTTAGTGCAGTCGTTCGGAAGTTATGCGCGTACATACATTTCGGCGATTCATTTTTATATTAGGTCTTTACCTATGAAATTGCCGTTCTGCAGTACTGGCCATTTCAAATCAAAATAATTTTTGTTTGGCTAAGAATTCTAATTTCAAATTAATTTTATTTTAAAAACATGGATTTTTTTTTCTAAAAGTAGTCATTTCTTTATTGATTAGTGTTACATTTTCATCGCATTTCAATCTTTTTCGTCATCATGGATACGTTAAAAATTCGAGTAATTATGGAATATGAGTACCGTCGTGGCAGCAACGCGGCACAAGCGGCACGCAACATCAACGACGTTTACGGAGCTAACACTACAAACCAACGCACCACCTGTTATTGGTTTGCTCGCTTCCGTTCTGGAAATTTCGACCTGAAAAATGAACCTCGCGGTCGTCCGAAGACTTTGGTCGACAATGACGAATTAAAGGCGATTGTGGAAGCTGATGATACACAATCTACGGCTGAATTAGCAGCAGCTTTCGACGTTAGCGTCAAAACAATATTGGTCCATTTGCGTCAAATTGGCAAGGTAAAAAAGCTTGACAAATGGGTGCCCCACGAACTCAATGATCGCCAGCGCGAAGTACGCGTCGAGACGTGCCTTGCACTGCTCAACAGACACACAAATGAAGGAATTTTGAACCGCATTGTTACCTGCGATGAAAAATGGATTCTGTTTGATAACCGTAAGCGCTCAGCAAGTTGGTTGGATCCTGGTTCAGCACCTAAACAATGCCCTAAACGAAAACTTACCCCTAGAAAAGTGATGGTCACTGTTTGGTGGTCTAGCGCCGGTGTGATTCATCACAGCTTCTTACCAAACGGGGTGAGCATTACTGCAGATGTGTACTGTGAAGAACTGAACACAATGATGGAGAAGCTGGCGCATCTCCAACCAGCATTGGTCAATCGCTCGTCTCCGCTGCTCCTGCACGACAACGCGCGACCTCATACTGCACAGCAGACGGTCTCCAAGTTGCAAGAACTGGGGTTGGAAGCTCTCCGTCATCCGCCCTACTCACCAGACCTTGCGCCTACAGACTACTACTTTTTCCAGAATTTGGATAACTTCTTGGCGGGAAAAAAATGTAATACCCGAGAGGCAGTACAAAATGCCTTTGAAGAATTTGTTGCCTCCCGTCCAGCTGATTTCTTTAAGAAGGGCATCAATAAACTGCCACTGCGATGGCAAAGATGCATTGATTGCATGGGTGATTACTTCGATTAATACAAATAAAAAAATCATGAAAAAAATTCGTTTAAATTTTTTCATACAAAACGGCAATTTCATAGGTAAAGACCTATTATATATAGGTGATTAGATAGGTGACTGGTAATTAGTGACCGACATTTAAACAAATGATTGTACTCATAATTATGAACAACTTTTACTATGAGACTAAAACTGAAATCGCGAAAAAAAATCAGCTGTTCCCGTAACTCGTCAAAATGTAGGGAACAGATGATTTTATTTTCGCGATTTTGGGTTTGGTCCCACAGTAAAAGTTGTTCATAATGATGAGTACAATCATGTGTTTAAATGTCGGTCACTAACTACCAGTCACCCTATACAGATAGATGTGAAACTTTGGATTTTTGTTACTCAATTACGCCGAAACGGCTGAATGGATTTGGATGCACACAGATAGATTATAGATCTGGATTAACACATAGGATACTCTTAATCCCAGCAGTACGTTCCCGTGGGATAATTTTTGACCTCGACGCGGGCGAAGCCGCTAGCGAGTTCAGTTAAGAGGCCTACGTACAATGAACTGTCCATACATATGTAATACCTAAATCATTTGCAACTTGAGCATATTTCCATCATATTATGATGATATTCGGATTCAGACAGTACTTATCTAGGCTCGTAGGGGTTTTTTTTTCCAAAATACTTACCTGAAATGAAGTTTAAGCGAATTGCATTTCGCACATTTTTACAGCGTAAATGACATGTTTTCTCACTGTTTTTTTGGTATTATAACCAACAATTTCCGTAATATTGTTGTCTTAGAAGCAAAGCTCATATTATCAAGTTGTAAAATGTCGAAAAAAATATTAAAATACAATAAGTTTTCATTCATAATAATTTTTGGTATTACGGAACACATCCAAATTCATCATAAATGGTCAGTAGCTAGTAGCGCTATCGCGTCAAGCCATTGTCAATGTGTGTGTGATCGTACTGCTCTCTGTAGGTATGTATTCTCGACAGGTACTAACTAGCGCAACGATAGCAATTTTCAGACGAAATATTGTCTCCGCCCGAATCCTAGTTGCGAGCTTCGGTCGTAGGATTCTTAAGAGTTTGTTTGAACGCGCTAATCTTTGGAACTACCAGTGGGAAATAATCTTTTTGCATTTGATAGACTAATTCTTGAGGAAGGCTATAGGCTATTTGACATCACGCTAGGGCCGTTAGGAACCGTCTAAAAAGAAAAAGTGAGATAGAACGTTAAGTGAAAACGAAGTACTAACGCAGCCAGGCGATGCGATGCAACGGGGTGGGTCTGGGGAACAAGAACTATCACTTGGAAGAAGTCAAGGGTAGAAGCTAGTATAACATACTAGGTGTAAGGGAAACGCTTCCGAAAACGAAGACGGGTGATAGGGCTAGTGATTCTCGATACAGTACCTACCATCCAAAAATCAATTTTTTTTTTGCTTTTTTTGTGCACTATGCTTCTATATGCCATTTTACACATTTAAAAACATTCTTTTTTTTCCAACTCTAGCAAGCAATCTATTCAAAAATTTAAATCATGTGATAGGCTCACGCATAACCGCGCTCGCCGAGAGCCGCGCGGCCGACGACTCCAAGTCCAGGCGGTGACTTTAGGTTTAGGCATCCTTTATAAAGCGCCGCCTGTCAACATGTAGAACTTTTCTCTGAAACTATAAATCCGATTCCCGGGAAATTCTAATTTTCTTATGTTCTGAGCAATTTGCAAGTCAGTTTGCCATATTTCATAGTCCTCCGTCCGCGTAATTTTCATAAAAAGGGGGTACAAAGTTATTGCTTCACGTATGAGATATATACAGGGTGTTTGGCAGAACGTTGAACATACGAAAATGGTGGATAGCTCATCTGCTACTTACTCAGCCCTAATTTATTTTTTTCTTCTATTACCAGTTTCTTAATTTTAAAGTGTAATTTTTACTAAAAATGGGTAAAAAAGGCATTTTTTTAAATCTTTAATGTTGGCAGATTCTTATAAAATTATTGTTTTATGCAGATATTAGCTAGAAAAAAAGTTATGAGTCCTCAAACTTACAGAAAGATGTAAATTTATTTAAAAAAATATCCAGGGGGCCGGTGCCAAATAAATTAGGCCCGAGTACGTAGCAGATGACCCCACCTATCCACCATTTTCGTATGTCCCACGTTCTGCCAAACACCCGATATAGAGATAGATAGATTGGATTAGATATCCTGGACACTGATGAAGACGAAATAACCCGAATTATTGCTGGGCTTAAAGATAACTGTGCAGTTGCATGGGATACACAAGCAATAAGATTCTTAAACTCTATAAGCATATTTTAGTACCACCTATAACGCATATATTTCGAATCTGTCTTTCCAATGGAATTTTCCCGAGATGTCTAAAAAAAGCAGTTGTAATCCCTGTCTTTAAATCTGGAAGTAAAGACTTAAGTTAATAATTATAGGCCAATTTCGTTACTCACATCAATATCAAAAATATTAGAGAAAATTATAAACAGTAGACTAGTGAATTATCTAGAAAGCAATAATTTCTTATTCCCTGCGCAGTTTGGTTTTAGAGCCAAATTATCCACAGCCGATGCGGTGCATAGTCTGACCGTTTACATTTCAGAAGAACTCGACAAAGGGAACCAGACCCTGGGAATCTTCCTTGACTTAGCCAAAGCCTTTGAAACGGTGTCCGTTTCTGCCCTTCTAAATAAGTTAGAAAGTATGGGAATAAGGGAAACGCCGCTGAAATTATTTGCTGACTACTTACATGACCGATACCAATGCGTTAGAATAGATAAAACCTTGAGCGATGAGCAGAAAAGTACGGGTTTTGGTGTGCCTCAGGGAAGTATTCTGGGTCCTAACCTATTCCTGATTTATATTAACGACCTGTGTAATCTTAATATTAAAGACGGGAAAATCATATCATATGCTGATGACACGGCGCTAATATTTACCGCTAAAACCAGTACTGAACTGTTCGTAATCGCACAACTAGGTTTTGATACTGTGACTAATTGGCTTCAAACAAATTTACTAACATTAAATGCTGACAAGACAAAATATATTCACTTTTCCATACGCAAGCCTCAATCTAACATTACTAACCCTCAACTATATGTACATCAATGTGGAAACCGTTCAGTCAACATGTGTAATTGTCCTGTTATCCTCAAAACGAGCAACATAAAATACCTCGGCGTTATAATGGACGACACTCTGTATTTCAAAAAACATATTGAAAGTCTCGTTAAAAGAGTGCGCAAATTAATATTTGTTTTAAAAAAAACTGCGATCATTTGCAGACTCAAAATTAATCACACAAGTTTATTTAGCCCTATGTTAATCAATAATTCAATAATGCTACTTTACATCATGGGGTGGCGCACCAAAAACGAATCTGCTTCCTCTTGAAAGAGCTGAGACAGCAATTTTAAAGGTAGCAAACTTCCATCCCTTTTTCTTTCCCACAGATCTGCGATATAAAGCCTGCAACGTGCTGACTGTTCGCCAACTTTTCATTATGCACTTAGTATTAAAACAGCACACCATGCTTACCTACACTGCTGAAAATACTTACAAAAGACGGAATGATATCGTATGCACATCTAATGCAACCTCAAAACATGTCTTTGCAGAAAGATTTGTTACATTCTTAGGCCCTTTTCTGTACAATAGGTTAAATAGAAAACTAAGTATCTATAAATTAAACTACTTTAGCTGTAAGAAAATTATAATGAAATATTTGCAAACCATCGCTTTTGCCTAAACAGAAGAACTTTAGTTGTCTGCAAATAATAGGTCTTTACCTATGAAATTGCCGTTTTGTATGAAAAAATTTAAACGAATTTTTTTCATGAATTTTTTATTTGTATTAATCGAAGTAATCACCCATGCAATCAATGCATCTTTGCCATCGCAGTGGCAGTTTATTGATGCCCTTCTTAAAGAAATCAGCTGGACGGGAGGCAACAAATTCTTCAAAGGCATTTTGTACTGCCTCTCGGGTATTAAATTTTTTTCCCGCCAAGAAGTTATCCAAATTCTGGAAAAAGTAGTAGTCTGTGGGCGCAAGGTCTGGTGAGTAGGGCGGATGACGGAGAGCTTCCAACCCCAGTTCTTGCAACTTGGAGACCGTCTGCTGTGCAGTATGAGGTCGCGCGTTGTCGTGCAGGAGCAGCGGAGACGAGCGATTGACCAATGCTGGTTGGAGATGCGCCAGCTTCTCCATCATTGTGTTCAGTTCTTCACAGTACACATCTGCAGTAATGCTCACCCCGTTTGGTAAGAAGCTGTGATGAATCACACCGGCGCTAGACCACCAAACAGTGACCATCACTTTTCTAGGGGTAAGTTTTCGTTTAGGGCATTGTTTAGGTGCTGAACCAGGATCCAACCAACTTGCTGAGCGCTTACGGTTATCAAACAGAATCCATTTTTCATCGCAGGTAACAATGCGGTTCAAAATTCCTTCATTTGTGTGTCTGTTGAGCAGTGCAAGGCACGTCTCGACGCGTACTTCGCGCTGGCGATCATTGAGTTCGTGGGGCACCCATTTGTCAAGCTTTTTTACCTTGCCAATTTGACGCAAATGGACCAATATTGTTTTGACGCTAACGTCGAAAGCTGCTGCTAATTCAGCCGTAGATTGTGTATCATCAGCTTCCACAATCGCCTTTAATTCGTCTTTGTCGACCAAAGTCTTCGGACGACCGCGAGGTTCATTTTTCAGGTCGAAATTTCCAGAACGGAAGCGAGCAAACCAATAACAGGTGGTGCGTTGGTTTGTAGTGTTAGCTCCGTAAACGTCGTTGATGTTGCGTGCCGCTTGTGCCGCGTTGCTGCCACGACGGTACTCATATTCCATAATTACTCGAATTTTTAACGTATCCATGATGACGAAAAAGATTGAAATTCGATGAAAATGTAACACTAATCAATAAAGAAATGACTACTTTTAGAAAAAAAAATCCATGTTTTTAAAATAAAATTAATTTGAAATTAGAATTCTTAGCCAAACAAAAATTATTTTGATTTGAAATGGCCAGTACTGCAGAACGGCAATTTCATAGGTAAAGACCTAATAGATCGACTAACATGCTATTTTATTACTATTACTTTTATTACCTAGTTTTAATTTACTTTTTACTTTATACACACTGTTAATTTATTACATTAAGTTTTTATGCACTTCATAGCCTGAAACACAGGTTCAACCTAGTTCAGGCAATAAGCAACTGTGTTATATTTTAATTATTAAGATACTTTGTGAATGTGCTCATTTTTATAAATAAACGATTATTATTTATTATTATTATTTATTATTCAACTATTATTTGAGGGTTTTACAGACGCCAGCACATCAACTACCCGAATCTGTCAAATTTCTTTGATAGATTTTCATCTTTATACCATGCAAAATGACACTATTCTTGGTTAGAACGTAATCTACCTCGTAAAATATTAAGTTAGAGTTAAATTGCTTATTAGCCTAGATTATATTAGGCTAGATTGTAATAAATTACTAAGAACTTTAGTTCTTACTAAAAAAAAAAAAAATATCTTTATACCATGAGCATGATGTTCATGTTTAATTGGGAAAATTTGACAGTTTGGGGTAGCTTGATGTGCTGGCGTCTGTACAAATGATTTTAATGATTATAGTTTTGTAAAGCTATATTTGTTACGGTTGCTTATCATATTTTGTTCTTCATACAGCATGGCACTAACTTCTAAATTGAAAAAAATAACGTCTCAAAATTTTAATTTCGCGGGCTATGCTGGCGTTTCCCCCGTAAGTAGGTGCTAATTACCTATCAACCAGTAGGAGCGCGGGCCGATTAGCGCGACACGCAAACATTAACGACATCATCCGACGAGCTCTTATCACCGTCGGCGTTCCAGCTGTATTAGAACCCAATGGCTTGGCACGCGACGATGGCAAGAGACCGGACGGAATGTCTTTATTTCCATGGAAGATGGGTAGGCCTTTAGTGTGGGATGCAACGTGTGTCGATATTGTTGCACCATCCCATCTTCCTGGCTCGGTGTGCTTTACTGGCGCTGCCGCTGCGGCTGCGGAAAACCTAAAGCGGCGAAAGTATAACAACCTAATTGGTAATTATATTTTCGAGCCGTTTAGGGTTGAAACCCTCGGGCCGTGGGGTCCGAGTGCTCATGGCCTCTTTAAGGAAATCACGAAAAGGCTGGTTGACACTTCCCGTGACCCAAGGGCTGGTTTCTACCTTGGCCAGCTGCTAAGCATTGCCATAGAATAATCAGCCTATAATGTTCCCACTGCTGGGACACAGGCCTCCTCTCCATGAGAGGGAGTGGGCCGTAATCTACCACGCGGGCTCAGTGCGGGTTGGTAGATGTCACATGTCTTCGAATTTTTGGTTCTAGGACATGCCGGTTTCCTCACGATGTTTTCCTTCACCGTTTGAGAGCAGTGGTGATGAAATTATTTACACAAAGTAATGCGCCTGGCTGGGTTCGAACGCACGACCTACAACTCGTAAGTCGCGGCCTTTACCACTGGGCCACCGCTGCCATACAACGTGGTTGTGCTGCCAGTCTCTTGGGAACATTACCAGTCGACAGCGATGAGGATGAATTTTTTGACGCCATTTTTTAATTTGTGAATGGGATTAGTTAAGTTAGTATTATATATGTATGTTTTTATTTATTCGATGTTAATTTAAATCTTACTTACTATTAAAATATATTTTGTCAACCAGTATATATAAGCAAAACATGTCCACAATTAATTCAAAATTCTCACTTCCCAACCGTTGTCCTACAGCAATTTCATAATTACCTACTCAGTCAAAAGTCAGACTGAGTTAGTTTCAAGGCTGGTTTTCAGTATGAAGCCAAATTAATGCCAGTCCTGACTCTAATTGAATTGCCCCTGAGAGCCACGTGGACTTACACAACTTACAACTTTAAAAGCTGCGAGCAGGAATTCGTACTTATGTACATTGTAATTAACTTTGATGTAAAAGCTCCAGGGTAGACCGCGAAATTCAAATTTTCTTACGTTTATTGCAATTAGCAGAAGACCGGGAACGTACAAAATCTAGTCGCAGTCACCTCAGTGACAATTAAATGTCAAAAACTTGTCCAAAATGTATGGAAACATGAAGTATTTTTGACAGATTGAGACTATGACCGTTCTTAAAATTATGAGAATTGTCCCTCAGGTCATTTGATGATATAAACGAACTTTGAGGGTTGTACCCGTGTTGATGATTTTAAATCTCTAAATACATAGGTGTTACGGTCATATTTTAAGCAACATAAAACCTGGCACTGACCTGAAAATTACAAAAAACTCTTGAATATTTGAACTACTAACTTAAGGTGAAACAAGTCCACATTTTTTCCATACAAACTTTGGGAGGGTTGTACTCCACTGTTTGACAATGTACATCAAAAACTCTACATGGTATGGTTTTGTCTTATTAATAATATTATCTGTACGGAAACAGAATACTAAAATTAAAAACCAGTAAAAAGTTAGGAGCCAACAAAGATTCGTTTTTCTTGCTAATTTAACCTAACTTTGGGCGTGTTTAAGTAATAAAACAAAGTGTAAAATCTCCATAACTAAGTCGGCACCTACTCGACGTCGGTCGAAACCTCAATTATCGAAAAGTTCAATAAACTTTATTGGTCATTGATTTATGCAGTGGTTTTTTCAGAAACCCCGATCTTCCGAAGGACACGCGCCTGTTTTACTATAACTGATCCTGCAGCTCACTCAATAATGTTGTGCGTGTAGACTAGCGTATAACTGCTCATCCCGGGTACGATCTCTGTCGAACACGAAGCCTGGTGAGACAGCGTGATTTTTAGCCAGGCCCACCAGTGAGTTCGAGCCCGCGACTGGCGCGGTAAGTAGCTTTGTAGGGATTTGACAAAAACGCAGGGCGGCAACAAATCAGGTTTAAAACAGCGATGCATTTGATGTCAGTTAAATCTAATAACTGAATAAAATAAAATAAAAAACTGCACGGTTTAATGGCATGTTTTTAGGTAGTTCTATAGTTGGTTGAATTCGATGAAAACTATTTTTATAAAATATCTTTTGAATGAGCCTTTTCTTTGACAATACACAATTATTTTTTAGCTTGTCTCCATTACTGACGCTAAAATGTATTTATTTTACTCAGACGCTTTAATTGACAAGTTCAAATTGCTTCCAGAATGCAATCTTTAAGAACTTCGTGACTACTTTATGATAAGGATAAATGAAGATAAGATGGTAGAAGAGATTCTATGACAAGTCTCTAGCCATCATTTTTCTCTAGGTTAAGTTAAAGAAATGTAGACATTATGGCTGAATTTTTCCAAACAACCCCAAAAAAGGATGCTTTTCCTACAAAGACTTAGAGCATCTTCATCGATTTTAGTTAATGCCCAACTTCTCCCACATCTTACTATTTGGTTAGGTGACCTAGTTTTCTATTAGGATTTATCCCTATAAAGTTTTATGTGTGTCTCCGGCTATAATTGTGAAGGTCTAAATCTAGCTATGTGGGTCGCTTTGGTGTACGAGGTTCTTGTGACTTTTTTAGTCCAATCAATAGCTTTTGAGATTATTTGAGGTTATTTTGGGTTACAACCACAGTAATGATTTTATTTTTCATAGTTTTCTCGAGAAATGATATGAAATACAAACTATTTTTTGCGGCTGATTAAATTTATAGGTACTGTGCAAGCGTAAATAAAACTAAGGAACCATGTGGTCGGAATTGTGTGTGTTCTGACACGCGATTGGTCGGTTTTAATTCTGCTGCCGAGAAACACTTCTGTTTAAGTTTTGATTGGTTATGATAGGTACCGGTAACATTGCAGGTACATTAGGTATATTTATTGTCGAATGAAAATACTAGAATTAATGTTTAAGGATGATATAAAACTACTTAACATGCTTGGTTTCCCAGTGTCCGATAACGCAAAACAATTGTATGTATTTTTCTGCACTGGGCAGTGTGGTCGCTAAGCGACAAGGCCCTTTAAAACAAATAATAAAAAAAAAAACCTTACTGTCAAATTTATATTGACAATTCGTTAAGCCGTTGGTCCCGGTTGTCATTTGTGGATCTTTGACAGTCGTTACGGGTCGTTAGAGGCCCGGAAGTCTGACAGCCTTACCAAGAGGTATCATATTACCCAGTTACTGGGTTGTGGAGGTCAGATAGGCAGTCGCTGCATGTGAAATACTGGTACTCAGCTGCATCCAGTTTGACTGGAAGCCGACCCCAGTATAGCTGGGAAAAGGCCAGGCAGATGATGAATTCCACCAGTGGAATTGTAGGAGGTGGTGTTATTATTATTAACTTCACATGAGACAGCCCTCAGCCTGTTCACCAATCGACAAGCAGAAACATATACCTTTAACATTGGCAAGTTCAGAAAAACTGTATTTTCGTACGATGTTATCAACAGCAGTTCATGTACCGGCCATCCATTTGATTTAACCAGCCACCTTTTACGACTCCTCGAGGATTAAAGGCAGTCATTCACGACACTACACATGCCTGTATCATGTTAGGCTTCGTTCACGGTTTCGAGCGATACGACTTGCGTCTAGCGCCACGTGAGGGGTGCGGGTTGTTCGAAAGAGATACCGCGGCCCCTAGCACACAGGCAACTGAGGGAACACGGGTGGGTTTTAGTCAGTAAAAGTTTGACACGCCCTCCTGCTCTACCCACAGCGGGAGAAGTTATTTGATGATTTCCCACCCAAAAAAAAAGCCAGTGCGCCCGTCGCTTGAGCGTGTAGCTTGTGGCTATGGGGTCACGCCACGCGTTTCGATTTGTCGCTCCGCAAGTCATGTCGCGGTAGTTTTAGGCATACTCTTAACAACTACTTTCATTTGTTCCCTCTACAGTCGCTGACGCAAAAAGCTTGTCGCTTGAGAGTATGAGCGTATAGGTCGTGCCAATGGGGTCACCTGTTTCGATTTGTCGCTCCGCAAGTCATGTCGCGGTAGTTTGAAGCATGCTCTTAACAACTACTTTCATTTGTTCCCTCCACAGTCGCTGACGAAAGAAGCGTGTCGCTTGAGCGTATAGCTGGTGGCAATGGGATCACCTTTTTCCATTCGTCTCTCTGCTAGTCGTGTCGCGGTAGCTCATGGCATGCTTTGAACAACTACTATCATTTGTTAACCACCAAAAAAGGGGGAGGTTCTATAGTCGACGCGTATAGTACTATTGATTTTTTATGTACCTATATGCCACGCATATCTTGTTATTGAGTAGTCTGATTCTGAAAATTATTTTTGTATTGGAAAGGAAACCAAATCCACCCCTAAGTCTAGAAAAAAATATCCCTAAAAAACTTTACAACAACAAAAATTTACGTAGTTTCTTTCATCTGCAGTCGCTGTCTCAAGACGCGTATTGCTTGAGCGTTTAGCTCGTTAGGGCAAGTCATGGCGAGCCTCATACCTGTGTCGTATTAATTATGAGCAGTAATCCTGTTGATGGTTGAGCCGCGGAGCTGTCGAGCATTCAAGTTGAGTATTCGTTTCAGTTTCATTGGACTGTTTACGTTGGGGTCCAGTGGTATAGTGAAGTTTGACCGTCGACCACCGAGTTAGTTTACCTGGAAATGGCACTGCCACACAGCTTAGGAAATTCTCTAAGTTATCGTTTACTTTTTCTGGTATACTCTAACACAATTTACTTTTTGGGTTTGCCATTGTATTGCACCTTGATTCATTCAGTGTTGGGAAAAAATGTTTTTTTCAAACACCCACCTGGTGTGATATACATATATACCACCCACGGTGATAAACATAATAGCATCGATATACTCGTAGATATACTATAATAATTTATAGCTCTGATAAATATAAAACACTAGCTTTTGCCCGCGGCTCCGCCCGCGTGGATGTCGGTTATCGCGTAAAAAAGTAGCCTATGTCCTTACCCATATCCCAGGCTATATCTCGGCCAAATTTCATGACGATCGGTTCAGCGGTTAAGGCGTGAAAGCGTAACAGACAGACAGACAGACAGACAGAGTTACTTTCGCATTTATAATATTAGTAGGGATGTTAATGATACATGAATGACAAAACAAATGATTTAACACAAACAGACACCATGCATAGTTAGGCGTTTAGACACATTCATACATACATAAAAGACTATTATAATAACATAAGTATGATTAATTAAGCTTACCTGATTATGATTACACAGGGTTACAAAATTAGACGAACACTCTTACCCAGAAATCAGACTATATATTTTTGAAGTAAATCATTGCGCTGAATCCGAATCGCAGAATTGCGAAAGGATTTTGAGATATCCTAACCTGAAAGAGCAAAAAACACCGCTTTTGCTCATTTTTGAGGTAACATAGATCCTCTGTCCTCCAAAATGTATTAATTGTATCTGAAAGTACCAGTCTTTCGAATACCTTTTTCTTTCGCTGAGATATCGCATTTTGTAATTTTTAAGTATTTGGATTTTCCTGTCTGAAAATCCATAAACACTACACAGTCGATTGGTCTCATTGTAAGTAAATGTTTTTGAAAATTAGTAAAGAGCATTTATATTTTACTGATTTTCAAATACATTTACTTATTTCAATCACGCGAGCTAGATTTTAATCTAACGGTAATATGATTATCGGAGATAAGTTGCGTCACTGGTGAGCCCTGTCGGCGAAGTGTCCTGTCGACGAAGAGTCCCGTCGAAGTAAAGTCTTGTCAGTGTTCAGTCTGTCGGCGTTTAGTTGTACACTCCGTTTCGGCGTATCTACAACATACACCATCCTATATTTTTAAACCACCTTCCATCATCAAAACATCCGACGCTCCCCGCTAATGCTTCCGCAAACAGTTACCAGTTACCTACACCATCCAGCACCACTGTGTATGAACACGGAGCATTTGCTCACGTAACTGTCGCCTCGAGAGCTCTACAAAAGCTCAATCCAAACGAAACTTTGGTGTTGCCTCGCATGGCCGGTTTGTGATAGAATTTCTAAATTGCGTCGGTACTCAGTTCTTTTATAAACCTGTAGTTAGGTTGCCAAACTTTGCTAAGTGATGGAGGTTATCAATTCGACATGTTTATATATTTTTTTTTTTATGTATGTTCGGGCATAACTCCGTCGTATATAGACGGATTTACAAAATTATTTTTTTGTTCGAAAGGGGTTTACTCCGAAATGGTCCCATTGAAATTTCATATAGATCTGATGATGCGTTTCGGAGACAGACAACGGAACTCTTCAAAAAATTACAGCAAATCAATCGCGAATGTTGCTATCGCATAAATGTGTATTGTTTTGACCCCAAGGATGATGAAATTTCGAATTGGTGTGGGGTAGATAACTAAAAAGTGAAAAATAAAAACTTTTTTCAAAAAAATAACAACCGACTTCCAAAGAAACACTACAAAGTGCAAAATAACTTTAATTTGGGAAGTCGGTGACTTTGGATGTGTATTTTAATTATTTGTCACCGTCTTCCGAAATTAAAGTTATTTTGCACTTTGTAGTGTTTCTTTGGAAGTCGGTTGTTATTTTTTTGAAAAAAGTTTGTTATGTTCCTTAATGTCAGGATAAGGTTTGTATATAAGAAAAAAAAAAATATTTGATCAGAATTATTGTGAAATTATTGATAATCCAACTGATTTTATTTTACCGGCAAGCTTATATTTCCTCAGTCGCGAAATATGGCGGTACGAAGTTCGTAAATAAAATAAAAATCACATAAACCTGCATGGGCACTTGTGAAGAATTCTTTTCCCGCGCTACCACAAGCCAGACTCATCATTGCAGCCGTAAGACGTCCTCTGCTGGACATGGGCCTCCCCCAATTTGGGGGGGCTTGCCATAATCGCCACGCTTGGCAGGCGGGTTGGCGATCGCAGTATGGTGGTAAAATGCACAGAGAACGCTGCTGCCCATTCTCTAGTAAGTCCCTGAGTCGCCTCCTACGACACCCACGGGAAGAGATGGGATGATGCTATTCTTTACGTCCGGCACCACACGGTACCAGATTCAGATACTGAAATAACATTTGACTGAAAACTTTGATTAAAATTAGTGCAAGGCTTCAAAGGGTCTTATAATGCCTTATTTAAGCACGTAGAGATTGTAATTAGTAATACGTGTAGTGTATGTAGTTTTTGCATTCAATGGCGGATCATTAAATCATTATCTGAGAATATCGTTTACTGGTACTCACACTGAAGACGGCTGACTGGATTGTTGAAGTGATACTGGGTTTTTCTAGCCCGGAGTCTGAATGTGTACCGGGTTGATGGCAATAGCCTCGGGAGAAATGTGGGTGTAACTTAGGTACACCTCTGCCCTACCCTTCGGAGGAACATGGCGTGATGTTATGTATGTGTTGTAAAGAAATTTGTGCCAAAGTATCACATACCGACATAAAACATGAACACCGATTAAAGCTGCGAAGCTCTTTCATTACTCATTTAAAATACCAATTAGCTACGAACACTAAATAAATTCTGTCTTAAAACTTCGTTCATGAGCGTCCACGGCAAATGAAAACTTAAATGTTTGATAATATCATCGCTTCAAAAGGCAAATAGAAACAGAGGCATTACCGCCAAAGACGAAGCTTTTAATGGAGCTCGCATACAAATGCAATTACGTCACGCCACTGCATTTTTCATCGAGAAAAGCATCAAAATTCAGTGAGCAGGGTGTTCGTCGTCTCGTCCTGTGGACTAGGGTCGAGCCTGCGAGCGGCAGTCGAAACGAGCGCTGGCGATCTCCCCCGAACGAACCTTTGTAATGTTGCCAGCTTTTGTTTCTCTACTTTGCAGCAGGGAATGCACTTGCTGTCCGTTTTGGGGGTCAATTTTTATTTGTTGAAAATTCCCTTTTGTGGGCGAATTTTTTAAATTGCTTTGAAATCAATTTGCTGAGGATTTTTTGTAATCTAAATGATATAGGAGTGAAGCGGTTAATAACATTTAGATTTTTATGTACATTTAACTATTCCTGAAGTGGCAATGTTACAGGCACATGCATGTTACACTACAACTACGTGCATTAAAATATTCCGCACCATATAGTAGAAACGTTGCAAACCACACAGTTCTTTTAACAATGCCCTTCACGATGTAACAAAAGACGCACCAGGTATATCAAACGCTAATAAGCTCTACCAACAAAAATTCCCGACCACTTACTCGGTTACTCGTATTCTGGGGAATTTAATTTCAACTCCATTCCCGTTTGCAGGCTCGCCACCCCGACGCCCGATCTCGTCGGCCAGTCGCTAAACTCCCGCCGGTACAACCGCTCGCTTCCACCCCTCGCACTTACTCTACACATGTGAACTTTTTTATAAAATAGTGCAGTGCTATACAGATTCCAAATTTAAATTATATTTGACAGTTTATTTTTTTATTAAGTGTTTATGATAATGGGTTTTTACCAAGTGGCCAAACGAAACGTGTAGATCGGCAAAAGGTTTGTTTTTATGCTACATCAGAATTACTTTTTTTACGTAAAAATGATCACTTATATTTAATCTAATTTTCCTTATTATTTATTAAGATATTTTCTAGATGCTTTGCTTTGGTTTTTAGTGACATATTTCTTGATTTTAATTAAGTTATATTCCACGAGTGGAAGCTTTCAGTACCGTTGCGTAGGAAAGCTTTTATTAAAAAGGTTAATAATACGAACTACTTACTTTTTATTAGTACTTTGACATTATTAGTTGATTTGATTTGGGTATTATTTACGTAAAAACAATTAAATATGTTATTAAATTTATTCAGCTGAAGTTGTTAGGTACTTCATTCAACCTACTGACTATTGTAATAATTATACGGAATGATGTATGGGAGTAATATTCCGGAGGGGCTTGTGGCTAAGTAGCATGGGTCGTTCGTTCAGGTTAAGCTGCGCTTGCTGCGGTTGATCCGTGGATGGGTGGACATACTCCTCCGTGCCTCGGAAAGCACGTTAAGCCGTTGCTCCCGGCTGTTATTTGTGGATCTTTGACAATCGTTACGGGTCGTCAGAAGCCCGAAAGTCTGACAAAGTGTCTTATCAAGAGGTGTCGTATTATCCAGTAATTGGGTTGTGGAGTTCAGATAGGCAATTGCTCCTTGTGAAATGCTGATATTCAGCTGTGACCGGTTAGATTGGAAGCCGACCCCAACATAGTTGGGAAAAGGCTAGGCAGATGATGATTCTTGTAATATAATATTTAATTGCTCCCTAATTAATTTCCGTGGCTGGTTTTGAAATAATTGAAACATTGCACTACATAATTACTGAGCCAGACATTCGTGCTCAAATATTAATTTATGAATAAGCAAAATATAATTAAACATTAACGCCCGTTACAAGTATGTCACGAAAATAGGTCAAACTGAGACCAAGTACAATATACAAGGAGTATCTATAAAGCTATACAAATCGATGTTTTTGAAATGCATAACAGTGCACAAATCTATATTAATCTATTATTCCATACTAATAATAATATTATAAAGAGTTAAATTTTGCATGTTTGTAAGTTTATATAGAGGGGTTGATCTTTGGAAGTAAGAGTCGAAAGTGAAAAATTATTATTGCATTTGATAGCCAAATTTTTGAATAGGCTATTTTTAACATCACGCTACGAACCTAAGTAGTGAAAAGAAAAAATAGTCAGAGGGAACTCTAAGTCCCGTATCCCGTCCCCTTAGGTGAGGTTCTGTAAACCTCACTTAAGACTCAAGCATTACTTAAAACTAGTTTCAACCAATCAAATGACTTTATACTAGTTTTAAGTAATGCTTGAGTTTTGAGTAAGGTCCTGTAATACGGGCCTAAGAGAAAACAAAGTCATACCGCGAGCGAACGTTGCGATGCTGTAGGACTAGCTTTTGCCAGCGGCTTCGCCCGCGCGGAACTTTCATCCCCTATTTAACTCCCTTAGGGGTTGAATTTCGAAAAATCCTTCCTTCTTCCTTATCTACATTATAAAGGGAACCTCTGTGCAAAATTTCAGCTTTCTAGGTTCAAGGGTTTAGGCTGGGCGTTGATGAGTCAGTCAGTCAGGACTTTTATATAGATAGATAGATATAATTTATATGCTAGTAAAAAAATAAAACGGCAGTTAAGCTAATCTAAATAATTTATGCAAAAGCAATTTTGAAGAGGGATAAAAACTATTATTTGCAATAAAGGCGAGACTTTCATGACAGTTTTATAGTTTAAAATTTATTTTGCCATTACATAGACCTTTTGGCGTGTTTGTGGCGTGACCACCGTCACCACAACGCTGTGTGGTCCCACTAAGGGTCAAATTTAAAGGGAAATAAATCTTGGACATGGGAGCCCTTAACAATGTTATGTAACTTGGTAATCAAAACTTCAATTTTTATGTTGAAATAGGACACAAAATCTATCCAAATGACTAAAATTGAAGAGTCTGTTTGTTATGTCAAAATAATAGCTTATACATATGAAAGTATGTACGGTACTTATAAAAAATATATTTTATGTTTTTGTCTGTCATTTTGTTCCGGTGAATCTCCGAAACGGCTGAACCAATTTTGACGGGATTTTCACTGGTAGATAGCTGATATTATAAGTAGTAGGTAAAGTAGGCTACTTTTTTTCCCGGAAACGTACTTATAAATATGTACGCGAGCGTAGCCGCTGATTGCAGTTAGTACTAAAGAAAAACCAGTATTGTGTTTTAGAAAAATGTACGATAAAGTTTATCAAGAACATCTTTTACCTGATTATAAGAGAGCCCTAAAGGAAAGTAGTCTTGTATTTTATCGTTCTGGAACCAGAAAATATCTCGCACTTCTCTTCTTTTAACATTGTACCAGCTTTGAATTGTCCCGCAACTGAACCGTGACGGAAAGTCATACAGTGATAGAAAGAGTTTTCTCTTGTTCACTGCGTGTAATTCCGGTCCGTTCATCCGTCCGTCCGGTTGCCTGACGACATTTTCCTACCCATCATTAAAGGTGGAAACTCCAGGGGAGCCCGTGAAATTCAAATTTTCTTACGTTTATTGCAATTTTCAGGTCAGTGTCAAGATGTATTGAACAAAATATTATTCACGACCGTAACACGTAGGTATGTATTTATAGAATTATGATAATTAAAATCAACGATAACATAAGAACATTTTAATTTGCGGGATACACTGGACCTTTCACCTTAAGCTACGGATTCCCAGAAGAGCGGTGGCAGACCATAATGGCCGCAGTGACGGATATCATGGAAATGATCGTATTGGGATTTGAGCTTCTTGTCAAACAACGCTTACTAGGACAACACAACAACTTACTTTACAAAGTTTTAAGAGGTAGGATACAAAGCTCAGGTATACTATCAGAAATAGGGTTTAATTTATCAGATAGGTACGTGGCGCGACGGCACAAACCGCGGTTGCTAGTGATGCCGAGTGCGCGCACTAACCTGCTGGGGCGCGCACCGCTCACTCGTGCGCTGCGCACTCTCAACACGGTGGCGGATGCCATAGACATATTCACCTGTACACTGAATGTGTTCACAAGGGTCACGTACTGTGTAGCATGTTAGGTATAGTTAAGTATATTTAAAGTTACTTTGTCGCGTTCTATTTTGTTATCTGTAATGGCAAAGGATACATGTGACAAATAAATAAATAAATGTAACTTACTTTCTTAAATATCCGGCACAACAGGCTTGCTACCAACCCCGTCACCACTGTACCTGTGTAGCCTCAGGAGTGCTTTATGATGTGTGGTAGCAAGAGGCAGTTCCATAAATTAAAGAAACTTTCAGTGACGTCATTTGACATTAAATTGCAGACGCTATGTGACGGCCACCACTCTTTTTGAAAACCGTAGCCTTACGATGTTTTTCTATACATTACTTTTAGTGATATCTTGGATCGATTTTCACGAACTTTGATAATTCCAATTAAACAGGGTTTTTTAAAGAGTATTCGTGGTGATTCTCGCCGATACTTTTCCATAAAAATGAGTAATAAGTAACCGTGAGTTGAAGGTGAAATGCCTATTTAGTTTATGGGAAAATAAAACGTAAAGTAGATTCGCAATAGGTTTTACTCAAGTAGGCGAGAAATGTAAACTTTTATTTATCTGTATCTATACACGTCTGTCTGCGTGACCGGTGTTCTTCTAAATTACGAAACGAATTTTAGAAATTATTTTGGATGATATGTATTAACCATTTTATGGATATTAAACTTACTTTAAATAAATAAATCTTATGTTTTATCGAACCGTACAAAGCGGTGCCATTATTTATTACACATACAAAGAACATAAGGGTTTATTTAAAAAAAAATTTTTTTTTGTTATTACTAAAGACTTAGCCTAGGTAACACCAGTTATTGTTTCAGCAAGAGATAGGTATCGCTATGGTTATACAACAATCAGTGTTCTTATAGAGTACTAACAAAAGAACTTACACTGCGCAGGTACACTACACATTCACTACACTGACACACATTCACTTCCATTACTTGCCCGTCAACTTTTATAGTTAAGCACGTTTCTCTGGAGCTTATGACGGAACGATGTGAAAACCCACCTGTCACTTCGTCAGAACAACGGACAGTTAACAATAATATTAGGACGTTGGTTCGACGCCACCTCCGACGCTCCAATACACGCTTTATAGAGGAAGCGATTGAGCAAAATCAGGGTTCGAAACTGTTCCAATCACTGTCCAATCACTTGGGAGGAGCCACCTGACCAAGTTGCCCAAATCTAGTGGGGATATCGTCGTTTCGAAGCCGGAGATCCTTTCGGAAGTCGAAAACTTCCACAGCCAATTGTACGCATCGCATGCATCTCGACCTGATCCCGAAAATGAGGATTCCAGAGCCACCTTAACCCGCCACTTCACGGAAGACCTGCCAGAAGTCAGCCAGGATGAAATCGAGGCGGCTCTTAAACAGCTTAAAAATGGAGAAGCCCCAGGTGAGAACGGGATTACGACCGAGCTTCTGAAAGCGGGAAGACGTCCTGTACTGAAAGAGCTTCAGGAGCTCTTCATCTCTGTCCTGTTCTCTAGGAGAACGCCAGAAGCGTGGCAAAGGAGCGTGGACGAACTTTTCTTTAAAAAGGGCGATAAAACCCTTTTAAAGAACTACAGACCCATTTCGCTTCTAAGCCACGTATATAAGCTGTTTTCAAGAGTCGTCACGAATCGTCTAGCGCGGAGACTCGACGAGTTTCAGCTACCGGAGCAGGCCGGGTTTCGAGGAGGATACAGCACCATAAACCACATTCACACTGTGCGGCAAATTATACAGAAGTCCGAAGAGTATAATCGGCCGCTGTGTCTTGCGTTTGTGGACTATGAGAAGGCTTTTGAAGAGTCGATAGAGATCGAGACCTGGTCAGTTTTGGAGTCTCTGCAGCGATGCCAAGTCGACTGGCGATGTATCCAAGTGAGATGTCTTTATGAAAACGCGACAATGACCGTCCAAACGCAGGACCAGCGAACTGAACATGCGTCGAAGAGTGAGACAAGGGGACGTTATTTCCCCAAAATTGTTCTCTAACGCATTGGAGGATGTGTTCAAAACGCTAAACTGGGAAGGACGCGGTATTAACATCAACGGCGACATCTCACACTTGAGATTTACAGATGACATCGCCATACTGGCTGAATCGCTGCAGGAATTGCAGTAGATGCTCAACGATCTAGTTGATTCTTCTGTGCGCATTGGTCTCCGGACAAAACTCAGGTTATGTTCAACGAACACGTTACTCCGGGACCAATTACTGTCAGTGGCGGTGCTCTCACGGTTGTTCGAGAATACGTTTACCTCGGGCAAACTCTGCAGTTTGGTAAGAACATCTTTGAGAAAGAGGCTAACAGAAGAATTCAGCTGGGTTGGGCAGCATTTGGGAAGCTTCGTTGAGTTTTCTCGTCGCGTATTCCACAGAGCCTGAAGACTAAAGTCTTCAACCAGTGTGTCCTATCTGTTATGACCTACGGAGTCGAAACGTGGACATTCACGTTACGGATGGTCCATCAATTATAAATCGCTCAGTGAGCTATGGAACGAGCTATGCTCGGAGTATCTCTGAAAGATAGAATCCGGAATGAGGTGATCCGGCAGAGACCCAAAGTTGTCGACAAAGCTCACAGAATTAGCAAGCTGAAGTGGCAATGGGCCGGCTACATTAGCCGTAGAACCGATGACCGTTGGGGTAGACGTGTTCATGAGTGGAGAAGGCGAATGGGCAAACGGTAGGTGGAGTAACGATCTTCTCAGGGTAACTGGTAGCAACTGGATGAGAGTTGCCGAGAATCGAGGTGAATGGCGTGCAATTGGAGAGGCCTATGTCCAGCAGTGGACTGCTGTAGGCTGATGATGATAATGACCTACCTTTTTTCATAGTTTAAGTCATTTAAATTTGGAATTGTCATGTAAGTAATACGTAAATTTTTACACCTAATTTACCAAGGAAGAGCACTGATTTCCAAGATACAGGTTCTTACCATGTTTGCAATTGAGGAGTTCGTATAGTTTAACTCACCTTCATTATTTACATCCTAGTTCTTACAAATATTACTGTTTTGGCTTTAATTTATTAAGTCCAGTCAAATTTTCATCATCATCATCATTTCGTCCACTGCTGGACTTAAGCCTCCCTCAAGCCATTTCGACCGGTTCTGTGCTTTCCGCATCCAGCGGATTCCTGTGGTGTTGTGAAATAAACTTTATTATTATAATATTATGGTTCAAAAGTTTACAGACATCATGCAACAGGCTTTAAAGATACCATAAGCGGTAATGCACTAATTAAATATATGGCTTAGACGTAATTGAGCACGATTGTCTCCAACCGTGTTCATTACGCGGTAATTAACTATATTAACTTGATTATATCTCTACTTGAGCAAGGGTGGTAGACATGAGGCATGCGTGGATCGATTGTGGTTTTTATTGTACAGGAATGTTATGAAGGTTTGTTTTATTTTCGAATATTTTCTCTAAGGCTACTATGCACTTGCTCGGGTTGATATTAGCCGGGCTTTAAAAATGAGTTGTGCCGAGCCGCCCCGAACAAACGAAGTTCGAACGAAGTTTGCCGATAAGGACGAATCTAATAAAACCGAATATGTTTGGTAATTGCTTCAGGCCAGCATTTCTGCACCCTAATTGCGTAACTCACGATTCATCATAATCTGTATCGTTTTGAAACGGATTGTTAAACCATTGCTTCATATGTTCGAAAAATGTGTCTGTTCGAAAACATAAATAACGCAATGAATATTGTTTAACTGTGAAGACGAAACCAATTATGATCAATCGTGAGTTACGCAATTAGGGTGCTGGTATTTTTCTTAGTAACAGCACAAAGTTCGGAATTTGGCGATGTGGGACTAAACCTGCGTCTGATCTCTCACCGGTGGTGTGGGATACCATGCCATCCCATCGGATTTTGAGAGTGAGGGAAGAAACTGCATCTGTGTCTGCGCATACACTTGAGCACTTTATTGTCTCCCACTCCAAAGGCAGGTCTTCGCTGAGATTTTGCGCCAGGGCCTGGAGGTTTTTTTATTTGTTTTTCCATTAAAATTGCCTTAGCGACAATAGGCCTGCCATTTTAACCGTAGAACCGATGACCGTTGACGTAGATGTGTTCTTGCGTAGAATTGGCAAACATAAGGTAGGACGCCCTCACGCTAGGTGGAGCGACGATCTTCGCAAGATGGCTGGTAATTGGAGAGGACTGCTGTAGACTGATGATGACGCAGACGATGATGATTTGTGAACTCGATGAACGATTGCTGTTGGTTGATTTATACTCCAAAACCTGGAGCTGAAAATGTTGTCTTCAAAATAATCCTGTATTTTGTTAGCACTTCAGTAAAGAAAATATTTATTTGGCACGAATACGAGTAGGTACGATGATAGCGTCACCCCTGATCGTCTAAATATATGTTACGTAAAATATTTGGTGGGTAACTAAAAGGGATTTTCGTGTAAATACAGATAAATGGAATGTTAGTTTCTTGTTTTGGTTTTGCTTAATAGAGATTTATTGGATCGTATACTTAGTAAGCGTTTGTCACATACAAAACCCTCACGAAATTCCGAGTATTTACTTAGTCTTTCATCAACTAACTTACGTACCTACATACACAGGTTTTCATAGACGGGTACGTGGTTAAGTAAATACAGTCGCACGAGTCGATCAATTAGGTTAAGCTACGCTTGCTGGGGTTGGTCCATGGATGGGTGATCATCTTTACCTACCGAGACTCCTCCGTGGTTTGGAAAGTACGTTAAGCCTGTCCCGATTGTCATTAAAGTATGACAACCAGTCTTATCAAGGGGTATCGTATCACCCAGTTACTGAGTTGTTGAGGTCAGAGAGGCAGTCGTTCTATGCAAAATAATGCTATTCAGCTGCATCCAGGCAGACCCGAAGCTGACCCCAACATAATTATGAAAAGAAATTGATTGATAGTTCAACATAATTCAATCCGTTTGCAAAAATATTCGCTCACAATCAATTGCTACGGGGTTGCTACGTTAGTGCTACGACAGCGCTACGACGTAGCGCGACCGTAGCAAACCGAGTAGAAACAAAATAACCGCGAAGATAAAAATATATGAACGCTGTACCATCAGACAGGCAGAATGGGGAACGCTTTTACACGACAGTCCCCTTCATTATGCTAACATTTACCCTTTTGTTTTGTCACTGGGCGAAAATAACAAAAAAGTACATGTAATTTATTTGTTTTTGCGTGCGATTCTGCGAAATTTTTGCCAACGAAAATACTTAATAGAATTCTAAGGGTACAAAGTTTTTTGTTTCTTGAATGTGATGTTTGCCCAATGTGGGTGCAATTAATACTCTGGGACACAAATTTGTAATTCACTAGCTTCTGCCTGCGACATTGTTCAGATGTAAGTTCTTGTTTTAACATACAACAAGTGATCACCCAGTGGTCAAAATTCGATCATAATTCATTAGAAAATTTACATAAATTTTAGCTTTCTTCGCTTGTGGCTAAATAACAATAGCTGCACGGGTCGATTGACCAGGTTAAGCTACGCTTGCCGCGGTTGGTCCGTGGATGGGTGACCATCTTTACATATCAAGACCCCTCCGTGCCTCGGAAAGCACGTTAAGCCGTTGGTCCCGGCTGTCATTTGTGGATCTTTGACAGTCGTTACGGGTCGTCAGAAGCCCGAAAGTCTGACAACCAGTCTTACCAAGGGGTATTGTATTACCCAGTAACTGGGTTGTGGTGGTCAGATAGGCAGTCGCTCCATGTAAAATATTGATATTCAGCTGCATCCGGTTAGACTGCAAGCCGACTCCAACATAGCTGGGAAAAGGCTAGGTATTTGATGACATAAATATTAGCTTTCTGTACTCTTTTTCCGTATTAACTTTAACTGTGTCAAATTTGATATACCGACATATTATGTCAGTGTAATTTTCGTACAAAAGAGTACAAAGTTTTTGCTTTACGTATATTAATATATCGATATATCCTATGACTATTATTACAGAAAAACAGCGTCTCATGCAAATGTACATTTTTTTTTTTTTTTTTTTTAAAACGTTGCACACTAGGAATTTCTCCTGTATTGTGGGTGCGTTTACAAACATTTAAAACTCCCACAATGAACATTTCTTAGATATTCATATATTTATACTAAATAAAAATGCTTTTCGAGGTAAAGTTATAGATGTGCTGAACAATTCGGATATGCCTTGCGTTAACTGACTAGTTAGTTAGCTTGTAACGATATTAATAAAATGTTTTCTTAAATGAGAAAATAACTACCTTACCGATGAGCCCATACCTATTTATTAATATGTGGAAAATGTTGTGGTTATTACATTGATTTTGTTTTTCATATATACCTGTGTTATATGTAATGTGATATCGTTTTTTTTCCCAAATAAAATAAAATAAAAGAGTCTCGGGAACGGATTAGCAGTTCCTAATCAAATCAAATCAAATCAAATCAAATCAAAATATTTTTATTTCATATAAACCTGCATGGGCACTTATGAAACGTCAGAAGCTAGGTGCACGGTTCCAAATTGTTGTTTCCTATGGAGAAGAGCCGGCAAGAAACTCCACGGTTACTCTTTTAAAAATAATTGGCTTTAACAATATTTTCAAATAACAGAGATTAAATGTATGGGAGGACAGCGCAGGCCTGTCAATAAGTACCAGGTACTTAGACGAATACAGAATAGAAAATCGTCTACAGATCTACAGTCAGTAAGGCCTAAGATTACACTACCAAACTATCTTGCAAAGTCATAAATAGTACCTCTTAATAATATTTGTATAGATAAGACAAAAGAGGGGCAATTCTTGTAATCAGTTCGTGAACGTTCACAGTCTGATCTCAGCCTCAATCTGTCAAAAATACCTCTAGTTTCCAAACGTTTTGACAAGTTTCTGACATTTGATTGTCGCCAAGATGTGACTGCGACTATATTTTGAACGTTTTTAATTACGAAAATTGGCCTCCAGTTTTAATTTGTCTTTTGTGCAATTCCTAGTTCGTCACATTAATTGGGTTAAAGAGTTAAGTCTGTAAGGCACTGTATTTCTAACATTTATGTTCCATTCCTGCTACCGGTTGGTTATAGAATTTCAAAGCGAATATTGAATTTGGCTAGGTACATTATTTTTGTGTACCGTGTGTAAAGAATAACATCATCCCATCTCTTCTCGTGGGTGTCGGAGGAGGCGACTATGGGACTTACTAGAGAATGGGCAGCAGCGTTCATTTTACGACCATACTGCGATTGCCAACCCGCCAAGCGTGGCTATTATGGCAAACCCCCCCAAATTGGGGAGGCTTATGTCCAGCAGTGGACGTCTTCCCGCTGAAATGATGATGATGATTATTTTTGTTGCTTCTAAATGTGAGAATAATGTAAGAAAAAAAGTGAAACATAACATTTAAAAAAACCCTGCATGTTAGGAGATGTCCAGTCTCAATCGACGGCACCCATTCACAAAAATTACGCGTGGATCATCACCATCCAGCTCAACCATTTTCTAGGAACCGAATGATCCAACACACGTGCCACCATCAGTGAGACATTTAAGTGAGCAAGACATGCTTTTTCAAGACAACGTAGGTACATCATAATAATAAACGGATCCATCATCCATCATCATCATCATTTCAGCCGAAAGACGTCCACTGCTGGACATAGGCCCCAAGCTCCGCCACGGTACTTACATTAACAGAATAAAAAAAGTGCGTTTAAATTATACTACTGTCAACCTACCAGACTGGCCTAAAATAAATAGTGTTTTTTTTTTTTACAACAGCTATGAGGGTGTGACCTGGCTTTCGAAATGTGCGCGTGTTGCTCGCGTGCGGTTACAGCCTACGTTTGGTGCGCCGCTCTAGTCCAACTCTGGCAAGCAAAGAGTATAATAATATAATGGGAGCTGGCAAGGCTCGAGTGGGGACGCGTACAGCGCGCACGCAGCTCGTGCGCACATAGCTTCTTTCGCGTTGAACTAAATATGTGGGCGAAGGAGGTGCACCGCGAGCGGCACGCGCACACCTCATGCGCCGCTCGAGTCCGGCGCGTAGCTTACGCGCGAGCAGCGCAGGGTATGCGTACGAACATGAAATGCACGCGCGCAGTTCGCAAGCGGCTCGCGAGCGGCGCTTTCGCCAGATCTGGACACACCCTTAAGTTTACAAGGCATATAATGTTCTTACATGTATAAAATAGCAAATCTATATTAAACATAAACAAAATAATAATTATGAAAAACAAAACTATTTGAGCCGAATTACATTTATCTATTAGTTTAGTTTTAGACCTCAAAAACCGCAATGTATTGCTCACCTCAGCTTAAACATAACTACTAAATATGATAAATGGCTCTAGTCTTGACCTATGATTGAATAAATCTATTTAAGCTATGAATATAGCCCGGTGTGTGACCTTTGTGGAATGCAGACGACTCTAGGCCATTGCTCTGAGGTCCTGGACTGTAATATTTACGAAGCAAAACCAAAATATTGCTCGCGAGGGAATACAAGTCCGTAGTAAATTACGAGGAGGGAATGGGGAAAGAAATCACTTGCTAGTTTAAAAAAAATTGCACTATATTTTAATTGAAGCAAAAATTCTGTCGACTCAAACCAAAAAATAAATAAGATTAGCTTTTAACCGGTTGATATAACCTCAAGAGATATTGTCTTAGATTTTTTTTAAACTGACTCTTGTTTTTGGTCTTGGTTCGTGTACTTCATTACTGAAGGTCGTATCCCTGAAAGGCTTTCGTAGCTTTATATATCACTAGCTTTTGCCAGCGGTTCCGCCCGCGCGGAGGTCGAAAATTATCCCACGGGCACCGGGATAAAAGTACCCTGTGTGTTAATCCAGGTTACAAACTATCTGTGTGTCAAATTTCATCCAAATCAGTTCAGCCGTTTTTTCGTGATTGAGTAACAAACATCACACTTTCACATTTATAATATTAATAAGTAGGCAGTAGAATGTTCTTCCACTTCATTCGGCTTTCGGCTTCTCTCATGGCGGTCGTAATAGAGAGTCCAGGGCGGTTAGTTTCCCGTCTACCTTGCCCATCACCACCAACTTTTGAAGGTTATCTGGTTCCCTACGGGCAATGGGATCAAAGTAACCAAGAATCCTTTGGTAACAGATCGTGGGTAGTCTAGTTAGTATACTGACGCACTGCTGAGTAAACGTTTCTCAAGTCCTGAATTTCGGGAACTGTTTAGCCGCGCCGCCTCAACCCAGCCATTGCGTACGCGTCCAGGTCATATCGCCTCTTTTTTCTGAGCCAGCCAGTAAAAATAAAAATACAGTGGAATTAAGAAGCTCCTATTTTTTTTTAAGTCGGACAATTATAAATCCAAACTGTTTTTTTAATGATCGGATTGAATATAAAGAATTCTTTTCTAAATTAATGATCCTTAAATTTCTTAAAAAATACAATATTTGAAACATTCAAGATTTAACTAATTTATGACCACGAAGTAAATACAAACGTCATGATTCATGACTGATGGCTTTAAATTATAATAATATAACGCCACCGATTGGTTTAGTAATAGAGTAAGATCACATAGCATAATATCACGCCTGTAATCCCCCAAGGGCTAGGCAGAGGTGTTCCTATTGTTCACCCACATTTTGACTAAGTCTTAATAGGGTGCTTATTGCAATAAACTGGACACAGAATTCAGATTCAAGGCTGCTACTGGGAAACATATTGAAAATACCAAAAACTGTTATACCCGCTACCATAGATATAAAAAAGAAGGAGATATGCCCAGTAGTTGAAAATGTATCGGAACCTGGTGTCTCCACTTGTTCCCCACTACCGCACCACGTCTAGACATGCAATTTATGTTTTTGTTTTGGCTTCGGTTTTTACAAGAGACCACTGAACAAGACGTCATTCTTATAATTTATCACGACAACGGCCGAAAGCACACTAGTTCGCGGAGACGGCCATTTGCATATGGAATGACCATTCTGATCATAGCGCGCGGACACAGAAACGCACCCTTGCCACTTCTCCTGCTTTTTATATTTCTATGCCCGCTACCGTATAGAAAATGACTCATTTCGATAACCTGATTTGCTTAACTCCCGACAGCTGTCTGTTTTGATTTAAACTGACATTTTTTTTGGATTCGTAAACCATAAACAGTGTTTATAGAGCTTAAGCTACGATAAAATTGATTGATGTTCGATTCGGTACGGAAGCGTAACGAATAGTTGTGAATAGCTATGTTGGAAGGACCAGGTCCATTAGGTCCATTAGGCACCGCTACCGCGGTCATAGTTATAAGTTTGCTAATAACCAAACCTAAGCATAATCAGCCTATAACGTTCCCACTGCTGGGACACAGGCCTCCCCTCGGTAAGAAGGAGTGAGCCGCAATCCACCACACGTGCCCAGTACGGGTTGGTAGATGTCAAATGTCTTCGAAATTTTGGTTCTAGGACAGCCGGTTTCTTCACTATATTTTTCTTCACCGTTCTGAAAACAGTGGTGACGAAATAATTTAAACAAAAAAAGCGCCTGAGCGCCGCATATATGCAAGCGTAGTGTGGGACGTCCTCCAGCTAGATGGACCGACGACCTTAAAAAGGTGGCTGGGTCAGACTGGATGCGGAAGGCGGAGGATAGAGTGTTGTGGCGCAGCCTGGGAGCGGCCTATGTCCAGCAGTAGACTGCAATAGGCTGAATTGATTGAAAGCGCCTGACTGGGTTCGAACCAACGATCTACAACTTGTGAGTCGCAGCCGTTGCCACTGGGCCACCATTGCTCCAGGAAAAGGCTTGTCAATAATTAACTTTTGCGCGGATATTGTGTGACAATAACAAGTGGAAGAGTATTTGTAGAGTTAGGTGAGATAAATTAGGGTCGGGGTTATTATGACCCAGAAGGGTTAATTTACGCCTTTTGGTGGCAGATGACGGCATCGCGTTAATATTGATTAAGTACACAATTATAACAATACTGTTGTGAGTTATTTATTTTCGACGTAAAACTTGTTTTTGCTCGGTGTACTGCGTAACATACTAACAATAGGAATTGGTTGCATTTTGAAAGATCAACAACATTCCTTGCGTTCCTTCCGTTGTTGAGCTGATTTTTTTTTGAACACATGAAGCATTGGATACGTCTTCAAAATGTTACAAATTCTGATTAATAGTTGTTACGAAGTTAGGGTGCTGCGCTGGTGGCAAGACAAAAACATGTTAGATTTCCAACGCAAATAACTACGAGACTTTTAGTTCTAGAGTAGTGGTTATGCATTTAAAACATAGAAAATATTTGTGTCAATTTTGAGGCAGGGTATAATTTGCCTATTGTGTCCCATCAGATGACTGAAAAGTGATCTGTCCTTTATGCATTATGTGTGCTTAGAATGAATTGATTAAAACAAATGTTTCTGTTGCAGGTCATTGATCGTAGAGCACAATGTTTTCCTTATGCCGACGCTTCATAGATGATCACGGTAAGTTGTAGCTTATAATATTGGTAAATGAAAAAAGTTTAATTTTTCTCTGTTAGTTTTAATGATTGTCTGGCAATTTGAGTACCTACTTTATGCGGCCTACCAAAATTATTTTGTTGTTATTTTTTTGATATTGCTTTTCGAGTCGTTCTACTCCGTTTTGAGTTGAGCGAATGCTTGCACTGTGTCCTGCCCTAAGGAGCCGACACTCACGGTACGTTTGGTCCATAAACTCAAAGAATGAATGCGGAATGAGGTGATTCGGCAGAGAACCAAAGAGTCCACAGAATTAGCAAGCTGGAGTAGCAGTGGACCGGCCACATTAGCCGTAGAACCGATGACCGTTGGGGTAAACGTCTTCTTGAGTGGAGACCGCGAATTGTAAACGTAAGGTAGGACGCCCTCAGGCTAGGTGGAGTAACGATCTTCGCAGGGTGGCTGGTAACAACTGGATGAGAGTTGCCGAGAATTGAATAAATGGCGTGCAATTGAAGAGGCTTAAGTCCAGCAGTGGACTGCTGTACGCTGATGCTGTAAATGCTTGTACTGACTAGACAGATCCACTTAAATCTGTGTGGTTTCTGATGTGTTGAGATAGTGAATTGAGTTCTGATGCCCGTTTTAATCTGCACTGTTTACTTAAATAAAAGCACACAGTTTCGGTGCAGTTATCCTAGGTACCTTTTTAACCGACTTCGAAAAGGAGGAGGTTGTCAATTCGCCTGTAAGTTTCCGTTCCGTTCCGTTTCTCCGTTAATTGCGGATGGATTTCAAAAAAATAGGCATGCTTTAGGAGTGGTCCCATATTTTTTTTTTAACTTTGCCTAGGTAGATTTTGCGTTTGCTTCGATAATATGTTTTTAATCTATTTTATTTACCTCGATGTCATTCTGCGCTTCCTGTAACTCTAGTTTACATATAAATAAATCATATAATAAATCATTTATTTCAAGTAACAAGACTCATAATAATAATTGGGCACGAACATAGCAGGACAAGCACACACAGTCACATTGATTAAAATTACATACAATTACAATTCAATAAAAATAAAATGTTAATAAAATGAGCATAAAAATAAAATATCATTGGTTACAATCTACGCGTGCTACGTGTCGCTTAGAACAATGAGACACTATAGCACAATCGAGCCTTTCCGCGAGCGCGGTTAGCATGCTGTTGGGGCTCCCCCGCACGCGCCGCACCAGCGAGGTGCTACGCTTGCGCATTGTTGCGTAGAAACAATCTACGCGGGCTTCCGCAAACATCGTTGATGCGCTACAATAGCGGGGGAGCCCCATCATCATCCTGAACGCGTTATTAAACTGGACACGAAGGGCGCTGTAGGATTTTTGCGTGTAGTCGGTCCATAGACTACATGTATACAGCGTGGTGCAGTAGGCTCTAAAAAGAGTTATTTTAACTGCTGTTGAGCACCGAGCAAACCTACGGATGACCATGTTCGCTCTGACCGCCAGCGCCCTTCGCTCCCGTTCAATATCCTTATCGTCTTTTAGGGTAGGTGTCATTAGATGGCCTAAGTACTTAAACTCGTCTACCCTTTCTAACGGTAACCCATTCAGTGTAATTGGTGGCATAGATATTACTTTTCTGGGTCCACCCTGGAAAACCATACACTGACTCTTCTTTACATTATACAGCAGTCCATGATAAGCTGCATAGTCCTCACAGATACTAATCAGCCGTCTAAGTCCGCAGACCGAGGCGCTCAGTAGTGCCATATCGTCAGCATAACTGAAGTTATTAAAACAGACGCCATCTATGTGACATCCTATATGTTGCCCGCTGAGCGCCTCGATCAGCCCATTGATGTACAGGTTAAAAATGGAGGGAGAGCTCAACCCTCCCTGCCTCACCCCACATTCCAACCTATACGGGTCCGACAAAGTGCCTGCCCACTTCACGTTGTTCACCTGGTTCCCATACCAATACTTAAAGATGTTGATAATTTCGTTCGGTATATGGGAAGATCTCATTTTATTCCACAAGATATCATATGAAACCAGGTCAAAGGCTTTGGAAAGGTCGAGGAAGCAAGCGTACACGGATGTTTTTCTCTCAGTATAGTATTTAACAGCACTCTTAAAACACAATATTGCGGTTTCTGTAGACAATCCCGGACGAAACCCGAACTGATTATCGTGTAACTTTAGGTATTTATTTAGTTGTGTGTTAAGAATGCTGTCAAACACCTTTGCAACGATTGCTGCCAAAGAAATAGGTCTATAGTTTGACATATCCGACAAATCTCCATTTTTGTTTTTTACTACCGGCACTACGACAGTCCGCATCATGTCTGTAGGTAGGTAAGAGTGTGAGATGCAAAGGTTATACAACAAAGCTAACACTCTACACATATGCGGCCCAGCGTGCTGTACATGTTCCACACTTAATCCGTCATGACCAGGGGATTTGCCGTTACAAATCGACTTTACCGCCATTGATACATCCTTGGCCGAGATTCTGGTATCAATATATTCCCCACTCATACCCTTTTTCTGATCACAAGATGGTCCTAACGGTGACCTAACAAGAAAATTACTTTTAAATTTATCAGCAATGGTTTTTAAATCATTCGTACCGTCTACATTCACGGGAAGACCAGGCCGACTCTTCAATCGATTAGTGTTTTTCCAAAAACCACTAAAATCTTTTGTACTATGCTTAGCTGCCAGAATATCCATTTTGATTTGCTCTTGATGGTTCTGACACCATTTTAAACGAGACTTAAATATTTTTCTGGTCTCGCACATCTTTACATACATGTCACCTGTTGTTGGACTACCACACAATAACCATTCCCGAAAACTCGCCCTCGCCGCCCCATGACTGTCGCTTACAAATTTATTCCATCCAACAATGGTTTTGGCCGGACGCTTACTCCGCTTACGCTTGCCTCCCCCACCCTGAACCGACGCCTGGGATAATGCAAGCACGATGTCCGAGTACAGCTTATCAATAAGTAAGCTATGAGTAGGTTCGTTACAATACCGATCACCACACATTTGGAATTCAGTAGGAAAATCAATTAGTCTGAGACGTTTATGACATTCAGATCGATATTGTATGATTTGGTCAGCTGTTTTCTCACCCCACACAATCTTATTATTACATACACTAGTTACACTTCTTAACGGAGTCAAGCCTTGCAATTTGCAATCACATATAACGGGAAAATGATCTGACCACACCACGTCATAATCAACATACACACTGCATACAGACATAGCGGCCGATTGTGACACAACACAATGATCAAGCCAGCGCTTAGACCCACATGCTTGATCTATGTAGGTAAATGTTTCCGAAGCCAGACCTAACTTAATTACATCAATAACTTTCCATTTAAATTCATCACATAAAATATTCAATTCATTAAAAAATAATTCACCGGGATGAGCATTAAAATCCCCTAAAACAAAAATAGGTTCGCTTTCATAATCATTACTAATAGCACTTACAGTTCCCATGCAGTCCGTAAACATCATCAGGTTATCGGGTTTGTTTGTCGGCATATAAACACTCACCACTATAAATGGACTAGCGGAGGTATTAACACGAATTGCACTCACTCGCGGATTATCGCACTGAATCACTGTAACACTAGGAAACACAATGGTATTCCATAGCAGCGCAGTACCGCCGTAAGGTCTACCGCGCAATAAGCCGGCCGCCGTGTCTACAGCTGATGTTCCCTTGCAACTAAATCTGCTATCTATGCTATTCAAATACGCCAATTCTTCGGGGAGCAGCCAAGTTTCCTGTAGTGCTATCAGAACACACTCGTCACATAAACGTCGAATATCGCTAACGGCGCTCTTCACATTTTTACAATTATAACTGGCAAACTTGTAGATCGAACTATCCATCGTTAGAGAGCAGTGGGCCGATTGCAGCAGACACTCTGAATTATGACTGTTTACTAACGTTATGTCCCGTGACAGGGCCACTCAAAGCGTTACCTCCAGCGTTCGCATTATTTTGCTTGTAGTTTGTGAATCGCCTAAATATAATGCCCTGGGGCCAAAGTTTGTCATCTAAGAACGTAGGTAATTTTCGTTCCGAAATAAAGAACTTGTACGCACTATGATATTTATCTCGTAGCGAGGATATTTTCTCTAATTTAATCACTTCCTTCGTTTTTTGGAAAATGTAATCTATAATATCACTTTCAGTTGTATCTTTATGAACTTTGGTGATAAACATAGGAACCTGCCTGTCTGCGGCTTTAAATTTACAGCCCGTATCGTTGGAAATTCCCATTTTACCTAGATATCGATAATTCACCTTATGTTTTCGATGCTGTACAATTTTCCAATCACTGTCCACACCTGTTTTCACCATCTCCGCAAAAGATCTATTTTCAATTTGTTTTACGTCAATCACATTCTTATTAGCTACATACGTACTATTTGAAGTAGCTGCAACCAGCTGATCGGCCGCCGTTACGATCTGCGAGCCGACATCTCGACTAGCCCCTGCCCCTTGCATCATAGTCGCTTCGCTGACATCGCTCATTTTCACAACTTGTGGGTAATTTTGTGATGAACGCGCGGCTCTCGGTACTGGGGTTACTTTAGGTGAAGATGATATCGTATTACTATGATTCGTAACTGTCGCGTCGATATGAGAAAGTCCCATAGGGCCACTATCCAGATACGCACCACGCTTTGTATTTATCCTCATATTCCGATATTGATATTTATTGGGGGTCGACTGATTAACTGTTTCCGATGTAGAAATTATATTTCCTAACGCCAGCTTAACTTCCTCTAGCTGATCCGACGTAACATACGTAGTTTTTATATCTTTTAGCTCTGTTTGAAGGATCAAAATATCCTTTAACAATTTTGTGACATCTAGGTGGTCGAAGGTCACTGGTGGAAGTTTTTCCAAATCACGAGCTACAAATACCGGTATCACCTCCCGATCAGTCCCCTTGAAAAGAGATATAATATCCTCAACATCTCGGTTTTCTTTCCCTTGCCGTTTACGCGAGATTTTTCTCTTGCCTGACGGCAGCGATTCAAAAAGTAACGTTTTCGATCGTTTTATTTCTTCACTTTTAAAAGCTGACACACAAATTCTGGTCAAACTGTCCTCATCAATGACTGATATTTTGTTTTGCACATATGCTAACAACTCGTCTATAACAATATTGCACGATATGCACTTCACCGTCGAAGTCATTTTCGAAACTACTAAAAGATCCGATATCGAAAGTACGCACACCCTTCGTCGCTAAGTGCGCTCGCGTGACTGACATAGCAAGTAGTGATATACGAATTCGTATAGGTACCATAGCTAAAAAGTGAAAAAAAAAAAACTTATTCCAAAAAACACTACAAGGTGAACATTTTCCAAAAAAATTATTTTTTTTGGAAAATGTTATTATTGACATTGAATGTCGATATGTTGAGATTATAAACGCTTTGACATACAGGAAAAATAAAAACATTCAAAATCGATCGAGAATCGAACTTGATCGAGAGTATGACAACGCTCATGATCAAAAGTTTTGCCGTACCCTTTGTTATTATACAATAGAATAGAATAGAATAGAATAGAATATTTATTTGCGTAAAACATGGTATACAATGGTGTTAAATACAAATTGAGGCACAAGCATGTTTAGCCAGGATAAAACATAGCATGCAAAATTTTAAAAACAAGTTTAGCAACAACAATCTTTTAAAAAAAAAAAAAAAAAAAAACATCAACATTTTTTTATCTAGAAATTCTTTTAAACTATAAAAACTACACTCGAGTAACCACTTAAGAAATTTAGTTTTAAATAATTTTGTATTTAAAGCTTTGAGATGCCTTGGTATTTTATTATAAATGCACACACACATTGCCAAGCAGTTAGCATTATATTTAGACAGTCTAGGCAAATCATTTAACACTAGTTCACTAGTTCATCAAACATATCTACGTACAAACTAAGAATTAAACTAACCTTGGCACTCGTCCTGTCCTACTTATTGGTAATCGTTGGAGGAATTTGGAATATTGCCATCAAAACATGTGAGCCTTCTTCCGCATCGGAACTATGGGTTCTCGTAATGTAGTTGGATTGGCTCCTAATATACTACAATGTTATTAGTTTTGAGATTATAAAAAATCAATTCCAAGCACTTTGTTTTGTTGTTTGTTGTCAAGGGGTCTGCCATTCAGAAAGATTAAACCATTCCAAAGCGTGGTAGGTGCCTATGGCGAAGAAAGGGAAGAAAACTCCACGGACACGCTTTTAAATCAAAATATTGTTACAAAAAAATTGGTCACATAATTCATGTTGAAATTATACATGTAAGAACGATCTGAAATGACGTGCACATTCAAAGGGTCCGTAAAAATAATTTAAAAAAATAAGTTGTGACAGCTAATAGACGACCAGTCCCTGCTGACGGCAACCATTCACAAACATGACCTATCATCATTATCATCAACATCAGCTTACAGGAGTAAAAAAAAAAGTAAAATGTTCGGCGTTGTTGACACTTTTTCACAACTTTCTTCGAGAAAAACATGCATAAAGCTTACTAACGTGCATTTTAGATACTAGCTTTGATAGCAGCTTTGGCTGCGTGAAAGTCGAAAGATATCCCACGGGAATGTACTACCGAGATAAAAAGTATTCCATGTTTTAATCCAGGTTATAAACTATCTGTGTACCAAATGTAATCCAAATCGGTTCGGCCGTTTTTGCGTGATTGAGTAACAAACATCCAAAAATCTAAATATCCAAACATACTAACATTCGCAGTTATAATTTATTACTATTATATCATAGTAGGATGAAATCAAATAAAATCAAAAGTCATTTATTCAAACTAGGCTGAGTCAGCACTTTTTGAACGTCAAAATTACATAAGACAGTCCCCCAAAAACGCCCGCCCTTCGACACTTCCTAGTGCTTTAGCTGGGAAGAAGTGGCGCAACAAACTCCCCAGCAGCACAGCTGTCTGTTAAGTTGGAAGAACTTCATTCTATACAATAATAGGTAAGTAATTAACATTCAACAAAAAATGAAAATTTCATTAATAAAAAATTCAAAAGAAGAAATGGTTTATACAGTCAAATAAAATAAACAACGATATGAAGTAACTCGTATGACCTGTCCGCAGGTAAGCTAATTCTAGTGAAAGAACACAAACGTTGTCTTGAGTTAATCACAGCGACCAACAATTCTTATCGTCGTTGATAGAATAGTATGCCTTAGAACAAAGATTTGATTTTGCTTTAGCTTTCACCGCATTAAAATGTTAATCTAGCAAAGAAGAGGGAAGCTTTTTATAAAAGGTTCTACATACCAAGCCCAAAAAACAGTTATGAACTTTATGAAGCCGGTGAATCCCACTGCCCTTATTTCTAGTATTAATATTATGAATATCACTGTTTTTAGTGTATAAGTGTATATTTTGCCTAATATATTAGATGTTAGCGAAGATGAATTGTGAAAGCAGCGTAAGTTTAAAGCTGTCAAACTAGTTTACATTTCATGTTAAACTTCGGAGTGTTTCTAAAGTACTACCTACCTACCTTTCTCAGGTGTCGTCCAAGTAAACAAAAGTTTTAGTTCAAGCTAATTTGATAGTTCTAAATAAGGTATTGACTTCTACTACATAACATAATATCGAGCCTGTATTCCCTGAAGGTTAGGGCAAAAGTGTACCCTCATATTTCGCCGATAATGTTCGAATCCCAAGTATTACCATCAATCAATCAATCAAGAACTCGAGACTCTGTAGGCAGTACAATGAATTGTCAAAGCGTTGTACCCTGGACACAACCCTCCCCATTTCAAAATACAAAATGAATGTAACAACCGCAAAATAACTGAGTACATTTCTCTCCAAGTCAACAAATGTGATATAATAGGGTATTTTCCAATTTATTAAAAACTATTTTAATTTGAAGATTGGCACGAAATATGTAACAGAAAAATAAAAGTAAATTGATTTATATAAATTTTCTCAATTAAAAACGATTGAAACCAAATTTATTTTTCGTTGTTTTGAATTTACCGCCAAAACGCTCCTTACGATGACTTTTTATCACGTGACGTCAACTTTGTGTAAACGAAAGTAGTTAGTAAGTAAAAAAGAGAGTGTCGTGTTTATAATTAACAAGATTTTTTATGGATAGAAAGTGAAATCAGTGGTGTGCGGTACCTCTGTGCACAAATACTTCTAAAACTGCGCCAAACTAAGTATTTGTACTGGTGCTGTTTACACAAAGCTGACGTCAAGATGTCACGTGATTAAAAGTCATCGTAAGGAGCGTTTTGGCGGTAAATTCAAATCAACTAAAAAGAAATTTGATTTTAATCGGTTTTAATGGAGAAAATGGATATTAATAAATTTATTTTTATTTTTCTGTTAAATATATCGTCCCAATCTTCAAATTAAAATAGTTTTTATCAAATTGGAAAATACCCTATTATTATTCCTACTAACCAATTGTTTTAAGAATGAAAGAATCCTGACATGAAAATAAAAATTTACATGTCAAGATTGAGATCCTGACATGTAAATTTTTATTTTACTTTACTTAAATTTAATCATGTATTGTCTCGTATTTTTATGTTTTATCCTATTTACATATTATAGTTATTTATTTAAATGCTCAATCTTGACATGTTTTTTTTTCTATTTTCTTTAATTTCGTATTTTATTTTTCATCATTGATCATTATTTTCTTCATGTTTATCGTGTTTACACAGTTTTGCATGCTGTGGTGTCCTGTAATTGAAGGAGCACATGTAAAATAACCTGGCCAATAGTAATAGCCTAGCTTTTGCCAGCGGCTTCGCCCGCGCGAAACTTTCATCCCCTATTTAACTCCCTTAGAATTTCGAAAAATCCTTCCTTATTTCTTGTCTATGTACATTATAAAGGGAACCTCTGTGCAAAATTTCAGCTTTCTAGGTCCAAGGGTTTGGCCTGGGCGTTGATGAGTCAGTCAGGATTTTTCTTTTTATTTAAATAGAAGATGTCGGAAATCCTAAATAAATATTCAATCAACTCAGCTTATCGCAGTCCACTGCTGGACATAGGCCTCTTCCAAATTGCGCCACAACGCGCTATCCTCCGCCTTCCGCATCCAGTCTGTCCCAGCCAAATTTTTTAGCTCGTCGGTCCATCTAACTGGGGAGTCCTGGAGTCGAGGACGCATATCGGGCAAGCGTAGTGTAGGACGCCCCCATCTAGTATTACCATCAATCAGGACAAATCCAGACTCGAGACTGCTATTGACAACCCTATTAGTTTTGTTTTACTTAGAAATCATAAAATAGAAATGTATTGAATTTAGAATTAGGGCAAAACTGTTATATCGAATTTAGAGTACGGTATTGAAAATCTGAGCTTGTTTCGTCATTTATTTTCAGAGTTCGTCAGTTAAGAAACATTGACGTAAACTAGTTTTAAAATTCACCTGACTTTAAAGATTACCAATGGGTAATCTTTCATCTCTTTTCTTTTCGGTTTTCACCACACGTAATAATGTGCACACATCACACAACCATGTAAATGGAGTGTCGTGGACGTCGAAACTTACGAGTATCCTACGGAAACGTACTACCGGATTAAAAAGTATGTCGTGTTAATGTAAGTTATAAATTATCTGTTTGCTCAATTTCATCCAAATCCGTTTACGCGGTTTTGCGTGATTGAGTACCAAACATGTAAACATACAAACTTTCACATTTATAATATTAGAAGCCTTATAATATAGCTATACCTATAAAATTATGGCTTTATTATGAATACCCAGAATTTGATAAAATACTTTTAACCTTGGAATTTGTTTCGGTGTTTCTTTCCAAAGTATTAAGTTACAAATACCGTCCGTCTCCATCTACAACTTTTGACGAGGAAAATAATTCTTTGTAACTAACTTTGGGAAATTGAAGTCCTGTAGGTATGCGTTATCAGCCTATAAATTTCCCACTGCTGGGACACAGGCCTCTTCTCTATAAGGGGGAGTAGTGGGCCGTAATCCTCCACGCAGGCCTAGAGCGGATTGGTTGATGTTACATGCCTTCGAATTTTTGGTTCTAGGAAAGAAAGAAAGAAAAAGCATTGACATGACTCGCACAGGAATATCACAAACATAACTACAACACAATACAATTAAACACACTAAAAAACACTACTACGCTACGCTAGGTATGAAATAAAATTAAAATTAGATTTATACAAAAAAAAAGTAAAAAATAAAAAACAAGGTCCCGTATACGAGGCCAGAAGGCCACTATCTCAGCATAATGCTGCGACGTTTAAAAGTGTCGCAGCGCTGGTATTCTGATAGGGCCCGCTGTGATGTCACGGACAGATACTTATATAAAAAGCAATAAATAAAACAAAATACGATAATAATGGCAAATAACTAAAAACGAAATAATAATGTACATAATGGTAAAATGATGTAATCCGCGTGTCTCCACCCTACGTATCAACATAGGACATCTGACGATGTGTTCCTTCACCCCTAAATATAGAGAATTATTCCGGAAGATTTTTTTAATATAACACGCAACACAATTTAGTATTTAGTATGACATATTAAACTTTAATTTTAATAAGATCTCATCCAAACATTGCGAAGCAGCAGCGGATCGTTAGGTCTTTCATTTGATAAGACTGAATGTGCTCGTGGCACTAGATTGAGTGCAGGCAATTGGACCAAACCGCTAACGTTCGGTTTTGCAAGTCTTGTTCCAAATCTTTGGTGTATGTATAATGTGTGTTGCGTGTTCTAACTTTAATTGTACGAGCACATGCTTGCTAAGTTAACATGGAAGAAAACCAATGTGGTTGACTTCTTGATGTATTGGTGGATGACCTGGTGACCTGTTACACAGGCTTTTTCGAAAACCTATTTCAGGCACCAGTCTCTAACAATGGTGGAATGTAACATTCCCAAAAACATTGTTACAGGAAAGCAATATTATGAAAAGAGAATGTGCATGCCATCGTGTGCACTAAGCTGATAAAAACCGTACTTACACCTCTACGACGTCGGCAAAGGATACGGGGCGCGGGATGGAGCAGCACGCTGCCATTACTACACCAGACATCGAGCGACTCACGCGCATAAATATAATCCACCCCTTTGTAAATGCAAAGTAATAATAAACGTGTTAATTCATGTGTCGACCGTGATCATTCGAACCTGCTGCTGCTGGAAATATAAACCCAAATTTCTGTCGTCGATCGGAAGAATTCCATGTGTGACCACGATGGCGTGCACAGAGAATAAATAAATGAATTAATGGTGGATGATGATTGATGTATTTCATCTTTTATCAGCCCCTTCTATTAAGATTTTTTTGAGACAAAATGTAGCCTATGTCCTTCACCAAGATGACATCTATCTATTTTCCTAATTTTAAAGTAGGTTATCCGTTCGGTGGTTTAGGCATGAAATGTTTTTTTTTTTTGGGTGGGAAATCATCAAATAACTTCTCCCGCTCTGGGTGGAGCAGGAGGGCGTGTCAGAGTTTTAAATCTCAATAGCCTGTGTGCCAAGGGTGGCGGTATCTCTTTCGAACAACCTGTACCCCTGGCAGGCATCGGCCCTTACGGGCCTCATCAGGTTGTGCTGACATCTCTTTGAGCCGCGCGTGGAACACAACGCGCCGTCGACCTGGTCTTGGTCATTTCCGGACAGTGAGCTACCCATTACTCGCCGTCCGCAAGCCCACGCCTACGGTAGCCAGGAATCAACCTGGGATTCCCGACGCCCAGGGGGTCTCCTACGGAGGCTAGGACCGTGAGGGCGCATATACTGCCTCTCTCTCACGCGCGCCGCCTCTCTCTTCGCGAGCATTACTGCTCCGCAGAAAGAGGTGACCCATGCACTCTCGCTCCTTACCATGGCCTGGCCCAGGGCCGGACGCGAGAGATCGCCGCCGCCGATCGCCTGCACGAGGACACGGCGGTGCTCCACCCAAGCCGGGCAGACCTCTACAGGCATGAAATGGTAACATACAAACAGATAGACAGGCAGAGATTAGTTTCGAATTTTAAATATCAATCAATATGGATTGTGAGAACGTGTTTACGTGTTACGGAGCCTTTTGGCCTCGTACACGTTTTATTTTTTATGATTTTTGTAAAATTGTGTGTTTCGTTTAGTATGTTATCTTCCAGTGCGAGTCACAATAAATATATTTGCTATCTTTCTTTACAATAGAATGGTCAAAAGTATTAGTAATATACCAATTTACATCATGTAAAAATATTTATGCTAGCACTCGACTAATTGTGGGATGTAGGCGTACAGTAATACGATCCAAAAATTAAACAAATGAATCGCCGTTGTACAAAATTAAAACATATTTAAAAATCTTAAAAAAATAGCACAACAAGCCAAAAACGTCACGTTTTTCATTACCAACTTGTTGTCCTAGTGTACTATTAAAATATTATAAATGTGAAAGTTTAGATATTTTGATGTTTGTTACTCAATCACGCAAAAACGGCTGCAGGGATTTGGATGAAATTTGCCAAGCAGATAGTTTATAACCTGGATTAACATATAAGATACATTTTATCCCGGTAATACGTTCCCGTGGGGTAATTTCCGACTTCCACGCGGGCGAAGCCGCTATCAAAAGCTAGTTAACCATAAATTAATTAGTTTATACTAACAGTTCCACACGGTTCATTAACTGGAGTGATTGTAAATCTATGGCATGCAAAACGACACGTGTTGGTTGAGATGCAAACTAGGGCATACCTGACGTAACAAACGTTGAATAACACCTACGTACAAATGCTACGCTGAGCTTAACAAAATGCTGCAAAATGTGGACTGCAAATATGCGTCAAGGTATATTAATTTGCTTTGTAAGTTTAAGGGGCTCGTGGCTAAGTAATTTATTACATTTGCAGTGGTAGATCGGTCAGGTTAAGCTACGCTTGCCGTGGCTCCGTGGATGGGTGAACATCTTTACATGCCAAGACCCCTTCGTACTTCGGAAGGCACGTTAAACCGTTAGTCGCGGCTGTCATTCGTGGATCTTTGACAGTCGTTACGGGTCGTCAGAAGCCCGAAAGTCGTACAACCAGTCTTACCAAGGGTATCGTATCACCTAGTTACTGGGTTGTGGAGGTCAGATAGGCAGTCGCTCCATGTCAAATTCTGCTGTTCAGTTGCATTCGGTTAGACTGGAAGCTGACCTCAACATAGTTGGCGAAAGGCTAGGTAGGCTCTTTGCAAAAATGTTCGCTCATAATCATTTGTTACGCGATTGCTACGTTAGTGCTACGACAGCGCTACGGCGTAGCACTACCGTAGCAAACTGAGTAGATACAATAGTCAATAACCGCGAATATAAAAATATATGGAGCCCTTATTAAAAAAATATGTACATTGAATGGATATTTATAACCCATTCAAATGAGATGGTAAGATTATTCACACAAACAAATTGAAAAGTGCTGACGATCAGAGCCGATTATTGCCGAACTTTGCCGAGCAGGAAGGGATTTATGTCAATAAAATATCACTGCAAGGCCTCACATAAAATGATACGACCGTTCTGTTTACATATGGACTGTATACATAATGTATAATGTAGCCATTGAAACTCGTTGGAAATGTTGATATGTTGACGGACATGAAAGATTATTGTAGCTTTTGCTAGCTTATCCCGGGAAGGTACTTCTGAGATAAAAAGTATCCTTTGTGTTAATCCAGGTTATAAATTATCTGTGTGCCAAATTTCATCTAAATCTGTTCAGTAGTTTTTGCGTGAAAGAAAAGCAAACACCCATCCATCCTCACAAACACATTTATAATAATATCTGGATGACCATTTTTGTTTGTTTGACATTTTCTACAAAAGAACCCCAGCTAGATCGATTTATCGCCCCCAAAACCCCCTGCATACTAAATTTCATGAAAATCGTTGGAGCCGTTTCCGAGATTCAGATTATATATACACTAGCTTCTGCCCGCAACTTCGTCTGCATCAAATTTCTTGCTCCCCGACCCACCCCGTTGCATCGAATCAACATTATTCATTGGCACTCCTCTCCTTTTGGTCTTAGCGTGATGATATATAGCCTATAGCCTCAATAAATGGGCTATCTAAAACTGAAATATTTTTTCAAATCGGACCAGTAGTTCCTGAGATTAGCGCGTTCAAACAAACAAACAAACGCACTCTTCAGCTTTTAATTAATAGTATATATTAGATTAGATTTACACAAGAATTGCTCGTTTAAAGGTATTAGATTAGTAGGATAGGATTATAGTTAGGATGGCAGTTTCTGTTGTAGAAACTCAAATATAATTGCCAAAACACACAAAACAAACTAGACTAGATACACGACCGATGTCCGCAATCCATTGTTTAGACCATTGATTGATTGATTGAAAACATACACCAAAGTAAAAACTACCCACATAACGACGGCCTATTATTATCCCCAATTTCGTCCCTTTTCACCACCATTTACGTACATAAACCACAACGACTAACTTAATTATAAACTCTATTACAGTACAGGCGTTTACAATTTTCCAACCACCAAAGTTCGTTGACTTCACAACCGATGCAAATGCAGCACGTTTGACTAGATTTATGTGCTATAAAGCAAAAACAGCGCTTTTTCGCTCAAATCCTCTGCGTTTAGGAGCGCTGCATATTTCATTGCTGTAATGAGCGCATTTATTCAGCTCTGCACTGTATAAATGACCCCTGGATGTATTGCTTGCGTTTTTTCTGGTTTAAGGGATGAACGGGGTTTGTGGTTGTATAAGAAATATTATATTGTTAAGCCTTGTGAGTTCAGTTATGTTGTTTTCAGGAGAAATTTCGTCGTCAAAATCATTTTTAACCGACTTGAAAAAATGAGGAGGTTCTCTATACGGTTGTTTTTATTTTGACGAGTGCTCACATATAAATTTGGTCAAGTTAGCTTCAATAATACGTATTTTTTCCATTTATGTTACGTTGATCATCATCATCATTTCAGCCGACAGACGTCCACTGCTGGACATAGGTCTCCCCCAAAAGGGGCGGCTTGCCATAATCACCAAGCTTGGCAGGCGGATTGGCGGATTCGCAGTATGGTGGTAAAATGCATAGAGGACGCTGCTGTTCATTCTCTAGTAAGTCCCTTAGTCGCCTTCTACAAAACCCACGGGAAGAGATGGGATGGTGCTATTCTTTTACGTCCGGCACCACACAGATCCATGTTACGTTGATGATTATTTATTATTAATTTTCTATCAGGGTTATTTACTGAGCAAGTGAAGGTGATTTTGTATGGAGCATATACCTACTACAACAATAAACTGATTTTTTTTTTTATTACAGTCGGCTTCCAAAACAAACACTACAAAGTGAATAATAACGAAAATACTAAACCAAATACACCGACTTCCCATATTATAGTTATTATTCACTTTGTAGTGTTTGTTTTTTAAGGCGGTTATTTTGCGACACACTTTTTTTACTTAAGGTGAAACAAGTCCACATTTTTGTCATACAAACTTCGGGAGGGTTTTACTCCACTGTTTGACAATGTAGGTACATCAAAAATTAAACGTGGTATGGATTTGTCTCATTATTAATATTGCCGGTACGGAAACAGAATACTAAAATAAAAGGCCATTAAAAAATTATGAGCCAACAAAGATTAGTTTTTCTTGATAATTTAACGTAACTTTGGACATGTTTAAGTAATAAAAGAAGTGTAAAATCTCCAAAACTAAGTCGGACCAACAAAGTTCAATTATCGAAAAGTAATTTGAACTTAATTGGTCATTGATTTATGCAGTGGTTTTTTCAGAAAACCCGAACTTCCGAAGGACTTTTCTTAATTTTTACGCGCCTGTTGATACTACCTCTGTCGGACTAAAAGCCTGGTGAAACAGCGTGCTTTTTAGTCAGGCCCACCAGTGAGTTCGAGTCCGCGACTTGTGTACCCTTAAGAGTGAGTAACTCGGCGCTATTTAAAAACACGAATTTCACGGTTCGACTGTCGGAAGACCAAGATACCTGCTGTCGTTCTAATTTTAAAATGTCTACGTCACACAGTATCTGAGAAAAACGTCTGTGACAGACATTGACGTAGGGCGGTTGGTCACATAGTGATAACAAAGGTTCCGTATTTTCCTTTACCCCACGTGCCTTCAGACGTCATAAAATTGCAGTGGGATTTTTTCGCCCTCTGCATCATCAACGTACGGCTTAGCACCTTAAATAGACTTCGAACCCAAGTCGGCCGGAGCAAAGACAATCTCCACAGATGGGGGTTCACAGACGGCTCAGATCTCAAGTGCGTATACGGCAACTTTCCACAGACAATGGCTCTCCTTCTATCTTGTGCCGCATGCCCTGTGACTTGTGCATTTGACGATCTTATGAGGCAGTGAGCAAAGTTCGCGCAGCTGAATTTTGGACCAAAGACGCTACGAAGAAGAAGTTCTGGGAGATTTAAATCAAATAGGATCTACTTACGACGCGCTGCGTTGCACTCCGTTGGATTCTCTATTCTTTGTTCAACACAGAGTTAAAAATACTGAGGTATTAAAATACTGTGTAGGTTTTCGTTCAGCGTCTACCAACGATGATCGCGTTCATCGACCTGATACCTATATAATACCTTATTCGGGTTCTATTACACCCTTGGGGTGATCTGTTCTAAGCTTCTGAATATAACACGAGTATTTATTAGTAGTATCTACCGAAATATTTATCGATAGGTACTCGAGTACTTTGAAATAGGATTTCGATGTAAGGATTTCTTTGAATGAGAATGTTTTCATTCACGTTGAAGTACCGACAGACTTTTCTTTGTAATAACCAATCAACGAAAGTGTGCTTTATGGACGGTACTCACCGCATTTACGATCATATTCTGTGGATAATGGCTGCGGGCTGTCCAAATCCAGAAGGCCAATTCTTGTATTTAAAAACGTGCAAGATCTAGTCGCAGTCTCATCGAGCGACAATCAAATGTCAGAAACTTGTCAAAAATGTATGGAAACTCGAGGTATTTTTGACAGACTGAGATCAGACTGTGAACGTTCTTAAAATTACGAGAATTGCCCCTCAAAGCGTCTTTAGACATTTTAATGTCACATATCTACTGGTTAAATAATGACAGATTTTAATGACACCCGTTAAAATATGACGGAACTGCTATCTAATATGTTTTGTAAACATTTGCTGCACGAACGTCCTATAACATCACGAACGTATCAAAAAGGTACTTACTTTCGCATTGAAGTATAATATTACTAGGTTTTACTAGCGGTTTTTTTTTAAGTATTTTTAATTTGTCAAAGTTTTTTTTGAATATTTTTAATTTGTCAATACTTTAGGTAAATTTGACAAATTAAAAAACAGACAGTACATTATTTTTTTTACTTTATAGTCGTACGTAACATATTAGTCGTAATTTCTTTCATGGCTCTGAAAGTCACGTGAGACGATTCTTACACGTGCCTTGTGCTTCATCCACCTTCGTGAATTCTTTGATGTCCTGGTGCCTGCACGATTGTTCCGTTTGTGATGTTCGTACGTATGTTTTTGACCTTGTAAAAACTTCCCTATTGCATTTAACATACACGAGTACCTGTGGAGAGGAATGAAGGAGAGGCTTGATGGACGATCGAGCAGGTTGAACTTTGCTTGCCGCGTTTGGTCCGTGGATGGGTAACCATCTTTACATACTAAGACCCGTCCTTGCTTCGGAAAGTACGCGAAGCCATTGGTTCTGGCTGTCATTCGTGGATCTTTGACAGTCGCTACGGGTCATTAGGTGCCCTAAAGTCTGACAACTAGTCTTACTACGGGGTGGCGTGTTACACAGTAACTCGGTTGTGGAGGTCAGATAGACAGTCGCTCCATGTAAAATACTTGTATTCAACTGCATCCGGTTGGACTGGAAGCCGACTCCATCATGGATAGGAAAAGGCTAGGCAAATTGACTCATGAATGTTTACCTGTTTGTCTGGGAACATGATATTCAAGTTACGGAGTCGTATTCCAACTTCATAATTATTTAAATCTACATACATATAGTTACTTCAAGGTATGTTCAAGGTTCCTTACAAGAAAATATCTCTAGAATTTCTTGTTCGAATACACGACACGAACTTCGCATTATGAATGAATGAACTTCCAAGCAGAGTGCGCTGAAGTCGATGTTCTCGCTCAATTAGTTTTATCGATAATACACTTATTGTGAAAATTATGGTTATTATAAGAAACTGTGGATAATGTACTTATAATAATCATATTTCAGATACAAATGTTGCCATATGTTTTAATGCTATCAATCCCTTATGTTTTTTTTACTGTTTACATAATTTACATAATCAGCCTATAATGTTTCCTCTGCGGTGACACAGGCCTCCTTGTGAGAGAGAGCGGGCCGTAATCCACCACGCGGTTCCGGTGCGGGTTGGTAGATGTCACACGTCTTCGAATTTTTGGTTCTAGGACATGCCGGTTTCCTCACGATGTTTTCCTTGACCGTTTGAGATCAGTTGTGATGAAACAAAGTAAATCACCTGTCTGGGTTCGAACCTACGACCTTACACCACGTAAGTTGCGGCTACTGGGCACCACTGCTCACGTTTACTGTTTACTGAAACAAAACTCCATTAAACGCGTTTTTTTTTTTCTTTTTGTAAGAATTATAAAATAGCTGCGCTACAACATATTACGCAGTAAATTACCTAACAAAGATAAATAAAAGTAGGTAAATTGTAATTATACACATCGCTCCCTTCTCCCCCATTTGAGTTAATCGCTTGCCTAATGATCACGTCACAAATCAGCTGGCTAAATTGGTACTCTCTTACCGAACTGGCTCCAGGTGTGGCAGGGGTCTGAAGGCAGGGGAAGGAGGGGTGCCTACCCAGCGAGCGCGGAGCCAGCCATTCATAAAACTAAGCCCGATCGATATAAAACGTCTCACCTACCCCGAAATGTCACTCAAAATTACTACATCGCCCTCCCCACGTTCATTGCTTGGTCAACGCACTCCCTCCGGTAATAAGACACTACTAAAAAGGCAATGGATTGTGTACATTGCCGTAATATAGCGTCTGAATGAGCGGGACGTGTTGTTTTAGGTAGATTTATACTTTTTCAAGCTCCTAAAGTACGTTTGGAGATTTAGTTGAGATTGGATTGCTTGGTTGGTTTAGTGAGCTCCTCGACTAGTCTGGCTGGCTCTGTATGTTCGGCCAATTAAGTTGGGGACGAACAAAAAGAGTGAAAGTTTCACGGAGACAGATATTGAGAAAACTGGGAATATCTACTCGTTGGTTGAAGCTTTTTCTTTCAATTTTCTTTATTGAAATAAAGTCTGGAACGATTTCTAATATACTTTAAAATTAGCTTGTAATTTTTGCCTAAGGACACGGCAAAGGCTTTCTATACTTAAGTAGAAGGAATAAACTTTTTTTGAGATTTTTCTTCATAATAAAATTTTTACTCTAACAATGTTGAAGCATTACCAAATGCAACAAAGTAAAGGGACTATTACTCGTAAATGATAAATGATTTTATTTCTGTAAGTAGGTTTGCACAAACATTTTTACACGTTAGTCATATTTTAAAACTAGATAAGGTCGGCGTTTCCTATCTGACTACTCTGAGAAGAAAGGCCGAAACAAACTCAGAGGTCTCAGTCTCTTTTTAAGTCCAGACATAATCTCGGTCAGATCATGTGAAGACTGTAATGAATGTAGATTCGGGTCTGAAATGGTCTTGGTCTCGGAGCGACATATTACGTGGACTTAGAGTTCTGGTGAAACTACTGAATTTTATTCTCAATCTTACGAGAGCTCACTTTATGATCTACTAGCTGAGCTCCGCGGTTTCACCCGCATAAATCTCGATCCCGTGAGGGTAGCGGGGTAAAAATATCTTATGTCTTAATCCAGGTCATGGGCTACCCATGTGCCAGATTTCATCGAAATCCGTTTTGCCGTTTTAGCGTGAAAGCATAACAAAAAGAAAACCGAATATTTTCTCTTTATAATATTAGTTTATATTTTAAATAAATTAAATTACTTAAATAACTATCGCTAAATAGTTATTTAAGTAATCATCATCATCATCATCATTTCAGCCGAAAGACGTCCACTGCTGGACATAGGCCTGCCCCAAGCTCCGCCATTTCGACCGGTTCTGTGCTTCTCGCATCCAGCGGACTCTCGCGGCCCTCACAAGGTCATCTGTCCACCTTGTTGGAGGCCTTTCAACTTTACGTCTTCCGGTACGCGGTCGCCACTCCAGAACTTTTCGGCCCCATCGGCCATCTGTTCTGCGAGCAATGTGCCCTGGCCACTGCCACTTAAGTTTGGCAATTCTTCGGGCTATGTCGGTTACCTTGGTTCTCCTGCGGATCTCTTCATTTCTGATTCCATCACGCAGGGAAACTCCAAGCATAACCCTTTCCATCGCCCTTTGGGTAGATTTAAGCCTTCTAATGAGGCCCATTGTGAGCGACCACGTTTCGGTTCCATATGTCATCACTGGCAACACGCACTGGTCAAAGACTTTCGTCTTGAGACACTGCGGTATGTGGGACGAGAAGATATTGCGAAGCTTCCCGAACGCTGCCCAGCCGAGTCGGATTCGACGATTGACCTCTTTCTCGAAGTTGGACCTACCTAACTGGACAGTTTGTCCTAGGTAAACGTACTCGTCCACAACTTCGAGTGCAGCGCCTCCGACCGTTACAGGAGTGGGTATTACACGGGCATTGGACATCACCTTTGTCTTGTCCATGTTCATTTTAAGACCCACTCTTTCGGAAGCTCTACTGAGCTCATCGAGCATTGTACTGAGGTCCTCCATGGTCTCAGCCATGACAACTATATCATCGGCAAACCGAAGGTGAGTGATTTACATTGATGTTGATGCCAGCCCCTTTCCAGTCCAGAACCTTGAAGACATCCTCCAGTGCAGCGGTGAAGAGTTTCGGAGAGATAACGTCTCCCTGTCTTACACCTCGCTGTAGAAGGATAGGTTTCAAGGTCTGGTCCTGGAGTCGGACTGACATAGTGGCGTTTTCGTACAGACACTTCAACACCTCGATGTACCGATAGTCGATCTGGCACCGTTGGAGGGACTGCAGTACAGCCCATGTCTCGATCGAATCAAAGGCTTTTTCGTAGTCCACAAACGCTAAACAGAGAGGCAGATTATACTCTTCGGTCTACTGTATAACCTGCCGCAGCGTATGTATGTGGTCTACTGTGCTAAAGCCTTTAGGGAATCCGGCTTGTTCGGGAGGCTGGAAGTTGTCAAATTTACGTAATAAATTGATAAATCTATTTAAATAAAAAGAAAAGTCCTGACTGACTGACTGACTCATCAACGCCCAGCCCAAACCCTTGGACCTAGAAAGCTGCAATTTTGTACAGAGTTTCTCTTTATAGTGTAGACAAGGAATAAGGAAGGATTTTTCGAAATTCAACCCTAGAGGGAGTTAAATAGGGGATTAAAGTTCCGCGCGGGCGAAGCCGCTGGCAACAGCTAGTGTTTAATAAACGTACAAAAAAAAATACTGAGTTATAATAGCAATGCAAAGCCTACTATAAAACTGCTAGTAGAACAATAAAAGGGGAAATTAATGAGTTAGATGTATTAGAAGTATTACCTAGACGTACCGCGTGGTGCCGGACCTAAAGAATAGCATCATCCCATGTCTTCCCGTGGGTGTTGTAGGAGGCGACTCAGGGACTTACTAGAGAATGGGCAGCAGCGTTCACTATGCATTTTACCACCATACTGCGATCGCCAACCCGCCTGCCAAGCGTGGCGATTATGGCAAAACCCCCTTTTGGGGGAGGCATATGTCCAGCAGTGGACGTCTTTCTGCTGAAATGATGATGATGATGATGATGATTACCTAGACGACCTAGACGCGTACTGCAAGGGTTGGATCGAGGTGGCCCTGGAAATGAATGCCTGGAAGGATTTGGGGGAGCCTATGCTCATCTGTGGGACAGAAAAAATACTATTTGGACTGCCCATCATTATCATCATCAGCCAAGCCTTTTCCTTACTATTTTTGAGGTCAGCTTCCAGTCTAACCGGATACATCTGAAAATCAGTATTTTACGTGGAGTGACTGCCATCTGACCGCCACAACCCAGTAACCGGGTAACTCGACACCCCTTGGTTAGAATGGTTGTCAGACTTTGGGGCTTCTGACTACCCGTAACGACTGTCAAAGATTCACGAATGACAGCCGGCACAAACAAACAATCAAATCTTTCCTCTTCATAATATATAGTTTAGATATTGCAGCCAACAACCAGCAACATTATCCACATATTAACAAATGAAAATACATAATGTTATTGAGTGCCACTGTCATTCATCATCATCATTTCAGCCGAAAGACGTCCACTGCTGGACATAGGCCTCCCCCAGGCTCCTCCATTTCGACCGGTCTTGTGCTTCCCACATCTAGCGGATACCCGTATGTGTCGCCGGGCGTAAAAGAATAGCACCATCCCATCTCATCCCGTGGGTGTCGTAGAAGGCGACTTACTAGAGAATGGGCAGCAGCGTTCTCTATGCATTTTACCACCATACTGCGATCGCCAACCCGCCTGCCAAGCGTGGCGATTATGGCAAAACTCCCCAAAAATGAGTGCCACTAGATGGTTATTAAATAATTAATAAAAACATCATGCAAAACAGAAATATCCAATTGATTGATTGCTTGGCAAAAGAGTAATAATAATTAACAATAAAGAGTAAGTACCCAAAAAGAAAACATTGTGATTGGCGCTATTCTATCGAAATACGCACTTTCTATGGCATTTTAGTTCTTGTTGAACCTATAATAACAACTGACTAGGATTTAATTCCAACGTTATTGAAGGGTAAAAAAACACAGGAACTATTGTTCAAATTCCACTGAAAACCATATACTCGTATATTGTACACGTATGTATGAAACAGTTAGCGAGAGTAGACGTAAACACAGATTTAGCAATTCTAGCATGAACGTATGTTACGCATCATCTCTTTTCCTAATTATATTGGGGTCAGCGTCCAGTCTAACCGGATGGAGTTGAATAACAGTATTTTACATGGAACGACTGCCTATCTGACCTCCAAAACCCAGTTACTGGGTAATACGATACCCCTTGGTAAGATAGTGCCGTCTTCGATTCGAAACCACGACCTTACTACCCACTACGCACCACTGCTCTGTTAGGATATGAAGGCCAATTCTCGTAATTAAAAACGTTCAAATCTAGTTGCTGTCTCATCTCAGCGACAGTCAAATGTCAAAAATGTATGAAAAATCGAAGTATTTTTGACAGATTGACACCGAGATCAGACTAAACGTTCTTAAAATTACGAAAATTGCCCCTAAGGGCTCGCGGAACTTCATTTATAAGCCCATATCTACCATCAAAAACTTTTCCGAACCCCTAAAATAGCAAATATGTGTGCCTATTAACTTATCGTGTTTATTCAAGCCATTTAAGTGACACTTATCCGCAACTGTATGGAGTGTACACAGAAAATTCGCTGTCGTCTGCCTCCCTGAGATAAAGATAGTCTCTTTGGAAACTCCTTTGTAATGGTAATGAATTCCCCTTGAAGAATCATTTTTTAGAGATCCATTCCGCCGATGAAAGGTTTAAGAAGATAAGTCGGTTTTGCTGAGTTGGGAGATATTTTACGGGATTTTGGCAAGTTGTTTTTAAAGGGATTTGTTTAAGTTTGTTTCTCAATTAAGTCAATCATCTGCTTAACCTTCTCCTGGCCACCAAGCTGATTTTTGTCATTCTACTTAATTAACTATACACGTTAAAAAAAAATATGCCTGGCCTTTTTTTTCGGCGTCCGCTATAACCCGATGCAGCTGAAGACCAGTATTTTATATGGAGTGACTGCCTATCTGACCTCCACAACCCAGTAACTGGGTAACACGATACCCCTAGGTAAGACTGGTTGCCAAGCTTTTGGACTTGTGAAAACCCTAACATCTGTCAAAGGTCCAGGAACAACAGCCGGGATTAACGGTTTCATGTGCTTTCCAAGGCATGGAGAGGTCTTGGTATATAAAGATGGTTACCCATCCACGTACCAACCGCGGCAAGCGTAGCTTAACCTGATCGAGCGACCCGTGCAGCTGTTGTTAGTAAGAAAAAAATTTAGATATATACAGGATAAAATTGTAACCAGTGTGGAAACTAAGCATGAATTCAGCATATCATTCTAGACTTCCCAGCGCAGAAACAAAAAAAAATCTGCTGTTACGCACGCACTATCGGACGCGCTACGCGGTCACAGTGTATGGAGCAGCTGATTTTATCTTTTTGTATAATCGACAAAAAAAAAATATGCTAGCGGGTCTAGAATGATATACTGAATACATGGTTACAGTTTGCGCACTGGTTAAAATTTTATCCTGTATACGGAACCTAATTATAACATACACGGCCGAACTTGTATGGCGGTCTGTGTAAACAGGGCAATTCGGCTCAAACGCAAATAACACATAGATACTTATTAATAGATACTTATGGGAGATTCGTGGTGTATGTGTGATCTATAGTTTTGTTGAAGATGTGTGAAGGGAATTGTGGTATGGAGCCACTTTGTCTCCTTAGTACGTCTGGTGTTGGGAAAAAATGTAATCTCTTCCGTGAGATTTTGTGAAATATTTGGAGCTATTCGCAAAAAAAAAGAAACAACATTCCACGTTTACTATGAAACAAAACATTGTGCTGCTGATAAACTTGGCTATAGAGAAATCACTAACTACGAATAAAGAAGAATGCCTCGTTGATCCAGTGGTTGCAAGGTCTACTAAAGGCATGAGGTTCTAGGTTCGATTCGTGGGTCGGACAATATGGTATTGGATTTTTACATCTGGAATATCTCAGTACCCGCAAGGGGTCTGGATTTGTGTTGCGGGCCCCATCGGTTTGTGCTGACATCTCTTTGAAGCGCGCGTGGAACACAACGCGCCGTCGACTTTGGCTTAGTCCTTACCGGACAGCGAGCTCCCATTACTCGCCGTCCGCAAGCTCATGCCTACGGTGGCCGGAAATCGGCCTGGGATTCCCGACGCCCAGGGCGTCTTCTGCGGCGGCTAGGGCCCTGAGGGCGCATAGAATGCCTCTCCCTCACGTGCGCCCCTCCCTCTTCTTAAAATTTTCTAACGTTTTATGCAATTTGCAGGTGAATGTCAGGCCGTGTTGAACAAATATGTTGTATTGAATGGCTTTTTCATGAAAAGAAGAAAGAAAAGAAAAAAAGGTTTTTTTCATTGTGCACAAACAAAACGCACATTACAAAAAAATCATTATATTAAAAGGTCATTTTATGAAAAGGTCATCTAAAATTATATGAACTTAGAGGATTGTATTGATTTCAATGATTACTTATATAATATAATACATACCTACTTTGTTATGGTCGCGAATTATATTTTGTTCAACATACCTACAACCTGACAATGACGTGCAAGTTGCAAAAACGTAAAACAATTCGAATTTCGTGCATCCACCTCAAATTGGATTGTTAAGGAATATGTGATCTGTCCGTGTCTTGTAGGCAGATTACAAGATAGTATTAAGGCTTGTATACACGCCAAGGACCTTCAGCATTTGGGCGCACTAAATTTGTGGGCGAGTGCGTGGTGATGTCGCCGTGCAGTCTTTAATCGGTCGCCTTTTTTAATTTAAAACAAAAATAATGCATATTTGTAAAAAGTAACAAAAATAAAATCATTTTCCTTTATATTGCAAAGCAGTAGACATTTTTATTTTACTTTTTTGGTAAAAAAATGAAGGAGTAAAATGGTTTCATCTCAACGATTTGGAGGTGATTTGGTGTTTTTTTCTTATTATTTGATACCCATAGAAAAATTATGCCTTAACCAAATGACGTATCATATTATGTAGATTACTAACTATTTTTTTCAAATGTAATTTCTTTGTAAATGCCGACGAAAAGTGGTTTCATCTGCATGCTGTTTTCAACCATTTTTTGAGAGGGCAGCCTTAAGTGCACTCTGTTTGTATTTTATATTTTCATAAATATATAATCACGCTTTTGTAAGCATAGTAGCAACTACAACAATATTCAAAGTTAAATCAATATCGGCAATACTAAGCTTTTCCAAGCAAAAAGTTTTAATGGTGTCAAAACTCGTGAAGCTCTTAAATTCGCGTCAAACATAAGTCATGTCAAATAACATAAAATGAACAGAGTATATTATAATACCAGAAATGAAACTTTCCCACAAAAAATAAAACAGCCGAGTCTCCATAAAATCATACATAACAAAGCCAGTCGAGTCACAAATACCAAGTCCCAATAGGCGTTTTATTGGGCGTATCAGGAAAATACCGGGCATTTCATCCCGGGTATTTCATCCCCAGACAGCCCCGTCCGGGTAAATAAACATTAGCATAAATCCAATATTCTCTCTGATGATTCGGGTCTGATTGTTTTGCATTCAACGCATACAGACGTGCTCATAAATGTACAATATTAGTAAATAAATTAACGCTTGCATAATCAGTGACCCAGTTTCATAGTGTGTTACATCAAATAATTATTGTAGTGATAATTTAAAATAATGGAGTGACGATATTGAATTCGTATTACTTGTATATGGAAGGCAGCCCCTTTAATCGCAGCGCGATGATGCGACGTAGCCCTCCACCGACTCCGACCCCGGTACCAGTACCGGCACGGACGCCGCCCAGACACGACCAAGATGAGACAGTTGAAGTTGTGACCACTCCGGAGATTCAGAACTGGATGGGTTCCATTGAGCAGTGTCTAAATGAGGTCGTTGCTATTGCTTCTGAGGGAAAGCTAAACGCTGATCAGAAGCTGAAAATAAGTAATCTCTGCCGGAAAGTTGGACATGGAGTTTCGCAAATGGCGGTTCAATACCAGTCCTTAAAACAGAAAGCAATCCAAACCCATACCTCCCTTAAAACCATGACCGAAGCTCGAGACCTATCAGATTGCTTAATGGAGATGAACCGGACGATTCAAGAGTCCTGTATGAAGCAGGAAGCAACTTCTTCATCTTTCGCAGATATGGTCAAGAAAGGGTCCAACACCTTTGTTCGTCCTAATACTTTTAGCTCCCTGGCCATTTATCCCAGTGACATCTCAAAGACCAGTTGACGAAACCAAGAACATGGGTCAAAAAATTATATGTCCTGGAGAAATGAAGCTGAAAGTTCGTGGCGTGCGCAAAATTGGAAAAGGTGGACTCATAATAAGCACTGAGACTAAGGATGACCTAGATAGGCTCAAGCAAACAGTCCAACTCGCTTCGTCAGGGCTTACTGTCGACGAACCTAAAAAGCGCAAACCACGCATAATAGTAATAGGAGTGCCCACATCTATGGCTGAAAATGAGGTTTATAAATGTATTTATGAACAAAACTTGGCCGACAAACTGCCCACTATATCCCTAGATACATTTTTGACCTCAATAAAACTAAGCCACAAATCTGGCAGGAAAGATGCTGAGCACTGCAACTATATTTTAGAAGTCCCAGCCATCGTACGCAAGGCCCTCATCACACAAGATCGCGTATTTATTAATTGGACATCCTGCCAAGTACGAGATTTCACACTAGTAACGAGATGTTACAAGTGCCAGCAGTACGGTCATGCAGCAAAAACATGCAAAATTGCTGTTTCGACCTGTGGACATTGCGGTGAAGAAGGACACATAATACAAGACTGTGCAAAAAAAGCTGAAACGCCTAAGTGTGCTACATGTTTGCGTTTTAAAAAACAGGCCAACCACAAGACGGGAGACGCAGATTGTCCGGCCAAAAAAGCTGCCGAAAACAGGTATATCAATTCAATCGATTATGTAGGCGCCTAAGAGCGCCACACCCTTGTTTATATTTTAGACGTAATTTTTATTGTTTATTGTTATTTCTTTAGTTTATTATGGATATTAACTTATTTACCAATATAGATAACTCGTTTTTAACTGTGTCGAAAACTTGTGAAGTTGAGGAGTGCAAACAATATCTTTCCGACTATCAAAAGTCACTAACTATACTGACCCAAAACATTCGTAGTATTTATAAGAACATGGATAGCTTTAAAATTTTCCTTCATAGACTTAACTTTGATTGTGATGTAATTGTACTATCTGAGTGTTGGCTTGCTAACCGCATAGATAACCTCCCTGTAATACCTGGGTATAACTTATTGCATACCACAATAAACCGTAACCAAAATCATGGTGTGGTCGTTTTTGCTAAAGAATGCTTAAATGTTACAATCGAGGAACCTACTCTACAGGACTGTATGAGTAATTGCTTAGTTATCAAAATTGGCGCGACTACAGCGATAATCGCTATGTATAGGTCCCCTTCCACTAGAAACTTAGATTCTTTCCACAATTCATTAAATCAGATTTTTCAATCACTAAGCTCGTACAGAAATGTTATACTAACAGGTGACCTAAATATAAATATTGGCGCCGAAAGCAGCGATGCAGGGACCGAAAATTATCTTAATATCTGCTCATACCCTGGTTTTCTCCCCGCTCACACTTTGCCTACTCATCAAAGCGGTTCCTGTCTCGATCATATGATGATTAAAAGCAGTTTATCATACATTACGCTTGTTACTAACGCAACAATTACTGACCATCACGCTGTCCTACTTGCCGTAAATTTAACGAACGCTGCCTAAGCAAAATCGTCCCCTGACTAAAAGCAAATTAAACACAAACAAACTCGAATATGACTTATGCAACCTCGATTTTAGCTTAGTTTACAATAGTGCTGACGCTAATTTGGCTTTATCGTACTTAATAAAATATGTCCAACAAGCAATATTACGTAACACGACGGTTTCTATACTGGATAAGAAACATTACAATATTAAACCATGGATTATACCTGGACTAATTCGATGTATAAGACACCGAGATAAACTTCATCAAAGAACAAAGAGATACCCTGATAATCTAATCATTCAAACCACATATAAAAGATACAGGAACTTCTGCAACAATCTGCTAAAGAATTTAAAAAATAATTACGATAAAAACGAATTAAATAGAGCAGGAAACAATAGCAAGCAACTTTGGAAACATATTAAAAACGTCACCAATATGTCTAAGCAGCGTGAGTCAAATTCGAGTTTACTGCTGCCTAATGCCTCACCACTCCTTTCAGCTAACAACGTTAATAACTTTTTTGTCAATGTTGGGAAAACTCTTGCGGAACAGATTCCGAAATATTATTGTGACCAACCCTCCCAAATATCAAGCGATAGCAGTAACCTGAAATCTTTTGCTATGCTGGACACTGACGAAGACGAAATAACCCGAATTATTTCTGGACTAAAAGATGACTGTGCAGTTGGTTGGGATAACATAAGCAATAAGATCCTTAAACTCTTATAAGCATATTTTGGTACTTGCCTACGCTCCCTTGACGCATATATTTCGAATCTGTCTTTCCAATGGAATTTTCCTTAGATGTCTAAAAAAATCAGTTGTAATCCCTGTCTTTAAATCTGGAAGCAAAGACCTAGTCAATAATTACAGGCCAATATCGTTACTTCCCTCAATATCAAAGATACTGGAGAAAATTATAAACAGTAGACTAGTTAACTATCTAGAAAACAATGACTTTTTATCCCCTGCACAATTTGGTTTCAGAGCCAAATTATCCACAGCCGACGCGGTGCATAACCTAACCAATTACATTTCAGAAGAACTCGGTAAAGGGAACCAGACCCTAGGAGTCTTCCTTGATTTAGCCAAGGCCTTCGACACGTTGTCCGTTTCTGTCCTTCTAAATAAGTTAGAGACTATAGGAATTAGGGGAACGCCGCTGAAACTATTTACTGACTACTTACATGACCGATACCAATGCGTTAGAATAGATAAAACTACGAGCGACGAACAGAAAAGTACGGGTTTTGGTGTTCCTCAGGGAAGTATTCTGGGCCCCACGCTTTTCCTAATTTATATTAACGACATGTGTAACCTTAATATTAAAGACGGAAAAATTATATCCTAAGCCGACGACACGGCGCTAATATTTACCGCTGAAACCAGTACCGAACTGTTCGAAATTGCACAACTAGGTTTTAATACTGTGACTAATTGGCTTCAAAGAAACTTACTAACATTAAATGCTGACAAGACAAAATATATTCACTTCTCCATGCGCAAGCCTCAACTTAACATTACTAACCCTCATATATACGCCCATCAATGCGGAAACTGTTCAGTCAACATGTGTAATTGTCCTTTTATCCTCAAAACGAGCAACATAAAATACCTTGGCGTAATAGTGGACGACAATCTGTCTTTCAGGAAACATATTGAAAGTCTTGTTAAAAGAGTGCGCAAATTAATATATGTTTTAAAAAATTGCGAACATTTGCAGACTCAAAATTAATCACTCAAGTTTATTTTGCCCTATGTCAATCAATAATTCAATACTGCATCACATCATGGGGTGGCACACCAAAAACGAATCTGCTTCCTCTTGAAAGAGCTCAGAGAGCAATTTTAAAGGTAGCAAACTTTCATCCCTTTTTCTTTCCCACAGATCTGCTATATAAATCCTGCAACATGCTGACTGTTCGCCAACTTTTCATAGTGCACTTAGTCTTAAAACAGCACACCATGCTTACCTACACTACTGACAATACTAACAAAAGACGGAATGGTATAGTATGCACATCGAATGCAACCTCAAAGCATGTCTTTGTAGAAAGATTTTTTACATTCTTAGGCCCATTTCTGTACAATAGGTTAAATAGAAAACTAAGTATCTATAAATTAAATTACTTTAGCTGTAAGAAAATTATACTTAAATATTTACTAACCATCGCTTATGCACAGACAGAAGATCTACTTGTTGTCTGCAAAAAGAACGACTAACATGCTATTTTACTTTTATTTTTCTAATTTTAACTTAGTTTTTACTTTATACACATTGTTAATTTATTACATTAAGTATTTATGCACTTCATAGCCTGAAGCACAGGTTCAACCTAGTTCAGGCAATATGCAACTGTACTCTATTTTAATTGTTAAGATACTTTGTAAATATGCCCTTTTATAAAAATAAACGATATTATTATTATTAAAAATATCAGCTCACTCCTCAGTCTCTGGACACCTGCCTTGCAAGTTTCATAAAATTACTTGCGCTCCTATATTCGTTTGGAAAGAGGATTTCTTTTGAGGTTTTTCTCCGGATCGCTTTTCAATTGTTTTCGGATCGCTTTTTAATAACGTGTTTGATATTGGTTTTTGGGATTTTGGAATTCAGATGGAAGCTAATTGAGTTTTAATATGTTACGTATCGATTCTGGCTTCGATCGCCAGCACCATAATTGCATAATGCACTATTAATTGGAACCTGAATCACTTTGAATGAAATTGTTTACAATTATTTACGTAAATAAAGCAAATAATATTTTTGAACCGCCAAATGAAAGCCATTCTTACTGTTAGTGTGTTATGAACGAAATTACCCCTCTGTATCTTCACAACCATTCGATACGCTTCCGTACAGAATCGATTTATCATTAAATATTATCGTAGGACCGCTAAACGCTGTGCACGATTACAAAACCCGAAAATGTTGTCAGCTTAAATCAAATAGACAACCACTATTCTACCGAAACCTGTTTGCTGTCAGGGGCAAGAAAGATTTGGTTATCGAAATGTGCCATTTTAGATACCGGTGGCCTGTCGAATGTAACGTTAACTTGGGAATCGCTGGTTTCACAAAATAAAAATTCATCAATAGCAGTTTCTATGGTTTCTAGATTTGTGTCTGGTCAATGGCGATAGACTGCCTACTTTTTCGAGGAATATAACCGTTATGCGATGGAATGTCGTGTAGGGTGTTTTGCTAATTAGGAACTTCAACCTATTATTGGTTTTATATCTTTGACCATACGAGTACATGAACCGCAAGGGCCGATGCCTACCAGGGGTGTTGGTTGTTAGAAAGAGATACCGCCGCCCCTGGAACACAGGCAAGTGAAGGAACACGGGTGGGTTTTAGTCAGTAAAAATCTGACACCCTCCTGCTCCACCCAGAGCGGGAGAAGTTATTTGATGATTTATCAACGAAAAAATAAAAAAAAACATAAAACCATACATGGACCATTCACAGTTGTTACGTGTCAATCTCAGATCGCAGGTCAGATCGTCAGGGTCGCGCTATTTAAAAAAAACTGGTATTGAGTTGCATCCGATTACACTGGAAATCGACCCCAATATGGTTGGAAAAATGCTACGTAGACTGACTTGCCTTAAACCGCACTGGTGCGCTTCACTAGACAACTTGAAACCCAAACCCTCATGATCTAAGAATGGGACATCACAGATCCGTGTGATGAAAACACAGTCAGTTGAAATGAAATAATTACCCTTCCGTGTTTCCAAAACAGAGAACAAACAAGAAGACTTCTTAGTGAAATAGGAACAAAGGTAGATCAACAAACCACAGTATAAACATGGACAGTATGGAAACTTTGGCTGGCCTTTGGGCTGTCACTCTTAATGTTTGTAAAATAACAAAGTGATTTATTGGAACGAAGTTCTTAAACAGGGCTCTCGGTAGGAGTTGATTGATAGAAATTGTCACACAAAAAAGAGTTTAGACATGTTATGCCCCCTTCTTTAGTGAAGAGGTAAATTCAAGATGGTGGCTGTGAACATTTTTAATGCGCTCGTCGCATTTTTGAAAAGATCGCGGGCGTTCCGTGGCGCAAGAAATAAACGCATAACGGGCCCAGTCGTGTCAACACAGCACCCGCGACAGAGCATCGCGACTACCGCTCAGTGGTCTCGTAGAGCCGCGCATCTGTATGAGTGTGCCGTTTTAAGCGTTTGTTCGTATTTTCTGTACTGTTCATATTTATTGTGACAAATTAATTGGTGCATCCAGGTGTGAGGGTTTCAGTTAAATTGTCAGGTGAAGCATAGCAGAAAAGGCTTGCTTCTAGCTATGTATCACCGATCCTATAGTTATTATTATAAGCATTAAAATAGTAACATCGTTGTAAGTAACATCACTATGTTCTTTACAGAAATAATAGGTCTTTACCTATGAAATTGCCGTTTTGTATGAAAAAATTTAAACGATTTTTTTTCATGAATTTTTTATTTGTATTAATCGAAGTAATCACCCATGCAATCAATGCATCTTTGCCATCGCAGTGGCAGTTTATTGATGCCCTTCTTAAAGAAATCAGCTGGACGGGAGGCAACAAATTCTTCAAAGGCATTTTGTACTGCCTCTCGGGTATTAAATTTTTTTCCCGCCAAGAAGTTATCCAAATTCTGGAAAAAGTAGTAGTCTGTAGGCGCAAGGTCTGGTGAGTAGGGCGGATGACGGAGAGCTTCCAACCCCAGTTCTTGCAACTTGGAGACCGTCTGCTGTGCAGTATGAGGTCGCGCGTTGTCGTGCAGGAGCAGCGGAGACGAGCGATTGACCAATGCTGGTTGGAGATGCGCCAGCTTCTCCATCATTGTGTTCAGTTCTTCACAGTACACATCTGCAGTAATGCTCACCCCGTTTGGTAAGAAGCTGTGATGAATCACACCGGCGCTAGACCACCAAACAGTGACCATCACTTTTCTAGGGGTAAGTTTTCGTTTAGGGCATTGTTTAGGTGCTGAACCAGGATCCAACCAACTTGCTGAGCGCTTACGGTTATCAAACAGAATCCATTTTTCATCGCAGGTAACAATGCGGTTCAAAATTCCTTCATTTGTGTGTCTGTTGAGCAGTGCAAGGCACGTCTCGACGCGTACTTCGCGCTGGCGATCATTGAGTTCGTGGGGCACCCATTTGTCAAGCTTTTTTACCTTGCCAATTTGACGCAAATGGACCAATATTGTTTTGACGCTAACGTCGAAAGCTGCTGCTAATTCAGCCGTAGATTGTGTATCATCAGCTTCCACAATCGCCTTTAATTCGTCATTGTCGACCAAAGTCTTCGGACGACCGCGAGGTTCATTTTTCAGGTCGAAATTTCCAGAACGGAAGCGAGCAAACCAATAACAGGTGGTGCGTTGGTTTGTAGTGTTAGCTCCGTAAACGTCGTTGATGTTGCGTGCCGCTTGTGCCGCGTTGCTGCCACGACGGTACTCATATTCCATAATTACTCGAATTTTTAACGTATCCATGATGACGAAAAAGATTGAAATGCGATGAAAATGTAACACTAATCAATAAAGAAATGACTACTTTTAGAAAAAAAAATCCATGTTTTTAAAATAAAATTAATTTGAAATTAGAATTCTTAGCCAAACAAAAATTATTTTGATTTGAAATGGCCAGTACTGCAGAACGGCAATTTCATAGGTAAAGACCTAATATTACTACTATACTCGAGTTTTGAGGCTTAATGTTATGATTCGCAATAGATTGTTTAACATATAGTTGAAGTTAGTGTATTAGTGTAATTCAAACTCTGTATGTTTTTGGATAAATAAAGATTATTATTATTATATTAGTAAGGAACCGATGGATTTTGTCGAATAAAATTAAATTTAACTAATAAAAAAATACATTCAAAAACATCTATCGTTTTCTTAATAAACTTACTATAAACGACGACTCTGGTAACTTTTCTCTTTGGGTGACTGTAAAAATAAGAAGTTTATATAGCTTTTATTTTTCCTTTATCCGTGGCACGAGACGGTATATTCCAGATATAAGCCGGGATTGGGGATTTGAAAGTGATTCCAAGTGTTACAGCCAAATATTGTGGGAGGAAAAAATATCCCTTAGGCCGAGGAAAATACACTTTATTAGTCATTTGGAGACTGGGTCAGGGTATGCGAATATATACGTATAGACGTGTAGGTATATCAAGGGACAGATGTTGGGTTTCTACAATCCGATCTTCCGTTTTCTGTGGAGAATATGTGAAGCACCCTGTTCCTCATACCTCTATACGTTATTAGTTTTTAAAGCTAAAAATAAACTTACCTTAAGTACAAATAAATGGTTTATAAACACGCATACAAATTCCGGGCTGACACTATTAAGATTGCCACCGACACGCTAAAAACGAAAGTCTAAAAAAAAAAAAAAAAAAAAAAAAAAAAAAAAAAAAAAATGATTGAACGTTGTCCTTGGATGTTTAGTGAGCAAAATTCACAGTTGTATATTCAGTCAGAAGCTTCACTCGATAATTTCTATAAGCCTCAAAGGAAATCATGCCAACAGTTCAGGTGTCACATCTAAATATTAAGGTAACTTAGACAAATGTAGCGTCATGTACGGTGGGATGCATCAATTGGGTACCCCAGTTGTATTAAAAAAATTATACAACTGGGGTACCCAATTGATGCAGCCCACTGTACCTTTCTGTACCTTTTTCATCTTTCATTAGATACAGGTGGATTTGTTTTTGGTTCGAGCGTAGGTACAGTGGGTTGGGACTGAATGTTTGTAATTCCCTGATTCTAGTTTTGTTTGTTTAGACTACAGGAAAAGTTTTTATCCAGTGCGCAAATTGTAACCATGAATTCAGCATAATTATCATTCTAGACCCCCTAGTGCAGAAATTTTTCGCCGGATACACAAAAAAAAAATCAGCTGTTTTTAATAAATAATAATATTTAATATTTATTTATTTACATTTTGACCGCGTAGGTATTGCACTTTTCTATGAAACAGCTGATTTTTTTTGTATAACCGACGAAAAAATTATGTGCTAGGGGTTGTGGAATTATATGCTGAATTCATGGTTGCAATTTGCGCACTGGATAAAAACTTACCCTGTATACTATGACTTGTTGGGAACGTTAGACAACTTTATGTGAACTCTAGCATACTACTGACGCGATAGCATTGTGAATTAGGCACCGTGAAGCAAAGAGCATGAACGTTCTAATCCGAGGCACAACCACCATGCCTGGAGGATGCGGTGGAGCATACGGTGGAGGTCTGCCCTGCCTGGGCGGAACACCGCCGCGAGTAATGGGTAGCTGTCCGATAAGGACCAAGCCCAGGTCGACGGCGCGTTGTGTTCCACGCGCGCCTCAAAGAGATGTCATAACAACCTGATGGAGCCCGCAAGGGCCGATGCCTACCAAGGGTGCGGGTTGTTCGAGATACCGTGGCCCCTGGCACACAGGCTACTGAGGGAGCACGGGTGGATTTTAGTCAGTAAAAGTCTGACGCGCCCTCCTGCTCCACCCAGAGCGGGAGCAGGTATTCGATGATTTCCCACCCAAAAAAAGAGAATGTGACCTTGTCATATTTCAGGTAAAACATCCACTTTACATAAATAATCGTGACGTCGAATTATTTTGTGTAAGAAAAGAAAAGCAAAAATAATTCATAAGCCAGTTGATTCTTTGGCATGGTCTCATAATACCCTAGAGGTATGGGATATTAAATTGGGGGAGGCCTATGTCCAGCAGTGGACGTCTTTCAGCTGAAATGATGATGATGATGGGATATTAAAATGAAAAATCAATTTAAATAGTGAGTAAATTTATTTCAAGTAAGTAAGTAAGTAAATTTTATTTCAATAATTGTTTAAAATTATACAAATATCTTATAGGCTAGGTATATTATCTTTTTACAAACGAAATAGACATCTGTAGCCGAACTAGGCGAAAGCCTGTATTTCGGCTATCAGCGCCAAAACCTTCAAAAAATGTACACTTATAAATAGCCATCAAGTAGAAATGTTAGCGTTTGTATATAAACAAAGAAAAAAAGTGATGATAAAACATGAAACACACAATGAAAAAATACACTAAAGACGAAATTAAAATAAATTAAGTAAGTAAAAATTAAAAACAATATAAGTTAAACTAAAATATTTTTTTTAAATTAAATTAAATAAAAATAAAAATAGATCTTGATTTAAATATTCATTAAAACACAAATTACTGCTTAAAAAACCGATTTATTTTATTTTGTTTTGTTTTATTACTAAGCAGTTGGGAAAAACCCAAAGGAACAGCCGAGAAAAATCGGGAAAACTAAAATTTCATTTTCTATGGGAATTTTATGGGAAATATTTCAATTCTGACAGGACAGCGCAGTCCGTCGGAACAGCAAATTAGGTAAGAAATGCACGCTCAGTTTTGTGACAGCAAACGTATCTCATCACCGATACGATATCTGATCCCTTTTCAAAACCCGCCCATCTCTAAAATGTTATTGTAATATTCTAACAATTAAAACATTATTTTTTACGCACAGAAAATAATATATTCAATCATCTCTAAATACCTTACACAAAAAATATTTACAACATTTTCCGTGTCATTTCATTGACGTTTAAAGGAATTACACAAAATATATTAGCTGTAACAGTGATGGATCATTGCTCTGATTAGTCTCTGCGGCGGCAGTGTAAAGATTCCTTCACACGGTTCGCCTAGCGGCTAATCGGCGCCGGGTACTCGGTGATGAATACATGTAATACTTGGTCTTTGTGGCTTAGTAATAATAACAGCCGTACATGTTGATCAATCTAGTTAAGCTACGTTTACCGTGTTTGGTCCGTGGATCATCTTTCCATATCAAAACCCCTCCGTGTCTCGGTAAGCACGTTAAGCCGTTGGTCCTGGCTGTCAAAATATCCTTGACAGCCGTAACGGGACCTAAAAAGACCGAAAGTCTGACCCAGTCTTACCAAAGGGTATCGTATTACGCAGTAACTGGGTTCTCGTAGTCAATTAGGCAATCGCTCCGTGTATAATACTGCTATTTAGCTGCATCCGGTTGGACTTGAATCTGACCCCAATTTAATTGGGAAAAGGCTAGGCAGATGATGATGATTTGGACTTTTAATTGTATTCAGTAAGTTGACAGTTGGAGGGACAACAGGTTCTCACATAAACAAGGTAGCGCGGTGAAATATAGAAGGAAATTTTGTAAATTTCGCTTAAATCTACAAAATTTCCTTCTATATTTATTTCTATATTTAATAATGTAAGTGATTATGGCATAATTCGGAATGTTCAAGTGATCAAAGGAGAAAAACTAATTAAAAGGTTACAATTTAATTCTTATAATAGGTAATTAAAAAATAATGCTTACTTAAGCCTTCATGATTTTTACTTTCATTCCAATTTTGATAACAAATATCACATATTGGATGACCCCAAAAAAAATCCTAAAGTTTCGGAAAATTCAACTTATTTAGATAATACTATTGACATTTCACCACAGATGAAGTACGAATTTCACTCCTAGATTGTTCCGTTTTACGTTCTGCAACAGCGGATTTTAATGGTTTTTAGTATGAGTATTGTAATTTTTAACTTGAATTCATTTTTAATTAGCTGCTAGAGCCATGGACAAAACAGTACAGCTATCATTTGTGACAGCGCTCATGGGCTTATTAACACGCTAATTCAGAACGGATAGAAAAACGCTCAAAATCGATTACAGCGCAATTCGGAATGCAGTTTAAGCGATGCTAACAACATATAATATTATACAAAAATAACACATCTCAACTTAGTAAAACGGCAATGTCACTAAGAGCAAATTGGGATGCAAGAGCGAGCGTAGCAAGCTCGACTCGGACAGGTTAGGTTCGAAGTTCGAATAGATTCCGCCATCATCGTAGTTTTTTTTTTACCATGCAGTAGTATACATCAATACGAAAAAAAAACGAACGAAGCTTCGCACGCACGATTGTTAAAGTTCAATGGAGCCACACTTATGTTAGCAATATTTTTAGATTAGATACAAGATTAGACTAACTTCCACTGATTTTTATTATAGATAAAACTAACATTCTTTTTACATTGTTATAACCTGAAGGCCAATTCTACTAATTAAAAACGTTCGCAGTGTCATCTCGGCGACAATCGAATTTCAAAAATTTGACAAAAATGTATAGGAATTTTTGACAGATTGACACTGAGATCAGACTGTGAACGTTCTTCAAATTAGTAGAATTGCCCCTCAGATCATTCTGACAAATGTTCGCATTTACAGATAAACCAGTGCCGTATGGGCGGTGGAATTTTGCAAAGAAAAATGATCTTTATACCTTACTAGCAGAGCTCCGCAGTTTTACCCGGGGATAGTGTAGCTTCCCAACAATGAAATAATTTTTCAAATCGGTTCAGTAGTTTCGGAGCCTATTCAATGCAAACAAACAATCCAATTATTTCCTCTTTATAATATTAGTAAGATAAGATTTTTGTTAGTATAGACGACGTAGTCGCCTTTCTGTCCGGCAAACTTTGTGACTTCGTAGTCTCCTTCTACGAACACATTATCAGGCAGTCCTTCAAACATTTCTGTGTGTTGGGTGCGAGGGTCCACATGAAAGTGTCTGCGCTAAATAATACTCAGAACAAACAAGTTTCAATTCCATATTTAAATTGAACATTTATGTCTCTATTGCGATATTTCAGTCACAATTCTTATCGAACTAATAACAAATCTATGTCAAAAATACCGATGAGTTGCCCGAAATTAAAAACACCGTCGGCTTTTTGCGCAAAGTTGCCAGGTTACATATTAATCAAGAGCAGTACTCATCAAGAAACACCAGAAACTTACGAGTAGGTTCTTGTTTACTGATCCTTATCAGCATTCAGGAGTACAAAATTAAAGTTATCAAAGAATTTGGAGTTTCGAGCGTTATATAATATTGTGCTGTTGAACTAATGGTCCATTTAGTGCACAGAACATATATGTATAGGTATAAAGAAAGAAAGAAAGAAAGAAAGAATACCGTTTATTTGGACATAGTTCGTGTAACACAAAATAAATAGCAAAAAAAAGTGAAAATAAATAACTAGGTACAATATGTGCCTCACGGCTGCGCCAAAAAGGTTCATTTCAGCATTAATGCCAGACAGATGCTGCCTGACGCTGGTTTTCTAATGAACCTTTAGGGACAAGTGACGAGGAGTACAAACAGTTTCAGCATAGGTAAATAAATATTTTTATACTTATAAATAAACACATCATAGAAACTTACAAAAACAGAATAAAACGAAAACAACAGGAGCTCAGCGAAACATATGTATACATTGGATTCGTGCACGATGCACATTACACTGTCAGTTATTTCGCTTTTACAAGAAAAAAATAAAATTACAGTGGGTTATTTGAATAAAAATAATAATTAAACATTGAGTAGTTTCAATATCAATAGACACTAATAATTAAGAAGTTAAAAAAAAAATATAAAAAATAAGTCGCAGTGAGTTTAATACTATTTTAAGAAAATGAAGTAGTTACCGACCTACCTATAACAATGGATGAAGTAATAATTAATTGAAAACGTGCAGGGTGTATTATGTAATCTCGATGCAAAAAAGAAGGCCAGGCACGATGGCCTAGTACATGAAAACAATGCATTAAAATTAAACAGAGTAAGTACGAGATGGAGATGAAAAAGAAAAATAAAAAAAGAAGAAATGTATTCGTTTATGTTTCCCACAGGTCTCACAACTGCGACAGCACATAAGCGCCGCGAATAGCACAGCAACATAATCGAGTTTAGGGCATTTGGCAGTAAAGGATAGAAACCACCCGCATATCCGATATATACCTACACATTTGTGATACAACAGGAATTATCTTTTACGTAAAGTACAGTGAGCATTTCATATAAGTGAAACATTTAGGGCGACCATATCAAGTTTCCGTTGCGAATCTATAAGATACTGCCGTAAACGTGTTCTGAACGTGTGAACGGTATCGTTAAGGGAGATTAAGTGATTGTTTTTTTTTTGTATTTATAGGCCTTCAAAGTACAGTAACAATACAACAGCCGTGTTCCTTGCAAAACTAGATCGTATACTTTACTCATGTAGCGAAAATATTGGAAAAAAGGTTCTATTACGCGGTGACTTCAATATTGATATACTTCAAAATACAAGATTAGAAACCCCAGCATCTATTTGTAATCAGAATATAAATACCAATAAACCTACACGTATGTCCAGCAGTTAATGTTAACAATATCATGTTTAATCTCGAAAGTGGTCGAGGAGAAGTTTTAGACTTAGCTTTGTGTGATCACACACAGCCCTGCTCTTTAAATACACATACAATACAGTGCGCGAAGAAAAGGGAAGACCAATTCCTGTTGTTAGAAAGAGCAAAAATATATATTTAGTTACGTCACTAGCGTTGCGCCGCGTCACTGGATGGTACGTGACTAATAACACGACAGGCAATTACCTGTCATTTATCTTGTCAATATTGAGTGCCGGTAACGCATCTAAAGGTAATATATCGTTGCTGGTAGCTATACAATTTGTCGAAACTTCAGCTCTGGCTACAAAGAAAAGTTTGTACATTTCATGCGTGAACTAAGAGGTGGCAGGCTTTGGTGAGGTATTTAATAATGCCGATCCCGAAACAGCTTTCAATTAATTTCATGATTTATTTAAACTTTTCAGTGTCCTGTGTATCCATACTGTAGAGAAAAAGATTTTTAATCAACATGTCCCTGCAGTAACCGGAAAAGAGAGATACTTTGGCAATACAGACAATCGCCTTCCTTGAGTAAAAATGGTTAAAATTTGAATATGTTTTACGCGAAAAAACAGCTGTTCCTTACATGTATGTTCGTATAACTCGTCAAAATGTAGGGAACACCTGTTTTTTTTCACGCTTTCAGGTTTGGTCCCATAGTAAAAGTTGTTCATAATGATGAGCACAATGACCTCTTAAGAGGTTGTTGGTGTTTTTCCAATAACCCTGTTTATGACGGAGTTATGCCCGAACATCTTATGCAAAAAATTAAATATATATATATAAACTTGTCGAATTGATAACCTCCTTCTTTTTGAAGTCGGTTAAAAACAAATAATGACTAAAACAATACAAGATATTTAAGTACTTAGTTGAGAGTAAAACATTTGGTCGGTTACTATAGTAACTATAGTTTTTCCTTTGAACTGCCAGGTTACTGAACACCTACTACAGTCCGGCCGTGTCGGGAGAATACGTTCTTCGTTTTATATAGACGAATACGTGTTTAGCGAATTTGATCTTTATTTGTTACTAGAATTATCGCAATGACAGGTTCATTCAACGGCCGGACTGTAATTAAACGACCAAGTATGTATTCGTATGCTTTACTATCGGGAAATCGATTCTGGCTACCTGGTAACAGGATCGTGTGAATAGAGGCTAAAGGTCCTTTATATCCTCGTAAGTCCGGTCCGTACGTCACCACGGGAGCGCGACGGTATTTCCCTGCGGTGTCATTCGGTGCCGTTTCATTTGGGTTGTTGTAAAATATGATATTAGGTTTTTTCGTGTCTGTTATTTTTAGAAGACAGATTTTATATATTTCATGATTGCCCTGATGGAGGTGTGCCTCTGCCCGACCCTTTGGGAAAGCAAGGCGTGATGTTATGTGCGTTTTATTATGATGGCAATGTGGTGTTTGAGGCCTAGTCTCGTATGTCATACACGAGGTTTGTGGTTCAAATCTGGGTGGGCTGGTGACTTATTCAATTCATATGCATTTTCAAATTTATCTTGGACGTTATTGAAATTAGTGTAGGAAAACATTGTGAGGAAACCAGGCCTTAAATTTAATTTAAGGCAGAAATCACCAATCCGCTCGTGGTGATCAATGCCAAAAGCAATGATCATCACGCTTGCTCAAATAGGTAATAAGATAATACGGGCTGGTGTCTGCACGGATAACTAACATGTCATGTAGGAATAATATACTCTACTACCCGTGCAAAGCCGGTAGTAAAATAAAACAAATAATGAGCAGTGCTGGCCCAGTGGTAACGGTCCCAACTTACGAGTTGTAGGTCGTGGGTTCAAGCCCAGACAGGCGCTTTACCTCACTGAAAAAAATAAAACGAGACTTTCTACTGTTCTTGTACAGTAAAAAAAAAAACGGTTCCGGAAACTTATTTTTACGTTAAAATAATTGATTACTGACAGTGCACTGAAATGGGCAAAAACAGTAAAGAGCTAAACAGTTATTTCAATTGAATGAACATTAAAGTTTACTGAAACAAACAGTTCCTTTTAAGTATTGCCGTTTTCAGAGCTTTACTGATATCGTAGCAGTTATTTTTACTGCTTTAGAACAGTTGTTGTAGCATACAGTAAAGAGCCAAACAGTTATTTCAATTGTTTGAACATTAACGTTAACTAAAACAAGCAGTTTTTTTTTAAGTATTGCCGTTTTCAGGCTTAAATGATATTGTAGCAGTTATTTTTACTGCTTTTGAACAGTTTTTGTAGCATACATTAAGGAGTTAAACAGTTAATATCAACAACAACATTAACGTTTACTGATACAAGCAGTTTCTTTTAAGTATTGCCGTGTTTAGACTTTACTGATATCGTAACAGTTATTTTTACTGCTTCTGAACAGTTTCTGTAGCATACAGTAAGGATTTAAACAGTTAATATCAACTGTTTGAACATTAACGTTTACTGATACAAGCAGTTACTTTTAAGTATTGCCGTGTTTAGACTTTACTGTTATCGTAACAGTTATTTTTACTGCTTCTGAACAGTTTCTGTAGTATACAGTAAGGATTTAAACAGTTAATATCAACTGTTTGAACATTAGCGTTTACTGATAAAAGCAGTTACTTTTAAGTATTGCCGTGTTTAGACTTTACTGATATCGTAACAGTTATTTTTACTGCTTCTGAACAGTTTCTGTAGCTTACAGTAAGGATTTAAACAGTTAATATCAACTGATTGAACATTAACGTTTACTGATACAAGCAGTTTCTTTTAAGTATTGCCGTGTTTAGACTTTACTGTTATCGTAACAGTTATTTTTACTGCTTCTGAACAGTTTCTGTAGCATACAGTAAGGATTTAAACAGTTAATATCAACTGTTTGAACATTAGCGTTTACTGATACAAGCAGTTACTTTTAAGTATTGCCGTGTTTAGACTTTACTGTTATAGTAACAGTTATTTTTACTGCTTCAGAACAGTTTCTGTAGCATACAGTAAGGATTTAAACAGTTAATATCAACTGTTTGAACATTAACGTTTACTGATACAAGCAGTTTCTTTTAAGTATTGCCGTGTTTAGACTTTACTGTTATCGTAACAGTTATTTTTACTGCTTCTGAACAGTTTCTGTAGTATACAGTAAGGATTTAAACAGTTAATATCAACTGTTTGAACATTAGCGTTTACTGATACAAGCAGTTACTTTTAAGTATTGCCGTGTTTAGACTTAACTGATATCGTAACAGTTATTTTTACTGCTTCTGAACAGTTTCTGTAGCTTACAGTAAGGATTTAAATAGTTAATATCAACTGATTGAACATTAACGTTTACTGATACAAGCAGTTTCTTTTAAGTATTGCCGTGTTTAGACTTTACTGTTATCGTAACAGTTATTTTTACTGCTTCTGAACAGTTTCTGTAGCATACAGTAAGGATTTAAACAGTTAATATCAACTGTTTGAACATTAGCGTTTACTGATACAAGCAGTTACTTTTAAGTATTGCCGTGTTTAGACTTTACTGTTATCGTAACAGTTATTTTTACTGCTTCTGAACAGTTTCTGTAGCATACAGTAAGGATTTAAACAGTTAATATCAACTGTTTGAACATTAACGTTTACTGATACAAGCAGTTACTTTTAAGTATTGCCGTGTTTAGACTTTACTGTTATCGTAACAGTTATTTTTACTGCTTCTGAACAGTTTCTGTAGTATACAGTAAGGATTTAAACAGTTAATATCAACTGTTTGAACATTAGCGTTTACTGATACAAGCAGTTACTTTTAAGTATTGCCGTGTTTAGACTTTACTGATATCGTAACAGTTATTTTTACTGCTTCTGAACAGTTTCTGTAGCATACAGTAAGGATTTAAACAGTTAATATCAACTGTTTGAACATTAGCGTTTACTGATACAAGCAGTTACTTTTAAGTATTGCCGTGTTTAGACTTTACTGTTATAGTAACAGTTATTTTTACTGCTTCAGAACAGTTTCTGTAGCATACAGTAAGGATTTAAACAGTTAATATCAACTGTTTGAACATTAACGTTTACTGATACAAGCAGTTTCTTTTAAGTATTGCCGTGTTTAGACTTTACTGTTATCGTAACAGTTATTTTTACTGCTTCTGAACAGTTTCTGTAGCATACAGTAAGGATTTAAACAGTTAATATCAACTGTTTGAACATTAGCGTTTACTGATACAAGCAGTTACTTTTAAGTATTGCCGTGTTTAGACTTTACTGTTATCGTAACAGTTATTTTTACTGCTTCTGAACAGTTTCTGTAGCATACAGTAAGGATTTAAACAGTTAATACTACAAATTGTTTGAACATATTTTTAATATAATAGCCTATATCCTCCCACTGCTGGACATACCTACGCCTCCGCCGAAAACTTCCAAGAATCCCGGTCTTTCGCAGATTGCCAACACTCCCGGCCGTAAGATCGTCCCGCCACCTTTTACGAGGCCGACCTCGTCGTCGTCTCTCATCTTCTGTATGCCAAGGAGTTATATTATAGCATTGGCCCATCTCAGTAATCAGTAGGTATTTTTATTGCGTAGGTACCTATATTTGCCATCGGTCCGGGCGGGTTTCCCCGGATTTATCTTAGTTTAGAGGGCATCCGGGGAGCGTGCTGGCCGGGCTTAAAAATTTATTCTTGGGCCGCCTGCGACTCACGCACTGTGCCCGCAAGCCGCGATCAACCGTAGAACCGACTCTGTAAATCACTGTAAACATATTCATAAGGCGGGGGGCCGCCTTATGAATATGTTTAAAAAAACCTGTTAACATATCCAGGTTCTAGGCTCTAAAATCCGAGGTTTTCACGCATGTTGTCCTCGTTGCCAAATTTTAGAGATGGCAACCCTAGGTATAACAATAAATCTTAATCTAGGACTTAAGATAAGTAGGTACTTAACTACAATACAATACAAAATCGCTTTATTGTACACCAGATAAAGAACATTACAAAAAACCGGCCAAGTGCGAGTCGGACTCGCGCACGAAGGGTTCCTTAGGTACCATTATCTTTAAAAACGGCAAAAAAATCACGTTTGTTGTATGGGAGCCCCCTTAAATATTTATTTTATTCTGGTTTTTAGTATTTGTTATTGTAGCGGCAACAGAAATACATCATCTGTGAAAATTTCAACTGTCCAACTATCACGGTTAATCAGATACAGCCTGGTGACAGACGGACAGACGGACGGACAGACGGACAGACGGACGGACGGACAGCGGAGTCTCAGTAATAGGGTCCCGTTTTACCCTTGTGTACGGAACCCTAAAAAATAACACGAGACAAGTAGGTACCTACAATTAATTAATTAATTACAAGTAATTAATAAGGTAGGTAGATGTTGATCTCTCCGGGTTGCATACGACTGACATGGCAAGCCCAATCCCACTTTAACCTGGCGGTCTTCTCTCCTACATCGGCAATGCCTGTTGTTAGTGAGCGTAGGCTAGCCGCACACACTCAATAATATTGTCAATGCAAGATTGTCAAAATCTTCATCAATAAAATGATCCCCGCACACTACACAATATTATTGACAATTTTTCATGGTACAATCTGACTCAGTCGCTCCGCAGCTAGGTTCATGTGCGCACGTTTAACATAATGGAAAGAAAGAAAAAACTCGTTGCATTGAGTATTGCATTAATTTTACTAACTAAAAAAAGGCAATCAAGAAAGAAACGATGGATTAAGGACTGGATGAGAAAAAAAGCTGAGTTTAATCACTTTAATCTAATAAATGAACTACGAGTTACAGAAGAAAATGATTTTAAAAATTACATGAGAATGAAAGATAGCAGCTTTCAAAAACTATTATCTTTAGTTTCTCTTGTACTATTTGTTTTAATTTTTTTATAAATATTGAGCATTGCGCAATTTGCAATTGCATAGTGCAATTTTAAAAATAATGCTTTGCAGGATGTATTCCATAATTCTGGATAAGTTTCCCATGTTTTAATAAACACTGTCAAATAGTGTTTTTCCGTACGGGTACTACCATCAACAGTATCAATACTATTTTCGCTTTGGATACTGTTTTCGTCTTCCATTTTGAACAAATAACACGAGCGTCCGCCTGCCTTGAAATCTTTTCCTCAACTAAAATATTTCCGCGCGCCCGCACACGTCAATATGATTGACAATACCCCTGCCTCCCCCCGATATTGACGTGACAAAATCAGAATTTCTGGATAATCTACAATATTATTAAACAATACCGCAATACAGGCCGCACACATACAATATTATTGACAATACGTACTTTATTGACAATATTATTGAGTGTGTGCGGCTAGCCTAACAAGATGTTGGGCACTCAGTCAATTCGTTTGAAGCCTAGTAAGTATGCTCGCTCCATCGCCCTTTGGAAAATCTTGAGCTTGGACTTCTATGCTTCACTCATATTGACCACTAGCTGTGCCCGCGGCTTCGCTCACGTGACCGCGTATTCTTTTGGTATTGTCAGGGTACCTACATTACATGGGAACGTGAATTAAGAGTGAGTATATTCCTAAGATCCTCTAAAAATAATATACTAATTAACTGACTTACTGTTAATTTAAACTAAAACCTGTTAGTATATCTTTGCTTTAAGTATTGAAGGAACTCGACTATGAAGTCAATTTCTGGGGGAATCAATTTAGATTACCATCGGCACGCTAAGAAGAAGTTTATGAACGAAAGCAAATTTTAATACATGCAACTCGTGATCTATCCTGGGTCCCAAACCCAACAAAACTTAAAAAAGACGCTCATTTGCAAATAGATAAAGAAAAATACTTAAACTTCAGCAAGAACATGTATAGGTACATAACAGAATCTGCCCCCTAATACTACTTATTAGATTTTGAAGAAATCATCATCATCATTCTCTTGCCCTTAGCCCAATTTATTTGGGGTCGGCGCAGCATGTCTTCATCTTCCGTACTTTTGTATTATATTTTGTACAAATATTTCAAGAAAAAAAGAGAAAATTAGGAATATAGACTACTATGTCAAACCAAAAATAAAAAATTAAAATATCACAGAATCAAAAAAAAAAACAAATCACAAAAAGTGAACACATTGCCGGGATTTGATCATGCGATCTGTTGTTTACAGAGCGATTATGAAACAGCTAGGCTGCATGCTTCGTTGACATTAGTTTAAAATGGCCGTTCTAATGCACGACATGTTTGAAACGTAAAACAATTGAAGAATACTGACATAATGCAATTTTGCTCATCCCCTTAAGCAAGAAGCGTGATAATATATAGAATAACATTCGTAGAAGCCTTCAAGGTATATTTGTGCAAAATTTGAACAGAATCCATTCTGTAGTTTTTGCGCCGATTCAAAAATTGGCGTCAAATGAACAACGCCATCTATCGAGCACGGAGTTAAACTGGTAAAATTTAATGCATGGAAAGCGATCGAACACTCTATATTATGTAGATTTTCAAAACAGCGCCATATTGAGTACCTATTGTCATAACTTATTGAAAAACTCGAACAGTCGATTTAAAGTTATCTTGTGAGCACTTCATCTTTATTCATTAGTACCACTTTGATTCAATAGATGTCGCTGCATGTATCATTCTTACGTAATGGCGATAAGTTCTTCTTGAACACTTTAATTAAATTCATATATCTTTTGATTAAGAGCACGGATTGCAATGAAACAAAGACTAATACCTTTTCTAAGTTACGCACAAGACTTGTGCATTGAAACTAACCACATTGATTTTGTAATTTTCACGTGATACTTAAACCAACACACATAGCCGAAGACTCGAAAAATAAGATTTTTTTTTCTACGTATTTTTCCAGGATAAAAAGTATCCCATTTTATGCCCAGGATAATAAGGTATAATTATACCAAGTTTCATCGAAATCGGACCGTTAGTTTTCACGTGATGCCTGCATATACAGACAGACAGACAGACAGACAGACAAAACATTTTTTAATCACATATTTGGGTTTGGTATCGATCCAGCAACACCCCCCGCTATTTATTTTTTCAATATTTTCAATGTACAGAATTGACCCTTCTACAGATTTATTATATGTATAGATATAGATGTCATATAGGTAGGTACACATGTTAATGAGTTGGCGTTTTAGTGTAAAGTGGAAGGTCGCACTTCATTTGCTCCTTTATGGACCAGGAACTCTTCCCGGTATTCTCGATACGACCCGACGTTCGATTTATTTTTTTATTATTTTTGGAAGATAAGTAACCAGGTAGTTAGCTGTTGTCAGCTTGCAAATTGGGGGTAAGAAAACTATATATAGTACCTAACTATATGTATTAAGTACCTAATAAATAACATACAATTTTGTATTATACCTATTACCTAACTCAAAAGTGAGCGCGGGTGACGGCGGAGCGGAGCACTGATATTACCTACCTAGGTACCTACCCGATGCATCTAAGTACTCCAGATTATCAGACTGCTAGGTTAGTACCTACATACCTTTGATTATATAATCAAAGCTACATACCTATAGGTTAAATAGGTACATATATCAGACCCTGCTCTTTAACAAGAGCAATTTTGCATCTCTGCCTAACTAAAGTAGCCACCTAAACAAAAGAAAAGTAATTTTATGGCCTTTCGCCATGTTTAAAACATTTAGTAGCATTAACCTAGCAAAACATTTAAAATAACTGTCTAACGTGGCGTGATTGGGAAAGGAGCGAGCGGGGCGCGGGGCGCGGGGCGCGGGGCGTGAACGCACGTTGCATCATGATAGTGATGTATCCACCTCAACTCAAGTTTCGATGATTATGACATTCTTGACAACTATTAATTTAGGTACCTATTTTCACGGCAATGCTATGGTTTCCAAAACTTGAACACGTTTTTTTTAAATAGTGGTCGTGTGTCTAGAATTTTAGACAGAAATAACCCAAGGGAACTAATCCTAATTACCACTGATGAATATTATAATGTTAAAACACCTATATAATCTATTGCAATGGGGAAATATGACTTCCAATAGATAAATAATTAATGAATAATTAATGATTTAATTTTATTTTATGAATGAATGCTTGTAATGAATAATTTAATGCTAATATTAACTATTTTAATTTAATGTGAAGTGTTATTGAAATGATATTTCTGTGGTGTCAAAGTAAAAGGGATAAGTCAAAAAACCCAATTTTTCACCAGGCGCATTTTACTTCTTTTTTCTTTTTTGTATTTTGTTGTTTCTAATTCTAACTAGACTCGATTTGAAATTTGAGTTTTACGAAATTCTGACACAAATACTGACTCCTGTCTCCTGTGCTTTTGACTATAATAGATAATAATTTTTAATACCGAATCATGCAAATAACTCATTTTTCAATATTTATGACTACTTATTCTTATTCTTTATTGTACACAGAAAATACATTTAAACAAAACAGTCTTAAAAAGTGCAAGCACTTGCACTTACTACCTACTACTACTTTACTACTAGTACTACTACCCTTTTACTTTGACACCACAGATTTGTTCATTGTAATTTTCAATACAAAAACGCTAGTTTTGCTTATAAGCAAAATATACTATATTATTATGTTAAAAATATCATTGTTCTTGATTATGATATGTGATCTCATTAATTTATTTTTAAAATTATTTTATTTTGATTTTGCTGTGCCCTACAGGGTCCATATTGTACTTAGCTATTAAGCCTAAATGTTTACCACCTAAACTCACATTGTGGACCTAACATGGACCATGTGTGATCAAACTAAATTAGACTCGAATTTTAATTAGATATCGCGCAACAGGAATTTGAATTCGGTTTGTTTATAAGTAGTTATTTATTACCTTGCCCTTACAATTATAAAATCGATAATGTTTAGTTTACACACCCCTAGCGGGGCACAAGGAAAGTTTCTTTCTGCGCGCCGCGCTATCCATCAGTCAGTTTGTTTCTGCTGTGTGGTACAGCCGTGTTTCGCATAGTTTGACAAAGCAGTTTACCAAGTCTGTGCGTGTTCCGTAAAATCCGCTTGTGTAAGTTATTAATATAAAAGAAAAGGAACCAATATGGAATCTCTTTTAATAGAATGGGGCTTTGAGAAATATCTCGACAAATTTATTGGTAAGTAACTTAGGTAAGTACTTGCCTACTTTGCAGCGTACGTTCCTTACCAATTTAGTGCCAAATTGAATAAGATTTTATGTTTCAGACATGACGTCTTGTTGGAGTCCATTCACGTCTAAGAGAGTTTAATGGTAATAATAAATAACCTACACATTATTAGGAATGCTGTATGTTATTTTTCACCTTGTGAAGATTCACGTTACGCCGTGTCGGGGCAGGCTTAGTCAGATAATTTACTTAACCCTAGTACCTAGGTTAGTACTCGTATGTGTGTGTGTCCCGTGGACACGGTATTACATGAATCTTCCTATAAATGTTGGGGATGGGATTGCTTGTACCATTGCACCTCTGTGGCGTTTGTTATGTTTCATATGTATGTACGGTCTATGGCTTTATGGTTTATACTTTAAGGTTACGTCCGGCTTGCTTAGCGCCTAGAGCCTAGCGAGTCACCTAGCGAGTAGCTTAATAAAACGAACGTTCTAGAATGTTCGCGACCGGCTGCACTGCGCGCTTGGTGCCTAGCTAGTCGCTTAGCGTGTTTCAAAGTAAACAAACGTGTTGGTTTTTTGTCACGAAGCGCGAGGCATTTTAAAAGAAAAAAATGGATGAATTTATTAATTGCATCAGTTTTTAAAAGAGAACCTCTGTGGAATTTGGCTGCAGTGCGGCCACCGTGTATCCTAGCATGTAGTCAGAGCGCCAACTACTAGGCTCTAGTCGCTAAGCAAGGCGCTTATCTGTCCGGACGTAGCCTAAGATGTAGGTACGCTACGCAGTCGGGTAAAAACTGTTTGCATCGTGTACCTACCTAATCGTGCAGGTCAGTAGCTTAAACTGTTTATATTGTGTTGCGAGCTACTGACTGCACAGTAGGTAGACTGTCGGGGGCGTAACGTAAAATAAACTACCTACCTAGGTATACAGTAGAAACTCCATTATCTGGCCCTCAGTTATAAGTTATAAGATTCGCGATTATCCAGACTACCGATCGCAATACATAATTGTTGAGAAATCGTACCTACAAACGTAGGTAGGTAGGTACATAAATATTTAATTTCATTATTAAGGTAAAATTATTTTAATGGTAGGTACAACGTATGTTGGATGTATCTCTTATTAATTTCTTAATAAACATTGATTTTCGTTAATATAATATACTTATTTGTTATTTTTAATGAACACATAACATTATGTAGGTAGAGGTATACAAAACCCGCTATTCTTCATACATTCGATTATCTGGATTTTCGATAATCCGAAAGCCTGACGACAACAATTAGTCCGATTAATCGAGTTTCTACTGTCTGTACTAAAGTACTAAGTAATAAATTTTGCTAATGAACTTCTGTGTTGAGAATGCTGTCTGATGCCGCTGTCTGTATCTGTATGCAAGACTAATTAGGTATTAAAAATATTTGTTATTTCAGAACATGAAGTTGACTTAGAGGCGCTGTCTTTGCTCGATGATGAGCAAATCCGGGTGCTAATACCAGCTATTGGCCCACAAGCCAAATTTAAAAGAGCGCTTCTGAAGTGGAATGCTTCTAAGCTAAATTCCGATGTAACTGAGTGTAGTAAAGTAAGCAACCAATAAATTATCTATACTCGTAAAAATGTAGGCATGCCTTGGCATCGATTTTTTGTGAACATAGGTAAATATTTTTTTACAGATTTATGACAATCTTGAAAACCTTGTGGAAGTGTACGGAGAGAATATTGGTGGACTTACAAATTCACCAAGAAGTTCGGCATTTTCATCACCAAGCACCTCATCGTCATGCAAATCCATGTCCCTCGATGTAAGTTATCTATCAATTATCGAATTATTAAATTATAGATTTGTATTATTGATTATGTACCTATTATTATTTTAAAGTGTTGATATTCAATTTTATAGCTGTTTTTGTCAAATTTAAAGTGCTATTAAATACATCCCCTGGGTAACACGATAACAATTTTATTTGATTACTAGCTGCGTTATCAATAAATATTTTAAACTAAACTAAACACTAGGCCAATGAGGCGGTCTAAAACTAAAACTGAACTAAGTTTAAACTAAGACTAAACTAATTCTTAACTAGGTCTTAATAAGGTCTTTTGTAAGTCTAAGACTATACTCTCATACCTATACATTAACAATCTTCCCTGTTTTCAGAGTCTCACAACGCTGCTCGAAAAGACTCCCGATGGCCTACAGCTTCTAAAAGAAAGGCAACAACCATTGGGAGAACATAACCGTAAGGTACTAGTTCGAGAAATAGCTACACACACACTTCGAGCAAATCCGAAGGCCCCCGTAACAGCCGAAACATATACCTATTACTTGGATAAAAGAAATAAGTAAGTTTAAATTACTTACCTGTTAATTACCAGCACACATAATATGTACATAGGTTCATTTCATGCGTCAAATCAGTAAATCAGTTTGTGAAACCATAATAAATATCGACAATTATAACAAGTAGCGACTCCTATTTTCGCACATTTTTTAATTATGTACTTGTTTTACTTACAGAGAAAGTGTTTCCAAAAGAGAATAGCAGCATTTATTATACAAAACCCAATGGGTCATTGGGACGAGCTCACGGTCGACTCTTTGATGCCATTACCAATTTAAAGGCAAAATATCGCCGCAACAAAGTCTTTGAACCAAGGGCACGTCGTTCACTTGAAAAAACATTAACACCGAAACCATCTACCAGTTCATCTAGCGAGAGGTCTACAACTCATTTCGATGACTTGATTGCTGCTGACAATGATGATGACACTAACGAGGAGATACAGGAAATGATAGAATGGCTAAAAAGCAATGTTCATAATTACGGTTCATGTGCAGAAAAATGGAATAAAACTAATAAGGAACGACTAAAACGCATTTTATCAAATGAAAACGTATCATACATCCAGGAATTTCCCTGCATTCGACGCTCTTGGGGCTATACCTTGGTATGTATCATTATCATATTAATAATAAAAACGCAAAAGTTTGTGTCTGTTTATGTTTGTCACCTCGTTAAACCAAATCGCCCGAACAAATTAAGATAAAGTTAATCAAGATCCACGAGGGCCATGACCTACATAAAATTATGCATTAGTATAGGTGATAAAAATCTTAATATAATAATAACATAGGATCCTATTATCACAGTATTTTGGTTTCAGCTAATTGACGACTTCCATGCTTGGTACCCAGGAAACGAAACTTCATTCGATGACAAATTCCCTCTGCTTAAAGTAAAGTTGCTTGCGGCATTTGACAAGATCTCAAGAAAGAACACATACCTGGCAGAGTTGAAACAACTCGCTTGTGGTGAGTTGTTTTTGTGTAATTTTTATTTTATTACTGGACTGGCTGCACCCCGCGGTGTTAATCGAGCTTACCGGGAATAAAAGTAGCCTGTGTCAATCCAACAGGTCTAAGTTGTCTCCATATCAAATTCCAGTTTTTTCGAGTTGTTATATTGGTAGTAACTACTCGTATTTGTAACCATAAATACATTTTATTACTCCAGCTATTTTGGTATCAGAGTAAGAATCTGAGATGTTTCGAGTCGATCAAGTACAAAATAATAGAACAATTTTTCGAACATATTTTTAATTACTTTATTTATAAATGATTTATTTTTCAGACCCAGATCCTGAAACGAGCAATCTTGCGGTTCTTCTGCTAATTCCGCATTTGCTTGGACCTACTTATATAAAGAAAAAGAAAAGGTCAGCGGTAGAACTGCGCGATAACTTCATCCTTCATATTGAAGAAGAGCAAGAGCTTCAAGAACAGCAGCAAACACGCCAGGAAAAGTACTTCGATCTAGGGTTAACAATTCAGCCATACATAATAGTTGCAGGCCCTCTGAAAAAAATTTCAGCTAGGTATGTGATTGTCGACAATATTGTTTATGAAATGCCAAACATTATTAAGGCTGTGGATACATGTTTCAAGATAATTTGGGCTCTCAATTTGGAATATCCTATTGAATGCTTGCCTGTTTGGCAGTTTTTGCAACGTGTAATTTACACATTTTCTGACAAAGCAGTCCCAAAGGACAAAGTTTCTGCGTCCGTTTTGGGCTTGATAAGTGATTGCGGTATCGATATAATATAAATTAAACAAAATGGTAACATGTTTTATCTGCAAAACTTCATTGACTGACTTAAGAGCGCTTCGAACACATTTCAATTTCTTTCATAAGTACCACACATTTAATCAATATCGCTGCGTTGAAAATGGTTGTTCCCGATCTTACCATCTGTTTAATTCTTTCCGTCGACATTACTTAAAAAATCACTGTATGCTAGCTTTCACGAACACCACAACCACGACTAATGAAAATAGACAGTGCTCTTCAACTTGTTATGATGCTCATTATGAATGCTCTACAAGTAATACTGTTGAAAATAATATCCTACCTATTTCCGAACCCACTTTGCAGCCTAACTGCAATGTACCTACTTTAGCACCAGAAGTGTCTCTGCCGGATGTTTCCTTAAATATGGCTGTAGCATCAATGATTGCTTTATTTTATGGGTCTGTTAACTTACCAAGAAACATTGTTCAAATTATTATTGAAAGGTTTCATAACATTATATTAAATTCGTTACTACCATTAATACATCAGTTGTTGCAAAATATGGATGACGAGGGTGCAATTTCCTTGAACGGTTTATTATCAGATGTGATGAGAACAGTTACTAATGAAATTGCTTCAGTGTATAAGTCGTTTTCAACAGAGCATCGCAGATTATTATTTTTTCAAAATTGCAAGACGTACATTCCACCTAAAGAAGTAGTTGTTGGAGAAAGCCTTGACTGTAAAACAATAGGCGGAAGGCAAATAATTTCTTCAATTAGTCATTCTATGCAGGTAATTCCATTAAGAGAAGTCCTACTTGCTTTTTTTTCTCTTGATTCACTCTTGGTGGACACATTACAGTACATGGCGGGATTATATGAAGATGTTAAAGTTATTCACAATTTTATTCAGGGTTCATATTGGCAGTCGAAAAGACTTATACACAAGGATAAAATTGTAATACCATTTTTTTATTTTTTTGATGATTATGAGACTTCGAACGCTTTGGGAAGCCACTCAGGCATTCATAAATTAGGTGCAGTTTATGTCTCAGTGCCCTGTCTGCCTCCTTGGCGTTGTTCTGTTTTGTCTAATATATTTTTAGCTTTGCTGTTTCATTCATCTGATAGGACTCGTTTCGGCAATAAGATTATTTTCGAGCCTGTTATAAATGAGTTGAATTATCTTAGTAACACTGGCATCTCATTTAATCTTCCTAATTTTAGTGGCATCGTGCATTTTGAATTAGCATTAATTTTAGGAGACAATTTAGGAATTCATTCAATAACCGGTTTTCTTGAAAGCTTTTCTGCCAATTATTGTTGCAGGATTTGTAGAATAACAAAAGAACGCATGAAAGTTCAATCAAGTGAAGATCTGGCACTTTTAAGATGTGAATCTGATTATGAGGCTGACCTTGTAGAAAACATTCCTGCTAACTCTGGAGTTAAAGAAAGATGTGTTTGGTTGAAAGTAGATGGATTCAGATTATTTAGACAAGTCGGTATCGATATCATGCATGATATTTTGGAAGGAGTTGGAAAATATGTCATGGCATTGGTGATTTCCAAATATGTGACACGTTTTAAATATTTTAGTTTGGAATTTCTAAATACAAGGCTAAGGAATTTTGTATATGGGCCAGATGCATGTAACGTGCCTGTTGAGATTTCTATGGTTCACATAAATAAATCTAATATTCGTTTGAGCGCATCGGAAATGCTGACTCTTATAAGATATTTTGCCATTTTAATAGGGGATAAAATTCCCGGTGGTGACATGTACTGGGAACTTTACTTAAAATTAAGAGAAGTTGTAGAACTGGCGATGGCAACTTCGGTTTGGTTAGGTCTAGATGCTGTTATGCAGGATAGTGTGACTCAACTAAACGAGCTATACCTTCTCTTATCTAATGAATCGCTAAAGCCTAAGTTTCATCATCTGACTCACTATCACAGCGCCATGATGAATTTTGGTCGACTTTCTTTTTTTTCCTCTATGAGATATGAAGCTAAACATAGGTTAGCTAAGACCAGTGCAAGAGCATCATGCAACAGAAGAAACATATCGTTAAGCTTAGCTGTCAAACACCAACTTAAACTAAATGAAATATTTTGTAAAGGTTCACTTGATTCAGTACTAACTTGGGGAGTTAAAAAATTAAAGTCGGAACTTGCTGATATTGAACTCATTCGGTCCTTTCTCTGTTTAGATGATAGTAAATCTTTAATTCGTGTCCAGTGGGTTCGTATGTCTAGTGTTAGATACCAAAATGGTTCTATACTAGTGTATGATCTTGTGCCAATTTGCGATCGCAATGATATTACTTTTTTGAAAGTTGATAACCTCTATATTTTTGATAACTCGGATATTATATTAACAGGTAGTTTATTGCAAACAATTATTTTTGATTGTCATTACTATGCGTATGAAGTAGTAGAACAGGAAAAGAAAATTGCTATAAATTACAAAGACCTCAACTATCAGACGCCCCATAATTTAAATACAATAATGTCGCCTTCTAAAAAGATTTTAGTCACTTTGCGTTCCCCCATTTAACTACCAAAATTAGCTTTGCATTTTAGGGCGTTTCGGTCTTCCTCGTTTAGTTACGCAAAGTAACTTAATAGGACTGAAACCTTAGTATGGGCTGTGCGCATTATCTCTCGAATACCTCCTCGTTTGTCTATTTATACTATCATTCTAAGCCTTCTTCTAAGACGTCAATGGTTCAATTGAATTTTGTAATTTTGTACTCAGATATAGGTAACTACTTCTAATAATATTTTTAAAAACACCTAAAGGCGGAAGCCTAATAATATCTTAAATTAGGGCTTACATCAGCTCCTGTGAAAAGGGGTATAAGTCCGATTTCGTCAACAACACCTGGTCCTTTAAAAATAGTTAAGTGAGTAATGGTAATACTAGACATGAATCCGTTTTCACGAAAATAAAGGGAAAAATAAAAAATAACTCTGTTGAGATCGGTATTCACATATTATGGCTCTAGTGATCATTTAACTTTTGAGGGACTTAGATCCCTTGATTTATGTCCAAAGATGAAACTTAACAGGAGACGCAAAAAACACCCCGCGCGCTTCAATTTGACCTAGTATGACATTTAAACCGCTACCAAATGAAATACATGTGATGTTTTTTATAGATAAATGATATTATGCTCTTTATTATTATTATTGAGCTATTTTTTATTTAACGTTAATAGTTTTTAAGATAATGACTTATACTAACCACAGAATGAATTACTTAAGGGTATAAAATATTATTATACAATTTATTTTGTGCAACTTATATCCATTATTGAAATTAAAACTAGTTTTATTTAAAAAAATAAAATGTTATATAGTTACTTGCATAATTTAAAAAAAATACAAAAACAATGTTGAGAAATACTCACATTTTAATCTGCAAAAAATCATAATTTGAAAAAAAACAAACAAATTTAATTTCCTGAAAATATTTAAATATGATGATGTTCATCTTTAATATCATTATCTCTTCATAAATTAGTGTAAAAGTGAAAAAAAAGTGTAATATGATGATGTATCTATGGTATTTTATAAAAATGCACTCTGACTTATTTTTTGTTTTTTTAAGTTATTTAAAAGGAAAAGAAAGAAAACAAAAGAAAATTGACTGAGTGTGCAGCTTATAAGTTTACAAATGAGAGTTTGTTTTAGTGATTTTTTTTTAAATTTGGAATTGTGTGAAAGACCATTTTTATTTTACTAAACAATCAGATACCTACTTAAATATTTTTAGGAAAAAATTTTTTGTCTACTCAATTTGTGATTTTTCTGCAGATTAAGATGAGAATTTCTCTTAAAACTGTTTTTGTATTTTTAAATTATACAAGAAACTATAATTATAACATTTTTTTAAATAAAAATAGTACCTATTGTGAATATCATTCCAAAGGCGTATCCCTTTTCACTTGTGTGAATTAACATTTTACTTATGGGAGATATAAATGTTCTGTAATTCTTTGAGGGTATAAAATAAGTTATACCCCTAACTTGTTTTATACCCTCAAGGAATTAATTTTGTGGTTGGTATAAGTCACTGTCTTAAAAACTATTAACGTTACGTAAAAAATAAGTCAATAATAATAAAGAGCATAAATCGTTTACGTATAAAAAATATTGCCATTCGCCATTTTGTGACGTCCTAGCTATCAAAACGAGCCAGTTGGGTAAGTGACCTTACCCAACTGGCTCGTTAAAAAGATATTTTTGAAATAATAATTATTTACAAATTAATACACTAAGTATAATAGAAAAAAAGTTTTAATCGGATCCAGCACTTCAATTCCGCTCATCTCTGTATCACTGTCCGAGTATTCATCATTATCATCAAATTCATCATCATCACTGCTGCTTTCCTCTGTAACAGGACATGTATTTATGTAGGTATTTAAAATATTCCACCGACTGTTATGTTATTTTATTACCTGTATTTATATTAAAACTAAAGTTATCATCGTCTTGAAATATCTCCCTTTGCTGGGATTCGTTTTCAATTCGCTTGACGTGGTTTATTTGTTTCTTCCAATCGTCACTGGTAACTGAAGCTATTAAAATTATTTTTAAGACTAATTATTATGAATTTAATAGATTTGGTTATAATGACTCAGTTAAATATAAAATTTAAAAATAAATTTTCTTTGCAAACAGTATTCATTTGACAGTTCGCGGTCATTCGAGGTCATAGACATTCCCATTCTTATTTGAAACGCGTAGTATATCAATTGGTAGCGGTTTAAATGTCATACGAGGTCAAACATGCAATAAGAGCGCACGGAGCGTTTTTTGTGTCTCCTGAAAAGTTGCATTTTTGGACTTAGATCCTTTTTCACAGGAGCCACAGATATACATGGACTGCACGTTGTCAACATGCAATCGGCGCGTTGACAGTCAACAGCTGCTGTCGACACTTCGACAGTCAATTCACGTTTATGCGGCAAAACGTGACAATTGACTGCCGACGGCTGCTGTCATCGACAACGTGCAGTCTGTGTATTGCGCTTAGTCATTATATGCAAGTTATTCCTTATGAGAGTCCAAATTTATCAAGATATTTATGAAACCCCCACTCTTTTATTAAAAGTTCCTTATTTGGTTTGATCATTCACACACGAATTCACTTGGTACAGTGCTCTGTCACTATTTGTTCAAAAATTATTTTACTACACAGCAGAAGCAAACTGACTAAATTTTCCGACTGTCTAAATATAATTCTTGTATTATATTTTAAATTTTAGACATAGACATTACTTTCGGGAGCATTCGAGTCAGCCAGTTTACAAATATACTTTTATTTAACAAAATTTTGATTTGTTCTATTATCGAGTTTAGCAAAAATACTGCTTTTCCGCAGAATTTTGTGAAATGGCTCTTAAAACATCAGGAGTTTTATCTCGTTAGGTCTGCTAGCAGTTCATCTGGTTAAAGTTAAAAGATTCATAAATTGCAGTGGTATTGGCATTGTACTTGAATTTAGTGTAAGTAGGTGGATATTTAATTTATAGCAAACTATGTTCAGTAGCAATTAGGCTCGAAATGGCAGCGGCCGCTGGCGGCCTCTCGCGGCCTGTGCTCTCAATGTTGCGGCGGGGGTGAGGAGAGCGCGGCTACGAGCGGCCTCGCGTCGCCGCTGGCAGCCGCGGGCAAAACCACCGACTAGAAACGCGTGGCGCGCGGCCGCTTTTCAAGCGATCATGGTCTTTTAAGTATGTAGATACAGTTTAAAATTATTTCACATTGAAAGTGCTCGCCGCGTCGCTGCCGGCCGTACTTAAAATACCAGTATCGCTTGAAAAGCTTGAAAAGGACGTGCGGCCGCCCGTGGTGCCGGAAGCGGCCGCGCGCCACGCGTGTGTAGTCGGTGGTCCTGCCCGCGGCTGCTAGCGGCCACGCGAAGCCGCTCGCTCCTCACCCCAGCCGTAACACTGAGCGTACAGGTCGCGCGAGGCAGCCAGCGGCCGCTGGCGGCCACTTGCGGCCGCTGCTGGCTGCTACTGGCCGCTGCCAGCCGCTACCATTCCGGTGTGACTAGAGCCTTATCTTTAAACTCAAACTTTAGTACCACCTTTCTTCAAAAGGTATTTTAAAACAAAATTGCTTCTAATTTATTTAATTCTAAGCATTGTGGATATTATTTTGTATTGGCATTGTACTTGAATTTAGTGTAGGTGGATATTTAATTTATAGCAGACTAAGTTCAGTAGCAATTACCCTTAGACTCAAACTTTAGAACCACCTTTCTTCAAAAGGTGTTTTAAAACAAAATTGCTTTTAATTTATTTAATTCTAAGCATTTTGGATATTATTTTGTATTGGCATTGTACTTGAATTTAGTGTAGGTGGATATTTAATTTATAGCAGACTAAGTTCAGTAGCAATTACCCTTAGACTCAAACTTTAGAACCACCTTTCTTCAAAAGGTGTTTTAAAACAAAATTGCTATAATTTATTTAATTCTAAGCATTTTGTATATTATTTTGTATTGGCATTGTACTTGAATTTAGTGTAGGTGGATATTTAATTTATAGCAGACTAAGTTCAGTAGCAATTACCCTTAAACTCAAACATTAGTACCACCTTTCTTCAAAAGGTGTTATAAAACAAAATTGCTTTCAATTTATTTAATTCTAAACATTTTGGATATTATGTTGTATTGGCATTGTATTATTGTGGATATTTAATTTATAGCAGACTAAAATCCTCTGAGAACTGACTATGTGTGTATATGTATAAGGTCTATCTGTTCATACACGACACTTCTTAAGGGGTCATTGTACTCATCATTATGAACAACTTTTACTGTGGGACTAAAGCCAGAATCGCGAAAAAAAAATCAGCTGTTCCATACATTTTGACGAGTTAATAGGAACATATTGTAGGGAACAGCTGATTTTTTTTCGCGATTCAGGGTTTGGTCCCATAGTAAAAGTTGTTCATACCTAATAATGAGTACAATGACCCCTTAAGAAATTTCGTGTATGAATAGATAGACCTAATATATAATTATTTATGTACCTTTAAATTATCTAAGTGTAAATATTTTGGTTTGTATTCAATTTATAAAAAAGAGTAAATATAAGAATTTTAGTAGTTTAAAAGTGATTATTTTCAGACTAATTTCAGTAGCAATTACCCTTGCCTCGAACCTTGTTTTAATTTACTTAATTCTAAATATTTTAGATATTATATTGTTTGGGTATTGTACCTACTTAATTATAAATATTGTACTTAAATTTTGGACTGAATTGACTATGTGCATATAAGGTCTATCTGTTCATACACGAAATCTCTTAAGGGGTCATTGTACTCACAATTATAATCAACTTTTACTGTGGGACCAAAGCCTGAATCGCGAAAAAAACTCAGCTGTTCCATACATTTTGACGAGTTAATGCGAACATATTGTAGGGAACAGCTGATTTTTTTTCGCGATTCAGGGTTTGGTCCCCTAGTATAAGTTGTTCTGTTATTGATAATATGTATCTTTAAATTATCTAAGTGTAAATATTTTAGATTGTTTCCCATTTATTTTGCAGTACCTAAATATTTTAAAAAATATAAGTTTAATACATATGATTATTTTAGAATAAATAAACGTCTCAAAGAAAATATTTTTTATTTCACGCCACCTGCTACTGTACACGTACAATACTCGCTACTGTACCTGCACAGTTACAGGTAATGTGAAGGATAATATTTTTATGTGTATGCTCAGTTGCGGGTATGGTTAGTGCCCAGTTACAAGTAACGTGAATAATAGTACTTTTTAATGTGCATGCATATTAAAAAGTACTGTCCTTCACATTACATGTAACTGTGAAATCAATTACCCGCTACTGTGCATGCACATTGAAAAGTACTGTCCTTCACATTACATGTAACTGTGAAATGCATTACCCGCTACTGTGCATGAACATTGAAAAGTACTGTCCTTCACATTACATGTAACTGTGAAATACATTACCCGCTACTGTGCATGCACATTAAAAAGTACTGTCCTTCACATTACATGTAACTGTGAAATACATTACCCGCTACTGTGCATGCACATTAAAAAGTACTGTCCTTCATATTACATGTAACTGTGAAATACATTACCCGCTACTGTTCATGCACATTAAAAAGTACTGTCCTTCACATTACTTGTAACTGTGAAATACATTACCCGCTACTGTGCAAGCACATTAAAAAGTACTGTCCTTCACATTACATGTAACTGAAATACATTACCCGCTACTGTGCATGCACATTAAAAAGTACTGTCCTTCATATTACATGTAACTGTGAAATACATTACCCGCTACTGTTCATGCACATTAAAAAGTACTGTCCTTCACATTACATGTAACTGTGAAATTAATTACCCGCTACTGTGCATGCACATTGAAAAGTACTGTCCTTCACATTACATGTAACTGTGAAATTAATTACCCGCTACTGTGCATGCACATTGAAAAGTACTGTCCTTCACATTACATGTAAGTGTGAAATTAATTACCCGCTACTGTGCATGCACATTAAAAAGTACTGTCCCTCACATTACCTGTAACTGTGAAATTCATTACTCGCTACTGTGCATGCACATTAAAAAGTACTGTCCTTCACGTTACATGTAACTGTGAAATTAATTACCCGCTACTGTGCATGCACATTAAAAAGTACTGTCCTTCACGTTACATGTAACTGTGAAATTCATTACCCGCTACTGTGCATGCACATTAAAAAGTACTGACCTTCACATTACATGTAACTGTGAAATTAATTACCCGCTACTGTGCATGCACATTGAAAAGTACTGTCCTTCACATCACATGTAACTGTGAAATTCATTACCCGCTACTGTGCATGCACAGTAAAATCAACTGTTTGCTTAAAGTTGTATGACAGTTATAGGTACTATCATAGTTCAGTTATACCTACTGTTTTTTTACTGTCTGGAGGAAGGAGAAGGAAAATCTGAATTTTCCTTTTACTGTTTTACTTACTGTTTTACAAACAGTAAGAATAACCGGCCAGAAAACAGTAGCAGATGCACAGTAAAATCTACTGTCATAACTCAACTGTTTTTTTTCAGTTAATTTTACTTATTTGGACAATAGGCTCCATTTTTACTGACCAAAACGGTGAATATTACCGAAAAATCGGTTGGTATTACCGATTTTTTTTTTCAGTGCTTGTGTAATAATTACCTACATCACCACTGCTCTGAAAACGGTGAATGAAAACATCGTATGAAAACCGGCATGTCCTAGAACCTAAAATTCGAAGACATCTACCCGCACTAGGCCTGCGTGGTAGATTTTGACCCACTCCCTCTCACAGAGATGAGGCCTGTGTTCCAGCAGTTGGGAAAATTTAGGCTGATTTTGCTGTATGCTGCTATGTAAAAGAGCCCACAGTTGTTTTTTTTTTTTCTTAAACTAAGTGTAGATTATGATGGTCCCAAAGTTTGTATTCCGCCTTTGGTTCCATACCTAAATGACTAAGATTTCCATACTTGTAATAAATGGATACCTTACTGTACATTTGGTATTTCCCGATTATTATTAGATTCAACGTAGGTGTCTACAATGACCAAATATTAGGCATATGGCAAATACAGCCATGCCCTTTTGTAATATTCCAATGTTTTTGCATCGAAATCCGGCGTTCTCTGCAATATCTTCGGACCATCTGGCGATTTTATATTGAAACACAAAAGTTACGTGAAATTACTAACAGACATACAGATACACGTTTTAGTTAGTAATTTATTTTAATATTTAGAATTTCAAATTGCGTAGAATTTGGACTTGGATTTTTTTAACGAATCAATCTTAAGAGTCACCAGGAGTTTCAGATTATTTTGTATACTTACCTGTTTTTAAAAACATTATAGAAATTTATGATTTGATGGAACGTGGACATTAACGTTCACCAGTTCTCAGTCTAATTTAGTTTGTAATGAACATGTAATTGAATTTCCTCAGACCTTTCATGTTTTAATTTTACTTAATGTAAACTAGTTTTAGGATCCCAGCTAAAAGTAAAGTTTCGTCAGCGCTTCTTTGCCTACCCTCTCATCAAACACGACAAAAAAAAAAAAAAAAAAACAATCCGTTCCCGCCAGCACAAACTTTTCACCCGGTATATCCAGGTGATTGAATTTGATTTTGAATCTTCTGTATTGATGTCTTTTCGAGAAAACATGTTTGTTTACTATTGTCCTTTTGCCCTTCATCATCATCATTTCTGCCAAAAGACGTCCAAGACTGGACATAGGCCTCCGCCAAGCTCCACCATTTCAACCGGCTGTGCTTCTCCAACCCAACGGATTCCTGCGGCCTTCACCAGTTCATCGGTCCATCTTGTGAGAGGCCTCCTTCCACCGCTACGTCTTCCAGCACGTGGTCTCCAGAACCTTCCGGCCCCATCGGCCGCCTGCACCTACTGCGAGCAATGTGCCGTGCCCACTACCACTTAAGTTTGGCAATTCTTCGGGCTATGTTGGTTACCTTGGTTCTTCTACAGATCTCCTCATTTCTGAATAGATCGCGTAGGAAAACTCCAAACATAGCCGTCTTCATTTCCCTCTGGATGACTTTTAGCCTTCTTAAGAGGTTCATTGTGGGCAACCACATTTCAGTGCCATATATCATCACATACAATAGTATTCACGCCTTTTCGCACAATCCATCCTTCGTTGCTTTCATCCACAAGACATAGACATACCTATTGCTATTGGAAAAGATGAATGGGAAATTCACCTTTTACAATACCCATGGGAATAAAAGCCGTATTCAATTCTTCATCTGAAACCGCGCGGTAAAACCGTCTCGGTTAGTATGTAGGGTCCATTTACCGTGTTATTGCGTATTCGTCTCACGTCGACTCGACGGTTTTGGTTCGTCTCGTTTCGTTTCGTCTCGTCGGAACTTTCCTGTTTACCACAAATAACTGCTTTTGTTAATATTCCTGGCAGTTCCCTGATACTGTTAAATTTTCGTTTTTTGTCCTCGCAATGTTTGTTTGTTGGGTTTTTGATGATTCTACCTTTTTTTTGGGTTTTTGTTTTTCGATTGGTTTGTTTTTTTAGGATCACTATCAATGCGGGCCGACTATTTTACTGAAAATCTCAATACATTTTCAACTTTCGAATTTATATAATTGGATAAACTAAATTCCGCGATCATGCCAGACGTTTAGTTACGACTTCCAATTAAATTATTAAAATCAGTTATTTGTTTCAGAACATGGCGCAACACAAATCAAAGGCGGTTACATGCTGCGGTATAAACGTAAGTTTCAAAATAAAGTAGATTGGGAACCTCTTTCTTTTTTGTGACGGTTAAATTTCACGAACCGCATAATGTACGACAAATCAGCCATCTTTCTACATCCTAAGCGTAAACCCTTCGTAGTAAATCCGTGGCACTCCGTAACTATCGTAAACTTTTAGTAGCATTTGTATGAAATTCAATATTGTAATCTCTTTTTTCCCGTGTGGTGTCCGGGCGTAAGGTCCCGTGTGGTGTCCGGGCGTAAAAGAATAGCACCATCCCATTTCTTCCAGTGGGTGTCGTAGGAGGCGACTAAGGGACTTACTAGAGAATGGGCAGCAGCGTTCTCTATGCATTTTACCACCATACTGCGATCGCCAACCCGCCTACCAAGCGTGGCGATTATGGCAAACCCCCCCTTTTTGGGGGAGGCCTATGTCCAGCAGTGGACGTCTTTCGGCTGACATGATGATGATGATGATGAATCTCTATTTTCAATTTTACTTCAATTTATATTCTAAATCCTCGATTACATTTAATAAAGTTTGAAACAATTGTTTTTTTGGAAACATACAAGCATTCGTTCGTAATGAAAAAAGTAAATATAAACGAGATTACAAAGGTGAACGAACCTTACTACTGAAAGAACTACCTACCTGTTTTCCTTTTCGTCCCGCAACAACAAACTCGTGGGTATGGAGGGTAGTCCCAACTTGTTTATAGTGATCTCGTAAAACTCTCTCGCCAATAAAAACATCGTCACTCAATCATTTTCGAAGCCGAGTCAATAATCTTGAAGAATGTAGGCGACATAAAAAGGACGTGGGATAGGGTTGGTAACATTCCTTATTTACAGCCTTTCAAAAAATCTCGCGTATGAAAAATAGTACACATAACACCGTGCTTATATTTCCCGCAGTTGTATTTATACCTGGACAGTTGTATTTATACATGGGCAGTTATATTTACGCATGGTCAGTTGTATTTTAAAGCCAAACGTAAAGAGGGGAGAGACTATTGATACTTAAAAAAAATAACTGACTTGTCAACTTTTTGTCAATGCCTTCCGAAATCAAAGTAATTTTTCACTTTGTAGTGTTTTTTGGAAGTAGGTTGTTTTGTTTTAGTACCTACACCACACCAATTAGAAATTTCATCATCCTTGGGGTCAAAACAATGCATATTTATGCGATAGCAGCAATCGCGGTTGATTTGCTGTCATTTTTTGAAGAGTTCTGTTGGCTGTCTCCGAATCTCATCATCAGATTTATATGAAATGTATATGGGACCATTTTAGAATAAACATCTTTTGAAAAAAAAAAAATTGCAAATCCGTCTATATGTGTCGGATTTATGGCCGAACACACATAAAAAAATGTTCATATAAAAACTTTTTAATTAAAAAAATTAAACCGCCGAAAAACCGAAAAGTAAAAATAATAAACTAGCTTTGTCCAACCCCAATAACTAAGTTCGGAAGGCGGTGACATATAATTAAATACATATCCAAAGTCACCGACTTCCGAACTTAGTTATTGGGGTTGGACAAAGCTAGTTTATTATTTTTTACTTTTCGGTTCTTCGGCGGTTTAATTTTTTTATTAAAAAGTTTTTATTTTATTATTTTTTGTGGCTATAATCTACTAATTACTACATGCTTAATTTTTGATTTAATACATAACTCAGTATTAAAATATGTGAGTAAATAATCAATCATCCCCTGTTTTCTTACCCTTAGGGTTGGAATTTTTCTTCGAAATTTATATGGGACCAACTTCGAGATATACCCTTTCCAATAAATTTTTTATCAAAATCGGACTACTCTGGAAAAAGTTATGCGTGGTCATACATAAAAAAAAAAAAAAAAATATACGCGTCGAATTTTATTGAGTAACCTCCTCCGTTTTTTCGTCAGTTCAAAAATGAAAACTACTGGACTAAATTATGTTAAATTTTTATGGAACCAAATGGCAACTATTCCGCATCAAACTAAGGAAGAATCTCGTAAATCTCAGCGTATTCGTGGTACATATGTACATTTAAAAAAAACAATCGAACCTCCTCCTTTTTGAAATGGGTAAAAGAAAAATAACACATTAACTCAGACGTACTTATGATATTAAAAGAATTCCACACACCAATAAAAATATTCCTATTTGTGTTAAGTTACATATTCGACGAGGAGTTTGTTATGAATCTTTTAGTTTCAAATATAGGTACTTGAATCCTAGTTGCAATTATTTTATTTCACTTTGAGGACAAAAACTCTATGGATTGTTTCCGAAATAAAAGTTATTAAGTAAGTTAATTCTGGCTGTAAAAATACAGGACAAAATTCGGAACACCACGCTATATTTCAGAATGGGAATAACAGACGTAGGCAAGAAGGCTGCCAGGCTCAAATGGGATTGGGCGGGTCACATCAGCCGCATGTAGGATGACCGCTCGGCAAAGGTCTTTACACAATAGGTGCCTGAAGATAGATGACGCTGCCAAGGGCGGCCTAAAAAGCTGTGACGAGATGGCCTAGACGCGTACTGCGAGGGCTGGTTCGAGGTGGCGTGGGAAAAGAATTCCTGGATGGACTTGGGGCAGGCTTTTGCGTAGCTGTGGGACAGTATAGGCTATACAAATAAAAAATATAAGTTCCACACATGCACAAAGATATACAACCTTATTTTAGTATATGCGAAACCTGAAACACTTATCTAGTATTCTGATGTAAAGAATCTATGTACAAAATTTCAAAGCTGTATCATGAAAAATCACAAAGTTATAACCTTGTTATGTTACCTAGTTGTCTTCACAAACATGGTCACCATAGGGCCCGCGCGCCGCCCGCGCGTCCAGCGTGGTATGTGCTCATTGATAATAACCAGGCAGTAGATACCTAACCGTATGGCAATTGTTTTGTAAATAAATGGAGTGAAATAAAAAAAAAAAAATTAGGAAAAAATATAACATGTTGTAAAAACTATTGGAATCGATTCAGTTCCATAATCTGAACAAACTATATTCAGAATTCGCATTTACTAAAAATAATGTTGTATATTTATCCAACACCCACATCTGTGAAATTCCGTGTACGTAATACTGCCTATGAGAAATACCTACAGATATCATGAGATAAAGGTTGTCAAACGTTCAAAACCTCGAAGACCGATCTGCTCAGTTACCATTCAATAACCCTACAAAGTCGCTCGCCAACCCTACACGTTTAGGGTTAATTCTCATTCGTTCATAAAACAAAGTTTCTTTACGACACTTGGCGAAGGTTTATTTCAACTGTTATGGCGGAGGCAGTAACTCGAGTTTTATGGTATCGAGCAGGAGAAGTCGATCGAGTAATGTGGAGATGCGAATAAATATGAGAATAATTCACTAATTGTCTATTCCATCATCACAGGATTAGTTTATCATCATACTCTTAAATCCGCTCAACCTATCCAGTGGACATAGGCCTCTCCCAAACTGCACCACAAAACCCGTGCAGTCTGTCCCAGATACTTTCTTGAGGGCGTCGGTCTATCTAGCTCGGTTGATGGCACTAGGCTCGCCCCCTATTACATGGGACTTAAACACAACTGGCGAAATGTGGCTGTACTATGACTGCACCTCTGTCTACCTCGAGGGGAATACTGGTGTGATGTTATGTAGTGTTAGTAAAGACTCACTCATCTGCCTAGCAGTGGTGGCCCAGTGGTAACGGCTCCGACTTACGAGTTTGTAGGTCGTGGGTTCGAACCTAGGCAAGCGTTATACTTTGTGCACATAATTTCAAAACGGTGAAGGGAAACATCGTGAGAAAACCGGCATACCCTAGAATTAAAAATTTGGAGACATGTGACATCCACCAACGCGCACTGGGCCCGCGTGGTAGATTATGGCCCACTCCCTCTCATGGAGAGGAGGCCTGTCCCAGCAGTGGGAACGTTAAAGGCTGATTATTCATATGCATCTGACTTTTCTCAACTATGTTGCAGCTGAATACAAATATTTTACATGGAGCGACTGCCAATTTGACCTCCACAACCCAGTTACTACCTTATACGATCGCACGTGAGGGAGAGGCAGTATACGCGCCCTCACGGCCCTAGCCTCCCCAGGAAACGCCCTGGGCGTCGGGAATCCCAGGCTGATTCCCGGCCACCGTAGGCGCGAGCTTGCGGACGGCGAGTAATGGGTAGCTCGCTGTCCGGTAAGGACCAAGCCTGGGTCGACGGCACGTTGTGTTCCACGCGCGCCTCAAAGAGATGTCAGCACCAACGGAAGACGCCCGCGAGGGCCGATGCCTGTCAGGGGTGCGGGTTGTTTGAAAGCGATACCGTAGCCCCTAGCACATAGACAACTGGTGGAACACGGGTGGGTTTTAGTCAGTAAAAGTCTGACACGCCCTCCTGCTCGACCCAGAGTGGGAGAAGTTATTTGATGATTACCCACCCTAAAAAAAAGCCCCCTTGATAAGACTGGTTGTCAGAATTTCGAGCTCCTGACGACCCGAAACGACTGTCAAGGATCCACGAATGACAGCCGGGACCAACGGCTTAACGTGTTTTCCGAGGCACGGAGAGATCTTGGTATATAAAGATGGTCAGCCATCCACGGAACAAACGCGGCAAGTGTAGCTTAACCTGATTGAGTCGTGGGGCTGTTATTACTTAGCCACAAGCCCCCTCATTCCGTTAGTAAAGACTCACAAATTTTATTAAATCGTACTAAAGGATGATCGAGTACCTTTTGTCATTTGACTTTGCATTATTCTAGAGTTCTGCTCTTGAAACTTCTGGCTGCAAGCAGTATTGGCTTGCAACCAACAACTGGGAACACAAACTCGCTCTCAATGTTTCAGTCTTAGATTACCACAAAACCTTCTATTTCAAAGCATTGAATTACTTCTCACGTCTGCACTGTACTACCAACTGGCGCGAAATTGCCGAAATGAGTAAAAACGCCAGCTTGCAAGCCAGTTACTTGACTATTTAAGTAGTTGAGGAGAGTTATGATCAACCCTGCGTGAGAGAGACAGAACGATGAGTGAAAGAGACACTATCTCTTCGTGACGTCAGTCTGTGGTGATGGGTACGATTCGTTTAGTATGCGCACTAGAATCTGAATGCTCCTAAAGTTTTGAATTTCGAGATAGTTTGAATTGCCCCTTAATGACTATTCTATCAGTGACTATTATGCAGAAGTCGTAAAATTAAATTAATGTATTTTAGTTCTAGCAACACTGATGAGAATTTTAGGCAAAGAGTCTTGTTGGGTTATATGTTGGGCCCTAAAATTATTTTACGAGTAGGAAATACATAATTATTATTAAACAAAGTCAGGGCCGCGTCTGTCTGTCTGTCTGTTTATCGAATGGATACTCATGCGGGTTTCACTAACAGACAAGAGTGTTTCATGAGGAAGGTCTAGGTGTATAATTTGTTAAGTTTTTCCGTAAATTAGTTGAAACACGACGCGAAGTGTTGAAAATGTCGGAAAAAGTATAGTCGCCTGGGGGCTTTCATCGAAAACGCTGCCTAATGCCTCAGAGATATAACAAAACAATGTGTGGTTGATATTGCTTTGTATAGGTTTAGCCTATACTAAATTATAATGGGTATGACGTAGATGCGTACCGCTGGTTCGAAGCCTTTGCCAATCAGTGGGACAACTGATGGGTAAAGGCCTTCCCCGAATCCTTCCAGGAACTCTTTTCCCGCGCCACTTTGAACCAGCCCTCGCGGTACGCATCCAGGTCATAACCATTATAATTAAAAAAAAACATTGAACGTAGTAATTGAAAAGCTATTTAGACGGATACACTATAAGTTGCCTTAAGCATTTCATGCTCGTTTTGATAATCCTGTACACCATACTTATAATTAAATTGAACATCTCAGGAATTATCGCAAAAAATAAAAACTAGGGTGTGGGTTGTTTGAAAGAGATACCATGGCCCCTGACACACACGCAACTGAAGGAACACGGGTGGGTTTTAGTCAGTAAAAGTCTGACACGCCCTCCTGCTCCACCCAGAGCGGGAGAAGTTAGTTGATGATATCCCACCAAAAAACAAAAAAAAGCTAGATACATTATAAAACATACTACTTAAGCTTTTAACTGTTACTGCGCCCGCGTGGATGTCGGTTATCGCGTAGCCTATGTCCTTCTTCATATCCCAGGCTATATGTCTGCCAAATTTCATGACGTTCGGTTCAGCGGTTTAGGCGGGAAAGCGTAACAGACAGACAGACAGAGTTACTTTCGTATTTATAATATTAATAGGGAACTAGCTTCTGCCCGCAACTTCGTCTGCGTCCAATTTTTTGCTACCCCGACCCTCCCCGTCGCATCGAATCGCATGGCCGTGCGAATACTTCATATTCGTGACTTTTTCTTTTTGCTCGGCTCCTAAGGGATTTAGCGTGATGTTATATAGCCTATAGCCTTCCTCGATAGATAAGCTATCCAACTCAAAAATAATTTTTCAATTCGGACCAGAAGTTCCTGAGATTAGCGCGTTCAAACAAACAAACTCTTCAGCTTTATAATATTAATAATAATATATAATATTGTTAGCCGCATATCCAACCTACAGCCCTCCGGCCAGCCCGGACCATGTGATCGAGTCCATATAAGACCGCGCTCAGCCTGACCACCGAGGCATTCCTAAACCCGGCGGCGCGCACTTTACTGTTCCCTATCGGTTCACTTAATTAATACTTCTCAATTAATTGTTTTGATAAAAAGACTTTGTTTGTTAACTTTTCATTTTTCATTAATTCAATTCCTAAAAGTATAGATAGAAGGGATCATATTTTTCAGAAAATACCTTCACTTTTGTTGTTCGGTTTGGAAAACTATGTTGAAGAAAATTAGGAGTTTAAATAAGTTATCATTGAAAGAAGTTTCGATGATAATTATGGTTGGAAAGGGTGTGAGATGAAGACTAATAGAACACTGGAAGTGTGGAAGAACAAGAAATGTTGCGCCTATCCCAAATATATTGGGATAAGGGGAATGATGATGATCCCCTGGGGAGTTTTTTGCGCCACTTCTTCTTCCTAGCTAAAGCACTAGGAAGTGGTGAAGGGCGGGCGTTTTGGGGGACCGTCTTATGTAATTTTGACGGTCAAAAAGTGCTGTCTCTCAGCCTAGTTTAAATAAATGACTTTAGATTTTTTTTTTAATTCTTGAAAGAAGTTTCAAACAAACATTTTTACAAAAGTTTTAAGTATAGCTTTGACGATGACGATGGAGATCAGTGTTAGCCCAGTGGTAACAGCCGTGGCTTATGAAATGTAGCTCGTAGGTTCGAACCCTGAAAGGTGCATTACTTTGTATAGAGTTCTTTATCACCACTGCTCTCAATGGGGTGAAGGAAAACAACGCGAGGAAACCCGCATGTCCCGGAATTGTAGACATGTGACATCTACCAACTCGCACTGAAACCGCGTGGTGGATTACGGCCCACTCCTTCTCACTGAGAGGAGGCCTGTGTCCCAGCCGTGGGAACATTATGGGCTGATTATGCTATCGCTTTGTTAACACGTGCCATCTTGTTTCAGGGAAGTACCTATGGAACTCCTGGTCAGAAGAATGGGTGGTTCTATATGATGACTCAACTATGGCTTGGTTCAAGGTAAGCACTCACTTCAGTTATCATATTCTGCCTAGCCTTTTCCCAACTATGTTGGGGTCGGCTTCCAGTCTAACCGGATGCAGCTGGATTTCAGTATTTTACATGGAGCGACTGCCTATCTGACCTCCACAACCCAGTTACTGGGTAATACGATATCCCTTGGTAAGACTGGTTGTCAGACTTTCGGGCTTCTGACGACCACAAGTATGACAGGTCTTATTTTTTTGTTTTCTTTCCCCTATTTTGTTATTTTTAATGTACTTTGCAATGGAGAGGGCTATGCTTAGAGTTTCCCTACGCGATCAAATCAGAAATGAAGAGATCCGCAGGAGAACCAAGGCAACCGACATAGCCCGAAAAATTGCCAAATTTAAGTGGCAGTGGGTAGGGCACATTGCTCGCAGAACAGATGGCCGATGGGGCCGAAAGGTTCTGGAGTGGCGACCGCGTACCGGAAGACGTAGAGTGGGAAGGCCTCCCACAAGGTGGACCGATGACCTTGCGAACACAACACCGGTCGAAGTGGAGGAGCCTGGGGGAGGCCTATGTCCAGCAGTGGACGTCTTTCGGGTGAAATGATGATGATGATGATGATGATGATGATGATGATGATGATGAATGTACTTTGCAAATGGTACCTTCTACTAAGTCTCCGCTGTCCGTTCGCTCATCGGTTCGTCCGTCTATCAGCGGACTGTATCTCATGAACTGTAAAAGGTACACATTTTAATTTTTTGTACAGAGAGAGATGAAACATTTCTACGCTGTGGGGTCTAGAACATGTAAAGGTTTAAGTTTGCGTTGATGAAATGGAATTATGTTCGTTGGTGAGCACATCACCTTGAGAACGGCAGCAACGATTTGTCTATTTTCTATTTTAAAATGGTCCTATCGGTCACAATAAGACTTTGTTATGGAAATCCAAACTGCCTGCCAAACTTAAGTGGCAGTGGGTAAGGTACATTGCTCACAGAACAGATGGCCGATGGGGCCGAAAGGTTCTGGAGTGGCGACCGCGTACCGGAAGACGTAGAGTGGGAAGGCCTCCCACAAGGTGGATCGATGACCGTGTGAAGGCCGCGGGTATCCGCTGGATGTGGGAAGCACAAGACCGGTCGAAGTGGAGGAGCCTGGGGGAGCCCTATGTCCAGCAGTGGACGTCTTTCGGCTGAAATGATGATGAAGATGGAAATAAAAAAGAAAAACAATTGTAATTCCATTGAAAACGGACCATGCAATTATTTAGACAACATAGCATTTGTCGGGTTTGCAAGTCATTACTCCTAACTAATATTCATAATGCGAAAGTATTTTTTTTTTGTTTGTTACGCTTTAATGCTAAAACGGCAGTACAGATTTGTACGAAATTTGGCACACAAATTGACCATGATCCGGGTTAGGACATAAGCTTAGCTTTTATGGATCGCAAAAGAAATCGCGGGCAACAGCTCGTTAAGATCTAAAAAATATGTTGATCTTATAAAACTCGTAATATTAGTCGGAATAGTGGAAATACCGCTGTGGAAACAAATTGTAATACTAGCAAATACTTGGCTAAACACAAACAAATCACATACATTTTCTATTCAAACTACCGAGTAATTTTCCTGGAACCTGAAACCCTAAAATGTAGGTTGGAATTGAATCCTACGTTACACAACTACCTCTGTAGGTAGAACCTGGAAACTTGGCGTATCGACAGGAACTAATTAAAATAGTTTGTCAACTATGGCACACTTCCGCTTTTCATTAATATTTGTACCTATCGCGATAGAGACGGTGGAGAGTGGAGGTTTGTCTTTCAACGATCACGAAATTATATTTCGAATTCAATTTTATTCAGGAATAATTCACATTGTGTTTGAAAACATACATAACAAATAAATAAAAAAAAGCTCGTTAAAATTATAAACTAACACATTCAAATTAGAATAAATTCAATAACATTATAAATGAATAAATTCAATACAATTAAAAATTCAATATCATTATAGCTTATTACATAGGTAGGTACTAATATTACCCAGTCTCACATGAAATAATATCAAATTTTTAAAACTTATTTTTTATATTTTTTATATTAGGTATATTAAAGTTTTTAAGTCCAATGGCAACCTGTTAAAAATCCGAACTGCTTGATATTGAGGACTATGTTGAACAATATTAAGTTGGGGTTTTATTTTGTTTATAAAATTTTTCTTGCGCGTATTTTCCCTTAACTGTCTCTCCTCATCTTTAAGTAGAACCTTGTCTATAGATATTCTATATCATCATTTATCTACCCTTTTCCCAATAATGTTGGGGCCGACTTCCAGTCATACCATGCCGTGTATAACATTGACTTACGACTCGTACAGTGAAGGTCGTAAGTTTGAACCCGGTCGCTTTCATCATCATCATTTCAGCTGAAAGACGTCCACTGCTGGGCATAGGCCTCTCCGAGGCTCCTCCACTTCGACCGGTCGTGTGCTTCCCACATTCAGCGGATGAGGTCCACCTTGTGGGAGGGCTTCCCACTCTACATCTTCCGGTACGCGGTCGCCACTCCAAAATCTTTCGGCCCCGTCGGCCATCTATTCTGTTCGCAGTCGCTTCACTTTGTGTAAATCATTTTATCAACATTGCTATCAAAATGGGAAGCCCTAGAACCAAACCTTGGTGTTTGTTGTTTTTTTTTAAACTTTGCCCCACACAAGGAATTTCTCGAAGTCGGGTTTTTTCGAAGACATGTAACATTTACCAACCCGCACTGGGCCCGCGTTAGGGTACTCCCTCTCACCGCTAGGCGGCCTGTGTCCTAGAAGTGGCAAAATTATAGGTTGATAATGACGACACGATTTCTGAAAGCCTGCTAATCTGCCTAGCCTTTTTCCAAATGAGTTGGGTTCAGCTTCCAGTCTAACCGTATGCAGTTAAATACCAGTATTTTACATGAAGCGACTGCCTATCTGACCTCCACAACTCAACTGAGTTGTAACGATACCCTGGGTAATACGATATTCTATATTTCTTTTGATATTATCTAAATATGTTAATTACATAATAGTTAAAATTCTTGAAAATAATGATTAAAAAAATTATTATTAATATTATAAAACTGAAGAGTTTGTTTGTTTCAACGCGCTAATCTCAAGAACTACTGGTTCGAATTGAAATATTATTTTAGTGTTAGATAACCCATTTATCGAAAAAAGCGACGGCGACGGTGTGGGTCGGGGGAGCGAGAAATTTGACGCGAACGAAGTCGCGAGCAGAAGCTAGTAATAAAATAAGATAAGGAACATCACGTTTGTATGCCTCGTTGGTCTAGTGGTTGCAAGGGCTACCGCTGAGCACGAGGTCATGGATTCGATTCCTAGGTCGGGCAAAGTGTTTTTGGGTCTTTATATCTGGAATTTCTCAGTAGCACCCCGGGGTCTGGATTTGTGCCTGGTGATGGCAATAGGCTCGCCCTCTATTACGGGATGATGGGGATCCTACTAATATTTATAAATGTGAAAGTTTGTGAAGATGTTTGAATGTTTGTTACTCAATAACCCAAAAACGGCTGAACGGATTTGGATGAAATTTGGCATACAGATAGATTATAACCTAGCTTAACACATAGGATACTTTTTTATCCAGGTAGTACGTTCCCGTGGAATAATTTCCGAAAACCACGCGGGCGAAGCCGCGGTGAACAAGGCGTGATGTAATGTATGTCTAACAATCATCATCATCATCTGCCTAGCCTTTTCCCAATTATGTTGGGGTCGGCTTCCAGTCTAACCGGATACAGCTGAATACCAATATTTTACATGGAGCGACTGCCTATCTGACCTCCACAACCCAGTTACTGGGTAATACGATACCCCTTGGTAAGACTAGTTGTCAGACTTACGGGCTTCTGACGACCTGTAACGACTGTCAAAGATCCACAAATGACAACCGGGACCAATGGATTAACGTGCTTGCCGAGGCACAGAGGAGTCTTGGTATGTAAAGATGGTCACCCATCCACGGACCAACCGCGGCAAGCGTAGCTTAACCTGATGGATCGACCCGTGCAGCTATTGTTACTTAGCCACAAGCTCCTCTTAGCCACTAATGTTTGACTAACAATGCAGGGCCATAATCTGTAAGGGAATTTTGAAGAGCCTTTTAAAACATTACCCGTAAATAATGTAAGTGATAACACGCAAACATGATTTAAGAAAATGAGTCGGCCATCTCCATAATATCATAATCTCAGTCGATAAACTTCATTGTGCGAACTTATGACAACTTTCTATTTGTTGATTAAGAAACTTGCGGAGTCTAATCGCTGTAGGAGTTTACGATAGCATTCGATCGTTGCTTGTGTGAATATATGGACCTTTTGTGGTGTAAGGCAGGAGCGATGAGCGGTAGTAATAGCAGAAAAATGGCTAATAATACATGGAATTTTACGAAGGTGTTGTTTTTCAATGATTTGCGAATGGGTCTGTTCTTGACCTCGATCACACCTTATGGAAAGCGATGGATAAGGTTATAATGAATCAGTGATGTTAAATAGGTAAAATTTAATCAGCATTATACAACGTGTAACGGAAAGGGTAACATACCAAGGGCACGGCGTCATTGGATGATTCCAAACGATATTGGAAAGGTTTTTATCCTATCTCTACATGTTCGGAAGTTATGAGAATTTTTAATACATTGATACCAGAAACCGAACTTTTCAAATTGAAATTAAAACATATTCCGAAGAGTTTTATCGCGATATTGGCGAGAAACATGGAAGTTATTGACCTACGTAGTGCGGTGCATTGTTTGTTATGATTTGAAATTAAGAAACATATGAAACCGATTTGGTATCAATTCTTAGAGTATTTTATTTTGAGCTGAAATTATGTATAGTGATTCTACACCAGCTGTTATCTTTAGTGCTTAAGGATAGCAATAGGGTTTCTGTTACATCCTGTATAATGTTCCCACTATTTTGAGACAGGCATCCTCTCTGACCGATGAGCTCGTGAAGCCCGCGAGTATCCGCTGGATGTGGGAAGCACAAGACCGGTCGAAGTGGAGGAGCCTGGGGGAGGCCTATGTTCAGCAGTGGACGTCTTTCGGCTGACATGATGATGATGATGATCCTCTCTGTGAGAGGGAGTTGGCCGTTATCCACCACGCGGGCGCAGTGAATGTTGGTAGATATCACAAATCGCCGGGTTAGAGGCAAAAGCAATTATTTAGTCCAAAAAGTCAATATAAAATTTATCGTAATCGCATTTGGAAAGTTTGCTATTAAAATTATGTCCTTAGTGATAAAATTATGTCAGTCGCAAATATAAGAGCGTGTTATATAATAATCTAAGTTTTAGACAGTTATATATACTAAACAAAAAAATAACTTAATTACTGCAAATAATAAAAATAAATTATAAACCCCTTTGCAAATGCGCATAAGGAAAATTTTATATTGACTTTTTTGGACTAAATAATTGGTTTTGCCTTTAACCCGGCGAAATGTCTTCAATTTTTAGGTTCTAGGGCGTGCCGGTTTCCACACGATGCTTTCCTTCACCGTTTTGAGAGCAGTGCATGGTCTTCTTCTTATAAAAAATGAAATAATGAAAAATGTGACGATGTGTGTGATTTGTGTGTGTCTGTGTGTGATGAAATAATTTACACAAAGTAAAGTACCTGTCTGGGTTCAAACCTACAACGTACAACTCATTAGCTGGTGCCGTTACCCATGGGCCACCACTGCTCCGAATGTTATGAGTTTGGGATGTTATGTAATACAAAAGTCCAATTTATCTATTAGTTTTTACGCCTGAACCACTGAACGGAGATAGTTATGTGATAGATAGATAGCCTTGGACCTGGAGAAATACATAGCTTACTTTTTAACCTGGATTTGTATTAAAAATGATGATACACAAAATCCACGCAGACGACGATCACGATCAACAGCTAGAATTTTATTGTTTTTTTTTTTTCACTTATTGAACTGTTTCCCATCACCAGCTATAGTCATAGATATCCGAGCCAGCACACCCTTAGCAATGATCGGGCAATATTCTCTGGGGTCCTGGGCCACACATGTCAGGGTCCATGGTAACACACGTCAGGTTCTTGGCCAAATACGTGACTTCCAAATTAAAGTTGAGCAATCTGTGTTACTAGTCACTTGCAATTGGTATCTATTGCATATTTTATTGACGGCCGCCTAATAAGGTAAACCTGTAACAAAACTAAAATTTAGACCTTTACAAAAATTACTTTCACCGCTGTCTCCCATAACTTGCACCATGCTCAATGGTGTGTATAGGTACGTACACAGTGCAAAGGGACGCTTTATTCACATGTCGAGTTCGGTAACAATCAGGGGAGGCCCGACGTGAGCCCGACGTGGGCCAACGTTGGCCCACCTTATTCAATTGTTTGCGTCGCTTATTCTTGCAACTACTGCTCCAAACTTATGTCGTGTTTCTAGGAGACCAAAATAGACTATGTATTTAATGTATATGTAGGTATTCAGAAACGAAAGCATCTCTACTTTTTAATTGATTAGCCCAACATAAAATAACGCCTTGTTTCTCTCTAGGTTTTGGCAGAAGTGTATCTATTGGCACGTTTTGTATTTTACTCGTACGTATGTTAGTGTACTTCTTCATTAACACGTTACTTTTTTATTAATACGTTTTTCTAACTTCGTGGGAGTCACCTAAAAAACATATTATTTTATTTAAACGTGGTCTGCATTCATCCGATCCGATTTTTCTGGTTCCTAGAACCAAAAATTTGAAGACATGTGACATCTACCAACCCGCACTGGGCCCGCGTGGTAGATTACGGCCCACTCCCTCTCATGGAGAGGAGGCCTGTGTCCCAGCAGTGGGAACGTTATAGGCTGAGTATGTATGTATGCATTCATCCGATTCTGGCGAGAAAATACGTGCGTATCAACTGAAAAGCCAATTGGATTACTGTGATGGCTATTCAGACTGGTTTACGAATATCTTAAAACGTCAGATCACTGATAGTAGTTACGGGTAGTCAGACGCCTAAAAGTCTGATAGCCAACCTTACCAAAGAGTGTTGTGTAACGCAGTAACTGGGTTGTGGAGATCAAATAGGCAGTCACTTCATGTGAAATACTGGTACCTATACTGCACCATACGGTTACAAAAAAAATAAAAAAAAAACGGTTACATTACAAATACAAAATTTATTTATTTGCAACCAAGAATGCACACCAAGTTGTAGATTTCCCTGGCTCCTGCGCTAGTTATTTAACTGTGTTGCAGGAGCCAGTGTCCTCATTGGAAGCCGACCCCAACATAATTGCGAAAAGGTTAGGGAAGCTTTCAGAAATTTTGTCATCTTAATCGTTCTATAATTTTACCATTGCTGCGACACAATGCGTAGATGTCTTCAAATTTTTGGTTCTAGGACTTGCCGGGTTCCTCACGATATTTTCCTTCACCATTTTGGTAGCAATGGTGATGAAATTATTTACACAAAGTTTAAGCGTCTGTTTGGTTTCGAACTAACTACCTGCAACTGGTCAATGTTAATGTTATACAGGGTGTAAGGGGAACGGTTCCGAAGCCAGAACGTAGGTTGCAAACGGATACCAATAACCATTCGCCTGAAATTGGTTATTTTGCATTAATTTAAAACGTTTTTCGCTTCTGTAATTTTTCTACTTATTTTATTTTGGCGGCGGCGGCGCTTTACAAAGGATGCCTAAACCGAAAGTCGCCGGCTGGACTTGGGGTCGTTTTTAAATGTGTTTAATCTCAAATACTTAATGGTTCATAACAATATATAAATAATACATTTTAATACATTTTTTTTGGAACATTTACTGTTCTCACAGCATAGTGTATAAAATATGCTAAAAAAATTAGGTAAAAACTGCAAAAAAAATATAGTTTTTTTGATGGTACTGTATCGAAAATCACTAGCCTTATTACCTATCTTCGTTTTCGGAAGCGTTTCCCTTACACCCTGTATACGCATAGACTCTAAGTTTAAAAAGCTTTACTTCAACAGAAAATAATAAAGTTAAAGGTTGTAAATTGAACTTAATAGCAAGATCCGCTTATGTACTTAATGTTTAGAGTAAGTATTTAAGTTACTAATTCCATCGGCCTCTGAACTGTTTTACAATATAGTCTAAAATATCTGAGCACAGAAATATTGAAGAAGCCATTTCTTTTGTGGTTTTGATTGCCTACTTTCTTTGAGAGAAAAAAAAAATCATAATTGTCGGGCAGTTGCCCAACACACAACACCCATCTGGTCGGAGGTTCCTCCCTTTTCTATGGTGGTCAAAATAATCAAATCAAATTATTTCGGATTAAAAAAAAAATCATCGGTAACAATAAACTTAGCCTAATGTTAGCACAGGCGGTTGAACACTCATCCACTGCTTTAACAGTGGCGAATCCCACCTGTTTGCCAACGCATCCAGGATATCGTTTGCGGTGCCACGCACTCGTCTGAGCTGCGAAGCGCTTCGCTTACGGATGATTGCATAAAAGGAACCAGTGTTCGCCTCAGCATAGTCGCCGCGCTGCAAAAACGAGGCAGCCCAAACAACACCCTAAATGCGTTGTATAATGTAAAGATGAGAGGTAACAACTTCGGCTAGCCACCTTATACCGTCTACTTACTATGTCTCTGCAATTCGTCAAACACAGAGAGGGAGGGGGTTTGACTACTGGCCATTTCTCAGTCAAAGTTTTCGAGCTGATATGACAAAGTATCCCAAAACGCATACTCCAAGCAACTGCGGATAAGTATTTCAATAAAATAAAACTTCCCGACGTTACCCTGTTAAGAAACTTGACTCAGCGACCGTTGTAAAAGATCCCGTATCCTTCGCAACCCAATGAAAAAATAACCTTATTTTCTTAGTTACAGAGTTTAATTTACACTAACGACTGTGTAGTACGTAGTCCCTATTAAATATGGATTTCTTTATCTCGTCTCGAGCGAAGTTTCTCGCCGAATCGGTGATATCTAAATAATATTAATAAAAAATCTTGTTTGTCGTCTGAGTCAGAGTTGTTTTGAGACAACAAAAGTATGTGGGTAGTTATTATTGTAACAACAAATATTGAGCTATAAAAATATAGAGTAAGGCATTAGGACACGGTATTATAGATTATGTATGAGAATGGCGTGTTTCTTATTTCGGTTTATCCTCTTTTAGGAATCTTTATGTCAATTGATATTATGTTTCTGTACCAATGTTAAGTTTCGTAATATTACTGAGCTAAGTTGCGTTGATAGGTATATAGAATACAACAGAATAGAATGGAATAATTTATTTTCCAAAAATAAGAAATACAATGCATGTTACATTAAAATGACATTACATTTGTGCACAATTATTGTGAATAATGACCCCGATGAGAGGAAAATCCTGTATTATAGGGGCCATCCATTCGTCCGCTAAGTTTATTTTATATCCAAAATTAGTGAAGCTAAGACGTGTAAGTAGCCATAGGGTGTGAGTAAGCGCGTGTGATGTGGTGTAATAGGGAAAGTGTATGAGTGTGTGATGTGACTGATGTGTGGTGTGTGTGTGAGTGTGTATGTATGATGTGTGTGTGATGTGTGTCGTATGTGTGTAGAGAGACACAGTGATTTGGGGTGTCTGTGGGTGTGTAAGTGCTCGTCATACTATTACTTTATACTACATGTATTGTTGGTACTATGTAATATAGTTACACCTCTAGTTTAAAAACTTATGAAGACTCCTTTCAAGTTTCTAAGACATTGTATGGAAAGGTGTAACTAATAATTATTTTTATTTATGTATTTAACCATTTATAAATAGACAAGAAGAAAGGAACAGAAAAATATGAACAAAGGTAATGCTTATTTCTGGAGAAATCTCTTCCAGCGATAGGAGAGGAGAGAGAAAGAGATGTAGACAACAAAGAGATGTAAAATCAAAAATTATACTCTAATTTAAATATCATCATCATCATCAGCCTATAATGTTCCCACTGCTGGGACACAGGTCTCCTCTCGGTGAGAGGGATCGGGCCGTAATCCACCACGCGGGCCCAGTGCGGGTTGGTAGAAGTCACATGTCTTCGAATTTTTGGTTCTAGGACATGCCGATTTCGTTTCCTCACGATATTTTCCTTCACCATTTTGAGAGCAGTGGAGATGAAATAATTTACACAAAGTAAAGCGCCTGTCTGGGTTCGAACTCACGACCTAAAACTCGTAAGTCGCGGCCGTTGCCACTGGGCCACAACAGCTCTAAAACAAAAAAAAAAAAACAAAATTAAAATATACACATACAATATGAGAATATACATACATTTGTATGTATGTTCACCATTTTATCTTTTGTAGTATAGTGATTTGATTCTAGGTACATCGTCTTCACTATAATTACATACAAGGTTGTACAGGTACCTATGGTAAAAAGAATACGTCAGCACTTTAAAAGAGACTGTGACCTCTGAGTTTGTTTCGGCCTTTCTTCTCAGAGTAGTGAGATAGGAAACGACCTCATCTAGTAAAAAAAACATATTGACGTGCAGAAGTTTTTGAACAAACCCCTCCAATCTTAAAGAAAAAATAATCATTTATCTATACATAAAAACTCTCAACCTCAATTGTTTGGAAATAAAAATCATAAAATAACTATGAAACATGACATATATCTTTGCATTCTTCATGTTTTGTACAGTATTGTTCTGATTCGCGTCAAGTCGACCTCGCTTCAGCCGATACAAACAATTGACGACTCCCTATTTCTTTCTTTTAAGGCACATGCAGACTGGCGCGAAACAACGGTGGCGTCGCAACATTCGTAGAACAATCACTATGAAAAAACAAAACGACCGAATATCGGAAAAACACTGGAAAGTGAAAAATTTCGGAAGTCGGGGACTGTCTTCCGAAATTAAAGTAATTTTTCACTTTGTAGTGTTTTTCCGGAAGTCGGTTGTTTTTTTTTTTTTTTTTTGGATCATTCACTTTTTAGCTACAGTACCTACCCCACATCAATGCAAAATTTCATCCTCCTTAGGGTCAAAACAATGCATATTCATGCGATAGCAGCAATCGCGGTTGATTTTGTTGTCATTTTTTAAAGAGTTCCGTTGTCTGTCTCCGAAACGCATCATCAAATCTACATGAAATTTAAATGGGACCATTTCGGAATAAACCCCTTTCGAACAAAAAACTAATTTTACGAATCGGTCTATATTGACGGAATTATGCTCGAACCTCCACCTAACTCCTAACCGTTAAAGAGTTGTACCTTCCTTTATCAGCTCAGCGTCATGAGATGATGATTACCATACGCAAATGTATCAATAACTTTAGAAAATATATGAAAAGCATTGTTAATACCTACAACATTTGACCGTTGCTCTCGATTTCCCTGGGATTCCATCATTAGATCCTGACTTGGTGCCAATTTGACCACCTCAGGAGTATACTCTTTCAAAAAACTTCATGGAAATTGTTCTACAACTGTCGCGTCGTTCTATCGCGTCGCGCCTGTTTGAAGAAGCCCTTATTCTACATCTCGTTTTTTTTTTTCTGTTTTTATTGTATTTATCCATTGATAAAATTGTATTACTCTTAATTGTATTTTGTTTTGTATTATTTATTTGTTTGTAGTATCGTATCGTATTGGAATTAAATAAAAACAATACTGCACGTATTGTTTTTATTTCACAATTTCATATGAAATTAGATCTTGGTACAATCATAAATTAATTTATTGCCACGAAAGTCTGTTGGTTGCAAGTGCAAAAGTTATGCTCAGCATGGGACACAGATTTGATCCCTTGATTTGACCATTTTGAGAGCAGTGGAGATGAAATATTTTACACAAAGTAAAGCGCCTGTCTGGGTTCGAACCTACGACCTACATCTCGTAAGTCACGCCAGATAAGTACAACTTGGCCAATACTCCTCTTATTGCATAATTCCACTGCATTATTTATTGTAATAAGCGCTGCCAATACTTTGATTTATTTGTGCAAATATAGAAAGAAATAATTGTCTTATTTGCAAATCCTACTAATCTATACTCCTACTCATATTGTAAATGTGAAAGTCTGTATGTTTAGACGTTTGGATGTATGTCTTAAAAAACTAAGTTCGGAAGGCGGTGACATAAAATTAAAATACATTTCCAAAGTCACCGACTTCCGAACTTAGTTACTAAGGTTAAACACAGCAGGTTTATTATTTTTTTCTTTTCAGTTTTTTCGGCGGTTTAATTTTTTTGCTAAAAAGTTTTTATTTTACAATTTTTTGTGGCTATAATCTACTAATTACTACATACTTAATTTTTTATTACTTTTTTAAACACACAACTGGTATTAAAATCTGTGAGTAAACAATCAATCATCCCTTGTTTTCCTACCGTTAGGGTTGGTTTTTTTTTCTAAATTTATATGGGACCAACTTCGGGGTTATAACCCTTTCCAATAAAAAAAGAATTATCAAAATCGAACTACTCTGTAAAAAGATATGCGTGGTCATACATAAAAAAAAAAAAATACGCGTCGAATTGAGTAACCTACTCCGTTTTTTGTCGGTTAAATAACCTCCTCCGTTTTTTCGTCGTTTAAAAAACGGCTGAACGGTTTTGGATGAAATTTGGCAAACAGATAGTTTGTAACCTGGATTAACACATAGGATACCTTTTACTACGGTCCCGTGGTATAATTTTCGACCTGCACGCGGGCGTAGCCGCTGGCAAATGCTAGTGAAAAATAAAAATAATTCACTATCAAATATCTACATTGAGATAATTTATTAAATATATTATAGAAACGATATATTTAACAAAACACACGAGATATGTTAGCTTTGAACTTCCTATCCTTGAAAAATATCTCCTCACGCATACTATTCAACAAAACGAGGTCACTATCCCAACATTGTCAAACCAGAGTAATTTGTATGTAAGTAGAAAATGTCGTCATCATTCTACCGACCTTACCCCCAATATTGGGGACGGCTTACGACAGATCGGGGGCTTACAAACGTCACCCAAATATGATAAAACGCCTCTACGATCGGCTCGTAGCCACGTAGAACGAGCTACGCCAACGCCTACGCCGTAGGCCGGTTACGAAACGAAGGCGGAATAAACTTACTCGTAGCTCCGGTTACAACTCCGTAATTTAGATCTTTTTTATGTGAATAGACATTTTTTTTACTCTGTTTGTCAATGTTATTCTCGTAAGGTGAGATTATTTTTGGTGCTGACGCTGTTTTTATTTATTTATGACGCTAATAGATGTCTGTATTGCGCTCGGAAGGTTGTCTACAAAATATTTACTTGACAAGTTTTGTCATAAAAATAGTTTAGTTTGTTTCTCATTACCATTTGGGCCAGCAGCAGGGCAATTCCATAACACGCTTATAATGTGTCCGGCCCTGGTCCAGGCCATGGTACGGAGCGAGAGGGCATGGGTAGCGGTCACCTCCTTCAGCGAAGCAGTGATGCTCGCGATGAGGGAGGCGGCGCACGTGAGGGAGAGGCAGTCTATGCGCCCTCGCGACCCTAGCCGCCGCAGGATACGGAGACGCCCTGGGCGTCGGGAATCCCAGGCCGATTTCCAACCACCGTAGGCATGAGCCTACGGTGGTTGGTAGTTAGAAGCCAAATTCAAAAGCGATTTTCTTTTAAATAGCGATTGCAGCCTTGAGATAACTTAGATATTTCATTACAGTGTGGGTTCCAAAATATTATTTTCATAATAAAATAAGATTACAATTAGTAAAAGTGGAGAAAATTACTTTTAAAAGTTGGTAAGTGTCATACATATTATTGCTCGTGACTGTACACCTCTGCCTAGCCCTTCTTGGATTTCAGCCGTGATACTATATTACGTTCCAAAAAAAAATTTCGACATCCATGCAGGCGAACCCACTGGCATAAGCTAGCCACAAAAAAGATAAAAATGGATAAAATTCGCTAATGGATTGGCAGGCTGTCGCTAGTTATCTTTATCGCCAATCTTTTGTGTTCCCTCATTAATGCTGCATACATAATGTACTATCTGCGCTCGCGGATCCACTCGCGTGTGAGTGCTTACTTAACTGGGAAGCAAAGCACTTTATATGCTAATCCAGGGCGAAATTTCATGGTTAGCCGTTTAAGCGTGATTAAGTTACTAATCATATATAATTAGTGTGCTTTACATCTATGCAGGAAAAGTTTTTATCCAGTGTGCAAATTTTAACCATGAATTCAACATATCATTCTAGAATCCCTAGCACAGAAATTTTTCGCTGGATATAAAAAAAAAATCAGCTGTTCCATACATTTTGACCGCGTAGGTATTGCACTTTTCTATGAAACAGCAGATTTTTTTTTTGTATAACCGGCTAAAAATTTCTGCGTTAGGGCTTCCAGAGTAATATGCTGAATTCATGGTTAAAATTTGCGCACTGAATAATACAAGGTGTAGCAGAATACACACAAGTCCTGGACGTAGTTTCTTCATAATTGACTACTGATTCGATTTCAGTATTTTAAAATTGTTTTTATTTTGAACCGACGAAAAACGGAGGAGGCATAACTTTTTACGACTCAAAATGACTCAAAATTAATTAGGTATACTGACATTAGTTTAAGAACTTAGTTATTAAGGTTAATTGAAAACTCAAAATAATTACAAAAATATATACTTAGGTATGCTTACATTACTTTAAGAACTTAGTTATTAAGGTTAATTGAAAACTTAAAATAATTAAAAAATATATACTTAGGTACACTTACATTAGTTTAAGAGCTTAGTTATTAAGGTTGAAAAGGTTTATTATTTTTTGCTTTTCAGTTTTTTCGGTTGTTTAATATTTTTGTTAAAAAGTTTTTTGTTTTGAAATGTTCATAATAGTCCAAATGCAGTTTTCATTCAAATAAAATTGGAAAAGGTACCCGGGTAATAGGAAAATTTGGTAAAAACTAAAAATAGAAGCCCGATAGTCTGACAACCAGTCTTACCAAGGTGTTGCGTATTACCCAGTAACTGGGTTGTGGAGGTCAGATAGGCAGTGGCTCCGTGTAAAATACTGGTATTCAGCTGGATCCGGTTAGACTGAAAACCGACCCCAACATAGGAAAAGGCTAGGCAGATGATGACTAAAATACTTTCTTTGAATGGGAACTTTGAAACAAAAAGTTACTTCATGTACAGAGTGCATAGATGACGCCTTTGTGGTGGGTATTTTCACACCCCGTATAAAAGCAAAAGAATCACACGCCTCATTCGGTTAAGTAAACGAGTTAGGTCCAGTCGCGCCACTGCGCACCGCCGAGATTATTGCGACAAAAGTTATAATAACTTCGAGCGAGGGGTTGGTGTAAGCGAGGAGCTGAAGCGATTTGTCAATAAAGAGTAATTTTATATTCTCTTCTCTAGTCTCTCATGTTAGGTCATAATCAGCCTATAATTTTCCCACTGCTGGGACCTCGGGGACCCAGTGCGGGTTGGTAGATGTCACATTTCTTCGAATTTTTGCCGGTTTCCTCAAGATGTTTTCCTTCACGGTTTTGAGAGTACGTCTTGACTTACTTCATCTAAACCAAACAACGGATTTTGATACGGTTCTCACTTCGTTATTTCTTCGTAAGGTTGATGTGTATAATACATGTTTATTTTAGTGGAAAAAAGCCCAGGATTTCATAGATTTGTAAAGCTGTTGTAAAAACAACAATATTGGGCGCTTACATTGGTATCTTACGAGATTCTATAGTTATTCAACCTCCGTCACATACACTGTACGTCTGCGCGTAGTCGGGGCGGGCCGCTAGATGATTTTCTATTTTTGCTTGTTATTTTGTCTCACTGACCGATCACGCATCGTATTACCCAGTGACTGGGTTGTGAGGTTTTTTTTTTTTTGGTTGCGAAATCATCAAATAACTTCTCCCGCTCTGGAGAGCGTGTCAGATTTTTACTGACTAAAACCCACCCGTTTTCCCTCAGTAGCCTGTATGCCAGGGGCTGCAGTATCTCTTTCGAATGAACTCGCACCCCTGGCAAGCATCGGCCCTTGCGGGCCCCATCACTTTGTGCTGACATCTCTTTTAGGCGCGCGTGGAACACAACGCGCCGTCGACCTGGGCTTGGTCCTTACCGGACAGTGAGCTACCCATTACTCGCCGTCCGCAAGCCCACGCCTACGTTGGCCGGATATCAGCCTGGAATTCCCGACGCCCAGGGTGTCTCCTGCGGCGGTTAGGGCCGTGAGGGCGCATATGCTGCCTGACCCCACGTGCGCCGCCTCCCTCTTCGCTAGCGTAACTGCTTCGCTGAAGGAGGTGACGGCTACCCATGCACTCTCGCTCCGTACCATGGCCTGGACCAGGGTCGGACGCGAGAGATCGCTGCCGCCGATCGCCTCCACGAGGACACGGCGGTGCTCCGCCCAAGCCGGGCAGACCACCACTGTGTGCTCCACCGTGTCTTCAGGGCGATCTTCGTAGTGGAAACACCCGGGCGTTTCTTCCCGCCTTATCCGAAACAGGAACCTCCTGAAACAACCGTGTCCGGGGGTTGTGGAGGTCATATAAGCACAAGGTGCATCCGGGCAGACTGGAAGCCAACTCCAATTGTTGGAAATAGGTTTGGCAGGTGAAGACCTATTGTCGAAACTGACGCAGATCGCTTCAGCTTATAACTCAAACATCACAATTTCAGAATCAGTTTACACGGGACGTTTCCCCGGTAATCTTTCCGTTGTGGATGCGATATCTACTCGGCTACTATTGCGAGCACGATTCACCACCAAATGCGATTTAAACTCTTTTTGTCGAGTAATGAAAATCGACCCGTGTGGAACGGAGCGAATGATGAGGAAAATATGCGTGATACAATTTTTTCTCGATTACATTTTTTCAGTTTATTTACGTTGTGGATTTTTTGCTTAGGCGTTGTCAAACATAACTTACTAGCAGCGCTCCGCGGTTGGATGAAATGTGGCACACAGATAGATTATAACCTAGATTAACAGATAAGATACTTTTTATGGCGGTGGTACGTTCCCGCGGGATAATTTATGACTTCGACGCGGGTGAAGCCGCGGGCGGAAGCTAGTCAGTTATAAAACACGGGACGCGCGGGATTTAGCTTCAGTCCATGCTGGTTTGTTCCTGGGCATCCGACGCATAGCAAATAGCATGTGTGTGTGCGTACTTCAAGCAACGCACACGCGCGATCGGCTACCACGCGCTGTAAAATTTATCTAAAATTGAGCACTTCGATTTGTAATAGCCCTCTTAATGGCAGCGTTATTTTCTGGTTTGAAGCGTAAAATGAGGTGGATGGGCATCTAATTTTACGTTTCAAACCAGAAAATAACGCTGGCATTAACTTTGGAAACTTAATGACTCTGAAAGCACTGGTACTTAAATTACTAAGCAAACTTTACAGGGTGTAAAGCTATCTCAGCAATTTAAGTTGTCCAACTAACTCTGCAGTGGGGTGGCTCCTTCTTTAGCCAAGGAATTAACATTGCCATTCAACGTGGCAATGCTGCCAGTCTTCTGGGCATGTTTCTGTATGACAGCAATGTGGACGAGTAATTCGAGTGTCCTTTTGTTTTTATATTCATTTGTAGAGTTTGTTAGTCATTTAATTTAGTACTTAGTGTAAATTTTAGTCAGCTATGTTACATATTTATGGTAGTATCCAGACTGTGGCTTCGCCCGCATGGAAGTCGGAAATTATACCACGGGAATGTGCTACCGGGACAAAAAGTAAGCTATTTCCCTATAGGGTTGAGTATTAATAACATCTGCTCAGCAAGTGAAAGTTCCGTCAATATCAGTCCAGCCGTTTTGGAGATTAGCCGGAATAAATAGACAGACAGAAATAAAAAATGTTATTTAAATAAATAAAATTGATGTGTCTGTTTGTAACGTCAATTTTTTTTTAATAATCCTACGCCGTCCCACTGCTGGGCAAAGACCCCCAAATCCTTCCAGGCATCTTTTTCCAGGGTCACCTCGATTTGTTATAAGTACCACACGGCATTTATTCAATTGACTCATGCATTTCTAATGAGATTCTCAACTGTTACTCAACTATAATTGCGAAGTGAGCAAGTAGTTTACACAATTACTCAAACTTTTACTCAACCCTAGAGATAAATCAATTCGATTTCCCTACAGAGTTGAGTATTTGAAACTGTTCAGTGATTCAGTGCGTTCGTATTTATCGGCTTTTACTAGAAGTGCCTCTATTTAGGCGTGTTTTATTCGCGTAAGGGTACGAAATAAAAGTAATGACTAGGGTAAAGTGCGTAGTTTTCTCGGTGATGTATTGCTGGGTCGCTTATAAGAGCGTGGCAACTCGTGGGAATGGTACTTCCAGTTTATTTTATCTATATATTAATACATGAAGGAACTTTGTACCTCTTTTTACGAAATGTACGCGGGCGAAGGAGTATGAATTTGTGTATGCAGAAGGAGTACAGAATGCCAATATTTTCAACTAGTATTAAAATGAATTATGATCGAATTCTGGGCGATTACACCATGAATTAATAGCAGCGATATTATTACATCATACCGCTGCGCTGTTACTAATCAATTGAACAATTTTGTACTTTTATTATTTGCCCTGGATTTGTGACGGACCAATCGGAGCGTCAAACGCGCTCGATACGTTTGATTGAGATAGTAAAATAAAACTTACACTAGGGCCAGGGTCCAGAACCTCCTGCTCAGCAGTAGCGCTTTCGACCACCAGATTACCAAGGCTTAAAATGATTTCATCATCGTCATCATCATTTCAGCCGAAAGACGTCCACTGCTGGACATAGGCCACCCCTAAGCTCCGTCACTTCAACCGGTGCTGTGCTTCCCGCATCCAATGGAATTCTGCGGCCCTCACAAGGTCATCGGTCCACCTTGTGGGAGGCAAAATGATTTGGTATTAAAATAAACTCAAGTTAGCTGCGGTTACTAAGTCCTTACTTATGGACAACATACGGAAAGTTCAATCAAATCCTTTGTTATTAATAACAATTTCCACGAAATGGTAGTAGAGTAGTATTTCGAAGAATTTGGGTATTTAGAAGTTACTTAATTACCTACTATATTTGAAATAATTTATGCACAAAACTTACTAGCAACTACCTTCATATTTATCACTGACCTTGACAATTCAAAAGTGCCTGTAATTGGTTGCGGCTATGTAATAACTTTCGCCCGGGTCGATCGGTCAGATTAAGCTACGATTCCCGCAGTTGGTCCGTGGATGGGTGACCATCTCTACATACCCCTCCGTGGCTCGGAAAGCACTTTAAACCATTGGTCCCGACTGTTATTCGTAGATCTTTGACAGTCGTAACGGATCGTCAGAAGCCCGAAAGTCTGACAACCAGTCTTCCAAGGTTATCGTGTCACCCAGTTACTGGTTCTGGACGCCAGGTAGGCAGTCTCTTCATGTAAATAATTGGTATTCAGTTGCATCAAGTTAGACCTGTATATTGATACCATCTACTGATTTCCTCCATCCTTCTCCTGTCGCCATTTTCTTGATGAACAGCTACACATTTTTCCACAAAATGTGTGCCACTTGGATGTCCTCGAATACTTTGATACGCTTATTATGTTAATCTAATTGAATAACTAAAACAAATTCTCTTTGTAAAACGCGAGAGTATCTCTCTGTTATCTCTACGTAAATTTCACTATCGCATGTGTGGACCATAATTGCAGATACATAGATGTGTTGGTCCGTGTGGTGCTGGACGTAAAAGAATAGCACCATCCCATTTCTTCCCGTGCGTATCGTAGGAGATGACTGAGAGACTTCCCAGACAATGAGCAGCAGCGTTCTCTATATAATTTACCACCATACTGCGATCGCCAATCCACCTACCAAGCGTGACGTTTATGAAAAACCTCTTTTGCGCGAGGCCCATAATCAGCAGTGGACGTCTTTCGGATAAAATAATGATGTTGATGATGAAGTTAAACTGGAACCCGAACTCAACGCTAGGCAGCTGATGATGACGTATAGACGAGCTTTTAATTGTATAATGTATAATCGTTTATTGGGAACAAGAAGCATACAAAGACAAGCAATGTTAAACGATGATAGCTGCAAAAGTTAAAACTGTGGCGCGACTACGAACACCCGACTCCTGGTGAGAAGGTAGATTGTTCCAAGACTAATACATAACATCATCATCGTCATCATTTCAGCCGAAGACGTCCACTGCTGGACATAGGCCTTATCCAAACGAGGAGGGGATTGCCATAATCGCCAGGCTTGGCAGGCGGGTTGGCGATCGCAGTATGGTGGTAATGCATAGACAACGCTGCTGCCCATTCTCTGGTGAGCCCCTTAGTCGCCTTCTACGATACCCTCGGGAAGAAATGGGATGGTGCCATTCTTTTACGTCCGGCGCCACACGGGACGTAGTAATACATAACAAAGCTGTTTTAGGGTGCTGTTTAATTTTAATGCATTGTTTTCATGTACTTACCCATCGTGCCTGGCCTTTTTTTGCATCGAGATTACATGATACACCCTCCACCTTTTCAATTAATTATTACTTCATCTATTGTTATAGGTAGGTAGGTACCTACTTCATTTTCTTCAAATAGTATTAAACTCACTGCGACTTATTTTTTTAACTTCTTAATTATTAGTGTCTATTGTTATTGTAACTACTCAATGTTTAATTTTTTATTCAAATAACCCGCTGTAATTTTATTTTTTTCTTGTAAAAGCGGAATAACTGACAGTAATGTCCGCCGCGTGCGGCGGCTTGCAGCGCTTTGTGAGTGCATCGTGCACGAATCTAATGTATACATATCGTCACTCAAATGACTAACTGTCCTATCTCCGTATTGTAAATTGTTCAGGAAAAGCGTTTTGCGGTGTTACGACATTTCTAACTAAGATAAAATTATAATCTATCGGCAATTCTGAATATTTAATTTTATTTATTTGTAAAGAGTATTTAAAGTACTTTATTTTTATGATTGAAAATACATAAGTAGCTATCTACTTATTTGTTTTCAATATTAGTATTTATATTTAATTATGAAAACAGATAGGACACTTTGTGAAAACTTTATTTCAAATCAGCTAAAAAATGAGATAGGACCGTTAGTCATGCGAGCGACGATATGTTTCGCTGAGCTCCTGTTGTTTTCGTTTTATTCTGTTTTTGTAAGTTTCTATGATGTGTTTATTTATAAGTATAAAAATATTTATTTTTCTACTAATGTTAAATGCCGCCTGTAGCGACACCGGAACTAGCGCCAGTCAACCTACTACATCGCTCGATGTTCAGGTGAGATGTCCCCATTGCTCCCAGCCACGCTTTTTTAAAGGCGACCGGGGGCTACGGATACACTATGGCAAGGTTCACAAACCTCATAGTTTACCCATGTGCCCCCCAGCCACAACCTTAATTCATTCACAGCAAACCCTTTGGAAAACACTTTCAAATTTAAAAAATTCTACCCCTGTCTTAAAGAGAGTTCCCCGGGGCGCAAGGCGGTCCGTTGCTCTAAGTTTGGCCCGATGTCTCCGCCTTGCGACCCAGGAGAATTCTTATAGTGCCTGGGAGCAACTACTGACGTTCCCATATAGGATTCTGCATGTCCAAAAAAGTTTGGCAACCAAAAAAAACTTTAACAAACCAAATTAAAGATAACTGCAACAATTCGACCCCTATTTTAGATCATAAATTACCCATTTTCAATAACCCTTCACGAAGAGGCATATGCTCATATGTAGAATCCAAAATAAGTGACGGTGACATCAGGGGAGCGGCCAGGCTACTGTTCAGTAGCGATGTGGTGGCGCCTTACTCTCCAGAAACTCTTTCAGCTCTGGAGAGTAAACATCCAGCGCCTGCGGTTGATCTCACCTTTCCCGACCCTCCCCTCCCTCTCGATCCAGATTCAACCCCTTTTAATATTACTGCTCCCCAGCTACTTGCAGCCGTCAGCTCCTTCCGAAGTGGTTCCGCCGGCGGCCTTGATGGCTTGACTCCTCAGCATCTTAAGGATTTGTTAAGTTCAGGCGCCGGGGAAGCTGGTGAGTCGCTTTTGAAGGAGCTTGCGGCTCTAATCAACTTGATGCTCAACGGCGGTGTGAATGATGCCGTCGTCGATGTGTTGTATGGGGCCAATTTATGTGCCCTGCGCAAGAGGGACGGCGGTATTCGACCCATTGCCGTTGGATGCACCTACAGGCGTACGGCAGCCAAAATATGCTGCAAATTGTACAGCGAAATATTGACTAACAAGTTCCAACCCCTACAGCTTGGCTTTGGATCCAAAGGGGGCTGCGAGGCTGCCGTACATGCCCTTTCTAGTTTTTTAAATGCCGGTAAAGGTGAGGTAATCCTCAAGGTTGACGTTAAGAACGCCTTCAACTCTGTTAACAGGGACACTTTGTTGGCCGAAGTAAAAAAAGAGTTACCAGAAATGTATCGCTTTATGTGGCAGTGTTACAGGCACCCATCAAAATTATTATATAAAGACAATGTTTTGGAATCTGCAGTCGGATGCCAACAAGGTGATCCTCTCGGGCCAGTCATTTTCAGTTTGGCTATCCATCCCATAATACAACAACTAAATTCAAAATTTAATGTGTGGTATTTAGATGATGGAACAATAGGAGGTGACGTAGACACCGTTCTAAAAGATTTTCAATTCTTAAAGCAGCATTTCCAATCCATCGGCCTTGACCTCAACTACGCAAAATGCGAAATTTACCTTAGTGACAAAACCGATAGAGAACCGACTATACACAAATTTAATTCAATCGCCCCAGATATCAAAGTTTTGGAAAAAAGTTCACTGCACCTCCTAGGTTCCCCAATTCTAGAAGACAGTTTTTCACGTTTCATTGACGACAAAATTAAACATTTTAACGATATTTCGGATAGACTTTCTAAAATTAATTTACATTCGGCATTCACCCTTATCAGATACTGCTGTTTCGGTCCAAATTTCATGTATTTCCTCCGCTCTTCCCCCCTATGGAAGCAACCACACCTTTTAGACAAAGCCGATCAAATTATTAAAAGCACTTTAACATCCATTTTAAATGTGGCATTAGACGACCGCTCGTGGCTGCAAGCCACACTACCCATCCGTTTTGGTGGGCTCGGCGTCCGCAAAATTTCTAGTGTAAGCTTACCGGCGTTCCTGTCCTCGGTCCACAGCACCAAACAGTTAACCAAAAAAATCTTAGCCCCTTCTCAAGTTGAGTCTGAAGTGCCGTGTTTGACCGATGCTATGAACGCCTGGAAGATGGCTTGTCCGAATACGGTTCAGCCCTTGAACCCATCTTCCCAAAGACAGTGGGATGAGCCGCTCTGCAGGTTGGTACGGAATAATCTCATTAATACGTCCACCAATACTGCTGAGCGTGCCCGCCTGCTGGCTGTGGGAGAATGGGAGTCGGGACTTTGGCTTCAGGCGCTACCGTCACCTAACATAGGTACTATGCTGGGTGACTCTACTTTCCGGCTCGCTACAAGTCTGCGTCTGGGTGCACCTTGCGTGGCTCCGCATCGCTGTCAGTGTGGTGAAGCAGTTGATCGCCTCGGACACCATGGCCTTGCTTGCAGCAAGAGCGCTGGTCGGCTGGCACGGCACGCCAGCATTAATGACATCATCCGTCGGGCTCTTGTCACCGCCGGGGTGCCAGCTGTCTTAGAACCGAATGGCTTGGCACGCGACGATGGAAAGAGGCCAGACGGAATGACAATAATGCCTTGGAAGGTGGGTAGGCCTTTGGTGTGGGATGCTACCTGTGTCGACACCCTCGCGCCATCCCATCTTCTGAGCACGGCGGGCTGCGCTGGTGCGGCTGCTGCAGGTGCAGAAAACCTCAAACGGCGCAAATACAACAACCTTATTGGGAGCTATATATTTGAGCCGTTTGGGGTTGAAACTCTAGGGCCGTGGGGTCCAAGCGCTCATCGAGTATTTCGGGACATCGCCAAGCGGTTGGTCGACTCTTCACGTGACCAAAGGGCTGGCCTATTCTTAGGTCAAAGAATCAGCGTTGCCATCCAACGTGGCAACGCTGCCAGCCTTTTGGGCACTTTTCCCACTGACAGCGATGCGGACGAATTCTTTGATGCACAGTGAGCTCTTCCCTTTTTTACTTTATATATACTTGTACATACTGTCTAATTATTTTGTATATTTATGCTTGGTTAATATGTTTGTATATATTTATTAAGTGGATAATCCTATATCATTAATAGTTGTAATTTACCTATGTTGAAACTGTTTGTACTCCTCGTCACTTGTCCCTAAAGGTTCGTTAGAAAACCAGCGTCAGACAGCATCTGTCTGGCATTAATGCTGAAATGAACCTTTTTGGCGCAGCCGTGAGGCACATATTATAGTACCTAGTTATTTATTTTCCCTTTTTTTAAATTTTTATTTTGTGTTACATGAACTGTGTCCAAATAAACGGTATTCTTTCTTTCTTTAAACAAAAATATATAGAAAATAAAATTATATTATGAAACTACATTTTGAGATACGTGTGTAGAGTAAGAGAGGGTGATGGTGTGTTATGAGTTGTGTGTGTGTGTGTGTGCGTTTTCCAAGGTGTTAAATTCCACAAGTTTTTCAAGTTAGTTTCTTACACCTACTTCATCACTGTCTCAACAACAGTTTATCAAATAAAAAAATACTATTATCCTAACCTAACAAGAATCATGAGCGTCTCAACCAATTTATCGCAATAACTCTCAAGTTCCCTCCGACACGCCATGCGCTCGTTAAAGCCAAAGAAGGGGGCGGTGTCAGCCCATTGTCAGACACTCGACACCGCTCGACACCCGCTCGACGCCGGCTCTCAGCGCTCTCAGACACTGCCCTCGAGCTGCGAAGGTGCTGACTCGCGGAGACCCTTGTTGATCAAATATAGAGATGTGATGTTTGTGTACGTGGGTGGATATTTTCGTTTCTAAGGGCTTGGAGTGTGATTTTAGACAGTGTAGACACTCCGACGTAAAATTATTGTGAATTTTCGAATTAAAAAAGTATAAATAATAAAAAATCGCAATGAATTTGGAATAGACTTATCGAATTAGGGAGAACTGAATTGCGCTGACAAGACGCTTTTTTTTTGGGTGGGAAATCATCAAATAACTTCTCCCGCTCTGGGTGGAGCAGGAGGGCGTGTCAGACTTTTACTGACTAAAACCCACCCGTGTTCCTTCAGTAGCCCGTATGCCAGGGGCTGTGGTGTCTCTTTCGAACAAACCCGCACCCCTGGCAGGCATCGGCCTTTGCGGGCCCCATCATTTTTTGTGCTGACATCTCTTTGAGGCGCGCGTGGAACACAACGTGCCGTCGACTTGGGCTTGGTCCTTACCGGACAACGAGCTACCCATTACTCGCAGTCCGCAAGCCCATGCCTACGGTGGCCGGAAATCGGCCTGGGATTCCCGACGCCCAGGGCGTCTCCGTATCGTGCGGCGGCTAGGGTCGTGAGGGCGCACATGCTACCTCTCCCTCACGTGCGCCGCTTCCCTCTTCGCGAGCATCACTGCTTCGTTGAAGGAGGTGACGGCTCCCCATGTCCTCTCGCTCCGTACCATGACCTGGACCAGGGCTGGACGCGAGAGATCGCCGCCGCCGATCGCCTCCACGAGGACACGGCGGTGCTCCACCCAAGCTGGGCAGACCGCCACCGTGTGCTCCACCGTGTCCTCAGGGCGATCTTCGCAGTGGAAACACCCGGGCGTTTCCTCCCGCCCTATCCGAAACAGGAACCTCCCAAAACAACCGTGTCCGGTGAGGACCTGCGTCAGGCGGAAGGTGAGGACGCCATGCTGCCTCTCAAACCACTCCTCAAAGAAGGGACTTACCGCCGCAATCGTGGCGTGCCCAGCACTGGGTTGCGACAATCGCTCTCTCCATGTCACCATGAGATCCCGCCGGAGCTCTGTCCGCTGTGCCGCGATTTCCTGCGGCAGCGGAGTTATGCCCCGGCGTTTGGCCTCCTCGCGCCACTCCCATATTTGCGCGAGGACCTTTGCCTCCAGATCCCATGGCGGTAATCCGGCAAGGAGGCCCGCCGCCTCGCCGGAGATCGTGCGGTATCCTCGGATCATCCGTATGGCCATGACCCTATGGGACGCCCTCAACCTGCGAGCTGGTTGGCGCCTCAATGTAGGCGCCCACACCGGCGCCCCGTATAGGGCCATGGACCGCACGATCCTTGCGTAGAGCCTCCGGCAGGAGGCGTTTGGCCCCCCTAGATTGGGCAAGAGCCGCTCCAACGCAGCCCCGGCCCGCTCCAGTCTGGGAGCCAAACGGCGGAAATGCTCCGCGAAGTTCCACCGGCTGTCGAGGACGAATCCCAAGAACTTCATCGTCGACTCGACGCCGATGTGAACCCCTCCCACCGTTATCTGGGAACCCGTCGGTGGCGCATTCCAAGGACCATGAAACCACATGGCCTCGGACTTGTGCAAGGCCACCTCGAGTCCCAGTTGCCGGATCCTATCGACGATTGTCGCAACCCCTTGTGTCGCTAAGTCGGCCGCCGCCTGGTACGACCTCCCTTGCGCCAGGACCAGCGTGTCGTCAGCGTAGCAAACTACACTGACGCCGCTAGGGAGGCCGGCGCGCAGCACCCAGTCGTACCCGATGTCCCACAGATGCGGCCCCAGGACCGATCCCTGTGGGACACCGCACGACATCTCTCGCCAGTTCCACTCTCTGAGGTGACCGGGGTAGATGACGGCCCTGTCCGTCAAATAGGCTTTGACCACACGACAGAGGTAGGTCGGCATCCGGTGATACCGGAGTGCCTCCCTGATGCAACTCCAGGGCAGGGTGTTGAAGGCATTGGCGATGTCTAGAGACACCGCCAAGACGACCCCACCCCGGGCCACAGCATCCCCCGTCGTGAGGGCTCGCACGCGCATGACTGCATCCACAGTAGAGCGCCCCCTGCGGAAACCAAACTGGCTCTCCGCCAAATTCGGCCCCACCCGCACCAGCCGCCCAACGAGGCGGTCTGCAATTACTCTCTCAAAGAGCTTGCCCACCTCGTCGAGCAGCACGATGGGCCGGTAAGCGGACGGAGAGTCCGCTGGGTGCCCCGGCTTCTTAATGAGGACCAGTTTCCCCGTCTTCCAGCGGAGTGGAAACTGGCCCTCCTGCAAGCATGCGCTTAGGAGCCCTCTTAGTCGAGGCCCGAGAGCCTGCAAGGCCAGGACCCAGGCTTTTCCGGGCAAGCCGTCGGGTCCTGGGGCGGTATTCTTGGCATTTAGCCTACGTACCGCCACTCTCAGGTCTACCTCGGTCACCTCTGGAGAGTCGTCGTCGTCGTCGGTGTGGTCCGCATCGGGCACCGCAGAATCCGGAGCCATGGGCCCGGGAGCGTGCTCCCCTCGCGAAGGGAACAGAGCGCTCACCACGTCCTGCACGAGTTGAGGCTGGAGACTCTGCGTCAGCGGGGGAGCCCACGGGCGGATTTTGTCCCGCACCGTTTTGTAGGGGCGTCCCCACGGATCTCTGTTCAGAGTCTCCAGCGACTCCTCGCGGGGCACTACTCTAGCCCGCAGGATCTCGTCTCGGAGCTGTGGCGTCCATTATTTCCAAATCTGATATTTGGATACCAGGAATATTTTCAAAAAGCCTGCACAACAGCTCTGGCGCAAATGCAATACATAAGTGCAGTTTTAATCAAATTCAATATAAAAACGGTATTCTGGGACTGTCAGCTGTGGTAGCTAATATCTCGAGTCTTGGGACTGAAAGTCCCGAGGCTCAGAGACACGAGACGTCCCGAGACCCAAACCCTAGTTGGAACTGTTACCAACATCACACAAACTGCTACATCCAAGTTGGTCGCAGTTACTTTTTTATAGATGTATTAGAATAATTTATTAATCACTTTAACAATGTGTTCATTAAAATAAAAATAGGAATAATAATAAAATAGGAATAATAACAATGCCTAACATTAATAAGCTAGATTTCAGAAAAAACGTTTCAAAAAACCTTTCATTGTTTTGAAAATTCCTAGAATCTAACTTAACTGAGGTATACAAAAAAAAAAAAAAAAAAAATTGCAAACATTGCAGCTATAGCCTTGCTGTTGTGAAACTAATTCAACAAAAGGAAAGTTTTTTCTGACCTCTCTGTTCTGAATAGCCAGTTCAGTTTCACTTTCAGGACCTTAGCAAAAACCTATTCCAGACAACAGGTCCAAACCTCGCGACCTTCACGGGAAGTCACGAAAATATTCTAATTGGAAAACTTGAGGCACACGAGGTATTCCCGTTTACGCAGCGTCATTGGCTCCTCGGAACAACTTGTGATCACACTTAGAGAATTTTAATGACTTTTAATTAGATGCTAAAGGTGCCGCCTAAGGCCTGACAAATTAGGTTTAAGTAATTAGTGCTTATATTTTTTTGTATTTTTGGGGGCATGATTAATTGTTTTTTGTTGCATTGGTAATTACTAGAGTGCCTCACTGCTAGACAGAATCTTTTCAAAGAAAAAATACAGAAAGTATATTTACTTGTGGCAAACATGACGCAGAGAAAGAACCTTCCCCTTTCCCAACTATGTTGGGATCGGCTTCCAGTCTAACCGGATGCGGCTGAATACAGATATTTTACATGGACCGACTGCCTATCTGACCTCCACAACCCAGTTACTGGGTAACACGATACCCCTTGGTAAGACTGGTTGTCAGGTTTTCGGGCTTCTGACGACCCGTATGGACTGTCAAAGATCCACTATTGACAGCCGGGATCCACGGCCTAATGTGCTTTCCGAGGTACGGAGGAGTCTTGGTCAAAGATGGTCACCCAGCCCTGTGGCTGGGTGACCATCTTTGACCAAGACTCCTCCGTACGCTACGCTACGCTTGCCAGGATTTGTCTGTACAAATCCCGGCAAGCGTAGCTTAAAGTGATGGATTGACCCCGTGCGTCTGACTACTTGGACGCGAGCCCCTCACTTTCTCTGTATATTCGAATGTATCTATATTTTTCGAATTTCCCTTTGCGGACACTTTCAGAAACTAAAAACGATCTCAAGAAATGTTTTGTAAGACGACCAAAGTTTTACCTTCATGATACAATTCCTTCGCTAAATTCTCTCAAATTCTTAGAGTTCCTTGTAATTTTTGAGAATCTTGTAAAGGAATTTTCATTTGTTATGTGCATTTACTACGCTCGTGCGGGCACTTGCCTTTACTCGTGTGCTTTGGGAGTTGAGAACGGGAAACCAAAGTTGGTGTACGGCGGTGCCTCGTTGTGTTCGACCACCAAAATAGATAAGTAGCCAGAAATAGTTGAATACACTTCAACTGTAAGAAACCGTTAAAATAAAAATAAAATAAATTTATACTTAATTAAATGAAAATTTAATTTTACCAAACAATAGAAAACAATCCGGACCGGACCGGACTGCGTTAGGCTAAGTTGATTGATTGATTGAGAAAACAATCAATTCATTTATCAAATTCAATTTCATTTGAAAATATCCACTGGGTTCTACTACGAGTATATCCGAGGACTCTGACGTAGCGTGGCGTAACTCTTTTGGTGTCTGGACAAATTTTTAGCAATTTTGAAGAATGTCTTGTGTGACATATGCTTAAAAAATATAAAATATATAAAAATAAATAAATAATACAAGATCAAATTAAATTAACGTGATGGTACGCACGGCTTCACATCAAGCTATACATTTCCAGTTTACGCTGAACTCGCAATGTACGGAGATCCTATACAATGCGGGATCAGCTAATGTAGAAATGTAAATGTAGCCGTGTGTTGGACCAATATCTAATTATGATGAAACAAAACGATTTCAACGACCCAACGACCGCTGGTAGTGTTTTTTTTTTTGGGTGGGAAATCATCAAATAACTTCTCCCGCTCTGGGTGGAGCAGGAGGGCGTGTCAGACTTTTACTGACTAAAACCCACCCGTGTACCTTCAGTAGCCCGTTTGCCAGGGGCTGTGGTATCTCTTTCGAACAAACCCGCACCCCTGGCAGGCATTGGCCCTTGCGGGCCCCATCATTTTTTGTGCTGACATCTCTTTGAGGCGCGCGTGGAACACAACGCGCCGTCGACTTGGGCTTGGTCCTTACCGGACAGCGAGCTACCCATTACTCGCCGTCCGCAAGCTCATGGTAGTGTTGTAGTTGCAATTTGCGGTAGTGTGTCAATTTGCCTAATAATTAGACTCTTTGGCTGTATCTTCCTACCTATCGGCACAAACTGAAATCTCTCTAACTATGCCGTGTTTCACTTTCAGCCGGTCTGCTGATTTCAGGAACAATTAAATACCTACCACATATGTAATGTACCACACATGCCTTCACGCCCGTCTCAACTTATATCATCCATAACAAAAATAGAATTAACATCGGGAATATCAGGTAGGTATAGTCCAAAATGTCCTTTAAACCGCGTGTTTCCACTCAGCAAGTAATTTACGAGAGGCCTCAATCATTAGGGAGCAGGTGGCGCCTCCCTGCGGCGCTCCTGGCAACTAATTCTGTTTTAATACCGAAGTTTGATAATTGGTATTGGCACGTGGCGGGCACGTGGCGTTGTCTCCATGTATTGATTTTGTCATTAATATTGTTTAGAAATGAAAGCTTATTTTATTTGTCAGATTCTACATCGAAAATTGATGGAGTTAATAAACAGGGTTCAGTCTGTGTTTTCGTTGGAACGCAATTGCATTTTACTTCGCTAAATATATGGCTATTTCTTCACTCACAATCTCATCATGATTTTATTGCTTACTAGCTTTTTCCAGCGGCTCCGTCCACGTGGATGTCGGTTATCGCGTAAAAAAGTAGCCTGTCCTTCTCTATATCCCAGGCTATATCTCTGCCAAATTTCATTGCGATCGGCAGACAGACAGATTTACTTTCGCATTTATAACATTAGTAGGGATTAGTCGACTCGCACGAAAACACTCGCCAGAATTGGGGGAATAGTCACTATCAAATAATATAATGTGTTGTAAAACGGTCATTATCAAATAATATAATATGTTGTATAATAGTCACTATCAAATAATATAATATGTTGTATAATAGTCACTATCAAATAATATAATATGTTGTATAATAGTCACTATCAAATAATATAATATGTTGTATGCGACTCTTACGAAGTTGGTTTATTTGTGAGCTCTTACTGACTAACATTAAGTTGACGTGTGGAATAGACATGTGTCGTAACGTCTTTTTGGCGTAATCGGTTATACCTAGTTTCGTGGATATGAGTAACTAGTTTCAAAACCGATTATTTTTGTAACTAGTTACTTTTGTATACAGTTGGTATGGTTTTGTGTCTGAATTATTTTATAATTACGAAAATGTTACAGGTTATACATATATTAGTTTTACGTGTGTTATGTTACCTATAATAACGAATATGACGTAACAGTTTATAATTCCGAAGGGACTGTTTACTCTCGTTTTGCGAGTCGTATTAAGTAACGTACATATTATCATTTAAATAATAATCTGTTGAACGAAACGCTTACGCGTACTCCGTTCGTTGTGTAAGTGGAACAACTGTTGTGTTGTCAACTGTGAACTACGTACGTAAAATAATCGTTACATTTTTGTCCACGAAACTAGTTACACGATTATCAGCCTCGTAAGCAGTTCCTGAAACCGATTACGTTAAATAGATTACGTAATAGACCGATTACGTTATTTAACAGCACACGTCTAGTGTGGAAGGGTCTTATAAGATCTACTTACATTAAAAAAAAAAAATACAAAATCAAAAAACCCGACTGCCTCAAAAGTGAACTTTTCACTCGGCAGTCGGGTTTTTTGATTTTGGAATGTTTTTTTTATTTCACAGTTTTTAGTTAATAATATAATTAGGTATTGTTGAGGTTAATGAGACCTATTTATGAAACCCTTTATTTTGATACTCCACTCAATAGGGTTTGAGAAGTAAAAATTTTTTTTTGTAAGACACTATATTGCGCCAAAAATTGGCCATTTTTTTTTTTTTTTTTTGATATACCCAGTGTCACTCTCACAATTAAGACGAATCTAACGACACCTCTCAAGCTGAAATCGATCAAGCCGTTTAGGCTACAGAGCGTGCCAAAGAAATCTACATACATACATACACTCGAAAAACATAACCCTCCTTCTGGCGCAGTCGGGTAAAAAACCATGTAATTTAATTTCATTAGGTAGGTACATAAAATTCCCTGACCCTGTTAACTTTGGGCACGCCACAATTGCGGCGGTAAGTCCCCTCTTTGAGGAGTGGTTTGAGAGGCGGCATGGCGTCCTCACCTTCCGCCTGACACTGGTCCTCACCGGACACTGCTGTTTCCACTGCGAAGATCGCCCTGAAGACACGGTGGAGCACACGGTGGCGGTCTGCCCGGCTTGGGCGGAGCACCGCCGTGTCCTCGTGGAGGCGATCGGCGGCGGCGATCTCTCGCGTCCGGCCCTGGTCCAGGCCATGGTACGGAGCGAGAGGGCATGGGTAGCCGTCACTTCCTTCAGCGAAGTAGTGCTCACGAAGAGGGAGGCGGCGCACGTGAGGGAGCGGCAGTCTATGCGCCCTCGCGACCCTAGCCGCCGCAGGATACGGAGACGCCCCGGGCGTCGGGAATCCCAGGCCGATTTCCGGCCACCGTAGACATGAGCTTGCGGACGGCGAGTAATGGGTAGCTCGCTGTCCGGTAAGGACCAAGCCCAAGTCGACGGCGCGTTGTGTTCCACGCGCGCCTCAAAGAGATGTCAGCACAAAATGATGGGGTCCGCAAGGGCCGATGCCTGCCAGGGGTGCGGGTTTGTTCGAAAGATATACCACAGCCCCTGGCATACGGGCTACAGAGGGAACACGGGTGGGTTTTAGTCAGTAAAAGTCTGACACGCCCACGCTCCACCCAGAGCGGGAGAAGTTATTTGATGATTTCCCACCCAAAAAAAAAGCCCTGTTAACTTGCTAACTCCACAAAAAACTTCGTCTATGTTGACAATAGCATCGTCACGCACGAGGAAGCTCGTGACATGCGCCACTTTCACTGGCCATTCGATCAATTCTAGCATAGAACGAGAATATATCCTATAACTAATAATATACCTTTAAATACACATTACTTACATAGTACACATACATATCAGACTGAGAGATCTGTGTCCCAGCAATGGGGATATTGTAGGCTGCTTATGCTATGCTATTGGCATCAACCAGCTCCGGGCTGCTACTGAAAAATTCCAGATGTCCAACCCGGGAATCGAACCCAGGACCTCATGCTCAGGCGTCGCACTTACAACTACTAGACCAACCACCACCACCGGCAGTACAACATAGTGTGTCGCACAGAACACAATACTCATTAATATTAAGAAATTTTACTAAGGTAACAACTTCAACATTTAAACCTAAATATTGAAACGTAATCGTCGTTCGATACAAAAGCGCAATACTTAAAAAGTCCATTCGCGAAAGCGTCTTTTCGCGCAAAACTCGACTCGCGCAAAAGTCTATTCGCGGAAATGTTCACTCAAAGAAACGGCTTTCACGCAAGTGTTCCAAATCATTATTCGCTTGGCACGAACAAAATGTATCAAACAGCTCATGTTTCATAGGTGACGATTCCCGCGACTGGGCCCCGCAATTACCTCGAGCCGTGATCCCTGTCACCGGATTAGTTTCATTGTAATATTTTCTTCCGGCAACTGGGACCACCCGATATTGAATAACAAAATCTAGTTAATGCCCAAATAGTACAGTCAAACAAAAAAGTGTTTAAAGTAATAATACCTACCTAATTAACGAAAAGAACTGTTTGATTCGAATACATCATTTTTATTTCATCATCATCAGCCTATAATGTTCCCACTGCTGGGACACAGGCCTCCTCTCTGTGAGAGGGATTGGGCCGTAATCCGCCACGCGGGCCCAGTGCGGGTTGGTAGATGTCACATGTCTTTCGAATGTTTTGTTCTAGAACATGCCAGTTTCCTCACGATGTTTTCCTTCTCCGTTTTGAGAGCAGTGGTAATGAAATAATGTACACAAAGTAAAGCGCCTGGCTGGGTTCAAACTCACGACCTATACAACTCTTAAGTCGCCGCCGTTACTACTTGGCTACCACTGCTCTGAATTTTTATTTATATCTATATAAATAAAACAAAGTTGGGTTAGTTACAACATTTATGCCCTCGAAGTACCAGGTGGTCATTAATCGGTACGAGCTCACCTAGCACAGGTAGGTGTGGCAGCTAGAAAACGCTTTATGCCTTCGAAGTACCAGGTTGTCATAACTTTGTAGGAGTTAACCAAACATAGGAGTAATCATTTAAAAATAATCAACGTACTATACAGTTGTAGTTTTTTTATTTAACTATTACTTTAAACATTTTTTCGTTTGACTGTACTGTTTTCGGCTTTTTTCAAGCCGAAAACTAGAGAAACATTTTTATTCATTCATGGGTGGTCCCAGTCGCCGAAGAAAAATGTTAATTAATATGTATCCGGCGACTGGGACCGCAGTTCCAGTAAATTGCTGTCCCATTCGCCGGAACTTTTTAAATATTCGATTTTATTATTTTAGTAACCATTTTTTTTTAATTTTGGTATTCGAATAACCCACAGTATTTTTTCTTGTCGTAAAAACTAAATAAATGTCAGTGTATTGTCCGCCACGGCCAGCGGTGGCGGCGACTTGTAACACTTTGTGAGTGCATTGTGCAGGAATCAATGTAGATAATCGCTAAGAACAAACAGGTTTCGCTGAGTTCCTGTTGTTTTCGTTTTATTTTGTTTTTGTAAATATAATGCGATCTGATGTTTATTTGTAAGTATAAAATTGTTGAAACTTTTTGTACTCCTCGTCACTTGTCCCAAAAGGTTAATTAGAAAACCAGCGTCAGACAGCATCTGTCTGGAATTAATGCTGAAATGTTTCTTTTTGGCGCAGCCGTGAGGCACACACTGATGTAGTTTTGTTTTATTTTATTTTTAACCGACTTCAAAAAGAAGGAGGTTATCAATTCGACATGTTTATATTTTTTTTTTTTTTTTTTTTTTATGTATGTTCGGGCATAACTCCGTCGTATATCGACGGATTTGCAAAATTCTTTTTTTGTTCGAAAGGGGTTTATTCCGAAATGGTCCCATATAAATTTCATATAGATCTGATGATGCGTTTCGGAGACAGACAACGGAACTCTTCAAAACATTACAGCAAATCAACCGCGAATGCAGCTATCGCATAAACATGCATTGTTTTGACCCCAAGGATGATGAAATTTCGAATTGGTGTGGGGTAGGTAACTAAAAAGTGAAAAATAAAAACTTTTTTCAAAAAAATAACAACCGACTTCCAAAAAAAACACTAGAAAGTGCAAAATAACTTTAATTTCGGAAGGCGGTGACAAAGAATTAAAATGCCTACACCTCCAAAGTCACCGACTTCCGAAATTAAAGTTATTTTGCACTTTCTAGTGTTTTTTTTGGAAGTCGGTTGTTATTTTTTTGAAAAAAGTTTTTATATTAGTGTATTTTGTGTTTCAACAAGAACTTTGTCAAAATAAACTCGAAAAAAAGGTAAATAATATATATTCGCTGTTTCATACAAACATTTCATTCTTACCCAATGAGAATGTATGAAACAGATAGCTGCTTGTGTGCACAGTGGTTTTTCCTAAAAACATGAGTTTCACTTCCATTTGATTTTTTATTTGTATCTATCATTATATATTCCAACTAGCTTTTGCCAGCGGCTTCGCCCGCGCGAAACTTTCATCCCCTATTTAACTCCCTTAGGGATTGAATTTCTAAAAATCCTTCCTTATTCCTTGTCTACACTATAAAGGGAACCTCTGTGCAAAATTTCAGCTTTCTAGGTCCAAGGGTTTGGGCTGGGCGTTGATGAGTCAGTCAGTCAGTCAGGACCTTTCTTTTTATTTATATAGATTAATTCGTCCATTACCTACTCTCATTAAGTTGATAGCGTTGGTAAGCCGATTGGACACATATTATTGTAATTGCGGTCAGGTAAGCCGCTGTTCGTGTGTGGACGTATTAGGGACCTGCCCACATAATTACCCACATCAAGGGTGTTTCGATACGACGATGGTCGATGTGTTTTTGTTTATTTATTTCAAACTAGCTGACCCGGCGAACTTCGTACCGCCATATTTTATTTCTCCAGTCGCGACTGCGGAAATATAACCCTTCCGGTAAAATCAAATCAGTTGGATTACCAATCATTTCACAATAATTCTGATCAAATCTATACATTTTTGACCAATTTTCGTATATACAAACCTTGTCCTGACAATAAGGAACACGTAAAAAAAAGAATCATCCAATTTGATGCAGTCGTTCGGAAGTTACGCGCGTACTTACATACATTTCGGCGATGAAGATTAAATATTTTATTTCACACTCGCTGTGTGCCGCGGTTTCGATCCCGTAAGAATATCGGGATAAAAAGCATCCTATGTCCTAATGCAGGTCTTGGTCTACCCATGCACCAAATTGCAATCAAATCTGTTAAGCCGTTTTAACGTGACAGCGTTACAAACAAACATAACATACGAAAAATTTAATCTTTTCTCTTTATGATATTACTTTAGATTTCTTTTATCTATGGTTAAGACTAGCCTGCCTGGGCAATTCTGAAATGTCAGAAGCTAGGATCACGGTCTCAACTCATCGTTGCCATACAGAAAAGTCACGATAACAGTGTTAATAGGCAGGGAGGGCAGATAAAGCCTGTCAACAAGAACAAAAAAAATGGTCGGCAAATTGAATCATAGATGAGCCCATTTTTGGCTATAACTATTGATTAAATTAAACGGAATTTATTATTTCCATATCCTATTAAATCCTGATCAACATCACTTACTGTTATTGAAGGAATTACAGATTACATCTGCCTATTCAAACCATTTATCAAAGTACCTTTGATCTTGGAGTTTCAATTCAAGAATATGCTTGAATGCTCAAAGACAAACCGTTATACGTCCAAATCCATTTCCAATTACAGCCGAAAGCTTCCGAACCCACACGAGCTTTGTCTAAAGAGCAGTACCATTGGTCAGTCATGCAAAGCCACATTCAAGGGTTCACTTTGACTGTATCGAGTTAACAATACATTTAGGTTTAAGGGGAAAAACGGGTAGCCCACAAGTTTTCTTAATTTTAGGCAATTTGCAGGAGAATTATACTATACACTAGTGGTCGAACGCTACTGTTAAACTTAATGTATTTTCTTATACATTATTATTTAAAAATATTAGTTTTCTGCATTCTTCCTCTGTACAAACTTTATCTGTGCCAAGCATACGCAATTTTCGTGAAAAGGGGTACAAAATTCTTGCTACACGTATAGATAGATAGATAGATTATAAAATTATCAATACAACCCTCTATTTTTTAGTTCGTTTAATCTCATTGAATGACTATTTCATGAAAAAGTCTCGCCGCTTCAAAAAAATTATGCAAACCCATTTAACTTTTAATCTCGTTGCGCTAGTAACAGGAAAGTCTCGCCGGAGACTCTTTAGGTCGCTTCATTAGTCAATGAAACTAGCTGTAGTATTCTGCTCGCCTAGTACCTCCACCTATCGTCATCTCCTGCAGGGTCGAGCGAAAGGTCAAGCGTAGTGCATGGTGTGTGACGCAATCGACTAAGGTCACATTTATGAAGTTTTGCTTACTGACTTTAGTGCTTGGTTGAGTTTTCGCTTGAATGATCTTCATCAGCATTTGGTTTTAATTAGGATTCAATTTACTTAAAAGTGTTGCTGGAAAGTTCATTGCGCTACCTTTTCTAACCAGCTAAAATACTTGGAAGTGGTACGGTGGGCTTTTTGCTGCCAAAAGTGCTGATTCTTAGCCTAATTTTTTTTTATTTGAATTGTAAAATTATGGGACTTGTGGCTAGGTCATTACAGCTGCACGAGTCAATACTCCATACTTTATTGCATTCCACATATATGTATTCTTAGATATTAAACGTATAATTAGATTATGTGGACCCTTGTCGGGCACAGCAAAATAAGTAAGTTAGAGATTCCTCTCTAACTTACTTATTTTGCTGTGCCCGACAAGGGGATTTGTTAATTATTTAACATTTAGCAAAACTACTATATTATAAAATTCATGTAGGTTTTTACTGAGATTGTCCAGTAATAGGGTATTTTCCAATGCATTAAAAACTATTCTAATTTGAAGATTGGGACGATATATGTAACAGAAAAATAAAAGTAAATTGATTTATATCCATTTTCTCAATTAAAAACGATTTAAACCAAATTTATTTTTCGTTGTTTTGAATTTACCGCCAAAACGCTCCTTACGATGACTTTTTATCACGTGACATCGTGACGTCAGCTTTGTGTAAACAGCACCTGTAGTAAAATGCATAGAGAACGCTGCTGCCCATTCTCTAGTAAGTCCCTTAGTCGCCCTCTACGATACCCACGGGAAGAGATGGGATGGTGCTATTCTTTTACGTCCGGCACCACACGGAACTGTCACCAACCGTCGTGTGTTTAGTGGGACCCAATCGGTGGTCGACTGTGATCTTGGTTTTGGCGCGCAGTGTTGTGTTCCCTAAACGTTTAAAATGAGGTACCCGTGGGTAGGTACCTATACATAATTGTGGTAAGAATTCTTGGGTCAAATTAAAGACCCTTTTGCTGGCCGACATAACTTATTGAAGACAATCAAGCTTTTAGGTGCAACAACAACAAAGACTGTTCACATTTTACAAAAGAAAAAATATTGCCTTCATTAACACCTTTTGTTCACTCCCAAACTTTTCCATTCTAAAAACTCCCACTATTAATTCTACAACGTAATAAACCTCTTGTGCTCAGGACAACACCATTAATATTTCTCGAAGATAGCTAGCAGAGTAGCAGGTAATCAAGAAACGTCTGCCTATACAAAATTAAACCGATTCTCTGTCCTTTACCTAATTGTGAATTCAACACGGGCGATGCTTGACACGTATCCGATAGTCCCTTATAATTCGCACATTGTTCGCAGAACCTCCATCAAATAGACTCTTGTTACATTTGTGCGAAAATTTTGTGCGAATTTTTTAACTTGATCGATCGTTTAGACGTTTTGTGTTCGGGACGTGGACGTTTGAGAGAGAATTAAATGGTGAAGATGAATATTGGATGCTGGACGTGATAGATCGGTTGATTTCTATTGGTACGATTGATCGGAGCGACTTTTATTTGTAGGTCTTTTGTAGATTGTATATATACAACGTGTAACGTAAAGGGATATACATACCAAGGCCACGGCTTCTTTGGATGATATCAAACGATATTGGAAGGGTGTTTTAATCCTGTCTCTACAGGTTCGGAAGTTATGAGAATTTTAATACATTGATACCGAAATTTTCAAATTGAAATAAACACATCACTCAGAAGAGATTTATCGTGATATTGGCAAGTAACATGGAAAGTTATTGACGTACGTAGCGCGGTGACACTTTATTATGATTTGAATTTAAGAAACATGAAACCGAAAATTTGGTATCGATTCTTAGAGTATTTTATTTAGAGCTGAAACTATGTATAGTGTTCTGTACAAGCTGTTATCTTTAGTGCTTAAGGATAGGGTTTCTGTTACCTCCTGTATATTGTCGAAATACACCCTTATTTCGAGTGAAAGGTCAATTCTGCAGGTAACTTCACAGAAAGAGAGTTTGTAAGAAAGAAAGAAAAAACATTTATTTGCGATAAACATGACGCAAAAAGAAACAGGTAAGTATACAAAAATAAGAAAAGGTTGAGGGGAACAAGCGTCACATCCACGCAAAACGGCTATCGCTCAGCGTTTTGCTGCGACCCTATGCAAGACAGAGCACCAGCGCTGGTTTTCAGCGACAGCCGGCTTTGACGTAATAACGTCGCCCGGTGCATCAAACAATAATTAGGACACTGTACAAAAATAATCTATGTAAAAAATAATATAATTTAATGTAAATGTGATAGAACTAAACAGGAATACAAAAATAATAAAAACAAAATGTAAGACAAATCTTTAAGACTAGGTTCGATTATTTTTCACGCGCTGGATTCTCAACGCACTGCGTAGCGGCGAGAGTAAAAACTCCAACAGTGTGCTTTTCTTCTGTTACATTCTCAATGCTCGCTTCAACACGAGAGTTGAAAATTCATTGTGCGATAAAATTCCGCGACGATATTTTATCGTCCGTGCAAACGTCGGCTAAGGGACTATTCACACTTATTCAGCTCATTTCAGATTTTGTCCATAGAAAACAACGATATAGTTCGTTCAGCTTTCGGCGGCTGAACGGATGCGTACGCATCTCATACAAAATCGATGTTTTTTTTTTATAGATAAAAGTTGAACAGAGCTGAATAAGTGTGAATGTGAAAATACCAATAATCACAGTTTTTCGTGCGTAGGGTTTATTTTTCTGTATGTTTTGGAGTGTTTACCACGTACCAGAAAACGTAGAGTTTTAAGGCCTCCCACAAAGAAGACCGAGGACCTTGTGAAGGCTGCAGGAATCTGCTGGATAAGTGAAGCACAGAACTGGTCAAAGTTGCAGAGCTTAGCAGAGGCCTATGTCCAGCAGTGGACGTTTTTCGGCTGAAATGATGATGATATTGATATTTTGCTAGACTTTTGCTTTTCGGTTCTTGATAATTAACTAAGCAGACTTGTAATTAGTGCAACTACAGTAGCATTTTCATTTCAACTCATCATCTCCCTAGCCTTTTCCCAACTATGTCGGGTCGGCTTCCAGTCTAACCGGATGCAGCTGAATATCAGTATTTTATATGGAGCGACTGCCTATCTGACCTCCACAACCCAGTTACTGGGTAATACGATACCCCTTGGTAAGACTGGTTGTCAGACTTTCGGGCTTCTGACGACCCGTAACAACTGTCAAAGATCCACAATTGACAGCCGGGACCAACGGCTCAACGTGCTTTCCGAGGCACGGAGGGGTCTTGGTATGTAAAGATGGTCACCCATCCACGGACCAACCGCGGCAAGCGTAGCTTAACCTGGCCGATCGACCCGTGCAGTTATTGTTATTTAGCCACAAGCCCCTCATAGTATTTTCATTTCAACTGTAAGAAGATATTTTGCCAACTCAAAACGAGAAAATACAATCCCACTGCAGTCTTGTCTGGTAACAAAAACAGTCGTTCGTCTCCAATAATACTCAAATTTATCAAAACATTTGTTTTGCATAGCGCAGTAAACAATTCATCTTCATTTCATTGTCTATTTACAAGAACAACAGTTTCATTGAACTTCAACACTATGATAACAATGGCAATGACATTAATTGATTTAGTCGCTGAATTAACATTTACTCATTGGACGATTATTAAATTATACTGTTGAAGCTATATTTAAATAACATAATTAGGCAGTCGTGGGAACAGACGACAAATGTGACAACTTAAAACTTTTTCTTTTTTTATTATTATTTTTAATAATTAATATGAAAAAAAAAAAAAATGTGACTCAAAATTATTAACATTTGCCTTAACAGTATGGAAATAACATACTACTTCTTACTAATATTGTATAGAAGTAAAACGTTGTATGTTTAGATGTTTGGATATTTTGGACGTTCGTTACTCAATCACGCAAAAACGACTGAACGGATTTGGATGAAATTTGGCACACTGATAGTTTGTAGCCCGAGTTACACATAGGATTTTCATCCCGATCGTACGTTCCCATGGTATAATTCTCAATCTCCACGCGGTTGAACCGACTAGCAAAAACTAGTTTACAATAAATTAAACCACATACTTGGTATAGGTTTTGCTAACGATACACAAAAAGTAAACGAAATCTGTCCAGTTATTAGGTCATAAAACGGAGTTTTAATTTTGAGCAAAACATAGTGTTTCACTCTCTGTAGAATTGGATCACTAGTTCAATGATTCAATGAACTTGAATCCTTGAAAAGCGACGTTGCCACGCAGTGCAAGTAATGGAAATAAATGAAATTTGTTTGCAAGAGTTACACAGAGTACGTAGAGTTACATTTGAGTGCACTGACTGGACAGGTGCACTAAATATGTGTGGTTTTGCCTCAAACGTCCATTTTAGTACCAACTTACATGGTCTTCACATGATCTGTCCAAGATTATGTCTGGAGTTCAAAAGATACTGTGACATCATCACGTGTAAAAGTGTTCGTCTTTTCCATTATTCAAAAAGAAATTGACTGCCCTATTAATTAATTAATGTTATTACTCAATTGGCGAATTTTTGACGGATGATAATTTAAATTGATAAAATGACATCTCTGCACCTACTCTTGACTTGTATTAGATCATTTACGTTTTTAATTTAATTGTATTGACCTCGAACTTGACGAATTTATTTCTAATCCCATTTTATTCAACTTGACATTATGTACCTATTCACTGAATTCGTTTTCGACACAGTAAACTTGTATTATATGACGAATGTGTTTAATAATGAATGATTTCATGAGTGTTTATTAATATAACTTAAACTGTTTGCATGCCCTAGTTAAGGCAGTTAGTTTAAGGATCACTTTAAACTGAACATCTGAGACATGTACCTACTTTCTGTGCAAATAAAGAACTATTCTATTCTATTATAAACCTACTTACAGAAATAAAAATATTAATAATTTACTACGATTAAATTACAGATGATCGAGTTCTTTGCAATTTGTAAAACACGTCGCTAAAACTAGCATGCAAAATTTATTGATTACATTAATGAATTAAGTGAAGCTTGAGGCATGAGGGTACTTCTTACACTTAAAGATCCGCCCCAAGCTTTTAAAGAACTATTAAAGTTCTATGAAAAGTAGGTCTAATAAAATTCAGCTTGCAAGATTTGACCCGAACAAACATACATAGGTACAAACAATGCAAGTTAAATGTATGTTTATAAAATTGGTACTTATGTCATAATAATTCATGTTAAATATCTAATTATATAAATATCATGACCGAAAGGAATATTTCCAGTTAAAAATCGTTACGTTCATGCTAGGCCCACAGAGTTCACACAACTACTTATGTCGGCAATCGAACATCAAATTATTTGCAACTACAAACAATTATCTACGTAGACATCCATATAGGCAGGTCCACGTAGGCAGCGCTCGGCAGTGACGGTAAGGGGCGGTTAACATAATGTAGTCATTGTGTTCACGGGATTTTGTTTTCAAACTGTATAGATATGGATTTCTGCCATCCTATTATGTTGCGGTTTCCTTTCAATATAATCTGGTTTTAATGCTAATGCCATTAGGCTCGTCCCCTGATCAATGGAAATAAGTCCTTGTACACACGCACGTACAAATATTCGGCGGGACATTTTGGGGTATTGTATGTTCAATGCGTAGTGCTAAGAGTTGAAAGTCAAACAGTGTGTTCATTGGATGCGGTGAGATGCACTCTGATGGATTCTGAACGCTCGGTCCAATACCGAGAGTAGAAAATTCCCTCGCGATATTTTTACTTCTGTGCTTACATGGTCCAACACAACTGATGAAAATAATTTGAGACACAGTACTGTGTATCTCTAACCGGGAAATACTTCCAATACTAAATTGTTTTAAAACACTTAGCTGACAATCTGACCTTCCACATTCGAAAATGGGTACGGTAACATGGCATCGTCACATGAGTAATTAAACGGAAATCGTGTTCTCCATGACATTGAGGAACACCAATCTAAGTTAGCTAAGAGCCCCGGAATGTATCCGGATTAACAAGCCACGTGTAACATACAGGAGCCATGCTTGGCATAACTCTACTAGACCAAGTGCGTAACACCGAAATCCGTCGTCGGTCGAAAGTGTTCGACGTCGGGGACAAGGCGATGCGCCTCAAGTGGAATTGGGCAGGACATCTTGTTAGACGCAGAGATGGCCGATGGAGTAAAGCTGTGACCGAATGGTGGCCAAGATCAGGCCAAAGAAACCAGGGCCGTCCAAAGGCGCGTTGGGTGGATGATATCGTCAGAGTCGCTGGAAACACCTGGATGAGAGACGCACGGAACCGAGAACTTTGGCGAAAAAAGGGGGAGGCCTATACCCAGCAGTGGGTGATTCCGGCCTGAGATGATGATGATGATGATGTATACAGGATAAAATTTTAACCAGTGCGCAAACTGTAACCATGAGTTCAGCATATCATTCTAGACCCTCTAGCGTAGAAATGATTCGTCAGTAATAGAAAAAAAAATCAACTGTTTCATAGAAAAGTGCAATACCTTCGCGGTCAAAATGTATGGAACAGCAGATTTTTTTAAAAATTACCCCGTATTATACGGCTAAATTCCGAAGTGCGGATGTACCTAGTTCTATATAGCCGGCTAAAAAACGGTTATACCTAGTTCTCATTATTGGCTAAATACAATTGGTATTAGGTATTTCTGTCTGGAATTTCTCAGTATTCTTCAGCCCGGAGTCTGGATTTGTGCCTGGTTGATGGCAATAGGCTCGCCCCTTATTATATGGGACTTAAACATACCTGTTGAAATGTGGGTGTATTAAAAAATTGTACACCTCTGCTCAAATCTGCGGGGAATAATGACGTGATGTGATGTTCGTGTTTCTGGCTAGAATGCGAAGACAGATTTAATTTATCCGCACAACAACCCAAATACGCATCACGCAGAAAACCAATAAGATTCCACACAGGTGGGGGCGCCACCGCCACCGCAGCCATAGGTGGTAATTAAAGCCCCGCCGCATATATGTAGGTATTAGTTAACCGCTGGGACCGCGCCGCGTTCATTTATGAGATGTCTGGCATTACAATGAATATCACACTTGTTGTTATTACGTGTGCTCTTTCTACGAATCTATACATCTATACAAAATTGTGTCTGTTTGTAATGTGTATAAAACAAAAAAAAAAACAATTTTAAGATTTATGTTTCTAAGTGATACATGTACAGGGTGTTTGGCAGAACGTTGAACATACGAAAATGGTGGATAGGTGGAGTCATCTGCTACTTACTCAGCCCTAATTTTTCAGACCCTGGCCCCCTGGATGTTTTTTTTTTTAATGCAAGTTGAAATTAAGATTTAAGTATTTTTTACATCTTTTTGTAGGTTTGAGGACTATAACTTTTTTTCTAGCTAACATCTGAATAAAGCAATAATTTTATAAGAATCTGCCAACATTGAACATTAAAAAAAAATGCCTGTTTTTTTTGTAATTTTTAATAAAAATTACACATTATAATTAAGAAAGTAGTGAAACTAGATGAAAGCAAAAAAATAAAAAAAATATCCAGGGGGCCAGGGCCAAACAAATTCGCGCTGAGTGAGTAGCAGATGACCCCACCATTTTCGTATGTACAACGTTCTGCCAAACACCCTGTACATCTAGACTGTTATAACCACATGACAGTGGATATGCATTTTTTTTTACTACGCTTTAAAATACAAGGGCAACAATAACAATGCACGTATGAAGCCCCTGCGAACGCATGGGGTTCGCAGGTACGAGTACTTCGTAGGTGCATTGTCAAACTGGTCAATAAAACTGAAGTCTTATGTGTCTGGATATTAACACATTCGCCCATACTCCTGAAACTGTGTTGGATAACGGCCCACTTCCTCTCAAACATAGGTGGCATGTGTCCCACCAGTGGGGAACAAGGCTGATTATGAGTACTTTCCCTAAAAGTTTGACTACTATAGAAACCTATTTATTCTGCCTGTTTAACTTTGCCATTTTCCCCAATAGGATGCTTCAGGAAAATGCATGGCGACTCAGAAACACCTGGTGAAGGAGTGTCCCGAAATGCTGGCCATCTCAACGTGGACGGGCCAGGTGCCCCGCAGACCAACCCTGCCGCCTGGAGCCAAGTTGTCGCAGCTGATGGCCCTGGGCTCCCGACGCAGTCCAGGATCTGTTGTCTGGATGCTGGCGAAATCTGATGCGGAGATGAAGTAAGTACGATTAATATGACACAGGTTTCTAAACCGTCTGTCCGTCTGTCAGCGGGATTTATCTCATGAACCGTAATAAGTAGACAGTAAATTTTTTGACAGTGTGTATTTCTATTGCCGCTGTAACAACAAATTATAAAAATTAAGTTAAATATACAAGAAACGTGGTTTTTCAACGTTTTTGAAGTGAAAACTTCTTTAGGCGCATTGGCCATTTTTAGAGATGGGAAAAACGATTGAACTCGCGACACTGTTACCGACACAACTGACGACACGAACGAACAACGTTGAGCGTACGTTGGACGACCGCTATCGTACCGAGGAGCCACAATGTGGCTCGTAACGTTAACTTTCGTAAAACCCCGAGGAACCACAAAGTGGCTCCTCCAAATTCACGCGGTTTTTAACAAAAATTTTAATATAAACAAGGTTTTTTATCGTCTGTGTTAATCTGACCACTCAAAAAATATTTCCTGACGATAAAAAAATATACACGTAATTGTTCAAGTTTTCACATTTATCGGCACTCCCGGAGTGCCACTGTATTTTTTTTCTCTTGTGTGCGGGCCCGACTCGCAAATAGCCGGTTTCTTTATAACTATTCGTTTGCTGTCAAATCGTTAGCTTTTGTTGTGATAGTTTGAATTACGACGAGCTATCATTTCGTTACTCAGCAGATTAATTGAATATAAGGCTTTTGAAATTTGTAATAAGTTTCAAAAATCCTACCTTTAGCTATTTGAATCCTAAAAAGCTACCGGAAATTAAATAAAAGTATTTGTTACACTTTTTATTAATCAATGATAAAAGCTAGGTATCTTAAAATTACTGCTACAATGAAAGGTATAGGGAAACAGTAGTTAAAAGAACATTGCCATAATCAACAGACACATAATAATAATAATCAAATAATCAAATAATCAAAATATCCTACTAAAATTATAAAGTGACAGTTTTGTACAAATATACAAACTTTCACATTTATAATGTTAGTTAAACATCTAAACAGATGTTTGGATGTTTGTTACTCAATCACGCTAAAACGGCTGAACGGATTTAGATCAAATTTGGCAGACAGATAGTTTTTAACCTGGATTAACATATAGAATACTTATCATCCCAGTAGTACGATCCTGTGGGATAATTTCCGACCTCCACGCAGGCGAAGCCATTGGCCAAAGCTAGTACACACATAATCTCACGACTTCTTCCCATGGGTAGGCAAAAACTATAACATAACATAATATGATCCTTACATATTCCTTTTTCTTCGTTTACATTCATGCATCTGAGGCTTTAGTGTGAGTTTCAATTAACCATTTCGATCAAACGCATCGGGCGCGTTCGGCGCTCCAATTTAACCATCTCGATCAAACGCATCGAGCGCGTTCGGCGCTCCAATTGGTCCGTCACATAAAACTCACACTAAGGCCTCTGCAGGCCTAGACAAAACAAATTTCTGTTTGCGTCCACGCCAAACGCTACGCCAAAATGTATGAGAATGACATTACCTGCGGAAAGAAATTTGTTTCTCTAGGTCCAGGTCGTACCCGCACGCTAGTTGCGATCACTATATGTCCTCCTAGGGCAGCCCCTCCCAGCGTTCACACTCACATCTGCCTTGGAAACAAAATGTATTTACTAAAATGCACAGTTTTACTTAAAACAGGCAAAACACTACACTGATTTAACGTCACCTAATGTAGATTTCCAATTCACTGACGTTGTTTAATACCGTAACTGGACGTACAACGAGTTTGTGCTTAACTAGATAAACAATTTGCGACTGACTATCACCTCCAATACTGTTCCCCCAATCTAAAGCCGTTGGTTAATTGCATAACACACAATTTTTATTTTTGTGTGCAGCAGGACGTGTCAGACTTTTACTGACTAAACCCACCAGTGTTCCTTCAGTTGCTTGTGTGCCAGGGTCTAAGGAATCTGTTTTTGAACCACCCACACCCCTGGCAGGCATCGGCCCTTGCGGACCCCACCAGTTGATGCTGACATCTCTTTGAGGCGCACGTGGAACACAATGCGTCGTTGACCCGGGCTTGGTCCTTAACGGACAGCGAGCTACCGTGAGCCGGGAATCAGCCTGGGATTCTCGACGCCCAGGGTGTCTCCTGCGGCGACTAGGACCGTGAGGACGCATATACTGCCTCTCCCTCACGTGCGCCACCTCCCTCTTGGCGAGCATTACTGCTTCGCAAAATGAGGTGACGGCTACCAATGCACTTCCGCTCTAATCCATTGCCTGGGCCAGGACGCGAGAGATCAGGGCGATCTACGCAGTGGAAATACCTGGGCGTTTCCTTCCGCCTTATTCGAAACAGGAACCTTCCGAAACAACCGTGTCTAGTAAGGACCTGCATCAGGCGGAAGGTGAGGACGCCGTGGCGCCTCTCAATCCACTCCTCAAAGAAGAGACTTACCGCCGCAATCGTCACGTGCCCAGTATAACACATCAAATGGCAATCGTTCGCAAGGCCATTCAATTTAAAAAAAATGCTACATTTGTTAAAAAGGAGCTCATTCATTAGGTAATAATTGAAACGATCTTTTATATTTTTCGTAAAAATTATGGAAATGTAGTACTTTTACTGTAAAAGCACGTCTTTAAAACCAAGCACAGACTAGCACATCAAGCTATCCCAAACTGTAAAATTTTCCCAATTGAACCTGAGCCTTAAATATTTTTGTAATGAAGTTTAAATTCTATCGAAAAAAATTGACAGATTGAAGTAGGTTGATATGCTGGCGTCTATCCATAAACGAAATCGACAAAACTTCGTGCACGGCCTCTTAATTGCGTGTTACGTTGTTGAGCAGCCGAATGTTTCAAACATACGAAGCAATGGATTGAACGATGAAATTTCTTCAAAACCCTTGAAGATTTATTAAAAGTGTGTATAACCAGGGGCCCTACTCTAAAAGCACGGAGTCCTTCGTTTTATTTGAAGTAACGGGCGTTACCAACTCCGCATCACTTACGGCAGAAGATTAATTTGGAGCCGGAACTAAGAATGAATGACAATACGATTTGACTGCTGTCCCTACTCCTGATATGTTTTGCCCGTCCGAAAATGATGGTTAATTGGCTGTAGGATTTACTAAGAAGATTCGAACTACTTTCAGGCGGGCCCGTATCTTCATTGACGGAGTTAAAGAGTAGGCCCCCTTGCGTAATTATGTTGCTGGTGATCCACTTTATTCGCCCACAAAATGTGCTTCGCGTATCTCCTTTGTCATTATAATTATTCTTTCCTTATCCGAATTTATTTTAGATTAGCGCAACATGTCTATTTCTTCCATATTTCTCTATTCGTCCTTTCTAACCATATCATCATTCAAACAGTCCATCTATCGTTTCTTTGGTTGTTACTCTTATAGCCATCGACATTCTTACTCAAAACTTACCTAACGAAATTCTCCTCATTCCTCCGTATCACATGCCCATCACAACCGATTTCCGCACAACTTTTCATTTACCGTATCTCCTTTGTACTTTGATTAAAATGTCCCGGGTCCACTTCGGCAAAATCGTGGATGGTGAATACCCAGCTTAACGAAGTGTGAGCATTTAATTTAATTAATATTGTTCTGTATCAGGAACATTTATCCAACAGCGGTAAATTGCTCACTACGCCTGGAGTCTCGTGCCATGAAACCCTGTTCCTATTGATAAATTGGAGCACGGCTTTGTACTGTTATGTCTTTGAATTGTACAGAACTAGCTATTTAGCATAATCAGCCTTTAATGTTCCCACTGCTGGGACACAAGCCTCCTCTCTGTGAGAGAGAGTGGGCCGTAATCCACTACGCGGGCCCAGTGCGGCTTGGTAGATGTCACATGTCTTTGAATTTTTGGTTCTAGGACATGCCGGTTTCCTCACGATGTTTTCCTTCACCGTTTGAGAGCAGGGGTGATGAAATTATTCACACAAAGTAATGCGCCTGGCTGGGTTCGAACGCACGACCTTACAACTCGTAAGTCGCGGCCGTTACCACTGGGTCACCACTGCTCTCAATAATATGGTGTTGATAATATTACGAATGATTTAAATAATGTATTCAATTACAAAAAGTGCCTGTCTGGGTTCGAACTTACGACCCGAAGTCGCGCGCCCGGAGTCGCTCGCAAGTCGTGGCCGATACCGCTGGGTCACCACTGTTCTGAACTAGCCATTTAATCGTACCCAATAGACAGATAAATAGAAACCAAATCCCGTATCAAATACTCTCGTAAAGATAACAAACTTGTTAGGAGCTAGATGTTAGAGCCATTTGGGGTTGAAACTCTAGGGCCGTGCGACTGACCATCGAGTATTTCGTGATATCGCCAAGCTGGACGTGACCAGGGGCCTAAGTCTACTAATTTTTAAACGTTACAATGGTCTCTCAATGGTGTGTTTTTGACAGTTTTTGTATGGCAAATCTGTCAAAAACTTACCATTGAGAGACCATTGTGACGTTTATAAATTAGTAGACTTAGGCCCCTGGTGGCTGGTCAAAGAATCAGCATTGCCATCCAACGTAGCAACGTTGCCAGACTTTTGGATACATTTCCCAATGACAGCGATGTGAACAGTTTTTATATGCCCACTGTACTTGCACACTAACACAACTATATTTACATTATGTACACTTCTACATCTATCTATATAAATAAAAAGAAAAGTCCTGACTGACTGATTGACTGACTCATCAACGCCCAGCCCAAACCCCTGGACCTAGAAAGGTGAAATTTTGCTCAGAGGTTCCCTTTATAATGTAGACAAGGAATAAGGAAGGATTTTTCGAAATTCAACCCCTAAGGGAGTTATATAGGGGATGAAAGTTCCGCGCGGGCGAAGCCGCTGGCAAAAGCTAGTATAAATATATTTGAGTGTTAGATTGTATATTTTATTTCTTATTAAGCATGTACCTAAATAACATTTAATATAGTCTCGTAAATATGTACCTTTAAACTGCATGACTTATTTTTGTATATCTCATATTTTAAGTGAACTGTTTGTGTTCTTTATGAGAGTAAATTCTTTAAACCGAAACCGAAATAATAGTCTGCAAAAAGTTCACAGTATGCACAGTTGTATGCGCAGTATATAAACAGTTGTTAAGTCGAAAAATATACGATCATTGTTGGGGCTCTCGACAACACGCAGCTTTTAATCAATCAAGCTTTTACCCCTAAATGATTGAAAGCCTTTTGAGTGCACTACGAAGTTTTTAATTAACTACGAAGCTAATGAACATTGAATAAATATTTGCCGTCACACATATCATAATAGAATCACCCACACCTACGTACAATGGCCGACAGATCAAGTAGCTTTTAAAGCGATTCAGCAGATAAACCCTAGCCTAAATCCAGTACTAGAACACAGAATAGAGAAGTGCAAAAGGTCCGCTCAATGCAACGAGCGAAAAGGCACGCACACCCGAGAGAACGCATTCCCGTGCGACTGACGTTCGTTTGAGAACACCGTACGAGTCTCATCGGGGCACAACTTTCCATGGCCTACTTGGAAAACTTTAAATAGAACTCCGTAGCAAAGTACGCAGCAAGGACAACCTCCACAAGCGGTGGTTCATGAAAGGCTCAACCTCCGCTGTCTATGCGGCGTCTCTCCACAGACAATGGTTCACCTCCCACCTTGCTCCGCATACCCTGCCATCTGCAAACGTGAAACCTAATGGCTGCATCCAAATAAAAATAAACAACAAATTACAAAATGAAGCATATTTTTTCGTGTTTTGTTTTATTGCTATCGACACACTTAATGCTACGGCCTTCGCGTTATTGTGAACTTCAAGGGGCGCCCTGTTTGTCGCAATTATATATTTGAGAAATACGACGTTGAGAACAAGAAAATTTGCTAGTATGAAACCGCTGTCTTGCTTGAGTTAACCATCCGCCATGTTGTTTAACCCTCCAAATTTGGGTGGTAAATTTTATAGCTAATAGTTAATTTTTGGCCATTGGTTATTCAATTTTTTTTTTTTTTTTTTTACGTTGTTTAAACATTTTTTTTTTTCAGAAAACACATTTTGATTAGTTACTATTTTTAAGTATTGGTTAAGTTAAATATATACGTATCGAACAGCGTCTTTCTTCCATCGTCCAATGTCGTATTTTAACTTTCTTTGGACATATCACACGTCAAGAAGACACATCTGTGGAGCGACTTGTAGTACAGGGAAAGGTTGAAGGTACAAGAGCACGTGGCAGGTCTCCAATGCGCTGGACCGACCAAGTCAAAACTGCACTCAATGGTCCACTCCACGAATGCTCAAGCAAAGCCAAAGTACGGGAGGAATGGCGACGGATTGTGAAGCTTGCCACCACCCCTGATGTGACGACCACGACCACTCTGCCAAGAGTGTGACGACGACGAAGAAGAAGTTAAATATGGTTTTAAAAAAACCGCCCTTTAGAAGACCGTACGCGCAAGTTTATGTGTGCATGCGCCTGTTTTCGCTGGATGTATGTATCTATCCTTAGCTAATCTTATCCTTATCTTCTAATAATAATAGTTGCACGGGTCGATCAGCTAGGTTAAGCTACGCTTGCCGCGGTTGTTCCGTGGATGGTGACCATCTTTACATACCAAGACCCCTCCGTGCCTCGGAAAGCACGTCAAGCCGTTGGTCCCGGCTGTCATTTGTGGATCTTTGAGAGTCGCTACGGGTCGTCAGAAGCCCGAAAGTCTGACAAGCAGTCTTACCAAGGGGTATCGTATTAACCAGTAACTGGTTTGTGGAGGTCAGATAGGCAGTCGTTCCATGTAAAATACTGGTATTCAGCTGCATCCGGTTAGATTGGAAGCCGACCCTAACATAGTTGGAAAAAGGCTCGGCAGATGATGATGTATGTACCTGTCCTTCTTTACTATTCTGTGTGCTAACCTTAGACCAGCAGCCGACAAGATTAATGTGCCAGGCTTCCAATTAAATGGATCCCAGTGACCTTAGGCCTTACCCCTTACCCTAAAGCGAATGAACTCAGAATAAATAAGTTCTCACGAGCCATTACGTCGACGCGACATGATTAAGTGCTATTTCTTTTAATTATTAAAGTTTGAAGTGCAATCGGTTTTCGTTGTGATTTTACTTGGTTTGGTAATAAAATGCCCATAGCAACTTCGTTCGTCTGCAGGCTTAACACGAGCACAGATTTTTCGACGGAAGAATAGACATGAGTTTTAACGATATAATGTACAATATGTACTATATGTTTCTATTAATTATCACAGTTATGCGTCCTGAACGAATCATGATTTTGTAGAAAATCGTATATACTTTGTGTCCGTCGAGTAGAAAGTTTGTTGTCAGTGCGATTTTGACAGTTTGGGAAAAATATTCTTCTGAAATAGTCTACATTTATACGGATAATACAAAGATCGTTAGAAACGAAAGACAAAACGACAGATTGTACAAGGATTTCTACGGTGTGATGTCAAAAATGGAAAAACAAAATGTCACTTTGTATTGAAAAAGCACTGTGTATTATTCGTGGAATTTGAAATCGTCATGCGAAGCTTGTTTTAATAAATAATATTAGTATAATAACCAGTTTTCATAACCTAGCTATAAGAGCAGCCCACACGATGGTAAATATAGTACCTACCTACTTTGTAAAACTGTTTTGAAAACAAATTGCATTATTCAATCCTGATTGAGAAAATCCCGGACCTTTGGTAGGCATACGAGGAGCCGAAGCCAGCTCGTAAAAGCCCCTTGGACAAATTGTAAATGATGCAGAGGCACCAACCGACGCGATGATTACATCAATGAATTGCATGCTCAATAGTGGGCCCCCGAAAACGGTCGCTAGTACAATAGTGGCGAAACTACAAGAGGGCACCACTTCCTGAGGTGCTTGAGGAGTGGAAAGAAATTCCGCGGCTATTAGAACAATCCCGGAAGTACGGCCACATACCAGCATCTTACTGGGGAACTTTCTTCCACCGAACACGTTTGCTCTTGAAAATCTCCACTCAAGCCAGCCGATAAAGGCAAGAATGAGGCGGGAGATCTGTTCCTCGTCATTGTTCACTCCAGCCGGCGAATAAAGGCAAGGCAAAGGTGAGGATCAAGACTTCTCACGCTGCCCTGCATAGCTTAGTATAGACTAGGTTTTTTTTTTTTTTTTTTTGGGTGGGAAATCATCAAATAACTTCTCCCGCTCTGGGTGGAGCAGGAGGGCGTGTCAGACTTTTACTGACTAAAACCCACCCGTGTTCCTTCAGTAGCCCGTATGCCAGGGGCTGTGGTGTCTCTTTCGAACAAACCCGCACCCCTGGCAGGCATCGACCCTTGCGGGTCCCATCACTTTTTGTGCTGACATCTCTTTGAGGCGCGCGTGGAACAGAACGCGCCGTCGACTTGGGCTTGGTCCTTACCGGACAGCGAGCTACCCATTGCTCGCCGTCCGCAAGCCCATGCCTACGGTGGCCGGAAATCGGCCTGGGATTCCCGACGCCCAGGGCGTCTCCGTATCCTGCGGCGGCTAGGGTCGCGAGGGCGCATATGCTGCCTCTCCCTCACGTGCGCCGCCTCCCTCTTCGCGAGCATCACTGCTTCGCGGAAGGAGGTCACGGCTCCCCATGCCCTCTCGCTCCGTACCATGGCCTGGACCAGGGCCGGACGCGAGAGATCGCCGCCGCCGATCGCCTCCACGAGGACACGGCGGTGCTCCGCCCAAGCAGGGCAGACCGCCACCGTGTGCTCCACCGTGTCCTCAGGGCGATCTTCGCAGTGGAAACACCTGGGCGTTTCCTCCCGCCCTATCCGAAACAGGAACCTCCCGAAACAACCGTGTCCGGTGAGGACCTGCGTCAGGCGGAAGGTGAGGACGCCATGCCGCCTCTCAAGCCACTCCTCAAAGAGGGGACTTACCGCCGCAATCGTGGCGTGCCCAGTATAGACTAGGTTCTTACAAAACACTGATGAACATCAAAACACCCATTTAAAAATTCCCGCCACTTATTACCAAGCCATGACTGGTGATTGTACAAACGAGCGAACATTATTCTGAACACCAATCGAGTATAATCCTCGTTGTTCCCGACAATTATACTCCATTATCATGCCTTCGGGTCGGGTTCCGTAGGATTATTTACCTAGCTGCGGAGATACGGCAGTTTAGGGTTGAATTTCTAAGGTTTAGATTTTGAAATCCCTCTGATACGGGTCGGAGAATTGAGCTGGTATCTTGGCTTATCAGCTTTCTTATTAGTAAATATGTTTAGGCATGTATTTAATCGCACCTCTAATAATTCCCGACATGGACATTTATTTTATGAGGTGTGTTTTTTTGATGTTTTTATTTTATTTATTCTTCTCAACAATGATTACACTGTTATTTTATAGGTTAACAATCTTAAGTCTAAGCGCCTGATTACCAGTGATAGGAATAGGTAGTGCATATTTGCCTAAACTTCGAAGAACGGAGACAAGAAACGGAGACTTCCTTAGGACAATTTTTTATTTCCCGGGATTTGGAAAAAATCTTCAGTAAGTTAGAATTTGCGCACTCTGGATGAAAACTTATCCTATATAAGATGTGTAAAAGTTATTTTTACATTTACATTTAAGATTTGATACAACGGTTATTTGGATCGTAAATATAATTCGAATACATGAATTAAAGTTAGATTATTTATTTCGGGATGTTACTCGAAAATCCCGAAAATTTGGTAATTGCAAGTTTAGTTAAATATAGATTTTACACATCTTAAATAAAGCTTATTTTCAACTTACTGAAGATTTTTCCCGAATCCGGGGAAAAAAAATTAGTCCTAAGGAAGTCTCCGTTTCTTGTCTCTGTTCTTTGAAGTTTAGGCAAATAGGCACTACCTATATATTCCTATCACTGCTGATTACTTATAGAAAAGCATCGCATGCACTACACTATGCGCAGATATAGTAATACACAATTACGGTCTTATTCATAAAAGTTTTCGAACATCTAACTGCTGTTTTATGACTGATTTTCAATATGAAACCAGACTTTAAGGCGACGATAGATGACAGCTACCTACAGCGATGAACTGCCGCTCGTCGCTCGCAAGAGACCCCGCCTCAACGCGCATCAAGTTTTTCGAAAAACAACCCATGTTGATTTATCAAACACAATTCAAAGAATAACTGTATACTAAATTTTGAGTGATTAAATTGTTTTTTATATGGTGAAAGTTTCATGGAAATACATCCGATAGTTTTTGCGTGATAATCGTTTTTATGTCCGCGATAGACATTAATTTGCCAATTAATTACATTATGTTATAAAAATATTATTTAAAATATTCACATATCAAAGACGAAGAAAATTGTCTAGTTTCACATAGAATTTTTTCAAATACATAAGACAAGCCGTTTAGATGTGATCTTCAATAAAAAAGTCCTTAAAAGACGGCTGTCTGCGCCTTAAGCAACTGTTTAGATGTTCGATAACTTTTATGAATAAGACTGTTAATGAATTAAAACAAGTACCTAATACATAGATTGCAATGCTAATAAACGATTTTTACTTTTTTTATGAAACGTCAGGAGTTATATGGATGGTTCTAATTGTTCGATTCCCAGGTTTATACAGATAGAAAGAAAGAAAGAAAAAGTATTTATTGTGACTCGCACAGGAAGATCACATATTAAAATAAACAAGTACGAATTTTTTTAAAAAAAGCAAACAAATTTCTTAAGAGTGAAACTATTAAAAATAAAATAGAAAGTCCTGCACGAGGCCAAAAGGCAACACCTCAGCATAATGCTGCGACATTTAATCACACGACAGATCAAGTTAATTTATAAAAAACTATGTCAACGATTAATAAACTTTTAGTCACTTACTTATTTACTAATAAGTAATATAGGCCCATGTTAATCACCTGCACAAAAAGTTAAACAAAAGCGAAATTTTACAAAATACACGAGTTAGGACACATATCATACCAAAACATCGCATACCTCTCTTCTTCTACCTAGCCTTTTTCCTAAGTATTATTGAAAATGGCTTCCAGTCTTTCTGGATGCAGCTTTTTTTTTCCTCTTTATTTGTTTAGGGGTTTTTATATAAACAAATACGCCAACCCCATCGTGCCTTTTAACATTACATACAATTAACACTTATACATAATATAAGTATATACTTAAAAATCTAAACAATCAACTTACTATGTATAGAGATGAGTGTCACAGATGAAGGACTGTTATTAAACGACTTAACTTTTGGGCACCTTCTGACGTTGGTTGAGATAACATTGATTGAATTAATCCCATGTTTAAGTCAAATTCCTTCAAAAATGAGTCCCTCTCGCGCCTGTTCCAGACACAATTCATCCACAATGTTGCACGTCCTCAATCTGATTACAGACTCTGCAATTCGCCGAATCAGCTTTTCTCATAAGGAATGCAAACTTCGCTGATGGATAATGCCCAGAGCGAAGTCTTAGTGATGCAGCTGAATACCAGTATTATACCTGGAGCGACTGCCTATCTGACCTCCACAACCCAGTTGCTGGGTAACATAACTGTTAACAAGATTGGTTGTCAGACTTTCAGGCTTCTGACGACCCGTAACGACTGTCAAAGATCCACGAATGACAGCCGGGACAAATGACTTTACGTGCTTTCTGAGGCACGGAGGGGTCTTTGTATGTAAAGATGGTCACCCATCCACGGACCAACCGCGGCAAGCGTAGCTTAACCTGATCGATCGACCCGTGCGGCTTATGCTACTTAGCCACAAGCCCCTAGAATTAGGATACTTATCATTCAAAAAGATCCGATTACTCCAACAAACAAAAATATCTACTATTTTTGTACTAATCACACCTCGAAAGGATACAGAAGTCTTCCAAAGCAAACAAAGTACAATAAAAATTGAATTTGCTTTCTGAACACTGAATTATTTATTCGTTGCTTGAATTGGATATAAAAGTTTCAAAGACTTCAACCGTTCAGGTAGATAATCCGTTGAAGTTTTAAACGGAGTAACTCAGAGGTGTCAGATATTTCTGTTTGCTTTAGAGAACTTCGGTGTTAGTCGAAGTTCACACAGGCGTAAAAATATCGGTGCCGGATTTTATTGCGTGCTGTATTTTTGACCGACTTCAAAAGGAGGTTATAAATTTGACACGTTTAAATATTTTTTTATGTATGTTCGGGCATAACACCGTCAAATATAAACGGATTTGGAAAATTCTTTTTTGTTCGAAAGGAATTTATTTCGAAATGGTCCCATTTAAATTTTATATAGATCTGATGATGCGTTTCGGAGACAGACAGCGAAACTCTTTAAAAAATTACAGCAAATCAACCGCGATTGCTGCTATCGCATAAATAATAATTATTTTGACCCCAAGAATGATGAAATTTCGAATTGGTGTGGGGTAGGTACTATAGCTAAAAAGTGAAAAATAAAAACTTTATCCAAAAATAAAACAACCGACTTCCGGAAAAACACTAAAAAGTGAAAAATAACTTTAATTTCGGAAGTTTTTTACCTCTTGCTCTTGAAAAGAACATTGAGAATCCAACACAGTGCATCCCAGTGTGTCGAAAATCACACCGTTTGATTCTCAGTTCTCGGCGCTAAGCAGTGCGTTGAAAATCCAGGCGGGAAAAAAGCACTATAATAATCCGTCCGTGTGAACTTAGACTTAGAAGTATTTTTACGTCAACATTCTGTCAACTGTCGGTGTTGAACCGAGCATTGTGAATCCAACAGAGTGCATCTCAGCTCGTCGAAAATGCAGCATATGCGCCCTCGCGACCCTAGCCGCCGCAGGATACGGAGACGCCCTGGGCGTCGGGAATCCCAGGCCGATTTCCGGCCACCGTAGGCATGGGCTTGCGGACGGCGAGTAATGGGTAGCTCGCTGTCCGGTAAGGACCAAGCCCAAGACGACGGCGCGTTGTGTTCCACGCGCGCCTCAAAGAGATGTCAGCACAAAAAGTGATGGGGCCCGCAAGGGCCGATGCCTGCCAGGGGTGCGGGTTTGTTCGAAAGAGACACCACAGCCCCTGGCATACGGGCTACTGAAGGAACACGGGTGGGTTTTAGTCAGTAAAAGTCTGACACGCCCTCCTGCTCCACCCAGAGCGGGAGAAGTTATTTGACGATTTCCCATCCAAAAAAAAAAATTAAAAAAAAGCGCGTCGAAAATCCAACAGTGTGTTTTACTGTTCGAATTTCAACTCTAGGTGCTAAGCATCCAGTGTGTTGAAAATCCAGTGCGCTAAAAAATCCCGCCGCGATTTTATGGCGTCCGCGTGAATGTTGACTAAGGGACTACTCACACTTATTCAGCTCTGTTCAGCCTTTGTCCATAGAAAACAACGATTTTGTATGAGATGCGTACGCATCCGTTCAGCCGTGGAAAGCTGAACAGACTCTACAAAATCGTGGTTTTCTATGGACAAATACTGAACAGAGCTGAATAAGTGTGAGTAGTCCTTAGTCGACGTTCACACTGACGTAAACATATCGCGGCGGGATTTTATAACACAGTGGATTTTCAACTCTCGGTGTTAAACCTAGCATTGAGAATCCAATAGAGTTCATATCAGCATGTCGAAAAAACAAACTGTTCGATTTTCAATTCTCGGCGCTGTGCGTTGAAAATCCAGGCGGGGAAAAAGCCCGCCGCTATATTAATACATCATGTGAACTTAGACTTAGAAGTATTTTGAGCTGGGTACCTACAATGGCAGTTTATCGACCTTTGCTTACTCTTAGATAAATAAGTTTGGGCGTTAAGTTAGAACTATCGTTTCAGACGTTCCCTGAATTTAGTTTGTCGCTGAAACGGTATCGGTTTTCCGTTTTGTTTTAGTTTGGGTCGTCTTATTCCTAACTTATTCTATGAGCTGCCTAGGTACTATGACGACACTTATTTACTTTTAACGTGTATTTATTACATGAAATGTTCATTCTTCATTCATTTTCCTACCACAGGTACGCTGAAAGAGATTACTTTAGAAACATGCATAAGTTTTGTACGTATTTCTCCGTTCTCTTCATATCGTCTACTTATATGTGTGTACATACTTACAGACTGTAGATTTGTAGACGATTTTCCATTCTGTATTTTCATTCCTCTAAGTACCTGGTACTTATTGACAGGCCTGCACTGTCCTCTCATACCTATTTTCACTGTAATTTGAAAAATTCTAAAACCCATTATTTTTAAAAGAGTAGGTAACCGTGGAGTTTCTTGCCAGCTCTTCTCCATAGGAAGCGCCAAATTGGAACCGTGCACCTAGCTTCTGACGTTTCATAAGTGCTCAGGTTTATGTGAAATAAAATATTTTGATTTAGATTTCATAATTGGTTAAATAAATAAATATTTCATCAAATCTTTATACTTAACTTTACACTTTATCGTCATCTGCCTAGCCTTTTCCCAACTATGTTGAGGTCTGCTTCCAGTCTAACCGGATGCATCTGAATACCAGTATTTTACATGGAGCGATTGCCTATCTGACCTTCACAACCCAGTTACCTACTGGACAATACGATACCCGGTAAGATTGGTTGTCAGAGTTTCGGGCTTCTGACGACCCGTAAGAACGACTATCAATGTTCCACGAATGACGGCAGGGACCAACGGCTAACGTGCTTTCCGAGGCATGGAGCCTCTCCGTGCCTCGGATAGTCTGTCTACTGCCGAACTACCTAATCTATAATAATAAAAATTAAATGTTGTCCGTTTGTAAGCGAACGGCTGAACCGATTTGGTAATTTTGTACACGACTGCGCGATGCAAAGAAGATATGATTGTCAGCTTAAGTATATTTGTTCCTTTTTATTATAAGTCCGAATGACGTTTTATGGCAAGATTTTTTTTTTAAATTTCCGGAAAATTTACAAATTCATAAAAAGCTGAACCTCCTTTTTCTATGGGATTTTTGTAATTAGGTATCAAAAGACGTCGCTGCCACAGTTTTTAACAACAGGGATAACCCACCTGCTCCATAAATCAGGTAGTACTGCGGAACCCAAAAATTATAGACCGATCACTTGCCTACCGACGGTCTATAAAGTTCTGACATCCATTTTGAGAGCTAAAATTTACCATCATGTAGAGACCAACACTATCATGTCTGCCTCTCAAAATGGATGTCGGAATGGGTCCCGCGGTACTAAGGAGCTGCTCCTCATTGATATGGCCATTAGCCAACAGGTTCGCCGTTCCCGAAAGGATCTTTCGACATGTTGGATAGACTATAAGAAGGCCTATGACTCGGTGCCACATACATGGCTTAGGAGGGTACTGGAGTTGTATAAAGTAGATGCAACTCTGTGTACCTTCCTGACTTCGTGTATGAGGCAATGGAGGACGGTCCTTCGATATCCAGGATGTCGAAACATCCAGAGGAACAGCGAGCCGATAAGGATCGAGCGAGGTATATTTCAGGGCGACAGTTTGAGTCCGCTTTGGTTCTGCCTACCCCTGAATCCTCTAAGCACACTGCTGGAGGATTCAGGTATAGGCTATCGGCTGAGGAGAGGTGGTCAGGTTATATCTCACCTCCTCTACATGGATGACCTAAAACTCTTTGCCCCCAACAAATTGCAACTGATGGAGCTACTGAAAGTAACTGAAACTTTCAGTAGCGCTATCAGGATGGAATTTGGTGTGGACAAATGTGCGGTCATGCATGTAAAGCGAGGGAAGATTGTGGAATCCGTGGGAACCCAACTCTCGGATTCCATACACCTTAGATCCCTCTCCTCAACCGAAACATACAAGTATTTGGGTATGTCGGAAGCGTTGGGTATTAATGTTACTGACATGAAGCAATCGTTGAAGGAGCGCTTCTTCTGCCGCCTGAATAAAGTTTTAAGTCTTTTATCAGGCGGAAATAAGGTGCGCGCTTTCAACGGTTGGGTCATGCCGGTTTTGTTGTACTCTTTCGGCATACTCAAATGGACTCAGATGGAACTTGACGCCCTGGATAGGAGGATCCGCACACTAGTTACCACAAATCGGATGCATCATCCACGGTCATCGGTGATGAGACTGTATATCCCGCGAAAATGTGGAGGTCGAGGCTTCTTAAACGCTCAGACCCTCCACAATCGCGAGATATGCAGTCTCAGGGAATATTTCTTAGAAGCCGACGTGGGGATGCACCGAGATGTGGTCTCAGTGGACAAGGGACTCACCCCGCTCTCCTTGGCTAACGAGAACTGGCGCAAACCTAAAGTATTAGATACTAATGACCGCAGGGAGGTATGGCAGGGCAAAGAGCTTCACGGGCGCTTTTATCGGGTCCTACATGGACCAGATGTAGACTTCTTAGCGTCCGTATCCTGGTTACGATTCGGTGATCTCTTTGGAGAAACCGAAGGTTTTGTCTTTGCAATTATGGACGAAGTTATGATGACGAACAACTACCGGAAATATATTGTGAAGGATGGCACGGTTGACATCTGTCGGGCATCAATTCGACACATTATTACTGGCTGTTCTCGTCTGGCTAACGGAGACTACTTGCATAGGCACAACCTTGTAGCCAGGATTATCCACCAGCAACTTGCTCTGAAATACAGTCTTGTGGATTCAGAAGTACCGTACTATAGGTATGTGCCCGACCCAGTTCTCGAAAATGGCACTATCACATTGTATTGGGATTGATCTATCATCACTGACCGGACTATTGTTGCCAATAAGCCGGACATAGTGGTGATAGATCGACTAGAGCGTCGCACAATGATTATTGATATAGCAGTCCCACATGACGAGAACCTCGTGAAAGCTGAGCAAGATAAAAAAATCAAGTATCTTGACCTGGCACGCGAGGTTGTCGACATGTGGGATGTGGATACAGCAGTCATTGTGCCGATAGTCGTGACAGCCAATGGCATTATAGCCAAGAGCCTCGACCAACACCTCAGGAGGCTCTCGTTAGGCAGCTGGATCAAGGGCTTGATCCAGAAAGCAGTTATACTGGACACGGCGCGTTTAGTGAGGAGGTTCCTCTCTCAGCAGCCCTGACCACCGGTAGCTTGGACTCTGTTCCCGATACCGGTGGGCTACTATTTTTTATATTTTTAAATGTTTTTGTTTATTTACTTTTATAAAAATATTTAAAAATGTAAATAATAAGAAATGAAAATAAATAAAGGAAATAAAAACGTAAACGTTTTGCAAAGGATATTAATTTTCGAGATAAGACGCTTTTCCGCCATCTTGATTTTATCGTTTATTTCCCGCGCTTCAGACACTGACGAATTACTGACGATGTTTACCTTTTATTAATATTATTCCGCCATTTTGTGCGAAACTTCACTTAGTGACAGGTCCCATTCATTAGGTAAGTACGTAATTACTAAATAGAATAAAATATAAAGCTCTTTATTATGTACAGCTTTGAGGGGCTTGTGGCTAAATAATAAAAGTTGCTTGGTTCGAAAGATCAGGTTGCAGGTTGTTGGCTTGGCGCGGTGGGTCCGTGGATGGGTGACCATCTTTACAAAAAATACCCGTCCGTGCCTCGGAAAGTCCCCGCTGTATTTCGTGGATTTTTGACAGTCGTTACCGGTCGTCAGAAGCCTAGCCAAAGTCTGCAATCCAGTCTTACCAAGGGGTATCGTGTTGACCAGTAACCGCCTTTTGGAGGTCAGATAGTCAGTCTCTCCATGTAAAATACTGGTATTCAGCTGCATCCGGTATACAGTATACTAGAAGTCAACGCCAACGTTATTGAGAAAATGACAAAATAAATGTCCAGATAACGAAGTTAATATTAAAAATGTGAAAGTTTGGATGTGTTGCTCAATCTCGTAAAGGTTATAAAGATGGCACACAGATAGTTGACCTTGATGAAAACATAGGGTACTTTTTATCCCGGTAAATGACATGGACAATTCTGAAGCCCACGCAGACGAAAGTCCCGGGTAGAAGCTGGTAACTAATAAGGTAGAATTTTACCAATGGAATTGAACGCGATCAGCACATAGTTTATAGGGCGTATAAAGCCAAACTACCTATACCTATTCAATTAGATTTTTCATGAAATTGTTAAAACTTAGGGATAAAATAAAAATAATACAAGTAACCACATGACATTGTCAAACTTTTTGTGAAACAGAAACACGATATATAAAATTTTTCTTGATAAAAACCATCATGAAGTTATCTGTAATTTTCAATTAATACATAGCGGGTTGTTCGAAAGAGATACCGTGGCCCCTGGCACACAGGCAACTGAAGGAACACGGGTGGGTTACAGTCAGTAAAAGTTTGACACGTCTTCCCTCTCCACCCAGAACGGGAGAAGTTAATCCCCACCTAAAAAAATAAATAATAAGCTAATGACTAATAGGATAAAATGTGATGATTACTTGTATTACTACAGGGGTAGATAAGGTCATATTTTCTGTGGAATATTGACAATGACAGATCTTGAACGCGGTATTGATGTGCTGATAGAGTGCAGTTCAGTTCAGTTCATTGGAGATATTCACACTAAGTGTAGTTCACTGCCCTCTGACAGTTGTCCTCAACAGTCGGTCGAATTAACTGAGACAATCGTCAATTGTTTCAAGCAATTGTTTAAACTTAAATTGGAATTAGAGTGACTTTGATTAAAGTTATAGTTACTAAGCATGACAAATAACTTGGGGCTTACATTAGGGGTCCTTCTACAAAACTTATTCTCATCCCGGTTTCTGAAAACTCGATGAAGTCATCTGTAAAACTACGGTAAAACATTTTTTGAGGGTGGGATTCATCAAATAACTTCTCCCGCTCTGGGTGGAGCAGGAGGGCGTGTCAGACTTTTACTGACTAAAACCCACCTGTGTTCCTTCAGTTGCCTGTGTGCCAGGGGCCACGGTATCTCTTTCGAATAACCCGCACCCACGGTAAAATGTTTAACATATTTTTTTTTCAAATATCAATTTTCTGGCGACTAATCATATTCTTTAACATTAAACCACTTCACTTTTGGCTCGAGTAGGTAAGTTAACATTACATCACATAGCATAGCATAATCAGCTTATAACGTTCCCACAGCTGGGACACAGGCCTCCTCTCTATGAGAGGGAGTGGGCCGTAATCCACCACGCGGGCCCAGTGAGGATCGGTGCTCACATGCCTTCCATTTTTTTTGTTCTAGGACATGCCGGTTTCCTCACAGTGTTTTCCTTCACCGTTTTAAAAGCAGCGAAGATGAAATTAGTTACAAAAAGTAAAGCGCCTCCCTGGATTTGATCCCACGACCTGCAACTCGTAAGTTGGGGCTTATATCACCGGACCACCACTGCTCCCACCATTACATCACTACATTGTAAAATATCCTTACATCATACCGATCCAGTACCGCCATTGTTTCGTGTAGGTAATCATTTAGGTATACAGAAGAGCTACCACATTAACCTAAGGTCCATCGTCCACGACGCTACTCAAATGTTACAAACTTTATCAACAAAAAGATGTCGGAATGTCCCAGCACTAGTACCTATGTCAATGGAAGTTGAGTCGTGTATGAACCGCCATTGAAATACTAGTGATGTTTGTATCTCACTAGCTTTTGCCAGCGGCTTCGTCCACGCGGAACTTTCATCTTTTTTTATTTATATAGATAGATAGATTAGTGACTGGACTTTGTAACGCTGCTTATGCAACACATAAGCCAGTTAACAGTATAAAAAATTACTAGTAAGCAGTTTAAATCTTTATTACATAGCTATTAAAGCGTTCGGAACTGACCAATGCTGGATTGAATGTTTTTTTTTTTAAATATCAATGAATAGAAATATTAAAAATACGCTATTTGATAGTTCATGGCATCCGATACCGCTGAGAGCTGCATAACAGCTGATGTGATACCAATTATTAGTATAACTTTGCTATGGTGGTTAGTATAATTTTCATTAAACTGTATAAATAACGCAGTTCAAGTTTTTCAAATATCTATTTTCTGGCGACGAATCCTATTCTTTAACAGTAAACCACTTCACTTTTGGCTCGAGTAGGTAAGTAACATTACATTACATCACATAGCATATCATAATCAGGTCAAGTTTTATTGTTCGTCAAGCTGTTTTGCACTTCAGTCAGAACCAGATATTTAGTAGCTAAATATTTGAGGATTTTTATAGTCTTTTTTAAAGCAGAAGGCGAAGGAGTTAGTTGAAGGAGCTTACTCATTTTCAATTGCATAATTGAAAATAAAAGCGCTTCAGGCGCACAATTACCATCATATACACTTAGAGCGTTACCAGATATGAACAGAAGCTTTTACACAAAATTACTGGAAATTGAAGAATCGAAAAGCTGTTAACTTATAACTCTACCGGATGTAAATTCGCCGCATAAGTTGTTTTATATTTTCTATTTAGAAGGCACTACTTATGTAAGTGCTATAAACATACACACTCTTAAGTGACAAGTGCCAAGTCCATTGTACAGACGCCAGCAGGTCAAGCTATCCCAAACTGTCAACATTTCCCAATTGAACATGAACCTTATTCCTTTATTATAAAGTTGAAAAACTATCAAAGAAATTTGACAGATTTTGGTAGCTTCATGTACTGGCCTCTGTACAATGAGATTACGCTTTCTGTAAACGATTTTGTAAACTATTCATTGGAGTGTTGTTATTTATAAACTAGCTTTTGCCAGCGGCTTCGCACGCGCGGAACTTTTAACACCCTTAGAGGTTAAATTTAAAAAAATACTTCCTTACTCCTTGTCTACATTATAAAGGAAACCTCTGTGCAACATTTCAGCTTTCTAGGTCCAAGGGTTTAGGCTGGACGTTGATGAGTCAGTCAATCAATCAGTCAGGACTTTTCTTTTTATTTATTTATTTCAGTTACTTTTGAGAAAAGTCGTGGGCGATGGGGCTAACAAGATAAGAGAAGCATTTGCAACCTAAACGTGAAAGATGGCGGGGTTCGACAGCGCCGCGCTGTTGCCCCCAATATCAATAAACCAAGGTTATTTGGTGAGCATGTTAACAATGAGAAATCTGCTCTTTCTTATGTAAAAGCCTTTGAGCTTCTGTTGCTCGAAATGAGTCCCTTCATAAATCGTAGTAAGTAACAGTCGTTTTAAAGACTTCGGCCTCTAATTTTGCATCACTGTCAAAATTAAAATGATGTTTATTTTCATGGCTATAAGGTTGCTGTCAGGGCGGTAAGTTGACTGTGCAAGAACTGCACGTAAAACTATTTGGAAATAATGTGGAATAATAATCATGAAGGTTGGGATTTTATGGAATATTCAATTGTCGAGCAAAGGGTTCTATGTTGACCCAATATGTTACGGAAGGCAGGCTCGCGATCCATTGCGAAATGTTGGTGTCCTCTGCCATTCCCCTTCGAAAAAAAAAAGTCGTAATGTTGATAAATGATAAAAGATTTTATTTCTGTAAGTAGGTTTGTACAAACACTTTTACACGTCAATCGTATTTATTTTAAACTACTTGCGGTCACAGTCTCTTTTAAAGTCCAGACATAATCTTGGTCAGATCACGTGAAGACCATGTGGATTGGTGTCTGAAATGGTCTTTTGAGGAAAGAACCACACAGATCGAGTGGACCTGTCCATTCAGTGCACAATATGTGCATAATATGTGTCAGTATATTATACCGGTAAGTTCTTCTAAACTACACTACGGTTTTTGATACGGTGTTCACTGTCATTTAGAGAAGTTATTCTGGAAGATTTATGTATATAACACATTAAAGTTACATATAATAAAGAACCGGCAATACTAGCAACCGCCATGCGTGTATCACCAGCAGGTTTAACATGACACTTTCTATTTCTACTCTACCGTAGAATAGAAATCGCTTGTCTACATTTCTCGATAGAAACCTGCCAACTATCTACACGGAAACGCAATTTATGTCTGCTCTTTCGTCGACAAAACGCTTCTCTATGGTTCTCGTGCTAAGCCTGCAGATGTATGAACAAAAATGAAGCAGGAGTATGTAAGTAGCGTAGCAAGTGGCGTTCTGTACATTCTGTCTACCCCCATGGGAGGAAGGTGTGAGTTTATGTATTTGTAGGTGTGTATAAACCTAATAAAGAAATCTCGCTCGAACTCAGACAACCGTTTTACTTGTTCAAAGTCAAAGTCAAAGATCCAGACAGCCGTTTTACTTGTTCAAAGTCAAAGTCAAAGATCCAGACAACCGTTTTACTTGTTCAAAGGTAAAGTCAAAGATCCAGACAGCCGTTTTACTTGTTCAAAGTCAAAGTCAAAGATCCAGACAACCGTTTTACTTGTTCAAAGGTAAAGTCAAAATAACTTTGTTATCTTAGACCTATGTTTATATGACATATATTAATTCAAATTGACATATTTTTTTAATAGAGCTATTTTTGCACCAAAACATAAAAACAGTTTGGCACTAACTCATCACGAATCTGTCGGACAAAAATTAATGTATTGTACTGTGGTCTATTTACCAAGAAGTCATTTAAAAAAAATGTTTTCAATTTCTCTTATTTGCTTGGAATTCAAAATTCATGAGGACTTTCCGAAGAAACTTTTAGAAAGTGGGGCTGTTTTTGAGAACATATTTGTTATTTTGCCGGCATGTCGACGGGAGTGCAGGTTACCAAATTTCTCCTTATTGTTTTTTACAAATACAGCGTAGTTGTTGTAAAACATTTCATCACCACTGCTCTCAAAACGGTGAAGAGAAACGTTATGAGACATCTACCGACCCGCATTGGGCCCACATGGTGGATTTCAGAGAGAGGCTTGTATCTCTGATTATGATGTTTTTTGCAGTCATAAAAACCGTGCAAAGCGGGGGCGGGTCACTAGTCTTACGTAAATAAACATTATTCAGATTACAAGTAATAAATCAGTTATTTAGGACCGACGGAGATTGTAGTCGGTAGAAAGTTTTCTATTTTCTCCGGTCTTGGGGAGATAGTTTCTTCTTGTAAGAAACTTTGGTACACTGTTAAATACTTACTAAACATTGTACTATCAACACGCTCTAATTCACTCAGTTACAATCCGAAGTGTTTGTCTGTTTTGAACACTAAGTTTCATATAACTTTATAACGGTTTGGTTACAGCAGACTAAAATAAAATGTTATTTATTTAACCATTTATTTACACAAACATAAACAGACAAGAGGAAAGGAACAGAAAATTATGCTTATGAATGATGTTTATTTCTAGAGAAATCTCTTCCGACATACCTGCGGTGGGAGAGAAGATAAAAAACTAAAAACCCGACTACGTACCTTTGGAAAAACTTTTTTCAAAACCAAAAAATCAACCGACTTTAATTTCAGAAGGCGATGACAAAAAAATAAATTAAATTCATATCCAAAGACACCGCCTTCCGAAATTAATGTAACTTTTAATATAATTTTTTTATTTTTTAGTTATAGTACCTACCCCACAACAATTCGAAATTTTATCATCTTTGAGTATTCTAAAAGTCAATCAAATCAAAACAATGCATATTTTTATGCGATAGCAGCAATCCCGGTTGATTTGCTGTCATTTTTAGAAGAGTTTCGTTGTCTGTCTCCGAAACTCATCATCAGATCTGTATGAAATTTAAATGGGACAATTTCGAAATAAACCCCTTTCGAACAAATATAGAATTGTGCAAATCCGTATATGACGGAGTTTTGCCCGAACATCATCATCTCCCTAGCCTTTTCCCAACTATGTCGGGGTCAGCTTCCAGTCTAACCGGATGCAGCTGAAAACAAGTATTTTACATGGAGCGACTGCCTATCTGACCCCCACAATCCTGTTACTGGGTAATACGATACCCCTTGGTAAGACTGGTTGTCAGACTTTCGGGCTTCTGACGACCCGTAACGACTGTCAAAGATCCACAAATAACAGCCGGGACCAACGGCTTAACGTGCTTTCCGAGGCACGGAGGGGTCTTGGTATGTAAAGATGGTCACCCATCCACGGACCAACCACGGCAAGCGTAGCTTAACCTGGCCGATCGACCCGTGCAGCTATTGTTATTTAGCCACAAGCCCCTCAGTTTTGTCCGAACATACATTTAAAAAATATGTCGAATTGATAATCTCCTTTTTTTTTGAAGTCGGTTAAAAATATGAAACAAAAAAAAGTATTTTAAGAGGTTGACTATATCATCCAGTCATGCCTGGAGTAAATTAAAAAATCGATTGACGGAAGAATCATCAAAATCAGCTCACGCGTTTGTCCTCTAGAGTGCCACTAAGGAACAAACAGTTTACGGAGGCTGATAAACATATTACCCTCCTTTATGGCGAGCAGTCGCATCTTCTTAAATTTAACAATAAAGACCTTTGTTTCCTCCAACTGCATGAGTTTAATAGTCAACCATGAATCTGAACGCCCCTGCTTTGAAACCTAGAGTAGGTCATACAAAAAATTGCATTAGTTTGACCGCGTACGTAATTAGGTATTGCACTATTATTACTAATATTAAATGAAATAACATATATTTTCTCCATTTCCGACGAAAAATTTCTACGCTAGAATCATGTGCTGAATTCAAGCAACTTATCTGGTAACTTTCAAATTACGATGTTGATAATCTGTCCATTGATGGATTCAAGTGTGTTCAGCAACAATGGCTTGGATATCTCGGAGCAACAAAAGCTTCTTTATTTAAAAATATATCGACTTTTATCTCAGTTATTATCCATCATATAGGGCTTTATATAAAATGAAAAGAAACTGCCTTCACGTATCTCTTCATTATGCTCTCCTTTCAAGTCTACGCAGAACATTCAAGGACGAAAGTACAACACAAGTTATTACAAGGTGTAAGAATAAACGCAACTCTTGGAAGTAGTTTGTTCATGATAAATGATAAATGATTTTATTTCTGTAAGTAGGTTTGTACAAACACGTTTACACGTCAATCATATTTTTTTAAACTAGATGAGGTCGGCTTTTCCTATATGACTACTCTGTGAAGAAATGCCGAAACAAACTCAGAGGTCACAGTCTCTTTTAAAGTCCAGACATAATCTTGGTCAGATCATGTGAAGACCATGTGGATTGGTGTCTGAAATGGTCTTTTGACGAAAGAACCACACAGGTTGAGTGGACCTGTCCATTCAGTGCACGCATGTATCAGTAATCATACGGCTTAACTCAGAACTTGAGGAGCTCAACGATTTGACGAACAATACCAAAGAAAGGACATTTGGGTAGGACGCATAAAGTACTCAAACTGCCAGATTAACATTAAAAACGAACTGAGAAAGAGACGAAACACGAAAAAATATTTCCAGTGATCGGAATAGGCTGACTATATTTGCCTAAACTTCGGAGAACAGAGACAGAAAGTGGAGACTTCCTTACGACTATATTTTTTTTTCCCGGGATTCGGGAAAAATCTTCAGTAAGTGGAAAATAAACTTTTTTAAAGATGTGTAAAGGCTTTAACTAAACTTGTAGTTACCAAATTTTCGGGATTTTCACGTAAAGTCCCGAAATTGACAAAACGTAATGTATTCAATGATTTGATACAACAGTTAGTTGGATCATAAATATAATTCGAATACATGAATTAAGGTTAGATTATTTATTTCGGGATTTTACGTGAAAACCCGAAAATTTGGTAATTCCAAGTTTAGTTAAAAATAGCCTTTACACGTCTTGAATAAAGCTTATTTTCAACTTACTGGAGATTTTTCTCGGATCCCGGAAAAAAATATATAGTTGTAAGAAAGTGTCTACTTTCTGTCTCTGTTCTCCGAAGTTTAGGCAAATATCGTCAGCCTATTCCGATCACTGGTGATTACTGAATCGAGTTCAGTAACTAAAATTTCTGACGTTTCATAAGTGCCGATGTAAGTTTATCAGGATTTTTTTTTTTTTTTAAGATTAGGGTATTTTCTTCAAAAGTTATGTATTTTGCCATACCTACCGCCGATTGAGCCAAAGAAAATTCATTCAATTCATCTTATTTCAAGGTTATAAGACTCAATTTAAAATGCAAAAAGTAATGCTAGCTAGGGTCGACACGATTCTTGATAATAAATTAGCTTTGAAATAGATAAGTTTTGGTCATTGTGTTATTGTAATTGAGGTGGATGAGATGTTGCGTTAAATATGTTCAAACCGTCTCTGTAGTCGGTTTGATTGTTGAAATGTCATATTATTCATATGCAGTATATACTGTTCCCACTGCTAGGACACAGGGCTCTCTGTGAGAGGGAGTGAGCCGTAATCCACCACGCGGGCCCAGTGCGGGTTGGTAGATGTCACATGTCTTCGAATTTTTGGTTCTATGACATGTCGGTTTCCTCACGATATTTTCCCTCACCGTTTTGAGAGCAGTGGTGATGAAAAAATTTACACAAAACAACGACCACAACGACATTTCGCAAGTCGCGGCCGTTTCCACCGGGCCACCACTGCCGTTGTATAAAGAAAGAAAATACATTTTATTTAGCACAGACTAAAAGGGCACACTAAACAGCAAAATAATAAAAATATGAAACCAATAAAAAGTATAAAGTGCGTCAAAGTGTGCCTCACGGCTGCGCTAAAAACACCCAGTTCAGCATAAATGCCAGACAACTTGTGCCTGACGCTCGTTTCAACTGGACGTGACGTGTGAGGTGGCGGATGTAAATCAGCTTTATACCAATAATTTAATTTATATACCTAAGTATGTGTGCTGAGATCCCATATGCACAGCTCCTGATTTCTATCAATACTTTAGGACAAATGGTTGTTTAATCTCACCAAGTGGGTAAATATTTTGCCTTACACTGGACAATACAAGCTGTTACCCATGTCGTCGCTTCGTTTACATGAAATTTGAAATCCCTGTTTCGACCCTTTACGGTCTGAATGTCGATAAACCCTTCCTAACGAACACCAAGCAGATAATAGGTACATATGTATATTTCATGTTTGCCTTACAATTTCAGCAGTAACATCAAATATACTATCAATTCATTACAGCATTTATTTAATCAAAATTCTTATTCCTTACCATACAGGATAAGTTTTTAACCAGTGCGCAAACTGTAACCATGAATTCAGCATATCATTCTAGACCCCCAGCGCACAAATTTTTCGTCGGTTATACAAAAAGAAATCAGCTGTTCCATACATTTTGACCGCGTAGGTATTGCACATTTCAATGAAACGGCTGACTTTTTGCACTGGTTAAAATGTATCCTGTATTATTTAACACTATTGTTGTGTACCTACACCAAATAATTCCTAATTACGGAACACTAGATGAAAAACAAGCCCTTTTTACCAATCGACTGTGAGCAAGGTCAAAAGGTTTGCTATTTGAAAAAGCACATTATTTTTTTTGAGTTTCATTATTAAAAAATTGACTAAAATTAGAAGGTCAGGTGCCACACGTACAAGAATAGCACCATCCCATTTGTTTCCGTGGGTGTCGTAGAAGGCCACTAAGGGACTTACTAGAGAATGGGCAGCAGCGTTCTCTATGCATTTGACTACCATACTGCGATCGCCAACCCGCCTGCCAAGCGTGGCGATTATGGCAAATCGCCCCCTTTTGGGGGAGGCCTATGTCCAGCAGTGGACGTCTTTTGGCTGATGATTAGGAGGTCAGTAAGTTTTGTGGATCCGTATAATAGCATAACATAACAAAATCAGCATATATTATAATGTTCCCACTGCTGGGACGCAAGTCATCTCTGTGAGAGGGAGCGGTCCGTAATCCACCACGCGGGCCCATTGCGGTTCGGTAGATGTCAAATGTCTTCGAATATTTGGTTCTAGGACATGTTGTATTTCACGATATTCTTCACGATGGTGGCCTAGTGTTAACGGTCGCGACTTACGAGTTGTAGGTCGTAGGTATAAACCTAGACAGGCACTTCATTTTGTGTGAATTATTTCAAACTATTACTTTCAAGACTGTAAAGGAAAACATCAGTTAAACATTTTCCATTACCTACTGTCAATGTGAATATTCTACACTGTCGGTATTTACATGAAATCACTGTTATTGTCAACAAGATCAAGTAATGAGCTCCTTGCAATTTCCTGTAAACACGTATTGCTATTTCCTGCGAAAAAAGTCATAACACATTACTTCACACACACATGTATGATTATAAATATAAGATTTATTTTTTTGTACTTTTTTTTACCCGACTGCGCCAGAAGGAGGGTTATGTTTTTCGAGTGTATGTATGTATGTATATTTCTTTGGCACGCTCTGTAGCCTAAACGGCTTGATCGATTTCAGCTTGAGAGATGTCGTTAGATTCGTCTTAATTGTGAGAGTGATACTGGGTAAATCAAAATCTATATTTATAAAAGGAGAAACTGACTGACTGATCAATCAACGCACAGCCGAAACTACTAGGACTAGGAACTTGAAATTTTGAACACGGCTTCCTTTTGTAATGTAGGGGAGCACAAAGAAGGGGTTTTTGGAAATTCGACCTTTAAGGGGGTGAAAAGGGGCATTTTGTTTGTACGAAAAATATTATTCCTTGAGTTAATAACTTGAAACTTAGCACAAATACTTATCGAAGTAAAGTTGATAATTTATTATTTTTCTAAACTACCCCCTGACGGGGCATTGGGGGTTGTCAAAGTTTGTATGGAAGAATTTTAACGCGCGGTCTAATTAACTCAAAACTCAGTATTTATACCTAAACCCAACAATAAAGAATAACGTTTATCAGGGTTTTTCCAAAATCTGTCTCTAAAGGGGTAAAAAGGGTAGTCCGTACTATAAATGTGAAAGTTTGTGAAGATGTTTGGATGTTTGTAACTCAATCACGCAAAAACTACTTGGATGAAATTTGGCACAGAGATAGATTATAACCTAGATTAACACATAGGATACTTTTTATCCCGGTGGTATGTTCCCGCGGGATAATTTCCGACATCCACGCGGGCGAAGCTGCGGGCAGAAGGTAGTTGAAAATAAAAATGGCCGATTTTTGGCGGCATATTGTGTTCAATTCTTTTTTCTTTTTCTCAATGCCTCTTGAGTGGGGTTTCAAAATAAAGGGTTTCATAAATAGGTCTCATTAACGTCAAAAATAATTATATTAACTAAAAACGGTGTTTTTTTTTTTTACAAAATCAATAAACCCGACTGCTTAAAAAAGTTAACTTCAATTAAAAAAGATGGAAACAAGAAACTGGTTTTAAAAGGATGACTATTAGACTGAATACTATAAGCAATCTCATGCAGTTGGAGGCAATGAAAGGTCATTAAATTGAAGAAGGTGCCTCCGACTGCATTAGATTGCTTATTAGTATTCAGTCTAATAGTCTAGTAGTTATTATTTTTATTTGACTATGCGTGCCGCGTCCAGGAGTACTGCTTTCTGAATCAAGCCCTTGACCCAGCCGGTCATTATTATTACGAACACACTTCCCTTTGTGTTTATTATTCTAGCGTATGGCGGTCGTGGGTTGCAGCTGAAAATCAGCGTCAGATATGTCGCCTCGTGTTGTCATCTGACATTATACTGAGCTGAGGCCCTTTTGGCATCATAGTTTTTTTGTTTTTATATGTTGCAATGCCAATAAAAGCATTTTCCTTCTTTCTTTGCATTAATTTCCGAAGTTTGGGTTTTGCCAATGACGTTGGCTACCAAAATCAAGACAAGAGTACCTACTACGGAGAATTTCCTAAGCTATACAAATAAATAATAATTGAATTATCGAAAATAATATTAGATAATAATAATTGAATTATCTGCTTGTAATCTCAAAATAACAGCTTTTTACTAAATGTATAATAAATGAAAGTACAGAACGGTACTTTTAATAATTTGTTTTTTGGTCTGTCTGTCTCTTTGCTCCAAAACGGCTGGACCGATTTTGACGAGACTTTCACTGGCAGATAACTATCTGTTATGTTAAAGGAGTATACATTTCTTTGCACGTTCCCGTGGACTGATTTCTGATATCCACGCGTATAAACAGGATAAATTTTTAACCAGTACACAAACTGTAACCATGAATTCAGTATATCATTCTAAACCTAGGGGTGTAGCATATACATTTTTCGTGGGTTATAAAAAAATCAGCTGTTCCATACATTTTGACCGCGTGCCTCGTAGGTATTGCACTTTTCTATGAAATAGCGGATTTTTTTTATAACCGACGAAAAATTTCTACGCTAGGGGGGGTCTAGAATGATTATGCTGAATTCATGGTTACAGTTTGTACACTGGTTATGAATTTACCCTGTGTAGCAGAAAAAATATACATTTTTTTAGAACCTTCGTATTAGTCGTGAAAACTTCTTTGCGCGCTTGCAAACAGTGAACGAAACGATTTAGCGTCACCGACCTGCCTAGGTGAGGGCTGAATCTCATAAACTCGATTCCCGTCATCATCAGCAAAATAATAAAACCATATAAGTTTTCTTATGGTCACAAGCACACATTTTTGATGTCACAAAAACAATCACCAACCATAGAAGCTTTGGCCTCCTTGCCGGATTACCGCCATGGGATCTGGAGGCAAAGGTCCTCGCGCAAATATGGGAGTGGCGCGAGGAGGCCAAACGCCGGGGCGTAAGTCCGCTGCCGCAGGAAATCGCGGCACGACGGTAAGTCCCCTCTTTGAGGAGTGGTTTGAGAGGCGGCATGGCGTCCTCACCTTCCGCCTGACGCAGGTTCTCACCGGACACGGTTGTTTCGGGAGGTTCCTGTTTCGGATAGGGCGGGAGGAAACGCCCGGGTGTTTCCACTGCGAAGATCGCCCTGAGGACACGGTGGAGCACACGGTGGCAGTCTGCCCTGCTTGGGCAGAGCACCGCCGTGTCCTCGTGGAGGCGATCGGCGGCGGCGATCTCTCGCGTCCGGCCCTGGTCCAGGCCATGGTACGGAGCGAGAGGGCATGGGGAGCCGTCACCTCCTTCAGCGAAGCAGTGATGCTCGCGAAGAGGGAGGCGGCGCACGTGAGGGAGAGGCAGTATATGCGCCCTCGCGACCCTAGCCGCCGCAGGATACGGAGACGCCCTGGGCGTCGGGAATCCCAGGCCGATTTCCGGCCACCGTAGGCATGGGCATGCGGACGGCGAGTAATGGAGCTCGCTGTCCGGTAAGGACCAAGCCCAAGTCGACGGCGCGTTGTGTTCCACGCGCGCCTCAAAGAGATGTCAGCACAAAAAATGATGGGGCCCGCAAGGGCCGATGCCTGCCAGGGGTGCGGGTTTGTTCGAAAGAGACACCACAGCCCCTGGCTTAAGGGCTACTGAAGGAACACGGGTGGGTTTTAGTCAGTAAAAGTTTGACACGCCCTCCTGCTCCACCCAGAGCGGGAGAAGTTATTTGATGATTTCCCATCCAAAAAAAACCATGGAAGCTTTTCAAACTGCGTAGAGGCGTTCAAAATTGGCAACATTATTCACCGGAACATCCCGACGGAACCCGATCTTATCTCATTATTTATAATAATTGGGTGAAAGGGGATCAAAAGGGGGGACTGACGTATCCGTGTGCCATAAGCGTGGAGGGAAAAAACGCGGCAATTCATCACGGCCAGGTCTTCGATGTGACGTTTGATGTAGTGTGGGGACTGCGTCGGGCCCTGATATTTTCATATTCAGAATCAGAACTGTTTTTGCTAGGAGTGTAGGTACAGGTAGGAAGATGTTGTACTTAAATGAATGACATCAGAGGGGCAATTCTACTAATTTTAAGAACGTTCACAGTCTGATCTCAGTGTCAATCTGTCAAAAATTCCTATACATTTTTGTCAAATTTTTGAATTTCGATTGTCGCCGAGATGACACTGCGAACGTTTTTAATTAGTAGAATTGGCCTTCTGCTACAGTCTAACTTACGGCGTGAAAATTCTTACATAAATTAAAATATGAATAGAAATTAAATAATGACAGCAAAACAAATTAAAATGAAGTCAATTAATATTATTATAGTCAAGTACAGATGCCAGCAGGTCAACCTATCCTAAACTGTAAAATTTTCCCAATTGAACATGAACCTTATTCCTTTGTGATAAAGTTGAAAATCTATCAAAGAAATTTGACAGATTGGGGTAGCTTGATGTGCTGGCCTCTGTACATCAGTCATAAATGGTCAAATGTGAAATTAATTATAACAATTATAATATTCAGCTTATATTCATATCATTTAGAAAGTCTTTCTCTGAGTAATAAACCTTTGACTTAAAAACTATTTCCACATTCAAATGTCGAGTAAAAGAGCATTACCTTTTCTCTTAATTGTGTATGTATATATATCTGCACATATATATAATAATTATATATTTTTCAACACACTTGCTCATAAAATGGCTCTAATTTCACTACAGTTAGGCACATAATGACACCTATTATCAAACTGTGACTTTTTCATTACTATTATTCACTAGTGAGTTATAGAATTGGTTGAGTTGCTTTGTTCTTAGTGAGTTATAGGTTGCTTTTTGTTTGAGTTGCTTTGTTCTTAAAAACGATGATGATGGATGATGCTGGGTGATGATGGATGATGATGGATGATGCTGGATGATGATGGATGATGATGATGGATGATGCTGGATGATGATGGGTGATGATGAGTGATGATGGATGATGATAGATGATGATGGATGACGATGGATGACGATGGATGATGATGGATGATGATGGATGACGATGGATGATGATGGATGATGATGGATGCTGATGGATGACGATGGATGATGATGGATGATGATGGATGATGATGATGATGATGATGATGGATGACGATGGATGATGATGGATGATGATGATGGACGATGATGGATGATGATGGATGACGATGGATGATGATGGATGATGATGATGGATGATGATGGATGATGATGATGATGATGATTTAGTATTATTTTCTTCGCAAGTGTGTTGAAAAACGTCGTATGATACACGTGTGTATTGATGATTATCGTCCTCGGCTCTCTTAAGACCCTCGCCTGACGGCTCGGGTCTCAATGGCGCCTCAGCGATAATCACCAACGTTACACACTTGTACCATAATGTACTATTATCGTTATGTATTTATTTAAGTATAAGTATGTAAATTTTCTGCATTATATGGGTAAGTATATTTTAGTTTAAGCCGTCACATATTCATTTTTTCTCTCCTTTTTCTCACACACTATTGTCTACATTTCTTTTTCATTTCTCCTTTCGCAGGTCTGCTGGAAGAAATTTCTAAAGAAATAAGCAGTACCTTTGTACTCTTTGGTTGTTTATGCTGTCTCTTCTATGTATTTTACTGTGTGTACATAAATAATAAAATAAAGAAATAAATGTTTTAAAAATAATCCATAAAACTATGAGGTATTTTTATTATAAACTAGCAGCGCTCCGCGGTTTCACCCGCGCAGTTCCCGTTCACGTGGGAATACGGGGATAAAATATAGCCTATGTCACCCGGGGATAGTATAGCTTCCCAACAGCGAAAGAAGTTTTCAAATCAGTTCGGTGGTTTCGGAGCCTATTCAATGCAAACAACCAAACAACCAAATCTTTCCTCTTTATAATATTATAGTATAGAAGTATAGATCACAATGACAGATGTCGTTGTCATAACACTTTTCCCTAACATTGCTGTTTTATAATTACCCGAATGTAGCAAGTTGTATTGGGATCTCAAGGGGCCATTACATGTTCTTACATTGCCCAGTGACGGAAACAAGTTTATCATGGTTTTTTATGGTAGGAAGTTTCATGAAGGCCAAGTATCATGAAGCCATAACATCACGCCTTGTTCTGCAAAGGGTTCGGCAGAGGCGTATTAGTACATTCACATTTCGCCAGTTATGATTAAGTCCCATGTAATAGGAGCGAGCCTATTGCCATCAACTAGGCACAAATCTAGACTCCGGGTAGCTATTGAGAATTTGAGACATTCCAGATGTAAACGCCTAATAACACTTTGCTCCACCCGGAAATCCAACGCAGTACCACATGCTCTATAAAATACTGGTATTCAGCTGCAGACTGTAAGCCTACTTCAACATAGTTGGGAAAAGGCTAGGCAGATAATGATGAGACGTATGTTGGAAACAATTGTTTTTTGGTGAATATGCCGCAGAAGTACGTCTCATTACTTTCCTCCGATCAGAATACCTAACTAATATTGTTTCTCCGTCTGATAAACGGCGCAAGTTATTCTTAATACCGAAAATAAAAATGAATCTAATACGGCTCAAGGCCGTAATCCGATAACTCGATTATTTATTCGATATCTCGAGTGCTGGCAATTGTTTTATCAGCCCATCTCTAGCATGAGTTGCCGTTGCTATGGCAACGTGTTACCACGTCTCGGGTTAACGTGGAGCCATCGTGGTAACTATTACATCATTAAGGGTTTTTCTGATGTTCAAATTGCCCGCCGGTGGCAAAGTGTGGAAGTTTTCATAAAGTAAAATGATGTTTCAAAAATGTGGTCAGACATTAAAATTTATTTCCAAGTAACAACGTGACAGGGAAATCAATGCTCAAACTGTAACCATGAATTCAGCATTTTTTTCATCGATTTTTAAAATAGAATTAGCTGTTGCATAGGTTAAATTTGACAGTTTGGGACAGATTGATGTGGTAACGTCGCACATCAAGCTATCCCAAACTGTCAGATTTTCCCAATTGAGCATAAACCTTATTCTTTTGTGGTAAAGTTGAAAATCTATGAAATAAATTTGACAGATTGGGGTAGCTTGATGTGCTGGCTTCTGTAAATTTTGACCGAATATTTGTATTTTTCTCGAAACAGCAGTTTCTTTTTTATAATCTACAAAAAAATGTGCGATTGGGTGTCTAGAATCATGCACTGACTGCATGGTAACAATTTGCGCGGCCATGTCTTTGTTACATATACATTTTTATCCAGTGTGCAAACAAATTGATAGAGAAATTTCAAATTTAAATTTCTCGACACACATACACTACATTTTCACTATCAAACCTGTTTGACTTAAAAGTATATAAATGTTAATGCTTAAAAGTTAAATTTAAAAAACCCCCGACACAAACAAAAACTCTCAAAAGTAAAAAAAAAAAAAATTGGCCTTTAAGTTGTCTATACTAATAATAAAGAGGAAAGATTTGATTGTTTGCATTGAATAGGCTCCGAAACTACCTAACCGATTTGAAAAATTATTTCACTGTTGGGAAGCTACACTATCCTCGGGTGACATAGGCTATATTTTATCCCCATATTCCCACGGGAACGGGAACTACGCGGGTGAAACCGCGGGGCGCTGCTAGTAGGTAATATTTTAATCAAGGCATTGTCAAGTCGGGGGACGGTCAATGAAAACGTCAAACAGAAGAGGCCTAGCATATTCAGTTTTTGTTTGTGTCGGGGGTTTAAAAAAAAATACTTTTATTTCCTGCTTTTTAACCTTAATGTCTCGATTAAATCTGCGCAGCGGCAGCGTTGCGTATGTTTCCCAGAGTGAAGTTTGTTACTAATTTATCCTATATCCTCGTCCTGATCACCATGTATCCATATCCTATTCATTGAGACCTTTTCAATGAGACCAAACACGATACTTTTATTTTTATTTTTGTTTTAATTACGGACGCTTTGAATGTGCACATCTTTTAAATCGTTCTCACATTGATAATTTCAACATAGTGATGTAACCAACTTTTTGTAACAAAAAAATGATTTTAAAAGAGTGTCCATGGAGTTCCTTGCCCGTTCTTCTCCATCTTTCTAAACTCACCGACCGACCTTGACAATTCAAAAGTGCCTGTAATTGGTTTATTTGAAATAAATGCTTTGAGTTTTGAGTTTTTTTAATACTTCTGCTGTTGCTTGGTGAGTAACTTGGGTATCCAGTTCAACGTTACTTTGTTCGTCTAATATCATTGAAGTAATAGAATACCAAATTTCGACTTGATCAGACCCGTGGAAGATTCTCAAATCCCTCAACCAGAAAAGAGCTGATAATCTTCAAACGGCTGAACCGATTTTGATTAAACTTGCCTAAGAACACTTCCGACTAATTCACCTTTCAAACATAAAAAACAAATTTAAAATTGGTTCATCCGTTGTCTCATACAGACACATACACTCACAGACACGTCAAACTTAAAACACCACGTCGTTTTTGCTTTGGGGGTTAATGAAACCATTTATTGTAAAAAAAAGTTTCAGTCACATTAAAAAACTATTTTAATATCAACCAATTTTTTACTTCACAAGACTCTCCATATCTTAAACTTGCAATATTTAAGAACTTATGAAATTGATAAACTTAAAGTACCTACCTAAGTAAAGATACATTGTTATACAAAATGTTAGCATACCGTTTATATAGACACACAAAAGAGTTTGCAATCAAGCCTATCTCTTTGATATGTAAATATCAACACTGAACTTGATACATGAATGACTTCATCGTAGATTCAAAAGACTTCGATTTATTTGACTTCGGTTTAGGATATTATATTTATTGTTTGTAGTAAATCCCACTATCCTACCAATAATATTATAAATGGATTTGATTTAATATTATATTTGGTTTGGATGTTTGTTACTCAATCACGCAAAAATGGCAGGACGTATTTGGATGAAATTTGGCACACAGATAGTTTATAGCCTAGATCGCTGGGTACTGCTGAGCATGAGGTCCTGGGTGCGGTTCCTAGGTTGGACAAAGTTTGATTGGGATTTTGTATTACGGATTTCTCAGTAGCAACTCAGTATATAGATTATGCTTAGTTGATGGCGATAGGTTGGTCCCCATATCACACGGGACTTGAATATAACTGGAGAAATTTAGGTGTACTATAGTTGCAACTCTGCCTAACCATTCGGGAATAACTAGCGTGATATTATGTGTTAATTCCTCTCTTTTACTCTCATTAGAAAACATGCATAAATATCTCAAGAAATTAATCCAAAGATGGCGCTGCTCCTAAAATATTCAGTGAGAAGTCAGTCTGACGCCTAAAACTAATTAATAACTAAGCAAACCGTGTCATAATTACATTAAGAAAATAGAAATTCATCTCTTGGGATAATATGAATTTGTTTTGTGAAACTATTCGGGGCAGAGACATCGAAATTCTACTGATACATATAACGGCGTAGCAAGTGGCGCCGTCTACTTTAGTTAATAAAAACTTTTTTCAAAAAAATAACAACCGACTTCCAAAAAAACACTACAAAGTGCAAAATAACTTTAATTTGGGAAGTCGGTGACTTTGGATGTGTATTTTAATTATTTGTCACCGCCTTCCGAAATTAAAGTTATTTTGCACTTTGTAGTGTTTTTTTGGAAGTCGGTTGTTATTTTTTTGAAAAAAGTTTTTATTTTTCACTTTTTAGTTATCTACCCCACACCAATTCGAAATTTCATCATCCTTGGGGTCAAAACAATACACATTTATGCGATAGCAACATTCGCGGTTGATTTGCTGTAATTTTTTGAAGAGTTCCGTTGTCTGTCTCCGAAATGCTTCATCAGATCTATATGAAATTTCAATGGGACCATTTCGGAGTACACTCCTTTCGAACAAAAAAATAATTTTGTAACTCCGTCTATATATGACGGAGTTATGCCCGAACATACATAAAAAAAAAAAAAAAAACATGTCGAATTGATAACCTCCTTCTTTTTGAAGTCGGTTAAAAAGTTATAATAGAAATCACCGAAGAGGTCAGATAGGAGTGTCACTGGCTGATTACTGTCACTCTAGCACAGCGTCGCATTGATGGTTGCGGGGCAAAGAAAAGATAGAAGGAAAATACATTTGGCATAGACTAAAAGTCACACCAATGTTCCGTGTGGTGCTGGACGTACAGAATAGCACCTTCCCATTTCTTCCCGTGGGTGGCGTAAAAAGAGACTAAGGAAACTACTAGACAATGGGCAGCAGCGTTCTCTATGCATTTTACCAGCTTACTACGTTCGTCACATTTTCAGAGCAGTGTAGAAACCTCTTTACATTGTTGCAATTTCTACAAGATATTATTATATTGCCATCGACCGGGTCACATTTGTTTTATAAAACAGCGCTAATGAAGAAATTAAACACCTACGCCTACATTAAATCGATACAAATATCCTACTTAAAATTATAAATGTGAAAGTTTGTATGTTTATGGGTTTAGATGTCTGGATGTTTGTTACTAAATCACGAAAACAACGATAACTTTTATCCCGGGTACGTTCTCGTGGGATAATTTTCGACTACCATGCGGGCGAAGCTGCGGGCAAAACCTAGTATTAAATATGTTCAAACCTATTTGTCCGTCTGTACCTCATGTAAAAAAAGGCTTACTTAATCAAACCATGTTGAGATATTACACAGCCATTTCAAAATAAAAAAGCGTAGCCAACAAACCTCCCACATCACACGAGCCGCACCTACATACGTCAGCCCAAAATTAACCCTGAAACATATTTCCAACTTAATTTGGCGTCCGAAATAAAGTGTACATTAAAATATGGAGCTACGTGTGAACCCAAGTCTCATTTTTTGTGTAGGAATACACGGAGTAAGGAGAAAATGAATTGTTCATTTAGAGGTCAACGGCGTTGCTCAAATAGCAAGCAGTAGGCGGTACTAAAAAAATTCAATGAATGACGATACTTAAGGCACTGCCCAAACGTAGGATATCGTAAAACGCTCAGTATTTTGTTGTACAGTTTATTATTAGTACATATTACAATTAGTAAAAATTGAGTGTACTGTTAAATACCTTTAAAGAAAATACTTTTAAAATAATTCATCATCATAAAACAATCGCAAGAGCCAAACAAATATTTTCAAAAAATAAAGCTTAAATAAAAAATCGTCGCATAATGCCATCGATCACTAATAAAGAACTTAGTGATCGATGCATAATGCACACAATTTTGAGCGTTAACTATCATGTTTCATGAAATGATATTGTAGGGAATTCAACCAATTGAAGAAATACCTAAAAATTATTTCGCTGAGCCATAAAAATAATTTAGAAATTTAATTAAAATTACAAAATTACTTTTATTTTGGTGGTCATTCTATTCAACTAACATCAAAGGCATCGTTGTATTGTTCGTCAGATAGGCAGTCGCTGCATGTAAAATACTAACATTCACCTGCATCCGGTTAGACCGGAAGCCGACCTCAACAAAGTTGGGAAAAGGCTAGGCATACTAATTGATAGATCTACTACGGTCGTTTAGATTTTTGGATAGACAGTGACCGAAGACCATTCGATATTTTTTACAAATGTAAAAAATAACATTATCACTCCATCCTCACTACTCCGTGGTGTAATAAAACAAACCATTTTATCTTCGCCTCTGTCAGCGAGGCACGAACTCCAACGAGCTCGTCCAAAATAAAATTAATCCGTCGGGAGCCCGTCTCCCCTAGGATTACGAAGAGCTAAGGATTCTCACACTCTTGGGCTTCTGTATTGTCAAATTTACTCGACAAATTGGAAAGGATTCTGTCGGATCTTGAGAATGTAGGTCATTCTTGTAAAGGATGGGATATTGTTATATTTACATTTCCGGTGGCACAGTCAATTCCCGAGTCTTGCGTGGAATTCTACGATTACAAATAAACTACTAACTGACTAGAAAAGCAAATCTACTCTCTAATGAAAATTCACTATAATCCACTTATTCTTAAGACGTTGCATAATGGTATCCGAAAAGTTTTTCCTTTTAATAAAGTTTAAATTTGAATGAGATAATTCTCCGAGCACATCCAATCATGGTTTTGATATATAATAGATAGATAATATTTATATAATATAATAAAACTTTATTTTATAAACAAATACAGATTTAACTAGTTTTTTATAAAGACAATTAAAATGAGCTTGGGTAGTAACACAATGCAATACAAATCTAGAAACTGAAATCTGTACACAATATGGAAAACCCTGCCTCTCAAAGTAGGTAACCTGTATCTTGAGAGTCTATATTTGGTTATCATTTTTGGGGTACGTTAGTCAAAATTCAATGTATGTGTATCCTCTCGTCTGTTAGGCAAGCTCATTGAGTCTGATAAGCTTATTTAAGAGCTAAGATTATCTCTAGACATTAAATAAACTTTGATCCTTGAGGTTTTTCGCCATATCTTCTCAGGGAAAGAGAAAAGAGATAGGAAATGTCAATTCCATCTAGCTTATTTTTATAATATGACGTGTAAAATGTACATAATGCCTTTTGCTCTATTTGCAGAATATACATTTTTTTTTTGCAATTTGCATATTTTATACTTAGGTATAGTCGCGGCCAGATGATACATTATCACATTTATCACATAAGACTACCACAAAAATACTTTCCAAACATTGTGGCAGCTAGATAAAATATCCCACGTTTTAAAAACGCATTTCCCCGGATCAGTGGTGACTTATGGCGACCGCCAGACCACCTCGTGACACATTGACCCACCCACAGACCCTTTTTGCCACCATTTTTTAAATCCCACCTTACGGGCTGCGGTGAGAAATGTTACCAGTTAAAATAATTGCGCTTCATAAAATCAGATACCTACGGGCCCGATAATTAGCAAATTGGTGTTGGTTTTGAGTTTTAAGTACCTAATTATTATCAATATTGGACAGGTTCCTTGGAATAAATTTTGGTTACGGAACAACATAATTACATTCCTATGGATTATTTATGTGAATTCGGTACTGCTTGAGTAGTTTTTATCTTATTGATATTTCTATAAAGCAAATACAAGGATTGAATTGCAAGATGGCTTCAATCAAATCTAAGGCGATTAACACACGGCACCGCAAACCGCCGCGGTAGGCGGTGAAGCGGATCTCATGGCGCATTGGTCTCTAAAAAATCCGTTGATGCCTAACACACGTACACCGCCCGATCGCGCGGTCGAATTGTATGCCGCCGCGGCGGTGCGCGGTGCCGTGTGTGAATCGCCTAATGGAAACAGATACACAAGTCAACTTGTTAACTAAATTTTTCCCGATATTCTCTTATTCGAAAAAATAAACTATCCTCGTGCAAATAAAACTTAAAATACGTAAGGTGTATATACAGAGACAAGTCCACGTAAGTAGTTATCCTAGAAAAGTCACGACGATAGTGACGTTCTCAGTAATTAGTTCGGAGACAAGAAATATAACGCAAGTTACATTAACACTAATCACAATTTCATTAAAGTCTTTAGGGAATGAAAATCTTTGACCGACTATGACTTTCAGTCTGGCTTTGCCGTGAAGCTTTAGATGGGTATTCAGGTATCTGCAAGTGGCTAAACATAGTTATAACTTACGTATTTAGAGGGTAATTGGGTCATCTGAGGGAAATTAATATGGTCATCTGTTAATTATGATTACTTTCTCAAATCTCAATCTACAGTCATTTTTCGATTAATAATAGTAGGATTGTCAACCTTACTATATAATATACTATCAGTTACTGGGCTTTCCGAGGCAAAGAGGGGTCTTGGCATGTAAAAATGGTCACCCATCCACGGACTGACCGCGGGAACCGTAGCTTAACCTGATTTATTGACCCGTGCGGCTCTTTCTACTTAGTCACAAGCCCCTCATCCTCATTATCCTCCTATATTAAAGGCCTTAATAGTATACAGAGTGACAGGACATCAACCTGCATACTGTTACTGTGAACTCAGCACATGATTCTAAAACCTTTAACATATACATTTTTCGACGGTTATAAGAAAAGAAAACAAGTTTTTTTATACAAAAAGTGCAATCAACCAACTCGGTCAAAATGGATTGAAAAGTTTTTTATTTTACGGTGATTTATACATGACATTTTTTTTACCTCTTTTTGTTATTTTTACAAGTTTTGTTTTGACATGTCTTTGCAACTTGTTATAAATATAAAAGATAAACGAATACTGTAAGCGCAACTTGTAGAACACATGTTTACACCTTGATATAAAAATGGGCACTCAACAAGTCGCGCCAGTGATTCACGCGCGTTCTCATAGAAAATGTAGCTTAAATATCGCAAAGCCGCTTCGCGTCTGTGATCCTGAAGGGATTATATCAAGTCGACTGCACCCCTTCTATTTACCCTACATTTGTTGCGGAGAGCGTATGGTATTGATTGTGACTAGTGCAATTATTCTCTAAACGATCTCTATTCTCTGTATACGAGGGAGTCCACTGTTCCATGTAAATTTTTAGTTTAATCATATAAGCATAACATAATATTTGCTACGTTATATTATTGTTTCTACGTTAATTAATGTAATTGGTGTTACCGTTTTAATTAACTATAAATAAATAAATAAATTGTAGGGGTTTGTTACCAGTGTGTCTATCACCATATTTACTATGTAAATTGGATAAAAATAATACTTTTACCCGTAGGAATTTTTTGGCTACAACTAGATGTTTTCTAGCCGACTACTCTGAGAAGAAACACAGAAACAAACACATTGGTCGAAATCTCAAGGGTTTTGACTGGGCGTTGATGAATCAGTCAGTCAGTCAGGACTTTTCTTTTTAAGAAGATAATTATTTGACATTCTTAAAGACAAACCTGCGTAAAACGTTAATTTATATTTTCTTCTCTTTTTTTCATTGCTCACTAAAGGGAATGGATGACGGCAATCACGAAAACGGTAAGTTTACAATGGAAATGGTTCTATTAAGTATATAAAATATAAAAATTGAGTGGTCCCTAATGTGTTTTATCGATAACCTTTTAAATAAGAGTGCATTGTGCGATTGAGCCGCTGTTAATGGCTTCCAGCACCAAGTTCAAATTATACAATGTTTTCAATTAAATTAGGTATTTCAGTTTTTGCTCTACCACTGAAAGCACTTTACTTTAACCTTTCGATAAATGGGTAAACTTTTAGCTGATATTTTGTTAATTAACTTAATAATTTGGATAGACTCTATACTTAGGAGTATACAGGATAAGTTTTTATCCAGTGCGCAAATTTTTACCATGAATTCAGCATATCATTCAAGACCCACATAATTTTTTCGGCGGTTATCCAAAAAAAAAACAGCTGTTCCGTACATTTTGACCGCATAGGTATTGCACTTTTCTATGAAAAAGCTGTTTTTTTTTTTTGCATAACCGGCGAAAAATTTCTGCGCTAGGGGCTCTAGAATGATCTGCTGAATTCATGGTTAAAATTTGTGCACTGGATAAAAACTTATCCTGTATGTGGGAATCCTTGGGAACGACTGTAATCTAATCTTGACAGACATAAAACATCTAAATATCACCTGAACTTCAACATGAATGATGTAACCAATATTTTGTGTCAATATCTTGATGTCAAAGAGTGGTCATCGTTTCTTGCCCTTTCGTCTCTATAGACAACTTCTACGCTTTGGAATGGGCAATCATTTTTCTGAATGACCGACTCTTTATAACTGCTGGCACTTACCTAATTGATTTAGGTAATTAAAATAAATGGTTTTGAGTTGAGTTTAGTAATTTATGATGTGTCTTGAATGATAACCTGTACTTTTCTTCCAGCTGCCTGCGCCTCCTCACATCGAGCTGGTGATGGCAATGCCTTACCTCCGCACAGCGTTCAAGAGGCCCACAGTCAGAGTGAGACGTAAGTACCTCTTTTTTTAAATTTCCAAGAACTTCCTACAAACTCCTGCCGTTAGGTCAAAAGTACTTGACAAGTGCTTAACAGTTACACTATAAGGTCAGCAACAAAAGTCGATGTACACTTAAATTTTTTTAAGTACCTATTTATTATTCAACATTATCATTATCTCCCTAGTCTTACCCAACTATGTTGGGGTCTACAAGGGATTGAGTTAATTATTTAATTGAAATAAAAAAAAAAAATATCACCCACAATGTAACGAACAATCGAAAACTCGTTGAAATTGTTCGAAATCATCCGATGATTTCGTCCCCGACCCGCCCCGTCGCATAACATCCGCCTTGTGCTAGTACTCCGGTTTGGCATTGCGTTCATTCTGACTTTTTTTGCTTGGCTCTTAAGAGTCTTTGCTTTATATTATGTTTAACCTACCTCAAGGTATGTACCTCAAATCCGCCTGGTAGTTCAAGAAATTATCCCCTACGTACAGAGGCCAGCACATCAAGCTACCCCAATCTGTCAAATTTCTTTAATAGTTTTTCATCTTTATTCCAAAGGATTAAGGTTTATATTCAATTGGGAAAATTTGACAGTTTGGGATAGCTTGACCTGCTGGCGACTGTACCTGCAAACTTAAAGACAAACAGACTTACCTTACCTTACCTCTTCATAATATTAAGTAGGATACGTTGATGGATAAAAGTAGCAGTGTTAGCCCAGGGCCCAGGTTCCCACAGACCTAATAAAATTGTGCATGCTGATGCACGAAGTCTTTTTTGTGCCTGTTATATGACAAAAAGATTGCCTCCTATTACAACGTACGAATTACGCGTGACGAAATGCGCGTGTACAGCCAGCCCCACATCAAAGAAAGCTTTGTGAAAACTTCTTTAGGCGCGTTGAGCACTTTTTGGGTGAACAAAAATCATGGAACTCGCGTCATCGTCATCGAACGCCTTCCATTGGCTACATGTAGACTGTGTATACATATATGGGTGAACGAGCACACGGATGAGTCGCGCGTTGATGTCTTTTGGAAAAGTCCCTTTCTTTCATTAGGAAATTCTAATTCTTTTATCCCTTTCTTTCCCTTTGTATTTTTATCGAACAAATCTGTTACCTTTAATGGCTGAAGTCGATCGCTCGTTTATCATTTTATACAGCAATCGGGACCCAAAATACACACTTAATTGTACACACAGCTCCACAGAAAACTCATCCCCTACAAAGGCGACATGCCTTTGTAGGGGATGAGTTTTCTATGGAGCCGACTGTCGACACTCCAAGAGTGCCACTGTTTTTTTTTTTTTTTTTTTTGGCCTCGCACAGTATTATCACAAACTAAACTAGAACCAATCATAACACAAAACATTAAAACAGAAATCAAATGAAAACAAAAACAGACAGTCCTGTACGAGGCAAAAGGCCTCCCAGCATGGTGCTGAGACCGACTTTTAAAAATAAATAAAGGGCCCGCTGTGATGTCACGGACAGATACAGAATAAAATAAAATAGAATAAAAATTTGTTAGGCAATACAAAAAGAAATTATGCTCGAGATGAACCCGTGAATCCGTATCAATGGTAACGCTTGCACTACGAAAATCGTCCTTAGTGATACCACATAAAGGCGCTATTAGAGTTAATTTCTTACCAGTGATGTGCGGTTCATTGTGCCTACTGCACAATGCACATCTTTCTCTACCCCTACAGGCTTAATAGTGGATTCGCACGGATTTACTCGCCCGGATCGGGCGAATCAAGACTTTTAAAATCAATTATTTTCTATAGGCGACTCGCCCAAAGTTTTTTTACTTGTGGGCGAATCGACAAATCCAAAAATACGTATTAGTCAATTGGCACGTTTTCAATAAAAAGTTAAAGAAACAACGAAAAGTACACTAACTCTATTACATTACTAGTTTCTGCCCACGAATTCTTCCGCGTCAAAGTTCTTGCTCCCCCGACCCACCCATCAAATCGCCTGCCGTGCGAGTACTTCACATTCGTGACCTTTTTTCTTTTTTCTCGGCCCCAAGCGTCCTACACTATATAATGGGCTATCAATCAATCAAACAATCAATTTTTCCATTTGGAACCTTTAGTTCCTACGATTAGCGTGTTAGACCAAACATACAAACAAGCTATTCAGCTTCATAATATTAGTATAGATACAATACAAAACGTGCGAATTGCGAATCGTGCGAATCGACTTACTATAAGCCCCCTACAGATAATTCAGGCGTGATGTTATTCTGTCTGAAGTAGGTATTGTAACCGCTCTGTTATGTGTACACCGCAGACACAGACCACATATAATCTACATGAGCATAGAACGTGTGTACATTAGTAGGCACTCCGTTATATTCAAACCACAGAGACTCCCATCCCGTTCAAGTATATATAATACCTATTCATCAAGTAGTACAGCGGGATTGTTTAGGATAACTAATTGACACAAGCCCACGTGCCCACGGACTTCATAAAATCGGGGCGGGATTTTTCGTCCGCGGGATGGTCAACGGTTAGACTGGAAGCCGACCCGAACTTAGTTGTGAAAAGGCAGGCACATGATGAACCTTATAAAAGAGTGGCTTATTTGAATCGCCTCAAACGTAAAACAATCCCCTATTTATTTCCAACTAGAAGCGCTCCACGGTTTCATCCGCATAGTTCCCGTTCCCGTGTGAATACGGGGATAAAATATAGTCTATGTCACCCGGGGATAGTGTAGCTTCCCAACAGTGAAAGAATTTTTCAAATCGGTGCAGTAGTTTCGCAGCCTCTTCAATGCAAACAAACAATCAAATATTTCCTCTTTATTATTAGTATAGATTACTGATTTTAAGTTAAAAATTAATATTAGATTTAAAAAAACTAAAACACACCCTTTAAAAACCAAACAAAATGTAATGTAATGTAATGTAATGCACCGATCCCAGCGTGGCTTGACCAGACTCGATAAATCGAATGAACCCCAAGATTCGCACTAGCCCCTGGAGCCTCATGCTTCATGGTGTTACAGAGGCCATTGCATATCAAGAAGTAGACCGGGGGGCGCGGTAATGGTCAGGTAGACGTGCCCTTAGGATAGGAAAGGATTGCGAGCCTACCGGATATGCATCCTTGAGTAAGCATTGGACTAGTGGAGAGACGGGTGGTATTTAATAGGTCTTTACCTATGAAATTGCCGTTTTGTATGAAAAAATTTAAACGAATTTTTTTCATGAATTTTTTATTTGTATTAATCGAAGTAATCACCCATGCAATCAATGCATCTTTGCCATCGCAGTGGCAGTTTATTGATGCCCTTCTTAAAGAAATCAGCTGGACGGGAGGCAACAAATTCTTCAAAGGCATTTTGTACTGCCTCTCGGGTATTAAATTTTTTTCCCGCCAAGAAGTTATCCAAATTCTGGAAAAAGTAGTAGTCTGTAGGCGCAAGGTCTGGTGAGTAGGGCGGATGACGGAGAGCTTCCAACCCCAGTTCTTGCAACTTGGAGACCGTCTGCTGTGCAGTATGAGGTCGCGCGTTGTCGTGCAGGAGCAGCGGAGACGAGCGATTGACCAATGCTGGTTGGAGATGCTCCAGCTTCTCCATCATTGTGTTCAGTTCTTCACAGTACACATCTGCAGTAATGCTCACCCCGTTTGGTAAGAAGCTGTGATGAATCACACCGGCGCTAGACCACCAAACAGTGACCATCACTTTTCTAGGGGTAAGTTTTCGTTTAGGGCATTGTTTAGGTGCTGAACCAGGATCCAACCAACTTGCTGAGCGCTTACGGTTATCAAACAGAATCCATTTTTCATCGCAGGTAACAATGCGGTTCAAAATTCCTTCATTTGTGTGTCTGTTGAGCAGTGCAAGGCACGTCTCGACGCGTACTTCGCGCTGGCGATCATTGAGTTCGTGGGGCACCCATTTGTCAAGCTTTTTTACCTTGCCAATTTGACGCAAATGGACCAATATTGTTTTGACGCTAACGTCGAAAGCTGCTGCTAATTCAGCCGTAGATTGTGTATCATCAGCTTCCACAATCGCCTTTAATTCGTCATTGTCGACCAAAGTCTTCGGACGACCGCGAGGTTCATTTTTCAGGTCGAAATTTCCAGAACGGAAGCGAGCAAACCAATAACAGGTGGTGCGTTGGTTTGTAGTGTTAGCTCCGTAAACGTCGTTGATGTTGCGTGCCGCTTGTGCCGCGTTGCTGCCACGACGGTACTCATATTCCATAATTACTCGAATTTTTAACGTATCCATGATGACGAAAAGGATTGAAATGCGATGAAAATGTAACACTAATCAATAAAGAAATGACTACTTTTAGAAAAAAAAATCCATGTTTTTAAAATAAAATTAATTTGAAATTAGAATTCTTAGCCAAACAAAAATTATTTTGATTTGAAATGGCCAGTACTGCAGAACGGCAATTTCATAGGTAAAGACCTAATATTTATAGGAGGGCATCTTTTCACGACGTCGCCGGCATGTTGATTCAGATAGAGCTTCTTGGGTACGTTCCATTGTTTTCTTAGCTCTTTTCTATGCCATTGCTTCGTTATGTTCTGCGTTGTTGTTTTCATAGTCGTCTTCTGAGTTCTCGCTGCTATCAGTTTCTGGTTTCTTGTAGACATCACTAGCGGCTTTCTTTATCTTGTTTCTGTCTCTAGCCATGCCCTTCCAAAACGTGATTCCCATGTCGAAGTATTTCATGTCCTGTTTTAGGTTGTCGTTCCATGTGTATATCGGTCGTCTGACTTTCTTATGCTGCATTTCTGCATGCAATAGGTGTGGTTTATCCCGTCTGAAGACATGCACAGCAAGCACATCCTGTGGTTCTTGATACGTTTTGTTACGGTTTTTCCGTCTAAGATTTGGTGCATTTTCTTAGTTTTTGGTTTATTCCTGGCGTGGTTAATGAAACCTCTGATGATAACTCGTTCATATCTTCTGAGTCTTGATCTGGTCACCTTAGTGAGGGTCGATACTTTTAACCCATAAATCATACAAGGTACGATAACCATTCTGTACATGAGTCTGGCTAACTTCCAGTCCATCTTTGAGTTTAGTATGAATGGTAGTAATGATTTGGCGTTTCTCGTGGCCTGTTGGCATCGTTTTCTAATGGTGCTTTTTCTGTTTAGTGTGGATGTTATGTATTTGCCTAGGTATTTGAATTGATTACGTCCACTGTTGGTAAACTTATTCCGTTGAGGGTCACGTTTTCGTTTGCTGTGATGTTATGGGGTCTCTAATTAAAATTTTTGTTTTTGTTTCGTTTATTTGGAGGCCTACGCTGTTTAGTAAGGGTTTAATGTGATATAAGATCCGTTCTAGTCCTTCTAGATCATCTGTAATGAGGATAAGGTCGTCCGCAAATGATAATCCCAGGGGGAGTGAAATTTCGCAGTCCTGATCTAATTTTATTAAATGGGTTTCGTCTTCAAGGGTTCTAAGGACTTCATCGATTACCAATGTAAAAAGGCGAGAGGACAAGGGGCACCCTTGTTTAACTCCTTTTCCTTTGACAATCCACCTGCTTTGCTGACCGCACCATTCGATGCATGTTCTTTCATTTAAGCATGCCTTTACTATCCTGTTGATCATCGATTTGTTGGTTCGTTCCAACAATATATCTCTTAATGCCTTGAAATCAACGTTGTCAAAGGATTTTTCTATGTCGAGGGCGAGTACGTTAATTCGTTTACCTGCGCGCCATTCCTCTTCTAGAATCCTTTTGAGCGTAAAAATGTGGTCATCTGTTGATCTATTGCTTAAGAGCGCTGCTTGGTAATTCTCCAGCTCCGTTATTGTATCGTCTAGTTTTTTTAGTAAGTATGAGGCGTAAATTCTGTAGCCCGTATTACAAATCGTTATGCGGCGAAAATCGTTTGCATCTTTAGGTTTTTTTTTTTTTGGGATTGGGACCTGTACGGTCTCAAGCCACGTTTCGGGTACAGTGTTCTGCGTCCAGGCTTTATTCATGTGTTTAGTTACAGCTTCCTGTAATATTTGGGGCATCGCTTTGTACAGCTCGGTTACCACTTGGTCCGTTCCGGGAGCTGTCCCGTTTCGAATTTTATTGTTTTTTTTTTTTTTAATTTATTTAAAGGGCTTTGTCGCTTAGCGACCACATCGCCCAGTGCAGAAAAACACATAATATTGTTGATTACAATCTATCTTATAACTAACTTATATAATTGTTTTGCTTTATCGGACAATGGAAAAGAAAGGATGGTATTACATAAGCCGATATCATAACTTTTATGTCGTCCTAAAACATTAATTCTAGTGTTTTCATTCCGGACACACTCCAACAGGATATGAACCACATCATCAACAACTCCACAATCAACACAGTTTGGAGACAAAACTTTCTTCATTAAATAATAAAACTTATTTGAAGGAATATGTCCGGAACGAAGTCTTAAAGCTATAATCACAATGTTTTTGTTGAGAGCACAATCAATCCATGGAACCCGAGAAATCTCTGGCTGGATCGTTCGATACCATATCCCTTTTTCTTTTGATCTCTTATCAAAATACTCCTGCCAAAGATCAATACACTTTCTCTTAACCTTTCCAAAATAGTCCGAATACAGTGGAGTGATATTCATGGGAACTCCATCAACACACGCTATTTTATTGATGATTCCCGTTATTTCGTCCACCATCAGTCCTTCGCAGTGTGGTTCGTTTCTTGGTTTTGTTATATTAACCGTCGGTATATGATAGCCCTCGGAGTTTTTTAGTATTTCTTCCCATTTGGACATCGGTATGGACGCGGTTTTTGTTCTGCGTTTTGTTTGCTGTTTACTTTTCCTGTAGAATGAGTAGAGCATTTGCATGCGTTTTGCAGGGTGGATTTTCCCAAGTCCGGTGAAGCATGCTCTGCATGTTTTTTGTTCTTCCAGATGTTTAACCCTTTGTAGTGTTGTCTGACATTCTTTTACTCGGTTATGTCTATTGGGATTATCTGGTTGTCTGTCATGTAGGAATTTGGCTTTTTGTAGGTTAGCAAGAGCTAGTCGATGATCCCTTGAGTACATTGGCTGAAAAGTGAGAATTTCCTGGGCAGCGGCTTTTAACACCTCCGTAATGGTATTCCAGGGTATTTCGATGTTTTCATCTGTTGGGGTGATGCCTAAAGCTGTTTTTTTTTGTTATGCATTCTTGGTATTTTGTTTTGGTAGAGTTTCTATTGAGCGCGGCATAGTTGCATTGTTTATGATTGAAAAGCTTGGCCTCCATTGTTGTTTCATTCGTACATTGTCGTTGCTTTTGGGTATTGTGTTTAGTTTTTTAGTTTTTGTTTACAATTCTGTTTTTTCTTACCAGTCGCCAGATTATTTTATGGTTGGATATGCAGCCAGCGGCCAATTTTCTGTTGCGTGTGCCGTCATGATGTGATCTAATTGCGATTTCTGGGTGCCGTTCGACCATGTTATTTTGCATGATGATCTAGCTTTTGTCGTTTCAATTTGAAGTTTTTCCCTGTTAGCTATATCCAGTAATAATTCGCCGTTGTGTTCATGGTGTAGGTTTTGTTGGATCTACCCTATGCGTTGGAAATTTTGTGTATCTTGTCGACCAATATGAGCGTTGAAGTCACCGAGTATTATAAGTGTGCATTTTCTTGGTTTTTGTCTAATCAAGTTCAAATTGCCTGTGAAGGATCTGATGGCTTTCGAGGTACAACAACTGTTGATGTGTGAATTGATTATGTACAGGTGAGTTGTTTTCTCTTTTCCCGTGCCTACTTCTAGGGTAGCTGACATCGCGTCGGTATCCTTTTTACTGTTGAGTAGTTCAATTTGGGCATCTTTCTTAGTAAAATTGCAATTGGGACAACCCCGATGTCTGTTGTCCTCAGTTCCTGAAAGATGCCATTTGTAGTGTTTGGAGCTGTATGCCCCTGAATTCATCCCTGTTTCCTGTAGGCTGGCTATATGAATGCCTCTACGTGAAAGTACAGCGTCTATTTGGATTTTTTTTTTGCCGGGTTTCGAGGCGCCGCGCCGCGGACGTTCCACGTTGCAATACACAAGTCTGGGCAAGTGTACTTAATTGCGATAGAGGTCGGATTTCGGAGTAATGTGTATTTAGTGTCGTCCGCAATTACGTGTGATAACTGTGTAACACACCCTTTAAAAACCAAACAAAAAAGCAGAAAATAATTTCGAGAAAAAGCGTGGGGTGCTTTTTGAAGTATTTTTATTTTATTTCTTATTTTTAGTTCTGTTAACTACAAAAGCGTGATATTTCAGTTTTTCTTGTTTTTACATTATTTTTTTAAATTATGGAAAGAATCTGTGAAATTATTGAATAGTCATCAGTCCTCGATAAATCTACAAAGTTTAAATGAAATCTGACCGTTTGAAGTGGGTCAAAATCAAGTCCAAAGGAGTCGGTTACAAACAAACATGCTTACAAATATACAGGTGAAGCGAAACAAAGCGTGTTAATATAAAAATTCTAAACATAAAACACAATTCATTTGACGATTTTGACGTTTGCCCAGTAATGCAAGGAATCCGGTAGTGGCTTATCGCCGACAGTTGAAAATGTAGCACTGTGTTTTTTCAACGAGCTGAGACTCACTCGCGCTGCATTCTGTTGAATTTTCAATGGTCGGTTCAACACTGAGAGTTTCCAATCAAGTGCACGGGAACGATTTTATACCGTCCGTGTGAACGTCGACTAAGACCACGTACGACGTAAAAATATCGCGACGGGATTTTATCGCACACCGGTAGTTTTTTTCATTAGGAATTATTCAGTAGCAGCCCGGAGTTTGGATTTGTGCCCGGTGATGGCAATAGGCTTGTCCACTTTTACATGGGACTTCAATATAACTGGTAAAATGTGAGTGCATTGCTATTCTTTAACCGTCTCAACGCGTGGAGTGAGCGTGAAGTGAGCTGTCCGTCTCACTTGGCATGTTTTATTTTTTTTCAGGTCAGAAAGTTTTCGTAAGAAGGTAGGTTACTCAATACCAAATCATAAGGCACAAAAAAACAAGTTTATTGCCAAGTAATTTTTGTTTTTTTTTGTTTGGGAAATCATCAAATAACTTCTCCCGCTCTGGTTGGAGCAGGAGGGCGTGTCAGACTTCTACTGACTAAAACCCACCCGTGTTCCTTCAGTAGCCCGTATGCCAGGGGCTGTGGTATCTCTTTCGAACAAACCCGCATTAATTTTCAATCTGTCATTTTGGTATAGATATTAGCAAGAGTAAGATCACGTAAACTTGTTTTTTTTTCTAGTTTGCTGCGCCAACTATTTTCGTAAGACACCAAATGACACAAAAACACAATTAACCAATCAATATAATAAACACAATTAACCATTCAGTATGTAATCCATAGAAAAATACTTAATTATAAATTCAATCTCAAAAATGTAAACCAACACTGAGTTTCTTATGGAGGAAAATGAGTTTAAAGTCGATACTTCATGCTTGCAAGGATGAGCTACAGCTGTTATTGAAAAATACTCATATAAAAGTTCAATTTCAAAAATGCATACCGTGGGTTTCCTATGGAGGAAAATGGGAAAATGACACTATCGCCACATCACTATAAGTCAGCCTTTCTACTTGTAGTACACAGACAAACAGACGTGTGACCGTTGTGTTTCTGAAGCAGCACGTGCTGCTTTGTTCCTCCAGACACGTGCCTGTGCTCTACAGATATTACACATGTGTAGTGTGTCGCGAGACTAGAGTCGTGAACTAGATCGTAATTCAATAAGTGATGGAGAAATTATCCACGCCTAATCTAATGTTTATTGATTTTCTCTTGTAACCTTGTGTTGTAGCTCTTTTATTTTACTGGAACGACATTCACTAACGCAGCTTACGGTAAAAGTAAAATTGTAGAACTCATGATAATTTCTAAGAGTAAAAACGTGCAGTAAGAGTAAAATTATAGAAATCGTCATGGAAATACCGTTACGTGACAAAAGGGCGTTATGCCTCCATGCAACTCATTTGTATATATAATAAGAAATAGAAAGATAGAGTGAGACGGTTTTCATGGATTTCAAAGGTGCTGAAGCCGATAGTGAATTAAAATCAATTTCCAAGATAGTGGCTGCAAAAATGTTCATGTTTTACATCATGGGTGTCGTTTTCATCGTTTTCGAGGGTTCTGAAGCCGATAATGAGGTAAAATTAAAGTTTGAGTATTCATATCCATATTAATTTATTGCATTCCATATTGTATTATAGATGTTACAAAGGGCTTAAAGCTAGGTACAGAAATATGGACCCTGTAAGGGCACGGCAAAACAATAAAATTAAGATTACCTATTTAGAATAAAATTAAAGGTACTACATAAATAAAAATAAAAATCCAGGTGTTTAAATTAATATAAAAATGATAACATAAATTGCAAACTTTTACTTTAAGACATATGTATCTACAGAGTCATGGTCATTATGGCACATTATCGGGCACAGCAATGTTAACTACATAATTAGTTTGTATAGCATAGTTTATTTGTATATAAAATTAATTAAATTCTATGAATGTAATTTAATTAAATAATAATAATTAAAAATTAATAAAGTACCTACCTGCTAGATGAAAATAATAAGAAACATAAAATTTAAAATTGGTAATTTAGAAATTCATTGATGCTATAATAGCATTTACATAAAAGAAATTGTTTCAATTTATTTACAAATGGATTAAATTTTCCTTCGTTTTTAATGATTTCTTTGAAGATGGAGTAAACGACGTGACATTCGGAGTTGAAGAAAAAGCGCGAGGGACTTTTTTAGTATTGACTATCTTTATATTAGTAATGGAATATCTACAGCCGTCATTAACGCTTGTAGCTTTGGTGTTACCAATCCAAGATAAATAAGTAGTCCAGCAGGATAGGTTGCAACGCTAGGCTTACTCAAGGCTCTTGAGAAAGGAACCTTCTGACAATACACTCAGTGTCAGGGAGTACCGCGTTCTGTATCAAGCTGTAAAAAACACATACCTAGTGAAAAAACTTCAATTTTGGAAGTCGGTAGCGCAAAAAACTAAAACGAAAGAAATGGACATGTATTGCGTTATAAATATCTGCATAGACAGTTAAATTTAGAAGTATGTGATCAAGAATATCGGACACCACTTTTCATAATCAGCCTTTAATGTTCCCACTGCTGAGACACAGCCAAAGTCAGTTACAGAACTTTGTGATGGAAAGGTTAAAACGCACATCAAACGTGTCCTTATCAAAAAAGCATATTATAAGATAAAAGACTACGTTGAAGACAGGGAAGTTTGGCATTAATTCCTTCTGCACATGTGGCTTCCCTGGTAGGTACCAGGGAAGCCACATGTTATGTTATTATACGTTAATGACCTCATTAACAGTTATGCTGTTAATGAGGTCATTAACAGCATAACTATGTGAAAGTCTATTAACTGCTCTCAATGTTCTTTTTTATTATTTTTATTTTTACAATGCTGACATATTCTCGTCATTATTTGACATTATACATCAATTTTAATATCAACTATTTTTAAGTGATTGTCATGTTAATCATGTCACTGTTTAATTAGGTTCATTTTATTTATGTAGATTATTTTACATATTGTGAATAGGAGAACGTTGCAGGCCTTACAGACTGTAGATTTGTAGACGATTTTCTATTCTGTATTCGTCTAAGTACCTGGTACTTATTGACAGGCCTGCACTGTCCTCCCATACATTTTATCTCTGAAAACATTGGTAAAGCCAATCATTTTTAAAAGAGTAACCGTGGAGTTTCTTGCCGGCTCTTCTCCATAGGAAACAACATTTTGGAACCGTGCACCTAGCTTCTGACGTTTCATAAGTGCCCATGCAGGTTTATATGAAATAAAAATATTTTGATTTTGATTTTGAGCCATCCTCTCTTTGAGAGGGAGTGGGAATAAATCTACCACGAGAGCCGGTGAGATGTCACTTGTCTGCGAACTTTCGCTTCTGGAACATGCTGGTTTCCTCACAATATTTTTCTTCACCGTTTTGAGAGCAATGGTGATGAAATTAAATAGACAATGTAAAGTTGGACTGGGTTCAAACTCACGCGACCTACGACTCGTAAGCCTGGGCCTCCCCCTGGGCCACTACTGCTATGGGACAACACTTTGGCAGCATAAAAACCTACCAGCAATCACTGCAAAAATATCTGGCAATCCAGTGGGAGCAGCAGCCTGTGCTCTATACTCAGACAACCGTTTTAATCCATTACAAACTCATTCCTAGTTAGCATAACAACAACCGGCATACCCCTTTTCATTCAAATCACCCCCAATAATCACTAACACGTGACAAAACGCAACAAAAGAACAGATAAATCAATTAAAAAGCTTAATTAATGCGCGTTAACTGATTAAGAGCAAAACGACAAAAATATCGGATAAAGGAAATTCTACTTTGATTTGTAAAGTGTAAGGTCGAAATTGTTTTACAAAGTTCTTTAGCCTTTTGCAGTGTATATGGTTGGATGGGTCGTCAGATTGATATTCGATGTTATGTGATCGATTTGCTGATGCGATTGTTTCGATAAAATCGAGTATCGATAAAATACAGCATCGATGTAATCGAGAATATGTTTACTGGAACATTGTTTTTTTACTTTGTAAAACACACTTTGGTGATTATTTAAGTAAGCTGAAGTGATTAACTACATTAAATTGATATTATTTTTATTTGACTACTAGCTTTTGCCAGCGGCTTCGCCCGCGTGGAACTTTCATCACCTATTTAACTCCCTTAGGTGTTGAATTTCGTTCCTTATTCCTTGTCTACATTATAAAGGGAACTTCTGTGCAAATTTTCAGCTTTCTAGGTCCAAGCATTTGGGCTGGGCGTTGATGAGTCAGTCAGTCAGTTATGACTTTTCTTTTTATTTATATAGACTAGCAACTCACCACTGTTTCGCACGGTTCTTACGACTAGACAACACATTAACATTTCTATCTATCTAGACACTAATAATAGAGCTGAAGAATTTGTTTTTTTGAACGTGCTAATCTCTGGGAGTCGGATTTGAAAAAATCGAAGCAAAAACGAAGAAATATTGCGTGCAGTCGAAGGTACAGGCGATTTAAATGCGATGGGTGGGTCGGGGGAACAAGAACTCTCACGCTGATGAAGCTGCGGCCAGAAGCTAGTAATATAATATGATAGTAAATATGTGTAATATGATGGTGAAATCCACAATATAATCCGATGCAAAGTTTAGAAAAACAACGCGGTCTCACATCATCATCATCATCATTTTAGGCAAAAGACGTCCACTGCTGGACGTAGGCGCCCCCAAGCTTCGCCAATTCAACCGGTTCTGTGTTTCTACACCCAGCGGATTTCTGCGGCCTTCACACGGTCATCGATCCACCTTGTGGGAGGTCTTCCAACTCTACATCTTCCGGTACGCGGTTGGCACTTCAGAACCTTTCCCCATCAGCCATCTGTTCTACGAGCAATGTGCCCTACCCACTGCCACTTAAGTTTGGCAATTCTTCGGGCTATGTCAGTTACCTTGGTTCTCCTACAGATCTCTTTGTTCCTGATTTGATCGCGTAACTCCAAGCATAGCCCTCTCTATAAGGCCCATATTGTGAGCGACCACGTTCACACAGCCAGACAAGAAAATGCACTTTAATTTTTAATATGCATCTTAGAAGCGTTTTACGATATTGATATTCATTTTTATTTTAATAAAGATAAAACGCGAATAAGTAACTGGAAACTTTTCAAATATCGATGCATCAATATGAATTAAGTTTGTAGGAAAAGTTTCAGCCATTTTGTCTAGAAATTGGATTAGTTTCTTATTTCAGTTGGCGAGTAATTCAAGAATGTCTAGTTCTCGGGAAGGATTTGTAAATTTCGCTTTGGATAACGTAGGTGAAGATGTAATACAGACTTTGTTCACTTAATATGTGTGTATAAAGATATCAGTGACAATCAATGAAGCGTAAACCAAGTTAATATAAATGACTTTATTGTTATTCATCATCATCATTTCAGCCGAAAGACGTCCACTGCTGGATATAGGCCTCCCCCAAGCTCCGCCACTTCGACCGGTTCTGTGCTTCTCGCATCCAGCGGACTCCCTAGACTGTCCCGTGTGGTGTCCGGGCGTAAAAGAATAGCACCATCCCATTTCTTCCAGTGGGTGTCGTAGGAAGCGACTAAGGGACTTACTAGAGAGTGGGCAGCAGCGTTCTCTATGCATTTTACCACCATACTACGATCGCCAACCCGCCTGCCTATGATTATGGCAAACACACCCCCCCCCCCCCCCCCGAAAAATGACAAGCACCATAAATAAATGGCCCCTAGTGCCCGGCGGCCCACCTACCCTTATTGTTAGGAAGGAATTAACCCGATCTAATTCCGCTAAGTAATGACAGTCGATCGATCAGGTTAAGCTTCGTTTGCCGCGGTTGGTCCCTGGATCGGTGATCCTCTTTACATATCAAGACCCTCTGTGCCTCGAAAAGAACGTTAAGCTGTTGGCCCCATAATTCGTGAATCTTTGACAGTCGTAACGGGCTGTTAGAAGCCCGAAAGTCTGACAACAAGCCTTACCAAAAGATATTACCCAGTAACTGGGTTGTGGAGGTCACATAGGCAGTTGCTCCATGTAAAATATTCAATTATACTGGAAGGTAACCCCAACATAGGGTGAAAAAGGCTAGGCTTATGATGATGTAATAGGAGGCATGCCTAATGCAATAAAACGGGCACAAATCCAAACTGTACTGCTAAAGCGAAATTTCTGTTAGAAAACCCAAATAGACTTTTAGTCATTAATTTGAATATTTATGTGGGTCTAATAAAGATACATTTAATCTGTTAATCCCGCCTAATGAGACACAATTAATTTTCTATAGTAATGGAACCGATAGGTTCCGCGCCGGACTTAAACAGTTTTATTACAAAGGTAGCTTAAACATTTCTCGCGAAACTTCTTCAAGCTGAACTGCGAAACAAGAAATGAAAAAGAAATTATGATAATAGTAACTGTTTTAATGCAAAATAAAGTAATAATTTATATATCTATATAAATAAAAAGACAAGTCCTGACTGACTGATTGACTGACTCATCAACGCCCAGCCCAAACCCTTGGACCTAGAAAGCTGAAATTTTGCACAGAGTTTCCCTTCATAATGTAGACAAGGAATAAGGAAGGATTTTTCGAAATTCAACCCCTAAGGAAGTTAAATAGGGGATGAAAGTTCAGCGCGGGCGAAGCCGCTGGCAAATGTACATATATTATATGTATACAAGAATTGCTCGTGTAAAGGTATTAGATTTTATTTTATTTGGGAAGAGAAAATAACTACTAAATACTGAAGAGAATTTTTTTAAATAAAAAATTAAACCGCCGAAAAACCGAAAAGTAAAAAATAATAAACTTGCTTTGTCCAACCCCAATAACTAAGTTCGGAAGGCGGTGACATATAATTAAATACATATCCAAAGTCACCGACTTCCGAACTTAGTAACCGTGGAGTTTCTTGCCGGATCTTCCCCATGGGAAGCAACAAATTAGAACTTTACACCTAGCCTCTGAAGTTTCATAAGTGCCCATGCAGGTTTTTTTTTTTTTTTGCAATATCGTTTTTCTATCCGTTTTCTTTACACGCGATCTCGACGGCGCGACGTATTTTAGAGTCGCGAAAAAATTTACTATTGTTAAACCAGTTAATACTTACGAGTATCAGCCCCAACATTCATGCTCACCAGTAGCGCTTGCCAATGACTACCGGACTAACGAGACAGTTAATTCTTTGACTTACCTTAAAAAGCAATAAGCACACAATAAAATTTAAAATATTAGCAGCGTAGCGTAGTGGAAAGACCATTTCGTTTGCTCGACTATACATACCGATTTTTTGCTCGACTGTACATTCCAATTTGCATATCAATGGTATCATCACCTCCCTAGCCTTTTCCCAACTATGTTAGGGTCGGCTTCCAGTCTAACTGGATGCAGCTGAATACCAGTATTTTACATGGAGCGACTGCCTATCTGACCTCCACAACCCAGTTACTGGGTAATACGATACCCCATGTTAAGATTGGTTGTCAGACTTTCGGGCTTCTGACGACCCGTCACGACTGTCATAGATCCACAAATGACTGGCTTTTCGAGGTACGGATGAGTCTTGTGCTCCCTTTCACGGCTTCATAAGGTTCATAACTCATTTGTTGGGCTTGGTATAACTTTTTATAACAAGCTTCCCACTTCTTTGCTAGATTTGTCTTTTGATGCGTTTAAAGTTCAAGTAAAATCCATCCTTTGTTTAAAGGCTTACTATTCCATTAACGCCTATTTAAATGACAAGAATAGTTGGTCGCTGTGATTAACTCAAGACATTGTTTATGTTCTTTCTCCAGAATTAGCGTACCCAGTGACAGGTTACAAGGGTTCATTTAATTATTTAGTTATATACTTTTTTTCCATTTTCTTGACCAAGTTTATTGTGTATTTTTAATTTTTGTTATCTATCTATTATGTCATTAGTTACTGACATGATCTAACAATAATCCAGCATTGCATATGTAAGCTATCACGCCCTTTATAAAAGGAGGCTTTTATTTTTGGTATTATGCGTTATTGTTTATTACTTTGCCTATGTATGTATAGAATCAAGTCCATCCGACTAAACAGACAGCTGTGCTGCTGGGGAGTTTGTTGCGCCACTTCTTCTTCCCAGCTAAAGCACTAGGAAGTGTCGAAGGGTGGGCGTTTTTGGGCGACTGCTTTATGTATTTTGACGTTCGAAAAGTGCTGATTCTCAGCCTAATTAGAATAAATGACTTTTGTTTTTTCTTTTTCTTTTTTCTTGGTATGTAAAGATGGTTTGGCAGCGTAGCGTAGTGGAAAAACCGTTTGGTATGCAGGAGCTTACCAAATGGTTTGCTCGCTAATATCTACTAGTTTTTGCCCGTGGCCTCGAACGCGTTGATGTCGGTTATCCCGTAAAAAATAGCCTATGTCCGTCTCTATATCCCAGGCTATATATCTGCCAAATTTCATGGCGATCGGTTCAGTGGTTTTGGCGTCAAAGCGTAACAGAGAGACAGAGTTAATATCGCATTTGTAATATTAAGTAGGGATCTATCTTTTACCAAAAACCTAATAAAAACGTCACTTGCATTATCGTCAATCAATTTTATTTGAGAAATGAATGAAAACGATCCTCTTTTTTTTAATAAATGTATCAATCTGTACCCAGCTTGCGACCAATTATTCTTGTAAGAAAGCTAATGACTGACTTTTGATATCATATGATGCGTAAATAATATAGGTAGAAGTAATTCCTTTTAAGTATCGGCTGATAATCGAATTTCGATCAGACTGTAATTTAGGTATTTTGGGGATTTTGCTAGAATCTACTGGGTGAAATACGGGTCGACTGGGTCGACGGCAGGGTTGGCGCAGTTGTTAAGCGATTAACTGATGCGCTGAGTATCGCAGGTTCGATTCCCACACGGAACAAATAATTGTATAACCTACAAGTAGTTGTTCCGGGTCTAGCTGTTTGTGTATGTGAGTTTAAATGTTTGTAAACGCACCCACAATAAAGGAGAAATTCTTAGTGTTGGTCCATGACCGCTTTCCATGACCTATATGTTTATCGTGTATATATGTGTACTTTTTGGGTGAACAAAAAGCGTGAAACTCTCGTCATCGTCACAGCACGCTTTCCATGAGCTATATGTATACTGTGTTTATATGTATGTGTACTTTTTGAAGTGAAAACTTCTTTAGGCGCGTTGAGCACTTTTCGAACCGACGAAAAAACGGAGGAGGTTACTCAATTCGACGCGTATATTTTTTTTTTTTTTATGTATGGCCACGCATAACTTTTTCCAGAGTAGTCCGATTATGATAATTCTTTTTTTATTGGAAAGGGTATACCTCGAAGTTGGTCCCATATAAATTTCGAAGAAAAATTCCAACCCTAAGGGTAAGAAAACAGGGGATGATTGATTGTTTACTCACAGATTTTAATACTGAGTCGTGTATTAAATCAAAAATTAAGCATGTAGTAATTAGTAGATTATAGCCACAAAAAATTATAAAATAAAAACTTTTTAATAAAAAAATTAAACCGCCGAAAAACCGAAAAATAAAAAATCATAAACTAGCTTTGTCCAATCCCAATAAATGAGTTCGGAAGTCGGTGACTTTGGTTCTCTTTCGGTTTTTCGGCGGTTTAATTTTTTTATTGGGTGAACAAAAATCATGGTACTCGCGTCATCGTCATCGAACGCTTTCCATGAGCTATATGTATACTGTGTATGTATGTACAAGTTACTTAGTTTTCACTTCTATCGGCAGTCCCCGAAGACTGCCCCGCATGTTTCTTTTTTTCATTCGTTTCAACACGGTTCAACATGTGGGTAAAGTATTGCCAGCTAACATAATTTCAAATTTTAACCAGTGCGCAAACTGTAACCATGAATTCAGCATTATAATACTATTCTAGCGTAGAATTTTTAAAACATTGCTGTTTCATACATTTTGACCGCGTAGCGTGTAGTACTTTTCTATGAAACAGCAGACTGTTTTATATAACCGGCGAAAAATTTCCACGCTCAGGTGTCTAAAATCATTTGCTAAATTATAATTAAAATAGTTATAATTTTATCCTGTTTCGTTCATTCTTCAGAAAAAGCGTAAAGTACGCCTAAAGAAGAACAAAAATATGGGTTTAAAGATCTTTATTTCTCTTAAGAACTTAAAAAAAATAACAGTTCGCTTATAATGAGATACTTAAATTATTTATAACTAGTACTATTAATTTTAGTCACCTCTAGGTACATAATATATTTATATCGTAAGAAATACCTAATTATTTCATATTAAAATCGATGAACACACTGAGGTTATACAAAATATTCCGTCAGAAGTAAGCTCATCATAAAGGAGTTTATAATTATTATGCGTACCCTAATCTTATCTCCGGCAAATTAAATATATACGTGCCTCCGTCCTCCGCACGAATGTACTCGTCTCTGGCATATCTAGTTAGAGTACAGAGTTAGGACGAGGTTGGTGTAGTGTATGTGTATAGTGTTTTCGTGATGAGATTCCAGCGCATGCCGCATCTAGTTATGCCTACTTTAGGCTTGGTGTGGTGATTTTTCATTTATCCATTTTTAACATCGCACCGTAGATATCCTTCAACAATCTGTCATTTAGTCTTCCGTTCCTTAAAAATGTAGACTATGTTAGAAGACTATTTCTTCCCTAACTGTCAAAATCACACTGACTACAAACTTCCTACTCGACGGCCACAAAGTATATACGATTATCTACAAAATCATGATTCGTTTAGAACGCATAACTGTGATAATTAATAGAAAAACACAGCTTTCTTCTCCTATTGTACTCACATCATTTAGTTAATAGTCATGGCTATTCTGCCGTCGACAATTCGGTGCTCGTGCTAAGCCTGCAGGAAGCTAGCCGCAACGTTCCTGAAAACAGGGTTGCGTAGATAATGAGTTAGGTAAACCTATGCATACCTACCCCTCTGCACGACCCTTCGGGGAAACAAGTCGTGCCGTTATATTATTATAAGTACCTACCTACTTCTCTTAATCGGAATGTACAGTCGAACAAACTATTCGATATACGAGTACCTACAGGAGTCTTTCCATTACGATTACGCTGGCAATATTTTTATTTTTACTTATTTTATTTTTATTTAAATGAGTTTATTTATTTAACCCCTTGTCTGTTAGGCAGAATAACTGAACCTTATAACCATATAAAAGTATTTGTGTCACTTGATAGATTAAAAGAAAAAAAAATAAGTAGGTACACTAAATAAATTCTTCCATTATTTTATTTCATAATTATATCCTAACCTAACTTAAACTACCTAACTAATAACAAAATGAAGTGTAGCGTCGAAAATTCCTCCTCATCACTGTCGACTGGTGTGTCCCAAAAGACTGGCGGCATTGCCACGTTGTATGGCAATGCCTCCGAATTGCTTGATAGACTGTACACAAAATCAAATCATTCAATTAGGTATCTATTTTGTTCAGGACTTTGAAACGAATTTCTGCGGTAGGAGTAAAATTGTAAAATGTTCACGTAACAAAAAAAAAACAAAAAGTCGCAGAGTGGAGACTTTTTATTAAATATTATAAAAAGAGAGAGAGAGATACCTTTCATGATTATTGGGGGTGCAGAAGCCAGTAATGAGGTCAAAATTAAAATCCAAGATGGCGTCTGCGAATATGTTCAGTTTTATTCATGGGTGTGGTTTTCATAGTTTTCGAGGGTTCTGAAGCTGATGGTGAGGTCCATATAAAGTTTGAGTATTTCAAAGATAGAGTAAACGACGTTACATTCGGAGTATTTTAACAGATATTTTTTACATTCGCCCAAAGTTTCGACCCTAAAGTAACAGCGCATCTCCCCCAAAGAGGTATTACAACATGTGGAGTCTAAACTAGGCGAGGGTGACATCAGAGATACAGCTAGGATCATTTTTAACAGCGACGTGGTTGCGCTGTACTCTCCAGAGATGCAGCTCTGGAGGTCAAACACCCCACCCCGGCAGGTGACCTCTCCTTCCCTGACTCAGACGATCCGGAAACCAACTAACTTGAAATTACAGCTCAACAAGTATGTGCGACGATGTGCTCCTTCCGAAGTGGCTCCATCGGCGGCCACGACGGCCTGACACTCCAGCAACTGAAGGAGCTAATGTGTTCAGGCGCCGGGGAGGCTGGTGAGTCCCTTATGAAGGACCTGTCGGCCCTTAGGGAGCATCCATTAATTACGTGAGGCGTTTATGGGGGGAGGGGTTCTAGGCAAATACCACGTAATTAAAATTATTTTTTTCGCCGATCGAAACAATGTGAAAAATTGCGAGAAAACTAGGTTATATTAAGTAAACATTATCTGCCAAATATGGCCAACATAATATTTATCGCGGTTATGCGAACGCAACAAAGTAGCGCAGTAGTTCCTGGCCACCTGTCATCCAAACCAGCTAAACGCAACGCATAAATTCGACGCAAATAAGCAGAAATTAACATTTTTACAGTAACAATACGCATTTTGAAATATCTGAGATTACGGGGGGGGGGGGGGAGTTTCGAGCCAAATCTCACCAGATGGGGAGGGGGACGAAAAATCGCCAAAAGTGCCTCATGTAATTAATGGATGCCCCCTTATTCATGTTATTCTCTCCGGCAATGTGAACGAAGCCGTCATTGTTATATGGCAAATCTATGTGCCCTGCTCAAGAAGCATGGCGGCATTCGTCCCATTGCCGTAGGGTCCACTTATTGTCGTATCGCAGCAAAAATTTGCTGTGCTTTCTCTACAGAAAAAAACTGGCCAGTAGATTCCAGCCCCTGCAAATGGACTTGGGGTCTAATAGGAGCTGTCAGGCTGTGGCAGATGCTTTATCCAGCTACCGCAATAGCGATAAAGGAAAGGCTATATTCTATACTAGCTTTTGCCCGCGGCTTCGCCCGCGTGGATGTCGGAAAATATCCCACGGTTACGTACTACCATGATTAAAAGTACCCTATGTGTTAATCCAGGTAAACAATGTCTTCTCGCACTGCTTATATAGTATCCGAGGAGCTGTGCGTGGATTGATATATGATTGATGGAGGATCATCATCTGCCTAGCCTTTTTCTAACTATGTTGGAACTGGCTTCCGGTTCCGTCCGGTCTAACCGGATGTAACTGAATTCCATTATTTTACATGGAGCGACTACCTATCTGACCTCCATAACCCAGTTAATGGGGAATACGATACGCCGGTAAGACGGGTTGTCAGATTTTCGGGCTTCTGACGACCCGTAACGACTGTCAAAGATCCACAAATGACAGCCGGGACCAATGGCTTAACATGCTTTCCGAGGCATGGAGGGGGGGTCTTGGAATATAAAGATGGTCAACCATCCACGGACCAACCGCGGTAAGCGTAGTTTAACCTGATGGATCGACCCGTGTGGCTGTGATTACTTAGAAATAATAATAGAAACGGAATAAATAACGGAACGGAAAAACTACTTGCATGCCAAATTTGAAGGCAACTTTAAAGTTATTAATATTAAATCCACTTTATTCTCTATGCTGTGAGAATAAGAAAAAAAAATCGTTTCGTAAATAATAACAGGTATGTAAATAGCGGACCAGACCTCGAGACTTATCCTCCTGCAGCGAGGCGTGAGACAGGGAGACGTTATCTCTCCGCTGCATTGGAGGATGTCTTCAAAGTTCTGGACTGGAAAGAGATTGGCATCACCATCAATGGCGAGTACATCACTCACCTTTGGTTTGCCGATGATTTATTAGTCATGGCTAAGACTATGGAGGACTTCAGTACAATGCTCGATGACCTCAGTGGAGCTTCCGAAAGAGTGGGTCTCAAAATGAACATGGACAAAACTTAGAAAATTTCGAATGTCCATGTAACACGCACTCTTATGAAGATCGAAGACTCTACACTCGAATTTGTAGACGATTATGTTTACCTAGGGCAAACTGCCCAGTTAGGTAGATCCAACTTCGAGAAAGAGGTCAATCGTCGAATCCGACTCGGCTGAGCAGCGTTCTTGAAGCTACGCAATATCTTCTCGTCCCACATCCCGCAGTGTCTCAAGACGAAAGTCTTTGACCAGTGCGTGTTGCCAGTGATAACATATGGTACTGAAACGTGGTCGCTCACAATGGGTCTTATCAGAAGGTTAAAAGTCACCCAAAGGGCAATGGAGAGGGCTATGCTCAGAGTTTTCCTACGTGATCGAATCAGGAACTAAGAGATCCGCGCGAGAACCAAGGCAACTGACATTGCCCGAAGAATTGCCAAACTTAAGTGGCAGTGGGCAGGGCACATTGCTCGCAGAACAGATGGCCGATGGGGCCGAAAGGTTCTGGAGTGGCGACCGCGTACCGGAAAACGTAGCGCTGGAAGGCCTCCCATAAGATGGACCGATGACCTTGTGAAGGCCGCAGGAATCCGCTGGATGCGAGAAACGCAGAACCAATTGAAATGGAGGAATTCGCTGGATGCGGGTAGCACAGAACTGGTTGAAGGGGTGGAGCTTGGGGGAGTCCTATGTCCAGCAGTGGACGCCTTTCGGCTGAAATGATGATGATGATAACGGAAATAAGGAAAATGTAAGGGATAATATTTTTGTGTTCACCAAAAATCTAAAGGTACATCTATGTATGCATTTCTAAAATATTGATCTTAAACCCGTTTAATTGTTTTACTATAATTAAACTACTCGGCCAGCAAAATATGTTACATCAAACAAATTCCAAATTAACACCAAGATATAACACTTTTTTATTGTAGTGCGCTGCAAATATTCTATTATAACAATAACTATTTTATTCTTCCCCGAAAAATACTGATCGTGCACCAAATATTCCTGAATGTTACATGTGCTAAATTGCTGTTCGGTGTATTTTGTCCATGGTGTTTTATTATGTTAGTGACAGAAACGAATCGCTGCAAAACCGACTCCACGTAGTCTCGTCTGCCCTATCCCTAGAGTGTAACTTAAATCCGCGTAGGCGCGGAGGGGCGAGGCGGCCCGCGAGTTTAAGGAGCAGGTGGATGTAACACTCGCCGCCGCAGCTGAGGCTGGCCGGCGAAGCCGGCCAGCAAGCCGAAGCTGCGGTGGTGAGCGTTAAGCCATCTGCGACGATAAGCTCGCGTGGGACCGCCGGAGCATCGCAGCGCCGGAGCCGTGACAGAAACCACGCCTGCTCGCTTGAATTTAAACGTTTAGATGTGGCGTGTTTTTTCAAAAAGATAATTATATTTATCATCTGCAGTCATGTGGCTCGCGCGGAAACGCGTCCTCCGACACCTCGCCCGTGCGCCTAGCGTATATAGCCACTTTAATACTTACAATTTATCTTTTTTCTATGTAATTTGTAGCCATCAAAATCTACCTAAGCGAACCAAGTTTCACGGTGGAGCACACGGTGGCGGTCTGCCCTGCTTGGGCGGAGCACCGCCGTGTCCTCGTGGAGGCGATCGGCGGCGGCGATCTCTCGCGTCCGGCCCTGGTCCAGGCCATGGTACGGAGCGAGAGGGCATGGGGAGCCGTCACCTCCTTCAGCGAAGCAGTGATGCTCGCGAAGAGGGAGGCGGCGCACGTGAGGGAGAGGCAGCATATGCGCCCTCGCGACCCCAGCCGCCGCAGGATACGGAGACGCCCTGGGCGTCGGGAATCCCAGGCCGATTTCCGGCCACCGTAGGCATGGGCTTGCGGACGGCGAGTAATGGGTAGCTCGCTGTCCGGTAAGGACCAAGCCCAAGTCGACGGCGCGTTGTGTTCCACGCGCGCCTCAAAGAGATGTCAGCACAAAAAGTGATGGGACCCGAAAGGGTCGATGCCTGTCAGGGGTGCGGGTTTGTTCGAAAGAGACACCACAGCCCCTGGCTTAAGGGCTACTGAAGGAACACGGGTGGGTTTTAGTCGGTAAAAGTCTGACACGCCCTCCTGCTCCACCCAGAGCGGGAGAAGTTATTTGATGATTTCCCACCCAAAAAAAAAAAAAAGCTAACCAAGTTTTCGTAGAATCTTCCTAACTTTGCTTCCTGGTGACGCATTTTGACGCTGTTTTTTGCTACGTTATTAATAATTAGGCTCCCTGAGACCATCCGAGTCGAAATATGGACGAAAACGCGAAAAAAAATTTTTTTTATTAATAAAGCTACATTGGACATTAATTGGTGTTTGATTCAAATACATTTTGCAGTGCATTATCTGAAGTAAAACTAAAAAAATAAATGCTTGTTTTTAAAATTAGGTGTATTACAATTTTTACAAATTTGCAACAGTTGTTAAATAGATGCTCGTTATGACATATTTTTAACCGACTTCAAAAAGAAGGAGGTTATCAATTCGACATGTTTATATTTTTTTTTTTTATGTATGTTCGGGCATAACTCCGTCGTATATGAACGGATTTGCAAAATTCTTTTTTTGTTCGAAAAGAGTTTGCTCCGAAATGGTCCCATTGAAAATTCATATAGATCTGATGATGCATTTCGGAGACAGACAACGGAACTCTTCAAAAAATTACAACAAATCAACCGCGAATGTTCCTATCGCATAAATATGCATTGTTTTGACGCCAAGGATGATGAAATTTCGAATTGGTGTGGGGCAGGTAACTAAAAAGTGAAAAATAAAAACTTTTTTCAAAAAAATAACAACCGACTTCCAAAAAAAACACTACAAAGTGCAAAATAACTTTAATTTCGGAAGGCGGTGACAAATAAATAAAATACACATCCAAAGTCACCGACTTCCGAAATTAAAGTTATTTTGCACTTTGTAGTGTTTTTTTTGGAAGTCGGTTGTTATTTTTTTGAAAAAAGTTTTTATTGAACATATTTTGGTGCACATTCAGTATATTTGGTGGAACACAGGCAAAATTAGGTAAATGAAATGGGAATAAATTGAAGTACTTTTAAATACCATCCAAATGTAAGTATTTATTACTCACTGGATCCCTTAGTAAAGTTATTGTTCTCATAATTACGAAGGTGTCTTTGGCGATGGCGCAAAATTGGGCTGAGCGATGATGAGTTAGTAGGGTTTTTAACTGCTTAGGGGATAATTTCACAACAACGCCAAAAGGCTTTTATTACCAATTTTATTGGTAAGCTTTAAAATTTACGGGTTTCCTAAAAAAAAATTCATCCCCTCTATAACTTTTTACCCTCTTCTGGGATGATTTTTCAAAAACGCTGATACATGTAATGATTACCTAATTATTACCAAACAAAAGGCTAAATACAAATTTTCATGGTTCGAACAACAAAATTAACGGGTTTCTCATTTCTACTTTCATCCCCTATTTTGCGCTCTCAGGGGATGATTTCCCGAAAACACTGAAACACGTGGTTTTTTTATTTTTTATTTGAATGAGAAACACCAATTTTCATGGTTATAACTACAAAAATGTCAATTTTCCATACAAACTTTCATCCCCTATTTAACTCCTTTAGGGGTTGAATTTCGAAAAATCCTTCCTTATTCCTTGTTTACATTATGAAGGGAAACTCTGTGCAAAATTTCAGCTTTCTAGGTCCAAGGGTTTGGGCTGGGCGTTGATGAGTCAGTCAATCAGTCAGTCAGGACTTGTCTTTTTATTTATATAGATTGACCACCTTGCTGACAGAAGTTCAAAAAGAAATACCCAAATTGTACAGCTTTCTCTATCAATGTTACATGCACCCCTCTAAATTACTTTGTAAAGCCAACCTTTTGAAGACAATCGTTAGATGTCAACAGTGTAACCCTCTTAGGGCCAGTCAATTCTAGTATGGCAGAAAATTCTAATAATTATTGATTTAGCGCATTAGATTTGTATGACGGAACCCTAGGGTGTGGTACACACAGACATTCTTAAAAGTATTTTTTTTTTTTTGGAACAATGTAAGTTCCATTGTCCTGAATCTTTCAAAACGACCGCACATTTAATACAATAGCACCAAATATCAAAACTACGGAAAGGAATTATTTTTACTTCATGGGGCCGCATTTTTAACGAATCTTTTCCAATGGTATCTCGGAAAGTCTTTTCAAAGTGAACATTGATTCGGCCTTCAAATTTATTCGATACCGAAACCCTACCTGCTGCAATAATAATTCATATAAAAATCCCATAGAAAATAGGACGTTCAGTTTTTCCATATTTGAAATTTTTCCGGAAAACTGTTCCAATTTTCTTTCCACACGAACCTAATTTGGAGTATAACAAAAATTTTAAAACTACAAATATCCAATATCTACGAACAGGATTTAATTTGTATTTATCTAGATAGATTAAATTGGGTTTGAAGCTTCATCAACATTTATGTTCAAAAACAAATAGTCACTAGGGTAATCAGTATCAGAAAGCACCCTCCTAAACTAAGGATTATTGAAAATACATGCAAATGTAATCGGCCCGTGTCATCGCCTCGGAATAAATTCCTTCGTTAAGAACAGGCTACACCACGAGCTAAGCTATCTTCGTTTAGCTTAGCTCACAACAACCGCGTCTCTTCATTCATCATCATCATTTCAGCCAAAAGACGTCCATGGTTGGGCATAAGCCTCCCCCAATTTGGGGGGTTTACCCACAGACATTTAAACAGTAGCAGACCAAACATTAATCTATAGTCGATGGACTTGATTCTTTATCCTTTTCTTGCTAAGCGACAAGTCGTAAGTAGTATCTCGTTCTGTCACCTGTTGTCACACTGACTCACATATAGACAAAATTTGACGCGTAGCTCGTTTATCCCGCGCCGCCATATTGATAAGCAACATAACGTTCTATGGTGTTTCTATATTTCAACCGCGAAATATTACTTGAAATATTACTTGTTTGGGACTTGATACACAAAATAAAATGGTGAAGTGCTGTGCGTACCAGTGTGACAGTACTAGCTACCACAAAACACCTGGATTGTCCTTTCATCGGTAAGTTTTTGTATTTTGTTGTGTAGTCAGGGACGGATTTGGCGACTAAGACGAAATTTTTTGTTGTATGTATAATATTTACCTACCATTGAATTATCAAACAGAGCCTCAGTTTACTCCGCAGGATACGGAGACGCCCTGGGCGTCGGGAATCCCAGGCCGATTTCCGGCCACCGTAGGCATGGGCTTGCGGACGGCGAGTAATGGGTAGCTTGCTGTCCGGTAAGGACCAAGCCCAAGTCGACGGCGCGTTGTGTTCCACGCGCGCCTCAAAGAGATGTCAGCACAAACCGATGGGGCCCGCAAGGGTCGATGCCTGCCAGGGGTGCGGGTTTGTTCGAAAGAGACACCACAGCCCCTGGCTTAAGGGCTACTGAAGGAACACGGGTGGGTTTTAGTCAGTAAAAGTCTGACACACCCTCCTGCTCCACCCAGAGCGGGAGAAGTTATTTGATGATTTACCACCCAAAAAAAAAAAAAAAAAAAAGCCTCAGTTTACTCTATTTCATTTTTTTTGGTGATATAGTATGAAAATGCTGCAGAGTGCAGATTATCAGTGTAAACGTACATGCTATTTTAATAAGTTATAGAATCACTCTGGCCCGGTGCGTTCCGCATGTGGTACGTTACAATAGAAAATCAATTGCGTCTCATTAGCCGGTTATGTCACCCTATCTGTGTGATGGATAACATGAACGATGGTGGGCATAAATAGGTATAGGCTACTCACATAACTTTGACATTTCATTCTGCAGGTAATAACTGAACGTACTGATATTTTTTCCAGGTTTCCAAAGGACGAAAGTTTACGGAATACATGGATTAAAAACATGAAACTCCAGGATTGGCAACCTAGACCTTCGAGTGTACTTTGTTCGAAGCATTTTGAGAAACACTTGATTGACCCCAGTGCTTTTCGAACAACATTACGTCCTGGAGCAATTCCTACTCTGTTTAATGAACTGTTTAAGCAGCGGTGCTGCAGGTGCGGAAAACCGCAAGCAGCGCAAATATTCCAATCTTATTGGAACCTATATGTTCGACCCGTTTGGGGTTGAAACTCTAGGGCCATGGTTTTCCGAGACATTCCCAAGCAGTTGGTCGACTCATCACGTAACCAAAGGTCTGGCCTATTTTTCGGCCAAAGAATCAGCACTGCCATTCAACGTGGCAATTTTGCCAGCCTTTTGGGCACATATCCCATTAACAAAGATGCGGACGTATTATTTGATGCCTTGTGATTATTTTCTAGTACATAATTATTATTATTTTAAAACCAGTAGTTTTTAAATTGTGAAAACAAAGTTTGATAAAAAAGTAAAAAATAAATATGTAAATATTAATTAAATTCATTCTTTTTTTTTTCAAAATTCCTGATATGTTCATAAACTAGCTTTCAGGCATACCAACACCTCAACTCTAGGTCCTACCGAGTTGGGCATGTGGGTTAATGCCTGTAGAGACAGTTCTTTTATGCGATACTTATGCCCGTCAACGGTCTGTGTATTTATACCGTTAAAAAGAGGTGAGAGGACTGCCGCCCATCGTCCTCTTAAAATATTACCTTAGTCTCCTTTTACAATAACCACGGGAATAGATCCCGTTCTATTCGTTAAGACTTTATTGATAAGAAACACACTTCATATACCCAGAGAATATTGATTTTCACGGATTGTCAGTAAGATTATCAGTCGTTTCAATATCGTTAGATAATACCGGCAACCGGCCCTAGTCCGGACCTGTATTGACAACACTCCCTATGTGTGCGTAATGGCTACGCAATTTTGAGCGACATGTTTGGTCTGCTACTGTTTATATGTCTGTGGGTTTACCATAATCGCCACGCTTGGCAGGCGGGTTGGCGATCGCAGTATGGTGGTAAAATGCACAGAGAACGCTGCTGCCCATTCTCTAGTAAGTCCCCTAGTCGCCTCCTACGACACCCACGGGAAGAGATGATGAGGATGGTGCTATTCTTTACGTCTGGCGACATACGAGTCTCTTCATTGTAGCTATGTAATTCTTAGCACGAATGATTTCATCATTCATCATTCTCCTGCCCTAATTCCAATTTATTTGGTGTCAACGAAACATCTCTTTGTCTTCCATTTTTCTATTAGCTGTCATCTCGGTAGTCTTCCCCTTTCTTACCATATCATTATTCACACAGTCCATCCATCGTTTCTTTGGTCGCCACCTACTCTTATAACAATCGACATTTATACTCAAAACTTTCCTCTAGACATTTTCCTCATAGTTTATGTAAACACAACTGAAGTATAAGTTGGAAATACTAAATTCGGACATAAAATTGATTTCAATCGAAGTCTTTATTCAATACATTTAGGTCTTTATTTTCTGTTGCTTCCTGTTATTTCTGCAGTGTATAAACATTGGTGAATAAATTACTTTATAAGATACAAATTGTGCCAATCGCATCGACATGAACCGTTTATTTAGGACTAGCTTCTACTCGCGACTTCGTTCGCGTCAAATTTCTTGCTCTCCCGGCCCACCCGTCGGCGTCGCTTCGAAACGCCTGCCTGTGCTAGTACTTCGTATTCGTGACTTTTTTTCTTTATACTCGGCTTCTAAGGGCCCTAGCGTGATGTTATAGCCTATAGCCTTTCTCGATAAATGGGTTATCCAAAACTAAAAGAATATTTCAATTCGAACCAGTAGTTCCTGAGATTAGCGCGTTCAAGCAAACAAACGAACAAACTCTTCAGCTTTATAATATTAGTATAGATATATAATATATACATAGATAACCATTTTTTGATTCAAACTTCTCTTACGTGTACAGGGTGGCACGGACATTGACACACAAACGAAAACCATGAATTCAGCACATGATTCTAAACCCCGACCGTTGACATTTATCGTTGATTGTTAAAAAAAAACAGCCCTTTCATAGAACAGTGCAATACACACGCGATCAAACGAAACATTTCAACGTGGGATACAGTTTGTTCGTCGACACATCTACCACCCTGTATTACGTTACCGAAGCATGAAACGGTATCAGTCAAAGCTACGCGAGCTGAGCTAAGCTAACTCAGCTTAGCTCGCGGTGTGGCCTGGAGTTAACCCTTCCATAAATTAGTTCCACAAGTTACAACCGTCGTCGGGACAATTGGCGAGATATTAATCCATATTCATTTGTTTCTCTGCTAATAGAAAAGGGTTGCCGAGTGATCCGTCAACGGTTATATTAACAATATCTGTCAGCCATTTTGTCCTTTGTTTAGCGAAAGGATCAATTGTTTTGATTATGTTTGTGTCTAACGTTGAAGCATCTTTTATGTTGGGTATTTTATAAATTGTTGATGAGGAAGGTTCGAAATCGAAATAGAAATATTTACTGAGGCCTGATGGCTTGACGAGTCCTAATCATCATCATCATTCTACCGTCCATTAACTAGAAAGGAGTTAACCATCACTTGGTAAATTTTTACTTTGTAATAGAATCTAAGAGAGTTCACAATTCTCTATCTTTCTCTCTAACAAACATTTTTACAATTCAAATAATTCCCAAGAAATCAGAGTTTGTAACCCGTTAACTGAAAAGGATTCTTTAGGATAAACAGATAGAAATATCAATTGATTTTTCATACAATCAGTTACGTAAGTATGCACAGTTTTTAAGAAATAACGATTCGCACGTTTTTTGCCATTTTCTCGGAATCAACTTTTGGGGCTTAACGCCTGCCTAGCGAAAGGACGGCGGAGTTATAATACTTACAGCTTGAAAGAAAATTCAGTTAGGTATGCTTAGCCATTAATTTGAAATACATTCCGTTCTTGCCTGATGGGATATAGGTACTAAATGGAACCGTATGGACTCAAAACAATATTAATATCTTGGCCGTTCTCCGGACCAGCATTTACTTAATAAAAGTCCGGGAGACCGGCTGACGATAATGATGTACCATCAACGTCTTCCGGGAATCCTTCCACGCTGCTATTAAAGCAACCCAAAAATTTCGTAAGTGAGAAGCTGAACTATAAACAAGCTCCCCCCCGAGTGGGTTCCCGCATTGTCGTTGCGGGGGGGCTTAGTAACCGTGGTCTCCCATCCACGGTGAAGCCAAGAGGAACCCAACGGTGGGGTCGCTCGTCAGGGCTTTTGCCTTCAAGCCATTGACGTAGCGGCCAAAAAGTAGGTTGCGGTGAGGTGCACCGCAACTGAGGTGGGCCGCGATGTCGAATGGGAGGCATCGCGGCTGAGGGTTACAGGCTGCGGTAGAGGAGGAGTGCCGGTGCTTCTGAGCAGCGCTCTTCCCTTCCGTGGCCTGGACGGGGCCGCCACCGTTTGATGGCGGACGCGGTGGGGCCGCAGGGGAAGAGGAGTGTCGGTATAGCGTCAGCCGCTCTCCCTATCTTCTGCGGCCGAAAAGTGGTAGACGGGACGGCGCGTTGTGTTCCTCACGCGCGCCGTCAAAGATGTCAGCAACCACAGGTGGGGTCCGCAAGGGCCGATGCCTGCCAGGGGTGCGGGTTTGTTCGAAAGAGATACCACGGCCCCTGGCATACGGGCTACTGAGGGAACACGGGTGGGTTTAGTCAGTAAAAGTCTGACACGCCCTCCTGCTCTACTCAGCAGGAGAAGTCATTTGATGATTTCCCACCCAAAAAAAAAAAAAAAAAAACTATAAACAAGCTGACCCGACAGACGTTGTCCTGTCTTAGCTATGAATATTGAATTGGCATTCGCTATACAAACCTTGTCCTGACAATAAGGAACACATAAAAAAATCATCCAATTTGGTGCAGTCGTTCGGAAGTTATGCGCGTACATACATTTCAGCGATTCATTTTTATTTATATATACATTATATATACATACAAAGATCTGTCTTAAATTGTTTTCATAGTAGTTTTAGAACATACTAGGTATCAAAAATGCGACGTTTTCAATATTTCAGGACATCGAGCCATATATCATTTATTTTTGAAATCTGCTGCATAATACGTCGTATCCTGTTATTAACTTCTGAAATAGAAATTTTGTAAAAAATAAAATAAAATTATTATTTATATATAAGGGTTTTCAACAACACTGTTACTTTTCAAAGTTTACAGTTTTATAATAAAGATAGAATGAATTTGCGATGCGTTGAACGCTCGATCAAACAGACATTCGATATTTTGAACACTCGAGTATTTAGACGTTCGATTTATAGTGGTCGATCAATTGATATTCGATTATTTGGCATTCAATTTGGCATAGTACACTCAATTATAATTACTAGTTGTTGTAGGTCGTAGGTTCGAAACCAGACAGGGCAGGACAATTCTTTTATTTTATGCATTACATAATGCATTAAATAAAATATTTAACTAGTCAAATACAGGATAATCCGTCGTCCACGTCTCGAGACTGCTGAATTTCTATGATCTCGGTAGTACAAGCTTAGTAGGTACTGAAAACCTTTAGCAACTTTGAAAGTATAAATTAACGAAAGCTAGAGGTTAGAGCTTGCCCACCCGCATATTAAATCAGAAGTCAAATAGCTGCCACATGATGTTATTTCATTTAAAACTTCTTACTGTTTCTAAGAGAGAAGTGGTGGCCTAGCACCTACCACTGTTTGTCTCTGCATCACCCAAAGGTTGACTGGTAGAAAATGCCTATGGCATTAAGTCCGCCTCTGTACATTTTTGTGCGTGAAGTATAAAATAAATAACTGACGTCGTAGGTTCGAACCGCAGACAGGCACTTTACTTTGTGTACATTTTTTTAATCACCACTGATCTTAAAACGGTGAAGAAAATCTTCGTGAGGGTTGATTTTTGAAAAAATCTGCTGTTAAGTAGGTACATACATTTTGACCGCGAAAGGTATTGCACTTTTCTATGAAACAGCTGTTTTTTTTTTTTTTTTGTATAATCGACGAAAAACTTTACGCTAGGGGTCTAGAATGATATGCTGAATTCATGGTTACAGTTTGCGCACTGGTACAAATTTTACCCAGTATCAAAATCAAAATATTTTTATTTCATATTTATTTATTTATTTCGTATAAAATAGTGGTATTCGTTCAACTGCATCTGGTTAGACTGGGAGCCGACCCAAACAAAGTTAAGAATAGGCTTTTTAGGCAGGTAATTATGTTTATTAAGAAATAGAGCAGCAATGGTCCAGTGAAAAAGTCTGAAAACTTAGTTTACGAGTACTTAGTTACGTCGAGGGTTTGCTATGAGGAAGGTATGCACTTTACTCTGCAGGGTAATTCTCACACTAACTGTTGCAATACCTTTCCTTTTGACAGTTGAACAATATTTATTACGTTATTTTCATTGTTGAGCTGGCAGGCGTGTTGGCGATCGCAGTATGGTGGTTAAATGCATAGAGAACGCTGCTGCCCATTCTCTAGTAAGGGTGCTGCCTGGTAATTCAACTTATCCACACGACTCTTTCACCCAAGTAAAAAAAACGGGTGTAATTTCTATTTATTTTATTTATATAATAATAACCAACTTAAATTAACAGTTTGCACCATACATAGATATTGGTCAATACAAGTTATTACACATATAATCATAGAAACATAGAATAAGGGTTAATTACATATAACACTAGACAAGAATAGAAGAGATTAAACGATTGATCAAAATAAGTCCAAATAAGATAAAATTAGGTACTATTAGATAACAAGAGATAAAATTAGGTACAATTAGATGACAAGAGATAAAATTAGATAGAACTGGGATAAAAAATAAAAAAAAAATAAAAACCCCCGACCCTAACAAAAACTCTACAAAGTAAAAATAATAATATTTAAAGGCCTTTTAAGATGAAGGTAATATTTTGATCAAGGCATTGTAAAGGCGGGGGACGGCCAATGAAAATGCTAGGACTTGACAATGCCTTGATCAAAATATTACCTTCATCTTCAAAGGCCTATAAATATTATTATTTTTACTTTTTAGAGTTTTTGTTAGGGTCGGGGGTTTTTTAAATTTTAAATTTAATTTTTATTTCCTACTTTTTGAACTTAATGTCTGGCTGGTTTAAATCTGCGCATCGTTGCGTATTTTCCCACAGTGAAGTTTTTTACTAATATATCCTCATTCCTCGTCCTGATCACTATTTATCTATAATCTATTCATTGAGACCTTTTCAATGAGCCCAAACACGATACTTTTGCTGTTTGTTGGTGAGTAACTTGGGCATCCTGGAAATTCCAGGTGTTGCTCCAGCATCATTTCAAGGTTACTTTGTTCGTCTAATATCATTGAAGTAATAGAATACCAAATTTCGCGTTGATCAGACCCATGGAAGATGCCCAAATCCCTTCATCAAACAGAAAAGAGCTGATAATCTTCAAACGGCTCAACCGATTTTGATGAAACATGTCTAAGAACACTCCCGACTAATACACCTTTCCAACAAAAAAACAAAATCAAAATCGGTTCATCCGTTCGGGAGCTACGTTGCCTCAGACAGACACACACACACACACACACAGACACGTCAAACTTATAACACCCCGTCGTTTCTGCGTCGGGGGTTAATTAGGATACAATATCATTAATAAGTCATCAAGATAAAATAGGGTATTTTCCAATTGCTTAAAAACTTTTTTAAATTGAAGATTGGGAGAGATATTTAACTGAAAAAATAAAAATAATTTGATTTGTTGACGTCACATGTCACGTGATAAAAAGAGATCGTAAGGAGCGTTTTGGTGGTAAATTCAAAACAACGAAAAAATGTTTCATTTAAATCGATTTTCATTGAGAAAATGGATGTAAATCTTCAAATTAAAATAGTTTTTAATACATTGTAAAATACCTTATTGGGATACAGGGATATCGGGATATGACATCCCGCATAGTGGATTTCCGTCCCAGCAAAAGAATATAGTGTTATATGTATAGTCTGTTGATTATTTCCAAAGGAGCTCAATTTACTTGGCACCCAAATAAGCGACCTTCGTTTTCATCAACTGCACTTACTTACGTGAAATATCTCGAAATGTTGTTTGACCCAAGCTATTAATATTTAAGTGGATGCCGTGATAAAGGACGCGCTTCAATTTTACCCTTTTAAATTACCTTTACAAGAAAAATAGTAGGTAAACATTTTTAACAAAACACCCCTGAAGATGTCTTTCGGAGAAAATTTTACGGGAGTCGTTTTATTTTTCATCTTATGTCCTGTTTGGACGATGGATAGGGTAATTGCGTTTGTAAAAATAAGCTGATCAGGGTTTCTGTGATAATACATAGCTCGTAGAATAACTCTAATAAGTGCGTGGCGTTTTTTAAATAAAACGCTCATACGGCCAGTTTATTCGGGACTTCTAAAATTAAACCTCGTCCAATCCGTGAAGGCATTATTTGAAAAAAATGGGTTTTATTAAAAGGACTAATGGCCGCCGTACGCCAGCTGTGAACCGCTGACCGCGGCCATCACGAAAATATGGCCAGTTTGAATTTAGACCATTTTAGGCGAAACCCTTCGGCTTGAATTAAAAACACTTATTCAGTATTTATATTGTTTGGTACTTTCCATATCCATAGAAGTATTTATTAATACGATCCTTCGGGTTTCATTAAGTTTTAATTTCATGAATGGACTACGTTTATACCCAAATCCCAATAATACATCCTCAAACAACCTTTTAAGAGATTACTGAAAAGAAAATGTCTATGCCCTTTCCCAATATTCAATGATGACCTTTCATTGACTTGAACATCCCGAAAAGAATCCTTTTAGCAGTTTTTAAATAAAAACAGAAAAAAGTAACTTTAGCGGGTCCCAAACTCACCCCAAGGGCTCCGTCCGTGGGTTTGTGTTAGTAAAGTTGTAATGCGTTATCCCTGTCGCCCTTGGCCAGACAATACCTACGCACATAATATACTCTACGTATAGGAAAAGGTCGAAATAATTCAGCTATAGCAAAGGGCAGAAATGAACAGGGTATTGAAAAGTGAGCTTAATGAAAGTAGGATTATGTTTCTAATCCTTTTATATTTCACTAAGATGTTAAGAATTCTCTTTATTCAAATTTGAAATAAGTAAAAACAATTGCGTCATGTTTTGCCGATAAAAAACCTTGGTTGAAATTTTAATGAGATGTCCTTCCGTGTGCATGGAGATCTTGTGTTCAGTTGTCCACAGCAACGTATAGAGTATGTGCTAATAATAATATAGTATGGACATACTGACGAGTCTATTAGCCTAGCGTATGGGGAATGATAACACTCCCAGTATTCACTGCATATTAGTATATAATTTCCATTTCATTCACAATTAAACTGTTTTAATAAAAAACTAACTCGAAAATCGTACTCTAAACGTAATATAAAATGGCAGGCACATCGCAAAACGTGAAAGGCCCATTAAGACTAAATCTTTAAACATTAGGGCTCTGACTGCAGTACATTAGTCTCTACGTGTCAATGTCAAATGGGGAATGACCTGGCGTCACTGCAATTTAGTTCTATGCATACGTGAACAGCATAACCACTTAAAATACTAATGTAGTAAGTAACCTTTGGGTTCTGAAAGCATTTAAGCTACATCAGTTTCTTTGATTTCTGGAATTCAGACTAAATGACAAATTTTCTTTTTAAACTTCCAGTATATACATAGAGGTCAACATAAAATAAGAGCTTCAAGATGCCAATACCCTAAGAAATGTCTGGTCTAAAGACTAAAATATCAGATAACAGACGTCAGGACTTGTCAATCAGAGTCGTGGAGAAACAAATAACAGGCGCTATTATGAAATATCGTCGTTTAGACAGCCTGTAACGACACATACAATACAGTTCAGAATGTTGAACAACAAAGTAAACACGCAATACCTAGCTACTGTAGACAATCCATCATGGCCGCCACACGAGCTGTCATTGTTCCCGCCAAAACTACAGGGAACAAGCCACTTCATTATTTAAGTCAAGCGTTATGCCATTAATATCGGAACCTCTGTTGACTCGACAGCGCCTTTGCAAGCAAAATATCTTTATTATGTATTACAGTGATTGCTATTTGGTTTTGTCAGGCGTCCCTTGTTTTTCGTAAATCTGGTCTGAATAAATTGAATTGGCATGATCAGAAGGCCAATTCTCGTAATTAAAAACGTTCGCAGTGTCATCTCAGCGACAATCAAATTTCAAAAATTTGTCACAAATGTATGGAAACTCGAGGAATTGGAGTTTTTGGCGGGATCGCGTTCGAACATGTCGCGCGAATTTTCATTTTCATGAAATTTCGTGAAATAGCGAATTAAATTGTGTAATTTTGGTAGTCAATTATTCAATTTAGTTACGTGTGAGTGCACAAGTGTAGTGAAGGTGAAAATAAGTGACTAACGTGGTCTTTTCGTGTTCCCCCCAAAAACTCCTAATAGGTTGTTGAAAAGTTACTACCACTTTACAATAAATTTGACTTGACTGACTATGACTTTTTGGAACTTGGTGCCTAATATCGGGCCATTTACTTGATTGAAAATTAAAATTACTTGACACTAGCTAAATGCACAAACCGTGCGAAGCCAATACAAAAAAAAAAAAAACTCGAGGAATTTTTGACAGATTGACACTGAGATCAGACTGTGAACGTTCTTAAATTAGCAGAATTGCCCCCAGATTGAGTAAGGTAGTTCAACAACAACAAATATCTGATATTTGTTGTTGTTGAACTACCTTACTCAATCTGTCCGATAAAAATATTTTATTCAAATTCAGATTGTTTTATTCTTTCAGCGTTACCATTAATATTTACTTATTTACGCATAAAATGGGATATACATGCATGTTTAATACCTAGTTCGTCGTAACTTCGGGGTCAGGGAAAGACAAAAAAACACCGTATTTCCGAATGCTCTTAATAGCCCTATTTATTAGGTAACTTAGTAAGTGCTTAACTCCCGTTTGACAATAAAATTTTCATCCCATAAAACTTTAGTGAGTGACTAGATAAAATGCCAATTAAATTGTTATTGCTCATGGCAGATTACAGCTTTCATGGCGAGACGAAAGGATTATGTGTTGGATTGCTGCTGATTTGCAAGAAAATATATTATTCAGGAAAAGGGCCTAAAACAATAAAGAGTCATATAACAGTAGATTTCTAATGGCCATAAACCATTAAAAATCTACTGTAACACTCTTTATTGCCTCCATATCGGACGCTAAGAACTATGTAAAAGTTCAAACTAAAACAGACTGACGCAATTTTCGTGTTGGATCCGTCTCGAATTGGAGCTATTAGAAAATTAGAGCTGCTCATCAAGATAGTTGCATCACTAACTTAACTATCCACATGGCGAACATACGCGAAGCTATTTCAATTTGGACCAAAAACACAAATACCTGTACTGCCCTAATCTGCCCTTCCCTCTCTTCAGAAGGACTGCACAGCAGTGTACATAATCTATAGACCCTACCCTTGTTGGTTTCAGCAGCGACTTCCTCGGAGATGTACAACAGGAACGCTCGCAGCGCTGTAGGTGCATTAGACGGTCGCGGGCTGGTCGCTGTCATCAAGCGCCAGGTGCCGCTGGCAGGACAGCTTGACCATCAGCTCGCTTGGGGACAGGGCTGGGGCTGGGTCACGTTGCCCAATGGAGTTTGGAGTGGACGTAAGTATTTTTAATCAGACTGTTTTTAATATAATTTTAACATAACTCCTAATAGGAAGATTGTGTGCCGTCTTTGTTACAGAATATCTGGGTACATCAAACTTATTTGATTATAATGCCTATACTTATTTATTGATTTATTGGTCTATCTACAATCGTTATTCTGTTCAACCAAATTAACACAATCTAAAATACAAGCCAAATGCCCAATATTAAGCGGTAAAACAGCATGTAAAAACAATATTAAATTTAAAGAAAATAAATCAGTTTAACAGAGTACAGAAATGAGACATACTTTATTTTATTATATCATTAATAGTTGCCGATAGTTCGGGAAATCAGGCGTTCCATTGATTGGTTATTTACATATTTTGGTGGACTTGGCGCTATAGTTTCAAACAAGAAAAGTGATGCCTACAAAGATAGCTTCTCTTCATTGAATTGCTATTGCCTGCATATGGCAGACGTTGTGATCCTCGTCTCTCTCTTGTAAACCCATAACATTGATCCATCTGAGTACCTAATTTTCCACATTAACGGTAATTCTATCTCTTTTCAGGCCTCACCTGGTCCCAGGAAGGCGAAGATTTCGCCCTGCACGCTATGCCGATCATGCACCACACCAACGTGTCCCAAGCCTGCTCCATGCTGGATGGGGTCACGGCATACGAGGCTTCGGTCTACGAACAGGCTCTGGCAGAGTACGATGATACTGCCTCTGATGACTGGGACTTCGGTGTTGACTGCGGAGACTTCATGATGTAAAGCCTTTTTGAAGACACCGATGTCATGGTCTAGGAATTTAATGCGCTGTTCTGAACACATGAAGAAATGGGACCTTACTAAACTTTTTGTCCTGCGGTGTGTGGCGTGTTTGCAAATGTTGCATTGCCGCTAATTAAGCGGTACGTGTGACATCTGTACTTACGCGTCTTTGGCAATCTATTGCTATTCACGTTGCACTGCGATTGCCTCCTACTCCTAGCCTGGACTCTAATAATTGCGTAACAATGATTATATAGTTTACATTTTGATATTTCAACAGCCTTCATTGCGATATTACGTTGTTGAGCAGACAAATCCATCTTACGAATGGATTAGCATTACTCTTCAAAATGAATCAGCACCCTAATAATCTGAATCATTTTGAAACATATTGCTAATTCATTGCTTCATAAGTTTGAAAATTGTGTCTGCTCAACAACGTAAATAACGCAATGAATATTGTTGTACTGTCGAAATGAAACGGATTATTATTGATGTGTGTTTATTTATTTATTTATTGATTTTGGATCTCCAACAAAAGATGTACACAATACATGACATAAATAAAAGGCAACATTAAGTAGGTGTACAGTCACGAGCATTAATATGTATACACATCGCCAAATTCAAAAGCGATTTTCTTTTAAATAGCGATTGAAATCTTGAGATAACTTAGGTATTACATTATAGTGTGGGTTCCATAATATTATTTTCATAATAAAATGAGATTACAATTAGTAAAAGTGGAAAAAATCACTTAAAAAGTTAACTATAGCATATATGTACATATTATTGCTCGTGACTGTACTCCTTCACTTAGATATAGGTGACACAGCATGCACAATAGAGTTAACAGCTAAGCTAACAAAGTATTTCTTTTTTTAAATATACTCGTAGGTAAAATTTGGAATCAGTGAAAACATAATTGAAGGACATACAAAAAAATATGAAAATAAAACATTTATAGATACTTAAATTGAATTAACCTTAAACATTTCTTATATCTATACAGAGACTCGCAGATGTGTTACGCAGTTAGTGTCAAAGGCTAAAAACCAAAGTCAGTCAGTTCCCTGGAACAGCGTATTTCATTCGTAGATTTTGACAATGTCCCAAATATCGGTGAAGGACACTAATTCGAAGAAAAAAACAGTTTTTCATGCTGGTCATGTTTAACTTAACATTTCAACTCGAAATTATACGTTGTTTTGATGAATTCAAGTATCGATCCATTAATTCGTAACGCGAAATTGTTGGATTACAAGTTTAAATTTCCTAATTTAACCTATTTTGTGTTAGTGTCCTTTTAAAAATAAATGAATGTAAACAGCCGATTCATAAAATTAACATTTTACAAAGTGACTAATAAATTGACGGTGCCAAATATATTTTGTGTTATATTTAATTGAATTTTTATGTATATACATATATTGTGCTGGTCACATAAAAAAATTCGTGCCAATTATAAATTTCATTTATGAAATAAAATTTTCACCTTATAAATTTTGAAAAAGCAAATTATTAAAACATCTTATTTCTCTATGCTTTGTCGAATCCTTCGTCGAAAAAGAAAAGTATAGGTATAATAGATGATTAATCAAAGATCATAATAATATGACAGAAGTGACCGTTTAGTCGACTGCCATGAAATACTCGCTGAAGATAGCTTTTACTTTTATTAATTTTTCGATGTATTATCAGAAAAAAATCTCGATATCAAGACAAATAACGATAGTCTACAAGGATAAATAACTCAACGCCTTCAGTCGACATTATAGCGGTTATGAAAAGGCATACCTACCCAATTATCTTAAATATAATAATACATTAAATAGATGTGCTCTTTAGAGATACTGCATGTTGTCATAGAAAAGATGTGTGTAGCCATGAAACTCTAGACATTTTCAAATTCTTGAAGTTCGGCCTATTGATAAAAGCCATAGGATGTTCATGTAGGTTAGGTATAGCAGTAAATCTCGATCTCTCAGAGCGATGTTTATTTATGTAAAATATTATTTATGAAACGTTTGATACTGTCTTCTCTTTAATCTTTGATAAACTGTAACGTTGATTGTTTCCCCATTTCTTACAAATAATGCATTTTGAGGAATTATTGAAGATGTTAAAATTTGGAGATAACGCCTTTTTTTTAAATTTGGTAATTGACAGAAGAAGTTTTCGAAGGTTTTATGTGATTACACAAATCAGGGTACACATTATTCTGCTTTATTGAAAACTTTTTCATGTTCACTAAATACATAAAGTCGCACAAAATGAGAGTAACTTGAGAATAGTCTAAATTTAAGGGGATGGCTCTAGGTACCCAGCAAAATTCATGTTTTCAATAAGTAAATTTTGCTGGTTGCCTTAGAGCTGCCGCCTTAACACATAGGATAAGTACATTCAATGCTTGTCCCCTGATGACACCAATTACGAATTGAGGAAGTATATTTACTCATTGAATTCGTAAATAAAAAATGTTAGTGTTAAGTTGATGTTAGCATTAGTTAACGTGGTCGGTAGAACATTACCTAACTGGACGAAATATAACGTAACGTTCTTTTAAAAGAATCACATCGTTTTTAAAAGAACTGTAAACTCAAAGTCATCTTTTTGGGATATTGTCGGTATAGTTAGGTGTGTATTAATTAGAAAATTATTTAAAGAAAATATCTAGTCGCTACAAAATCTTCCGACCTACCCAAAGACTGCCTAACGTTATTAAAATTACCTACCTGTGTTGTGTGACCCTAGGCATGGTAAACGCGATTTAATGTCCCTTGCCCCGCGAACGCTACATTGCAAGATTTAACTGCTACAAAATCAATTAACATTATAAATGAGAAATAACTTAAAAAAATCTGTGAAAACAATGATTGAATACTGCCAAAAATAACTTTAACTGACTAACAAAAATTGTCCTTATATTATTTGGAAAGGTTTCTTTGGCATTTGATGGAATATCACAAAACATAGGCACTAAATTGAAAAAAGTGTCCTACTGTCATGTCTGCGTACATGTACTATGGCCTAGTCTTTGACCACTCGAACGAAATTTGACAGATGTCGAATGGCGGGAAATCTTTCTACAAAAATAATATTATTTTTGTGGCCTTGCAATGTAGCTAATAGATGTCGTAGCCAATTTATTGTATTATACGAATGTAAATTAGAATAATTATTTAGACGTTTATAAGATATAATAATAGGTACCTACCGCAATTATTTTTTTAGCAGCGGAAATTTGAGCTATTTTTTTCTTTACTAAATGTCAAGAATATTCTGATAATTTTCATATTCATATTTAAAAAAAAAATATATTCCTGCTAAATGCAATTTTTATTTCCACATGTTTTAACCCGACTCAAAGACCGCCGATTTAAATACAAATATTGGCCACAAAGTGTTGTGGATAGGTCTTCGAGGGGAAGGTATTATATTAATTTCTGCGGTTTAACATAAATTCAATTACAGTATACTATTTTCTTAATGTCTTTCGGCAAACTTCGTGTTTTGTCAGTTGTCGGATTTATATCCTATGCCCGTGGCACTTGGTGCAGACCGGACGCTCTCAATTGACTTGGAAGTATATAGAGTTGTTAATACTATTTAAACATGATGTAAATTATTTTTAAAATTGGAGAAAATCTCGTTTGTATTCGGAAATGCGATGGTTTCTGAGGGACATTAAGAAAATAGTTGTACTGAACTTAGTTAAGTTGATGTTTTTTCCACTTATACCATAATTCACCGTCACTTATGTTTAAAAACACTCTAGATCTTACACTTTATTTGGTAAAATATACAAATTATTTGTAAAATTAATGGATATTAGACAGCAATAAGACGTTAGTCCTAACGTCTAGTAATATAATTATGAGATATTTTTGTATGGGAAGCTTGCATGGTTTGATTTTGAAGTGGAATCCTCTCAATGTGTTCGTTCTTTCATGTTATTTGTGAGTAGGTTTATTGTGGAACATATTTCGAAGTGCTTGTTCGAAGGATTAAAATTATTTAATATGAAATTGTCTGCACAAGTGCCCACCTTTAATTTTTCTTTGAATGGTCTTAGTTCAAATGTAACCCAATGTGTCTTATAAATTTTTAATCCAATGTAATAATTGTATATATGTTTTATGGAAAGAAGCAGACTGATTCTCATGAAATTCGTATTTCAGTCAATTGAGAGAGTGAGAAAACCGATTTCGTCAATTGATAAAAGAGAGAGAGAAAAGTAAATATATGGTCATATTATATACGTGAACTTGAAATGGAACACTATGTTATTAAACTTACAATGTGCTCAAAGTGAACAAGATTTTAAATTTTTTCTCCATGATCACGTTTTTTTTTTCTTTTTCACGATTTTTACTACCTTATACCCTGTTATTTGTGCAGACAATAAGCTACATTGTTTATAACATCACTGGTATTATCAATGTATCTCTAACATTTTATGGAGGGTGTAAAATTGAGAGTAACTTTGCACAAATTATGGATGATAATGTGATTTACATCAAGCAAGGTACTGCAACGAAACCATAGCGAAATAAAATCGACGCAACGCCATCTATCGAGCTAATGGGTAATGTTTTCCCAGCGTGAAATAAACATTAATCCTTAGGATTCCGATTACTCTTTTTTAACCTAAACACAAGGTATTTCTGACCGCAAAGTGACACAAATACTTGGCATCTATCGGTTACTTACTCACCACACAGCAGGATACAGATAAAGAAAAGAAACCTAAGCTTAGCGAATAAATACTTAAACAAAAGTTCTCATTCGTTAAACTTATATCTACCTTTCATTAATTAAATGAAAGAAAGTCCAAACAAAGACGAGAAATATTTATGGTACCTATCCGTTATGTAGTGAAAATCGTTTATGGACCAGGTTTTTGCTAGGTACAAAGTAACACATGAAAAAAAAAAACAATCCGAAGCTGACAGTTGAATTTCAGGCACTGTCACATTTCATGTCAATAGCTCCCTCTAAGAGCACTGGTATTCAGCTAGATAGACTAACCAGTCTTGAAATCGAACCCAGTGTATTTGAGGAAGGCTAGGAAAATGATGATCTCGAAGAGAGTATCTTCTAAAAGAGAATGTACTTACTTACCCACGTACTGTAATGGTTGTCTATTAAAGACGGAATTAGGTTTTATAGGCTGACAAGACACACATGACCGGTCAAGCTAATTTAGAAGGAGAATAGCAGAAAAAGAAGTGAGAGAGTTTGGGCCAAAGAGTATAACAATAATATGGGACTGACAAGCTAAAGGAAGAAGATTCAAAAGTTCTCGTAAAATGCTCTTATAGAAATTCCCGGTATAGGGAGCTTCTGAGGTCCACCTGAGGACCTCAAAGTACCATCATAAATGCAGCCAATAATACCAGTGATGTAACGAAATTTACACAGTAGAGGATAGCGGTGTATCGCTACGAAATGGACAAATAAGTATTATAGCGCGTGCGTAGTTAGATCGACGTCGTGTGTTGTATGAACTGTATGAACGTTCAATCACAGATTATGAATGTTTGTATGTAATTTTTTTTAATAAAATATGCCGTCTGGTGAATTTTTGGTCTTTCATTTTCTCCGTTTTAACCTATTTATCATCTGAATCATAAAAACCTAAGACAACTGGAGGATTGTAGTCACCATGGTTTTTTTTGGGTGGGAAATCATCAAATAACTTCTCCCGCTCTGGGTGGAGCAGGAGGGCGTGTCAGACTTTTACTGACTAAAACCCACCCGTGTTCCCTCAGTTGCCTTTTTGGAAGGGCTTGTGGCTAAGTAACAATAGTCGCACGGGTCGATCGATCAGGTTAAGCTACGCTTGCCGCGGTTGGTCCGTGGATGTGTGACCCTCTTTACATACCAAGACCCCTCCGTGCCTCGGAAAGCACGTTAAGCCGTTGGTCCCGGCTGTCATTTGTGGATCTTTGACAGTCGTTACGGGTCGTCAGAAGCCCGAAAGTCTGACAACCAGTCTTACCAAGGGTTACCGTATTACCCAGTAACTGGGTTGTGGAGGTCAGATAGGCAGTCGCTCCATGTAAAATACTGGTATTCAGCTGCATCCGGTTAGACTGGAAGCCGACCCCAACATAATTGGAAAAAGGCTAGGCAGATGATGATGTTCCCTCAGTTGCCTGTGTGCCAGGGGCCACAGTTTCTCTTTCGAACAACCCGCACCCCTACCCCTGGCAGGCGTTTGTGGACCCCACCAGTTGGTGCTGATATCTCTGAGGCGCACGTGGAACACAACGCGCCGTCGCGTCGACCCGGGCTTGGTCCTTACCGGACAGCGAGCTACCCATTACTCGCCGTCCGCAAGGTCGTGCCTACGGTGGCCGAGAATCAGCCTGGGATTTCCGGCGCCCAAGAAGTCTCATGTGGAGGCTAGCGCCATAAGGGCGCATATACTGCCCCTCTATCACGTGCGCCGCCTCCGAGCGAGCGAGCATTACTGTTTCGCAGAAGGATGTGACCGTTACCCATGCACTTTCGCTCCGTACCATGGCCTGGACCAGGGCCGGACGCGAGAGATCGCCGCCGGCGATCTTTTTCACGAGAACACGTCGGTGCTCCGCCCAAGCCGGGCGGACCTCCACCGTATGCGCCACCGTGTCCTCAGGGCGACTACGCAGTGGAAACACCCGGGCGTTTCCTTTCGCCTTGTACGAAACAGGAACCTCCCGAAACAGCCGTGTCCAGTGAGGACCTGCGTCAAGCGGAAGGTGAAGATGCCGTGGCGTCTCTCAATCCACTCCTCAAAAAGGGGACTTACCGCTGCAATCGTGGCGTGTCAGTACCTAGTCATCATGGTTGATCGACATCTAAATATCAGATTTAAAACAAAAGAAACGACGAGGATAATTGAACGTGTCAGAGAAAAGACTGTCCATGAAGTTTCTTGCCTGTTCTACCCATAGGTAGGTATCTATTACACTTTGGAATAGGCAACTAGCTTCATCGTTATTATTTTCTGACCAACCGATTCCTTAACAATTCAAAACAGAAGAGATCGTAGGTTACAGAAGGCTCCCTTGAGGTACACCCTGAATGAAGAGGAGGAGTTTTAAGACAATTTCACCTAATTTGATGGCTCAAAAGTATTTATGCAAGGAAGGCAAACTTGGGATCATTACAAATAATTTGAATCGTTCTGCTAAATACAGCAATTTCTATAACCAGTTTCAGTTTATGTAGTCAAAGGCCTTAGAGAAGTCAACCAATGACAGATGCATTCTCAAGTATTCTTAAGTTTAGTGAAGTGTTTATTTGAGTACTAGTTCTGTAAATTAAGTATAAGAGCATTCCATGAGTATAATTGAATTTTCTTCCTTCGGTTGTCGCCCAAACTCTCTTTCTTCTTTTTCTGCTATTCTCCTTCTACTTTAGCTTGACAGTTCGATTGTGTCTAGCTAGCCGATAAAATCTAAGTTCGTCTTTAGCAGACTTCTCTTTTAGAGGATAGTTTCTTTAAGATCTCTTACTTACATAAGTAAGAGGTCAATGAACCCCGAAAATGCAATGGCTGTGAAGTGCGTAAGTACCTTGTATTTTTTTTATATGTGTAGGGGGCTTGTGGCTAAAAAACAATAGCTGCACGGGTCGATCGATATTTACATACCAAGACCCCTCCGTGCCTCAGAAAGCACGTTAAGCCGTTGGTCCCGGCTGTCATTTGTGTATCTTTGACAATCGTTACGGGACGTCAGAAGCCCGAAAGTCTGAGAACCACCCTTACCAAGGGGTATCGTATTACCCAGTAACTGGGTTGTGGAGGTCAGATAAGCAGTCGCTCCATGTAAAATACTGGTATTCAGCTGCATCCGGTTAGACTGGAAGCCGACCCCAACATAGTTGGGAAAAGGATAGGCAGATGATGTGCAAAGACATAAGCTTTTATTTTGCAGTTTTTCAACAAAAATGTTGCTCGAGTATGTTTGTTCGATGATTTTTGAGTATTCATTAAATCCATAGAAGCACATCTTATAGCATCAGCAAATCAATTTATTTAATGTAGTCCAAGCAGAAAACCACTCTCCAAAAAAGGCGCAAATAAAAGCAAGCATTCATGAAATAAAAAAAATATATTAAACCATGTCGTTTCTTCGAAGTGGACGAACTGAGACGAGTGTAAGGAGATGTTATCTCCGTATCCGGTTGTCTTTATTTACAGGATTAGCTCAAACAAGTGTGCATTACGATTTATTAAAGAGATACACGCACTGTCTATCTAAATCGAGTATCTTTTGTAAGAGGAACATGACAGTCATTAAATATGATGCGCATACCTACTTGTTGCTTGTTTCATTACATAGTATGTACTTACTCAACTTATGATCAGAGTTATCTGTGATTGAATTGATAAATTAGACTCTTCAGAAGAGAAGACTAAGATTCTGAAACCAAAAGACTTGACTCGCCTGCATTAAGTAATAAATAAAGCATGTCAATAAGCTTCGACATTACCAAAATAACCCAAATAAATACACTCATAATAATAAATAACTTATAAGCTTATCACGGTGTTAAATCAATACTTTATGCAACAGATGGTCCGTTTCATTAACCAGTTTTCTTGTATAAGCTCCCTCCAAGTAATGTGAAGCTGGCATTTTATGTTATCCCCTATAATTACCCTGACACTACCACCAGGTTAACGCTCCGTGTGACTTATGATAACGCTTTCACTGAATTTGGCTGCGGGCTCGCGAATTTCTTCAATGTTATGCCATTTAACGGAATAATACCAATTCCGCGCGCAAAACTTTTACTGGCAAGTAATAAAAAACATTTTCCTTTGCTTCAAACGTAAACAATCATTTGTCTATTGGCGGCCCAATACAAACTCTTTTCACAGACGAATGTCAGTGCCAGTGGAAAATTGTCTTTATGGTTTATGACAAAAGGTGTATAGAGTTATGATAGCGGCAAATGTATTGTTGTCGGTTCACAGGGCGTGTAGGTGCAGCCAGTCGATTACTCAGCGAGTAGTCATGCAGGCTGCTCGCTCCTCGTCCCGCCATCTCTCGCTAATTTGCCTCGGTGCTTCACAACAGCTGAGTCGCTTGGCGACCGCTGACTCGTTTGATCGGTATTACGATTAACTCATTCTTGTAACTGAGAACGCGCCGATAAATAAATTAAAAATCATAAACGCATTCCAATTTTAAACAGCGCGCGAAAGCTCAACGTTGACGGAACTATTTAATATTTTTGACATTTTTGTGTCAAATTTTGTGAATGGTGTTTGTTAGAATGAACAATACAAAAATCTCGTGTAGTATTTTGTAATTTTTTTACACGATTCAATAACTTGACACGTCACATTGTTTAAATTTTTGTGGTCTTCCAGCTTACTTAGTATTTGTTAGTTTTGTGTGCCACTGAATTCCTGAAAATGGAGAAGAATGGTGGTTCCAGGCTCATGCAGATGCAAGTAAGTAACTTTGTGTTTATTTTCTATAAATGTACAAATAGTAGGCTGCAATGAGACCAAAGCTTTTCACAAATATTCTATAGGTTAAGTGTTAATAAATTATTGAGATTTTTTCATACAATAATTTTGCCGGTTTCTGATAGCTGAATTCCAGCAACATAGGCCACACTTATTCTATAGTCTGAGGGCCACACGTCGTATTTACTTCTTTTTTATCGTAACATTACAAACACTATAATGAATTAAATTCATTTTATATATTATACTTACGTTTGTTTTTCCTAAAAAATGTTATGCTTGATTTACATCAATTAAAACTGCAAATACTTCCTTAACAAAATTTTAAGGAAGTATTTGCAGTTTTAATTGATGTAAATCAAGCATAACACAATATAAATATAAATAATAAAAATCAATATTTAATATAAATAGGCATTAACAGGAAAAATCCTCCAGGAAAAGACAAAATGATGATCTAACAGACCAGTAACATTAGTAAACCATTATAAATGAGCCTATTCCTTTAAAATATCGTTAGGTATGACGATCTCATAAATAAAAAAAACAGACCAATATGGCAGCCGGCGCTCCATGAATCAACAACGAACTTTTTTATACCACCGGAACCACAGACTAAGATAATATCAGCAGTAGGACTAAATATATGAAATAACTTGTAGATAAGAAAGTCAGTATGTCGTATCGAAAACTACATTGTTATTTTTAATGTTAAAAATGGTATTAAAGATAAGGAACAGTAAAAAGAGAGCCAGTGAAAAGATAATAAGATTGTGAAAACATTATTGTAAATGAATAAAGGAACCATTAGGATAGTCTTCGAAATTCAATAATCCCATTGAATGACTATTTTTCATAAAAAAGTCTTCATGAAAGGATTCATGGACGATTCAGATCTCCCGTGTGCGTGCGGCGTTTCTCCACAGACAATGGCTCGCCTCCCATCTTGCACCGCACATGCCCTGTCACCTGCACACGTAAGGACCTAATGGCTGCATCAGTGAACGGTATTCGCGTTGCTGAATTTTGGGCCAAACAAATTTAAATAACTGTACTTATTATGTAAACTTTTTTCGTTTTATTCTTGTTATCAACACGCTAAGAAGAAGATGTAAAAGTCATTCATTGGAATTAAAATCATGAACTTGGGAGAGAGTATTGATGAATTATAATGTAAAATCGTACTTAAAACTGTCGCGAATCGTACCTATATCAACACACAACACTCAGTCAACACACAACCTGACACTGGCTTCCAAATTACAAAAAAAGTAAGAAAATTAGAATTTTGCGGACTTAACGCATCCTCCCTAAACTGCATAAATTATTATCTAGTTAGAAAGAAAGAACAGCGAGGAAAAAAGACTAAAGACTAAAGACAAGACAAAAGTTGAATAAATCACTGATGACTCTGTAGCTTCGTGTTTGTACAAGTCAATGATGTGAATGATGTCCTTGACTGACAAGAGGTTCTTAACTTGATGATGTCATATGCTATCTACGTGCTTATTAGATTCCTCAACTTAAGTTCATATTATGCAAAACTTAGTCAAACAACTAGAAGCCATCGTTTACTCGTTTCATTCCACGATTATGTTAGAAACTTGGGTCAGAAAGCTCCTATATTTTAGCAGAGATATTTTTGCAAATATCTCCCAAAAAATTACTTATATATATGCGAGCCGGTCATATTTACTTTCTTATCTCATCTTCTTCTACCGTACCTTTCCTGAACTATGCTGAGGTTGGCTTCTAGTCTTAACCGGCCCACTAATTGCGTAAAACACAACCAATAATAATCTGAATCATTTTGAAAAATATTGGTAATCATTGCTTCATATGTTCGAAAAATTGGTCTGTTCAACGTCGTAAATAACGCAATGAATATTGTTGAATGGCCAAAATTATAGCCATTCTAACTGTTATAGTGTTAAAGTATTACCCGTTTGATGCAGCTTGGGTGTAGTACCCAAGCTGCATCAAACGGGTAATACTTTACTACAATACTCCTTACCTACTTATTGAAATCAATTATATGTACCTACTGGCGCTTTTCTTACCGTTACCATCTGTGGCACAGCTAAGAGTTCGGCGAACGCTAGCCGGGATGCGAACCTTGACCTCGACGGTGACGCTTATTATTACACGGAGCGACTGGAACCACAGAATACAAATGTTTCGGTTTATTCCGTACTCTATGTAGTTGTTCATAAGATGAACTTGATGACGTCAATGGGAATAAAGTGCCTCTCTATAGCTGACAAATATTTTTAGCTTGTATGGCTTCTGTCTTAGTAACCATCAGAGTATCGGCGGTATAAAGAGTAGTACATAAACGTGGTACAACGTTACTGAAATTGCAACATGCAGAGCACACCAATACTATTAAATTTGTTCAGGTTCCACTATCTAAGTCTGTCGGAAAGTAGTTGGTTCTATTTTTCGAATGGCAATAGCACATCGGCCGTAAGAACAATTTTCAAATCGTGCTCTGATTCGTTCATAATTCGGGCCCCAAAATAATCTTATATCCGTAAGTGAGACGGAATAGGAAACATCCGTAACTTCGGCCCCACTGCGGACATCGTGGCTGAGGAGTAAACTCCTTGTATCGTGATGACTTGAAGTAGACTTTTCATTGCTGTGAATAAAAACTTTTACATATCCATAATCTATATATAAAAAATGAATCCCTATTTCTCTTGGTCACGCCATCACACGTGTACAGCTCGACCACTTTTACTAAAAAAAAAATTTGTTGTGTTTGTTATTGTCAGGAGAAGGTTCATATGACAGAAAAAATCAAGAAAGCTGCGCATAACATAATATATATATCAATAGTTAAGACAGGACAACATCTGTTGAGTCAGCTAGTCAGTTATAAAGGTTCTATAATCATGCCGACTGAAATATGTATTTAGTAGGGAACTCAAACCAATGTAATGTTTCAAAACTTGAAAAGTGCTGCTTCATACTGGCTATGACTATATGTAAATACGGCTTAAGTTTTTATGCAAGTAGGTAATACCTATGTTTAATATCTATGTTTCTGATATATAATTGAATCGTCTGTCTTCGCAGACGACGACATAGTTCAAAGGTTTATCGTCTGCAGTTCGTGTTATCAGGCTATCAAGGCCATCATTAGAATTCACTAGTGAACTAGTGTTTGCATACTTGAGCATGTGCTTTTGCTATCATTACAATCGACCTTTGTTATTTGGGTTGATTCACTATTGATACAACTTTGGGTTTTTTTTTTGGGTGGGAAATCATGAAATAACTTCTCCCGCTCTGGGTGGAGCAGGAGGGCGTGTCAGACTTTTACTGACTAAAACCCACCCGTGTTCCCTCAATTGCCCGTGTGCCAGGGGCGACAGTATCTCTTTCGAACAACCCGCAGCCCTGGGAGGCACCGGCCCTTGCGGACCCCTTGGTCACCCTGAGACGGGTCAACACAGTAGCCCCGCCGCCTACCACTTTTCGGCCGCAGGGGATAGGGAGAGCGGCCACCGCTATACCGACACTCCTCTTCCCCTGCGGCCCCACCGCGTCCGCCATAAAACGGTGGCAGCTTCATCCAGGCCACGGAAGGGAAGAGCGCTACTCAAAAGTACCGGCACTTCTCCGCCGCAGCCTGTAACCCTCAGCCGCGATACCTCCCATTCGACATTGCAGCCCACCTCAGTTGCGGTGCACCTCACCACAACCTACCCTTTTTGGCCGCTACGTCGTCGGCTTTGAGGCAAAAGCCCTGACGAGCGGCCCCACCTTTGGGTTCCTCTTCGCTTCACCGTGGCTGGGAGACCACGGCTACTGAGCCCCCCCGCAACTACAATGCGGGAACCCACTCGGGGGGATACAACTTAGGGATAAGAGGTGGCTAGTTATTCTGCGTATACAATTTTAAGTAGGGTCATATAATTTATGCGTGTTGGGAACCTATGAGAGAGTCTGTCGTGGAAAGTGTTCGACGAACACATAGGTACAGGAAAAGTTTTTATCCAGTGCGCAAATTTTAACCATGAATTCAGCATAATCATTCTAGACCCCCTACCGCAGAAATTTTTCGCCGGTTATACAAAAAATAAACAGCTGTTCCATACATTTTGACCGCGTAGGTATTGCACTTTTCTATGAAACAGCTGTTTATTTTTTGTATAACCGGCGAAAAATTTCTGCGGTAGGGGGTCTACAATGATATGCTGAATTCATGGTGAAAATTTGCGCACTGGATAAAAACTTATCCTGTATTCATAAGTTCCAATAAAAAAAAATGATTAAATCACAATACAGCACAATTTGAAACTTAAATAAATAATCTTCAAAGTTAAGTCCCAATTTTCGAAGACATTTACATAATATATATCAGATAACAGACTTTATTTCGAATTAATCTTGAAACATAAAAAAAAAAAACAAATAGTCGTAAAAAATCCTGACGTTTTTATTTTTCACCTGTATCAATTTGCTTGGTGTAGTGAGCTTGTACCTATATTTATGCTTGCATACTTGTACATGTGATTTTGCTATCTCAAAACATTCTATAGTGGAAGGTGTGTCAGCTAATAGGTCTTACCACATTCCCCCGATATCTTCTCACGTTTACATCAGTGCCGGTGGTCTTATCTCAGTTGTTATTACCTATATCGCGACGATAACCGCAAGATTGCTAGAAATTATAGGAGACTTCTAACCACTTCCCAGCCATTAGTACTAGTAATTTTTTGCGATAGGTCGTTTTTAAAGGAAATAAGAGTTGCTCTGCATTTACTAGCTGCCGCATGGAATTATACGCAGATCTTCTTAATTTTCTCTTGATAAACATAATATTGCTGTTCTACCTTTGGTATCAATTCCAATTTAACTGTTGACCTTCAGCTCTATCATCATTCTCCTGCTCTCCCAATTTATTTTGTTAATTTACATTAGTAGTCAAGCTTGAGCACTGTACAAATCATTAATTAAGCCAAGTTCATTTATTGTGATTATTTTCAGCGTAATTTTTTTCCCACAATCTGGCTGCATTGGCAATATCTTCGAACCATGATTGAATCCGCCGATCCTTTTCTTCCACATATTTTTTAGCTTCATCATCATCAATATCTACAGCCCGACTTCACCCACTGCTGGCATGTACCTCTCTTTTCTTGTGGCAATCCCCACGCTCTTGTGCTAGCCTCATCCAACTTTTGCCCGCGATGGCAACAATGTCGTTCGCCCATTTCGCCGCCGAACGACTGACAACTCGTCTTCCAGTCCTTGGATGCCACTCTGGCACAGCCTTACTCCACCCGTCTTCACTACGTCTTACCCGATAACCTGTTCAACGCCATTTGAGTTTCATTATAATGCTTTCCGAAATCTAAGACCTTTGTATGTCTTCGTAATTCGGTCTATTAGCCTATTTGTTTTGCCTTCTTTACCTTTGTTTGCCTCCTATTACATAAATTGTCCCAGTTCACCGGTTCGATAGCCGACAGTGTCGAGACAATTAGGCATACGCCATACAAACAAAGCTGTGACCCGATGCCCTAGTTGTTATTTATTGATAAATGTATCCACAGCCTAATGGATTGCTTGTTATGCATAATGCCGTAATGTGAATTTATCAGTGAATTGCTTATTTGAATTTACGACTTTTTTATTGTCCGCCTGAAATTGGCAATTGGTGGTTCTGGAATATTCCATAGATCGTTTAGTAATGATAAAAATGCAAGTGGTTAAATTTTCTGATGCTTTTGAATCAATCACTCCTTAAATTCAGATCCTTATCATCATCATCAGACTACAGCAGTCCACTGCTGGACATAAGCGTCTCCTTTTGGACGCCAATCAACTCGATGTTCGGCAACTCTCATCCAGCTACCAGCCACCCTGCCGAGGATCGTCGCTCCACCTACCTCACATTTGTCGCGCAGCATATAGACATTAATCATTCCGAAATAAGACCGACTCCTGAAAATTTCCTGAAGTGAGTGTGTCCGTGGCATCACAGCGAGTAATTGTTGTTTCTCTTAAAAATATCGCAGCATTAAGCTGATATTTTAATTATTTTCACAACTTTTTTAAATATTATCGTTTATTTCACCATTATGTTCTTCCTCTTAGTCAGTATTTTCTGTGCTTGTACTAAGATAAAATATTTTCCTTTCTTTCTTTCTGAAAAACTAAGATTTTAAACAAAATTTTTTTCGTTGACATAAGTGCGAGCATAGCATCTACATAATTATTTTATTAAAAGGTGTAGCGTCAAATAGTAGATACTTATCACTTGAAGTTAGCATGTTTCATATACGTGGGTAGGTAGTCACATGTAAAACTGACTTTGTCATATTGTTTCAAGGACTTCACTTGACTTGGACTGACTTTGTCATATTGTTTCATATTGTTTCTTCCTAGGTACATTTTTTTTTAAATCATATTCCTTTGTTTATCCTTTCAATATTATCAGTAGGTGCCTAAACGTTGTGTAAGCTATATTAAAAAATATATAAGTACATTGTATCGTATAGGCTATTGTTTGTTATCCATGGATCGATCCGGTCTATTCTGTAAAAATTTCATCGTGAAAATCTATGTGAAGTGAGCTCTTCTGTGACCAGCAGGCCTAGAAAAAACGCATTTCTGTTAGGGTTCACGCCAAACGCTACGCCATAATGTATGGGAATGACATTACCTGCGGAAAGGATACGACATAACCTTTCCGCAGGTAATGTCAGTCTATGTGCAACACAACCGTACATACATTACATTCCAAAACGTATGACATATCAGGCAGTTATCAAACAAACGTTTAGATAACGTTCATAGAATGGGCGTGGGTTTAAAATAAGTGCCCTACTAAATGGTGCATAGTATCATGTATACATCATATTAAATTAACCCTTGACAGTTCTGCCAGGGGTGCGGGTTGTTCGAAAGGGACACCGTTGCGCCTGGCACACAGGCAACTGAAGGAACACGGGTGGGTTTTAGTCAGTAAAAGTCGGACACGCTCTCCTGCTCCACCCAGAGCGGGAGAAGTTATTTGACGATTGCTGACCCAAAAAAAAACCCTTGATAGTTATGCTCGTTAGAAAACAAATTCGTTCATTACTGTAATCTGAAAAATTACTACAAGATCTTGGTAACGACGATTGTCCATCTACTTTTTCTTCTCACTTATCTTCTATTTAAGTAGGTAGGTACCTATCTAAATTCTGATAGCAATCATGTAATTAACATCATGATACTGGGAGGTCAGATAGTAAGTAGCTCTATGTAAAATCCTGATATTCAGCTGCATCCGGTTAGACTGGAAGCCGACTTTAACATAGTAGGGGAAAAGGCTAGGCGGTTGTTCCACTGCTGGGCTTAGGTGACATGTTTTCTTTCCTCGTATCGGTTCAAAAGTTTTGGTGATACTTAAAAAACAATTTGGTGTCTATCTGTACCTAGTTGTTGGTCTATATTGCGCCACTTCTTTGTGCAGTCACTGAAACACAACAACACACTATACAAAGCTTTTACGTTATCGTAATAGAGTGCAATCCTTCATAAACCTTATATTACGCAGTATTATATTCTAAACTAGCTATGCCCCCGGGTTTGCCCGCGTTTGCATGTCGGAAACTATCCATGTGCAACCTAAACAAACTGTATATGAGCCTTTGTTTCTATATAAAACATCAGCTATCTGCCAGTAAAAGTCCCCTCAAAATCGGTCCAGCCGTTACGGAGATTAGCCGGTACAAACAAACAGAGACAATTTTTTTTTCTTATGTTTCGTACATAAGTAGGTACTTTCATTTGCATTTCTTAAAAGCTGTTATTTTGGCATTATAAACAGACACTTCAATTTTATATGTATTTGTATAAAAAAAACTTAATAGCTAAATAAATAAATAACTGCAAATCAATAAACCCTACCCGCTATCACACCCACGACCCATTTCGCAAGTTTTATCGCTATCGCGCCTTCAATAGCTTCAATAGTGACCACATTACTGTAAGCCACACCGTTACAGTCATTTACTTGCAAATTCTCCGTGCAAGTGCATTAGGTCAGCTTGAATGCTGACCCCCATTACCTCTGGCTGGTGGCCAGGAAGCCTTGGAATGTTGGCTTTGGAATACTTGAAATACGATGAAATGCTTACTTGTGGTTTTAGGTTGGTGAGTTTTGTTTTTGTGTTGGTTTTCGTTTGGCCACTATCTGACCTGATGTTATCGAAATCTAATCTACTATAGTGGATATTTTGATGATAATTGTCTGCGCCATTCGCATTATTTTATCTATACTTATTGCAATTATTAATATATCTAATTATCTGTTGAAATCATAAACGCGTGCTTGCAACACTACATTACACCTCACTCATTAATTCACTCGAGAAGGATCTTCCATTCAAAATCGATTCCTTTCAATCCTTTCCTACTCTCACTCTTCCGGTTCCGTTCATTCGGACAACCCCCTCCCTCACTCCATCTCTAATAACCGCCCCGCTTACCGGCGACACGTATGTCCGTGCGCCCGCGCTTCCGCAAAAACTCTAAGTGATAAAAATATTGGTGTTGTGTGGTGAATTCTCAAACTCTCTCCTCTCGTGACGCTTGGTGGAAATATTGCCTGAACCGGTGTGCTGGAGGCTGCTATCGAAGGGACGCATCATTTTACATCCTCCTGTAAGTTCCTTTTCCAACCAAGATTCTGGTCCTTCGAACCCAATAAAAAACGCATATCTACTACGCATCTACGCTACACTCATCACACGCATCATATTTATCGAGTTTATCTATTTATTCGCATAAAAACGCTCAATAACGCATCCGCCATTACCCGTCTACGTGATAATACACGAGACGCGCCCACGAGGGCACAGTTCCCGCTCAATTTCTCATCAACGCTAAGTTGTTTTTATAAAAACGCATCTTATTTCAAAATAAGCACTCTTTATCTAAAATATTATAACTATACTTTATTCATCTCACGCATATTTTCGTATATTTCTCAAAACATAACGCACACGGACAAGTCCATTTTGTTCACGTAAGTTCGCATACCTACATTCACTCGTTCATCTATTTTATTACACGGTTAAAAACTCGAATAGGTATTTTTCAACGCATAAAAATGACTTCCACGCGTAGTAAGGCTAAGGAATCTGATAAAGAATCCTATACTTCTATCGAGGAAGATCCTAAAGTTCTTTTATTTGAGTCTAAAAAAGAAAATTTATTCCAAATTTTGCAATCCATTTACGATCTCGGCCTACAAGTTTCCGTAAATAATTCATTGAAATCTCAATTTCTAACTCGAATTAGCTCCCTTGAGCAAATTAGAACAAACTTTATGGAAAGTCTTGATGCTTATAATTTAGCTTTATTAGAAACTGGTTCGACAAAACCGAACTACGCTCAGTTATCCGCATTTGATGAAATCTATTGTCAAATTAAAACAATAGAATCTAACATTCATAGGTCTCAAACGAGTAATGATAACACTAATAAATTCGAGTTTTTAAATCGTAAACTACCGCCTTTAAAACTTGTTTCATTTGATGGCATGCCCAGCAAATGGACAACTTTTCATGAAAACTTCAAAAGTCTTATTCATGATAATTCGCATCTAACTGACGCCGAAAAGGTTCAGTACTTAATAGGTTGTCTCTCGGGCAAAGCATTAACTGTTTGCTCAGGTATCATACCTACCGCTAATAATTACCTACTCATTTGGAATGCTCTAATAGAAAAATATCAAGATACGCGCATACAAGCTTCCATGTACTTACATCAAATGGTTCAATTTAAACCTTATCAATCTATTGATACATTTCTTGAGCAGTTTCATTCGGCACAAGCCGCTATACGTCGCTTAAATATAAAAGATTTGTCAGATTTTATAATAACTGATATTGCACTTAGTAAGCTCGATAAAGAGGTCGTTAACCTTTTCGAACAATCGCATAATCATATTGCAATACCTACTTTCGATCATCTTTCGCAATTTTTAAAAGAACAAAGTAAAATAATAACGCTTCGTAATCACTCTAATCCCGCTAAAGTTCGTAATAATAATAACGAAAATAATAAATCCTCATTTAGATCAAAAAATAGCCAAGCCTTTGCGAGTACCCAGGACACCCCAGTGCGTTCCTGCAAGGTATGTGGATCCCCTGATTCACATCCACTTTATAGATGCTCTCAATTTATGAACCAAAAAGCTAAAGATAGATTAGATCTTGTAAATAAACATAAGTTTTGTCGTAATTGTTTAGGATTTCATGATATTAAAATGTGCAAGTCAACAAATACATGTTCGATTTGTCACCGTAAACATCATTCGCTAATACATTTAGACAACTTTTATAATTCAAACAATCGAGTAGTTGAACATGAGACCGCGCGGCCCGTGCTTTGCGCACCGCCGCCGATGGCTGCGAACAGCGCGCCCCGAGCGCCCGCACCCGCGCCCCCGTTGTCTGCCGCTTCTGCGACACTCGATTCGTCGCACGTACCGGCAGGTGATAACGTTGCGCGCGAAAACTCAAACGCTCCTTATTTATCAATGACTTCGGCTACCTCGTGCGTTGAAAATAATACAACTGTTTTGTTGCCTACCGCTTCCGTATACGCTTATAATAATAATACACCCTATACTCTCCGCGTTTTTCTTGATACAGGCTCAATGAGTCATTTTATTACAAAGGCTTGCTGTAAACGCTTAAACTTAAAAATTATTCCTGACAAATCTTCTATTTTCGGTATAGGTCACGCAAAAATACCTTCGTTTGGTACTACAACATTTAAAATATTTTCCCGCTTTGATCACCGCTGTTATTATACAATTCACGCTCGGGTTTTAGATCGTATTACTGACGACTTGCCCAACATATCCATAGATATCACAAATCTCGCTCCATTACGTGATTTACCTATGGCTGATGACGCGTTCCACGTTCCCGGTGAGATAGATTGCCTTCTCGGTAATGAACTTTTCCCGCTTTTGTTGGGAAGTGGAAAGGTAACTTTACCTGGCTCTTCGGTCGTCGCCGTAGAAACCACCCTTGGCTACATAGCCATGGGTCGGGCTGATTGCCAACTTCGCATAACTTCGAGCGCTCTCCCCGCTCAAATAAATAAAAATAAAAGCGAGCAAACTTTTCTGTGCGCTACTAGCACGCTTAGCTTAGATACGCTCACGCAACGCTTTTGGGAGCTGGAAAGCGTCCCTAATAAGATTCACATGAGTCCTGATGATCAGGCGTGTGAACAAATATTTAATTCAACTTTCTCTCGCGATGAAACAGGTAGATACACAGTGCAGCTACCATTTAAGGCTCCGTGTACAGACTTAGGAAATTCGCACTCAACGGCGATGCGCCGCCTCGTTAACTTAGAAAAAAAGTTAGATTCAGATCCCGAGATCAGAACTAATTACAACGCTACGCTTCAAGATTATCTTGACAAAGGTTATTTGACCAAGGTCAAAGATCCCTCTCTCAATATCCCGCATTATTATATTCCGCATCGTGCTGTTTATCGCCCGGATAAACAGTCCAGTAAAACTCGCATCGTGCTTGACGCTAGCTGTAAAACTAGCTCAGATAAATCGCTAAATGATCTCCTTTATGTAGGTCCGAATCTACAAAGTAACATTTTCGATTTATTAATTAATCTTCGCATGTTTTTCGTTGCTATAGTTGCAGACATCGAAAAAATGTATTTTCAACTTAATCTTTCCGCTGATCATCACGCATTTCAACGCATTTTATACAGATTCAATAAAGATTCTGAGATTTCAACTTTTGAATTTAACCGCGTTTCTTTCGGTGTCTCAAGCTCGCCTTATTTAGCTATGAGAGTAGTTCGCCAACTCGCATCTGATAGTCGGGATAAATACCCGCTCGCGGCTTACGAGGCTGAAAACCATATGTATATGGATGACTACATATGTTCGCTAGATGGCGTTGAGAAAGCTGAGCAGACATATCAAGAAATGGTCGCCATGTTCAAGTCAGGCGGTTTCAATCTTGTAAAGTGGATCTCTAATAGTTCCGAACTCTTAAATAAAATTCCTTCAACTCATTTAAATCAGCAAAATATTGAATTTGACGCTGACGCTAATAATAATACAAAAATTGTAGGTATGCAGTGGAATCCTGTAGAAGACTCTTTTCAATTTAAAATAAATGGTAATTCTCTTAAGTGTACGAAACGTACCATTTTATCCGCAACCGCACGGCTGTTTGACCCCTTAGGTCTTATAGGTCCAGTTACCGCATTCATGAAAGTTCTAGTTCAGGAATGCTGGAAGCATGACCTTGATTGGGATGATCCTGTACCCGCTCACATTGAAAATAAATTTAATCAATTTCACAAAGAACTTTCCTATCTCGAACAAATAAAATTCCCGCGACATGTAGGTATCACCTCTGGTTCTCATGTCACTGTCCTCGGGTTCGCAGACGCCAGTGAGCGCTGTTATGGTGCCGCTGTTTACATAAGGGTTAGTTCTAACAATGAAGAAAACGGATCAACTCTCTTATTAACTTCTAAATCTCGCATCGCTCCGCTTAAAAATACGCCACTAGCTCGCCTCGAGTTATGTGCTGCTCTTCTCTTAGCAAACCTTATCAACTCAGTTGTAGAAGTTTTAAGTAAACGCTGTAAAATTAATAATATTTTTGCTTTTTCTGATTCAACAGTCACGCTCACCTGGATCCACTCGCCCTCGCATAGATTTCATACATTTATCGCAAATCGCATTGTCGAAATTAATTCAAAATTACCTGCTAAACATTGGTTTCACATTGATGGAACTGAAAATCCCGCTGATATAATTTCCCGTCCCGTAACGCCTAAACAATTATTAGATTTAACTCTTTGGTTTAACGCTCCGCATTGGTTTTCATTCCCCTTAAACCAGTGGCCAATCAAGCCATTTAAGGTCAATTTAAATAATAATAATTCTAAAGTAATGGAAAATAAAAATATCGCTCTCTTAGTTAAATTAACGCAAGAAGGTCCTCAACCTATTCAATCTTTAATTGACCGCATCTCTAAATATTCTATTTTACTACGTAGTTTGGTTTTGATATTACGTTTCTGCAAGTTACTAAACTCGCGTGGTTTTATCACCGTTTCGGATTTGGATACCGCGGAAATATACCTCATACGTTACGTACAAAGTAGATATTTCTCTGAAGAAATTAACGCTTTAAAATCGAATAAAAAATTAAATAAAAGTCTCGCTAAACTCAACCCCTTTCTGGATTCGAATAATATTCTCAGAGTAGGTGGAAGATTAACTCATTCTCAACTTGATTATGGTCAAAAGCACCCCGTTTTAATTCCAACTAAATCACGTTTTACTCAACTCGTAATTGACTTTTATCATGTAACTAATTTACATACGGGTCCCGCTCTTTTATTATCTATAATTAGACAAAAATTTTGGATTTTATCTGCTCGTAATATTGTAAGACAACGTGTGCATAGTTGTAATAAATGTTTTAAACTTAAACCTCAAAATACTTACCCTCCTATGGGTGATCTACCCGACTTTCGCGTTTCACAAGCGAAAGCGTTCGTTAATACCGCTGTGGACTACTGTGGTCCTTTCTACATTACTCATATTCGAAAACGCGGAATTAAGAGCCACAAAGCTTACATTTGTGTGTTCGTCTGTCTAACAACTAAGGCAGTACACTTAGAGTTAGTCTCTGACCTTAGTTCAGATTTATTTCTCGCCGCTTTTAAGCGTTTTATTTCTCGTAGAGGTCCTGTTGCTATGATTTATAGTGATGGAGGCACAAACTTTATTGGCGCAAAGCGCAAATTGAACGAAATTTACGCCTTAATTCAATCCAAATCTCATATAAATTACATAGGTGAACAGCTAGCTGAACATCGTGTACGATTTAAACATAGTCCGCCTTACGGTCCTCATTTTAATGGACTCAGCGAAGTTAATGTTCGTTGCGTCAAAACTCATTTTTTTAAAGTCATTGGTTCTCAAATATTAACATACGAGGAGTTTAGTACCGTACTTGTTCAAATTGAATGTCTTTTAAATAATCGACCTCTAAGTATTTTAAGCTCTGACCCGTCTGATATTAGTGCTTTAACGCCTAATCATTTTTTAAACGTAACTCCGCTTAAATTTTTACCTGCTGAAGATGTCACAGACATTTCAGACAATCGCTTATCGCGTTATCAACTTCTTAATAAAATAACTCATTCCTTCTGGCATCGTTGGAGTCAGGAGTACCTCACTTCCTTGCAACAGCGGGAAAAGTGGAACACACCGTCAAAGCCTATTGAAATAGGTACGATTGTTGTTATCAAAGACAACAACGCTCACCCGCTTTGTTGGCCTTTAGGTGTCATAGATGCGACTTATCCTGGCAAAGATAATATAGTTAGGACTGTGAAGGTTAGAACTGCTTCCGGTTCCTACATACGCCCAGTAGTGCGGCTTTGTCCTCTACCTACGCAATAATTACTTTCCAAATTTATCTTAACTCTATTTTTAATTAAATTCATTTATTTAAATTCTCATAAAGTTTTAATTTAGAGGAAAACCTCTAGGCCGGGGGAGTTGTCTGCGCCATTCGCATTATTTTATCTATACTTATTGCAATTATTAATATATCTAATTATCTGTTGAAATCATAAACGCGTGCTTGCAACACTACATTACACCTCACTCATTAATTCACTCGAGAAGGATCTTCCATTCAAAATCGATTCCTTTCAATCCTTTCCTACTCTCACTCTTCCGGTTCCGTTCATTCGGACAACCCCCTCCCTCACTCCATCTCTAATAACCGCCCCGCTTACCGGCGACACGTATGTCCGTGCGCCCGCGCTTCCGCAAAAACTCTAAGTGATAAAAATATTGGTGTTGTGTGGTGAATTCTCAAACTCTCTCCTCTCGTGACGCTTGGTGGAAATATTGCCTGAACCGGTGTGCTGGAGGCTGCTATCGAAGGGACGCATCATTTTACATCCTCCTGTAAGTTCCTTTTCCAACCAATAATGGTTCGGTTTTTACGCTCTCGTAATTTGTAGGTTCAAAGTTTTTGTGTTGTTTGGTATACATTATACTCGTTATTGCCTCGTCCTCAATGATGATAGAAAACAAGTGTAGTCTCGGCTTTATAGTCTGTGGCGTCACATAATTTGGAAGAATAAGTAAAAACAGAACACATCCTTACGCGGGTGTGTGCCGCCATCTGTAACAATCTTCATTCGGATTTTATGTCTAGTAACGGCGTCACGTTTTTCCTTAAAATTTTGTTCTTTGTGTAAAAAACTGCTCAACTAACATAAAAATGGGTAAAAGGAAGTCAGAAGAGAAGACAAAAAGGTCACACTTACTAAAAAAGATAAAGAAACTTGAAAAACGGATTAAATACTTAAATTCCGATTCGAGTGACGAAGGTAAGAAAATGGCCGTTTTTTAACGCGTCGGGTTTTTTAGAATCTCAGTGTATTTTTTCAACTACCTATCACCTGCTTTGAGTATTGAAAGCAAGGGCCTAACGCCCTGTTCTTCAGTGCGTAATAATAATAACGCTACGCTGAAAACATGTGTTTGTGTCATACGCTTTGCATGTGCAACTGCACGTGGTCTACTAATTCTACAATGGCTCTAGTGGGAGCACGGCATTTGTCCTCCATGGAGCACGGTGATTTGCCTGACCTTTGGGGCGTCCTGTGGGGATGCACGCGGTTTTTTAATGGCTATATATTAAAACGACTTGCCTGACCTTTGGGGCGTTCTGTGGGGACGCACGCGGTCTTACAAGGCTATGTTGTAAGCAACCTCTGGGGTGTTCTTTAGGGACACACACGGTTGACTTTTATATAATAACCATCAAGGGAAGCTCTGCGGGAGCTTACATGGTTATATGTTGCAATGTTTGTTAACTTGACAGCATGCATTATACGTTTCCAGATATTGTCACAAGCCCAGTAAACAATTCACCTGATATACAGGAAAATAATGAAAATATCCCTCCGGAGTTAGTTGAAAACGTTTCTCTGGAGTCGATAAAAGATGTTCAACCAAATGTTGAGTATGAAAATACAGAGTTGTTAAATGAAATAGTTGAAGAAGAACCTCAGGAAGAGACATTAGATGACCAGGTCTTGGAGATATTAGGTGTGGATCCTCAACCAGAGAAAGTAGGAGAAGACCTACACAAACAGATAGCTCAAAGATGGGATAAGATGCTCAAAAAAGGCTTGACAAAAGAGGAGAAAGAGAGGATTGAAAAGGAAAATCCACCATTTACCAATTTACTTATGGTACCACCTATATTAAATCCAGAGGTCAGCGCTGCCATTAATGACATGTCTAGAAAGCGAGACCAAATGATACAGAAAAGACAACAGCAAATTGCCACAGCGTTGTCATGTTTGGGTTCAGCCCTTCAATTTTGCCTAAAGGATGCTCAAGAGCAAAAGATGAACATTATCAAAAAGATAAATGATGCTTCAAGGTTATTATGTGACTCTATATGTCTAGACACAAGAGGACGTAGATCTCTTCTATTATCTGTAATAAATAAAGATATGAAGGAGTTTTTACTGCAGTCTGAGTCAAAAACATTCCTATTTGGTGAAGACCTCACTGAGAAAATAAGAACAGCAAAATCAGTACAAAAATCTGGACAGGAATTGAAATTAGTGGAAACAAAGAAGTTCACCCCTAGACAGAACACATGGGTGTCCAAATCAAACGCTTCTAAAAATAACAAAGCTTTAAACTGGCGGGGCCCTCCTCGCACAGAAGTGAAAAAGAGGGGGGGGCCATCACCAAGAGCACCAGCAATGAACAAGAGGTGGGAGGGCAGGAGAAACCAGCATCTTCGCAAATAAACTCACAGGTGGGCAGACTTAAATCTAATTTTTGTGATTGGAAACTAGTCACCACAGATCCTGTCATTCTTGATTGGATTGTGGGGTATACAATTCCATTCCATACTAAGCCACACCAGAGTTACCCTCCGGTGAATGACAAATTTTCGAAGCAGGAGTCCTTACAGATAAAATCTGAAATCAATAAGTTACTTTATTTAAAAGCAATAGAAATTTGTCAACCTACAGACAACCAGTTTTGCTCACCAATTTTTATTGTTAAAAAACCCAATGGAACTTTCCGTTTTATTTTAAATTTAAAGAAATTAAATGCTTTTGTTAAAATAGATCATTTCAAGCTGGAAGACTACCGAACAGCATGTAAACTTTTACAGAAAAATGATTTTCTTGTAACATTAGATTTAAAAGATGCTTATTACATGATCAACATAAACAAGGATAGTAAGAAATACTTAAGATTTATTTTTCAAGGAATATACTACGAATTTAATGTTTTACCTTTTGGCTTATGTACGGCCCCATTAACATTTACAAAAATAATGAAACCAGTAATAGCCTATCTAAGAGAAAAAGGCTATATATCAGTTATATATCTAGATGATTTTCTATGTATAGGAAATAGTTACATACAATGTTTACAAAATATGCAGTCAACAGTAAATATATTAGAAAAATTAGGATTTATAATTAACAAAGAAAAATGTGATTTTATACCAAAACAGCAGTGTAAGTTTCTAGGTTTAATTTTCAATACCATTGACATGACTCTTGACATAACTGAAGAAAAAAGAAATAACTGTTTGAAGTTAATTGAAGAATTATTTGCTAAAAGTCAAATTAAGGTTCGATTTTTAGCTCAAGTTATTGGAACTTTAATATCCATTTGCCCAGCTATTAAGTATGGTATTCTATATACTAAAGAACTTGAGCGACATAAACATCTTATTTTAAAAGATAATAATGACAATTATGATATAAACACTGAATTGAATGCTGCATGCATACAAGATCTCAAATGGTGGTCTATTAACTTAGCTAAATCAGGCAATCCTATTAGAAAGAATGTTTTTAAGTTAGAAATCTTTACAGACGCCTCCGCCACAGGGTGGGGAGTGGCCTGTGACTCTCAGACTGCCCATGGACAATGGACTGAGGATGAAGCTAAGCTTCACATTAATTCTTTGGAATTATTGGCCGCTTTTTTTGGGTTAAAATGTTTTGCCAGACATTTAAGAGATTGTGAAATCTTATTAAGAATTGATAATATGACTGCAGTATCATACATTAACAGATTAGGAGGAGTTCAATATCCCCACCTACATAAAATTACTAAGAATATTTGGCAGTGGTGTGAATCTAGAAATTTATGGATTTTTGCTACCTACATAAATACCAAAGATAATGTGATAGCTGACTTTGAATCTAGAAGAGAAGTTAGCAATACAGAATGGGAACTAAGTGATACAAATTATAAAAAGATCATTTCCTTATTTGGTGAACCTTCAATTGATTTGTTTGCATCACGGACCAATACAAAGTGCCATAGTTATGTATCATGGCACCCAGACCCAGGGGCTGTGGCAGTAGATGCCTTTACTTTGCAGTGGTCTCAATATAATCTATTCTATGCTTTCCCTCCATTCTCTATGGTTCTTAAAACCATAGAAAAGATAATAACAGACAGAGCAACAGGTATTGTAGTAGTTCCCAAGTGGATCACTCAACCTTGGTTCCCAATATTTAATAGATTGCTGATAAACGGACCTGTTATATTTCAACCTTCTAAAGATCTGCTCACTTTGCATAATTCCAGATTGTCACACCCACTTCACCAGAAATTGACATTGATGGCAGGAATATTATCAGGAAAACATTTATAGACCTTGGAATTAGTGATGATGCAGTGGAAATTATGATGAACTCAATATCCAAAAGCACATTGAATCAATACTCGCCTGCAATTGTAGCATGGACTAAATACTGTAATTCAGAAAATATTAATATTACCAAACCCAACATTACTGAGGTCATTCAATATCTCACTCGGAGATTTCAGGAGGGAGTTTCTTATGGAAGTTTAAACTCCCTTAGATCTGCCCTAGCTTTAATTATAGGACCACATTTAGGTACAGATGGAAAAATCAAAAGACTCTTCAGAGGTTTCTTTAAATTAAGACCTCCTAAACCCAAATATAATAATACTTGGGATGTATCAGGCTTACTCAACTATATTGAAAACAATTACATTCACCAAACTAATTTACAAATAGTAACCAAAAAAGCTGTGACTTTATTAATGTTAGCCACAGGTCAAAGGGCACAAACGATCTCATTAATTAATATAAATAATATAGTGATCAAACAAAACTGTTTAATGATTAAGATTGATAAATTAATTAAAACTTCAGGGCCAAATAGATGCCAACCTTTTTTGACTGTTCCTTTCTTTAATACTAGAATAGGAGTATGCCCAGCTACAGCTGTGGCTAATTATATAGAATTAACAAAAGGTCTGCGAGACTGTACTAATTTGTTTATATCAACTAAAAAACCCTATAAAGCTGTGAGCTCAAGTACAATCAGCCGTTGGGTCAAAAAAGCTATGGAAGAGAGTGGTATTGACATTAGCACATTCTCAACGCACAGTACCCGCCATGCAACAACATCAGCAGCTTACAGTAAGGGGGTTAATATTGATGATATAAGAAGAGCGGCTGGTTGGACTGGGGAGTCAACAATTTTTGCAAGATTTTATAATAGACCTATAATCAATAATAGAAGCTTCTCTGAAGCGATTTTTTGTAGTAACAAAAATAATTAAACTTAAATAGTAATTTTGTTTTGTACTTAATCAAAGTTGACTAATTATCAATTTTTTTGATTGTCATTTAAACATTTAAAATAACTTGTGTTATTTTATAAATATATTAATTTTTAATTATTATAATTATTTGAATTTAATATAATTTTAACTTAATTATTTTACTTTTTCGAATAAATAATAATGTTATTGTTTTTACAACTGGTCTTTGAACATCTACACTTGTTTTCTATCATCATTGAGGACGAGGCAATAACGAGTATAATTGAATAGTCAAACGAACTTACCTGTAAGTGAAGTTCGACGGTAATTATACGAAGTTATTGCCTCGTCCGAAGATGATGAGTCCCACCCGACCCGAGCATTCCATGCTATATAATTATATGAGCATGGGCCCTGTGTTGTAAAACCAATAAATCGCTATGAACTTAATGAAGATTGTTACAGATGGCGGCACACACCCGCGTAAGGATGTGTTCTGTTTTTACTTATTCTTCCAAATTATGTGACGCCACAGACTATAAAGCCGAGACTACACTTGTTTTCTATCATCATCTTCGGACGAGGCAATAACTTCGTATAATTACCGTCGAACTTCACTTACAGGTAAGTTCGTTTGACTATTCAATTATCCTTATTTCGTGCCGTGTGGTGTTGAACGTAAAAGAATAGGACATCCCATTTCATCCCATGGGTGTCGTAGGAGGCGACTAAGGGACTTACTAGAGAATGGGTAGCAGCGTTCTCTATGCATTTGTCCACCATACTGCGATCGCCAACCCGCACGCCAAGCGTGGCGATTATGGCAAATCCCCCCTTTTGGGGGAGGCTTATGTCCAGCAGTTGACGTCTTTCGGCTGATATGATATGATGATGATGATCCTTATTTCAGCCAAAAGACGTCCTCTGCTCGATATCCCTGGACTCAAAGCTGAAGGGTTTCGAATTTGGACAGTCTATTTTTGTTAAGTGAGCCATACGGTGTTCCGCCGTTTGGCTACCAGATCCGCCGTTTGGCTCCCAGACTGGAGCGGGCCGGGGCTGCGTTGAAGCGGCTCTTGCCCAATCTAGGGGGGCCAATCGCCTCCTGCCGGAGGCTCTACGCGGGGATCGTGCGGTCCATGGCCTTATACGGGGCGCCGGTGTGGGCGCCTACATTGAGGCGCCAACCAGCTCGCAAGCTGAGGGCGTCCCATAGGGTCATGGCGATCAGGATGATCCGAGGATATCGCACGATCTCCGGCGAGGCGGCGGGCCTCCTTGCCGGATTACCGCCATGGGATCTGGAGGCAAAGGTCCTCGCGCAAATATGGGAGTGGCGCGAGGAGGCCAAACGCCGGGGCGTAACTCCGCTGCCGCAGGAAATCGCGGCACAGCGGACAGAGCTCCGGCGGGATCTCATGGTGACATGGAGAGAGTGATTGTCGCAACCCAGTGCTGGGCACGCCACGATTGCGGCGGTAAGTCCCCTCTTTGAGGAGTGGTTTGAGAGGCGGCATGGAGTCCTCACCTTCCGCCTGACGCAGGTCCTCACCGGACACGGTTGTTTCGGGAGGTTCCTGTTTCGGATAGGGCGGGAGGAAACGCCCGGGTGTTTCCACTGCGAAGATCGCCCTGAGGACACGGTGGAGCACACGGTGGCGGTCTGCCCTGCTTGGGCGGAGCACCGCCGTGTCCTCGTGGAGGCGATCGGCGGCGGCGATCTCTCGCGTCCGGCCCTGGTCCAGGCCATGGTACGGAGCGAGAGGGCATGGGGAGCCGTCACCTCCTTCAGCGAAGCAGTGATGCTCGCGAAGAGGGAGGCGGCGCACGTGAGGGAGAGGCAGCATTTGCGCCCTCGCGACCCCAGCCGCCGCAGGATACGGAGACGCCCTGGGCGTCGGGAATCCCAGGCCGATTTCCGGCCACCGTAGGCATGGGCTTGCGGACGGCGAGTAATGGGTAGCTCGCTGTCCGGTAAGGACCAAGCCCAAGTCGACGGCGCGTTGTGTTCCACGCGCGCCTCAGAGATGTCAGCACAAAAAGTGATGGGACCCGCAAGGGTCGATGCCTGCCAGGGGTGCGGGTTTGTTCGAAAGAGACACCACAGCCCCTGGCTTAAGGGCTACTGAAGGAACACGGGTGGGTTTTAGTCAGTAAAAGTCTGACACGCCCTCCTGCTCCACCCAGAGCGGGACAAGTTATTTGATGATTTTCCACCCAAAAAAAAAAAAAAGCCATACGGTGTAGGTATCCTCAAGTATTGCCAAATTTTCTAATTTTGACATCCAGTGGGGATCCCTGTGTCCAAATGTAAAAAAAGATTTGAAACTTCCATAGGGACCAGGTACTCAAAATTTCCCAACACTAATTGAAAGGTGTACCTATATTAGGTACACCCACATTTCGCCAGTTATGATTAACGTAGTATGTCTCCAAGAAACTACTCACTTGTGCAGCCGAAAAATAAATAAATATTATTAACTCACTACAGAGAAGCAGAAGAGCAGTCATGGCCAAGTGGTAACGGCTACGACTTACGAGTTGTAGGTTGTGAGCTCGAACCCAGACAGGCGCTTTACTTTGTGTAAATTATTTCATCACCACTGCTCTCAAAACGGTGAAGGAAAACATCGTGAGGAAACCGGCATGTCCTAGAATCAAAAATTCGAAGACATGTGACATCTACCAACCCGCACTGGGCCCACGTGGTGGATTACGGCCCAACCGAGAGGAGGCCTGTGTCTCAGCAGTGGGAACATAATAGGCTGATGATGATGACTACAGAGAAGACCTCTTATCAACACAGGAGGCCGGGTTACTAGAAGCATTATGGCTTTATCAGAAAGTCTTATTAGGTATTATTAGTTACGTCTTCCTTTTCATTTATGTCTTCAAGACGTAACTTCAAAAGGGAAAACAATTCCACAATGGTATTACTAACGTTAAATCGGGACATCTCTAATATTCCCTAGAAATACATTATTTTACGAGTCACTCTTTACACGCTATTATAATCCTTTACTAAGCAAGCTTTCAGGAATGAAAAGGATACTGCTAAGTCACCTTATCTTATAAAGGGAAAAGCGTTGCTTAAGGTTATAATCTTGTCTGCATTAAGCAAGAGATTAAGGGATATTCAAAACGAGGCTATGTCCACAATCATAGATCTTTTGAGCCGAGATTGGCTCATAAGATTGTTGGTTGATATTTTGTGAAATCTTAAAGAGGAAAACAAAATGGTTACTTCTGTTCAATTAAAAGAAAAACCAGACAGAATGAAATCGATGATGACAGCAGCTGATATTGATAAAAATAGGATGTGAAGAGTAAATATTTAGGTACCTACCTGTGTTTGCCTTATTCGTAAAAAGTGTGAAAGCATACACTACTATGCATTCGGTTTATGTCAACATTTGGATTCTAATAATAAAACTGAAGAGTATTTTTTTTTGTCTCTTTGAATTGAATACGCTATATCTGGAAGTACCGACCGCACGGATTTGTAAAATTCTTTTTGCATATGATTATATGAAGATATGAAGCACCAATTCATGTCGAAGACTATATATGCTATGCAACATCACTCTAGAACTATTAGGAGCAGAGCAAAAACAAAAATTTCAGAAGGAAAACGAAGTAAGCAAGCACTCGATGCGTTGCAACAGAGTGGGTCGAGAGAACAAGAAATTTCACGCAGGTAGAAGCTCGTGAAATTTCTTGAATTTCACGAGTTTCTTTTTTTTCTCAAATTTCCACATTGCTCACAGAACAGATGGCCGGTGGGGCCGAAAGGTTCTGGAGTGGCGACCGCGTACCGGAAGACGTAGAGTGGGGAGGCCTCCCACAAGGTGGACCGATTACCTTGTGAAGGCCGCGGGTAACCGCTGGATGTGGGAAGCACAACACCGGTCGAAATGGAGGAGCCTGTGGGAGGCCTATGTCCAGCAGTGGACGTCTTTCGGCTGAAATTATGATGATGATGATGATGAGAAGCTCGTGACTGACAATTAGCTCCTTTTCTGCTCATTCCATAGCACGAATCCAAATATTTTATATCCACCCATTCGTCTATGTAGAGCTTACTTTCTGCCACCATTTCTTCAGTAAAACCACTGGACACACGTTATTATTTCATAAATAACATGAAATGCTATCAAGAAAGAAGAAAGAAATGCTATCTTCTAACTTATAAGCAAGTCTTGATTGTGCCTATTACCACATGTTATCTTAATAATTACTTGTTGCTGGTAAGACCACCCGGAGGGCTAAAGTTAAATGGTTCACCTTTCTATCCCAGGACTAAGACTTGTTATGTGACTATTTCTAATAAATTTTAAGTTTGTTTTGCAATAGTGTTTCTTGCTTACAGGGGCAAACTGTAATGACATTACCAAGTAACAGTAAATGTTATAAATATGCTATAGAATGTTAAATGTTCACGAATTCCTGTACTAACAGAGACACTGAATGATGGCCAAATCCTCTATTCTAACTTCTTCTATGCTTTTCAGAAAATGAAATTATCCGTAACATAACATCACGCCTAGTTTCCGCATTTGGGTTGGGCAGAGCTGTTCTTGCCAATAGTTCACCCACATTTCGCCAGTTATCTTTAAGTCCCATCAAATAGGAGCGAGCCTATTACCATCAACCGGGCACAAATCCACACTCCAGGATGCTACTGAGAAATTCTAAATAGAAAAACCCAATAACACTTTGCCCGACCTGGGAAACGACCCCAGGACCTCATTCTCAACAGTAGCGCTTGCGACCACTAGACCAACGAGGCAAATTTTCCCTTTGATGAAAAGTCCAAATTCTTAATCAAGACCTCAAATGATAAAACGAAGGCAGATAGACCGCGCGGAACACCAAGAGTGAGGCCAAAAAACCAAATACTAAAGCGTCGCATTGTATGTCACACACGCGACGCTTCGTGGCGTAATAACTCGAATTTTGTATCAGTATTTGGTTTTTTGGCCTCACTCTTGGTGTTCTGCGCGGTCTATCTGCCTTTTTCATAATCTGAAATCTAGTCATTGGTGTTAAGAATCAAATAACTTGTATATTTACAATACCCACGACAAAACTCCTTTATCGCAAAAAAAAATTCCATATGATTCAAATCAAATCAAAATATTTTATTTCACATAAACCTGCATGGGCACTTATGAAACGTCAGAAGCTAGGTGCACGGTTCCAATTTGTCACTTCCTATGGAGAAGAGCCGGCAAGAAACTCCACGGTTACTCTTTTAAAAATAATTGGCTTTAACAATGTTTTCAAATTACAATGATAATAGTTATGGGAGGACAGTGCAGGCCTGTCAATAAGGACCAGGTACTTAGCGGAATATAAATAAAGAATAGAAAATCGTCTACAAATCTACAGTCTGTAAGGCCAAACACCGTAGCAAAGTTTCATTATCACATACGACCAATCGATCGTAAAAAACCGCAAACAAAATCCGTCTAAAAGCCAATACATTTTTGTCCCAATTACTTAAATTCTTGCGTAGGCGGTCCCTCCCTAGCGATCAATGCTTAGATAGCCTATAAACCTGTCTGTAATTCTGACGTAAGAATAGCGACCGAAACTTACGTGAACGGGAATAACAACCTTACTGGGTCTATTGTAAAGTATTGTATTGTTATTTCAATTATTGTGAATGTGAGGGCTATGTGGATCACTGTTTTTTTGTTTTGTTTTCTCAGTTAGTTTTAATCATGCTCTAGCAGTTTGAGTAATTTATTCGGTCAATTCAAATGTCCTTTCGTTAATAGGTATTGTTTGTCGGATTGTAAGTTGAGCTCCTTAGTTCTGAGTTGAGTTGCACGATTAGTAACAAATGCGTGCAATAACTGGACAGGTCTCCTCAATCTGTGTGGTGCTTTCCTCAAAAGACCATTTCAGAAACCAAACTACATGGTCTTCACATGATCCGACGAAGATTATAACGTCTGGACTTTAAAAGAGACTGTGACATCTGCGTTTGTTTCGGCCTTTTTTCTCAGAGTAGTCAGATAGGAAACGCCGACCTTATCTAGTTTTCAAAATATGATTGGCGTGTAAAATTATTTGTACAAACCTACTTACAGAATTAAAATAATTTAGAATGATCATTTGTGTACAAAAAAAATGTCTGCTTAGCAACTTTAACAACACAATTCATGGACAGAACTGTCAAATTAAAGCCATTTCTATTGTTAGTGTACACACGACTACACATCAAACTATACATGTCCAGTATAAGCTGATCTCGCATTGTATAGGATTTCCGTACAGTGCGAGATCAGCGTAAACTGGAAACGTATATAGCTTGATGTGTTGAGATATTTTTGCCATACGCATTAAAAAATGTCCAACTCGCAAGTATTCACATCCTTTCCGCTTTTTGTATACAAAAACTTTGTCAATTTAGTTAATAATGCAGCAATGTATCTCATTCGTTTTGGTGTGCTCAACATTGTGCATGGATAGAGGGTTGAAATCTTTCGCACGCTAAATGTGTTGAATGCAATGCAAGTGTTAAAAGAAATATGCGTTTGCAAAACGTGTCATTATTTTGTAGGCAGTACCTAAACAAAGCAACAGTATGGAGATCAAGTATTAAAAACACGTCATGTTAAATATTATGATGTATGTATTGTATTTAAGAAGTAAATAAGTATACGTACAAGTGAGTAGTGCAGTGGTGAGGAATGCACGATTGCTCTCAAAACGGTGAAGGAAAACATCGTAAGGAAACCTATGCAGGTTTCCTTACGATGTTTTCCTTCACCGGGAGATGCCTCCCAGAACCAAAAGTTCGAAAACATGTGACATCTACCAACCCGCAGTGGACCCGCGTGGTAGATTATAGCCTATTATCTCTGGAAGAGAGGAGGTCTAAGTCCCAGTAGTGGGAACCTTATAGGCTGATTACGCTAAGTAGGTTTACCCAAGTTTATAATCTTAATGAAAAAAAATTGTGGGATAAATACTTACTTACCTAAATCAATGTACAGAGGCCAGCACATCAAGCTACCCCAATCTGTCAAATTTCTTTGATAGTTTTTCAACTTTATTACAAAGAAATAAGGTTTATGTTCAATTGGGAAAATTTGATAGTTTGGGATAACTTGACCTGCTGGCGACTGTACTACGGCTTGTCTAAAACAAACGTAATTTAATTTTGTATTGGAAAAATGTTAAAGGAGAGAGTAGGCACATGCAGAAACGGCATTTCCACCACCTCTTTTATCCATTCAGTGGTTATTTCCACTTGGGAGAGGGCCATGTCCAGCGGTGAACAGCTAAGTAAGACACTAAGGCTTTATAACTAGATAATGCTAAGAAAGCGGGAATGGAAAACTTACTGTACGACAAACAAAACTTATATTACGACAAAAATCGTAATGTAATAAAAATAAATGAAGTGTTTATAAGACGTCAATATTTTAAATCAAATCAAATCATATTATTTGTCACAATGCAGGTACATGATTTATATTAGGTCTTATAGTGATAATGTTAGTACGCTGCATTCTACTCGCAAGCATACAAATATTACACACAATAATGAAATATAATAATATTACAAAAAAATAAAAAAAATGTCTGTAGGTATAATTAAACTGTCAAACCATAAAATAGAAACAAAATTATGTCAAAATTTAAAATATCATTGTCAACAATTATCCTCCATAAATTCAGTGATTGAGTAATAACATTTATTAATTAAGAATTGTTTCAGTCGTTTTTTAAAAATAACTAAATTAAGATACTTTATTTCTCGCGGAATTTTATTGTTTGTTACTGGAGCCATTTGATATATACTTTTGCGGAAAAGAGCTGTTCGACTGCGGCCAACACTGTGAATGTTGGATTCCCTAGCTGACTGATCCCAGACCAGAAATGCCGAAACACATTCTGAGGTCATGGTCTCTTTTAAAGTCCAAACATTTTAAAACTCCAATGCGTTCCAAATATCAAAATCAATTATGCGACAAAAGCCATTCCAAAAAAGAGCTTTTTTGGAATGGCTTCGAAAATTTATAATAAAATACCTCCTAAGAGTATAAAAAACTTGTCCATTACAAAATTTAAGAAAGTTCTCATCTATTAATTTATATATGTTATTACACTGTTCAAGATTTTATAAATGATAATTTTTAATATTTTTTGTAATTTTTGGCTTTGTTTTTAATGTTTGTTTTATTTAGTTTTTTTTAAAGTATTTAAGTCTGTTTAGTTACTTTAATTAAAATTTGTATGCCTTTGCGGCAAAACATAGCGCTCGAATATGTTAACCTAACACAATTATGTAAATAAAGATTCTGATTCTGATTTATGTGAGTCTAATAATGCAGGGCTTTTTCAAAAAAGAGCCATTGCAGCTTTGAGCTGACCTGTACAGTATGTGGCCAAAATAGACTTTAGTGCTTGCTTTTTATACGATTAATTTGACCTATTCATATTTATCAAACACAAACGTCCTTTATCTTTCCTGATCTATAAACTAATCTTATTTCCATATATCACTGTCATATTAAACAACACGGACATTTACGACGCTAATTCCACTTGACGATACCAAAACCGTAGTCCCTGCATCCAAAAATGTTCACGGTCGTTTAAAAGTACCGCAGTGGGTGTAATATAATAATGCCAAGATCGGATACCGATACCTGATACCAGATTTGCAAACGTCCCACACTGGTTTTGGTCTTGACTGTCAGTTTAGGTCTAATTTATGCTTGTCATTGTCTTTAAACTGTTTTGGGGTTTTAAGTTTTCAAAATGTACCTATATTATTTAATGATAGAAATAAAAGTCTGAAATGGTGTGGAACGTATAATTTAATAGCTGCCATATTAGTTATGGGTTTCTATTTTATTATCTATATACATATCTGTATAAATAAAAAGAAAAGTCCTGACTGACTGACTGACTCATCAACGCCCAGCCCAAACCCTTGGACCTAGAAAGCTGAAATTGTGCACAGAGGTTCCCCTTATGTTGTAGACAAGGAATAAGGAATGATTTTTCAAAATTCATCCCCTAAGGGAGTTAAATAGGGGATGAAAGTATCGTGCGGGCAAAGCCGCTGGCAAAAGCTAGTAGGTATATTTAATAAAAATACAAGTCCTGACTGACTCTTCAACGCCCAGCCCAAACCCTTAGACCTAGAAAGCTGAAATTTTGCACAGAGGTTCCCATTATAATGTAGACAAGGAATAAGAGAAGGATTTTTCGAAATTCAACCCAGGGAGTTAAATAGAGAATGAAATTTCTGCGCGGGCGAAGCCGCTGGCAAAAGCTAGTGCTAAATAAGAGCAATTCAATTTTAATAAGAGCGTTCAATTAATATTGAAAACCCGCACGTGTCGATTGAAAGTTAAGTTACGCTTGCCGAGGTCGGTCCGTGGATGGGTCCTCTCAATACATATCGATACCCGTGCCTCGGAAAGCACATTAAAACGCTGGTATTGGCTGTCATTTGTAGATCTTTGTTAGTGGTTACTGGTACTCAAAAGCCCGAATGTTTTACAACCAGTCTTCTATCGCATTACCCAGTAAGTGGGTTGTGGAGGTCAGATAGGCAGTCGCTCCATATAAATTACTGTTATACAGCTGCATCCGGTTAGACTGGAAGCCGACCCCAATATAGTTGGTAAAAGGCTAGGCAAATTATGTTTTTTTTAACCGACTTCAAAAAGAAGGAGGTTATCAATTCAACATGCATTTTTTTTTAATGTATGTTCAGGCATGTCTCCGTCGTATATCGACGGATTTGCAAAATTCTTTTTGTTCGAAAGAGGTTTATTCCGAAATGGTCCTATTAATTAATTTCATATAGATCTGATGATGCGTTTCGGAGACAGACAACGGAACTCTTCAAAAAATTACAGCAAATCAACCACGAATGCTGCTATCGCATAAAAATGCATTGTTTTGACCCCAAGGATGATGAAATTTCGAATTGGTGTGAAGTAGATAGGTAACTAAAAAGTGACAAAATTAAAGTTATTTTGCACTTTGTAGTGTTTTTTGGTAGTTGGTTGCTATTCTTTTGAAAAAAGTTTTTTTTTTTAATTCTAAATAATATTTAGGTTCTTCTTCTGAGCCAATTAGGTTAATTTGTCGCTTCTGTATTCCTTAAATACTCTAATGACTTACATGGCACACTTTAAATACACTGTCTGCCCCATTGTTTAGAATTTATTTGACTTGCACATTGCGCTCTCTGCTGCATTCTTGGAATAGAATCTTACATGTGTAAACTGTTCCCTTCATTTAAATGTAGCTTTAATTATTCCATTAAATTAATCCACGAGCTTTTCTCCGAAGCTATGTGCTCTTGGAACTATTGTTGGTCAGGATATAAGAAAGTAGACATTCTGGGCAAAGTACGTCATTGCTTTTATAGAGCTATACCTTTTGGTACATTTCATTACAACTGTTGGTCACCCAGTGGACTAAATTCGACCATAATTAAAAATATATTGTTTCTGCATACAGGATAAGTTTTTATCCAGTGCGCAAATTTTAACCATGAATTCAGCATATCATTCTAGACCCCCTACCCCAGAAATTTTTCGCCGGTTGTACAAAAAAAGAACAGCTGTTCCATACATTTTGACCGCGTAGGTATTGCACTTTTCTATGAAACAGCTGTTTTTTTTTTTTTGTATAACCGGCGAAAAATTTCTGCGCTATGGGCTCTAGAATGATATGCTGAATTCATGGTTAAAATTTGCGCACTGGATAAAAACTTATCCTGTATACCCCTTTATTAACACGCTTTTTTATCAGCTTCCCCTGTATGTTTGTAAGCATGTTTGTTTGTAACCGACTCCTTTGGACTTAATTGTTACCATCTGCGACCATGAAACATCAATCGGCGATTTTATAGCTTTCTGCGATCTCTTCCACGCAACCTTAGAATGGACAGTGACTGCGTGGACATCAAAAATATGGTTGTATAATAGGGTTGTCATTGGTTCAAAATATAGATACAATTAATTCATTTTTCATTCTTTATTTTTCATAATTCTATTTATAAATTAATACTAATTCAAAAATTAGAGCTGTGCCTTGTCAGCCAGTAAGACAATCCAACAAACAGACAATCAGCTGTTTTTTATTAATAGTCATCTGTACATAATATAACATCACGCCTTGTTTTCCCAGAGGATTGGGCAGGGGTGTACCTATAGTACACCCACATTTCGCCAGTTATGTTTAAGTCACATGTTATGCGGGGCGAGCTTATTGCCATCAATCGGGCACAAAACCAAACTCCGGGCTACTACTGAAAAATCGAATAAAACTTGAACCGACCAGGGCATCGAATCGAGGACCTCATGCTCAGTAATAGCGCTTGCGACTAACAGACCAACAAGGCAATCTTAGAAATCGTCCTCTGTACTGCATCTTCAATTGCAATTACTACCCTTTTGTAAATTCAACTTCACTATTTAATTTAGATGTAAGTAATTCCATACAATTAATGCCCCAGTCGCGAGCTATTCCTCGAAGCGTCTAGCTAGCAGATATGCGTTCCTGGTACTTTTGTTGGTTGTTACTCGGTGGGCAATATGCTGCCCTGACTAATTGAAGAATGTATCATAATGGGCACTTGACTCAATAGAACAGCGAATCTGTGGAGCTACTTTCAATTTTCAACACACCAATATAAACCTTACAAATTCTCGGAAATCTTCATTCATCTATACTACACTAATATTATTAAGAGGTAGGTATGAGTTGAACCTGAAATCGCGAAAAATAAAACAGCTGTTCCCTACATTTTGATGAGTTATACGAATATCAATGTGAGGAATAGCTGATATTTTTTTCGCGATTTCAGGTTTGGTCCCATAATAAAAGTTGTTCATAATGATGAGTACAATGACCACTTAAGAGCCTATGCACACCACGTTTTTTAAACGCGCCGTTGACGCGCGTCTGTACTTCTGTAGCGATACAGACAGACGCGAAACGCACGCGAATCAGCCCTTTTTGTAGGATAAAAGAGCGCCGCGCCGTCCGACGCACGTTTCTAAAACGCGCGTTATTGGCGCGTTTTAAAAACGTGGTGTGCACAGGCTCTAAGAGGTTATTGATGTTTTTCCAATTGCCCTGTATATATGAACCAATTCTTTCAGTAATTAATGTGAAGCTACAGTATTGTCAAGTACCGTAGGATATAGCATAATCGACCTATAATGTTCCCACTGCTGGGACAGGCTTCCTCTCTATGAGAAGGAGTGGGCCGTAATCCACCACACGGGCTCAGGTAGATGTCACAAGCCGATTTCCTTACGATATTTTCGTTCACCAAGGCAGAAACTAGTTCTGTTGTAAATAAATAAATAAATAAAATCACACAAACAAACGTGCCTTAAATGAATACCTTAAGTTATTAGAATCTAAGTTTACTTTGCTTTAGCAACATCACGCAATGAAGATCCTTCAAAGTTTGGTTAATTTCTTATAAGATTTCCAATGTAAATAACTAACTGATAATTCTTAACTATTCCACACAGTGAATAGTCCTGGTGCGGCTCATTCTGCGAAGTACACTTGCATTAATTCCTAGTGCTGAGTAGTACCAAAAGGCCCTTCTGACTAATCACAGATGTTTGAATATGCAACAACATGCAAATCTTGTGTAGCTGTCTGTCTGTGGCTTTGTGTATAATCCGATGATCTTTGACTTTTTTTTTTAACGGGCGGAAATAAAGCATCAAGATAATTATAGTCCTAGTTTAAGTCAGGAGCCACCCTAATAGAAATGTGAAAGTTTGAATATTTGTTCAGTCAAAAACGGCTGAACGGGTTTGAATGGAATTTAGCACACAGATAATTTATAACTTGATTTAAAACAATAGGATACTTTTTATTCCGATAGCATGTTCCCGTGCGATAGTTTTCGACATCAACGAGGGCCACTGCCAAAAGCTAGTAACTAATAATAATAATTTAATAAATTAATAATAACCCTATATTATTCATGGCAATTGTTTAATTATTATGTCTACTTCACGGACAATGAACATTAGATTGAATTCTTTCACTCAGTGTTACGACTAACAAAACCTTCGCTAGAATTATAAAACAGTCACTCTTCAAACAGACAGAAAACTGTTTCCATAATATCAAATACCGCACGTACCTTCAATTCAACAACCTTTGTATGCTTATCATTCCATAAAAGTTTACACAATGACTACTCCATAACTGCGTTGTTCTATTTGAGAACGTTGGACTTATACTGCGGTCACGGTTTAGTTTCCAAACTTGTAAACAAATATGTTTCTGAAAAAAAGTCATCATCATCATCTGCCTAGCCTTTTCCCAACTATGTTGGGGTCGGCTTCCAGTCTAACCGGATACAGCTGAATACCAGTATTTTACATGGAGCGACTGCCTACCTGACCTCCACAACCCAGTTACTGGGTAATACGATACCCCTTGGTAAGACTGGTTGTCAGAATTTCGGGCTTCTGACGACCCGTAACGACTGTCAAAGATCCACAAATGACAGCCGGGACCAACGGCTTAACGTGCTTTCCGAGGCACGGAGGGGTCTTGGTATGTAAAGATGGTCACCCATCCACGGACCAACCGCGGCAAGCGTAGCTTAACCTGATCGATCGACCCGTGCAGCTATTGTTACTTAGCCACAAGCCCCTCCTGAAAAAAAGTAATTACTTTAAAACCCTCACATAAAGTTCAGTTTGCGATACAACTTTTATTATTTTCATTTTTATTTCTTTAACAATAGTGATAAGGTATAGGTGAGTAATTTACACCCATATAAAGTTGACATAATTTTATTAAAGAGACAATCCATTATACAAAAGCTGCTTCTAAACTAGAAGTAAAATTTAAACGTTATCTAAATACTAATAATAAAGAGGAAAGATTTGATTGTTTGTTTGCATTGAATAGGCTCCGAAACTACTGAACCGATTTAAAAAATTATTTCACTGTTGGGAAGCTCCACTATCCCCGGGTGACATAGGCTATACAAGATGTTGTTTTGCATCCTCGTCAAATTTCAGGTAGTTGTCATAAAAGACATAAATAATCAATTGAAAGTACAGTACCGGGCAATAACTAATAAGCGCTGCTTTTTTTTGTTGTTGAAATTTAACAGTATTTCAGAATTAAACCCTTAATTCAATACAAATAAAAGAGAATCACCCGACTACGCATATAGCGACAATACTGCTGTGTGGGTGAGTGTCGACGTCTTACCTACGAACCAAATTCAAGCGTGCGCGACCGAGCGGCGAGCAATGAATGACCTGAGCGACCGGTAGCAATAATTTTACTTAATTTTATTTCGAAAATCACCTACATTATTGTCATAAATTTAGTTTGATAATTACCTCTTTTTAAGCATCATTAGAATACGGAAATCTTACTAATGACAGTAATACTAGTGCGCCAAAGAAAAGTTCACTGACCTGCACCCTAATTGCGTAACTCACGATTGATCATAATTGGTTTCGCCTTCACAGTTAAACAATATTCATTGCGTTATTTATGTTGTCGAAAAGACACATTCTTCGAACATATGAAGCAATGGTTTAACAATCCGTTTCAACACGATACAGATTATGATTAATCGTGAGTTACGCAATTAGGGTGCTGGTATCAGATGATTAATAAAATGTTCGTTTTGCTCTAATGCTATCGTTCAGCCTAAACTTTTCGTATGATTTTGTTTTTATTTGTGGATTAAATTGGTTGATTTGAAATTTTCTTTACTACTTAACGGGCTTAGGACCGGTAATAATACCTACCTACCTTAGTTGATGTACCGATCTACTAAGTTTAAAAATGTTTTTTAGGTTTGATGGAAATGGAAAGATTTGCTAGTTATGTGAACTGATGTGTAAGTAGGTGGTGATACTTTCGTTCGATTCTTAGGTATTATTGGCGTAGTTAAAAATTTAAAATCAAATTATTTACACTAATAAAATTGGTTAAGCTAACAACGTATTTACAAAATGTACAAATAAATAAATTACCTACTTAAGTTACCCGGAGGAGTTGTTCAAAGTTGCCACCTTCACACTCTTGGCACAATCGAGCACAACGTAGCTGGTTTTCCTTTAGTTTACGTAACACTAACACATTCGTTTTAAAGTGTCGAAAGCACTAATGATCCTTGCACGTACACTGTGGTGTGGTCCACTCCAAAGCGTCGACCAGCCTCCCGCGTGCTTGCCCGTGGTTCTCGCTGGAAGTATTCCAGGATGTCTTCCTGCAAGGCGACAGGCAGGCCTACCTACGCTGCCGCGAGCTTGAGCATGCCGGGGAACTCTCTCTGCGTAGCAGCCAGCATGACGCTCTGTGATGGGGTTTCCCGATCGGGAAACATTTCCGTGAACATCCGGACGGCTCCACGTAGGCTGTCTCCACTGATGGTATACAGGCGGACCATCTCCACCAACTCGACATTAGTGTAATTGTCCGTCATCTTGCACTTTGTATCGAATGACGTCTCAACAATTTACCGAGAACTGAGAAGCGCGCACGCACATTTCGGCGACATCAAACACACTGTTGGTTCGGGGGCGGGCGGGGGGCCGCGCACGCGGCGCCCGAACGAACGATCGCGCAAGCCTTGTGAATGGATGTAGGTATTGTTTGCGTTTGTGTGTGAAAGCGCGGTTAGGCTAGTAACAGACGGGCCGCGTTTAAATACGGCTGGTTCACACTTACGGATTTTAGTAAACAGGAAAAAATATTTAAAAAAATACCTACCCATTTTATTGTTGATTTGGGTCGAGAATCATTAGCATAATAACGTCCTTGAATTTGACTAGGATGCAAATCAACATCTTGTATTTTATTCCCGTATTCCCACGGGCAAGGAAACTACGCGGTTGAAACCGCGGTGCGCTGCTAGTAAAATATAAATTAATGAAGGACATGACATGGGCTTATCAGAGTAAAGAAAAAACATAATTCTACTAATAAAGAAACTAGTGATTGCCCAGTGGTCGAAATTCGACTATGATTCATCTGCTCTACTTCTCTGTATAAACTTTAACCGTGCCAAATTTCCGCGTAATTTTCGCAAAAAGGGGTACAACATTTTTGCTTCATGTATTAGTATATAGATATAGATATTAGTTGGAAACAAGGATTTGGTTGGACTATATGCGCGTACGCGGGTATAATCATATGCGATGGAGTGGCGCACAACATGATTAGTGACGCTATTAATAGGAGTATACTTGCTCTTTGTTATGCCATTAATTCGTCTGGGTACTGCGTGTGGTATGTGCTTGAGATATGGCTCTTGTGTTAGGTTATTGCTTGCAGGAGATTGCGCCGGGCGCTGGTGTAGATTTTAGGCGTTGTGTTTGTTTTTTCAGGCGTTATGTCGACCAAAATAGTTGACTAAATCACTACAGCTTGCTTAGGTAGGTAGCTTGTTCGATAAAAAGTGTTTAAAACGTACTATATGTACGAGTATGTTTAAAAAAATCAATTACCAAAGCATGCATTATCAGCCTATAATGTTCCCACTGCTGGGACACAGGCCTCCTCTCTGTGAGAGGGAGCGGGCCGTAATCTACCACGTGGGTCCAATGCGGGTTGGTAGATGTCACATTTCTTCGAATTTTTGGTTCCAGGACATGCTGGTTTCCTTGTCATGTTTTCCTTCATCGTTTTGAGAGCAGATGGTGATGAAATTAAAAGCACCTGCTGGGGTTCCAACCCACGACCTGCAACTTGTAAGTCGGGGCCGTTAGCACTGGGCCACAACTGCTCTAATTAGATATTCATTATGGAATCAATATCTACGAGTATCTATATGTAAATAAAAAGAGAAGTCCTGACTGACTGACTCATCAACGCCCAGCCCAAACCCTTGGACCTAGAAAGCTGAAACTTTGTACAGAGGTTCCCTTTATAATGTAGACAAGGAATAAGGAAAGATTTTTCGAAATTCAACTTCTAAGGGAGTTAGATAGGGGATGAAAGTTCCGCGCGGGCGAAGCCGCTGGAAAATATTTTGAGCTTAGTTCTACCTTCCTATCTTTATGGCCTATTACCTAACGCTAATAAAGAGTAAGTAGATGAAATTAGCCTTTAATTTTTTTGAGGGTGGGAAATCATCAAATAACTTGTCCCGCTCTGGGTGGAGCGGGAGGGCGTGTCAGACTTTTACTGACTAAAACCCACCCGTGTTCCCTCAGTTGCCTTTGTGCCAGGGGCCACGGTATCTCTTTCGAACAACCCGCACCTCTGACAGGCATCGGCCCTTGCTGACTCCACCAGTTGGTGCTGACATCTCTTCGAGGCATACTTACCTATGTAAGTACGAAATTTAACAGCACAGTGAAAACTCTAAACAATTTGTCAGTTTTTGTATCACATTCATGGTTAAAATAATAAACTATGATGACATCCCATAACATTACAGTATATTCACAATAACCATTTAGTACAGGTACCTAAATTATTATTTTCCTTGGTCCGTCCGGTTATCAAGTGTGTCGTAATAACAAGTATGCCGCCGTAATAATACATGTCTCGCTGTCTATTGTTATGACAATTTTTCTGATCGTCTACCGTGACGAGTCGGCAATAATGACCTGTTAGATATTGTCGTTTGTTTCGTTATTATTTAGAAGGTACGTATCCGTGTGGTACTGGACGTAAAAGAATAGCACCATCCCATTTCTTCCCGTGGGGACTAAAGGACTTACTAGAGAATGGGCAGCAGCGATCTCTATGCATTTTACCACCATATTGCGATCACCAACCTGCCTGCCAAGCGTGGCGATTATGGCAAAACGCCCCTTATGGGGGAGGCTTTGGTCCAGCTGTGGACGTCTTTCGGCTGAAATGATGATGTTATACGAGTATGTTTTGAACTTTTGATGCTGTTTTCGTGTTTCCTGTGTGTTGAAAATGTATGTAATCAAAAGTATATAATCAATAGGTAGCAAAAAATTTGAGATAGGCTAAAACTAGAAGCAATCAGTCGATAATGGCGATTATGTCCGCACAGCTGGGACACAGAGGGACAAAGAGGGAGGCTCAGTCCCTCTCTCGGGAGTCTTTGTGAGAGGGAGCGTGAGTTTGTTAAGTGAGTTATAAACAGCTTTTTGTTTTTGCAAAGCTCAACAAACCACAACAACAACAGAGCCCCAGCGCTGGTTTTATGCTGAGCGATGGCCGTTTTGCGTGAATGTGACGCATATTTTCCCTCAACTTGTTCATTTTTGTGTTTCTGTTGTTTTTCTGTGTCATTTTACTCATTTTTACCGCAAATAAACGTAATTTCTTTATTTGATTCAACGAAGAAGTTCAAATGATTACGTTCAATCAATTCATGTCCATTCCATCAGAATCTCATAGCAAACAAGAATTTATTTCCAGAATCATATCATACTCGATGCTATTGACCAGACCACTCTTAACTCCAGACGGATTGCATTCATTCACAGTCCTGACGCATCCTTTCAATCACCCATTTCACTCAATTGACTTGAACATTACATTTGTGACTCACACAAGCGAAATAACCCTTAATTATTTGTTCTAAATCATTAAGGGTTATTTTGTTATATACATTTAATATTTTACATACTTAATATTATAAAGAGGAAAGATTTGATTTTTTGTATTGAATATGCTCTGAAACTGCTGAACCAATTTGAAAAATTATTTCACTTTTGGAAAGCTACACTATCCTCGGGTGACATAGGCTATATTTTATCCCTGTTTTCCCACGGGAACGGGAACTGCGCGGGTGAAACCGCGGAGCGCTGCTAGTTTTGAATAAACTTAAATAGTCCACGCCTCGGTGAGCCCAACCCGCGATTATCATTGCTAACCTAATTACTACGACATGCGCCCGTTTGTTTACCTGTTTGGCACGCCATAAAAATATATCGAGTGCTGTAAATATGTCATGTTCACTAATATGTTCTATGTTCTATGTTCTATGTTATTGGGTTTGGTTTCCGCACTTAGTCCTTTAAGTGGACCATTGTGCGTGAGCCATGGCGGCCGTCAGTGGTTATTCCAACCAGCCCACCTCCCTCCAGAAGTTGGCTATAACTCCTGGTCTGTTGAGAACATCCGTGTAAGATCTGGGTGCCCCGAGGGTTTCTGTCCTAATCTGGGCTACGCCTGTGCATTCGAAAAGCACATGCGCGACGGTTTCCTCAGCCTCCATGCAGGCCCTGCACAGGGGGCTGTCCGTTATGCCTATTGTGTAGAAGTGTTTGTTTAGCGGGCAGTGTCCCGTGATGGTCCCAGTCACTAGACGCAGGTCCTTTCTGTCCAGGCGTAACAGACGTCTGGTCAGCCTGCCATTCAAAGATGGCATTGCTTCCCTAGACTGCCTGCAGCCTGGTGTCGAGGTCCACCAGCTCTCTGCTTGTATGTGTGTGTAGTCCTGAAGCCACCTGCGTATCTGGTTAAATGGGATGGGCATTATGGGCTCGGGTCCACATACCGACGCGCTGGATGCCCTCCTAGCCAGTTCGTCAGCAGCATCGTTGCCTAGTGATCCGCTGTGTCCTTTTATCCATTGCAGTGTCACAGTGTTGCGGTTAGAAACTGTTACTCGTTCAAGTGCATTGTGACATTCTAGTATTAAACTCGATGTTATGTATTTTTTCCCTAGGGATTGGAGAACTGAAGCACTATCGGAGAGTATCCGTATGTGGGTGTCTGTGACTTTCCTGGCTTCTATCGCGTGTACCGCTTGTATAATGCCCACACATTCCGCCTGGTAGACGGTGTTGAACATTCCCAGCGGGCTGGATATGTTTATGTTAAGATCGTGTGAGAAAACTCCGACTCCGGTTCCGGTGTCAGTCTTAGATCCATCTGTGTAGACTCTTAGCTCTTCCGGACCTGAGTGATCATTCTGTTCTTCTGTGAGTGTCACGTTGTAGTGCTTGTGAAAGCAGTGCAATTTCGGGGTTTTATCGCAGGGTGATGCCATCATTGGTTGTCGTTTGATCGCATTGTCCCTAATGCGTATATGCTTTACTCTAGAGTCTTTGCCTAGGGTTCCCGCTATGTTGAGCCTGAAGGCAGCCAGGGCCGCCTCCTCCCGCACGATAAGGTGTAGAGGAGGCAGCCCCAGCATTGCCTGTAGGGCAGCGGTGGGTGTGGTTCTGCGCACCGCTGCAGTTTTTCTAGGTCTTTTTGGGCTGTACTCAGGTCTGTTCTGGGCCACCAGACTATTGAGCCGTATGTGATCATTGGTCGAATAACTGTGGTGTATAGCCAGTAGGTGACTCTAGGGCTAATGCCCCAGTTCCTGCCAAGCATTCGCTTGCATGTTCACTAATATAGTGTATAATATGTGCAGGAGGTAAAATCACGAATTAATTAATAATTTTATTCTATTCAGACTTACAGCGTTCCTAATACCTACGAGTTACCTAGTACTTATGTGTTTACTAAATAATAAAACTACTGAAAATTCACGGTAGAGATTTACCCCCTTATTTATAAACGTTGCTTAAAGTTAAGTAATGATTAGCGGCTGTTTACTCATATATTTCTGACGTTTAAGCATCTCTGAACTTTAAGCAAAGCTTATAAACATGAGGATTATTAGGTTTCAGAAGAGTAATGGCGAAAGTTTATTTTATTTGAAAAAAAAAAACGATATTACATTACATCTAGCACTTATCTGTAATGTATCTTCTATCTATCTATCTATATAAATAAAAAGAAAAGTCCTGACTGACTGACTGATTGACTGACTCATCAACGCCCAGCCCAAACCCTTGGACATAGAAAGCTTAAATTTTGCACAGAGGTTCCCTTTATAATGTAGACAAGGAATAAGGAAGGATTTTTTGAAATTCAACCCCTAAGGGAGTTAAATAGGGGATGAAAGTACCGCGTGGGCGAAGCCGCTAGCAAAAGCTAGTATAAAACAAAATCAATGTAATAACCACAAAAAAATTCACATATTAATAAATAGGTATGCTATGATGAGGGCCCATCGGTAACCTAGTTGTTTTCTCATTCAAGTAAATATTTTATAAATATCGTTACAAACTAACGAACTAGTCATTCACCACAAGATATATCGGAGTTGTTCAGTACATCAATAACTTTACTTCGAAAAGCATTTGCACAAAGTTTTCAGTACATAGCACAAAAACCATGCCTACCTTTTCATATTTCCGCGTCAAAAATCCTGTTTTAAAATCGATTCGTTCCAATTGCATATGAAAAAAGTGCCCACTCATACTCAAACATACTATAAATAATACCAAAATAATTCCCCAAATGGTAAAGCAAAGATGTTTAATAAACCAACATTTCGCCAGTTATCTTACTATCTCAACTTCAACCCTACATTGCCTACTGCATAAAATGAAAATAAACGCTTCTAAATTGTCAAAGGCAGGGAATTCACCTCGACCTTGGCATGCCAAGGTCGCCCCCAATATTTTCAGCCACAGCAAAAAGAATTAATGAACATGTGAGACCTTTTTTTAATCGCGTGCACAATGTTTAGTATGCTACTTGTGCTTTCATTTACATTAATTTAGCTCACAGAAGTGAACGAAGGGAAATATTTTATTCACTGGAACACGGTATAACCTACTTCTTCATGGTCCCACGAGTAGTTATACTCTCCAAGGATCGCGTCGCTACTATTAGTAACCTCTTCTGTTCCCAAACTGATGGAAATCTTGGCAAAGATTTGCTTCTGTTTCTGTCGTGTCCGCAAGACTCGTCCATCTGATACTCTCCAAGGATCGCGTCGCTACTATTAGTAACCTCTTCTGTTCCCAAAATGATGGAAATCTTGGCAAAGATTTGCTTCTGTTTCTGTCGTGTCCGCAAGACTCGTCCATCTGATACTCTCCAAGGATCGCGTCGCTACTATTAGTAACCTCTTCTGTTCCCAAAATGATGGAAACCGAGGCAAAGATTTGCTTCTGTTTCTATCGTGTCCGCAAGACTTGTCCATCTGCCTAGCCTTTTCACAACTATCTTGGTACGCCTTCCAGTCTTACCGGATGGAACCGAATAACAGTATTTTAAGTGGAGTGACTGTATGTCTGACCTCCACGACTAAGCTACTAGGTCACACGATACCCCTTGCTAAGGTCGTGTAATCAAAACGAATACTTACAAGAATAATAACTTATTTTCATCTTCATTTCTGCCAGGGGTGCGGGTTCGTTCGAAAGAGATACCGCCGCCCCTGGCAGACAGGCTACTGAGGAAACACGGGTGGGTTTTAGTCAGTAAAAGTCTGACACGCCTTCCTGCTCCACCCAGAGCGTGAGAAGTTATTTGATGATTTCCCAACCAAAAAAAAAGACATCTTCATTTGCCTAGCCTTTTCCCAATTATATTCGGGTCAGTTTCCAGTCTAACTGGATGCAACCGAATACCAATATTTCACATGGAGCGACTGCCTATCTGATCTCCACAATCCAGTAATTACTGGTCAATACGATACCCCTTGGTAAGGTCGTGTTTGAAAGAATAAGACAAAAAAAAAAAAAAAAAAAATAAAGGTTAAGTCCTGTCATGGTAGAATGAGTAACCAGTCGGTGAGCTGGTAGCTCGTCTTACTAGCCTAGGGTATACCGGTCTTCTGTCGTCAGTCGTAGAAGCTTTTTGATTTGCTCTAATTTAGCACGAAGCCATATTTGGTGTAGTGGGTTGCGACCTATTAAAGCCGCGTGCCACAGGTTCCTTACCCAGTTCGTACGCCACCAACATCCGCTGGCCCACTAACATAAAAGGCGAAAGCTATATTTAAACTAAAGCGCCCATAAAAAGTTAATTTCGGACCACATTAGGAGCTACATGAATATTAAAATAATAGCGCCATTGATTTAGATTTGCTGATTTTTTGTAATTTGAGGGTACCTACTAATTCACGCTAAATTGAACATTCGTTCGTGATGAATGGATTAGTTTTATCTAAGTTTTAATCTAGGCAACAAACAATAAAAGTTTCGATAGAATCAAACGAGCCTTATCAAACGGAAAGCTTTGTAGAGTGAGAAAAACTATTTGATTAAGAGCCAAGTGAACATCAGACAAGACCCATAATGAGGGTATATTATAGGGTATAAGACAAGCTGACGATATCAGAAGCTGAAATGGAGAACAATAAATATCTAGCGAAAGATCTGTGTACATATGTATCTTTCGCTAGATATTATTCGTTCTCTTCAGATAAGCAATATTCAATTAAAGAACTGTGACAGTCAAGTAGACCCGTGATAAAATTCTGATGCTAAAAAGATCCCGATAAGACTACTTGATCCAAAACACGAAGAGGCATATAAAAGAGAACGGCGAAAGATTAAACAGATAAGAAATATTCCGGTGCTTAATAACTTGTAAACCTCTCTATGGTCAGCAGTGCTATTCTCTAAGGATATTGGTATACCGCAGCGGCGAAACAACATTGTGGTATTCACTAAGCTGCGAGTTTGAGTAGACTAGCGCTCCAGACGTCCGTGAGTTAGAACTTAGAACTACTAAACTCATATATTTACAACCCCTAAAACTCTTAGTCGAGAATAATCGATAAAAAGAGATTTGTTGCAATGCCTAATTCGTCTACAAAACAGCGAAGAGACGCGGTAGACTCTCTTCGCTGTTCTCGACGAACTCTAGGCGATAGCCTCGTCGTTGACCATAACTACGGTAATGAATATACCTTTTGCGCTGCACGCTCGGTCGATCTCAAGGCTGTCTCGACAACGAGCTCGTCGTAGAGTAGATACAGCCAAGACATTGTCTCTTAGAGTATAGGATAGCAAGGCAAAAACAACAAATAAATAACTTTCTTCAGACAAAGGCGCTCTGTTTGAGCTAACATTCCACAAGACACTTGGCGCTAACATCGAAATTGCTCTATAATACGTCTATCTTTAAATACCAAGCACTACATCTTGTTATTTAACACTTTAATTGGTTTGAAACAAGATAAATGTATCGATTTATTAAGAGTATCGTTAACCAATTGAAATCGAGAATCACGTGGTACACCCACGCGCAAGAAATTGAGTAAAAGGGTTTGAAACAATGCAATTTTTACTTGCTAAGCCATTGTTGTGAGCAGTGATGGTCCAGTGAACCCAGACTGGACCATCACTAAGAGATGAGGCTTAGATTCCACATTGTAGACAGATTATGTGTTATGTAAACCATTGTTTATTGCGGCTTATTTTATTGTTTTGAATGTCTGACGTCATCAATCAAAACTTACGTATGAGCATCATAAAATATAACCATTGTAACATAATATATTTGGTGGTAAGTAAAGGTGACATCCAGAAATGGTGCCGTTTTCTGGGTAGTTCCAACCCTAATATCTCATCACCATTATACTTATCACATTTTTAGATGAAAGAGTGTGCTCATAATAAAAGCAACAAGAAAAATGTACCTTGATTTTGTAATATCTTGGATTCAAAAGAATGTCCTTGGAGTTTCTTACCCGAACTTCTACATGTAGATCAACTTTCTGATAAGCAGGCCTAGACAAAACACATTTCTGTTGGCGTTCACGCCAAACGCTACGCCAAAATGTATGGGAATGACATTACCTGCGGAAAGGACACGACGGTACCTTTCCGCAGGTAATGTCATTCCCATACATTTTGGCGTAGCGTTTGGCGTGAACGCTAACAGAAATGTATTTTGTCTCTAGGCCCAGATCGACTCTGACATGGTTTAATTGAAATAAATGCTGTGAGTTTGGGTTTTGTATAACGGAAACCACTTCCTGTATTTGTATTAGGTTTTGGTCTTGAAACTTATATATAAACCGATTTTGGAATGCTCAATAGAATAAAAAAACAAAATTCAATACATTCTCAGACCATCAAAGCGCCAGTATCTTAACCATCAACAATTACTAAGCATAACCACACGTCTATAATTAACAGCAATAATAATCTAGATACATTATCATCTGTTCAGTAGGCAGATAAGATCACGAGTTTGCAAAACCAGCGCAAGCGCAGCGCACGGCCTTATGCAGCAAAACGTGGGAGGAAGCAAGGGAGGACGGAGACAAACCACTGGGAAACCGGTTTACGCCTTGTTTATTGTCTGAATCAGGTGTTCCTGATACAGGTACAAAGACAGGCTTACAGGGGCCTGTCGATAAGATTCAAAAGCTCTTTTGGGTTCCTGTGGTATAATAGTGAAAGGAGATCTACGTACTCAAAAGATAAATATGGATACACAGTTATGCTCGTATTTGACTCTCTTTCGCGGATGGATGTACCTGAGCTGTCCTTTCTTGTGTGAAGAGAATATGAAGATGACAGGTATACTACTTTGGAATAAGGGCAGATTAAATGATAACTAGGTACATGATTTTATTTCTTTACTAGCTGACCCGACAGACGTTGTCCTAACTATGAATATCAGTTAAGCGCAACTTTTTTTTTCTCTATTAGAACGTTCTCCTGACAATAACAAACACAACAAAAAAATAATTAGCAAAATTGGTCCAGCCGTTCACGTGTGATGACGTGACCAAGGGAAATGGGGATTGATTTTTATATATAAAGAACATATACTCGTACATGTAGGTTTCCACAAACACGTCAATCATATTTCAACAACCAGATCGGTAATTGCGTAAATACACTATCAGTGGGAATCGCTTACATTGTGACAGTTGCACAACATTCATGGCGTTGTTTACGTTGCTGAGCAGACAATTTCTTCGAACATAATAATGGATTAGCAATAATCTTCAAATTATTCAGATTAGTGTGTTAAGCAATTAGGGTTCAGATGAGGTCGGTGATTCCTGCAGGCTTAGCATGATGCTCTCTATTTCTGCTCTATTGTAGAATAGAAATCGCTTGTCTACATTTCTCGGTGAAAAACTGTCAACTATTTATACGGAAACGTCACTTTTGTGTACTCTTCCGACGACAAAACGATTGTCTACGGGTCTCGTGCTAAGTCTGCTGTCCGACTACTCTTGAGAAGAAAACTCGAAACAAACTCAAAGGTCACAGTCTCTTTTAAAGTCAAGACATAATCTTAGTCAGATCAAGTGAGAACCATGTAGGCGTGATATCTGAAACGGTAATTGAAGAAAAAACCACACAGATTTTAGTAGACCTATTCATTCAGTGCACGCATTTGTAAGTATAATAGCAAGATTACAATATCTTGGATGATGATGATCAGTTATACTTACCTAGTACATACATTTGCGTAAACCAATTGTATGTCAGATGACAAACGGGGTAAGAAAACCACCGATTGAGTCCCACTAAACACACGACACCATAGCAGCAGGCCGAGACGAAGATAGCAGGACGACTTGACTTCTACCGAAAATACTGACCAGCACGAGCAAAAGACAGAATTATGTGGAAAAGGAAGAGAGAGGCATGCAGTGGGAAAATACAGGGGTTTTTTTTAAGGGTGGGAAAACATCAAATAACTTCGCCCGCTCTGGTTGGAGCGGGAGGGCGTGTCAGACTTTTACTGACTAAAACCGACCCGTGTTCCTTCAGTTGCCTGTGCCAGGACCCGCAACCCGCACCCCTGGCAGGCATCGGCCCTAGCCAACCCACCAGTTGGTACTGACATCTCTTTGAGGCGTGATTGGAACATTTGTTAGATAGATGAGGCTTGTAACAATTCATTGTTGACATAGAAAGTATATAACCATATATTTGAATTACAGGCATTTTTCTTGTGGCTTCAATGTTTTATTAATCAATTCAAATGTTAAAAAGTAAATAGCACCAATGTTCTGGTCGTGACAAAAACTCGTTTTCATTTCAATCGATAGCTTCAGCAATGCGACAATATAAAGCTTTGAAACGCTTTCTTCTGCTGATTCTACGTACATAAGTAGTCAATAAAAACTACCGTAGTCCGTAGAGATCTGCAAACCAGAACTAATTATGATTTCAACTGCAAATAAATAGCATCTCCGCGAGTAGATTGAATTGGTAGGTAAATATACATGTATAAGTACTATATTGTATTATCTAAATATGTATGTCTATACATATATACATACCTATGTGTATTATACATTTATCACCGATCAATAGCTGACTTATACTTCTACTTGTGCACCTTTTTTATTTATATTAATCTTAATATATAAATCTTATTATATAAAAATAAAAAATTATAAGACAACCCTGGCAGGGACATCGACGCGCAACCATGGGTTTTTTTGGGTGGGAAATCATCAAATAACTTTGCCCGCTCTGGGTGGAGCAGGACTAAAACCCACCCGTGTTCCCTCAGTAGCCTGTATGCCAGGGGCTGCGGTATCTCTTTCGAAAAAACCCGCACCCCTGGCACGGCGCAACCATGGGTTCAGTACATGCTTCTGAACCCCTCTGCGTTGAAATTTATCATCTAGAATCATGTTCCAAATTCATGGTTTCTGTTTGCACGTGGATGCCCCTGCCACCATGTATATTTTGTTTATTATGAACCTTTCACACAGAGCACCTCGCAGCTTATCTCTTCACCACACTAGGTTGACTGGTAGAGAATGCATTAAGTCCGCCTTTGTACCTTATTTGCGCGGATAAATTGGTCTCGACAAAGTATCTTCAAAAGGAAAGAGAATATCTACGTTGATTATGAAATAAAATAAACATTTATGTATATACCTTAACTCCTGTACGTACACACAACAATTTGGAACAACATCATTAAAAGATTCAATGCAAAATTAAGGCAATGACCATAAACAACATTACCTTATAAAAATCGCAAGCGAGGTCACAATCCGCAGACAATCAATGCACAGCACTAAAACAGTAAACTTACTGGCATAAGTGTTACATTAGCATAAACCATTTTTGGAAACTGTCGTAGTTTCCCAACTTAACTGACCTTAGTGAATACGAAAATCTGGAGCCTTGAGACGACCTTCGAAAATGTCAAAGTAGCGAGAAGGAAAGTACTGACTTGTGACGTCATATCTTGTGTTCGTCTAACCACGACGCCATACAAGGACCTATGAGTCAGACGCCTTTATAAATCTTCGGCACATACATGGCCAGTGGCCTAACGTGGGCGGTACATCGGAATATGATGCATAAAACGTACGTGATAAGACTTAAATTGACGTTACAGTGTAAGAGATAAAGCAGTACCGTGATCTTTAGATTTGCAATATTTGGACAGGATTATTGAAAGTTAGAAAGTGATGTTAACAAACGATGTATTTGCAAAACTTTCCCATAGTTCACGAAAGCAAACCTGCCTGTTATACCTATTTAACAGTGCTTATTTTAAAATGGCCGTGTCTAAATTTACAAATTCCTCAGTCTCAAACTCTCCACAGTTGGTTAAAAGACTCATTCGTCATCATTGTTCATGCCCCCATGCGCAACATATACCTATTTTTCTTTCTTACTGCTCTATTAGTCGTCATTTTGCAAGTCATCCCCTTTCTCAACATATCATCATTCACAAAGTTCATCCATCGTTTATTTATGGTATTTCCCTACTCCTATAGCTATCGACACTAATAAAACACTCGTTCATTTATCTTTGCTAATTTTGAAGCGAAAGTTAGGCCTTTAGAAAGATTTTTATTTCGTTTTCGTTCTTTTGAAATGATATACCTAATTGCTACAATTTATTTATTTATTCATTTAGATGGCTAAAGCTCGTGTTTTAATCCCACAAACTAATGTGACATTTTAATTATGTACTTGTGTTTGCTTTTTAAGTAGAGTTTGACATGAGTTTGACGTTACACCTGTCAAATTAGTATGTAAGTTTAAAAACAAATTTTACATGGGACGACAAAGCAAATACTTTTTTTATTACCTACTATATGAGCCTGCTCTTGACCTCGATCACGCCTGATGGAAAGCGATTGATGAAATCTATGATGGTTCGAGCGTACCCAGAAGACCTTCACTCTTGTTTTGAAGCTTACTAAAATGAAGTAGTCAATGATCAGCTTCAAGATATGACAGTAATTATAATCATGATTCATAGGATCCAATCAAGAGTTATGCATCTATTGTAACCGTGACAATGAACCAGGGGCCTAAGTCTACTAATTTATAAACGTCACAATGGTCTCTCAATGGTAAGTTTTTGACAGATTTGCCATACAAAAACTGTCAAAAACACACCATTGAGAGACCATTGTAACGTTTATAAATTAGTAGACTTAGGCCCCAGGTAATCCGATCCATTGTAATACTGCAGGAAACTTGAGAACCTCCCAGTATTGTTTACTCGATCAACGCAGACGTTAACTCAGAAAAAAATATTGTTATAATAATTCAAACCTCATGCCAAAGATATACCGCTTCACAAATTTTCATTACAGCATTATCACTCGTTCAAAAATCAACCTTGATTCCGTGAAATAGGACGTCATTCGCTAAAACCAGATGTAGTAATAAGTTTGCCTGACTGGGTCAAGTTAACAGTAGTCCCGCAAAGGTCATGATTTATTCATTATGCCGTGACATTGGATTTCCACGTGCTACGTTGCTAGGCAACCGGGGGGACAAACAAACAACCCTCCGTTTCATTCAGCTTTTGAGTTCGAGGAAGGGTAGACGTGGTTTCTGAACCTGTAATAATTGAAGACAGTTGAATCAAAATTTATCATTTAAAAATTAAACTTTAATAATGTTTTAAAACATCTACTGTATCAGTGATATTATGATAAGAAGCTGACATTTTAAAAGAGAAAGAAAGTATTGCAATTATCCAAGATAATTCTGGAAAAAACCTGCTTTCATCTCATGGAAGCTCGCGGCATTTCCCGTTCCTTGGATCACGTCAACTGGTGGGACCCTGAACATTGGAAGGCTCGGGGACCTAGGACAATATCCTCGATATCATTGGAAGACGCTGATCCTGCTGAGATCAGGAACGGCTGGCTGACTATTCAACGTCCTAAGGTATTTGAAAAATTAGTGTCGTTATGTGACTTTAGAATTTCAAACCACTATGACAATGAGGACCTTATCGAAAATCTCCTAAAAGAGCCCAATATAGATTATTTTCCGAATAGTGAATGTTACTACTTACTGTTTTAAAACTTTGTTCCATTTTATACCATTTCATTAATGAAACATTTTACAATACGTTCCGAACTTCCGACATTGATTAAAATTCTATTCTTCACCCTTCAATTTTATTTTGTCAATTTCACGCGAATTATTTGCGCTACGTGAAATTAAAATTTAGCAACAAAAAACCTGTTTTTAAAACACAGTAACATGAAGTCATTGAACTTATGTTTTCTTTTTTCTTTCGTGTACAAACGACGTGATTTCCTGTCGCCTCCTTGTGGCTGAAACAGGATGCATGAACAGAAACAACGTTCTATGTTTAAACTTGGCATGGAATTTGCATGCATGATGTAACGTTTTTACAGGGAATATGTCAATAATATTGGTATGCTGTGTTTTGTGAGAAAGTTTACAAACATGGAATCTGCATTCCTTGTCAATATTAATTGTTGATTGTAGCCTACCTATTAATATGGGTGTAAGAATTCAATTATTATTGATGTTCTTTCCTATAGGCCTTTGACCTGCAGTGGGACAATAGAGGCTGATATTATAATTATTATGATACCCGATAATTGTTATTGTTATAATTATCATCTTTTATAATTTATTATTTTTCAAAAGATACTGAACATTTTTATGGGTGAGGCAAAATGGCCAACGAATATAAACCATCTCTCTTAAAATTATCATATCAACTCAATCGTGGAATCAAAACGGTTCTAATTGTTTTATTTTTTATTTTATTGTTATTCTGTACTAAAGCTTATTATGAAATGAAATGAAATTGTTTATTCTATAAATAGCTAGCATATCGGTATCACTTTTAAAACAAAAGTCGACTCCGTCTAGCTTTGATGGAGTCGATATTTCCATCTAACCACAGTATATATATCATATTATACTGTGATCTAACTAAGTAGACTATACTCCTGATAAGAAATGAAGCAAGGCGAAATAAACTGAGGATCATATTCTTTTACAACCTTTTTTGTTGGACTTTAATAATCAAAAGTCCAACAAAAAAGGTTGTAAAAGAATATGATCCTTTAATAATCAACTAAGTATTTTACGTTGTAAACTTGCCTTACTACCTAACACAGGTTAGGTAGTAAGGCAAGTTTACAACGTAAAATACAGAATTTACTACAAACAATATACAATAAATTACAGAATTTATTACAGCTGTTAAAAGTTATAGGTTCTCACACATTATCTAAAAATACTAACTTAAACATTTACTTTTCTAGTCTATTAATTTCTAAACTCGCTTACATATTCTGAAGGTTTTCTTTATTAGCATTCACGCCACCTGTATCGATTTCCAGTCCAATCAAATAATAGGTGGTACCTACTTAAAATATAAGTAATCGATTCGACCTTCAAGCATTACAGTGAACCCCCTTTAAAAAAAAACTTTTAACACGCAACTGATGATTGGTTTAGTTCAGAGTATTTCTATTAAAGTTTCCCTGAAATGTCGATATGAGCAAGGTTACAATTAGTGTCAGCCCGTATGGATTTTCAGCCGAAAACGAAAAACAACCTTACTCTTATTTTCGGCCGAAAATGATGTAGACATTAAAATATTGATATTTACGCTGTAAGTGTATACAATACAGGATACAGGGCGTGATATGCGTGAAGAAAAAACAACATAACCATTACAGCTTCAAAACAAAATCGCGTCCGTTTATATCAGCTGGGTGATACCAGGGGGTCTACTGTCAATGCACGAAATCCGTAGTTTCGACAGAAGTTACAGACGTTTCCTACTCCGTATCACCTTCGGACATAAGATTAGTTCGAGGCCCGAATACAGTAGGGCAGTTGTCTTTATTTTCGATGTGTTTTTGCCCGTCCTTAAATCAGGCATAGAGTCATTGATAACAATCGAACTACTTTCGGATGGGACCGTATCATCGTTGAAGGAATTAGAAAGTAGGCCCCCAGGAGCGGACCCGATTCACCCCGTATTTAGCCGAAAGTCACCTGATATTGCCGAGGTTTATGAAGTAGACCGACAATTCACGGACTTCTGATTTTCGGCTCGGCCAAAGCTTCGGCAGGTTTATGGCCGGAAACGAAAATATGACCGAATAATTTTATTTCTGTAAGCTGGTTTGTACAAACACTTTTACACGTCAATCATATTTTTTTTAAACTAGATGAGGTCGGCATTTCCTATCTGACTACTCTGAGAAGAAAGGCCGAAACAAACTCAGAGGTCGCAGTCTCTTTCAAAGTCCAGACATAATCTTGGTCAGATCATGATTGTTTGATCCAAAATGGCCGAAATAAAAAAACGAAGCTTCGGTCGATCACTAGTTTCAATTAATTATTTAAAACACACAAATGGACAGAGGTGTTTGCTTTTGGGATATTATGGAAATATTGACATGGCTACTTAAAGCGAGGGATGGGGGTGGTAATGTGGTATCTAATTGCAATGGCCACCACATTTGGTAATGGTTGAAGGGTTAATGAACTGGTTATCTGGTTACCTATCGAATTGGATAGGACAAGGAACTCTGGCAATGATGATTGATGACGATGATAAACGAATACTAATACTATTTAAACAGAGATCATTGAAGATTAAATGGCTGCCGAATTTTTTCATACAGGATAAGTTTTCAACCAGTGCGTAAACTGTAGGTACCGCGAATTCAACATAGCATTCTAGACACCGGGCGCAAAAAAAAATCGTCGGTCAAACAAAAACAAATCAGCTGTACCATACATTTTGACCGTAGGTGTTCTATGAAACAGCAGATTTTTTGTTACAATTTGCGCACTGGTTAAAAACTTATACTGTAGGTATACCTTTCGTCCTCAATCCTATTTGAAGATTAGAAATCGATTAGCAACGAATGTATTTATATTTTTTACTTTATGGATAAAATTTTAGTTTTATTATAATTTAGACTCACAGTAATAAGCTCATTTCATTGTGATTAATATGTATTAATTAATAACAATGAAATGATCAGAACAACCTTCCACTGGAAGCCTGGTAAGTAAGGTATCATAGCGCAAGTTTATCTTCACTTAGTTATCATCGTCTGCCTAGACATTGCCAACAATGTTGGGTCAGCTTCCAGTCTAACTGGATGCAGCTGAATACCAGTAGTTTACATGGAGCGACTGCCTATCTGACCTATTTATCTATACTATTATAGATAAAGATTTGATTGTTTGTTTGTTTGTTTGCATTGAATAGGCTCCGAAACTACTGAACCGATTTGAAAAATTCTTTCACTGTTGGGAAGTTACACTATCCCCGAGTAACATAGGCTATATTTTATCCCGGTATTCCTACGGGAACGGGAACTACGCGGGTGAAACCGCGGAGCGCTGCTAGTAAGTAATAAATAATAACTATTCCTAGCGGACGAAGTCGCGGACACGGCTAGTGCTTAATATATTTGAAAATAACACGACCTTCATATTCAGAACTTGCAATTTTATAAAAACCAATAGTTTTGTGAGCTCGACTTAAGATGACTCATCGAAACGACCTTGAATTTGTTTGCTATCTTCGATCAAAATTCATTTGACGATTTATGTCATATCGTAACGTAGATGTCCTCAACAATACTAAACTGCACACAACAGAGACACACCGTGTGCATCTATTATTCGTATATTTTATCTATACCGGTAGATGACTTCATACACTATCTTGATTGGAAACTTTTTGGTGATAGTCTCCTAACTAATAGGAGAGCAGTGGTACCCTAGTGGTAACAATGAGTTGTTGGTCGTACCTTCGTAGGTTCGCTTTACTTTGTGTAAATCATTTCATCAACACTGCTCTCAAAACGGTGACGGGAAACATCATGAGGAAACCGGCAAGTCTTTGAACCGAAAATTCAAAGACCTGCGAAATCAAAATCAATTCTAATTACACTGAGAATCAGCACTTTTCGAACGTCTACAAACCCAAAACATCTACCAACCCACATTGGGCCCGGGCCGCGTTGTGAATTAGGGCCTAATCGATCTCACAGAGAGGAGGATTCTGTCTCAGTATTAGGAACTTGTGGCTGGTTATGCATTTTGCTCCTAATAGGTACTGAAGATTGATTCGCACCAAACATTTGGAAAACACTGAAAACCTAGAGAAGCAGTGCCTACGAATGAGATATACAGAATTCAAAAGAACACTCCATCTCGAAGAGAGGAGGCCTATGTCCTAGCAGTGGGATCATTAGATGCTGATTATGTGTGTAGTATTAAAATAACTCTTATTTCTTAATACTTCTTCATGATTCTGGCGTCCTGGGAGTCTGCGAGACGTTTCTGCTCATTATTCGCATCTCTGGTCCTTGTCAATATACCTCTCTACATATTCTTCGAATAAATGAATTCGCACATAAACCTGAGGCTATTCGTAGGTATACCACTAGCAAATCAAAAATGGGGAATATACTTACTAGTGAACATTTTTCACCGTTCGAATTTCCTATGTTTGAGTCACACATTACGGAAAAGAGGACCTTGAAAGGTTACCGTTCATCGACATTGAACTTAATAAACCAACGACAGTAGCAATTCATATAAGTACAATTTTCTGCTTGTAAAAGGACTTGCGCCATTGTTTACTTGTCTAATAGGCTTCTAGTTGACTGACTAATCCACTTTGCAATCGTTCAAGTGGAATAATAAAGCAATACGCAGTTTCTTACGCAATCAACAATGTTAAGCAATAAAATACCTAATGCAGAGAAAATAGAACAACAAATTATCATTTTGCTTTCATTTCAATGATCTTTTTTTTTAAGCTAGCCTTCACTTTCCAACTGCTGATCAAAGGCTTCCCCCAAATTCTTCCAGGCATACTTTTTTAGAGCCTAATTTAGCTTTAGCGAATGAAATTTTGAAGATATTCGAGATTACTCTGGTTACTTAAGAGCGCTGTCACAGGTCCACTAGCGGAATTATGAAAAACGTCTCAATCAGCTGTCTCGGTAAGTGTGTCTAGAATTTTCTAATACCTTTTATAAATTTTCATATTGAGACACGAAGCAACAAAATACGATCTAGAGGTATGTGGGCGTCGTTATTCTTTAGATTGAATTTTGTTGCTTCGTGTCTCAATATGATTTTTTTTAAAGGTATTATAAAATTCTAGACACACTTACAGCTAATTGAGCTGTTTTTCAAAATTCCTTTTCAGGCACGAGATAATATTATTTTAAAGGAGTGGTGCTAGTGGACCTGTGACAGCGCTTTTAAATCAAAACATATTTCTAAAGTAAATTAGGTACAGAGAAAACACTAGCGATATCCCCAAGAGTAGTGAGGCACAGTTGGCTCTGTTCGCAGACGACACAGCCATCTACCACTCTGGGCGTAGTTCAAAAGCGATAGCCAAATCCCTCCAAACCGCAGTCAACGTACTTGGCGCGTGGTTTAGGAAATGGCGAATCGAATTAAATCCGGACAAAATTCAGGCGGTTCTCTTTTCGAAACCGCGAAATAACCCTGACCCCCCCCCCCCCCCCCCCCCGGCCCATCTCCATATTCGGCAAGCCGATCCCTTGGGAAAAGCGAGCCAAAAATCTTGGAGTGATTCTTGATCAGCACCTCTCCTTCTCTGAGCATATCAAGAAGGCGCGCTCACGCGCCGCCTTCGCTTTCGGAACGCTGCACTCTGTTCTGAACGCACGTAGCAAATCAAGTGCAAATTGCGTATTTACACGGCGTGCATAAGGCCCATCATGACGTATGCATGTGCAGTCTTTGCATACACGCACCCCCGACACATCCATAGGATGCAGACCCTCCAAAACCGTTTCCTTCGCCAAGCCACAGGCTCCCCATGGTTCGTTCGGAACGAGATCCTCCATCTCGATCTGAAAATGCCCACTATTGCTCAATTCATGAAACGCAACTCGAAGCGTTTCTTCGATAAAGCCGAGTTACATCGCAATCCCTTGATTGGAAGGCCGCTAGTTATGTCCCCAGTAGAATCAGTAGAATCCGCCGGCCGAGACATGTCCTTTCCGACCCAGACGACCCCATCACTGTTCTCCAAGAAAAGAATAGGGCCACCAGTACAGCACACAAACACAAACGACCGTCCTTCCGACCTCGCCGCCGAGGTCCTCGCGCCCCGCGAAGACCCCCGAGTAACGATCAGACCCCCGACCGTCCCTTGCTCGTTGATGCGCCAGCCCGCGCCGCAGCTGAGCCAGTAGCTTTAAATTCCCCGTCTAATAATCATGAAAATATCTTGATCCAGCCTGTCCCCCGTAGTACTAGCTGCCCCAAGCGACTCCCTGAGCCGAGGTTCGTACCCCACAGGGGGTGCCCTCAGTGCGCAGTCGCTTTAAGTTTAAGTAGGTTTTACGCCCTGGCTGGAGGCTTTTAGAGTTCTAAAAACCTTCACAGGAAAGTCCGGTTGAGCAGTCACGGCCTCTCAAGGTCAAGTGCGAGATGCCATTATCAAAAAAAAAAAAAAACAGAAAATGCGGTAAAAATCTCATTCATGTCTTGATGGACTTTCATCGTCATCATCCAGCCGAAAGATGTCCACATCTTGAGGTCTACTACTCACTAAGCATGCAATCCGTAGATTCTACCGAAGTTACGGGCGATTCCTACTCCGTATCATCTACGGACATAAGATTAGTTCGGGGCTGGACCTAAGAATCAATGACTACGATTTGACAGTTGTCTCTACTCCCGATGTGCTTATTTAGGTCCGAAAAATTTATTTAATCGGGTGTAGGAATCACGCCGAAGTTTAGAACTACTTTCGCACGTGGCCCGTCCACCGTATCTTCTTTGACGGACATAGAGAGTAGGCTCCCTGGAAATAAGCTAAGCATAACTTATACTAACTCTTAAAATTTTAAATTTTTAAAGTGTTGTTTAAAAATGTATACTATTTCTCAAGAAAAACGTAAACAACATTAACTTATCATGGTGTTTTACCTCAATCTACATTTCTAAGGTCGATGACTGGTGAGTCAGCGCAGTCGCCTCGCTCTGCGCCGGCGCTGGCGCACACTTATTATGGTCATTGCATACCCGCTCGTCTAAACACTGTTGATAATTATCTTTGCCTTATACATTGCTAATAGGGTCATTAGAAAGAAATGTGAGGGAATGGAGAAATGGTTTGACCTAAATTCTGTTTTAATTATTTTAATTAGCTCTACACGATAGAAAAGTCTTTCACAAAAAATAAGTAGGTGCTCGTGGATATTTACTCGAGTGATTTTAGATTTATAGGGGCTTGTGGCAAAGCAATAACAGCCACACCGCTCGATCGATCAGGTTAAGCTACTCTTGCCGCGGTTGGTACGTTAATGGGTGACCCATCTTTACATACCAAGACCCTTCCGTGCGTCGGTTGTCATTCGTAAATGTTTGACAGTCGTTACCGGGTGTCAGAAGCCTGAAAGTCTGACAACCAGATTTACCAATGGTACCCAGTTACTGGATTGTGGAGGTCAGGGTAGGCATTCAGGTTAGACTGGTAGCTGACCCCATATTTTAAATCACATCTTAAAAACATCGCAAGAACATCATTGCGACTGCCATATACACAATTAGACAGTTTAGCAGTTACAGAAATCGTATGTAGGTAACACGGATGTTGCTTTACTAAAATTATCTCCGTCCGCAACTCATATTTCAGATGTGTCATAAATTGCTTGACATAATTAGTTTCGCTGATTGCCAACTTTGTGCTCATAACTCGTAAGGAGTGCGCAATATTGTCATCTAAGTTTAATGTCTTCTGATGAACAAGGGCGTCTTCATAGGCCACTGCAATCATTTTTATTTTAGGCATTGTATAAGTACACACAAATACATTTCACCCATAGTAACTACATGTTATAAATAAGTAAACATAAATAATAATTATTAAGTAGGTATTTCAAGTATTACAAATTATAGATTAAATTAATACGTTCATAAATTATTAGGAATTATTATTAGATAAATTATATTTTATAAATTAATTCGTCATTATTATTACTTGACTACTTCATAGTCAATGCTAAGATTGAAGAATTCGGATCTAGTCACGAAAATTGTGCGGAATATAACAGTGGTTGTAACATTATTTATACAGTTTACCAATTGTGTTCGAAATTAAGCTGTTGCCCCTCTGAGAACAGAAGGGCAAGAGCTTCCTTTCGAACACTATTGCTTTATATTAAATTAAATTATTTACAAGAAAGTAAGGCGCCCGCCTGGGTTCTATCGATAGAACCCACGACCTACAACTCGTAAGTTGCAGCCGTTGTTTCGGGCCACAACGAAAACAACATTTCCATTTCAGATTTGGGTAGCAGTTTGTTACGGTCATAGTGATTTCGGAGCATTATTTCAGGCTGAAGTAGTTCAAGGTTTTGTAGGTTTCGGTAAGGATATGTAGGTATATTCGGGCTTTTCTTTGTTTTTGGATAGGTTTTAAACCAATACCCCAATGTACCCAACCAGCGGGGTAATTGCATAAATAACACTCTCCCTCTTGTTTATAAATTAACTAGCAGTGCTCCGCGTTTTCACCCGCGTAGTTCCCGTTCCCGTGGGAATACGGGGATAAAATATAGCCTATGTCACCCGGGGATAGTGTAACTTCCCAACAGTGAAATAATTTTTCAAATCTGTTCAGTAGTTTCGGAGCCTATTCAATGCAAACAAACAAACAATCAAATCTTTCCTCTTTATTAATAGTATAGATATATAGATACATTCATATTTGATAATATTTGTACTTACGCTTCGCAGCAATACATAGAGAAATTTTACTAATATTGTGACATCTCACACACCGTGTAAATACCTACATTTACAAATAAAGATTATTATTCTTAACAGTAGGAAGGCAGGGGTTTCATTTTGACAGTTAAACAAAATTCACTACGTTGTTGAACAGATAATTTTTTTGAACATAATGAAGCAATGGTATACCAATTTGCCTAAAAATTATTGAGATTTTGTTTGAATAGAGTATTACGCAATTGGGATGCAATTTTAGAAATATGACTATCGATTAAAAGTAATAATTTTAAGAAGATTAATAAATAAAACTTAAAAAAAACAACCGACTTCCGAAAAAACACTACAAAGTGAAAAATAAATTTGGATATGTATTTTAATTTTTGAGCCGACGAAAAAACGGAGGAGGTTACTCAATTCGACGCGTATATTTGTTTTTTTTTTTTTTATGTATGACCACGCATATTTTGTCACCGCCTTCCGAAATTAAAGTTATTTTTCACTTTGTAGTCACTTTTTAGCTTTAGTACCTACTCCACACCTATTCAAAATTTCATCATTCTTGGGGTCAAAACAATGCATATTTATGTGATAGCAGCAATCGCGGTTGATTTGCTGTCATTTTTAGAAGAGTTCCGTTGTCTGTCTCCGAAACGCATCATCAGACCTATATGAAGTTTAAATGGGACCATTTCGGAATAAATTGCTTTCGAACAAAAAAGAATTTTGCAAATCCGTTACAACATACATAATATATATATATAAACATTTCCAATGGATAACCTCCTTCTTTTTGAAGTCGGTTCAAAAATGAGTCATTTGAAACACGCAGCTTAATTTGGTCAGGTTGAATGCTTCAATCCTGTTAGTTTAAGGAAGGACTGTGACTAACCGGAATCATGGTCTATTCAACTATTCGACAATTAATTACTGCGACTTCATTCCAAGAATGCAACGCCAACAATGCAATAGTACAGCTACCTCATAACGGGAGCAGAGGTGGTCTAGTGGTAGCGACTTACGAGATGTAGGTCGTAGGTTTGATCTCAAACAGGCGCTTTACTCTGTAAAAAATAATAAATCATCACTGCTCTCAAAACGGTGACGGAAAACAACGATCGCGACTTACGAATAACTTACTTAATTACTACTTACGAGGTCGTGGGTTTCAACAACACTGTTCTCAATACGGTGAAGAAAAATATCGCGAGGAACCCGGCATGTCCTAGAACCAAAAAAATCGAAGACATGTGACATTTAAAAACTCGCACTTGCCTGCGTGGTAGATTACAGCATTTACAGCCCACTCCATCTCAGGCATCCTCTCTGTGTTCCCACAGCTGGGACTTAGGAGTCCCAGTAGTGGGAACATTATAGGCTGATTATATGATGACCTCAGTACGTCTACCCAATCATCGCACCCGGAATGGCCTTCCTATTCGTCACCATTGCCAATCTTCCGCGTAGTACCGATTGTGTCTTCAAATGGTCGTAGACCCGACCTTGTCCGTTTGCAAACAGCTATGCTATTGATTTTACACCCACGGTGATAATACTTGATGTTTTATAATAATAATGCTTTTCCTTTCACTTAATACGATTACGAGGCCGTAATGCGACGTTTAGCTGCTTTGTTTTGTGATAGCATTGTTTATTTCTCTATTGTTTACCTTTGAGAACCGATTCCAGCGTTTATTTGTGATGCTATTTATTTATTTCAATCGCATTTACCTATCTATAGCCAAGACTCCTGCTTGAATACCTTTCTCTAGTATTAACATTCCTCTTTCCTTATTATTATTTCATTTTTTTTTAGCTTATTTACACCATTATCAGCTGCCTAGAAATTTTTCGCCGGTTATACAAAAAAAAAACAGCTTTTCCATACATTTTGACCGCGTAGGTATTGCACTTTTCTATGAAACAGTTGTTTTTTTTTTTTTGTATAACCGGCGAAAAATTTCTGCGAATCTAGAATGATATGCTGAATTCATGGTTAAAATTTGCGCACTGGATAAAAACTTATCCTGTATGAAAACTTCATGGACATTTATTAATCTACTAGATTCATGTCTGCGGGAGCTTTAACACACGATGTATTTATTAATGAATCTAAATATTTTTGAAGGATCCATTGCTTTATCATATATTCGAAAAATGTCTCCTCTCAACAACGTACCCCATTCGTACTTTTAATATGTTATGCAATGAATGGCTCTAACATTGTCAGCTAGCTGTACCTATAATAACTACTTATGGCTTGCAATGTAGTGGTTGTTTCAATAACTTAATTTAGTCTTTCACATAAGTTACGAGACCAACAGATGTGGATTGGCAGCATATACTTATCCAACATTCAGACTAAAAATAGCCTGTAGTTGGACTCACACAAAGTATCAACAAACACTCGTTTTCAATCCAACAGCTGATATTAGCAACCAAAGCGGTAAGCATCATAACAGTAGCTAGGCAGAGGTAAAGTCGAACAAGCTATTTGGTAGGTCACGTTGAAATATTCACCTTACCAATACACTGCCAATATTTATTTTAACGAGCAGTGGTGGCCCAGCGGTAACGATCGCGACTTACGAGTAACTTACTTACTACTTACGAGGTCGTGGGTTTTAGAGGATAAGGTTATTTTAGGATAGGATTTCGAGCACTTTACTTTGTATAAATTATTTCAACGTCACTTTTCTTAATATGGTGAAGGAAAATATATCCAGGAAACTGGCATGTGCTTGAACCAAAAATTCGAAGACATGTGACATCTCCAATCCGCACTGGGCTCGCGTGGTGGATTATAGCCCAATCCCCCAGAACAATATAAGCTGATAATGCAATTCATTTTTACTGCGTAACTAACCGATAGGATTTCCTGTCGGCAAAAAAGTTTCCTCTCCTATGGGATGTTTTTTTTTTTAAATCCTTTCTTAGTTTTCCAGCTCACCTTTGTTTTGTGCAAAACTAAAAGCTTCTAGACCCAGCGGTGTAGGCTGTGCATTGGCTGTCACTAAATGAATCAATACATTTAAGATTTTTATTACTTAAGTAGAAGATGTGCTTTTTAAGCTTATGGAAAGAGTGACGTAAAAGAACACTCACAAATTTGTTCAAAAGTAGTTGCACGTTAACTGCCTGTAAACCAAATAGCTCGTTGGACTGTACAGTCATACTGTATCGGTCACGATCTCACGAAACAAGACGGTGCATACGCGTGCAATACACGCAAAACGTGCATCGTGCGTTGCACATTGTAATGTTGCGTACACATCAAATGCGGGACATTGTGAATTTTAATACCGTGACGTAGGTACTTATGGAATTGTGTGGATCCGTTTGGTGCACTGCGTTTACCGATACTGTCGAATCTTTATGATTATTTCACCACCACTGCTCCCAAAAACGGTGAAGGAAAACATCGTGAGGAAAACCGGCATGTCCTAGAACGAAAAATTCGAAGACATGTGTGACATTCACCAACCCGAACTGGGCTCGCATGGCGGATTACGGTCCGCTCCGGTCCGCTCACCGGGAGGAGGCCTGTGTCCCAGCAGTGGGAACATTATAGGCGGCTTATACCTACTGTCGGATGCTAATATTATTGAATGATGCTAAGATTATTATTTTCCTTTATTCCGTTAAAAATACATATAAATTACATTTTTAAATATTATTATAAAAATATGAAAACATTTAAAAATATAAAAAATAGTAGCCCACCGGTATCGGGAACAAGATCCAAGCTACCGGCGATCAGGGCTCCAGAGAGAGGAACCTCCTAACGATGCGAGCCGTGTCCAGGAGTACCGCTTTCTGGATCAAGTCCTTGACCCAGCTGCCCAACGAGAGCCTCCTCAGATGTTGGTCGAGGCTCTTGGCTATCAAGCCATTGGCTGAAATTATTATTATTATTATAGCCTTTTATTTCCTTAATATAATTATATAGGTACATTTCATTTGTTTCATATCACTAAAAAAAAAATCGTATTTCATTATATTATAACACACTAAATCTCAATAAAAGTATGTATTAGTAGCATGCATTTGTTTTAATTACATAATCACTGATTTTTAATTAACAATAATCTATTCATTTTATTTATTTATTATAATTATTTTTGTATAAAAATTTTTATTTTTATTTTATTTATATCTTATTAAGGACCTCTCAACGAGTAAAGGCCTCCTCCATTTTTCTCCAAGTGTCTCTTTGCCTTCGTAAACCAGTCGTTACCATTATTGAAGATACTACCCCTTTAATTATAAACGTTGTTTAAGAGCATATACAACCTCAGCTCAAATTCAATTTTCGCCCCCACTTCCCCGCGCCACCGCACTCTTTATCTCGCTCGCACACTACTGCACGCGGTCACCGGCCGAACACACGAGATCGAAGCGATTTTGTTAAAGTTTAATAAACGACACTATTTATCGGAAGAGTGCTCAGGCTCAGTAATAAAATTATCAAACATAATTTAAACTTATTATAAACTTCATTATAAGAACATAAAATTATACATCGCAAATTTAATTTCAATGTATATGTATACCCAATTTCCAGTATAAGCTGACCTCTCATTGTACGGGAAGCCTATACAATGCGAGATCAGCTTATACTGGAAAATTATAGCTTGATGTGTAGCCGTGCGCACTATTTTACCTGCTGCTACACAATACTAGTCAAGTGCGAGCCAATTTTTCACTGAGGGTTCCGCCCATTGGTTTAGTAGTAAGTTTGCGTTTTATAGTTTTCGCCGTGTAATTCAGTTAAGTAATAATTAGCGACTATTTAACCATACATTTTTGACATTTAAATATCTCATGACATTTAAACTTTTAGCATTGTTATAAATAGAGGTTAAGTAGTCAAGTCTTCAAGTGCGTGTTTCCCATAATATGTTATATCTTTCTAAAGCCTATATATAATAAATTAAGACACCAAACTCATAACAATATAATGAGCTTTATTGCGAATTGCTACTGAAAATCTGCATTTAGTAAATCTTTACCCAAATACCATATCATCTTTCATCATTTCAGTCCGCAATCATCCACAGTTTACTTCCCGTATCATCAACCCATCGCTCTTTGGAACAGCCCTGGTCTTTGGCCTAACCTTGGCCACCATTTACAGCTTTACACCATCGGCCATCTCATCGTCTAACTGGATGCCCGACCCAACTCCACTTGAAACACATCAAAAACCATTTTGCCACAACCAATGATGCTAGGCAATGACACATCATCATCAGGAATTGACCAGGAAAAGTCGATCCTCACACCTATATCTCATTAAGAAACCGCTGCACGTCTTTGGGCCATATTCTGGAAAAAGTGCACATACCTGATACCATGTATTCACTCCTTGATGTAAAACAACGTAATCAATGCAAGTGCGCCGGCTGCTAATAGCTGCTTATAACCCGTTTCTTAGCAGATTAGTTAATCTAGTACCTGACTAATGACTTGGCCTACACGGGCATTACTATACAACATCCTAAGTATGCAATTTACCTTACGCATACGTGATGAGGTTCTTAGGAGGATCTCTTGGAGATGTCACATGATAATTTAGTTATATGGGTTTTTATTGGTTGTTGAACTTTGGAGAAGTGTCGAGGTGCATAGATGAGATTGTGTGTTAGATTTTATTTCTATAAGTAGGTTTGCACAAACAACATCCTAAGTATGCAATTTACCTTACGCATACGTGATGAGGTTCTTATGAGGATCTCTTGGAGATGTCACATGATAATTTAGTTATATGGGTTTTTATTGGTTGTTGAACTTTGGAGAAGTGTCGAGGTGCATAGATGAGATTGTGTGTTAGATTTTATTTCTATAAGTAGGTTTGCACAAACACTTTTACACTTTTTTGACGTCGGCGTTTCAAGTAGTAACAAACTCAGGGGACAAAGTCTCTTAAAGTCCGGACATAATCTTGATCAGATCATGTGAAGACTATGTAGATTGGTACCTTGAATGGTCTTTTGAGGAAAGAACCACACAGATTGAGTGGACCTGTCCGGTCAGTGCACGCATTTATCAGTAATCGTGCAGCTCAACTCAGAACTTGAGGAGCTCAACGATTCGATGAACAATACCAAAGAAAGGACATTTGGGTAGGCCACATACGAAAAAAATACTCCTACATAGTCTTCACAGTCACAACTAAAACAACATGATCCTTTACAAAGTAAATATACATGTCATTATATGAAAAGAAACATCAATGTCAATGTGTACTTATATAAAATCTGGAAATAATTGTGATCAGATCATTTGAAGACCATACAGATCGGTGTCTGAAATGGTCTTACGAGACCTTAATGGTCTTATTCAGATAGCATCACGTTTTGTCTATTTCTTGATGGACTGCTTTCCTCCAAGGAAGTCTGAAAGTGGATCCTGTAACTAAACATTTGCGTGGAAATCGGTTGTCGTGATTGTGGTGGTGATGTGGAAGAATGAGGTTAATAATGTCGTGAGTGAAATATTGCGTATGAATGTAGTTGGCTATAAGAGTAGGAGTAAACAGAAGGAACGATGGGTGGCCTCTGTGGTAGATGATATGGCTAGATAGGGAGGGACTAATAGAGAAGCTTGGAAGTTGACATGCTGTGACTAGCCCAACTTAATAGAGAGAGTTAAGGGCGATGAATGTTTTCCTCCAAGAATATCATCTCGAACTGGGCCGTCTCGATAGACCATCTAATGCATCAATCGGGGTTGTTTTTATTTCTACATATACAGGATGTAACAGAAACCCTATTGCTATCCTTAAGCACTAATACAAGAATTAATACAAAATTTTTCAATGTCTGCGGCCTCCTGCTCTAATTCAACCATACGGCGAGCATGTAAAGCCTCTGCGGCTAACTTTCTAGCCACCATTGTAGCAGAAGAACGAGATGAAGTTCTACTTACTGGTCTCGACGGAGTCTGGGTGGTAGTGACGGACCTCGGCGAGGTCTGATTGCCGGAGACGGGCCTCGAAGGGGTCTGGATTGCGGCCGCCGCGTTGGCGGATGAGTGGCTGGGCTCTGGTTGCTCCAGTTCCTTTTCCACAGCGTTCCCTTCAGCTCCCATCTTGGCAGCCGCACGAGTAAGCACCATCACTACTATCTACTAGATTGGCTGTCGAAGGACCACGATGAAGGGGATTGTACCTGAACACCACTGCTGGTTACTAGACTTTTACTATTTAGGGACTATTCTACGAAGTAAACGCCGTAATGGTCGGTGGAAGACTGTTTTAATCTTGGACAAAAGGCATCAAAAATAAATAGCATTCGAAATATAAAAAAACACTGTACAAAATACACTAAAAAGTAAACTGTAAAGAAGGTGCGTCGCGCACAGCTCGTTTCGGTAATAGTTTTTGTGATTTTATCTAAACATTGATAGAAAAAGAAGAGTCCATTTTTTAAATTCATTTCAATGTTATTCTTGCTCATAGGATTTTGATCTTCGACAGTATCTGAATGTGGTTAAAAAGTAAAAAGGTAATTAATTCATGAGCGTTGAAAATCCTCTTATAACGATAAAAGAAAATGTATGACGATAGTTATAAGAGTAGGTAATTATATAAGCTGCTACGGAAAAATCGCGTCCTATTTTTATTTTCCCGTAAGCAAAAGTCAGCCATTAAAGTATTTTAAATTAATAAAAGCGTCTTTCGTTTGATACACAATCTGACCTGATTTACATAAACGAATTATGTGCTATAAACAGCGATAAAAGAAAATAAGACTCGCTTATTTAACACTTATTTTCGAAGTATTTATTTTTATATTTTAAAGAGCTAAATGAGGAGTTTTAGTGAAAGAAGCTAGCAGTGTCAACGGCTAATTAAATAATTAGGAATAATTATTAAATTATTCTAATTTTTGTCCAAAAATATTCAGCAACGATTTAGCAACGCTTTATAGCAAAGCTTCATTTAATAACAAATTAAATACTATGATGGTAAATCATTCAATGTTTCTTAAATTCAAATCATAACAAACGTGTCACCGCACTACGTAGGTCAATAACTTTCCACGTTACTTGCTAATATCACGATAATCTCTTCCGAGTGATGTCTTTATTTCAATTTGAAAAGTTCAGTTTCTGGTATCTATCAATGTATTAAAAATTCTCAACACTTCCGAACATGTAGAGATAGGATTAAAAATCCCTTCCGTTTGATATCATCCAAAAAAGCCGTGCCCTTAGTAATGTATCTACCCTTTCCGTTACACGTTGATACGTAAGCTCATGCCTTCTTCATATGGGGTTACGCAGGAACTACAAAACGACACCTGCTATGATACTCATATGCTCCTTTTGCCGTTTTTATTCGTGATAGATATCATGTAATCATGATATTACAACTCATTAGGTAAGTATATAAAATCCACAGGTCTTCGTGTCTAGACCTCATTGAATATAATTGAGGTCAGTTTAAGTGAAATAATTCGTACAGTGTTTCAGTGATTATTTGGAATTAGGCACAACCCAAATATAAAAATTGGCTATTTTTTTTTTCATTAACTGAATGTAGATTAGCAATTACGTGTTTATTCTATTAACCTTCTTAAGGTGGGTTTAGAAAACACGAACATAGAACCAGAACAAGACCAAGAGCGTTATTTTCCTGAAAAGTATTTTAGTACCTATTTTAGCGAAACAAAAACGAAAATTCACCACTTTAACACGTATTCGATACTTTTTTTTAAATGCTTCACAATTTAAAATAAATTAAACCTATTTTTTTTTTTTTAATTTTTGCTAAAACACATAATTTGGCTTAAATGAAAAGAGAATACGAGAAAACTTAAGATACACAGCAAGATACATACATCTTTGTTAACGTATTTGTTTTCCGAATCGATTGCAAGTTTCTTGTGATAGATAATATTCGAAAAATTAAGAATAAACTTTATGACCAGTGAAGTGAAGTTCCACATGAAGTGGAAACAAAATAGGTTATAACCGCAGAGATCACGCTGCACTCTGAAAATCTAATGAAAGTATGCTCTTTCTCTGTTTATGTAGGTACACTAAAAAAAAAAATGTGCATTCTCTCAATTGCTCTAAATCGACCTTAACTTAGCACAATATACAGGATAAGTTTTAACCAGTGCGCAAACTGTAACCATGAATTCAGCATATCATTCATTTAACAGTTTGCGCACTGGTTAAAAACTTATCCTGTATAAGTACAGTCCTATTTACTATACTTAGGTAAGTCTTGAAACACGTAATTCCCTTTGTCTTTGAACAAAAGCATCCCTAGTCATAATTATGTCTCTATACTATAGGTATGCAAGTCTTTGTTCATTTATTAATGTCAACGAGCATTGCAAGTCAAATACAAAGATCTCAAATGCTTTGTCTCATCTAGTTTAAGGAGGATGCGCTAAAGTAGCCCGCGTAATTTAAAATTTCTTACGTTTTTTGCAATTGCCAGGTCAGTGTCAGGTTGTGCGTAGATTTTTTTCCTCGGTTTTTTCTATCCTTACGCGATAGAGCAATTCTGCGGCCAGATTCGGATTAATCGCATCGAAATAGTTCGGAAATATGTAAATAGTCTGGTTTCTAGGTAGGTAAGAGTGTTCGTCTAATTTTGTCGCCCTGTGTTATTTTATGAAAAACTCATCAATGAAATTATAATGAGCTATAAATTATATTTAATCAACATTCAGCGGACCAGCAAAATACAAAAACGTGACAAAGTTTGAATTCGCGGACTGTCCTGGCGTTTCCCCTTAAGGCTAGGCTATCGTAACTACTTTACAAATAATCATATGGGTACGCAATTCATCTATCAAACTTTTGATTGATCAATAATGTTTTTGACATTTGTTTTTAAGATACCTACACTGCTTACTCAGGATATTATTAGGCATCATACCTAGCTCAATTTTACTCATTGTTTTGACTACTGTTCCTCATAAATTTACATACCTACTACCTATTAACAAACAGTCAAAGAATGCTTTGATTTTTTTATTGTTTCTAGCCAGTCAAATTCCCCCTGATAGTTTTCAAAGAACACTTCCAGTTTGTCATTATGTTTTTTATATTATATTTTTTTTGTATATTTCGGCTTGTGTACTACCAAATTCAAAATAAACATCAGATAAAGATCATAGAAAATGTGTTTTTTCAGTACCTATACATCTGTGTAGGTATTGAAAAAGCACATGTTCTATTCTCGAGAAAATAAAGATTGACAGAAAAAACCAGCAAAAATAGTCGCACTGTCTAATGTTACTCATACTTCCTACAACAAAATAGTCAATACAGTATTACGGAAGTGTGGTCTCGAACAATAATGTCGTTGTAAAGTCGGTTGACAGGTTGTCTGTGCGCAGCGATGCGTGGGCGCCGACCTCACGCCCCCACTCCAATGTGTTCGCGATACTGTGAGAAACGAGTCGATGAGTAATCTTTTAAGACGTGATTGTGATTTAAATAATTATGTAATTTAGGTTTTAGCTATGTAAATATAGGTAAAGGTGGAATATATAATTTTGGACTTAATTTTGCAATTATACTGGCAATTTATCTAGGAATATACTATTGTCTGTGAAATAAATTCAATTTCTGTAAAAAAATGAAAATATGTAGAGGGTTTTATTAACTATTTTTAATTATTATCATTCTGTAAATACATACTTGTTACGGTCATTTATCATATTATTTTCATCGACATATAACTTGATACCTACAAATAACAAAAAGACATAATTTTCATTATCTACATTTCTGTCTATCAGATATAAATTTGATTCTGTTGAAAGCGCACGGAATACAGTAAGGCTAGTCGTAACTTTAAAGGTTTCTTTGGTACACGTAGTTACAGGTGAACACTGACTCCTAGGTCACAGGGTTCCCCTAGTTTAGGAGGCAGGGTTTTTCACTATTTGTGCAGTCTTTTCCCAAAAACCAATGTAACCTACCTATGTGAAATGTATTGGTATTGTATACAAAGGTATTTTTGTGTCAATAAACTTATTTATTTATTTGAGAAGGGTATAAGTTGTCCGCATTATTTCTTCTTTTAGTTCTCTAGATATCACCCAGCTGTAGGGTTTCCGTGCAAAAACCTCAGGATCACCGTGGCACCAACAATTCCTTGACATTCCCGGGAAACCTGAGGTTCCGGACCTTTGGAAGGCGTACGAGGGGTCGAGGCCAACTCGCAGAGGCCCGTTAGACGTTTTTAAGTAATCGAGACAACAACCGACGATTATCCCTGTTCACACTATGCAAGTGTACCCAAAGACAACTGCCAGATGCCAGCTGGTGTTTAGAACTGTTGCAGGATTTGGAAACAAAGATAGGTGTGATGAGATCGATTGATCTCATCACACCGATATATTAACTCGGTATATTAATACATTTTCCCACCAATTTGACAAGTTCCTTTCCTTGTCCACCAGGCTCGGTTTCAGCAAAAGCAGATGCAGGAGCGAGAGATGAAGATCGCTTCTCTTTACGAAGCACAGCAGGCGAGAGCCCTAGACAGGGTGAGGCACTCGCCCAGCAACGTGGGCCATGCCTCGCCACCACTGCCGCCCACTGCGCACCAACCAGGGAAGGTAAAAAAGTTTATTTATCTACCACTAGTTGTACTCTCTGTTACCTAAAACCCTATATTCCTTAAAGGGTGGGGCAGAGGTGTAGGTACCTACCTACAGTACTGTTCAGGTTGTCAGTAAAAGCCGACCTTGTGTTGGCTGGCGGCATTCTACTCGCAAGCATACAAATATTACACACAAGAATAATTAAATATAATATTACAATTTTTTATTTGTCTGTAGGTATAATTAAAATGTAAAACCATGAAATATAAATACAATTATGTCAAAATTTAAAATATCATTGTCAACAGTAATCCTCCATAAATTCAGTGATTGAGTAATAACATTTATTAGTTATTCGCACGAATTTACTTGCCCGAATCGGTGAATAGGCACTTTTTAATAACATATTATTTTCCATAGGGGACAGTTCCAGAAATACGTATTAGGCAATTGGCACGGTTTGAATTATATGCAATAAAATTACGAAAAAAGTACACTGCAGGTAAACGTAGTAAAGTGCATAAAATTCAAAGCGTGCGAGTCGCCAGCTTTGTTTAATTACCATGCCAAAAAACACGTACATACTTAGATCAATTCCAGTAAGTTTTCGAGTTTAATAGCTGCTAAGTATAAGCTATAGGTAACCATGATGCATAGGAATGAAGTGGATGGAGACTAAGTAGGTACTTATCCAAAACAAGCTTTCAAAAGCAAATTTTATTCCAAGCTAAAAGCCAGTTGGTACTGTACAACACCACATCGAGAAATTACGCTGCCAACTTTTTCATGTTGATAAAATAAAATGAGTAGGTATGTCTTTTCACGAAAGAACAGGTGAACAAGTTACTGCCGTTCCCACAAATGTTTCAAAACACAATATTAATGTATTATTCAACTAAGTAGTACGTAGAAAATAACATAATTTCTGAAGGTGAAAAATATCTTGGAAATGTACCTACAAAGTTATTTTTACAAGGTCAATCCTACTTTCCCACTAATATTATAAATGTGAATGTTTGTTACCTATTTTTTACTCAATCACGCAAAATAGGATTAACGGATTTAGATGAAATTCGGCATACAATCTGGAAGGTAACTATGATTAAGACAAAGGCTACTGTTTATCTCGGTAATACGTTCTCATGGGTTGGTTTCCGGCCTCTACCTGGGAGAAGTCGCTTGCTAAAGCTAGTTTAAAATAATAACTGTCGACATGAGCACTATGACAACCGCAGACTCTTGAATCTTCTCTTATTCTTCATCCATGTCTCTTCCCTATTTACCGCTCATCGTTCAACAAACCAGTATGTATTAGGACCAAAAATCCTCAGATTATTAAACAAAGGCAGATAGATCGCGCGGAACACCCAAGAGTCAAAAAAACAAATACTAAAGCCTCGCATTATACACAATGCGACGCTTTAGTACCTATCTAGTTTTTTGGCTTCACTCTTGGTGTTCTGCGCGATCTATCTGCCTTTTTTTACTGAGCAAAAATCTAATAAACATCGACCAACACGCACCAAGCCGAGTTGTGGCTAAACGACAGCCAACTCTCTCTCGCAGAGACGACGCCTGTTTCCGCAGTGCGAACATTGTAGCCCTGTTTATGATCTCAACCAATACATTGTCTACCAGGTGCGACAGATGTTCGAAGAGCGTCGAACAAAAGCGGGCATCGACAAGAGTTATCCCCTGCAACCGATACACAACACAGACAGGGCTGCGGCCCGGAAGCCTCTGCCCAATGGGTACAGCAAGATGACCACCTCCAAGCTCACTCTCGAGAGGAAGGCCAGCAAGCACGCCCTCAACAACTCACACAGCATTAAAAAACAACAGCAACATGTAAGTAGCTAGATAAATAAGCCCACAACGAGACTTTGGGATTGATGACTTAGGTACCATACAAAATGTATGACCTAATTGACTATTGAATTGATTTCAAAACATTTAAATATAGGTCTTTTTTTATTATGTATTTTGCCAGACCTACCGCTGATTGAGCCAAAGAAAATTCAATGTTATTTAAAGGCAATAAGATTCAATTTTAAATCCAATAATGTAGGTTAACATGTTTTACCTGATAATAACATGGCAGTTGGTTTAAAAAAAAATAAGTTTAAGTCATTGTATTATGATTTTTAGTCAATACTAAAAGGTACCCCAATTTTAATTTATTCGAATTATTTAACACGTTGTATTATTGCTCACAGTCATTCGATACGTTTTCGTACCGAATCGAACATCCAATCAATGTTTTCTCAGGAGTCCTAAATAGGGTGACTGGTAATTAGTGACCGATATTTAACACATGATTGTACTCATCATAACAAACAACTTTCACAAAGAAACGATTTTTTTATCTATCTTATTGACCCCAATAGAATATTTAGTACCTAACAAGAATTATTTGATTTTGTTACTTAATAACCTACAAACAAAAAAACAGCACTTTTACCATGCATCAGCTGTGAGTCGCTTGACCCCGGGGTCCGGGGTACTAAATTTTCTATTGGGGTAATAAAATTGGGGTCAATAAGACAGAACAAAAAAATCGTTTCTTTGGGAAAGTTGTTTTTCATGATGAGTACAATCATCTGTTTAAATATCGGTCACTAATTACCAGTCACCCTATAAAAACGCTGTTTACAAATCCAAGAACCGTATCATATGGATGACCCCTATTCTTCCAACAGTTGTTTGCTGTCTGGAGCTAGCAGATTATCGAAACGTGTCATTTTCAATATGTGAATCTGTCGATTGGTTGTAAATAGCTATGCTGATCTTCTTTAGTATGTCATAAACAGCAAAAACGTAATTTAATATAAATGGCATTTGGCAACAAAGATGGCGCATTATCCAACAGAAAGATTTTACACAATATATATGGATCGTCTCCTATCTGATTCTCATGTCTTCAACATCTGTCTTGTTCTTCATTTGATCCTTTGACTTGATCTTGTTTCAGAAAATAGAGAACATAGTAAACGGATCCGGCGATCTCAATCACAACCACGAACCGGACCTGAACTCTGTCAAACATGTGGTAAGCATTCAACATTTTATTATGTTCTTCTCATCTCCAGTTTCATCTGTAACCCCGAATAATTTCAGGAGCAGGAGGGCGTGTCAGACTTTTACTGAGTAAAACTCACCCGTGTTCCCTCAGTAGCCTGTATGCCAGGGGCGGCGGTATCTGTTTCGAACAAACCCGCACCACTGGCAGGCATCGGCCCTTGCGGGCCCCATCACTTTGTGCTGACATCTCTTTGCGCGCGCGCGTGGAACACAACGCGCCATCGACCTGGGCTTGGTCCTTACCGGACAGCGAGCTACCCATTACTCGCCGTCCACAAGCCCACGCCTACGGTAGCCGGAAATCAGCCTGGGATTCCCGACGCCCAGGGTGTCTCCTGCGGCGGTTAGGGCCGTGAAGGCGCATATATTGCCTCTCCCTCACGTGCGCCGCCTCCCTCTTTGCGAGCATTACTGCTTCCCTGAAGGAGTTGACGGCTACCCCTGCACTCTCGCCCCGTACCATGGCCTGGACCAGGGCCGGACGCGAGAGATCGCCGCTGCCGATCGCCTCCACGAGGACACGGCGGTGCTCCGCCCAAGCCGGGCAGACCGCCACCGTGTGCTCCACCGTGTCCTCAGGGCGATCTTCGCAGCGGAAACACCCGGGCCTTTCCTCCCGCCTTATCCGAAACAGGATACTCCCGAAACAACCGTGTCCGGTGAGAACCTACGTCAGGCGGAAGGTGAGGACGCCATGCCACCTCTCAAGCCACTCCTCAAAGAGGGGACTTACCGCTACAATCGTGGCGTACCCAAATTTTAATACAGTCAGCCCAAAATTTAGCTACGAGTTTGGCACTTTAAGCACTTTAAGCAGCGACTATACATAAACCTATTACAAAACCCGATCTAACTTTAGTTCTAACCTAAAACTCTCAGTCAGTTTTTGCATTTCCAACTTTTCTTCTATTTGGGTAAAGTTCTTAGTACAAAAATTATAATTTACCACTGGACTAAGTTATCAGTTTTGTAAAAGGAGCTGTATTTCGATTTCAGTTAGTTTTATCCCGGCACTACTCTCTCGTTGGATAATTTTTGACTTCCACGCCAGCGAAGCCGCTGGCAAAAGCTAGTGTCATATATTTCCGCCACAATACACTGGACAGTCTAACACTTATCTGTTCTCAAATTGTCTCCAGCTGCCACAAAACAACGGCGAGATGATACTTCCAAACACAGACGAGCTGGACAAGGCTGATAACAACTCCTTGATAGAGAACGAGACGTTCCCTGAGGCACTGGCTCCGACACCAACCCCGAGGTCACCCGACCCACCTGCAGTAACCAAGAAACCACCTCCAAGAAGGTAACTAATTACTCTGATCTAATGAACTGGGAGGCAATTCTCGTATTTTTACCCATACTACATACCCACATTTATTACAAATGATTAACTATTTTATTTCTGCAAGATGGTTTTTACACGTTAATCATATTTTGAAACTAGATGAGGTTAATGTTTCCTATCACTTCTCAGGGCCTAGAGACAAATACATTTCATACAACACAAAGGTTACGTCGTATTCTTTCCGCAGGTAATGTCATTCCCATACGTTTTGGCGTAGCGTTTGGCGTGAACGCTAACAGAAATATGTTTTGTCTAGGCCTGCTGAAAAGAATGGCCGAAACAAACTCAGAGGTCGCAGTCTCACATGCTTTTGTTGACGATAGTTGATCGGCAGCTTTAGAAAACAGTACTTCACATAAATTATTTTTTCTGTATTCATTTCATTTATTTCATAAACAAAAAACATTTGTGTCGAAATATAGGAATACACCACGAACTTAAGATTAATATTGTGATTACACTAAGCAAAAAATAAAAACACTACAGCGAGAATACATGCATATCAAATCTTCTTAATTATTATATGTCAAAATATTATTTATGAAATTATTGCAATAAACATTCTAAAACTAATAATTAACCAATAATTACTTTTTTATCCTTACAAAATTCGTCAATACTATAATAACACTTATGAATTAATAATGTCTTAAGTTTGTTTCTAAATACATTCAAATTCGGAATATTCTTTAATTCTGGTGGTAATTTGTTAAATAAATTAATTGACTGCACACTTGATGAGTGTTTTGCAATAGTAAGGTTTGCTTGAAGGACAGAAGGCAGATCTTTTCTCCGAGTTTTTACTCTATATTCTCTCTCAGTCTCGGTCTCCAGCTTGTTAAGATTTTTATGTAAATGAGTAAGGAGAATTAAGATGTAAAGGCAAGGTACTGTTAAAATATTTAGCTTGATAAAATGTTCCTTACACGATTCAGTTTGGTCTAAACGAAGCATAGTTCTCAAAGCTCTCTTTTGCATGACGAAGGCAGCATTCACGTTATATTGGTAACTGTTACCCCAAAACATAATGCTGTACCTAAGTTTCGATTCAACTAGGGCAAAGTAAACTGTACGAAGCTGAGCAATTGATAAAACGTCCCTAAGAGATCTGATAGCATAACATGCACTACTTATTACATTCGTAACTGAATTTAGTTCTGCCTTCCAGTTGAGGAGAGAATCAATTTGTACTCCTAAAAACTTTAGATTCTCTACTATATCAATTTTATTTCCCAAAGATACGTTGATAGGAGTATTGTTCCTAACTGTAGATTTAAAAAGCATACATTTTGTCTTTTTTACATTCAGTTTCAGATTATTTACAGAAAACCAGTTTTCACAAGCAGCTAGAAACCTATTTACCTTGTCTTCCAAGGTCATTATATCATCAGCAGTTATAACGGCACTGGTATCGTCAGCAAACATAACTAATTTAATATCCGGCAAAACACTTTTTATATAAGCAGTTAAATCACTTACAAATACTATAAAGAAAATAGGACCCAACACTGAGCCTTGGGGAACGCCTCTATTAATAGTATATAATTTTGATTTGTGAAATTGTTCCACACCCTCATCAATTGTTTTAATTTCAACATATTGTTTTCTATTCGTTAGGTAAGAAATTAAAAGTTGTAAAATATTTTCTCTTATGCCGTAATGCTCTAACTTGTCCAGTAGAATGCAATGTTCTACGGTATCAAAAGCAGAACTCAGGTCTAGGAAAACGCCTGCGACCTTTAGTTTATTATTAAGATTATTCACGACATCATGAATTAATGAGTCTATTGCATCCAATGTTCCTATACATTTTTGATATCCAAACTGATTATAATTTATAATTTTTTGATTATTTAAATGACGAACAAGTCTGGATTTGATCACCTTTTCAAACAGTTTTGATAAAACTGGTAGTAATGAAATGGGCCTATAATTGCCTGGATCTGTACTAGATCCTTTCTTATGTAGTGGCAGAACTCTGGCTAACTTAAATTTATCCGGAAAAACACCTTCATTTATACATTGATTTATTATTTCGGATGTTGGATGTGCTAATATATCTATATTATCTTTAATTATACTAAGCGGTATTTCATCGTGTCCAAATGACTTTTTATTCGCCATATTTTTTACCATTTTGAAAATTTCCCATGGTGTAACGGGATCAAAAATCATAGAATTCTGAACTCTAGTTGTATGTTTCTCAATGTATTCTTTAGCCAATTCCCGATTACAAGTATTTATGCCTTTACTGTTGTCAAATTTTTCTGCAAAAATGTCAGCAATATCTTTTGGGTTATGAACCATTTTATTGTTATTTTTAAGTATTATATTATTACTACCAAAGTTGTTTATATTTTTTCGAGTATTATTGACTAGTTTCCAAATTTCTTTGCTGGAGTTAGTTGCTTTACTAATTTGATTTGTTATCTCTTTTTTATTTTAGAAGTCCCGCTAAAAGAATCAGTCCAGCCAAAACAACACCTCAGCCTGCACCAGCCGTTGCACCACCGCGGAGAACCACGAGCGAAAATGCTGTAAGTAGGCTTCAGAAAATGTGTCGTTCGTCTAGGCCTGTAGTCAATCCTATAGTCGTATTTTTTTATGGTAAGGGTTCGCCCATATACCCAGAAGGGCGACAGGTCCCACCCCACGATATGGGTGACCCTATCGCCATAAACTGCCATTTACTTAGGTATTTCCTTTCAGGAAACCCTTGGAATCTCAACCAATGAACTCACGCTTGGCCGCCGCGCTTGGCACTAGACCAAGAAGACGATATGAAAAAAAAAACTCATAAAACCTCAAAATAATACAACTTCAAATAATGGAACTCCAAGTACTGGCCGTTTTAAAGAAAAAAATAATTTGACGAGCGTTGAAATGTCATTCTAAATTCGAATCATTTAACCACAAAATTTTTGTCAAGATGACCGACAATATTTTCTGATGATAAAATAACTAATTAAATATTTTTGGTTTTAAATCCGTTAAATGTAAGCTGACGAAGGGGTCGGTTCTCAAAAGTTTGATGTGATGTGTTCAGGTGTCGGAGAGCAACAAGGCCCGTGGGGCCATGCAGCGAGGTGCTAACCCGGTGAGTACTCAAACAACCAAACAAGCGAAAGGCCATCTTCAGGCTTAGCATGACGTTGGTTTTCTATTTCTACGAAAAATAGACATGGGGTTTTTCTGTACAAAGTAACATTTCGTTTCTCCATTTTTGACATCGCACCGTAGATTTCCTACTACAATCTTTCATTTTTCGTTTCTAACCATCTTTGTCTAGGTCCTTTTTTAAGTAGACTATTTCAGAAGAATATTTCTTCTCAAACTGTCAAAGCCACACTGACAACAAACTTTTTACTTGACGGCCACAAAGTATACACGATTATCTATAAAATCCTCAGAATACACTGAGACAAAATCATGATTCGTTTAGAACGCATAACTGTGAAAATTAATAGAAAAAAGCGTTATAAAAACATAGCTATCTTGTCCTATTGTACATCATTTAGTTTATGGTCATGTCTATTCTTCCATCGACATAGGTGCTCGTGCTAAGTCTGCAGGTCATGCTCTCGCTTTCCATCATGCGTGATCGAAGTCAAGAGCAATAAATCTGAGCAATAAATCAGATCGAAGCAATAAAAAAAAGGCCCAACTTGCATAAATCGTAACACATGAATCTTGTGTAGGCTTACAAATCGATAAAGGCGGTGTCCCTCTCGTCATTAAGGCCCTGATAATTTTGAATGTACTCGTCGGATTGTCGTTATGAGCGATACTAGTTCTTACTGCTATCCGATACGTGTTAAAATCTGTTGTAATAAATTCGAATAATAAATGAGCAGCAAGCATTCTCGTAAAAATGCCAATAAAATCGTATAAAATTAGATATTAACTATTTGATAATAAATAATCCATCACTGGATGCAGTTTGGCATTTGGAATTTTGTGGTATATTTTTAATTATATAATAATAATTGTTATTGAAGGGATAAACTGGTTTTAAAGATAATTAAGAGGTGACTTTGATGAATTTTTTGATGCATTAAACTACGTTTAATTATGTTTTGAGTTCCATCACTGTATGCAAAAAAGACTTGAAAATATCATTTATATATTTTTCTTTCAAAATTATTTACGTTTAAAGAGATACACTGGTTTTTAAAATCACCTTTTTGAGCGTTTTGAAGAAATCTCCGCCTTAAGAAAGCTGAGGGTCGCGACTTTCGATCTCTATGATAGTGATCAGAATCCTGCTCCTTTTTTTCTAAAATTACATCTTCTACTAGTTAAGTGAGCCATAGGTGCTATGGTCGATTTGTACAGGTGTGCGCAGTTCAGCCCATATGTTGTGTTTTCCATGAATTCGACAGGTGTATTACAATACACGTAGTACCTATACATGCTCAGGGACATGACGGTGGACCTGTCCGATTAACCATAGTATGTATGGCCGCCATTGGGTACCTAAGTAGGAAACCTTTCACAACAACATTACTATTATTCTTTTTCACGCGAATTATTTTATTTTAGTTTTATTTTATTTATTTTTTGCAGGTTGTGACCAGAAGACCACCAGTGGTAGGTTTTTTTTTTTTTTAACTTTAATTTTTATACCTCAAGTAATTTATAACTGTCTTGTCTGTTTGGATATTTGTTACTCAATCACGCATAAACTGCTTTGGCATAAGTACAGATAGTTTGTAACCTGGAATAACACATAGACAACCACGCGAGCAAAGCAGCTGGATAAAGCTAGTTTAAAATAAATATATTAAAAATTGTGTTCACGTGCGCCATCAGCCGTCATCTACCTATGTTTGATTTGCAAAAGCCCCGTAATTTTTAGGGATAGGAGGAATGTTGAAAGGTTTTTCGAAACAATCTTCTTGCAATGGATAGCTCATTCTAGAGGAAGGCTAACTAACACCATTCTACGACCCTTAGCCGAGCAAAAAGAAAAGGTCTGAAGAATCGCTAAGCGAAAACGAAGTAGGAATAGCGCGGCCGGGCGTTATTATTCATCATCATCACATCATAATTTCAGCCGAAAGACGTCCACTGCTGGACATAAGCCTCCCCCAAGAGGAGGGTTTTTCCATAATCGCCAAGCTTGGCAGGCGGGTTAGCGATCGCAGTATGGTGGTAAAATGCATAGAGAACGCTGCTGCTCATTGTCTAGTAAGTCCCTTAGTAAGAAATGGGATGGTGCTATTCTTTTACGTCTGGCAACACACGGAACCGTTATTATTAATGTTACAAAAAACATAGTTGTACAAGTAAACTATAGCTTAAATGTGTAGTATTAATTACTTAACCTATTTATTTGACACCAACATTAAGATCGTTTTGCGCTTCCGCAAAGGCTTCCCCTAGAGCTTGCCACATTCTCCTGTCATGGGTCAACCTTCTCCATGTTACACCATCTATTTGTCGGATATCATCTTCCCATCTCAGACTTGGCCTCCCTCTTTCTTTAATTTTGTTTTGGACACCATTCGATTACGTCCTTCGCCCATTTTTCTATCTTACCCCTTCATCATATGTCGGTGGGCGGGCGTTGGAGTGTCACAAATGTTTACCGATAGCCCCCCCCTCCTTTAGTATCACAAGCGCCAAAAGTTTAGAGCCTTGTATTACACAGCAACTGCCATCAAGCATGTGTTCCGCCCGCGCAGAGTTCCGGAAGCGTGTCCGCGGGAGGCGCGGGGCCGGCGCGGCGGGCCCCGGGCGCCGTTGCGGCGCTGGGCGCGGCCGGCTCGGGGGCCGCCTGCGCCGTGTGCGGCCGGCGGTTTGCGCCCGACCGCATCGACAAGCACCAGGAGATCTGCCGCAAGGCACACGCTAAGAAACGGAAGCCCTTCGACGCGCTCAAGCATAGACTTGCTGTGAGTACCTATACCCGACTAACATCATTCTTGAAACCTTGATTGTAACTTTGCTAAATTTATCCTGCATGTAAGCAAGTATTTTATTTGACAATAACCTGATTTACCTTGCCGACAGCAAACAACTGTCGGAAGAATTGCGGTTGTCCATTTGATTTAAACTGACATAATTTCCGGTCTTGGATATGTGAACAGCAGCTCCTACGATTAAATTGATTGATATCCGATTTGGTACCGAAGCGTATTGAATGGTCGTGAATAGCTATACCTACAGGTCCCTCGAGCGATGGAAGCAAGATCTTTCGCAAAAATGAAACATTCCGTGACCTTTGATCCTAAGTGCCTTAAACGCTAGCACTTCTTGCATTGGAACTAGGTATTATAAGGCTTGCCTGGTTAGGACCTTGACGCCAAACGACACAACAATACATCCCACTTAACCTTTCCCTCGACGATGGAAGCGAGATGTTTAGCAAAAATGAAACATCCTTTGACCCTAAGTGCCTTAACGCTAGCACTTCTTGCATTGGAACTGTTTTATGATTTGCCAGCTTATGGCCACGACACCAAACGACATCACAATATAACACCCAACACCGCATGACAACATGCAAACTACAATATTTCCCTTTATATTCATTCTCTTCGGCTGCTTTTACAAAAGGGAACGGATGCCGCTGGTTACAAGGCAAGCAACATTGTTGATGATTTTTCTTTTATTTTCTTCTACCACGTAATTTTGTGTCCGTCATCGACAGTTTCATTTAGTCCACTCTCGGCCCCTAAAAACAATCTCTTTATTTGTTTCCTCTCAACCCCTAAACATAGCTCACACTCGACCCCCAGGGGGTAAGACTGAATTTTCATACACGGGACAGGTAAACCTAGTCCACTTTCGACCCCTAGTTCGGTAAGTACCTAAAATTTATATTTTGGTACAGTAAGGTATAGACTACTTTGGGGGTCGAGAGGAAACTAAAAACTTGGCTGGAAAATAAAATCCACTCTCGACCTCCAAGGGTCGAAAATAAACTATAGTCAGGGGTTCAGTGGGCACATTATTTATTGGGGGTCCAGGGGCCGAGAGTGGACTAAACAATATTTAACAGTGGGACTGGCTTTAATTTTCACAGTTCAACGACAAATTATTAGTTGTTCGTTTTATTAATTTTCCGTAGATATGAAGCATTATCATCATTGTCCTTCAGAATTATTCAGATTGATAGTGTGCTACTCATATTTCACACATAATCAATCATATCATAGACAGCTCATTTGTCTTTACACAAATTAGGTATTTCAACTCTTTCGACTGATTCTACTCCACTATATACTTACCAACTAATAATAAAAAATAAGTACCCACTTTTCAGTACCTACACCACTCTTGTATGACGAGTCTCTAAGTTTAATAAGTACCTACTTTTGAAAAACGTCTTGTCTTTGCAAGAAAGTTTCAGAACCATTCATTCATATTAAACACGCAAATCAATCTGCCAACACGCAAACCCTCAGATGGGAAAAACGATGTAAAGAGTTTTATGCATATTCGATCCACTGTCTAACTTATCTCCATACTCTCCAGGGTACGGAAGCAGAACCCTTCATAAGCAAGCTCCGCAAGGCCCCAGCAAACGCCGTGTCCTCCACCAAGGTCAACAAACCGCTCAACAACAACTGGCGACAGAAGCACGAAGAGTTCATCTCGGCGATACGAGCTGCCAAGCAAGTGCAGGCGCATCTCAGCGCGGGCGGTGATTGTCATTTTTCTTTCTATTGTTGAATGGGCCTGTTCTTTGACCTCGATCAAGCCTGATTAAAAGCGATGGATGGACATCTCATCATAGACCTCCATCGAGGTCTATGATGAGATGTCCATCCATCGAGGGCGTGCCTAAAAGATGCCTCTTCACTTTTGCTTTGAAGTCGGACGGGTTAAATGTGGAAGGGAGGGAACACATAAGCTGGCAGAGAGTTCCAGACAGGTTTTGCGTATAATGTATGTTGAGGAGAAGTGCTGAGTACGACTGGTCGGGATATCAGCCAAGTGCGGATGGTACACATAATTCTTATAGTTTTAGTAGCAACCACATAGCCTAATCTGATCATTTTCACATTTCCAGGTAAGCTAAGCGACCTCCCACCGCCCCCGCCTTCCGAGAACCCAGACTACGTGGCGTGTCCCCACTGCGGGCGCCGCTTCAACCAGCAGGCCGCCGAGAGGCACATCCCCAAGTGCGCCAGCTACCAGTTCAACAAGCCGAAACCAACCACAAAGCGCCGGTAACCGAGCGGACGCCACGCGACGAGACCCGAGCTTACTCGAGTGACACCCGACAATAACCGAACGGAGTATACGACCGTTACATTTGAAATTAATCGTTGCTTCTAGAAGACCTAAGCAATTTGTATACCTTATAACTGATTGATGACCTAGTGCCCCGATTGGTGATCACTCGTGTATTTCTAACTAGTCGTCGCTGTGTCTAGGTGTGATTTTTGGCTGTACTATTTTAGGAATAACAAATTAATCGTTAAGCTCGAGATTCCGCTCTCTCTGTAGCCCTCCCCCCCCCCCCGTCCGTCATTATGTTCGATTATATCATCGACTGCAGCAAGGACGTCCCCTCGAATTGGATGTTTGATACATTCCTACAAATAGTTTTCACTTACACATTATTTTATTTGGTGAAGTCGTTTTTTGATATTGTAAGTCCTAACGAATTATAGTTACTAAGATGGAAATGGGCGATGGATTTAGGGTTGACTACACAAACTACACGGAGCCCAGATACGCCGGGGGCCCGTTCTCTATACAAGATTTTATTCTTAGAATGTGCTTGGCGTCCATTATCTACTATCTGATCTGGATGTCAATCTGTTATGTTCACGAGCTGTTTTGCGATACAACTCATAGACCTTCATACGCGAGACATAGAGTATTATCAGACATTTTATCATAGACTATCAATTAAAGTAGAACTTTTTACTATGGAAGCAGAACTGATATTCTGTTCAGTTTCTCAAAATATGTAACAAGTTATGTAACTTCTCCTAACTTTAACGTTTTTTCAAGATTCACGCAAGACATAAGTAAGGTACAACTGCGAGTTGTTTCTATCAAATTAACTATTTTCGTTAATTTTCATACAATGAATGCCTTGAGTTATTAATTCATTGGATTAACCTGACAGCTGGTTCTGTCACTTTGTGGAATAAATACTGTGGTCATATTTATTGTCTATCAGACTTTCTACCTTTTTTAATTTATTTTACAGACCTTACACTCAATACCTATAAATCGATTGAACGAACTAAACGATCACTTTATCAATAAATATGACCATTTTGTTCTTCCCAAGTGTCATTATCACATGTCAGTGGGCTCCGTTAGTGAATAATTCGATTATGGTTTTTTATTTCGTTATTGTATGAAAATTAGCATCCATACTAACATTACTATTAATTCAATTTTTTATTAAGTAGACTTGAAAAGACGGGCTTATTAAAGTTAGTTAAAATTGACATTTTTTACTTAACACCTTAGTGCAACGCCATATACGACTTTCGGGACCTTATTAAAGATAATAAAAGTTAATTACAAGCAACGATTTTTATGTCCATTTAAGACCATTGTACAAAGGAACTATACTTATTAAAATTTTAACAATGCAGATGTTATTGGAATATTAAAATGTACTTTATTATTTTGTAATATTTTGTAGTTTCATTTTCCATTTTGTAAATGTTCGCTAGAGTGAAATGTCTAGAAATGTTTTTGAATAATTCACTGTGGCGCAGCCAGGCATATCTATATTCTATACATATAGTCTGGTTAGTTACGCCATTTATAAGTAACTCAAGCGGCACCAATTTTTATGATCTTTTGATTTGAAATTCATAATAAGGAATCATACACTTTCTCATACATTTTGAACGGATTGACTGATTTCAATACATTTTTGACACTTAGTTTTGGATGCACATACCTATGCAACGTGAGCTGCCTGACACGCCTGTAGACTAGAAAAGTTCGGCGGATCAACTAGTTACAAATAACAACACAAAAATATGCTTCAAATTCTATAATATTTTGCTGTCTTTCAAAAACTTAAATGCAAATAATCGCCCCTCACTTATTACACTGGGGAAGCGTGACCATGTTTTGGTTGATTACTTTTGTTCATTTATATATTAATGTTTACTTCTCGGAAGAAGTACTAGGTACGTAGGAGAACAGCACGCAAGACTTGGGCGGCACCAGCAAGTCGTCTGCGTCTTCAGCGTTGTGATTTGAGTAGCTGAAACAATGGTAAAGACATTAGATAACATCTTTCATGACCGCCTGTCGGGTTAAGTGGATGGAGTTGAGGATGGAATAGAAATAGTTGGAGGACGAGTAGAGACAGTTGGGGGACGAGTAGAGACAGTTGGGGGACGAGTAGACAGTTGGGGTACGAGTAGAAACAGTTGGGGACGAGTAGAGAAAGTTGGGAGAGACGAGTAGACAATGTGCATTTGGATTGAGTGATCTTTTTTTATTTCGTGACAAAATCTGATTGTACATTTTGTCAAAAATAGTCAAAACTCATAGCCCAAAGTAAAAAAATTGTCACTCTCAAGGGCCTTCAGTTATTGGCCAAAGTGTGGATCACTCAATTCAGATATTTTGCAAAAACGGGCATGAGCTAAATCTCAATAATAACTGACTCTACTGACTAAGTTTATGTCTCAAAAATTTGTTAATAAATTGTCACAATGTTTTACAAAACCATCAAGGCATTTAAAGCTAATTCCATGTTTCTATGACAGTATCATTGGATCACTCAGTACAGACACCATTTTGTCTGAGAGATCGTTGTAATAAAGTTTAGGTTGACTTTTTCTGTACATCTATTTTTTATCCTAAAATGTATGTTCCGAATATATTTGTACAATAAATATCATAACACAAATATCTTTTGTTAAAAAGTTAGGAGTAATTCAATGTTTTTAAATTTGCTGAACTGAGTGATCCTTATGAATACTTATAGGTAACTGCCTACTTCGTCTTGATTTCCACTAACTACGATTAATTTTTGTACTACTTTGTGACTAAAGTTTTACATAAAAATCATTTACATATACAGATTAGTTTACGAGTTATTAGATTTTTAACTTTGTAAAGAAATTGAGTGTTGTAGGGTATATATGATTTTAACTTTTAATGTATATTTTTTCTTCTACCCGACATATTTTGTTGTTATTTGCTGCGTCATTTACTCGCACATACGTGGGGTTACGTGATAGTGCCAGTATCTGTGTGATGGATCAGTGCAGGTTTACTCGAATCAAATAAAGATTTTGTCACAAAATAAAAAAAGAGCACTCAATCCAAATGCACATGAGTAGACACAGTAAGGTTCGAGTAGCTGAAACAATGGTAAACAAAATAGAACTTCTCATCCCCGCCTGTGGGGTTGAGTGGAGAGAAATGGGGGACGAGTAGAGACAATGGGAGGAGTGAGTAGAGAGTGGGCCCGCGTGGCTGAGCACACGGGATTTATATATCTTGCACGCTATTTGGAATTTTTTCAATTAATCTGCAATGCGCTAAGCTGACCTTAAGGTTCTTCCTTGTGCCCTTACTAACGTCAAATCATACTCACTTAGTGTACGCCCTGACGGTGCGCGACATGTAGTGCGGCGTCACCATGGCGGGCACTGACGGAACTGACGTCAGGTTGGCTCGCTGTTCCTCTTCAGCAGGATTGTACAGCGCTAAGTAACCCGTGTGTCCGGACTTCCACCTGATAACAATCAAACAAAATCTTTATTCCTGAGAAACGATGGTTATTAATGTGGTCTCTGGTCACGTGAAGAGTCGACCAACCGCTTGGCGATGTCTTGAAAAACCAAGTAGGTACTCGGACCGCCTAGGCCCTAGCCCAGTGTGTGCCAACCAAACCCAACCAAAATCCCTTTCAAATTAGAGTTGAAATTGCAATGCAACGCATTCGAGGATGCTAAACGATTATTGGGTAAAATTAATCAATTGAGTCATTTTTAATTTGTGCTATAGGTATTCTTTGCTGATCTTTTACGTTTCTATTTGGTTTCAGCGAAAACATTAAATCGTTTTTAATTTTATATTTTTAAAGAACGCTTTTATAAGTTAGCTGTACAATTCCCGAACAAAATAAAATAAAGTAATTACCTGGCCACTGCAAGCAGTGAATTGACAGTGGCGTTCCGTGCGGGCACACCCTGCACCGCGTAGTGTCCGTGCTGCACGCTCGCGTCCTCGCGCAGAACCACTAGATGGGACAGGTCTTCATCCTGGACATAAACGAAATATTTTTACACGACCGTCTTGTTACCATTTGTTAGAAAAATATATCAATTGTTTTTTTATAGATAACATGACGCCTGTTTTCTCTCAAGGGTTAGGCAAAGGAGTACTTATAGTACACCCAAATTTCGCCAATTACTTTTTAGTCCCATGTCGTAGGGGGCGAGCCTATTGTCGTCATCAACCGGTCACAAAATCCAACTCCAGGCTGCTACTTGTGAACCCAATAACATTTTGCCCAACCTGGTAATTGAACCCAAGACAACGACGACGACCCTGTTTTTTTTTTCTATATATATGTAGAATAAAGGACATCACGCGTGCTATTTCTATGAATCTAGTACATGATCTTATACCCAGCGGCATCGAAATTTCTCATCAGTAATTTTTTTTTAATGTTTGCTGCGCAATACATTTTGACTGTGTACAATTTTGTAAGAAGCAGCTTTTTCCAATAACGGACGAAAAATACTATACGCATGCAATAAACAGGCAAATAAATACGGAAATAATGGTAGGTACAGCAAATCATAAATTGACAAGAAATAAACATATAACTTTTACGACTCTCAAATTACGCATCAATTTCGCCCAGAAAAGAATTGGGCCAAACTAACAACACCTACGTATTTGTCCTGGTGGAACGAATTATACACCCAACAATACAGTTTTCTGACTTGATTCCGCTAGTAAAAAGTACAATTTGACTCACAGTTTCGTTCGCCTCTTTCTGAAACTGTCGCACGTTGAGGATGGGCGCAGCCGGTAGCAGTAACTCAAACGCCGCGAGCTCGGCCTCTGCGTCCGGCGTTGTCACCAACTGTGGACAAATATAGGTTGGAGTTCGTGGACTCTCATGACATCTCGAGGTTTGATAGGATGGCTACGCTATTTGCAGGAACATATTGTAACGATCTATATATTAAACTGTAGCAAACCCTCTCACCGAGAGGTCTGTGTCCCAGAAGTGGGAACATTAAAGGTGGATTTTGCAGCAAACCTAAGTTTACTGAACGTATATTTGTTGATTCGTAAATTACATAAATGATGAAACTATATTTTGGGTATCATATAGAGTGTAGTATTTAACCCGAGCGAGTTCTAGGTCGTTTAAAGAGCCAGTGTTTTGCGTCGAAGATTTCAGCTCTTTATGTTCCTTACTTTGTTATTATTGAATGTTATCAAAAATGTTCTACTTTGATCTCCCAATCTTTTTTCCATTGGGAAATCCTCATGAACCTCCATCTGGGGGGCTGAACCGTTCTGTCGGATTCCTTCCGACTAAAACCACTACCTACTACCCACTGTTTCTACTACTAATAGTTTATATACTATGGGCCATATTCATAAATTATGATTAAAGTTAAATGATGTTAAACGTCAAAAATGTATGGTTAAACAGACGTTAATCATTAGTTAACTTTAAGCAACGTTTATGAATAAGGGGGTATAAGTTCGGGGCCCGGGTGATACTTGTACTATCAGGGACATCCATACACCTTAAGGACTATTTTTGCTTGCAGCACTCGGACGCTAGGCAGTAGGGGGTGGATAACAGATGTGGTCATCGTGTTCACGTGATTTTGTTTTCAAACTGGATTTCTTCCATAGTATCTACGCCGCACTCCCGACTGGTATCAGCCCACCATGCCTTGCAAGCCCTGTCACCAAGTGCGGCGATCTCACGAACGCATGTCGTCTCATAAAGGCGCGCATGCAATACTGTGTTGCACTTTTTTGGGACCGACTGATTGAGCGACGATACAGCCCTTTTTCGCCGCTCGCAGATGATCAGCATGATCAATCATTAAGCGCCCTTCGACTCCCGGCTTGATCTTCACTCTGATCTGCACGGAGTCTCTACAAAAAGCTGCCAACCTGTTTACATCACTAACCTGAATGGCAGGCCACCAGTCGAGCCTCTGGTTGATATCAGCGGCGGCGGCCGTGACGTTCTCCCCGACGAAGATGGGCTGCGCGACCAGCGGTCGCAGTGACGTCAGGTTGCGTTGGAGCAGGAACAGCTCGGGACGAGTGCCATCTTCCTTCAGAGTGAATACTGTTGTACCTGGTGAAAAGATGAGGGAATAAAATAAAATAGGATACGGATTTGAATTTACGTACACACGTAGAAGGTGGCTTTCTGTAGTTTCTGCCCACCCCCCATGGGAAAAGGGCGTGAGTTTATATTTTCGGCTTGCAATAATGGTAAGGTAGGCAGTCGCTCCATGTAAAATAGTTACATGGGTTTTTTTTGAGGATGGGAAATCATCAAATAACTCCGCCCAGAGCGGGAGGGCGTGTCAGACTTTTACTAAAACCCACCCGTGTTCCTTCAGTTGCCTGTGTGCCTGGGGCCATGGTATCTCTATCGAACGACCCGCACCCCTGGCAGGCATTGGCCCTTGCGTACCCCACCAGTTGGTGCTGACATATCTTAGAGGTGCGCGTAGAACACAACGCGCCGTCGACCCGGGCTTGGTCCTTACCGGACAGCGAGCTACCCATTACTCGCCGTCCGCAAGCCCACGCCTACGGTGGCCGGGAATGGGCCTGGGATTCCCGAGTTTTAAGGGTTAAATTAGAAGGCGACCCCAACATGAAACGGCTAAGTAGATGACGATGTTATGTATTGAAATGATGTTTCAGTTTTTCATAAATGACGTCAAAAGGTTTTTGGACCACCCCCCCCCCCTCCTCCCGTCATTGTCACAGGTGGTCACACATGTGAAACCCCTACCCTCTTGTGACGTCATATTTTTTTTAGAAACAGCAGTTTTTACAATTTTTTTAAATTTCGAATAAATCTATTAAACTATAAATATAAGTTGAATTAGTATTATTTTTATATTTTTGGTTTACATTATAAATTTCGAATTTTCGAATTTTAGATTTTAACATGTGACGTCACAAAGTTTTCCCCCTCTGTCCCTTGTCACATTTAGTTGACCCCCTCCCCCCTTAATGTGTGACGTAATTAATGGATGGCCCCTAACAAGAATGGAATGACATTCTCAGACATTATTGACATTGTCATTATTATTGTTTTATTTGTCAGTTACCAGTGCCCGGTGCCTCGCTGGCATCATCCACAAGCTTGGCCCAGCGGCTGAGCAGCTCGATCATCCTGGGCTGGTCACTGGTGTAGGTGTGGCGCCAGAACGTGTAGTACGTGTGGTCGGCTGCCGGGTCGCTGCCTCGCCCTTTTGCCGGCTGTTCGTCCTTCAGGGTGGAGTTTACTAGTAGTTGGCGGACCTTGTTTAACCTGGAGAGAAAAGTAACAGTTATTTTTCGACTTACGGTTTTTTCTTCTCAAATATTATCTACTCAATAAAGTTTTAAAATTAGTAATCAAAATCAAAAGTCGAATCTTCCATTCATCTATGTATGCTGGACGTAAAAGAATAGCACCAACCCATTTCTTCCCGTGAGTGTGATGTAATAAATCAAATCAAATGCAAAAAATATGAATTTCCTGGGCTACCATGGAGCTTTCCCCATAATTTTAAGCAACGTTTATAATTAAGGGGTTAAGTGTCATCAAAAGAGAATGGCTGTGTTTAACAATGTGGACCAAACATCACTCCTCCACATACCTGACTCCGGCGGCTCCAGCCTTCATCCACAGCTGCAGGATCTTGTCAAACTCCTTGACCACATCCTCGTTGTTGAAGTTCAGGTCGGGCTGGTCTTCACCGTACTGATGTAGGTAATGTGCCTGGCGCTTCTCGCTCCATGTCCATGCTGATGTATTCAGAGTTGAGACCTGGGGGTATCATTATTTGTTTAGAAAATCGTTCTTATAACTTAGTGCTGATTCCCACTAGGTCATGAGAACCGGTAAGATGTAAAATGCACCGGAATTAAAAATAGGAATTACTATGTTTTCTTGTAGGCAAATGTGCTGTAGGAACAAAGCTGCGGTTTTCGATAACAGGGCTTTGTGTCATGTCTTAAAAATAGGCCAGCCCTTTGGTCACGTGACGAGTCGACCAACCGCTTGGCGATGTCAAAGAATCAGTGTTGCCATCCAACGTGGCAACGCTGCCAGCCTTTTGGGCACTTTTTCCACTGACAGTGATGCGGACGAATTCTATGATGCTCAGTGAGCTCTTCCCTTTTTTACTTTATACATGTATAGGGTGACTAGTAATTAGTGACCTATAGTTAAACACATGATTGTACTCATTATTATGAACAACTTTTATTATGGGATCAAACCCGAAATCGCGAAAAAAATATCAGGTTTTCCCTACATTTTGCGAACATAAATGTAGGGAACAGCTGATTTTTTTTCTCGTGATTTCAGGTTTGGTCCCATAGTAAAAGTTGCTCATAATGATGAGTACAATCATGTGTTTAACTATCGGTCACTAATTACAGTCACCCTATATACTTGTGCAAAATAGTTGTTTTTGTTCGAAAATGTAATTTGTCTTAAAATGTTTTGAGAACCGGGGTTTAGTTTTTTAGAGACTCATCCGCCATTGAAAAGGGAAGATCGTCCGACTGGGTGTTGTGTCTTGCAGGAACCTGAGGGATGTCAGGCATTGTTTACAAAGTGTACTAGAATAAACGCAAGTGCTGAAAGAAGTTTGATCTCAATTGACTACTGAACCGATTTCAGTCACTTTTACTATGGTGAATTTGTTTAAAAAATGTATGTGTTTTGCCAACCTACCGCCGTTTGTTCCAAGAAAATGCTATCTTATTTCACGACAATAAGACTCAATTTTAAATACATAAAGTAATGCTCGGGTCAACACGATTTTCGTAATAATAACAATAAACTTTAAAAAAAGTTTTTGTCATGTTGTATATTATGCTAGTTGCCCGGTAACCTATACTTGCGCAATGCAGGATTTATCGTGAAAGCTGTGTGAAGTGTAGTTCGCATGTGACGATGTAGATGTCGCCAGTGTCATCGTATTTAGAACAAACAACAACAATGATACTTATCATCATCATAATCAGCCCATAATGTTCCCACTGCTGGGACACAGGCCTTGTCTGGGGGAGTTTGCTGCGCCACTTCTTCCCGGCTAAAGCACTAGGAAGTGGAGTAGGGCGGGCGTTATGGGGGACTTTTTTATGTAATTTTGACGTTCAAAAAGTGCTGACTCTCAGCCTAGTTTGAATAAATGACTTTTGATTTGACTGTGTAAAATGCATACCTGTGCCACCACTGCTCAACTGCTAAACATAGGGCGCATTCCGTATTAGACAAATAGTGATAATATCGCGAAGCCAACCAAAATAAAAATCAGTACCAATGATCTGAGAGCTCTTAAATTTTTTGACTATTCAATTTGGTCGGGTTCGCGATTTTATCACTTTTGTTGCATTTCGGAACACGGCAATAGATAAAAAACAACTTACCCAGTTATTAGGCGCCTTTCTGGTCTTGCCGGTCGTATCGAACTCGGTGCCCTCCTTCCACACGAAGTAGTTCTCGTAGCCCTCTGTCTTGTTCTCGCTCAGTTTGAACCAAGGGTGATCCAAAAACACGTAGTTGGGGATGAGGTCTACGATCACCCTGTGATGATGAACGGTTTTAGTTGGGTTCCCATAATATAAAGAAGGTGAGAGAATTACCAGGTGAAGGAGAAAGTTCAAAGGATAAGTAGCAATGTATTCACAAGCGGTCAATAGCGCTACTACCGCATGATGTCCTGGGTTTGATTCCAGAGTCCGGCTACCATGATATTGGGTTTTTTCATCTAGAATTTCTCAATACCAGCCCAGTCTGGATTTGTGCCCGGTTGATGGTAATAGGGTCGCCCCCTATGCCATGGGCCTTAAACGTGGCTAAACAAATGTACATCTCTGCGGGGAAACAAAGCGAGATGTTATGATTCCATCAAATGAAAAGATGGTCACCCTTCCACGGACCAACCGTGGCAAGCGTAGCTTAACCTGATCGACCCGTGCAGCTGTTATTCCACAAGCCCTAACAAAAAAATCAAATAACTATACTTACTTAATACCGAATTCCTTAGCCTTCTTGACGAAAGCCTCGAAGCTCTGCTTGGCAGTAGGCGCGGCGTCTATGTCGTAAGTAGGCACATCGATGAAGATACCCTCGACTTTGAAACTCTCCAGCAGTGGTAGATTGGCTTCTGCGGCGGCGTAATCATCGACTTCTATGTCAACTAGGGGGCCCTTCTGGAACCTATAAGAATTTGGGAATTATTTAAGGTACAAAATACTATTACTGGTTAAAATATGAGTTACTTTTACAAAGTGAAATCATTTATTTCAAATAGGCATATATCAAAGGCAGTTTTGGACGACAAAATTTACAAAAATTAGAATTGATTGTAGTATTGTGGAGAACAATGGGCAACCGTTACTTTTTTTAAATGTTTTAAAATATTTTGTATACATTAATTACGAATAGGGACGAACTCGAAAATACGAAAGCTGTTATTTTAATAAGGATCGGATGTAGTGTAGGCAGGGCACGTAACACCTCTGCCCTCAGAACAGCAACTATTTCAAACTTTATGCGAAAATGTAAGCCGGTGGCTGTTTCTTAATTCTGGGTCATTTTGCATCTACGTATTGATGGTTGTCAGTCTAACGTCAGTGGTTTTAAAAGATTTGTGCAAATGTTATATCGACGTTTAGTGATAGTAACAATCAGTACTGTTGCACCGAATGTTGCGACGAATAGTAGGATCGTTGAGTGAATCTATCTATATTAATAAAAATAAAAGTCCTGACTGACTGACTCATCAACGCCCAGCCCAAACCCTTGGACTTAGAAAGCTGGAATTTTGCACAGAGGTTCCCTTTATTATGTAGACAAGGAATAAGGAAGTTTTTTTTTTAAATGCAACCCCTAAGGGAATTAAATAGGGGATGAAAGTTCCGCGCGGGCGAATCCGCTGGCAAAAGCTAGTACTCCATATTTACGAGATCAATTTGTAGTGAATGCTGCATTAGGATCTTATCTTCGATTTCAATAAGGCTTTTCAGGTGCAAGTTTAGTTGTACAAGTGGAATGAAATATTCAATAATGTAACCTGAACATTACTCAATAACCGGGGCGTAACTCCGCTGCCGCGGGAAATCGCGGCACAGCGGACAGAGCTCCGGCGGGATCTCATGGTGACATGGAGAGAGCGATTGTCGCAACCCAGTGCTGGGCACGCCACGATTGCGGCGGTAAGTCCCCTCTTTGAGGAGTGGTTTGAGAGGCGGCATAGCGTCCTCACCTTCCGCCTGACGCAGGTCCTCACCGGACACGGTTGTTTCGGGAGGTTCCTGTTTCGGATAGGGCGGGAGGAAACGCCCGGGTGTTTCCACTGCGAAGATCGCTCTGAGGACACGGTGGAGCACACGGTGGCGGTCTGCCCTGCTTGGGCGGAGCACCGCCGTGTCCTCGTGGAGGCGATCGGCGGCGGCGATCTCTCGCGTCCGGCCCTGGTCCAGGCCATGGTACGGAGCGAGAGGGCATGGGGAGCCGTCACCTCCTTCAGCGAAGCAGTAATGCTCGCGAAGAGGGAGGCGGCGCACGTGAGGGAGAGGCAGCATATGCGCCCTCGCGACCCTAGCCGCCGCAGGATACGGAGACGCCCTGGGCGTCGGGAATCCCAAGCCGATTTCCGGCCACCGTAGGCATGGGCTTGCGGACGGCGAGTAATGGGTAGCTCGCTGTCCGGTAAGGACCAAGCCCAAGTCGACGGCGCGTTGTGTTCCACACGCGCCTCAAAGAGATGTCAGCACAAAAATGATGGGGCCCGCAAGGGCCGATGCCTGTCAGGGGTGCGGGTTTGTTTGAAAGAGATACCACAGCCCCTGGCATACGGGCTACTGAAGGAACACGGGTGGGTTTTAGTCAGTAGAGGTCTGACACGCCCTCCTGCTCCACCCAGAGCGGGAGAAGTTATTTGATGATTTCCCACCCAAAAAAAAAAAAAACAAAAACATTACTCAATAATCCATCCCACATATAAAACCTAAAAACATTGAGGGGCTGTCCTATGATACGGTCACTGGTGTTGGTAATAATGAATCTCTCGATATGTAGCAGGCATTTTTGCGGGATAGTGGCGAGATAACTTCCGTGCAAAGAGATGAATTCATGACTTTCGCATTTTAGGTCTGTCTGTGGAAAGGTAAGTGTGTAGCGTCTGTCGTCTAGTTGTTCCATTCCTTCTTTAGTCAGTCGTGAGCTTCGTAGGCTTCCATGATTTCTCCAGAGATTGGTTGTTTATGAGACCTTGGATGCATTCTTGTTCCCTCTTTGGTTGACGGTTGATTCCTTCTTAGCAGTGATGATATAGGTCGAACTTTGGGCATTCAATTCAGACTCTATGTGTAACATTCATCGGACCCGCGATGAAATTATTAGGCGTAGATTAAAAAAAAAATACATTTCATTCTTTATTTTGGTCTTAAATACAAATACTGACTATCGAATTAATCAAACCGTGCGTTAAAATTCTTCTAAACAAACGTCCCCCCCCCCCCCCCCGCTAAATGAAAAACTTTAGAATTTACTGAGATAAATATTCATATTCGTGCCAAGTTTATAAACTCGATTAAGATTATAATATTATAAAAGATTATCAAACAAACAAAACCCCTTTTTAACCCCCTTATAGGTCGAATTTCCAAAAACCCCTACATTGTAAAAGGAAGCCGCGTGCAAAATTTCACGTTCCTAATCCCAGTAGTTTTGGCTGAGTTGATATGTCAGTCAGTCAGTTTCTTCTTTTAGATATTACTACTAAAAACTTAAAACGAGCAGAAAAGGACATGATAAATAAATTACATACCAATTCTTAGGCTCCGGTGGGGCACACTTAGGAGCCCTGACGATGATGGTGATGGCCCCAGCCAGCATGCATAGCCACAGGGCCCAGAACAGGATGAACATCGCCCAGCGCAGGTTCACCCAGAACGGATCTTCCGCATACTTGAGCAGCTCTTCTTTGGTCAATCCGGAGAATTGCTGCAAAGTAATTGTATAGCTATTAATAGAGTATTATTGACTCGCCTCTTTACCGTGTCAGCAAGGTATCGAAGGGGGCTGCCCAGTGTGCGACAAAATAGAGGGAGGCGGAGTGAGACGGAGACATTGCGAGGGAGAGAGGTGGTAAGCAAAAAAGGTGGGTAACACCGCTTAAAACGCGGATCAGTACGCCGTTGGATAAAGTGTAAAGCTGCTCTATTTAACAGCAGGAATCGTATGCAGGGATGCTTAGTTGTTACGTGATTTGCAAATCTCTGCAGATTTAAACAGTTCTCAAAACAGCATGCAGAAAACCGAAATAATAAAACTTCTCTCGAAAAAGACGTCTTAAAAAACCATTACAAAATAAAGAGAAGTAATTTATTGCGTAACACAATAAGTGGGAATGGCTCTCATTTTGGGTAGTTTAACAACATTCGCGTTATTTACGTTGTTGGGCAGAGTTTTCGAACATAATTATGGAGCAATGGATTAGCAATAATATCCTTTGAAATGTCTCTGGTTGATAGTATGTAAGGCAATTAGGGTGCTGGCTGGGGAAAGAATTAGAGTCATTATCATGCAATTTCTGGATGATCATTTTTTTGTTAGACGTTTTCTAAAAATAAAACCTAGGTAGATCGATTTATCGCCCCCGAAACACCCTGCATACACAATTTCATGAAAATCTTTGGAGCCGTTTCTGAGATTCAGATTAAATATACAAGAATTGCTCATTTAAAGGTATTAGATTTCATTAAAACTACAATCATAAAATTTTCTATTACACAGTTTTCGTTTGCCTCGCATACTAATTAAACTCGAGAATAAAGAACAATCTGCTTTAGTCTGTAAGAAATGTTTACATTGATATCGAGCTGAGCAGTAACCAGGGTCGAGCTCAGTAATAATTACTGAGCTCGACCCTGGTTACTGCTCAGCTATTGAAATAAACTATTAAGGCGACACTTTGCGCGGGCTCGAACTCACTGGTGGGCCTGGCTAAAAATCACGTTGTCTCACCAGGCTTCGTATCCGACAGAGATAGTATCAGTGGTGAGCAGTAAGACGCTAGTCTACATGCACAACGTTATTGAGTGAGATGCAGGAGCATTTTTGGAAAAAAAATCGCGAAAAAATTAAGAAAAGTCCTTCAGAAGATCGGGTTTTCTGAAAAAACCACTGCATAAATCAATGACGAATAAAGTTTATTGAATTTATTGTTAATTGAACTTTGTCGGTACCGTCTTGGTTTTCGAGATTTTACACTCCTTTAATTACTTAAACACGCTCAAAGTTAGGTTAAATTAGCAAGAAAAACGAATCTTTGTTGGCTCATAACTTTTTAATGGCTCTTTATTTTAGTATTCTGTTTCCGTACAGACAATAATAATACTCGGGGCGGTTGGATTGCCCCAACGCTGATATATACGTACATCCGCGGTGGGGTAATCAGACTGCCAGGCACTTCTTCTCCTGCAACCGAGCGGGTGGGCAGGTTGCGGATAGCCCAACTCCGGGGGCGAGGTCGATCATAATGGCTGAACTTGCACCCGGAGCATCTTGTAAAGATCCCGGACAAGAGAAGTTCCCGACGGCCAAAATCCCAGGCTTAGGGTAACCTATGCACCTCTTCCTATGTACCAAACACCCCAATAAGCCCACACCTACCTATCCAGACCATCCCGCCTACTCCGAAACCCTTGGGCCAAATCCCAGACCTAAGGTGACCCCAAAAGAAACCCGTCCCTTCCCACCAAAACACCTCCCTCCTGTCCTTACATCCTGTCGGTCCTAGAGGAGGGGTAACCTCGCTTCCAAAAAAGCCCACCCCCCAATTAAAACAAAGAAAATGCAGAAGGCAAAAGAACCTACCCAGGTGGGTCCCGGCCAAGCCGGGGAATCCCACACCGCTACGGCGGTCAGCCCCCATCGTATTCTGGGGGGGGCAACCGACTGCACACCTTTGCCGCGCTCTTTAGCGCAGCCGGCTGCTGATACAGCGCCCAACACTCAGGCAGCGAATAACGCGCCACTAAACCCAACTCTGGCCGCGACCAACGCGCCCTCAAACCCGACTCCGGCCGCAACCCAAGCGCCACAACCCACGACCCGGTGTATGCCACCCACGAGCCTCTGGCAACAGAGTATTGTGCGGAATAGCATCACCAACCCAGACAACGACCAAGACCGACACAGACGAAGAGGGACGGGGAAGGAAGACGAGCCTGGCAGCTCAAACACTTTCCCGGTTGATGAAGTACGCCTGCTGAACAAGCGCGGAAAAATCCCTGCCCGGGAAAGAAGAGTTGGCGACCGAAAGCGTCATACCCGCGGAGGCAGTAGCAAACGCGAGGCGCAATCGGCCGCCGAAAAGGCAGAGGCAGCGGCAGTACGCGACCAGCCGTTAGTCCGCGAGGGGGAAACCCAGCGCGAAAACCGGCCGGACGCGGAACCACGCAACCGTCCGTTAGTCCGCGAGGGGGAAACCCAGCGCGAAAAGCGGCCGGATGCGGAGCCACGCGACCAGCCGTTAGTCCGCGGAGGGGCAACCCAGCGCGAAACGCGGCCGGACGCGGTGCCGCGCGACCGACCGTTAGTCCGCGAGGGGGAAACCCAGCGCGAAACGCGGCCGGACGCGTCAAAGTCTGCCGGGACCGCCAACCGACCCCAAAACTCCGACAACACCATCGACCGACCTCGACCAAAACAGAACAGAGGTAGGCGGTATAGACCAGCACACGCACAGGCGCCGGCAACTGACACCATGCCGGGCACCTCCAAGCCGCAGCCTGGACCAAGTGGTACAGGGCCGACGAAGAGGGAGCGCCCCGACGACACGGCTTCGCCGAGTACGCTACAGGGGCACGCCAAACGTGTGAGGGTTCACTCCGCTCAGGGGGAGCAGAGAACCTATGCGCGAGCCACGAAGGATATTCCTGCGAGGCTGGCCGTAGCAATCTGCTTCCCTCCACCCTCTCGTGACCTGACCAGGGAAGAGGCTGAGCACGTTAAGACCGACCTAGAAGCCCGACTTATGGACACAGACCCGACGACACCACTCCCGGCCTTCCGTGGATACCCACGGGTAGCGGAAGGCACCGTGCAGATGTGGTGTGAGGACGACTATGCCCTGACCTGGCTAACCCAAAACGTGCCCCTTATCAAACTCACAGACACTGACCTTGCACTGACAGTAGTCAAACAGTCCGACGTGCCCACCCGTGTCCGAGCCTCGCTTTTTGTCCCCCGTTACAAGGGCGACATAGCCAGGCTCCAAAGTGTTCTGATCCGTCAGAACACTTGGTACGACATCGCGAGGTGGTCACTGTACAGGGCGACTACCGTCGGTGGCGACAACTACGGGACATACTTGACCCTAGGTGTGCCACCGGAGGAAGCCGAAAGGGTCCTAGCCCGGGAGCGACGGATATCGTACCTCTTGGGGTCGATATACGTGCGCTTCTGGCCCACGACCCTACCCTGTGACACTAAGACTGACTGCACAGATGAAAAGACCGCACCGACAATGACAAAGACGAATGACACCGACATCGCCCAGCTCGAGGAGGTCATGGCCCGAGCAGCGATGGACGACGATGACGACGCCATACCACCCTCATCGCCTGGCTGGAACGAGCAATTGCTTGCCTCGTCGCCGGGCGACGCACACGAAGACCAGCTCAGAGTGGAGGCGGCGGAGAGGCTATCCGATGGATCCATCTCCGACTAACTCCACCTCACCGCCGTCACCGCCCATAAATATCATCCAAACTAACCTCCAACACAGCCAGACTGCCACGGCTAGCTTACGCAGGGCCTTGGAGGTTAAGCCCCGAACCATCGCACTGATCCAAGAGCCGTGGATCAGGAACAACAGAATCTGCGGCCTCGGTAATATCGGAGGTAAGCTAATCCTAGACACGCATGGTGCAGAAAAACCACGTACCTGCGTCTACATTCCCAAAGAAATCCCGACCACGACACTTACTCAATTCTGTTCCAGAGACCTAACAGCTGTCAGGCTCCAGACCGCATGTGACGTTCCAGATGTTGTACTGGCCTCGGTGTACATGCCAGGCGAGGAGGCGAATTGCCCGCCAAAAGAGATGGCCGATCTGGTACAACACTGTGAGCGCGCCAAGCTGGAACTGATCATCTGCACCGACTCCAACGCCCACCACCCGCTCTGGGGCAGTGACTCAGCGAACTCCAGAGGAGAAGTACTATCCACCTATTTATTCTCTACTAACCTTAACATTGTTAACCGAGGTTCTGAACCCACTTGGGTCACAGTCCGAGGACAGACAATCATCGACCTAACTCTCGCTACAGAAACCGCGACAAACCTCATCGCTAATTGGCACGTATCGGACGAGCCTTCCAGCTCAGATCATAGAAGAATCCGATTTACACTAGCTACCCACATAAAGGAACCAGAGCCGAAACGTAACCCACGTCGCACTAAGGTGCCCGAGTACAAACGGCTTCTGGCGGCCCTACTAGAGAGACACCTATCACAAGTAACTGTAAAGGACACTGCACAACTGGAATACACCGTGACAAAACTATCAGAGTACCTAATTGAAGCATACCACGCATGCTGCAAACTGAGGGCGCCAGCAAACAACAGCGTGAGAAACCCATGGTGGAACGCTGAACTAGGTAAACTCAGAGATACACTCAGGCAACAATTCAATAGAGCCAAAAACACTAGGCTCCCGGACGACTGGGAGCAATACAAAGAAACCCAATACTTATACAAAAAGCGAATTAGGACTGCCAGAAGAGCGGCATGGCGGAAATTCTGCGAATCCATAGAAACCCACAATGAAGCCGCAAGGGTACGAAAAATCCTATCGACTGATCAGGATCGAAGCCTCGGCGCGCTGAAGAAACCCGATAACTCTTACACACTAACCGACCATGAAACCAGTAAAGTCCTTCTCGAGACTCACTTCCCAGGCTGCAACCTCCTAGAGAACAGAACATGGGAGGCTGAGCCAGAACGGACACCTACAGACCAAGACTGGTCCAGAGCCCACAGCATAGTAACAGAAGACAGGATAAAGTGGGCTATAAACACCTTTCAGCCCTACAAGTCCCCAGGACTAGACGGAATTTTCCCAGCCCTACTGCAGTGGGGGTTTGACCACTTAACACCATGCTTGGTGAAGATCTACCGTACCTGCATAGCACTCAGTTACATACCCCTGGCGTGGCGCGAAGTGGAAGTCATTTTCATACCCAAACCGGGAAAAACAGACTATACAGAACCCAAGGCCTACAGGCCCATAAGCCTCACATCCTTCCTACTGAAAACCCTTGAGAGACTCTGTGATAGGCATATCCGAGACGGACCTCTCCGAGTAAAACCACTCCATAAACAACAGCACGCCTATTCCACTGGCAGATCAACAGAATCCGCGCTCCATAGCGTAGTATCCAAAATTGAATGCGCAGTGGACCATAAATGCTCAGCACTGGCAGCTTTCATTGACATCGAGGGCGCCTTTGACAAGACTATGTTCAATAGCATTAGCATGGCCCTCGACAGACACAACATAGACACGACCCTGAGTGGGTGGATCACCAACATGCTCAAATAGAGAGCGGTGCAAGTCACCGTAAACGACACTACAAGGGCAGTAGTGGCGAAGGGCTGTCCACAAGGGGGCGTCCTCTCGCCGCTTCTATGGAACCTGGTCGTAGACAGCCTCATCAAATCACTGAATGACAAAGGTTACTTCACCGTAGGCTATGCCGATGATCTAACCATAATAATAAACGGCACCCATGAAAATACCCTATGTAACCTTATGCGCCAAGCCTTTAAAATAGTCGAGGACTGGTGCCACAAACACCAACTATCAGTAAATCCTACAAAAACCGAACTGATCCTCTTTACAAAAAAGAGGAAACTCGCGGAACTGGAACTTCCGCGTCTGTTTGGCTCTACTCTAAGCCTAGCAACTGAAACCAAATACCTGGGCATCTTTTTGGACAAACAGCTGAATTGGGCAAAACACACCAACTACATCACCACAAAAGCCAGCATATCCCTGTGGCAGTGCAAGCGAATGCTTGGCAGGAACTGGGGCATAAGCCCCAGAGTCACCCACTGGCTGTACATCACGGTTATTCGACCAATTATTACATACGGCTCAATAGTCTGGTGGCCCAGAACGGACTTAGGCACAGCACAAAAGGACCTTGAAAAACTGCAGCGGTGCGCCTGTGTGGCAATCACCAGCTGCATGAGGACTACGCCCACCGCTGCCCTACAGGCAATGCTGGGGCTGCCTCCTCTACACCTCATCGTGCGGGAGGAGGCAGCACTGGCTGCCTTGAGGCTCGACATAGCAGGAAACCTAAGCAAAGACTCCAGAGTCAAGCACACACGCATTAAGGAAGATGCGATCAAACGACAACCGATGATGGCATCACCCTGTGACAAAACCCCGAAATTGCACTACTTTCAGAGACACTACAACGTAGTACTCACAGGAGAACAGAACGACTACTCAGGCCCGGATGAGCTTAGAGTCTACACTGACGGATCAAAGACCGACTCTGGAACCGGAGTCGGAGTTTTCTCACAAGACCTTAACATAAACATATCCAGCCCGCTGGGAATGTTCAACACCGTATACCAAGCGGAATGTGTGGGCATTATACAAGCGGCGTATGCCATAGAAGCCAGGAGGGTCACGGATGCACACATACGTATACTCTCCGATAGTGCTTCAGTTCTTCAATCCCTACGGAAAAAATACATCACATCGAGCTTAGCACTAGAATGTCACAATGTACTAGAAAGAATAACGGTTGCCAACCGCAACACTGTGACACTGCAATGGATAAAAGGACACAGTGGGTCACTGGGCAACGACGCCGCAGACGAACTAGCCAGAAGGGCATCCAGCGTGTCAGTCTATGGTCCCGAGCCCATTGTGCCCATACCCTTCAACCAACTACGCAGGTGGCTCCAGGAATACACCCACAAACAAGCCGAGAGCTGGTGGACCCTGACACCAGGCTGCAGGCAGTCTAGGGAAGCAATGCCATCCCTGGATAGCAGGCTGACCAGACGTCTGTTACGCCTGGACAGAATAGACCTGCGTCTGGTGACTGGAACCATCACAGGACACTGCTCGCTGAACAAACACTTCCACACAATAGGCATAACGGACAGCCCCTTGTGCAGGGCCTGCATGGAGGCTGAGGAAACCGTTGCGCACGTGCTTTTCGTATGCACAGGCGTAGCACAGATTAGAACAGAAACCCTCGGGGAACCCAAATGTTACACGGATATTCTGAACAAACCAGGAGTCATAGCCAACTTCTGGAGGGAGGTGGGCTGGCTGGAATAATACCAAAAGGCCGCCATGGCTCACGCACAATGGTCCACTTAAAGGACTAAGTGCGGAAACCAAACCCCATAACATAGAACATAGATAACGAGACAAAACCATACCATGTTTTATTTTTGATGTACTACATAGTCAGACAGTGGAGTAAAACCCTCCCGAAGTTTGTATGGAAAAAATGTGGACAAGTGTCACCTTAACAATAATTACGAATAACTTAATAATAATAATAACGACCAGAATCGGATGTTTTTATAGATCGCTTTTATAAGATCTTTTCCTTGTGAGAACGATGGCGAGTAACGATCTTTACAATATTATATGACTATGGGAATATTTAACTATAGTTTTTGGAATCGTGCTCCTAGCTGATGACGTTGCGGCGTTGTGCCCACCCATGTAGGTTTGTCTATAGGTACTAATATTGTAAAGAGAGAGAGAGAAAATTTTGTGAGTTTGTGTTGTTGTAGTTGAGTTGCCGAGTGGCCCAGCGAGAGCAGTGGTGGCCCAGTGGTAACGGCCGCGACTTACCGAGTTGTAGGTCGTGCGTTCGAACCCAGCCGGACGCATTACTTTGTGTAAATAATTTCATCACCACTGCTCTCAAACGGTGATGGAAAAAATCGTGAGAAATCGGCATGTCCTCGAACCAAAAATTGGAAGACATGTGACATCTACCAACCCGCACTGGGCCCGCGTGGTGGATTACGGCCCAGTCCCTCTCACTGAGAGGAGGCCTGTGTCCCAGCAGTGGGAACGTTATAGGCCGAGTATGTAGTTGAGTTGGTGTATATTGAACCCATGCGATGCCGGGGCAGGCTACCTATACTTCCCTAAGTTTTTTGCAAGATTCCATGTTGTCAATTTTGGCAGACGCCTCCACAATATTTATGTTTTTCAACGTTTGTAATTGAAATACCAAGTGGATTTTTCAGAAGGATAATTAGATAATACGAACCGGTCTTCTAGAAGCGAGTTCTTCAGCATCTAGCAACAGTGAGCTCTTATAAAAAATGCGATTATAGAAAAATAAATAAGAGGAAAAATCAGAACTGAGCCGTCTGTACATTGTAAGCAAAAATAATCCTTTACGATTCAATTGCTATTCAATTATTTTATTAGTAGGCAGGTAATGCTTTGTTATTTGTAATTATTTGAAGGCAAAATTACACATTGGTTTTTTGTTAGAATGTATTGTATAAACAAACATGTCAGGTTGACATTCCGACCCAATGAGTTAACTTTTTTTTTGTAGTTTTCCTGTTTTGAAACGGTTTTCATTAATTTTTCACAGCTACTTCTAACCATCGAGTTACATACTCATTTATGACGCTAATAGGGTATTTTCCAATTTGTTAAAAACTATTCTAATTTGAAGATTGGGACGAAATTTGTAACAGAAAAATAAAAGTAAATTGATTTATATCCACTTTCTCAATTAAAAACGAGTTAAATCAAATTAATTTTTCGTTCTTTGAATTTACCGCCAAAACGCTCCTTACAATGAATTTTTATCACGTGACGTTAACTTTGTGTAAACTAAAGTAGTTAGTAAGTAAACAAGTGAATGTTGAGTTTATAATTAACAAGATTTTTAATGGATAGAAAGTGGCATTACTGGTGTGAGGTGCCTCTGTGCACAAATACTTGTAAAACTGCGCCAAACTAAGTATTTGTACCGGTGCCGTTTACACAAAGCTAACGTCACGATGTCACGAGATAAAAAGTCATCGTAAGAAGCGTTTGGCGGTAAATTCAAAAAAACGAAAAATAAATGTGATTTTAATCCTTTTTAATTGAGAAAATGGATATTAATAAATTTATTTTTATTTTTTCTGTTAAATATGTCGTCCCAATGTTCAAATTAAAATAGTTTTTATTAAATTGGAAAATACCCTATTGATACAATTTATAGATTACTCATAGTGTGAGACACTAATAAGCTTGGTAATTTTTGACAGTTCAAAAGTGCCTATAAATTGGTTTAATTGAAATAAATGCTTTAAGTTTGATTTTGATTACTAAGTAACGAACCCAGTTACTCAAAAATATCAGATGCATTTTACCACCATACTGCGATCGCCAACCCGCTTGCCAAGCGTGGCGATTATGGCAAAACCCCCCAAAGATGACAATGGAGGAGCCTGGGGGAGGCCTATGTCCAGCAGTGGACGTCTTTCGGCTGAAATTATGATAATGATGATGATGCTTTTGCGAGAGCAGTTAAGACTTCAATCAATCAATCAAAAATCAATTGGATAAAAGTTAAATTCTAACAAACAACTATTCAATCTCCAATTTAACCGTCTCATCTGTGCTGGGCAACCTACCAACCTTTCAAACCCCATTATTAGTTGCCTTTGTTCGTGGCTCTCATGGGAGTCCGCGAATGTCATATGGATGTAAGGTGCTTGTCCACTTACCCGCTTATTAGCATCAAGCTCAATCTTCGCATCGCCGTTCCTGTGGTCCTCGACTACATACTTGGCGTCGGCCATGTCGACCCTGGTCACAATTTTGGCTTCCGCCTCCTTGGGCAGCAGCTTCTCTTCCGCGCCGTCAGGAGAGATCTTCTCCTTGGACTTGGAGAGATTCGATTTTGAGGAGCGGAATTCTGGAAAAAAATGCAGGGATATAATTTCCTGAATTTTGCAGAAGTCTGATGGTTAGAGGAGACTATTACGGCACTATTTACTTCCTTGGGCAGTCGGCTATTATACAAGAAAGTCGAAGAATAATTCAAAGCACCCGTGCAGGGGTAGAGACTATTGAATGTCGTCAACCGTATTAATCATATACATTAGACTGAGGTAGTTACTACATCGCTCGGCAACCGGACAACTGCAGTACGACGCACCCACAGTAGGTCAGACAGAAGATAAGCAACCGCAGCCTATGCCTCGAACGGCCCGGTGCAAGTTCTTGCGGCTTTTAAAAACAGTGATAAATTGTCCCCATGTTCAACGAATGAGACCAAACACACTATTACTTTAAACATTTTAGAATGAAAAACACTGAGTGCTTACCCCATTCAGACGAAATAGTATGACTTAAGTTATGGTCAGCACTTAAGATATAGTCCTGCTAATTAGTATGTTTCTTATTTGAAAACCCCCAATCATTTAAACTAACCACGCTACATCACTTCACTAGACGCTAAACAAAACGACACTAAACAGACTCAAAACACAAACAACTACGTAAAACATACCAAAACCACGTAGAAAAATATCGCAATGCGAATATCCCTCAGCCCTCTGTTACGTCACACACACTCCTGCCTCTACCGGGCCACGTTTTCGCACTAACGATCCCGCTCACCAAGCCGCCGCTCGTCGTATAGCGGTACTAAATTCTGGAATAGATACCGTATTCTATTCTTGTCTCCTGTCCTTGTCGTGCTAAAAATGTCACCCTGATACCGTGGATTGTAACTCCTATGGTATTCCGACGTGGTTTGCAACATGAAATTAGGTCAAAGGGTTTCTAAAGCAATTTACCCTTACTTCAAACCCGCCCCTCGGATAAAATAGGTAATTATTATTACTGAATAAACGCACCTGGTGGTCCAAGAGGAATATTCAGTACGGACACGAGCGAAGACAAACTTTACATCAAAATCAAATTTTTAACTGGTCATCAACAGTTTGTTCATGCCACAAAACGTCAGCTAAAAATATTATCAACGCATTATAAGGCTTTTCTCCGGCGGTAACAACAAAGGGTCTAATCAACTTTCTAAACTAATACAACTCACTTTCTCAAAGCTTCGGTGTTTATCACTCCGACACAAAAATACGACTGCAACCGCACGAAAGTGCCAGACGCTTTTATTAAGCTTGCGTATGTACGTGTAATGTAACAAAAAAACTCTTTAAAAAATAAAGGAATGAGAGGCATTACTCGTTGCAAGATGAATTTGACGATTCCCGAAAGTCAGCGGGAGCTGCAAGCAACTTTTTGTCTCAAGAACCTGATTTATATGCGAGTCGGTGCAATACAATGAGGCTGGTTTCTTACGAACAAAAAATGTCGGTTGATGTAATTGATGGAACGTACAGCATCACGAAGAAGTATTTCATGCCTATAATTATATTGGAGGTACAAAATACAGGGTACAGACCTTTTGCGTGTACAAGACTTTCTCCGGGCGTCGAGTTTTTAACAAAAATCTGAATTAGCAGTGAAGTAGGCACTTAATCTAGAATATGGATCGCAGGTTTCATTTGAGCCGACCTTTCCGACCTTTGTATTTGCTCCGTGGGTCCGACTGATAGAGAAGTAGACATGGAAGAAAAAATCTAAAAAACACGCTTTAAAAACCAAATTAAAAAGCAGAATATAATTTCAAAAACGCGTGGGGTACTTTTTGGTGTATTTTTATGATCAATTGATATCAACCACCCCAGGCTTTTTTGAAATTCAATTTTTTAGTTCCGCTAACTACAAAAGCGTGATTTTTCAGTTTATATTTTATTTTTATTATTGAATTGTCATCGCTCCTCTATAAGTCTACAAAGTTTAAATGAAATCTGACCGTTTGAAGTGGGTCAAAATCAAGTCCAAAGGAGTCGGTTACAAACAAACATACAGGTGAAACGAATAAAAACGTGTTTAAAAGACATGTTGCACCGACCCCAAATTAATTAGATAAGGGTATGATGCAAAGAGAATGGTGACTTCATTTGGGTCATTTTCAATACGACTAACTTTTTCTAATAGACCGAAGGAAGAGTAAAAAATATCTCACCTACAGCACAAAATATTACAAGAAAGCCAATACTGAAAAAACTGACGCATCAAAAGACGCACGACTGTTGGCAATCCACTTGGAGCACTAGACCACTAGCTTTGAAACGAAGTAGGTAAACTGTCTCAGATTACGCTTAATGGAATAATAGCTTCGAACCAAATGGAAACACAACTCAATTGTGGATAACGACCTTAGATTAGGATGGATAGTGACGTAGTGTTTAGGGGGTTGACCCTTTTAGGCCTGTATATATACCTATGCAAACAAACCTTAGAAAACAATTAGAAATGTGTTAATGAGTTCTGTATTTTTGTAACAAGGACTGTTCACTCCGGAAACATTCTTAAGGCTTTCCATGTTTTGATAGCAATATTTTAGCTTTGGGTGCTCAGCGATACAAATTCTCCCAAAATGTCCTAAGAGATAACTTACTCGTATTTTAAAACTGCTGTGTTTGCTGTACCTGCTTCACCTAAATAATAGACTAGAAGCCACTCAGGCACTCAATCAAAAAAAGGAAACAGCGAAATCTACTTGTTTACATTAACACGAGAAATGCAAGCGCAGTCTTGTAAATCTACAGGTTCGGGGTCAAATTCTGAAATGTAGGGTCAGGCATACTAGGCACACATCGCTACCCCGCGTTTATTTGCGAGATTATCGTAAGTGGCTCACTTCCTCAAGTGATCGAGTGGCCACGCATGAAGTGTAGACTTTGCCAAGTAATGCGGGGTTCGTAGATACTCCAAAAAAAATTATTACTTGGAATTGTTTAACTAGATACTACAGCAAACGAGGTAAAAGAGACATACGATGTGTTTATTGTATATCGCACGTGCTTAAACTTCCGATTTCAAGTTGCAAATTGAATCGGCCTTGTACTGGACATAATTATAATTTGTGTCAATATAAATTAAGAGAAATAGGAAACATTTTGACGCCTCGCGTGGCCCCAAATCGAAAGCCCCGTTTGATGATGCAACAACTACAGGAAATTAGTCCTAATGCGAGTTTAGGCTAGGGACAAATCTGGGCGGAAAACCGTGCCGTCATTTTGCGCGTTTATAGCTGCAGCGTAGCAAGTTACAAACGTCCCGAAATTCTTTTAATCTGGGCGAAAAGCGAGCGCTTTTTCGAATTTACTACCCTGCGTTTTCCGCTCAAAATTCAGCCTTTGCAATATAGCCTGGTATGCGGAAATGGCAAAATTTTCATAAAACGCAAAAGAAATCCTACACTCACCTACTCCTTCCTTCAGAATGACCCGTAAACGCACTTTAGATTGAACATCAATGAGAACAATAGTCAATTTTACAGTAATATCCAATGGAAATTAAATTAGCTTCAACACAACCTGAGTGATAACAGCGTGTTTAGTACTGGACAGAACCACGGATCTTGGCGTGGTAAAGCAAGCAGTCGTGTGGTAGAAAATTAGCGATACAAGTACTTAAAAACTTGCGTAAAACTAAAAATAGAAGGTACGAATTATTTCTTATTTTAAAGCGAAAATACATAGATTCAAACTGTATCTTATTTCACTGATGACTAAGTAATTTTATGTGTTGTTCTTGTTTCGTGTTGATTTCATTACGTATAAATATCGATACGTTAGCGACGTAAATTTCGAAGTTTATTTTATTAATATCAATGTAAATGTTTATTAGGTGCTTGTTTAGTGACTTTTAACTTACGGATTAACTCTGTTCGTTGGTAAGTGGATGGAGTTAATCCGTAACGACGAGAACGGTTTCTCGACATTGACACGGACGTAATAATATCGCGGGGTGATTTTTCCGCGCACTGGATTTTCAACGCACTCCTTAGCGCCGAGTTTTTGTTTTTTGTTAAGTATGGGAAATCAACAAATAACTTCTAAACTGGGAGGGCTTGGAGACTTACTGACTAAAATCCACCCGTGTTCCTTCAGTTGCCTGTGTGCCAGGGGCCACGGTAACTCTTGCGAACAACCTGCACCCCTGGCAGGCATCGGCCCTTGCGACTAGTGCCGTGAGGGCGCATTTACTGCCTCTCCCTCACGTGTGCCGTCTACCACTTTGCGAGCATTACTGTTTCGCAGGAGGTGATGGCTATATGCACTGTCGCTCCGTGCCTTGGCCTAGACCAGGGCCGGACGCGAGTAATCACCGCCGCCAATCGCCTCCACGAGGACACGGCGGTGCTTCGCCCAAGCCGGGCAGACCTCCACCGTACGCTCCACCGGGAGATCTATGCACTGGAAACACCCGGGCGTTTCCTCCCGCCTTATCCGAAACAGGAACCTCCCGAAACAACTGTGTCCGGTGAGGACCTGCGTCAGGCGGAAAGTGAGGACGCCATGGCGCCTCTCAATCCACTCCTCAAAGAGGGGACCGCCGCAATTTAATTTTTTTATATTTTTTTCGACGCACTCTGTTTTCTGTTCTCAATGCTCGGTTCAACACCGATGGATAGTTGAAAATCCAGAGCACGATAAATTCCCGCCACAAAATTTTTATGTTCGTCTGACGTCAACTTAGACCGAAATATGCTGGCTGCAAAGAAAATTGGAACACTTTCCCGAAAAAAATTCGAATTCGGAATGAACTGAAACCCCTTTTTGCTTTTTTCATCAATTATTGTGGGCAGGAGGACGTCCGTAGGGTCACCTTGCTAAAGAAATGAGTTTTCTCTATTCTACAGGTGGTGTGTGACGAAAATGTTAAAACTTTTTTGAAGATTTCAGATCCAGCATTTTTTCAGGGCTGAAATTTCGGAATGGTTATACTGATTTTGTCCTAGCCAAGATATCCACCATAAGTGTTTTACTGCCAGGATTTTTTCCAGAAATACGTGAAACATCACGCCTACATTCCCAAAAGAGGATGGCAGAGATGTAATAGACACCCACATTTTGCTCCTTAGATGTTTTTGTTGTTATGCACATACATTTCTTGATGATTTCATCATTTATTTTAACTTCATTAATAGTACCTACATCATACGGTATTATGCACAAGAGAATCCTATGCGTGTTAATTCCTGAAATCAATCTTATACAGGATAAGTTTTTATCCAGTGCGCAAATTGTAACCATGAATTAAAATAAAAACCCTAGCGCAGAAATTTTTGGCCAGTTGCACAAAAAATAATCTGCTGTTTCATAGAAAAGTGTACAAAAGTGTAAAAAATCTGCTGTGCCATACATTTTGACCGCGTGGGCAATACCTACGCGGTCAAAATGTATGGCACAGCAGATTTTTTTTTGTGTATCTGGCGAAGAAAATTCTGCGCTAGAGGGTCTAGAATGATATGCTGAATTCATGGTTACAATTTGCGCACTGGATAAAAACTTGCCCTGTATACCTAAAATTAGGTTCTTGCCTCATTTTATTGCAGTGTGCTTATAATAAGTCAACTGGAAAACACAGGTTATTGTATTATAGCAGGAAAAAGATCTTCAGCACTTGGGACATTCCCATTCACAAAATAAAAGTGAAGTCATTTTATTACAAAATTTATTTACTTACACAATTTATTATTAGAAAAATATTAATTAAATTCACATTAATTGTCAAATCTTAGAACATTCCTGTCACCAGTACATCTGGCACAAAATAATTCCATTTAAGGTCCATCTGCATAAAGTTTGAAAAATATAAAATGCCAATTCACTCAAGTGTTTTGATGTAAACTATCTAGAAACTGTTGAAATAATCCGTTTCTTTCTCTTTGTATACTATTTGATTCTTGTACTATATTTATTAGCCTATCTAACTTTTCTTCTACAGTTCGCTGTCTATTTCTCATTTCTAGTGTTATTTTCCTAAAATCTGTGTAACGTCTTCTGTTCAACTTTCTTTTGGACTCTTCACTTTGTCCATTTGATGATTCACCATTTTCTTGTACGTCTGGCTCATAGGTTGATGGCTCCGCTATAGCCAATAAAGCTTTAGTCACACTCTCTGTAGTCCCATCTTGTATTCTCTGCTGGATCTCAGGCTGGTATTCTCCATTCACATTATAAATCTGCTCAAAAACTTCAAAATAAGGCCATTTGACAACAACCACTTCATTCCTATTTCTCTTTTTAAGTAACCTTATGTATGTTTGTTTTAAATTTCGAAATTTCTTATCACAACAGTCTGGGCCTTTACCAACAGCATTGGCTATGTCAACCCATACATTCTTTTTCTTAACTTTTGGACTTCGGAACTTTTCAACATTCTGTAGATATAAGTTTAACAGCATTTTGATACTGGTGTGTTCCCAGTGGTCGTCTACATCATCTCCTGGGTCTGTTTCCATTATTTCAGTTTGGTTCAGTTGCATGTATACCTCCTCAGTCTCCAGATACTCAACAGGTTCAGCTGAAAACAAACTCTGTGGTGATAGCCTTCTTTATAAGAGAGACTAGTGTTTGATTGTACAAGCGGTTGGTTCTCAGATACAAATTGGAGTTAGTTGACCAATTTGTAACAAGTGGTCCATTCACACACATGTTCTGTGGAAGTGAATTCAATTTGCAGGAAGTTTCTTATTTACACAAGTTGGTTGAAATGCCACTTGTCTGAGTTCCAAGAGAAAAGTAAAAAAAAAATGGTTACCACTCATTTGCTGGATCTCTTCTTCAAAATCTTTGTATTTAATAATATCCTTGATACAAATAACGTTTAAAAAATGCAAACAATCTTGTGTCTTGCATCATTCAGCGGACGAGAACAAAATGGCGCTGACTACTGCGGCGAATAAAGCGCTTTATAACCCGACCAAAAGAAAGAGTCACCTTGGTACAACCAAATTAGGTCATATCACAACTTCAAATAAATGCATAAGGTCGTAATGTATGGTTATAACGTTTTAAAATAACCATAAAATTATCATAAAACAATATAAACTATAGATTAGTTACACAATTTGGATGAGATAATTAAAATAAAGCACACGAAAGAGCTTTTCTTTTTTGTCGGTTAGCATCTTTGCTTTGACGTTTGCTGTCGGCCTTGTTATCTTTGCCTTTCATTGATAACGTCATGAGTTCATGACACAATAAAATTGATAACGGAGACAAGCCGAGACCAATCAAGGCTTCTCATTTGCATACGAACTTGATTAAATGACGTCACATTAAAATTGCAATCTTTTTAGCACGCAATAATTTGGATCACAGTAGCGTGAAGATCAAAGTATGAAAAACGGCCCAAATGAACTAATAGTAGTTTATGACGACCCATGACCATGCTATCTGTTAAAATAATGGAAATACCTACCTGTGTCCATCTCAGGGATTGGCTTGTAAGACGCGACGTGCTCATCTTCTTTCACCTGCCCTCCATCTATGGACAGGTGGTTTTTCCGCGGCTCTGACATGATGAATTAGGGACACGCCCAACCGGTTTTGTAATACCAAGAAAGTGGGCCCTTTCCCTTCAATGAAATAATTTTAACTTTCACAAAATGCTTCTACTACTGCTCGCTATTCAATTCAACCAACAGCTGTCAGCGAAACGAATGAATGAATGCTCGGCTCGAATGAGTTGGTGATGGAAGAGCGAAAATGCCACGCCCACACTTAACTATCAATCTTTCATTCAATCATTCACGTCCATTCACGTCCCATGGACGTTTTGAAATCGCAGCGAATTTTTTTCGCGCAATGAATCTTCAACACCCTGTTTAGCGCCAAGAGTTGACCCTCTGGGACCCCACTATATTACTATACTCTTTGCTCTGGGATGAACAGAGGCCAGCACATCAAGCTACCCCAATCAGTCAAATTTCTTGAATAGTTTTTCAACTTTATTGCAAACGATTAAGGTTTATGTTCAATTGGGAAAATTTGCCAGTTTGGGATAGCTTGACCTGCTGGCGACTGAACTTTGTTGAATTCCCAATGCTCGATTCAGCACCAGAGTTGAAAATCCAGTGCGCAAAAAAAACCCGCCGTGATCTAAATTACATTCGTGAGAAAGTCAACTTCGCCCTTCGGGGTGCGTTCAATTATTTCACTAGGGTTGAAATCCGACAGGACACTCTATGTCACTGTGAAGATGGACGGCGGACTATGGTGGAAGTAGGTACACACGGCTACACATCAAGCTATACATTTCCAGTTTACGCTGATTATATTGGAAATGTATAGCTTGATGTGTAGCCGTGCGTACATAACAAATAAAAATACTATTTCCACTGTCAAAACTAGCGAGTACTGAAGCCTACTGCTACTCAGCCTACTAGTGTTAAAAAGATCGGCCACACTTGTGACACTTGGCTTGAGGAGTCCGTGCCATGCGTAGGTTCCATGGATGTTGCATGCGTTAACTTCTGTTAGGAGTACATGTGTTCTGTGATTAGTACGCTACAGAATACGTTTGTAGTTCACCGTTGCCGCCGTGCGCGTGCGTTGAGTGTTCACTCGATTTGAAACGAACACTTTACTTTGTGCTTCAGTAAAAAAACGAAAAAAAATAGTATTCAAATTCAAATAGTAAATCAAGAAAAATATTTACAAATTGAATGTATTTAATTTATTTTGTGGGTCATTACCTGGTAAAGTGGAACGCAAAAATATTTGATCTGTCAATGTCATATGTCAAAGATGAAGACTTTTTTTGTCAAAAGTTCAAACCGATCAGCGGCCGTGCGTTGTTTGTAGAACTGAAATAATATTTTTTTAAATATTCATTTAATAATTTATTGTAATTTATGGCATATGAGAATGAATGAAAACGGTTACTGTAATAGTTATCAGTTTGTGGAATTATGTTAAATTAAATTTTTTATTTTATTTATTGTTATGTAAGGTGTTTAAGTTAGATTATTTCATATCTTAGATAATTAAAATCTTTTACAATGTGCACAATACCACCTCCTCCTCCTCCGCCGCCACCTACAATGCCCGATATCAGTTCGTCCACGAAAGAGGTAAAAAAGGACACTATTTACAAGCTGAGTTTAGATCCTACAATATGTACTTGGACTTCAGAAGACGAGATAAGGGAAGCTTGTATTAGAAACAAAATATGTTGTGAAAGACCACCTTTCAGATACAAGTATAGGTATTTTAAATCTATAAAACAAATCGGTCCAACTTGTGGATTAGTTGCTTTATCAATGTCAGTCAGTGGAGCAGTGTCCCCTGAAGAATTGTTAAGTATCGCAAAATTGGAAGGTTTCACAAACAATGGAGAGATGTTCAGCTGCAAACAAATGTATGAACTGACACAGAAAGTCCACAGCTTAGCTGAGATAGAGCATGTTAGCTGTATGTTGAAACAAGGGGGCCTATTTAGCTCGAACACAATTGAAAGACTTATGGATGGTGCCATCTTACTGGTTCCGTATCCTTTTCAAGTACTCATGAGCAAACAACTAAGTATAACGAAATAACCTTTTTTTATTCCATATGTTTTTCAGCATCAGGCTTTTGGCATCATATGCTTTTTTTTTTACATTAACATCTATAAATCTGATCTTTAATTAGTTTCAGCACTATTAACCATGTTTTTAGGGTTCCGTACCTCAAAAGGAAAAAATGGAACCCTTATACAATCACTTTGTTGTCCATTTGTCTGTCTGTCAAGACCCTTTTTCTCAGGAACGCGTGGAGGCATCAAGCTGAAATTGATATCAATTACTCAGGTCTACTGTCCCTTGGAGCTGTGAAAAAATCAAACTTCTAAGCCAACGCAATCAAAAGATACAGCCGTTTATGCTGTGAATTTTCGACACTCGCAAGGGAATCAAAACCGGGTACTTCCCCTGAACTCAGAATCTTGAAATTTAGTATGAAGCAACATTTTACAGCACAGATAAAGGAAAAATTGCGAAAGGCAAATTTTTTTAGTTACATCATACAATAAAACTAATTTTAAACTTACTAAGTACCCCTTTCAGACATGTTTTTTTTTTTGCCGTTTTTATAGATGGTACGGAACGGAACCCTTAATGGTACGGAACCCTTCGTGCGCGAGTCCGACTCGTACTTGGCCGGTTTTTTTCATCTAAACTAAGTTCATTAATATGAATCTGATCTCTAAAAACCTTTTTTACAGACACAAAAATTAAAACTTAAATACAACCTTAACTCTACTAACAGGTATGACGCAGATTGTGATCACGCACCATGTCTAAGGAGTGGTCGCACGGCGCACTGGGCTTTAGTCTGTGGAATCATTGTGGTCAACAACCCTGGAGAAGACTATATCAGTGACCCCAAAAATATCTATGTACTATCCAAACATGGCAAGTCCAACTATTTATCTGCATGGAACTTGTATGATCTTGCACAAAGTAACAATAATCTATATGAGTTCTCTCCTAAGAAAGGAGCTGAAGGCTTAGTTTATATTCTCCCACAAGGGGGCATAGGAGGGGAGAATGGACTGAGGGACCAATTTTTGATATTTGAAGGTTTTTGACTAGTATTAAGTATTTAATCTTGAATCATATCAAAATAGATGAACAAATAATAATAAATGTTGAGACTCTCAGATCATAGTTTGTAAAAAGTATTTTTAATAATTGCACAAGAATTTATTGTTTCAATAGTAAAATGTAAGATCAGAGCTTAGGTTACTACTCTTTTCATTATTTAAATGAATAATAATTTATAAGTACCTAATTGTAATTTATAATTGTTTGTTAAAAATAAAGATGTTTTGGGTATCCAAAGGACCCAGGAGTGTGTTCATTAAATGAGATAAGTAATATCAATGATATTTCAAATGAATGTTGTTAAGAAAAGCTTGTTTACACAGTGTGTCGATTAAGAAATCATTAAAACTACGTAAGTATGTGGTTACCAAAGGGACTATATATTTTGTTAATTTTTTTATAAAATAAAATAAATAAAAGACAAGATTGTTTTAATGCAAAATGTTTATTTGTACAATAAATACAAATTATACTTGCAAATTATGATAAAATAATAAATCTCATCACATTACTTAAAAATATCGTAATGAAAACATATTTTTATTGACTTACAAGTCAAATTAAATGAACATTAAATTCTCAAGAAACATTCACATTATTGCACAGTCTATTTTGCATTTTTGCGAAGAATGCATTGAATTCAATTAAATTGTTAATGAAACATAAAATGTAAGATATTTTTGTACTAATTTATTCAACTTAAATGAACTTTCCATAGCACTAATAATTATAAGTTTGTTTGGCCATTTCACATGGACATAACAATTTGTGATGATTAGTTTACAAATAATACATTATAAACGTCGATGACGATTGTGGATTTTAAGCTCATTTTGGAAAATAAATACAATTTGAATTCCATTGTAATATAAAAGTGTGCCAAGTGAATCAATCAGTCAGCAGTAATGAGATCAAAATCATAGTTTCGAGGGCAGGGATCTATCTATAACTTCAGAAGTTGAAGCCAATTTGAGGCAATGCACTGCTAAAGATGGTCACCTTCAGCTCAATTCCCGCCCTTATGATATATTTTAAATTATTAAAAATCTTTAACGTGCAAACTCTGCTTACAAAACTCTGCCGTGCAATCTATGTATCCAATAATAAAACAGATAAGATCAAAGTAGGAAGATGTAAGCAACTTGTTTTTTAGACCATTTTTTAAATTGAAACAAGGCTTTTTTATAACAAGAATTTTGAAATTAAAATAAATGCAATTTATAATTTATTGCATTTGTTTAAATTAGAAAATAAGATACCTATTTTCAAATCCTATTGAACATATTTATTTCGCAATATTATGAAATCGTTACTTATAATCGGCGAGAGTTACACGTTAGATAAAAATAACATAATGAATAATAGGTACTTAATATTAAAAGTTAATGTCATTAAATGGATTCGTTTGGCTAAGCCGATAACGAAAGCTAGGGAGACTTATCGCGATGTTTCCTTGCAGAGACCAACGCTCGCTATGTATTGTTTCGGGTGTAAAAGAAGGCTACAATACTATATCATGGTTTTATTTCTCCCTCCGATACTGGTCACTTAGATATTTCGAAAGGCCGTTTGGAAGTGAATAGCCAAAAATTATAACTTTCGTTAGACCTGTAACAATTTTCAACGAGTGTTTGCCTGGAGACAACGCTGGAGAGAGAAGGAAAATATGAAAGGCAGTACCAATCAAAACCTGCCAGTTATTTAAGCCCCAGTCTATTTACAGGACATCACCAAAGTGATAAGCAAAAGTGGAATTAGGAAAGCTTTTATGCTACCACTTAATATTTTACAGGTTTAACATTCTCTCCACCATGGTCTAAACTCTTCGTCTACAGGCTGCTCTGCGCTTGCGCACACAATGTTTTCGTCATCACACAAAAGTTTTTGAGATGGAATTCGAATGTCATGTGGATTAAATGCAGAATTAACACTGAGGTAAATATCATTTCGTTGAATTGTTTTCTGGATTTTTGTTAAACAATCGTTTGACTGCACCAGATAATTCAAGGATAAATCAGAACTAGGCAGGTCCCTGTGATTTCTTTTTCTAAATGGGCCTGCTCTTGACCTCGATCACGCCTTATGGAAAGCGGTTGATGAGGTGTATGGTTATTGTAGCCTATGTAGTTTTAGATATGTCGTGAGGGTTCCAGTCAACACAGAGGTTCCTGAAAAGACGCCTTACGCTCATAAAAAGCTACCCAGATGGTTCCATCAATACATGAATATTTCTGACAAATAAACGTATTTCATCAATGTTAATTCGTAGTGTACAAAGAAGTAGGTATACCTAGACAATTCATTTTCGTACGAAGACATTCCTCAATATTTCATAAAAATACAATGACTAAACAGTTGGTACAATTTTAATCAAATTATAATTGGCCATAACGTCTCCTTATAAAAAAAAGTTACAGAGAAACCATTATACAGATCCTAATATTATAATAATCGTTTATATTTTATTACGGATAAATATGAAATGTCTACTGGGCATAATCTTGTACCGCTTATTTGATGGAATATTAAAAATAAGGGTCGTTTACAATTGATAACAAGACCCTAACATTATTACCGATAAGTTATTCCGTAGCTTATTTTAGATATTACAACATACAAGCGATTTGATATGATACACAGTAATAATGTGTTGTTCTATTTGTCAAAACATGATGAATATTAACAGCTTTATAGATTTGTATAAACCTATACGACCTATAAAGAAGGGAGACTACAAAACTTTAGCATAATCAGCCAATGATGTTCCCACTGCGGGAGGAGGCTGTTGTCTACCACGCAGGCCCAGTGCGGGTTGGTAGATGTCACAGGTCGTTTTACGACAAGCCAATTTTCTCACCATGATATCCTTCACAGTTTTGAGAGCAATGGTGACGGAATTATCTGCACAAAGTAAAGCGCGTGTTTGGGTTTAAATCTACGATCTTGAAGTCGCGGCCGATAGAAAATTTAATATCCAGAGTAGAATTTATCCAACTCTAATTATAAAGCGGTATATAGAATCAGCCTTTTATGAACAGATGGTAAGTTCTTTGACAACACTGTCAAAGAATTTACCTGAACCTACCTGAAGAACTTACTGGGTCGTGATTATGATACATTATAAATTTAAATATTCCATCTCAAAAAAACAAAAAAAAAAAAACTCCTCAATTGTGCTCACATAAGTGAAAAACGACGACGTTAAGAATCGCATCTACTAGCTGTTCGAATCAACACTACAATGTTAGCCAGCCAGGTTCATTTAGTTGAATGCATGAATGGAGTCCGTAAAAGAAGACTATTAGCGAAGCTTCTTCCAAGTTGCTGTACTGTAGCTTGGGATATATAGTTTGCTTTGTCGCCAAACGCCAACTTTTATACCAAGATAAGACTCTGCTAAAAGTCTGATCGAGTCGCATATAATTCATATAGAGTAGTATGAAATCATTAAATATTTTGACAAATAGAACAGTATTTAACATCGCTGCGTATAATTAGAGTTAAACTGTTATTGACGCTATTTTACAACTGGTCTCCTGTTCTGACATGGTCCAAATTTTCTTCTATTTTATTTCGAAGATAAAATTGTGTTTGGGCATAGTTTTCTCAAAGATTGGTCTTACATAGAGGACGATGAGTTCGTTGTTTTTCGTATTTCTATAGTTAATCAACTACACTAAATCGTAATCCAATACGAAACTCTTACATAAAAGCCAATTTTGCGTGCTTGAGTTGGGCGGACGTGCCTTTACACAAATGCACATTCATTTAGCGATGACTGCAATAAGCACTATTTCATTCACTGCCCAAAGATATGATAATCTCCAAATCGATTAGAATTAATCGATTAGTCATCTTAATCGATTACACAGGCTGTAGATCATCTAGAAACATCGACCACGTCAGAACAAGACATGAATAAAATCGAATATAAGATACGGTTAGATTTAAAATGGTAAACAGGCCTAATACTATAATAACACGACTTACACTAGGAGCGTACATTTAAAAAGGTGTTATTACTCTGAATAAGCGTACATTCAATAATACGCGAACTATTGTCACATTATTTGTGGGGTACAGACGCCAGCACATCAAGCTATCCCAAACTGTCAAATTTTCCCAATTGAACATGAACCTTATTCTTTTGGAATAAAGTTGAAAATCTATCAAAGAAATTTGAAAGATTGGGGTAGCTTGATGTGCTGGCCTCTGTACATCCCGATGCGTACAAACTGTTGTAACGTGGTCTTCCCAATAGTTTGATCAAAGAACGGTATTACATAATACGGGAAACCGCCAGTATACCCGCGAAATTCATATTTTCTTACGCTCTTTGCAATATGCAGGTCCAGCTACATCATCATTTGCCTAGCTTTCTCCCAGTATTTTACATGGAGCGACTGCCTATCTGACCTCCACAACCCAGTTACTGAGTAACGCGATACCCCTTGGTAAGACTGGTCGTCAGACTTTCGGGCTTCTGACGACCCTTAACGACTGTCAAAGATCCTCGAATGCCAGCCGGGACCACCAGTTTAACGTGCTTTCCGAGACATGCCAGGCATTCACGGACCATCCGCGGGAAGCGTAGCTTAACTTGATTGATCGACACGTGTAGCTGTTAATACTTAGCCACAAGCTCCTCCATTTCAGGCAGTATTGGGGGTGAAAAGTACCGCATTGACAAGTCAGCCACATTACTAAGTATGCCAGTTTATCTTTCCACCACAGCATGGCCTTATTGGCCGACGCGGAAGAAGACTTTTGTGTCAGTAAAGCTAAATATTATGATTATTATTTTGGCAATTGGCTTAACTTATTTTTTATGCGCGTATGATGCTACTAGATACATATTCTTGCTACCCCGTCAAATACTGCTTCGATTTTGAACCCACAAACTCGATTCGCGGCATTTCTTTATATTTAACGTCGCCAACCCACGTTATATCTATAGCATAGGAAATATTTTAACAACTACATTTAACTATAGAATAGGTGAATATCTAGCGAGACTTCGATATGTCAATATATTAAAAGGATTATATGAAATCTAAGACCAAAATATTCGGAAGTCCTGTGTTACTGTATCATGGCATTCGTTTCGATATTCAAATGTCTTTACATGGTAGCAACAATTCTTTATTAATGTTGGCATCTCTACCAACATAACTAACATCGATAAAATGTTCAGAATACAGAATATCGACACGAGAAGCCACTCACTAAACGTCCAGTACTTTTGATGAAATCTCACAATGAATTTTAGACCGTAAGCACAAGCACTAAAGTCGAAATTTCCTTGTCAGATTTCGTCAGAAACGTTTTCAGTATAAACTAATATACGTACACACAGCCACATATTATCTGAATTACACACATAGCTATATCTAAGTATTACACATAGTATATGTAAAGTTTGAGAATATTATGTAGTACTAATTCTATGATATCATGAGACAGTCGTTGGCCTGCAGGGTACTACTAACGCCCTATACTGATTACCGCTACAAAATTAAACTAGCCGAAATAGAAAATAAGTTTCCAAATTGGCTCGGAATAAATTTCGAATTTCATAATTCAGGACTAAAATATCAAAAAAATTGGCTTGGTCACAAAGTAAGGAAGTCCAAGACTTTATTAAAGTATGCAAGGAAACCAGGAAGATATTAGTCGCAATCTCTATCATATCTTTTAAAATTAATTTTTATCGTTATGTAAAAATCTACATTTCATTCAACATCTATGACGTACAAAATTATAAATGTAAACACCGCACTGTTAGCTGCACTTAAGTATATCAAAATTACGCAAAAATATGACTGCAACATCGCGCTTCCATTGCCTTACGATATTAAAAAAAAACACTGCATTCACGAATCACAGATCAAAAATAAAACCGCGTACACCACTCAAACCGAACCTATGCTGATATGTGCCGACGATACTCGTTCCAATAACATAACTATACTATCCATTGACTCGCACGATCTAACTTTAGCCGAAACGAGCTTCTCTTTAGAAAAGTTTCGCCGACTGCCTTCGCTCAAATTATCCACCGATATACGAATACCGAAATTCGGCGAAATTTTGGCCAAAAAGTAAGCTAAGATTCGTTGAAAGTTTATCATCACACAATCACCTTGGAAAAGCTATCGAAACTCGCATAACTTCGGTGAACTACACATACAGACGCACTAGCCTAAATAACATACACATATTGGAAATGTCACGAACCATTATTTCTCGATATATACTGAGTACACGGATAACAACTACATTATATATTAAATACGATAACTAATTAATGAATGACTATGACGATATAGTTAACGCGTTTGAGCCTTCATTATGTAGCTTGAATCACGAACGAACCATACAGCATGCGGATATATGGCGGATAACTACGCTAGAGGAATACATTAACAACTTTATTATAAACGCGAAATTAAACTCAAGATACATAACAAAAGGCGTGTCCTACGCAATAATCATGGCAGCTCGACAGCTTAATAAATAAACGTTAAATTTTACAATACATTTGTCAGTTTTGTAAGACAAAGTTTAGAGCCTCATTGCTTCGCTTCGTTTTTCCCGAGAGTTTTCGGAGATAGCCGAGCGCGCTAGGGCGAGGGCGGAGTCCTGCGGGCCTGGCGCCGCAGCCACAGCGAGTAGTAGCGGAAGGGGGGCGTGGCCTAGGACTCCGCGGGCGCCAGCGGAGCCCCGCACGTGGCGACGGGGAAGGTCTTCACGTGCGTCTGCCACTGCGTCGACAGCTGGAAGAACTTCACGCCGTTCAGTTCCGTGCCGTCAATGTAAACTGTGGACAAACACGAAATAGGATGAATTAGGAATAGATGGCGTAACATCTTGGCGTCTAAAATATCTGCCAAGAACAAACGACTTCAAATCATTACAATACGTGCAAGGAACAGGATGATACAGATCTTGAATTTCATAAATTAGTGGATTCTGTGTATTAATGGGCCTAAGTGTATGATGAGGCCAACATTCAGCGATATCTAAATCAAAGAACCTTCAGATATCATTGTAAAAATATCACGAACGTAAAATATCGCGGCGGGATTTTATCGCGCAATGAATTTTCAACTCTCGGTGTTCAACCGAGCATTCAGAATCGAACAGAGTGCATTTGAGCGCATCGTAAAAACACACCGTTCGATTTTCCACTCTAGCCTGTGCAAGCAGTGCGTTGAAAATCTAGTGCGCGATATTTTAACATCTGTGCGAACACGGACGAATAGTGGACGGGTTGTTAAAAAGTCTAATAATCCTAACAGCTAATAGTATAAATGCGAAATTAAGTTTGTTTGTTCCGCTTTCACGCTAAGACGGCTGAACGAATTTGGATGAAAATTGACACATAAGTTGACCATGTTCTGAATTAGGACATAGAATACTTTTTATTCTGATATTCCTACGGGATCGAGACTTATGCGGGTAAAACCAGGGGTATGTATGTATAATCAGCCTATAATGTTCCCACAGCTGGGACACAGGCTTCCTTTTTGAGAGAGGGTGTGGGCCATAATCCACCACGCGAGCCCAGTGTGGGTTTGTGCCTTCGAGTTTTTGGTTCTAGGATATGCCAGTTTCCTCACGATGATTTCCGTCATCGTTTTAGCGCTTGTCAGGGTTCAAACCTACGACCTTACAACTAGTAAGTCGCAACCACGGGGCGCAGCTAGTAATAAATAAAAAAATAACAACCGACTTCCAAAAAAACTCTACAAAGTGCAAAATAACTTTAATTTCGGAAGTCGGTGACTTTGGATGAGTATTTTAATTCTTTGTCACCGCCATCCGAAAATTATTTTGCACTTTGTAGTGTTTTTTGGAAGTCGGTATTTTTTTTTTTAAGTTTTTATTTGTCACTTTTTAGTTACCTACCCCATACCAATTCGAAATTTCATCATCCTTGGGTTCAAAACAATGCATATTTATGCGATAGCAGCATTCGCGGTTAATTTGCTGTAATTTTTTGAAGAGTTCCGTTGTCTGTCGCCGAAACGCATCATCAAATCTATATGAAATTTTAATGGGACCATTCCTGAATAAGCCTTTTTATGAGCGGAGTTATGCCCGAACATACATATTTTTTATTTAAACTTGTCGAATTGGCTTACCTTTGAGCGGCACGTGCGAGCTCTTGGCGGAGCATATGAGTCGTGCCACGCCGTCCACGGTCTGCGCGCGACCCACCTCCGCCTCGCCCGTCTTCTCCTTCTTCTTGCCGAGCCGCATTACTAGGAATACACAAGGTATTTTATGAAGTTCCAAAGACACGAGACTGAGGCTAGAAATAGATTTGTGAGATGTCATGTCTAGTGCCGTGGCTGAAATATTCTTAACAACACACACGGACGCGTGACGCCCGTCATAATAATCTATAATGACTGGGGTCTTTGAAGGGGTATGGGATAAAAAGCACCTTTTATAGCAATAAAGTATATTTAAGAATGATAATCCATACAACGATGTTAGCGGCGCAAACGCGGGACCGAACACAAACACTTGCGAATAACTTATAATAGGTGGTACTGCTCACGCACTTCGTATTACTTTAACAGTCTTCATCCTCTCGGGAAATATTTAATTCACACAGAAGCGAAGAGAAAGCGTTCAAATACTTGATCATGTTAAGTTAGGTTAGTACAAGTTCCGGGATTGCGAAAGTCGCATCAGATCCCGTGATCCCCGGTGCTAGTGTGGGACGGAACACCGCGGTGGTCTGACAGACCCCTCCGCCCAAACCAGGGCGGAAGACATCCATGAGGATTTCCACAAACAAAAATAAAAGAAGGCTAGTACAAGTTAATACAGTCTTAAAACACCAGACGAAATTTTTTCTCCTCCTGAGATATCATGCATGAGCTATACCAGATTTAATAATCGGGTAAGTATAGCTCATTTACTTTCTTTAGTGTAAACTGTATTCATGTAACGATTCAAACAACAGTTTCAATACTAACTCTTCTGTTTCTTCTCCTTGGTGAGGTACGTGATGCAGAGATGTGCGTTCTGTCGCGTGACGTGGAGAGCTCGGAAGGATGCCTTCACCGTCACTTTGCTGTCCGTGCCGTCGGATTGACGACTTGGCACCTGAGGAAGATGATAGAACTCTTTAAACAAATGCCAATTGTAAATATTCAAGGCTTGGCAATGACCACCCTGAATCGACAAAATCCTAAACAAAATTTTCCTGTCATCTAGTTAATCTTTACGAGGAGACAGAAAAATGTATGTCTAGATATTCTTGATCATGTTGCAAATCTTGGTGAACGAATTAAACACAAATTATTAATATTTCGCAAAGATGTAGGTACTATCTTTGATGAGCGAAATTCTGTGAATCTTCAGAGGTCTTAATCCGGGACCATTATCAAGCAGTAAGAAGTATTGCTCTTCATAACTACAGCATGTCTAGGGCACCGAAGATGCACTATCTTGTTAATTACTCAAAAGACGGTCATACATGTGTGACATCAGTCGGTACTCATAATATTGTATGGTGGTGGGTAGTAAAAGTTTGTGAACAAACTAGTCAGTCGTTAACCCACGTATTTTATTGACGTTCCACTAGCACTTACCAGCCAGTAGTCCAGCTGCAGCTCCAGCGGCTCGGCACGCGCCAGCAGCGGCAGCGCGGGCACGACCAGGTCGGGCGCGTGCGGCGCCGGCGTGGCGGGCGGCGACGCGCCCTGTAGCACTTACCAGCCAGTAGTCCAGCTGCAGCTCCAGCGGCTCGGCACGCGCCAGCAGCGGCAGCGCGGGCACGACCAGGTCGGGCGCGTGCGGCGCCGGCGTGGCGGGCGGCGACGCGCCCTGTAGCACTTACCAGCCAGTAGTCCAGCTGCAGCTCCAGCGGCTCGGCACGCGCCAGCAGCGGCAGCGCGGGCACGACCAGGTCGGGCGCGTGCGGCGCCGGCGTGGCGGGCGGCGACGCGCCCTGTAGCACTTACCAGCCAGTAGTCCAGCTGCAGCTCCAGCGGCTCGGCACGCGCCAGCAGCGGCAGCGCGGGCACGACCAGGTCGGGCGCGTGCGGCGCCGGCGTGGCGGGCGGCGACGCGCCCTGTAGCACTTACCAGCCAGTAGTCCAGCTGCAGCTCCAGCGGCTCGGCACGCGCCAGCAGCGGCAGCGCGGGCACGACCAGGTCGGGCGCGTGCGGCGCCGGCGTGGCGGGCGGCGACGCGCCCTGTAGCACTTACCAGCCAGTAGTCCAGCTGCAGCTCCAGCGGCTCGGCACGCGCCAGCAGCGGCAGCGCGGGCACGACCAGGTCGGGCGCGTGCGGCGCCGGCGTGGCGGGCGGCGACGCGCCCTGTAGCACTTACCAGCCAGTAGTCCAGCTGCAGCTCCAGCGGCTCGGCACGCGCCAGCAGCGGCAGCGCGGGCACGACCAGGTCGGGCGCGTGCGGCGCCGGCGTGGCGGGCGGCGACGCGCCCTGTAGCACTTACCAGCCAGTAGTCCAGCTGCAGCTCCAGCGGCTCGGCACGCGCCAGCAGCGGCAGCGCGGGCACGACCAGGTCGGGCGCGTGCGGCGCCGGCGTGGCGGGCGGCGACGCGCCCTGTAGCACTTACCAGCCAGTAGTCCAGCTGCAGCTCCAGCGGCTCGGCACGCGCCAGCAGCGGTAGCGCGGGCACGACCAGGTCGGGCGCGTGCGGCGCCGGCGTGGCGGGCGGCGACGCGCCCTGTAGCACTTACCAGCCAGTAGTCCAGCTGCAGCTCCAGCGGCTCGGCACGCGCCAGCAGCGGCAGCGCGGGCACGACCAGGTCGGGCGCGTGCGGCGCCGGCGTGGCGGGCGGCGACGCGCCCTGTAGCACTTACCAGCCAGTAGTCCAGCTGCAGCTCCAGCGGCTCGGCACGCGCCAGCAGCGGCAGCGCGGGCACGACCAGGTCGGGCGCGTGCGGCGCCGGCGTGGCGGGCGGCGACGCGCGCGCCGGCGGCGACCCGCCCTCCTCCAGCTCCAGCGACGACGGCCCGCCCTCGCTGCAGCCCACGCGCACCTCCTGAGGCAACACGATAATTAATATCAGCTTTTTCACACCCCATGCCTATTCTACATTTATATCTGGGTTTTTTTTGGTGTACCGTCACATCCGAAATTTCTTAAACGCAACTTCCTTCGCTAGATTTTCATTTGACAAATAATTTGTCTACACACATAAGCAGTCTATAATGTTCCCTCACTGCTGGGACACAGGCCTCGTCTCTGCGAAAGGGAGTGGGCCATAATCCATCATGCCGCCGCCGTCCCAATACGGGTTGTTAGATGTCACATGTCTTCGAATTTTTGGTTCTAGGACATGTCGGTTTCCTCACGATGTTTTCCTTCACCGTTTTGAGAGCAGTGGTGATGAACTAATTTACACAAAGTAAAGCGCCAGAAACCGGCATGTCCTAGAACCAAAAATTCGAAGATGTCACATCTACCAACACGCACTGGGCCCGCGTGGTGGATTACGGCCTACTCCCTCTCACCAGAGGAGGCCTGTGCCCCAGCAGTGGGAACATTATAGGCTGATGATGAAAGCACCAGTCTAGGTTCGATCCTACCCACCACTACTGTCCATGCTAAATAATCTGCATAACCTTTTCCCAACATGTTAGTATCGGTTCCCGGTCTAACCAGATGCAGATGAATACCAGTATTTTACATGAAGCGACTGCTTATCGGACCTGCACAACCTAGTAACTGGGAAATATGATACCCCTAAGTAAGGTCGTGTCCGCAAAACTAATACTAGAATATTAACTCACTAGCTTCCACCCGCTGCTTCTCCCGCGTGGTGTGTTCATAGAAGATAAATATGACCTTCCCCCGTGATAACATGATAAGACTAGTTGTTCGTAATATTTTCATTTGACAATTGAGGTTATGTTGTTTATTTAATAACCACAATTTTCGTTTCAATCAATCACTGTTTGAAATAGTGGTGAAATATAAAGTTGAAGCCTTCCATATACAGATGAATTGTTACTTTAACTTCCTGCAATGACTGATTGCGTGGGAATTGAATCTGAACAATGTTTGTTTACACTTTTATCTGATACTTTTGGAACATATCATACTTAAACACTTTGTAGAGATTAAACTGGAAAGACAGATTTATTGGTCTCACTTACCGCAATAAACGGCACAAATGTCTGGCTGGAGTCCTCGTCGCCCGACTTCTCTCTGTACGCCACCATCGCCTCGCCGATGGGCACGTTGTTCACTGGACCGATGCTGTTCAGATACCTGGAAAAAACAGAACGATATAATTTGAGATAAATTTAAGATTCCTGTCCAAATTAAACATAGAAATCAAAATGGAAGTTGTAGGGTAGGATGTAGGTCATGTGCGTCGCTCAGTGAGTCATAATCTACCTAGCGTTTTTCCAACTTTATTGGAGTCGCCTTCCAGTCTTATCGGATTAAACTTAACACCAGTATTACATGGAGCGACTGCCCACCTAACCTCCACAACCCAGTAACTGAGTGGGTAATACGATACCCCTAGGTAAGACTGGTTGTGAGTTTCGGGATTCTGATGACCCGTAACGATTGTCAAAGATTCACGAATGACGGCCGGGAATAACGGCTTAACGTGTTTTCCGAGGCACGGAGGGGTTTTGGTATGTAAAGATGGTCACCCATCCACGGATCAACCACGGCAAGTGTAGCTTAACCTTATCGATGTACCCGTGCCGCTGATATTAAATAGCCACAAGCCCCTCAGAACAATTCTTGGTCGAAAATTCGACTCGATTTTCTCATTTTGCGAGGTTTCTTATGGGAAGTCGAATGCACCGCTTGAGCAAATCATTTGACAAACTCATACGTTCCATCTGCTGTAAATCCGGCACCTCGACATGAGCTGCCTTGGCTTTCCTGGAAGTCTTTAAATAGACTCCGGATTCAAGTAGGCCGAAATAAAGAAAACCTGCTCAGCTGGACATTCACAGATAACTTTGCCCTTGAGTGTAATTGTGGTGCTATCCCAGGAACAATGAGGCATTTAATATCTTGTCCAGCGTGTCCTGTTGTCTGCACACTGCAGGAGTTGATGGACGTTACTGAAAGTGCAAAGCTCGTAGCCAAATTCTGGGCTGACTGTATTTAGATTGCTATCGACACGCTAAGAATAAGAAGAACAACTCATTTTAAACGGCGTAATATTCAGTGGGGGTCCCTTCAAATGGCTTTGTGTTGTGTTTGAACCAACCTGCCGATCCGCGAGGACATCTCAGCAACATCTGGCGCCGAGCTGTCGGCGGCACGCTCGCAGATGTTCTGCCACGAGTCGCTCGTGAACAGCGCTGCGTAGCCGCCGTCCGATGCCGACAGGTGGCGCGCTATCACGCTGGGGCCTGTGGGTCGGTAGTTTGGAAAGATAAGCATAGCTATTTACAACCATACGATACGCTCCCGTACAGAATTGAACATCAATCAACGTTATTGTAAGATTTCTATAAACGCTGTTCGCATTTTTTTGTCAGTTTAAATGGACGACCGCTATTCATATGATGGCTGTTTTCCGTCGGGGAAAGGCAAATTTGTTTTTCGAAATGGTCCATTTTCGATACGATTGCATGTCGAATGCTTCTGAATACCTATGCAGTAACATCGAAAAAGAATGTAAGAGTGGAAGATTAGTAGACGATATTAATCGCCTCAAATTTGATTTAAACAGTCGACAGACCGCAATATAGTCGCACCATGCAAATATTGAAATACGGTGGAGGAAATGACGGTGAACGGAAGGAAAAATTCCGCTGTTAAAATACAGTATGCCGTTAAGATCTCTAACTCCAATAAAAAAATCAAAGGCACGGTGTTATTCACCAACCCGCAGTAGGTCCACAGGGAAGGCTGAGTCCTAGCAGTAACATATTATGGACTGAATTGAAATGATGTTAATTTCTGCAAGTAGTTTTTTTTATACACTAATAAATGTCAATTATTTGGTTAATAATTGACGAAAAATATCAAGGTTTTAATTTGCGCTATGATGTCACTGCTACCCTGTAAAGAAATTAAATGGCGTCGGCATTTCCTAGCTGTCAGACCCCGGAGATAAATCCCGGAAATAAAGTAAGAGTGAGTATGTGTGCATACCGATGGGCACGAAGTAGAAGCGCACTTGTGGCGCGTCGTGCGGCCGGCGCGCGGCCAGCTCGGCGTGCGCGCGCAGTGCCGCGCTGGCGGCCGCGTCGCCGCCGCAGATGGCCACGCGGATGCACGAGCGGCGGGAGCTTCTGCGGGCAATGCACGATCATAGTATTTTTTAACCAATTAAAATGATAATTATTAAAGACATACATACAGAGTCAAAATTTAAAATTTAGGTTAAAAAAAACAACATCCGCATCCAGATCGTTTGTGAGATTAGAATCCAAGAGAGTATTTAATTGTGTATTATAGGTAAAATCTTTCGTCCCGAGACAAAGTTTTCATTTACAGGAAATGCCAGATTTAAATCTTGCAGGAAAGTTCGAGCAGTGGTAACGGCCGCGACTAACGAGTGGGTTCGAATCCAAGCAGGCGCTTTAATTTGTATAAATTATTTAATTACTACTGCTCTCAAAATGGTGAAGGAAAACATCGTAAAGGCTTCTGGCGAGGCGACACTGGTAGAACAATTTCCATGAAATTATCATAGAAATTGTTCTACGAATGTCGCGGCGCGCATGTTTGAAGAAACCTTAACGGTTTTCTCACTATCTTCTCTTTTACCGTTTTGACAAGTCCTAAAACCGAAAAATCGAATGCATGTAATGTGTGTGGATTACAGCCCCCTCTCGCCGAGAGAAGGCCTGTGTCCCAGCAGTGGAAACGTTATAGGCTGATTATGCTAGAGTTAGGAGAGTAGGAGAGTCCAGTGACAGCCGAGCAACGGGTCGTATTTTCTTCTACCTACTGGCTGAGCTCAGTATATGAAATGAGGTACCATTACCCTGGATGTATGTATAAAAGAGGTCGGTAACTCACTGCTTGGCCCTGGAGTAGAGCGCATGCAGCAGCGGGCGCGGGTCGGGCGCGACGTGCGGCGCGTGCAGCGCGGGCACGGCCAGCGCCTGCAGCGCCGCCGCCGCCGCGCCCGCGCCGCCGCACACGGCCACGCACTCCGGGCCCGCCGCCTCCTCGCCCAGCAGGCGCGACACCTGCTCCGCCCACGTGCGGCGAGGCTGCGATACGTGGATCAACTTTTATCGGGCGCGATGAACATACAAAGAGTAAACAGGAAAGTAAATACCAAAATATAACACAATATAATATTTTCTAATAATTTATTTCTCTGTTTTTGATTAATTTATAATTTAATAATTTATTTCTCTGTTTTTATAATTTGTATGGATTGATTTTTATCTGAAATAAACTGATTAATAATAATAATAAAAATTGTGGGCACAGTCCCAGTCAGCGACCCAGTGCTTTCAGTGCTTTGTTAGTTTTTGACAACAACACCAGAATCACTGTTGCTAAATACTTTTTTGTTTTGTGCTAAGTATACGAACTCTAATGAGAGTTTTCTGAAATTACGTTCACTAGGTGGCAGCACTGAAACGTCAGGTCCTGTCAAAAAGTATCAAAGCGCCTACGGACTGAATGGTGAACGAGTGACATCAAATATTTTAAGTTTATTGTCGAACTGGAAGACCTCTTGTCAAAGTGGCGCCAACTGGTGGCTTGAATATTCATAAAAACCCTCATTTCGACACAGTGATAAAAGGAGGGTCGCGCACGTGCAGGTGCACTCGCAACGAGAAAAGTGCGCATGTTTTCTAAAAAACCTCATGTCTGTGACGGACGGTAGCATAAATGGGGTGAGATTTTACGAAACAAAAAAAAAATTATAAGACAGAAGGGTTTTTTTTGTTATATGTAGATGACAGTAAATTAAAACAAATCAGCTTTTCCCTTGATTCATTTTTTAATTGATATTTTCCCATAAAATATTGTTCATTAACTCTTTATTTTTTTATCTACACTGAAAGTGGACTCACTCGCTCTCACAGAAAGAGGAAACATGTTCTAGCAGTGAGAACATTATGCTACATTTAAATTTATTCTAAAAAGTTTTAATTTTAAAACTGTATTCGTCTAGAAAATGCATAAAAACACGCATACCTCTAATGTAGTAGGGCTCTGTGCCGGCAACTCATGCGCAGACAGCGGTCTCTCAGCCCCCACGACGAGCGAGTTCTTCTTGCGCGTCACGCCGCCCCCCGGTATAAGGTTACCGCCGCTTGTCGCGCTACGGAATAACCTTGATCGCTTGTCCTCCTGAAACAATGGAGTATCTTAAATGGCCGCTCATAATTTAAAAATTCATAAATGCATGATTACTGATAAATACGTGCACAGACTGGACAAGTCCAATCAGTCTGTATAGTTCTGTATTCAAAAGACCAATTCAGACACCAATCCACACGGTCATCACATGAACTGACCAAGATTATGTCTGGACTTTAAAATAGACTGTGACCTCTAAGTTTGTTTCGGCCCTTCTTCTCAGAGTAGTCAAATAGGAAACGCCGAACTCGACTTGTTTTTAAAATGATGAGAGATGATTGACGTGTTAAGAGGCCTACGTACAAAGAACTGTCCATACATACGTAATACCTAAATCATTTGCAACTTGAGCATATTTCCACCATTTTATGATGATATTCGGATTCAGACAGTATTTATCTAGGCTCGAAGGGGTTTTTTTTTTTCAAAATACTCACCTGAAATGAAGTTTAAGCGAATTGCATTTCGCACATTTTTACAGCGTAAATGACATGTTTTCTCACTGTTTTTTTGGTATTATAACCAACAATTTCCGTAATATTGTTGTCTCAGAAGCATAGCTCATACTATCAAGTTGTAAAATGTCGAAAAAAATATTAAAATACAATAAGTTTTCATTCATCATTTTTGGTATTACGGAACACATCCAAATTCATCATAAATGGTCAGTAGCTGGTAGCGCTATCGCGTCAAGCCATTGTCAATGTGTGTGTGATCGTAATGCTCACTGTAGGTATGTATCCTCGACAGGTACTAACACTAGCGCAACGATAGCAATTTTCAGACGAAATATTGTCTCCGCCCGAATCCTAGTTGCGAGCTTCGGTCGTAGGATTCTTAAGTGTTTGTCCAAACCTACCTAAAGATATAAAATCATTTATCATTAAAAATCACGCCTTCTTCCCCCACAACACCACCTGCTACGATCCTTACATACTCCTGGTTATAATTCGACGGCTGTTAATTACATATGAAGGGATTTACAAAACAAAACACGATTTAAGTGTCACTTTGGTACCCAATCAATACTATTGATTACTTTGAAGATATAAAACCACAAATAAAATATGTGATGCTACAACTAACCCTGAGCTTGACCTCGTTAGGCGGGGAGCTGGAGACAGAGGCACCCGACACCGGCGCATCAATGGTTGCATCGCCATCGCTGTTGCCGTCACTCGCGCGTTCGTCGCCCGCTGAACTTCTGACCGCTTCTGATTCTGATGTCATACTTTAAATTAGCAGGGAGTTTACGGGTGTATAGCGAGGTTTGAAGGACTTTTTAATGTTATTTCTTAAACAGCTGGAGAATATCTAAGCACAGGTACACACGGAGTTTTTTCACGCGGTGATTTTTTTCGCGAGCTGGATTTTCAACGCACCGTTTTGAACCTAAAGTTAATAATCCAACAGCATGTTTTTTGACGCGCTCTGTTAGATTTAATGCTCGGCTGAACAGCGAGAGTTGAAAATCCCGCCGCGATATTCATTTTTTATTTTTAAGTAGGTACTGTATGGGGTGTTCAGAGGGAAAAAATTAAAGTGAGGCGTTAAGTTTTTAAGGAAGGTTTAAAAAGAGTTTTGATATTTTAATTTACCGTGGGAGTTTTCAAATCATTAAATAGCATTAATCAATTTAATTAAATTTGAACTCTTCATCCTGTGAGCATAATAATATAATAATACCATGTTTAAATAAAAATAAAAAATTTATTGTACAATTTTAAACTTCTGTAAAACTGAAATATAAGGTACAGGTATTTTTAAATAGTTAGAAAGGATTAGATTAAAATAATTAATTAAGAAGGTATAAGTAATAATTAAAGTTGATCAAACCATGCAACCGTGTCACTTGTATTGAGTGAACGGGTGAAGACTGAAAGCAGTGATAGTGATAATAATAATAACATAAAATAACAGACAGAAGCACGCTAATAGTTGTAATAATAACCAAGTATTATGTAACTTGATAGAGATTGTGAAAGAACTTAAGGGGGAAGCACCAGGAAGCCCATGAAATTCAAAAAATTTACGTTATTCGCAATTTGCAGTGTAAGGCTGTATGTTGGACAAAATATGTTTCGCGCCCGTAACACGTAAGTATGTGTTTACAGAATCAATTCAACACTTCCAATTTTTATTGGATCCCAATGAATGACTAATTCATGTGAAAATTTATTAAATGAAATTACATTAAATGAGAGGGTTTTACTGATGATTTCAATTATTATAATTATGTAAAGCCATATATTTACGGTCGCAAATCATATTTTAATCGTTATACAACCTGACACTGGTCTGCAAATTGCAAAAAAAAAAAACAACTTAAGAAAATTTCACGGACTACAGCGTCGCTTCCACCTTAAGTAAATAATTTAAAGAAATAAAAGAGAAGTGTTATGTACTGAAGGTCACATTTTTACGATGTAATTATGATTTTTTATGATTAGGTTTAAGTGTTATGTCACAATCTCGATCAAATAGGTGAATAAACTTACTCTTTTATGAACCACAATAGACGGGGACGATTAAATATTGAACAATAGTAATTAAGTAGTATAAAAGCGAGTTAACACAGTTTCGCACGTGAGTGTTTTTCGCATACCTACTGCGTTCTAAACACACTGCCTGACGCCGAAAGTTGAAAATCCAACTGTGTGTTTTCGACGCGCTGGGGATACACTTTGTTGGATTTTCAATGAATGGCCTAACACTGTGCGTTGAAAATCCAGTACGCAATAAAATCCCGTCGCGAACGAGATCTTAAAAATAAACGATCTTATTCATAAAAGAAATCTAACATCTAAACAGTTGTTTAAGTCTGATTTTATCAGACTTTAGCAACTATTTAGATGTTCGATAACTTTTTATGAATAAGACCGAAAATGATTAATGTCAGTATTTTTTTAAAGAATGGAGTAGGAACTACCAATTTTTCTTTAACTATGCATCGTCAATATTTATCATCCCCCTATTGATCTATAGACTTATTAGTTCAAAAGCGACGTTGACACTGACGTTATAATAGTGCGGCGATATTTTTTCTCGCACTGGATCCTCAATGCACTGCTTAGCGCCGAGAATTGAAAAACCACTCTATTAGATTCTCAATGCTCGGTGGACCACCCAGAGTTGAAAATTCAGTGCGCGCTAAAATCCCACCGCGATATGTGTGTCCATTCCAACGTCGACTAAGGCTTGTTTCACACGTACCAAACCACACACGAACGACAACACTTGGTAAAGCGCTCATTAGCATGAAAATTAACAGTTAAATTTACACGTTATTCGCTTGACCAAATCTTGTCACTGTTATGTGGTCGTAGTTCGTGTGAATGGGTCCTTAGTCTACAGACCGATCAACCCATAGGTTCCAACGAGCCTGCATTACCTGTGAGCGGCAGCGTGACGAGATGCCTCTCGCGCAGCGCGCTGAGCTCGGAGCCCGACGCCACGCTGGCGTGCCGCGCCACTGCACATGCGCCGCCTTCAGTCACAGCGTGCAACGTGGAATACCGCGGGAGTGCGAACGAAGGGGGCACAATGCCATGAGGAGTGAATGAGTTTAGTGTCTGTTTTATTGGGTTAAGTTGACAACCGATAATGGGATGTATTGTGGCGGCCATTTTTTTAGTCACTTATTATAAGGGTCTTGGAAAATGTACCTTGCTTTCATACAATTAGAGTCTTGTTTGGCTCGTCGATTTTTTTTTATCAATGACACTATATAGCTCTTTGACTAGATTTTCACAATCAAATAATACTTGCAATTTAATTTACTGTAATCTTTTGAAATTCCCCCTTATTCTTGCTACCCATTTCGTGAGTCATGAAAGTAGTATTCCACCTCGCACACAAACTAATCTAATGCACACAGCGTTACAAAACAAAACATAAAATATATCTCTATGTATATGTCTTCCATAAAAATGTATGTAAGCAAAAATAAAAGTGAAGCAATTACGTCACACAATGCATCTTCGTGTATGCTTCGATGCTCAGGCAATTAATTATGTTACTGATTATATTATTTACCATACACTAGTAGTGTAATATAATTAATGAGTGACTATGTGAGTTTGTTGTGTAACTCTTGGCCTAGCTTTTGAAGATTGAGACCAAATATTGTAACTATCTTGTTAAGTATTTTGTGAATCAATTTGGTTTTAAAGTTGATAAATATTTTTAGGAGTATTTAAGAAATAAAAAACATTTAAAAAAATTAAAATTACTTTATTGCAAAAGAAAAGACAATTAACAAAAATAAAATAAAAAATAATACAATATCACAAAAAAATGAAATCGTTTTATCAAAATAACAGTAAACAATCTTCAAAAATTAGACCAAAAGCTAGCAACATGATCTTTACAATATTTCTGACATGGTTCTGGGGATGGGTACTTACCATTGGAATGCCTGTGATGTTCCTGGTTGGCCAAACTCCTAGAGCTGCTGAAGAACGGTCGCAGCGAGGGTTTGGGGGTGGAGCCGATGCTGATGGTATCCATCTGATCCGGGCCTGAGTCCTCGCCTTCGCCGCATGATAAGGATTCTAGTTCCTAAAAACAATATAAAAACAACGGTGATTGATGGTCTTCAAATGTTGTCAAAATCCATCAATCTTGTTCACAAAGCCAGTAAATGTATATTTTTAATGGTCCTAACCATTAACTAATAGACATGCGGCCTGTAACATTGTATCAGTTGATGTTGCAAGCAATGCCATAGCAACACGTTGCTGCAACAATACAATTAAGCAGGTTATACCATATACAGTGTGGCGATTAGGTTATCAAATTAACTGAAACCATGTCTTCTACATTCGGTATTTTAAACATACACAATTGAAATAATTAATAAAAAATTACATTCTAGCCGTGGAACCTTTTGTTTTCGTTTTGATTAATTATAACATTATTTAAACTTAATTTGTGATTATTTAGTAACAATATCAGATAGTTTGTATTGAATTGTTCATAGTATCACCTCTCGCGTGCCTTATTATCAAGGATTATTTATTTTGTTTTAAATATTCAGTTGTAAATTTTATTACTGGTAACAACTTTTAATAACCACTGTACTATTAAATGTGGCTGTGGTTTAATGTGGGCTTACGGTTCACTACATAGGAGTTTGGAAGACACAAAAATACTATTTATCCATTCTTATATGTCCTAGGTAATCTTAAATTTATGTTGCAACAACTCGACATGTAACACTTACCTGGAACAGTTCATCGATGTCCTGTTGCGCGTGATGCGTGTCGCGTGTAGCGCCACGCTCCGACAGTTCCTCGGGCACGCGGAACCTCCGCAACAACGCCGCGAACTTCTGCTTCAGGTTGCGTTGCTGTAACACGATGTGTAACGTTAGTTGCATGTCGATTTTTTTTATGGTAAGAAGATTGATAGAGATGACTGCGTTTGCTGTGAAGTTTTGTATGTGATTTATTGTAGTGCGTGATATTAATGATTTATACTTTTGATCTTTCGGTTTCTAGGTGATGTAACTACTCGTATTTTAGGTACCTACAGCCTAAGGTACTGTGGGAAAGTTGCAAAAAAGTGCGTTCTTTAAACAACACATTTCAATTTGTTTGTGCAAAAAAATTTGGATTTAATTTCACTTCCCGTTCCCTTTTGTTATCCTTACTTTAATAATCACTGATAACTAATGAGCTCAATTTAATAGTCCTGCCAGCAAATTACAAAACACACAAACTATTATCGAAATTATTTTTGATTCCGAAAATTTGTGGCATTAAAACTAAGTACATCGAATCGAGAACCTCCTGTTTTTTGAAGCCACAGATTTAAGATGGAGCAATAAAATTATGTTATGAACTTTACTACAAAAAAATTAGGTTCATGTTCAATTGGGAAAATATTACAGTTTGGGATAGCTTCATGTGCTGAACATTAAGTCTAAAATCTAATCAAAACTGGACAGATAACGTCTTTTGTTTAATTGTTGTTTATTTTACAAATTATCTAATCAGACCTAACCTTCGATACCTGAGTATATTGACACTACAATTCTATTGTTTTTTTTTTGTGTCCCAAAAAACAATAACATGGAACATTCGACGGCACGCGTAAGCGAAACATTTTAACCTTGAACGAAGTTTGGTGCATAATGAGATAATTAATATTGAGATAAGTGACGACACGGGCCAAAGATGTTGGTTTAGGAGTTACAAGATTGTGTAAATCTCAATTGCCGTGCCCAAAAAAAGAATTTTCCGAATATTTTTGTTAAATCTGATTTTACACACTTTCAGATGACTGACTTTTTTTCTGTATGAGTTTTATGGTTACTGTCAATAAATAATTTATTTATTGTTATTAAATCCTCATCAACTGCATATACTCTTTCCATCTATGTTGGGGCCGGCTTTCAGTGTAACCGGATTGGTACAGCTGAATACCAGTACTTTACATAGAACGACTTCCTATCTGACCTCCACAACCGATTTACTGGGGTAACACAATACCTCTTAGAAACTAATTATAAATCTTAAAAGTATTACAGGCACATATTTAAATACACACAACACACCACAAAAACACAGCACACAATTCTATGTTTCCACACCCCACTATACAAAAACACACATAGATGCGCATACGCATACTACAAATACATACAGTTTTCGTCTCCATGGCCCGAACGCTACTGAGCCACCGTCTTGGGTGCACTTAATCTAATCTTGTGACGAACTCACAAACAACGTGACATAATGTTTATACTACTTAAATGATATGACGCTATCATGTTTGTAATTAGAGAAAGCCAGAGGTCGTGAGTTCGAGTTCCGTTTGAGTCTAATGATAACAAAAATGTCGTCACGTCTGGGGGCGTACACTCTAAGGTCTATCAACGAAGATACGTGGCCGACAGTAGTTCGAAACTTGAAAGCGTATTTTTTTTTTTTTGGGTATGGTATCTCTCAGGTCAACCTAGGAGTTTATTGACTGCTTAGCCGGAATTTTCTGTGCCTGGCTCAATAAATTAAGGCCTCCAGACAGGGCTTACAAATTTACAATTTAGCGACTACACGCTAAGGGCACCCTGTGGGGTAATGACCTCTCCTTAGGGCGTCGCTGGAAAAGAGCAGCAAGAGACGGCTTGGATCGGAGTGGCCAATATTTAGGAACGGATTTAAAGCCACAGGCTCAACTGTGCGGGCTGGCTCGAGAAAGTGTCGGGGCGGAAATTCAAACTGAATCCTATACCCGACTAATTAACTTGATTGTACGTGCTAAACTCAGCGGGAATAGACTCGGCTGTCAAATCTTGTTGTCATTCTGTCTTAGGACGTGCCCCAAACTAATCTTATGTCCCTAAGTGATACGGAGTAGAAACCGCCTGTTACTTCGGCCGAAACTACGGATTTCGTACTTAGGGAATAGACCTTCTGTATTGTCCCAAATGAGTAGTGAGGGGTGTATATATTAACACATTTATCCAGTTGTAAAACCATATAATCGGGACAAGCCTATTGCCATCTAGCAGGCACATATTCAGACTCCAAGCTGCTAGTGAGAAATTCCTGAAGAAAAGACCCATAAAAAATTTGCCCGACCTGGGGTTCACACCGAGACCCCATTAGTCAGTAGTCGCTTTTGCGACCACTACAACAATAACCAACAATGAGAGTTTTCGCTTCACTTTTCTCCACTTACTATCTGCCTCTGGATCTCATCAACTGAATGGTTTCTTTACATATAGACATCAAAAACATTTATTAAATGACAAAGAAATATATTTCGAAGAAGATTCTAATATACAAGTGTCGATACCTGATGTTTCAGATGTACCCTTTGAATATAATACAACAGTTTTAAAGCAACTAAAGAAAATCAACTAACTAAATACATGATGCATGCTATTCCAAACTAGAAGACCACATCTCTACGGTATGAGAATAGAAATTTTGAGCCTTGAGATATTATACAGTTTAAATTTGATTGAGCACTCAGCAACATAATTGTAAAGGTTTGTCATCATTATTCTGTGAACAGTACAAATAGTACCTACACACAATAGTAAGAAGATACAACGCAAAATTCTTTAAAAATACTAGTAAATTAGTTCTAGCTATGGCTTATACCTTAATGTTCTTGTAGATTTTGAAGATTCTTTATCCATTTATCTGATGAGATCACCTATACAATACATGCATTAGACATAGACTTAGGAAACGTTAAAAGATTTCAAGTTTATTCATGAATTTAGCGCAATTTCTATTCTCATACAAATGGATACTAAGCGTGCGTGCGCAAGCGCTCACCGCGAGCTTCCCGCGGCTGCCCTTGCGTTTCGCGGCCGTGTTCTCTAGCTCACTGTCGCTGTCCCTGTCGTTCGCCTTAGAGTGCATATAGCTCTGTCTTTTTCGCTCGCGCTCCATGAAGCTCAAGTCGCGAGAACGGGACAACTGCGTGCAATGCAACGCCTATTACGCACAAGCTTTATCTTCTACTTAAATATTTATAAGATATATATTAAATATTATATTATAAATTATTTCAGTATAATCGTTGGCCTGTAAATGATAAACAACATGGTAAATATGGAAAGCTCTCTGAAGCAAAAGCGTATTATCGAAACATGCTGTTTTTATTCATTTATTTAAAAAAAATAAGCAGGCCCCTTCTGCAAAATATTTTAACGCTAACGAATTTATCTTTTACGGGTACCTAAACATTCTCCTATAAATCTTGTACTTAACTAAATTAATAAAACTGCTAATTAGGAAAAACTTTATAACTGGCTCCTGTACTAAATCCTCCTAATCTGAGAGCTAGAGCTACATTTTATAATAAGAATAAAACCTAATATTTATTATAAAGGTTTAAAAAGCCTGTTCACTCGATTATCGTGCTTATTACCTTGGTATAAGAGAGATCAGTTTTGTTGAAAGCCAGCTGTCGATGCGCGCGCCGCCTGGCGGGCGCTCCGTACGTCATGTCATCGGCTTCCTCTACTGAGCTGAATTCACCTTCTTCTTCTTCGTCCGAGTAGCCGCGTTCTGGAAAATGAGAAGTACAACGGTTTAGCACAATACTGGTTCATTTCGCCATAAACCCGCGTAGGATACGTTTGGGTTCACACTGGCTTGATGTAAAACTATCGAGGTAAGTTGATGGCTAAATATACAACGTATCTTAAGAATGTTTGTCCACCCAAGAGCTAGAAGAAACTCAAACTCAAAGCAATTATGTCAAATAAACCATTTACAGGCACTTTTGAATTGTCAAAAAGTCGATCAGCTAGTTGGAAAGTTGAAGCTAGCTTCCCATTCCAAAACGTAGATCTCTATGGAGAAGAACGGCCAAGAAACCTCAAGGACACTCTTGTAAATCAAGATATAACAAAATGTAAAAAAATTTAGAAAACAATCTAAATATAAGATTTAAAATGAGTCGTGGAAGTTAAGAAATTACCAGTCTCGACCGACGGCGCCCGATCTCGAACATGACGCGTGGATCAGCACCATCCAGTTCAACCATTTTGTAGAGAACCGTTGGTCGTCCGGCGCGGTGCGGTAGATGAATAGCATTGATGTCATCTAGGGTCGTACTCGTAGTTGACAGAGAATGCCTCAGTAGCGTGCAGACGGGCACATCATTCAAAGAGAGGCCTATTTTGTCCAGCAGCAAGTTTAATGGGCCGTAAATGATGATGATAAAATATCCATTAAGGGAAAGATAAACACTTACCTGTGATAAGCAAAGTATTGTTGTTTTTAGTGTCATGGTCTACCGGCGTGGAAGCAAGCCCGGTGATGGTGAGTTTGGCCACCGGCTGGCCAGCAGCGGCACCAACCTTGCCGCCAACTCCTGTTAGCTCCAGTTCCATGTCCATTGAGCGTTGTAGCACCTGGGAAAGAACAGGATTTTGAAAAAGTTTTTACGGAAACGGTGAAGGAAAACCTCGTGAGGATACCGGCATGTCCTAGAACCAAACATTTGAAGACATGTGACATCTACCAACCCGTGCGTGGTGGATTACAGCCCACTCTCTCTCGAATAGATCAGAGTTGTGTTGTGTCCCAGCAGGGAGATCTATATGAGGCTCACCTATAGAATGATTATGTTACCATACATGTAGCTAAACTATAGGCAAACCCATCTCTCATTTAAATACCTCATTTAAAGTTAAAGGCTAGCAATTTCTGCAATCAAAAGCCAGTGTAATTGCAAATAAATCGACGAATACTAAATTGAATATGACAATGAATTCTGCGCAAATACCGCACAGTGGTACTAAATACATAATGATAATAGTGTGGACATCAATTTGCGACGGAAACCACCCGAGGTTCGTAATTTACACACATTAGTGGCAAATTGCTCGCGGACTCAAAATTGTACATCGATTAACGGTCAGTGAACCTAACTAGCAAACAAGATAATCAATGTACGGATATGTAGGTCAAACAATGAGGAATCTATTCATGTACCTAACTGTTTTGAATTCATCAACTTTGTTTATGTTTTTCCTCCATTGTGATGGCCTCTACAAGTGGAGATGGTTACCTAAGTAAACTTTTGTCTTATAAATCATACTGACACGACAAGAAGTAGATGAATTCATCATATCAGGCGGTAAGAATCCAATGGTAATCACAGACAAACTAAGTAATGGAACGGCACCAACATGATGTTACAATGTAGTGTATCACATGTAGAATATTCCCAAGAACACCGAAGTTCGCAAACGGAATTCTCCCGATTTTCTTGACATTATCTTCTCTCTTAAAGAAATAAACCTAAAGGAATAACCTTCTCAAGAAATAAACTCAAAATCTGTTTACATCCAAGGGGGATGCGCTGAGGTACAGGTAAAGGTTAGTGTAAGCCTGTATGTGGAACGAAAAATATGATTCGAGACCGTACGTATATATTAACTGGTGGAGTCTGCAAGGGCCGATACCTGCCAGGGATGCGGGTAGTTCGAAAGAGATATCGCCGCCACTGGCACACAGGGTACTGAGGGAATACGGGTGGGTTTTAGTCAGTAAAAGTCTGACACGCCCTCCTGCTCCACCCAGAGCGGGAGAAGTTATTTGATGATTTCCCATCTCAAAAAGAAAAAGCGGAAAGTAGATAATGACAAGAGAATTGGGAGAATTATCTTCTGCAACCTCTTTGCCAACTTCGGTGTTATTGGCAATATTCTACATGTGATCCTACAAACTATTACATTGATCATCATACTTTGGATGTCGCGGGCTAACCTGGCGTTTTCCCTTTCCACAAAATAAATAAATCCTCCGAGCGCAGCCGAGCTTCATTGCTAGTTTCGCCATAAAACGTTGCGCTAATAGGAGAAAACCATTTTAATCCGACTGGACGGCGCAATTAGCTGTGACTCACTAATTAACGGCGAATGTCCTGCGAGCCTTGATAATGAGGGCGCTGCAATTAAGCGTATAATTTTAGAGTTATCCATGTACGTAAATACGTAATTTCAACGTTGTTTGTATGGAATAAATAGGAGTTTTGGAGAACGCATCCGGTATGTCAACATGAATGTTGGAAACGAAAAGAATTTAGAAAAAGTTTTGCTGCATTTTTGAGGTGTTTTTTTTTCGCGGGCCGGTCTCGACATATAACTGACTAGCTTTTGCCCGCGGCTCCGCCCGCGTGGATGTCGGTTATCGCGTAAAAATGTAGTATATGTCCTTCTCCATATCATCATCATAATCATCATCATTATTTCAGCCGAACGACGTCCACTGCTGGACATAGGCCTCCCCCAAGCTCCGCCACTTCGACCGGTTCTGCGCTTCATATACCAAGCTATAATCTCTGCCAAATTTCATGACGATCGGTTCAGCAGTTTAGACGAGAAAGCGTAACATCCAGACAGACAGTTACTTTCGCATTGATAAATATCAGTAGGGATTCTACGCGTTCTCTTCACACACTACACAGTTTTTTCACCTGCAGCAGCATTTTCAGCAAATCAATCTTTACCTACTTATATTTAAATTGGTGATCTCCACATGTTACCCCAGAATGTAAACGTAAAGACTACGAACTGCACAAATCAAGTCATTGTTTCGTTAAAACAAACGCACGAGTTGATCGATCAGGTTAAGCTACGCTGGTCGCGGTTGATCCGCGGATAGGTGACCGTCTTTACATACCAAGACCCCTCCTTCCATCGGAAAGCACGTAAAGCCGTTGGTCCCGGCTGTCATTTGTGGATCTTTGACAGTCGTTACGGGTCGTCAGAAGCCCGAAAGTCTGACAACCAGTCTTAACAAAGAGTTTCGTATTGACCAGTGACTGGGTTGTAGAAGTCAGATTGGCTATCGCCCCATGTAAAATACTGATACGCAACTGCGTTCGGTTAGACTGGAAGCCGACCCCAACATATCTGGGCTGAGCGTGTGATGATGTTTCGTAAAACAAAACTTACAACATGAACATTGGTGATATTCAAAAAGTCAGGCTTAAATACTGATGCAATCGTGAGTTGGTTACAAAAATTACGTCTCTTTTCAGCGAAAAACCAAGGCCAAAGCATCGTGGCACTTAGTACCTAGCACCGTCTGAAAAATTCTGCGCACCTAACCAACCTATAATTCATAGCTACAAAATATTGCCACAACACTGAATATTGAGTTAGAGGGTCTTGTGACTAACTAATAACAGCCGCGGGTCAATCGATCAGGTTAAGCTAGCTACACTTGCCGCAGTCGGTTCTTGGATGGGTGATCGGTAATACCGAGACCACTCCGTGCCTCGGAGCACAGAAAGCACGTTAAGCCATTGGTCCCGGTGGTTAATCGTGGATATTTGGCAGCCGTTACGGGTCACAAGCCCGTAAGTCTGACAACCAGTCTTACCAAGGGGTAAAGTGTTACTCAGTAACTGGATTATGCAGGTCAGAATGGCAGTCCCTCCACGTAAAATACTGGTATTCAGCTGCATAGACTGGAAACCGACACAATTAATCGTTAGGCTAAAAGGCTAGGCAAATGACTGAATGTAGGGTATAAATCCGTAAACCGCTAACATCGCCAAGATATAGAGCGGCCTTTGAAGAATAAATTGAAACAGTTTACGACCTCCAAAACACAAAAATCATAACTTTATAGCAGTGGGAGATATTTGAAAGTGATACTATTTTCAGTCGAGACTGTTGAGAGTAACCTTGGCTCGTCGCTACTCATCTGACATTGAACTCGATCTGCTCTTGACTTTTACTACGCTTCAGCTAGCCAAACTATTAACCAACACAATTATACCAAGATATTTCTTCCATGTGTTGTACACAGTACCTGAAGGTCGGCTGTACTGTGCTGAACCTTTTTCCTAGAGTATATACAATCTTAGCAATATTATGAATGTTTAAGTGCGTTTGTAAGTTACACTTTCACGCTAAAAGGGCTGAACGGATTTACATGAAATCCGTTCTGAGACATCATCACGGTTGGGCAGGCCACAAATGCGGCGTTAAGTCCCTTCTTTGAGGAGTGGATTGAGAGGCACCACGGCGTCCTCACCTTCCGCCCTACGCAGACCCTCACCGGACACGGTTGTTTCGGGAGGTTCCACCTTCGGGTAAGGCGAGAGGAAACGCCCGGGTGTTACTACTGCTTAGATCACCCGGAGGACACGGTAGAACTAACGGTGGAGGTCTGCCCGGCTTGGGCGGAGCCCCGCCGTGTTCTCGTGAAGGCGATCGGCGGCGGCGATCTCCCGCGTCTGGCCCTGATCCAGGCCATGGTATGGAGCGAGAGTGCATAGGAAGCCGTCACCTCCTACGAAGAAGTGATGCTCGCGAAGAGGGCGGCGGCGCACATGAAGGAGGGGCAATGTATGCGCCCTCACGGCTCTAGTCGCCGCAGGCGACGCCCTGCGTGTCGGGAATCCTAGGCTGATTCCCGGCCACCGTAGCCGCGTCATTATCTGCCTAGCCTTTTACCAACTATGTTGGGATCGGTTTCCAGCCAATCTAGATGCAGCTGAATACCAGTATTTTACATAGAGCGACTGCCTATGTGAGGGCAAAAACTATTTTTGCATAAATAACCCCCACGCAAGACAAACATTCCGCCCAATCCAATCTCAAGATGCTTATTCTCGGTCAAAGAGAAGCAACGACCCCCTCTGGCCTCGAGTATGTCAAGGCACAGTGCATGAGTGCAATGGACTCGGCTTATAACCGAGGCGAGCTCGTGTGTGTGTTAAAATCAATAGACTACATATAGATCCACTCTAGTTGCATAATACGGTGTTTTCGAAGAGATTATAGTTAGACAAAGGACAATGGTATCCACCTGTGAAATAACAAGATCATACGGCTAGCCAAGCGTGACCATACGACAATATCCGATCGGAATTGTGCATCATAGCACGATATAGGGCAACGGACCAGACTAAAGAGCAGGATAGGAAGACGGCTAGACTATAATACGAGCATGTAAAGAATTGTTTCGAATTCTGTACGACAGCATTAGTGGGGCAGTCGTAACAACCGCGACTTACGAATTGTAGGTCGTAGGTACGAGCCCAGAAGCGCGCTTTACCTACTTTGTGTAAATTATTTCATCACCACTACTCTCAAAACAGTTAAGGAACTGCTCGTGAAAAAATCGACACGTTATGCCATCTACCAGCCCGCACTATGCCCGCTAGGTTACAGCCCACTCCCTGTCCGGCTCTAGCAGCCGGAACAGTATAGACTGATTATACTCCGAAACGTAAAAAGGCAAAGAAATATTTTTATGTGCCCAAAAGAACTGGCACCTCTTTAGAGTACTTTTGACACGTTACTGTCCCCTCTCAAGATTTATAAAACCTCTGGCAATTTCGTATCTCAAATACCAAAGGATCGTCTCCGAAGTACCGTTCAATTCGTCAATAGCTTAATTAAAGTCGATATGAACTGACCTGATCCATCCTGATAACACCTTCAGCCAATGTCTTGTAGCCCAGAATTGTGCGATTCTTGTATTTCTTGCGTCGCTGTAGCATTATCTGCAATCTGTAATGGAATACATTTTAAATTAATACACAGGGTAAGCAGGCTTAACCGTTGGTCCCGCTCCCTTGCAGATCTTTGACAGTCGTTACGCGTTAGTCAGAAGCCCGAAAACCTGACAACCAGTCTTACCAGGGGGTATCGTGTTCCCCAGTAATTGGGTTGTGGAGGTCCGATAAGCAGTGGCTCCATGTAAAATACAGGTATTCAGCTGCATCCGGGTAGATTGGAAGACAAGCCTACCATGGTTTGGAAATGGCTAGGCAGATGATGATCAAACAGGGTATTATATTTCATCTTTATTAAACAGACTTTGGTTTCAAAAAACACTACAAAGTGAAAAGTACGTTTAATTTTGGAAGTCGGTGATTTTGGGTAAGTATTTTAATTTTTTGTCACCGCCTTCCGAAATTAAAGTTATTTTACACTTTGTAGTGTTTTTACGGAAGTCGGTTGTTTTTAAGTTTTTTTTTTTTTTAGTTATAGTACCTACCCGATACCCACACCAATTCGAAATTTCATGAACCTTGGGGCCAAAACAATGCATATTTATGCGATAGCAGCGATCCCGGTTGATTTTCTGTAATTTTTTTCTGTTCCGTTGTCTGTCTCGGAAACGCATTATCAGATCTTTAAGTATGAAATTTAAATGGGACCATTTCGAAATAAACCCCTTAGGAAAAAATCCGTATATGACGGAGTTATGCCCGAACATACATAAAAAAACATGTCGAATTGATAACCTCCTTCTTTTTAAAGTCGGTTAAAAATGTCTGAAGGCCGTACGTTGCAGTCGTCCAGTTTTAGACTCTAGAATCTCTAGACTTTCTTTAGGACCGTAAATCCACTCATAAATTCAAACTACAACCCATAATCATTTAAGCAAACCAAAAATCGATTTTAACATCGATAAACACACAAAAAATCGATTACTCGTATTGTAAAACTGTTTATAAAGTTTGAACGTTAGAAGTTCGGACTGAGTATAGTTTTATAGCCCATTTTATTGTCCAGAACGTTTATACCGCGTTGTTTAGCTCAAGTGCACAGATATACATATGGTACAAACACCATCGTTTCTTAAATAGATGCTGCTTTATAACCGATTTGGAAGCTGAGGACCATTTATGACTGTGAACACCATCTATCTATTACCTATTTATTGAGAGTTTGTTGGTGAGGTAGTTGGGATACCTGCAAATTCCAGGTGATGGTGCAGCATCAGTTCAAGGTTACTTTGGCCTTCAAATATCATTGAAGTATAAGAATACCAAATTTCGACTCTATCAGACCTGTAAAAGATGCTCACATCGTTTCATCGACTAGAAAAGAGATGATAATCTACAAACGCCTGAAAAGATAGCTAATGTCACTCTCGATTAGGTCACCTTTCAGACAAAACAAAAAAGAAACAAATTCGGTTCAGCCGTTTGGGAGCTAGGATACCACAGACAGACACACAGATACACACGTTTAACTTATAACACCCCTCTTTTTCCGTCGGGTGTTGAAATTTTTTTTTCAGCTCTCATGGGTTGTCTTCTACTCACGCAAAATTACTAGTAACCTACGGCAGCCTCTCAAAACGTGTTTTAGATGAGCAAAATCTACAAATTGTACTAACGACTAAGTACACACAATTCATCAAACAGAAAAACCCAGACAATTACCAAGAAACTGTAAGAGTGAAGAAGATTAATAGCACTGTCAGCCTTGACCGTTTAGCATGAATACTTCAGAAAATTCCTCCATTTAACGACTGCATTAAAAACTACTAAATTAACTATAAACAAACATACGGCGCAAAAACTAGATTAATGTCTTCATAACGAGAGGGGACGGGAGACATGGTTTATGGTTTGTTAAACTTTTATTAGAGCTTTATTAGTGCTAGTGGATTCGTTCAGACCATACGCGTGGCGATTTTATTATATTAGGTCTTTACCTATGAAATTGCCGTTCTGCAGTACTGGCCATTTCAAATCAAAATAATTTTTGTTTGGCTAAGAATTCTAATTTCAAATTAATTTTATTTTAAAAACATGGATTTTTTTTTCTAAAAGTAGTCATTTCTTTATTGATTAGTGTTACATTTTCATCGCATTTCAATCTTTTTCGTCATCATGGATACGTTAAAAATTCGAGTAATTATGGAATATGAGTACCGTCGTGGCAGCAACGCGGCACAAGCGGCACGCAACATCAACGACGTTTACGGAGCTAACACTACAAACCAACGCACCACCTGTTATTGGTTTGCTCGCTTCCGTTCTGGAAATTTCGACCTGAAAAATGAACCTCGCGGTCGTCCGAAGACTTTGGTCGACAATGACGAATTAAAGGCGATTGTGGAAGCTGATGATACACAATCTACGGCTGAATTAGCAGCAGCTTTCGACGTTAGCGTCAAAACAATATTGGTCCATTTGCGTCAAATTGGCAAGGTAAAAAAGCTTGACAAATGGGTGCCCCACGAACTCAATGATCGCCAGCGCGAAGTACGCGTCGAGACGTGCCTTGCACTGCTCAACAGACACACAAATGAAGGAATTTTGAACCGCATTGTTACCTGCGATGAAAAATGGATTCTGTTTGATAACCGTAAGCGCTCAGCAAGTTGGTTGGATCCTGGTTCAGCACCTAAACAATGCCCTAAACGAAAACTTACCCCTAGAAAAGTGATGGTCACTGTTTGGTGGTCTAGCGCCGGTGTGATTCATCACAGCTTCTTACCAAACGGGGTGAGCATTACTGCAGATGTGTACTGTGAAGAACTGAACACAATGATGGAGAAGCTGGTGCATCTCCAACCAGCATTGGTCAATCGCTCGTCTCCGCTGCTCCTGCACGACAACGCGCGACCTCATACTGCACAGCAGACGGTCTCCAAGTTGCAAGAACTGGGATTGGAAGCTCTCCGTCATCCGCCCTACTCACCAGACCTTGCGCCTACAGACTACTACTTTTTCCAGAATTTGGATAACTTCTTGGCGGGAAAAAAATTTAATACCCGAGAGGCAGTACAAAATGCCTTTGAAGAATTTGTTGCCTCCCGTCCAGCTGATTTCTTTAAGAAGGGCATCAATAAACTGCCACTGCGATGGCAAAGATGCATTGATTGCATGGGTGATTACTTCGATTAATACAAATAAAAAATTCATGAAAAAAAATCGTTTAAATTTTTTCATACAAAACGGCAATTTCATAGGTAAAGACCTATTATATATCATATATATAGCATTATAGACGATAAAACTTACTTTAGTAGACCATTACCTCTATGATAGTACTACTAGGCATGCGGTTTATGACTACATTTGATAAGTTTAAAAGGCCACTAGCGGCAGCATAATGTATAGTTTGTGTGTGTTTGTTATAGTATTTTCTTTCTTTTCTTTCAATTATTGCTGATCGCTTACTACTGTTAGAATTTATTGTTTTAGGGTAGGTGGCATACGATCACGGCTTTCCTCTGAATATCCCTTTTTGCTTCGCCATAGAAGGCTAAATTTATCAGTAACTAGCTTTTGCCAGCGGCTTCGCCCGCGCGGAACTTGCATCCCCTATTTAACTCCCTTAGGGGTTGAATTTCGAAAATTCCTTCCTTATTCCTTGTCTACATTATAAAGGGAACCGCTGTGCAAAATTTCAGCTTTCTAGGTCCAAGGGTTTGGGCTGGGCGTTGGTGAGTCAGTCAGTCAGTCAGGACTTCTCTTTTTATTTATATAGATAAAAAAAAAAAACAATTTCAATCAGGTCAATTTTTTATTATTTTGAGAGGAATGGAGAGGAGCAAGATGAATTTGAGACTGCTAGACAAATGGAAAACCAGGAAAATTAGGAAAGTGGCAGACATTAAATTAAAAACTAGAACCCTTAAATGGAAATGGACAAGCCATATGATGAAAGCTACGACGGAAAAATGGCCAAAAAGGCCACAAAATGGTACCGAAGGAACGGAAAAAGACGTAGAGGAAGACAGATGAAAATCTGCCTAAAGGTTTGAGGAAAACAGCTCTAGACATTGGAGGTGGAGGGAAATAGAGGAGGCCTATGTCGCAAGACAGTCTGACCTGGACGCTGATAATAGCTGCTAATCTGCTAATATTATTAAATTAAGTTATTTAGTGTTATTAGTTTATAAGAACTTGTGTATATAGAAAAGGGCAGAGTAAAGGGCTATTTTTACTTAATTTATTATTATTATGTCGGGTAAATACGACACAAATTAAGCACTAACCTGTTGCCATCTCGCTTAACAAAATGCGGGTACTGCAGTGAGAAGCAGAGGTCGAGCTCGACATCAAGCGGGGGCACCGCGATGTCGTTGGAGCGCAGGGTCCGCTTGGAGCTGTGCATGCGCGCCGCAAGGATCACGGCACCTGCGCCCGCGCCGCTTGCTGCCCCGCCGCCGGTCTCGCCCAGCGCGCCACATACACGAAGACGTGTTATCCGGAGCGTACATAGCCTGGGAACAAAGGAAAAGTTTTATAAGTATAGGTGATGTATATTGGATGCAGAGGGCTCCTGTAAGATAGATGTTATACATAAGATATTCATCATACATATTTCAGATTAGATTGCGGAGAGCAGCGATGGCCCAGCAGTAGCGCAACCCAATCAGGTGCGTTCCTTAGAGTAATTTATTTGATGACCACTGCTCTCAAAACCTCGTGAGGTAACCGGCATGTGACACCTACCAACTCGCACTGTAACCGCGTGGTGGAGGAGGCCTGTGTCCCAGCAGTGGGAACAATATTATAGGCTGATTGTGTATAATATATTTACATTAGACTAGAAAGGCACAAACAGCGGTCTTATCGCTAAACAAGACAAGCGCGATGGTCTTTTTCATCGGCACAAATGACCTTCCGTACAAACTTTCATCTGCTATTTAACCCCTCTAGGGGATAGAATTTCCATAAATCCTTCCTTAGTGATCACTTTTGTTAGATAAGAAACTCTGGAAACTCTAAAAAAGGCTGTGCGTTGTCAGTCAGTGAATGAATGAATGAACGAATTTAAGATATTTACCAAATAGATGCAAGACAACGCTGGACGGAAATATATTATGAAAAAAGTAAGTACAAACACTCGCTCGTCTCACTGTAAAATTCGTTGAACATAAGACTTATTTATCAACAGATAGCCATAAATAAAGTTTTACATTGATGGTTCTAGTTCGTAGAAGCGCTACGAATGCTACGAGTGCTACGGCCTACGACGTAGCTCTCATTCATCAATAGTGTTGTCTTTCGTAACTAGCCGGTTCGGTTTTACTACTTATCAAAACATCGAGATTTCTTTATTTTAACATAACATCTTATTTACGTCTTATTTCTTCGAATGGATGGGCAGAACTGTGGGTGTAGCTATAGTACACAGACATTTCGCCAGTTGTGTTTTCCCATGTGATAGGGGGCGAGCCTATATCTTATACGCATACACGGAAATCACATCGCCCGTCGCGGAGTCTAGAAAAAAAAAACGCAGACAATTACTTCAATTTATAATATGAAAAGATATTTTTGCATTCATTGATCCACTTCTTTTCACGAAGCTCACCTATAGTCAGAAAAGCAATTCCAAAGATATCTCTTATCGCTATAAATTGACGTGGACAGGTGAAAAATGTGTAACATAGCAGAAACATGTCGACAGACTCGTTGCCGGCTCGCTACACCGACAGATTACATGCTGTATCTGGGACAACATGTCGCATCGTGTTTGTCGGGATTGGCAAATATTTGGACTATACTACGAGGCTTTGGAGGTTCCGTATGTAATGAACATGGGTTATTTGGACAGGAATTGTCACATTTTAGGGGGTACGGATCGAAGACATACTATAACATCACGCCTTGTTTCCCCGAAAGGTTGGGCAGAGGTGTACCTATATGACATTGATTTACACTCACACACTAACTTATTTCTTGTTAATATTCTAGGAAAATCGTATACTTACTCTTACAATGTTTGTAAATATGTGAGCACCATGTATCTATCATATAATTAATTTATCTTTATTGCTTCACTTGCATTTTGTCACCTTTTTTGGTATAGTAATTTTATTCTGGGTGCTCCGTTTTCACATATAATTATATAATGAATGTACTATGATGAATTGTATGTAAAACATTTTAAAAGAGTAACGGTGGAGTTGGCGAGTGGAATGGGCGACTAGAATCAATTCTATTTTTTAAATGTAAATGTTGACGTTCAAAAGTGCCTTTTAAGTGCCTAATTGAAATAAATGCTTTGACTTTGACTTTGACTTTATAAAACACCGACTTTTCGCCAGTTATGTTTAAGTCCCACGTAATCCACGGGCGAGTCTATTGCCATCAACTGGGCTGCTACTGACAAATTCCAGATCGTATAACCCAGTAACTCTTTACCCGACCTGGGAATCGTTGCCAGAACCTCAAGTTCAGCAGTAGCGCTTACGACCACTAGATCAACAAAACAGTTGGAGCAAAGAACCTTCAGATAAATTAAACATAATTTTCCGAAGCTTATGAAATATGCCATTACCTAGCTAAAATATTTTTAACAAAACATAAGTAGGTACTGTTGGTAAAGCTGAGAAAGCCAAAGTAAGTTGATATTTTCAAGTTATAAGAAACAAAAAATGTAATTGAAGCCACGTTCCTCAGTTACTGTTAAATAAATAAAAATAATTTGCTGGGCATCCGAGACGTTTTTTTAAATCTAATATCCTGTGCGCAAAATATTAATAAATCTATCTAGGCCTAAACAGAGTGAATACACAGAAACGACGCCCACACAATATTATCTTATTATTTGCAAAGGACCGAATATTATTTTACTAAACACCAAGGCTAAGTAATATTAGCCGCACGAGTCGATCAATTAGGTTAAGCTACGCTTGCCGCGGTTGGTCCGTGGATGGGTGACCATCTTTACATACAAAGACGTGTTTTTCGAGGCAGGGGGCCTCGAAAAACACGTTAAGCCGTTGGTCCCGGCAGTCGTCACGGGTAGTCAGAACCTCGAAAGTCTGACAACCAGTCTTATCAAGGGGTATCGTATTACCCAGTAACTGGGTTGTGGAGGTCAGATAGGCAGTCGGTCCATGTAAAATACTGATATTCAGCTGCATCCGGTCAGAAGGGAAGCCAACACCAGCATAGTTCGAAAAAATCTAGGCAGATTATGATGACCAAGATACAAAAGACAAGAAAGAAGTTAAACTAGTTAAAAAAATAATCTATCGGTTGTAAAGTCAGATTCGGAACTAAGCCGGATTTAGTGATGCGCTCCGGGAAAAGAAATAAGCTGATTCGATCGACCAGTATAATCCGGTTCGGATTCAAAGATTAACCTTTTGTATCGTTCACAAATTCTTATGAGTTATCTGCGTATCAAATGCAACCATTTATTTTCGTCTTGAGTAAGGAGATATTTTTATTACCTTCTTTAATATATTTCTGTCCAATTCCGGGGGAATTTGGTTATATCCAAGTTTAATCCTTTGAGATGAGCGTGGAATTGAGACCCGATTTAGAAATGCCGTGAAATGCTGATCTGTTACCCTTAAATTGGTTGGATTTAAAGAGACACACAGATGTTTAATTTCTCACCAGCTTTTTCCAGCAGCTTCGCCCGCGTTCACGAATTTACTTACACAAAACCTCACCAAATTATACAGCTAAACATTCAGCAGTAATCACACTTTCTATTAGTGAAAACCGCATGAAAATCTGTTCAGTTTTAAAGTTTATCACGAACAGACGCGGCGGGGGACTTTTGTTTTACAATATGTATGTGTGTATGTTCTCATTTTCAATCACGTTATGTAGATCATCATCATCATCATCATCATCATCATCATCATCATTTCAGCCGAAAGACGTCCACTGCTGGACATAAGCCTCCCCTAAAAGGGAGGTTTTGCCATAATCGCCCCGCTTGGCAGGCGGGTTGGCGATCGCAGTATGGTGGTAAAATGCATAGAGAACGCTGCTGCCCATTCTCTAGTAAGTCCCATAGTCGCCTTCTACGACACCCATTGGAAAGAGATGGGATGATGCTATTCTTTTACGCCCGGCACCACACGGGACTTATGTTATGTAGATAAAGATGAATTATTAAGATTATATAGCACTTTATTTACCTCAGGATGAAGAGTATGTAATCAAAGTCAACATTCAAGACGAATTTTATACATTTAAATAAATACAGCGGTTTTTCAGACCTTAAATCAATATTATAATTATTATGTTGTCAAGAATTGCAAACGTAATAAATAATCTTAAAGAGCTTTTTACATACATACATTTGCAAAGCCATTAAGAATTTCTGCACGTTATATATAACACGGCTTACACGGCGCCGGCGCCGGCCCCGGGACAAGTCACATGTGCAAGGAAAACGTTTATTGTCGTTAAAATAAAAGTAAGGTATATGTAATTCCATCTTGTGATTTAAGATATTTTTTCTCAGGGCTTTAGCAGACATGCCACTTTTAGTATTATCGGTCGACGTTTTTGTGATTTTTTCATTAGGGCATTGCGTTTTCGCGACTCTGCGTTTAGTCGCGATGGGGAAAACGTGTGTTATAGCGATTGCGTTGACGCTGAATCGCATTTTGGGCAATTGTTGGGACATTATCAAAATTATGCGTTTTCTATCGATATTGTGAAACCCGAATGTCTTACAACCAGTCTTACCAAGGGGCATCGTATTACCCGGTAAGTGAGTTGCGGAGGTCAGAGAGGCAGTCACTCCATGTAAAATACTGGTATTCAGCTGCATCCGGTTAGACTGCAAGCCGACCCTAACATAGTTGGGAACAAGCTTGGCTGATGATGATGACCAAGAGACAAAAGACAAGCAAGAAGTTAAGTCAGATTGGAAACTGAGCCGGATTTAGTGATGCGCTCCTGGAAAAGAAATAAGCTGATTCGATCGACCCGCAAAGTGTTAGAGGGGTTTTGAGCTTAGTCGCTGAATCGAGTACTTATCCGAAAGTAAAAAAATCGCTAATAGTCGATGCTGCTAAAAGTAGCATGTCTGCTAAGCCCCTGAGATATTTCTCTTAATAAAGATATCGGCCTGGTTGGCGCCTCGGGCGAATACTTCGTGCCAGAACACTGTGAGCAATAATGTCTATTATGTGTTAACAAAAATAACTTTGTTGTACTCGCAATAATAAAGAAAATACTTATCCTGTAATTTTATTTATTTTTGTTATTATTTTCCGCGTTTTGTTTGTAGGCACTGTGATTTGATGATACAGGATATTATTAAATTAATGACATCAATAGTATAATAAACATTAAAATGTAGAAATGGTTAACTATTTAAATATATTTATATTATATAGATATTTTAATTTTGCTTGTTCGTCATAAATACATGAATAGATTTTAATTATTCTGAAATTATAAAATAACTTAATCACAAAATGATTAATGATTTTTCCTGTAATTTTTTATAAACAGTTTGTCGCCATTTATGACTTGAATACAACAAAGCTGAAGATTTGCATAAACAGGCCTGGCAAGGACATTAATGCGTAAACTATCATTATGAATTTATCACATGATTCTAGACCTATTAGCGTAGAAAATCGTCTGTTAAAAAAAACCTATGAGGCAGGTACAGGAGCGTGGGGGAGATATGGTATTGGTTGATAATGATGATGACGATAATGGTCAAAAACATATTAAATGTCATAGAAAAGTATAATACCAACGCGGTCAATTGTCCCTGATGTCCCTTCCAATACGTGTGCTCCCCGCATATATCTACTTGCAATATTCATGATAGAAGGTACAATATGCACCTACGTTATTTGACATTGACGTGTCATAAAATTGTTTGACCGTTGACGGATTTCTTAAGAAAGCAAAGCTCAATGGAACAAAATTTGAATTTCGCAAGCTACGTATATACTGGGGCTTCCCCTGAACAGTAGGTACTGAAGACTAACCTACATCTATAAATGAATATAACAACTCAACCACACAGCAAAACGGGCTCAGACGTCCAATAGGCGAGCTTTCGTTTCCTGAGAGTCGTGAAGTCGCACGGCTAGTTCGAAACACCGACTACACATACTTACCCACAACAGCTGTACATACCCGTACGAAACAGACTCTACAGTCTACAGGATTAAATTAGTTAGCAAAACTGGACAAATCGTGATTTGAATCGATATCTAAACACGATGAAATAAAAATAAAATACATTTGATGTTTTTTTGGGGTCAACGACCACTGGTTGTTCCTTGAAGTATGATTTTCTTTTGTGTTATCGTGTCCAGATATCAAGATAGATACTTTAGAGAGTGATTTCGTAAGAATTTACCTGGAAAAATGTTTGGTTACACTTTCTTCAAATATTAAGAACAGCAGTGGTGGCCAAGTGGTAACGGCCGCGACTTACGAGTTGTAGGTCGTGAGTTCGAACCCAGCCAGGCGCTTTACTTTGTGTAAATTATTTCATCACCACTGCTCTCAAAACGGTGAAGGAAAACATCGTGAGGAAACCGACATGTCTTAGAACCAAAAATTCGAAGACATGTGACATCTACCAACCCGCACTGGGCCCGCGTGGTGGATTACGGCCCAATCCCTCTCACTGAGAGGAGGCCTGTATCCCAGCAGTGGGAACATTTATAGGCTGATGATGATGTACGGTCACCAAAATAAATAAGTAAAGGTCGTCGGATAAAGTAAAAGTTTTGTAAGTTCATTTATCACATTAAATTTCATTCGAAAAATCCATCGGTTTCTTACTAAACTTACTACTATAAATTTATTCTATAATTTTTTTGCGCTGGGGGGTTTAGAATGATTTGCCGAATTCATGGTGACAGTTTGCGCACTGGATAAAAATTTATCCTGTATTCCCGAAGACCCTGGTTAAATATCTCTTTTAGTGGCTGTACATAAAGACGTAGTATAGATACAGTTATTAGTGAAAACTGAGCCACACGTTTTGAACTTAGGTCATGCAGACTAATTAAGCTAATTGATATGCGTAATTCGCAAAATGGAGTAATATATTTTTCTTCGAATCGTCGCGCAAATTTGTTCATACATTAGAGGAATGTTTACCTTGTATGAAATGTTTTCACAGAAATTTGTTTGACAGTGCAAAAGTTTAATTGTTTTTACCTGAAACATCTATTTTTAATATTTTATATTTATTAATTGTTAGTTACATTCATGGATATGTGAATCCTCCCTATCCTTACAGGCCAACAGGTTAGAACGCCGTATGGCCTACTCTCTGAGTTCGTCAACGAAGATACGGGACTATCAGTAAGTAGTTCGAAACTTGGGACTGAATCCTACTCCCGATTAATTAACTTTTTCGGACGGGCAATAACATTTCGGGAATAGGGACAACTGCAAAATCGTATTGTCATTAATTCCTAGCTCGAGCCCCAAAATAATCTTATATCCGTAAGTGTAACATTGTAGAAAAGGCCCGTAAATTTGGACGAAACTACGGATTTCGTGCTTAGTTAGTAGACGACCGATGAAGATTAGTTTCCTTGGAGTTCGATTTTCTGACTACTGGGTTGTGGAAGCCCCGGGCGGAAGATACCCCGGAAACAAGAAAAAAGATTCCATAATCCGTACAATTATAACAACGTAGTCGCTCGGTTGCAAAGCTTATCGTCAGTCTGAACCAGCCTTTATCTAGCCAGAACTTAATGGCGACCGCTGCAGGGCTGTCGGCTAACTTTTCCCACGGCTAGTTTAACTTTATGTTTCCTGTGTAAAAGTTAGCGGTATTCACTGTTAAAGGAAACCATAACGTTCATAATAAAACTATTATTTATTGCTAGTTATTGCTGATGGTGTTTAATATTTATTGTTTACTAGCTTTTGCCACCGGCTCCGCTCGCGTGGATGTAGATTATCGCGTAAAAAAGTAGCCTATGTCCTTGTCCATATCCCAGGCTATATCTCTGCCAAATTTCATGACGATCGGTTTAGCGGTTTAACTCTACGCAAAAAAAAAAACGCGGTAAAATGTAAGTGATAAAAATATAATATAATTAATGAAACTTTCTAACATGCAACGTTCTATATAAAACACTGTGTCATCATAATTAATGCAATTAGAACATGATGTTGTACCTAAAATAAAAACATAACGAGTATAAGTGCTAAATAATTTCCATGAAACAAGCGATTACATTAATAGTTTAATGTTAATAGCACCGGTGTTAACGGCCTTTGGTCTAGAAAGAAAACTCTGGTTTTAATAGTAAATTAAGTTAGTTCAGGAGTAATTAAACAGGTGAAGAATTTTCCTAGTTTGTCTTTGTACGTACTTCACGCTCTACTCGCCTTAAATAAATGAATGAAATGCACCGAACCCAGCGTGGTTTGACTCACAAATAAAAACTTAACGAGCATCAGCGAATGAACCAAGATTTGCTGTAGCCCCTGAAGCGTTATGTTTCATAGTGCTACAAAGACCATAGCATGTCATGAAGTAGAACATGGGCGCCATAATCGTAGGGAAGACGTGCCCTTAGGATTTGGAAGAATTTGTGAGCCGTACCGGAAATAAGTAAAAAAAAGAAAGGAATTTCAATCAATAGGACTGCGATACCAACGCATAATGACTGCTTAGCAAGTTTGACTAAGATGAAATTTTAAATTGTACCCATAAATCGACTACAAATGATGAAACTGGGTGTGAGTGTCGTTAAATACCACTACAGCTTCTTCCTGGTGGCTTAAAACAACAAACAACAATAGAATAACGAACAAAAATGCCACCGTAATAAAACTTCCCAAGTATCAATCAAGTAGCTTCGTCAGTTAAGTGTTGAAAAAACTACGTTTCCGTTCGGAAACTGAATATTTCCGAAATTCCAACAAGTTCAACACCACTAAAAGTTGCTGTGTAACAGCAATATTAACAGTTTTTCCCTGCCAGCCCTACAAATATCAAAGGAGGAAGAGAAAGGCGACCGGAACGCGCATGTCCGTCGTTTATCGCATAATTTGGCGGGCCCTGGGACACCTGCAACTAGATCACGACAAACGTTCTATCCTTTCACCGATTTAAATACAACCACGAAATAAAATTGAGCTGAGCCATACATTTATGTTCGCATAACACGACAGAATGTATGGATGTATCAGCTCATTTTGAATTCACGATTTCAGGCTTGATCCCAATGTAAAAGTTTTTCATAATGATAATTACAATTACCCTTTTAAAGGATTAAAACGATCAAAATGTAACGGAGCTGTGGTTGTATAGCAGCCATAATAAATTAAATTAAATTTGAAAACAGCCACTCCATTCTACATTACCACTCGACAGTTGGCATCAAGACCTGTTAACAACGCCATAACATTTGACTGATGGTATTAATTAATTGATCTACCATTAGGGCATTGAATATCAATCTGCATGAAATGCAAATCTGATAGTAATATAATCGATGCAACGCTTTGCAACAGACAGACTCTATCATTGATGAATGCTCGTATTTGTGCACAGATACATGTTATGCGAATATAGAGGACTCCTTGTGGTATTATGGTGCAAATGAATAGAAGCAAATAAATAGAAGATCAAAGTTATAAGTTTCTAACTTAACAAAAACTTACTAGAACGCTAAATCATGTCAAACTTTCAGACTGTGAAACTGAAGTGAGATTCACAGTAATTTAGATAGACGATGACCGGACAGTCTAGGTATGGTTATGGGCTAAGTACCTCTAGAAATAGTTACTTAATTTAATAATCCAAATCAGTAAGCCCAATCTACACTATTTACATAATTTAAAAACTAACAGTTTTAAAAATAAAAGATTCTATATAATACGACCGCATCGTTGTCAACAGAAAAACTGCCCAAAGACTCGCAGCATTGCCACGTTGTATGGCAATGTTCTTTGAACAAGAAATAGGCCAGCCCTTTGGTCTCATGAGGAGTCGAGCAACCGCTTAGCAATGTCTCGGAAAACTCAGTGGGCACTCGGACCCCATGACCCTAGAGTTTCAACCCCAAACGGCTCGAACATATAAATTCCAATAAGATTGAAATATTTGCGCCAATACGTAATTCTATTTAGAAATATACCAGACCACCGACGAATCTAGCCAATTTTTCCAAAGCACACAACACAAATCTCTCGATTCGCCAATTTCATACCAAATCCAATCAACTCAATGGTCACAGATCGCAGACCAAATAAAATTTATGAAGGCCCTCATCGGATCGCGAGCGAACAGATAACCACGAAACTAAATTATTGGTTAGCTAACGAACGTATATATATCTACATTAAACCTCATTAAACCGCGATTAGCTACGTTACTCGTTCACGACAGAGTGCTTATCATCGAGTGCGTAAATAATTAAACAAGTAATAAAGACAGGAAGATATGGAGGTTCCCCAAGGAAACCATTTTTTTATTACTAGGGGGCTGATGTAAAAAGGAATGGGGTTTTATGTTTGTAGGTCAGCACGTGGTTTAGAGGGGTGATAAAAGTGTAATTTTTGTATTTTTGTTTTGGGTAAGAACCCCAAACAAACTAAACACAGACAGAAGGGTTTCTGGGTGGGGTTGGCTTGATACAATAATGGGGTAAAGAGTCACTGGATGAAGTGATTACGAAAGGGTTCTGTATGGGAAAAAGTGTAAAACTGAACTAACAATATAATATTAAAAATGTAAAAGTCTGTATGTTTGGATGTTTGTCACTGAATCACGCGAAAACGGCTGAGCAGATTTGCATGAAATTTGGCAAACAAATTTTATAATATCGATTAACATATAGGGTTCCCGTGGGATAATTTTCGACATCCACGCGGGCGATGCGGCTTGCAAAAGCTAGTAAAGATATAAAACTGTTACGACCTGCAATTTCAATTTCATCGCAACGTATTTTTAAAAGCTTAGTACTTAAAAAATAATGCGAGAACCAATAAACACGGATTCAAAATAATGGTTTTAATTTTGTTTGTTCAATAGGTTTCTAACGGTTAGCTATAATCGTAAGGAAATGTTAATCTACGGATATTCAATTTGTTTGAACGGTATATTGCGAGAAAAAACACATTATGAGTTTCAGAATAAATGGCGCTTGCAAAAAGTATTCTAAAAACGCTTTTTCAGGATAATGGCGTTTCCCGTTGGATTTATTGCTATTTTCATTAAACGAGGCCGTATGTTTGACTGTGGTAAACGAAAGAGACTGGAATATTGTACTTTTAGCACGGTATGAGTGTCGTCAAATTCAACTACAGAATCTTAAAACAACAAACAGCAATAGAAATATCAAGTCATTTATTCAAACTAGGCTAACTAGAGTTAACACTTTTTGAACGTCAAAATTATAGTAATAAGAAAGTCCTCCAAAACTCCCACCGTTCACCAATTCTTAATACTTTTGCTGAAACAGCAATCGAATTACGAAGAAACTATAGTCACCGTTATAAAATTTCAAGTTCCCAAGTATCAGTCAAGTGGCTTCGTCGGTGTTGAAAAAACTAAGTTTTCGCTCAACATTATTAGCCTTCGATATTCCCACTGCTGGGACACGGGCCTCCTCTCTAGAGAGAAGTGGACCGTAATCCACCACGCGGGCCCAGTGCGGTTTGGTAGATGTCACATGTTTTCGATTTTTTGGTTCTAGGACATGCCGGTTTCACTACGATGTTTTCCTTCACCGTTTTCGCTCGAAAACTGATTATTTCAGAAATTCTAACAAGTTCCATTAACAGGAACCATTAAAAGGAAATTATAACCACACCTTAAGGTGAAACAAGTCCACATTTTTTCCATACAAACTTCGGGAGGGTTTTACTCCACTGTTTGACAATGTACATAAAAACTTAAACGTGGTATGGTTTTGTCTCATTATTAATATTGTCGGTACGGAAACAGAATACTAAAATAAAAAGCCATTAAAAAGTTATGAGCCAACAAAGATTAGTTTTTCTTGAAAATTTAACGTAACTTTGGACATGTTTAAGTAATAAAAGAAGTGTAAAATCTCCAAAACTAAGTCGGTACCGACAAATTTCAATCATCTAAAAGTTATATAATAAACTTAATTGGTCATTGATTTTTGCATTTTTTTTTTTTTCAGAAAACCCGATCTTCCGAACGACTTTTCTTAATTTTTTACGCGTCTGTTTTACTATAACTGATCCTGCAGCTCACACAATAATGTTGTGCGTGTAGACTATCGTCTAACTGCTCATCACTGATACTACCTCTATTAGACTCGAAGCCTGATGAGACAGCGTGCTTTTCAGCCAGGCCCAGCAGTGAGTTCGAGCCCGCGACTTGTGTACCCTTAATAAATAAAACTAGTGTCACAAGAACTTTTTAAAACCACCTAAGTTCGACAAAAACTGTAACAATGAACTGAAAAAATGGCCTACAATATATCTGAAAGAAAAGTGGCTTTCAAAAGGTTTCATGGAATGGAAGGGCTCTACACAATGGAAAACTTTTTAATAATATAACTTTTTTGTGAGGAGAAAAAAATGTGGAAAAAGTCGCTGTGCATGGACCGGACTTCCAAGTCGACGGTTCTGAGCAAGAAGCAATTACGTAGAACTTAGGTTGAAAAAGATGGGATCTTTTTTGATGATTACACCGTGTATGAAGGAAATAGGGATGTTCTAGAACCAAAACTTCAAAGACATTTATTCTCTATCAACCTGCACTGGGACCGCGTGGTGGATTTCGGCCGTCTCACTGAGAGGATGACTGTGACCCAGCAGTGGGAATATTTTAGGCTGATTATGATGATGAAGAGGCCGATAAGTTCTGGAGTGGCAACCATGCACCGGAAGACGTAAAATTGGAAGGGCTCCAACAAGGTGGACGAATGACCATGTGAGGCCCGCAGGAGTCCGCTGGATGCGGGAAGCACAGAGCCGATCGAAGTGACGGAGCTTGGGGGAGGCCTAAGTCCAGCAGTGGACGTCTTTCGGTTGAAATGGTGATGATGATGACACCATGCCGTCAATCTGTTTACTAAAGTAGCATAACACTATCTGTACGAAGGTAATATTTGCTGATATGAAAACGTGTTTAAAACCCGAAACAGCCCGAAAAATCTCTGCTTATTAGTTTACTGCTGGACATATTACTCTTCCAAGCTGCAACACAAAACTAGCCGGGTAATTGCTTAACACACAACAGTAGGAATGGATTTTATTTTGACTGTTCATCAATATTCATTGCGTTACTAACGTTGCTGAGTAGACAATTTTTTCAAACATATGACGCTATGGATCAATATCCATTTTTTTTTTTGGGTTGGAAAATCATCAAATGACTTCTCCCACTCTGGGCGGAGCAGCAGGGCGTGTCAGACTTTAACTGACTAAACCCACCCGTGGTCCTTTAGTTGCCCGTGTGCCAGGGGCCACGGTATCTCTTTTACTGACTAAACCCACCGTGGCCTCTGGCAAACAGGCAACTGAAGGACCACGGTATCTCTTTTACTGACTAAACCCACCCGTGGTCCTTCAGTTGCCTGTGTGCCAGGGGCCACGGTATCTGTTTTACTGACTAAACCCACCCGTGGTCCTTCAGGTGTCTGTGTGCCAGAGGCCACGGTATCTCTTTTACTGACTAAACCCACCCGTGGTCCTTCAGTTGCCTGTGTGCCAGGGGCCACGGTATCTCTTTTACTGACTAAACCCACCCGTGGTCCTTCAGTTGTCTGTGTGCCAGGGGCCACGGTATCTCTTTCGAACAACCCAGGGTTGCCCTGGCAGATGGATTAATGTCCTTCAAAATTATTGATGATGTGTTTAGCAATGAAGGTGCAGGTCCACCGTTTCCGAAATTCATCATCAGTTCTTAGCATGAAGGACAAATAAAGGTATGAGCAACAGGGTGTAAAGTTCACTCATCTCCTATTGGTAAAGGAGGATCCTCCGACCAGGCGGGTGAGACGGGTCTTGTGTCTGGTGGGCAACTGCCCGGCAGTTGATGTCGGGATGTTGTATATGTGTCTCGTGGTAAACTCTGCCTGCGCGATGTAGGATTTCTGTGACGTCCAGACTTGTGTAGTTTGCATGTGGCATTGTAGATGGCGCCATATCTTTGTTTGTGTTTCAAGATATTTGTTGCGAAGTATTTTACGCAGCAGACATGTTACTTTGGAATTCATTCATTTTACAGTTAGAAAGATAAGTTAGTATTATAGCAGAAATCCAGAGCTATTTTCCATATCCCATAACGTACTGAAATACATTTTCAAATGTGATTTCAAATACCTTTGCATTCGATGATAATTTAATAACGATGAGATGAGAAGAATAATACAGGAAAAGTTTTTATCCAGTGCGCAAATTGTAACCATGAATTCAGCATATCATTCTCGAACCCCTAGCGTAGAAATTTTTCGCCAGATACACAAAAAAAAAATCAGCTGTTCCATACATTTTGACCGCGTAGGTATTGCACTTTTCTATGAAACAGCAGATTTCTTTTTTGTACAACCGGCGAAAAATTTCTGCGCTAGGGGTTCTAGAATGATATGCTGAATTCATGGTTACAATTTGCGCACTGGATAAAAACTTACCCTGTATGTCTCTCGCTCCATTTGTAATATTCCTTCGACCTGCTTCCCGAGGTAATATTATGTTACATAATGTGTGTAGGACGTAAAGAATAGCACCATATCTCTTCCCGTGGGTGTCGTAGAAGGCGACTAAGGGACTTACTAGAGAATGGGCAGCAGCTTTCTCTATGCATTTTACCACCATACTGAGATCGCCAGACACGCCTGCCAAGCGTGGCGATTATGGCAAGCCCCCCCAAATTGGGGGAGGCCTATGCCCAGCAGTGGACGTGTTCCGGCTGAAATGATGATGATGATAATGAATGTGTGTAGGTACATCATCTGCCTGACTTTTACTGGGTAATACGATACCCTTGGTAAGACTGATTGTCAGACTTTCGAGTTTCTGACTACCTGTAAACGACTGATGAAGATCTTTGAATGACAGCCGAGACCAAAGGCTTGACGTGCTTTCCGAGGAACAGAGGGCCTTGGTATGTAAAGGTGGGACCTTTCCATTGACCAACAATGAACAACGGCAAATCGATCGACTCGTGCGGTTGTTGTTACTCCCCTTCCCTTTAATGTGTGTAGGCCTGACATGACTGCTCAATTTCAAATACATTACGGACCCCTAAAACTGACACATTCTGTCATATTATTCCGAATGCTTCCCGAACAGATTCCGAATTATAAAAGCGCGATTTCTAAATAAAATATATTCGGTTTCCGCCTTCGTATCAATGCGACGTTTTATGAAGAAATAATTTGAGATGGAAAGAATATATGTAATAAGAAAAGTTTTTTCATTTACAAAGAATGGAAGGAAATGAGTTCGGAATTCGGCGTTTCCAGATGAAATTTTCACGACCGCGCCTGTCGTGTTTCTTTTGATGACAACAGTATAAATAGACTTCAGAATATTCAATATGCGTCATTCATCACCTTTGTCTTTTGAGAAGTTTTTGTTTCTCAGTAATTGACGTAGGTACCTACTTCTAATACGAATTTTAATGACGATTCTATTATCCTGTTTTCGAAGTTTTCTTCATTTTTGTTTTATAAACAACAGTGCTCGCCCTAATTACCTTTTCTTTTTATAACGCTTTTATTAGCTCGGGTTGTATGTATGTATGTATCTATGTATGTAACGGAATCTTTGAGCCTAATTTTCACTGGTTTCTAGACGTCTGATCAACTTGAAACTTTGCACACGTCTTAAGGGCCGATGACAATGCAATAACCCGATAAAAAAATTCAAAATTTCAAAAAAAAAAAATTTTTTTAATTCAAATTTTTAAAATTTTCCCGATATAAATTTGATCGAACTAAAAAATGGAAAATAAATAATAGTTTAAAAAAACTAAAAAACACGCTTTTATTGCTGACCGAACTAAAAAGTAGAAAATAATTTTTAATTACAAAGAGTTTATGTTACAGTAGTAGGAAGTCAATAATTCAATTCAGAGTAAAAGCGTGGGGTGCTTGATATTTTAATTATTACAACTATTCTATTGGCAACCATCTATGAGAGGAGAGTCATGAAAATATAGGAAAATGCACCCCACGCTTTTTACTCTGAATTGAATTACTGACTTCCTACTACTGTAACATAAACTCTTTGTAATTAAAAATTATTTTCTACTTTTTAGTTCGGTCAGCAATAAAAGCGTGTTTTTTTAGTTTTTTTAAACTATTATTTTTATAATAGGTCTTTACCTATGAAATTGCCGTTTTGTATGAAAAAATTTAAACGAATTTTTTTCATGAATTTTTTATTTGTATTAATCGAAGTAATCACCCATGCAATCAATGCATCTTTGCCATCGCAGTGGCAGTTTATTGATGCCCTTCTTAAAGAAATCAGCTGGACGGGAGGCAACAAATTCTTCAAAGGCATTTTGTACTGCCTCTCGGGTATTAAATTTTTTTCCCGCCAAGAAGTTATCCAAATTCTGGAAAAAGTAGTAGTCTGTAGGCGCAAGGTCTGGTGAGTAGGGCGGATGACGGAGAGCTTCCAACCCCAGTTCTTGCAACTTGGAGACCGTCTGCTGTGCAGTATGAGGTCGCGCGTTGTCGTGCAGGAGCAGCGGAGACGAGCGATTGACCAATGCTGGTTGGAGATGCGCCAGCTTCTCCATCATTGTGTTCAGTTCTTCACAGTACACATCTGCAGTAATGCTCACCCCGTTTGGTAAGAAGCTGTGATGAATCACACCGGCGCTAGACCACCAAACAGTGACCATCACTTTTCTAGGGGTAAGTTTTCGTTTAGGGCATTGTTTAGGTGCTGAACCAGGATCCAACCAACTTGCTGAGCGCTTACGGTTATCAAACAGAATCCATTTTTCATCGCAGGTAACAATGCGGTCCAAATTATTAATGCCGCGTTGCTGCCACGACGGTACTCATATTCCATAATTACTCGAATTTTTAACGTATCCATGATGACGAAAAAGATTGAAATGCGATGAAAATGTAACACTAATCAATAAAGAAATGACTACTTTTAGAAAAAAAAATCCATGTTTTTAAAATAAAATTAATTTGAAATTAGAATTCTTAGCCAAACAAAAATTATTTTGATTTGAAATGGCCAGTACTGCAGAACGGCAATTTCATAGGTAAAGACCTAATATTACCGACGTTGAGGACACGTTTTATGTTAGACTAGGTTCGCCCGCAAAATACACTCTTTTCACTCCCTTAAAGGTCGAATTTTCAAAATTAAATTTAATTATTCCTTATTGTTCCCCTTCATTATAAAAAATTAAATTTAAAATTTAAAAAACCCCCGACCCAAACAAAAACTATAAAAAGTAAAAAATAATATTTATGGGCCTTTTAATTTGAACGTAATATTTTGATCAGGGCATTGTCAAGTCGGGGGACGGCTAGGCCTCTGTTTGGCGTTTTCATTGACCGTCCCCCGACTTGACAATACCCTGATCAAAATATTACGTTCAAATTAAAAGGCCCATAAATATTATTTTTTACTTTTTATAGTTTTTGTTTGGGTTGGGGGTTTTTTAAATTTTAAATTTAATTTTTATTTCTTGCTTTTTAAACTTAATGTCTCCCTTAAATCACCATTTATCTATAATCTATTCATTGAGACCTTTTCAATGGGCCCAAACACGATACTTCTGCTGTTTGTTGGTGAATAACTTGGGTTTCCTGGAAATTCCAGGTGTTCCTCCAGCATCAGTTCAAGGTTATTTTATTCGTCTAATATCATTGAAGTAATAGAATCCCAAATTTTGAGTTGATCAGAGGCTAAAATCCCTTTTTCAACCAGAAAAGAGCTGATAATCTTCAAACGGCTGAACCGATTTTGATGAAACATATCTAAGAACACTCCCGACTAATACACCTTTCAAACAAAAAAAACCAAATCAAAATCGGTTCATCCGTTCGGGAGCTACGTTGCCTCAGACAGACAGACAGACAGACAGACACACACACACACACACACACACACACGCACACGCACACACACACACACACACACACACACACACACACACACACACACACACACACACACACACACACACACACACACACACACAGACACGTCAAACTTATAACACCCCCGTGTGCAAATTTTCAAGTTCCTAGTCCCAGTAGTTTCGGCTGTGCGTTGATGTCAGTCAGTCAGTCAGATAAATAGAAGATAGAGTGAGCTACAAACATTAATTAAATGGCTTACCCTCAAAAGACACATTTCATTACAACACCATTGCCCTACTAACTCGTATTCGTTCGACGAATATCTATGAATGAGTTTTCCATTCATTTCACTCACATATCTCGCAAAGAGTATGCCGCCGACCAATCCGGCTAAGGAAGCCATTAGCTACCCGCATATGCCTGGCCCAGTTCCCACCATGCATCGCCACGTCATTGGAAAACCCCTCAACAGTCCGCTGCGGTAATTGCACCGACTGCAATATATGTAGACCGGGCATTAGGTCGACGACATTGCAGGCCTGTCGTGTTAACGGGGGCGCCAAATACAACAGTAGACCTCTGGCGTGTTCTAAATGTGTAGTTTAAATTCAGTTTGGTAGATTCGTGTCAGATTGTTGGATGATTGCTTTAAGCGTCGTTTGTGGTAGCTAACTTATTTTCTAAGTGCAGTGTTTACTTTAATAACTTAATAGTTTGTAAGTATGCTAGCAGGGACTCGTAACAGCTGAAAATACGACTTCCGTTTACAAAAATACCTCACTATATAAGGCCATATTGAGGAACATCAATCAATCAACTCAACCTATCGCAGTCCACTGCTGGATATAGGAATTGAGGACCATATACGAGCTAAATAAACAATTTCTTTGCATGTGGCAATTAATATTCCAGCTAAAATAATATTTATTTATTGTTTTGTACTATAATAATTTAATATTTGATCATTTATAATGAATGAATGATTTGTAAATATTTTTTGCCTTAATTACAAAATTATTTGATTTGATTTGATAAACCGAAAGTTCCACCAACTACCACCTACATGCATAAAACCTTTTTAAAATGAACAATAACGAGTTTCGAATTCAGAACGAACCCTTTGCCGTCAGTGTGTCGCCCGTCAACTTGTCAAATGCACAGCTAGAAGTCGGCCGAACATTTGACAAAATAATTTTCGACTGAATATTAGTTTGTAACAATATAAGTATGTTACGTTTGTATGGACACGCGTTCAGAGAAAATATTTTAAGGTAACTATTGAACGTCGTGTATTGTAGAAGTTAATGAGTGGATTTTGGCAGGGAATTGGTCACAGTAAACTCGGCTGACTGGCGTTCCCGTAGGTTTTCAAAGGTGATTAGGCATTCTACCAGATGGGCAGCTGAATCCTCCCGTGCTTGCTCATATGATCAGACATTTATTTATTAATACCACTTATATTGAATTTTATAGTAACTGGTGGAAGTCAGATAGGCAGTCGATCCATTTAAAATACTGGTACTCAGCTGCATCCGGTTAGACTAGAAACCGACCCCAACATAGTTGAAGAAATGCTAGGCAGAGGATGATGATGATGACTTATATTTGATATCTACTATTTGTAAAACTTTAAGTAAATGTCGTAGCCACATCGCAGATTTGCTCACTTCATGAAATGCTCGAGAATTTTTATCGAGAAGATTGTCGACGTCAGGGCACCCCGAGGTTCGGTTTGGTTAGGTTCCTTTAAAACCTGCAGACAGAAAGAGGAGCCCCACACAGTGGGACTCCGTCAACCTGACGTCGACCGTCTTTTGTAATATAAGAACCAGAAGATGACGAGAATTTAATGAAACGCGACCATTTCATGAAATTCTCAGGCATTTCATGAAGTGAGCAAATCTACGATATGGCCACGACATACATACGTACAATAGTGCACTTGTCGATACCACGAATATAGCCAATTACAAGTTTTCAAAAATAGGTAAACAAACAATTACGAGTTAACGGGTATGGTCGCACGGTATGGTGATATGAGCACCATTCATTGCCGTTCTTTATTTATTTTTAGTGACTGTGGTTCACGTACACCATATAAATATAGCACCAATCCCATGAATTCAACATCAATTTTCCCGGAAAATAAAATTAATTTCAATTCAGTTAATAATTACTTATTCTGCGGTTGAACAATGAGAACACATTTTGATAAAATGAAGCAAAGTTCCACAGCTTTATGCATATTTATAAATGGCATACGATACGTCAGTTTTATGAATGCGACAGAACGCGCTTCTAGTCACGTTTTGCATCTAACGAGGGCACACCGAGTGCCAAGGATTCACGATCACTGACACTACATTCATATAATATAAAAGAGACTTTCAATACTAGAGAATAGAACGTAAAGTATTAAAGACAAGGCGACATGAGAGCTGGATGAGACTCAAATAGACCAGGGAAGCGTGGTACAAAAGGGAGGAAGCCTTAACTCAGCAGAGGGCATTCCGACCTCGCTGCCGAGATCCTCGCGTCCCGCGAAGACCCCGAGTTAACGATGACACCTCCGACCGTCCCTTGCTAGGCGAAGTGCCAGCCCGCGCCGCAGCTGAGCCTGTAGAGTTAAATTCCCCGAAATTTAACTGATTTAAATGATTTGATGCAGCCTATCCCTTGCTGTACCCCTATCAGTGACGCTCTGCGCCGAGGCCCGTACCCCACAAAGGGTGCCCTCAGCGTGCAGTCGCTTAGTAATTTAAGTAGTTTTACGCCCCTGGCTTGAGGCATAAAGTTCTGTTAAGGCAACCACAGGAAAGTCCGGTTAAGTAGTCACGGCCTCTCAAGGTCAACTACGAGATGACATGGAACATTATAGGCTGGAATAAGACTGCAAATGACTATAATATTAAGATCTTGGTGTTCCATACCTAAGGTGCAGCAGTACGTATATGTATAGTCAGCCTATAATAATCCCACTCCCGGGGAACGGGCCTCTTCTCGGTTAGAGGGCGTGGGCCGTAATCCACCACGCGGGCCCAGTGCGGGTCGGTAGACGTCACATGTTTTCTAATTGTTGACTTAGAGGACATGCTGATTACCTCACGATGTCCTCGATTACCGTTTTGAGAGCAGTGGCGATGAAATAATTTACACAAAGTAAATCGCCTGTCTGGGTTCGAACCAACGACCTACAACTTAGAGTCGGGGCCGATACCCTTGGCCCACCACTGCTCTTCACGGGCCCAGTGCAGGTTGGTAAATGTCACATGTCATAGATTTTTTGGTTCTAGGCCGGTGCCATCAAATACCTTCTCCCGCTCTGGGTGGAGCAGGAGGGCGTGTCAGACTTTTACTGACTAAAACCCACCCTGTGTTCCTTCATTTGCGTGTGTGCCAGGGGCCACGGTATCTCTTTCTAACAACCCGCACCCCTGGCAGGCATCGGCCCTTGCGGACCCCACCAGGTGTCCGCTAGCGGTATTCACAATTAACGTTTTGTGCACCAGCAATAGCAGAAGGCTCCCGCAGGTTGTGCTACGCGACTCTAATAGAACCGTTTCCATTCACTTTTATATAAATTGTTCTACTAGTATCGCACCGCGCCTGTTTGCGGGAGCCTTTTAGCGATGGTGCATACTATAGAACGAGTATGTATACCGTATATTATACAGGAAAAGGTTTTCACTTTTTTTTTAAGCACTTTTCTATGAAACAGATGATTTAAAAAAACAATCAGCTGTTTCATAGAAAACTGCAATACCTATACAGTCAAAATGTATGGAACAGCTGTTTTATTTTTGTATAACCGACGAAAAATTCCTGCGCTGGGAGGTCTAGAATGATATGCGGATTTTTTTTTTTTTTTTATATAAATAAACGTTGCCCCACACTAATTCATGGTTACAGTTTGCGCACTGAAAACTTATCCTGTATACACGACCATTTGCTGCAAAATGTGTGTTGCTCCTAGCAAACTGTTCGGTTCCCTAGAGGGGTATCGTATAGTTTAACGGTGAAAGCAAACAGTACCCAGAGGATATTGCTTAACCAACGGACATATTTTACAGAAACTAAACTGCAAAGGCGAACTGGAGCTTCGTAATATGTAATAACCAGTATTTACTCCCTCAACGCACTTCTTATCTTCAGTTTTAAAAGTAAACTCCCTGGCAAAGTAAAATCACTCATAAGTAAAGCAGATTAAAGGTGCATATTCATAAATTGTTTTATATTTGCATGCCATTGTTTAAGGCAAACGTGATGATCTGTTTTATGTTTACTTACTATTAACATTTCTTGCATGCTGACAATTTGTGTTGTGTCTTGTACTCATGTTGGGGCATATAAATTATTATCTTATCATATAATTATTAACTATTTAAACTATTAGTCGCCTATTGGTCGAAATTAAGCCATAATTCATTTAAAATCGAATGTATTTCTAATACATTATTGCATAAAAATATTAGCTTTATGCACTCCTTCTCTATATCAACTTTGACTGTGCCAAATTTCATGCTTCTCCGTAAAAAGGGGTACAAAGTGTTTGCTTCACGCATTAATTTTATTAAAATATCATATAATAGCTATAATAGGTAATATCTTTTAGATCAAACTTACGTTGAAAGATTATGATTTCGTTCAACCGTGTAATATTGGTATCCAAATAATTCACTCCAATTAACCCTTCCCGTCTAAAATAACACAACTCCTCTCCGTACAAATACGTCTTACAGACGTCACCAAATTAAACAAGTATTTGATATATCGAGAGTCAATCGAAACTATGTACATTTGAGGTACAGAGGCCAGCACATCAAGCTACCCCAATCTGTCAAATTTCTTTGATAGTTTTTCAACTTTATTGCAAAGGAATTAGGTTTATGTTAAATTGGGAAAATTTGACAGTTTGGGATAGCTTGACCTGCTGGCGACTGTACAAGAAAAGTGTTGATGTGTGGGTTTTCATGTTCACTTACAAGATGGAGTTAGCTACTGATACGTCTAAAGGACGTGGATCATGACTTGTCCTCCATGATCATGACTGATTGCTGCTTCATTTGCCTGTAATGTTATTCTCTGAATTGAATTATAAAATACCTACTATTCTGCGCTTTCCAATCAAATCTACGTTGAATGGTTTTGATTTCGTTCAACCGTGTGATATTTTTTTTTTTTTTTTGGGTGGGAAATCATCAAATAACTTCTCCCGCTCTGGAGAAAAAAATAAAAATAAAAACCGTGTGATATTGGTATTAGACAAAATAATCATCCAAATAATTCACTCCAATTAACCCTTCATCCTCCACATACAATTACGTCTCACAGATGTCACCAAATTAAACAAGTTGTTGATATCTCGAGAGTCAATCCAAACTAATCACACTTGAGTTACAAGTAAGGTGTTGATATGTGAGCTTTCATGTTCACTAACAAGATGGAGTTAGCTACTGATACGTCTAATGGACGTGTATCATGACTGATTGTTGCTTAATTTGCCTGTAATGTTATTCTCTAAATTGAATTTGTGTGTTCTTGTATGTTTGCAGGGCGTTGATTATGTTGATTGTAGACATTTAACGTGTGTGTGTTGTTTTCTTGTAGATGGTGAAAGGATAAGTAAGCTTGTATTCAGATTCATTTAATTTACTTATGTCTTTAAAAAAAATATCTAAACAAAACTATAACACTTGTTGCTTGTTTAATAAAGACACTTCTTTATCCTACTAGTATTATAAAAGTGAAAGTTTGGATGTTTTTTGAACCGACGAAAAAACGGAGGAGGTTACTCAATTCGACGCGTATTTTTTTTTTTTTTTATGTATGACCACGCATAACTTTTTCCAGAGTAGTCCGATTTTGATAATTCTTTTTTTATTGGAAAGAGTATACCTCAAAGTTGGTCCCATATAAATTTAGAAGAAAAATTCCAACCCTAAGGGTAAGAAAACAGGGGATGATTGATTGTTTACTCACAGATTTTAATACTGAGTTGTGTATTAAATCAAAAATTAAGCATGTAGTAATTAGTAGATTATAGCCACCAAAAATTATAAAATAAAAACTTTTTAATAAAAAAATTAAACCGCCGAAAAACCGAAAAGTAAAAAATAATAAACTAGCTTTGTCCAACCCCAATAACTAAGTTCGGAAGTCGGTGACTTTGGATATGTATTTAATTATATGTCACCGCCTTCCAAACTTAGTTATTGGGGTTGGACAAAGCTAGTTTATTATTTTTTACTTTTCGGTTTTTCGGCGGTTTAATTTTTTTATTAAAAAGTTTTTTTACTTGAGTAACTGCAGCTGCCATAGGCCTCTCGTTTCTTGTGGCAATCCCAAAGCTTCTGTGCCAACCTCATCCAGGTTTTGGCCGCGATAGCAACAATTTCGTCCGCTCATCTCGCCGCCGGACGTCCGAAATCTCGTTCAACTTTACAACCAGTTGCAGTATTTAGCTTGAATTCTATTGCAGTGCAAATAGAGGTGATTTTATGTCGATCACATTTGGCTTAGCAACAGGGTTTGTCATATAAACTTCTGAACGGAAAGTAACCCAACCTCCCTGAATAAATCAGGATCATTTTACCCTTCGCTAAACTTTGTTTAGCGAGCCCCTTCTCAGTTTGTTTATTACAACCGGTTCTTAGAAACTTACCTTGAAAATCTACGTCTAATTTTCTTATCCCTCGTCGGTCTAGTGATCGCAAATGCATGAGGTCCTGGGTTCGATTCCCGGCTCCGGCAAAAGTGTTATTGGGTTTTCATATCGGGAATTTCCCAGTAGCTGCCCGTCTAACGTTGTGTCCAGTTGATGACAATAGGCGCGCCCACTATTACATGGGATAGCTCGCGAAATGTGGGTACACCTCTGTACAACCCTTCGGGAAAACAAAGCGTGTTATTATGTAATGTAAATTTTCTTATTACAGACCCGAACACAGAATTATCCAGACCTTCGTGGTTCCTACACTTCCTAATAAAGACAACATAACATGGGGAGTCGTCTCAACGCGCACGTTGCGTTTCAATGTCGCCGATCGGCAGAAAAAGAAGGATGGATGCACGACTACGTGTGATCCCAAGAAGGGCAGCGCATCTAGGAAGGTTCCTTACGTCTTTCCTCATGCGAGCAAGGCGTACAAGACGGAAGATGTCCGAAAATATTCACCGTTCCACCATCCCGGACAGGTAAAGGATTTAGATATTTTTGGAGTTGCTCTGATTAAACAGATTATGTACTGAATAATTGATTTTCTCCTTTTGTTATCTAACACTGCACGTGAGACTCCCAGCGGGCGTAGCATGACCAATTCTATCTCTATTCTACTAAGAATAGACAAAGTTGTTTCGAACCTACTTGACATGTGTTCTCCCCGAGCACAGGGCGGCCCGTAGACTCGCGTTTCTATGAAGACAAACAGTTATTTATTCCATAGCAGCGGAGAGGTAGCTACTGTTGCCGTAACAAAAGATATTTAATTTGTGGCACATTAGTCAAGACTTGACGGGTTTAATCTCTGAAATAGAAGATCTAGAACAATCTAGAATCTACGTTATGATTCTGAATGCCAGGATATCCACTGCTCTCATAACAGCAAGAGCAACAGCCGCACGGGTCGATCGATCAGGTTAAGCTACGCTTGAAGCGGTTGGTCGGTGGATGGGTGACCATCTTTACATACCAAGATGATCCCTCCGTGCCTCGAAAAGCTGTCGTTCGTGTATCTTTGACAGTCGTTACAGGTCGTCAGAAACCCGAAAGTCTGACAATCATTCTTAAAAAAAGGGTTTCGATATTACCCAGTAACTGGGTTGTGGAGATCAGATAGGCAGTCGCTTCGTGTAAATGTATTCAGCTGCATGCAGTTCGACTGGAACCGTTGGGGTCCCAGTCTAACCTAAATAGCTGAGAAAAAGCTCGGCAGATTTTGATGAAAGAGTTTCCAAACATTTTCATATTCTTTTATGCTTTTATTCAAAATTTTATGCTGAATTATATCTGGGCGTCCGTCTCTCGCGCTCAATTTTATATTCGCGCCGAACTAGGACGGTGTGTGCTTACCAAGATCAACTTTACATTCAGAATTAAAAATATGAAAGAAGGAAATATAAAACTTTTCAGTTATGATGTACGTTTCACTTCCGTCATTTGTTTTTGGGAAGATTTTATTCAACTGACGAATTAAGGCAGCTATACTCCATTTGAAATAAGATTAGACATCTAAACAAACCTTTTTTACAGTCCGTTCAACCGATTTTGACTTCTATTCCGTAGGCATAAGGAATAGCATTAAAAGCAAAAAAGTGGTTATAATACCAACTATTTACTGCAGAAGCCAATTATCATGCTGCCAACGCAATAGAAGTCAAAATCTATTGAACGGACTGTAAAAAAGGTTTATTTAAATGTCAATTATTTCAAACGGAGTATACCTAGTTGCTGAATTCACGAGCGTGCCTCGATAGTTGTATTTTAAACCTTATGTCAATGATCCAATACTATTATTTCTTTGTTATGACTATCCCTGGAAGTCTCCAGGCCTAAGTTTACTGTCAACAGTTTCAACCTTATTCCTATTAAACAGGAAAAGTTTTTATTCAGTGCGCAAACTTTAACCATGAATTCAGCATATCATTCTAGAGCCCCCAGCGCAGTTATTTTTCGTTGGTTTTGTACATTAAAAAAATCTGCTGTTTCATAGAAAAGTGGAATACCTACACGGTCAAAATGTATGAAACAGCTGATTTATTTTTTGTATAACTGACGAAAAATTTCTGTGCTGGAGGGTCTAGAATTATATGCTGAATTCATGGTTACAGTTTGCGCACTGGATAAAAACTTATCCTGTATGAATATATAGGATTGGGAAAATCACAACATAACATCGAGCGTGTAATCCTCGAAAGGTTAGGTAGAGGTGTACCTTCAGCCACATTTTACGCCAGTCATGTATATAAGTGTTTTGGGAAAATAGATTAATACTAGCTGCTGCTGCGTGGATGTCGGAATTAATTCCATGAGAACGTGCTACCGTGACAAAAAGCCTATGTTACTCCTTATAACATCAGCAATCTGCTAATGCAAGTGCCGTCAAAATCGGTCCAGCCACTTCGGAGTTGAGCCGGAACAAACAGACAGACAAACAAAAATGTAAAAATAAATATCTTTTGTTTTAAGTGCCTTACCCATATGCTTTTATATGAATTTAGTTAAATGCTGTGACGACATTACAAACAGACACTTAAATTTTATTCATTTGTATCAAAATCAAAAGTCATTTATTCAAATTAGGCTGAGAATCCGTACTTTTCGAACGTCAAAATTACATTAGACAATCCCCAAAACACCCATCAAGTGCTTTAGCTGGGAGAACTGGCGCAACAAACTCCCAAGCACCAAAGCTGTCTATTTACTTAGATAGACTTGGTTCTATAAACAGACCCTGAAATAATAGTGTTATATCACCATCCCTTGGGAATTGTGCTATATCACGTTTAATAAACACTCAGTCAAACACTTAGGTATTTCACAGGAAGCTGAGCTACATATCAAAAGAGATAGTGTTGTCTCAAATAATGATGAACGGCCATTGTAGAGCGTACACAGTGTACGACATGACCAGTAAAACAAGTTGGTGCATATTCAAAGTTGCTGTGTACCTAATAATTCATGAACGTGAGTTATGGCGTGACAGCGGTGATATATGAGCCTGTGGAATATGCGACGAATTTTATATCATAGTGGAGATGGAAATAGATGGGTGATTAGCCTTTTAAGTGATTATTAAGATTAGTCCTTTCTTAGTGTATTACTTACATCGCAATAAGGCCTTATTCGTCGCATTTGGCAGTTTGAATAGTGTATGCGGCCTACAAATGCGTGCATTGACTGGACAGGTCCACTCAATCCGTGTGGTGCTTTCCTCAGAAGACAATTTCAGACTCCAGTTCTTGGTCTTTTGGACCAAGATTAAGTTTGGACTTTAAAAAAGACTGTGACCTCTGTGTTTTGTGTCGGCCTTTCTTCCAAGAGTAATCATATGGGAAACGCCGACCTTATCTAGTTTAAAAATATTATTTACTTGTAAAAGTGTTTGTACAAATCTACTCGGAGAAACAAACTAATTTATCTTCCCCCCGAATGGGTTCCGGCATTGTCGTTGCGAGGGGGCTCAGTAACCGTGGTCTCCCAGCCACAGTGAAGCGAAGTGGAACCCAAAGGTGGGGCCGCTCGTCAGGGCTTTTGCCTTCAAACCGATGACGTAGCGGCTAAAAAGTAGGTTGCGGTGAGGTGCACCGCAACTGAGGTGGGCCGCGATGTCGATTGGGAGGCATTGCAGCTGAGGGTTACGGGCTGCGGCAGAGGAGGAGTGCCGGTGCTTCTGAGCAGCGCTCTTCCCTTCCGAGGTCTAGACGGGGCCGCCACCATTTGTGTTCCACGCGCGCCGTCAGAGATGTCAGCACCGACTGGTGGGGTCCGCAAGGGCCAATGCCTGCCAGGGGTGCGGGTTGATCGAAAGAGACACCGTCGCCCCTGGCACACAGGCAACTGAGGGAACACGGGTGGGTTTTAGTCAGTAAAAGTCTGACACGCCCTCCTGCTCTCTACCCAGAGCGGGAGAAGTCATTTGATGATTTCCCACGTTCCAAAAAAAAAAACTTATTTATATTGGTGTACATTTTACTTCAGCTATAAAATTCAGATAGGTCACATTCTAAGCTATTTACCCGATGACCAATAACGCCAATCTGAAAATCGAAGTTTGTATAATCTGGCTAAACCCCAGTTTATTTCACATCGCCTGTCACAGAGCGTATAAACTTCTCACGTTATCACGGATATTGATTGAGAGATTATGTACCCTCCGACTTGTATACAGTTCGTAACAAAGGGATTTCTTGGAAGCTGGGATGAAACAGATGTCGTAAGTAGTCGTAATTATAAACTGAGAGAGCTAACTTTATACATCGGATATTATTTATTACTTTAATATTAAACAATGCTTTGTTCGCGTTGCCCCCAGGCTAGTGTTTGGCATAAGTCATAACCCAGACTTACGTCATGATGTTGTTTGATGGCTCATAACAAACATTTTTATATTGAAACACATGTCTATGTATTTCATTGGATATGTCAGCGTCTTAATAAAGCTGTATTTAATGTATGTAAGGGATAGAGACTCGGATATATTCTTCTTTTTCTCCCTCTTGGTGCCTTCTTTGAAACTGACTTCATAAAGGAGGTTCTCCTTTTTTGTACTCAAGTATTTTCCGCGTTATCTTCGGCAATTGTAGATCGATTTCGAAAAGTGAAAAACAAAAAAAACTTTAATGTTCTTGGACAAAAACTAAAATACATGAGAGTGTAGTGAGATGCTTTCACACTTAGAATCGGTCTCTACTAGGCCAGGAGCTTCAGAATAACCTTAAAATAGCTCACAAAATAGTCCCATAATCATTACTTATATGTATATCCCATAATCTCCCGAACATGACGACAAAACAAAAACACACTAGTGTATGTGCGGGGATAATATCCGGCACAAAACGGCGGTAATCCCAGATTAACGGCGCCGGACTAAGAGAGAAATTAAACCAGGAGCCGGGATCCGGGAAATAATACCTACATACCTTTCTGGATCACACGCACCCGATAGTGGTGTAAGACCACGTACGCCTGCCAGGGGTCCGGGTTGTTCGAAAGAGACGGGTGGGCTTTAGTCAGTAAAAGTCTGACACGCCCTCCCGCTCCACCCAGAACGGGAGAAGTTATTTGATGATTTCCCAACCTTCAATAAAGACCACGTACGCACGGACGTAAAATAAGTAGAGCGTTGAAGATTCGGACTTGGGAACTACTCACACTTATTTGACTCTGTTCGGCTTTTGTCCATGGAAAACAACGATTTTGTATAGAGTCCGTTCAGCTTTCCGCAGCTGAACGGATGCGTCATGCGCATCTCATACAAAATCGTTGTGTGTTCTATGGACGGAAGCTTAACAGAGCTGAATAAGTGTGAGTAGTCCCTGATGGGTGTCCGAAACTTGTTTTGAAGTTTATTACGGGCTGCTAACAGGCTTCAAAAAAGTAAGAGGTTGTGCTTTCGCAAAGTTTTTTTGGTTTCATTTTTTTCGGGTGGATTCCTACTTTGTTACAAATGTAATTTTGTTCAAGTTCATTGAGATACTTATTGATAGTAAAAATCTGATGAGGTAAGTATATCATCAGAATTTTGACGATGAAAAATAGTAAATAGCCTATAGTGTAAATTTTTAGTAGTACCTATTGATGTACCTACAATATTCTGCTCGAATAGAGGGACTTTTGTATCGAAAAACATTGCATTATATTTACACAACCAATTTTTTACGTGAGAAAATGAATTTTAAAGATATTTGATGAAGCTTTGATGAGGCCGATTCCCGTAGACAAAAAGTTCAAAATCTACTTGTAATCTCATACAGCGACTATGTCAAAATTGTAAGTAAATCAGAGGTAATTAATTAGACTCAGATTACCAATACAAACGTTCTTAAATACGGGAATTGCCAACCTTGTTTTCCGACATGTCCAACCCTACGGACATTCCAATTACAGTACAAAATTGAGCGTGATCCGGATCCAGATCTCCGGCAACGTGTCCGTCTCTTATCAGGTCCCCGAATTGCAATACAGTAGGTATGTGAACCGAAATAACCACAATCCGACACGTGCCCGGGATTCCAGGGATAGATTCCAGGTTAAGCTAAGCGTTAGACCCTTAGATCTTCTTTACTGCACACGCGACGGGTCTTGGTTGTATACTACGTACGTACAGTTTAACATTTTTGTCACTACATGTTTACTTAGATGGTGTGGTCATGTCGAGAGGATGAATTAAAGGCGACCAACAAAAGCAGATAGCAGATGTGAGTCGAAACGCCGGGAGGGGACACCCTCGGAGGACATAAATAGTGACCTTATTGGAGATGCTCTTCAGAAAGGTCAGGTGCGGCGTACTCACAAACGGAATGCGTTAGACCAGCACCCTAATTGCGTAACTCACGATTAATCATAATCTATTTCGTTTTGAAACAGATTGCTAAACCATTGCTTCATAAGTTTCAAAAATGTGTTTGCTCAACAACGTAAATAACACTATGAATATTGTTGAACTGTCAAAATGTTACGCAGTTAGGGTGCTGATGTATGTACACGAGGCAAAAGGATTACGAAGAAGCCATGAGTTTATGTATTATGTAATCATGAATGTCCTTCGCTCCGAGGAGGAAAGCGTCTGGCAGACTCTTCCTTGCTAAAAGTTAAAAGCACCCGGTGTTCCTGCAACTACCCAAGGCCGGGCTTCGCTGACACATTGATCTACATCTACACTCCCGCAGGAAGTGTAGGCGGTCAACGTCACCCTAGAATATCTGACCTTCCCTTGTTTATTGATGACATATCTTGGCTTATATCTTTCTGTCCTATCGTACTAATGTTTTCAATGTGAAAGTTGTATGCTGGAATGTTTGCTACTCAATCACGAATAAACGGCTGAACGGATTTGAATGAAATTTGGTACAAACTTAGTTTAAGACCTGGACAAAACGTATGCGATACTTTTTGTTTCGGTAGTTCCTACATTCCCGTGAGATAATTTCTTATTTCCACGCGGAGGTGCTGGCAACAGCTACTTAATAAAATTTAAAATTGGGTATAGCGTTGTGATTTTCTTTGCTAAGCTATAAATAGGAGAGTTAATTGTAAGATTGCTACTATTGGAAGGTCCCATACCTTCTTTTAACATAATTAATTTCAGCTTAAATTTAGTTGGCTATAAAGGGAATAAATGAGCTGAGGGATTTAGATTACACGTGTAACAGAATTGCAAAGTTCCTCAGAGAAGCAATTTGTTGTTGATATAATTTTAAACAGGAAAGTTATTTTCCAATCTGTTACATAAACCCTGAAAGTTTCTCCTATTAAAGTTGGTCCTTTGTTCCGCATCGTTGGAATCAGAAGAAACTTATTGTAAATAAATAGACATTCCTGCGAAATCCAATGTTAGAAATGAGCCAGGAGTCTCTTACTCACTGGACGCTTGTTATGAATAGATTACGCACCATGCTAATGAACGTTTAAGAGAGAATGGTCTCTTAAAATACAGGCCTCCTAGTTCAAGACACAGCTATTTTTTTACTAGATTTTTTTAGCCTTTGAACTTTTTATTTTGTTTTTGTAGCACTGTGTTCAACCTTTGACTATGTATTGGATAACACTATCGAATTAAATACAATGTTGGCCAAACATTGGTCCACAGTCTTGAATTCGCAAGTAACTAATGTTATCCCAATCTTCTTGCCGTGAGTGACAAATATTGTCCCAGCCTTGTGACCCAAAGTCTATGACGTCGTGTCTATTCATTAAACATTCCAGATGATACATTAAATACACCCAAGTCGGAATGCCCGAAATATTTATTGGATGACTCGTGGGTTCAATTTCGGTCAAATTCTTAGTTATCACGCACGGAGCAGAATGTCAATGTCATAATGATAATTCGGTGAAACTGTGACGTCAATGATGCAATAGTAATGTAATAAATGTTTTCTACTCGGGGCATATAAATGGGTTAGTGAATTTTGATAATCGTGTTAATTATTATATCATCTTCATCATCATTATCTTGTCTTTAACCCAATTTATTTGCGGTCGCCACCACATATCTTTTTCTTCCATACTTCTCTATTAGTCTTCCCCGCCGTGCTTCGGAAAGCACGTTAAGCCGTTGGTCCCGGCTGTCATTTGTGGAGCTTTGACAGTTCGTTACGAGTCGTCAGAAGCCCGAAAGTCTGACAACCAGTCTTACCAAGGGTTACCCAGTAACTGAGTTGTGGAGGTCAGATAGGCAGTCGCTCCACGTAAAATACTGGTATTCAGCTGCATCCGGTTAGACTGGAAGACGACTCCAACATAGTTGGGAAAAGGGTAGGCAGATGATCTTTGGTCGTACAGTATCCTTTGGTAAAGACAAGTTATCAGACTTTTGGGCTTCTCTGACTGCTCGTAACGACTGTCACAGATCTACGAATGACAGCCAGATTCAACGGCTTAAGAGCGTTCCCCCAACGCGGACTGGCAACGGCGCATTTTTGGCGGTTTATCGTGATTATTTCATTAAATACAAACAAAAGTAAAATAAAAATTCAGCCAATCACTAGATCGTTGGTATTATCAAGTTTGTATTTACTTATAAAAATCTACATACCGTCAATTATTTTCTATTTGCATTACTTAGTACGATTAAATGTTTCTATTAAAGAGTAAATGTTAAAAATAATTATAAATACCAACAATCTAGTGCTTGGCTGAAAATAATAATTGTAGTGTTGTTTGTTTAATGAAATAATCTACCATAAATGCGTTTATTATTATGTTTCTTAACGTGCTTTCGGAGGCACGGAGGAGGCTCGATATGTAATGGTTGGTCACCCATCCACAGACCAACCGCGGCCAGCGTCACCTTCAATCGACCCAGGCGGCTGTTATTAATAAACAACTCGACGGCATGATAACACAAATAATAATCAAGTTTAGATGAGAGTGCTACCCTTTACGAGTTCTTATTTAAGGCGGAGATGTCTTGAAAACGCTCAAAAAGATGGTTTTTTTAAACCAGTGTATCTCTTTAACCGTAAATAATTTTGAAAGCAAAAAAATATATGATATTTTCAAGTCTTTTTTGCATACAGTGATGGAACTCAAAACATAATTAAATATACTTTAATGCATCAAAAAAATCATCAAAGTCGCCTCTTAATAATATTTAAAACCAGTTTATCCCTTCAATAAAAAAATATTATTATAATTAAAAATATACCATAAAATGCCAAATGCCAAACTGCATCCAGTGATGGATTAATATTTTTTAAATAGTTAATATCTAATTTAATACAATTTTTTTTGCACTTTTACGACAATACTTGCTCATTTATAATTCGAATTTATTACAACAGATTTTAACCCGTATCGGATTGCAGTAAGAACTATTATCGCTCATAACGACCATACGATGAGTACATTTAAAATTACCAGGGCCTTAATTTAATTTTAAAATAAATATTATTCGCAGTAAATTTTCGGTGCTGAGTGGGTTTTAATTGGAAATTCAGTAAGGTTTCAGAAATATTCGTATTAATCAGTTTTCCAATTATTAAAATGGAACGCCACAAGTAAATTGCACCTCAGTTTTTGATGTCCAATAATTTATTTTAATAAGTTGATTGTAAGGATTAAAATTTATGAATTTAATTTGACATTACAAAGGCTGATACTTTTTCACACTTCAATTTTAAACAGGATGCAGCGCAATGTCTATAATTAAAAAGAGCTGATAATCTTCACACGGCTGAACAGATTTTCTTGAATAAAGAACGTTGTCTAAGAAGCTAACGATAGCCGAGACCAATCTCGATTAAGTCTCCTTCAGACAAAACAAAAAATCTAAATCGTTTCAGCCGTTTGGTGGCTACGATGCCACAGACAGACAGATCACACACGTTAAGCTTATAACACCACCTCTTTCTCGTCGGGGGTAGTATGTTTTCGATATATTCACTAAAAAAATGTATACCTGTTCATTTTTTTTTATTATTTCTGATTGCAGTCAAAGATGGAATGGACCATGGCCCGAGCAGACGACATCCTCAATTGGGGCCGTAGGAACTCTTTGTGGCCTGTTACCTTTGGGCTAGCTTGCTGTGCCCTCGAGATGATGCATTATGCTGGGCCCAGGTAACTATTTACCTTAATTTTCTTATTATTCCATAACAGTGGGTCGTAGAACCGGAGTTACCAACATAACTTGCATAGTAAGCAAATTGAAGTGGCTTTGAACTGGCCATGTTTGTCGAAGGACCGATGGCCGGTGGACACCACGTATTGGCAAGCATTGCGTGGGACACCCCCATCTAGATGGACTGACGACCTTAAAAAAGTGTCTGGGAAAGACTGGATGCCGAAAGAGAAGCGTAAAGTGTTGTGGCGCAGCCTGGGAGAGGCCTATGTCCAGCAGTGGACTGTGATAGGCTGAGTTGATTGAATGAGTTGTTGTCTAATATCCAAAAAAAGTAGAGATAAACTAAGACTGATATGACATACTAACATAACGTAATGCGATTAAAACATCACATCAACATACAAAAAACAGTTCAAAAACCCCCATTCAATAGTAAACAATTATAAACCTTTTCTAGGCCAACCGACACAGTAATTAAACAAGACCACTGGAGCTGAGTATAAAACAATATCGCATCGTGACCGCGTAACCGATAGGAGATCGTTTCAGTAAGGGAGCCGAGCGCGGTTATCGACTCGCTCCACTGCACATCGTTATGTGTAGTTGTTGCATAATTGGCGTACGCCCTTTGAAAAGTCTAGCACTAGAAAAATTATACAACATAATTTCTCATAGCAAAAGGTTGCTATCAGAAATTACGAGAAATTGTCTTTAAATTAGAACTGCTGGTAACCAGTTCTAATTTAAAGACACTTCAAGCACAAAATACGAATTTGTTTTCACAAAAAACATTCACACAAAGGCCACATTAAATAGGAGCAGGAAAAAGGAAGGGCTACAATTTATATCTCCCTTTCATTATAATTAAAAGGAAAACCTTAATAATTCAAATTCTTTGTTAACTTCCCGTGCCATTAAACTGTGAAGGTTCCCATCACGAATTCGCACCAACATCGCCATTGTTCTGGAACGAAGCTAAGATTCTCGATATCCACGACTCGACCCCTAAAGGTTGAGACATGACATTTCCCATCAAATGTCATTGTTAAGCAACGTCAATGGGCTCTGCCTACGACGAAGCCCTTGTTAAATAAAGCTTGGGGTCGTTTGGAATTCTATTCTATTTCGTAAGTCAGTCGTGACAATGCACGTTGACCCTCAAATTTTTATTTTTTATTTTTTTTATTTTATAAGGTGAGTAAACACAGTGCGAGGCATGTACATCGAATGGTAAAACACGCATGAGACGCAAACCTTAGACTGAGTCATCACGATCTTTTCCTTCGCCGTTTTGAGAGCAGTGGAGATGAAATTAAATACACATAGTGCCTGCCTGGGTTCGAACGTCTGTCCAAATTTACGAGTTGTGATACCACAGGGCCACCACTGCTCCAATCAACCTATCTACCGCATGCCTCACCTTTAGAGTCCTTCTTATCTTCCAAATGTTTTCTAGTCAGATAGTACTAAAAACTGAACGCTTTTTCCAGATACGACATGGACCGTTTCGGCATGGTCTTTCGAGGCACACCTCGACAGACCGACGTGATCATAGTCGCTGGCACAGTCACTAACAAGATGGCGCCATGTCTTCGCAAGACCTACGATCTGATGCCGGAGCCAAAGTGGGTGGTGTCCATGGGCAGCTGCGCCAACGGAGGAGGCTATTACCATTACACTTATTCAACGTGTCGGGGCGCCGATAGAATTATACCGGTAATTTTTGTCTTGGAGACATCATCATCATCATCATCATCTGCTTAGTCTTTTCCCAATTACTATGTTGGGGTCGGCTTCCAGTCTAACCGCATAAAGTTTAATACCAGTACTTTACATGGGGCGACTGCCTATCTGACCTCCACAACCCACTTACTGGGTAAAACGCTCTTGGTAAGATTGGTTGTCAGACTTTCGGGCTTCTGATCCCCCTAATTTTTGTCTTAGAGTAAATTACGGATTTTTACACTTTAGGACTTATTAGCAAGCATTCAATTTGTCTGGACTATTTCTTCTCAGAGTAGTCAGATGGAAAACACGGACCTCATCTAGTTAATAAAATATTATTTACTTGTAAAGACCTCATCATTTCAGCCGAAAGACGTCCACTGCTGGACATAGGCCTCCCCCAAAAGGGGGGGGGGGGGGGGGGCTTGCCATAATCGCCACGCTTGGCAGGCGGGTTGGCGATCGCAGTATGGTGGTAAAATGCATAGAGAACGCTGCTGCCCATTCTCTAGTAAGTCCCTTAGTCGCCTTCTACGACACCCACTGGAAGAAAAGGGATGGTGCTATTCTTTTACGCCCGGACACCACACGGGACAACACTTCAAGTTGTAAAGACCTAGTTACAGAAATAACGTCGAATGTACAAAGATTTCGACTTCAGGTTAAAATGATGCGCGTCTACAGAATGTTTTAGTTATATTCTAGCAAAAAAAAAAAACTAAATTGTTTGCTTTCTTTTTCCAGGTCGACATATACGTGCCAGGCTGTCCACCGACAGCTGAAGCTCTTCTGTACGCCATGCTAGTTTTGCAGAAGAAGGTCAAACGCATGAGGGTCTGCCAGGTTTGGTATCGAAATTAGCCGTTCGTACGCGTATTTTATTAATTTGTCTGTTAATGATTTAGAGTAAAATTATTTGATTTTGGTTGTTTTCGCCTTCTCATTTCTATTACAATATTATTTTTAGTTCGGAATATTCCAGACATTCTTACAATCCATGCTCTTTAAAACTAAATCCAAGATCCTACTACAATATTGTAATGTTAAAGTTTTGTTTGTTTAACTGTTTGGACGTTTCTCAATCACGCAAAAACGGCTGAACGGATGTGAATGAAATTTGGCAGACAGATAGTTTATAACGTCTTTAACATATAGGATACTTTATATACTGGTGGTACGTCCCCATAACATAATTTCCGACTTCCACGCGGGCGAAGCTGTTGACAAAACGATATTTTTTAGAGAATTTACGCATCTATTTATATATACCGAAAATAAACTCAGAAACAGAGAAACAAGGCCTGTCAGTTGTAACTTGTACCCTACTCAAACGGAACTAGGAGCATCCGAAATAATCGCTAGTTATTAATCAAGCTGCGGTCTTGACCCGAAATGTTACTCACAGAAGTTCGGGAACCGTACGACGGTACTGTATTTAGTCCCCCTTTACATAATCAGCCTATAATGTCCCAACTACTGGGTCCCAGGCCTCTTCTCTTCGAAAGGGCTATTATCTACTACGTGGGCAAGAGTGCGGGTTTTTAAATGTTAAATGTTTTCGATTTTTTTAGTTCTGTGACATGCCAGTTTCTTCACGATGTTTTACTTCACCATTTTGACTTGACACCTATCACAAACGGATCCCTTAATCGAAAAACCGGATTCTGATGTTGTCATTTTTGATGTTGTTTTGAAGATTATAGATTTCTGTATCTACAAATACAAAACAGAACCCGTTGAAATTTTTCCTGAAAATGCAGCGTGCAACGATATTGAAAAAGCGGTAGATTTTTACACGTGTCTGAGCTGTCTGGTGGTCTTTACTCCGGCTCACGTTCAGACACGTGCCCCGGTTTACCGACGCCTCTGTAGAGAACACTGGTAGTATATATTTATGTCAGGACACGCCACGCTTTTACGAGCTTTTTCGTTTTTAGGAGATAAGTAATGGTGTTGTTTCAGCGTTTTTGTCTGTGCGTTTTGTGTTAGCGAAGAGAGGTTGGATGATAAGGTTTTATTAATGGAAATATAAGTTTAGATTTAAGTATGAGCAAGAATCCTACTTATATTATTTAAAGTTTGTATGTTTAGACATTTGTTACTCGATCACGCAAAATCGGCTGATCCGATTTGGATGTAATTTGGCAAACAGATAGTGAAACTATCAATCAGAATCTGAATAATATTGACAATTCATTGCTTCATATCTTCGAAAAATTTGTCTGCTCATCAACGTAAATAACGCAATGAATTTGGTTGAAATGTCAATGAAAGCATTTCTGCATTCATCCTGATACATAGGATACTTTTTATCCCGGTATTACGTTCCCGTGGGATAATTTCCAACGAAAAAGACTAGTGAAGTAGAACTGCATTGTTTGCAACAAGCACTCCTACACAGTATATTTAACGCCGTACCTAACATCGGTTGGAATCAGTGTAAGACGTTTTCAAAACATTCAGCCAGACGCCCATAGCACATCCTCCATGACCGGCTACAGTTTAAACATTTAGGTGACTGTACCATAAACTAAGCCCGATACCAGCTGTCACTAAGTCGTGAGGCTTAGGCATTTCACGACACCCTCATGAATATCGGGCCCTATGAAGCGAATTTATGGAGATAGACTCACACACACACCCAAACGCATGTAATGTTATTTAAAGCTTAACGTTCTGTAAGAGGAAGAGCACAGATATGTGTGAAAGTAAAGGACGCGGGGAAAAATGAGCGAAAATCTACGCATGAGTGGTGTCGCGTTTTTGGGAGCGTAAAAGAATGAAACCCGGGTAAAAAGGTACCGCATGCCAGATAGAAAGAATGAAAGAATCTGAAAAACCGAGCTAGTACAAATGACACACCTGATATTAAAAACGGAAGAATAGATTAGAATATAAAACATGAAACAAATTGTCGTTAATATAGGACTGATGAAAAGCCCAAAGAATAGATAGAGGCAAAGACAAAACGCACATTACAAAAAGATTTTTCGACAAAGATTATTCGACAATTACGTACTCAACCAATTGAAGTTTTTCGTTTGTCCATTAGGTACTTGATATCACGGCCAGGGACTATGACAATACACATTGCGTAAATGTGTATTGTAAACAAACAAATAATCAAAACAAAAACAATATTCCGATTGCAGAGTGAAACATTTTTGTAACAATAATAAGGACAACTATTCCGTGCATCGCATCTGCGCAAGAACAGAACCAATTCTCGTGATTAAAAACGATCAAAATCTGGTCGCAGCCTCACCTCAGCTACAATCAAATGTCAAAATCTTGTCAATTTTTTTTTGGAAACTCAAATTGCTTTTGACAGATTGAGACTGAGATCAGACTGCGAACGTTCTTAAAATTACGAGAATAGCCCCCCAGGTAGTTTCTCAGCAAAATGCTGTGACTTAGGACAAAACGATCTTGAACAATGCTGATTTTCAGCAACTGTCTTTCTAAACAGGCTGTGTGACAAAATAAATAAGAAACAAGGCAGCCAGTTTCTCAGATTCACAGACGTTCAGAAAAGACATATGAAGAGATGGAACATAGATCCATCTCGCTGGGAGGAGTTGGCACAGGATAGACTTGATTGGAAGTGTTGGGTACAGCAAAATATTTATGACTTTGAAGACCAGCGGATGAGAGATCTCGACAGCAAGTGAGATCAGCTCCAGATTAAACCACCCTCCAACATACAATATCATTACCACAATGGCATTGTAACGTGTCCGCAATGTGCACGTAGCTTTACAGTCAAAATAGGTTACATTAGCCACATAAGAGAATACGCTCGTAACGTAAAGTTGTCGAAAACAAAGACAGTCACCGTGGCCGAAATCGGCATGGGATTGATTGCATAACTCGGAAAAGCAGGTATTTCTCGAAGGAATCTTGAGACTAATATAAGACTTCTTCATCAAAACATAAGTTACTTTAAACAACAATATAGACCAGTAATGTGGATATTCAAAGGTAATTTCTTCTAACCGCATCGGGAGTCCGAAACCACACTAAACATTATTCCTCCACATAAACATCACCTTTTTGTACCTAAATTTATTGTTTATGGAAAACAATGGGCCGGTACTTACTTTTTATTGCATTGGGTCCGACTTTCGATTGGTGGTCGGATTACGTACTTACTTACACTTATACATTTTCTATACGGGATAAAAGTTTACGGTGTAGTTACCCTAGCGTATAAATTTATCGTCGGTTTTACAAAAAAATTATTCTGCTGTTCCACAAATTTTGATCGCGTAGGTATTGCAGTTTTCTATGAAACAGCAGATTTTTTTCGTTTCACCGACGAAAAATTTCTACGCTGTATGGGCTAGAATGATATGTTGAATTCATAGTAACAGTTTGCGCACTGGTGTCTTTTTTTGGGTAGGTACTGGGTAATCATCAAATAGCTTCTCCCGCTCTGGGTGGAGCAGGAGGGCGTTTACTGACTAAAACCCACCCGTCTCTTTCGAACAACCCGGACCCATGGCAGGCATACGTGGTCTTACACCACTATCGGGTGCGTGTGATCCACCCGTGTTCCCTCAGTAGCCTGTATGCCAGGGGCGGCGGTATCTCTTTCGAACGAACCCCTGTAAAATTTTATCCTGACGTAGTAAAAAAACAAAACCTGTTTTTAGTATCCGTCTGTGTGACCGCTTAGATATTTTAAACTACACATTAAGTTTATATGCGGTTTTCAGCATCATTACTTATTTATTTATTGTTAATTAAAACGGTAACACCAATTACATTAATTAACATAGAGATTTAAACATATAAAAATATTACAAATAGGTACTAACAAATAATAGAGGACAACCTAGCACAATTACTCTCGCAAAACATCAGACATACACGCATAATTATTACTTAGCCACAGGTTCCCACAAAATGTAACCTTATAATGGACCAATGACATGGAATAACAATGTTTGCAGTCGAAATTGAAATGCAAAATTCGTAAGAACGCAGTATAAATACTATGTAGCACCTCAGAATCTTTAAGAGATTATTCTGAAATCCATGCGGTTTTCACCATTCTAGAGTGTATTATTTAACGTATTGTTACTATTTACTGTAAGATTTAGCACAGAAATCGCCATTGCATCCGTATGAAGCAAGAGGCAGGTCAATAGTATATATTATATGTAGTAGGAATACTGGCGCCACTAGTATAACAGAGCGTTCGTCAAAATCATCTTATCTTTTCGAGTGATAAAGTTACTTACGAAGCATTTTTTACTCAAGTATCGATTTCGGTTGAGTGAGTCGTCAGCCGGAGCCTGAGGCTTTTTGTACATTAAAAGGAAAAATCTTGGGCTCCTTACAACATCACGTACGGCTCTCGTTAGCCTGTCTGAGACAGGTTTGACAGGTGAAACTATTATAGCAAAACTCAGCCATATAAAGTATACTTGATTGCTACATCAATAATATCTTCGCAGCAATGATTTGTATCGTAAGTCACGATTTCAGATAGTATCTGAAATACAGACAGTTTTTCGAATGATTAAACAATCATAATCTGAATTGGAATTGAAGCTCGCCATTCGTAACAATTCACAAATCAAAACTACATACACATTCATGGTCAGAATTATGGCAACATTTCAAGTCACATTGCAATGCAGATTTTTTATGATCTTTTCTTTCTACTTAGAAATCTTAAACAATACCACTGACACTGTCAATGATAAAACGAACGTTCAGAGTTAATTTTCTCAATTTATATTGCTACACAAATTTCAAGTTACCCCACGCAGCTACAAAAACGTGTTACAAAAAGCCTTTTCTTAATTTTATGATAAACGAAATATGAGGTGGAGAGATTACAGCTGTGTAATGTATCATTAAAATGAGGATCATTTATATTCGTGGTATCGCTCCCGAACATATGGCAGCCTTGGCGTATGCACGCGAAGAGAATGATTATGAATAATGACTAAGTACATAAGAAACACCCATGTTTGCAAGGATTATGTTGATAAATGCTCCAAATAAAGTTTACGTGCCATTTTACGCACAAAAAGTAAAGTATAATACATATATTTTGATTGTCTCAAATTAATATCAAATAGAATGTTACATGAAGATAAAAAAGAAATAACAATTCTAGCTTCTATTTATTTATTCCAACCCAAGACGATATCCAGCTGTATACATCTACATTATTCCCTCGTTCCAATATATTTGTGGAAGAATAGACAAATGAACAAAAGAACTGTTTTATATTAGATCTGAAATCAATAGCTGGCAGCATCTTAAAAGGATGCTGTGAACGGTAAAATACATCTGCGGAGAGATATCGAGAATAGCGTGGGTAGAGGACTAACGTCGTAGCGAATAGTTTGGAATATCAGTAGCAAGATAGTGAAAACTTGGTGAAGATAAACTTAGATATTATTTTAAGCTAAAAGTGAGAGGTGAACAAGCGTTGGAAAATCAACGGGGGGATGGAGTGGATAAGATGGATGGCGAACAATAGACAGCAGCAGGTAAGTCCTAAATGAAACTCGCACAAACCATGGGGTTAAAATAAATCAGGAGTAGGGACTGTTAAATCAGGGTGTCATTAATTCTTGCCCGTAGGTGATACGGAGTAGAAACCGCCAGAAACTTTACCCGGAACTACGGATTTTGTGGGAAGTAGACCCGCAGGGAAGCATGGCACTAAAAGGTATGAGGCCTTTATTGAGCAATAAGTACAACGAGTCTGTCAAAGAAGATACTGATAAAGATAGGGGCTTTATGGAAATCAGCAGACAGACTGTAACTCTTCAGCCAACGTAACTTGAAAATAATCTATCGGTATGGCAAGTGTGTGTACGAATACTAATAAATAACACCTGTGCAGTGTACACGCGCTTAAATAAATAACAATTCATTACTACAACTACTAACCATTAAAGATGTAAACAAACAACAGATCTCGCCCAGGTTATTTATATACAGCTCATTGTAGCCTGATTACAACGAAGTTTAATTGGCGCACGCAATCGATACTAGCCGGCTCGGCTAAACGCTCGGTTAACGCACTTGGTTTATTGTGTAACATGTCAAGGAGATAGGGGCAGAAGATCCATTGAATAGAGATTCATTTAGGAGAAAGGTCGCAAATCCCACTTTCAGGCGTATGTGGTACTGCTGCTCATTACCTATAGCAGTGGTGGCCTAGTGGAAACGGATGCGACTTATAAATTGTAAGTCATAGGTTGGAACTCAGATAGATGCTTTGCTTAGTGTAAATTATTTAATCACCCCTGCTCCAAAAACGGTGAAGGAAAATTTCTCAAAATTTGACAACCCGCAGTGGGCTCGCGTGGTAGATGATGGCCCACTCCCTCTGACCTGTGTCCCAGTAGTGGGAACATTATAGGCTACTTATGTATGCATGTTATGTAATGAGGCATAAAGGAAGACAGATGAAGGGTCATATATTTCATTTTCCCACACGCTATAGCCCGGTGACTGATATCAAAAGCTTCGTAGATGCAGGGCTCTGCTGTCAGTTTTGAATTAGAAGCTTGTTTTGCGAAGATCCAAAGAAGAGTAATGCTCTTTTGTCAACATTGAAGTTTAATTGCGAAAAAAATAGTAGGTAGACATGACAGCTATGTCTCAACCATGCAGAATGACATGATGATTTACGCAGCCTATCCATCATGTGATTAGACATATCCGTAATCCGTTTTGAGACTGAGTCTTCTGTCCTTCCCCGTGTAAATATCTCGATTGATCGGGACGCTACAGTATCGATTATGTTGAACAATACTCGTTGCTATGCGGGCCGGCTTCGCTCACGTAATACACATAACACGATGTAGTCGATTCGCACGATGTCATTGTTTTGTTTTTGTAATCGATTCGATTGAATAACTTGTGGCTGTCACGAACCGAAAGATGTTTGTAATGGAAGACTTCGCGATGTCGTGCTCGTTTCTCGGTATGTTTCGGAGAAATACAACTACATTTCTGTGAGTGAGGGGTGGAATGATTGAGGTATCACTTTCGACGGAATGAATATACGAGAAAATGTATTTGTTTGATGGCAGATGGATTCTTCCTTTATGAATTTCTTAGTAGTAGCTCGGGGTCTAAACGAATTCACACACAATAATCGACTAATAATCGTAACATAACTGGCGACTACCTGAGCGAAGTGGTGGCCACAACTTGTAGGTCGTAGTTTCGAACCCAAACCAGCGCTTTACTTCGTGTAAATTATTTTTTCATCACCACTGCTCTCAAAAGGGTGAAGGGAAACATCGTGAGGAAACCGACATGTCCTAAAACAAAAACTTTGAAGACATGTGACATCTACCAACCCGCACTGGGCCCGCATGGTGGATTACATCCCACTCCCTCTCTAAGAGAGGAGGCCTTTGTCCTAGCAAAGGGTACAATATAGGCAGATTATGTACGTATCTACCCTCTATTACACATGTGTGAATGCAGACATGACGTAACATATTTTGTGGGAATATACGACACATGTACTGAAAAACAACTGGTGAATTTTTGTAAACGTGTTGTATCAATGAGATATGTAAATATGAACATCTCCCTCGTCGCTGCTAATATTTCAGTTCAGACAATAAGACCCAAGAGTGTTACCCAGCTATATTATAATAGTTGAGCTGCAATAAAGACGAACATTCAACTCTAATGAGCTTTGTGCTGGTGGAAGGACCGACTGGATAATTACTAGCAGAATTAGAGAAAAGAAGCTCTATAGCAATCGATTAATTGAAGTAAACAAGCTTGAAAACAAAGGCATACATAGATTTTAGTTGGAAAGACACGTACATACATACAAATAAATAACATAGAAGTGTCTGTTTGTGTAAAAATAACAGCTTATTGCTTAATGCATGTGAAAGTATTAAACGGTAATTATTTATTTATTAAGGACAAAAAAACTGTAATATGCTACAAAATACTGAGAAATACTTAAACTAAGATTTAACAAACATGTAACAAATAAGAAAATAACTATGCTAAATTGATAATTGAAAACATGCTGTGCCTCTGATAAAATTAAATCAGAAAGGTAAAGGGATTTTTGGTGAACATCAACCTGCACTGGCTGAAGAGAAAGAAAATGGGGATGGGGAATGGGTTTAATTAGAAGTAGTTCATAACTACAAACATAATATAAACTTACGCCTTTTCCAATGGGGCTAGGCAAAGCTATGGAACACCATCTGCTACTCCTTATATACTTCTCCTGCTCGTTTAGGTTCATACATCTGGTTATACACGCACACCGGTTGCGAGTACTGCGCGCACCTGAACTTTCTAAAGAATATCACCAATAATTTCATATCTTCCTAGAGTAGTAGGTACATATTATTTGTAGTTTTTTTTAGCCAAAACAAAACAACTGCAGTATCAATAGTTATACATTGCAATCTAACTGACTCATATCAGTGTCTTTCCACGGTCAGACCATTAGCGTAATTGCTAAAACATATCATGTTTCTACAAAACCAACAATCAGATAAAAAGCATTTCATTTCTATCAACCCTCGCCTTCATTAAAACAAAAATATACATTTCCATTGAAAACCAGTACCAGGCTCACATGAGTCGAAAGAATTGAAATGACGTCATCAGCCTTGTCGGAATTTCTGTGCTACCGCTCGGTTATTATCGACGCATCGAGGGGTGACGCCCCGTGGGTTCAGTTAAGGATGTCCATTTTAATATTTTGTAGTTTTTATATTCATTTATGGTGGCTAGTGATCTAGCGGTAACGGCCGCAACTCACGAGTTGCGGTGATAGGTACCTAGACAAGCGCTTTGCTTTGCGTATATTATTTCATCACCAATGCTCTCAAAACGGTGAAGGAAAATCATCATCATCATTTCAGGCGACAGACGTCTACTGCTGGACATAGGCCTCCTATAGGGGTTTGCCATAATCGGTTGGCAGGAGGGTAGGCGATCGCGGTATGGTGGTACAACACATAGAGAACGCTGCTGTCAATTCTCTAGCAAGTCCCTTAGTCGCCTTCTACGACACCCACGGGAAGAGACGTGGAGGTGAAGGAAAACATCGTAAGGAAACTGGCATGTTCTACAACCAAAAATTCGAACACATGTGACATCTACCAACCCGCACCAGGCTCGCTTGGTGCATTACGGCACTCCCTCTTACAGAGACGAGGCCTATGCACCAAAAGTGAGAACATTATAGGCTGATTCATCATCATCATCTTCGCGTTTTTTCGGTGCAACCGGACTCTGGAGTCCGCTTTCCAACTCAGTTCGAACGGTCTTCTGTATCCTTTATGGCGAGTCTATTGGTACGCATGAAAGGCTGATTAGGTATGCTAAGTTATAGTAATGTTGGACAATATCCTTCTAATATTATATACGCGAAACTTTTGAAAAAACGGCTGAACGGATTTGGGTGAAATTTGGCACACAGATAGATTTTAACCTAGATTAGTACATAGGGTAAGTACTTTTTATCCCGGTAGTACGTTCCCGCGGAATAATTCCCGAATTCACTGTTTGCGCTAAAAATACGATATTCTCGGAAAGTTGACGTTGTAAAATACACTGCACCAAGAGCTGTGCATTTCAAGCCCTACCCGTTTTCCGCTTGAATTAATCCTCGGCCAGCCCCAGACAGTTTAATTTTCTCGGGGAAATCTCAAGCGTTCCTCTCGGTGACTTTTGTTTAACTTGTAAATTCTTACTTGAAAATAACTGTAATTTATTAGAGTGAGGTTTTCAAGTCTGATTTAATTTTCTATTTTATTTGTTCACTCTTTCTACTCTACTAATTCAGTAAAAGTATTCTCGTAAGAAAAATGTTGGAAACTCGTGTTTTTTTAAAGTTGTCCTCCCGTTATGATATTTGATTATTTAGTAGAGTCTGCCGTTGCCTGGGGTAGCAGTTACCATTTTACAAATATGTACAGGAGCTTAATAAGTACATATGAGCATTTGATCATAGCTCGAGATCACACGATAGAAGAATAAAACCCGGCTAATGAAAAATCACGCTCTAAAAAAGTACGAAATTAGACAATGTTTTGAAGCGTGATTTTTGAGTATTTTAATTATTTTGGGGTTAGCAAACAACCACGTCATTTAGAAGACGCCATATTGAATGTGACTTCATACAGCCTATATAATCAGTGGACGATCAAAGCCGCTTCTCATGATACCTTTTTGTCAAATTATGATGAGTAGTTTAGAAGTTATGAGGGAACAGATGAAAACACATACAAACATACATAGCTGTCAAAATCATAACCCTCGCCGTAGTCGGGTAAAAACAACAATCAAAACAATCGATGCATCGACCGACACGGACGGCGACGACCGCCATTATAAATAAGGCTACCTACCGCCATCATAAATTAGGCTCGGGGCAGCCCTATCGGCAACTCGCACAGACACGCGGGCAGACGAAGTTAACAAAGTGACTCATATCGAAGAAGGCGCGGGCGCCGCCACGCTCTACCTGCTGTGGGAACTTCCCTAACAATTGTGTCTTTGACATAATTATAAGTCCTAGTTTTACTGTAAGACTTGTTGGAGGTAATAACGGTGTAGATGAGCAGAATAATATTTAATTGTTAAGGTTACCTAGCAACGAGGATTTTCATCATTTCATATTAGCAATTTGATGGACATACTTATTATTAGCACGTTCCCTATCCACGGTGTCGAAATGGATACCAAAATTACGCTACCCTGGAGTATATATATTCAAGATATAATTAATACAATTAATATCAAAGTGGGGAGTAGATTTTGCCTTTAGTATGGGTCCCAAGAGAGAAAGTGTTAGCATAATCAGTCTATAATACTGTTGCTGGGACACAGCACAGCCCTGCTATTTTCGAAAGAAAAACTGGGCTGTAATCTTCCACGCGGGCCGATTCAAAAACATACAATGTCACACATCTTACAATGTGAAACTATTGTAATTTCTCCAAAACTTTTTCCGTATCGAAGTCTTCACTGATTGCATCTCCCTGCTATAAATCTTCCTTTATCGTTTTAAAGATAACATGATAAGTGAGAGTGATATAGATGATAAGCTCCGCAGACGTACAGTCAGACGTTGTGACGCGTCGGTGACTCACGTCACGACCGCTGACGCTACCTGTGGGGGTGATTAGTTACACTATTTTTGGAAAGGCTATTTTTAGCAGCGGAGGGTTGTCAAGAATTTACGTAATAGAATGACTTTGCGGAATAAAGTAGGGTTATTTTATTAGTCAATTTGAATGTTGGGAAGGTTAATAGGGGTAAATTACAGACTGCGTAATTTTTTTTTAATGTAGTTATTGCTCCAGTAAAATTAAATAGTTTATTTTGCAAAAGAAGGTATAGGTAAGTCGGTGGTTAACTTCACGGCTATTTATAGAGAAAATGCTCATAAATCCTACTACTAATCCTATTATCATCAGCCTACAATGTTCCCACTGCTGGGACACAGGCCTCCTCTCGGTGAGAGAGATTGGGATTGAGAATCCACCAAGCGGGCGCAGTGCGTGTTTACTACTAATCCTATGAATATTATAAATGTGGAAGTATGAATGTTTGGATATTTAGATGTTTGTTACTCAATCATGCAAAAACGGCTGAACGGATTTGGATGAAATTTATCACACAAATCATTTGTAACTTGGAATAACACATAGGATACTTTTATTCCCATAGGATGTTCCCGTGGGATAGTTTACGACCTCCAAGCGGGCGAAGCCGTTGACAAAAGCTAGTAGCTTATTAAAAAAACGTGTCCACATAATCCCAAAAATATACAAAATACAACTACATTCAATGTCATTGTTTTTCATAAATATTGCACGAAGCACGAACACATTCGATTATTTATAGAAAATATAAAAAGTCACGCACTCTGCCCTCGGCCTTTATTGATAGCGAGTGCTTTGCGATTAATCGGCTCTTCATCGATGTTGCCAGTATCGAGTTTGATTAATCGATACATAATTCGAGAGCTGATTTTTTTTTTTGATCTGTGTATTTTTTTTTTAGTTTTGGACAGTGATTGGGCCATGCACTTTAAATTAATTTTATCGGAATAACTTGAGAAAACTGTTTACTAAAACTGTAAGTATTTCTGTTTAAATATGTAGTTATACCAGGGCAACCGACATAGCCGGAAGAATTGCCAAACTTAAGTGGCGGTGGGCAGGGCACATTACTCGCAGAACAGGATGGCCGATTAGGACGAAAGGTTCTGGAGTGGCGACCGCGTACCGGAAGACGTAGAGTGGGAAGGCCTCCCACAAGGTGGACCGATGACCTTGTGAAGTCCGCGGGAATCTGCTGGAGGTGGAAAGTACAAGACCGGTCGAAGTGGAGGAGCCTGGGGGAGGCCTATGTCAAGCAGTGGACGTGGACGTCTTTCGTCTGAAATGATGATGATTACGATGTAGTTATATTAGAATAGATCATACGTAACACATAAACTCACGCTTTCTTCCCATAGGGAATGCTACGAAACCCTCGGGACACCCAGATCTTACACAGATGTTCTTATCAGACCCGGAGATATTATAATAAACTTCTGGAGGGAGATGGGCTGGTTGGAATAACTAACAACGGTCGCCATGGGCCACACACATTGGTCTACAATCAGCCAAGGCTTTTCCCAACTATGTACGATTTTTTTTTTTGAGAGTGGAAAATCGTCTAATAACTTCTCCCGCTCTGGGTGGAGTAGTAAGGCGTGTTAGACTTTTACTGACTAAAACCCACCCGTGTTCCCTCAGTTGCCTGTGTGCCAGGGGCCACGATAGGTATCTCTTTCAAACAACCCGCACCCCTGGCAGTCATCGGCCCTTGCGGACCCCACCAGTTGGTTCCGACATCTCTTTGAGGCGCGTGTGGAACTAACACATCGTCGACCTGGGCTTGATTCTTACCAGACAATGAGCGTGACTACTCACACTTATTCAGCTCTGTTCTGCTTTTGTCCATAGAAAACAACGATTTTGTTTAAGAGTCCCGTTCAGCTTTCCGCGGCTGAACGGATGCGTACGCATCTTATACAAAATCGTTGTTTTCTAAAGACAAAAGATGAATAGAGCTGAATAAGTGTGAGTAGTCCCTTACTCGCCATCCGCAAGTCCAACTACGTAGGGGTCGGCTTCCAGTCTAACCGGATGCAGCTGAATACCATTATATTACCTATAGCGACGGCCTATCTGAGCTACATAACCAAGTTACGGAGTATTACGATACCCTTTGGTAAGACTGGTTGTCAGCCCTTCGGGCTTTTGACGACCCGTAACGACTGTCAAAGATCCAAGTGTGACAGTCAGATCCACTGGCTAATCGTGCTTTCCGAGACACGGAAGGGTTTTGGCTCAGATTATAAAACAAAGGCAGATAGACCGCGCGGAACACAAATAGTGAGGCCAAAAAACCAAATACTAAAGCGTTGCATTGTATGTAACATACAATGCGACGCTTCCTGGCTCGAGTTTTGTATCAGTATTGCATCAGTATTGGTTTTTTGGCTTCACTCTTGGTGTTCCGCGCGATCTATCTGCCTTTGTTTTACAATCTGAGGGTTTTGGTATGTAAATACGGTCTGCAGCAAGCGTAGCTTAACCTGATCGATCTCGTGTGGCTGTTATTACTTAGCCACACGCCCCCCACATGCACAATCGTCCACTTGAAGATCATAACATAACCACCTACTACGATAATTACCTACTTACTTCTTTTGTTTCGTATATTATCTTAAATAGAATAGACCAGTAAAGGCATGAATATTTCATGTTCGTATTTAAATACACATCCCTAACTAAATTTGAAGTTTGGCCTTTACAGCTAACAGAACCTTTAATTACATGATGATAATTATTTTAATTACAAGACCCTTGGTCTAAGCAAATTACCTCAGGTAGGTAATTTATTAGCTACTTGTTACAAATTTTAATTACAAAAAAATCGTATGTAGGTAATAGAAGAAAACAGAATTTAATTAAAAATAAGCATAATGAGGACGGTGTAAACAAAAAGCTTCATTAGTTGAACAGTAGAACACCATAATACTAACCAACAAAGAGAAGAATTTGAAGATGAGAAAAATGTACTTCCCTAAATAAAATAAACAAATAGGTACCTAACCTTGGCGGTTAAAGTAAAGGTTACGTCGTGTCCTTTCCGCGGGTAATGTCTTTCCCATACATTTTGACGTAGCGTTTCGCGTGAACGCTAAAGGAAATGGGTACCTGCAGGCCTAGACATAACACATTGTGTTTTGTCTAGGCCTGCAGGTACCTCGTTAGTCTAGTGGTCGCAAGCGCTACAGCATGAGGGTTCGTGAGGGTCCTGGGTCCGATTCCCGGGTCCGGCAAAGTGTTATTGAGGTTTTTTATTATCTGGATATGTGTGCCCAGTTGATGGTAATAGACTCGCACTACTACATAGGACTTAACTGGCGAAATGTGGGGGTACAATAGATACACTTCTGCCCAACCCTTCAAGGAAACAAGGCGTGTTATGTTGCTACCTAACTAGAGATGGGCCGACTATGATTTTGGCCGATTAGCCGACTAGTCGGCCATGCCGATTATTTTTGTTTCGGTTGAGCTCTGGTGACCTCTTGCTAATTCTTACTAACATTATAAACGCGAAAGTTTGTATGTATGGATGTTTGTTACTCTTTTACGCAAAAACGGCTGTACGGATTTGGATGAAATTTGGCACACAGATAGATTATAACCTAGATTAAGACATAGGATAGGATACTTTCTATCCCGGTAGTATGTTCCCGCGGGATAATTTCCGACTTCCACACGAGCGAAGCCGCGGGCGGAAGCTAGTAACACATTACATCACGCCTGAACACCCAAACAATAGGACATTCGCCGTCTCATTTAATAGCGGGCGCGCCATCGATCACTAAAAACAAGGGGCGAGCCTATAGCCATCAGTCGGGCACATATCCAGACTCCGGGCTGCTACTGAAAAATTCCTGTTGAAAAAAAAAAAAAAAACACTTTGCCCGACCTGAGAACCGTACCCACTTGCTCATGCTCAATAGTAGCATTTGCGACCACGATACCAACGAGGCAGGCCAAACCTATCTTCTATCTATCTTATCTATACTAATAATAAAGAGGAAAGATTTGATTGTTAGTTTGTATTGAATAGGCTCCGAAACTACTGAACCGATTTGAAAAATTCTTTCACTGTTGGGAAGTTACACTATCCCCGGGTGACATAGGCTATATTTTATCCCTGTATTCCCACGGGAACGGGAACTACGCGGTTGATACCGCGGAGCGCTGCTAGTATCTATCTATATAAATAAAAAGACAAGTCCTGACTGACTCATCAACGCCCAGCCCAAACCCTTGGACCTAGAAAGCTGAAATTTTGCACAGAGGTTCCCTATAGGATTTTTCGAAATTCAACCCCTAAGGGAGTTAAATAGGGGATGAAAGTTCCGCGCGGGCGAAGCCGCTAGCAAAAGCTAGTCATCATATATGTAGCTTCATAATGTTCTCATTAACGATCTGATTATAACACAAAGCACATTGAATAACAACTCAGTTTCACCACCAAGCCATTATACCGCTACAATCCAAATACCATTTCCAAAATATTTGTACGCACAAAATTCCTCTGCCACGCATAAAGGCTCGCATAAATTTCGAAAAATAGTAAACACGCACGAAAACTCTCAAATAACATTCTACATAACAATACTTAAGCAGAAAACGTAAAAATAACTATGTTTATAAATAACTGAAGCGGTTAACGTAAACGTATAGCGAAGGAAAACATATGAGGTATAATTTAAAATAATATTTGGATATTATGAATACCGCGGCATGTGTTAGGCGTGGGACACACTGCGAGCCAAGCTAAGTTGGCTAAGTTTAGCTGAAGCGTCGTTTCATCCAAGGTCCGTACCCCAAAGGGGTGCCCTTAGCGTGTGTGTAGTCGCTTAGTTTTAAGTTCTTAAGCCCTGTCTGGAGGCCTAAACCTATTGAGGCAGCCACAGGCAAGTTCGGTTAAGCAGTCGACAACCTCTTAGACTGACCTGCGAGATAACATTTCCAAAAAAAAAAAAGCGTCTTTTCATACTTTGGTTGACACCGCGTACTAGAGCAGAGCTAAGCGAGCAAAGTGAACTATTTGGGCTAAGCTTGGTAAACTCTGCCTGTCTGAAGGCCCAGGCCCACTCCCGTCCGTATAATCAGCTAGCCATCATCATAATCAACGCGAACCTAGTGCGGGTTTGTGAATGTCACATGTCTTCGAATTTTTGGTTCTAGGACATGCTGGTTTCCTCAAGATGCTTTCTTTTATCGTTTTGAGAACAGTGGTATCAAGCATTAGTCCTTACTAATATTATAAACGCGAAAGTTTGTATGTTGGATGTTTGTTACACTTTCACGCAAAAACTACTGAATGGATTTGGATGAAATTTGGCATACAGATAGATTATAACCTAGATTAACACATAGGATACTTTTATCCTGGTAATAGGTCCCCCCGGGATAGTTTCCGACTTCCACGCGGGCGGAGCCGCGGGTGGAAGCTAGTATAACATAATGAGCATAGAACTTTTCCACTGTTGTGCAGTATTGAGATACAGCCACATACTAAACGTCCTTTCTGTTAGAGATGGGCCGTAATCCGCCATACAGCCCCATTGCAGGTTTGGTAGTGGTGCGTGACAAGCCTCTTGCCTCTTTACTAAATCCTTGGTTTTTAGTGAGAACCCAGATATTTTCTTTCCCATACTTTCACTTAAGCCAAGTTAACTAAGCCCGCGGTGTGGCCTGCGCCTAATTGTCAGGTATGTGCGTGTGAGTTTCGGCAAGAGGGTGAGTACGTGCGTGTTTTAATTAACCAAGATTGTATGTTTATGACCCATTAAAGAAAGTGTTAGAGTACCTAGCTTCTATAAAAAGGAATCAGTAAGTTGAGTATGTTCGTTGCGGAAGTGCTGTAAATCACCGGTGAATAGGAAATTATTTGAAATGGTTTCTTTAAGTTAATTAGGCGGACGCCTGAAAGCCGGGATTACTCACATCATGCAGAAGATAAAAGACGTTAATAGTAATTCATACTACTTACGTACTTCTCAGTTGAAATAACTGTATGGTTGTCATTTGGCTGTGAGTAACAAAGAGTCATAGTTATCAATGAAAGCCAACATCATCTGCCTAGCCCTTTCCCAATTACGTTGAAGTCAGCTTCCAGTCTAACCGGAAGTACCAGTATTTTTACATGGAGCGACTGCCTGCGGGTAATACGATACCCCTTGGTAGGACTGGTCATCAGACTTTCGGGCTTCGGATAACCCGAAACGATTTTCATCAATCCACAGCGGGGACCAAAGGCTAACCGTGCTTTCCGAAGCACTGTTAGCCTTAGCCAAGGGGTCAGCATCATCATTCATCATTTCAGCTGAAAGACGTCCACTGCTGGACATAGGCGTCTCCCAAAATGGGGGCATTTGTCAAATACATAGAGAACGCTGCTGCCCATTCTCTAGTAAGCCCAGGGGTATTAGTATGTAAAGAATATATCAAGGATAGACACCAAAAACCTTAAAATTCAATATTTTCCTCAAATACACCAAGTACTAGTAACATTCCATCATTTTCTCAGTCTGTATATACAGCTGTTCCTAGTTACCGACAAGACAAGACATTTCGATAAGATATGAGCGTAAAGAATTCGGAAGCATACACTCGGCGATGATCCAACAATGAGAGTGGGTGTGAGTTGACAAACTATTTCTGTTATCACTATACACACTGCGGGCAACTGTACGTAATGTACTAATTAATAACGGGGAAGTCGCTCAGATTTATGTAAATGGCGGAATGTGGCACTAAAAATTGTCTTCCAATGCCCTTTGTCTGTAATTTTTAGAATTCGTTAAAGAGAGAGATGAGAAGACCTCAGCGATAAGGGTTTCGAGGCAGTACATAACAAAGCATTGGGATTTTTAATTTTATAATCCAACAAGTGCTTTACTTCGTATAGCAATACTTGGCGTTTCTTGCCGGCACTTCTCCATAGGAAACAACCAATTGGAACCGTGCACGTTTACTTCTGACGTTTCATAAGTGCCCTCGTACGTTTATCACTACATATTATTTAAAAAAGCCCCGCGTCGCGTCTGTCTGTTCGCGATAAACTCAAAAATGACTGAACGAATTATCATGCGGTTTTCACCAAAATATATAGTGATTCATGAGGAAGGTTTAAATAAATGTATAATTTGTTAAGGCTTTGTTTAAATTGATTTACGCGTGCGAAGCCGCTGGCAAAAGCAAGTGTGGAATAAAATATTTTGAATTTGGATACTTGGCAAAACATTACAACTAAATCATCACCTAAATCCGCGCAACGCACCTGAAATACTCAAAAGCTCCCAGAAAATTGCAGCGACAGATGTCACATGAGCGTGCCAAAACAGGCCCTAATGTGTGCAGCGCTCTTCACTTTTCCTTTGAAACAGAAAAACGCTTCACAATTAAGGCCTGCGCCCACTGGCGAGGGCGGCACGGCACGGCAAGGGAGTTTTAAGCCAAGAATGGAAATATAACTTAATGGCATGACAGGAAAATTGATATTTCAACGGCACAATGCCGCGGTATCCTTAGACATGTCGCTTCGAAATTTGAATTTTATTATCTTGCATATAAGTTATATTCCTATTCGTCGCATAAAAATCCCTTGCCGTGCCGTGCCGTCAATGGGCGCAGGCTCTTAAACTGCAAATCGGATGTCAAGACGCAAAGCGAGAGCCAAGTTTTGAAACGTAGCAAACAGCCATTAAAGCTGTCGGCAGCACTCGCTGCAAATTAACGAAGTTTGTGAACTGCCAGCGACAGCAAAGTTCGTGACCTTCACCTCTGTAATAAATTATAATATACTGCAATGTCTCGCAAACGAATTAATTAAGCATCTATTACTCACTCCGCTGCTTATGAGAAATTGTTGTTCACGTGAAATATAATGGTTTCTAATTAATTTTAAGATGCTAGCAGTACATTATGTTAAGAGATTTATGTATCCTAATAGACATTATCTATCCATTGTTGTTGCACCTCGCAAAAGGCTGTCGAGACGATAAGATTCTGCATGAATAATATACTAAACGATAAACCTAGAGAAAATAATTTCAAAGTGAACCCTGCTAATACGCCGTATAGAAAACAAAGTACGTCGCAAGGTCAACACAAATTAGGTTGACATTACATGCACGGATACGTCGACCGACCCCTCTGAGCTCCACTTATGTAAACCACATTATGCCCTAATTTATCTACTAGGAGTACAGTCAAAATATATGATTCAAACCTGACAAAAAACTGTACGAAAAAGATTTTTCCTAATGTTTCTCTCTTTGAACTTGGCCATAAATCACTACAGCTAAGTAAAAATCCGCTAACGAATAAGTTAACTGGGCTTGGGGTCGAAATGTTTTAGTATAAATCTAAGACTAAAAACTCTACTTGGAAGGTCAATTAATACGATTATGAAACTACCGTTGCCGTGAATTTAATAACTACTAAGAAAATCTAACTTGAAGCTGCCCTTAGTGAAAACGATCTACGAAAGAGTTAAATTACAAATGATTGAAATTCACAGAACTGGTAACAGCTGTTCGGAGAAAATTCATCCCCAAGTTCGCCTAGGGTTACACTAAGAAGCATTTAAGTAGAAAACTTGTACAAGAAAAAGTTTAGGGTTCCAAAGTTTGATATACGGTTAGCGAAAATAAGGACAGCTCGAGCTTCGCTGGGAGATTTACTTACTTTATCGTCAAAGCGACATACTTTATTGTTAAATATTACGTGCCGCCTTTTCTTTTTAGAAACATTAGCTGGCACGTTAGGCAGAACAGAAAATACATCAACCTTATTACCAAAATCGTCTCAAGTCTCGCCGTCTGAGTTAAGCTCAACGACTCGGTCCGGGCAACGCCCGTCGGCGACACCTAGTCTATTATTAGCGGCGCCATAGTTATCACAAGATAAATTCGAGTACACGGTCTAGGTCAAATGATACTGTTTATAGTTGCAAGGTTGTCCATGTGGGACACCATAAAACAAACCTTTACGACGCACCGTAATTCGTTCCAGAAGGTCATGTCTTTTCGAGTGACATAACCGGGGAAAGAAATGATATATTTTATGATCAAAACACTCGTTTTACTGCAGACATTTATTATGATGATTCGCGTCTAGATTGACACTGAAGGCTGGAAGAACAAAATAAAAATAATCCACTAATCCCGCCCGGTACACACGGACACGATCCTCTAAATAAAATTCTGGTCATGTCTTCGGGCGTGGGTAATAGAAAATTACACGGCTTTAAAATTTCATGGAGGGAAGTATGAAATTCTTTGTAGATTACTTTCCTCGTCGAATGATCTGGATTGTCCTGATTCACATCTCTGACAACTATTATTATAATTTTCTCTTGGAAGTAACTGTTGAACAATCTGTAAATCAGAACGCGATGACTAACTTCTCGAAATGACTTTATCCTTGCAGCTCGTATGTGCTATATATTAAAATAGCAAATTATTGAGGACTTCGTCATTTTTGCTATTGTTATGTCGATCAATTACACTATAACAATTGCAGCCGTTGCAAAAATCATCAGTTTCCTGATTATTATTTTTTTGCATTCTTCAACATCTTTCCTAACTATATTGGGGCCGGCTTCCAATCAAACCAGAAACAGCTGAATTCAAGTATGTTACATGGAGCGACTGCCTATCTGATCTCCACAACCCAGTTATTGGGTAATATATATACCCCTTGGTGAACCGTTTGTCAAATCTTTTTCCATTCTTGTGGAAATGATTTATGTACACAAAAGCTTAAAATAATATGTTTTATTGCAATTTGTTCCATAACTCGTAATGGTTCAAGAACAATTCATCTTATGGATTAGGTATCTCAGTCTACTGCTACGAAATTTTGGGAAGAGAAAGCTACTTATTCGGCGTCTGTTTTGTTTTTTTTTTACCTCTTGACCTCAGTTTGACCTTTCGTCCTCACAGTCAACGTACTCAGATGCCCGACAGATATTTTTCCATCATAAATCTCCACTTTCTATTTTATTGTACTTTTTGCTAAAACGTCATTTAATGCTGACGAGGGTCCAATAAAAATAAATCAACCGAGAGAATTTCTCTTTGGAAACTTGACATTGTATGTCCTTCTGGAACAAATATTACCAGATGTAGACCTACGTTAAGCCCCACGTCATTATTCATTTATGTAAAAACAGTTACTGAAGTGAAGCATGATAAAAATAATACATCAGAATGATATAAAAGTCATGAATATAAACCTGAATTATTAGTGACGATTTATCCTTCAACTATGTTAAAACAATATTGCTCCGAACGATCAATAATAAGTTAATCCAACAACATTACCTAATTCTTAATATCAATTGACTGCCAACTGACAAAAACATTAATAAATTAAAACCGTACAGAATTCCGAACTAATTGGCGTGCCGGGCCTAGTTTTTTAAACCAATTAACACCCAGAAAATAGTTCCTATAAGACTGTTTCAACCGTGCTATATTTACACGAGTCGAATAAATGCATGCTAAAGCAGTAAAGGGGATCTGGGGATATGAATGTCAAGGACGAGAAGTGGTCCCATAAATGGCGATTGGGGATCCGCAAGAACTACCGCAAAGGAAAAATTTGACCCAATTTCTTCCCAGGCTAACATTTGCTAATGGGTTTCTGAAAGCTAATGCAGATCAAGTGTTTTTTTGGCTTTGGATCAAATGGAATAAGTATTATTGTTAGGAATCGAACAGTATAAAAAAAATTTGGAGTACATATCGTTGATATAAATATAGTTTCACAGACACACAATGTATATTATGAGTACCGTTGTAAATTGTTGAGCTCCTAAGTTCTTAGTCGAGCTGCATGATTACTGATAAATGCGTGCACTGACTGGACAAGTCCACTCAATCTGTGTGGTTCTTTCCTCACACACAGACACCAATACATATGGTCTTCACATAATCTGACCAAGATCATGTCTGGACTTTAAAAGAGACTCTTACGTCTGAGTGTGTTTCGATGTTTCTTCTCAAAGTAGTCAGATAGAAAAAACCAACCTCATCTAGTTCTTAAAATATGATTGACGTGTAAAAGTGTTAGTACAAACCTACTTACAGACATAAAATCATTTATCATTTAGCGTTTATTGTAGTACTTACATTGATTCTACGCAAATTATGAGACAATTCTTATCGAAAACGTGCCTGAATTCAGTTAGTTATTCTATTTACTCTTGCTCCAAATTTTTATATCCCGTTCGCTGCATCCATAAATAATATTCGTCTTTTCCGTGACCGGAATGTCAGGGGCAAGGAGCCTAGAACGAGGATACACGAGCGGGAGCCCGGTCTTAACCTAATTTGGTTTGGAGATATGTGTAACGGTGCCTGAGACTTTTAAGACCACATTTCAATATTGAGAACTGGTAGTTCTATCTTTAGAGTTAAATACATTATTGATCATCCAGTAGCTACAAAACTTGATTAATATACTGTTGTATTTCCAGGAAATAACGGTTCACCCACTAGTGTTATTAACGACTTCGGTATACAGAACGAGTCAGTCATCAATGTAAACTGCACCCAATTTCTTGAAAATCAAAGACACAGCCTTAATCGATTCCAACATCATAATTTACTGTTGTGAGGCCGTCACCAATATATCACGGCTAATATAGCACTACAGACAGACGGTAACATCAATCATACGGCAAAGTAGTGAATTAAATATGAAGTTGAAGCTGAAACAAAAGCAACGTCAGTACCAAGAACTATGAATGAAGCAACATTACGTAAAAGACTCTATGATATTAATCATCCCTTTCTACCCCCGAGAGAATGCGATTCGTAGGTCGCCATCAATCATGAAATAAGAACAATGGCCACATTATCGGTGTAATAAAAGTTGTATTTATTATTAATTATTGTATTCGTGTGCCCTGGTTTATCAATAGTAATTTAAGTAGAAAATTAGTTGTTACAGCTCATAGACTCAGATCTAGACACATTCCATTTAATAAGTTTGCGTTCATGATGAGAAAACTCGCCTAATTGTGTGGAGTGTGGAGTTGTGGAAGACTTACATCACTTCTTGATGGATTGTATTCGATATGAGTCTCAGAGAAATGATTCGTTTGGGACCTTGAGGTTGAACCGACTTGATATGGGCACATTTCATAAAATTCTGTGCCAACCAAATGGTGATACGAAGAGTCTGTTCAGGTTCATGGCTCAAATGTAATTAGAAGCATTGTATTTAGGGTACGATGGCGCCGTCATACGCGTTGCGGCTATAAAAGTCCCTAATAAAATAAAGCTTTCAAAAAAAGTTGTATGCTTCTGTAAACATTCGAAATTATCTTGAAACCTGCTCATTCATGTAATACATGATTACTTTAGATTATTTTCAGATGTATTTTCATTTTATCATCGGGTGTAAACGTATAGAATAATAGTCCTATTATCATCGTCAACTGCCTACCCTTTTTTCCCCCAACTATGTTGTGGTCGGCTTCCAATCAAACCGGATGCAGCTGAATACCAGTATTTTACATGAAGCGGCTGCTTTTCTGACCTCCACAACCTTATCCCGCGGAAACGTACTACCGGAATAAGAGTATCTTATGTGTTAATCTAGGTTATTACTCTTAAGTAGTTTTTGCGTGAAAGAGTAACAAACATCCATACATAAAAACTTTTGCGTTTTTAATATTAGTAAGGATTGTCTTCAGAGTTATCAAATAGGGTATTTTCCGATTTCATAAAAACTATTTTAATTTGAAGATTGGGACGATATATATAATAGAAAAATAAAAATAAATTTATTAATACACATTTTCCCTATTAAAAACTAATTTATTTTTCGTTGTTTTGAATTTACCGCCAAAACGCTCCTTACGATGACTTTTTATCACGTGACATGTGACGCCAACTCTGTATAAACGGCACCGGTACAAATACTTAGGCTGGCGCCGTTTTAGAAGTATTTGTGCACAGAGGCACCGCACACCAGTAATATCACATTCTATCCATTAAAAATCTTATTAATTATAAACTCGACATTCACTTATTTACTTACTAACTACTTTAGCTTACACAAAGTTGACGTCACGTGATAAAAAGTCATCGTAAGAAGCGTTTTGGCGGTAAATTCAAAACAACGAAAAATAAATTTGGTTTAAATCGTTTTTAATTGAGAAAATGGATAGAAATCAATTTATTTTTATTTTTCTGTTAAATATCTCGTTCCAATCTTCAAATTAGAATAGTTTTTGAAAAATTGGAAAATACCCTATTGACCAAACTGTGCTAAAAACTGTCTAGATGAAATTACTTTATAAACACAAAATCCTTACTTAATGATCATCGTTATGTGGAGAAAACCTTCCGTTTAATACAAATCCTGTTTACTCCAGATATTTTTCACTTTCAGTTCAACTAGTTTCCTAACTTGGAGTTACACATACAGATCCTGTGCCCTCGAGTCTGTCGCAGAGTTATCTAATTTAAAGTCCCTGTACGCAAACTTTGTAAGTAACCAGAAAATTGTTGTGATACCTCTAGATATTACTAGGGGCTTGTGGCTAAGTAACAATAGCTGCGCGGGTCGATCGATCAGGTTAAGCAACGCTTGCTGCGTTTAGTCCGGGGATGGATGACCATCTTTACATAACAAGACCCCTCCGTGCCTCGGAAAGCACGTTAAGCCGTTGATCCCGGCTGTCATTTGTGGATCTTTGACAGTCGTTACGGGTCGTCAGAAGCCCGAAAGTCTGACAACCAGTCTTACCAAGGGGTTTCGTATTATCCAGTAACTAGGTTGTGGAGTTCAGATAGGCAGTCGCTCCATGTAAAATACTGGTATTCAGCTGCATCCGGTTAGACTGGAAACCGACCCCAACATAGTTGGGAAAAGGCTAGGCAGATGATGACCTCTAGATATTACAAGCGTGAAACTATGTAAGTGGATGTTAGGGACTCCACTTGGGGCGTAAGTACATTTTTTAACCTTAGATAAACTTGAAATGTTTTTTGTTATCATGTTTCTGTTAGATTTAATGATCATTTATATTTCCTGTGCGTATACCAAACAAAATATTTGTCTTTCTTTCTTTCTTATACAACAATCCTATTCTACTATTAAACATATTATTCTACTATCCTCCTTCCTATTATATCCTACTAATATTATAAGCGTGAAAGTTTGTATGTTTGTTATTAAATCACGCAAAATCGGTCGAACGGAACTGCACCCGAATTGCATAACTCACGATTAATCATAATCGGTTTCAATTTGACAGTTCAACAGTATTAATTACGTTATTTACGTTGTTGAACACACATTTTTCGAACGTATGAAGCAATGGTTTAACAATCTGTTTCAATACGAACCAGATTATGATTAAACGTGAGTTACGCAATTAGGGTGCAGGATGAAATTTGGCACACAGATATTTTATAACCTAGATTAACACATGGGATACTTTTTATCCCGGTAGTACGTTATCATGAGCTAATTTCCGAGCGACACGCGGGCGTAGCCGCTGGCTATAAATTTTAATAAATCATTGGAGCGTGGCCACCCGGTAGTCACTTTATTCCAGGAGATTAAATGCACTCAAAAACGGAAGATGTCTCCAATAATTTGGATGAAATCCAGTCGTTTTATTACTACGCACGGATAGATAGCTTGGCACAGCCTGCTTGTTTGTATACGCCGCTAGCCAACATATTTAAATACCACAACACGACTTCTATTGCCAAAAAGTACCATGACCTTTAACACGCGCCGTTAGGGTTCAAATTCGTAGAAATGCGGAAGATATGCTGGCATTTTAAGTTCAAGAGCGTGCCAATTTTGCTGAATGGACTGAGCAGCTGTTGTCTATCTATATGATATGTATCAACACTATTATATAAACATAGTTTGTCGTATTTTGGCAGTGCGATAATATTATGTTATGTGTCTAATATTTTAGCGCTGTTTTATATATGGTTGCTTAAGCAACTTGTTTCTGTCGGAAAAACACTTTGTAACCTTGACACTTTTGATGACACAATATTTTGATATTATGCGCTCAATCATAATGAGTCTGTTATTTAATACTCGAGATATTTCCACCCACATAGGTATGTTTACATGTAAGTATTGATAAGCTTATCAGAAGTTTTCCACTTAGGAGCTCGATCCAGACAAACTTTCGATTATTCCTATTTGTGAAAGGTCAAGCGTGTCTGAACTACGGCTGGAAGATTGATGATTAGCTTGTATTACGTTAAAGGTTAGGTCAAACTGTCCGGTTTAGACAGATACATTGTATTGTATGCCGTGCTGTTTCTATTGTGATAAGGAAATCTATACGCACGCACTGTGTTGACTTACGCGAAATGTACTGTCGGCTGAAAAGTGCTATCCTACTATTATTATAAATGTAAAAATTTGGATGTCTGTTACTCAATCGCGTAAAAACGACTAAACGAATTTAAATGAAATTTGCCACACAGATAGTTTATAACCTGAAGAAGCCGATGGCAAAGCTAATAAGCATATAATGTTATGTAAAAGTTACGAAAAAAAATTATATGTAAAATTACCAAATTATTAATATTCGATTTAAAGACCTACGAACTACCTATTACAGATTATTTTGTAGGATTTCTACAACAGGATATTTCCAAAATGTTTTTAAGAGACACGATAAAAAAAAAACGAATAAGAAATAAATGAAATCAACGACCTTTGCTATAAAATTCGAGGCACAAATTATCAAAAAGTTTCAGCTGCCGAGTCTGAATTTAATAAAGCTGTATAAATTAATACGTTTACGTAAAAAGCTGCAGCACCTGACGACGACGACGATACTAACGATATTATCACCGCGATCGTCCGCTACACCTGCCACAGCTGAGAGTGGGCAGATGGAGCTGTTTTATTGCGAGCGTGTGATTTATGTCAAGTGCTAATTATACGGGAGCACCGTTATAAGGACTACACTTTAATCCTGCTATATAATAATATCATAAATGTGCAAGTCTTATGTTTGGATGTTTGTTACTCAGACAAGGGCCACACTATCGCATTGGATCGCAGATCTGTAATGGTAGTTGTAGGTAAGATTTTAGTAAATAAATAAATAAATAGTAAAAATAAATAGACACGCAAAAACGGCTGAACGGATTTGGATATAGCATGGATTAACACATCGGATAGTTTTTTTATCTTGGTAGTACGCTCTCGTTGAATAATTTTCGACCACCACGCGGGCGAAGCCGTTGGCAAAAGCTAGTAGGTAATTGAATAGAAGATTGTATACTCTTTATTATGTACACCATCAAAATTACAAATATAAACTTAGAAAATAGTAAAGTAATTAGAGCTTATTTTAAGTCGGATTTTCTTAATTTGTTACTCACAAATCTATTTCATAAAAGGACTCTAAAAGCAATTGCTTTTATTGGACACTTAACTAACGATCTAATCCTAGATCGGATTGGATTTTATCCCAAATTGGGGTATTATTAGACCTAATTGGATCGTTACCCATCGGTCCCAGTCATCAGGTCCAATTAGCTTAAAGAGGATGGCAGATACTCAAAACTCAGAGCTTTCCAATTATTCGGAACTTATTTAAACATGGTTAAAATTGTGTGATTTAAAAGTGCAGTAATTAAAACAGTGCAGTGGTTATTAAATTCAAACAATCGAAATTTCGCTCACCACATGACGACAAATCGATTCTTTATGATAATAAATTCAAAATCAATTTGTGCGCGACTGTCCGCGCTCAAGTTAACCACACGAATGGTATGTACATGCGAACTTGGTGTACCTAGGTACAGTGCGACACAGACGGTACGAAACACATAAATTGCAAGTATTTACATATTTATGCACTCGCATATACGACGACGCCTGTCACACGAAGTACATACGAAAGTGTGTGCATATGCCGATGATAATTTGCGAACGATTAATCGAATGGACGCATCGGTAAAATGCGATTTTTATTAGTGGGTAGGGATTTTGATAAAGAAGTTGTATTTCTTATTTGTTCAAAAGTTTGAAGTAAAATTGAGCTATAATGGATCAATTAAGACGTACGTATTCGTCTACATTACCGAATTGCAGACCTCTCGCATCGCACAATGGAAAAGATGTTTACCTGAAACAGAACAAGCATAAATTAAATATGTGATACGAAAAAATCATAAAGGGTCTTGTGGCTAAGTAATTACAGCAGAAAAGGTCGATCTATCAGGTTAAGCTACGCTTGCCGCGGATGGTCCGTAGATGGGTGAGCATCTTTAGTCTTTACATATCAAGACCCCTTTGGTCAACGTTGTCATCCGTAGTTCTTTATCCGTTACAAATGATACGAAAAAATCATATACATATTCAGTCATAGCGCTGAAGTAATATCCGGGTTAAATATTAAGTAGCTCTGAACTAATTTGGAACTTAACAGCACGCTAAACCTTTCCTCAAACGCTCCATGTTTCGGCGAATTCCTGAAACCGTAATGAGAGCAAGCTAAAGGAGATGGCATACTCAACAGAACTTAAGACACGCGAACGTATCGCAAGACTACACCCGTCGTAAGCACGTAGCAAAGACGCTAAGCTACCTGGGTGTGAAGTCCCCCTAACACTTATGTAAGATTAGTCGAACGTTCCCTACTTACACGTAGTTTCGTCTCCCGAGAACTTGATAACGTTAACACGCTACAAATTCTAGTTCGTACAACAATGTTAACTTCAGCTATGCAGAATGACGTTAGTGCATAGTTGGAACAGGTAATGAAACCGAGCAAATATACATACGGCAAGAACAAGATGCTCAACCTGTTACCAGTACAGTACTATGGATTCAGTAAAATTTAAAGAGAGAGAGAGAGAGCTACGCTCCCTAAATCCGACAGCGAAGATACGTGTCCACCCAAAATTAATTCAAAACTTTGGAATAAACCCTACACCCGATTAATAAACTTTTTCGGACGGGCAAAAACACATTTGGAATAGGAACAACTGTCAAATCGTGTCGTGTAAACATTCTTAGGGCATGCCGCAAACAAATCTCATGTCCGTCGGTGATAAGGAATAGGAATGGCTCGTAACTTTGGCCGAAACTAGGGATTTCGTGATTAAAGTAGAGCTCCTAAACCGTTGAAATTTTTCGTCGGGTATTTAAAATTTTTTTTTTTGTTTACATTTTGATTGTGTAAGAATTACATTTCACTATGAACCAGCAATTTTTTTCAATAATAATCGACGATCAGTTTCTACGCTAGGTGGTGCATAAGGGGTCTAGAATTGATGATATATATTGTAAGGTGTAAACAGTACTATAATATTATAAAGAGGAAAGACTTGATTGTTTGTTTGCATTGAATAGGCTCCGAAACTACTGAACCGATTTGAAAAATTCTTTCACTTTTGGGAAGCTACACTATCCCCGGTGACATAGGCTATATTTTATCCCCGTATTTCTACGGGAACAGGAACTACACGGGTGAAACCGCGGCGCGCTGTTAGTGGATTAATAATCCGTGTGCAGCAATGAAGCACCATCCCATTTCTTCCCGTGGGTGTCGTAGAAAGCGACTAAGGGAGTTACCAGAAAATAAACAGCAGCGTTCTCTATGCATTTTACCACCATACTAGATTGCCAACCCGCCTGCCAAGCGTGGCGATTATGGCAAAACCCCTACAGAACTTTGGAGAGGCTTGTGTCCAGCAGTGGACGTCTTTCGGCTGAAATGATGATGATGATGAAGATGTATTCAAAATATTATGTGAGACCGATCGTGCGAGCTACAACTAGTTCTATTCTATCTATGATTGGTTGTTCAACAATACATTTTACAATTTCCGCTTCAAATGTTACTATTTTTACTGCATTTGTTTGTGATAGCAACAGTGTAAGGCTATAAAGATCCTTAACTAGATATATAATACTTACTACCGATTTTAGCGTAGATTTGAATGTAAAATCAGTTAAAAAAATCGAATATGATAAAGAGTCCCTTTTAGTAAAGCGACATATTTCGAGAGCAACTGAAACCAATTTCCGGTATCCCTAAGCACATAATATCCGGAACAGATGGCTTAATATACTCTTGGAAGGGACTTGGACCACCAGACAATTCGATAAACGCAATAACTGATAGGGAAAGGGACTTTATGGCAACATAACAATAATCAGAGTCATCCAAATACATAATCACAAGATATAGAAATGTCGGAAGAGGAAATATGACACCATCACAATTATCTTTATGGAGAGTTTTATAACTGTGCTGTAATAACATATTTTAACTTCTAACAGTTGATTCGATTACATTTTTATTACTAACCAGCATCCATACGTGGCAGCGCCCGATTCAAACCATACCCAATTGCCCCCATACCAACGTTTATCAAAAATGGATCCAGCCGTTTCGGAGATTGGCCGGAACAAACAGACACACAGAAAAACATTTTAAAGTTGTGTTTTGTTATAAGTAGATACGCATTACACTTAAATTTTATTTATTTGTATAGATGTAAGAACTCTTAACTCGAAATATGTTCGGTCTACTGTGTCGCTACTCACATCTCGTTAAAATTCTATAAACCGAAAATAAATATATTTATACTATGCATGTAAAATATGTTACATGATTTTTGTAGGAACATTTTTCCACCAACTGAACCTAAAGTATATTTTCTGATGACCTTTTGTTCAACACCCTTCCGAAACTCGATGACCTAAAACTGTCAATCAAAATAACGGAAGGCTCTCTATTGAAATAAACGCACTCAGCAATTATAGAAAGCTGCCGATAGGCCGAGCCGATATCCAGTCCGCACCACATTAATCTACGTTGCCCTGTGCGGGGCAGCAGTGTTTCACGCGATCGAATTAATTCCTGTCTGTATTGTTTTGTTGTATTAGTGAAAAGTGGCCGTTTCACTTCGCGATGTTTGTATATGAAATGTAGTAGGTTCCACCAGAAAATATTATTTAGAACGTTCCTTTAGTGAAAGAAAGAAAGTACGTTTATTTGCAATAAAGATGACGCAGAGGAAGAACACAAACACAAAAAAGAACAAATATGCGACACATCCACGCAAAACGGCCATCGCTCAGCATAATGCTACGACCCTATACAAAACAGGGCCCCAGAAATGGTTTTCATCAAGTTCTTGTTCAGGTTAATATAAAAACACGTTTTTGAGAATAGCTTCAATATACCTATTTTTAGTAAGTACCTTTCTAGAGTTCAGGATCCATCTCATTGAAGAAATTATACGTCAAAATCATACGACACGACAGGATCTGATTCCGTACAAAAATAGCCTATCCAATCTTTATTACAAACATATTAAGGAAAAACAAGAAGAAACGACGTGACAAAGGCCGTGTTTCAGCTCCGTATCAAATAACTATAGGAGGTATTAATCTCTGAGAGTGCCTTCGCACCCTCTCACATCACTGCCTTCGAAAGGAGGAAACTCGTGTTAGATTTTCTTACACTAATATGTCAGAAACAACCCTCTTACTTTGATAATATAACACTATCGTAAAAGACGATTATGCATAGTCATGTTACAGGTCTCTCTAACAATGTCAAAGACTGTTACAAAGTTGGAACTTGGCACCTTGTTTACCTAAATGAAGTCATTTGAGCATTAAAACTTGCGACGGCACACTAATTGCTTTGGCACCGCTCATAAGCATGCGTGTACTAGATGTTTATTACAGCGCTAAATTATAAGGTAAATTTTAGGTAGTTTACATATATATTTTATTGAATAGGAAAAGTTTATAGAGAATCCTATTCAAACCACCCTTTTAGAAGTGTTATCCAAGAGAAGGCGATGACGACGCCTATACAGAATAAATCGACATAGTTATCGACTCACACAAACGGTCAATATATTACCCAAATAAGTCAACTTGCTCGATCGAGATAAGATCGACCATTCGAACCACCAGCGAGTCTTCAGAGCGTTCATATGAAAGGGCACTCGGCGAAGAAACCGTTCGTTAAGGATTTAGTATATAATGTGACAAAGTGGTCGTGTCGAAGATGTTTTATTTTCTTTGTGCGCCCCTTTCTTATTTATACCGTCGTAATAAGTTGTGACGTTGTAAAAAGTTGTTCTTTCAACGCTGTAGGTTCAAGTTACGTCCTGTGTTTTATGAGCTGGATACGCTTGTTAGTTTATGTTGGTTTTATTTAACTACATACCATAGATCAGCTACTTTTGTATGTTTTCTGGCACTTTTATGTGACATATTGTCATTTTATTTTACGGCATTCAAGTTCAAGGTCAACCCTTCGACCCAAAGCTAATCATATTATGCGAGATGGCCACGCAACACGCATCTTTTTCAATTACGAAATATAAATTGGATTTTAGTCAATTATTACAAAAAAAGTTTAACAAGGAATTCAACAAACACGAAGTTACAAGTTAAACAAACCAAGAACTGTTTGTGACAGACTTTGTTGCACCAAAGCAATTCACAAAAGATGAAACAAAGACGCTCCCAAAATCTCCTTTCAAGGAGCTACGCAGTCAAAGGCGAAAACAGGACATTGTTGCTAATGGAATAAAGCCAAACACTTTTGAGCAACAATAAGAAGCCAGTGGGAGGGGAGACCGAAACAGCTCCCAAACTCAGGCAAGCCAGGCAAACCAAAGGCCTTAAGGGGAACGTTGGTTTGGCAACTCTGCCAAGTTGAATTAATTTATTCTTGGAGAGACGTGTGTAACTTTGAAGCTTTACTGCTGCTACTAGTCATCTGAATTCAGATAATACTGACTTTGTTTGGTTGAAACCGCAACCGAAATTCGCAGTAGAGGATTTAATATTCAATGCATGTTCGTTAGCAGATTTATCTGGGTTAATAACTAGTTCTTAGTCATTCAGAGCATTTGTTTGCTTCTGCGGTCAAAAGGTTAATTAAAAGTGGAATTAAGTTAATCACAGCACTCGATTGCAAATTTTTGTACTTGTTGCAGTTTTGAAATAGCCTTTACATTAGATCCTATAGTACCATAGATTTCAATCCTGGGAAATGATGAAACTGAATAACGCAATTGGACATCAAAATTGTTCTTACTATGTATTTTTAGATGAGAAGTTTTTCAAACCAAAACTTCTTTGTTCATCTAGTCTACAAAACGAAGATACGCCCAGACGAAATCCTCAAGCAACTTACAATTCTATTTAACAATTATTTAATAGGTATATTTACACATTTACAAGAATGTTAAGTACAAATATCAGCAGGCACGTAGGACTTAAGCCAACTCATAATAATCAAACAGGCGACATCATTAGAACCCCGACCATGCGCGTCCTCAGGTTGATTAAAACGTAAATACATATTTAAGCAGCACGTGGGTATGCGACCTTCGTAGGGCTACCGGTGCCCTTAAACGATCGCCTTTGTCTTTACGCACGATCGCGTTCAATCCAATGATCCCTGTAGGCGTTATATTTTAAGATTTCTTGCGCTTTGTACATTATTTGGTTAGTGTTAGGATGATTTTTGGTTTTCTTAATTTATATTTTAAGAGTATTCCGAAGTGCTGTTGAGGTTTTGTATTGGGGCTGACTATCCTCATCTCTCTAGCACGTGTCGGCATTTGGCCTTCGCAGGGCTACCGATGCCCTTAAAGGATCGGCTTTGTCTTTACGCACGATCGCGTTTAATCCAATGATCCCTGCTGCCTTTTTTCTCATTTTTTTTTTGAGCTTTGTCCAATATTTGTTTAGTGTTTGGAAGATTTTGTTTTATCTTATTATCATTTTCGAACCGACGAAAAAACGGAGGAGGTTACTCAATTCGACGCGTATTTTTTTTTTTTTTTTTTATGTATGACCACGCATAACTTTTTCCAGAGTACTCTGATTTTGATACTTAATTCTTTTTTTATTGGAAAGGGTATACCTCGAAGCTGGTCCCATATAAATTTCGAAGAAAAATTCCAACCCTAAGGGTAAGAAAACAGGGGATGATTGATTGTTTACTCACAGATTTTAATACTCATTCGTGTATTAAATCAAAAATTAAGCATGTAGTAATTAGTAGATTATAGCCACAAAAAATTATAAAATAAAAAACTTTTTAATAAAAAAATTAAACCGCCGAAAAACCGAAAAATAAAAATAATAAACTAGCTTTGTCCAACCCCAATAAATAAGTTCGGAAGTCGGTGACTTTGGATATGTATTTGATTATAATGTCACCGCCTTCCGAACTTAGTTATTGTGGTTGGACAAAGCTAGTTTATTATTTTTATTTTTCGGTTTTTCGGCGGTTTAATTTTTTTATTAAAAAGTTTTTTTTTAACATTTAGAAGTGCTGGTATTTTTCAGTGGGCTGAATACTCTCATCTTTGCAAGCACGTGTCGGCATTTAACCTTTCCAGGGCTACCTGTACCCGGTGTGTGCCCTGTGAAGGTTTGCCTTTGTCTTCACGCATGATCGGATTTAATCTAATAATTCTTACCAACTTTGTATGTTCTGATATCTTGAAGATTGAGGTTGAATTGATAATTTAGTTTGTGAATGAAGAGCAACCTGAAAAGCTGTTGCTATTTTTGTTAGATCAGAATGTGCACTACCTTTTTGAGTAACCTCATCCTCCTTCTAGCACGTGCCTACATTTGACCTTGTTAGGGCATCTGCCCTTAAAGGATAGCCTTTGTCTTGACGCACGATCGGATTTAATTCCGTGATCTCTGCTAGATTTGTGTTTGTTCAGAACAGTAATTGAAGCTTTGGGCATCGAAATTGAGGCCAAATTATTATGTATGATTTGATTTATGCCTCTAAAGGATTTGTGTTAATAAACGTTGGTACCTAGATAAAACGCACACATTATTAGCACGCATCTTGATAATGATGATGGGAAGTCCCTTTTCCACACTTTCATTCGGTCTGTTGTGCGTGGAGAAAGCACGCAGCATATACTTTATTATTTACAATATGCCATTAATATCGGTCTAGCTTTTGGGCTACATCACATAAAGTTTTTGAAACCCATGAACCTGTCGGTAACACTAATGCCAAAATACATACTTCTCATTCGACCAACATGTAACATCTACTAGGAAAACCACAGCGCAATCGCAATAATAAAAAAAAAGGTTATATGACCCTCACACTCATAATTATTCGAACACGTGCCAATTCGACCTTCAAAGGGCTACCGGAGTACCAGTTCCATTAAAAGAACGCATTTGTCTTCATGCACGAATACATCGGAACCCTGATTCCTTTGTGTTTATTCAGAATTCCGTAATTTGAGCACAGCCCATTGATATTGACGGTGAATTGGGATTCAATTAGAATTCTAATTCGACGGATCCGTGTTTGTGTATTGGATTTGTATTTAATTACATTGTCCTTTGAGGCGAACATTGAATACAGAGCCTAAAGCGATTTATTTCTTTGATCTGTTACTAAGAAAAGGATTTTCAGTGTGTTATAATTACAACGCCCCCGCCAACGGTCCCGTATGTGTCGCCGGGCATAAAAGAATAGCACCATCCCATTTCTTCCAGTGGGTGTCGTAGAAGGCGACTAAGGGACTTACTAGAGAATGGGCAGCAGCGTTCTCTATGCATTTTACCACCATACTGCGATCGCCAACCCGCCTGCCAAGCGTGGCGATTATGGCAAAACCCCCCCGGGGAGGCCTATGTCCAGCAGTAGACGTCTTTCGGCTGAAATGATGATGATGATGAATTACAACGTCTTCAGTAACACTCACCACACACGCACACTTATTCCAAAACAACAAATTATAAATAATGGCAAAAATATCAACATTTCTAAAGATGGTTTAAACACATACATGTGAAACTGTGCCTAATCTCATTTCTAGTCAACCTATCAAAAAACAGGAAACCTATAAACCCATCCTGTCGTAAACCCTAGACTATTTTACGAGAAATAAAGCTCAAAGCAACCTGCCTAATGTACCGTAGGCACGTCAGACTGGATAACTGGGCTACGGTCACCGTATTAGCCGACGCGCATGATTGCCCAATACGTTGCCAGTCTAATAGAGGCACTTCATCAAAATGGGACCGAAGCTAGGCAAACTACGGGCCCTAATAACTCTGTATTCAAAGATATTCAAGCCGTCGATTTTGAGATACATCTTAATTAAGGTCAAAGGAATTCGTCCAAAGATGTGTATGAATACTGTACTGAATTAAACAAGCCTCTAGACGTAATTGGACAAAGTAAAACTAGAGTTGGAATTTCCTTATAAAGTTGATTTATCTGGAGATACTTTTTGGTTTATTCGGGAAATTGAATGAACATAGAAAAAGCCCGGGTGAAATATTAAAATTAATAGCGCCTCAGCAGCGAGTAATGAAATAAAATTATCAAAAAAATTCGCTGTGATATTCGACGTTGATGATTCCAGCTCAGCTGAAGGCGAGAAAAACTTTTCTTTGCATAATTCGCAAGGGATCAAATCGGTTTTTGTAAAATTAAAATTGAAAGGTGCTTAGAAATCTGCTCGTTATTCTGAATTCTTTCTTAGTTTATCATCATTTAATTTAAACGAAACATTATCAAAAGGACATAACTAATTAGTAGACGTATCGAACCAGTTGCTACGTTCCGTTCTATCAGTTCATACATTGAGTACCTTTTAGCAACTTTTTCCCGCCTGTCTTACACTACTTTCATGAAAGTACATTCATAAGAACATTCTGTAATGTGTTCGCATAGATCAAAATTAACAACCAACCATATACACAGTATTACCGTCCCTGTAGAGAGAAACATTACACTCTACGGCGTCCATATTAATTTCCTCGGCCATTACCGTCGTAGACTAGGCTTCCCGAAAGTTAGCACCGCCAAATGAAAAGCAACACTGTCATAAATGTGCGGATAAAAGTTCACGTCGTATATGCACTTAGCTGATTATACGTATATATGTATACATGCCTGTTATAAGCTGCAAGGGCTTACGGAGGAATGGTACGCGTCAGATCCGTTTTCGGAACAGTGGACGCTTTGTTTTCGCGTTAAGATGTAGTTTCCATTCGCTGGTGATGTTTTGTTTGATGATAGACAGGCTTAGCACTAAATAACAGCAAAGAATATCGTCACTATCAGGTATTTCATTCTTGATAAATTAAGCTTTGGATTATCTTGCGGAATACTTTTACCTTGAGCTGGACGAATATATGTGCCCGAGCTCTGCACTGTCATAAAAACGGTTTATTAGCTAATCCTAAATCGGCTCTGATGATCGAGTTAAAACTAATAACAACGAAAGACGAAAAATCGTCAATCATATCGAGCCATAGTGAGTTCCAAACTATCTCAATCATTCACTAACAACAGAAACAAGAATAAAGTAAAACGAAAACGACCTCATGAAAACAAAAAGAACACGAATACTTGATGCTAACTTATTGACACACCCTAATCTGTCACAAGACAGTCGTCTAAGTCATGAATATATAATAATAGTAATACAAACGATACTTCCTAGGAACAGAAATAGACTTACGTACGAGTACGTCTGCTCTGAATATTTATTAGTTTCTCGACACTGCACACCACGGCCATACCAACCGGTTTCCTTAGATATGTTGAATTATGCACTGAACTTTTGCTATATTGAACTGAATGGCTTTGGAAGGAGTATGTGCTACTGATTACGTTATTTTTTTTAATGAAAGGCTGATTTATAAAAGGAAAAATAAATGCAATTTAAGAATTGTTTTATCTAATGGACTTGGAAGAAGAAATATTCCTTTTATTTTTTTTATCCTTTTCTCCAACTACAATCAACAAATAACCTATCTGCGACAGCTTGTTGACATGCCAATCTAATGCATGTATTGTTTTCCTTGACATAAGTTTTTGTATAGTGACATTAGTATTTTAAATTGACATAATTATTTTTTATTGACATCAGTATTTTAAATTGACATTATTATTGTATTTTGTATTATATTTGTTTTTTTAGTCTGTGTGTTCTGCAAGGTAACTGACATTTAAAAAAAAATACATTCGTTTCTATTGCCTATTGTATATTCAAATTTTTTGTATTTAATTGAATCATTGAGACCTGCCTGGCTTGGTACTTTAATGTTTTATTAGTAACAAACATTTGTACGCCCTCTGGCATAACATAGCGCACTCTATATTATCTTTATATTTCATCATTATTGTACCTACCTATGTTAAACAAATGAATAAATGACTTATGACTTATGAAAAAAGCTTTACCTAATACACGACCATCATTTAATATTCTCATCAAAGCTACACTACTTCATCAATCCGCTGATGTGTTGCAACAAAAATACTTTCAAACTCTCTAAATCTGAGTCTCTCCTTACATCTCCATCGCTCTTTTCATCTTCACCTCTTTTTCAGTGGCGAAAGCACCATATAACACGATGCCTACCGGCTTCCCTCAGGGATTCGCATCGGCAACTCTATCGCTATTCAAAAATGGCACGTCAACAGTGGCTTATTGTCAAAAATATAGTGACACTACGGGTATTTAATTCACCATAACATTCAAACAACAAACACGGTTATTTTTAGCTTTGTATTACACCAACAAAAAATCTTCTAAATTAACGCGGTGTCAAAACGTCATAATCGGGAACTAAAAATTATACAAAAGCGATCCCGTAATGATGTCACTTTAGGTCACGAGGCACCGCTAGATATGGACGAGAGCAAGCCGCTGTACAACGGGTTGTTATGACAGAGACAGATATAGAAAAATGCGTCAGCGAGAACGAGATGGAGAAATATTGCACATTTTTTTTTTGGTTTTCAGCTGTTAATTTTATTGTATTTAATTCTTTACATTCCTATATTAATTTTAGAATGATAGTAAGTATTCTTTATTGATAAGTCAGTCAGTTAAAGCCAACTTAGTTTCCACTTCCCTCTTAGAAAAATTGACGCCTCGCCGCTGCTCTTTTTGCATCTCCATTTCTCTTCACATCTTGAACATTTTTTACACGTTTTTTTTTTAAATCTCCGTCACACTTTACATCTCTAACTTTCCATCACCTTCACATATTTCTATAAAACGCTTTACTACTTCTATCCTTCGCTGCGCCTCATCCCTAGGTCCACCACACCTTAACAACGGCAACGTAAAGAAAAACATTATCGCCGAACACGTAAACATTCTATGTACGGAACTTGCGAGGAATGAAGATACGCATACGCATTTAGATTTAATTACACGGGCCTTGTTTACGCTCAGACCGAAGCGGCTACGCGCCTAATTTGAATAGGAATTCCTATTTCCTTGACTTTAGGAAGAAGGTACATTGTATTGTTTGTCTGTGGTACTGTTATTTTGTTTGGTTAGGTTTTTGGGTAATGTTGAGAATGATATTGCAAATTATTTCATTAGGGATCTCTTGCTTGTGCGAATACGACACCGCATTCAAGTAATATCATGAAATTCTTGCTTTGTTTGTCAAGACGGTCATTAGCTAGTGCTAGAGTCACTACTTTGCAAGCCATGAAATCTTACAATGCCAAGAATGTTGGAAAAATGCTGCTCTGTTAAACGCAGAACTCCTAACTATTAATAGCTATAAACACAAAACGGGAGTGATCCATCGTCTTGAAATAATACATGAATCATTTAAGACTAACACCACTCACTGAAATTCCTCTACCAACCACAAAGCTGTATTCATCATCCTCAACAACAAACAATACTACATTCTAGGAAGCTCATTGCGTATTGGTTCCCATCAATTAGAAGATAAGGCACACTTGATTGATTCACTAGCGCAACAAAGGGTGCGTTTACGCCGTCAAGACTGATAACCCCTGCATGTTTGAGTTATCTCTTGTATAATTATAGTGACTTATGAGTTCGGGAGACTCCACTTATGTCAGTTTATCTGAGAACATTAAAGTTGAGTTATTAAATAAACTATGCTTGTTTTCGCTTTTAGGGTCAGCAGTCTATATACGTGAAGCAAAAACTTTGTACTACTTTTTTACGAAAAATACGCGGATGGAGGAGTAGGTGTGAACTTCGTAAACTAGTTTATACAGGAAAAGTTTTTATCCAATGCGCAAATTTTTCGCCGGTTATTTAAAAAAAATCAGCTGTTCCATACATTTTGATCGCGTAGGTATTGCACTTTTCTATGAAACAGCCTATTTCTTTTTTTTATAACCGCCGAAAAATTTCTGTGGTAGGTTGTGGTAGGCGATCTAGAATGATATGCTGAACTCATGTTTACAATTTGCGCTCTGGATATAAACTTACCATGTATGGAGAAATATTGCAGAAAGCTTAAATTGTATTTTTTAATTATGGTCCAATTTCGTATTTTTTTATAAATTTGACACACTTAAAATTTATATGGAAAGGAGTGCAAAAAGCGTTCTTTTTTTTAATAAGGTCGAATTTTTACCACTGTGCTTCTACTTGTAAGAGTTAACACCTATTCAAAATGGATATCGTGGGTCAAACGACGTACAATCTAGAAGAAGAAATATAGATTTCAGTATTACTAAATTTGAAAATTTTGGACCTGAAACAGCATCAGAAATGGAGGATGCATTACTTTAAGTCGGTACTAGCTGATATTTTCCAGTTGAACGACAAATCCATTCCGAAGGGCGGTTGAAAGAAAAAGGCTAGTTCACAAACGAACCAGAAATATGTCTCAAAGCTGGCTGGTCAAGATTGTAAGAAGCTTATGTCCCTTTCAGTCAGTAAAGGAAGTCCTTTGTATGCCAAGGACCATTAATAAAAGGCAGACAACTACCTAATATTTAGCTTGACTTTCTGGACTCACATACATGTGTGATTATGGCCAAGTACTTACCTTCTGGACTTAAAGAGATACCATCTTTTGCCAGCGACTTCGCCCACGTGGAGGACGGAAATTCTCCCACGGAAACGTACTACCGGGATGAAAATATTATCCTATGTTAATCCAGATTATAAACTATCTGTGTGCCAAATTTCATGTAAATCCGTTCAGCCGTTTTTGCGTGGTTGAGTAACAAACATCCAAACATCTGAACTGTATGTTCTAATTTAATTTACTTTCACACATCCTTACTTTTAATATTAAAAACGCGAAGTTTGTATATATGGAAGTATAGATGTGTTACCATTTCTCGCAAAAACTACTAAAAGGATTTGGATGAAATTTGGCACACAGATAGATTGTAACCTAGATTAACACATAGGATAGGATACTTTTTATCCCGGTAGCACGTTACCGCGGGATAATTTCCGACTTCCATGCGGGCGAAGCCGCGGGCGGAAGATAGCTTATGATATTAGTAGGAATTTGGATTATGTCTAAGTACTTTCTGGACTTATAGAGATAAAAAATATCACCTCACACATGCTCGTTAGTATGCCAGATGAAATCAGCATTTCAAATTCATTAAAACATCGGAGAGAAACTGTGAAATACGAATAAATCAAATAATATTATTTTATTTTTCAGCCAGATGTTGGGGGAATCGCAACGGCAGAATCTGATTAACGGGTGTCGGTTCAATATTTATGACGATACCGAATCCAATAAATCACTGGATGAAAAATAATACTTAAAGGGTACATTCATCATCATATCAGCTGGTATCATGATGTGTTCTGATGAGCCTGGGTCTCCCATGGAGCTGTAGCAAATTAACTTATAGAAAGTGCTTTTTGGTCGAAAAAACGGAGGAGGTTCTCAAGTCGACGCGTACATTTTATTTAATTTTTTTATGTATGACCGTTTTACGCATAACTTTTTTCAGAGTGGTCCGATTTTGATAATTCTTTTTTTATCGGAAAGGGTATATATACCCCGAAGTTGGTCCTATATAATTACGAAAAAAAAACAACCCTAAGGGTAGGAAAACAGGGGATGATTGATTATTTACTCACAGATTTTAATACTGAGTTGTGTATTGCAAAAAGTAATAAAAAAAAAATGTAGTAATTAGTAGATTATAGAAAAAAATTAACCGCCGAAAAAACTGAAAAGGAAAAAATACTGCTTTGTTAACTTTGCTGAGCAGACGAATTATGCAAATATACAATGGATTAACAAAACGCGTCAAAATTATTGTTTCTGATAATAGTGTGTTACGAAATTAGGATGTTGGTCAAAATCAACACGATTGACGGTCAGTAGGAATTTATTGCTCGGGTACGCAGAGAAGAATACTACAAACAATAGAACAAAGTCATCGTCACATAATTAATTATCCACGTAAAGCAGTATTTTAACAATAGAAAGAAAATAAAGTGTCGCATTAATTTCCGAACACCACACGACATTTGATTTACTACAATTATATAATGGATTGATAGTATATAACGACATCAATCAAATAAAATCGTAAATTGGAAGCAACTCGATTACTAAGCAACTTTTCATAGTCATGATCTATTTATTCGTTTTTCAAACAGAGTGTAGCGAATGAGTGAGCTTTATAACGTTAAATCGATACCCTAGTTTTAGTTTAACGCCTTAGCCTACAAATGTGGGTTTAATTTATTGTTTGTTTGTTTTTATTGTCATAGCGTTTGACTTGCATGGTAAACATAATTTTAAAGGGGCGTATGTTGATGTTATTTTTGTTGACGTCCGTTCTAAAGCCATGTGTTGGGAGGGTTGTCACGCCCACCATTTTTCATGGAAACGGACCCACCGTTTGTACTGTCGACGAGGTAAAGATCCAGTCAGGGATGATATTCTGTTCCTATGTCTATATATTCTTTTTTTAAATTAGAATGTTCTTTTTTTTTTCATTCACATACCATGATTTTTCGTTGATAACACCAAAAAGCATGGTAGGTAAAGGAAAATAAAAGATTCGAATTTTAAAAAAGAACGACTAAACACGCCTTCAACTCCTTATTTATAAGGAACTGAAAGCCGCGTGACTAAATCCACGAGGCAGTACTTTACAACACTTGCGCAACATAAACAAGTCGAACTTTTTCTTACAATTCCAAATAAAAAGTCGAAAGTCTGGAGAAATGTGCTAAATAAATTAAAGTTAAAGCCACGCGATCCAGAATCTATTAGAATGTTGGACTGCCTCCAACCCACCCTGTAGTTAGTGACAGCTTATTGAAAGCCGTTCAGAATACAAAACTGGTTCAGGGTTACTGGAACACGAGTAAGATAAATTGGAATGGCACAAAACATCTTTCAGTTTCAAGGTTTGTCTTCGTAAAACAACAATTGGAATCGATGAACAACGATTTGGAAGGACCATTTGGCTTTCATCCTTGGTACTTGGAGAGGCGAAACAAATATACGTAATTGATTTACATATTCTACTTTTATATGCTCTGAATATAAACGAAAATTTTTATGGTCATTAGAGAGCAATTGCTAGAATAGAATAGCATTTTTTTAAATGTAAAACATTATGCAAAGATCTTAAAAATAAGGTAGAGTCCAATGATTTGCTAATATTGGTAAACAAATAACACAATTATAAAAAAACTAATATGCGTCACACCGTCACACGCCTACACAATCTGTCAATAAAGACAATTACAATCCGCAATTACAGAATCAAGACAGTTCTAAACATGGTAAAGCTGCCCAGTTTGGGTGGAGCACCGCCGTGTCCTCGTGGAGGCGATCGGCGGCGGCGATCTCTCGCGTCCGGCCCTGGTCCAGGCCATGGTACGGAGCGAGAGGGCATGGGGAGCCGTCACCTCCTTCAGCGAAGCAGTGATGCTTGCGAAGAGGGAGGCGTAGCACGTGAGGGAGAGGCAGTCTATGCGCCCTCGCGACCCTAGCCGCCGCAGGATACGGAGACGCCCTGGGCGTCGGGAATCCCAGGCCGATTTCCGGCCACCGTAGGCATGAGCTTGCGGACGGCGAGTAATGGGTAGCTCGCTGTCCGGTAAGGACCAAGCCCAAGTCGACGGCGCGTTGTGTTCCACGCGCGCCTCAAAAAGATGTCAGCACAAAATGATGGGGCCCGCAAGGGCCGATGCCTGCCAGGGTTGCGGGTTTATTCGAAAGAGATACCACAGCCCCTGGCATACGGGCTACTGAGAGATCACGGGTGGGTTTTAGTCAGTAAAAGTCTGACACGCCCTCCTGCTCCACCCAGAGCGGGAGAAGTTATTTGATGATTTCCCACCCAAAAAAAAAACATGGTAAAGCTAAGTTATCAAACAGTCTTGAGAGGCCACCAGCCGTGAGTTTCAATATGCGAGTTATTCAATAAGCAACACTTCAAACTGCTCTGGAACTTCGTATCAAAGTAATGGCACCCACACAGTACCAAAGCTCTTCGGATGCACTTGGAACAAACATTAAATGGAAGACCGGTGCTACTAAGAATGCAAAAGTCATTTGGACTTCACTTTAAACGATTATTGCGAGCCGTTTGCGTCCCGTAGAGTAACTAAGTGTCCACTATGTGTTTTTTTGCTTGCATAGTAAGGCTTACAGTGGGCTAATCCGAGGTGGAGCTCGGACTTTATAGTGATAAGCCAATGGGCTGCAAAAGTGAAATGATGCAGAAAGGTAGTATAAACGCTGTTCTTTCCTTGGTTATTTGAATAAAAGCTATAATTTAGATAGTAGACGGGGTGCTAAATGTGTGTACGTTAGAAGCAAGATCTCAACAGAGAGTTCTTCTACAATTGAAAATTATGACAAGATACTATATCTTCCTTAGGTGTTGTAAGGTGTAATTAAGAAACGTGAGGCAGTGCAAGAACGGAAATAAGGAATTTGTTAACACAGGCATACAATTACAGTGCAATAATCTGGTTTCCCATAGCAACTGCGGAGACCGACGGCAATAACTTCATGTAAAAGCACAAGCTAAGAAATATTGGTTCGCTTTACAAAGGATGCGAAACCCGCTCTCAAAACAATACGGAATTTGGAATTATGATCAGGAAGATCTTTCAAATTATACCAACTAAGACAAAGGAGATATATATATCTTTTAATAATATTCAAACTAGAACCACAAATATAGCACATACATGTTTGAGGAGGCAGAAATTAAACCAAGGCAACATGAATAGATTATAAATCTAAGCCAAGTCAAGTTGAACGCCATTTGATGACGCAAATACAACCTAATGACTCCAATTCTAAACCGGAGTGTGATGAGTTACGGTGGTTCAAAGCATTTTAACTATAGTAACTGTAAATATATAAATAGTACTAGCTTCTGGCCCACGACATGATGCGATGTGACGTGATATTGAATAGCCTATAACATTCCTGAGAGGCTATCAAATGTAAATAGATTTTTATCAAATTAGACTCCTAGTTCTTACAAATTTTACCTCTTTATAATCTAATATTAGCATAGAGCTGCCCACGGTTTTGCCCGCATGGATGTTGGAAATTATCCTCCACGAACGTGCAACTGGGACAAAAAGTAGCATATGTCCTTCCCCAGGATGCTATCTATCGCCTTGCCAAATTTTATCAAAATCCGTTCAGTGGTTTAGGAGTGAAAAGGTAACATACTGACAGAGTTACTTTCGAATGTATTAGTATAGATTTCATCCAATTTATCACACGTTGTTCTAATTAAATAACTTACAAGTAGGTTAACGTTTTCTTTAATTCCGTGTCTTGGTTTATGTTTTTACTAATTGGGTACGTTTTAGATTTCTTGTATTTTATGTAGGCTTCTTGTAGAATGTTTCGTTAGCTTGTTCTAGTAATTAATAATTTTTACCTTTTCAGTTTTTTTATGTGTCGTGTTTTATTTGGGCTTTCCCAATCCCTATATTTTTCAATTCGTTAACTAAATGTACTTCACAGCTTATAAGGCCTGTTTAACTATTAGCCCATTTTATTCCTTTTCCACTTTTCTAGAAATTGAGCTGCCCTGAAAATTTAAGCATATCTAATAGCCGCTCAGAAAACCACCAACGTATAACTGTGTATAAGTAGGAGAGGTTTCTCTTGTAGTGAAATTCTGTGGCATAGCAAGCTCGCTTATAGGGTTGCCTTGCCTTAGTAGGACAGTTTGCATTGTAATTAATTTTTGAAGCAGTGGACACTTCTACGAAATTTTAACCTATTCTGTTTTTTATTACTCGTAACACTTTATTGTTATCATTTTCGTCACAGTCGTAGTCAAATAAGCAGAAATATGATTCCTGTAAGCACAACGACCGGATTATGTGCCTCACATAAAATGAACCGAATTCTGCAAGTTTTATAAAAATGTTCAGAATTTTCAACCGGTTTTTGTCAGGTCTGTCAACCCTAATCTCTGGGCGCTTTCCCAGCCTTTTATTTTATACAGCTTTCAGATCTAGCTCTGTCTCGTCCCACTTTGAACTCTGCGAATGTCGATGTTTTTTTTTTTACTGCCATCGGATACATAAACGAACTGGAGAATTGAAGAGGTATTTTTAAATGCTACATAATTTATTCTGTGTTTTCTCTAGTATTTTGATACCTAGACCGTCGTTACTTGGTCCTTGGAGCCTTTAAAAAAATGTGAGGTAACATTACTCCGAAAGGGCAAGGCAAAGAAGGAAGGCAAAACCTGATACGCCTTTTACTTAACATCGCGCTTAACTTGTAAGAACTTAGAGAAGCCTTCTAAAAACTCAAGCCAAAGAAATTATGCGGCATCGCAAAGAGATCGCGCTAATTACAGTCTAGTACACTAGGGTTAGCTTAGACTAAGTAAACTAACTTCAAGTTACGTAGCAACAGTTAAGTAATATATGCTCAGAGCTAACAGCAGCAACAATGTAACATAATAATGTAATCTTCACTTTTTCACACCATACGGCAGTAGCACCCGATGATTATGAGGATGTCATAATACACATCATTAACACACCTCTATTAAAGTAATTTAATAATGATACTAAAGCCTATAAAGCCACAAATAATGAAGCAATTACCAAACCATTCACACGTTGGTCACCTACGCCAACCGCCAAATGACTCATTTAAATATAATAGCAGATAAAAGGGTTTAATACGATCGTTTCAAACGTGAAAAAAAGAATACGATTTAAAGTGAGAAAGAAATTGATGTTATTGGGTGTGATCAAACAGATGGCAGTTGTTCTGGTCAACGTTTCTTTGTATTTGCTAAAGATGATTTTTACCTGAAACAAAAGAATTCGTTTGTTAATAAAAATGTAAGACAGCTGACTAATGCGTGGAATGAGTAAGTTATAAAATTGGGGCAGGACTTAAGGAGAGTATCGTTCGTTTGGTTTTTTCAAGAAACATACGTGGCAAATGTGGCAAGCCATAACGTAAAAAAGCGTGCCAGTAAAAAAGTTTTATTGTTGCTACCATTTCAAACCATTTACCCAACATCAGCCTGAAGACAAAATAAACGTCCGTACTAAGAATTAAGTTGACAAGAAATAACAAGTCCGCATTAAGAGGTTAACCCAACACAATGTCGATTAATCCCTGGAGCAGCTTGCGTTTAATTGCTTTAAGCAATTAAAACAACTATAACCCTTAATTGCTACAGACCGCAGACTGGCACACAATCTGTGTAAACTCAGTATAAGAAAACAGGCCCTCTCCATCACACTTGACATTGGCACACGTGAAATGCAAATATGGCATCGACCTGATTTGTAATCGATTCTATAATCGCACTTATCGAGTGATATCAATGTTTACTCGCGAAGTATCGATTAAATCAGTGCTCTGCAAGATATACTTTATTGCAATTCAAAATCAAATTCAGTTTGTTTTGTTATGTCTCTGGAAACTTATTTACGTACGACATTTTTGTATTGTTTAGTTTCCTCTAGAACGTTCGTCGAAAACAATGTTCGTGAATCAATTTCATAGCTTGGAATAATTTTCATTAGTCGTCATTTTCAAACATCGCGGTACTATAAACTACATAAAATTCAATATGGAACCACACGCATAAAAGCTCCAACGTTCATGGCAAATTTGTTTACTACGATAGTTCCAGAGAGCACATAAAATTCTCCAAACAGAATAATAAAAGAGATCATAAAAAATAATACCTTGTGTTATATAATCCGGAGTAAGATGCCGAAATGAAGCTTAAAATAGACGTAATAGTTTTGTTTAAAATGCTTAGTGCTTGCACAAGAACAATGAAATTAAATTTTAGAAATTAATTATGAAATACCTAAAGCTTAATTTCCGCAGAGTGTAGTGACATGTGAGATAATATCTGGCTCGATTACGCAAACTCCTTACATATAAAATCGTTAGTAGTAGTTCTCTAGTATAATACTCGTGCAGAATAACAATGAGAAGATTTAAGTAACCGTTTTTGTCCAGCCAAGAACGCTGAATTATAATATGAAATATATTAACATTTTTCTTTCAGATGCCTTCAGTTATCTCTTAACGAAGGAGATATGACAGCAGAAGTATATCTAAAATTCTAGTTAGCAATAGTTTTACACAAGAGTTATTCGAGACACCGTTCTTCAAAAGTATCGAGATAGGAGCATTAGTTTTTGAGAATGGAGCTAGTGTCATATTTCTTAATAAGGTTTTAATATTCGGTCGAACTCCGGGTGAAATTCTTTTCAGGCGACATTACAATGTTCATTCAGGTATTTAATGTAAAACGTATCATCCCACACAGGGGTTCTCGTTTACGTGGGTGTAAGTAACAGCGAACGTCGCTTGCCATTATTACAATTCCAATTTAGAATTCATGTACCTTTGTACTTCTACTATGTTACATGAAAGGGCACTGTGAGGTTTGGCGGATGGGATTAGGGTATATATATATATGTGAAGGTAGAGACAAAGTAAATGGAGGTATTAGCAATGAACACATTCAAGCTGTGGGTGATTAAGATGATGATCAAAATGGTTTACTAAGAAAAGACCAAGATAAAATTTTGGGTTATGATTACTTTGTTTCAAGATTCCAACATTAAGTGACGATAAAAAATAAATCGCTACAGTTTTACGCTCTGTTCAAAGTAAATAAAGTTATAGCCAACATCCAATACCTCTCAAGCCCTCAATTAAGTATCCCGCAGATTGCAAGCCTCACGACGGATCACGACCGAGCGAACCGAGTCGCTTGCAAACACAATGTCGTGATAATTGATTTTATAATAAGCCTTTGTTCTTCACTTACAATATGTTAACAAGTATTGTTCCGTTTCGGGATGGTTTCATTGTAGGCCGAAATCGATGAACGCGTCGGAACGCCCATTTGTATGCAAAATTGTATACATAAAAGTAAATATAAAAGCTGTTACAATGTCTTTATCGATATTATCATTCGCAGTGGGTCCAAAAGTACTTTGTACTAAACGCTTCAGTTTATTTGGATCTGGATTTTTGTTTTCCAAGACATCGATTTGGACAATTCCTTCGTCATCCTCTTTAGTACTTGGCTTTGCTTGTACACTAGTTTCAATTTGTTCGTTCACAATTAATGTTTTAAGCCAGCACATAAATTCCACACGTGTATGGCTCTCAACCATGATAATGAACATGGAACTGAATTCACTCGACTGAAGCAAAAATATATAAATCAACGCTAATGTCCCCGAACCAAAACAATTTTCCAAATGTAAACCATTTTATATTCTGAGTGTGTCATCAGATGCACGGAGCGGTGGTAAAGACTGGAAAAAGTTTGAAGAGTCTCATTCCTCCTAATGAAGGTAATAAATATTTTATGGGTTCGAATAAAAATGCCTTATTCGCTTTTATAGCAGAAAAGTGCGTAGAGATTTTTAAAGCAGCTGAACAACCAAGCAATGTTCTGGAGGATATTGAGATTCACCACGGTATTGCGGCTAAATTATTTCAAAGCGAACTTGTTTTCATAAACTGTAGCAAAGCTATTTATGTTCAAGAAGAAAGCGCTGCGTGAAAAACGAACAAGAATTTAAATTAGTTTTACTAACTTCGACGGCAAACGCGTGGACGGTTTCAAATGCGTAACGTATGCATCTTTAGTATTTTCACTAATTAGTCAGGGTGTTTTGAAGGTTGGACTAATTTGCTCAAGCCACCCATAAAAGATTTTTATGTGTGTAGCTGAAACAACTTCGCGCCATATGCGTGTGACCGTTAATTTTACTACGTGAAGAAATTCTTTAAACACAAAACGTTTGTGTTTATTTTTACACATGACTTCTGTTTCTGAATTTATGTAGCTTTCAGGTGTATGTTTACTATCGAAGAACAATTTCGAGCTTAATAGAATGAGAGATTGATTTTAATAAATACAAAAGAAAGCATTAACACAGGGTACTGTACTCGGCCCAAATAAATTATTAAAGACTAGCTTCCACTCGCAGCTTCGCCCGCGTGGAAGTCGGAAATTATCCCCCGGGAACATACTACCGGGATAAAAAGTATCCTATGTGTTAATCTAGGTTATAATCTATCTGTATGCCAAATTTCATCCAAATCCGTTAGCCGTCTTTTGCGTGAAAGAGCAACAAACATCCATACATACAAACTTTCACGTTTATAATATTAGTTAAATTTAAAGATATAATTGAAATCTTCCAAGATTTTATGCATAATGCACAGAATAATAATTCTGTTTGTCTTTGTGTCACCTTACGTGAAGGTCTAGACGCTTTAAGTCGCAACACTTGACTCTGGCCGTGAACTTGTAAGAAGACGCATGGCCGGGTTTTAAAACCCCTTTCACTTGTGTGGTAAACCTCGAATAAACGCACGATTACCTACATTACATTACATTTGTATGAAAACTAAACAAATTGTTTAGTTTCGCCTACTGGGCATGTAATTACCATCCTGACGCTTTTGCCTAAACCATTTGAAATACGCTATGTATGAGTATAAGATCCGAGGAAAGTCACGTTTTATGTCAAAAAGAAGAATTAAGACCGCAATCATAAAACCTTAAAGTATAAAAGAAAATCTTCAGAAAATGCCAAGCACACCATTGCTAAAGAATAAAGAAAACTGCGAACGCTCCAACAATATTGCGCACTACCTAAAAAGAGGTAGTGTAGGTACTCGCATCGTTAAAAGTTAACACATTAGCCTCCGACCTTTAAAGAAGCAAACAATTACTTTAGTTTCAAAAGCGAGTATTTTACTTGAACTTGGCAGAATGGACCAAGCATTGAGTTAACGCGCAGCTGGCACGCTAGGGGGCACGGCGAAAAGGGGGACTACTCGAGAAATTGACACAATATAGTGCCCACTCGACTCTCTTGGCCTAGTTTAAGTTGCATACGTTCGAGACAATGGATTCACCTATTGTCACTGATTTCCATATTAGGACTTAGCGTTTGATTGTTACGAATTCCTTAAGTATATAACTAAGTAATGAAAACATTATCGAAACTAAAATAGAAGTAATGTGAGTTAGGCATGAACCGTTATCGTTTATTTTCATTATTTTTATAGATAATCCAATATGTTTCCAAGACGAAATTTAGGACACTTAAACAATACTGAAACCGATGTTTGCTAAACATCGTGTAGACTGCTTTTACGCTACGATGCGTAAAAGGTGCGCATCCCTGGTGCGTACAGTACGTGGCAGCGGCAACAGCATCTTTAGCATGATCGCTAGTCGGCTGGACTGTGGTTGCATCAATCATTGCTGCGGCATTTGTCATGGAATGGCGCAGTAGTGATTGTTGAGTTTACTTTTATATGTTTTGTTCTAGGTCCTTTTAAGTATTACTAACGCTAGTCTATAAGAACATTGTTAATAACGAAATGGACACCATGGTCTGAAATAAAGTATTTTATTTATTATTGTTTCTAAAACCAATTCACTACAATATAATTTGACCTCATTACAATAGTAAACCAAGCTGTAAAATCAATAAAGCAAACTTCTGCTTACTACTCAGTACTCACAGTCCAAGCAAATCACTAAAACTTTAAGTAATTGGACTGTCTCAAATAAATTGTATGTTCACAGTTAAACTAGTCTTTAGGTCCTTCTTGTTATTTACAGCAGTGGTCCTTTTCGTAAAGATATGGAAACCACTTGAGAGCAGTGGTGGCCCAGTGGTAAAGGCCGCGACCTAGGATTTCTAGGTCGTAGGATTCGTGGGTTTGGATTCGGACCCAGACAGGCACTTTACTTTTTGCTAATTATTTCATCACCACTGCTCTCAAAACGATGAAGGAAAACATTGTGAGGAATCCGGCAGGCCCTAGAACCAACAATTCGAAGACATGTGACATCTACCAACCCGCACTGGGCCGCGTGGTGGATTACGGACCGCTCCCTCACACAGAATGAAGGCCTGTGTCTCAGCAGTGGGACCGTAATGCCCGTTAGTATTTCTATCCAACAATAAAATAATTTGATAAAAACTTTCTTCATTACAAAGAAAATCTCAAAGCTATTCAGACTAACGTTAAAGATGAAACATTTAAACAAGAATATAACCATGACGTCGCCTTAATCAATTTCAGTGAAGAAAAAGCATACAACAATGGAATCGTCTGCAACTTTCCACGTTTCATTCCGGTTGGATTCAGAGATAACATTAAAGCGATTGTCAATAATATAATTGCAATCTGCGAACAAAATGCAGCATCCCATTGTGTTAACATGAATGCTTTCAATGCTTATTGGTTTATAGAAAACCCAATAAAAGGATTGGAATTAAATTAAGCTTAACAAGATCGATGATACTCGTATGTTTCTGATTATTTTTTCATTGGTATTTCTTTTTCAATGTATTTTAGTTTCGCAGAGATTTATTACAGGGGTTAGGTTAGGTGATGTCGTCACTAATGTGACTGGCCGTAACCGTTACTTAGATTTCGATATTTAGTTCCTTGAATTCGGGTGAATCATTTCTAGATTCTGTGGGCCCTGTCTGTTCAACTCTAGCAAAAACAACTAAAAAAGCGTTGCTATTTCAGACAGATGCTGAAAATTAAGAAAAAAAAAACTCTTCTCTCTTTTGTCATCATTTCTATTCCAATAATATTAGATTGCCTACTTACAGACGTGACTATTGTCACCGCTGCGACATTCTCTTGAGGTGGTCCCTCAGGAGAATGTCGCAGCGGCGAGAAATATTATCACTTGTACACTCAGTTTACAAATTGATACTACAACTTTGACAGAAATATTGTTATTTTAAAGTTTTTATCTCATCCATATTTTTATGAAATAGATTACTTTCTAAAGTAACGACTGCTTATTAATCTAAATTCTGTTTAATGTTGTTTTCTGACGAGATTTATTATTGCTATCAGTATTATAACCTGAAAATTATGTACTACGAAGCTCTACAACGATTTTTGGTATTTGACTTAATTTTAACAAAATCTCGCGAAGACTATAGAAACCTCAAAATTACCCTAGAGATAACGTTTCACAATCTCGTTACAGACCTCATTTAATTTTCTTTTACAAAGACATCTTTATCTTTTGCAATTTCCTTCCACCAACAGTCGTTCATTTTAATGACAATACGAATACGATCATCTTTTAAATTAAAATCAACATTATTTATTTTCATTCATTCCTGCAAGGTTTGTCAGCTGACGAATACATTCATCATCATCATCATGGGTAGTCTTTGTCCACCCACTGCTGATAATAGGCCTCTTTCCTATTCTGCCATGCTTCCATAGTCTGTGCTAGTCTCATCCAGGTTTTCAAATGCTTTGCTTTCCTATAAATACAAAATTGTTAGATTTACATTTGTCAAATACAAGTTGAATTTCAGCAATAAAACTGTACGAGATCAGCACATCTAAAGCCGCGTTCATGAGCTGTCAGTGTCATTATCAATATTCACAGATAATAATGACACTGTCAGCTCTTATACGTGGTTTATGTATTATTCAGATTCACTGGTGAAATTCGCCTTAAGTAATTTAATGCCAAATGAGTTGGCATGGCTATGTGGAATCTTATGTTTTTCTGCATTGCGTTATTCTGGCATTAGTGCCAAATGCCAGTGACTATGTCCTTGACCGTGGTAATGAGATTTTCTTTGAGTCGTGAACTTTTCTGTAAGTATTTGATCTAACGTAGAAACTGCTTGGCAAAAATTCTCACTCATTTTTCTGTGGGACGTATTCGTTACTTTAATTAAGAAAAAGGGTACAATTAACTTTCAATAACCATTGAAAATGTTTTTACCGACAACGACAACGTGTAATTTGTTTAAAAATTAACTACCATTTCATCGGCTGTCCTTGTAGCGGCGGCGTCGCGATACCGCATATTTTATTATTCACGGCTGAAAAAACACCATGAAATACAAATTGCATTTATTTCATATTTTGTTTTGGAAAACTAACTGTGTTTATTTTAATAAGCGGTTACGACCATGGCATTCTCAGGACGGTTATAAAGTTTATAGTGGCAGCAGCCTTGGTTCCGGCTGCAGTGTCCTTGTCGTGTCGACTCGCATTTTATCCAGCAGTGCAGCATAAAGTATGGTGAGCTTTAATTTCCTTCCTACTTACTGCAGTGTCTACGTCACTGGCAATAAATTAGCTGGATATTGGAGGCGCTGCAAATTCCATCTGACACTAACTAGCCATTTAATTTATTAGAGACACGTTACTCGTTTGAAATTAGAACTTCACGGTGACAGCTATCGGATGTAACTAATGCAGCATTAACGAATTAATCTTAACAAGCGGTTGGTGTTCAGAAAATGAAAATAGATGTCAGCTAAGTGGGAAGTATGACAATTTCTTGCTAAAGTTAAATAGAAATTGAGTTTTAATGTAAACAAAATTAATCTTCGAGCCATATGCTAATACACTATAAATTAAACTATTTTACGAGGCACCTCATCATCATCTGTCTAGCCTTTTCTTAACTATGCTGGGGGCAGCTTCCAGTCTTACCGGATGCCGATAAGTACCAGTATTTTACATTGAGCGGCTGAATTTGTGACCTTCACAACCCAGTTACTGGGTAATTACGATAGCTATCTGCTAATTTGTATTGTCAATGTAAAGTATGTCTACAGAAGACGCTCTGAAGCTCAAATTTCAATGAACATTATTTTGCAGTGTGGGAGCGGTGTGGTATAAGTGGGCAGAGACGAAGCACGGAGCGGTTTTGGTCACCCATCTATAAACCAACCGCAGTAAGCGTAGCTTAACCTGATGGAACGACCGCTGCGGCTGTTATTATTTAAGGCAGGTGTTCGCACTTGAGTCCTTAAGACATTTTCTACAACGACTGATTGTTTATGACTTCAGATAAATTACGTCCCCTCATTTGCCTTTTACGAGCTGCGTAGGAAGAACGAAACACAACTAACAGCACTATGCTAACCACACCAACCGTAACATTTAAGTACCGGCTTTAGATTTTTAAGGCGCTGCCCAAACGTATGACACAGTAAAACGCTCAATTTTACTGTCGCAGTTCCTGTGATACACGTCACAAAAAATATTGGTGTAATTTCAAATGTTCAAAGAAAAGGCTAATTCAAAAATATTTCATCTAAATAAAATAGTATCATAAATTCATGATAAAGCAATCGTAAAACAGAGCTCAAAAAATATATTTTTCGTCGCATATTTCACAAATTTTAATAAAATGATTATAAACGGAATTCAATCAACTAAAGAAACACTTTAATAATATTCCATTAAGCCTTCCATTTTTTAAATATGAATAAAAACTGCAAAATTACTTTTATTTAGATTCAACTAACATCAAACGAGATGCTGTTTTGAACCTTATTTGTGCCGCGATGCGCTATTGTCAAACACCAAAAAATTTGCTTCTTACCGCGCCTTAAGGGCGAGGGAGAATCTAAGTTAGCCCGCGTATGATAATCCCATTCAATCAAATCAAAGTCATTAATTCAAATTAGGCTGAGAATCAGCACTTTTCGAACATCAAAATACATTTATTGATGAAGAAGTGGCGCAACAAACTCACGAATATAATTCTTAATTAGTGGGTTGTAGGCACTGATGAATTTAATGACAATAATTCTGTAAAAACATTTGTTACGGTCCCGAATCATATTGTAATCAACATAGAACCTGACACTGTCCTGTAAATTACAAAAAAAAAAAACATTTACCTTATGTGAATGATTATATGGCTTGAAAGGATGTGACTACGGACATGACGACTAATAGAGAAGTGTGCAAGAAAAAGATTACCGCCGACCACCAATAAAATGGGGTAAAGACAGGAAAATGATGTCCGTAGCGTATCCACATCATGCTACGTGCTCCAATCATAACAGGATAAACGGACCAGATTATCGACGAGAGAACAGACGAGCGGCCTGCACAATTGTGCGGTCAAGTGTACTCAGCCACGATATTAGTACAATGTGAGGAATTTTAATGAGCTGAATACTGAGGGAATCCAGGTCACATGGACGCTCGCATCCGTTGAATGGAGAGCTAAATAAACGCATCTATGTTGCAAAAGGGCGGGAGACTGCGAAGTTCAGGTAAAATGTTCTTGCTTTGTTGATGTTGGAAGTGTTTTGTGTGTATGCAAATTGGGTTTCTTTGATAAAATGATACTGGGTTGTGGAGCTAGTAGACTGGGGAATTATTTATTCAGCAGTCTTTTCTTCCCTGCGAAATAGTTCTGAGTGAGAAATTATTTTACAAGCTGCAGTTTTAATCTCTTTGTTATACCATAGACCTAGATACGAAGGTGGTGGAATGCAATAGCCTAAGATTAGGAATATAGTTATTTAAAGCCCTTATCCTGTTATTTTTTCAATTACAAGCTTCCATTCTAATTCATGTGGCTGGAAAAACTAGGAAATAAGGCTCTGATTAATTCAGTTGAACTAATACCTAAGTGTGAAGCTCTGTATTTATTTATTCACACGTCAATAATGGTGCGGGTAGTTTTATTCCCTAAAATATAAAAGTTGGACCATATGCTACTGTTTTTGTTGTCCTGTATCAATCCATTGCTGGGAAAAGGCCTAGGCTCCATGACTTCCACTGCTTTCGATCCAGCAGGCTTAGCACGAGTACCGATTTGTAGAAGATAGCTATGTTTTTCTATTAATTATCACAGTTATACATTCTAAATGATTCACTTTTTTTGTAGATAATCGTTACTTTGTAGCCGTCGAATAGAAAGTTTGTTGTCAGTGTGATTTTGACAGTTTGGGAAGAAATATTCTTCTGAAATAGTCTACATTTCTAAGGACCTAGACAAAGATCTTTAGAAACGAAAGACAAAATGACAGTCTGTAGAAGGATATCTACGGTGCGATGTCAAAAATGTAGGAACGAAATATCACTTTGTATTGAATAAAAACTTTTTTCATAAAAATGACAACCGACTTCCAAAAAAACACTACAAAGTGCAAAATAACTTTAATTTCGGAAGTCGGTGACTTTGGATGATTGTGTATTTTAATTATTTGTCACCGCCTTCCGAAATTAAAGTTATTTTGCACTTTGTAGTGTTTTTTTGGAAGTCGGTTGCAACACGATGGTCTGACCAAATAAAGGAAGCTACCTCATCCAGCAAATTTCAGCAGATGGTGATGGCAACTTCAGACCGGAGTCGATGGAGGCAGATTGTTCGCTTAAAAGCGTTCAGTGACCACGATCCTCAGTAATGAGGGACCGATTAAAGAAGTGTTTTTTTGGAAGTCGGTTGTTATTTTTTTTGAAAAAAGTTTTTATTTTTCATTTTTAGTTACCTACCCCACACCAATTCGAAATATCATCATCCTTGAGGTCAAAACAATGCATACTCATGCGATAGCAACATTCACGATTGATTTGCTGTAATTTTTTGAAGAGTTCCGTTGTCTGTCTCCGAAACGCATCATCAGATCTATATGAAATTTTAATGGAACCATTTCGGAGTAAACCCCTTTCGAACAAAAAAGTAATTTTCAAATCCGTCAATATACGACGGAGTTATGCCCGAACATACATAAAAAAAAAACATGTCGAATTGATAACCTCCTTCTTTTTGAAGTCGGTTAAAAAGCACTGTCTATTTTTCGTAGAAATACAAAGCGTCATGCCCGCAGGGCTAACCTAAAATGCAGCTATGGTCTGTTTCTTTTTTATTGCCACCTACGTTTAACGTTTAGCTATCGATTAGATTTTATTATTCCGTTGCTTACAGTATTTGTTTACCAACTAAGGGCTGAAACTGCGTTACGCGGGCGTCCGCGACGGTCAACCGTCGCAGGTCTATGTGCGTGGACACGTGAAGTGGGATCGTAACGATGCCAGTCGCTGAGACATTTTATTTACGAGTAGCTGCTGCCCGCGGCTTCGCGGGATCCGCGTGGATGTCGGAAATTATCCCACGGGAACGTTCTACCGCGACTTAAAGTAGTCTACCCCGCGACGGACGCCCGCGACGGGGCACATTTGTATGAAACCGTGCGGGCGTCCGCTTAACGCAGTGTTAGGCCTAAGTGTATGCTATTTTTTTATTCAAATAACCGGTAGCTGTTACTTGTGTCTTGATTTTCATATAAACTAACTACAATGTAAAATCAAACAGTAAAATAATCCAATAATAACTACCAGAAAAGTAATCGAAGAGCTAACACTAAAACTTAATAAAAATAACGGGTAGGTACCGAATATTGTAATAAACAATAGACAAGCGAAATGTCATGATGACTCATCTTTCAAATAAAAAAGAAACGCCACCATTCTAATCAGTTCAAATTTATTCGAATTTGGAACGTAATCAAACCGTTTCGGAAGGCTCGTCAGTGTTTTCCACGTTAAAAAGATTTTTCTGTGTCATTCAAAGTCGAGTAGGCTAATGTATTTACCCGCAAGCGAACATCTCATTATCCATTAGATGGCCTGACGCAATTTACTAGGTTTACAGTTAACATGATTACGTCACTAATACTTTTTATCGACAAGCCCCTTGTTTTGAATTGCAAAAAGCTTTTATAATGTTTATAATTAACTTTTGTCTGTCTACATCCGCAAAGCATTATTTCTGTGATTGATTTTAATGGACGTCTCGTCAATTAGCTTAGTTAAATTATTAGATCAAAAATACATAAGCTTTTATTCTAAAATAACAGAAAGCGTGCATGCCTTCGCGTGTTTACTTGGGGTAATACGATGGTGCAGCGGTGATCATTAGTTCACGATAACGCTTGTTAAACGATACCTTAAAACAACGGTGTTATCAGTCATCTGCTTCTATAGTAATCGGTAATTAGGAGAAAAAATACTATATTTATTACAGCACAGACAAACGAGACACACTCTGATAAAGATGCTGTTTTCGTTCTACAAATAGTCTAGTAATATATCTCAAAATGATAAGAAAAAAGCGTGCATTAAACACGCATATTTAAAAGAAGTTTACGATGTAATAGTACATTATGGTACAAGTGTGTAACGTTGGTGATAATCGCTGAGGCGCCATTGAGACCCGAGCCGTCAGGCGAGGGTCTTAAGAGAGCCGAGGACGATAATCATCAATACACACGTGTATCATACGACGTTTTTCAACACACTTGCGAAGAAAATAATACTAAATCATCATCATCATCATCATCCATCATCATCCATCATCATCATCCATCGTCATCCATCATCATCCATCATCATCATCCATCATCATCCATCGTCATCCATCATCATCCATCATCATCCATCATCATCCATCGTCATCCATCATCATCTATCATCATCCATCATCACTCATCATCATCCATCATCACTCATCATCACCCATCATCATCCAGCATCATCCATCACCCATCATCATCCAGCATCATCCATCATCATCATCCATCATCATCCATCATCATCCATCGTCATCCATCATCATCCATCATCATCATCCATCATCATCCATCGTCATCCATTATCATCCATCATCATCCATCGTCATCCATCGTCATCCATCATCATCTATCATCATCCATCATCACTCATCATCACCCATCATCAACCAGCATCATCCATCATCATCATTCATCATCATCCATCGTCATCCATCATCATCCATCATCATCCAGCATCATCCAGCATCATCCATCATCATCCATCATCATCCAGCATCATCCATCATCATCATCATCATCGTTTTTAAGAACAAAGGAACTCAAACAAAAAACAACCTATAACTCACTAAGAACAAAGCAACTCAACCAATTCTATAACTCACTAAGAACAAAGCAACTCAACCAATTCTATAACTCACTAGTGAATAATAGTAATGAAAAAGTCACAGTTTGATAATAGGTGTCATTATGTGCCTAACTGCAGTGAAATTAGAGCCATTTTATGAGCAAGTGTGTTGAAAAAAAGCTTTACAGCTACATAAACAACGTGTTATCGTGTTGAGATCGTATAATTTAAACGTAAGTGACCGCAGCTAGCACTAATCACGCTAATCTACCTCATTTCTTTTCACGAGGCATAAGTTAAACATGTTTTAAGCTTTTGAAGTTTTATAAGTCGTTGCTGAAATATAGTTTAACATAACGTAACATCACACCTTCATTCCCCAAAGGGTTACGTACAGATGTACTTATAGTATACCCTCATTTCGCCAGTTATGAAAAAAAAAAACTCATTTACTTACATAAATCTTTTTATTTAATTCAATATGTATATGGATAGTATTATTATTTTACAAAAAAAAAAGTAATTCAAGAAAATAGAGAAACCATTTTCAGGATTAAATAAGAACTTTCAGGGACGTTCATAAAATTGCCTTCGTAATTTTAATCAAATCGCTTTCTTTACAATTTTAGCAGAAACGACATATTATTATTTATGAAGCGAAAATGTTTCAAACAAAGAAAATAAATAGCGGCCTGTTTCAAAAAAGTAAATAGAATTGTTCAGGCTAAGGAATTTTATTTTGTTGGAAGCTATTTCTAAACATTATTTTTTAAAAGTAATGCCTATTTGATCGTAGTTTATTTCTGAATCCATTCAACAATCCTTGTACTTTTAACTTAACGCACTTTATACTGAATAGGTTTCCAATTGAATACTGAAAAAACTTTTGTACTAACTTTTAATTCTACATCTTTTAATCAATATCAACCGTCGACTGCCGATAATTGAAATTTAAACAAAGCTAGCTGTTTTAAAACAAATCTTTCAACTACTTTCAAGACTTGGACATAAAATACTAAAAGCAGAATGAATGACAAAACTGTAATGACGCCAATACATTAAAAAAAAATGAAGTAGCTGCTAATGCTATTCCAAAATTACATCAACATTGAATAAGTTTTACTATTTTTTTATCTGCCAACCTGCCTCGTGTGGTATGGATTAATAATGAAGAACACGAGCCTTTACGATGCGATGATAAATTACTGTGAGCCTCTCCATTACCCACTGTTAGTAGATTACCGCGGCCATAATTAAATCTGGCTCCCGGCCTATACATACGCACACTTGAAAACTATTCGCCGTTAACTTTAATATTATCAAAATAATTTTGTGTAGATTATGATGGACTTATTACTCGTAAATATTGAAATTGTAGAGAAAATTCGCTATAAAAAAGGTCTCGGACTTGAGGATGATACATGGATGGGTGATCTTTACATACCAAGACCCCTCCGTACTTCGGAAAGCACGTTAAGCCGTTGATTCCGGCTGTCATTAGGTGGATCTTTGACAGTCGTTACGGATTGTCACATTGATGTGGAGGTCACATAGGCAGTCGCTCCATGTTAACATTCAGCTGCATCCGATTAGATTAGAATCCGACCCCAACGTAGTTGGGCATAAAGCTAGGCATAAAGCAGATGATGACTCTAGCAAGGATGATACATAACCATCTTCCTAGCCTTGTACCATGTTACTTGGGGTCTGCTCAACACGTCTTCCTCTTCCATTCTCCCCTGTCAACCGTCACGCTATCATTCACTCCCTTCTCTTTCATATCAATCCTCACACAATCCATCATTTCTGTGGCCTCCTTCTCCATTCATCAAAGACGGATTTACCGTCTTTTCCAAGGCCTTAGATACCCTCGACTACGATGAGGTCTATTTAGCATACATTTTTACGGCTACGCAACCACCGTCCTATATTATCCTAGACGTAACCTCGAGGGAAATCTAACTATGATCGCCTTAGACCTCCTGAGTCCCTGGTACTTTATGTAGACATTTCACCTAATCTAACATTATTGTATTTCGCTCTATATTATGTAGTGTATGTTTTCGCATTTTCTCTTATCGACAGAGTAGCGAATAATTCTTAATTTAACAATAGTGTTCGTAGCCCATTCAAAGTTTGTTCTTTGACAAGAGGTCTTCCAGTTCGACAAAGAACTTAAAATATTTGATGTCATTCGTTTTCTTCATTCGTTCACCATTCAGTCCGTAAGCGCTTTGACACTATTGACAGGTGCCCGGACCTGATATCTCAGTGCTGCCATCTAGTGAACGTCATTTCAAAAACCCTCAGAAAAATTTCTATGAAAACTTCATGGAAATTATTGTACCTACAATTGTCGCGTCGCGCCTGTTTTAAGAAGCCTGATCGATCTGATATCAATAGAAGACGATGACTCACTAATGACTATATGAGTTTTATTACTCTGTATATCGTTAACTTGCATTTCATTAACATTAATTAGCTAGCTTTGTAATTGGTTGTAACCTTAAAAGGATTATTGCGTTGTTATGCTGCGTTAATCATCATCATCTGCCTATCCATTTCCCAACTATGTTGGGGTCGGCTTCCAGTCTAACCAGATGCAGCTGAATACCAGTATTTTACATGGAGCGACTGCCTATCTGACCTCCACAACCCAGTTACTTTGGTAAGATTGTTTGTCAGACTTTCGGGCTTCTGACGACCCGTAATGACTGTCAAAGATCCACAAATGATCACCGGTACCAACGTAAATATGGTGGTATATATATGTCATTGTTAAATAAGCTTAATGAGAATAAGTGTTAAAAAGAGAGTATTTTCGAAAGTGAAAGAAACGTGATAAATGATATCACAGATGTTATGTAAGTCAAGGATTCGCAAAACAAACAAAACCAACTTTCACTAAGTGCTTTGCCAATACCTACTCATATTTCTTCCTATAACGAGTTCTATTTATAGTCAGACCCGTTTAAAGCTCAAGTATTATTTTAAAATTAATTAATATTCATAGCACTTCGAACATTCTTTAACAATTTAACTTGCTAAACTTGAATAAGAATCGATTCTTGAGAACTCTCACTCGAGTAACAATAACCTCCATTTCAACAAAGGAATGCGAGTTAGGGTCAATCAATCATAAGTCGCTATCAATAGAAGATATGAATCAATTGGCTCCAATTGACATAGCCCTAAGTTCAGCGACACCGTACCTTACCTCATTCACATTCAATCGAGCACTTTGTGGTTATTGAACGCGATGTGTACAACTGTCAGATACGCGATACGGAGCCAGCGCCTTCGAACGCATGCCAGACTGAGTTACTGACTCACGGATGGGCAAACAATGCATAATGTAGGCGATACTTTCGCAATAGGTGCTGGAAAAGTAAGTGCTTGGACGGGGGACTATCAATCATGTAATAGAAGAAAGAGGACAACCAAATAACGGAAAGGATAAAGAGAGACCACCATTGGGACATCCTACTATATTATAAATGTGAAGGTTTGGATGTTTGTTACTCAATCACGCAAAAACAGCAATAGGATTTGGATCTAATTTGGCACACAGATAGTTTATATCCTAGACTAACACATAGGATACTTTTTATTCCGGTAGTACGTTACCATGAGCTAATTTCCGCTGGCAAAATCTAATTAAGAATAAAACAAACTTTGCAGAAAGGAACGATACAATAAATTCAATAACTTATTCAAGACAAATATGGATTTACATAGAGTGCACGCGGCGCAGATGTCAGGTCAATAAACTACGTAGGTCTGCAAAAGGACCACGTCTGGGATCTCTATTAAAATGAAGAAAAATAAGCGAATCGCCCACTTACAGCAATATCATCATCATCATCATCATATCAGCCGAAAGACGTCCACTGCTGGACATAGGCCTCCCCCAGGCTCCTCCACTTCGACCGGTCTTGTGCTTCCCACATCCAGCGGATACCCGCGGTCTTCGCAAGGTCATCGGTCCACCTTGTGGGAGGCCTTCCTACTCTACGTCTTCCGGTACGCGGTCGCCACTCCAGAACCTTTCGGCCCCATCGGCCATCTGTTCTGCGAGCAATGTGCCCTGCCCACTGCCACTTAAGTTTGGCAATTCTTCGGGCTATGTCGGTTACCTTGGTTCTCCTGCGGATCTCTTCATTTCTGATTCGATCGCGTAGGGAAACTCCGAGCATAGCCCTCTCCATTGCCCTTTGGGTGACTTTAAGCCTTCTGATAAGGCCCATTGTGAGCGACCACGTCTCTGTACCATAGGTCATCACTGGCAACACACACTGGTCAAAGACTTTCGTCTTGAGACACTGTGGTATTTGGGACGAGAAGATATTGCGAAGCCTCCCGAACGCTGCCCAGCCGAGTCGGATTCGACGATTGACCTCTTTCTCGAAGTTGGACTTACCTAACTGGACAGTCTGTCCTAGGTAAACGTACTCGGTCACAACTTCGAGTGTAGCGCCTCCGATCGTCATGGGAGTGGGTGTTACATGGGCATTCGACATGACCTTTGTCTTCTCCATGTTCATTTTAAGACCCACTCTTTCGGAAGCTCTACTGAGGTCATCGAGCATTGCACTGAGGTCCTCCATGGTCTCAGCCATGACGACTATGTCATCGGCAAACCGAAGGTGAGTGATGTACTCGCCATTGATGTTGATGCCAGCCCCTTTCCAGTCCAGAACCTTGAAGACATCCTCCAGTGCAGCGGTGAACAGTTTCGGAGAGATAACATCTCCCTGTCTCACACCTCGCTGCAGAAGGATAGGTTTCGAAGTCCGGTCCTGGAGTCGGACTGACATAGTGGCGTTTTCATACAGACACTTCAGCACCTCGATGTACCGATAGTCGATCTGGCACCGTTGAAGAGACTGCAGTACAGCCCATGTCTCGATCGAATCGAAGGCTTTTTCGTAGTCCACAAACGCTAAGCAGAGAGGCAGGTTATACTCTTCGGTCTTCTGTATAACCTGCCGCAGCGTATGTATGTGGTCTACGGTGCTAAAGCCTTTACGGAATCCGGCTTGTTCGGGAGGCTGGAAGTCGTCAAACCTGCGCGCGAGACGGTTCGTGATGACTCTCGAAAACAGCTTGTAGACATGGCTCAGAAGTGAGATGGGCCTATAATTCTTAAGAAGAGTATTATCACCCTTCTTAAAGAAAAGTACCACCACACCTCTGTTCCATGCCTGTGGCGTTTTGCCCTCGAGTATGACGGAATCAAACAGCTTCTGGAGGGCCTTAAGAACGGGTTTTCCGCCGGCCCTCAGGAGTTCGGCCGTGATTCCGTCATCACCCGGCGCCCTGTTGTTTTTTAGCTGCTTCAGAGCCATCCTAATCTCGTACAAGCTAACGTCCGGGATATCTTCGGTATAGTGTCGGGTCAATCTGGCTCTTGGGTCGTTTGCCAGATCCGTAACGGGGTTGCTTGTTGACGTGTATAACTGTCCATAGAAACTCTCGATCTCTCTCAACAGCTCCGGCTTGGAGGAAACGATCCTGCCATCATTGGTCTTCAGTTTCGCAAGCTGACTCTGTCCAATAGACAGATCTCTTGAAAAGACCTTGGAGCCCTTGTTCCGCTCTATCGCGTCCTTTATGCGGTCCGTATTAAAACGGCGAAGGTCGCTTTTCAAGGCCTTAGATATCTGTCTATTGAGCTGTCGGTACTTTAGCGCGTCGTCTGAAGACTGCAGGATCATTTCACGCCTCTCCTCCATTAGCTGCAGAGTAGGATCAGAGAGTTTCTTTTTGCCATTAGTACGGCGGGTCTTGAAGAACTTAGACCCGACCGTATGGACAGTTTCCACGAACCCATCGTTATAATCGTCCACGGAGTTCCCTAGGCATTCGAAACGATTCTGGAGTTCGAGCTGAAAGCTCTCGGGGTTTTGGACCTGGATCGGTGCTGGACGGAGCGTAGACTTCATTAGTCGACATCTTTCTAGCTTGATGTTGATATTCAATGTGCCTCTTACCATGCGGTGATCGCTACCGGTTTTCACCGCGTTGATTTCAGAGACATCATTGAATATTTGCTTCTTCGTCGACATAATGAAGTCGATCTCGTTTTTAGTTGCACCATCAGGGCTCTGCCAGGTCCACTTTCTGTGCTCCCGTTTCCTGAAGAAGGAGTTCATCATAAAGAGGCCTTCCTTCTCCATAAAACTGGCCAGCAAGTGACCCCGGTGGTTCCGTCGTCCAACTCCAAATTGCCCCACTCTCAGCTCATCCTCGTTCCGTTTGCCCAGTTTCGCGTTGAAGTCCCCCATGACAACGGTGAAATGAGTTTTAGAGCCATGCATGGCTTTGGATATATCCTCATACATGGTCTCCACCTCATCGTCGGGGTGTGTCGAGGTCGGGGCGTAGACCTGTATGACCTTCAGCGAATATCTTGCGGATATTCTGAGTATAAGGTACGCCACCCTGGTCGACACACTCTCGATCTTCACCACGTTTGTCACAAGGGACCTATGGACAATAAACCCGACACCACCTTGGGACTGCTGGTCGCCCTCCCGGAAATAGAGCAGGTTACCGGATTTTAGGATTATCGAGTCCTGCCCCTCTCTTCGAACTTCAGATAACCCTACTATACCCCACCGTAACCTGCTCAATTCTTCCTCGAGTTCGGTAATCTTCTCGTCGGTCCGGAGTGTACGCGTGTTGTACGTTGCCAGGTGCAGTTTCCGTTTGTTTTGGTAGCCAGATCTCTTCCGGAGATTCTTAGCACCCCTTGCCTCACCGTTACCTTGGCCGCTACCGTAGCCAAGGGTAGGCGGGCCGCCGGGTACTAGGGGCCGTTTTGTAGGGCTGCTTGTCATTTTTTGGGGGGGTTTTGCCATAATCGCCACGCTTGGCAGGCGGGTTGGCGATCGCAGTATGGTGGTAAAATACATAGAGAACGCTGCTGCCCATTCTCTAGTAAGTCCCTTAGTCGCCTTCTACGACACCCACTGGAAGAAATGGGATGGTGCTATTCTTTTACGCCCGGCAACACATACGGGACCACTACTACAATTAAATCAACAAATCCATCAAACATAAACAATTCGAATCCATCATTATCGAAGCGTTCTTTAATAATAGCACCCCACTGAACTGCACCAGTTCAATTCCCACGGCAGTCGTCACATAGGAAATCAAATAATCTGGGGCAAGCGAACTATTCCGGTATCTGTAATGTCTTTGATATCACAAGTGGCTGTGACGGGTGGGAGTGCTGCATATGGGATGGGAGCACCCTGATAACAACCTAATGGATCACTGTTTTAATGTCAAGGATTACGTGGATAAAGTTAATGTATTTAATTATATTTTGGTAAAACCAAAACGTAATGAAATACATTTACTTTAGCATACGAGAAAACTAAGCGTAATTTGATTTCAGCGATATCTAGCGAAAATAAATACATTTAGGTTTAACTAGCGACCCGTCCCGGCTTCACATCGTTTACGACTAGACAAAACATTAAGTTTTTTTTTATTTTTATTTGTAGAGATTTAAAAAAAAAATCCGATCGTCGATTTACGAATCGTAACGTCAAAATAACAGCTTTTTAGAAAGAAAGAAAGATACAATATTTATTGGACTTGCACAGGAATCTTACAAACTTGCTACAATATAAACACATAAAAGAGAAAACACTAAAACACTACTATGCTACACTACTATTAAAATTAACATAAGATTTATACAAAAACAAAAAAAAAGTAAAATAAAAAATAAAGTCCTGTACGAAGCCAAAAGGCCACTATCTCAGCATGATGCTGCGACATTTAAAAGTGTCGCAGCGCTGGTATTCTGATAGGGCCCGCTGTGATGTCACGGACAGATATACAACAAAAAGGAAATAGATATAAATAAGATAAAATGTGTCTAGTAACTGAAAAATAAATTAAATATGTAACAACATAAATAGTAAAAACATTGTAATCCGCGTGTGTGCACCCTACGTTAACATCTATTACTTATCTATGCCATTAGTGACTATTACACTATGGCACCGCTTTGACAAGTAATGAGACGCAGGCGCCGACGTTTTTACTAAATGCTTAAGGAATTATATTTGTTCCGACTAATCTCGACACGGCTAGAACGAATTCGACGGGACTTAGATTTAGCCGGAACAAAGAGACAGACAAAAATACAAAAGTAGTTTTTTTTGTTTTGTTGTTTTTAATAAACCGTATATACTTTCATATGCATTTAGTATAAAGTTGTTACTTCGGCATTACAAACAGACGCTTCAATTTTATTTATTTGTTTGAGATTACTAACAGTCACAACGTTCACTCCATTGGAGCTGATTTAATTTAATCTAGCGAATAAACTCGCTAAACTAGCTAACATCGTTACAGGTAAATGTCACATTGAACAAACTTAGCGAGTCTATAAAACTTTTACCATTTTCAAAGCGTTGAATAACAATAGCAAAAGATTGCGAACTTCAAGCAAGAATATATTTTAAAGAATTTATGATGACTAGAATTCTAGACATGTTTTGGGGCTGCTTTTTATTGAAGCTAAGTTTTCAGACTGTATTTGGAGGTCGTCTTGCCTAGGTCCATTCGACTGGTTGTCGAATCGAAAATGACTAATTTCCAATTATTAATTTGCCTTGCCCTCGACAGCAAAAAGCTATCGGAAGAAAGGCGGTCGTCTGTTTGGTTTCAACTGACGTTCTGGTCATGTGAACAATCTTTAGAGGATTAGTATCTGCCTAGCCATTTCCCTACGATATTGGGGTCAGCTTCCAGTGTAACCGGATGCAGCTGAATACCAGTATTTCGGTTTAAAGAAATTTATTCCTCAAAGAACAAATTACAGTTCACTTAAAGAGAAACTAAATTAACAATAGGTTGTAGTTTACATTACGACGTTCAGCCAATTCAAGAAACTGAACACCATAGTTTTATTAAAATATATGGCAAATATGTGCTGTGTTATTAAAATATAAGTCTAAATAAAATTCAAACAAAACAAGTCTAAATAAAAAAAAAAGATTCAAAAAAATTAAAAATCTAAACTTGTGTCTAATACGTAATTCCTAAGGCCTTTTATAAATGTTGGTATGCTTGTACACTCTCTGAGTATTTTACATGGAAAGAATGTCTATCTGACTTCCACAACCCGTTTACTGGGTAATAGGATACTCCATGGTAAGACTGGTTGTCAGATTTTCGCGCTTCTACCCATAACGATTATCAAAGATCTACAAAATGACGCCGGGACCAACGGAGTGATTTATAAGGATGGTAACCCATCCACGAAGACCGCGTCAAGTACCTTCGGTCGTCCCATAATGCTGTTACTATTTAGCCACGAGTCTTAGGACGACTAAATTGATCAAAAGATTGACGTTGGATTCGGCACGGAAACGTATAGAAGAAAGAAAAGAAAAGAAAGAAAAAATGTTTATTCTGCACAAACAAAACGCACATTACATAAAATAAAATCAACTATGAAATAAAATGCACACATGCAGTGTGGCCAAAAGCCCCGTATTCAAGTCGATTATTCTTAACAATATTGTCCATTGACTTGACTGATAGTGTCAGTCGAGGCTTGGAACCGACCATAGACAAATGAATTACGTACGACACATGCAATTATATAAGTATCGAACGGTTGTAAATTGTATGTATCAAAGCGCCAGTTATAATAACATTGCAACGTAATTTTCACGACAGCTCGCAAACGGAGTGTACTGAACGGATGCAGCGCCAAAGAATATTAAACTCGTCGTTATATATCTTATTGGCAATACCGAAGCAATATCGATGAATGTAAAATATATTGCGGTCCGTAAAAGATTTAAAATTCCAATTGCTTCTCGAAACCATATCACATTGCGAACGGACGATGCAAGAAATCACATTTCTATCGCTATACTTATTCAACCAGCCCAGACTTTAAAAAAATAATAGCGATCATTCGATATGGATACTTTTTGGTGATATATAATATGCCAATGTATCGATATCACAAAGGCAAGAGAAGCTATCAAACAGGTCATGACACTGAACTGGAAATGGTCAGGTCATATTCAGAGAGCTATGGAAAAAAGGAGGAAAGTTAGACCATTAAAAAGAATAATGACATCGTACCAATAGCCGGAAAATTATGACCCAGACGGATATAGGATAAAACCATTTGGAACGGTTTGGAGCCTTTCACCGTAAAGGCGATCCTTCTTAAAAATACCTTTCCTTATTTTAAGTAAAAACTAACATTACTAACATAAAAACAAATACGTACACCATTCAAAACTAATATAAGAACTACATATATGTAAGGGATAAAATAGATCAATATTAAATATTGAGTATCGAAAACGAATCAAAAACCATATTTTCGACTAGAGTCAACTTTGTACTTTATAGACTCAGTGGTGAAATGAAAACTTCTTCTTTAAGAGTCGGTAAAAACAAGAATATTCTCATAAAATTTGCGATAATTTTATATTGGAATATTATCTAAAGTTGTATCGATGCATTATAAAAATATCGATTAAATATCAACGGATTTTTATACCTCCCTAAACCAGCATGGAAACGCCCATGTCTATACGAAGGACGTGTTCTAACAACAAAAAAGTTAGCAAACAAGCATTTGGGCCGGGATGCCGAGCCGGTTACTCACGACCCCTCGCAATTGTGCGGCTATTTTAGGGCCAGGAGTTGTGCGCGTGAGTCACCCACTGTACTAGCTACCTACTACCGACCGGACAATACCAACTAGCGCATCGTTATGCAATTTGTGAACGCGTCTGCAATTTGACGTTCGATTTTCACACGATTTGATAACAGGGGCGATAGTGAACCTGATTGTGGGTGCAGGGTCATTAATAACAATGATTAATTGAAAGAATTGAGGTTTGGTGTTTAGATAGAGGTTTTATTTATCGAGCAAGTAATAGTATTTTGATACTTGGATGTTCATAATTGTTTGAATTGATTTCAGAAAAAACTTCTTAGAACAGTGGTTACAAACGCTCTATGGTTTGTACCAATGAAGCTCTACATTATGATCTGAAAATACCGACAGTCAAAAACGAATTTTAAAGCCATACGAAGAAAGAATAACTTGCCAACCTAATAACCTGGCAAACCACCTAATGGATAAAGAAATAATACGCAGGCTGAAACACAAAATAGGATTTTATCGGACAAAGTTAGCTGCATGTTATAAGAACTAGGATGTGTCATAGGACGCATACCAAGCAAGATATCTAACACGTCCTAATACACAATGACAGATTGTAAGAAAAAGGAGACAAATAAATAATAGTTTAAAAAAACTAAAAAAAACACGCTTTTATTGCTGACTGAACTAAAAAGTAGAAAATATTTTTTAAATACAAAGAGTTTATGTTACAGTAGAAGGAAGTCAATAATTCAATTCAGAGTAAAAAGCGTGGGGTGCTTGATATTTTAATTATTACAACTATTCTATTGGCAACCATCTATGAGAGGAGAGTCATGAAAATATAGGAAAATGCACCCCACGCTTTTTACTCTGAATTGAATTACTGACTTCCTACTACTGTAACATAAAGTCTTTGTAATTAAAAAATATTTTCTACTTTTTAGTTCGGTCAGCAATAAAAGCGTGTTTTTTAGTTTTTTTAAACTATTTTTTATTTTCCATTTTTTAGTTCGATCAAATTTTTATCGGGCAATTTTTTTTTTTTAATTAATAAAAAAAATTGAAATTTTGATTTTTTTTTTATCGGGTTATTGCATTGTCATCGGCCCTTAAGACGTGTGCAAAGTTTCAAGTTGATCAGACGTCTAGAAACCAGTGAAAATTAGGCTCAAAGATTCCGTTACATACATACATACAACCCGAGCTAATAAAAGCGTAGTAAAAAATCTGTAGTAAAAAATCAACTACTCTGCAAAACCATTCCTATTTGACCTCAACTCTACACTAACAACTCCATAACAAGAACCCATCAAACTAAATCACATCATCCAACAAATAAACCCGAACCCAACCCGAATAAAACCGAACATAAATCGAATCCAAATAAACCGAATGAATTGCTTTCCACCATGGCACCGTTTAATTACAATAAAAACCTATAAAACATGGTGAATAAAAAAAGCATGATGGCCGCCACGTGCCTGAGACTGCGATACCGACATTGTTGCACAATCAAATTAACCTAATTGATTTTATTGATTGCCAGCGGCTTCGCCCGCGCGGAACTTTCATCCCCTATTTAACTCCCTTAGGGGTGTAATTTGGAAAAATCCTTCCTTATTCCTTGTCTACATTATAAAGGGAACCTCTGTGCAAAATTTCAGCTTTCTAGGTCCAAGGGTTTGGGCTGGGCGTTGATGAGTCAGTCAGGACTTCTATTTTTATTAATATAGATTTTCTGAGAGCTTGTACTTTTATGTGGCGATAAAATGAGAAAGTGATTAAAACTTGGTGATTGGATAATTACCAGATAAGTACGGAGTTTTCTTAAGAGCGCGGCGCGAGTGAAGTTTTGATCGATCCATCGCTTGGTTCTGCAGCAAAAAATCGTTTCATATTCAAATTCAAATCCTAGGATTTGAAGTTGAATTTGGAAGGAATTTATCTTGGACTTTCTGAGTTTATCTTGGACATTACAAACACCAGTGAAGGAAAAAAGTCGTGAGAAAACCTGGACTTGTTAATTACATAAGTCGTCAACCCGTCTTGAGCAATCGTAGTGATCAATGCTCGTTTCTTCTTTGTATTACAAGTTGCCTTCGCCTTGCAGTGGGACAGTAATAGGCTGGTTTTATTATGGAAAAAATTGAGTCTGCAAATAGGCCTGGCGATACGTACAATTGAAAATAGTTTTCGATTAGGGTAATCCAATCAGCCACGCTCATGCATTTTCATTACCAATACCAAGTCATAAATCATCATTTTAATTAGATTAATTGAAGCATTTTTGAGGTAAATAAAGTTATTTTGGTGACAAATCGAATAATCACCCACGTCAATTTCATGGGCGACTAGTATTTCTAGTAAAAGAATGCAGAGCTGGACGAACGTGAAATATAAAGAGAGGAGCCGGTCTCTGTAAAAATCACCGCGGAAATTTAGGTGAATTGAACTGTCAACAGTGTCAATCCCCAGCTTCAAGTGGAATGACATCTAACTTCAAATTAGTTTTCACGACGAATAAATCGTCTGACATAATATACTTATCTTTCATAGGTAAATCTACATCTAACTAGCTTTTGACCGCGGCTCCGACCTCGTGGATGTCGGTTATCGCGTAATAAAGTAGCCTCTGTCCTTCTTTATATCCTAGGCTATATCTCTGCCAAATTTCTTGACTATCGGTTCAGCGGTTTAGGCGTGAAAGCGTAACAGACAGACAGACAGAGTTACTTTCGCATTTATAATATTAGTAGGGATGAATAAATAGTATAAAACAGTTACTGTCCGTGTCTGTGACCGTGTTATTCTTCAATAACTACGAAACGGATTTTGATGCGGTCTTCAGCTTCACCAACATTTAGAAAATCGGAAGGGCGATGTGAATAAATTCATATTTAACTTACACATAATAAAGAAATCTCGGTCTCGTACCAAGTCGTAAGAACCTTGCAGTGCAGGGGCGGCTCCCTAGTATATTTATATGTATAGCCAAATAAAAATATTACCCTCTTCCGTAAAATCACGTTTCGAAGTCGAATTCAATTTGGTGAAACTTTTTCCGAATCGTGTACCAGGTTCTGATGTTATTACCAAATCGGAAGATGAAGTTATTTTTGGAGGAAGTTCAGAGTTTGAACCGAAAAATTCAATAAATACTTTATAAGTAATGAACAAAACTTTTCTTCGGAATATTTTGTTAATGAGGCAAATAAAACTCCAAAGATTTACTTCTAAATAAGTTTTTATTGGAACATCATTAGGAGGAGGTTTGTTACAACAGAACACATAATTATATATTTCACCACTCCCACACCGAGTGGAGGCCTGTGTCCCAGCAGTGGGAACATTATAGGCTGATTATGATGACATATATGTTATGTTTTTTTTTATTCTTTTGATTATGGGAAGCATCAAATAACATCTCCCGCTCTGGGTGAAGCGAGAGGGCGAGTCAGACTTTTACTGTCTGAAACCCACCCATGCTCCTTCAGTTGCCTGTGTGCCAGGGGCCACGGTATCTCTTTCAAACAACCCGCAAGCCGGCAGGATATACGTTATGTTCTGCTTCACTACTCTTTCTTGTTTATATTATGCTATTCACAGTATGTGCCAAACAATGAAGAGCTGAAACAATCTGTATTCCAGTGTCATACATTAACATGAATATTCATTAACGCCGTAGTACACAACATCTACATATGTATAACAAACATACCGTAACTGATTCATGTCTGTTTTCGGTATGTTTCTACACTTGGACCGCTCGTCAATCAATCAAGCTAAGAATCCACCACAGTAACGTAGTAAGTGGCTACAATTGCGCAGTTTCACTCAAATATATGCGCACAATACTGATTCGGTTCATGCTCATTCATATTAAAATGTGGACAGGCCGTGGGCAGATAAAGCGGGCTTACAAGTTGATTATTACTTGAGAGAGATGACAACCAAAACAAAATCCAGTCATATAGAACTTCAAACGTATATAGATCGGCTAGTTTCCTAATTGCGAAAAATATTTTCTATGACAGCTCTTCGAAATCAGTTCAATTCTCGAAAGAGTTACGGTTATGACCATCTTTAACTGACAAACGCGAAGCGCTCGTGCCTGAACGAAAATCCGGCATTTCAGGAATTAATAACATATTGTGTGCAGAGATTGTAGGCGAAAAATATTAAAAACTTTGCAAAGCGAGGGATGAAATAAAAGCTGGAATATTGATAATAGATGAAGGACCCTAACACGTCAAGTGACCTAAAGAGGGCAGATTTGGTGGTGATGCTACGAATTGGTAAACCCACTTAGAGAGGTCTACGATCAGCAAGAAGAAGAAGCATGTAGTTTCTTCACGTGAAACACAAGAGCCAAAACATCTTCCAGCAACAATATAAGATGATATAGAAAGCGACGCTGATGTTCCATACTCACACAAAAACACAAATGACATTAACGAAACATGTCGGAACAAAACACTTAACTCCGAAGAGGGGAAAGTAACGAAATTGAAATGAACTGACATTGTTGTTCACAAAGTAACGTAACCGGGAACCGGGCCGGGTCCCGCTCTGTTAACCCGAGTAACCGATCGACGTTCCAAGGGCAGAACACAAAGGCACCGTGGGTTACTTTGAATACTAAATGTTACATCAGAAATTGCGATGGCAGTGAGCAATGAGCATTGTGGTGTGCTTAATAAGAATTCGTACATCTTGGGAGGCGGCGAAGGGTTAGTAGTTGCTCAAGATGGAAGCTATCTGTATTAGAATCTTACTGGAATTTTAGTATTCGTTCAATCATAAAATAATATTAAGGAGGATGCTGTAAGCTAGCTCGTGAAATCAATTACTATTTCATGAGAATATCATTCAATGGGATTAAATGAACTAAGACGGTTATATTGACGATTACAATGATCATAATTCTATAAATACGGTGTTTCGTCGCCAATCACATTTTGTTCAACATACAACCTGACATACTGACCTGGAAATTGTAGAAAACGTAAGACTGGCGATTCCACTTTAAGCTTTTTCTCATACAGGATAAGTTTTTACGTTTTTACCCAGTGCGCAAACTGTAACCATGAATTCAACATATCATTCTAGACCCCATAGCGCAGAAATTTGTCATAGGTTTTACAAAAAAAATCTGCTGTTTCATATATTTTGGCCGCCTAACTTTTCTATGAAACAGATGATTTTTTTTTTTTGTATAACCGAAGAAAAAATTCTGCGCTATGGGGTCTAGAATGATATGCTGAATTCATGGTTACAGTTTGCGCACTGGGTAAAAACTTATCCTGTATATGTAGTTCGCGCCAATTCTAAAAAAGACGTAGAGAGAAGACGAGAAAGCATACATATAAAATAGCACTGTAATTCTTGGTAAGGATGATAAATGTATTGCACAAATCATAGTAGAAACTATCCAAGCGAGAAAAGTAAAACTTATTATGCCAATTACTTATCGTGCGGCGTACGTTGCATCCCTTGGCAGAGAGAAATTAGCGAATTAATTATACTCGGGGGGAAGACCACTCCTTTTACAATAATTACGAGTTTATATATTGATGGGTTCGTTAAACGATTTTATTTCTGTGTAGGTTTGTACAAACACTTTTACACGTCATTAATCTTTTTTTAAACTAGTTCGGCGTTTCCTGTCTCTGAGAACTACTCTGAGAAGAAAGGCCGAAAAAAATAGTCTCTTTTCAAGTCCAGACATAATCTTGGTGACTTCTTTATGATAGTCTATCCTACAACATTTGTACCAAAGGTTATGGCCACATGAGGAGTTAAATCTGGTTTATATTTAAACCCTTCGTCATTGTTGACAACAAACCATGTCGATTTGGGAAGGTTCTTGTTTACTGAAAAGGGGCTGTTAAAATCGTTTCAATCGATCTCGGCTAAATTAGGACACCCTTGTGTCCTACTTTAGCTGATAACCGAAAACAAAATATATTTAATAGGGGTCAATCTGTAAAATAATCGTATCTGAAGACATTCGGTAACTTAAACCATATTATTACAAGTTTAATAAAGTGAAAAATCACCGGACGACCATTAATAGACCCATCAATCGTCAAATTAAAATAATGATTGATTCCTCACTTATTCATGTTTACCATCTAGACAATAACCGATGTAATAAGGAAACAATATTTAATAGTTATTGTTTTAGGAAATGAGAAGGAAATCACAGGTGTTGTTATAAAAGCTATTATAGTATGTTCAAAGTAGACAAGATGGCGCAGGTGGTTTCTGGCACCGAAATGTATAATGTTACAAGCAATTTTCGCTAAAAGCTTAAACACTTTGTTTTAGAGGACACGGCAGGTCAGGCATTCATGACATTCTCATTCGTTAACATAAATATAAGGCACCTATGCATTATTGAAACGTGCAGGATGTCAAAACAATGATATTTGGATGCATGACACGTCTGTTCGCCAAGACTCTTGTAGAATTCCAGATTCGCAAAAATAATTGCGACTTTCGACAGGTATTGCCAAATGGAGTGATCACTCACATGCAGCATGACTAGATATTACCACTACTTCCTCAACTTTCATAGTTATAGCACGTTCATGTAAATTCTAGTTATTTCACGACTAATTTGCACCATTCCATTAGCATAACAACAGATGTATACGTTCACAATGATGTAAATCCAGAAATCCCAACAGGATTTTAAATCTTTTAACATTGTTGCTATGGATGAATGAATAAATGAATGAAATGCAGATCCCAGCGTGGCTTGACTAGGCTCGATTTATCGAATGAACCACAAAATTTACACTAGCCCCTGGAGCCTTATGGTTCATGGTGTTACAGAGGCCATTGCATATCAAGAAGTAGACCGGGGGGCACGGTAATAGTCAGGTAGACGTGCCCTTAGGATAGGAAAGGATTGCGAGCCTACCGGATATGCATCCTTGAGTAATCATTGGACTAGTGGAGAGACGGGTGGCATTTATTTATAGGAGACATCTTTTCACGACGTCGTCGCCGGCATGTTGATTCAGGTCGAGCTTCTTGGGTAGGTTCAACTGTTTTCTTAGCTCTTTTCTATGCCGTGGCTTGTCTATGTCCTATTTTTTTTTTTGTATGTCATCTTGCTGTTGACCTTGAGAGGCCGTGACTGCTTAACCGGACTTTCCTGTGGTTAGCTTAAGAGAACTTTATGCCTCCAGCCAGGGGCGTAAAACTACTTTAATTACTAAGCGACTGCACGCTGAGGGCACCCCCTGTGGGGTTAGGGGCTCGGCGCAGGGCGTCACCGATAGGGGCACAGCAAGGGACATGCTGGATCAAAACATTATCATTATTATTATCATTCGGGGATTTTAACTTTACAGGCTCAGCTGCGGCGCGGGCTGGCACTTCAACGAGCAAGGGACGGTAGGGTGTGCTATGTTCTGTGTTGTTGATTTAATATTCGTCTTCTGAGTTCTCGCTGCTATCAGTTTCATGTTATTTTTCACCTTCTTAGATTTAGCCTTATGCTGCATTGCTGCATGCAATAGATGTGGTTTATCCCGTCTAAAAACGTGTGTCAAGTAGCGGAAAAACTACGGTACAGTTTTTCCGTCTAAGATTAGGTACACTTTCTTATTTCTTGGTTTATTCCTGGCGTGGTTAATCAAGTCTCTCATGATAACTCGTTCATATCTTCTGTGTCTTGACCTGTTCGCCTTGATGAGGGTCGATAATTTTAAGCCATATGTCGTACAAGATACGATAACTATTCGATACATAAGTTTAGCTAGTAGAAAAGTAGGAGTACGTACATTTTTAAATAACGGTTCACAAAGGAATCGATAAAACCCATAAGGGCAAAAAGGATCTGGGCCTTCCAAACATTTAGAAGGACCAAAAGAGTTGTGGATAAATAAAATAAACGTAGGAATAAATCATTCGCAGCGTTTTATCTGAAAACGATGGAATAAACGGCGAAAAATGTTTTCAATAATAATAAAGTTACGGCAAAAGCGAACGACCTCTGAAATAAAATTCAGCATTTTGTCGCTAGGAATACCGAACGAAACGAAACATCAATTAGAGTTTACTTTGTACGTACCGAAATCAACAAAATCCGAAGTCAATAATACAAGTGACTTTTGAATTAGATGAAAATTCAAACGTCCTTATTTGCTTGGCTCAAAGATTTATTTTTCAGAGACGTTGTAAAACTTCTTTTTGACGAGGTCTGACTTCGAGAGTAAAATTCAACTTGGGATCTAAATCATAAAGCTCAAAGTATCCTAGTCGATCAAGCCGACGGATAAAATCAAATTTCCATAGTCTGTAGCTACACCAATCAGCAGATAGGCGGTTCGATAATTTCACCAGTTACGGCTGAAACATTCGAAAGCGCTTTCTACAATTGAATTTTGCTCAGCCCAATGATTTTGTGGGGAGATATCGTTTACTTCGATGATTCACTTGCACTCTATTTGGAGTTAGTTAAAGAACTGTTAGTATATTTATACTAACAGTTCTTTATTTTGAACAGAAATAAGTAATATGCGCAACTGCGTTTTAAAGTAAACAATTTGTGTTATCATCATGCACTGGTTAAGCTGCGTAACATTTAATTGTATTTGTTTTGATTATTATATGTTAAAGGATGTTGACATGTAGTAATTGATTAAACAGTCGTTCTAAATATATGTTGTTATCTCTATATTTGTTACTATTTCAGTTTGTTAAAGCTATTGAACGAATCATATGACCCGACGCCGACGGTGACATTGTATCGAAACTAACAGATAGCCGACAGTTAAATAAAATTAAACAATTAAATAGATGATAATTATGACTGACATAGTTGATACATTATTTCGAATTCTTACAAACAATATTGGGGGCAATAAAGTAACAGACATACCAAAGCCTAAACCATTTAACTCTAATGAGAACCAAACACCAAAATAGCATTGCCAAAAACTCCCAAACACGAGAACCATGAATGGCGCTCAAACATACCAACAGCTACCTAACCGTACGGTGCGTAACTGAACTACTCGTATGTACCGAGCAGCACGCCAAACTTCGGACACGCTCACCTCAAAGTGTGCCACAAGTTCAAGGATCATGATGACGAATGTGTCCTAAAACACCGACCGGTATTCGCCGGTAAACGACCTGCAGTACTTACTAACGGTGAGGTTGTTTATAATTATATTTTAGAAAGATTTAGTGATTTCGCCTGAGGGTCTGACCGAATAGGAAAATATGTTGAAGAAATGTCATTTGCAAATTCTGAGTTGATGAATCCAAAAGGCTTTTACTTGTAGCGGCACTACAAATAAAAATGTTTCGCAACGAATATCGAGAAACACAAAAAGAAAAGTCGCGCCATCTACAATGCCACAGGCGAACTAAATGAGCAATTCTGCATCGCGCAATCAGAGTTTTCCACGACACTCGAACATATACAAAAATCCCGACATCAACTGTCGGGCAGTTGCCCGGACCAGACACAATACTCGTCTGGTCGGAGGATCCTCCTTTTCAATAGAGGATGAGCGAACTTTACACCCTGTTCCTCATATCTCTAAATACTTGTTTCGTTGTCAACAATGCAGCATACTGCAGCCGTTCATGATCTTAGTCTTTTTTCTTTTTTTTCTTTTTCCTGAACCTATTATAGGTACGTACCTAAGGTAGGTTGTAAGGCTGGAGGAGGTTCTCTAGCCTTACAACTTTCTGGTATTTATCAAGTCAGTATTGATTAAAGATTATATGGGTATACTAATTACAGTCACGATATAATTATATCGTAATTCAATTTCTATTGTATTGACTTGATATATTCCAATAGCCATTATTCGATTATTTCGAAGGAGCGAATATGACTAGTTATAAAGGAAACCCGTGTAACTTGATAATGTGGGTTAATGGTATCCAATTTTAAGGGTAATGTTCATTGGCATGGTTCGTTACTCCACTTTATTAGATTTCAATTTAATTTTAAGGAATAATGATCTGCTAGACTAGAGCAATCTTGGAGGAAATTACGTATATTTGTATATGCGTATATGGCACCCGGAAGGGAATTTGTTTTTGCTATTGGAAAGCTTTTCGGATTATCCGCCCCATTTTCGGATCAAAGAAACGACTCAACGAATAATAAATTGTGAAAACAATGTGAGTCTATCACGCACTTAGCCTTTCGCCTGTCTAGAACAAGTGTCAAAGTTCGAGCTAACTGTCAAACACTTAGTCGATATTTCATCAAATTCTGATGACCGTTAAAATGTACCGCTCAAAAATGTATTTTCACTTATTGTGTTTATATGACCTCGATATTTAATATTTTCAACTTAATGACTATGAAGACATTTTAAGAACTCAGGTTTTATTGTATTAAACAAAACCTGTTTATGTGTAGCTATATTATTAGGAACTCTATTTTAAACAAAGTCGTCTATCAATTATGGTGAAATATCAAGAAACGCTCCATTAAAAACTTAATCCAGTTTGCATTTGCTTCGGTTATTTACTTTACATTAGGTAATAAAACTGTTTTAACAATTGCAGCAAAAAGAAACTCGACTCACTAAAAACGCGCCGAAACAAAATTTGCAACTTCTTACTGGGTGAAGGTCATTGTGGTAATTACCTATTTGTTTTTAAATACATGAATAAATAAAATACTGGATTAGAATTCTTCAGTGTCTAGCATTTACAAATCAGTTTCTCTTTCCACTTTCCTTGCTATGCCAGCTTGTACGATATGAATATTGAAATCAGTGCATCAATTTCTAGTTTCAAGTTCATTGAATCATGTTTTCGTTTTGTTTTCATTTCTAACTTCAGTTTTGTAACGTGTGTATGTATGTTTCTCGACCAGATAGATTTCTGATTGACTTCGTATTCCTGATAGCTTTTTATGCTTCACAGGGCTTGTTTCAAATTGGCAATAAACGCTTTGCCTTTGCAAATGTACCTGTCCGCATATACGGCAAGTTACACCGTAATTATCCAATTTGATAGACAAGCATATTTTTTATCTCAACAACAAAAACAGTGAAAAGTTAAACAAAAGCTTATATTTATTGGCGTTTTCATTTTGTGAACATTACTTAATCACTTAAAGCATATTACGAATTAAATCTCAAAGTAATCTCATGATGGATTACCTCAAGCAAGTTTCAAAAGATGTGAAAAATGTTTTTGGCAAAAACTGTAAGACGATGATAAAGATGGAGAAGTCGCTGAGAAGAAAAAAAATATACGAATTTCTACTTACACTTTCTTGATGAACGTGCTAGCTAGACTAAGCCTTAGCCTTCAATCGGATTAGACTAAAAATAACTTTAATAGTCTAGAAAAACAACTAACTACTTTAACGAAGCTGACCTAAATCAATCAAAAGCCTTTGTTAAAATTAATTTAAATATTAAACGCAAACTGTACGCTATGTGAGAGTTAATAAACAGTCCTAGTTAATTAACAAAAGAAGTCCAAACACTAGTTACTAAATATTACAGTTTTGTGAAAGAAATAAACAGTTGTTCACACAATCACACATGACGTATGATAAAGCAATCAACATACTCGTAATGCAAGGAAAGCCAACAAATATGTAATAATTACGGTAGGTAAATAAACTGACTTTGTACACGATTAAATACTCAAAACATTTATTACCAAAACAGAAATAGTGCCGAATGAACGCGACGTTGCGTTCAAGAACTTTGTTTAATCATATCAACAAGTAGAATAAAATAAGAAAAATAAAGCCCAAGTAACGTTACTAAGCAAGTTGAAAACGACAATAGATTAGACGAGATGGTCAGAATTAGCAAGTTTGAAAACGCTTGGCAAACTCGATTGGTTTTAGTAGTTGAGCCATTGAGGTTTCACAGTCAAGTGTGAAGATAGACTAGAATTCACGTCAGTAAAGGTGATGATGCTTCTGGGTAATATTTTTTATTTGTAAGTCAGGGAGTCAATGTATTCGTAACTTCAATATTGCACTAAGATAAGACTTGGACAACTACCATAAATATCGTCAATATATAATAGAAATATCTCTAAAGTGTCCCAGGTGGATACACAACTTTATTAATTCTAAGAATGGATAAAACATGAAAGTGCACATTAGTATGCGAAAGATGAAGCACATGAAGCCAAAATAATATTGAGAACGTCTCATAATGAGTTTGAACTGCTTGAATTACAAAAGATTAAAGAAAACAGTTTTTCAGCATTTATAAAACACGAGGAGTTAAATGACGAAGAACAAATACATGCCAATGGCGTGAAAAGCAAAACAATCTCAGAAAGCAGTCAACAATTTGAGGTTGGTTAATTCGTAAACATCGGCGGAGACGACCATTAACGTTAAAAGCTTTATTGATTCAGCGAACGAACTGGGAGGGGGAGTCGAGTGGACAAAAGGGGCACTAAGAGAAATATAACAATAACGTGGGTCCCCAGCAAAATTGTTTTCTGAGTAGCGAATTTACTGACCACTCAGCCGATGGTTCCTCGATAAATTGCCGATCTTTCGAAAGGTAGCTTTTGCTTGATCTCTAAATAAATATGGACTTTTTTAGCAATAATGACATTAAGGTGAACTATTTTTTCGAGATAACATGGAGATTCCTCAATATAATATGTTTTTGTTCAGTAGAATTGGTTATAGAGTCTTGTAGCAGAAACCTGAATACAAATATGTATTATAGTTACCTGCCACAAGATTTTGATTGCTATTAGCATAAACTAGTAGATAGCCTGAAAGGCCAACCCTAACAATACTATCATCTACGACAATTCCATTATAAGTTCGCTTACGTGATTACTGATTAGGTAAATCGCTGGACGGTGGCCTTGTACCATCATAAGTAATGGTCTTACATAATCAAAAGCACGTAAATTCTGGATCGTATACCTTTGTGATAGAGACCACAACATTACTTGCTTGACATTTTAGCAAGATATTAACTTTGGTTTTCCAAGCCGGTAGGGCAAACATAGCCAGTTCACCGACCCCGGTAAACGCGAAAGTGAAATCCGTCACTTGTTGCTACGATACGAATTGGACGGAAACGTGTTATGGGTGAGAATAAGTGGTTCTGCACGAAATAAGGTCGGAATTTGTATGCCAGTGTTGCTTTATGAACCTAATTTAGAATTTGATTAGCTATGCTAATAGGAATTTAGATTGGAATCGGATTAGGTTTGCGGTCCCCTGTCATAGGCATCATTGTTATTGAAATGAGCAGTGCGAGAAAACACGCATCGCAAAATCCGGAAGCAGACAGAGGTTCGATTGTTATTTAAATAAGATATACCGTCCGGTGTCCCCCAAGTCACCTCACTAGGTCCAAAACTGTTTTTTGGAACAAAACTGTTCTTCCGCATACAAACAATGATTACCTGAAACAAAAGGAATACAAAATAAGTATAATGTCATAATATTTACAAATCCGACAATATCTGAATGCGATAAGACGTTATTTAGACTTTGTTGACTTAATATTACATTATGAGTGCAACATCAACATAGAAGGACAATGAACTGATTTCAACCAGACGGTAGAGATTAAAAATAATTTCTCAGTGAAGGAAAATATCAAACATTGATGTCACACAACTGCGTATTTTAGTACAGAACACCACATCATCAAATATATCAGAAACCCTGGAAACTATTATTCAATGCATAAATAGAAAAATAGATATAAAACTACAGTCATTTACAATAATTAAGACTCAAACCCCGTAATGACGAACACCTATATCGATTACCGCGAAACTAACCACAAATATGCAAATCGTGAACCTTAATTAAAACCACGCTAAAGCTCAAAGGACTAGAGCGATACAAGTTATAATAAGAATGATACAAAATGCTCCAATTTCCAAGAATTGTGAACAATAGCTGGCAAACAATGAGGGCGACGTACATACATGTGCTATATGTAACCAACGCGTTATTCTAATTCGCGTAGCGCTAATTACATATTTCACATCAAAACGCAATTAAGTACAGCTGGATAACGCCACTTTTGGGACAAGCGATCAAGCAGATGAAATATAAATAGATTTACAGTTGCAGAAACGTATGGCGAAGGATGTACAGAGATTAAGATTTGGAATCTCTTGGCTGTAGGTTCAGCCAGATGTCTTATTGGATCTTTGAACGGATAAAAGGATCACGATTCGTGATAAATAAAAAAGAAACATTTATAGCCTTTATCGACACGGATTGAGGCTTTATTTGTCAACACTGTAATCAATTCCGAAATCCGAAATTGATTTCGGTAGGTACAATGAAGTATTCGCAATTCTTATCTTGTTTACTTACGAAAATCCGTTACGTTTGTTATTGAACCATCTGCACAGCAACAAATGGCAATCGAAATAGACGGGGTCACGATATAAGTTCAAGACATCTTAATATCGCAAATAGGGCGCAACGATATTAACGGTTTAACCAATATATAGCAAAGAAGACATCAATAACATTATGTTACACATGGGTTACGCGAGGCAGCTCATGACACAAAACGCTTGGATGAGGCCTATGCCCAGCAGTGGACGTCTTTCGGCTGAAATTATAGTGACGATGTGAAGCTAGCACATTATTGACACAGGTAGTAGTTAAAATTTACCTGTTCTTCGTCAGTTTCTTCCTCTATCGATCCAGGTCCTTTTTTGGTCTTACTCTCAGATACAATTTACAACCCGAGGCATAATTTTGAAAAATTGTTTACAAACATACCAACGAGGTATTTCAAATTTTCACGGACGGGTTCAAACGGTACATGTGCCATGTTCTCCATCAACATTCTCAGACAGGGATTAGGGAGAGGATAATGTTTCAAAGCGGTTATCGTGTCTACATAATTTACAACGTTGGTCTTTGAAGCGTCGCAGCACCACATGGCGTGTCTGAATTAATGGCTCTTGTTTAATATGAAAACAAATATTTTCCGCCGTGAATGCGTCCAATCCCTAAACACGTGTGCCATTCATGCAAGCGAAATGTTTATGACTGTCGATTGCTCTGCACAATTTTTGCAATTAACTTTTGGTAGAACAAAGTTTCCGATTTTTACTGGCAACATCGTAAGCAAAATAACCCGGGGCGAATAGTTGGACCAAACAAATGGAGGGTCATAAGTAACATACGATTTTATAGCTACCCAAAAAAGGAATGAGGCATAAAATTCCAGAACAAAAGGAATTTATTATATCACAAACAGAGTCCTATTATCCCTCACATAAAAGGTCCGTATTCTACAAGAAAGTTTGCCCTACGTACAAATGTACTGGGTTAGATAGCAGAGGTCAGGACGTCGGTGACTGATAAAACCCCAACTGAGGGGGGTGGCGAATGCCGGATAGCAGATATGTGCCTCATGCGTTATGCGTCGGCGAATTTAATGGATGCTCTAAACGTACAAGATAGAGCTAACACTAAACCCACATAAATTAAACTTTGAAATTGCTGGATAAAGTGAAATAGATTTCACTCCAATACTAAGTCTTACGCATCCATTTAGAATCAAAAAGCAATTTGTTGCTCAATTCAGAATTTCAGATACGAAAACAAATAAGATGGATTCCGAATGTTCATTCAGAAATCGCTTTAAATTCCACAGTGTTTCAATTTCATTGAATATTCTTTGATCCTATATTTCACCGAAGAAGAAACACATGATAATATATTGATATAATAGAATAGAGTATATGTAAGTCATTGCAAAGCTATGAATAATCCCGACAGCGTAACATAACAAATTGCACTGAAAACAATTTGGCAAGTTGAACGGCGAAAAAAATACCCGCGAGGTTTTTCTTCCCGCGTTCGGAAGATCATGACTAGTCAAGTGGTAGGTCACGATTCTATAATGGTAATTTGTTGCCTTATATACCGGGCCACTCAGAAAGTATTGCGAAAAAAAGTTTTTATGTATGAGACACTGGCCAGATATCATTTATTTTGAAAATACGATCATTTGTAAGTAAAAATAGTATAATATAATTCCAATTTCAAAATTTCGCTCCACATTGTTTGCGAACTAATTTGAATTATCACTGCGCCGGGAAAAATCGCGCTATGATTTTTTACGATTTCAAGTGTCTCCTGAATCCGATCGAATCGTACGATAGACTTCAAATGCATGGATGAAAGCAACCATGTATCGTTGGTATAACGAATTCAAGCGCAGTCGACAAGAAAACTTGCTAGTAGTGAAAAATTTAATCCATACATGCACATACTGCATGTTGGATCGGGAAGCCTTCACGAAATTCTACACGTGCATCTTCGCGTGAGGAGGATAGTTTCACGCTGGGTGCTGCACAACCTCACCGATGCTCAGAAGCAGGCCCGAGTGGAATGATGCCGTGATATGATAAACAAATTTGAAGCAGGCTCGTCTCGGCGTGTTTACGACATCATTACAGGTGATAAGTCTTGGATTTATCAATACGATCCAGAACCGAAGTGCCAGTCGACGGTTTAGGTGTTTCAAAACGAATCAACGCCTAGTGAAGCGTGCGAATGTGAAGCGATCTAGAAGCGGGGGGCAGATTTTGATTGCGAGTTTTTCAATTTGACTGGCTTCTTGGTGTCATTTCCTTTACGGAACCAAAGAAGCATCAACGCTGAATGGTATACTACCAATGCTTGGCAGAAGTTTTCTCTTTTGTGAGCAACTAGCACCAAGTAACACAATAGCTTTATTATAGCACACAGGGCTTCGCAGGCTTCTGCTCCACCACGACAACGCGCCTTCGCAAACAACGCGCTCAAATCAAGTGACTTCCTGGACAGCATGCCAGTCAAACCCCTGGGTCACCCTCCTTATAGCCCTGACCTAGCACCGTGTGACTTCTTTTTATTCCCGAAAATTAAAAAATCAGCTCAAAGGGATCCAATTTTCTTCGCCTGAAGATGCGCTGTCAGTGTACGAGCAGGCTGTAAACGAGGTGTCTGCGGCAGACTGGAAAAAGTGTTTCCAAAAATGGTTTACTGGTTCCGACGCATGAAACATTGTATAGAGGCTAGAGAAGAGTACTTTGAAAAGATTGAATATAAAAACTTTTTAACAAAAAAATTTAACCGCCGAAAAACCGAAAAGAAAAAAATAATAAACTAGCTTTGTCCAACCCCAATAACTAAGTTCGGTAGTCGGTGACTTTGGATATGTATTTAATTATATGTCACCGCCTTCCGAACTTAGTTATTGGGGTTGGACAAAGCTAGTTTATTATTTTTTACTTTTCGGTTTTTCGGCGGTTAATTTTTTTTGTTAAAAAGTTTTTATTTCATAATTCTTCGTGGCTATAATCTACTAATTACTACATGCTTAATTTTTGATTACTTTTTGCAATACACAACTCAGTATTAAAATCTGTGAGTAAACAATCAATCATCCCCTGTTTTCTTACCCTTAGGGTTGGAATTTTTATACCCTTTCCAATAAAAAAAGAATTATCAAAATCGGACTACTCTGGAAAAAGTTATGCGTGGTCATACATAAAAAAAATATACGCGTCGAATTGAGTAACCTCCTCCGTTTTTTCGTCGGTTCAAAAAATATTTACTGTAGAACATATTTTTTTTTCGAAAATCTTTCTGAGTGTCCCGTCCCACGTATAGACAGAATGTTTGGATTCAGAACAGACAAGCACCAAGTTTTAAACGGGGAACTAAATCATTATAACTTTTTATTCATGTAATCCCAGACTCGTCTTTCAGACAGAAACATGCATAATTAAAGCTACTTTTTAATCAGACGTTTTAACACCGTCAAACAGACGGACACCACCTATTCTCAACTGGTTTTAAACAAGCAACACCGTTTAGACAAAGATCATTCTGTCAGTCTATTGGATTAGTTTGTTAGTGTAGACCTAACACAAGTATTTTTTCTTCGTATGAATCATGATATATCGTGTTTCTTTGTTAGCTCGACTAATACCAGAATACTGCACTATTCTTGCCAAAGAAATAGTATAAGTCTTTCAAAGATTAAATTCTATCATTTCTAATAAGGCACTGTCATCAATATAAAGACAAGCATTGCTATCAGCTTTTATAATGTGGAACAAACTTGTAATATCACGAGGTCTAATTCATCTCAGACCATTTCCATTTAAGTCTCGATCGTATCTCCATATCGAACCGGCTCAGCTCTCAAAGCAATCTGATGGAACTAGAACACTTTACGATAGCTTACACCATTCAATTTAGGTTTTCCAGTCTTTGCGATAATCCTAGATAACATGAGTGAGCATAGTGTCCGCTGAATAGCATATTAAAATCGATTGTTCCAATTTAGAGGCATTATAATTTCGCAGTTATTAATAATATGATAATTGGTGCAATAAATTAAAAAAAACACCTACAAATCACTGCAGTGAGGTAAACCTAGTTTTCATAGGTTTAATAGGTGCAATCAGAGGCACGCATTGTGCAAAAGTATTAGATATCCAAACAAATCTCGTTACCAGTAGGCTTCAGTCACGCCACATACCACGCACAATATCAGCTCACATGCTGCTGAATCGCTAATTAAATAAACTGAACTAATCCAAGTATAAATGGCCATGCGTCACATCGACGCTAATAATGAAAATTGCACGCATTTTACACAAGCGACAATGATCATGCGTACTTTTAATGGAACTGCCAAGTTTATTAATTAGAGTAATTAAACATTACAAGCTTGCTATGCTCGTCATGTCGGAAAAGTTAATTGATGGAACGTCATTTTCGCGCGCAGGACTGGTAGGGCAACAAGATAAGGAAACATGCAAGCTCATAAAAAATAATTATATATTAAGCATAATGACAGAGGAGGAAAATGCAAGGGAAACGGTTTTTGTAGGAAAAAGAATATAATTCATAATATGATAAGATGTTCAGCCTGTTTCAGCAGATTTTGTTAAAGCCCGCCCCGATAATAGACAGTGACAACGTAACGAGTGCTAAATCTAAAACCAGTACTTTTAGACTGAAAAAATCTAACAGTGAAATGTTAAACAAATATCACACTAGCATAACCATTTGGGAGCCGTGATCCGCAGATTACTGGGACAAGAAAATACTGACAGATGTACATACATAGAAAGCATTGTTGCTAATGGATTGTTACGTAGAAACATTTATGCGTAAAGCACTGAGAATCTAACTAGACCCGATGAAAAGACTTGATTAACTAATATAAGCAACGAGCATACTTATGATCAACGTTTAAAGTAAGTTAAGATTTATAAAGACAAGGCAATTTAAGTCAATTTTCATATATAACTGTCTATAGATTTACTAAACTTCTAAAGAATGAAGAACTGTCTCACTAAACACAAGAAGCAGCATATTGTTTAGATTCTCCCACGATATCCGATAAGGTGAATTAAAATTAATGACCATAAGCCGACTGCTTTATTGTTCAAAAGAGGTTGAATACAGAAATATGGAGATTGGATTATCTCACCAATAATTCAACCGTGTTGTTAGAATAATTGGTTAATGGTTTCAAAGATTCTTATCTTTCTGAAATTGTTTTTAAAGAAGCTTAGGATAGACGGAAAGTTACGACATGATCAATATACTTTTGGCAACCATAAATTGTTTTGTATAAAATGCAAGTATAAGAACATTCTTGAAAAATCTGCATATGATCATCTAAATCATTCTTCACTATCAACATGAACACAGCGGTTTCCTAGAATATTTACGAAGTTTCTTATTAATTATCGCATGCCTGCTGCATAGTATCCAATTAACAGAACTCCATTCCTCATTTCGGAAATTCTGGCCGTGAAGGGAATTACGCAAACTGTCCATCATCCAAGAAATAAATCTCAGTGGAACACCGTATAATGGCCAGAAGCAGACGAATAGACGTCGTAGAATGACCCGATATATCTGGCGTAATGAACGATGACAGAAACATAATAGAGAAAGTGACTACTTATACCAATGTGCGCTACCGTGTGTTTATAAACTGCTTTGCACGCAAGTTCGATGATCGGAATCGATTGATCAGTTCCCAAGATAATATCGATTGAATTGTACAAGTAAGCGGTACTGATCGGAATATCTGCAAAAGTGACTGTTGGTCTGATTTGAAGTGTATACCATTATGTTAATCTTGATTAGTTATCAAAAGCCGCCATTTTATCATGTTGAAAGTAATGTAATAACAAACAACAGGATAAAGGGCTGTAGGTAATGAAGTGTCTCCTACGTGCCAAATTTCTTGAAAGCTACCTCCTTTCCTTTTTGCGAAGGGACATTGTAAACACACCCAACTATAATCTAATTCATTGTAATAATTAGTTTTTTTCTAAACAAGCTTTATTATATGTTTTATTGAAATTCTTTGAAAAAAGTGGACTAGATTCACCTTAACGGCCCATGCATAAAAGACAGTGAAAATCTGTTCGATTTTGTGGTTAATTAGCACTGTATTACTTTTTCATCTTTTAACCATTAATTACATATCACCAACCTTAACGGCCCATGCATAAAAGACAGTGAAAATCTGTTCGATTTTGTGGTTAATTAGCACTGTATTACTTTTCATCTTATAACCATTAATTACATATCACCAGATACGTAGAATTATCGAAAGCGAATGGTTATAAATTAATCCGTGACACAAAATCGTGTTCAAAATCACTTTTACTTGAAATCGATCCGTGCTAATATTTTAACGGAAAAACGAGAGGCATAGATGACAATTTAATGTCCATAGATAATCTTATATTGATGATACAAGGTGTATCTGTATATTGTAACTAAAACAGATCGTAAATCGATTACACCACGGTAATTTTATGTCTGCTTAGTTTTCCTTGAATCTAATGTTACCAAGTCACGTTGTGCCTATCCTAGACCATAGATTGGCTCAACAACCCATCATTTCCGATTTTATACACCTCATAAACACTTTCAACGCTGCAGCCTCTTATTACGGAGAAATTGTTATTCCCAACGCGCGAAACCATATTATTCTTGGTTCCCCACGGATTTCATCATGACGATGTTCCGTAAGCAAATCAAATTTTCTATAGTAGAGGCATAGCGAAAGCTCGGTAAATAAAACTTTTGCCTATTTCCTTGGCTAACTCAGTAGACTTTAATATTGCGGTGTATAACAATGGTGCTTTCAAGCTATTTCTAACAAAATATGAGGCTGTATATTTTATCATTGGCATATACATGGACGAAATATTTTTCGCAGACATAATTCAATTTACAAAAAATGCCGTCTGTGAATTATCTGTAGCAGCAAGGTTTCCGCATACCGTAAGCTGTCAGGATGCTGGAGTTCGTTTCCATGACTCACAATAGTCCATATTGTTTAGCCATTAGTTCACATGAAGGGGCAAGTTTGCGATTGCAGCCAGTCACCCGCTCGATTGAGCAACGGAGTTTGTCGACCGTATCGGAGAAAGTGTCGTGCTCAGTGCCCGATTTTATTACTGCCATCCTACGTTCAGAGAAACTCAGGATGTGAACGATACCGAAAGGTGACTCGAATATACAAGCGAATGACATTTAAATTGCAGAGGTAAAATTGATCTTGGGTACTGTTTGAAATTTATATGTCTAGGGAGAAGCTTTTGCGCTTTCGTTTCTGCTAACAACTGGTTTGGTGGTAAATACTAAGTGCTACACTTTGTATTCACCCACGGTGACATTGCAGATGATGGCCGTGAGGAAGCTTGTTGAAAGTTGTTAGCTACTTTACTTATTCATGCAGTAACAATAAATACCTACAAACTACAAGGCAAAGCAAAGATATCTTGCATGTAAAGACTAATCAAAACAATATTATTGTGGTGATAAAGGGCTCAGAGTTTTATCCACAAAAACGAAATGCTTCCAGAGCATACCGATTGCAATATTATCGAAATGCTTACATGTTTAAGTGCTAGTGAACTTACTGTATACCTATCAGTACACATACAATCAGACCGATAACCATACATGTGTGTCGACACCTAAAGACACAATCTTAGATCTAATTCAAGTATGAATCACTTTTACAACAGCAAAAGATAAGGCACTAAAGAACAAAGTTTATAACAATGATATCATTTAGGAAATATAAATATTAGCTATGGTATACAAGAACAATATTATCAGACAGGTAGAGATAAGAGAGCAAGCGTAGAATGTGCATTGTATTGAAGTCGATAAGGCTTTAGCATTCACGACGATTGATAGCGCAGTCGATAACGGCCGTTTCTTGAGAAAGGAAGGAGGAAAATTCGATTTCATCTATAGAACACGAGATGATTTTATCTCTCAACAGATATTGACATTTCAAATCAAAAGAGAAACTGCAAAGTTGAGTGTATTTACTTTATGGAGACAGTTACATTATATTGAGTGCTTTGACACATACTGCACATACATTTAATACAAAAATGAGAGGAAACATGTGCTGGACAGATAGGAATGTTTTCTGGGCTTTGTAGACTAATCAATATCAAACTGTCAATATATTTACACAGGAATATTACTTCTCTTCGCTTTTCTCCATCGTCTCGCCTTTAATTGCAAACGTAAATAAAAACAACCACGTTTTAGAAGAAGCTATATCTCATGTCGTCTAGTACTCGTCCGGTTATCTGATGCACATTTGTATTTACGACAAACTCTCACGAAAGCTGTAATGTTGGTTTATGTGTTACTTTCTAAAGTGCACATATACTCCATAAAAGCACATATGGCTTGGCTATAATCTTAACTCCTACGATACCTGCAGACTTGGTGTATTTGCAGATGGGCGATTGGGTTGCTAAAGTCACCCAAATTCATGATAAGGATCTACTCCATGGTCGTAAAGATGACCCAATTTTCGGGGGTCGTATCAGATTGGCTGACTATATTGAGTGTGAAACTGTTACCCCATTAATCACTCTCACTGATCCATTTAATATCTTAATGTAATCTGAAAAGTAACGTCGCGGTAATCGAGTACAGATATAGAGAGGGCACGCTTTAATGCCTATAATATCCAATATAATATTCACAAGTGAGTATTCTATCTTTTCAAAGCACCATCTAACAATGTTGACAACCGAATTAGCTTCGTGTATCATCGACACATAACAAGACACTTCAACCTTCCACTAACCACGGTCATTGTCCGAACTAGCACGTTATGTAAACCAAACGCACGCGGTTACGTAAACGTTAACGTACTATCGTTGAGTGCGTTTGCTCAAAGAGTTAACAGCTCAAGTCCCTTACCGTTTCGAGAGGCATTTTATAGACTTGAAGGTTTGCGTTTTCTAGATTGACAGCTAAGGTTGAAGTCTCGGTTTGGTTGCGAAGATGATATTGATGCCAAGGTCGAGTAAAGAGGGGGAGTGCTCTAAAAATGCGCGCTACAACACTTTTCTTGTTACTTGTGGACTTGATTTAAATCTTAAATTAAAGTAGAAAATCCTTTGGCACAAAATTTGTCAAAGCCTTAGCGAGTTCTAAACTTTTTACATCAGCTTGAAAACTTGAGTTCCATCCGATTAACTTTTCCAAGGTTCATTTCTCTTGATCGTCGATAAAAAGATTACCAATATTAATTCGGTAGAACACTTTGCATTGGAAAGCTTACAACGTAGTTTGAACAAGAATGTGTTTTGTCTAACGAAGGTGAACGACTTAGAACAAAAACTCTTCAAGACAACAGGCCGTATTTAATACAAAATTCCCACTAAAAGATTAGATAAATAGATAAACGATTACTATTAGATAGTCGTGTTATCTACCGTACAAGTGCTAACAATCGCCAAGATATTATTTCTAGATTACAATGAATGAACTAGAAACTTATCAAACTTTAGGCATTCGAAACCCATTTAAAGAACTGGAAATAACGAATAAATGCTAAAATGAATACCATTCAAAATCCCGAGCGCCTTACAAACATAATTAATTTTCTCCTCCTAAAGAAATCCCGGGACTTCGAAGCTTCGAGAATGATCCAGGGCTAGGGCCCTTCGGAACGTGACTGGTATAATTTTTACTTCAGAATACATAATGCTGGGCTTAGGGCCCTATATAGATTGTATAATACTTGTTAGCATATTGTGTTTTTTCTCTCTCAAATATAAATTTAATAAGTTAAAACATTATTGAAGAAACTACGCATCTGGTAGGAATCTTATGGAAAATTATACATTGTGTTTGGAACGAATTAATTATAAAATACGAGTAAGGAATAGTATATACAAACTATTCAGAACTGCAGATATCCTTAACCAGAATAAACTGTACTATGAATCATCGTTTATGTCCAAACACATACCCAAGTCGTAGGTAGAACAGCAAAGCTCGTAAGGAAACATAATTACAACAATAATAACATGAAACTAAGGATTATACAGCTACATGCGACTGTCAAGACCAGACACACGTAAGTCCAATGTTTATCTATACCTAGGAGCGTGTGCATCACAACAGGAAAGCCGCTTTCCGGCTGTATCAATAATACACCTAATGTTTAGAATAATAACATGATGTTTACACAGGTTGCGCTTCATCGTTCCTCTCTGACTTTGAACTTTAAAATAAAAAGGTATCATCCTGAAGTTGGAAATCAACACCACATGTTAACACACAGATTGGTTTTCGATGTGTATTCTTGTTGCCCAAATTAACTTTCTACTGAAAATAAACAAAAAGATAGTCCCAATCGAAATCTGTGATAGTCGAAAAACACCATACCTTTTGTTGTATTAACTAGAATTCAATTCCAGCGCTATTTTCGTTCCATCTGTACAAGGAAATAAGGCTGATGGTAAGCAAATACAATTATGCGATCCTATTGTCACAACAAAACTGGTGTAAATCGAATCCGGATCCTCGAATCCCTAAATAGCTTGCTTGTTGTTCTTGTTATATTGTGCCACAGTAAGTACTGAAGAATCAAAAATCGATAAGTTATAAGCACGCAAAACTTAGTTAACCTTAATTGTAATTTTATTGATCTGTGAGTGGTTGAGTTGAGTGTACTATAATATTATGCACATTATTTCATTACTTAGTGGATAAGAATTTGACACCGTCTAAAATTTTCCGAAGCCTTCAGAATATATATGACCGAAATCTTCAAAGTCACCCCAAAACTTTCACCCGGACCGTAGCCCGAAAAGTAAAAGCTGGAAACTTTTCATCTGTTACTGAAAAGGACAAGTTCGTTCCAAAGGAATATTAAATGGCAATTTGCTATCAACGAAACTTTATTTACATGAAACCGTGAGCGACAAATAATCAAGGGAGTTGGCAAAAGCCCAGACTTCGACAGAATTACTAATGAAGCCTTTGACTTTTGGAAGTAACTCTGGGAATCACGCTTCAGGTGTCAATCGTGATTAATCAGGACAGTTCGAAATGTAATTGGATTAAAGGTAAAGGATCAACAACGTAAATACCAATAGGAGGGTCAGTGAGAATACTTGCCGCATAGTTAATAAAATTCCTAAAATAAAGCCACATACAGTCTCCAGAAGAGTCTACATATTCGGCCAAGAGACAAAAGGTTGTCCAATCGTTCTAACAACAGCTATCATAAAAGGCAATTTCCAATTTACTTACGTCTGTTAATTCCAAGACTTTCTTTATATTATACCTTATAAGAACTGAACACTGATTGAGAGGGAAAGCGAAGCCATCAAAAACTGAATAATGGACGTACAATGAATTAAATCTTCTATTGTGTTGTCATTTATATTTGGATGGAAGCTTTCGATACGTAATTATGCAACTCGTTTATTAAGTTCGATCGTGTGATGATGAATGTCGAAGGCTTTAGCACTTTCACTCGAAGTGATCTTGACTCCCTTGAAAACACCAGTCACATTGGTGAGATACTTCCTTATTTAGATGGAGCAGCATTCCTTTTTAAGTTGTGAACGTAAATAGTTGGCGTGATGTTGGTAAATAGAGCAAAAATACTGTTCGTTGTTTGTTTACATTAAAGCAAGGATTTTTCTTCAGATAATTCTAGAGTTTTAATCGAAATAAACGAGCCTTGTCGCCGTAAGGCACAGTTAATGAAACTTTAGCTTTTCCTTTCCTTCTTTACGTGCCTTTAATTGACCTAGATACAAGTTCCTTTCAATATTATTCAGAGAAAAGTACTTAAAAGATTCAAGTTAAACTACATGTTCCGGATTTCGAGCTTCTAGAAAGAACTAACATAAAATCGCAATTGCAATGCAATCAAGTTTAGAAACTTGCAACTCAAGATCTAGTCAGTACGAAGATAGTGATCTTCGTAGATTTCACCCACTCCACCGTTCGGAAAACAAAGTTTTCTAGTCTTTACTTCGCTACAAGTTTCAACTTTATTACAAGTTTATTTCCGTGTCATACGGAAAGGTAATATGGCGGCAATATGGGGCAATCCAAATCAGTTTTACTACTCCTGGTAAAGTTAGCTGTTTTAATGTTTATCCCATATTGTTAGCAACAACGTGGGCAATCTAACTGAACATTAAGGGCAGATTTCACCAATACAACGGAACGCGATAAGCACATCTAAACCGCGTTTAAGAGCTATCAGTGTCATATAGACATGGGCGTTTTCGTATTTAGTTGCTAACGGATATGTAACCGATATTCAGTTTTCATATCGATATCGAAAACCGTTTTCAGATATCGATATCAGTAGTACGATTTGCACAAGTAACTGAAACGAACGAAACTAGTTAGTTTAAAGAATGAATTTCTCCCTGATATCGAGTAGCCGCCGGAAAGTTGCTAACTTATGGAATATTTGGTGGTTGTAACTAAATAAATAGAAACTAGACCTTATTGCTAGCGCGTTAGGATATAGATATTACGCACGCACTATTATTAACCAAATAACCAATCACTAGCCGAAGTTACGTAATATTCGCTTCATCACTTTTACGCCAGTAAAACATTGAATGGTAAGACAGAGACAAAGCGAATAAAAACCGTCGATGTCATATCGCTCGTTATGTGAAGTTTGCGTTTTGTTCGTTATTACTTATTCGACATTATTCGTAGTTCGTTCTCGTTGTTGCGCTTTGGATATGCCATAGCTCGATGAAGTTTTTGTGAAAACGGTTATGTATTTTTAGATATCGATATGGTATGATAATAAACACATATCCGATATAAGTTACGTTTTGATATATCGAACCATATCGAGTGTCATAATTCTGGTGGAATATTGACACTGACAGCTCCTGAACGCAGTTTAGATGTGCTTATCGTGTTCAGTTACCTTGGCGAAATTGGCACTAAGTCAAGCAGGTAATACTGGATGAAATTGAACAAGTTATACTTGAAATAAAGTTTGAAGTTCAAAGAGAAGCCTTTAGAGAAAAACCCATTGTTGAAGGAGAAACTTTGCGTTAAAGTTCATAGTAAAATTAACACGAAATACAGGTGACAGTAGCAGATATTACGTAAATTATAAACCATTCTGACTGGACCACAAGCACATTGTGGATCAACTTCATGAAGCAAGTTCTTTCATCATCGTTGTGGCTTTTTTTTTTTGGATGGGAAATCATCAAATAACTTCTCCCGCTCTGGGTGGAGCAGGAGGGCGTGTCAGACTTTTACTGACTAAAACCCACCCGTGTTCCTTCAGTAGCCCGTATGCCAGGGGCTGTGGTGTCTCTTTCGAACAAACCCGCACCCCTGGCAGGCAGCGGCCCTTGCGGGCCCCATCATTTTTTTGTGCTGACATCTCTTTGAGGCGCGCGTGGAACACAACGCGCCGTCGACTTGGGCTTGGTCCTTACCGGACAGCGAGCTACCCATTACTCGCCGTCCGCAAGCCCATGCCTACGGTGGCCGGAAATCGGCCTGGGATTCCCGACGCCCAGGGCGTCTCCGTATCCTGCGGCGGCTAAGGTCGCGAGGGCGCATATGCTGCCTCTCCCTCACGTGCGCCGCCTCCCTCTTCGCGAGCATTACTGCTTCGCTGAAGGAGGTGACGGCTCCCCATGCCCTCTCGCTCCGTACCATGGCCTGGACCAGGGCCGGACGCGAGAGATCGCCGCCGCCGATCGCCTCCACGAGGACACGGCGGTGCTCCGCCCAAGCCGGGCAGACCGCCACCGTGTGCTCCACCGTGTCCTCAGGGCGATCTTCGCAGTGGAAACACCTGGGCGTTTCCTCCCGCCCTATCCGAAACAGGAACCTCCCGAAACAGCCGTGTCCGGTGAGGACCTGCGTCAGGCGGAAGGTGAGGACGCCATGCCGCCTCTCAAGCCACTCCTCAAAGAGGGGACTTACCGCCGCAATCGTGGCGTGCCCAGCACTGGGTTGCGACAATCGCACACTCCATGTCGCCATGAGATCCCGCCGGAGCTCTGTCCGCTGTGCCGCGATTTCCCGCGGCAGCGGAGTTACGCCCCGGCGTTTGGCCTCCTCGCGCCACTCCCACATTTGTGCGAGGACCTTTGCCTCCAGATCCCATGGCGGTAATCCGGCAAGGAGGCCCGCCGCCTTGCCGGAGATCGTGCGATATCCCCGGATCATCCTGATCGCCATGACCCTATGGGACGCCCTCAACCGGCGAGCTGGTTGGTGCCTCAATGTAGGCGCCCACACCGGCGCCCCGTATAGGGCCATGGACCGCACGATCCTCGCGTAGAGCCTCCGGAAGGAGGCGTTTGGCCCCCCTAGATTGGGCAAAAGCCGCTTCAACGCAGCCCCGGCCCGCTCCAGTCTGGGAGCTAAACGGCGGAAATGCTCCGCGAAGTTCCACCGACTGTCGAGGACGAGTCCCAAGTACTTCATTGTCGACTCGACGCCGATGTGAACCCCTCCCACCGTTATCTGGGAACCCGTCGGTGGTGCATTCCGAGGACCATGAAACCACATGGCCTCGGACTTGTGCAAGGCCACCTCGAGTCCCAGTTGCCGGATCCTATCGACGATTGTCGCAACCCCGTGTGTCCCTAAGTCGGCCGCCGCGTGGTACGACTTCCCTTGCGCCAGGACCAGCGTGTCGTCAGCGTAGCAAACTACACTGACGCCGTCAGGGAGGTCGGCGCACAGCACCCAGTCGTATCCGATGTCCCACAGATGCGGCCCCAGGACCGATCCCTGTGGGACACCGCACGACATCTCTCGCCGGTTCCACTCTCCGAGGTGACCGGGGTAGATGACGGCCCTGTCCGTCGATCATCGTTGTGGTTTAGAAATTTCCTTACATTCATCTCAATCTATCTAATCCACTACATTGCGAATTCCCCACAGGTCATGTGTTAGTTTACCACAAGTGGAATTTTACAAGTCTATCCTTTTCCCAACAATGTTATGATCGGCTTCCTGTTTAATCGTATACAGCTGAATACCAGTATTTTACATGGAGCGACTGCCTATCTAACCTCCACATCTTACTCCATAAGTTACTAGGTAGTAAGACTCTCTCTTACTAAGACTGGTTGTCAGACTTACGGGCTTCTGACTACTAGTCTTGTGTAGTTCGCGAACGAACCAGGTCGTAAGAGCGCTCCCACAGATGAACTACGCGAACTAGTTCCGTCATTCCTCGCCCCATAGTTCGTTAGTTCGTGACCGAATGAGCCAACTATTAGTGTATTTATTTATTGCAGTAATAAGCCTAGGTATTATTTACAATAATTATATACTTTTTTGAGAATATTCTTTCAGAGGCTTTGCTGTTTATAGTTTATAGTGTAAAACTTGTAGGTAAAAGTACAGCAATCCATAATCTTGTCGCGTGCCCGTGCAGGAGCGGTATTAAAACGAGCGAACGATCTGCGATGCGATCTTCATTTGATTCGAGCTGGGAGCTGACGAACTAGAAGAGCGAACTAGTTCGTTTAGGAGCGGCGAACTAAATTGAGCGATCTCTGTCGCGAACTACTATGCGTAAGTCTACTGACTACCCGTAATGACTACCAAAGATCTAAAAACAACAGCCGGGACCGGCGGCACATACGCAAATATGCACTTAATATTACAAATGATAGTATTAATACAAACATGCATCAAGGGAGGTGATAAAACTGACATATTAACAACTAGGAAATTCACCAATGACGTCACATCAAATGTCACGAAGAGGCTTACTTACATAGCTATTGTTTAAACTTCCACGTCTGTTCAATGTTATTTCGTGATTGTTATGGTATTATGATTCCGGTAGAACAATGATTTGACTAGTAAATTATAGTAATTAGGACGTACCTCTGTTTTTTTTTTGTGTGGTTACGTCGTGTGTGTTACTGCTTTAATCCCACTGGTTAATATGATGGAATACGTATCTTCCCAAGACTCATGTACGATTTTAGAAGATTTCGAATGTTACCCATTTCTCATCAACTAGCTTCCGCCAGCGGCTTTGCCCCCGTGGAAGTCGGAAATTATCCCGCGGGAACGTACTACCGGGATTAGCTGACACAATTATGTTAAGTGTGCTCCTACCCATTTATGGCAACCTGGTACTCTGAAGGAATAAAGCGTTTTCTAGCTGACACAACTATGTTAGGTGAGCTCCTACCAAGTTATGACAACCTAGTACTTCGTGCAGAATAACAATTTACAAAAAATCTACTTATTTAAGTAAACATTTCTTATGTGTTTCTATATTTTAAACTGTTATCCCCGGGAACGTACTACCGGGACAGAAAGTATCTTATGTGTTAATCTAGGTTATAATGTACCTGAATGCCAAACATCCAAATCCGTTCGGTAGTTTTTGCGTGAAAGTGTAACAAACATCCATCGGACAGGTCCACTCAATCTGTGTGGTTCTTTCCTCAAAATACCATTTTAGACACTAATCCGCATGGTCTTCACATGATCTGACCAAAATTATGTCTGGACTTTAAAAGAGACTGTGACCTCTGAGTTTGTTTCGGCCTTCTCAGAGTGTTCAGATAGGAAACGCCGACCTCATCTAGTTTAAAAAAATATGATTGACGTTTAAAGTGTTTGTACAAACCTACTTACAGAAATAAAATCATTTATCATACATACATTTATACATACAAACTTTGGCGTTTATAATATTAATCAGAATTCATCATTCTCCTGCCCTACCCAATTTATTTGGGTTCGGAGCAACATGTCTTTTTCTTCCACACTTCTCTATTAGTCGTCATCTCCGTAGTCACACCCTTTGTAACCGTATCATCATTCACACAGTCCTTCCATCGTTTCTTTGGTCTCCCCCTACTCTTATAGCCATAGAGATTTATACTCAAAACTTTCCTCACGACATTTTCCTCATTCCTCCGTATGACATGTCCGGTGCCACTTTCAGACTTCTTCTTATGTACGCATTTCTTATTCTATCCATCCGTGTAACATCACACATCCCTTCGAATGTTACCCTTTTACTAAAAATAGCATTATTCTTTAAAATTGTTGTATTTTCAATGGTATTCTTGTGGACCAATTGTGCACATCTTCTAGAAAATACTAACAAAATAAATCCTTATACTCACTAAATAGAAACTAATGAAATTCCAAAGGCACTCATTGTCACTCTCTTCTATTTAGAAAACTAATAACGAAAACATTAGATACAAATTAAATTAGGTACAAAAGTTTTATTTTACTAGAATTTGTTGAGAACACAAGACGTGCCTTTCGTGTGAAATTTATAAAATAAATTAGAGTAAAAGTTTATTTAATATGGTGTAGGTGTAGCTAGAGTAACATACACTACAGAAAATAAAATATATGTCCATTTGTATGTAACTAAATACGTGATCATTCCATAACTAAATCTCACACAACATACTCATTACAAAATTATTAAAACACGAACCGTTGAAATATAAAACACTTAATATTATGTTAATGACATGAAAACAATGTGTTAACAGGAAATATGGCGTCGTCCACAAATAACATGTGACAATACGCACGGAATTGTTGGAATCGTCCATTGTTCGCGCATTAAGGTGGGTGTCCAATAGACGCGACAGTACGACTTTAATGTCGCGCATCCGCGCCATTTGTCACAGCGGTAGCTCCTATCGGCACTTTGAAATGTCTCTTCCATATTTATTACCTCTAACCTCTGTTTGGTTGAGATATTTGCTACCGCAGTATCGTTAGAGCCAATAAGAACTCTATTGGTCATAATAAGATCAAGCACAAATGGTTTCTTGTATACAGCCATTAATACGGAGGCACAAACACAATTAGACACAGTAGACGATAGCGATGCAGTGGCTTTTGTCATATCTATAATGAAAATAAGATTAAAGTTAATATGATGAAACAAACTAATAAAGAAAATATCCATAAAGCTCGTAATCATTCGATTAAAGCAAAGCCTCAAAGCAATCAAAGCGAGTAATCGAACGTTTATCGCATTACATGCACGACAATCACATAAAACATCGGAACCCACAGAGTCAGAGTTGAATAAACTATCACTTTGAGTCATGGTCATTAGCAAGCACTGACAATCAACACGATGTATTGACCGTTGCATGATTTATAAAACATGCAAAAATTAAATAAAACTTGCTGATGGATGCAGCAGAAGTTAAATTGGCAGTTACGAACTTATTTAAATTGCAACTGCAAATAATATTGTTGCCGTGGTTTAAAAGGATGTCAAATTTACTGGGTGGTTGACAGTCTTTACTTTCTCTTAGACGCGATTTATGAATTGCGTTGACACGGAGTTGGTATCACACTTTTACTTTCAGATCCAAATGAATGTAAGACTTACCATTTCAAAACATGAGTCGATCTAACGCTAGACAAATCGTTGGACCCATATCTCCAATTCTAACAGAAATCACAACTTGTGAAATCACTGTTGCTTTTGAACTTTGAAATGAAGAAATATTGTATACCAGAGCCATTTCGACCCAACCATTAATCAAAATAACAGTAAACTACAAAAAGGGGAACAGTTCATGACAAAGCCATGGAACAGAACACTAATTGCAGTATTGCAATATCGTTGCCGAGTATACAAAAAGCGGTTTCACAATGTTTTCGGAAGTGTCACGTAGAGAAAATTACCTGAAGTAAATAATAGTAGGGTAGGCATCGCTGTGATTGTGACATCAACAAATTGCGCGACAATGCTCATCGTGACGAGGACACGATTGTTGTGAAAAATTAAATTATGGTGTCTGTCTTAAAACTGGCAATAACTGGGACACAAAGCACACGATTGACCAAAATGTGGATATGTGAAACTGAAGAGCAATTGTCAAAAAGGAAGGATAACTAAATAACTATACAATATCGAATAAGGAAGTGGTTAATTCATCACAGACTTTGTTTACATATGTAACGGAAGTAGTGAATAAAAGCATGAAATCACTACGCGAAAATTTAAAAGATGATTGTAACCTTCAAACAGCAGGACACGATGGAGTACCTACTTATAAACAAAGAATTACTTCAATGCTCATTTGGTTGGCGGTTGCTTAAACAATTCGCGGCATAATAAGATGCAAGTGCGGTTGAGGTAATCATCGCAATCAGCACCCTATTTGCGTAACTCACGATTAATCATAATCGGTTTCGTTTTGACAGTTCCACAATATTCATTGCGTTATTTACGTCGTTGAGCAGACACATTTTTCGAACATATGAAGCAATGGTTTAACAATCCGTTTCAAAACGAAACAGATTATGATGAATCGTGAGTTGTTCATTTGTTTAGATATGATGTCGAACGTTTATCTTGGACCATAAAATACCAGTTTTCGTGCAAAAGCACCAACTAGCCAATGATGATTTTGCGCATAAAAATACACACATCGCATACATCCTATATGCTTGTATTAAAACCACAACAAATGAGATGATTCAGAACCCTTACTCGGTCATTGGTGAATCATTAAACTTAAGGAAACAGTCACCCACGTATCTATAAAGTACATTTATAATATTTATATTACAAAGTCACCATTTGTCCGATCCCAAGTGTTTTTACAATGAAGTATATAAAAAATCACACTAAGGTCTTTCTCACGGAGAAGAGGCCTATGTGCCAGCAGTTAACTGGCACTACCAAAGTGGCACATCAAGCGTCAAGCCATCAACACTGACTGACTCCGACATTCGATTAACTCTACTTAATTACACGAGATCTATTCCGGCCACGATGGCACTTTTTGTTCTAATATATCCCGAAAATTGATTGCTTCCGTGCGTTTAAAATTACTAGCCGTCAGTACCAAACTGACGTCAATCTAACTGTTCAATAATGAACACGCAAATAAATGAACTGCAACCCGTTGTAATAAAATCGTAATGGCATGTAAACTACAGAATTCTTAACAAATGAGTCAATCTTCGGTCTATTAGTACCAAATGAGCTAAAATTGCTCGAGATTAGGAAAACTGTTACGCTCCAACCAATTTTAATTTCAAAACCTTTTCAAATTCTATTCAGGCAAAAAATACCGCAGTAACTAACGAAAAAGTTTCGCCTATTGTTCGCCGAAAAAGCCTTGATTTAAGACCTGTATTAAACCCTAGACTAAGATGAGGAAATAAATCACGTAGATTCGGTGTTTTCTTCTATTGATGAAGTCTAATCAGCTGCCCTGGACGAAGCACGCCGGTCTGACTGGATAAAAAGTCCGTAGCTTTTAAACAACTACTGCACTTTAGACAAAATTACAGGTACATTTGAAGACTTTCTCGGCGGACGGAATAAAAACAGATATTTCCGCAAACAATGGGCTTTTGAGACCAAAACGGTACAGCCTGATTCAAGTTTTCGTAATTGTAGGATGATTTACTTGCGCAGTTCTCAAAAACTGGAAATAAGAATAGACATTACACTTCGTCTGGGAATCTTCAGATATCTCGGTTCTTAAGCATGACGCAGTACAGTAATCTAGATCATGATTTTTAATAAACGAAAAATGAATTTGGTTAAACTGACCTAGTTTGTTTGAAAAAGGTAGAGAGAGCCGAGATTAGCGTTGATTTTACTCCCTAAATTCTGATCAAAGCGGTCGTAGAAAGAAATAAACCAAATATTAAATACCTACCTCACGATTAGATGGAGCGTGAGTTAGACGGGTCATCGACCAGTTCACAAAAAGTGTACCAATCTGACTGGGCTGTTCACACTCATTGCAGTTAACGGTATCGAGATATGGGGCCGACGCGAAATTACTGTTTAGATTTACCGAGCCAATTGCAAGTGTAGAGTAATTGTGTTTTACAAGCATTGTATCCTTTAATGTTGGTAATGTGAGCTCTGGCAGTTAGGAAGTGGGACAGCGATGTATCATAGGTATGCAATATCTCCGCGCAGGTTTGTAGTTCTGTCACAAAACAAATTGCTATCACGACATGAGGTCCTGATTTACACGTGTTTACGTGTGACGGTTGGGTAGAAAATTCTTTTGTGACAACTTGAACAATAGAGCAGGCAATACTTGAACTAAGAATGGTCAAAGGCTAAATAGGATTCATGCTGATTTTGTTATGAATCAACACCCGATGATGCATCGTATACGAGTATATTATACTGTTTATGATCTATATCTATCATCTAATTTAACATTACCATGTAATACAACGAACAATCATAAATCGAAGCAATTATACGAGTTCTGCTCGACATGGCGCAAACATTGTTGATACACCACCACACCAGAACTAATTACAGACATAACGTCCAAAAGGACCCGTTCTATCTGTCAGCAGACAAGTTTTCCAATAGGGAAACTTGTATATTGATCTTCAAGACAATGCTCAAAGGACCGGCTGTGTTAAAGCTGCGGGGCGAAGCGTCACTATTGTGTCCACAACTAAATAACAACTTCGCAAAACAATGGAGCCTTCCAATAAATATTGAACGTAAACCGATACAAAACATGTGGTCGACATCTGGGGAATATAACGTTTTACTGCAAAGATTTTTGCAAACAATTTATTGGTAAATGTTTGATGTATCAATATTGGATGATGGATCGTCGATAAGCGAATTCTTTCTAGATTTTTCGAATGCTTCAGCTCCCTTGGCACCTATTGTAGACCCTCAAGATGTGGTACAGTATTACTCAAAACCACGTTAATATTGTTAACGTAGGATATGTTATTAAGAAACCAGCACTCTGAATTTCCGAGAAAGGTTATTAGATGAGGAAAATTTAACATTACAATATTTTATTACGACGTACAATAATAATAAAATTCCGCTTTTCCTCAATATCTTTAATAATTTTCCTAATAAGTATTGCTTTTCCCTTGGGAAATGTAAATACATTTGGCTGTTTACATTATTTTAAGGGCCGTTAGAAATTGGTTATATAAACTTTGGCAGCATTTATTATCGTCGAAAGAGATAATAGTTGTCACGTTGAATGATTGGCTCTCGAGCAGACTCGGTGACTCGGTCACGGATGAGCGGTTACTACGGCGCGGAATTTGGAACATGCATTGTACCGACGAACAAGGTCGACTCGTTGTATCTCTAAGATTTTCGTTTAAAACTATGCTGAAGATGGATAGTATATAATCCATAAACGAGGACAGAAACCAATTCATCAAAAAATGTAAAACTGACTGAAACTAGGAGATGGTATTCAACCCCTAAGGGAGTTAAATAGGGGATGAAAGACCGCGCGGGGGAAGCCGCTGGCAAAGGCTAGTAAGTACAACCGTTTTTACTTTCTTAGCATTATCTATCTGTTTATCTGAATTAATCTTAGATACACCTAAACTTAGATCGATAATAATTTTAACTCAGTTTCTTTTAATATCGGCTATATTTTTAAAGATCGTTTTGTAAAAATCTGTTAGGATGCGCATAGCAACTCAGTGGTTTTATATCGTTGTGGTCTTCAGTACGTAAGTCGTATGAAAACAATAGGTTCTTATTATATTTGCACGGCTGATTTCCACCTTAGAGTTGACATTGACAACCGCTTAGGTAACGCGTAGATTGGTCAGTTTAGTCAAGCTTCTAACTACATTGTAAGTATATATTTGGACATGCCACGGTCGTAAACTTTACATATTCAGTTTTTAAGGATTATTCATTTAAGTAAAATTATGGGCAAAAACGTAGAGAAAAACAACATCAAATTCACGTGGTTCGTGGGCATCATAGATATACAGGATAAGTTTTTATCCAGTGCGCAAATTTTAACCATGAATTCAGCATATCATTCTAGAGCCCCTAGCGCAGAAATTTTTCGCCGGTTATACAAAAAAAAACAGCTGTTTCATAGAAAAGTTTTCTATGAAACAGAAGATTTTTTGCGCACTGTTTAAATTTTTATCCTGAATATGAAGTTTTTGTTTTTCTATCTTTTATATTTCTATGGGCCATTCATTAGTTTTATAACTTCATAAAATTCTCCATTTATGGTGCTTCTACTGCAGTTCTTTTACATTGTTTACAGTCTTATAATTTAACCATTTATTATGAATGGCATAATTACATAAGTTATGCAAATTAATATTGTATAATGATGTTGTATAATCTTGTTTGTTACTCAGAACTATACGTTGCATAACTAAGAAGGTCGCCGGTTGATATTAACAAGCATATTACATTTTTCCTTTGTCTCGTTTATCATAGCCCTTCATCTATTGTGTACTCCTTTTCTATAGAGACCACTTCTGTTTTTAAATATGCAAAGTTCTTCAATATAATTGCCTCATTTATTTCAAATACGCACATTAAAGGCACTTTTGAACGTCAACATTTGCATTAAATTGAATTGATTCCAGTCGGCATTCCAAAAGTTAATTTTCGTATGGAGAAGAATGGGCAAGAAACTCCACCGTTACTCTTTTAAAATGTTTTAAATTTTTTACATTCATGAATTATACAATTTGTGTGAAAACGATGCACCTAGAAAAAAAATTACCATACCACAAATACCACAATAGGTAAAAGAAAAACTCTTATAAACTCTTTGAGTCGATAACAACGTAGCGATCTTCACATGTTCATTTGCTATTGATATACAAGGTGTAACAGAATATACGCAAAACCTAAAAGTAGTATGTTCCTAATTGACTAGTGAATCAATTTCAGTAACTTTTAACATAGGTATTTTTTTCAAAAATTATGTTTTTTGCCATACCTACCACTGATTGAGCCAAAGAAAATTGAATCTCATTTCGAAGCAATAAGACTTAATTTTAAATACATAAAGCAATGCTTGGGCAGCTTGGGTCAACACGTTATTCTTAATAATAACAGTTAGCTTTAAAAAAAGGTTTTGGTCATTGTATTATTTGCTTTTAACTCAATACTCTAATTGAGGTTTTTCGTATTTAACGTTACACGTTGTATATTCGTGTTTCAAATATATAAGGACCAGCACCATGATTGCTTAACACACAATTTATGACAATCTGAATAATTTTAAAGTGCCCATCCATTGCTTCATAAGATCGAAAAATTTCGACTGCTTAGCAACGAAAATAACGCAATGACTACAACTGTCTACATACAAACCATTTCTACTGTTAGTGTGCTAGCCCGCAGATCCTCCAATAGGTACATCGTCACGAAATATACCCCTAGTCTTATACTAAGTATTTGAACTACTAAAATATTTCCAAGATGTTTTTGCGAATCTATTCTTTAGGCATTCATTCTGCTTTCAAGGTCACACGATCAGACTTAAGAAATAATACCTACTTTGTAATTTTTTGTTGAGTATGATTATAGACAATAATAACAACACACATAACACCAGTAATCATAAATCTAGAATGCAACATGCACTGTTTAGTAACAAGGCGTTGCACTTGCTACAAAAAACGCGACCTTGCCAGGCAAGCAATAACGTGCTAATTAGTTAGTTATGTAGATTAGACTGAGACAACCATGACCTCGATGCTTTCGTTAATTACAGTTTTCCTTTATTTTTGTAATAAATTATTCGTAATCCATTGCCGATGCATTTCGGGGCCTTGAGTTCATTTCTTATTCTTCTTTTATGCTATCGGTACACCCTTGATAAATGGTCGGCTTTTCTTTTACTTCACTGATAATATAAAAAAATTATGAAGGAGTGCCATTGGCATTATTTTTCGAGTTTATGTTACTAGCTTATGCCTATGACTTCGTCCGCGTGAAATTTCTTGTTCCCTCAATCCACCCTGTCGCATTGCATCGCCTGCCAGTGTCTCACCTCTTAGCGTATCCAATATTCGAATAGCAAGCCACAAGCACAAGCACCACAGGAATTGGGGTATCAAAATATGCAAAAGGATTATTTCAAATGCGACTTCGTTCCGACGTTCGTTTCGCGACGTTCCAGACATTATCGCGTTCAAACAAACAAACAAAATCTTAGCTTTTTATTAGTGTCTTTAAAGGATTCCATTATTTCTTCTTTATTTTTTAGAATCCGTCTATGCGGCGTATAGGCAGTCGGTTTCATAGAAAAGATACGAGACTACTTATGTAGGACAACAATAGAAAATAAACTCTTAAATCACATCTTAAGTTCAATTAACCGTTTCATACAACGGGACAATGTATGAAAAGACGACACTCCAAATCGACATCCATCACGAAAAACGGCATCCGTGCGAAACCAGGGACCGCTAATTGTTAATAAAAACACTAAACAAAAGAGTACCGTAGCGTCTTTAGCCTCTACTAGGGCGTAAGAATGACAGTCATCGAGTATTAAAGAGACTGTAACATAGAATGAATAGCAAAGATGGCGTTCTACAAAGTTCAACATTTTTCTGAAACTAAATTTTCCAATATTTATGGCCAGGTACTGTACCCAAAGGGCAATGCAGAGGACTGCCTGGAGTTTACCTACGCGATCGAATAAAAAATTAAGAGAACCAATGTAACCGACATAGCCCAAAGAATTGCCAAACTTGCGTGCCAATGGGCAGGGCACATTGTTCGCAGAACAGATGGCCGATGGCGCCAAAAGGGTCTGGAGTGTGATCGCGTACTGAATGACGTTGCGTTGGAAGGCCTCCCACAAGGTGGACCGATGACCTTGTGAGGTCAGCAGGAATCCGCGAGAAGCGCAGAAATGGCGGTGCGGGAGGCCTATGTCCAGCAGTTTACGTCTTTCGGCTGAAATTATGATGATGATGGCTGTGTTAAGTAGAGAGGAGCTGTGATGCCCCAGTGATAACAGCCCAGACTTACGAGTTGTAAGTATTGGTTTCGAACCCAGGCAGGCGCTTTACTTTGTGTGAATAATTCAATCATCACTGCTCTCAAAAAGGTGAAGAAAAGCATCTTGAGGAAACCGACAGATGTCACATGTCTTCGAATTTAGTACCAAAAAATCGAAGACATGTGACATCTACCAACCCGCACTGCACCCGCGTGGTAAATTATAGCCCACTCCCGTGTCCCAGCAGTGGGAACATTTTAAGCTGATTATGCTAGCTACGAGTATGCTACTGAATGAAAACCTCGCCACTCATACACAATGTTGTGGGTTCAAATCCGGGTAAATACCAATGTAACTTTTATGTAGGTATTTTACTGTTTTTACTTAGACATTACTACTTCTTGAGCGTGGTGATGCCGTGGCTTCTTTTTATTCTGTATACTAAAAACAAGCTTTTTCCGTGCAAAGGAACAGTAATAGGCTGGTATTATTAGTAGTTCACGAAACCCTGAATAAGATCTCGAATGCCGTAGTAAGATGAGTCGGAACTCGTAAGTGGGCACCGACCACAGTGACTCAATCGATCACCCACTCGGTGTGTCACCCCCGGTTACGGCGACCTTGCGGTCACCCTCGGCGGCGCAAGCGCATCAATTACATGCGCGTGGACATGGCAGCGGCGACGAGCGTTGTTTCATGTTCTTTATTTAAATGTAAAAATGTAATACGGTATTTAATTGACACCGGTGATATTTTTTGTCGAAGCAAATCTCAGAAAAAAAAATATTTTTTGGTACATTTACGTAACGTTTCATTATGATTTAAAATTAATTATATTATAAATAGTATAATCAAAATTCCGTGAACTGCCAGTGAACAACATTCTGTCATGGTTTGTTTACATTATGTAAAGCTAAGCCTAGAAGGAAAATAATACAACATCCAGCATTGCCACATGGGTTTCCCATCATTTATTCGATGATAATAACGAAGATGTAGTATACACCTATGTATGTATTTTTAAGGTTCTAACAATAAGATATTATAAAATGAGGTATTATATGTTATTCTATCTTTTTGTTTGTTTCAGTCCAGTAATAACCCCACAAGATCGAAATTAAGTTGAGTCATCGAAGATGTTTAATTTTATTTTTTACTAGCTTTTGCCAGCGGCTCCGCCCGCCTGGATGTCGATTATCGCGGAAAATAGCCTATGTCCTTCTCCATAGCCCAGGCTATATCTCTGCCAAATTTCATGACGATCGGTTTAGTCGTTTAGGCGTGAAAGCGAGACAGACAGAGTTACTTTCGCATTTATAATATTAGTAGGGAACTAGGGATAACAATACACACTTGGTTTTGCAATTTACTTTAGATATTGGAAGAATGGTCGAAATCGCCTTTGCATTCCATAGTAAAAAATAGAACAGAACAGAATATTGAAGTGTGATCCATTACAGCTTCTCAAATAAAATTCCTATAATCACTGACACGCTTTACCATAGTGTCGTCGCTTACTCCTCCTCTAACATGGAAAAATAGGAAGGTCGTCAACCACTGAAACAATGTCTAAGTAATTTTCTGTTTTTTGGATTATCTGCAGTGCTTCTACTACTACTTACATTTGACAGGATTTGAGAAGTGACAACATATTTATAATGTCATTTCGAAATAAGTCCCAAACTGCAAGTATGGCACTTTGGGACAATTCAATCAAATTGAAGTGTCTGTTTGTAATGTCAAGAAATTCAAAATAACGGCTTTTTATAAAATACTTATTAAAGTATAGGTACAACAAAAAACTTTTTTTTTTAATTGTTTTTCTGTCTGTTCGTTCCGGCTAATCTCTAAAACGGCGGGACAGATTTTGATGGGACTTTCACTGGCAGCTGATGTTATAAGGAGTAAATTTAAGTTGTTAGTATTAGTTCGGTCATTAAAATGAATTATTTCAAGAGTGGTATCCGTTCAGAATAGAAAATAAATATGAATTGAAACAAATACCAGTAGTATTAGAACGGGCGAAGCCGCGGGCAGCCGCTAGTTAGTCAATGAAAACTTTATAGTGTACAGTTCAAATATTTAAAACTTCACAGCTGAAGGGAAAAATGTCAACTAACTTTGGAGGGTACTGTAAGTCTATCTCTATGGTCCTTTACCGGCATGATTGCAAAAACGGTCGCGTTGATCGATAAAAAAGGCGCGGGTTTATGTATAATAATGTAAACATATGTATGTAAGAAGAAGAAGAGGTTAATTTAGGTAAACTGTAAAATAATACTGAGTTTACTTGTACCCAATGTAATGTGTGAAGAGGAGCTCATACCACATTGTGTGTCAATTGCCAATACTGAAATTTGCATTACTCGTAGGTATTTGCATATCGAATGACTCATCGCTCTCACTCATTGTCACTACGTTTTCGTTCTTAGAAAATATATTTTCATCTAGTTACACTACTAGGTGGTTTGTAAGCAGATTGGGAAATTATTCGCAAGTCTATTCCGAATTTTTTCATCAGATTACAGCACGATTATCTTATATAGAGTAGCACGTTTTTATCCGAGCTATGTTGTTATCAGAGGGGCTTGTGGCTAAGTAATAACAGCTGCACGGGTCCATCGATCAGGTTAAGCTACGCTTGACTCGGTTGGTCCGTGGATGGGTCACCATCCCTATATACCAAGACATCTCTGTGTCTTGGAAAGCACGTTAAGCCGTCAGTCCCGGCTGTCATCCGTGGATCACTGACGTCGTTACGGGTCTTCAGAAAGTCTCTAATCAAGGGGTATCGTATTACCCAGTAACTGGGTTGTGGAGGTATTCAGTTGCATCCGGTTAGACTGGAAACCGTTTACATAGTTGGGAAAACGCTGGGTAGATCATGCATGAGTTCATGACATACAACAAAACAAAAGAATTATGTTCTTGTATCAAAGTCAGCTGAATGAGTGAAGATGGTACACGATAGCCGATGACGAATCGCTTTCGCTGGCACAAGCTGTAAGCTTATGGTAATGAATCGCATCTGGTTTTGGATACCTCGATATTTTGATGTCGTGATGGGAGATGGCTTAAGGCTTCTCCAAACAGGCGCAACGCAACACTCGTAGAACAATTTCTACGAAAACTTCATGGAAATTGTTCTACGAGTGTCGTGTCGTGCCTGTTTGAAGAAGCCTTAATGCAGTGTTTTGCGTTCCCAGAGCAAGCATACTATCCACCAAGCGCTCAAACGAGAATTATTCCCTGATACATAGTTGGTGAAAGCCTTTATGCTGTTTTCTATGTATTTCCATTGTCAGGGATAACACTTGTGTAGGGTACTTACCTATATGTTCGAGTTATTGGACATTCAAGAGACAAATCTCCTATTTTGACAGGCATTCCACGTATTTCGAAACCAAATTCTTTATTTTGGTCCTTTGTTACGAAGGATGGAGGACGAACGACGAAACCTTTATTAAATAATGTAATAGAACACAAAGAAAGAAATCGAATGAAACGAAATACCAACGAATATTTGAGATACAAAAAGCAATAATGAAAGATCTTATTTATATAGTGGAATCCTAGAGAAAAAATCACTGAAGCATTGTCTACTGACGAACCAGTGTCTAGGGAACTGGTTAATAAATCCATGGTATGTAAGCATGTCCCAGGCTCTTGTTACGTAAACAATTAATAATTGGTAACGCTACTGCTGAGCGTAAGGTCTTGGGTTCGATTCCCGGGTCAGATAAAATCAAAATCAAAAGTCATTTATTCAAACAAGACAGACCCCCATAATGCCCGCCCTTCACCACTTCCTAGTGTTTTAGCTGGAAAGAAATGGCGCCACAAACTTCCCAGGCAAGAGTGTTATCTAGTTTTCTGGAAGTTCTCAGTAGCAGTAGTTGTGTCCAGTTGATGGGAATAGGCTCGCCCCCTCTAACATGGGACTTAAACATAATAGGCGAAATGTGGGTGTACTAAAGGTACAGACGCCAGCACATCAAGCTACCCCAAACTGTAAAATTTTCCCAACTGAACATGAACCTTATGTGTATTTAATAAAGATGAAAATCTATCAAAGAAATTCGACAGATTGGGGTAGTTTGATATGCTGGCGTCTGTACACCTCTGCCTAACCCTTCGGGGAAACAAAGCGTGATGTTATGTAATCCAATACCTTTAAACGAGCAATTCTTGTATGTATGTTTAAATAATCTGAATCTCGGAAACTGCTGCAACGATTTTCATGAAATTAAGTATGCAGGGGTTTCGGGGGCGATAAATCGATCTAGCTAGGTTTCATTTTTAGAAAAAGTGTACCCAAAAAAAAAACCGAGCGAAACCCGGTCATCCAGCTATTTATTCGTTAATCCACGATCTTGTTTACTTATAACACGCCAAACAAAAATGGATGGCTTACTTAATGAGGTTTTTTCCCAGCCCAACTTTTATTTCGTGAAAAAAGGTTTCATCTTGGCTGAACATTTCTTAATACCTTTGCCTGACAAAGACAGTTTCTTACTGACGATAATAATCTTCCCAAAGGCTGGCATAAGCGGTTCGTTGGTAAACATTGTATTCAGACCGAAAAACATTTTAGATAATAGAAGTTGGGCAAAGTAATTGGTTACAAGCGAAGGTACGAATTAGATTTCTCCTATTAGATATAAAACCAGTAGTTATAACTATGTGGAAAGTTTGTGTTTATACGTTATTATGTAAGTTGTTGTACTTACTTGACACCACTGAATTATATAATAAGTATGTATTACTTACATATATTTATTGTTATCTAACTCATGTTTACGGCTGTGATATCTCTGCATCTATTTGTACAAATAAATACAATTGAATTGTCTGTTTGTAATGTCAATACAACAGGGGCCTAAGTCTACTAATTTATAAACGTTACAATGGTCTCTCAATGGTGTGTTTTTGACAGTTTTTGTATGGCAAATCTGTCAAAAACTTACCATTGAGAGACCATTGTGACGTTTATAAATTAGTAGACTTAAGCCCCAGGTTTATACTAAATGAATATGCAGGAAAATGCATAGAAATGTGTTTATAGTTACACACTAGCAGCGCTCCGGGGATACTGTAGCTTCCCAACAGTGTTTTTTTTTTTTTTAAATCGTGTCGTCGTTTCGGAGCCTATTCAATGCAAACAAAGAAACAATCAAAACTTTCCTCTTTATGATATTAGTATAGATTACCCTAGTATTAAGACCTCATTTCCTAGTTTTTTCTCCAATTAGAGGCGTGCTCACGACCTTAGAGAAACGGGTTCGTGCTACACTTCCTTGATCAACACACGAACTTAGACTTAACTATTCAAATAGTTAACGAATGCAGCTTGCTGCAATTAAACTGTGTTAGTTAATGAAGGGACATATCCTTTCGAGTATAACAATACTCAAAGCAGTGAAGTATTTGTATCGTTGGATTGATATTCGGTTCGTAAAGTTCCGGTTTGTCGGTCAGTGTGATTGTGATTAGATATTACTGTCAAGAAAGTTCGCAGGCTCACCCTTTTGTTAACCGACATCAAAAATGGAGGAGGATATCAATTCAACAAACATTTTATCATGGGACTGTGAAGCTAGTAAATAAAATAATTATAAAGGATTTTATTAAAGCACCAAAGGACGCAAACCCGAGGTCTAAAAATTTGAGGAAATGTTTGCGTGCAAAATTTCTTTCAAGCCGTGTCCCAACCAATGTGTAGCTGTTCTTGCTACCTTGCTAATTTTCTTGGTCGACGGACGCTAAAATATCGCGGCAGGATTTTATGACGTACTGGATTTTTAACTCTCTGTGCATTGAGAATCCAACAGAGTGCATCTCAGCGCGTCGTAAAACACACTGTTCGATTTCTCAACTCTAGGTGCATTGAGAATCCAATAGAGTGCATCTCAGCGCGTCGTAAAACACACTGTTCGATTTCTCAACTCTCGGTGCATAGAGAATGCAATAGAGAGCATCTTAGCGCGTCGTAAAACACACTGTTAGATTTATCAACTCTAGGTGCACTGAGAATCCAACAGAGTGCATCTCAGCGCGTCGTAAAACACACTGTTCGATTTCTCAACTCCCGGTGCATTGAGAATCCAACAGAGTGCATCTCAGCGCGTCGTAAAACACACTGTTCGATTTCTCAACTCTCGGTGCATAGAGAATGCAATAGAGAGCATCTTAGCCCGTCGTAAAACACACTGTTAGATTTCTCAACTCTAGGTGCATTGAGAATCCAACAGAGTGCATCTCAGCGCGTCGTAAAACACACTGTTCGATTTCTCAAGTCTCGGTGCATTGAGAATGCAATAGAGAGCATCTTAGCGCGTCGTAAAACACACTGTTCGATTTCTCAACTCTCGGTGCATTGAGAATACAATAGAGAGCATCTTAGCACGTCATAAAACACACTGTTCGATTTACAATTCTCGGTGCATCGAAAATCCAATAGTGTTTCTCAGCGCATTGTAAAACACACTGTTCGATTTCTCAACTCTCGGTGCATTGAGAATCCGACAGAGTATATCTCAGCGCGTTGTAAAACACACTTCGATTTCTCAACTCTCGACGCTAAGCAGTGCGTTGAACACAAAAAATCCCGCCCTTCATATCATTACACCCGTGTGTCGGTACGTCAAAACTCAGCTCTTGCGACATCGAAAAAGATCCCGCGGTTCCTAACACATCGCAAACATGCGGACACAGCTAAGGCTAGGAATAAAAATTTCAATTGAATAATACCGTCGGCCTTGTGTTAAAAACGTAATCAAACAGTGACAATTTATTGTGAATCAACAGCTTCCTGAGGACGACACCCACATGCCTATCGTATCGGGACCGTTTCCTACGGGGCTCCGACAGTGTCGTGTGAATCGAGGGACCCTTCTACTGTAGGTACTTTACTAGGTACTTCTGGCAAGAAAGACTCTTGCATATTGCAGGTATGACCCGATTTTGATAGAACAATGAAGTTTTCATAGACATTGTTCTACTGTAGTCAAGTGCCTGTCTGCGGGAGCCTTAAAATGGCACATGTTAGCAGAGGATTGTGCGTGCAAGCGCAACTTAGCAAAAACCTAGATAAGCTGGACTGACTTAGATTTTAACGTCATGTGCTTAGATTAGGTACAGCATCCTGTAGTCAACGACAACACCAAGTTGCTAATCATTCGTATCGAGAGTGTTTACTAATCATTCGTATCGGCAGGGAATGGAGGGACCTTACTACTGTAGGTACTGTACTTGCTACTAACCTAGGCAATAGTATAGCACATCCAGTTTTAATATTAAGTTCCGCTTAACGTTTTTATTTCTGCTTGGTAGTTTTTTAAGGTCCTTGGTGGTTTAAATATAAATACGTAATTTGATTTAATGTTTTCTGTGTTGTAATTATGTTAATTATTTTGAATTACTTTGCTACTCACGAACCCGTATTCTTAGGTACTTGCTAGCAGAAGACCGTGGGTGCAATCGCAACTTACGAAGCCTAGGTAAGCTGAGATCGGAGACGTCCATTTTTAAAGTCATGTTCTTGGATTAACAGGCCCCCTCTCTGTTCTCACAGAGTGTGAGTGGGCCATAATCCACCACGCGGGCCAAGTGCGAGTGCTGGATGTAATATGTCTTCCAATTTTTGGTTCTAAGACATGCCGGTTTACTCACGATGTTTTCCTTCACCGCTTTGAGAAAGAGCAGTGGTGATGAAATTGAAATCACCACCTAATTACGTTTAAGCGCTAAACGAATGATAATTGAGAGCGTTTAGTGATTCGTGGTGCAAGTATGACAGAGATTCTTGATAGTTTTAGTTGCAATTCAGAACAGCATCCAGGAGTTGACGCTCGACACCCGGTCGGCAATCATTCCCTTCAGAATGGTTTCTTATAGGCATATTGTGAATGGAGAAGGCGGGTCAGTTTTCTATGGGAATTCCGCATTCTTTCGTATGAATGGAGAGAGGACATATACAAGCGGAAGATCGCGCGTGTATACGCACCTATAGAGGGGCTTGGATACGAGCTGAATTGGCATAAGTATCAATGGTTGAAATACCTGATTGTTTTGATACAAAAAAGCGTTTGATAGATTTCCTGTTATTCAAATGTGTATAAGATAAAGAAATAGGTGACTACCTATGTACTGGTGATGCAGAAATTTTCAATTCAGTGACAGTTTGTCTGGGGTTCAATCCCGCTGTCCTCAATATGAGTAATCACTGTATTGCAGTTAGGCAGTCCTCGTCTTCCTTGACAATTAAATAAAATTCCCTAATTATTACTCTGATAGTTATTTCATAGTAATTAAGTATGTACTTGTGTATTCCATTGACAATCATATCAGGATTATTATATTGATATTATTGGAGATTTACTAATTAAAAAAAATTAATGGGTCAAGGAAAGCAGCAAAACATAATTTTATGCTCTGATTATATTTCATTTAATTTAAAAAAAAGGTAGGTATTTTGAATAAAAGTCTTGAATATAAATAAAAAGAAAAGTCCTGACTGGCTGACTGACTGACTGACTCATCAATGCCAGGACAAAACCCTTGGACCTAGAAAGCTGAAATTTTGCACAGAGGTTCCCTGTATAGTGTGGACAAGGAATAAGGAAGTATTTTAGAAATACTTCCAACCCCTAAGGGAGTTAAATAGGGAATGAAAGTTCCGCGCGGGCGAAGCCGCTGGCAAAAGCTAGTCATGTATATTTTAGCAAATACATTTGACACATATGTCATTGTGATGATATTGTTCCGCTTTAGGTATTGTTTAAAAAATAAGATCATTAACAAAATGTAAGAGATTACAAGACATTTGTTACTGTGTAGATAATGTAAAATTTTTATTAATTACTTGACAAATCTAATTAGCTCCTGTTATAGTGTAACTGTCTTATCTCTTTTGAGTCTCTGCCTGAATATTTTTTTTGTGTTTTGGGTTTGAATAGAGGGGCTTGTGGCTAAGTAACAATAGCTGCGCGGGTCGATCGATCAGGTTAAGCTACGCTTGCCGCGGTTGGTCCGTGGATGGGTGACCATCTTTGCATACCAAGACCCCTCCGTGCCTCGGAAAGCACGTTAAGCCGTTGGGTCCCGGCTGTCATTTGTGCATCTTTGACAGTCGTTACGGGTCGTCAGAAGCCCGAAAGTCTGACAACCAGTCTTACCAAGGGTTATCGTATTTCCCAGTAAATGGGTTGTGGAGGTCAGATAGGCAGTCATTCCATGTAAAATACTGGTATTCAGCTGCATCCGGTTAGACTGGAAGCCGACCCCAACATAGTTGGGAAAGGCTAGGCAGATGATGGGTTTGAATACCACATGGTAATAAACCGACTTATGTACCATCATGTTGAAGCTCGAAAGTATGACAACCAGTCTTACAGTAACGGGTTGTGGAGGTCAGATAGGCAGTCGCTCCATGTAAAATACTGGTATACCGCTGCATCCACCTAGACTGGAAGCTCACTACAACATAGTTCAGAAAATGCTAGACAGATGTTGATGAGTACCATCATTTTGAAAATTGTGCAATCAGAGAGGCCTATGTCCAACAGTGGACTGCTGTAGGCTGATCATAATAATGTATGATTATTGAACAGTACAAAATAAATAAGTAATAATCCTTATATAAACTTTTATAGATTGTACTAATTACATAAAAATCCATTGTTTGCTACCTCATTACATACTTGTAACAAATAGTATAAATAAAGTAATTAATTTACTTAAAACTCATAGTAGGTTATTGAACTAATTAGGTGATTTGTTTAAAAATAGATTACTAATTAGAATTTGTTTACGTTTTTTATGTGTTTATTGTTACTTAACTTTATAGGTAAGTAAAGTTTTCGCTGCAGTGAGGTAAATTATAGGGAAAAATAATTTTGTTTTATTACTGAATTACAGGAATACAAAAAGGTTTTTTACTGGAAAAAGATATACAGTGGACACTAGAATCTTACAACTAAACAATGAGTATGCGTTTACTAAATGTTTGACTATTAGTACTAGCCAAAAAATCAACTTTTTTTTTAATATTACGTAATAGAAGGCAACACACAGGGAAGAGTGGAAATTAGTGGGGCCTTTGCCCAGTGGTGGGACCGTGGGACAAAATAGGTAGAAAAAAATATATAACTGAACTGTTTATTCATCTGGAAGAGTCAATGTGCTACAGTTATGTATAAGATTTATATTGTAATCCAGTTGGATTATAAAAAAAGCTTCAATAACCTCGAAAGATGTTTCAATTTCTTATCTCTTACATACTGAATTCAGATAACTATGTAGGTATCTATTTCTACATAACCAAACCAATGAAAAAATCAGCATTGAAGTTGATTATGATTATTCTAATAAGTATACTAATCGAGCTTAGAGCGTTAATTAAGCGTGAAAGTACGTTTAAATACAATAACTCCCAGTTTTAGACGAACCAAACGATGTGGCATCGCATCGATAAGCCGGCTATTCGATTACGAGCGACGCCCTACGAAAACATCGTTATAAAAACAAAATAATACGACAGATACGCACCGAACGTTACAATCTCCTACCAATACAAAGGCATGCAAATCGTAATATTCGACGGAATGTGAAACTCAAAACTTAACATAAACATCATACTTTTTTAACTTTAACAACAACAAAATTACCTGGGAATGCAGTTGGAAGGCGTCCTGTCCACTTCCCAGGCCGCAAAAAGTTTCATGGGAACAGGTTTCGATGCATTAGTCATCTTTTCCGATTTATTTTTCTCGGTCATCTTAAACAGCACCAAACAACGGTTTCACAGCACAACACTAATGTACATTACAATTGGCATTGTTATTTAATCACTAAACACGACACTGTATTCATTTTTATAACACAGTTCATACACGAGGCCGATGCCGACGCAATCACAACAATACTCAGTAATTTTATAGCACGGTCGACTGGAGAATCGCAGCGGGCCAACCGAGGGCGTTCGATACGTTTGACAGCCAGCTGCCCAGTGTTGCCTCACTTTGAACACACACTCCACATGAATGTGGACTTTATTCACTGTCCGTCACTTCATTTCCCGTCCTTGAGTAATTTTTGTCAATGATACGTAATGTGTTCTACTTTGTTCATGTTGATGCTGATTAATCCCCCTGTCACTGTTATTTACATAGTAAGAAGTGGCATATGAATTGATATTGTGCAACAGAATCGAAAACTGAAAAGTGTAAAATTGTTTTAAGCAAGAAAACCATCGACTCGTGAAAAACAAGCAAGTGAAAAACAACTTTAATTTTAGATGAATTGATTGTTAAAAATAATATTTGTAAATGTTTTTATCAATGAAATAAAAATAATCATCACTTTATTATAATTTATTTGTTTTAATTGTTTGGCAGGTAATTAGATTTCCACTAAACAGGGCAGTTTCTATTAGACTTGTTACACCAAATGTTGTCAAAAATCAACGACAGATGACACTATTTGGATGCGTTCTAAAATAAACAAATTCGTTGGATTTTTTTGAAATAATTTCAGAGTGAGGTTTACCCAGCCTTTATTGCAAAGAAGGGACAACAGCAAAGTTAAGCCTACTGAATCCTCCCTGCAGTTATCAACTAACGAAAAATCCCGAAGCACAGTGAGTTTCCCTCCCTTTCATCTATAATTTCAGGGAAATTAATCATAGTAGACTCAAATCCTAACTTATTATCGTGCCTATTTTTTTAAAGTTATAACACGCATTGACTCCGAGAACAGCAGATATTTCATAAAACAATCGCGCATCAGAACTTTCGGGAAACGAATTTCGATTATAGTAGGCACTTCCGATAGAATGAAAAAAAAAATATATACCTACTTATATAAATCGTGTTGGACATATTTACATACATACTTATGTATAATGAGGTTAAAAACTGAACACGTGCTTGTGCGATGGCAGCACTGTTGTGTTCAGTTTTCCGTAATTGCCATTATCGTGGTTCGGTTCTTCATTCAACTTACCCTATCGCAGTGCACAGCTGGACATATGCCTAGGAGTATGTTTCCTGTGCCTCTCCCAGGCTGCAACACAACACCCTGTCCTCCACCTTCCGCATCTAGCCTGTCCCAGCAACTTTCTTAAGGGGGAAGCCCCAGGGTAGAGAAATTCAAATTATTTTGCTTAATTTTTTGCAATTTTCAAAGGTTTATGTAGAGGAAAATATGATTCGACCTTATCACGTATGTACAGTCGCCAGCAGGTCAAGCTATCCCAAACTGTCAAATTTTCCCAATAGGGTATTTTCCGATTTTCATAAAAACTATTTTAATTTGAAGATTGGGACGATATATTTAAATTAAAATAAATTTATTAATTCACATTTTCTCACTTTTATCGATTTAAATCTAATTTATTTTTCGTTGTTTTGAATTTACCGCCAAAAAGCTCCTTACGATGACTTTTTATCACGTGACATGTGAAGTCAACTTTGTTTATACGGCACCAGTACAAATACTTAGTTTGGCGCCGTTTTAGAAGTATTTTGTACAGAGGCCAGCACATCAAGCTACCCCAATCTGTCAAATTTCTTTGATAGTTTTTCAACTTTATTCCAAAGGCATAAGGTTTATGTTCAATTGGGAACTGTACAGAGGCACCGCATACCAGTAATATCGCTTTAAGGAGTCTACACACCAAACCCGCCGACCCGCCGACACAGCCCGGCGGCTTGGTGTCGGCGACCCAAACCCGCCAACCCGCCAACATGTGTCATGGCCACTCATGGGGCTGTGTCGGTGAGTTAGTCGGCGGCAAGAAATCAGTACAACTTTTTTAGTTAGTGATTGCAGTGTGTACGAACGTGACGTGTTGTTTTTCTCGAATATTGCAGCCTACAATAAACATGGATACTGATGCTGATCTAATAATAGCAGCATGTGGAATAATTTTAGCTGGGTCCCTGAAGAGAAAACGACAGTGTTGGGTTAGACCAAGCTTAATGAGTCGCAGTCGTTACAGTAACAGTGACAGAATAAAAGATTTAAGAACAGACGATTTGATTGTAAAAAGACCCTTACATTTTAAGACATTTATGTCGTTAACGTTTACCGACTTTGAATATTTACTAAGCATTGTTGGACCCACAATAGTTAAAAAAAATACAAATTACAGAAGTGCAATTTCACCAACGGACAGATTATCATTAACATTAAAATACCTGACTACGGGAGATTCATTCAACAGTCTTTGTGACACCTTTAAAGTATCTCCTCAACTTATTTCCTACATTATTCCAGAAGTGTGCCAAGCTATCGTAGATGGACTTTCGGATTATGTGAAGGTATGTACATATATGGGCGTTTAACTTTCTTTAATCTTCCAGAAAAACTATGTTCCGAAAAATTACTATATAAGTAGGCAAATGGCTATCCTATCACCGAGCACATTTCCGATTTCAGATTCCACGAACATCAAACGAATGGACAAAAGTTGCAGATGGATATCTGAGTAGATGGAATGTACCTAATTGTGTTGGATCTATGGATGGAAAGCACATTAGAATTGAATGTCCAGCACGAAGTGGAAGCGATTATTTTAATTATAAAATGTATTTCAGTATTGTACTGTTTGTATTAGTGGATGCAGATTATAAGTTTTTATACGCTAATGTGGGGTGCCAGGGTCGCATTTCCGATGGTGGTGTATTTGCTAACTCTTCATTATGCAGAATGTTATATAATAATGATTTAAATTTGCCAGATAAAAAACCTCTACCTGGAAGAATTATGCCAGTACCCTATTTTTTTTTGGGCGACGATGCGTTTCCTTTACAAACCAATATTTTAAAACCTTATGATGGTAATCATGCGAAAGGGTCTCCCAAGAGAGTGTACAACTATCGCATGTGTCGAGGTCGAAGAGTAGTTGAAAACGTATTTGGACAGTTAACAAAACAATTTAAGATATTTAACAAACCCATCCAGCTAAATCCACAAAAAGTTACTATTGTAACATTGGCATGTATTCATTTGTTCAATTATGTAAAACGACATGGTATAATACAACAAAATGAATATGATACTGAAAATAGTGGGGGAGAAATCAATCCAGGAGATTGGCGCAGGGAACCACGTGAAAATAATTTGTTTGCTGACTTGCCTAGACAAGACAATACACATTCCCTTGAGGTTACAAGGACACAATCTCCTGAGGTTATAAGGACAGAATTGGTTCAATATTTTCTTTCCGATGTCGGGAGATTACCATGGCAGAATGATCAATGACTAACTCGTAAGTTTTAATGAAACTCATACTTGTATTAGTAGTTGTATTTTTATTATAATTTGTATTAAAAACTTCGTAAATCACTTGTTTTTGTTCATTTATAAGTGGTTTTATTTACCGAGTTATTCTATAAATCCCCACCGCGAAATCCCCACTGATGTTTTTATGCATTTTGAGTATACTATGACGATTCTATGACAACAACATTAAGACGAAATACTTGTGCCTACATAACGTTATCTCGCATCAGGTGATAGGGTTATTCTCAGAGTGCATACGGTGGGGATTTGTGGAATAAACCTATTTATCTGACTCAATAGATGATAATATGTTCTCAATATCACCACTCTCTTGAAGCGACACACGTAACGAAGGTTCAATTGAAGATGTTGAAGGTTCACCAAGAGGCGGTGAAACAGGGTTTGTTACGGCAGAGTTGGATGATGAGTAGTAGGAATTTACATCACATTGATCCATTGTATAATATCCTGGATGACTATGGGAAGTAGAAGGTCTTGGCGAAGCTTCGAACATGTCTGAACGATATCCAGTTTCGGTTTCAAAAAAGATATTGTTAATCCGATGTTTTATTATTGCCTTTGTTGTTTTATCAAATTTTCTAAGTTGTGTCGCAATATATTCGCCAAACAAATCGTCCTCATCTTTTATTTTTTGATTTGTCCGTTGACTGACTGTTCTCATTAAATTTAATGCTTCCGACACCATCTCATTACTTGGATTAGGTTTATAACGTTTATTCGCTTGGGGAATGATGTTTGACGTTTGAGGTGAATCGTTTTCCCCATGTTGAGCATCATTGTCCGCATGTTGGGCATTATTGTCAGTTGCTGTTATCTCCTGAAATAATATTTTATTTGAATCACCAACAGTTTACTTATGAAATGTATTATACACTAGCTTTTACCCGCGAGTAGGTACACCGCACGGAATATATGAAAAAAAAGACAATGGTCATAAATCATACCTAATACTAATTGTATTTTTATCAATGTAAATAATATCATAATATCATAAAATTATCAATGTAAATAATAATTAATAATAATTAATAATAATATTTCTAAAACAACCTAAAAAGAAAAAAAAAGAAAATGGTACGGAATCTCTCGGTTTATAATAGAAATTCGGCGAAATCAAAAGATTGTTGAGAAAAGAGTTGTTAGTTTTTAAAAAATACATTTGCAATGACTATTTTATCTGTGCACATGCCATTCCAAGAAATAATTTGTTTAGAAATATTTCGGTGCAATAACAATAGCGGCAGCGCAACAACAAAGGCAGATAAAATAAGTACCTATGTCTTTATTTACCGCGCGCCTCTCTTCACTCGGGCCAAGCTTACATATTATTCTTGTGTGCTCTAATAATTAGGTTAGAAATAAAATAATACAACATCACTGAAATGTTACATACCGTATCGATTGTTCCAGTAGGTTTATTTTTATTGAGCAAGAAATTCAAAGATTTAAAGGCAAACCACTTGCTCTCATGAACAGAATCTGCGCTGGTTCCAGACTTTTTTGATTCAATCGTCTTTTTTTTTTCTCTATAATATTGGCTCGTCAAATTTTTTATCTTCCGTTCTATTCCTGTGACATTTGTATTTAATTCGTTTGCCATCTCATTTAGTGCATCAAAACGTTTAGGTCTACATTTGTGATCCAAGTGTTTTGGATTCCATAATAATTCCTTTATATGATACAAATTTATTAACTTTAGAGTGGTTTCTTCGTCCCATTCCATTATTGCAGAAAATCGCAAAAAAAACACAAGCACGTCACTATCGCTGGAGTGTCGGCGGGCAACTGAGCGTGCGCGTACGCAAGTCGCCGGCCATGCCGCCGACTTGCACGCGCGGGTACGAGTCGCCGACATGATTCTTGAAGCAAAGTCGCCGACACCAAGCCGCCGGGCTGTGTCGGCGGGTTTGGTGTGTAGACTCCTTTATATCCATTAAAAATCTTGGTAATTATGAACTTGACATTCACTTATTTACTTACTAACTACTTTAGTTTACACAAAGTTGACGTCACGTGATAAAAAGTCATCCCAAGGAGCGTTTTGGCGGTAAATTCAAAACAACTAAAAATAAATTTGGTTTAAATCGTTTTTAATTGAGAAAATGGATAGAAATCAATTTATTTTTATTTTTCTGTTAAATATCTTGTTCCAATCTTCAAATTAGAATAGTTTTTGAAAAATTGGAAATTACCCTATTGAACATAAACCTTATTCATTTGTGATAAAGTTGAAAAACTATCAAAGAAATTTGACAGATTGGGGTAGGTAACTTGATGTGCTGGCCTCTGTACTTACTTACTGAGTTATAATCATTAGTCATAAATAACTCACTAAATTCATATAATCTCATTGAATTACTGTTTCATGAAAACATTGAATTTTGAGGGCTACCTTCGCAGTCGAAGGTTCTGTTGCAAGAATTAAAATTGCTACTGACTCCTTCATTCTCAAAAGAACCCATTAAGAGATTTGGGAAATAAAAGTGTTTGCTACTGGTAAAAGAGCACATGGAAAATGGGTGGCTTTCAATTTTTTTCTTTGCGGTCTTACAATTTTTATACATTTATCAGCCACTTCCTTACAAAAAAAGTAGATACTATAAAAAAATCGACAGTTGATCTAACAGAAAGAGACAAGATCTAAGTGAGCAAGTGGCAATATTATCGCCATTTAGGAAATTATTTCTAGTCGTGGAAATGGAATGGAATTTACTCAAATGTTCGGTTTCGAACAAAAAAATATTTTATTTATGTATAATAAAAATATAAAACTTAAACAGTAAAATTCACTAAACAATTATAATTAAAATAGAATCCAATGCATAACACAATATAATCACATAGGTAATTGTATAAATTTTGAATTCTAATCTTAAAACCTATATAATTTCAATTGATGGATAAAATAATTTGAAGATATAAAACATTAAAAAACATTTATACATGTTATATTATTTTATCTAATACCCAAAACCTTATAAAATGGCTTAATATTAATTATCAGACTAGATTAGAATTAAAAGCTTATGAATAAATGTTTTCAGTAAAGTGAAAGAGCAACTTTTGTATAAAATTGCAAAAATCTTGAGAAAAGAAAGTAACTACTCAAGTTACTCCTACCATGTCCACAAATTGGTTATAAACATAATTTATGATATTATAAATACAGAAGCGTTTTTTTTTATAAGACTAATATTATTTTCCAATATACATTTTAATAATATTTTTAAGATCAAATTTATAATGGCACTGATATTTACTCAAATTCGTTCTTGCTTCTTTGTTCTAATTTTCCGAAACTTAATTGGCAACACCTTTTTTCCGAGGCCAAAATTCGTTACGTTCGAAATTCAGACATAGCGCTGTAAAAGCGATGTCGAAGATGTGTACGGCCAATATGTGGACATGGCGTCATTTCGGGTTCATTTGGCGACCTCCGGTGGGCAGTCAGGCTGCGACGAGGGATGAGCCGCGCGGAATGCTGGGTGGTTCTCTAGCTCGCGATCGATACGTAGAATGATGGGGAACGGGCGAAGATCTACGTGGAATCTGGAAAACCAATAAAAAAAACTTGTTCAGGTATGTTTCGAACAGGAAAGCGTTTTTCATTCAACCTAATCACACAACGAAAAATGAATCCTGTTTTAACAAACAGAAGTCCAGATACAACCCTAGAATACCCATTATTCAGTTGCCTTTCACCACCACTTTCAAGTATTCTGGCACTCAATCAAGGATCACCAGGTGGAACATAAAAAATGTTGCAGGTTTATCAAAAATATTCTCCTAAGCCACATACCTTCTAGCATTAAAAACTTGAGGCACCAGACAGCAGTCAGCCAGAGTGATCTCATCACCCACACAATACTTCCCAGCACACCCGGAGAGTAACTTCTCCACAGCTCTGAACCCTCGGGTGATCCAATGCTGCGCCCATTCCTTTTTCTTCTCCTCTCCTACATGGATGAGGACTATCAGGTTCTGGAGAGGCTGGATGCCTGAGGATATCACCTGGAATATTGAACATAACAATGATTTTATATTTTGATATTTGGTGATTAGATAGAGGGATTCTTTTTTTCTCATATTTTCTAATTAATCTTTCCAAAAATATTTGACATAAGTACCTCACATATTTCACGAACTTTTGCACGTTTGAAGCAATCTTGGGGCATAAGAGGCCTCTGATTTGGTCTGGTTTCTTCCAAGTAATGCATGATGTTCAGTGACTCAACTAGAGTGTGCCCATCTGCGAAAATCAAAATTATTAAAAATAATATTAAAAAGAAAAAATGTTCAAATTAGGGATTCTCCATACATCTTTCACATGGACATGAATGGGGAAAAAGGAAGGATTAATTACCTATACAAAGAGAAGGTACTTGTTCCATAGGGTTGACTTCCCTGTACTCATTGCAGTGTTGTTCCCCGCCACCCTTTATCAGACTGACTGCCTTGATGTCATAGGGGATCTCCTTCAAGTTGAGTGCAATCCGCACACGCCAGGAACATGAGCTTCGCCAGTATGAATATAATACTGGCTGTAAAAGAGAAAAAACAATAATTATTATTTGGAATAATAATTAAACAAATGAATGTTCTAATTATTAGAACATTCATTTGTTTAATTATTTTTTAATGCAAAGTTAATATTCTTTTAGCTGCATTTTGATTATGGTAAGTACTTCGTGTACCTAATTAAAAAATATTGAAGAAAATTTATTTAAAATATATTTGAAGCATGGTTTCACAAGATTAGGTACCTACTTCTATGCAGGTGGTTAAAAATCATGAGCTAACTTGTTGCGTACATCTTTGCAGGGCAGTACAGTAATCAACAGTTTTTGTATTTATTCATGATTCTGTGATATTTACCTTAGTTTCAACGATATCGCCCATTGTAGCAATAATTTAAACCGACGGACGACACGATTCTGTTTCAAAGGCACAGTCTCAATCAATACTTTGTGATTTTAAATCATAGTAACTCAGTAGGTATTCAACAAGTTAAACCTGATATTTATTACATGTTTACATAGCAAGATTGTCCAGTATGCAAATTATCTCGTTGAAATAAATTATGATAGATCGCAAGTAATAAACAGGTGTGCAAAATTCATACCTTAGCCATGGTGGAAATAGTCCCGTTGTACTTGGAGTAGTAAGTAATTTTGACGGCGTTTAGGTACTTTTTCAAAATTAAAAGCAATTATTTATTGTTATATTTTGTAAAAACAATTAATCTGCCCCTTTATCACTGGAATAGCAAAGTATTGCACGGAGTTGAGTTGATTTGCTATTAATCTATGTTTCGTTTGGAAACAGTATTGACGCAGGTTTCTAGAAAGTAAAAATGACGTAATCAATAAGAAATTTAATGTTAGTACCAACTTTTTTTTAGATCGATGTAAGTTTTTCTAGGTGATAGAAATAAAAATACTACAAGAACTATATTTTTTATTTGAAATTTTCGTTCCAAAACGTCCTTTTTCTAGTTTTGTCATAGATTGGGTTACATTCCGAATTAGACTGTAATCGATTTGAGCGTACCGCATACCCTATACTATATTGTAGTCTGTGGTACCGCATGAGCGCGATAATCCCGGATTATGCCGCGAATTGTCATAGACAGGGCCAGCACCCTAATTGCGTAACTTACGATTGATCATAATTGGTTTCGTCTTCACAGTTAAACAATATTCATTGCGTTATTTATGTTGTCGAACAGACACATTTTTCGAACATATGAAGCAATGGTTTAACAATCCGTTTCAAAACGATACAGATTATGATGAATCGTGAGTTACGCAATTAGGGTGCTGATTAACCCTTAGGCTAATTAGGCTGCAGCCTAGGGCGCGAGGATCGGGGGGCGCGCTGAAATCGTGTCTTCGCATGCACTAATCTAGCATCATTGCATCTATCCTACATATTTCAACTAGAACGAGTCAAAACACTAAAACTACTCGTAAATGCCCTTGAGAGACCCTGATTTTAACAATAAATTTTGAAATTTTAAAAAGCGCGCGTAATACAAACACGGACTTGTTACTCGAATCGGTCGGTGATCGAGCGAGTGGGAGAGCTGGCAACAGAGTGCCTAGTGCTAGTTTTGTTTAATCCGCCTCGCATTAACTGGCGTAAATTTTAACTTCATTTTGTGTGGGAAATTCGGAATTTAAAAAGTGCAATCTAGTTCTCGCGTTTGCCGCTAGATGACTCTATATCGATTGTATCGTATTCTATTCTTTATCGTCTAGGTTGCACTGTTTAAATTCCCATACAAAATAACCTTCACGTAGACGCGCGTTTCTGTGAGGCGAATTCAACAAAACTCGCACTAGGCACTCAGCGCAGCTTGCCGCGCGCAATGAAACACATAAACGATGTGCGGGGATTTCCCAGGTACTTTGTTTCTTATGGAAACTGCATGA